>CM057453.1:24872500-29672500 GCA_016271365.2 Neoceratodus forsteri
TCATCCCTACACACACACACACATGGACATTTCATCCCTACACACTCACACACAGATGCCAATTACATTTCTACATACACACATGTGCACACACACACACACACAATTATATCCCTACATATACATGACAATGACAGCCCAGTTA
This sequence comes from Neoceratodus forsteri, assembly GCA_016271365.2. Taxonomy (NCBI): domain Eukaryota; kingdom Metazoa; phylum Chordata; order Ceratodontiformes; family Ceratodontidae; genus Neoceratodus; species Neoceratodus forsteri. The sequence continues at coordinate 24,872,646 of CM057453.1, forward strand.
CATCTTTACTCACACATAGACAATTTCAGCCTTACACACATACACACATGGACAGTTACATCCCTATATGCACACACATGGACAGTTACATCCTTATACACACATACACACATTTCATCCCTACACACACACACATAAATGCCAATTACATTTCTACATACACACACACACACACACACAATTACATCCCTACATACACATGACAATGAACAGCACTAATGCACACAGACACACACACATACATGCACGCGCGCACACACACACACACAGGCAATTACATCCATACAGGCACACCCACATATGAATATTCACCACCATACATACACATGGGCAATTGCATCCCTACACACATGTGGACAAGTTACATCATTACCCAGATGCACAAACACACACACACAGACATGGACAGTTACATCCCTACACTTACATGGACAGTCACATTCCTAAACATGCAGAGAGTTACATCTTTTCACACATGGACAATTACATGTCTACACATGCGCACATAAGCAATTACATCCCTACACACAGGCATTGACAATTAAATCCCCACAATTACATGAACAGTTACATCTTTACTCACAAATAGACAGTTTCATCCTTACACACACACACACACACACACATCGACAGTTACATCCCTACGTGCACGCACACTTGCATACACATACACACACGGAGAACTGCATCCCTACACACACACATGGACATTTCATCCCTACACACACACACACACACACAAAATTATACCCCTGCATATACATGACAATGACAGCCCAATAAACACAATTACATCCCTACATACACGTGACAATTAATAGCCCTACACACACACACACACACACTGACAATTACATCCCTACACACAGACATGGACAGTTACATCCCTACACTTACATGGACAGTCACATTCCTAAACACACACAGAGTTACATCCCTTCACACATGGGCAATTACATATCTACACACACACACACACACACACACACAGAGGCAATTACATCCCTACACACAGGCATGGACAATTAAATCCCCACAATTACATGACCAGTTACATCTTTACACACGTGGACAATTTCATCCTTACACACACACACACACACACACACACTTATGTGTATATACAGCGCACACACACACATATCGACAGTTACATCCCTACATGCCAAGACACTTACATACACACACACGCATGGTGAATTTCATCCCTACACACACACATGGACATTTCATCCCTACACACACACACACACATGCCAATCCAGTTCTCTCCAAGGCATTCGTCTGCGCCATGTATGTTCTAGACTATATATTTTTGCTCATATGTATGTTAACAATTTCTGTCATAGCAGATCATTCTATGCCTAACCATTTTTGTGACTCAATGCATTTTGTTACTCAATGTACTTGCTTTACTTGCTGTTATGTTCTGATGTATCTGTATTACTTGTTGTACTCTCCCAGGTCGTTCCTGAAAATAGGCATATAACTTGTCTAGTGTACCTACCCAGTTAACAAAAGCTAAATAAATAAATAAATTACATTCCTACATACACACATGTGCACACACACACACACACACACACACACACACACACACACAATTATATCCCTACATATACATGACAATGACAGCCCAATAAACACAATTACATCCCTACATACACATGACAATTAATAGCCCTACACATACACACACAGACATGGACATTTACATCCCTACACTTACATGGACAGTCACATTCCTAAACACATACAGAGTTACATCCCTTCACACATGGACAATTACATATCTACACACACACATAGGCAATTACATCCCTACACACAGGCATGGACAATTAAATCCCCCAAATTACATGAGCAGTTACATCCTTACACACATAGACACATGGACAGTTGCATCCCTATATGCACACACATGGACAGTTACATCCTTATACACACATACACACATTTCATCCCTACACACACACACACACACACACACACACACACACACATGCCAATTACATTTCTACATACACACACACACAATTACATCCCTACATATACAAGGCAACTACAGCTGTATAAACACAATTACATCCCTACATACACATGACAATTAATAGCCCTACAAACACAATTACATCCAAAGATATACATAACAATTACAGTCCTATAAACACAATTACATGCCTACATACACATGACAATTAACAGCACTAATGCACACAGACACACATACATACATGCACTTGCACACACACAATCGCAATTACATCAGTCCACACACACACATGAATAATCACATCCATACACAGACATAGGCAGTTGCATCCCTACACACATGTGGACAATCGCATGCCTACATACACACACACTTACATACCTACACACACATGGATAGTTACGTCTCTACATACACATGGACAATTACATCCCTACAGATGTGGACAGTTACATTCCTACACACACACACACGGACAATTACATCTCTACAATTAAATGGACAGCTTGGAGGCAGTATAGCACAGTGGGTTAAGGCTCTGAGCTGCAGATCTGGAGACCTGGGTTTGAATCTCACAGCCGCCTAGGTGCATACTGTGTGATCCTGAGCAAGTCACTTAACTTCCTTGTGCTCCCAGGTCGCATCTGGAAACAAGCTTCGGCTTAGTGTGCTACTCCTGGTTAAACAATGTTCCCTTTCCTAAATGGACAGCTACATACATGGACATGGAGAGTTGCACCCCTACACAGACACATAGGCAAGTACATCCATGACAGTTATATTTCTACACACACACACACACACACATGAACAAGTACATCCCTATGTACACATGGCCATTACAGCCCTACACACACACTGACAACCCTACATACCCTACATGTACGAATAATTACATCTCTACACACAGACGTGGATAATTACATAGACACACACACACTTACATTCCTACATACACATGGGCAATTACATCCCTGCACATGCAGACATGAACAGTTACATTCCTACACACGTGGATAATTACATTCCTACTTACACATGGACAGTTACATCTAAACACACACACACACACACACACACACACACACACATATACATCACACACACACACACACTCACAGAGTAACATCCCTACAAACACATTACATCTCTACAAACATGTGGACAATTACATCTCTACGCACACACACATGGACAGTTACATCACTACACGTAGACATAGACAGTTACATCCCTACACACAGACATGCCCAATTACATCCTGCCATGCACACATGGACAATTACATCCATACATAGACATGCCAGTTACATTCTTACATACACACACATATACCCACACACATGAACAGTTGCATCCCTACAAACATTTGACAATAACCTCCCTACATGCACCTGCATGTGTGTGCACGTGCACACACACACACACACCCCTATACACACAGGGACAGTTTCATCCCTACACAAAGACATGGACAATTACATTCCTATACTTATGTGGGCAGTTACATTGCTACACAGACAGAGAGAGTTACATCCCTACACACACAGACACACAGACAAACACACACACGCACACAGTTACATCCATACATGGATGTGGACAATTACATCCCTACGTGTGCACGCGCGCGCACACACACACACGCATACACATATGCACACAGACAGATACATCTCTATACACATGTGGACAATTATATCCCTACACACACGTGGGAAAGTTACATCTTTATACACACACACACACACACACAATTACATACCTACACGCACATTGATAGTTACATCTCTACAATTATGGACAGTTACATCCCGACACATATGAAGAGTTACATCCCTACACAAACTCATGGGCAATTGCATCCATACACAGACATGCCAGTTGTATACACACACACACACACACACACACACACACACACACACGTGAACAATTGCGTCCCTATGTACACATGACCATTACAGCCCTACAAACACACACACACACACATAACCCTACACATATGGACAATTGCATCTCTACACGCAAACATGGATAATTATACACACACACACACACACACACTCTTACATCCCTACATACACATAACAGTCACAGCCCTGCAAATACATAGGCAATTACATTCCTACACACACATGGACAATTATATCCCTGCACACCAGACATGGACAGTTACATTCCTACACACACACACACATGGATAGTTACATTTTTACACATATTCATGGACAATTACCAGATACACTGAGCGACCACTCCCCTGTCACCCTCAGATGGTCAAATAGGTTCAAAAACAGCCCCCCATGACTATTCAGAGCAGGATCCTGAAAAGAGGTCAATTAGGATTGCTTAAAAATGCCCTATTCCTCCATGACTGTTCACCCATCGACACACTGCCAGACCTGGACCAGACCCTGAAGTACTTCACCGATGGTGTCAACAATATTTGCGACCAGTACACACCGTTAAAAAGGAGAAAAGTGTGGGGGACCACAAATGGATGGATTACAGGTGAGCTCCTAGCCATGATGGAGAGGGACAACTTCTGGTTAAAAGCTAGGGCCTCCAGTAAAGATAAAGACCACCAGCTGTACCGGGCTGCCAGAAACTGCTGTAAGCACCTAATATGGAGGGCCAAAGTTGATCACCACAAGGAACTGCTGAATAAAAGCTGGGGAGACAGCAAAAGGTTCTGGAGAAACATAAAGAATCTCTTGGGGAAAGAAGAAAGAGAAACCCACAGCTGCTCCACATTAATGGCTCTCCTACCTCGGACCCACTCCTCATCGCAGAGTCCTTCAACTCTGCCTTCACAGATCTAAGTACAGTACTCCCTCCTGACTACCTACACCCTGCCAAGGCTCCCTCAGATGACAAAGCACCCAGTACCTCTCACCCTACCTTCTACCTCAAGAGAGTTACTGTAAAGGAGGCTGCATTCTACATAAAAAAAAAAGTGCTCGGGAAGACCAGAATGGGTAGCGATGGAGTAGACATGAAGCTGGTGTCTCAAACTCTTGATGTGCTCATCTTGCCTATTACAAAACTATTCAACAAATCCCTGACCCTGACACAGTTCCTGGCCACCTGGAAGCAAGCACTCATCACTTCTGTCCACAAAAGTGGGGACAAGACCAATGTGTCCAGTTACAGGCCAATCTCAATCCTCTCCCCGCATCCAAGGCCCTTGAGAAGATTGTAGCGGATCAACTGACAGACTACATCAGCAAATACCAGCTGCAGTGCACCAACCAGCATGGGTTCAGGCAAGGGCATAGTACCATGACTGCCCTAGTAGAGTTCATTGACTATGCTCATAAAGCTATGAATGAAAGCAAACTAGTAGGGTCGGTGTTCATAGACTAAACAAAAACATTCGACACCGTCAACCATACCCTCTTACTTGCCCAGCTACAAAGACTGGGGGTGGCCACCAATGTAAAACACTGGTTCCAAAACTACCTGTCCCTCAGATCACAACGGGTTAAAATAGAACAAACAGTGTCTGATCCCAGGGAAGTCACGCTGGGTTCCCCCAGGGATCCATCTTGGGACCCCTGCTCTTCAGTCTGTTCCTAAATAATCTCCCTCGAGCCTGTGATGCCAAGATAATCCTATATGCAGATGATGCTGTCATTCTCAACAGCAACTCTCGAACTGAGCTGCTCCAAGCAGCACTTCAGCAATCCTTCAGTAAAATAGAAGACTGGTTCTGCAAGCACAAACTTCTGCTCAATTACAAAAAAAATAAGACCATGCTCCTATCCAGCCCCCAGCTCATGAAAAAGTTCCCCACCATAAACATCACCAACAATGTCCTTGCCCCCTTGTAACAGGTACACTCCTTCAAATACCTTGGAGTCACCCAGGATGACACCTAATCCTATGCTCAACATGTCGACCAGGTGGTCAAGACAATCAACACCAAGCTAGGTGTGCTATACAGGCACAGAAAACATCTTACCATGACAGCCATTCACCTATCAGTCACAAGCTCAATCCTGTCCACCATTGACTACGGCCTGGTTGTCTACAGTGCAGCATCAGACTCTGTGCTCAAAAGGGTGCACCTAGCTCTCAACAAGGCCTGCAGGATCATCCTAAATGGTGATCAAATTACCCACACCTGCTCCCTTTATGAACAGACACACCTGCTGTCTCTTGGGTGCAGGACTAAATTCCTCACATTCCTCCTAGGCAGAAAAGCATTACTGGGGAAAGCTCCTCCATGCATAGCTGGCACTTTCTCCCTCCCAGGCTCAGAATATAAAACTAGAAGCAGAACACAGGGGGCCCTCATGGTGCCATTTGGATGCACAGTTCTCAGACAGCATGCCTTCTCCTATAGAGCCCCACTTGGGCTTAACGAGGTACCCAAGTCCATTCGGAACTCCACTAGCATGTGCGGCTTCAAATCAGACCTTAAGCATTATATGACCTCCAGCTCTGTGTGCACCTGCTTCCCCAACGGCTGATCAAGACTCTGGATGTCCAGGCCTGGCTCTGCAAACAGCAACTATTCTCAGCACAAGACAGATGCTCCCCTCCCACACGTGCCTTGAAAATGCCTCTGAATCACTCTAAGGGGCTGCTCCTGTCCCCCTCAACCCCCCTCTCCACCCCTCTCCACTTTAGGATGGGACTTTGCCTGCCTGGCCTCAGCCCCTGCTTCCTTGCCCACTTTACTAGAGGCCCCCCCTACCAAAATCCTGTCCTTACTGACCTTCTGCCCAATCAAACCTAACCTCTAGTGCCTCTGCACTTTACCAGTACTTATAACAGCTCAAGATGATGTCCATGTGCTGTATAGTGTTTTAAATATCTAAGAAACTTTGTAACCTTTCCTGATTGTTGTGCTGTACAGTGTCTCAGATGTCCTAAAACTCTGTAACCTTTTTGATTGAATGTCTATACTTTGCTCACATGATGTAGAACCTTTGTAAAACAGCCTTGGCTCAAAGGTTATTTCCGAATATCAAATAAATAAAAAACATAGAAAAAAATGACATGTCTGCAAACACATGGACAGTTACAGCCCTACACACACTACATCCCTACACACACACGGATAACTACATCCCTACACTTACATGGACATTTACATTGCTACACACATGGAGAGTTACATCCCTACACATGTGGAGTTACATCTGCACACATATGGACAATTACATCTCTACACACACACACACTTACATCCCTATGCACACACATGGACAACTACATCCCTACACACATGGATAGTTGCATACACACACACACACACACACACACACATATATGGAGAGTTACCACAGATAGTTGCGTCGCTACAAACACACACACACAAACGCACACACCAGGGCAATTATAGCCCTACACACACAATTACATTTTTACACACACATGGATAGTTACATCCCTATACACACATACACACATGGGCAATTATGTCCATATATATATATACATATCTATACACACACACACACACACAATTACATCTCTACACACATGGACAACTACATCCCTACACACACACAGGCAATTATATCTCTACACACACACATACTTGCATATATACACAGACATGGACAAATACATCTCTACACACATGTGGACTACATCCCTACACACACACACACACACACATTTACATACACATGGACAGTGAAATCCCTACATACATGTACAGTTTCATTCTTACACACTCACACACGCACACATACACTTACATCCCTACACATACAGAGATAATTACATAGAAACATAGAAGTTGATGGCAGATAAGGACTGCAAGTCCCATCCAGTCTGCCCCTTTCTTTTTCTACCTTATAAATGTGCCATCGGCCTTTGCTCTGTCAATGGCCTATCTATTCATACTCATCTATATTGCTCCCTTATGCCTATCCCATGCCTGTTTGAAGCCCTGCACTGTATTCATATCCACCACTTCCTGAGGTAGGCCTTTCCATGCAGCCACCACCCTGTCTGTGAAAAATAACTTCCTCACATTACCCCTTAATCAGCCTCCCTCTAATCTCATGCTGTGTCCTCTTGTCCTGCTATTTTTCTTAAATTGAAACATTTTAGACTCTTTCACCTTGTTAATGCCCTTAAGGTGTTTGAATGTTTAGATCATATCACGTCTCTCCCTCCTTTGCTCTAGGGTATACATATTGATCTCCGTTAATCTGGCCTCATATGTTTTCTGATACAGTCCCTGCACCATTTTGGTTGCCCTTCTCTGGACTGCCTCAGTTTGGTTAATGTCCTTGTGAAGGTGCACACAGTACTCCAGATGGGGCCTAACCAGTGTCTTGTAAAAAGGGATTATTACCTCCCTCTTCCGACTTGTGATACCCCTACTAATACACCCTAACATCCCCCTAGCCTTAACTACTGCTTTAGTGGTCTGCTTGAATGATTTCTGGTCATTGGTGATGATGATGCCCAAGTCTTTTTCTTCCCTTGTGACTGCCAGCAACTCCCCTCCTAGCCTATAGGTGGCTTCAGACTTTCTCTTCCCTATGTGCATGATCTTGCACTTCTTTGCATTAAACCCCAGTTGCACTCTTCCAACCATTTTGCTAGTTTATCCAGATCTCTTCTCATTCTGTCCACCCCATCAGTTATATTCCGACATACACACACACTCACACACAGAAATGGTGACATCCCTAGAAACACACACACACACCCCAATCATTATATCCCTACACACAGACATGGGCAATTACATCCATACACTTACATGGGCAGTTACATCCCTACACACATGAAGAGTTACATCCCTACACACATGGAGAGTTACATCCCTACACACATGGAGAGTTACATCCTCACATACACAGCTAATTACATCCACACACACACACACACACACACACACACACACACACACACAAACATGGAAACATAGACAGGGATGGCAGATAAAGACCAAAGGTCCATCTAGTCTGCCCGTGGTTGACTATCCTACTCTGACACCTAGGACCTGATTCTAAAACAGGTTAGAATGATGCAGGGGACTTGCGTCAAAAGAGTGTGATGCAAGTCATGAGTTGAATCACAACTTGTGTCAAACCGTGATTTTACAAATCAGCCTGCTTCTCATGCACACAGTGCAGTGCCAAAGCCCCCTTTGGTCAGGGTTGTGTCCATCAACCCAGTGCGCCAGGTCACAAGGGGGCTTGCACCATGGCGGGGCTGCAACATCCCCTTTGTTGGGATTTTCAAAGCCCCTCCAGGGACGCAGCAGGGAGCTCCACTTAGACCAGCCAGGAGGTGATCAAAGTGGTTGCACCACTGAGACGTGGGAGGTCAGTGGACAGTGGGGTTTAGTACAGGCAGGTGAGAAGCCATGGGGAGTGTCTGGGCATAACTGTCCATCAGCCTTAGTGGCTTACCACCCAGTGGGGTGCTGTCACAATGAATGGTTGCAAATCATGCCAGCAATGTAAAACACAAGCTCCCTGGCAGTGACCCCCCCGTTCCCGATGCTGCTGTAGACATCCTGGTGGTACAGTGTGACCATCCCCCCATGATCCCCTACCTTCCCTGAGAGGAATGCAGGCATTTGCCCTGTAGTATAGCGCCCCCTTCCCCAATCCCCAGGCTGCTGAGAAAGAAAAAACATCCGGTCATACTCCCTGGTGGTCTAGTGATCCCCCTTCCCTCCCCGCCAGGCATTGCACAACCACCCCGCTCCACCCACTCTATTCCTTGCTCTGTTCCTGTGACTGGCACATCCCTCCGCACACCACAATGGCCAGCCATACATGCAGAGCACATTCTGCAGCTGACTGTGGTGGCATGAGGAGGGATGTATCAGTTGCAGAAGCATGTCAGGGATGGGGAGCGGGGTGACTGACCACTGCCTGTCATGGTAGGGAGGGTGGGAGGCCACTAGACCACAAGGTGATGTGCATGGCATGTGTGTGGGTACATCATGGACTTGCGGGGAACTGAGACCGGGCTTCCTTTTGTATGCACGGCAAGGGAGCTCGAGGTTGGGGAGGGCGTTATACTACCACCGCACTATGGATATATCAGGGATTACTGGGGATTGCCAATAGCCTGCCATGGCAGGGACAACACAGCAGTAGACAAGGGTGCCCGAACTGTACTGGGACACTGCCCTACAGTGGGAACCTGTTCCGTGCCTCAGTCTTGCAGCAGCTGCCCTTTTTGTGCTCAGATTCTGGGCTTGGTGCTCCCTGGGGCACCTAGGCTGCCCCCTGCGCATTTGTCTATGGCCGTGTCCCAGACTTGCGCCATTGCCTCTGATGGCGCCAATTTTTCTGATGCAGGCAACATATTGCAGCTATTCCAATAGGTTTGGCGCAAGTCAGCAACCTTCTGGAATAGCATATTTTCTGTTTGCTGCAGCTGCATCTGACGCAGCTCCCTTCTTCACCGCAAATTGCATCCAACACTGGTGGCTCCTAGAATAGGGGCCCTAGTGTCTGTCTGTGGACTTGTCCTTTCCCCTCAGCTCCCCCTTCCCCTTCTCCTCACTCAGTATAGAACTTATTTCTCCCATTATTCTGTACCACCTATGCTTGAAGCCCTCTACAATTTTGGTACCCACCACTTTGGCAAACAGGCTGTTCCATGGCTCCACCAGCTTTTCAGTAAAATAATATTTCCTCAAGTCACTCCTGAAGCTCCCTCTTTCAATTTCCAGTCATGCCCTTGTGTCACTGAGCTGGTGTTCCTCATAAATAGCCCTGCGCAGTCCACTTTATTAATCCCTTACAGAAATTTGCAGGTCTTTATCATATCATCCCTCTCCTTCTGGCCTCCAGCGAGTTCGTTTAACGCCCTCAGATGTTCCTCATAGGATTCCCCCTGTAAACCTTGAGTCATCCCTGTCACCCTATGCTGTACGGCCTCCAGCCTATCCTTATCTTTTCTAAGGTGAGGACTCCAGAACTGGACACAGTATTCTAGATATTGCCTCACCCAGGATCTATAAAGGGGAAGTATTACCGCCTTTCTTCTACTGTCCATACACCCCAGCACCCTGATTGCCTTGCTGTAGGCTTTGTTGCACTGGCTTGACTGCTTTAGGATGTCACCGATGATGATTCCTAGGTCACAATCCTCTGTCATTGTGCTAAGTTTAACCCCATTTAGCCAGTACTCTGTCTTGGGGTTCTTTTTCTCCAGGTGCATTACCTTGCAGTTCTTGGCGTTGAATTTCAGCTGCCACACATTAGACCACCTCTCCAGCTTTTGGAAGTCATTTTGCAATTCCCTAACCCCCTCGACACTATCCATCCTTTCACATAGTTTAGTGTCATCAGTGAGGAGGCTGACCTTACCCTGGATTCTTTCAATGATGTCACTAATGAACATATTAAAAAGTAATGGGCCTAGCAGTTATCCTTGTGGTACCCTACTTGTGATCTTCCCTTTTGCAGTTTAACCCCATTGGCAACAACCCATTGTTGCCTACCCTTGAGTCAATTTCCCACCCATCTGACAATATCCTTTGTTCCCCCAGCTCCTTCGTCTTTTTCAGCAAGCGTTTATGAGGTGCAGAGTCGAAAGTCTTGCTGAAGTCGAAGTATAGTAGATCCACTGCATGGCCCCTATCCAGTTCCCTTGTTACACAGTCAAAGAAGACAATTAAGTTGGTCTGGCAGGATCTTCCTGCCATGAATCCATGCTGCTTACTATCCTGAAGATTGGTTCTCTCCAGGTAGCCAATGAGATCCTGCTTGATCAGAGATTCCATCAGTTTTCCTACAATAGCAATGAGACTGACAGGCCTGTAGTTCCCTGCCTGTTTCTTATCCCCACTTTTATGGAGGGGAACCATGTTGGCCACCCTCCAAACTCTAGGAACCACCCCTGTCTGTAGTGAGCTGTTCAATAGTTGTTCCAGGGGATCAGCCAGTTCGTCTGCCAGTTCCCTTAGCACTCTTGGATGCATCCCATCTAGACCTGGGGCTTTGTCAATCTTGAAGGCTGCAAGCCCTTTCTGGACCCTGCTTCTAGTAAATACCAGGGTTTCCATCTCCAGAGTCCCTCTAGTAGCTGCTTGGATGCCACTTTCAGGTAGGGCACCAGAATCCTCCTTGGTGAGAACAGAGCAAAGTAGTCATTTAGGATGGCAGCCTTTTGCTATCCTCCTCGACTACCCTGTCATTGTTTAATAACTTAATGATTCACCATCCCTTTTTCCTTTTTTCCCTGGTGTAGCAGAAACTTTTGTTTTTCTCCAGATTTGATCCCCTCAGCAATTACATCCACACAGACACACACACAAACATTTACATCCATACACAGACAAAGACATGGACAATTATATCCCTACACACACACACAGTTACATCCCTACATGCACATGGAGAATGACATTCCTACACAGACATGGACAGTTACATCCCTATGAACATGTGGAAAATTACATCCTGATACACACACACACACACATAGATAATTACATCCATACAATTATATGAACAGTTATATCCCTACACACACAGACACACACATCCCTACACACACACACACACGGAGAGTTACATCCCTGCACAGGCATATGAACAGTTACATTCATACACAGATGTTCCAGTTATATTCACACACACACACACACACACACTTACTTACTTACATCCCTACACAGACATACACACACTTACACACACACACACACACACACGAACAATTACATCCCTACATACACGTGCCAATTACAGCCCCACAAACACACAGACAGTTACATCCCTGCACACAGACATGGACAATTACATTCCTACACTTACATGGACAGCTACATTCCTACATACACGGAGAGTTATATCTACAAATACATGGATAATTACACACACACAGAGTTACATCCCTACACACACATGGACATTTACATCCCTACACACACACACAAAGTTATATCCCTACACCTGTGGACAATTATATCCATCCATACATACATCCATACAGACACATACATACATGACAGTTATATCCCTATACACACACATGGAGAATTACACCCCTACACACACATGGAAAATTACATCCCTACACATGCACTCGCGCACACGCGCGCACACACACACACACACAAACAATTACATCCATACACAGACATGGACAATTATTTATTTATTTAGTTTTTGTTGACCGTGTAAGTGCGCTAGACAAATTCTACCTATTTTCTGGCATGACCCGTGGGAGGGGGATACAGATGAATGCCAACTGACCTTGAACCAGATTAAGCTGTTGTTGGCATTTTTAGTGAATGGGGGAAATTTAGCTAGGACACCGGGGAAATTTCCCCAATTCTTTTCGAGAAGTGCCATGGGATCTTTAACATCCACCTGAACTACCACCAGAACAGGCTGATAGGACCTCGGCTTAACGTCTCATCTGAAAGACGGCACCTCAGGAGTGCAGCACCCACCTCATGCTGCACTACAGTGTCAGTATTGAGATTTAACCCAAGTGCCTAGTGTGGGGATAGAACCCACAGCCTTCTGATCTCCCTGCCTTAGAGGCAAGTGTGTAACCTGCTGAGCCACTGACACTGTACCTTATTACATAATATTACAACTCTACACACACATGCACACATGTGCACACACACACACACACACATTTACTTCCCTGCATACATGTGTACACACACACACACACACACACACACACACAGTGTTACATCCCTGCACAGACATGGACAGTTACATCCCTACACACATTGACAATTTCATCACACACACACACATACACACACACACACATTTAATTCCCTACACACACATGAACAGTTACAGCCACACTCAGACATGGCCAATTACATCCCTGTACACACAGAAAATTACATCCATACACAAACATGCCAGTTACATTCCTATACACACAAACGCACACACGTACACACACATCCCTACCCTCATATGGAAAATTATATCCCTACACACTCACATGGACAATTACATTCCTACACGCATTGACTACATCCATACACAGACATAGAAACATAGACATTGATGGCAGCAAAAGCCCATACAGTAGATCAATCACGTCTGCCCGAGTTACCTATTTAGCCTTGGGATCTACTGTTCCTCCAGGGTCCTAGCCTCCTCCCTCCCTCCCCTCATTCTCCCTAGTTCTGATGCCCTGAGCAACCACTATATACCCTTAATTCTGTCACAGTCATGCTTAAAACCACAAACAGTTTTTGCACCCACCACCTGGACTCTCAGCCTGTTCCATGGCTCCACCGCCCCTTTCTGTAAAATAATATTTCCTCATGTCCCTTCTTAACCTCCCTCCTGTTAGCTTCCACTCATGACCATGAGACTGTGTGCTAGTATTCAAGTTAAATAGTTCCCCACAGTTAGTTCTCCCTGTTAATTCCTTTTAGGAATTTGAAGATCTCTATCATATTTCATCTCTCCTTTCTGGTCTCCAGCTAATACATGTTCAGTGCTTTGAGGTGCTTCTCATAGAACATGCCCTGCTGGCCCCGAGTCATTTTTATTACCCTGCACTGCACCATCTTGAGCCTATCCATATCCTTCCTGAGGTGAGGACCCCAGAATTGTGTGCAGTACTCCAGGTGTGGCCTCACCATGGATCTATACAGGGGAAGTATCGCTTCCCTTTTTAAGCTATCAGTACCCCTCCTGATAAATCCAAGCATTCTATTTGCCTTGCTATAAGTCTTGCTGCATTGATTCATAGAAACACAGAAACATAGAAAATGTCAGCAGAAAAAGACAATTGGTCCATCCAGTCTGCCTGTATTACCCCCATCTGACCCCGGGACCTAATGTCTAGTTGATGTTATTGCCCTTGCCCCCCTCCCCGTGTCTTACTGCTTCCCCCCTGTGTAACTATTAAGCCTTTTACTTGGTTTCATTTGTGTCTGAGCCCATTAATGGTTCTTGCAGCCACCACTTCTGCTGGTGGGCTTTTCCATGGCTCAACCACTTTTCTGAAAAATAAAACTTTCTCAAGACCTTCCTGCTTCTCCCACCCCCCTGCAAGTTTGCACTCCTGTCCCCATGTTCTTGATTCTCCATTTTCACTGAATCGACCCTCATGATCTACTTTGCACATTGCTTTCAAGAATGTGAAGGTCTCTACCATATCATCCCCTTTCCCCTCTGGTCTCTAGTAAGTATACGTCAGAGCCTTAAGCTGATCCTTGTAGGATCAGCCTTGCTGGACCTGACTAATTTTGGTTAGCCTACCAATGCTGCACCATCTCTAGCCTGTCTTTGTCTTTTTTTAGGTGGGGATTCCAGAACTGTGCACAGTATTCCAGATGTAGCCTGACAAGTGACCTATAGAGAAGAACTACCACCTTCTCCCTCCTGCCATCGAACCTCCTCCCAATACACCGCAACATTTTGGTTGCCTTGCTGTAGGTCTTGTTACATTAGCTAGATTGTTTTAGGGAGTTGTTTGCTTTAGGGAGTCACTGATAACTCCAAGGTCTGGTTCCTCAGCAGTGGTAATGAGTCGCACCCCTCTCAACCAGTACTTCATCCTGGGGTTCTTGTTGCCTAGATGCATCACCTTGCACTTTTTATGTTGGTTTGTGCATGCGCAAGCAACAACTTATGTGGTAGTAGCACACTTCAGAGGTTTGTCAGTGTTGAGGCCAATGCAGGGGATGCTTTAGTGGGTGCATCCCTCAGCTGCCAATCAGTAAGCATGCTGGCAATGACAACAGTTTCAAAGAGAGCCACAGAGTTGAAAGAAATCTGCTGCTCCAATGAGGTGAATTTCCTCATTGCAGTGGCAGCTGACAAGACTCTGGCCATGCGTATTACAGTGCACAGTAATGTGCATGGCCGGAGTTACCAGTGGAGTTTCTTTGTGCCTTCCCTGGTGAAACATTTCAATAAGCAAAATAGCTGCAGCACAGCTTTTCACAATGATGACTCCTGCTGCCCGACACACAATCCCCGAAACCGACATCGGGGTGCCCAATCCCAGTCTTGGCATGTCCCCCCCCATTATGTGGCACACTGGGAGCCCACCCCAGTGTGCCGAAACATGGCAGCTCCTGCCGCCCGCTACACAGTCTCGCAAAGCCAACATTGGGAGTGCCCAGTCCCCATGTCAGCATGTATTTCCCCCCAATTAATGTGGCACACTGGGAGCCCACCCCAGTGTGCCGAAATTGTTTCCGACACTGGTATGCACACTCCCAGTGTTGGATGCACCTCCCCCAGCCCATCTATGTTCTTTGCCGACATTGGCAATGGCATGCACCCCCCCCCCACTGTGGCACACTGGGAGCCCACCCCAGTGTGCTAAATGGGTTTTTTTTTATTTTTCCCCCTGTAAAATAGAAAAACCATTCCCTGTAGTGTTTTTATTTTATTTAACCTGTAAAACAGAAAACGGTCCCTCGTAGTCTCCTCCATCCCCCCTCCACAACCTGCACCCTACCTCTGCTTACCCACCTCCCCGCACACACACACACACCCCATACTTACCTCCGGAAGTCAGGAGCCACAATCTTCTCTGGTGCGGGACACATCTGCACTCTTTAAAGGCCAACTGCAAACTGAAGAAATGACGGTAAGCTTTATAATGGGTCAATGGGGGGGGGGGTTCAACTTAGATTGATAGCTCAGCCATTTTTGGGAATTTTGACCCTACATTTTCAACTTTGGGTTCTTGGGACCCCACCTCATGAACATATCACTGTTATTTCGTCACTCGGTCCCAAAAGGTGATTTCACGATCGCTGCGTGGAATCACCTTTCAGGACCAATTAATGAAATGACAGTACTACTGTTCATGAGTGGAGGTCACAAAAAGCCCATGTTGCAAATTTGGTGAAAAAATTCAAAGCAATGACTGCGTTACGAGCATGCATTGCGCAGTTTCTACGCATGCTTGCAACTTCACCACTTTTTTGTATTTCCACTCCAGATTTTCAGCATTGCCATTTTTTCACACCTCCTTATGAACAGTATAGCTGTCATTTTTTACATCCTGCCTGAAACATGTTTTTACACCTGTGGTGCAGAATGGTGCTGTCGCTGTGGGAAATCAACTTTTGAGACAGATTAACAAAATCACTGTTCATGAGGAGAGGTCCAAAAATGCCCATGTTGAAAATTTGCTGAACAAAATTCCAAAAAATGATAGCATTACGGATGTGCATTGCGCAGTTTCTAAGCACGCTTGCAAATTCACTAATTTTTCATCTTTTCACTCCAGATTTTCATCATTGCCATATTTTCACATCACCTCATGAAGAGTACAGCTGTCATTTGTTACATCCTCCCCAACATGTGTTTTTGCACTTGTGGCATCAAATGGTGTAGTCACTGTGCAAAATCACCTTTTGGATAACGAACTTATAGTGCCACTGTTCATGAGGTGGGGCCGCGAAAAGCCCATGTTGAAAATTTGGAGTGAAAATGCCAGCAAATGCCCGGGGAGTTAGGATTTCCAACTGTAACGCTACACTCTAGAGAGACTGACAGGCATCAGGGGTGTGACTTGGGATCCTCGGCTATAATGCTCATGCCATTCCTCCCCCAACCCCACCCTGCAGCCAGTGACAGGCATTGAGGTGTGCCTTGGAATCTTCGGACCCAAAGTTCACCCCATTCTCCTATACTGCACCCATCTCAGCGTATTTCCTTATGGAATGGGGTAAGCGTAAGGCCCAGAAACCCCAAGGCACACCACGACACCTGCCGGTGTCTGCAGTGTAGGGTGATGTGAAATGGCATGGGCGTTTTGGCCGATGACCCCAAGGCACACCCCCAATACCTGTAAGTCTCTGCAGGGTGGGGTGGAGTTGGTGTCAATTCAGTACTTCACTGCCATTCTTTATGCATCTCTCTAACTCCTGCACTACCAATGCCAATGCCAGCAAGCCAACATTCGACATTGACAAATGCTTGTTGGCATTGAATTCCTACTACAAAATCCTTGGCCACCCCTTCAGCTTTTGCAAGTCTGTCTGCATTTCCTGTATTCCCTCATCCCTATCCATCCTTCATAGAGTTTGGTGTCATCTGCAAAGAGACACAGTCTTCCTGGATCCCCTCACTAGTGTCACTGATGAACATGTACCTTAAAGGTATATTTATATTAATTTATATTTTTCTTCAGACTGAAAGTAGCAGTATACGTGGGGAGAAAACAAGAGATTTATAGGCAGTATATGGGGCACAATGAAACGTATCTTTAAAATTGTAACAGTGTGGGGGAAACTAGCTCAGGAGATAAATCCTGGGGCTGAGTACATTCAGGAAGTCCTGTGAATCAGGTGTGTAATGGGGGGGTTGTGGAGCTGACACAGGATTAGTGCCTTGTAACAAAAGACAGCATATTAAAAGGTCAAGTAGTTGGGTCCTGTGCTGGTAGTACAGACTTTGCTGACTGAGAGGACTGTAAGCATCTAGCTTTACCTTAAAGGTATAATTATATACATATATTTTTTTTTCAGATTTCATCTTTATTGAAATTGTATATCTAATACAAGGATAAAAAAGACAACCATAAAAAACATACAAAATATATACTAACATACTAACATACTATTTGCCAGCAGATTAGGCCTTACGGTCTATCGAGTCTGCTCGAACCTAGATCCTTAGTTGGGTGCCGAGACCCTCCCATCCCTTGTTCTCTAGAAACCCCTATCATCCATCCCCACCCCCCCGGGACAGGCCATCATCTGATACATCCACTTTCTGTGTCTGTCCCACCCTCTTGAAGCCCTCCACTGTGGATCTTTGAACCAGCTCACCAGGCAGTGCATTCCAAGGGTCCACCACCTCATGTGAAAAACCTCCTCTTTTCCCCTCACCCTTCCACCTTCCAACTTCAAACCATGCCCTCTGGTGATACCTCCCTGCTTTAGCCTAAAGATCCCCTCCATGTTTACCCTATTTATTCCCTTGAGGTACTTGAAGACCTCAATCATGTCCCCCCTGTCTCTCCTCTCCTCCAATGAAAACAGGCAGAGCTCCTCAAGTCTGTCCTCATAAGTCAAATCCCCTAGCCCTAGTATCATCTTTGTTGCCTTTGTTTTTTGTTTTTTTCTTTGTATACAAAAAGAATAATTGTGAATAACTGTGTCCCCCCCCCCACTGTGAACCCCTTCCTGATTTCCTCCCCCTTTCTTGGGCCACCACCCATTTTTTCTTTTTTTCTCCCCTGCCTACCTTTCCCCCCTACTTCCTGCCTCCCCCAATTGTTACTATGACAAAGCCTCTGGCTGCTATCAATTTTCTCATTGGTCTTAAGCTCTTCTACCCTCCCTCTTCGTGACAATTTTATGCTCATTCTCTCCTTTAGTACTGATGCCTAGTTATGATGTATCATTAACTGCACTGTTTATCAGTAACTCAATTTGTTAGTTCTTTTATGTCTGTTTGTAACCCCCCCCCCCCACTTATATGGAATCCTTTGTAAATGAGCTGCTTGACGCTCATATTACTTTAATACTGATGTCTATTTATGATGTATTATTAATTGCAGTTTATTAGTAACTCATTTGTTAGTTCTCCAATGTCTGTTTGTAACCCCTCTCCCCACTGACGTGGAACCTTTGTAAATGAGCTGCTGGGTGCTCAGAGGTACTTGTAATCTGAGATTGAATAAATAAATAAATAAATGAACAAATAAAATAAAAATAGCCAGGGGACCGATATTCAAATGTTTGCTGAGCATGAGCAGATGTCGTTGTCCGGTGCAAGCAGGGAGTTACACTGGATCCCCATATTCAAAGGACTGTTACATGGGCAAGAGGGTTAGCCCCCGCATAATACGTAATGTATACTTGTGGACATGGGGAAGGCCATGGCCATGATTGTGCACACTACCCCATATTTGGCAGCTTTGCACTGCACAAAAGGGTTTAGCGCTGCCTTTTTTTGCAGCACAAATACTGCCGAACAAAACCCCGACTTAACTCCAGGCAACCCTAGCAGCTGCCAGAGGTAATGCAGCCACCTAGCTGGTTGGCCACTGGGGGAACACAACCCCCCCATGTGATCCCTGCACCTCCCGATTGCCGGCCCTTTCCTGTCTCTAAATGTGGCCTCGACCTCTCCACACTTGACAACGCCCACTGGGCGGCACTCCACCTCACCCCCCCACTTCTCCCCCGTTGCATCCTGCCTCTGTTAATTACCAGCATGTGCTCAACTGTATCACTGTAATTGCTACTAAATTGTATAAATGTATGAAATCTTTCTGTGTAACTCTAAGTCAGTGACTTTTATGCTGTAACCTAAAATTGTTCTGTCTGTCCTCAATATGACGGGGTACCTTTGGAAATGAGCCTCTGGCTCAAAGGTTGTAAACCAATTTACTAATAAAATAAAAAATTAAAATATCCCTTGTGGTAGTGGTCCCCACCCCACCCCAAACAGCGGCCCATTCTGTATATTAATATATCCTTTATGGTAGTGGTCCTCACCCCCCCCATTGATTGCCGGCCCCTTCTATATATTCATATATCCCTGGTGCAAGTGGTCCTTCCCCTGGCCGATCACTGGCCCATGCTATTAAATAATATCCCTGATGCTAGTTGCCCCCACTCCGATCGTCATCCCTGGCATAAATAAATATGATCTCTGTTGGTAGTGGCCCCCCCCTCCGATCACCATCCCCTGCATAAATAATATAATCCCTGGTGGTAGTGGTCCCCCCTACCATCGCCAGCCCAGAGGTACAAAAAACAATTCCCTGGCATCCAATGGTTCCCTCCACCTATGGCATCGAGCATACCCCCCACTTACCATAACACTATCCGTGGTGCTGCAGTAGCATACTGCAACTGGTGTAGCCCTCTTCACACCTCCTCGACCATCCACCATATGTATAGGCAGGGAGCACACCTCTTATCTGTAGGACAGGGTGCATCACCCAGTGATCTGCCGGGGGGAGGAACCAGTAGCACCAGGAATAATAATATTTTACAGCACAGGCAAGCAGTCAGTGGGGGACCACTAGCACCAGGGATATGTACACATCTGGGACCGGGCAATTTGGGGGGCAGCACCACACTAACCTGCCTTATTACCCATTAAAATGAGCCCATAATGAGCATGCAAATGTCCTCTTAGCACCTTACATGTCCAATTGGCTTGTTTGCATGGGTCCCTTTGAATATCGCAAATAGTGCTCCGGCGCTATCCATTCTGGTGGTGTACTTCGGGAGCCCTGTCGGGGCAGCACTAAGTGGCTTCGCATGGGCTGACATGGCCCTATATTCAGTTGGATAGTGCTAGTGTGCTATTCAACTGAATATCGCATCTTCAGGCACCCGGGCAGCCGCAAGGTGCAGCACAAATGTTTGCACTCCGCTTTGCGTCTATTTAAATATTGGGCCCCAGATATTTGATCAAGTAACAGTTGATTAAAACATTAATAATAAGATACCAAAGCCTGTCACTATAAATAATTCCCAGCCAATAACATAAATGACGTCCCGGTCAAATTTAGAGTATTGGTTGTTAAGTTGGGCTGTGATTTTTTTCCATGTGTTAAATATTTATCATTTCTTCTCTCCAAGTCAATAAAATAGGAGATGTGGGTGTTAGCCTTAATGTAGTAATCACTTTCTTAATCGCTACCACAGCCACATGGAGTAAGTTCCATGAAGTGGAATCCCAACATCCCTCTGGAACATCAAGAAACAACACAAAATGACTAGAAAGCTGCAAATTAGCTCCAAAGAGCTCCTGTAACTCTTGCTGAACTTCCTGAAAGAAGGGCCGTAACACTGGGCAAGACCACAGGATATTCCTGTGGGTTGCCTTCGGTTCACCACATCCACACCAACAGATGGTACCCAGGGCCCTTGCATACTCCCCTTGTTTATCAGGGGTCATAAAGTAGCGAATCATTGTCTTCGAGCAGTATTCCCTCTAGAAATGCGAAAAGTTAACCTTGTGTATGTGACGAAGGCACTGGAACCACTGCTGGTCCATGAAGTAGGAGGAACCAAGACCCCTTTCCAATGCTTGTCTCACAAGTAAGGTAGTGTAGTTCTATTGCTCCAGGAAAGCTTGATAAATACGGGATATTTATTTATTTATTTGTTTACCGGGTGGGTGCTCTGATCCCAGGGACCATTTTCAGGCACAACCCGGGCCATTTATGTGGCACATCAATTGCAATATGTAGTTTCTTTACAAGTACAGTGGGGAGGAAAACAGTTGCCAAGTTACTGCACAGACAAAGAAGATACAGTAGCAGTATAGCAGGCATACATAAGTCCATTGATCTCTCTCTCTCCAGGTCATTGCTGGTCACGAAATCCAACTTTTAGCAGTAGGTGCAATTGTTACTTGAACTAGCCGTATGCTATAAATGGGAGTCCAGCAAACATTTACCATCACTTAGTATAGCATTTACAGAAGAGTCTACCTAACATAATGTCCTGGAGGTTCCGTTTCAATGTGTGAGGAGAAGCCTGAGCCTGCAATTCATTAGGGAGGGAGTTCCATAGCTTGGGTGCTGCATATGAGAAGGTTCTCCTTCCCATCTCAGTATTAGTCTTGAGGTGGTGCAAATCATCTTGACCTTGTATTGTGCTGATAATTAGTTGAATGAATGAGGACACCTTAATCTCCTGGGAGCCAGATGTAAGAGATGTTTGTATAAAGGCATGGGCCTGCAAATTATGGAAAGAAAATGATAGCTGGGAGAATCTGAGATCCTCAGAAGAACGTACCTCCTGGCCTTGGAGAAACTGGAAGACACGGCGCAGTCCAAGTCTCGTCCATGCCTGAAAGTCAGCATTCAGTACAGCTGGGGGCTATGTGGCTAAAAGAGAGTATCAGGAACTTGCTGAAAGCAACGTTTTTGTGATTAAGCAAGTGGCACCACTGGAGGAGTGTGGATTTAGTCTATGGATTTTTTAATTGCAAAGGAGTAAACATAAGTGGAGTTGACAATAATACCTTGGCACTAACAATTGCCCCTTAGTTCCAGTGTCTTCCAATGGGCTCAATATGAGGGATACAGCCAATAAATGACTGTCTGGACTTGGGCGGCTGTGTAGTAGAGGAGCAAGTTTGGAAGTGCCAATCCACCCTTGGATTTAGGAAGCTAGAGTACTTTCAAGTGGATTCTGGGATGACGTCCCTGCCATAACTATCACAAAATTGATGGATTCCATTTTTGGAAGTAACTAAATGATGGAGTTATCAGGATTATCTGGGCCAAGTGTAATATTTTAGAGAATACATCCATGCGTGTGCTATCCACTCTCTGTATGAGAGGAAGGGGCAGGTGTGACCAGATTTCCACATCTCTGGTTAAATGCTATGAAATCCAATCATAGTTAAGAGAGGTGACTGCATCAGGGTCTTTAGAGATTATGACCTCCTAGATGTGTTAAGGATGGAAGGTCCCATCTGAAATGGAACCACTCCTTTATGGACTTTGAAGGGGCATAGCAGATTTGTAGCACCTCACTCTTAACAGCATTCAAGCTGTGTCCTGCCAAAGCTCCAAAATGCTGCAATGTACCCCACAGGGAAATAAGTGCCCTCTCCAGGTGTGTCAAATACTGTATATGAGAAGGTCATCCACGTAGAGAGCGAGTGTCTGTTCCCAATTCCCCAAGTTAATACCTGAAATAACAGGGTTCTGTTGGATTGTTTGTGCAAAAGCCTCCAAATAGAGCACAAATAATAAAGGGGACAACCCTGGCAGGTTCCTCGGCATAAAGAGAATAAATCTAACAGACGCCCATTAACCTTCACATTTGCAGTAGGTTGGTGGTAAATTGCCTCAACAAGAGAGACAAATTTCTCAGATATCCCAGAGTGTCTTAGAACACCAAATAAAAAAGTCCATGCTACTCAATTGAATGCCTTCTCCGCATCCAGACTCAGAAGAAGATGAAAAGAGGCCTCTGATCAAGCAGTATGATGCAGTGCATGCAGCGTCCTCTTGGTATTATCTTGTGTCTGTCTGGAAGAATCAAAATCTGTCTGGTTATTATCTATAAGTGAAGATAAGGTGGATTCCAGACACTTAGCAAATATTGCAGTAAAACTATTATAGTCTATATTAAGCATGGAAATTGGACAATAAGAGGCACAGCTGACCCCACCCTTCCCTGGTCTTAAAGTGATTTCAGGAACCTAAGGTATGACTTTCAGGATATGGTACCTTAGGTCCACAATAGTCCCTCTGTGTATTTTTGAACATTTTATTTGCAGCCTTTTACAAGTGGTAAGGGATCATATTTTGGGCTTGACAAGGTGGCCAGCAGATCCCTTCCACTTTCTTAGTCAGCTACGTGTCCTGTGCTCAGGCATATGGTGATATAACCAGGGAAACTGCTGGGACGAGACCTATTGAAATGAATGGGACTGATTTTTCCTTACTTCATAATACATTATGATGGCAATTTAAAGATTAATAAGGGCCACTGATTGACTAACAAGGGGCTTGTTAGTCGATCAGTGACCCTTATTAATCTCCGAGTCACTACGTACTGTATTATAAAATGAGGAAAAATCAGTCCCATTCATTTCAATGGGGCTTGCCCCCATGCTCTCCCTTGTTTGACGTCACTACGTGCCTGAGCATGGGGGCATGTAACTGACTGAGGAAATGGAAGGAATCAGCCTTGTCGTGCCAAAATATGATCCCTTACCACTTGTAAAAGGCTGCAAATAAAATGTTCAAATGTACACAGAGAGACTATCGCAGACCTAAGGTACTGTATCCCAAATGTGGTACCTTAGGTCCTAAGGTTCCAGAAATCACTTTAAAATGGCTGATATTGGGGCCTGTCTCCAAGTAGGTGACACCAGTTTGCCCTGTAAAATTCCTGCTCTTACTCAGTACGTGAGTGGGACAAGAGTCCTTAAAGGTTTTATAGAATTCTCCAGTATAACCATCCAGCCCTGGAGTCTTATGGTTTTTTAACTTTTGTATCATGGCTTGAATTTCTGCTTGAGTTATAAGGGTTAATAAGCGCTTTTGTTAGAATTCGGTTAAAGTGGGAAGATTCAGAGGCTTCAAACAGTTTACCTCTGCTGGAGAAGGGGTTATTTCTGCTCTGTAAAGATGTTTATAATATTCCAGAAAGGCCTGTATATTCTGTCAGGGGATGTCTCCTTCACTTTGGTGAAAGGGTGCTGGATGTGGGTCACCATAGTATGGGCTGTTTTCTGTCTGAGCCTATATGTCAGGATTTTAGAAGCACGTTTCCCACCCTTATAATATTTCTGTTGTAAAAATCAGAGTGCCATTTCTGTTTTTAAATTCAGAATATCCTGTGTCTTCTGCTTGATCTGATTTAGTTGGGGCAGTACTGTATTAGCCCCCTGCATATGGAGCCCCTGAAAATCCCACAGTCCAGTCTGTAGGGCCTTCAAATAAACCTCCCTCTTTTTTTTCAATTTAGTGGCATATGCCATAATGTCACCGTGGAGAACCACCCACGGTGTAGAGGGACCAACATCGCCTTTATCATTCACAGCCACGACTGGCAAAATCTAATCACGGATTAGTTCTTTGAACACATTAAGGTTCAGGAGCAAATTATTAAGTATCCACAGAGAGGGACTGTTTCAGGTGTTCACAGTAAGCTCCCCCATCAGAGGAGCATGATCAGACAGAAGAACAGGGGAAATCATGCTTTCAACTATTAAATGGGCAGATTCAGCAGACCAAGATATGATCTGTTTTAATATAGACCCCGTGCAGGGCGGAGTAGTGGGTATATTGACATTCCAGCAGGTTCTGAAGGCACCAGATATCCACCCAGACCATTTCTCTAAAAAAGGAATCACTATGTTTCTGAGTGGGTGTATCCTGAGGGAGCTTTTTGTTAATTGTATCTCGAGAAGTAAAATTAAAGCCACCCTTCCGAATGAGCAATAATCCTTCCTGAAACTCCAGTATCTTTCAATAACGTTGTTGGACAAATGCTTCATGGGAGCCCGGAGGCAGATTGCTTACCAAAGTGAGTTGCTAACCCTAGAACACTCCCTTAATCATGGTTAAACATGTATTTATTTATTTAGTTTTTGTTGACCGGGTAAGTGCACTAGACAAATTCTGCCTCTTTTCAGGCACGACCCGGGGGAGGGAGATACAGATGAATGCCAACTGACCTTGAACCACATTAAGCTGTTGGTGGTATTTTTAGTGAATGAGGGAAATTTGGCCAGGACACCGGGGAAATTCCCCTACTCTTTTCGATAAGTGCCCTGGGATCTTTAACATCCACCTGAACTACCACCAATCCAGGCAGATGGGACCTTGGAACATCCATGAGCATCAGTGGCTGTTGCTCTAACTTCAAAATGAGTACCATTTGGGATAAGGACGGCCATACCTCTCCATTTCCGTGTATGGAAGGAGGAGGCTACTACCTGTGAAAAGCCAAACTTTTGCAATTTATCATGTTCCTGTGAAATCAAATGAGTCTCCTGTAAAAGGACAAAAGTGGGGTGTTGTTTCTTGATTGCTGCCAGAGCTTTTGCTCCTTTGACTGGATGGTTGCGTCCATTCACATTAGGAGAATACATTTTAATCGTGGACTGTTGACTTAAATGTGCCATCTCTAAAATATATTAAAAGTTCAAACCATTCAGTTTGCAGTCTCAGGTCCCTCTTATAGAAAACAAATCCACAACTAATTTGTGTGACAGGCAATTCTTCTTCTAGTCCAGACTGGCCAATACAGAGAACATTGAACAAGAACAGACAACATTCCAACAAACTACATTGAACGTTAATATTTAAAGCAGAAAAAAAAGCAACGAACGGGTGCTCAGCCAGAGCTTTCCCACCCAAAGTTTGGGTAATTGACTTCCAAAGGAGGAGGAGGGTTAAATCAAATGTCCTCTATAATAGAGGGACTCAACAGTAAATGGAAATGGAGCCCCACCACGGGAGGTAAAATACCACCTTATTTGATGGTAACCTCCTGGGCACTGGAATATACGCTGTTATGCCCATGACCACTCAGAGAGACATAAGAGGAAGAGAGCATAAATAAAGCTGACACCAAGTGCTTAGCAGCTTATGTGGAGAAAAAATCCCAGAGAAAGTAAAAGGACTGTTACAAGAAACTGCCCAGACCCATATGCATAAGATTTCTCCCTCAAATCTATCTTTATTTATTTATTCAAGTCTCGGTGGGGTGTTGTGGGTTTAACAGGGGAGGGCAGAGATAGATGGAGGATTGAGAAGTTGAACAGGGGAGCTGAGACAGGAGAAAACAGGAAAGGGTAGGGAGGAGTGGAGGACAGGTGGCAGGCGATTGGTAGTGGAGATTAAAGTGTCAGTGGCAGGCTAGGGGGAGATAAAGTGCAGTAGGAGGCCGGGGCAAGGCCTTAGTCAGCAAGGTGTTGCTATACAAGGCAGTTATATTTATATATCTAAATATAAGATCCCTGTTGTCTAATCAGGCCAACCAGAAAAGCCCATGTTATAAAGAGCTCACTTTTAGGGAATGAGGGGATAGACTGGTTCCCTGTCAATTGCCTGGCTCCATTTGTAGCTGTGTGACTACTGTTTTCCACACATCAGGATGGTAGATTCACAGTTGTTTTTTTCTATAGTCATTTAAGTCCCATGGTTTATAGATGCTAGAGGAGACAACTGATCATTACCTGTTATTACTGGATTTCCTGGTACTGGGAAGGGATTTCCACATAGGAGCAGGCTGTGGTAGTCCCTAGCAGTGGGGCAGGCTGATGAGGAGGGGACGAGTTGATTTGGTGGATGGACACAGCTCAGAATTTCACCTTAATAGGACCATTCTGCTGACATTCTGCTGGTAGCTCCTGGTGCTTTTCAGGCTGGCCTAGCCATTTTGTATTCCCTTTTCTTCTATGGGGATATCCCTTAGGGGTCATTTTTTTGTGATCCAATGATCTAGAAGTAGCATGGACTGGGACCTGCCCTGTCTCAGTTAATTTTTAGTTTTGCTTTAGTCAGCCACCTGAAAGACATCTTCCTCTTGCCTAATCCTTTGCCTGTTTGAATAATAAAGAACTCCTCAGTGTGTGAAATTGAATGCCCCAATGTAGTGAAAGTTTGAGGTGCTTGTTCTGATCAAATTACCTGTCAGAGCCAAGTGTTTGACCAACTTTAAAATATGTGTGCCATCAGTCAGAGGACTGCAGTCTTGCCTCAGGATTGTCTGTATCACCTAGATAGCACCATTGGCATAAAGGCACATCACATGGTAGATGACTGGATACTGCAGCGTCTTTCTCTGTCTCCACTTCTTTTTGTCAGCCCCCTGAAGATTACACTCCTGAAATATTGTCATCATGCTGATGTGCATAGCTTTCACTCACATGTGTATGAAATCTAAGCAGGAGCACGTTCCCCTGCACTTCCAGGTGCATCTTATACTGTATTTGCCTTGAGGATGCTAGAGATGGGCCACTTGTGCAGCATGTAGTTGGTTGTTCCCACTATCCTTGAAAAAGCACCCGAAGGGGTGCGAAGTGATCATCAGTCATTTTCAGTACAGCTGGGGTGTATCTGCGTATTTTTATCATATTTTTGTAATAAAAGTGCTTTTTTAACTGAAAATAATGCAAGAGTTGGGTCTCAGTTTATTACTACTTCCTCTGGACAGAGAGTGGGTTCCCTTTTGTTGTGTTTCAGGTAACACAGATAGAACAGAAGTTGGCAATGGTGCAAGTGGTGCAGTACAGTGGCTTTGGGAGGCAGTTTTCAGAGACACCTTCTGGAGACTGCAGTGCGGCACCATTTGAATGCACCTCTCTGTGTTGAGGGAGCAGGTCACTAGACTCCTGGCTAAGTTGGCTATGATTCAGGGGACCTCTTCCCCACTTAGAGACCACCAAGTCCGGCACCATTACCTCAGAGGATGCCAGGGAAGAGGAACAGCTAGAGTATGGTGGGTTCAGGAAGGGTGGGGGTAATTGGTCAGAGGCACACTCCTCAACTGGTGCCACTACACAGTTTCGATGCCACTCTGATGAAGCTGGACCGCCAAGAGGGGGCACCTGTGCTAGTGGCCAGGGAGGATATGGGGGCCCTCAGTGGCAGAGAACCTAAGGAGGATGGAAGAGAACCCGAGGGAAAGAGGAAGCAACTGCTGGTGGATGACTTGATTGTGAGGCGGATAGATTTGGAAATACGAAGGGGAAAGAGGGAGGTTTATGTGCCTGTGTGACACCGTAGCCGGGAGGGATGGGAAGCAGATCCCAAAGACTGCTAGGGCAGCAGGACAGGAGGTAGGATGTCATTGTCCACATGAGGACCAATGAGCTGGCTAGGGATAGGGCTGAGATAGTGCAGGAGAAGTTTAGGGAGTGGTGGGGGTCTTAAGACAGGTAGTGTGCTCAGCGGCCTTTGCTGAGGTGCTGCCTGTCTACGGGGGAGATCTCGACACCAGGACCTTCAACTCATGATTGAAAGAATGGTGCAGAGAGGAGGGCTTTGGCTACATTGGGAACTGGGAATCCACCTGGAAGGATCAGGGCCTATACAGAGGTGATGATGGCCTGCATCCATCCAGGAGGGAAACCGCATTCCTCAGTGAACAGTTTAAATGTTACTTTGATGAACATTTAAACTAGTCAAGCAGGTTGGTGAAAGAAATTGGGGAGGCAGAAACTGCCCCACCCGCAGCCTGAAGTAAAAGTAGGAAACCCCAAGGGGTAAGAAATTCCCCAGGGTGCAAATTAATATAGGAAGCAGGTTGCTATAAAAGACAGGGGACAGGAAAAGGATGAATAAAAAGAGTGGGGTAAAGGAAAGAGGGCAAAAAGTTAAAAGGGGGGTAACAATCAGAGTGGTAACAAAATCTGGAAGGCCATGTGTGCAAATACTAAAAGTCAAGGAAATAGGATTGTGGACTTTGACACCATCATGGCAGAGGTGGACCTGGATATTGTGGCCATTACTGAGTTGTGTACACTGAAAATCATGACTCGGACATGGCTATACCAGGATATGCTCTGTTCAGAAATGACAGGGTGGAAAGGAAAGGAGGGGGTCTGGTGTCATATGTGAGGGAAAGCATAAAAGTGACAGAGATACAGGGAATATGGAGGACAGAGGCAGTGTGGGTCACCTCTGAGATGAGGAATGGAATCCAATGGAATTGAATGGAGTACAAGGGGTGAGAATGGTGCAGAAATGGACACAAGTCCCTTTACACGAGAAAGGGTCCTGAAGGAACTGGAAGTAATAAGAGTTGATAAAGCAATGGGGCCAGATGGGGTGCACCCCAGGGTCCTTAAAGAACTAAGAGAGGTGGTGGCTGAACCTCTTGCTATCCTGTTTAGCCAATCACTAGAAACAGGGAGGTACCAAAGACTGGAGGATAGCAGATGTAGTCCCTTATACAAAAGTGGGAACAAAGAGGAAGCGGGAACTACAGACCAGTCAGCCTCACCTGCTAGTGGGAAGATCATGGAAGCACTACTGAAGGAGATTGGGAACATCTGGTTGTCAGTGGACTACAGGACCCAAGGCAGCATAGTTTCACCAGGGAAGGTCATGTCAGACCAACCTCATTGAATTTTTGACTGGGTGACTAGAGGAGGTGGATCAGGGAGGGCAGTGGACATGGCCTATCTGGACTTCAGCAAGGCCTTTGACACTGTGCCACATAGAAGACTATTGCACAAACTGGGGAATATGGGTGTGGGCAGGACAGAAAAGGGGTGGGTAGGTAACTGGCTGGGCAGCAGGACACAGAGGGTGGTGGTAAATGGCTGTCACCCACAGAGGGAAGAGTGACCAGTGGGTACCACAGGGATCAGTGCTGGGGCCGGTACTATTCAATATCTTCATCAGTGACATTAGCAGGACCTAGAAGGCAGAATTTCACTGTTCGCTGATGACACAAAGCTCTGTAACAGAGTAGACACACAGAGGTGTAGACAGAATGAGAAGCGACCTGCAGAAACTTGAAGAATGGTCAGGGTTTGCAGTTGAAATTCAATGCAAGGAAGTGCAAGATAATGCATATGGGGCACAAAAACCCTGGCACAATATATCAGTTGGGAGGTGAGGATATAGCATGCACCAAGCAGGAAAGGGATCTTGGAGTTATCATCTCTGATGACCTCAAGGCAGGAAACAGTGTGACAAGGCAGCAGGTAAAGCAAATAGGATGCTGGGATGCATAGGCAGGGCATCACCAGCAGGAAAAGGGAGGTCATAATTCCACTATACAAGACACTAGTGAGGCCGCACCCTGGAGTACACTGTAAGTTCTGGAGACCTTACCTACGTAAGGACATAGACAGGGTAGAGAAGGTCCAGAGGAGGGCAACAAAGATGGTGCATGGATTGCATCACAAGTCCTATGAGGACAGGTTGAAGGCACTGAACATGTACTCCCTGGAGGAGAGGAGGGAGAGAGGGGATATGATAGAGACATACAAGTATCTTACAGGGAGGAACAGGGTGCAGGAATGCACTATTTTTAAGCGAAAAAGATGTTCCAGGACTAGAGGGCATGGGATGAAGTTGGAGGGAGGACGATTCAGAGGAAACGTGAGGAAGAATTTCTTCACAGAACGGTGGTGGACAAGTGGAACACCCTGCCAGAGGAAGTGGTGGGGGCTGAAACAATCACGGGATTTAAGAATGCATGGGATAGACATAAAGGAATTCTGGAGGTCAGGGGTAAGGGGCAACAGACTTCCTGTAAAACATAAACTGAACTTACAAACTTAAATGGGCAGACTGGGTGGGCCATAGGCCCTTATCTGCCGACACTGTCTATGTATCTATGTATCCATATTTGAACTAGCATGATTTACAGAACTGCAGAACACTGGAAGAAGGTAGATAATGTACTGGTGGAAGCCTTTTGTAAGATGGCAGAAAAGTAGTGTTGCTCGGATGGTATCCGGACCAATCCGGATCCACCAGCTACCTGCCCTTGCAGCAGGATGGTGGCTCTGGCCAGATACCATCACACTCTGCCCATGGATCAGGCCGTCAGATCCCACATCAGATCCCGCGTTATCCGATACCAGATCCCTGGATCCAGCACTGGGATCCAATGCCAGATCCAGGGATCTGGCACCAGATAACATGGAATCTGACCTGGGATCCAACCTCTGTATTCAGCTGGATCACAGGACAGATCCCACTCGAATAGTGCTGCCATTCGCCGGATCCACTGTGGCACTATCCAAGCATCACTACAGAAAAGGGGAGGTACTATTGGTGGGAGACTTCAATCTGCTGGATATAGATTGGAACCTCCCAGCTGTGGCTTCAGCTAGAAGCAGGGACATCCTGGACTCACTGCAGGGGGGCGTTCCTCAGGCAACTAATCAGTGAACCCACTCATGATGGGGCACTACTGGACCTGGTACTTATTGACTGGGACAGTGTTGCAGACATCAAGCTGGGGAGGCCACCTAGGGCCAACGATCATTGCACAGTGAGTTCAGTATAAGGACGACTGCAGAGATGAACCACACAATGGCGAGGGTCGTAGACTTCAGGAGGACAAATTCTAGAAAATGGGTGAAGGCCTCAGGAATGACCTGGGTGGGCTGGAGGAACCATGGGTGAAGCTAAAATGGGGCATAGTGAAGACAGTAAACCTCAGCATCAAGCAAGTGAACAAAAGTAAGGGGAAAAAGAGGCCGCTATATTGGTTCTCAAAAGAGGTGGCGGAAAAGGTAAAGGCTTAAAGGATAGCTTTCAGAAGGTATACAGAGATGCAGAGGGAGGTGGATAGGGAGGTGTATCAGTGGAAGCAGAGTGGAAGTAGGGACAGCAGTAAGGAGTGCAAGGGCACAAACAGAAAAGAGAATAGCCCAGGCCATAACAAAAAGGGACAAGACATTTTTTAGGTATGTAAGTAAACAGAGGAAGAACTGGGGAGGGACTGTAGGGTTCAAAAGAGAAGGGGAGATTGTGCAGAAGGAGACCAGTAAAAGGCAGACATCCTAAACAAATACATTTGTTCAGAGTTCACAGAATAAGGAGCAGGGGTGGGCCCACCAAAAAGTAACAGGAGCAATCGAGGGAGAGAAGGAGGTGGAGACTAGTCCATTTTTGGAGGAGAGAATTCTGCAGGAACTCACTAATCTGAAAGTGGACAAAACAATGGGACCAGATGGGGTGCATTCAAGGGTGTTGAGGGAGCTCAGGGAGGTACTGGCTGCATTTCTGGCAGTTGTATTTAGCAGCTCACTAGAATCAGAAGTGGTTCTGGAGAACTGGAAGAGGGCAGATATAGTCCCACTTCACACACAAAAGTGGTAGCAGTGGGGAGGCTGGCAGTTAGCCAGTTAGCCTGACATCGGTGAAGGGAATGCTAATGGAATCACTGCTGAAGGAAAGGATTGTGGAATATATAGACTCTAATGGGTTGTAAGGAGACTAGTAAGCAAACTGGATAGCTTAGGATTGGGTCCAGAGTGGTAAACTGGGCAAGAAATTGGCTAGGGGACAGGTGGCAGAATGTGGTGGTAAACGGAGTTCACTCCAAGGAAGGGAGGCTGACCAGCTGGGTACCTCGGGCATCAGTGCTGGGACCAGCCCTCTTTAATGTCTTTATAAGTGACATTGCAGAGGAGCTGGAAGGGAAGGTCTGCCTCTTTGCGGTTGGCACCAAAATCTGCAAAAAGGCGGACACTTCAGGGGTGGAAAGGATGAGCAGAGACCTGAGAAAATTCAAGGAATGGCCAAGGGTGTGTCACCTGGGTTTCCTTGCAAAAAAACTGCAAAATAATGCACTTGGGGCACAGAAACTCAGAAGGTAAAGTGCAAAATGGGTAGAGTGGTATTGATGACCACCAAGCAGGAAAGAGACCTGGGAATAGTCATATCTGATGACCCAATGGTGGCCAGACAGTGCACAAAGGCAGTTGGGAGGGTTAGTGGGATGTTGGGTTTCATAAGAAGGGGTATCACCAGCAGAAAGAGGGGGGTGGTGTTGCCTCTGCACAGATCACTAGTAAGATCCCACCTAGAGTACTGTATCCAGTTCTGGAGACCACATCTACAGAAGGACATAGACAGAGTGAAGGGGGCCCAGAGGAGGACAACTAAAATGGTGCATGGTCTACATCAGAATCCCTATGAGGAGAGACTAAAGGACCTCAATATGTGCGTGCACACTGGAAGAGAGGGGAGATATAATAGAGACCTTTAAATACCTCACAGGGATAAATAAGGTACAGGTGGGAAGTATTTTTCAGAAGAAAGGTGCTCAAGAACAAGGGGACATGCTGTGAAGCTGGGGGGTAGATTCAGGAGAGATGTGAGGAAGAACTTCTTCACAAGAAGAGTGGTGGATTCCTGGAACAGTCTGCCAGTAAAGGTGGTGGGTGTGAAAACAGTGGAGGGATTCAAGAATGCATGGGACAGGCATAAGAGAATCTTAGGGAAAAGGAGATTGGAGGGAGACTAGGCCAGAGATTAAGTAGGGTCTGTGGTGATGCTGTACTGTAGGTAGGGAGAAATGGGCAGACTGGGTGGACCAAGAAGTCCTTATCTGCTATCAAATTATGTTTCTATTTCTGTCCCTGTACAGGTGTGGACAAGTGTATCCCTACACAGGTATGGACAAGTGCATACCTACCATGGTGTAGACAAGTGTGTCCCTACCCAGGTGTAGACAAATGCATCCCTGCACAGGTGGGGACAGTTGCATTCCCATACAGGTGTGGACAAATGTATTCCTACACAGGCATTGACAAGTTCATCTATACCCAGACTTTGATAATCACATCCATACGCAGATATCTACAGTTGCATTCTTACACAGATATGAACAATTGCATCCATACACAAACCTTGAGTATTCCATCCATATATAGACATGGACAGTTACATCCAAACGCATACTGTACATGGGCAATGGCATCTATACACAGACATGGACACTTGCATCCATCCCGAAGAATGAATAAGTAGCTAAATCATCATCTTGAGTTTTCAGGCCATACTGATGCACCAATAGTAGGTTCCTCCCAAAGTTGGTGCACTCTGTTGCAACAAGATTTACATTCCTTTCTTGTCCCGACTTGAGATTATTGTCAAAATGATCCTCAGCATTTTACTATTGTATGGGGTTCATAGCACTGCCTTTAGTCACCATGGTCAGTTTACAGCCCCGTTGTTATGTTCATGGTTGTGCTTTCACAACTGCAAACATATTGCTGTGATATTGGACTTCAGAGGTGTGTCACCATCAGGTCCAGTGCAGCTCAAGCTGTAATAGTCTCGACCATGACAGTCCAATGATCAGCAAAGATGATCATGATGCTGCTCTGTGCTGGTTGATGGGTGGAAACATTAGTTGAAAAGACGTAGTTGTGCCTATTAAACAATGGTTGCCTTTCTTCATCAGCATGATGCCACCCACCAACCAACTGAGCGGCCCTAGTATACCTGTCTCCAGGCCTAGCTACCCCCATTTGTCTCCCGTCAAACAAGAAATTCTGCTCCCATGCTCAGGTACTTCTCCCACCCTGGTCAGCTTTCTTTCCTGCTTACACAACAGTGTTTATATTAAGGATTTGATCATTGCTTTCTTGAACAAAAATGACATATCTGGCTTTGAAGTTTAAAAACATGAGGCCCCTGGCTTTCGTTCTTGCAGTGGTACACATGTTGCTGGATCCAGCTGTCTTCAGGCAGAGCTCTGAGTGGCTTCTAGCTATGTAAAATCTTCCTGATATCTCCTCAGGAACCTCAACGTTAGCAAGCAGAAATCCCTGCATCATTTGCTGTGTTTCATCTAAGCTTTTAAATCAAACAATCCTTGAATATTGATTTAAAGAAATGTGTAATAATATGTTTTGGTGTCCTGATGCTCCCCGCCCAACAAGAAACACCGGTCCCACAGCTCAGGTACTTCTTTCTCCCCTCTCCCCCCCCACTGGCTTTCTCTCCTGCTCGCCTGGTCTCAAGAAACGTTCATCTTGCAGCTCAGCTACTTCTCTTCGCCAGCCCAATAAGCAACACTACTCCCATGGTTCTGCTAATTCTCTTCCCTGTCAGACCAACAGCAAATGCCAGTCCCACAGCTCAGCTGCTTCTCACCCCCTGTCCCTATCAAATGAATAACAAAGACAGGACTCATTTACCTTTATGCCACTCCTGTTGCTCAGCTACTTCTCAACCCCCCACCACCCCCACAGCACAACAAGGAATGCCACTCTTGCGGCTCAGCTGTTTCTCGCTCCCCATCTTTCGTCAAATTAATACAGACAGGACTTGTTTACTTTTATATTATGCACACACACACACACACACACACAGGATGGAGTCTGGAGATTATGCAGCATAGCTTGGAAATCAATAACTGGTCGCTATACAAGATCTGTGGGCAATGCGCATTAATCTGTGTGTTTGGTATTAATATTATATTCTGAAAGAAACTATGGTAAATCTCTATCTGATCCTGGCAGGGGTGCCAAAAGCTATTGATTGCAACAGAGAAGATTTATTGTTGCTGATGGTATTTCATTGTTGAACAAATCTGAGAGCATTGTGAAAATACCATGCATAAAATATATTTCATAAAGGGATTTAATACAAGCTGTTTGTTAGATACTAGGTGTGTAATTCACATCATTCTACATCTGCTTATACATCTTACCATATAGACATGGGGTCCGATTCCAAGATGCATTACGTATGGCGCAAGGTGATTTACACCAAACCCCATGGCGTAAATTGCAACTTGTGCCATGCATTCCGCAGGTTGCAATTCCAAAAGGCGCCTTGCGCTATCCCTTATGCAGGTTGCATCAAATGTGGGATACGCCACCCACTATGCCCGCAACCTGCAGCAGCATGGAGCAAGGATGGGTTATGGCAGCAACTGTGCCCTATTCCAAAAGGGAGGCTGCTGTAACCCACTTATGCAATTCCAAAAGCAGCAATAGTGCAGTGGAGTTAGACCACCTGGGAGATGGTCTAAGGGGCATCCATCCATGCCAATAGACGGATGCCCACTCCACAGCACCGCGGCATGGACATTGCCCAACTCCCTGTATCCCCCACAAGACAGACATGCCCCCACCCCCCAAAAGTAGGGGACCCTAGGGTCCGATCTGCAGTGTGCCCCCCAAACGCCAGTGTCACCTGGCCAGACCCCCAATGCTCCCTGGTGCATGCAGTGGTGTTCCGGGGTAGAGGGGCTCCCAGGGGGGTGGTTGAATGCGTGCCATGACTTGCAACACCCAGGCCCAGTGCGCCATGCATTTGGTGCTTGTCTGCGACAGCTGCAAGTCACAGGCATAAGTGCTGGGGACCCTGCTTGTCCTGGAATATGGTGCAGAGTCCCCGGCGAACTCGCATACGCCCACAAGTTACACCATGCCTTTTGGAATCAGGCCCCTGGTGTTTACAATTAT
The DNA here is from genome assembly GCA_016271365.2 of Neoceratodus forsteri. Classification (NCBI taxonomy): domain Eukaryota; kingdom Metazoa; phylum Chordata; order Ceratodontiformes; family Ceratodontidae; genus Neoceratodus; species Neoceratodus forsteri. The sequence continues at coordinate 24,909,945 of CM057453.1, forward strand.
GTTGTCAATTACATCCTTGGCTAGCTAACAGTTCAGAAGGGTGTATTTGGACTGTGGAATTATATTGTCTGTTTACTGGTTTACATAGGAATCACAGGCAAACAATATGTACTAATTAGACAAACCTACAGTACACAATATGCATATAACTGTTACTGCACCCCCATCCTATATACCTATACATGTTACTGCAACCCCCATCCTATATACCTATATATGCTGCTGTGCCTCTCTCCACAACCTATATACATATACCTGTCGTCCTGCAACCCCATCCCATATACAGTGCAAGCCTGTTATAACAGACGCATCTCTGCACACAATTTTGTCTGTTATATCCAGTGTCCATTATATCCAGAGGAGGTGGAGCCTATATGTTACGGATGTCTTTTTGTGTTAGCAGGGGCTCAGAGTGAATGAGAACCTACTATAAAACTTCATAGATTTCTCAGAATCCTACCTAGCATATACTGTATGTTTCTGTATTCTTTGTGTTTATTTAAAGTTATTTAACTGTCAGGGAACAAGAGTTTTTTTAAGAAAGTTTATGGCTGAAGGTAAGAAGAAGATAGTAACTCTAGTGGATGGATGTTCGGATTCTAGTACAGTAAGAACAGTGGCAATTGTACTGTAAGTGTTTTATTGAAATATAAAATGACTTCCTTTTTTTGTGTAATTAATTGACTAATAAAAATGTATGCAGCTTGTGGAGAATTATTTTGTAAGAAATTTAATCTCTGTAGCTCCTCCATCTTAATTGTACATTTGTCAAATCCTCCCCCACCCCAAAACAGCACTCACATGACCATAAGCAAAATACATTGGATTTGATATATTTGGTTTGGGAAATCAGTTTTTGTCCATTATAACCGATTGTCCATGGTACTAGTGTCTGTTATAAGTAGAGAGCACTGTAATACACCCACCTGTTACCACACACACACACACACAATCTATCTGTCTATCTCTGTATATATACATCATCTGTTACTGCAACCACCTATCCAGTATGCCTATACCTGTTGCTAAACACACACACACCCTATATACATACACATTACTGCATCACATAGACAAACACAAAGCCTACATTCAAATACCTGTTAGAGGTTAAATTGAACATGTTTAGGAGAAGGAACTGTAATCTCTCCATTTGTATGAGGTCAAACTGTCATCCCTAAGAGGTGGAACTCTCCATAGTGTTGAATGGAGAAAGGTGTTAGAAGGGGGTGGAACTGAGTTCCTGTCAGTTCCTGCTCAGTTGAACCTGTGCCTGTTAATGTACCATCCCCCTCACACACTTTTGAATAACCGTCTTAGGCATGTGCTTTCAGCATTGAAGCTGTCTCACTTCTAAATATTTCTGGAGATGTCCATCAGCATGGATCTGCATTAAACCCCCAGTAGGGCAAGCCCTGCACCCTTGTTCACAGTGCTCATGAGTTGCTGTCTGAGGTCTGGGAAGATGTCACTGGGAGACGATGTCCATTGTGGAAGTTGTGTATAAAAGGCTCCCACCACACACACACACACAATTTCCAGATACAGGGTTTTTTCAAGGCTGTGGTAAGTCATGCATCCCTAGTTCCTGTCCTGTCCTGTCCCAGTGATGCAGGCTCCAGCTGAAACAGTGAATAACATTCATTGTCAGTGTTTAACTATGCGGTTTGGTAGTGATGACCATTTATTACATCTCATCTGGTCTATCTTTGGTAAATATATATAGTAGTTAAAATGTGTACAAGCAGGACCTGGTACAACAGCAATGCAATTTATGAAACATTTGACATTAACAAATGCTTGTTCAAGGCTGGCCCAGTGGCACTGAATGTTGAGGTGCTGGATGCCACACCTCGCACCACTCCAGTGACCCAGGTTCGGGAATGAGCCCGGGCCATCGGGGGTCAGCAGGGGAGGACTGGGATTGAGCATCCGCAGACTGCTGTCCTAGTCCTGGGGTGGGTTGGGGACTTTTACCACACTATAGGTACATCAGGGAGTGAAGGAAGACCAAGGCAGGGCTAGTGAGGCTTAATAAAGAGGAGGGAGGGAGGGTGGGCAGAGGGTGACTGTGAAAAGGCAGAGATACTAAACAAATATTTTGCTCAGTATTTACAAAGGAAGTGGGGGAGGTACCTAAAACAAACAGTAGAAACACTCTGGATACAGAAGTTGATACCAGCCCATTTACAGAAGAAAGGGTTCTGAAAGAACTCTTAAAACTGAAGGTGGGCAAAGCAATGGGGCCTGATGGAATTCATCCCAGAATTCTAAAAGAACTAAGGGTAGAACTAGTGACACCACTGACTGCCCTCTTTAACAAATCATGGGAGGATGGGGTGGTACCCGACGACTGGAGAAGGGCAAATGTGATTCCCCTTCACAAAAGTGGGAGCAAGGCAGAAGCAGAAAACTACAGACCTGTTAGTTTAACCTCAGTGGTAGGGAAAATGATGGAATCACTTCTGAAGGAAAGAATTGTTGAGTATCTAGAGGCCAGAGGGGCTCAGGACCCAAGGCAGCATGGATTCACAGCGGGAAGGTCATGCCAGACAAATCTGATAGATTTCTTTGAGTGGGTGACCAAAGAAGTAGATCAGGGAGGGGCTGTGGACATGGCCTACCTAGACTTTAGCAAGGCATTTGACACAGTCCCACACAAAAGATTAATATACAAGTTAACCAGCCTGGGAGTGGGTCCCAAGATGACAGCCTGGGTAAAGAATTGGCTGGAGAATAGGACACAGAGAGTAATAGTAAATGGAGTCCACTCTGAAGAAAGGGGGGTTACTAGTGGGGTACCGTAGGGTTCAGTATTAGGACCAGTCCTCTTCAATGTCTTTATAAGCGACATTGCAGAGGGACTGGAAGGAAAAGTATGTCTCTTTGCAGATGACACAAAGATCTGCAACAGAGTTGATGCACAAGGTGGGGTGGAAAGGATGAGAAGGGACTTGGCAAGGTTAGAGGAATGGTCAAATGTATGGCAGCTTAGATTCAATGCTAAGAAGTGCAAGGTAATGCACCTGGGAAACAAAACCCAGGGGAGAGATACAGTGGGGGTGAGATACTAACAACAACAAAATGGAAAGGGACCTGGGGTAGTCATATCAGATGACCTAAAGGTGGGCAAACAATGTGAGAGGGCAGCAAGGAGGGTTGGGGGATACTGGGATGCATAGGGAGAGGCATCACCAGCAGAAAACAGGAAGTTATTATCCCTCTGTACAGACAGTTGGTGAGACCCCATCTGGAGTACTGGGCAGTTCTGGAGACCCAATCTCCGCAAGGATATAGACAGGATGGAGGCTGTCCAGAGGAGGGCACTAAATGGTGCAGGGTCTGCACTGGAAGACATATGGAAGAGAGACTTATGAGCTGAATATGTATAGCCTTGAGGAAAGGAGAGAGAGGGGGACATGATAGAAACTTTCACGTATCTCAAGGGAATCAACAAAGTCCAAGAGGGTAGCATCTTTCAAAAAAAGAGGTGTGCAAGAACAAGGGGGCACAATTTGAAGATAGAAGGGGGGCGGCTTAGAGGTAATTTAAGGAAGTATTTTTTCACAGAGAGGGTTGAAATGCATGGAATGGCCTTCCAGAGGAGGTTGTGGAGTCACAAACAGTGGTGGAATTCAAGCATGCATGGGACAGTCATAAGGCAATTCTAGGGGGTTGGGGTAGGAAGAAGTAGGCTGCTGGTTAACTAGGATCTGCAGCTTATCCATCAGGTAGGGAAATGGGCAGACTGGGTGGGCCAAGCGGTCCTTATCTGACGTCAAAATCTATGTTTCTATGTTTCTATGTAGTGGCCCCTTGGGATGCCCAGGAGCACTACTGGCATCGGTGACACTAGAAGGGGAGCGTGGAGGACATAGACACATTGTGCCCAGATGTCATTGCACATCCATGCTTCATGGGCCAATCAGGAGGAAAATGGCTAGGCGCAACCATGCAGCTTGATGGCTGCACTCCGAGCCGCCTGGAGGACTCTGCCGGAATACTGTCGGGGAGGGTCTGGGTCTGTCCTGGCTGGTAGAAGCAGAGGGGAGCACTCCAGCAGGATGGCATGATGGCCATCCTGGATCTTCCTGGGTGCAGTTTGAGCTACCCAGCTCTCCGGGCTGGATGCCCCAAGACGGAGTGTGCCGTAGCAGGGGAGAAAACATGATATGAAAAAAAAAAAATGCTTGTTCTTTCTGTTGCTTTACACTTAACTTTCTGCCTCACACCAGTGGCTGCACCCTTTACTGTGCTCTCAGTCTTTCCTAACTAAAGGGTATGCATCTCCCCAGTACCCAAATTATGCTTTGGCTCCCTCCCCTGCTGCCTTAACTCTCGCTTTGCTGTTCTCGGCACTCTTCTTACTCTCACTGATCCTTTAACTGTCCCTCCTTTTCCCTTTCCAAGCCTAAGTCCTCTGCAGGTTAAGCCACATTCTCTTATAGACTTCCTCCTCTCTGGCCTAACCTCCTTTCTTGCCTTCCCCAGCTCATCTCCCTCCTTCTCTGACCTGAAGCCCCTGCTATTTGTGCATTTTACCCATATCTACTCTTGCCTCTAATCTCCCATTTTCCTTTTTCACTTGCTCCCTCCATGAAACCTCCTTCATTTAAGACTGTCTTTCATTCCAAGTGGGCATATCATCACCTGTTCACTACTGACAACAGGTACTTATCTGATTCTTTTTTTAATTTATTAACGCATTCGTTCCCATAGATGCCATATGGCATCAGAATCATCCATTGCTAGATCCAACCCAAAATGGCCACCGGGAGCAAATGAGTTTTTAAAAGAAGTAATTTCCTCTAATTATTGTGATAGCATGTTCCACACTTTTGGTGCCCGAACAGTAAAAAAATTATCTCATTTGTTGGTATTAGCCCTAGATATTGTGAGTTGTTTATTATGTGACCTGAGGTTTGCCTTTCTGTCCCTAAATGGAATACCACACTGAACCATAAGATCTGGGTTATTCAATATTTTGAATAGTAACAAAATGTCACCCTTTAATCTTCTCTCCTCCAGACTAAACATAACAAGTTCAGACAGTCTCTCCATTTATGCTTTGTTTCTCAATCTTGGAATTAATTTGGTTACCCTCCTCTGAATGCCCTCCATCAGATGAATGCCCTCTTTTTAAGTATGATGACCAGAAAGGTGATCCTTTATTTAAGTGGGGTCTCACTTATGTCATGTATAGTGGGATAATACATTGTACACTTCTGGATTCAAAAGATTTTTTTTATAGCTCCTAATAACCTGATTGCTGCTAGGGTGATTTTTCTGCAGTGCTTTACAGGGTACAGGTTGTCATTAGTAATAATCCCTAGATCACGCTCATTGTTTGTTGTCCTTAATAGGATATTATTAAGTTTGTAGGTATTTATTGGGTTGTTGCTTCCAAGATGAAGCACAGTACAGTTATTGATGTTGAACTGTATCTTATTATGTAACAGCTCATGTTTCAACAGGCTTCAGATCATTTGCTAGGGACTGATATTTAGCCGAAATATGTACTTCACCACCAATCTTTGTGTCATCAGCAAATTTTAATACATTATTTTTCAGGTTATGATGCACATCCCCTATTAATAGTCAAAATTGTGTTGGGCCCAAAACTGATCCCTGGGGGACACCACTACTAACCACTTTTTCATCAGAATAATAGCCACTAGTCTTTGCCTGCTGAGTTCTAGCCATCAGCCAAGCCTCAACCCATTATACCAGACTTAAGCTGAACCACATATTTTTTAATGTTTCCACTAGTTCAAAATGTGGGACTATGTCAAAGGCTTTCCGAAAGTCCAAGAAAAAAACATCCACGGGAATGCCATTTTCCATACTCATGATAACCTTTTCATAAAAAGATATTAGGTTGGTAGTACATGATCTCCCTGGGGTAAAACCATGCTGCATTGTGTTGTGTAACCCTTTAGCTATTTTCTCCTTTTAAGATTGCTTTTTTAATAATTTTTCCATACTTTTATTAATGAGTGATTTTAAACTAATAGGCCGGTAATTTCCTGAGCATATTCTACTTCTCTTTTTGTAAACTGGAGTAATAATTGCTATCCTCTAGTCACATGGGACTTCGCTCAATTCCAGGGATTTATCAAACAGTAGTGTTAGTTGGCAGCATAAAGCTGGTACAAGTTATTTAATAAAAGTAGGATGTATATCATCTGGAACAGGGGTCATATTTGTTTTAATGGACTTTAAGGCTAACAAAACTACTTCTTCCATAAAACTGTGTGTAACACCTAGGACAGTCTCATTTATTACCTTGATTGTATTCTTATCACTATTGATTGAATAGAGATAGTTATTAAGTGAATTGACTATTTCAATTGGGTCTTGCATATAATTTCCTTTGTTCACCAAGGGTCCCACAGTTCTGTCTCCCTTCTTATTATTGTTAGCATAAGGATATAAGGATTTCTGATTGTCCTTTGTGTGAGCAATCTTGAACTCTACTGTTTTTCTTTCCCTCCTAATCAGAGCTTTTACAATTCTTTGTTCTGATTTATATTTATGGTTTGTTACCTCAGAAGGGTCTTTTTTAAAATTTGCATAAGCTCGCTCTTTTTTTATTTGCTGCTTAATTCGTTTGTTAACCATATAGGTAGTTTCCTTGTGTTGTTATATTTATTTCTTAATGGATCATATTTGTTTTCCAGTTCACTTATTTTGCTTTTTATAAGTTCCCAGCATTCCTCCACTGTCAAGCCACTTATTTTTTTCCCATTCAATGCTGTCTAGCTTTCCTTAATGTTGTTGTATTGTGCCTTGGTATAATTTCTTAGAACAGTTTTGCCATTATACTTGTTTTTGTATGAGGTCAGACAGAAAGATATCACATTGTGATCACTAGTTCCTAAATTTCCTGATACCAATATAGAGGAAAGATCCAGTTGTAGGTTGGTAACAATTAAATCCAGAGTGGTTGTTCCCCTAGTGAGTTCCGTGACCTTTTGTTCTAGGCCTTGTGATTATAATGTGTTTATAAAGTCTTTTTCCAGTTGGGATATTCCAGTTAATAATTTCCAGTCTGTGCCTGGGAGGTTAAAGTCTCCTAGAATTATAGTATCCCCTAAGTGAGAGGACGTCATTAACTCCTTATTAAGGTTGTCATTATACTCCTTACAACTTGAAGGTGGCCTATAGCAGTTTCCCAAGATTATTTTGTTTCCCTTACTTAGGTGAAATTGTATCCATACACTTTCAATGCTGTGCTAGATGTAATTAACAGTATTACATTCATAGCAATCTAGTTCATCCTTAACATATATACATACACCTCCCCCTTTATTACTATGCCTATTTTTGTAAACAAGTTTGTAACCAGGGATCTCGTGTGACCAATCACCGGTTTCATCCGACCATGTTTCTGTTATAGCTGCTATATCTATGTCATATCCTTGAGTAGAATAATTTCCAGTTCAGACTTTTTATGTTCGCTTGTGTGCACAAGAAACATATTGAGGTTAGTAGAGCATTGCAGAGGCGTGGCAGTGTTGTGGCCAATGCAGGGGACACTTTAATGGGTGTGTCCCTCAGCCACCAATCAACAAGGAAGCTGCTGATGACAGCAGTTTCAGAGCGAGCACCAGACTTGAAAGAAATCTGGTGCTCCAATCATGGACAGTTTCATCATTGCAGTGGCAGGTCTCTTCCCCGCCTTCCCGGCAATCAGGCACATTGTAGCCATGTGCATTACAGTGTACAGTAATCCACATGGCTGCACTTATGAGCAACTCGTTTGCTCAGTGTGCCTTTCCCAATGAACATATCTTTTGCTAACAACGGGGTGCCCAATCCCCGTGTCAACATGCTCCCCCAAGCCCGTACATATCTTTTGTTGACAACAGGGTGCCCAATCCCCATGTCGGCATGCCCCCCACCCCCACTATTGTAGCACATTGGGAGCCCATCCAGTGTGCCAAAGTAATTCTTTATATTTCCTGACACTGGGATGCCCACTCCCAGTGTCAGTTGCACCCTCCATGCCCCCTTTTTTTCAGTCGAGCTTGGGACGCCCAACCCCCGGTCAGCATTGATCTCCCCTCCACTAGTCTGGCACACTGGGAGCCCACCCCAGTGTGCCAAAATGTATTCAGACCGCAAACTGAAGAAAACTGAAGAAAATCATGGTAAGCCCTATAATGACAATCAATGGGGGATTTCAACTTATGTTGATATCTCAGCCATTTATGGGAGTTTTGGTCCCAAATTTTCAACATGGGGATCTTGGGACCCAACCTCATGAACACTGGCACTGTCATTTTGTTTCTCAGTCCCAAAATGTGATTTCATGGTTGCTGCATGGAATCACCATTTGGGACTGATTAACAAAACGACTTCCACTGTTCATGAAGTGGAGTACCAAAAAGCCCATGTCACAAGTTTGGTGAAAAAAATCTCAAAAATCACTACATTTCGAGTGTGCATTGCACAGTTTGTATGCATGCTTGTTACTTCATCAGTGTTTAATATTTTCACTCCAGATTTCCAACATTGCCATTTTTTAACAGCCCCTTATGAACAGTACAGCTGTCATTTTTCGTATCGTTCCCGGAATGTGTTTTTGCACTTGTGACGCAGAATGGCATGGTCACTGTTCAATATCAACTTTTGGATCAGATCAATGAAATCCCAGTGCCACTGTTCATGAGGGGAGGTCCCAAAAGGCCATGCTGAGAATTTGGTGAAAACGTTCCAAAAAATGACTGCATTGCAAGCATGCATTGCACAGTTTCTACACACACACACTCATAACTTTGCCACTTTTTCATACTTTCACTCCATATTTTCAGCATTGCCATTCTTCACACCTCCTCATGAACAGTACAGCTGTAATTTTTCACATCCTGCCCGAAATGTGTTTTCACGCCTGTGGCGCCAAACTGTACTGCAGGTTCAACACTGGATACGAGTCCATGTGCCCACTGTGAGACTTGATCCCACAACCTTCGGGCCTTGAGACAATAGTGCTACCTGCTAAATGAGTCACAATAACTCTCAAAAAGCAAACTACTTGAAACAGACTGTGTCCAGGAATGAATTGGGACCCTGGGAGGTAATGCAGTTTGCATTGCTGTATAGTAGTAGTATTATGACTGCTGCAAGAAGGATGTTACTACAGGACATGGCTCTCATAAAAAAGTCAAGCACTGTTTTAAATGTTGCAGTAAACCTGGTGCTATAAACTGAACTGTAAATGCATTGTTGACCTGCTTCTATGGAAGTTGTAGTATTGCTGAATTGTCAAGACAATTATACTAAGCATGCAATAGACAGCTACATAGTTTACTGTTTTTTTATCTTGTTTGTTTGTTTTATTTATTTTGGAAATTTTGCACTCCACAGTAGCCATAATGAAACAACTCATTTTCAAGGTGGTCCTTAGGGGACTTTACATTAGCAGAAATGTTACAGAATAGGTGAAAGTTATGGACCTGGGTATTATATACAGCAACATATAGATATATCTACAAAATTACAAAAAAAAGTAGTAGAAACAGTAGCAGTCTATACATTGTTAGATATGGAGATAGATGAGAATTGTAAAGAGCTTATGATGCCTCTGAGAAAACATTTGAAAATATTTTATTTAGAAACAACTCCCTTTGTATTTCATCTAGTTGCTGTATTTCTTGGTCCCTTATTTTTTTATCCCTCAAGATACGTACAGGTAAACAGTACTTTTGTCCTCAGACTTCATCTGCTGACACTGGTAATTCCCCATCTAATGTCGAAATCCTTTGCTTGTGATATCACTGCCACTTTTTTTGCAGCAAATTGTGATGTCACCAAGGGAATATTATGACTTCAAGTGAGGAATGAACAGCAAGAGTTGATTTAATTCAGAAGTTCAAGGGCCCAGCTATTATACCAATATCCTTAATAATAAAGAGCAAGAAGAAAACTAGTATGAATGATATCTCAAGTATAAAATATAGTGTGTTATAGTGTGTTTCTCTCTGTTTTCCTAGAGGTGAAGTTTCTCTTTAAGGTAATTATTTAGAGGCAAGAGTTTTATAATGAATTATAATTACAACACTACTATAATGAAATAAAATGTAATGTTATATAGCACCTTTCATACACTGTGTATCTAAAAGAGCTATACAGATCTTGTAGCATGAGGCCATGCTACATTTTACATTCTAGTCGCATAAATGTAAGAAAAAATGGGAGGCATCGAAATACATTAATTCTAAACAAACATCATCTTCCTTAAAGTGATTTATCTGTAACCCAAACTGTTTTTGTGCAAGAAATGATTTCCATGAATTGATAGACGGACTCTGATGGTGGTTTTCTGCTAGCGCTCATTGATTTACAGTGAACCAGTTTTTACCTGAAAGCTAATTCTCATTGCCAGACCTCTACAGGAAGTGATTTTATTTTGTCTGTTCCTTGAGACAGTCTACAAATACTTCATTTCTTTTGCAGTTCCTCTAATTGTGCCTTGTGTATAAAAATGTCAGAGTGACTTTACCTTTTTACTTTGAGTGTTATTTTAATGTCAGCTTCTCTCACTTCATCTTGAGCTTTCCAAATAACTCAAGGTGCCTGCGTTTTAGTTCTTGAATTCCTCACTGCTTAATATGACCTTATCGGCCTGCCTCTTTCACAAAATACTGGGTTCCCTTGAGTAATGATCTGTGATGATGTCATTAGTAATGCAATTAATAAATGGTACTGCTTGTGTTTACAATGCATATTCAGTAGAGATATTTCAGGGATGTCCAAAGGCTCAAAAGGCTCTGACCCTCACCATCAGGCCTAGTTCTCATCTGCAGTTATGATTTGTTCTGAAAGATTCAACATAAATAAGGACCTTTAGGAATTGAAGCATAATACTGATACAAGTTTAAAATAAACTTTGCAAACCCAGCTGGTAAGAAAAGAGCAGTGACTTCTGGCACATCAATGTAGAATGTTAAACTTTACATTGTACTTGTATGTAATATTCCATTTAGTATGTATGTATTTATTGCACTACAGCTTGAGTTTATACTAATTTAATGCAGCAGCACTTTTTCATTTTCTTTTATTCCTGAATGAAGATACAAGATTTTGAATTATTTTTTTTAAATTCATATTCTCGTACATGTCTGCCATGGAAAAAGTGAATATCTTAGTACAGTGATGTGCTGTTTGCCATAAGAAATGTGTGGCAGCACCATCCTAATGCAGCCACAGTATGACTCTAGTATGTGAATGCAACAGGTTACCTCAACAGAAGAGATTTTAAAAAATTGCAAGTGGCTGTCATCTTTAATGACATGAGTCGTTAATTACATAACTAAATAAAAAAAGTTACTTTAACAACATTTGGGAAAATTAAAAAAAAAATCTGCTGAGGATGAATCTAAGGATGTCAGAAATAACATTTTTGCTACAAACCTCTAAGCCATCTAACACATTTGGCTGCTTTAAGTGATACAGCACTGTAAATTAGTGCTAATCTAATTGCACTTCCTTTTCTATGCTTCAAATGAAACTTTTTGATTGATTGATTTGAAAAAGTATTGCATTTGTGAAGCATGTAGAAGACACCAGTGCTGCCTCATAATTCTGATCCTCCTCTGTAACTAATAAACAGCATTCCATTTAGATGCCTGCCTTATAAGTAAGTCATGCTCTGGGGAGGGTTTCATAGTTTCATAGTGGAATGATGAATTCTGGAGGAAGAAGCCTATTATGAACTCGCCACCTATCATAGGTGGTACATATATTTTTCTCTCTCCATATGTTCATCCAGTCTAGTTTTGAATAATGTCATGTTTTCACTTTCTACCACGTGCTTTGGTAAAGAATTCCATGCCTTTATTGTTCTCTGCATTGAAACTTTTTGCCTTTTGTGTGTATAATTATTTTCTTCTTTTAATTTTAAACTATGGGTTCTTGTGGTGGTAGTTCCAAAATTGCCAACATGGCCAATAATATCCATAAGGTAGTTGTCTTTGTCTGCACTATAAGCATAACATAGATCTCCTCTAAGCCTTCTGTATTGCATGGAGTAGAGATCAAGATGTTCTAGCCTGTTTTCATAATTGCCATTCTCCATATTTTGAACCTTATTGTTATTTTCCTTTGGACACTCTCTATTAGTTTATTTTCTCAAACAGTGGATGGCGCACAGAAAAGTGCACAGTAATCCATATGTGGTCTTACCAAGCTGGTATATAATGGGATTATTACTTCTGGTGCCCTACTTTTGATGTTTTTAAGGATACAACCAATAATTATATGGCATTTTTTAACTGTAGCATTGGTATGTGAATCAAATTTTAATTTAATGTTAATGATTATTCCAATATCTTTTCTGCCTCTGTTACTGTTAGATCCTGGTTATTTATTGTGTGTGGAAATTTCTGGTTATTGCTTCCCAGATGCATTACCTTGCATTTACTTTCATTAAAGTGTAATTTATTTTATTATGCCCAAAGCCCTAGTCTATTTAAGTTCTCCTGGAGACTGTATGCATCCTGTCTGTTATTTATTATACTACCAATTTTACAGTCATCCGCATACTTGGCTGCCCATGCATTATTGTCCACTTGCATTGAGAAAATGAGAATATTAAAGAGGGCAGGTCCCAAGACTGACCCCTGAGGGACCCCACATGTCATGCTGCCCCAAGATGAATAGTTGCCCCTTATGACTACCCTCTGTTTCCTATCTGACAGTCATGAGCTGATCCATTTTATGATATTGTTATGAAATCCCATCTTAAATAATTGCTCAATTAAAGTGTTATGACAGATGCTGTCAAAAGCTTTGGAAAAATCCAGAAATATATCTATGGAACATCCTTTGTCCAATGCTGCACTCACCGGTTTAAATACATTTAGGAGGTTTGAGAGGCAAGATCTCCTAGTAACAAAACTAGGTTGATTTCTATCACTAAAGACATTTTGTTGAATATGTCATATTATGTATTTTTGCAATAATTTCTCCAGAAGTTACAGATAACAGAGGTCAAACTTATTGTAATGTAATTATTTATTTGTTTCTTATTTCCTGTTTTATGAACTGGAGTGACATGGGCTGTAGTCCATGCTGGTGGTAACGTCCCCTCTTCTAAGGAATAGTTAAAGAGAATTGTAAATGGCCCCTTAATTTGATTTATTGTTTCTTCCAGAAATTTTGGATGTATTCCATCTGGACCTGTGGAGCTATTCTGTTTCAATTCACCTATTGCTTTATGTACAGTTTGAACATGGGCAAATGTCACCCAGTTTTAAATATAAATCCTTTTTGCTGACCTGATTTGAGAATGTACTGAGAAAATACTGGTTGAAGGCCTCTGATTTATCTCTGTTGTTACTAATCATGTCATGTGTGGATTCTATTGTCCCTTCCTGACAATTTTTTAAAGAACCAATATAATTGTAAAACTTTTTTTGTTATCCTTTTTACTGGTTGCCAATTTTATGTCTGTTTCTCTATTTGCTTTATCTATCTCCTTTTTAGTTTTATTTGCAGTTTTCTTAAATAAATTCCAATTTTCTATTGTTCGATTTTTTTTTTTTTGTATTTATTAAATAGTTTCCTTTTTTTCTTTTTCTGTTTTTCAATACCCCTTTTCTGCCAGATTGGAGCGCTACCCTTTTTTAGATATTTTTTCCATGTCAGCACCCATTTTGCAATATAGTATTGTAGTTTGTTCATTATTTTTGTATTGCATTCTATTACTCCTATATTATTAAGTTCATTCTTCCAGTCCCGTTTATTGAGGTATGCTCTGAACTTCTCATAATCTGTATTTTGGAAATATTTCATTATTGTTTTGCCATTTATGTTTTGTTTACTGATTTCAACTTTTATCTTTACTATTTTGTGGTCGCTGTCACTTAATGATTCAGAGACTTCTGGTTCCAATAGTCCGACTGCTATATTTGTAAATACTAGATCTAGAATGTTCTCATTTCTTGCTCCATGCTTTACCAGTTGTTCTAAATTATGCTGTAACGTAAAATCTAGGAACTTGTTTTCAGTACTACCATTTCCCTGTAGGTTCTCTCAATTAATTTTAGGGAAGTTAAAATCCCCTAGGAGTATATAGTTCCCAGTTATATCCATACTTTTAAGTATATTCAAAACATGTTTATTTTCTTCAGATGTGAGGTTTGGAGAACAGTAGTCTAGTCCTATTGTTATAGCTCTCTAATTCGAGGTTAATTGAGCCCAAACAATTTCTGTATCATCTTTAAGCTGGCTTGGATGATTGATTTCAATGGCATTATACTCTTTTGCAATATATAATGCAGTTCCTCCACCTCTTTTGTTCTTGCGATTTTGGTATATCAGTCCACTTCTGTATCCCAGTCACCATCCTTAAACCATGTTTCAGTGATGGCACACACACTATATTTTGTGACGTTAAGATGTATTTAAGTTCTCCCATTTTATTGTTCAGACTTTGAGCATTTGTGAGGAGAATTGTAAGATTATTTTGTTCTGGGAATCCTGTGTTTGGGGGCCCATTATGGTCTATTTACAGCTACATGTAAGCACGGTGCCAATAAAAACACAGTATTTAAATTACCTCAGAAAAGTTACAAAAATGAAAAAGATGTTTGGAGAAAAGGAGCTGAAATCCTGTTAAACACAACAGGCCAGATATTCAAAACTTTGCCCCGGGGCTAAATTAGCACTGCCTGGCGGGCAAACTTAGCCCGGAGCACAGAACAAGCTATACTCAAAAGGAATAGCCCAGGACAAACAGCTTCCGAATATAGCATGGTAATGAGGCCATGCAAACTGGGCTGGGAGTGCAGGGCAAACATAGCCCTGGAATAAGACAGCACTGAAAAAAGCAACCAGGAAGTGCAACCCACAACAACAACACAGTGCACAGTAACATGAGGGCAGGTATAGACAAACTACGTGGTCAATGTGTGTGCCAGCAAATGCATGGACTCAGTACAGCTGCAGGAAGCAGCAGATGTGAAAGAGCAGGGATCAAAACTGTATAATATTCCCCGTACCGTTAGCGCTGCGCTAACACATTAGCACGGCATTAGCGCGGAGCTAAGCAGTTAGCCTGGTGCAAACACATTTGCCCGGAGCTAAAATGTGCCATATTCAAAAGTGCCAGGCAAATGAGCCTACTTAGGTAGTCTCTGGGCAAACATCCAGATTAGTATTTCATTATGCCCTGATTTGCATGCAGTTTGCCCAGTGTTACTGCAGGGTCCCACAGCTCCACCTGTAGGTCAGTCTGGCAGTGCACGATGATAGATGCAGGCTACATGTAATCAGTACGGCATAGCATAGCATATTGTACCCCAGGGGACATAACAGCATAGGCACAGGTGGTGGTGGTGCTGCATGCAACTGTCACACTGTAGGGCATGCTACAGTGCACAGCAGAAACTACAGTAGCACGGGGGCCAGTAGTGTGTGGACACAGCAATGCCTATGGTGTATAGGGCAGTGATGATGACTGCACTATACACAGTGAGAGGCCCAACCCGCAGGTGTTTACTGACAGTGGACATTACTGTTACGCTGTTGTGTGACCCACAGATGCTGCACCTGTGGCATGGGATGCTCACAGTGACATGTACATGTCTGGCTTTGTGTGCTATGGCAGTTGTACAGCTGTGCGCTATGTGGCCAGGGGGGCATATATTATCCGAAAGGCACACTGGTGTTGGGGTATTCCCAATACTGGCCCATGTGCACTGCATGATGTGTCCCAGCTTTGTGGCCACACCTGGTCTATAGCACAGCCTCGCCACCCATACATGCTCCCCTCAACATCCTCCATGCCCACAGTACTGCATGTGTGTGCTGGCATCTGTTGGTGTCCACAGAAGTGTGGTCCACAGGTGTGTGCTGTACGGCCACACTGCCATGCTGTCCACTGGTGGCAGGGTCACCACTTACTGCCTGGCATATCTGGAACTGGTGGCAGATGATGGCATCATTGTGATGCCATCAGTTAGCAGCATGCTTCCTCTATGTTTGTTCCTATCTTGTCCCCATACCCAAGAGTCACGAAAATATCGGACAGGTACCGAGGTCTTCCCTGACATCTCATCCTGCCTTGGTGGTGTTGTGCAATGCCAGATCTATAAAAAACAAGACAGCTATTGTAGCTGATCTTGTTGGGTCAGCTGATCTGACTTGCATTACCGAGACTTGGCTGGATGAAAATGCTGGCCCTATATTGGCCTTGGCAACTCCAGCCGGGTTCTCGGTAATACACCGTCCAAGGCAGGATCGTAGGGGCGGAGGTGTGGCCATTATGTTTAAATCTGAACTGGGCCTTGTGGATGTTCCATTGGGGAACACCAGATCTTTTGAATATATCCTGGGTGAGGGTGCAGGTTGTGGGATTCTCCTCGTCTACCGTCCACCAGGTGACGGTGGCGAATTCCTACAGGAGATTGCAGACTTCATTGTCGACCTTGTGTTGAGGTTTCCCAGATTAATTCTTCTGGGCGACTTCAACGCTTGGGTCGACTATGAACTCTCTCATTTTGGTCAAAGTCTCCTCCAGTTGATGAGTGCACTGGGCCTGACACAGGTTGTTACCACCTCTACCCATATTGGAAGTCATTCACTAGATCTGGTCTTTCTCTTGGGTATGGAGATCACTGATTTGTGGGTGGAACCAGTCAGTTGGTCGGACCGTTACACCATAAGGTTCAGTTTCAGGGCCCCCTCTAATAGGTCTGGCCCTACGGAGATGGTCCAATAACGCCCTTTAGGGGTGTTGTGCCCCAGTGACCCACGGGGTACTGGACCTATCGAGTTTGTCGGGTGAATGCATGAGTCCAGATGATCTTGTACTTGCCTATAATAAGGCTGTGGGAGATGCACTGGACAAAATTGCTCCTATTGGGTATTCGACCTCTCACTATCCGTCAAGGAGTCCATGGTTCAATGGCTCCTTGAAGGAACGAAGCATGAGGTCAAGGTTGGAGAGAGCTCATGGAAATCGGGCCTTGATGTCGACAGGCTTAGATTGTTAGCCCATTATGATGGCTACCAATCAGAAATCACCTGTAAGAAGGCAGAATTCCTGTCCAGAGAGATTTCTGCTGCAAGGAATCGACCGGCTCAGCTTTTCCGGACTGTGGACAGGCTGTGCAATCCAGTCTGTCTTCAGCCTAGAGAAGCTTTTTCTCAACTTAGATGTGAGGAGTTCGCTCGCTTCTTTGCAGATAAGGTTGTCGACATCAGGTCTGGCATCGGTCCGACCTCTCCTTTGGGGGGTTATGGTTGGCAACCGGTTGTACTTAATCCTCGGCCTATCTGGTTGGAGTTTCACCACCCGGAATTCGCAGACATTGTGAAGATCATCCAATCAATGCGTCCAACTAGCTGTAGTTTGGATCCGGGTCCTACACCTCTATTAGTAGGTTGTGTAGAAGTCATGTACCCAATCCTTGTTGACATTGTCTGGAAATCCTTGGAGAGGGGTTTTTTTCCTAATCCCCTCAAGGAGGCAGTTGTTCATCCACTCCTTAAAAAATCCTCCTTGGACCCAGACTGTCTAGCTAACTACCGGCCTATCTCTAACCTGCCATTTGTTGGTAAGGTTATTGAAAAGCAGTTGCACTGCAATTGGATGAATATCTCACCTCTCATAATGTCTATGATACTCTCAATCTGGCTTCAGGAAAGGCATAGTACTGAGACTGCCCTTGTTGGTATTGAGTGACCTCCTAATGGCCAGAGATCGAAGCTTATACCATTCTGGTCCTTCTTGATCTTTCTGCTGCATTCGACACTGTAGACCATGAGGTGCTATTGGAGCGGCTGCGGGTTTTGTGGACTGTCTGGTACAGTCCACTTATGGTTCCGTTCTTACCTCACTGGTAGGTCTCAGAGAGCGTCACCGAATTTATTCCTCTGACACCTTCTCCCTACCATGTGGGGTACCGCAGGGTTCCATTTTAGCTCCCATGTTGTTTGCAGTGTATATGCTGCCATTAGGAGAAATCATCAGGAGATACAGCTTGAGTTTTCACTGCTATGCAGATGACACGCAGCTGTATTTATCCTTTCTCCCCGATCAGAGTGATGCACTCTCTGTACTTAACAACTGTCTGGATGAAATCAGAATTTGGATGAGTTCGAGTTGGTTGAAGCTTAATCCGGATAAGACCGAGGTATTGGTTAGGCCCAGGTCATCCTGGAGGGGTTTAGGTGCACATCCATCAGGCTTATCACTTGGTGGGGTGCCGCTCTCTAGCTCTCGACAGGTGTGAAATCTGGGCGTTATTTTTGACGACGGTTTGACCCTGAAATCCCAGGTGTCATCTGTTGTCAAAACCTCTTTTTATCATCTGAGGAATATCACCCGGGTGAAACATCTGATTCCCCAGGAGGACCTTCCGACCTTGGTTCACGCCTTTGTTACAACCCGTTTGGACTACTGTAATTCCCTATACCTAGGGCTCCCAGGGATTGATATCCGCCGCCTGCAGCTAGTGCAGAACGCTGTAGCCAGGCTTTTGACTGGGACTTCAAGAACCAGTCATATTACGCCTGTGCTTCACGAACTGCATTGGCTGCCTGTGCGGTGGTGTATCACCTTTAAGGTTGGTTTACTAACCTTTAAAGCCCTACACGATCAGGGACCCGTTACCTGAAAGATCTTCTGATTCCTATCGCCTCCACCTCTCCGTCGCCAATGAGGGATTGCTAGAGATTCCCAGGGTTCGCTTTTGGTTATCAGGATCTCGTGTTTTTGCCTATTCAGTTCTACCCTGTGGAATTCTCTACCTCATTGGTTGAGAGAATGCCCGATCGTCGATAGTTTTAAAACTGCTTTAAAAACTTATCTTTTTAACTTGGCTTTTTCTTTATAGTTTGATTGCTTAATGTCGATTTCTGTTTTATTATTATGTACAGCAACTTGATTTTGAAAGGCGCTTTATAAATAAATACGAATTGAATTGAATTGAATGTTTGACTTTATCTATGTGTCATATTTATTTGTTAGGGTCACGCAAAACCCACGCTAAACCCGAGCAAACACTGCGCAAAGCCATAGTGTCACACAAAGCTGATCGCCCAGGGTTAAGACAAGCTTTTCCTTGGCGGTAATGCAATCGCTAGTGTCACGCTAAGTCGCGCAAAACCACTTAGCGCCGCGCTCATCGCTGAATATAGCATTGTGCCTGTATTCATGTCATTTTGCCCCTAGCATACATTATAATTTTGCCCAGCGCTAATGCAGTTTGCCCATGTTATTTGGCCTTTTGAATATAGCAGACCCGCGCTAATCCCGTGCTAAACCTGCGCAAACGTTTTTTGCCCGGTGCAAAGTTTTGAATATCTGGCCCAACATGTTTTCTTCTGTCTGTAGCTTGATGGAAATATCCTTGGAATAAAAATGGCCTTTCTGCTATTTCTACAGATTTCACTGAGACTTGGCATACATAGTATTGGTGGCTTCATCAGCCTTTAAAAACACTCCAGATCCTCATTTCATTTTAATAACTATAGTAAAGCTAATGTTTAAAAATAAACTCCTTCCTGATGGGGTAAAGGATAACACTTTGGACTACCATGGTGGTAGACCTGAGTTCGCTTTATAACCTGGACTTCCTCCATCAAGATGGCTGAATCTAAGGACCTCTGTTGAGGCAACACTCTTAGACTCTGGAGGGAGCAGCGTGGGCACTGTTGCCCTCCCTGCCACTTCAGCACCTTCTTTGCAGGGACTGGCAGCAACATTGGACTTTATAGGTGACCATACATGGTCAGGTTTCCCCCCATGCTGGTTTTGCATGGTGGGAAGGGGGTCTGAAAAAGAGAAAGGTGGTGTCGGCATGGCAGAATGACACCCACATTCATACCTGATGATCTTTGTAGTTGGAACAATGGACCCTGCAGGAAATGGAAGCAGGTACTGATTCGAGGGGGATGCTGCAGGATTCTGAAGCAGAGTCATGGATGGACAGTGTCAGAAAAAGAGTCAAGCATGGATTAAATTAAGGAGGAACTAACAAGAGCTCTGTCCACTAGCCTCTTACAAATGTATATACTAGCTTTTGATCCTCTGACTGTGTTATGTATGACGCTATATGGAATGGCTCTTCTCCTTTCTATGACAGTTCTCCCTTCTAAGGTGTTCCAATTTAGCATCTATAGCCAAAACAAGGGCAGCGCTAATGCTGCTGTAACTTGATGGTGGAACAGAACTTAAAAACAAAAATGCAGAACAAAGCAGGAGGGCAGGTCTCCAGGTGTATACAGAAGGTGGGGAGGGGGCAAAGGTGTCATAACATGGCAAACAGAGTTGGGCAAGTAAGTGAAAGGGCTTTTGGAACTTATAATGCAGGCTAAATATTGATAGGATACTAAGTGCCTAAAAGGCTGAAAGGGTACAAACATAGAATAGTCTGTGTGTGTGTGTGTTGGGGAACGGGTGCCATGTGGTTCCAACACCCATTTGGCTTTTTCTTTAGACATAGATTATGTTAAAGAATGAGCCTTAATAATGAGCTATATATATATAGTGCAGCAGTATCATACAGATTTTCATTTCAGTCATTCTCATGCTGCTTTTGAGAGTTCCGTAAACAGTGCTGTATTCTTTAAAACAAGTCTGTGAAGGTATGTATACTCTGATAAGGCCTCATCTATATTCCATGCACCATCTGCATTTCTTTATTTTCAAATATGATAAAAGGGGGAAAAAGCATTCATCTTCCAGAAAAATGTCTGCTGTGGTGAATGTTCGACCCATAGCTTTTTGCAGTACAGCCGTTTCTGACTGATAACATCTTAATTCAAGCACACAGCCCTAGGGTGAATAACTAAATAAAGCTTTGTTTTTGTTGTTTTTTTAAATCACAAAAGCAGGGCTACTCAGGTTGCATACTTATGTATGCCTTTGCCTTGCTAAGGCAGTTATGTTGCATGCACACAAGCACGCCGACACACACTCAGTATTTCAGAGACCATGGTTTTGATCTGAAAATAAGCACTTGAACCAAATTACCAGTCTTCATTAAAAGAGAACTGCATTTAACCTGTAAGTTTATATTTTCAGAAGAGCAGTTTTTTTTTTAAGTACTGGTTCACATTCTATATTGTTCCAACTTCGTTGGCCTCTTAGTAAACTGAGTGAATGCTTACAACTTACACTCTAGTACTAAAAGACCATTTTAGAACTGGTCACACCCACTACCATCCAAAACATGTGGCAGCAGCCAATGTATACATTCACAGTATGAATCCAGTATGGAAAGTCAAAAAGAAGCCTTGAGGGATGGGATTTTTTAAACATTGCTTGGGGATGCTACCTTTAATGAATTCAGTCATTAATTGTAAGTTATAAAAGCTATTTTAAAAACATCTGAGAAAATTAAAAATTTACAGTTCATGAATGTAATAAACATAGAAACATAGAAACATAGAAGTTGGCGGCAGATAAGGACCGCAAGGCCCATCCAGTCTGCCCATTTCTTTTTCTACCTTATAAATGTGCCATTGGCCTTTGTCAGTGACCTATCTATTCATAGTCATTTGTATTGCTCCCTTATGCCTATCCCATGCATGTTTGAAGCCATGCACTGTATTCATAGCCACCACTTCTTGTGGTAAGCCATTCCATGCATCTACCACCCTTTCTGTGAAAAAGAATTTCCTCACATTCCCTCTTAATCGGCCTCCCTCTAATCTCATGCTGTGTCCTCTTGTCCTGCTATTTTTCTTATATTTAAACATGTTAGACTCTTTCACCTTGTTTATGCCCTTAAGGTGTTTGAATGCCTCGATCATATCACCTCTCTCTCCTTTGCTCAAGGGTATACATATTGAGCTCCTTTAATCTGTCCTCATATGTCTTCTGATGCAGTCCCTGCACCATTTTGGTTGCCCTTCCTGACTGCCTCAATTTGGTTGATGTCCTTTGAAGGTGTGGCTCCAATACTGCACACAGTACTCCAGATGGGGCCTAACCAATGTCTTGTACAGAGGATTATTACCTCCTCTTACGACTTGTGATACCCCTACTAATACACCCTAACACCCCCTTAGCCTTACCTACTGCTTTAGAGGTCTGCTTGATGATTTCAGGTCATCAGTGATGATGATGCCCAAGTCTCTTTCTTCCTTTGTGACTGCTAGCAACCCTCCCAGCCTATAAGTGGCTTCAGGGTTTCTCTTCCCTATGTGCATGATTTTGCACTTCTTGCATTAAATCCCAGTTGCCACTCTTCTGACCATTCTGCTAGTTTATCCAGATCTCTTCCCATTCTGCCCACCCATCTGGATCATCTACTCTGTTGCAGATCTTGGTGTCATCTGCAAACAGACAAGCCTTACCCTCTAGTCCATCTGCAGGTCGCTAATGAAGATGTTGAATAGGACTGGCCCCAGGACTGATCCCTGAGGTACCCCACTTGTGACTTGCATCTCTTCTGACTGTATACCATTTACCACCACTCTCTGTTTTCTGCCAGTCAACCAGTTTGCCACCCAGTTGACCAACTTCTGACCCACCCCGAGCCTACCTAGCTTATTTATCAATCTTCTATGTGGAACAGTGTCAGCTTTGCTGAAGTCAAGGTAGGCGACATCAACTGCTCCCCCTTGGTCCACCACTCTGGTTACCTAGTCAAAGAAATCTATGAGATTAGTTTGACAGGACCTTCCTTTTGTAAACCCATGCTGTCTTGGATCCTGTGCCCCTATGGATTCCAGGTGTTGCACTATCCTTTCCTTAAGGAGTGCCTCCATAATCTTGCCCACTACTGAGGTAAGACTGACCGGTCTGTAGTTCCCCGCCTCCTCCCTGCTACCACTCTTGTGGAGTGGGATCACATGAGCCCTTCTCCAGTCTTCTGGGACCTCTCCTGTGCTCAGAGACTCACTAAACAATTCTGCTAATGGCTCTGCTAGTTCCTCCTTTAGCTCCTTAAGTACCCTGGGATGTATGCCATCAGGTCCCATTGCCGTATCCACCCTGAGCTTAGCAAGCTCTTGTAGGACCCTTTCTTTTGTGAAGGGAGTAGTGCTCACCTCCCTCCCCCCTGTGTCCATGTTGCTGAGCTGTGGGCCCTGCCCTACCTTCTCTTCAGTAAATACTGAGCAAAAGTATCTATTTAGGATAGATGCCTTTACAGGGTCCTCCTCCTCACTTGCTCCCTTTTCTCCATTAAGCTTAGCAATACCCCTCTGGACTTTCTCCTTTCACTAATGTATCTATAGAAAGTCTTGTCACCTTCTTCTACTGTTAGTACTAGTGTTTCCTCAGTTTGGGACTTTGCCTGCCTTACTGCCTTGCCTGCTTCCCTTAGGGCAGTTTGGTATGCCTCCTATCTTCATCCCGCTGTGTTCCCTTATATTTCCTGAAGGCCAGCCTTTTGGCTCTGACCTTTCTGCTACTGTATTTGAGAACCAAAGTGGTTTCCTTCTTCTTTTGCACTTCCTTTTCTGTCTAACACAATGGGATGTTGCTTCAAGTATTGCATCCTTAATGCTTGCCCACTTTGCCTGTACCTCCTCACCTGTGTTTCTTTTTGCCAGGGCTAGCTTAACTCTGTTGGCCATCTTATCAAAGTCAGCTCCTCTGAAGTCCCATATTTTGCCTTGAATGGGATGATTTAGATGTAGTAGCCAAATTGAACCATACCATGTGATGGTCACTGGCCCCAGGTGACTTTTCACCTGGAGATTTGTGATCCCTTCTTTGTTAGTCAGTACTAGATCTAGGATAGCCCTGTCTCTTGTGGGTTGCTGTACCAGTTGTTTGAGGCCCTCCTGCAGGAATCCACTATGAGTCTAGTTCTGGCAGATGTTCCTGCTGGTATTGACCAATCTGTATCTGGCATGTTGAAGTCTCCCATTATCAGAACCTCCCTTTAGCTGTCATGTTTTGTATATCTTCTAACAGTAATGTGTCTGTCCTCCCCTGGTCTGGGGCCTGTAGACAACCCCAGTTCTTATGGCTGTCCCATTTCCTGTTTCCAGGGTGACCCACAGTTCTTCTGGCTCCTTATGTGTATTCTGAATTTCTGTAGCTTTGATATTTTCATTAACATACAGGGCCATCCTCCACCCTTTGCACCTCGGTCTCTTCTGAACAATACATAGCCAGGTACTGAAGTCTTCCAAGTGTGGTTACTGGTGAAACCACGTCTCACTAATTGCTACTATGTCCAGTTTAGCCTCTGATATTGCTGCAGGTCTGGGATCTTATTTCAGGCTGTGAGCATTTGTGTACATGATTTTCCATTGGCCAGATTTTGGTGTGTTAGTTGTTGGGTGGTTTGGCATTACCCCTGTGCATCGTATGGGAGACAAACCTTTTTTCTTACCTGGTGATGCAAATGAACGGCAAACACGCTGAATTCTTCTTTGACCACTAGCTGAGGGAGGGTGTTCTTCCCATTCGACGTATGGGGTGCTGCCCCTCTCCCCATTTGCTAGTTTAAATATTCTGCAAAGACGCTCAAACTTCTGCCCAATGCACTGACTCTCTTAGTCAGGATGCAGTCCATCAAATTTAAAGAACTTTCGCTCCCAGAACTGTTGCCAGTTCCTACAAATCTGTGTCCTTTTTCCTGGCACCAGTCCTTGAGCCACGTGTTTGGCTCCCCTATCTCCTCTTCTGACCCTCCGTCCATCTGCTCCCTTCTCCCAGACTGGCAGGATCTCAGAGAAGGAGATGCTGACGCAAATAGATGATAGTTTGTCACCCAGCCTAGTCAGGTGTTCCTTGGTCTCACAACTGACCGGCTGGCGAGATCATTAGTCCCTATGTGTACTAGGACATCAATGTTTTCTCCTGCTTTGTGAACAATTTTAGCAATGCGGTCAGTGTCTCTCCATGCTGATGTACCTGGGAGACATCTGACCATCACCCCTGGCTGGAGATGGGTATCAACTCCCCGAATCATGGAGTCTCCTATGATCAGAAGTTTAATAACATGTGAGAAAATTAAAAAAAATACTGATGATGATTCTAATTTTGTCCCAAATATAGCAATACTAAAAAAACAGTATGATGGGTTCTTTTTTTCACACTAACAGATACTGCTGCTTTAAGTTTTTAGATTGTTGGTAAAATGCATCCATGTTCCCCTGTAGAACTCTGTGGATGAAAGGGACAAACTACATCATGGACTTTTAAAATGATCCTCACCACCAGTGTGCACATTAAAAACACACTGTGTTTAAACTGTTTTGAAACCAATTTTGTCAAACCAGTTCAGTGCATTCACACTATATAGAAACATAGAAACATAAAATTTGACGGCAGATAAGGACCGCTTGGCCCACCCAGTCTGTCCATTTCCCTACCTAATGGATAAGCTGCAGATCCTAGTTAATCAGCAGCCTACTTCTTTCTACCCCCAACCCCTAGAATTGCCTTATGACTGTCCCATGCATGCTTGAATTCAACCACTGTTTTTGACCCCATAACTTCCTCCGAAGACTGTTCCATGCATCCACCACCCTCTGTGAAACAATACTTCTACATTACTTCTGAGCCACCTCCATCTTCAAATTGTGCTCCCTTGTTCTTGCACACCTCTTTTTTTGAAAGATGCTACCCTCTTGAACTTTGTTGATTCCCTTGAGGTACTTGAACGTTTCTATCATGTCCCCACTCTCCCTCCTTTCCTCAAGGCTATGCATATTAAGCTCCTTCAGTCTCTCTTCATATGTCTTCTGGTGCAGACCCTGCCCCATTTTAGTTGCCCTCCTCTGGACAGCTTCCATCCTGTCTATGTCCTTGCAGAGATTGGGTCTCCAGAACAGCACGCAGTACTCAGATGGGGTCTCACCAGCTGTCTGTACAGAGGGATAACAACTTCTGTTTTCTACTGGTGATGCCTCCCATGCATCCCAGTATCCCCCAGCCCTCCTTACTGCCCTCTCACATTGCTTGCCCACCTTTAAGTTATCTGATATGACTACCCTCAGGTCCCTTTCCATTTTTGTTGTTGTTAGTATCTCACCCCACATTGTGTACTCTTCCCCTGGGTTTTTGTTTCCCAGGTGCATTACCTTGCACTTCTTAGCATTGAATCTAAGCTGCCATACATTTGACCATTCATCTAACCTTGCCAAGTCCCTTCTTATCCTTTCCACCCGACCTTGTGCATCAACTCTGTTGCAGATCTTTGTGTCATCTGCAAAGAGACATACTTTTCCTTCCAGTCCCTCTGCAATGTCACTTATAAAGACATTGAAGAGGACCGTTCCTAATACTGAACCCTGCGGTACCCCACTAGTAACCCCCCTTTCTTCAGAGTGGACTCCATTTACTATTATCCTCTGTGTCCTATTCTCTAGCCAATTCTTTACCCAGGCTATCATCTTGGGACCCACTCCCAGGCTGGCTAACTTGTATATTAATCTTTTGTGTGGGACTGTGTCAAATGCCTTGCTAAAGTCTAGGTAGGCCATGTCCACAGCCCCTCCCTGATCTACTACTTTGGTCACCCAGTCAAATAAATCTATTAGATTAATCTGGCATGACCTTCCCACTGTGAATCCATGCTGCCTTGGGTCCTGTGCCCCTCTGGCCTCTAGATACTCGACAATTCTTTCCTTCAGAAGTGATTCCATCATCTTCCCTATCACTGAGGTTAAACTAACAGGTCTGTAGTTTCCTGCTTCTGCCCTGCTCCCACTTTTGTGAAGGGGAATCACATCTGCCCTCCTCCAGTCCTCAGGTACCACCCCATCCTCCCATGATTTGTTTAAGAGGGTAGTCAGTGGTGTCACTAGTTCTACCCTTAGTTCTTTTAGAATTCTGGGATGAATCCCATCAGGCCCCATTGCTTTGTCCACCTTCAGTTTTAAGAGTTCTTTCAGAACCCTTTCTTCTGTAAATGGGCTGTATCAACTTCTGTATCCAGAGTGTTTCTATTGTTTGTTTTAGGTACCTCCCCTCTTCATTTGTAAATACTGAGCAAAATATTTGTTTAGTATCTCTGCCTTTCACAGTCACCGTCTGCCCACCCCTCCCTTTATTAACCTCACTATCCCTCCCTTGGTCTTCCTTCGCTCCCTGATGTACCTAAAAAAGGTTTTATCCCCCTTCTTAACTGAGTTGGCTATCTTTTCCTCAGTTCGGGCCTTTGCTGTTCTGACTGCCTTCCCAGCTTCCTTTTGCTTTAACTGATACAATTCTCTGTCCTGCTCCTTCTGTGATTCCTTGTACTTCCTGAATGCTTTCCTTTTCTTTTGAACCTTCACTGCCACCTCCTTTGAGAACTATAGTGGTTTCTTACATCGTTTAGTTTTGTTTATTTGCATCACACAAAGGCTTGTTACCTCTGTGATGGCAGTTTTTATTATTCCCCATTGTTCTTCCACCCCTCCTTTCTGCCCATTTGCTAGTGCATTCCTTTGGCACTCACCCATTTTGGCAAAGTCAGCCCTCCTGAAGTCCAGTACTTTTGCCTTTGTATGACTTGACTCTATTGCTGTGTTTATTGTGAACCATACTGTTCTATGGTCGCTAGTTCCCAGATGGCTACCACTTACATCTGTGATCCTCTCTCCATCTCCATTTGAGAGGACCAGGTCTAAGATTTCTTCCTCTTGAGTGGGTTCCAATACTAGTTGTCTAAGGCATGCCCCATGTAGGGCATCTAGAATAACCCCACTCTTAGAAGTGGCTGCTGCAACTGCACTCCAGTTAACATCTGGCATATTCCAATCACGCATCAGTAATATCTCCCCTTTTTCTGCCATTCTAAGTATACTTTCTATCATTTCCTTGTCCGTTTCCTCCCCCTGAGAAGGAGGTCTTTATACAACCCCTGTGCAGATTGTGGTACCATTGCCTGTCTCCAAATCGACCCACAGTGCTTCTTCTCCTCCCTGTTTACCCTTTTGTTCTGTTGCTTTGATTCCTTCCCTTATGTAGAGAGCTATTTCTCCTCCTCTTTTACCCTCCCTGCCCCTCCTGTAGATAGTGTATCCTGGTATGTTTACGTCCCAGTCATGGTTCTGCGTGTACCATGTTTCTGTGACTGCCACAATACCCAGCTGTTCCTCCTCCATCAAGGCCACTAATTCAAGAAGCTTGTTACTCAGACTATGGGCATTGGTACTCATTGCTCTCCATTTTTTGATGGCTTTACCTTCTGTAGCAGCAGCCCCCACTGACCTTTCTACCTTGGTCTTTTTATCATTTAGTGCCCTGTTTTGTAGGGGGAGGCTGGGATTTTCCTGCTGCTTATCAGTGCCTCCCCCCTTGACTAGTTTAAAAGCTTGCCAATGAAGCATTTAAACCAATTGCCCAAAAGACTTGTTCCCTTCCTGGACAGATGCAGACCATCCTGCCAGTATAGTCTGGTGTCCCTCCAGGTGGAACCCCAGTCCCCAATGAAGCCAAACCCCTGTGCTCCACACCATTTTTCAACCATTCGTTAAACTGCATGGTGCAAAGTACCCTCGACTCACCCATGCCACTGACAGGCAGCACCTCTTAGAAGGATACTGTGTGTGCTACTTGTCTTAGGCCCCTCCCCAACTCTACAAAGTCCTTCTGCACTGCTCTAATCTCATGATGAGCCAAGTCATTTTTCCCTAGGTGGACAATGACGTCCAGCTTAGTCTCCCGTGCAACTGTTCTCATGATCCTAAGGATGCGATTCCTGTCCCTCCAAGCCATGGCACCAGGCAGGCACCTTACTTCAGTTTTCCCTGCTCCCCCCAGTTCTATCCCCTAATAACTGAGTCCCCCACCAGGAGCTGCTTCCTTTCCCTGTGGTGTCCTCTGCCTCCTTCCTGAGGGCCTCCCTTGTGACAGTTGTCTGCAACCTCCTCAGTCTCCTCTGTGGGTGCATCCATAGGGGAACTATGCTCCCCCAGAATGGTGTATGGATTCTGGAGTGGAACAACTGACTGGGTATGCCTCTGTTCCACCACTCTTACCCTCCCTGAGCCTACTGTGGTCCAACTACTGTGCTTTCTTCGCAACCTCTGAGGTAATGGTGGTGGCTCTGGTGCTCCCTGGATGGGGGAGGTTTCCTTACTACTGTCCAGTGCAGCCTGGGGGAAGGTTCCCTTACTACTGTCCAGTGTGGCTAGAAGATGGACAACTTCCTCCCTCAGGGCAGAGAGTTGTCTGCAAACAGGGCAGCATCTCAGCCTCCAGAAAGACTCCCTGAAGACTGCTGCCCCACAGCCATTACATTGCACTACTCCCCAAATGTCTGTCTACCTTCTTGTTTATTTTTTTGTGTGTGTGTGTGTGAGATTGGTTTGTTATATAGAAATGTATATATTATATAATGTTTATGCTTATATTGTCAGTGCAGTGTGCTAGAGAGGATATGACAGTGATATGCACTTTGCCCTCCTGAGGAAATGATGTCAGAACCCCAGGCATAAAGGAACTATTTCCAGGGGTGGGTGGGGTGAGGGTGGGAAGGGTTTGGGCCTAAACTGTGCCCCTCAAGAAACAATCAGCTAAAAGCTCTGACCTACAGCCGCGATGAGTGCCTTCCTGTCAGCAAGATGCCCCACACGACAATTTGACAGAGAAAATACCCTGCTAATCAAACAGAGAAAAATCCAAACATCCAAGTCAGACACAGGTAAACCTCCCCAGCCCCAAAACAGCCTGGTGACTTGTGCTCTGAAAGCAGTCAGCCCCAAAACTTGTCAGCTGTGCACAAGGACAGACACAGTAAACAGTATTCAGTCCCTCTGGGTTTAAACTCTTCCTGCACTGAAAAGCTTAACAATTATAACAAAAATAAAGCAAGGTCCACCTCCCTCACTACGCAGTAAACATTCTTGATAATGGTTTAGAATGTTCACATTGCTGATGTCGAACCTGTTCTTCTTGTTACCGTTTCCTGTGTACTATATTCCAACCCACAGTACTGTGCTTGTCAGTCCACACTGCAGACAGAACTGCTGTAAGTTGACAGGTACAACCTAAACCCTTTTTGAAACTAGCTCCTAAGGGGGTTTCAAAACCAGTTTTTATAAACTGTTCGACAGAGCTAACACTGAGGGCAATAACTATTATAAACACTGTTAAAACCACATTAACATCACTAAACCGGTTTCTAAAGTATGGTGTGGACAGGGTCTAAGAGGACAGCAATGACTGAAAATTGCGGAACAAGAACCAGTATTTAAAATCATCTTCTACAGGAAAAAAAATTACTTGCAGGTTCAAAGCAGGACTCCCTTAAGAGTCACTGACCTAAATAGCAGAGTGCTTGTAGTTTGAATTTTAATGTTACCTGCTATTTAAAGTTTATTGCAGATGTTTGTTTATTTGGCTGCATTAAGAAGTGAAATTAAAATGGGAACACCCAGTTTTGTCTTTTTAAACTCAATGTAATTCTTACCGGATTGATTAGCAAATGATATATTCTGATTTGAAAGTAATATGAGACACTTGTAAAAAACACAGCAAAAAAAGAAAGGCCAAACTGAGCCTTTTTGTGTACTTACAAAGACGTTATAAAGATGTTGCGCAAGGATGCTTTAACATTTGAAGAGACATTTTTAAGTGAGTGTTATCTTGGAGGCAGACAGAAGGGCACAGGTTTTAGTTTCATTCCTGCTCAAACTGTTTAGGACTCCTCCTTGAGAAAAAGTAGAATTGTATTGATTTCCTGTGTAGTCTGCCTCAAGGTAGGTGAGATATGCTCCTTTGTAATGACCTTCCTTTTTTCTCCTGACAAGACTGATTTAGGTCATCTCAGAGATCCTTATCAGAACTGTATCAGATTTGACCGAATTCAGCACACAACAGCCGTAACCAGTCTTACTAAGATTTTGTTTTGTGATTGTGTCCTCATTTTTTTCTGGGGGCGCCGTGAAATATTTGTGCTTACCACTGTGTAAGCTTGCCTCAGGAAAAGACAGGGGAGACAGAGATAGAGAGAGAGAGAGAGAGAGAGAGAGAGAGAGAAAGAGAGGTGATATGGGGGGGGGGTAGAAAAGCATTCCAACATCGTAACCTGACTGCATTATTTCAGGAAGCGGCTTTTGTGTTGGAAGTGCTGTTATGATAAGAAGGCAATTGGTATAACATCAGACTAAGACTCTGAACATTTGTAAAGAAGGGCAGTAATTGAATTCTATTCTTCTTCATTGCGACTGACCAGCAGAATAGTTTGGATAGTATCCTAGACATGGGCTGAATGATTGAAATCCACATGTATTACTCAATTTTGTATCACGCTACAAATTAATTTGGATTACTAATACCAGCTGACTACTACAGGGAGGGGGGAAACCACGCTTGTATCTCTACATACATATATACACATATCTGTATAATTAACATTCCATACTTTCAAGAATTACATGTTAAATTAATGTTACTATTGTCTCTGAATGGGAATCAGCAGCAGCTGTCAGTCAGGAAGTGCTGCCTCACCGCCATAAACATCTTTATCTAATAGTTAACTGTTTTGAGTCTATGGGCATTCTTATTCTTATCCTTTAGAAGAGTGCAAAAATTCCCTTGGCTCTTCTATTATCTGCAATACTTGGGGATTTAAATACATTTAACATTCATTTTTGTGTTTTCAAGAGAACTTTGATGTTGCTCACATGATGTAAATCTGGCTTGAAGTCCCCATAATGTGCTGGAGCTGGATAATCCTGCCTAGAGTAATGGGCACACAACATTTTCCCAGGCTAGCTGGCAGTGGAGGCAAGTATTTTCTTAAACCTAATGTGTTTTTAGAAAACAAGTCATTCAAGTGCAGCATAGTTTACCAAAGCTAGAAAAGAACATACAGGCATTCTTTATAAGGCTGCCCCCAGTCTGGTTTTCTGAATCCTGCAAAGTGCTGCAGAGTAGTTTGTTTGTTTGCTAAACAGTCTTTTTTTTTATAACTGCTTTAGCACCACAGGAAACTGCAAGCAGGCCCAAAACATAACACAGGTCTTTAGACTAAAATGTTACTGTTTTGTGACACCCCCCACCCCCACCATCTGGCTACTGTAAACAAGGATATGACTGAGATGTTGGTAACCTGGAGTGTGTGATATATGAACCCGTGAGACCAGGTTCCTCCTGTTTCCCAGCTACCTGCTAGCTTAAGTTTGGGATGTACATCATACCCCAGTGGACCTGCTCCTGGTTTCTCTATGCTCAGCTACCATGGCTTGAGTTTTTCTTTCCTCACTTTGTGGGCTGTTTGTAGAAGGCATTCAAATACTGGATACAGGTACTGCTACATTAGGATAAAAACCAAAGAATTATAATACATGGCAATCTAGCCATATAGAAACTTGGGATCTGTGGTGGTCTGCAAGGTCCTGTTCCATGGTCAACGTTGTGTAATATATTAACTCTTAGGCTGCTGACAGAATTAGAACATAGAGGAATTCTAGACTGATATGTCAGCCCGCAGCACAGCAAGGGTTAATAAGCAATCTGGAGGTGGGCACCAGTACTTGAGTGGCCACGTTTACTAATCACACCAAAATGAGAAGGGTAGCTAAATTTCAGCAGGATGTAGATGAGCTGCATAAAGACCTGGATATGTTTGGGAAGTGGGCTGGAAAAATGACAGCCGAAATTCAACACTGAAAAATTCAAAGTGACGCATCACAGTAAGAAAAATGTGAATGGCACAGTACTACCTAAACAACATAGAGATTACTGAATCTCAGCAGGGGAAAACCTGGGGGTACTGGTCAGCGACAACAGTGTAGTCATCAGCTAGCAAAGCGAAACACGTAAATGGCACGCATTATAAAAAACATTGTAAGTAGATCAAGAGATACTATAATGCTCCAGTGCAGCTCACATATCAGAACCCCGCTTGACTATAGTGTACCATTCTGGTCCCTACATCCAAGGAAGAATATTTTGAGGATTGAGAAGGTACAGAGGAATAACCAAGGTGGTTCAAAGGTTGGAAGACATGGGATAGGAAGGCAAAGTGGCAGAACTGAGTCTGTTCTCCATGGAAAAGAGGAGCCTCTGTGGAGATATTAGATTATAGTCTTCAAATATCTGAAAAGGATAAGTGTCAAACTGAATGCCTCTCTTCAGGATGCATGTGGATGAGAGGACACACAGACACACTCAGCCTGACTCACAAAGCTCCTAGAATGACCCAAGGTGCCTGCATCAAATATAAGTCACACAACTGGCACCTTGCACCAAAAGATGCCCCAGGAGCTATTCAGAAAAGCAGCCTGTGTCAAACGCAGGCTGCATGCACCAAAGGGGGCTTATGCCAGCCTTGTGCCACAAAATGGGCTGCAACATGGCTCTAGGGGCTTGCGGCAGATGCAGGCTGCTGTATCCCCCAGTGGTATTCACAAAACCCTCCCAGAGGTCAAAAGTCTAAGTACCATTAGACG
The DNA here is from genome assembly GCA_016271365.2 of Neoceratodus forsteri. Taxonomy (NCBI): domain Eukaryota; kingdom Metazoa; phylum Chordata; order Ceratodontiformes; family Ceratodontidae; genus Neoceratodus; species Neoceratodus forsteri. The sequence goes on from CM057453.1 coordinate 24,943,254, forward strand.
TGTGTCCCTGGGAGGGTTTTGACATTTGTGGCAATGTGACACATCCCCCCCCCCAGCCCAGATCCCAGCTATTAAATTAAAAAAAAATTCCTGGTGGTCTAGCGGACCACTAATCAGCTCAGATCCCAGTTATTAAATAGAAACAGAAACAGCCCTGGTGGTTTAGCAGACCACCGCTCAGCCCCTATCCCAGTTATTAAATATAAATAAAAATAGCCCCAGTGGCCTAGTGGACAGCCCATCAGCCCTGATTCCAGTTATTAAATAAGAAAAAACATCCCCAGTGGTTCAGCAGACCTTACATCTTCAATACCTCTCCTTTGTATACACTGGGCTACTTTATCCTGTCATTAAAATGGGTGTGGAATACACTAGAAGCAGAAGCTGACAAGGAGGGCTATTTTTGGGGGGGAGGGAATGTTGCTCAACTTTTCTAGAGAGGCACCTAGTAGAGGCATGGTGGTGATGCCCTTGGCATTGTGGGTGACAAGCCAGTGCCAGGCACTGTCTCCCCAGGGCCAGTAATGCATGTACATTCACAGAGAGATGTCTGGGCAGAAAAACAGAGCAAATGCAGGGTTCATCCAAGCATGCCAAATGGTGGTTGCTGTGTTCCCCCATACCACATGGCCATCTAGAAGGACTGCATTTACACCCCCTGCCACATCCACCATCATAATAAGCACTATCATCCCTTGGTGGCAAGAGACGCGGAGCCCCTCGGAAAGAGATAAACCCAGAATGCCAAATTGTGAAGGGCCTGGGGAGGCTGGCAGTGAGTAATGACTGAAGAGTGAGTACAGCTGGAAGCAGGTTCACTAGGTGGTCCCAAAGGAGGAAAGTGTTTGGGGGAGGGGTCAAGAGATGCATAAACAGGTGGCACAAAAAAATAAAATAAAAAGGAACTCCATGCTGGTGAGTTCCTGCACACTTTGCCTATGGATTTCAATATAACACCTGGGCTGGTATTGAATCACACTAAAACAAGGGTCCTGGACTTCAGGAGGGCCAATTTTAAGAAAATGGGAAAAATGACTCGGGGACACCCTAGCAGGATAGGGAAACTGTGAAGTCAAGGAACAGTAGGCAAATATAAAGGAGGGTACTGATAAGGTAACAAACCTCTGTGTTAGCAAGGTTAACAAGGGCAGGAGAAAAAGAGACAACTATGGTTCTCTAAAGAAGTCACAGAGAAAGTAAGGGCAAGAAAGCTAGCATTTAGAAGGTACAGATGACAAAGAAAGAGGAGGATAGGGAGAGATATCAAGAGAAACAAAGGGAGGCAGGGAAAGCAGTTAGGGGCACTAAGGCTCAAACGTAGGAGAATATTACCAAGTCAATAATAAAAAGGGGGATAAAACATTTTTTAAGTATATAAGCAAAAGAGGAAGACCAAAGGTGGGATAGTAAGGCTAAAAGGGGAAGGAGGGGTTTGTGTAGAAGAGGACCAAAAAAAGGCAGACATATTGAGCAAATACTTTTGTTTGGTATTTACGGAGGGAGGGGTAGTTGGCCCACAGATAAGGGACAAGGGCATTAAATAAAGGGAGGTGGACACTAGTCCTTTTACAGAAGAGAGAGTCCTCAAGGAACTAGCACAACTAAAATTGGACAAAGCAATGGGGCCTAACAAGATACACCCTAGGATACTGAGGGAGCTCAAGGAAGTGCTGGCTGCAACTCTGACATCACTGTTCAATCTATCACTAGATACGGGGGAAGTTCTGTGGGACTGGAGATGGGCAGATGTGGTCCTGCTTCACAAAAGTGGTAATAGGGTGGAGGCAGAAAATTACAGACCTGTCAGCCTGACTTCAGTGGTGGGTAAAGTAATGGAATCACTACTGAATGAAAGGATTGGGGAATACCTTGTGACCAGTGGATTACAGGATCCAAGGCAGCATGGTTTTGGGTGGGGGGGAGGAGATCTTGCCAGAAAAACCTGATCAAGTTCTTTGACTGTATGACCAGGGAAGTGGATCAGGGAAGAGCAGTAGATGTGGCCTACCTGGATTTCAGTAAGGCCTTTGACACAGTTCCACACAGAAGACTGGTGAGCAAGCTGGGCAGCCTAGGAGTAGGACCAAAAGTAGTAAAATGGATAAGAAGTTGGATAAGCAACAGGAGTCAGAGGGTGGTGGTAAATGGGGTTCACTCTGAAGAAGACAATGTGACCAGCGGGGTGCCACTGGGGTCAGTACTAGGCCTGGTCCTCATCAAAATCTTTATTACTGACATTGCAGGAGGTCTGGAAGGGAAAGTATGCCTGTTCACGGATGACATAAAAAACTGCAACAGAGTGGGCACACGTTGGGGGGGGGGGTGAAAAAAAATGAGAGATGATCTGAAAAAACTGGAAGACTGGTAGAGGGTTTGTCAACTGGTTTCAATGCAAAAAAGTGCAAAATCATGCACTTTGGGGCACAGAACCGGGGGGCAACGTACCAATTGGGCAGGGAGGTATTGGCAACCACAAAACAGGAAAGAGACCTGGGGGTAATCAGTTCTGATAACCTGAAGGTAGCAAAGAAGAGTGATAAGGCAGTAGGGAAAGCTAGCAGGATGCACAAATGCATAGGGAAGGGCATCACCAGCAGAAAGAGGGAGGCAGTGTTACCCCTGTATAGATCAATGATTAGGCCCTACCTCGAGTTTTGTGTCCAGTTCTGGAGGCCCTAGCTCCAGAAGGACATAGATAGGGTGCAGGCAATACAGAAGAGGGCAACCAAAATGGTGCCGGGCCTGCATCAGAAGCCCTATGAGGAAAGACTCAAGGAATTATATCTGTGCTCTCTAGAGGAAAGGAGGGAAAGGGAGACATGATAGAAAAATACCTCACAAATATTAATATGGTACATGAAGGTAACGTTTTACATAGAAAAATATGCTAGAGGACAAGGGGTCACACTATAAAGCTGGAGAGGGGGAGACTCAGAGGAAATGTGAGGAAATAATAGCTTGGCAGAAGACACCAGGAGAAAGGACTGCTGTGTGACTGGACTTCTCTGCTGGGACTAAAGAAGAAGAACTCTTGTACTTGGACCTTTAATTTAGGGTTAAAAAAAAAACTAACAAACAAAACAAAAAAAAGTGTGTGTTTGTCTGAGTTAACTGAACTGAATGGTTATCTGAACAGTTATCTAGGTGTAAATCTCAGGTGATTGAAAGGACTTAATAGCTGTGAGGTTTAAATTACTTGTAGAAAGATCTAGTAAATAGGGGGAGTGGCTTAGCTAGAAGGATGTTACATTTAAAGACTGCCTTAGAAAGATTCTGCTAATAGCTTGGCAGAAGACACCAGGAGAAAGGACTGCTGTGTGACTGGACTTCTCTACTGGGACTATATTGCCCTCCTTCCCTCCCCTCCACCCTCCCACCCAAAGCTAGTTCTACTTTTATAGGCACAGGATTTGACTGACAACAGGAACTTCCTGTTTGGGAGCAGGAAGTGAGTGATCACAGAGCCACCAAAGACCCACCATCCTAGAAGGGCAAGAGTAGCTCTCCGGACCCTCTAGCTGCTGGAGGTCTGCCTCTGACCAAGTAAGGGTCTACTGAGAAATATAGGATATTCTTGTCTCAGAACAGGACAATCAGGAGCTTAAAGGGCACACAGGCAGAAAGTAAGGAGAGCGAGAAAACCAGAGGAAAGAGTAAGGATTGCAAACAGTTAAGGGCCAGAAATAAGACATGATTGAGTGGTGCAGTGCAGTGGCTGTGGAGCAGCAGTCTTCCGGGAGATGTTCTGGAGGATGCGGTGTTGTCCCATCTGCAGGCACCTCTCTGGGCTGAGGGAGGAGGCTGCCATCTCCAGGCTGAGTTGGCCAGGATTTGTGGGACCTCCTCTTCCATCCAGGGACCACCAGTGCCACTGCCGTTGCCTCAGAGGTTGCCAAGAAAGAGGAGCGGTTGGACCACAGTGGGCTCAGGGAGGTGGAACAGAGGCACATCCCTCCAGTTGTACCTCTCCACAATTCCTATGCCATTCTGGCAAAGTGTGGTTCCTCTATGGAGGTACCCTCAATGGAGACCAAGGAGGATGCTTGAACCTCCACAAAGGAGACCCATGGAGGGTGGCAGGGGACCCACAGGGAAGGAAACAACTCCTGGTGGGGACTCCATTGTTAGGAAGGTAGAACTGGGGAGGAAGGGGAGAGGAGGTAAGGTGCCTGCCTGGCGCCATGGCTTGGTGGGACAGGGAGCGAACTTCAGGATTGCCAGAGCAGCTGCACAGGGGAAGGAGCTGGATGTCATTGTCCACCTAGGGACAAATGACCTGGCTAAGAAAGGAATTAGAGAAGTGCAGGAAGAGTTTGTGGAATTGGGAAGGGGCCTTAGACAAGTAGCACGCACAGTAACCTTCTCGGAGGTGCTACCCATCTATGGCATAGGAGAGGCTAGGGTATTCTTCCACACCATGGGATTCAGTCAGTGGTTGAAACACTGGTGTGGAGCTTGGCTTCATTGGGGACTGGGGGTCCACCTGGAGTGATGCAAGCCTATACTGGCATGATGGGCTGCATCTGTCCAGGAGGGGAACCAGGATCCTAGGTGATAGGTTTAAATGCTTCATCGGCAAGCATTTAAACTAGCCAAGGGGGGAGGCACTGGAAAGGAGCAGGAAAATCCTAGCCCCCCCCAAACAATCACGGTAGTAAGTGCGGTAAACACCAACATAGAGGTGTCAATACAGAGAAGGGCAGGGGTAAATGGAGAAAGTGACAAAGGCAAGAAGGACAGGGATAGGGCAAAAAGGAGTAAGACCATCAGGAAATGGAGGGTAATGAGTACCAGTGCCTGTAGTCTGGGCAACAAGCTCCCTGAGCTGGTGGCCTTGATGGAAGAGGGATGCCTGGATATTGTAGCAGTCACAGAAACATGGTACACAGGGAACCATGACTGGGATGTTAACATACCAGGGTACATAACCTACAGGAGAGACAGACAGGGGAGAAGAGGGGGAGGAGTAGCTCTCATGTAAAGGAAGGATAAAAGCAACTGAACAAAAGAGTAAACAGGGAGGAGAGGAGGCACTGTGGGTCACCTTGGAGACTGGAAAGGGCACCACAATCCGCACAGGAGTTGTGTACAGACCCCCATATCAGGGAGGAATGGACAAGGATATGATAGAAGGCATTCTTAGAATGGCAGAGAAAGGGGAGATACTGTTGATGGTAGACCTGAATGTGCCAGATGTTAACTGGAGCACATTTGCTGCAGCCACATCCAAGACCAGGGCCATTCTTGATGCCCTACAGGTGGCAGGCCTCAGACAGCTAGTTTCGGAACCCACTCATGAGGGAGCAATCTTAGACCTCATACTCTCAAACGGGGCAGTGAGAGATCTCAGATCTAGAAGTGGGTTGCCATCTGGGAACAAGTGACCATCAAACAGTGTGGTTCATGTTAAACTCAGCTACAGAGTCAAGCCATACAAAAGTGAGGGTACTTGACTTTAGGAGGGCTGACTTTGAGAAGATGGGAGAGTGCCTCAGAAAAGCACTCACAAACAGGCTAGAAGGAGGTGTGGAGCAACAATGGGGAATCATCAAAACTGCCATCACAGAGGCAACAAGCCTTTGTGTGAAGCAAATAAACAAATCAAAATGAAAGAAAAAGCCACTATGGTTCTCAAAAGAGGTGGCTGTGAAAGTCAGGAAGAAAAAGATAGCATTCCAGAAGTATAAGGAAACACAGAAGGAGCAGGACAGAGAGCTACACCAGTTAAGGCAGAAGGAAGCAGGGGGAAGTCAGAATAGCAAAGGCACAAACTGAGGAAAAGATAGCCAACTCAGTTAAGAAGGGGGATAAAACCTTTTATAGGTACATCAGTGAGCATAGAAAGACAAAGGGAGGGATAGTGAGGCTGAATAGAATGAACGGTGGGTGGGCAGAGGGGGACAGTGAAAAAGCAGGGATCCTGAATGAATATTTCTGCTCAGTATTCACAAAAGAGGAGGGGGAAGTGCCTAATCCAATTAACAGAAGCACTCTTGATAGGGGGTCGATCCCAGTCCTTTCACAGAAGAAAGGGTTCTGCAAGAACTCCTAAAACTGAAGGTGACAAAGCAATGGTTCCTGATGGAATTCACCCCAGAATTCTAAAAAATTAAGGAGGAACTAGTGAAACCACTGGCTACTCTTTTAATAAATCATAGGAGGATGGTGTGGTACCCAAGGACTGGAGGAAGGCGGATGTGATTCCCTTCACAAAAGTGGGACCAAGACAGAGGCAGGAAACTACAGACCTGTCAGTCTGACCTCTGTGGTAGGGAAAGTGATGGAGTCACTTCTGAAGGAAAGAATAGTTGAGTACCTAGAGGCCAGTGGGTACAGGACCCAAGGCAGCATGGGTTCACAGCGGGAAGGTCATGTCAGGCCAGATCTAATAGATTTCTTTGACTGGGTGACCAAAGTAGTAGACCAGGAGGGGCTGTGGACATGGCCTACCTAGACTTTAGCAAGGCATTTGACACAGTCCCACACAAAAGATTAATAGTCAAATTAACCAGCCTGGAGTGGGTCTCAGGGTGGTAGCCTGCTAAAACATTGGCTGCACAACAGGACATAGAAGGTAATTGTAAATGGAGTCCACTCTGAAGAAAGAGGGGTTACTAGTGGGGTACCGCAGGGTTCAGTATTGGGTCCAGTCCTTTTTAATGTCTTCATCAGTGACACTGCAGAGGGACTGGAAGGAAAAGTATGCTTCTTTGCAAATGACACAAAGATCTGCAACAAGGTTGATACACAAGGAGGCATGGAAAGGATGAGAAGGGACTTGGCAAGGTTGGAGGAATGGTCAGAAGTATGGCAGCTAGGAGTCAATGCAAAGAAGTGCAAAATAATACACCTGGGAAACAAGAACCCAGGGCAAGAATACACAATGGGGTGGGAGGTAGTAACAACAACAAAAAAGGAAAGGGACCTGGGAGTAATCATATCAGATGACCTTAAGATTAGCAAGCAATGTGAGAAGGCAGTAGGGAGGGCTGGGGGTATACTGGGATGCATAGGGAGAGGCATCAGCAGCAGAAAACAGGAAGTTGTTATCCCTCTGTACAGACAGTTGGTGAGACCCATCTGGAGATTATGGCCCAGTTCTGGAGACCCCATCTCCGCAAGGACATAGACAGGATAGAGGCAGTCCAGAGGAGGGCAACTAAAATGATGCAGGGTCTGCAAGAGAAGTCATATGAGGAGAGACTAAAGGAGCTTAATATGTATACCCTTGAGGAAAGAAGGGAGAGGGGGGACATGATAGAAACTTTTAAATACTTCAGTGGAATCAACAAAGTCCAAGAGGGTAGCATCTTTCAGAAAAAGAGATGTGCAAGAACAAGGGGACACAATTTAAAGATAGAAGGGGGCGGTTCAGGGGCAATGTGAGGAACTATTATTTCACAGAGAGGGTAGTGGATGCATGGAACAGCCTTCCTGAGGAGGTTGTGAGGTCTAAAACTGTGGGAGAATTCAAGAATGCATGGGACAGACGTAAGGCAATTCTTGTGGGCGGTAGGAAGAAATAGGCTGTTGGTTAACTAGGATCTGCGGCCTATCCTGTAGGTAGGGAAATGGGCAGACTAGATGGGCCAAGCGGTCCTTATCTGCTGTCAAAGTCTATGTTTCTATGAAATACTTTTTCACAGAGAGGGTGGTGGATGCATGGAACAGCCTCCCAGTGGAGGTAGTGGGTGCCAGAATGGTAACAGGATTCAAGCATGCGTGGGATAGACACAAGGGGACCTTAGAAATATTTTATTATTTATTTATTTATTAAATTTTGGTAACCAGGTGAGCCCACTGGGCCCCGGAGGTCCCTTTTTCAGGGGCGACCTGGGATTTACATGGTATAAAATACAACATAAATACGTTACATGAGATGCATCCAAACATGATACAGGGTTATACATAGATGTAAATCAGCTGGTTACATATGCTGAGTTCGGCATTAGGTTAGTGCATTCGTTATAGGTACTACCCTAGCTGTGGGGGGCGGAGTATAGCCCCCTGTTTCGTTGGTGGGTATTGAGCTATGATATGTTAGGCTTACGCTTGGGGGCCCCGTTCCTTTAGCAGTTGCACTTGGAGGTAGCCATCATATGTGCCTTAAGCCTTGTGCGAAAGCTGTTGATGGAGGGAGCTTCCTGGACTCCTGGGGGCAGGGAGTTCCATAGGTTGGGGGCGGTGTGGATGAATGACTTGCCCCCCACCTTGGTTCTGACCCTAGGCACTGCTAGGAGCATCTGGTCCGTCGTGTGGAGGAGCCTAGGGTTACTCTTTAGGGCGATGAGCCTGGAGTGGCTGGGAGGAGGGGAAGGGCTGAGTAATTTAAAGGTTTGGCAGAGTAAAGGGTACTGGAGCCGGGCATCCCAGGAGGGCCAGTTTAGTTAGGACAGAGTGTCGCAGTGATGGGTCCTGGGGCTGGATTGGGTGGTGAACCGGGCCACCTTGTTGTAGAGAACTTGGAATCTCTTCGTCTCTTGTCTGGCTACTCCCTGGACCACCGGGGCCGTGTAGGTAATGGTTGGAAGTAGGACGCTGGTGGCAAGAGAGGCCCTAGCAGCTGGTATCAACTGGTCTTTCAACCTGTATAGTGTCCCTAGTTTTGCATGTATATTTTTCATTACCTGGTCTACATGGTCCTTGAGGGTGAAGCCCTGGTCCAGGGTAAGACCAAGGTATTTTAATGATTCAATCACCTCTAGTCTGTTGCCTGACACAGTAGTCAGTTGCAGGTGTTGGCTTCTGTCTCGACCGAGGGATCTTGGGCCAAACAGCATGGCCTTGGTCTTGTTAGAATTAAGGACCATTCTATTAGTGACAAGCCATTGCTCCAGGGATCTCAGGTCCTCTTGTAGACAGGAGCGGAGATCTCCAAGATTAGAGGAGGGACAATAGATGACGGCATCATCTGCGTACTGTACCACAGAGCTCCCGCTGCAGTGTTTGCTGAGTTCATTGGTGAAGAGGGAGAAGAGAAGGGGGCCAAGGATAAACCCTTGGGGCACCCCCTCAGTTAATGGGGGATGCTCCGATAGGGAGTCTTTCCATTTTACCCTCTGTGAATGCCTGGTAAGGTAGCTGTCGAGCCACGAAAGGGAGTGGCTGTCTAGCCCAACGTAGCTCAGCTTGGTCAGTAGCAGGTTATGGTTGACCAGATCGAATGCCTTGGATAGATCAATGAAGATCACTCCAGTGGCGGTCCCCTTGTCCAGTTCTCTGAGCACATCTTTGGAGAACTTGATAAGGGCGGTGTCAGTCCCGTGCTTGGTTCTGAAACCATGCTGGGAGGGTGCTAGTAGTTGAATGGAGCTCTAGGTAGTCACGGAGTTGACCGTATATCAACCTCTCTTGTATCTTTGCCAGGCTGCAGAGAAGGGAGATTGGCCTGTAGTTGTTAGTTGACTCCCTCAGGCCTCCCTTGTGGATGGGGACTACATGAGCCAGTTTCCATTGTTCTGCTATTGCACCTTCTATTAGGGATCAGTTGAGAAGCCAGGTCAGGGGCTTGGCTAGCGCCTGGGCTCCTTCCTTCAGTATCCAGGGGTGAATTCCATCTGGTCCCACAGATCCAGATGTTTTGAGGGTCTTTAATAATGGGAGAACTTCATTGGGTTTTACTAGTCTGATATGGAAGGTTGGGCAGTTCCATCTGTGGGGAGGGCGATCATTCGGGACCGGTGGGAGGGGAGGCAGTCCTGCTTTGAACTGGTCCAGGTTCATGAATTGGTGGTTGAGAGCCATAGCAATGCTTGGGTCATCGTTTGTTAGTTGACTGTTTACCCCGATGGGGCCGTGTACGGTCTTACCATTCCCCTTTATTAACCCATTTATGTGCACCCAGAAAAGTCTAGGGTTTCCTAGATTCTTTTTCTGTAGTTGGGTGACATACTCTCTTTTGGCCACTTTAATGGCCAGTTTACACCTGTTTCTGAGAGTTTTATAGCTCATCAGGTCAGCAGGTAGGGTGGAGAGCTTGTACTTCTTCCAAGCTTTGTCCCGGTTTTTCATTAAGGATTTCACAAGGGAGGTGATCCACTTGTAGCATCTCCCCTTGGTGCGGAGTTTCTTCATGGGGGCGAGTTGGTCGGCAACCATAGTGATTGTTCGCTGAAAGAAGGCAGCCGCCTCATCCAGTGAGGGGAGGAGTTTAATTGGACTCCAATCAGTGCTGTTTAGGCAGCCTGTTAGATGTTCGAGTAGTAGATGTGTGAAATCCCTTGCAGCCAGGATTCGCGGGCGGAATCTGGGGGCCCTATTTTTCCAGGTGCAGAATATTGGGGAGTGATCACTCGGGGCATCTGCTAAGGTGCCTGCCGCCTGTATGTTAGAGGGTTTGCTCATAAGCACCCAATCGAGCGTGGAATGATTTCCCATTTTATAATTCATTCGAGTAGGCCCTGCGATGACCTGCTCAAGATCTGCTTCCTGAACCAGACCTATTAGGGAGTGGTTATCATTTGAGGCCCAATTTAGATTAAAGTTCCCCAGAATGAGTATCTCAGAGGCTACCTCTTTGGAGATGTCCTTTAGGACAGCCTCGAGAGATGTACGAGCATTCTTTGGGGTGTTATATACGCATCCAGTGTTGAGGTGTTTGCAGGGGCCAAGGGTGAGATGTACAAAGACCGATTCACCGTCCGTGCAGGTGGAGTGTTACAGGTTGACCTGCACATAGTTAAGGGTATCTTTTGTGTGAATTAGGACACCTCCCCCTCTTTTGTTCACTCTGTCTTTTCTGTGGGAGTGGTACCCAAGGGCTGCAACCTCATGAGAGAGTACTTGAGGCTTGAGCCAGGGTTCTGATACGGCAAGGATGTCTGGGTTGTACCGGTCCAGCCAGGCTTGTACTTCCTGCATCTTTGGTCTTGCTCTACATATATTCATATGTGCAATTCGCAGGCCCTTTATGGACACCCAATGAGGGTCCTGAGGGGAAGAGACCAGGAGGTTGTTAGGTAGGGGTCCAGGGTTAGGCTGGATGTCCCCTGCCATAACCAGGAGGGTAGCAAGGAGGCAGAGTGAAGGGAGGCTATGGAGGGGTAATAGCTTGGTGCAGGGTCTACGCTTGGTGGAAAGTAAGGTAGAGTACCAAATACCTCTCCTGCAAAATTCATGGGCAATCAGGAGTGCCTCCGTGTTGTTTTGGGGGGGGAGTAGCAGTGCCAGGAGTGGCATGGAGGGGTTTCAGATGGAGGGGGACTTCTGGAGTCCAATTCTCCTGTGCTAATAGTCATATCTGCCCAGAGGAGGGACAGAATATACAGGGTGGCCAGGAGGAGCCCTCTGTTTGGGCAGCTGAAGCAGGGTGGTCCTTGCTTGATAGGCATCTTGATGGGACTGGGAGGCTGAAAGATAAGGAGGGAATGCTGGAAAGAGGGTAAAGTTTTGTGCCTTAGCATTATAACTCTACGTTGAGGGGGCTCAGCTACTATGCAATACCCTATCTTGTAGAGACACTGAGTCCCTAGTGTGACTAATCAGGGGTGGTACCAGGGCCAGTGGGAATCCCTCCTAGAGTGTGACTGGAATATGCCCCTAACACCCTGGAATAGCTGGGTCAGTACTTTGGAAGGCGAGTAAGCTTAGCAGTACTTACTAAGGTGTAAGCCTCCTGTCTGTAATTTTAATGCTACTAGTCTTTTGGCAGGCAAGTAGGCTGTGTATAGTTTGTAGCATGGGGGGGGTCACCCTAAGCAAATGACACCTCACTGTTTTGGCATATATCCAGACAGGGTCAGCCTGTCACTATCGAGGCTACTGTAGACAGACTATCACATTACTTTCAGTAGTAGGGAGGCTATCTAGCAGGTGATGCAGTATTTACAGGTTAACAAACTTGTGCATGTGCAGTCTAAGGATCAACTAGTTGCTATCAATGCCCTGGTAGTTAAGCTATAGCATACATTTTGAGGGAAATTAGACAATCATGCAGGCTATACAAATATTTACGAGTTAGATTATATTGCAGTGCAGGTTGAGAAACAGTAGCTCTGATCTTAGCTTTGGAGGATCTGACCTCACTATATACTATGCTACGCCCTTGGTGAGGCAAATTACTGCCACTGCTGAGTCTGGAAGGGTAGCAATATGAGCAGTAAGGGCAGTGCAAGATTCCTATATTGTTTCAGATTGTAGCTTTAGCTTCAGATTCCACAAGGGTGGGGTTAATCTGACCAGTGCTCCATTTAGGGAGTTAACCTGTTTTAACGATGGAATAGCTCTCAGAGGGGCAGTGAAAGAGGAGGCGTGCACCTGTTTATGCAGCCTCAGCCCTGATTGGCTCCCTACTCAAAGTGGGCATGGTGAGGGGGCATTTAATGGGAGGAGGGAACAGGCTGGGCAGGTGGGCCGAAAATCAGCCCCTGATTGCAAGCCCCCAGCAGTCCATTCAGCGGATCTAGGTGCAATGCCCTGGTCATCGGGGGAGGTCTGCCCGGTTCGAGGTAGCTTACCGGATCCTCAACCCCGAGGTTCACTACTTGCCGGTAAAGTTCAGATTAAACTAAAAGTTCAGCAATTGTCCGTTGTTTCGAGGGGGGGAAATGAGCAGCCCCAGCCACCCTCTCCTTCCCCTGCTGGCAGTCGATGTCGATAGTGTTGGCTGGTGCTCCAACTCAGCCTTTTGTCCAGGCTGCTAGAGCGTCATCAGCTTGGACAACCAATTAGGCACAGATGCCTTTTTTGACTTTGGCACCTCCTTTCTCTAGGCAGAGGCTCAGCGTGGAGAAATCTGGTCGGCGGGGCTGGACAATGGAAATCAGCCCCTGGTCGCAAGCCCCCTGCAGTCCATTCAGTGGATCTAGATGCAATGTCCTGGTCGTCGGGGGAGGTCCACCCGGTTCACAGTAGCTCACCGGCACCTCAACCCCAAGGTTCACTACTTGCCGGTAAAGTTCAGATTAAATTAAAAGTTCAGCAATTGTCCGTTGTTTCGAGGGGGGGAAATGAGCTGCCCCAGCCACCCTCTCCTCCCCCTGCTGGCGGTTGATAAGGCAAAGAGGGAAGACCAAAGATCGAGTAGGGTCTGTAGTGGCACAGTAGGAAGGGAAAATAAGGCAGACTAGGTGGGCCAAGAGGTCCTTATCTGCCAACAACTTCTATGTTTCTATGTTTTTGTGTTAATCCAGTTATTCCTTCTACCTTCTGGACGTCTGTTACAACTTTGGGCTTGAGTCAGAAAGACCCTGATTTTGGTTATGTTAAATCCTAGATGGAAGGGGAGATTTAGGGAGAGAATGCTCTGCACACTTTTTACATGCCAGTTTAGCTAACAGTCATGCTTTCATATACTTTTCTGAGTAGTGTGTCCCTTATTTTTTTCTAAGGGTTGAAAGGTGTGATTTGGGTTTTAATACAAAAGCACAAAATGATTTATAGTTTGTTTCTTTTTTAGTTCAGTGTATTTATCTCATAGATCATATCCGGCAGGGTAAGACAAAAAAAATGCCATTTATATCAGCAGGAGCTGTTTTTGACAAGGACAAGAACAGAAAGGGTTAAAGGTGGCCAAGCCCAGCCCCCTTCCCTAGCTGGGTGTAAACAGCGGAGCCTTCAGCCTATCCTAACTGGTGCTTTGTGCTGTGCAAGAGAGCTGAGCCAGACTGTAACAAGATACATGTCAGAGTGCTTTAACTTGCTGAAGCTGGGGGCTGCTCTTTACATTCAGACTGAAGAATTGTTACGAAAAGGGTGGGTGAGCAGCAAGCGGTTCCTTTGAGCTAGTGGACAATCCTGGATCAACTCTTATTGCTGACAGTATGTGGAGGCATTAATACATATTTTGGCTCTGTACCCGCTTTATTTTCCTGCCCAGCGTTCTTGGAATAGGAGGAGGCACTGAAGCAGTTTCTAGCAGTACCAAGCTTACATTAGCATCTGAAGTGAGACATTTTTTAACCCCTCAGGGGACAACAGACTAAAGATTCAGAGAAGGGTAAGGATGTTTTTTCCTGGACTACCCTTGAATGATAGATACATGTAGTATAACCAGCATATAAAGAATTACTTTGTAGTTGTGCTTTACTTTTAATTTTCTTTATTGTCTAATAAGCTGACAAAGAGGGTGGCTCTAGATGTTTACGTTCTCAGCCTTGCGAAAACTTACTTTAGAAACTGTTTATTACAATAAAAACAGAAAAACAGACTGTGTCACAGAAGAAAGACTCAGAGTTCTATTTACTCTGCCCATTTCTCTATATGCTACAATATATACTATAACAAATAGTAATATACGTGATTCCTACACATTTATTGGTTGGTTTTACACATACATTTTGATACACTTTTTTTTATTATTATTGCAACTGCAGATACACTAAATGTCTCCTGAATTATATTTTCTCTGGAAATTATGAACATAAGTTTGCTTTTGCATTATCAGCGGTGCACATTGATATTTAGTGTATGCAACCAAATCTTAATTGCACATTTATAAAGGACTCTCCAGTTACAGGTTAACATGTCTAGCCTAGAACATTTTCATTTTGTATTGTGCAAAATGTGCAACTGTTGGAAGCTTTCTGCTCCGTAGAAAAATACAGAACAAAAGAAGTGGGTTTAGTGTTTACTTCCCTGCAGAAATTCACTGCTTCACAAATGTTAGTTTGAAAATTCTAACGGGACCAGGAAGTGTCTTTCACTGATTTAAAGCAAAGCCAATGTATTTGCCTTTTTTTTCATTTGCACATGGGCATTTTTCTTTCCAGTAAAATACCCAGCTTTAATTTCAAGGCTAGGCCTCTGAAAGAAAGAAGGAACATAGCCTTAACTGTTTACTTAAGAGTAATGTTACGGCAGGCAGAGTCTTGGCAGCTTTTCAGTTTGCTCATTTTTTTTCCCCTCTGCTCCATGCTGTATGGTTTTAACAAATGCTACAAGCAGAAAATAGAAGTGAGTCAGAAAGTAATTTGGAATTCTTCAGGCTTTAATATAATCAGAGTCGTTGGTTTAAGATGGTGTAGCTGAAGACTTGATCCCCTTCGACTGAAGTGGAAATACTCTCAGTAATTGGAAGCAGATTTAGGTCTGGAATTATGTCTCTGAAACTTGTGGGTTTTTTTTTTTTGGGGGATAAATCTTTTGTTCACTGGATTATTGTGATTTTCTGGGTAAATTATTAAGACAACACTTGTGCTAGCCATTAAATAGTTTTAAACATAAGGTTTAAAGGACATTTGTTTGTATATAAAGAAAATTGAAATGCTTGGCATGGCCGTTTCAACACTATGCTATAGTTCATTTTAGCCATACTTGTTTTTTTTTTTTTTTTGACTAAATTGTGTCTTCTACATGTGTGCTTAATATGCATATATGCACAAGTTTGCTCAATTAATGTAATGTTTTTAAGCTGCGAAAATGAGTTATTTCTGTTACTATTTGAACAGTATATCAAGGGCACTGGACACATTTATTACTGTGGATTGTCATGCAGACTGTTTAAGGTGGACAGCATTGTGTGAACTGAAAATCATTTCATCAAAGTAGGAATTGCTGGTCTTTAGGAGCCAGGAGTGGGCATCAGTTGTGATGTGAGTGGAGTAACAGACAGGATGGAGTTTAGACCCATTCAGAAAAATCAGGACTAGGAAGATGTGGCTAGATAACAGAAATTGTTCATAGCCAGCGATAATTAAGGTTGGACAAGCTGGCAGCTGCCTTACTACTCGTCTTTTATGGTCTAACTTTAACAAACATATTTCAGCTTTGTGACACTGATATGCAGCATGTACAATTTGGGTTATACAAATGGAAACAGAAGTAAGTGTTGTATTTGGGATGGTAGTCATGCAGGGCTAAATGAGGTTGGGCAAACTGGGTACAATGCTGTCAAAATATTAACTTTGTATGGTCTAACCTTAGTTAGCTGATCAATCTGATATAAGCATGTTTCATCTCTAAAGGGGGTGGGAGAGTGTCTTTAAAATAAGGTTTAGCAAAAATACTTGACTACTGGAACAAGAAAAAAATGGCCTAAAAAACCTGAGTTCCCCTACCCATGAGATGCCTAAATCATTTGGTTCAATTCCATCTTTGTTCTCATTATGGTGTCCATAGCCACTCACTGTTGACTTTAGTTCTGTGGGTGTGACTAGAATTGTTTTCAAGACCATTTGTAAACACTTCTTTGGCAGCTAGATAAATTGTACTACCATATGTGCCCGAAACATGCTGAAGACAGAGACAGAATATTCTTTCTTAGTGCTGAAGTGGCTGTGCAGACATAGGACAATTGCTCCATGCTAAAGGGCACCTTATCGTATGCAGAGTAAATACATCAAAACCAGGCAATGAAAGAATGAGTTTGGCTGTTAGTGGGCAGTCAGAACTGTCGCATGCACTGTACAGCCAAGAATGGCAAAAACATTTTTTGTGGAGATGGTTGTGGAAGGCAGGATGGTATAAGCATATCTTCAGGAACAAGACACTGAACGGCTGTGTCTTTTGTCCATTTTCACTCCAGGGTTTTAATAAAGGCTTCTTGAGCAGTTGTTAGAAGTGCAGTGGTGGGAGATGAGCATGCTGTCTAGTTTCAAAAGCTGCAGGGTTAAGATGTTCAGAGCTCCTCTGTGGCTACTGATGACTTCTTTTGTATTCAGGGGTCAGGCAGTATGATTTATTAGCAAGTTTAAAGCAGCAGTACATGATAGTGGGGAATGTTTTGACCTATATATTTTTTTATTCTATTTTAGATTGCCCCTTATCTCCTAAGTTGTGCAGTACCCCTTGACCCCCATTTTCAGTCTGCTTTACCACTTTTTATTTTTTTGGCAGTTGAAGTACTAAAAGGAAGTCTCCATTTAATATGGCTTGGATCAGGTTGTCATCAGTATTCTCAGTTGTTTTTGAACACCAGTTGTTTAAGATCACTATTCATGTGACTATAATGAACTAGCATGCAGCAGACACTGATCCCTGCCCTTACAGGACAACACAGGGTAAGGGACAACATAAGTATGAAAACTGCTGAGAATACTGATAAAAACCTGGTCTGAGCCATATTAACAGAGCACTTCTTTTAAGTGCTAAAGCAGACTCAAAATTTGGAAAGAGGAGTATCATACAAGTCAGGAGATATTAAGTGGCAATCTCAAACAGAATGAAAAAGTATAGGTAAAAATATTCCCCGGTATCATGCACTGCTGCTTTACATGTTATGTGTTATTAACTGTTTTAAAAAAAAAAGTATTGCCTTTTCACAGACAAAAATAAAACGACAGGAAAGATGGCAGTGACACCATTGCTTTGAATACGGGTTTTGTTTTCTAATCAAGATTTATCATGTAAATTATAACCTGAACATCTTGTTTGTTATGTATACAGCAAGCCAGTTATATTGGTTCCACATGTTCTTTTCAAAGTTGTTCCAAACACTGCTTCTTCCTAGGCAGATTTTTTCAGAGGGCACAGATGCACAAATACTTTAGCACTGCGGTGCAGGTTCTTTGCTGCAGTCACTTTGATTTGCCGTATCCCCCTACTGAGTGAGAGAGAGCACACAGAGACTGTTTTAACATCAGGATTTGCTTTTAGTTTGCTGGAATCCTCATGTTACATTCCACTTTGTGATACTCTGTAAAAATGTCCAGGAGCTGCTTGGGGGGTTCAGAAAACAAAAGCAAATAATGTTCAGTCAGCCTGTGTAAATGTTTCCTCCTGCAAGTTCTGGCATGAAATGATGAATCAGTAGCCATCCAAAAGGGTCAGCCACAGCACTGCCTGCTGTCAAAACCTACGAATGGGCTGAGCTTCAGGTATTCATTGCCTTAAGAGGGCTGCAGCAAAAGCTTTCCTTTCAATATTGACAGAATACAGAAATGACCCAGGATTGTAGAACCTGTTCAGAGTGCCATGTTTGCTGGAACTGAAGCATTTCCAAAGCAATCGCCAAAACCTTAGAGTGAATTCCTCTAATGATTGCTGAAAGAAGAACCAATTTTTGTAACTCCAGTAAGCAATTAGGAGACCAGGCTCCAGATCTTTAACTTTGTAACTCAATGTGTTCCTCAATTCATTACCAACTTGAGCAGAAACACACTTGACAGGCTTTTTAATAGACCTTGTAATAAAACAGACATTGATAATGCAAAGTGCATCAACTATGATACCCCAATTTATTTTATCATCTAATGAGCAGCAACAAAAAGCCCTGCTACAATTTATTTTCCCCTCTTGTCATTTATAACTCTGTAATAGACAACTAAATTTCATCCTAATGTTCTTAGAAAATACAAAAAGCAAAAAACATGTCATTATGATAATGAATTTAAATGAGTTACTGGATGCAGATTATATCATATGAGCAGTAATACTGCTGCTGACTGTTTTTGTAGCATTTGTAACATATGAAGCAACAGTTGCTTGTGGTAGCCAATCGTTTATGGATTTGTCTTTTCATTATTGTGAAACACTGGAATAATTTTATGTAAAAATTCACTTGAATAAAAGCTGAGGTTTGTTTCCAGGTATGATGTAGGGAAAGGGTAGCAAAGGGGATACAAACACAGTATAACAATATATATGCTGAGAACTATCTGTGCAATTTACAGTATAGTGTCTACAGTGATGTACTGTACTGGAGCGTAAAGCACATGGTGCAGAAAAGCATATGCAGTAGGTGACAAAACTGTGGAATAAAAACAGTGCAAAACTCTAAATCGACTAGGAATGAAATAAGAACATGTTTTAAAATGTATTAGATAAGACATTTTGTGCATAAAAATACAAGTTGGTGGATAGGATGAAACAGTATAAGAGGAACTATGATAATATCAGGTACTTCAGTGCTGTGTCAGGATCCATTAGATCTTTTTTTTTGTAATTGTTTGGAAGAGGGAGTTTTAAAATGTATTTATTTACAATTTTGTCACACTTGGATAGAGAGCATTAATTTGGTGCAACACCTAATTTCCAAGAAAGTCCTAGGAGGGCTAGGCAGCAGCTTTCCCAATACTGTACATAATGTGTCTAACTTACTAATGAAATTATGAATTTGGTAATCCCTGCAAAGTTATTTACAATATATATAGATATAGATGGATGAAAGGTAAAAGATAACCATATATACAATGGATTAAATTGTGCGTGTGTGTATATATATATATATATATTGTTTAACCAGTAAGGTAGACTGAATCAGTGGTCATTTTCAGCCATGCCTGGGGACATGAGAAATAACAATAGAAAAGACAGTACATATTTAAACAATACAGAACATAATAAAATACATGACAAGCATAGCTTTACAAGCATAGCATTCATATACGCAATATTACACAGTGTGAAAAACTTCAAAAGAGATAGTTATCATGTTGGATACTGTAAAACCGTTGTTCAGGTAATATAATTGCACTTACACATAAAGGCATTAACAGGCTACCCTTCAGGTTTTGTTTAAAGAGGAAACTTGAGTGAAATAAAATGCATCACAAAGTAACCAATACTAGATAATTACAAATAGAATATGACTGTTAGTATGTAGTAATGTAAAACAGGAGAGATCATACAATATCTAAGTACATGGTTGCAAAAATGCTTTAATATGGCTGATTGCTTAGGGCATAGGACTGGATAGAAAAAAAAAAAGATTGTTTCTACTAAGAGAAAACAGTGAATGTCTTCACATGCAGTTAATGCTACATTATACTATGCCATGCTACACAACAGAGTTGATTTAGTAACTTATATATGTCACAACATTGCTCTCCAGTTTTTAGAAAAGTTTTGAAAATGAACTTTCTTATGTCTGTTTATCATGATAGAGGTTTATATGCAGAATCAATGTCAATGTGTTTTTAAAGTATATTTTATTGTTGGTCACAAAAATAGTGATCCCAGTTATCTCTAAATATCAAGAATAAGTAAAACACTGTCAAATATCCATTTATTTGTGGTTGATGCTCACTAACACCTAAAATTAGTACTGTTAAAAAAAAAACAGAAACAAAATTAAACGTGATTGCACTTGAAAACCTATAGCAGTATGAGCATTAAAAAGTGAGATGTGAAGCTAACATTTAAGGTTTTCCAAAAACTCTGTTTCTACTTTTTGTGACAACTTTCAGCTACATGCAAACCCTGGAGTATAGCATGGAATGTAGCGTTACCTATATTTAATCACTCACATTGAGATGCAGTGGGGTGTAATTTGATGACCAGGTGAAACTTTGCATGTAAAATGTATGTCACAATTCTATTTTCTCATCTTGTTATCATAAAATACAAGGGACAGTACAAATTGTAAATTAAATTACCATTAAAATATGTGGCATTCATTATTCAGAATCCTTAATAATGGGGGACTGCAGAAAATTAACCCCAAATATGTAGCAGCAGCACTGAAGCAGAAATACCTCTACATGGAAAAAAGTTATATGTTTAAATCCTTCTATTTTGATTGACTTGTTAACACAGTAGCAACCTTTTGGCAATACTGAACTTCCAACTAGGAGGAGGTCATGGCTTGAGTGTGCATCACCGATATGCAACATTTAGTCTGGAACCAACTAGGAAAGATTTAAGTTTGCCTGGGATCCTACCCCCCACCCCCACATATGCAGTGAAGAGTGGCAGTTTTATTTTTTTTAATACGGTGCATGCAAATTGAAAAACCAAAACAGCAAGAGTGCTATGGTTCTGTAAACCTACAGTTAGTAGTCAACGATGCTGGTTAACGTCACCAATGAATACTATCAATGTGTGACTGTTTATTATAATCATTTAAGTGCATTCCACAATATGAGCCCAGGGGCTAGATTCACAAAACTTTGCCCCTGTGCAAACCAGATTTTGCGCCGAGTTGGTATTCACAATAGCCTGGTTTTCAGGCTAAAACCAGGTTTGCACATGAGCAAGTGTGGAGGGGGTCATAATACAAATGAGGGGGAGGGGACCTGCATATCAGTGCAGTCTGATACACAAAGCATTTGCTCCCCACGAGGGCCTTTTGCAGGATTCCCTTGCATGAAGCAAATACTGCCAACAGAGACCTTGCTTTAATCTTGCACAACCTTAGTGGTTGGTGGAGATACTGTGGCACCCCCCCCCCCCAGCTGATTGCTGACCTGCATGTAAAATAAGTTTTCCCCGGTGTCCAGTGGTCCCCCCACTGATTGCCGGCCTGATTAAATAAAATATTCCCTGGTGTCCAGTGGCCCAACCCCTCACCCGATGTATGGAAACATATTCCCTGGTGGTCAGTGGTTCCTCCCCTCGGCTCGACCTGTAAAATATATTTCCTGGTGTCTAATGGACCCTCCTCATCCAATCCCTGGTCCTAGTGTGACCCCCCAAAAGCACAGCCCCAGCACTGGTCCCATCCTACACTCTCCACCCCCCACCAGTCTGTCTCGAATTGGTGTTCAGTGGCTCGCTCTTCTCAATCTGCTTCTATATCAAACTTTTGTGCTGTGCTTTGCAATATTTTCTGAATCAAGCCCCAGATGTTGTACAGTACAAACAACATAATTTTGCAATTTATGGTACTTACCAGGAAATCTATTACTTGCAAGCCTTGTTTCTGCAAATGTGTTTATTTCAAAGGTTTTACCAAGAAAGATATATTAAGCTGGTAACAGCTCATTTCCAGATGCATCCTGGGGGAAGGGGAAAAGAGGAGGAGAACACAGATACAAAATACAGTAAAAATACATAGAATGGAAATAGGTATACCAAAAACAAGACAATACTGCTTTAGAATAAAAATTGCCAAACAATAAATTACATACGGTAAACTGTAGAACTGATGAAAAAGCAGATAAATATTAATCGACATATCAAAATAAGGAGCAGAGAGAACTGATAAAAGGGAAATTAAAAGTACTGAAAAAACATAATAAGAGCTTCAGGAAAAGGGGTTTTCAAAATAATCTAAGAATCAACAGCAGGAGTGGGAAGAGAAATCACAGAGGAGAGCTTTAAGAGCAGGAAAGGAGGGAACAGAGTGAATAGAAAGGGGAAGAGAACCCCATAATTTAGGGAAACAAAATGGGAAAGCAGCTTAACCAGCAGTAGTTTTCATATAAGGGAGAACAAAAGAGTGAGAGCAAGCATTGCAAAGAGAGTAGGAGGATGAAGGGGGAAGGGAGAGGAGAGAGGCGAGATATGAGGGGAGAGAGACAAACCAACACTTGGAGATAAAGGAAACACAGTGGGCAAAGGCCTGGCATCAAGAGAGGGGAGGGAGAGGGAAGAATACTGGGTACAGCGATGTGTACACAAGAATTTATCAAGGGCAAAGTGACAGAAGGGCCCAAATAAAAGCATATTCAGGTCAAACAAAATACACTTTCAACAAGGAAAGGAAAAGCAACATTCTAAGCGTAGAGTGCTTGCTTTATGTGTTTTTCTTAGAGCAGCAGAAAGGGAAATACATGTGGTTGCATGCAAACTATCCCAATAGGCTTTACATTCCATGAACAGCTGGCACAGCCATTTGGCATGCTGAGAGGGATTAGGTGAGATCGGGGGAGGTTACTGGAAGCAGGGGGGAGTTAATACAGGGAAAGAAAAAGTGAAAGGAATGAGGTTAAATTAAGCAGCAAGAGATTAGAGAGCAGGTATCCACTAAAACTAGAAGGGTGCAAGTGTTCCTTAGTGGAGCAAGAGCTAGTATTTTCTGATCACTTGTGCGAAATGAAAATGATATCATTTTTATACATTGATAAATGTATGTAGTGTATGGTGGGCCCTTGTTCAGCATGGATTTCTATCCTTGCTGAAATGCTGTTGTACCACAGTGCAAGGCCATGTAACGTAGTTGTACCCTTCTGTGGTAGAACATATGAGCTGATAGGAAATTCATGGGCAATATCTGCTGAGAACCAACACACACGCACAATTTTCTTTAACAAAGTTGCCTGCTGGGTGCAGGAGAGAAAGACCTACCCAACAAAAACTCACAACAGAACATAGACAGGCAGACAGAATAAATGATGGGTAACTATGATATGCAAGGAAATGAAGCCATAAAAGGAGGTTAACCAAATCATAAAGCCACGAGCCTGAAGGCCAAGTGACTATCTGATCTGGTTTGCCCCCTCGATGGGTTCATTTCCGAGTATATCGCACTTATCAACCTTTTATTCTGTATAATACATTTGGATGGTCATTGTTAGATTAATTGCAATTGCATATGCAGGGAAATAACTGCTAACCACTTCTACAGAAAAAAGCCCCATCCTAAACATAGATGGCTCTTTTCCCCTATACAGTAGAAATGGATTGTTTCCCTGCATATACAGTTGCAATTAAACTAACAATAACCATCCAAATGTATTATACAAAATAATATATATGATTTTTTAAGCACACATTTTAAACTTTTTCTGACTGTTGGGTCCACTGTGCCCTATTTCATGATGACCTGTGCCATTTGTAACCTCCTACGTTATCTTATACTGCTGTAGTGCTTGTCCATACCTACCATATCATAGATTTTTTTATTTTTAGGTTTTTTTTGTCTGTTTGTTTGTTTACTTTTTCCTCATTATTGCTGAACCATACATTGATTTGCAGTGTCCCCTTTGGCATCTGCTTTTTTTCAGTTTAATCTTTATTCTTTTTTATTGTATTTCCCCACTCTATGGGCACCTGCTGTTGCCCTGTCTCTTTTGCACATCTGTAAAGCACTCCTGTTGATTCTTTGTGTATATTTACCTTTGTGTAGATCTTTATTCTATACACCTGTGTACCTTTACTTGTTCTCCCATGCTGCCCTTTACCCTAATCCCCAGGATGCATCTAGAAACAAGCTGCTTGTTCAAGTATGGTGAAAATCTTTGGCAACCACTGGAAATAGAAAATATGGGTGGTTTTGTGTTTATTACTAGCATTTAAAAATTGTGAATAGACTGAAAACTATTCAAGTAAAAGCAAAGTTTCCCACACTTACCACTGGGTTTTATTTATTTGTTTGTTTTTGTTTAATGGGTAGTGTACACTAGGCAAATAAATGCCTGTTTACAGGTGTGGTCTGGGACAGTACAGAGGGGATACATTTAACCATTGTGCCTTTTTCACTCTTGAAGGTTCATAATATTCAGGTGATGTCAGTGTAGTCCTTAGCCTAATCATTTCTACTCCAACCCCTTTATCAAAATATTTCTTTAAAAAAAAAATTAGCTATATCAATTTATAGTGATTGGATTCATTATTATGTACCAAGGTGTTTTTTTTTTAATCAAGAGGAAAACTATGGTGAGACTAAAGGCCATTTTACAATACCACCTTTGTATGACAGCATCCTGAGTGCTGGAGTTGCTGCAGTACAATTGTGGCCAAGTAAACTCTTACCCAGTCATGTAAGTTGTTCATTGCTTTTCTCTCCAGGCTGTTGCAGAGTTAAAGGATGTCTTCAGAAGCAAGTGGTATAAGCAACCATGTGGACAGGCTGCATTACTTGCTACGATACACAAAGGACCCCAGCATCCTCTTCTGCTTTCCCAATCACATACTGTTGCTGAACAGTCACCCACCCCCTCTAACACTTATCCCCTCTCCAGAATGGCATGGCTGTCATCATTGTTGAGAGGGGTCATGTACACACGATGCTGCATCAGCGCTGAAGGGGGGAGCAGGACCAGAGTGGGACTGAGAAGGGATCATAGTGGCTGTGTAATCGTGGCTATAAAGTGACGGTCCCAGTATATTACTTGAGGTGTTACATTTTTTTTAGAAATGTATTTTAGTCCCTATATTTGTAATAATAATAATAATAATAATACATTTTATTTAATATATCGCCTTTCGAATACCAAGGTGCTGCACAAATAAGTAAAATGTATGACTTAATACTGTGACTTTAATACTGTATCATACTTTACTGTGAGAAAGTGAGGTGGTTGTTTTACTGTAATACACTCCTATCATGAGAAGAGCACAATATACAGTTTATTCTGACTTTATATCATGAGAAGAGCACAATATAAAGTTTGTTCCTGTTTTATGTTATAAGGACACATTAGCACTTGTATATTAAAGTTGAGTGAGCACTTTGTTTTGTTTTGTTTTTTGTTTTGTTTTTATGACTGGGTGAGATACACTGGCACCATTGGCACCTTTTACAGGTATGACCCAGTGTACAATAGTAAAATAAACAACAGTGTATTGCCAAACAAGTGAGTTACAATTTGCACAAGTACTGTAATACATGTTTGGTGCATGGTTGTGCCACAGAACAGTGTTAAGGTTCAGGCATGCATAGTACAATAACCAAATAAAATAAGAGTTCACAGCGTATAAAGAGGCAGTAGGTTTGTACAAAGGAACACAGACATCGCATATGCAGTTGCTCAGTGTTAGTAGATGGTTTTTCAATTCTTTGGAAAATGAGGCATAATTGGGCAGTGTTCTAACTGGGACAGGGATAGTGTTCCATAAGGAGAGAGCATAAAAACTAAACTGTTTTTGTCCCATGCTTGTAGACATGCATGGAACCGATAGGCAAAGATTCTGTGTAGATCCTGAGTTGAAATTTGGTGCCACCAGTTGAAGCAGGCATGGTAGGCTCACAGTCTGTTGTTTGTCTAAGGCCCTGGACACACTACAGAACTGTTTTTGAAAACCATTTTTAAAACCAGTTTAGCTAAACCATTTCAGTGCAGCCACACTACTCAGTAACCATTTTTGAAAACAGTTTAGTGCAGCCACACTGCTAATGCTAAACCTGTTCTCCTTGTAACTATTTTGTGTGAAGTCTAACACACAAAACTGTGCTTGCCTGGACACACTGCAGCTAGAACTGTTTTAGTTAAACCATTACAGCTTAAAACACTTTTACTCCTGAACAGACCTGTAAGTAAAACCATGCTAGCTCTAAAACATTTTTAAAAATGGTTTTAAGACTAGGTATCTAGCTGGGTTTAAAAATGCTTTTGTTAAAACATTTTAAGGGGCTTGTAGTCTGTCTGCAAACAGTGCTAGGGGGTTTTAAACTGTTTTAAGGCACTTAAACCGTTTTAAGTTCCCCAGTGTGTCCAGGGCCTAATACTTTGAAACAGAAATTTTCCAGGGCTAGTTTGGATTTCGTTTCGAATGTAGGCCACCCTAACTCTTCTAGAACTGAGCAGTGATGTACCCTGTTACCATGCTGACCAGCAAACTTTGAAATTTTGTGGTAAAGAACTTTTTTAGTGTTGAGATTGACTTTAGGTGCTGCGTCAGCAACCAAGGAGCCATAGTGTAATAAGGAAAGTAAGTGATGCCTTGTCTGGCATCATGTGACAGAAATGCGTTTATGCTGTAGAGCTGACCAAGTTTCTCATGGATTTTACATGTTAGGTTTTTAATAGGGGGGCCAAAAGTCAAGTTTGAGTCTATATGAACACTGAGGTCTTTGAAAACATTAACCGTCTCAAGGGGTTCCTCGCTGTAGGTTGATACTGATAATTTAATGGCGTTTGTTTTCGTTTTAGAGACTGACCCCAGTAGCATTGCTTGTGTTTTGTAACATTAATTATCATCCTGCTTTCCTCAAACCACCTATGCAGAGAGCTTAGATCACTGTTTACATCTTTGTTGATGATCTCAATCTCCTTTGCCTGAGCAAACTTTAATGATAAACCTTAATTTTTGCACCTCAATAACTCTTCCGTTTAGCCAGTTTGCTCAAAATGTGGTAGGTGTAATGTCAGAACCTGAACATTTTGCATTAGTCAGTTCAGGGAGACAAAGCTACAGAGGTGCCAAAACTCCAAAATGCATTCCAATGAAGACTTTTTTTGATTACCTATAACTCAAAACCTTTTCTTAACCTGAACTTACAGGTTTTGTAGATCAAGGTACATTCTTTCACAAGTGGCAAGTTTTTAACTCATAACATTTTTAAAATATAAGATAAAAGATAAAAACTGTACTGTTTTCTGTGCATGCTCAGTTAGAAAATGAACGTTCTAAGGATAGCTGGATTTTTGTGTGAGCAAGTTGATCGAAAATGATTTCCTTCACACTACTCTCATCAGCCAAAATCCCAGTACTGCTATCCCCCCCTTTCTGTTTATATCAGAACACTGCTAACCAGCAGTGGGTTCAGCTTAGTCCCACTGCTGGTATCCCCCCTCCATCTCGACCCAGCTTTTATGAACGTATAGCAGCAGCATGTACTGATTCACGCCACCTGTAATGTTCTCCCTCCCCACTGGGTCGACACCAGGGAGCCCAACCCTTGGTGCTGCCAACAGTGTCGTCCCCCCACCTGTTTTATGTGCAACACTAGGATGTCCACCACTGGTGCTGCCAGAGACCTTGGAATCTCTTGTGCCCAATCCTCACTGTCAATCCAGTCCTTCCCTGCAAAAAAATGAAAATAAAAGTCTCTCATTTTTTTTTTACTTGAAAAACAAAATGTTACATCAATGTCTTTTGCACAATGTTTTTTTTTTGCCCCTCCCACTCCACTCCAACCACCTCTCACCCTACTTACCTATGTTAGATTGAACAGTGTAAATCCACTCTTGCCAAGACTAGAGACACACCTTCTGTTTGGGATCCCAATAGCAAACTGAGTAACACAATTTAAGGGTGATCAATGTATTTACTCATAACTTAGTCACTTTCAGATATTTGAGCACCAGATTTTCAACATGGCCTTTTTAGGACCCTACCTTATAAACTAGTTAGGTGAAATTTTTCAAACCCATGCCAAAGGCTGATTTTGCAGGCAGTCTGCAAAAAATCACCTTTTGAGCAGGATTTGAAAAATTTCACTTACTAGGTTCATGAGACGGGGTCATAAGAAGACTATGCTGAAAATTTAGTGGAAAACATGTTAAAATTAAAAAGTTATGAGTAAATATTGAAATTTGTAAATGTTCACGTCTAATTTTAGCAATATTTAATATTTTGACCCCAAAATTTCAACATAACCATTTTTACACCACTTCATGAAAATGCCAGGTGTCATTTTTCAAATCCTGCCCAAAACATGTTTTCGTATTTTTGCTACAAAACTATGTTTTTGGCAGTATTTTGTAAATGACACCTGATATACAAATATAGAAACATAGACTCTGAGGCCAAATAAGGACCCCTTTGCCCATCTAGTCTGCCCATTTTCCCTACCTACTGTATTACCACAGACCCTGCTTCATCTCCGGTTCTACCCCACCTTGCCTTATGGCACATATAAGGCAAGGGCTTGGAACTGTACTTCATGCTTCAGATGGGAGGCTATGGGCTTGGTGTGAGGAGGTGGGCATTAGGGTTCACAACCCCAAAGAACACCACACCACCAATTCGTCAAGAGTCCAGACACTCCAAACACTAATGTTTTTCATTTCCTTATTTTGTCCATTTAACATCGTTTTTTGCAATAAATATGTATCTATATCTATTTCTACATCTATTTATGTAAGGAGACTGGAGTGTCTCATATGGCTGCAAGACCATCTCCTCACATGTTCTGTGGGTGAGAGCACTGCTAACTGAAAGTAAACAGTTGTGGCAAACTATAGACACAGGAGGTAACCATCACAGCTGTAACAGATGATCTGGTCTCCATATAAGTATAATAAAAGACATGACAACAAACACATTAAAAGAATAGTTTGTCAAAGAAATGGAGACCACCCCCTTCATTTCTAATGTGGAACATTCCACTTTTTAAATGTTCACCTGATGGACTAGGAGCATCTTCCAACCTTAAATTACTGTTATTATTAATGCTGGGTGAAATTTTAATTACATTTAGGAAAGAGGTGCAAAACTGCTTATTTCAAACTTGTGCAGATTTTGCAAGATTGCTCCTAAATCTATCATATTTTTGCCTATACTTTTTAATTCAAATAGTGCCATTTTCCCCAGATTGTGCTAAAATTAGATTTTTTTAAAAGGCACAATTTCAGACTCAATGGCCCTTTTTAAATACACTTTTCTAGTTCACAAAATTGTGGAAAATTACATGAAATTGATGCAATTTTGTGAAAAGTGTGCAAAACAGATTTCTTCTAATGTCGCACAGCTCTAGTTATTATGTATGACCTCATATTTTGGCAAATCCTGAGAACTGGTTGATTGAATCAGTGCTAATGATCTGTTATTTATATAGATAGTAGCTAACTGGCCACCCCTCAGGTAGGCAGGAAGCAGAACAAACCCAGCTGACTGCCAGCTGCATTGCTCATTTCTAAAATTGCTCAGAAAGTTCAGCCCATTTACTGTACAATGCAAATGATGGTATGCAGTGAAGGATCACATAGTTGTGTGCCCCCCTTGCAGTGGGGAAGGATTCCGATAGGAAAAAACAGAGCACCATATAAAAAGTAAAGCAGACTGTGGGAGCAGGGGGTTTCTAGACTAAAGATTGTGAACCTCCTTGGTAAGTTTTCAAAAGAAATTTAAACCCAGTTAGAAGCTCTGTCAGGTGAGATTGATGATGTGGTTGTCAGGAAGCTGACTGCTCAAATAAGCTGCACTTGAGAGATATATCCTGGAATTTAAATGAGCCAAGGATGAATTTCTATACATTTCAATGAGACTTATCTCTAGTCCAGAGAAAATATTACATTTGGAAAGTTATATATTGTATTTATCATGAACTGTTTTAAGACTATTTTTATACTTTTTGAATGGAAAATGTATTTTATTTTTCAAAATAACTTTAAATTATTGAATCATTGAAGTGAGTTTGACTTCTACTACATTGTCACATTTTTGTGCAGTAGACACCTGGCTTTCTTCTAAAAAGGTCAGATTCCCATGGTAGTTGGGAGCGAGAAGGGGGTGGAAAAACATTTAATGAACTGCATATGAACTACATGCTTGCATAGGGTACTAGCAGACTGATCAGGGTACGCAAACAAAGCAGTTTCAGCTGGGGGATATGCCAAAGGTAAATACCAGGAAAGTGGTTTAAATACATTATCCCCCTTACACAGAGTACTATCACCAGAAACAAGTGTGACCTTGGTGGAAATAAAATAAGCCATTTGGTTATTTTATGATAGCTCTCCACTCAGTCTGTTTTATTACACAACAAACTGTCAAATGTTGCTGAGCGCTTTTTACCATGTTTACCATCCATCTTTTAATTGCAGTTAATCAGTGCTAAGTACTAGCTCTCCCACCTGCTATAAGTGCTCTTTCCCCCCTGAAGGAATTTCAGTGGTAAACCTTGTGAAATCTTTAACATTAATGGCCTTATCATGGATATTGATTATGATGTACAGAAAACTTCAGTCATTAAATATTAAGGTAATCAAACTTGCTGACCTTTCAGTTTTTGCTTTTGAAAGCCTCTTAGAGAAAATAGTGACCAAAATCAAACGTGTCTGACCCACTCATTCTGTTGTTTTACTCTTAATTACTTCTTCTCAGAATAATTTTAGGCTAACAAAATATATGTATTTATTTATCCCAGTGGAAAGGAAAGGACCCTTAGTAACAGTTGGAAACATGCTCCATTACCAGAGATGTTCCGATAAGAAAAATATAAAATCCGATAGGCAGAGGTATGGAGCACAATGTACAATCAGCAGCTGTTACAGTAAATTCAGATTATAATAAACCATTTTAATACAGTTGTCATAAGTAATATATAGATGATATTCATGTATGATATTGAGAGATTTTAGTTGCAGACATGTTGTGAGTGTGGTTAAATGGTCCCATAGCAAAGGTTTTAAAGCAGAGACATTAAAAGAGCTTTTGTTGTCTTATATATAGTGTGGTCTTTATCCCCCATAGGAAAAAAAAAAACAATGCATTTTTTCTTCAGATTGCATACTTCTGAATCTGTATTGCATACTTTAAGAAAAAGTGTTAAAATCAAGCCGTTTTTGGCTAACCTAATGTGTTGTATACAACAAACAATAGAAAAGAGCTGTGTGCTAGGTAAATAATACCTTCTTGAGGGGTGAAGATTTCATAACGCCACACACCTTTTGTACTTGTGGTTTATGAGCTCTTCAGCCCTATCAGTGCTATTAGTGTATTTCCTTGTACGCAGCACGTTTGAGTACGTATCGAAGAACACAGAAGCAGCATACTCATAGGCCGTTCAAATGCATTTAGTTGCACTGAGTGCTGAAATAATTTGGGAAGTCAGTGCTGTTTGAGGTCCAGTATCTGTATGCCATTGTGCAACCATCTTTGTAATGTTCAGCAAATATGTACTTTATTATTTTAGCACTCGGTGCAAATCAATGTATTTGAATGGCTCCATGTGTACACTGCTCCTTCGTTCTTTGATGTTGGCTGAGTGCTTTTACAGCACTGGCAGCAACACCAGTAGACAGTAGTGTGCCCATCCTCCTTTTATTGTTTTTAAAGATATAACCACACATACACACACTATTATTGATGTATCTTCCTTAGCTTAAAATCAATAGAAAGCTAAACCTGGTAGTTTGTACACTCCGAGAACAAAATTGTGTTCAGCATGCTGAGTTGTTAGTGCAGTGGGTGAGGCAATAGCTGTAGGCATTTTCAGCCTTGGAGTAGATACTCCCCACCACCTGTAGAATTTCCTGGTGAAAGTACTCAACATCTGTATCACACTGGTTGTACTTACCATGTCACTCTTCCTGGTCAGAATTGCCATCAGTGATGCAACATAGCAAGTGTGAATGCACTAGAAAATGTGTCATACCAGCACAGTACTAATTGAAATGGCTTACAATGGACAGATAGTGCAATTGCACATTTTGTTTTACAGACCATTTAGCTGTCTTTCTCAGTACTTTTCTGCCTTTAAACTTTATATGGGTTGATTTTTAATATCTAAATTAAAGTAAGAAAGCTTTATCAAGAGTGATTTATGCCCTTATTAACTGGGAAATCATTTTAGTAATGCAGTAAAAAAATCTTGGAAGTAAAACACTACTCTGCATTTTTATATAAATGCCACTGCTGCACCCCAGTGCACACCAACCCAATTTCACTATGCAGAAACTGTCAGATATTACTGATTACAATGGCACTGACTGCCTTTGCACCAGACTCTCCCTAATTGTAATTAATCAGTGCTAAGCACAAGTCCTGTCACTAGAAAAAGGGTTTTGATCCCCATCTGAGAACCTGTTACAATTAGCTAGCAAAATATTGTTAGTCAAGAACTGGCCTGCAATTTGTCATTGCTGCTTTGCATGGGACCATGGGACACACCAAAAATAACTTAAAATGCTTAAATGCCATAAGATCAGATAATCAAGCCATTGAGGGCTATCATGCTTCCGCTGGTAGGAGTACGTAAGATGATTATGATGGAGGAATGTACATTTGTTTCTATAGCAACCATTCATCAAAAATGTTGCACAGTGTTTAAATTTGTATTTGATTCCCTATTCTTTAGAGATATGAAGTACGCAGCTTGAAAAGACAGCACATGTAATAGCATTCCTTTACCGAGAGTCTTAGATATTCAAAAGATGGAGAATCACTTGCAGTGATGGGGTTACCTAATGAAATGTAATGCAAGATGAATATGCATTTCACATACAATAATAGACTTGCTCCATTTAAAAGGTTCAGTTAGATATTTAATGTACAGTAATTACAGTGAAGACTATATGTAAGCATTAGGATATGACTAGTTGTGGGATACTATGCCTGAACGTCACACCCAGGTGCATTGTGAGGCACGAGATGCTTGCATCGAGTGCCTTCAACCACCTGGAAGTGCAAATCAGGAACAGTAACTCACACCCTGAAGTGTCTTAATGAGCTTATAAAATAGATACCCTGAAAAAATTAGACATGTTTTAAATTTTAGAAAACAACATTTTAGACCAAAAAAAAGATTGAAACTTGTTGTTTGTTAAAGTGAAAGGATAGCCCTTTGTTTAGCAGTACGGTTATGTACCAGTAGTGTTTACCACAAGGTGGAGCTGTTTGCAACTGACTGCGTTGTTTGTATCTTCTAAATGTTGCCTAAACTGGTCTTTCTTTAAACTATGATTTAAACAGGGAGTCAGGTGGTCCTCAGATGGCTAAAACTGTGCTGTCAGCCTTCTCTGTCATATGAGAGATCAGGGTAGAAACTTTAAAATAAATGATTGTAATTGCACTCTTATGTAAGTTAAGTTAAGTTAAAGTGTGCCTTTTGCTTTGTATTTTTGCCCTCCTCTGAGTATGTGGAATTTAAACAGGATTGTATAGTTAAAAGAACATTAGTTTGGTGGGTATATCTGCTCCTGTTTGAGGGAGCAGGCTTTAAAATTTGAAAGCCTCTGGTTCAGCATGTCTAGCCATTCCTGTACCAGGGAGTGGGACCTGCAGTTTAAAACTGGCCATTTGGTGGGTCTGTTTGCTCCAATCAGTCAGATCAGGAGTTGGAATGTTTAAGCCACATGCCTTGTGGGTCTAATCACTCCCATTAAGGAGCAGGAGTTTACATTTTCAGTGCTGTCAGTCTCTATTTGTGTCTGAACTAGGAAAAGGATGCAACACAGCACCAAGAATCAGAAGGCTTGTAAAAGAAACCGAGAATAATTTAAAAAGTTAAGGTAGAAGATTGGGTTTTCAACATAATGTTAATTAGATTTTATCTGAACAAGTGTGTCTTAAGTAAGAGATTTGGGTATGCACTCTGAAAAATGTACTGATTTTCTGTATGTAAACGTAATTGTTATGTTCTTGTAAACTATACAAAGATGGCGGACACAAAGTTTTAAAAAAAATGTTCAGATATGTGTATTGCTGTATGTCTTGTTTGCTGGAAGAA
This sequence comes from Neoceratodus forsteri, assembly GCA_016271365.2. Classification (NCBI taxonomy): domain Eukaryota; kingdom Metazoa; phylum Chordata; order Ceratodontiformes; family Ceratodontidae; genus Neoceratodus; species Neoceratodus forsteri. The sequence continues at coordinate 24,976,909 of CM057453.1, forward strand.
GTGTGAAGTGGTGTGATTCCTATATTCCTGAACCACACTGCTTCAGAATATTTTGGGTTAGTCAGAACACGGGAAATTACCTAACATTTGATAACACCTGCTGAAGGGACCTGCGTAGTCATGAAAGTTTGTGTACTGTTGCACTGATGTACAGTATTCATTAGAGCTGTGAGGAACACAGATACCTCCAGGGTAATCCAGGCAGAATGGCAATGCTGCTTCCAAAATGGTTTTCAGAATTGTTTGATCAATTTCGTAGAATTCCCAAAAGTGTTTTAATTTAAACTGTGGATTTGTTCTCTGCTCTTTACATAAACTGCAAAACACTAATGTACAGTTTATGTAAACCACTAATTATTGATCTACAGTTGAAATTAAAAATGTTAACTCTTTTCAGAATTTTGGAATTCTGCTTCCAACAGAATTTGGCAGAATTTCTAAGATCCCTCAAAGTCTGGTTGGAAGCAGAACTTGAACATTCCACACAGCTCTAGTCTCTCTACTGTATCTTGTTCAATAAAAGGCATCACAGTCTTAATTATTTTGTGTATTAAGATTGTTTTTCAAGGTAAAGGTGCAAAGATTGAGGAAAAGATCTCATTTAAAGATGTGTCGGGGGCAAGGGACATCAGGTAAAGCATACAGGGTAAATAAATTAATAAAAACATATTTTAGTAAATTTACAGGTACATTACACGTTCAGTTTTGATGAATCAAATAAAAAATGTAGAAAGTTAGTGTTCTACATGGTTTACAATACTACAGTATGCTGTAGCTACTTTGTACTGCTAGTGGTATTGCATTCATAAGCAAACAACAATTGTATGCAGTGTTAACCATGATTACCATTTATTACTAGCCTTAATGTTGCTTCAGGGATTTGATTTTAGCTGTTTTCCTCCAGAGAAGAGGACCATTTATTCAGTAAGTTCCTACTGGCATCAGGCTAGGGCATTCTTTGCTGTCCCATGTCTCAGTAAATGATTGTCAATCTTTAAGCGCACAATTTTCAAAATGCATTTAATTATAAATGAAACTGTGGTGTTGGAGTCCGTCACTAAAAAGCAGATTAAAAGGGTTGTACAATGGCAGGATTTTGACTCTCCTGAGAACATCACTGAATTTTCAAGCTTCCAAGAGATTAGAAGTCCAAGTTATTGATCATAACAGAGGTTATTTCTGTCTTTGCTACCAAATCAAAATTAAAACAGCACTTTGTCTACTTTCGCGTGCCCTACCTGACTGCCATGTATCTGTAATGTGAAACCGAAGCCTGCTTTGTATTGTATGGGGTATCAACTGCTGTCAGCTCTATGTCTGCAGAGTATACTATGGCCACTAATATTGTAAATTTGCTTTGTTGTTTAATAGCATTTATTTTATCAGATTGCAAGTCCTGTACCTCTCCCCACCCCCCGCCCTGGTCACACCTGTAAACAAAACTGCTGTTCTCTGTGTGGTTTACCTAGTAAAACAACTTCAAATAAAGAAGTGATAATCCATATTTTAGCCTATATTTCAAATCAAATCAAATCAGACTTTATTTGTTAAAAGGCGTCTTTCCGGCGATCAAGGCGCCTGTACATTATCAACCCATCAACATTTAATACACTAAAAACCATAAAACTGTAAAATGAAGAGTGATTCCTTAAACAAGAGCATCCATTCCATATTCCTTTGGCATTCTGGATTAACTCATTGTGTCATTTGCTGTCTTTAAAAAAAGTCAGAGAAGCTTGACCTGATAGCAGTTTGCTCCCAGCTTATTTTTTTTGTAAAGTGGGGTACTGATTAGGTAGACACTGGTGACCCGAGTTCGGGAACTAGCCCAGGGCATTAGAGGGCTAGCTGGGTGGAAACTGGATGAGTATCTGTGGGACTCCTCTCCTCCGAGGGTAGGGGAGGTGTGGAGTCCAGCATAAGTGCAACTCCTAGCAGAGGCTGGTAGTACAGTGCCAGCAAAGGACAACATTGTTGGGAGGAGACATTGGTAAATGTCTGCAAGGAATATGCTGGAGCACATGCACCCCACTCTGATGTCTTTGCATGTCCATGTCTCCAGGGACAAACTCACGCAGAAAACCCCTGAAGCAGTCACACAGTGATGCCTAGGCCCTTGCAAGTGCCATCTGTAGCCCACTCTGGGGGATGCTGGGGGGGCGGACTTTACATCTTGGTGCTCTCCCTTGGGGTTGGTGGAGCCCTACCATGGTGTGCAGGCCATGGTCTCCCAGATTTCCCAGGCTGGTCCCAGGAGCTGGCACAAGCACAGAGGCGAACCAGAAAGAGGACAGACTTGCTGAACCGGAGTACATCCCGAGCCTCCTCTAAGTGAATAAATAGAGTTAATAAAAAAAAAAATAGTGATTAACCAGTTAAATGCAGAGAGCAAGCAAGCTTGTGCACAGCACCCACAGGAAGATTATTTTCCTCAAACTCACTTCTCTGTTGTTTTTTTGTTCGGCATAAAAGCTTTACTTTATTGTTGTTCTCAGACTTCTGTCTCATGTGCCGTTTTGAAATAATTTCAGGTACTTGATTCAAGTATTCACGAGTTTCTTTGATTTTTAATTAGTTGGGACTGCTGGCTTTTGGCCTGTGGCCTCCTATGGGTAAAAGTGCTCCTTAATTAAAAGACTGGAATTTGTTGGGGAGAGGAGCTGCTTAATTGGAGCATATTATGTGATTATGAAAAGCTAGTGTTAGTCATAGTGAATCTATTGGCAGATAGAGTTTATTTAACATCAAAGTCTAGTCATTATCATGAAATGCCTGGGTTGCCAGTATGAGGTACGTTGCTTATTGTTTCTGACTGAATTATTATAGCTTGAAAAGAGGGAAAGGAATTTGGTTTTACATAGTGCCATTCATATAACTGTAATCCAAAGTACCTTACAATCTGTGACAAGGAGTGGAGAGAAAGTTTCTGCAATTAGGCACAAAGAGAGAAAGAGAGAGAGAGAGAGACAGACAGACAGAAAGCACAGGGATAGAGATTACATGGAAGATAAGTGATTACTCAAGATCACTTAGCAAATGGAGGTAACCAGTTTCAAACCTAAGCCTTCCAGTTTAGTTTTATTATTTTGTTTTGCAATTTATTTACCCAGGATAGCGGAACTGAAATGCAGTATCTCATTTCCAGCAGCGTGCTCTATCTTCCCATTTCCACAGCTGGGTAGAGTGGAATACTGGTTTGTTAAGTGACTTGCCCAAGGTCACGCAGTGAGGATTAGGCTGTGGTGGAGTTTGTGTCCATGACCTCCTGATCCCAAACCAGTGCTCTAATCATTAGGCCACATTGCCTCCACCACTAGACCATACTGCTCCCTTCACAAGTTCACAGTTCTGCATTCACCCACTAGGCAAAACTGTGTCCCAAGCAGCTGGCTTTTCCCCTTCACACATTATTACAAGAAAAACTGAGTGTTTATTCCAACTTGGCTCTGGGTCTGGATGATGGATGTGGGGTTAATACCCTGAAAATCTAGCTCCTATGTGGTAGTAAACCCACCACCACCACCACCCAGCTGGCATGGCACTAAAGTGTTCTGCTCTACAGCAGTGTTAAGGAAAGGACAGTTCTGTACTCTAGTCAAACATGGGGCATCACCAAATAGTACAGTAGTACAGTGCAACAAGACCTGCTGTCATTTTGGAATACTACTGCTGCCAGGAAAAAGAAACAGTTGTAAATGTGTGTATTTTAATAACTATCGTACATGGTTAGGATATATATCTTAAAAGGTATGGAGTTTGTTTCATTTTCACCCAAAGAGATTATTCTGTAATAAGAAAAAATGTATCTTGAGACAGGTATGCACTATGTATTCTATAGGGAAAACATTTCTGTGGATTGTTTTATTTTGTACTCCTGCTGTATCTTTGGTTTAGGCTGCATTTTTCTCATCTGACCCTTTACACTTCAGCAGTATACATCATAGTTCTGTACTACTCAATGTGATCAGTCCTGCAGTGGCCAAAAATAAAACCAAAATTATCACAAAGTCAGGCTCATTTTAACTATAGTTTTCTGATATTTGTTTGAACTGTGCATGTTGATACTTCATTTAATACCGAAAATAGTTTGTAAATCTGCTCAGTCATGAAAAGGTAGTGTATAGCCTTACTCTTTGTCAGAAAAAGTACCCTGCTTTGTGGTCATTTTGTTCTATGGAAATGTGGCATAATTTACCCCTATTTCTGATAAGGTACAGCAGACCCAGACACAATGTAGTACCTTGCAGTAAGTGTTGTCACAAAACACTGCATGACAAATGAGTTTACTTGCCGCTGAATTACACAGTTCGCTGCAGCATACTGCAGCATTTTGTGATTTGCTGCAGCAGTACTGCTTTGCATCCTGTCTGGTGCCACTGTATATTCTTTTTTTTATATGCAACTTTTTTCCAAATATTTTATTCATTTTGCATCAGAAACACAACATTCATAAAACTAAAAAACCATAGTTACAGTCTCATGAGTTCCTCATATTAAAATGTTACAATAAATCCAGTTGAGATATTGAGGTAGCAGAATACAACAATCTCAGCACTGCAACATGGAGTCACACAAAGACAACTATATGCCAGGCACTTGACAAGCTATACAACTGTTTGACCCACAAGTTGCCACTTGTGCCTCCATTAAGGTTTTAATCCTGGTGATTTGCCAGCCCTGTCAGGCGGTCATCCCACCAGTATCACCAGTGGTCCCCCAAAAATGCCAGTGTCCATCACGTTGACAGCTCAGGGTACATAGGCTTGTTTTCATTTTCTCCACATTCTCCTTCTAGCAGCGGCATGCACAGCTACTGCTAGCCTTGCATGCACACAAAGGGCACCTTCTGGGAGAGCAAGTTCACAGCCCGCCAGTAAGTGTCACTGGGACAGCTAAACATGGCACCCCCCTCCCCCAACTGAGGTAAGCTGCAGGCAGCAGCATATTTCTCAACCTGATGCCCGGTTACCAGCACTCCGAGTCTGCTTCTGAACCTGGGTCAGCAGCACAGAGGCCCATTGGGTGGCCCCAATATAGGTATATTGTAAATGAAATGTGACTGCATCGTGCAACTGGCTCACAAGGACTGAAAAACATCTTAGGGAGCATGGAAATAGGATCTTGCAAAGGGGGGGGGGGTGCTAGCAGTGTGCATCATTCTCTTTGTTTTTCTTTACTCTTCCAGGTTTGAGAAACTGTTGAAGAAGAGAATGTTTGTAGCCATAATTGTCCTTGAAAAACTGGATTTGATCAACATGTTCATACACACGAATAGAACAAAATAGATATTATACATAGATGTTACAGCAGGCCAGCTTCATTGTCACACAGTACAATTCGTTGGACATTTAACAGTCTGGGTAGTGGAAGCTGGTTTTATATCAGACATTGCTAAAAACACCCAAAGTAGGGACCTGCATAGTTCCAGAAGCAGGTATATTGTAATATCTGTGTTGTCCCAATACAAATCTTCAACAAAGCCAGGTTCAAAAAACAAAGGAGGGAAGCTGCATTTCTTGTTCTCTGAGATCAGGAGGCGCATGGCAGGCCAGATACTGATCTACTGAAAACACAGGCTTTATTTGTAGCATTAAGTTTCAGCTGCTGGGCAGCACACACGGTGTGACTGACAGTTCAAAGAGCAGATGGCAGGTAAAACAGTTCCAAACTAACAAGAACTAGTTTTCCACAGAGGAGCTTTTGTGTTCTAGTCAGCCAGGGAAGGGTTAACAGTTAAGGAAGTGTAGAATGCTTTGATTTCTTTTGTTCACTAGTAACTTCATATATTAGTTGGGCAAGACCCTTTTAAAGGGATCCTCATAATAAATGTATGCATCATTGGGGGCCTACTTATGTGATGGGATACAGATTTCAAATAAATAAAGAAATCATTGTTTCCTGAAAATCCTGATTGATTGCCTTGGTGAGGCAAGCATTTTTTATTTTCTAAATTCCAGTTCGTCATAACAAGCTAGTCAATGATTTATTTGTTCTACTGGGATAATGGCATGTCCTCTGAAGTTAGGAGTGCCAAATGGTCTTTTGTTTTTATAGCCAGGATTCTGTAAACTGTGACAAGACAGAGTGAACTGAGGCTACAAGTGGTGGGAGTATTTGGTTCTAAAAGACTGTTCCAAGAGCTAAAATGCAACAGCACAACATGGGGCTGAATGGAGTTGGATGACTGATGTGGGTGAACAAATGACTAATATTAAATGTAGTGAACAAATGACTAATATTAAATGTAGTGAACAAATGACTAATATTAAGTGTAGTCCAGGTTAAAAAAAAAGCCTGGTCCTTATCATAGAAGTGTTTTTTTTTTCCTAGCTGAAAGCAGCAGGTCTGTTTTCATGCATAGAACCTTATCTGTGTGAGTTGTTGAAATGTAATATTTATAATAAGGTTAGAATCCCCTTATTTCAAACATTGAACATTGTTTCAACCACAGTTGCTCTATGAGAGCAGCACCTTGTTATCGTGGAGGCCAGAGGGACAGCAGCAGAAAATAATAGTGTTTACACCATTACAGTCATACTGAGGAGACAGAACACAGTATACATAATATATATCGTAGTCAATACATATAAATCAGGCTAACGCTAACGGTTTGTGAGTACCTTCTAGCAAATACTCGGGGAGTATAAGTACTCTGGACCCAACAATATCTGTTGCTTGTTTTTCAGTCAAAACTGGATAAAAAGCTTTTCCCCCTGCCAAGGTGGCCAATTACTTCCATGGCCTCCCTCACCCCACAGTCATCTTCTGCCCCTCCCTGGTCCTCTCAGCTCTTGTTAAGAATACCTGTCATCCTGCCAGCCCTTGCTCCTGCCAATACCATTATTTGTAACATCGCCCCCCAGCTCAGTCAGATAGGCAGTGCTGCATGTTGCTTAGAGTGCAGAACTGAGAATCCGGTTCAGATTCCACCACAGTCTCTTACTCACTGTGTGACTGCCTATCACACTGCTTAACCTCCTAGTACTTTAGTCATTAACAGCCATAAAATGTAGTTAACCAAAGCAAGATTCAACTACAAACAAAAGTTGCTTCTACGCCGTACTGTCCTGGATAAAAAAACAATTGTAAACATCCTGTCCATCAAACAGCACCTTTATCACTGCAGCGGACAGGAGCCCAAACCCTGGTTACAGAACATAAAATAGCAACTTGTGGTGAATACTTGTGTTGATACCCTTCTGTTATATATTACAGGGACACTGTCAACCCCCTGAGGCCTCATAGTGTCCCAAGTTTAAAAAAACACATTTTATGATTGCCAACATTCTGTAAAGATTGCTGAAGTAGCTGATAGTTTGATTCTGATTCTTTTTTTCTTTTAAAAAAATGAAAAACAGACTGCCCACTCTACTGGTGTTACCACACAAATACATGTTTGTTTCAATTCCTTGATCAGTTCTCACTGCCTCTTTCCTGCACTTGGGAACATCCCCAACATAGTCTAGCCACTGATGGTGCAGTGGGAGTTTAGGAGGCTATTGCAGCATGAGTGACTGCACTCTTTCTAATGTTCAAGAAGTATTTAACAAGATACGTTACAGGATTGTAAACAAAACGAAGTTGTTCTTAAATATACAGCACAATGCATTTCAGTTCTACTAAACAAGCAGACAGACAATACAAACAGCAATATCAATGAATTTTACAGAAAGTAAGCAATCATAAAATGTGGAGTTTTAACTAGAAATAATATGGTACAAAACAGGTTGACAGCGTCCCTTTAATAAGGACCTAGGATAGCCTCCAATAGCTGCAAGAATGTCTCTTTACGCAGTCTTCTTTGTGAGAGAAACACAATTGTAAGTGGAGGGGTTCTGAAGGTGACACTTTTAAAGTCTTAAGAGCCAGTCCTGTCACCCTACTAACATATGTTTTAGTGACTTCTAATATGTTTAAAGAGAGAAATAAATATTTGTATCCTATAAAGAAAGAGACCTATTTCAAATGTGGCAATGCCTCTTTTTTTAAGCACTGCATGTGATGCCATCTTCCAGTTATAAGAGATTGTAAGAAGGTCTCATTGGCAAGCATATTTTTTGCGTCTATATTTTTGGTTGCATTTTGTATACTGATGCTCATCTCTTTACTTGCACTTTATCAGCTAGCTACTTTGATTACTGTTTGGATGCTTTACTGTTTTTCTTTCCTGTGTCTATTATAACCTGTGTGGAACTACTAAATGCTGCACTATTTTAAACTCTTTACTGTTTCTATCCCCCCGGGATCCCCATGAAAATGAGATTCTGCAACTGGTGAGGTTTTCCTGGTTGAAGTAATTTCAAATAAATATCCTCAGTGCTCATTGGTTAAATCAGTGCCGGTGGTTTATATATCCATTTTAGAGTTTACAGCCTCCTGTCTTGTGAGACTCCCCTTTTTTCCCCAATGAGGCTGCCTTGCATTTTGTATTTAAAAATAATTAAAGAGCATTAGCTTTACAGCCCAGACTTAGCCCTGATCTTCCATGTCCCATAAGGATGGGGGGTCTGTTGCATGTGAGTTCACCTTAGTCACAAGATGAGGTGTTCAAAAACATCTGAGAATACCGATGAAAACCTAGGGGCAGCCATATTGAAATGAGTTTCCCTTTACTGCAAATCTAAAACCAGCAATAAAAAAGGCATGCAGTATAGCCTAGAGGTTAGAGCACCCAGCTGTGTACCTGGAGACCTAGCAGACATGGGTTTGAAACCCACAGCTGGGCTTGTATACTGTGTGAACCTGAGTAAGTCACTTAATATAAATATCACTAAAAAACAGTTTAAAGCAGACTAAACCTGGGGGGAGGGAGGAGCATCTCACAAGACGGGTGAAAAAGGGAAATCCAAAATAGATTAAATCACTGAAGGTAGACAATTGTTCCCGTAATATGAACTGCTGCTTTAAACATGACCCAGTCGCAGTCGCTAGAGCTAGCAACAGAGTTCTACTGACATGCAGGTTTTGCTTTTTCTTGTTTGTGTGCATCATCCTTTTAGTTTAATATGCCAGATAAATACAGCATTTATGGGTAACACCAAATGATTCCATGAGACTAGATCATAAAAAAAAGTGAATGATTATTTATATTTAATGGTAATTGGTAATTAAGCATTCCAGCAGTGCAAAAAAAAAATTACGAAGTTTTAAGTATTGATAAGAGAAATAGCATCTTGCCCGAAGCTTATTTTATTTTGCATAATTTATATAATACGTAAAATAGCACTCACATCTATCCTTAAAATTGTATTTTAATTTATAACATTTGTACTTTCACTTTATAATTCTGCACAGTTCACCTCAGCACACACTTTTTGTACAGTATCTTCCTGGTCGGTAACCCCCCCCCAACTAGGTCATCCTTGGAAACAAGCTTTGGCTCAGTGTGTCTATTCTGGTCAACACATTTCAAATGGATGAATAAACAAAGAACAAGATTTTCTTGTGATTGCCGCAAACAGCTATATCTGTCATTCTGTTTTTTCCATACTTCAAAAGAAATCTCATTAAAATTGTACGACTGAGGGTTATAAATATGTTATTTTATCATGTTAACCCAAAAATGCAAACTATCTGATGGAACTGTGTAGGAACATAATTAGAGAATTTCAAAGCGTTAGTGAGTTGCTTAAAGAAAAAGAAAGCTGAGCTTTGTAATATCATGTGTGCAATTTTGAAGAAATGAGGGATGCCATTCGTTTTTATTAAGCTGGGATTTGAATACTTGAAGAGCGCATTAGGGGAGACATATCCTTTTTTAAATGTGGTAGTATTCTTCAACTGCAATATGAAAAATATTATGGGTAAAGCACTTTTAGGCTATATAAATAAACCATGGAGGATATGCATAACAAAAATGGGCTGCACTTCAACTCTGTTGCACTTCCTTATTTTAAACCATCACACCCCTTAATCTCTCAGCATTAAATTGTGTCACACTGGCCTTTAAAATGCAGAGCAAATGGCCAGGCTGAGTAGCACGTTTCTTAATTGAAAGAGCAATAAGATTACAGACAGTGGGAGTCATATGTTTAGTATTAATGAATGTTGTAAAGTTAGACATTTTTAATGATGTGTAAATGTCCAGAAATAGCTTCAATATTATGTAGAACATGAGTAAACCTTTGTGTAGCAATTGTAAATGTAGGCATCAAATGAGCACTGCTATGCATAATGATAGGCAATTGATTTAACCATAATTATTTATGGCTAGTAGTTAGTGCTGGGAGTAGTTGTGCTGGGAACTAGAGTAAAGGCACTTTTACACTGGCAGTCTTGCAACGGAATAAGCATTAAGGAAGGACCTTACCGTTCCATCCAATGCTGTGTAAACGCTATTTGTTCCGTTGTAAAAATGAACGGTTGCCTGAAACGCACTCCGTGGTGTATGTGGTTTGTCCCAAATGTGCCGTTTCAGTGCACAGTGTAAAGTGCCCATTCCAGAGCAAACAATTCTAGCTCTAGCAAGTAGTACTACACCGGTACAGACTGCAGGGCGCTTTGTGGTGAAAAATAGAACTAGTGTAATCAGAACGTGGAGCGGAACATGCTTTATCGGCGCTACACAGGTAACGCTTGTTTCCGCACAGCAGCGTGTGTGTAAAAGGGCCTTAAGGTAGGGCCTCAAGGCAGACTCGATGGCTATAGGGTCTTCTGTCCTTACTGTCTGTGTTCTATACATTTGGATAAATTGAGAGGCTATTTTGGCAAACGTATGCAACCTAGAGCCCGGGGGGTCACAGTGAAGACATCTGTTGTTTTCCCTATGCAGTACTTGGACGACTGAAGCATGGGGAGGGGTGGGGGTTGTTAACTTGCTTGCCCATGGTCACAGGGTGAGTGAGTGCAGGTGGTATACTTTGAACCTATGATTTTCTGGTACAACAACTGGACTGCTTTCTTCCTGACTTACAGTTACAAGGCTAGCCATCTGATTGCTGAACAGGCAAGACAGTATCAATACAGGCTGTGAGAATTCAGTTCTCTTAATAAGTAAACACAAAACTAAATGAGTTACATCATAAGGGACAGAAGCCAGGTAGAACATTTGCATCTATTATCAGGAGTGCTGTCTTTTATTTGGGCTGGTGAGGGGATGGGTAGTGACATGGGTCAAATTGGCCACTTTGGTGTAAAAAAAAAAAAAGTGGGTCAAATGAGAAATAACTCAGTCAGAACCTAATTAGAAGCACAGATTCCACTAGTACAGAAGTTACAATTTGTCAGCTGTTGTAACAGTCCAGGTGGACTGCTGTAGACCCACTATCAAGTAAAAAGTGGGTCATTTCTGTGCAGGCTACAGCTTTTTCCCTTTTAGACCTATTTAGCACTAACCCAGGGGAGGGGTGTTAACTCTAGGCAGAAGTCATGGGGGTGCTCATTGCCAGTTAGCAGAGGAAACTTGGAAAACTTTAAAGTGGGGGCAGAGCCCCCACCACCCCCTGTAGTCAGTAGCCATGTATGTAGTGTTTTCCCTACAGCACATTTCTAAACACTTTTTTTTTTAAACAAATAGTTTGATACACTGTGTTGGTCCAGTAAAAGGTAACAAAGGAAAACAGTGCTTAAGCTTTCGGACCAACCAGGAAGGACTTGGTTGGTCCAAAAAAAGCTTAAGCACTGTTTTCCTTTGTTACATCTATTTTGGTCCAAAAAAAGGTATCAAACTATTTTTTCTGGGTCTGTTCTTACAAGGACCAATACGGCAACTAACTAATTCTGTGTGTTAAGCACTTTTTTGGCAGAGAAGTGAATGCCCAGAATTCCTAGTGACATCACCAGAATTGATAACTATTATATTTTGTTTAATTCAAACATCAGATGGCTTGACTGCTCTGAGCAAAAGCAAAGTAACTACAAGACAAAAATGTTTCTTACAACCTTTTTATTAAATAGTCTTTTTTTTACAGTTTATTACAAACATAAATCACAATATCGGACTGATATTTCTATTTGTAATGAATAGTAAAAAAATAATGACTTGTAAAAAAATTAAAAACAATCTTTTTCCTTTATGTTAGAATAGTCCGTTGAGAAAGCCACAAATTGGTGTAACATTGAAACAGGATTGAATATTTAATAAAGAGGATGTGAAGAATATTTTTGTCATGTAGTAGCTTTGTTTTAGCCCTGAGCAGCCAAGCCCTGTGATGTTTATAGTATCCCCACTACTGGGTAGCTTCACGCTTAATAGAATAGCACTAATTTATTTAGCTTTTGTTTACCAGGTAAGCACACTAGACAGTCACATGCCTATTTTCAGGTGCGACCCGGGAGAGTTACAGAGATACAAGCAATAACAGTACAGAGGCTAGCATCAAGTTACACAAAGGCACAGTCAGAATACAAGCAAGAAGGACCAGCCGAAACAAAGTACAAAAGCTTGGTCTAACGGTCAGGCAAGGTACAGACAGGTATAAGCAATCATCTACAGTCAGGTAAGAGGCAGAGAACAATTTTAGTGCAGTTCAGCATGAGGCAGAACAACTCAGGGAGGGCAGCCAGGAAAAATTAGAGCCAGTATCAGCAGCAACAATATTTGTGAATATTGCTTATTTGTTATTTATTTTTGGAATAAGTGCACGCCCACAGCCAGGTATTTAATTTTTTTTATTTATTTCAGGCACTTCACGGGGGGGGGGGGGTCTACAGGGGACAGAGACAGCTTGAGGCTTGTTTTAGGTAATCCCAAAGGGAGGACCGGAAACAACTGTGGGTGTAACAACACAGTGATTCCCAGCGGGCACTTCTTTCATGCTGTACATTTCTTTATTTTAAACATTTGACCAGGATAGCCTATGTGAGCTCAGCCTGACTCATTTACAAAAGGAGCCCTGGCTCAAGACGGGTACATTCACATGCAATTGTTCATAAACACATTACCAATACAATAATGTCTTGTGAATTTTGTTAGTGGTCCCAGGAATTCTGGGCAGCCAATTTTCTACCTAAAACATTATTTTAAAATATGCTTGTGCGACGTGAAATTGTGTGGTTTGGTTGTGTCTGTAACTTTTAGAACACCATTATTTGCAACAGAAAATATATTGTCCCAAATGTCTCATAACATCACAAGAACTTATAGTCATTTTTATTTCTGATGATGTCTCCAGATATTCTGTGTCAAAATGAGTGCTGTAATATTTGCAGGATGCTCCAACCTGCACATACCAATATTTAAAACAAGGGGCTTCTGAGCTACTCTGGCATTCCCTTGTACTAACAAACGCTGCCATTTAAGGTGTCTCATTATAAATAAGAGGATAAAGCAAAGAGTTACAGAATGGCCAGTTTGGAATCTGTTGTTCTAATTTGTTGATCAAAATAACTTTTTTTATTTCATTGAAATCATCTTATGGAATGTCATACTTGTTCTATGGTGGGGGGGTACTTGTGGAGCAGATATATTTGATCAGGTGTCCTTTAGCAAGTCACAGGGCATACCCTGAATGCTAAGAGACTGTAAATTTATGCTGTTACAAGACACTTCTACTGCCAGGGGGTGGTGTATCTATGGAAAAATCTACCTGTGAAACAGCGGGGACAAAATCCACCTTCTTGAGAGCTCAAGTAATACACACAGGCTAAATCGCCATGCCCTCTGTCGAAGACCAGAAGGGGTCGAAGTACCGGGGCATGCTGAGTCCTCAGACAGTCATAAAGTAAACTGTTCTGCAGCATGCCAATGTGGCCTGTGTGGATTATTTGTGGTCTCCAGAGTGCAGATTTTGTCCTCACTGTGAGTATGTGGGGCTGTCTGCCTCCTTCCTGTACTGCCTGAATGCACTGATTTTGTTTTCTTTTCAGTGCAGATGGTGGGCATGAAGAGAATATAAGGCCTTCAGGGTAAACCTAGACGAATGTCCACTTTCCAAGGGAGTGCTAGGGTACCCTAGATAGTAGAGTGGGTAGGGGAAGCACTATAATTTGACTGCATGTGTTTGCGCAACATCTTCATTTACCTATCCCTGCTTGTGTGATGGAAGGGGTGGTGGATATGCTGGATCTAGAGTCCCTGCCAATCTTAAACTTACTAATGTCACTATGGCCATTGAAATAAGGAAAATATTCATACGGCCCAAATTTAAGTGCTCAAATAAACACGGTATGACAGAAATGCTGAGCCAGGCCTATTTAAAGATGAGAGAAACAGTTTGTTCTTTGATTCTGATAACTTGGGGTTGAACTTCAATGGCAACATAAGAGTTATTTTGTTTGTACACATTCATTCACATGTGTTGGCCAGAAGGGCACACTAAGCCAAAGCTTGTTTTTAGGTGTGACCACAGAAGGAGGGGGGGCAGGGGGCAGACTACAGAGAATTAAGGAAAGGGGCACTACACTAGATATAATATATTACAATGCAGAGTAAAACCTAAAATGAAATAAAATTAAAGCAACAATGCTGTATCATACAAGGAAATACACAGTCATTGCAGTTCTAAAGTGGCAAATGTCCGAGAATGGATAAGAACAATGGACTCCTTTAAAATTGGATGAGTTGGAATTTTCTTGGCTCCTTGAAAAAGGAGAATGTGCACAAAATAGTGAAGCAGCTGGGTTTTAGTAGTATTGTGCACAGGTTTGTCGCAGGTGCATAGGAAGGCAGCATGGATGAAAAAGCCCAAGCAAGGAAAGGAAGTATATTAACTTTAAGCAGCTGAGAACTGGCAGAGGAAATTTAGTGCCGGAAGTGTTAATTCTGCTTAACTAGGCCAACAAAAGGAAGATTTGCACTGCTGCTGTAAGGCTGTGGTGAGCTACAAGCAGTGTTAATTATTTGCAGGGTCTCTTGGTAGCACAGCAGGTAGTATCCCTCACTGAGAGAGCTCAAATTGACAGTTTGCTTCCTGTCCTAATGTAAGGCAAGTGTTAGGGAGAAGAAAGTTGCAAGACTCAGTTGGAAGTATCATAAGGTGGAGGAGGAGGAAAGCACTGTCAGGAGAATGCCCTAGCTTGTTTTTGAAAGAGACCCTAAAAAAAAAACATTTTGCTGCAAGACATGCAGATGTTAGTTGCATTGAATGTTGAGACGTTCACCATAGCATTTCACCAGGAAAGAGCTTTTGGGAAAATCTCAGGACACCTGACTAGATCGGTTCCCTACTTGTTTGTCATCCTTCATCTCACAAATTGTGTTGTCTGGGAATTAAATAATAATGAGAGTGTTTTGTCAGTGCTCCCCAGCCACTGTAATTTTCTAAACCCAAAGAGAGTGGGGGTCTCCTTGCAACACAATGAATTTCTGCTCCAATGCTCCTCGGCAACAAAAGCATGAGTTCAGTGCCTGAAACCACAGCTGCCAAACTCTCAGGTAATTACTGTAGAAATAATTCTCATATTGTAGAGGGAGCAGTCTGGGGCTGAACAGGAGCTATTATTTCTAGGTCTGAAGTGGAAGAGGTTAGGACAGATCTTGTCATGATACAAAAGAATTGGGGGTGGGGAATGTTGAGCCAAGTTATTCTACAATAAGTTATCTACCATCCATTCATAAGGTGGTGACATGAAGGGGGGTTTTGTTTTGTCATGTTAGAAAATTATTTTTTCCCATCCCCAGTCTATCCATGAGCTTGTGCAGTTAGTGTTATTACACATAAATACAGTTGGCATTACTGAAACGGGACCCTCTCCTGGAGAAACTGTGAGGTTTGTAGATCCCACGTTGTGGTAGTCGGGTAAATAATGTAAGAGAACACTGAGAAGTCCTGCCCTACCTCTACTACAAAACTAAACAATTTTAATGTCACCCCTATCCTTTAATATATTGTCTGTTACAAGTAAAAATGTTGGCACTCTTTTGTCCAAGATTTTAACAAGATGCAAGCTGTATTCAGAAATATAATCAAAACTCAGAGTGTGTGCTCAAAAAAAGCAAAACAAGCCTCTTGAACATATCAAGAGATATGTTTTTGCCAATTGGCTAATGTAATTGTTCACAGGGTTGTTATAGAAAATTGAAATAATGTCCCAGTTGTGCATAACAAAATGTTTGAGTGATACACACACACACACTTTTGACTTAATGTTGTAAAAGAAAACAAAATAATTATGGCTAACACGGAAAGTCTACTAAAGTGTGGGCTGTTAAGGGAAACCGAAACATAGATAAAGTCTGCAGAGAAAGACCAATCAGCCCATCCATTCTGCCTATGCCTGCCTAGTTATGGGACCGTGCCCCTGTTCAAGATTCCCTCCCTGCCCCAGCTGCCCACAAATGCACTTTTCTAATGTGCCTATCCCCTTTTGACCCCTAATGTTTCAGTACAAATGGTCTCTTCTGGAAGTTTGTTCCATTCTGCCACCACTCTTTCCAGGGCACAGGATCATAATGTTGAAAACAATAACAGCGTGGCAATAAATGCCACAAGCAAAATGCCATGCTCCGACATAACGGGCAAAACACCGACCCTACAATAAAAGCGCACATCCCATAGAAAATAATGGCACTTTTTGTTTTTGCAGGGGTCTCTGCCCCATGCACCTCTTGACATGGAACGCTTCACCACCCACACACCCCACACACACCCAGAATTAAAATAATCAACTCCGAGGGGGTGTGGACTTTTGGGGAGGAAAACTTTTTTAGCAAAATGAAAAGCAGCAACACCAGGAGACCTGGGGGGGAACCAAACCACGGTCCCATATCTCCGACGCTGCCATGTGCTGGTGCCTTAGCCACTGCACCATGGGAGCAGCTTGACCAGGCACCACCCACATGGCAACTTGATCCCTTCCCAGTTTAAGCACACAGCAACAGGGGTAGCGATAATTAACTACCGCTATTATACCTCTGTCGCTCTAAATGTTTCCACGCTTTACACAGCGGTTCTTGTCGCATTGTTTAGCAGCAGCATATTGACCTGGTACCCTTTTCGTGACCTGCCACCAGTTTCATGGAGTGTTCCCTGGTGCCAGTGTTACCACTTATTGTGAACAGCTCACTGCTGTCCACCTTTTCTATCCTGCAGAGGTACTTCAAGCTCTCAATCATGTCTCCTCTTTCCTCTTGTTTTCCAGCATGTACACACTGAGATCCCCAAGCGCTCCCAATAAGACCCCACTTGTTGCCCATGCATCATTTTGTTAGGCATTCTCTGGACAGCCTACAGCAAGTGTGGGCTCCAGAATGGCACATAGTACACTATGTACAGTGAAACCAGCGATCTATGCAGTGGCAGGATCATCTCCCTCTTGCTGCTAATGATCCCTCTCCCGATGCATCTCAGCATTCTTATTTTTACACAATATGCCTAAATGCCATGTGTATGCCAGCCATATGCATGGCATTTAGGCATATTGTGTAAAAATAATGATCGGCATTTAAGATATATTATTGGTAATATTTCCATACATGGGGCTACCCATAAGGCAAAGGCAATGATGCAATATCATCTCGCATTAGTACTAGTGAGGACAGGAGCAGACTGTGGTGCCATGCTTGAAAAAGCCAACTGCAGTGGGGGCTTCCCTGAATGTTATGAGCAGTCGGGTAAATAAAATATTCTTTTTACAGGGTGACTGCAGGGTGCATTTGTACAGTGAAGCCCTGATCTGTGACGTGGTCAGGGCTTCACTTTAGCTGGAAGTTCTCCTTTAACCTAAAATGTCCCTTTGCCCCCCATGTCCCAGTCCCTCATAAACAGTGTGACCTTGGTAACCACAATTCTCACTCATGGTGCTGTGTTGCCCACAGCTCCATCACAGACAGCCACCATATCTAGTTGCGCCTCAGCCATTATTGCCTGGAGGTCACAGATCTTACTTCCCAGGCTCCTGGCATTAGCACAAATCACCCTCCATACCTTCTGTTTCTCATATATTTTCTAGTCTCTCTCAGATATGTGCCCTTGAAACCTTCTGTCTCTGCCTTTACTCTTGCTCCTGCTGCACTCTACCATTCCTGGCTCTTTCCTCCTTACCACAGTCCTGCTTTCCCTGGGTGCCCATTTTTTTTTTGTTGCCCTACTGTATCTTCATCCCCTACCCTTCTCTAACTTCCTACACTAGTGCCCAGGAAAGGCCTCCTGGCCCAGCTCAGTTGCATGGATGTGCTTATCTTCAACTGTGCTGCCTCCCCCCTCACCTAGTTTAAAGCCTTCTCCAGGTGTTGTGCAAACCTATTTCCCAGCACCTTTGTGCCCTGTCCATCAGGGTGTGGGCCGTCCCTTCTGAACAGCTTCCTGTCCCACCAAGTATGGCCCTAATCTCCTAGGAACTGAAAATCCTCCCTCCCTGCACCAGCCCTGTAGGCACGCATTAAACTGTTTTATTTTGCGCTACTCCCTATGACCGAAGCATGGCTGCAGTGTCTTTGGGAAACAACTACAGCATGACAGTTGCAAGTACAATACTTGACTATAAAGTCCCAAAGTGCTTTGTGGCTGGATTTGTTTTTGCATACTTTGAGAAAATGCAAAGGTTATTACAGCATAACTAAATTAGTTATAACAATATGATGGAAACATGATCGCACTGGAAATGTTCCATAGTAAGCAAGATTAAGGACAGTAGTATACAGGGTATGTGGTGAAGGGCTTGCATCTTCTGATCCCTGTATGAGGTTCTTAAAGACATCAGACATATATGGTCAGTATATGGGTATTTTTTGTTATACATATTTTGTGTGGTTGACCTTAGTATATCTGTCAGATGTATACTACTATGGACCATCTAGAAACTGAAGCCCACAGTTTGTTCATAGTAAAGTGCAGTGTGGGGATAGCTTGAAGTGGGATGGGGGAGCTGGGGCATGCCAGAATAGGGCAGGAAAGATGGGTATAGAGAGAGTGGAAATATTTTTTTCTTGTCTGTGAGACTCGCACATGCTGCTCTGTTTCTGGGCATGGGTGGTGATGGTGATGGGGGGAAGTTAATCTAGCCATCATTTACTTTGAGGCTTTGGCACCAAGATTACCATCTGTAATGATTTGTGTGTCGTACTAGTTTGTAAGCAGGGCTTCGGCTAATGTGGTTTTGGAAGTGTTTCTAGTCAAGTCAGACTTTATTTTTAAAAAGCGCTTTTCAAATACCAATGCGCTTTTACATAATAAAAATATAAAAGTTCACAATTAAAACACACAAATTAAAACAGGCAGCGCAATAACTTATCATTTAAGCAGTATCCGCAAAAGCTAAGTCAAATAAATACCTTTTCAGTGCAGACTTAAAAGTCTCAGTGGACAGGCACTCTCTGATCCAATGAGGTAGAGAATTCCATAGGGTCGGGGCCACAAAAGAAAAGGCTGTGGCCCCAGAGATCTGTAAACGGAACCTGGGAGTCTCTGGCAATATCTCGTCAGAGGAATGGAGTGGGCAGATGGGGCAGTAGGGTCGAAGGAGGTCTTGCAAATAACATGGTCCCTGTCCATGTAGGGCCTTATAGGTCAACAACACGACCTTGAAGGTGATCCTCTTCCGCACAGGCATCCAATGCAGTTCGCAGAGCACAGGTGAGACATGGCTAGATCTCAACAAACCCGTCAGCAATCTGGCTGCTGCATTCTGCACCAGTTTCTCTCTAAACAAGAATACAAAAACTCCCATATGAGCCTGGTGGGGTCATCTTGTATTCTTTTTTCATTTTGAAATTTGGTCCTTAGAACATTTTGTTTAACTTGGTTTACTTGGTGGTGCTAGTCAAAAGAAGGCCTTAAGGCACATCTAGATTGCCTTCTGAAACAAAACAAGAAACTTGGCAGCACTTTCACATTTGGACATATGGAATTTAGTCTTTATTTATATATCTATATTTCTGTGTATATTGCACTCTTCAACAAAAGTCTTTGCAGAGTTCATTACAGGTGTATTACCTAATGACAGGCTACTAATTACTCTGGAACATCAGGCACTTCAACATTAAGTTAAAAATAACTTGAAAAGGATTCCTGAAATAGTATCCGAGTTAAATCAGGGAGGAACGGTGGAAGTGGCCTACCTAGATTTCAGTAAGGCTTTTAACACCATTCCACATAGCAGACTAGTAAGCAAGCTAGATAGCTTAGGGGTGGTTAAAAAGATGATAAACTGGGTAAGAAATTGGTTAGAGCATGGGCGAAAGAGTGGTAGTAACCAGGGTTTGCTCGGAAGAAGTAAGGGTGACCAGCGGGGTACCTCAGGGTTCAGTGCTGGGACCAGTCCTCTTTAATGTCTTTCTAAGTGACATTGCAGAGGAGCTGGAAGGAAAGGTCTGCCTGTTTGTAGATGACACCAAGATCTGCAACAGGGTCGACACTTTGGGGGGAGGAGGGTGGAAAGGATGAGCGAGACCTGAGAAGATGAGTGGTCAAAGGTATGGCAGTTGGGTTTCAGTGTGCAAAATAATTCACTTGGGGCACAAAAACCTAGGGCGGAGTACAAAATGGGTGGAGTGGTATTGGTGACTATCAAGTGGGAAAGTGACCTGCGGGTATTCATATCGGATGACCGAATGGTAGCTAGGCAGTGTGAAAAGGCAGTCGAACGGTCTAGTGGGATGCTGGGGTGCACAGGAAGGGGTAAAACCAGCAGAAAGAGGGAGGTGGTGTTGACCCTGTATAGATCACTTCTAACACCCCCCCCTTGAGTACTGTGTCCAGTTCAGTAGACCACATCTCCAGAAGGACATAGAGTGGAGGCAGTACAGATGAGGATACCTAAAATGGTACAGGCTCTGTATCAAAAGCCCTATAAGGAGAGACAAAGGAACTTCAATATGTACACCCTGGAAGTGAGGAGGGAGATGGGGGGGGATATGAGAGAGACCTCTAAATACCTCATGGGAGTAAATAAGGTACTGGAGGGAAGTATTTTTCAGAAATCTGAATCAGATCTCTGAGATCCTGCCAGTCTGGGAGAGGGGGGTAGATAGACGGAAGGTTAGAGAAGGGGAGATAGGGGAGCTAAACATGTGGCTCAAGGGCTGGTGCCAGGAAAAAGGACACAGATTTGTAGGGAACTGGCAACAGTTCTGGGAGCGAAAGTTCTTTAAATTTGATGGACTGCATCTGACTAAGGAGGGAGTCAGTGCATTGGGGCAGAAGTTTGACGTCTTTGCAGAATATTTAAACTAGCAAATGGGGAGAGGGGTGCAGCACCCCATATGTCTAATGGGAAGAACACCCCTCCTCCCTCAGCTAGTGGTCAAACAGGGATTCAGCATGTTTGCAGTTCATTTGCATCATCAGGTAAGAAAAAAGGTCCTTCTCCCCGTACGACGCACAGGGGAAATGCCAAACCTCACCCAACAGCTAACACACCGAAATCTGGCCAATGGAAAATCATGTACACAAATGCTCACAGCCTGGGAAATAAGATCCCAGACCTGCAGGCAATAATGTCAGAGGCTAAACTGGACATAGTAGCAATTAGTGAGATGTGGTTTACCAGTAACTACACTTGGGAGACTTCAGTACCTGGCTATGTACTGTTCAAAAGAGACTGAGGTGCAAAAAAGGGTGGGTTGAGTGGCCCTGTACGTCAATGAAATTATCAAAGCTACAGAAATTCAGAATACACATAAGGAGCCAGAAGAACTGTGGGTCACCCTGGAAACAGGAAATGGGACAGCCATAAGAACTGGGGTTGTCTACAGGCCCCCAGACCAGGGGGAGGACATTGACACATTACTGTTAGAAGATATACAAAACATGACAGCTAAAGGGGAGGTTCTGATAACGGGAGACTTCAACATGCTGGATACAGATTGGTCAATACCAGCAGGAACATCTGCCAGAACTAGACACATAGTGGATTCCCTGCAGGGGGAGGGCCTCAAACAACTGGTACAACAACCCACAAGAGACAGAGCTATCCTAGATCTAGTACTGACTAACAGGGCAGGGATCACAGATCTCCAGGTAGAAGGTCACCTGGGGGCCAGTGACCATCACATGTTATGGTTCAATTTGGCCACTACATCTAAATCATCCCCTTCCAAGGCAAAAATATGGGACTTCAGAGGAGCTGACTTTGATAAGATGGCCAACAGAGCTAAGCTAGCCCTGGCAAAAAGAAACACAGATACGGGGGTACAGGCAAAGTGGGCAAGCATTAAGGATGCAATACTTGAAGCAACATCCCATTGTGTTAGACAGAAATGGAAGTGCAAAAGAGGAAGGAAACCACTTTGATTCTCAAATACAGTAGCAGAAAAGGTCAGAGCCAAAAGGATGGCCTTCAGGAAATATAAGGGAACACAGCGGGATGAAGATAGGGAGGCATACCAAACTGCCCTAAGGGAAGCAGGGAAGGCAGTAGGGCAGGCAAAGTCCCAAACTGAGGAAACACTAGCACAAACAGTGAAAGAAGGTGACAAGACTTTCTATAGATACATTAGTGAAAGGAGAAAGTCCAGAGGGGGTATTGCTAAGCTCAAAGGAGAAAAGGGGCATGTGAGGAGGAGGACCCTGTAAAAGCATCTATCCTAAATAGATACTTTTGCTCAGTATTTACTGAAGAGAAGGTAGGGCAGGGCCCACAGCTCAGCACCATGGACACAGGGGGGAGGGAGGTGAGCACTACTCCCTTCACAAAAGAAAGGGTCCTACAAGAGCTCGCTAAGCTCAGGGTGGACAAGGCAATGGGACCTGATGGCATACATCCCAGGGTACTTAAGGAGCTAAGGGTGGAACTAGCAGAGCCATTAGCAGAACTGTTTAGTGAGTCTCTGAGCACAGGAGAGGTCCCAGAAGACTGGAGAAGGGCTTATGTGATCCCGCCCACAAGAGTGGTAGCAGGAGGAGGCAGGGAACTACAGACCAGTCAGTCTTACCTCAGTAGTGGGCAAGATTATGGAGGCACTCCTTGAGGAAAGGATAGTGCAACACCTGGAATCCATAGGGGCACAGGATCCAAGACAGCATGGGTTTACAAAAGGAAGGTCCTGTCAAACTAATCTCATAGATTTCTTTGACTGGGTAACCAGAGTGCTGGACCAAGGTGTAGCAGTTGATGTCACCTACCTTGACTTCAGCAAAGCTTTCGACACTGTTCCATATAGAAGATTGATAAATAAGCCTGGTAGGCTTGGGGTGGGTCAGAAGTTGGTCAACTGGGTGGCAAACTTGTTGACGGGCAGAAAACAGAGAGTGGTGGTAAATGGTATACAGTCAGAAGAGATGCAAGTCACAAGTGGGGTACCTCAGGGATCAGTCCTAGGGCCAGTCCTCTTCAATATCTATGAAGCTAGAGTAGGGTAGATTCAGGAGAGATGTTAGGAAGTACTTCTTCACAGAAAGAGTGGTGAATTCCTAGAACAGCCTTCCAGCCAAGGTAGTAGGGGTGAAAACGGTTGGATTCAAGAGTGCATGGGATAGGCATAAAGGAATTGTAGTGGAGGGGGGGGAAGAGCTATAGATAAAGCAGGGTCTGTGGTGAGAATGTAGGTAGCGAAAAATGGGCAGGCTGGGTGGGCCAAGCAGCCCTTATCTGCCATCAGATTTTATTTTTCTGTGTTTCTGTGTATTCAAGGCCTTCTTAAATGACTTCAGAGATGATGTTCGGAGGCCATTTGGGAGCAGATTCTACAAATGAGGAGCGGCAATGGTACAGAACACACTCCAGCTGTTTAATGCACCTCCTTGGAATTGATCAGTGCTACTGTGCATCCATGCTGCTGTGTCAAACAGGCAGTCATACACAACTGACACTGGATTCTGGCAGTCAGTGGAAAAGAAAAGTAGGTCTGCGATTTAAATTATATGCACAGAGAAGAAATAGCAAACCACAAAAAGAAACCGCACTGGGTGAGGTTTGGTGCTAAAGTGAAAAACACAGATATAAACACCCAAACCAAGGAATGGATATTAAAAGGTAGCTTCATTTGCAGAAAATACTCATGCTGAAACACATCACCTGGCTAAAAGAACACATATAGTGGCTAGTAAAGTCAGGTAGACCTTTATGTTTTGCACGTGGAACCACCGTGCTTCATCAGATTTTTCTACAAATAAAAGCTACTTTTTAATATTCAGTCCTTGGTTTGGGTGCTTATATCTATGTTTTTCACAAAGAGGGATTGCTAGTCCATACATCTCAGTGATTGCACAAAAGGAAGCATATAGATATAGAACAACGTTGGTACCAGCATGTGGCCCCTGAAGAGGAAGAAGTCCTAGTCACTCCAGATTGACAGTATAGCAAGTATGACTTGAACCAGTTTCACACTACTACAGTGCATATGTGCATGCATCACAAGATGTTCCACCAGCAACAGATGGTCTGCAGTATCAAACGCAATGGAAAGATCTGTAATAATAACCATGGACGTGTTATTCGTGTCCATCTCTACAAATCATTCGTCTCCATTACAGGACAGTCTTGGCACTTTGAACAAGTTTAATCTCTCATTGGAAGTACTCAGAAATGCTATATCACTCAAGAGGTCTTCCATGCCTATCATTACCACCTTCTCCAGTATCTTGTCTAAAAAGTCAAATCAGATATAGGGTGGTAATTTGGCCAGTTGTCAGTGTCAAGGGTGGACTTCTTGAGTAGTAGCTTTACTACTTCCAATGAAACAAAAAAATCCCAATCAAAAAAATAGGAATAAGGACTCCACTCACTGAATGTGAAATGTCTTGAGCTCATTTTATTTAAAGTAAAGGAGACATCACTGCTTGCTATAAAACTTTTTTGAAATTACGTGAGTAGCTTCCTTAGACTGAATCAAGCAAATCAGTGGTTTATGCTCCTGACTATGTCAGCCCAGCAGACACGATCTAAGTATTAGCTATGGCTCTTAGATGCAAAATTGAAATGCAGTATCATTCAGTCATCCTTTAAATTTGGCATTAAAGCTTTTCTTTAATAATTTAGGTAATCCTCTGATTCTGTGCTGGTTTCACACGCATCAGATGCTCCGCTGATCAGGGTTTTATTTAACTCTAAAAATTGATTAGCGTTTTGCTCATAACAGTTCTAAAACATTGTGAAAATTCATAGCACTTGCCTCATTGTGTTTAACAAACATGACACTTCTAGAAAACCTATATAAATGCCTCCTGTACAGTTAGTATTGCCCCAAGAAAAAAAAACTGCTGATCAATTATTTAAAACCCTGCAGATTAGGATGGGCTCCTAGTGTCTGAATTACTTGTAGGGGACTGATCTTGTGTGACACTGGGGATGGACTCCTGGAGTCACACAAAGATGGACGGGCTGCAAAAATGGAACTTTTGTTTTAAAATATGTTTTCTTGTGCAGCAGCAAGGTTGGGTTCCCTGTGTTTGAATCCCTCTGGGGAGGGGGGGATGTTCTTGTGCAACAGCATAGATGGACTCCCAGTGTCACGAAAGTTTCTTACAGGTTGTGAGGGCTCAGCCACTTGACTCTGGGAGTATGGTTCCTGATGCTGTAAATCTCTTTTTTTTCCTTCAGTTATTTTTATTCCTCTCCTTTGTTCACTGCCCAGGGTCTCCTTCAACCTCTGTCAGCGCCACAATCCTATCCAATGAGACCCCACTTACTTGGAACCTGAAGCTACAGACCACCTGTGACACACCATGAGGCTTGCCCCCCCCCCCCATTTGCCCTCCAGGGCAGGGTTGACTTCTTCTCTGCGGTTACTCCCTATTACTCCCTACACAATCCAGTCAGCCGCCCTTCAGAGGTAATGACCAGCACTATCCCCAGGCCCAGGCAATAGAGCAGATACAAAGATGGTGCAGAGTCAAAAAACTAAATGAAGCAGACAAAAAGACTTGCACTCAGCTTACAGCATCTATAGATTGCTCAAAAGAACCACAAACACAACACTGCATTTAAAGTGCCACATTTATTAAGGTGCAGTGAATGTGTAGTCAAGTTTCACTGTAACAGACAAGAAACTGGACAGCTCCACAATGAGCAAAAATCCCTAATGGATTTCATAACTCTGTGGTTACTTTATCGAGGGTGGTGGGCCCTGCTCCCACAGTTCACTCCCCACTTGTGCTCCGTGGTCATTGCCTCTTTAAATAATTGAAGGCATCATCTGCTAAATCTTACCTGATTTTCAGTACTGTTACTAATTTCGCATCAAACTGATAAACAGTACCTCAGTATTTTTGTTTTGTTTATAGTGTATGGTAGAATGTAATTCAGCATGGATTTCCATGCTCTGTAAAAAGTCGCTCTGCTGCACTAGTGACATCCATCCATACTGTAGCAGAATGACTTTTCGTTCTGCTGCAGTAGTGACATCAGCAGACAGTGCTCCCAAGCTGTTTGTCCCTCGCGCTTCCACCACTAATGCACAAATGAAGTGAGCGGTTGATGGCGATTTGAAAATAAGTTTTACCTGGCACATAGTGGACATGACCACCTCCTCTTAACTTTTATTAAGTTTCAGGTTAGAGGGCAGCTGCAGTGGAAAGCAATCAGTCATCTGTCAGAGGAGATGAGAGGGCACAGCTTATAGGTCAGAGGTCAGGAGCAGAGACTGTTACAGGTTTTTTTTTCTAGATTGCTCCTATTCTTATTTGGATCCAGTTTTCGTGTTTCTCCTTTCACTGTGGGTTCGTCCATACACTACATAGAACAGTGTATGGTGTTCTAAACACAAGGCTACGCTTTACCCTTGTAGTTACTATGACAACTGAAGGACCTCTCGAGGTCAACAGTCATCATAATAACCACTCGGTTATAGAATACCCTTGTTATGTATGGGATGCCATACATTATCCTATTTATAATTCTGTAATTTTTTTTTTTTATATTTCTTTTTTTCCCCCGCCTACTGCCCCACTAGAGCCACACCATCGGGAGTCGCCCAGTAAGCATGCCCCTGCCAGTGCCTACCTTACAGTCTCTGGTCCCTCCATCCAGCCTCAGAAACCCCCCGGGTGGGGTCAGGACGAGGGCAGCCCCCGGATCTTGCAAGTCTCATCAGGGTCCTGAGGCTGCAGGCAGGCACTGGCACATAAGGACCCAGCTCAGAGCTCCGTCTTCCCGGCTCCAATGGGGTGTTTTTCCAATGTTCCTTGTGGAATGTCGGCACACGCCATGATGTATGGGCCCGCAATGTCCCTCCCCCTCCTTCCTCGAAGGAGCAGCCCCCAAGGCTGATTGGTCACCAGCCTGCGCCTGCGACCAATCATGCCCCTGAGACTCCAGCTTTCCGTCGTGCCCCCAGCCTCCACCAGGGGTCACCGCTTGCTGGGTTAGAAGACCGCCCTCCCCCGGAGAAGGCGAGCTGTTGTTGGATGCTCCAACCTGTCTCCCCCCAGCCAACCCCCGGCGGCCCGAGCTCGTTCCTGAACCTGGGTTGCTGGTGGGGTGCGAGGTGTGGCGTCCAGCACCTCAACTCTCAGCACCACCGGGCTGGCTCAATTCTGTAATTTCTTGACTAGGAAAGACACACTGAGCTGTGGCATCTTTAAATGGGTTTCACCTGTAACTTTTTTTTTTATTGAGTTTTGGGGTTGTCACTTTAAGAAGAGCTGTGCAAAAAGTTAAAACATTTTCACACCTGGAAAACACTGATTGCTGTGAGACCACAGAAGTATAGATGGACTACCACTGAGATGCATATAATAATCTTGAGTAGCTGAGCCTTTGTGCTTTTGTCCTCTTGTCTACCTTCACATTAGCATCCCTACCCCATTTCAGTTGAGGGCTGATATCATGTGACATGTTAATGGATCTCACACACATGCACGTGGTGGTGGTGGTAGTTGGAGTGGTTCGAAGGGATAAGGTGAGAGGTTACCCCAAATGGGAGATTAAGAACCTGAACTAGGGGCAGCGTCACCACTTACTCCGCTTGGTTGTTGCTGAACTTGGAGGAACAGGCATTGACTCTGGGTCAGGTTACAGTTCTTAGCCTCTATATTGAGAAGAAGTTTCTATAGACAAAGGTGTGAAGCAAATGGGATTAGTCAGAAGAAGAAACAAGATTCCTTCTACTATGCAAGGGAAACAAAATCCAAGGAAAAAGTCTCACATCTGCCAACTAATAAATATAATAATTGAAAGAGGTTGCTCCACCTACTTCCCCTGTGGAGCAGCTCAAATGATATTAGGGCCATCTGTTGTGGATCTTCATGCCTACATGCATTTTAAAGCAACTTCTCATGTTTTTTATTGGTTTTTCTCAGTAAAAGTGTGGGTGTATTAGGTCAATATTATTTTTGTGCAGCATGTAAGAAACTTGTTCTCCCAATCGTTTAGTTTGATAATATTATCAGTGTTATTACTACTGCTGTTATTTCAGTACTATATAAGGACACTGTTAGATGAGGCCCTTTTTAACCAAAACAGCAGTTTGACTCCCTTTAAGGAAAGGATTTTTTGAATTTAGTTTAGACATTTCTGATATTTAATTTAAAAATGGCAGCCATGCCATTGCAATTAGCACAGTCAGCGTTGTTTATGGAGTGTACTGATTTTAGCTGTGTCCATATAAATTGCAGTCTTTTTCTAATAAGCAAAAACCTTCGTGATAAAGCATCCCCATAGAGAATTTTCTTTTAATAGGGATTCTGATCAAAATCTTTGACACAAATGAAATTGACAGTACCCCTTTAACTACATTTTTTTGCTTTAAAAAAAAAACAACAACAAAAAACTACATAACCCTCAGGACGTATGACTATGGACTTTTTCTTGGCTGCTTGCCCATCCAGGATGAACATGATGCTGGGGACCTTACAAGCAGCATGCATAGTAACACAGCAGGTTTGTGGTAAAATGACATGTAAGAATAGCCAGCTTTTGCTAAAGACATGCCCTTAATTCTAGAGGTGCCCTCACATACGACTCATTTTAAAAGGAAAAAGTGATGGTGCTTTTATGGGTTTTGCCTGTTTAAAGAGCAGGTATCTAGTAAAATAAAATGCTTAAAACCATTATATCTCGGTACAGCTGTATTTAAGCTCAGTGCTTTCTAGTCCTTTGATTTTGTCTTTAATTGGCCTTTTAAATACTTTCACAGAAACTAATAGTTTTACATTTGTGAATCTTAGAAATAGCTGGTTGTCACAAAACAACTGGCCTTAGAAACATAGATTTTGACAGCAGATAAGGACTGCTTGGCCCACCCAGTCTGCCAATTTCCCTACCTATTGGATAAGCTGCAGATCCTAGTTAATCAACAGCCTACTTCTTCCTAACCCCCACCAGAATTGCCTTATGTCTGTCTCATGCATTCTTGAATTCCCCCACTGTTTTTGACCCCATGACCTCCTCAGGAAGGCCGTTCCATGCACCCACCACCCTCTCCATGAAAAAATACTTCCTCACGCTGCCCCTGAGCCATCCACCCTCTATCTTCAAATTGTGCCCCCTTGTTCTTGCACATCTCTTTTTCTGAAAGATGCTACCCTCTTGGACTTTGTTGATTCCCTTGAGGTACTTGAAAGTTTCTATCATGTCCCCCCTCTTCCGCCTTTCCTCGAGGGTATACATATTAAGCTCCTTTAGTCTCTCTTCATATGGCTTCTGGTGCAGACCCTGCACCATTTTAGTTGCCCTCCTCTGGACTGCCTCCATCCTGTCTATGTCCTTGTGGAGATGGGGTCTCCAGAACTGCACGCTGTACTCCAGATGGGGTCTCACCAACTGTCTGTACAGAGGGAATACAATTTCCTGTTTTCTACTGGTAATGCCTCTCCCTATACATCCCAGTATCCCCCCAGCCCTCCTTACTGTCTTCTCACATTGCTTGCTTACCTTTAGGTCATCTGATATGACTACCCCCCAGGTCCCGTTCCATTTTTATTATTGTTGTTAGTACAGCCTTGGAGTTGCTGGGCTTCTGACATCATAGTCTGCTGTCATGGATGAACTGTACTGGTATCCATAGACACAGTGAGGTTGGAAAATCATGCTAAAGATTTTTATGCAGATTTCATGGATCAAACTGGCAAAAACCATATTCTCTAGTAAACTGTAATAGCTGATAAGGGTGTCCAAGTGCCTTTTTTCAAATACTCGGCTGCCCCTACTCACTATTTGGTATTCATTATTTAGCCCTAAAAAAATTATGGAAAGTAACAAAAATAAAAACCTGTAGCTCTCCTCAGGTGATTAGGGCTAATGATGTGGCAACCCCCTCTTCAATCTCCTATATACTGATTTTTAATAAATATTACCTGTCTTCAGGTCCTGTACCAGGAGCAAACATGCCTTTTAATAGCATCTGCCTCCTTGCTCAATCCCTGGCCCCAAAAAACTATTTATAACCTGAACCATGATTCATGATTTGGGGGGGGGGGGTCAGTAGTGGTCAACATCTAGACAGCCCATTTTTTCCCTCCCTTACCACTGCACACCTTTCCATGTAGTAGTATGCAGTCATTTGACTCTATCAGCACTTGATGCACACAAGCAAGAAGAGGGGAAGGAGAGGAGCTGGGTCGTGGATGACATTGTGCAGACTGACCTGGGAGGGAGGTGCAGTAACAAGGCACATTAGCTCCACTCCCAACAGAATGCCAGGAGATCAGCAGTTTAAAACAAATCAGTGCATGGGGCAACAGGGAAGTGGGTGTCCACAGGATTAGCTCTAGTGTCTTGGGATGTACTAGAGAGTTTTGTTAATTACTTTTTAACTTTTAAAAGTTATTTTTCCCCTGAGGCTGAATACCATGATTGATGAAAATTGCTCCGTATTCAATCCCAAGTACTGGATACCCCATGACTCCTGGTATTTGGGAATTAATGGTGGTTACCTAGCCCTTATAGCTGAGAACCTGATGTTTGTCAAAGTACATACTGCATTTGAGGCCTGCCCTTGATATATTTATGCCTGCTTTTAGAAGCTAAATATTTAATGGTTGAGGCAGGGTGTTGAAGGGCTGTCTTTGTCTGGGGGAACAGGTGAGCAGCTGCCTTTATAAATAATACCATAGCATACTGCTTCTTGGTCAGCTGGTTGGGGTACTTCTCAGTCTCCCCCTCCCATAATGATGGAGTCACCCCAGCTGTACTCTTTCTCTAGGTGCGATGGCGGGCAAGCAACTGCCTCTGCAATTAATGTCAACAGTACTTGTTGGCCAGCCTGTGGGGGAGCATGATCCCCTTGCCTGAAAACCAAATACCTCTCCGCTGCTTTGCAGTCTGAACATTTGATTGTATGATTACCTGGAAAACTTTTCAGTTATCTTATTATTTTGATATTATGGGGGTTTTGTTGGGGTTCTGTGGGAGGACCTTCTGCATCCAAATTTATTTTTGTGGGGGGGGGGACATGGTAGTAGACTGAGAAACTGTATTTTTCATTTTATCACACTATAGCATGGAATATTGTAAAAATACGTTATCATAGCCACCCAGTAGTGTAGGGGGCTGAGGCACTGGACACTTCACCTCTTACTACACTAGTGACCCAAGTTCGGGAACGAGCTCTGGTTGTCGGGGGGTCGGCTGGGTGTGGGACAGGCTGGGAGAGGATGCAGCAGCCACTTGCAGCTGTCATCTCCTGGATGGGAGAGGTTGTCTTTCCCAACTCTTGGCTGCTATTGAGTAGAGGTTCAGTGGTACCATCAAGCAGATGGGGGTCTGGCACCAGGCTGGATGAGTGGAGCAGGGTCACTGGTTCCAGAACGCTTACGCGCTGCATCACTGAGGCCCTGGGGCATAAAAGGGAGGACATTTAGTGGAAACTGATGAGGGGAACGGGCTTCCCTACTGGGACTAACATCAAGGGACCACAGGACAGAGGTAGCTGGCAGGTCATTGGCACCCAGGGATAAGGTTGATTGACCACCCAGTCCCCACCAAGGAAAATAAAGACCTTTATAACAAAAGCAAAAAACAAAAAAACATTATCATGATATAGGAAAAAATAAACACAATATCGGTATCATCTGTGAAAAGTTTCGTGAAACATGGTTATCGTAATATTCCTACTACCAGCCAGCATGTGATTACTAGCAGAGGGTGTTTTCAGACTGAACAGCTCCAACTGGGAGGGTGTATATTGTCTGTTGCTTTAGCACCTCCTGGGAATAATCGGGCAGCCTTGAGGTCACAGATGAGCACACAGTGTTGTCAAACCCACTTCTCAGGCCAGTGCTGCAGGGCAGGCAGTTTGACATTCTTGAGGAAGTAGGGAGGGGCTAAGAGAAAAAGAGGGAAATGCGCTTCTCTGTCTCTTCTTTCTACTGAACTATGGCACCTAGTGATGTGTTTAATAAGCCAAGAAGCCAGTTAGCCCTGGCCCAGCCATGGACAGGCAAGTCAATAGGCATTCAGACAGAGGGTCTGGACTTCAAGGCACCAGCCAGCACATCCTTCAGTGGAAGAAATGCAGAGTCAGTAGCAGCCTGAGATGTGAATGGTAAGAATGTTTGCCAAATGGAAGAGGTAAAATGGGAAATTAAAAAGTGACATCTTAGGTCCTAAAGTCTACTGTGTCAGAAATTGTTGCACTTTACTGAAAAAAATGAAAAATTCCTTATCATGTCTTTTAAGGGACCTATACTAAAAGAAGCATTCAGTGATTCATTTTGCATAGAAAAAACAGCAGCACTCACCTGAACTAGGAAAAAATGGGAATGACTCTACAGATAACTGTCAAATACTTTTTTAAAGTGCACAGAAAAAACACTCAATGTTTCACTTTACAACTTCATCAGGAAGGAAACAGTAAGTGTTTTTGCTCCGTGCACTTTAATAAAATATTTATTTATTTATTAGCTTTTGGTAACCGGGTAAGTGTGCTAGGCAACAGACCTGCCTATTTTCAGGCACGACCCGGGAGAGCACAGGACATTGGTTACAATATGCAGAAATGCACAGACATAATATAGGTGTAGAAGAGCAAACAAGATATACATTGGGTAGCACAGTAATAGTTACATAAGGGTACATTTTAGGCATAGATCATAATAAGGATGTAAAATAAAGCAATTAGGGTAACCATAAGACAGCTGAGGACAGTAAAGACATCAAGGTTCATAGCCACCTAGACAAGCATATTGCAAGGGAGAACATTAGTGTAGTACTCAGGGTCAGACCCGACAGCCTGCAGTGGGACAAAGCAAATTAAGAGCATTTGCATTGGCCAGAGGCTAGAAGGTGGTGAACAGCTGAGTTTTGAATTTTCGATGGGAGGCTGAAGTTTTCACCATAAGGGGAGTGAGTTCCAGAATTTGGGAGCAAAATGGGCAAATGCCTGTTCACCCATTTTGTCATGCAAGGTCTAGTGGAGAGCATGGGACAGAGGAAGACCTGAGGGTACGGGTGTGTGAGGCAGGAGTCAGGGGTTGGCAAGATAGACAGGGCAGGAGGTCTAGACAGGGAGTCGATAAAGCAGCCCAGGGAGTAGGCTCGAATATCCTTAGGTGACAGCCAATTTAAGCCAGCGTAAAGGAGACAATGATGGGTAAGACGTGGGCAGTTAGCGTAATCTACAGATGTTGTTGTAGACAGTGTCCCATTTGTGGAGTGTAGCAGAGTTTGCAAAGAGAGGAGGGGCAGAGCATATTGAGCTGGGGTAAGAGAATACCTCTCACAACAGAAAGTCTAGCGGAAGGAGTGAGGGAGTGGCGACGCGATAAGCTCCGCCAATTTTAGCATTGACGGCACGGCACACCATATTGACATGTTGAGACAGGTCAAGTGTGGGATCCAAAGTGACCCCAAGGTACTTGAAGGACTCAGTGTTTAAGATTAGGAGCCATCAAGGCATTGAACCCGGAGCCTGTTCGCAGGGGCAGACAGTTTCTTAGAGGATCCGAATAGCATAGCACAGGTTTTTTCTAGGTTCAGGACTTGGTGGTTGCTAGAGAGCCAGGTCTGCAGGAATTGGAAATCATTAGTGAGAGTGGAGTTGATGGCAGCAACCGATTTTGACCCAGAGTAGAGAACAAGGTCATCTGCGTACATAAGAGTGCAGCTATGCCGGGACATGGTGGGAATATCATTTAGGAAGAGGGAGAAGAGTAGAGGTCCAAGAGTGGATCCCTGGGGAACTCCCGGGAGATGTTTAGGGGGGAGGAAAGGGCCTTGTGAAATGCTACTGCCTGAGTCCAATTGTCAAGATAGCTATGGAACCAGGAGAGGGCTTGGTCAGATGCTCCAATGGATTGGAGTTTCTTTAGCATGAGAGGATGGTGTACTATGTCGAAGGCTTTAGACAGGTCGATAAAGACGGCCCCAGTGAGTAGGCCACGGTCCATATTATTTCTGATGTCATTTGTAAGTTGTGTAAGTGCAGAGGTGGTACTGTGACCGGGCCGGAAACCATGTTGGCACGGGGTTTGAAGATTAAACATGTCAAGGTGAGCAGCAAGCTGGCGGTGGACTATTTTTTCAAGCAGCTTACTGAGAGTGGGCAGAAGAGATATAGGGCGGTAGTTGGACATGAGTTTGACATCGCCCCTTTTTGTGTATAGGGATGGTTCTGGCAGTTTTCCAGGTGGATGGGACAGTAGACGTATGAATCAAGAGGTTAAAAAGCCAGGTGATAGGTCTGGTCAGCCAAGGTGCATACTGCTTAAGTATGCAAGGATGGATGCCCTCAGGCCCTTGACCCCCGCTGCGAAGGAAGGAGTTAAGTAGCTTCGAACTTCAAGGTATGTGGTTGGAGCCAGATCGAAAGGGAGGGGTGGGAGGGGCGAGGGAGGAGAAGAGGGACAGTCAGGTTGTGGGCTAGTTAGAGTAGCGACTGGTGGAGAAGAAAAAAGGGCATTGAAGGCGTTGGCAATGGTGTCATGGTTGGTGCAGTGAACACCTTGAATGTTCATGTCAGCTGGATTCTGTTGCTTGTCGTTGCCGAGAATGTTCTTAATTTTGGACCAGTACCTGCGCGGATTTGTAGAGGATGTTATTAGTAGGTTCCTATAGTAGGTGCTTTTGGCAATACAAATTTGTCTTTTGCAGTTGTTACGTAATGCACGATAGTCTTCAAAGTCTGCACGGAGGTGGGAGATCTTCCACCTGGACCAAAGTTTGTCCCTAGATTTGAGAAGTTGAAGCAGGTGGCGTGTTAGCCACTTGGTTACTTTCCCTGCCATCCTACGTGTGGTGAACGGGATGTGAAGGTTTTGAAGAGAGAGGAGGACAGAGTTGAAATATTCTGTGGCTATGTTAATGTCCTCTGTTTGGTGAGAGGGACCAGTCAACCTGGTTAAGGTTAGTTAAGAAGTCCTCATGACTTAGGCGGGAGAGATTAGGAAAGGTTACAGTTTTAGCAGGGAGGGAGGAATGACAGTGTTCCAGACACAGTAGATGGGATAGTGGTCACTAATTGTGTCAGGTAGCCTGACGCTGAGGCAACATATTCCATCCTGTTAGTAAGTATCCAGTCAAGGAGGGTAGGCACAGTTGCCCCACGTGAGACCCTTGTGGGTTCATGTATGAGCTGGGATAGATTTGCCTTGCTAGCTAAGGAGGATAGGTTAGCTGAGTTTTTCTCGGACCAGTCAAGGTTAAAATCACCAAGGCAGATAATGTCATTCTTGCCTGTAACTGTAGGCAGAAACCCTAGGAGTTCAGTGATGCCTTGTGTAGCATTTTTTGGGGGGATATAAGTACAAAAAATATGGAGTTTCTTTACACCCCCAAGAAGCAGTAGGGAGTGCAGGATTTCACAGTTTGGTAGGAGGGGGTCCTGCAGAAGGGTAATGTTTAGGTGAGTTTTGAAGTAGAGGGCAAGGCCACCTCACCTTTTAGTGCCAGGATGGTCGATACGAAGCATGCTGTATCCAGGAAAGTGGCACTGAGAGTCAAGCACTGTGGGCTTAAGCCAGGTTTCTGTGATGGCAAGGACGTCCGGGACGTTAGTATAGATCCAAGCCTGGAGGTCAGGGAGGTTGGCCATAAGGCTCCTAGCCTTCAGGTGGGCGAAAGTTAGTCCATCAGTTTTAGGGAGAGTGGTGGCTGGGGGAAGGGGTCAAGATTATGACAGGACGCAGAGATGGACCAGGGTTGATCTCAATGTCGCTGGATAGTATAAGAGATAGCGTTAGTAACCATAGCGGGGTGATGAGGTACGCCCTGATAGACATGCAGGGTGGCGGCTTCAGATGAAGGTGAAGGTATCTGACTATTGGGCTAATACGCTTGCTGATGAGAGCAGAGGGAGGTAGAGGTAGTAGAGTGGCAGTAGCAAGCATGCACTTATCTGTAGTTTCGTTGTCGTTTTTTCCTTGTTCTGGTGAGTGACACAGTTTTTTGTTTGTATTGTTTCTAGTTTACTGGTCAGCAGCCATTTCCCAGCTGCACTGGTTTTTGGTTTGGTCAATTTGCATAGAGCAGGTTTTCTTAGGGTAGGGTTGTGTATTTCAGCATGGTGAAATATACTGATATATTATAAAGCAGTTTTGGAAAAGAAGATGCCATTTCACATTTAATATACTGCATTTTTATGTTAAGAATTGGTTGTTCTGGTCAGTTGGAAGATGCTCAGAAATTACTATGGGTATTTCAAATTAAAATAATGGGAACGATATGTATGTTTAAAATGTACATACGGTGCATTGGAAAGCATTTAGTCTAAGGCAACACAAGGCTAGGGACAGCTAAAAAAATGACATTAAAGAGAGAGGCAGCATGTCTCTGGGACTGATGCTTTTTTGTGCCGCTGAATGTGATTAGAGCCAGTCGAGCTCTTGTGGAGACTGAGCTTTGGCACAGTGCCTGTTTGTCACCTAAAAGGCTGAACTACAAACTTTTCTGGATGCCTGTCTTTGCTCCTGCCCCATCCTCTTGTCAGGAGTCAGCTTGTGGTGTGGGAGCAGAGCTGGGTGGGCCTACTTAATCTGTTGGCATTCGTGGTCCTCTGCTGTGGTCCCTAGTCAAAGAGCCATGGCACAAGGGTGTCCCACTTCAGGCATCGGAATAGGTCGGCAGGAGATGCTGCACCCCAAATGCAACACCCTACAGCCCTGTCATTCAAATTAATGTATAATTTAATTGGGTAACAAATGTGAAGTTGGAGGTGTGTTCAAAAAGTAAAGAGTACATCATCTAGCATCAAAGCATCATACATTGTGAGTAGACACTGGTTAAAATAATAACAGCTATAAAAGGATTATACTGAGGGGTGGGTAACTATTAGTGTATCTTCAAAAAGGGGACATTATTTAACCAGGAAAGTCTCACTGAGCTGGCGCTTGTTTCCAGGTCTGACCTGGGAGCACAAGGAAGTGAAGTGACTTGCTCAGGGTCACACAGTAGGCAAGTTGGGACTGATGGGATTCAAACCCAGTTCTCCAGGTTTGCAGCTCAGTGCCCTTGACCACTGCACTAGAAGGGGTTAAACATTGCTTATTCTTATAATATTACATCTTTCAAACTAATACATGCCGCTATAAGTTCGTTATTGTGAACTATATATATGCATTGATGCTGTAGTTGGCAAACAAGCCCAAACCTGA
The DNA here is from genome assembly GCA_016271365.2 of Neoceratodus forsteri. NCBI lineage: Eukaryota > Metazoa > Chordata > Ceratodontiformes > Ceratodontidae > Neoceratodus > Neoceratodus forsteri. Next base: position 25,014,192 of record CM057453.1, read on the forward strand.
CAGACCTGTGAATGGAGGGTGAAATACCAGTTATAAATATTCCCTATCTGGGCAGGTCTACAGAGGCAGGTAGGAGTACTGATTTGAATTACTCCCTATCTCATGTTGTCTTGCAAAGGCAAGTGTGGGTACTGCTTTGAACTACTCACTATCTGGGACAGGCCTATGAAGGCAAGGGGGTCTTCTCTTTAGAACTACGTATCTGGGACAGACCTGTGGAGGCAAGTGGGGCAGCCATTGGAAAGAAATGCTGAGGCAGGAAGGGGGATGGTGGTTTGCTGTAGGATGTGTGGTATTGCAGTGTTCTTGGGAACAGTCTGGGAGGCAGGGGGGTGTCCATTGTGTAGAAGGCAAGGTTTTTTTACTTCTGGGGTGCAGTTGCTAAGGAGGGAGTTGGGAGTACTGGCAGGGAGACTGGGGAGCTGGGCCAAGCCAAGAGAAGGAATAAAGTACAGAGGGGACAAGAGGATTGTGGTCCAGTTGTGCTGAAACATACTATCCCAGAGAGAGAGAGAGAGAAAGCCTGGGGAGGAGCAATGAAAGACTGTAGGGAGGAGAGGATCGACTCAGCAGGGGGAAGGGTTGGTGGGTGCACCTGTAGTAGTACCAGTAAGGAATCACTTCCAGCCATTGGGTACTGCATGGCGGGGGGGGGTGACCTAGGTGGTCCACAGATGGCAGATAGGCAACTGGTCTGTAGTGGAGATTTGGGATAGGCTGCATAGGGACAGGAGGGGAAGAGGGAGCAGGGTAAGGGCCAAAGGAGAAAATGGCACCCTTTGGGAATAGAGAGGAGGGGGGTGTAGAGACAGACAGGTCAGGGTTTGACTGGAGCTGGGGAGGCAGCGGTTACAGTTGAGAAGGGGGGGGAACATTAGGGAGACTGCTGTTGGGAAGGATGAGGAAGATGGAAGGTAGCAGGAAAGGGGCAGTAGGGTGGGGAATGGGTAGGAGGCGGGGAGGGTGTGAGCACTGATAGAGTCATAGTAATAGGGGATTCAGTAGTGAAAGGGGTAAGAGGGGCTAGGATAAGGTGGTCAGCAAAGTAGGAAAGTGGCGTGTATTTCAGGAATAACAGCAGAATGCATAGGCCAAAGGGTAGACCCACTTGCAAAAGGAATAAGGGGAAGTTGCATGTGGTAGTCCACCTAGGTACCAGTGACCTAATAGGTTATAAGGTAGAAACACCGCAGGAGGTTTAGAGTTTGTGGGCAGGCTTGTATGGGGATGCTAGGTCATTAGCCTTCTTGGAAGTGCTGCTGGTGCCTATAGCCAGCATAGCTAGGAAATGTAGGATAAAGGAGTTTAATGGATGGCTGAGGGAATGGTGCAAGGAGGGAGAATTTGGGTACATAAGAATTGGGAAGGATCCTGGAATGAAACGTTCTGTGCACCTGACAGGTTGCATATAAGTCGAGGGAGATCCAGGCTACTCAGAGAGAATGGATAGGGGAGTATATAAGGAGGGACTTGAATTTAAACTGAATGGGGGGGCCAGAAATGGTTGAAGCACCCAGGGTTTCCCAGAGGAGGATGCAGCCAGGCCCATGCCCCAGGTTGAAAACACAAAGAGGGTGGAACGGGAAGGAAGGGGGTGAGTGGAACAGGGCACAGACTGGAGATGTCAGAAGGAGGGTGCAATCTGGTGGAAAGCATGGGAGAGTCAGGAAGGAGTGTGAGTGGAAGGAATAGAAGAGATCTAGGGGTAGGTAAACGAATGGGGGAGAGCAAGGAGATGAGGGAATGGGAGGGCAGACAGGCAGAGGTGAGAGGTGACTCTTGGTTGAAAAAGAAGGGGGAATTAGGAGTAGTGAAGGGTAGTGTCCCTAAATGCTAGAAGTCTCAGGAGTAAAATGGATGACTGCAGAGGGGAAAATGAATCTAGCAGCAATCACAGAGACTTGGGCTACCCGGAACCATGACTGGGACCTCAACATACCAGGGTATGCTCTCTATAGACAGGACAGGGAGAAAGGGAAGGGGGGAGTTGCACTTTATGTCAGGGAAGGCATCACTGCCAAGGGGGAAGAGCTTGGGGAAGGGAAAGTAGAGGCACTGTGGGTACAGATCCAAACAGCAGCAGGAAAAAGAGTGAGGCTGGGGTAGTCTGTAGGAAACCAAATCAAGAGGAGGACAAGGATAAGAAGTTGGGTACCATGATCAAGATGGCAGCAGACAAGGGTGAGGTGGTGGGGTTCTGGGTTGATATGGGGAAAAAATAATGAGCACTAAGACAAAAGTGTCTGATTTCAGGAACGCCGTTTTATAGGAAAATGGGAGAGATGCTGAAGGGACACCTAGCAAAGAGACATACAGTAGAAACAGATTTTGTCAACAGAAAAGGACCTTTGGTCTCATCCAGTCTGCCCCTTGTCCTTTTCTGTTCTGTCACCACTGAACCTAGTTGGTCATGGGTGTCACTTCCTCCCCCAGTTCCTCTACCTAATATGCCTTTTTGCCTATCTCATGCATGATTGAAGCTCCCGACAGTCTTTGCCCCCTACTTCCTCTGGTAGGCTGTTCCAGTCATCCACCACCCTTTACATGAAGAAGTATTTTAGCGCAGTGGTCTAAGGCTCTGAGCTGCAAATCTGGTGACATCCAGCAGACCAGACCTGGGTTTGAATCCCACAGCTTCCACTTGCATACAGTGTGACCCTAAGCAAGTCACTTAACCTCCTTGTGCTCCCAGGTCACTCCTGTAAAAAAGCTTTCAGCTTAGTGTGCTATATCTGGTTAAACGACTAAATAAAAAAAAGTATTTTACACATCTCTCCTAAACGTCCCCCTCTTAGCTTCACTATGTACCCCCTTGTTGTAGTGCCTTCCTTTCTCTGAAATAGTCTATGAGGTACGTGCAGGTTTCAATCATGTCCCCTCTCCTTCTCCCTCTCCTCTCTTCCAGAGAGTACATGGTGAGTTCCTGCAGCCTTTCCTCGTATGGCTTCTCATGCAACCCCTTCATCATTTTGGTTGCCCTCCTCTGTACCATATCCACCCTTTCAATGTCCTTGCAGAGGTGTGGCCTCCAGAAGTGGACACAGTACTCCAAGTGGGGCTTCACCAGTGAGCAATACACTGGCAGCACTTCCTCCCTCCTCCTGCTAGAAATCCTTCTCTCAGTGCAGCCCAGCGTCCTGCTAGCCTTTCCCACTGCTTTTGTCACATTGCCCAGCTACCTTGAGGTCATCAGATATGATGAGCCCTAGGTCTCTTTCTTGTTTGGTGACTGTAAGCTCCACTCTACCCATCTTTTACACAGCCCCTGGGTTCTGCAGCTCTAAGTGCATAACCTTGCACTTTTTGGCATTGAAACCCATCTGCCACCCCCTAGTCCATTCCTTTAGTGTCCTCGGATCCCTTTGCATTCTCTCCACCCCTTCCTGAGTGTCAATCCTGTTGCAGATTTTTGTATCATCCAAAAAAAAGGCTAAGCTTGCCCTCAAGCTTCTCCACAATGTCTCTTATGAAGACATTGAAAAGGACCAGACCCAGCACCGAACCCTGTGGCACCCTACTAGTCACTGTCTTATTGCCTTTGTGGCTACTATTTACCACCACCATTTACCTTTTATCCCATAACCAGTTTGATACCCAGCTTGTCACTTTCTCCCCCACCCCAGGCTGCTGAGTTTACTATCCTCCTGTGCCACACAGTGTCAGAAACCTTACTGAAGCCCAGATAGGCCATGTCCACTGCTCCCCCTGGTTCCACCCCCCTGGTAACCCAGTCAAAGAAATCTATGAGATTAGTTTGACATGACCTCCTCCTGTGATGCATGCTGCCAGTGGTCCTGCAGCCCTTTTGCCTCCATGTGCTCCATGTAGTGTTGCTCAAATAGTATCCTATAAATCAGGATGCCAACAGATACCTCCAATTTGGCCAGATAGTTGCTGTGGTAGGATAGTAGTGCTATCTGACCAATGGATCCTACCAACTAGGATACCTGGATCCTAACCAGGATCCATCACTATCTGGCCAAAGATCCTAACTGTCTGCCCTAGGATCCATGGATCCAAACTGGGATAACTGGATCCTAACCAGGATCCATCACTGGCTGACCCTGGATCCTGCATCTGTCTTTGGCAGGATATCTGGTAGGATACCAGCACTATCTGACAAATAGTGGTAGGATCCGTAAAAGTGCTATCTGAGCAACACTAGCTCCATGACTGAGCCTCTCCTTCAGTAGTGTCCCCATTAATTTTGCCACCACTGATGTCAGACTGACCAGCCTATAGTTGCTAGCATCCTCCCTACTGCTGCTTTTGTGCAGAGGGACCACATCAGCCCTACTACAGTCCTCTGGAACTTTCCCCCTCTACACTGAGGTGCTGAAAAGCACCACCAGAGGGGCAGCCAGCACCGTGCTCCATTCTTTTAGGACCCTTGGATGAATCCCATCCAGCCCCATCACCTTATTCTCCTTTAAGGCTTCCAATCCCTTCCAAACCCTCTCCACTGAGAATGGACTTCTGTCCAGTCCCCCCTCTCCCTGGTGCTCACTGCAGCACTCAGGTCTGTCCCCCACACCCACTTCCTGAAGACCAAGCAGAAGTAATCGTTTAGTATTTCCACTTTCTCTTGATCTTCCTCTGTGCAGCCACCCCTCCGCCCTCCTGATTCTCAGTATCCCTCCCCTTGTTATGCTCTTTTCCCCATGTACCTGAAGAAGGTATTGTCCCCTTTTTTACCCTCTTTAGCTGTCCTCTCCTTTGTTAGTGCTTTAGCTGCCCTCACCTCCTTCCTGTCTCCCTTTCTTTTGCCAGATATACCTCCCTGTCTTCATCCTTCTGGGCTTCCTTGTACTTTCTAAATGCTGTTTTCTTCTGCTTCACTGCCTTTGCCACCTCCTTACAGAAACATAGTGGCCTTTTCCTCCTCTTTTCCTTTCTCACTTCCTTCAAACAGCATGCCATTGCCTTGGTTACACCCTCCTTAATTTTTCTCCATTGAGCCTCCACCCTCCACCCCCACCTTCCCCGAGGTATTTTCTGAGGCAGTTTCCATTTCTTTAAAATATGCCCTCCTAAAGTCCAGGACCCTCATCTTAGTATGTTTTTTTTTTTTTTTTTTCCTGTCCTATTTGTATGCCAAACCACACAATACGGTGATTACTTGTACCCAAAGGGACTACCCACTGTGATGTCAGCAATGCTGTCTCTGTTTGTAAGTACCAGGTCAAGCACTGCCCTATCCCTAGTGGGGTCCAAAACCAGCAGCTTGAGAAATGCCCCTTGTACGGAGTCGAGGATGGCCCTGCCTCTTGATGTAGCTGCGGCGAGAATGCCCCAGTCTTCATCTGGCAGATTAAAGTCCCCCATAATCAAAACTTCCACCTTGTTGGCCATTTTTCTAATGGCTTTCCTCAGGACTCTGTCTAAATCCTCTACCTCTGTCAGAGGCCTGTACACCACCCCTGTGCAAATAGCAGTCCTTGACCCCATCTCTAAGTTGACCTACTGTATAGGACCTCCAGCTCTTCACTTTCCCCTTGTTACACTTGTATTTTACTGGACCTTATACCCTCCTTCACTTATAAAACAACCCCTCCACCTTTCCTCCCAGACCTTTCCTTCTGGAACATGGTGTAGCCTGGGATGGCCACTTCCCAGCTGTGGTTGTCCATGTACCATGATTCTGATATGGTGACCAGATCCAGGTCTGCCTCAGCAGTGACTGCCTCAAGGTCAGGAATTTTGTTTCCCAGACTCCTTGTGTTGGTACACATTGCTCTCCATTCTCTTCGTCCCTCTCTCCCTCTAACCTGCTTCCTTCCCTTGCCCCCTCTGTTACCCCAGTCCTGCCCTCCCCAGTTACATTGTCTTCCTGCGTTCACTCCTTCCTCTCTCTTCCAACTGAGTTCCTCCTCCAGACTTGCCTGACCTGCCCTTTTCTTTGCTTCCATCAACCTCCAGGGGAATTTTTCTCCCTGGGTAGTCTTCCCTGTTGCACCAGTCTCTGGGAGTAGGCAATCTCTGCCTCCCTCAGTCTTTCTGCCTCCCCGCTTGGCTAGTTTAAATGCTCATCAAAGTAGCATTTAAACTTTCCACCTGGAACTGCAATTCCCCTCTTGGATGGATGGAGGCCATCTTCTTTGTACAAGCTTCCATCCCGCAGGTGTGACCCCAGTTTCCAATGTAGCCAGAGTCCTCCTCCCTGAACCATGCCTTCATCCACTCATTGAAGGACCTGGTGTGAAGTGCCGTAGTTTTCCCCTGACGGTGCACAGGTAGCACCTCACTGAAGACCACTGTACAAGTTACATGCTTCAGGCCCCTCCTAGCTCCCTAAACCTATCATGCACTACCCCTACAGCTTCCCTTGCCAGATCATTCATCCTCAGTTGGACAACATCATCCAGTGCCCTCTCTACCCCCCTCTTCTCTGGTGATCGTCAAGATCCGCCTTCTGGTCCTCCACACCGAAGTGCTTAGAATACACTGTACTACCCTGACCCTCCCTTCTCCTGCTGCCAACTCAGTCCCCCTGACTATGGAGTCCCCCACCAGCTACTGCCTCCTCCTTGGCAAGGGGACTCTCCCACACTTCTTGGGGTCTGCTTCCTTGAGGATCCCCACCTCCTCTTTTCCTACTGCCTTGGGTGCCTCCTCTTGGCTTCCCCATCCCACCAGAATGGCAAAGGAATTGTGTAGCGGTAAGGTCCGAGAGGTTCTCTTCCTCCTTCATCACCCCCACCCTCCCAGAGCCCACCAAGGTCCAGCCACTCTGCCTCCTTACTGACATCCTTTGAAGGAGCAACAGCAAACTAGGTGGCCCCTAGGTGAGGCAGATGGTGTGCTGTACGCATGCCAGTTTGATCCAGAGTCCAGCAATCTCTGCTCTCAGCCCTGAGAGATGCCTGCATATAGGGCAATACCTTAGTCTCCAGAACACGTCTCTGAAGATAGCAGCCCTGCACCCATTACACTGCACCACTCCCATTCCTGATGATTTGTTTAGCCTCCTGACATTTTGCTTCCCTGCCTTACCCTTGCCTTTAGGCTTCCCTTATGACCACCCCCCCTCTTGGATTCCCTTTACCTTGCACCTAGCAAGTTTCTGTTCAACCCTTTACCCTAGATAGGGTTTTCCTTCAATTCTCTTTTTTGGTCCCTTGGTAATTTAGGATTGTTGGCTTCCTATACTCACTTTCTCCCCATTCCTTAGATAGGACATTGCCTCTATTCCCACCCTGCTGTGTGTTTCTGTTGCCCTTACCTTGGCTTTTGTAGTTCTTACCTTAGAAGGCAGTACAGAGCTGTGGTTTAGGGCACTGAGCTACACACATGGAGACCTGGGTTTGAATTCCGCAGCCCCCTCTTGCATTCTGTGTGGCCCTGAGCAAGTCACTTAATTTTCTTGTGCTCCCGGGTTGCACCTGGAAAAAGCTTCAGCTTAGTGTGCCTTTTTAAATAATTTCCCCTTTCCCTTACTCTCCCTATCCTAACACCATTGTCTACCCGTCCCACTGACAGCATAGCCTTTTAAACAGTCAGCAACAAGTTCACAGGTAGTCTGCCTTACCTTACTGGACTGGCAGAGTTCCCTGCATGCCTATTGTTGCCTGTTGATGCCTACCAACACCTAAGGCACTAATCTTACTCCTGTTCCACTCACTCGCTGGGACACGAATGTGCTGGACATGTTAGGAGGGAGTCCTTTTATAGTGCTCTTGTAAGAAGGATAGGGAAGTCTAACTGCACCTAACTAGTCTTAAGAATGACATGGGGTGGATCAAAAGTGGACAGTCATCAGGGAAGTGGGATAGCAGCTGCCAGTAACACCTGTCATAGGCAGAAGGGGAAACATTCCCAAATCCAGGAGACCAAGCTGGTTCAGTAGAAGGAAGTTTACAAAGTCCCAAAGGGGTGAGGATAAGGGGCACTATCTGGAGAAAGCTATGGAGGCTAAGAAGGGCGGTCAGGCAGGCCAAAGGTAAGAAGAGGCTGCAAACTGCAGAAGGGATTAAGGAGAGAGAGAGAGAGAGAGAGAGAGAGAGAGAGAGAGCCATCTTCCAGTATATTCGTGAAAAGAGGGACACAAAAGTGGGCAGAGTAAAGTTAAAAAGAGAAGGGGTGGATGGAGGGTAGTAAAGAGAAAGTAGAGGTTTTGAATGAATACTTACTTCTGCTCTCTCTTTATTATGGAAGAGGATAGATGAGTGCCGCAAGGGAGGATGAGGGGATGGCAGCAGAGGCACTGATGATTATACCATAACAAAAGACAGGGTTATGAAAGAGCTGCTGTCTCTGAAGGAAGGTAAACAAGTCCCCAGGACCAGGTGGCATGAACCCAAGGGTGTGTTGAGGGAGCTGGTAGTGGAGATGGCAGTTCTGCAGGCAGATCTATTCAATAGCTCATTAGATGCAGGGATGGTACCACAGGATTGGAGACCTGCACATGTGGGATGATCTTGGTAACTACAGGCTGGTCAGGCAGACCTCCATTGTCTGTAACCTCATGGAAGCCATTCTGAAGGAAAGGTTAGTAGGCTTCCTGGAAGCCAATGGGCTTCAGGCCAAGAGACAGCACAGGTTCATGTCAGAGAGATCCTGTCAAACCAGCCTATCAGCTTCTTTGACTGGGTAATGAAGTCTGCAGACAAGGGTCAGGCAGTTGATATTCTATACTTGGATTTCAGCAAGGCCTTCAACTCCCCACAAGAGGCTGATCAGTAAATTGGAGAATCTAGGGGCAGGAAGTAAATTAACATGGTGGGTGCCTAATTAGCTCAGTAGTAGGACACAAAGGGTCGGGATGAGCCCTCAGGTAAGAGACTAAGTCATTCATGGGGTCCTGCAGGGGTCAATGCTAGGCCCGGTGTTGCTTAATGTATTGATTAATGACATTGGAGAAGGCATTAATGGCAAAATCTGCATTTTTGCAGATGACACTAAGCTCTGTGGAAGGGTGAACACAGATGAAGGGGAGCTGGACCTAAAGAAAAAGCTAGTGAAGCTGGAAAGATGATGTAGGATACAAGGACTAGGATTCAATATGAAGAAGTGCAAGGTCATGCACAGAGGAAGAAAGAACCTGAGGACCGAATACTATTTTTGGTGTCAAGGTCACTAAATCACAGGAGGGAAAAGGACTTAGGGATTGCATCACCAGCAACCATTAGCAAGCTATGCTGTATAGAAAACTACTCATTTCTTTCTGTCTTCTGTTTGTATGTGCTGCATAGGAAAACAGCAGCCAAGGCAAACAGAATGCTGGAATGTATTGTTAGGGGGTTCATGAACAGAAAGAAAGAGGTTATACTGCTTCTGTACAGATCCTTAATGTGTTCGTACCTGAATATGGCATGCAGTACTGGAGCCCCTACCTGAAAAAGAATATCGACCAGCTTGAGGCAGTTCAGAGGAGGGCAGCAAAGATGGTTCAAGGACAGAAGGTCTGGGCATATTAGGACAGGTTGAAAAAACTTAACATGTACTCATTAGAGAAGAGGGGGAAGAGAGGGGAACATGATTGAAACCTTCAGGTACCTGAAAGGTGTAAACAAGGTGGATATCAGAGACCATTTTTGTCTCAGTGAAAACAAGACCACCAGGAGGTACTGTTAATAGCTGACAGGGGGAGGTTCAAGAAAGCACTCAGGGGGCACTTCTTTACAGAGAGAGTGGTGTCATGATGTAATGAACTCCCAGCTGAAGTTGTCTCTCAAAAGATGCTGGGGAGTTTCAAGAGAGGATGAGACAGGGCAAAGAGGACAGTCAGGGTTGGAGGGGGGGGTGGGGCAGGGCCCGCTGCAATTTCTAGACAAGGGCTCTGCAATTGAACAGACTCGATAGACCATAAGGCCTCTTTCTGCTGGCTATTTCATGTGTTTTTATTAATGCACAAGATGTTTTTGTTTATCCACCAACAGCTGAGCTATTGATCGTGTGATATCTTTGTATTCCCTGTTTATTTGCTGCGGGGGCATTTTCAAACAAGAACTGCTGTAATGCATGCTACAATATAGCAGTCACCTCTGATGTCTTCTTAGTATTATTTGAGAAGAGCACAACCATGTCTATTCCTGTCAAAAACCACAACTAGACATTGCGGGGAAATGTGATCCATTTAATGTCCTCTCCCTTTAGAATGATTTACAGAACAGTATCCATGGAACCCAGCAAGTACTCGTGTAAAAGTCTCTGAAATCCTGATGCCTTGTATAGAGATAAAGAGCTTAGAATCCGTTTAGATTAGCCTTCACTGTCAACATCATTTATAGTACATGACAGGGCTTTATTGTAGATGGGTTTCAATCAGGCCCAGAAAGTTGTTATAGGACAGTCCAGAGGTCAAAAAAGTTGTTGTAGTATAGTAGCTGTGTCACTACTATACTACAACAACTTTCTATATCTTGTAGTACATGCCTGTGCTCTATCTGTCACATGCACTCTCACTAATGCAGCTCTCAAGAAATGGCTGCTGCCAACTCACTACCACGCCCTGGTCACCTTTGCCAACTCCATCTGGAGTCTCTCAAAGAACCTCTCTACCACTTCATTTCTTGGACTGACTATTCCGTCACAATCATTGAGCCTCCCAGTGCTCTAATTTCCAAAACTTTTCACCGTCACAGCCCAGACTTCTCACTGCCACAACTCAGGTATTTAATAAAAAAAGTCAGAAATTAAAAAAAAAAAAAAGTCATATACTACATAAAACAACAGCTAGGGAACTGTCCAACGATGAAGCTGTATTTCCATATTGGGGTAGATGACATCATAAGGGACCTCTTGAGCTTTGCTTTCGAGGTCTATGATGTCATCAACCCTATCAATGGAAACACAGCCTTGTTCTGCACAGTTCTTTGTCCATTATTCTATATATAATCTGATATCCAGTCCAGGGTTGAAATCCTATATTTATTTTACAATCTGTTTATCCAGACTAGCCCAGCCAAGATTCAACATCTTTTTTTTTTTTAAACTTTGTATTTATTGTTTTTTTTTTTAATAAACATTTGAAATACATTCCAAGCAGTGGCATAACAAATGTTAGTATTTTCAGGACACATTGAGGGCGCCACCCCTTAGAACGCCAACATAGTACATGTTCCATTGCTTTAAGATACATCTCTGGAGGTTACTTAAATATTTATGTCCATTTTTAAAACAAAATATTACTAGATAGAAAGCCCATGAGCAGCATGGAGATATACTATTTCAGTACCAATATATGAAGTCCAGGAATTCTAGTATCCCCTATAAAGGGATCTATTGAGAAGTCCATGCATTAGCTCTAATATGAGCACCTTAAAACTGTGCTAATTCTATAAAGATTTTTCCGCCTCAAACTAAAATACATTTGCTGTAAGAGCATCTGTAAGACAGTTTAAGTTTTAAGCTAGGAACTGGCTTTAAACAGTTTTATCATTTTAAACAGAGGCCTACGTAGCGAGCATATTATAAGATTAAAACACAGAAGATGAATAACAAATTTAAATGGGAGAAAAATAAAATGTTCAGAAATGATAATCCTGATTTAATCTTGATTAAAGTACTCACTCACACCCCAACGGGGTTTAGAAAACTAGTATGGGGACTTAAACTGAGTCTCTCTCATTCCCCTTAATCTTGTTTGGAGTAAATCCATTCTGGTTTTTCATGACTCGTCATCTGAAGAGTTCCCACTCTGATCTGCCGGGCAACTTCTTCTCAGAACATGCTTTTGTGCCCAACGATTAGCTTCTTTCAAATCTGAGAAAATAAAGATCTTCCCCATGTGTGTTATTCTCAATCGGGCCGGGAAAATGATGCTGTGCTGAATCCCTGCTTCACGCAGAAGTGCCCTTGTACCATCAAACTGTTTTTGCCATTGTCTAGTGGCAAAGCTGATGTCTGGGTAGAGTCTGACCATTTCCCCATCACAAAGAAGTGTCTTATGTTGTCTGGCTAAGGCCAGCAAATAATTCCTGGTAGCAACGCCATCAGTGATAGCCAAAACTGCCCGCGGGGGCTTTGGAGTTATCTGGCCTGCTTCTAGTTGTGATCCTTTAGGCCTTTTGTATCCCTCTTATATGTGGGCAGCATCTTCACCAAATTGTTGTCGGAGCCAGTCATGGAGAAAAATAACTAAATGGTCTCCATCACAGCCCTCTGGAAGCCCTAAGAGACAGATGTTTGGAGCCCTCATGTGGTTTTCCAGATTTTCCAAATGCATTTTTAGGTGACCATCCTCTTTTATTACCCCATTAACAGTGCCCAGAGTAGCATCCGATCTCTTTTTAGCCTCCGACGATTCAGCCGAGACTGCATCAATCGAGGTTTCCAATGTTGTGACTCTATTAGAAATGCCATCAGTTTTCTCAGCCAGACCAGAAACTGAAGAGATTAATCTATTTATTTTGAAGCCAAGAGACTGTAGAGTTTCCTCTCCTTCATGTCCTGAATCTGATATCCTTAGTTGAGAAATGGACTGCATGGCAGCAGGAGCTGAGACAGTTTTAGATTTTACTCCATCCTGGATATTTTGATCCTTTTGAGGATTTCTCATGTTTTCAGGTCTTCCGATTGTTGTTTCTCGATATATATTTCCTCTGTGCAGTCAGAAAAATACTTATTTAAGATTCTAAAACCAGACTTATTGAGGAGTTCTAATTTAAGGTGGCCATTTTGCTCGGGCTCACTAGCACCCACCCCAAGATTTAACATCTTACTTCCAGTGAGGTCTATCTTCTACCTAGTGTTGCTGTTGGAAGGTCTGAAGCACAGTGTTGTTACAGGGCTGCCCCAGGGTCGCATAGTAAGTAGGTGCCTTAGATAGCATTTGATCCCATTATTTCTTGATTCACTGGCCTGATTTCTAATGGACTACACAGCCTGGTTCTTTACTTCTGGACACAAAGGCCAGGATACTCCTCAAGCATCAAAAGCTTAGTGGGAAAATATTACGATGTCTAAGCTTCCTAGTGTGAGTGTGTGTGTGAGCATGTGAATGTGTGTGTAAGCACGTGTGTGCATGTCTGTCTTAGGGGAAGGGAGGTAAAGGGCTCTGGTCCCTGTTGTCATCAGTAGAGCTTAAGTACACAACAGTCCAAAATAAAATTTAATTTGCAACTTTCAGCTGTCTTTATTTATAAGGATATACATATGAACACAATCCCACGTCCTTTACAATGTAACTTATTCTGACACTATTCAGCAGTGGAGCTCACAGTCCTCTACTTGTGATGTCGCAGTCTGTTGCAATGAAACTGAGGATGATGTCCTAAGCAGAGGATTCTAACCTTAGCTCCTAAATAACATCAGAGCAAAACAAACTTTACAGGACAGTGTTTTGGGTTGTTGGTGTGTTATTGTGACTTGCTGGTGCATAGATATTTTTGTACTAATGACTGGTGGTGCTTGCTGGCCCTACTACTACAAAATTACTTGTTATATCCATAATTAGAGCTATTTGTTGCATCAGTTTTAAACTTTCAATAAGTATACCCACTACCTATGACACATTTGGTAACTATTCTTTAGCTATTAAAAAATAAAACAAAAAGCACCCACAGCAAGGATTTCACACAAATGGCAAAGAATGAAAAAGCTTACAGCTTATTGAGAACTGTGCCAAACAGTTGCAACAAGCTAAATGCAGAAGAGTAGCCACCACCATGTTGCTGGCAAAAGAATCACACCAGCAATGACTAGACATGTCACAATTTTGAGGCAGAGCGCACTCTTCTCACGCAAACTTGTGATGCGGCTTGTCTTTGCAACGTGTTGTGAAATCCTTGTTATGGCTGCTCTTGATTTGGCTGTATCCTGGTGCTCGCCTGCAGTTCTCCTGGTTTCTGTTCTTTAGCATAGTGTCCCATCCAGAATGTCTGCCTGCTGCTTGTAGAGTCAGAAGCCCTAGTCACCACTATAGGCGCTTTTACACACAGGTTTCTGTAACGGAATGACTGTTACAGAAACAGTATACTGTTACATCCCCTGTGTGTAAAATGCATCTGTTCCGTGACACCGGTGAACGTTCACCCGAACTGCAATCTCTTCCTTCCTCGGTTCGTCCCTATGTGTTTCGTTTCATCTGGCTGTGTAAAACAGCCATTCTGGCAGCAGTAAAAAACAGCCATAGAGCACCACACTCCATGTGGGGCGAAACACAAATACTGAAAACGGAGATGGGGGGGGGGGGGTTGCCGGAATGCCCTCTGCGTGTAAAGTGAAGCACAAATGGAACAGAGTACAACGGTGGCACACAGGTAACGGTCATTCCATTGTACTCGCCTGTGTGTAAAAGTGCCTTATATGTCCCCCCTTCCTCTGACTTTTCCTTTCCATCTCTTCTCTTAAGTGCCTCCTAAGGCTCTCCCCCTTCCCCGATTCCACATGTTTCTACCCTAGGGTGATTTATTCAGTTTCACTACTGACTTAGATTTTCTTGCTCCTGATGTCTATTTTGCTCTGTACTACAATGTTTGTTTTATGTATGCACTAGTCTATTGGTAGTCTATTTTCAATATATTATGTATCATGACTGTTATATAATTATTGCATGAACTCATTCCTGTCTTATGATGTCTATCTGCAATGTATTATGACTGTATATAACTATGTATGAAATGTTTCTGTCTTATGATGTAATGTATTAGTCTGTCTAAATGATGCTGCGTAATTATGTTAGTAATTACCCCAAGTTGTACCCTTTCCCGAGTCACACCTGGAAACGAGCCTCAGCTCAGTGTGCCTTTCCCAGTTACCAAATTTTAAATAAATAAATAAATATGTCTATAAAAAATGGAATGCATTTGTTTTAAAACAGCAGTCCATGTTAGCAAGAACAAATTTTCATTGGACCATTTTCAGAGGCTGTGGCTATATTTTGTCCATTCAGCCATTTTTAACTTTTATTTAAGAATACTGTAGTTATGTAATCAAATGGATCCACACTAAAGATGGCATCTCCCAGCAGTTCATGAAAATCTTTTCCCCCAAGGTCTCTCTTCACCAATTAAAGTTGTATTTAGTTACAGAAAGTCTGGGTAAAGAGCACATTTGCAGTGATTGATAGCCTAGTACTGCCTTAACAAACTTGGCATTATCAAGGTGGGCTTGGCAAGAACATATTTATTTTAATGTAAAAGCCCATATCATGCCTTGGGAATTAAATAAAATGGTTTGATAAACTGATATCCTTAACTTTTTATTTGTTCTAAATGCTGAATGGGTTATTTCAATTTCTTGTGTCATGAACTGTTGCTTTCAATGTTAGTGTGTTTCCCCTTTACAGTATGTACAATTGAGCTGCCAGATTTGTTTTTGGTGAAATAAACTACAGCAGAAAACAGTAAAATAATTCTTGTTCCCATAATACTTCCAAAATGCCTAAACATGACTCTTCAAAGCAGCGGTCTGTGTTATGCATGAAATGTTGTGACCATGCCCTTTTATTCCTAATTTAAATCGTCTTTAACGTCTTGCCTTGTTTATTATTTCATTTTGGTTCTGATTTATCATTTTATTTTGTATTTAAATAAGTGAAATTGATACCATTTTACTATGTCAGCCGCCTGCTTTTTGTAGAATTCTCAGCTGAAATAAAATGTCCATTGTTTAATGTCACCAACTGAGGGACTGAACTAGACCAGGAGGCAAAATACACTACTTTCTGATTTTAAGGAACTTCAGTTTATCTAATAATCCCTCAAAACATCCCACAGTTCTAACATAGCAGTGTTGTAAGCAACTAAAATAAAAGGCTATTACATTTTTTTGACCAGAGCTCTTCATATATGTATATTTTTAATTTAAGAGGTTAAAAGCTCCCAGAATAAGCAGCTGGGACCACAAACTGAAATCCTAGCATCCTGCTGAAGGGATTACTACTGTGAGACTTTAAAACAAGCATTTATCAATGCCAAATGTTTGTGTGTATGGTGTGTGGCAGCCATGCAAAGTGAGATGAGTAATTTGTCATAAATCCTGATATTCTACTAACTGTAGGTATGTACCTGTGCTGTAATTTAAAACTGTGAGCCTAACCTATTTGTCCAGATGCGGTACATGGGCCCATCAGGCCTCGACATGCATGCCAACTTCTTGTGAGGGAAGGCTCCCTGTTCTGCCACAAGGTGTCATATGTGTGTGTGTGCCAAAACACTGGTCTGTCCCTCCCCAACCTGGAACTAGTGTCACCCACTGCTGGGGCTTTCCACCGGCCTTGGCCCATTCATCCCGCTCACTGAGCTCACACTCAAACTCAGGTCACTGGCGCAGGAAGACAACATGGTCCCCACGGGGCCAGCAGCTGTCCCTGCAAACAGCATTAGTGTCAATTTTTTTTGGGGGAGGGACAGCTTTGACCCAAAAGTTCAACATAGTCTTTTAGGACCACCCCTTCTAAACATGACAGGTGTCATTTATAAAATACTGGACAAAATGTCATTTCATACCACAAGATGAAAATCACATTTTGGCCAGGATTCAAAAAAGGTAGCTGTTGGGTCCATGAGGTGGTATGAAAAATGGCTGTGTTGAAAATTGGGGATCGAAATACTGAAAATTACCAAAGTTGTGAGAGCATTGAAAAATGTCAGTGTACCTTCACAACTCTGTTGTTTTTTAGTATTCCTCATTTCAGGTTCCAACCGCTAGAGATTAGGCACCCCAGTGTCGGTGTCATGTTTGGCAGCATTGGGGTGGGCTTCTCAGTGTTGCACAGTGGAAACTGGTGGGGTCAGGGTATTGACTAGCACACAGATTGCATGTGGAATAGCACTGTAAAACAACAATTCTGAAGCACTAGCAGAAAACGGTTTTCAAAGTGTCATGAAATTGTGTCCTGTATCTTAAATAGCCTGTATGTGATGCCTTCGCTAAACAAAAATATCTAGTATCTGGCAAACCTTCAGAATAACCTCTGTGACTGAGGGTCAGAAAACTGGGTAGCTGGTGATGGGATTGAGAAGACTACATCCATGCGTATAATAACACTGCCACTGAGTGTGGCTCGTTGTGGAGGGGAAGGAAGTGGCTCAGTAACACTGCCACTTAGTTCAGCTCATTTCTGGGGAGGAGTGGATCAGTAACATTGCCGTTGAGTGTGGCTCATTTCTGGATGGGGGAGGCGGATCAGTAACACTGCTGCTGAGTATGGCTCACTTTTTGGGGAAGGGGAGTTGATCGGTAACAGTGCCACTGAGTGCAACTCATTTTTGGGGGGTTGGGGAGTGGATAAGTAACACTGGGATGGAGATCCATAAGGGGGAGGTTTATGCAGATGGAAGGTGACAGCCACTCTGTGAATGGAGGGTTGGCTCTTTTCAACTACTAGAAGTTTCTGCCCCACAAAAAGAAAAAAAATGCATCACGATCAGCCTAACTGATCACTGGGCTGTCACTGCCAAACCCTTTGCACCTGAGGTGCATTGGACGCAACAGTGACACACCCTTAAAATGCAATTTTTGTAACAAAATGTTTGCTCTGCACATGCACACACAAACATAAAAATATATGTTGTGCAGTACATTTTAATGTTTGTGTAGTCATAGTATGTCTTTTCCTTTGTTTGCTATTAGGATTTGTTTTCCGAATTTTCCTACTTGTTTTATGGCCCCTGGGGATCTCCATGCTGCTATGTTTTATTGCCTTTTCTTTTCCCATAATGCCTCCTGTCCCTGGTGACCATGATGCACTAGAAACCATTGATTCAGATGATGGCAGAAAAAGACCCTTGATCCATGCAGTCTGTCCATAAAAGCCAAACAAAGGACCTAGTGTCCATACAGGGATATGACAATGCCTTTTAATCTCATGCCTCAAAAATCAGGGCCAAAATCTAATGAGAGTCAGGAACAAATGATCAGCATGAGGAAATATCAGCTCAGAAAGCTGTTGCAGTGTGTGGTTTAGCAATAAAAGCATTTTCTGCAGGGCTAGAATAACACTAATGGGTAAAATTTAAGAAAAAAATGGGTATTCAGGATGGATTACCAATCTGTGGATTGCATTTTACAATTGCATGAAGTGCACTACAGTATTTTTTTGTGTCAGTATAAACAAACATGAATTGAACAAAATTAATCCTGATGTATTTTTCTTGTTTATTCTGCATTAGCAGACCACTATTCTCTATTTAGCAGTATAGCACAGTGATTAAAGGCTCTGAGATGCAAACCTGGAGATCTGGGTTTGAATCCCACAGCCCCCACTTGCATACTGTGTGATCCTGAGCAAGTCACTTAACTTCATTGTGTTCCCAGGTTGCACCTGTAAATAAGCTTTCAGCTTAGTGCGTCTCTCCTGGTAAAAAAATAAAATAAATAAATAATAAAAACTGTTCTCATGACCTCTTAAGATACTGACCTCTTTATGGCTCCCCTATTTCATGTTCTACACAGTAAGCGAGGAATACACCCATCTCACACAGAAAGGGTTGATCTGACCTGCCTCAAACTGGTTAGCCTCTCTGATTTTTACGCACCAGCATTGAAATGTTTTAAAAAAATCCCCTCCCCCAAAACACATAGATACATTAAATACCTGACTCTAGTTGGAATCAAACTAGTACAGGTGTGTTCCCTACTATGTTTTTCACATGCTTAGTATTTTTTTTTTTTACAGTTACCCACCCCCCAGCCTCACACAGACAGGAAAAGTAGGGCACAAACCCATTTGACCTAGAGCTAACCAGGTCCATCTTGTAAACGAGGTTCCTCAATGATGTTCACCTGGATGAATAAAGATTTTGATTGATTGACAAACTTATTTAAAAACATTAATTGCACAACTGAGTTTCCTAGCCTATCTTAACATTTCTGTCTTTTTAGTTGGAGCAATTCATGCTAACATTACTGTGCACATAACTTGGGGGAAAAAAACGTACAAAGACACAATAGCTATTTAAAAATTAGTTTTTGAGGACAATAGATAAAACGTACATCATTTTTTAACTGCAGATTGCAGCACAGCTAAACAATTCCAAAGAAAAGGGAATTTGTAGTGAGAAAGGGAGGGGCGGCATTGTGCATAGCAAAGCGCAATATACTCATGCCATGGCTAACTTTGCTACACTGATTATCTAGAGGGAACTTTAATAAAGGACCTTGGCAGCTATCCTGTACACAGAGCTTCATGCATAGCAAGTAACCGTCTTAGAGAAAAGATGAAAGCAACCACTTTTGTAGTCACAACTGTGGCAATTCTACCCTGATTTTATTATGTATAATACCTAATAGACAATTCCCAGTTCATATAAATAAGGGGATGATTGTTCAGTACATTGTAATATATTTGTTCCTAGTTGTTAAATAGAGATGTTGTAATTTTTTTTTTTTTGTTATACTTTTACCCCAGGGTTCGATTGACGATGCATCCTGACCGACCCCTAACTAAACACTGAGATCAGGCCATCCTCCTCAAACTCCCACAGATTACCCCCATGGCAGGGTGGTGAGGAGCTACCCCAGCTCAACTCACCAAACAGGATCCAGATGAGGAGGCGCCATTCGGGTCGGCCAGTGGGGTCGGAAGCTCATGCTGCCCGACCTGGAGCCCGATTTTCCACTGTTTCCTCCTGTGAGGCACTGGCGTGCAGTGGCGATCAGGCAATGGCGGCGTCTGCCGTGCTCCACCCTCTCTACACCACTCTGGTAGCATTTCCCGGTTGTCACCAGGGGCTTCCACAGAGTGATGGAACCCTGGATCCCTCCCCAGGATAGGAGAGCAGTCCCCTGGACACTCCATCCTATCTCTCCCCTGCCGACCCCTGGTGGCCCGGGCTCACGTCCAAACCCGAGTCGCCAGCGTGGCGAGAGGTATGGCATCCAGCACCTCAACCCTCAGCACCACCAGGCCGGTTGAGATGTTGTAAATTTTTAATTCACCAGCGAAGCTGACGAGAATCTAATTATCTGCAATTCGTGAACAATTCACAAATTCCAAGGCAGAACTGCCAACATTGCCAGTGGATTTCTTTTTTTAATTTTAAAAGATTCCCCTCCCAGTGTACTGTGGAACCACCCCCTATCCCACCAGAGAACATAAAAATTATCATTGTACTCCCTCCAACCCCCCCTGGCAACCTCCTTCCTCCTCCATCAGGCACGGCGAGCATCAAGCTGCTGCAGCTGCCAGTGGCACTTACAAAATGTGATCCCTTCCCCTGCCCACGTGCCAAATACATTCCCCCACCTGAGTCCCACAGTCTTTACTTTAATACAAACACCCAGTCCCCCACCCAACACCCCTCTGGTTCCCACCACCCACAAAATCAACCTGTATATAAAGAACACAGTCCCTCATTGCAGCCCATCTGCTCTGTTCGATGACAACTTCCATCTAGTAATGGTGCAAATGAATGAACTGTGACATCCTTGCTCCTAGCAAAACCTGATTGGGTGAATTTTCAATCCAGAGGTGGGCAGCAGATTTGGATTGTAGTGGAATTCAGGACCATTAATCTCAAATTGTTTGGAGTAAATTTGACTGAGTGAATAGAGTGCAGAGCTGTAATCCTGAGGACCCAGGTCTGAATCCCACAACTGCCACTTATTCACTGTACTATAGGTGCCTTTACACACCAGGCTCTGCACTGCATTGACTGGTGCAAATCAACTGAAGCATTGCATTTTTTTGTGTGTGAAGGCAACCCGCACCACTTTCACAATGAGCACTCACTGAAAGAGCGTTCGCTGTTTTCCTGGGTTCACCATTTCCATGCACCATTATGGAATGCATCAGCTGGCCGTGTAACCAAACAGTAGTGCTCATACCTCTGCTGGAGAGAGTCTCGCGTGACCGTCCAGTATCCCTGTTTTCTGTACATGTGCACTGCCTTATGGTGGGTCCCGTTGCTGGAGTGAGCAGTATTGTGCCTGAGTTCAGCTACATATATATGAATATGCATAAGCGTATGCCCAGTATCACGCCCCCTCGTTCTGTGTGATTTTAAAGCATGTTTTAGGCCCTGCTTTTAAAAACTGCCCACTTGCATGAGTTCAGCATTCTTTCTACTATCAGAAAATGTATATAGCTGAACTAGGGCACAATACTACTTGCTCCAGCATTGGGACCCACCATAAGGCAGTGCGTATGCACAGACAACAGGGATCCCAGAGGGTCACACGAGATTCTCTCCAGGATTGATTTCAACTGTGGTGTGTAAAAGCACACCATTACAGGCGCAAGAATGTGGAGGACACACAACAAAACAAGTTGTGGTGCAGTGTGGCGCCATGTAAGAGCACCTTGTGTGACCCTGAGCAAGTAATGTAACCTCCCTGTGATCATTATCTAAGCTGTTTCTCTCTGTTGTTTGAATCTCCCAGTGTGCCTAATGGCAGTAGCACTGGCTTCCCTCCCTCTCCTGCTATTATGCACTTTGGGTTTCAGTTGCTATGGAAGGCACTATACAAAACCTGAGTTCCTTCTTTTCTGTTTCTACTCTTTTTAAGATTTGGGCCCTAATGGTACAGATGCTATAATCAGTAGCTATTAGCAGTTTTATTTCTAAGAGACCAAAGTCTTTGCATTATAAAGTGTTAAGGCACAGTGGGTGATAAATAGCTGTCTTCATCAGTGTACCTACTTGGTTATTGCATATCTTCTTAAGTGTAAGACACAGACTGCACAGACCATTGAAAATATGTGAAAACGTGCAAAGGGCCCATTTATTGAATTACAGCATTGCTCAAAAATATTGGCTAAACTTGTGCTGTAGCTTGTAATGGCCAGAATATGTCCTTCTAGTCCTTCCCATGAGGCTCCATTACTGTGGAGTTTAATCATAGATGGCATATTTACAAAGCCTAGACTGGAGAGGACAGGAATACATAATTTCATAGTACAATCTGTTGCTTTTCTATGTCTTTTGTCAGAAATACTGGGGCTATGCATGTGCGTTTGTACATGCCCAGTATCAGGGCTCAAGTTTAAGACCATGATTTTTCTTACACGCTCGTTCCAAATCAATTGGCACTTTCCCAAGTTCAGCTTTCTTTATACCGTTAAAAAATGTCTTTAGCTGAACTTGGGTATATGGAGGCATGCATGAGCCTTCAGTCACTTTGGCACCATTTAGAAATGTGACCGTGCTTTGGCAGCCGACGTGATAAATACAAGCGGACCGAGAGGGTTTCAGTTAGTGTAAAATTACTTTACTTTTGGTGGAAAATACTGCTGCTATACATACTGTATGGCTTCAGGAAGACTGCTGTAGGCAATGAAGGCACATTTAGGGATACCGCCGTAAAAGTAAGTAAACAGTTGACAGTGTCCCTTAAAATACAACCCATAGCCAACAGAATGACCAGAATTAGATGCCATTCCATTAAGTAGTTTGTCAGTTAGAAGGGAATTACAAAAACATTGTTTGTTTGTTTGTAAAAGTTTATTCCTGAAGAACATTTTAAGAACATTTCAAGGAAAAGGATAGCCCAACTGAGTGCAAGCTCATTTTCTGTGGGGTCCACATTCATTCATGAAAAGTAATACAATACGTTTACAGGACAAATATAGAAATGCCTTAAATACTTCAGAAAAATTAATACAAATTTATACCGTCTGTTCTAGGATTTCTCTCCTTTTAACTTGGAGTATAATTTCCAAAACCTT
Source organism: Neoceratodus forsteri (assembly GCA_016271365.2). Classification (NCBI taxonomy): domain Eukaryota; kingdom Metazoa; phylum Chordata; order Ceratodontiformes; family Ceratodontidae; genus Neoceratodus; species Neoceratodus forsteri. The sequence continues at coordinate 25,036,744 of CM057453.1, forward strand.
CTAGGATCTGTTGTTCTCTCTGTCACAAATAAGATGTTATAATAGCTATTTTTTTTTATCCCTTTAAGATAATTATTCCTCAACTGATGGTAACTATCCCATGCTTTCTTTGTATTTAGCTTTTTGGCCCTTTTCCATGATCTGCCCCTATTTTTCCTAAGTGAGCCCAGTGCACTGTTATACCACTCTGCATTTTTTGTTTTTACCGTTCTCTTAAGAACTGGGGTATGGTGATTACACACTGCCACAAACTCAGTGTAAAAATAATCCCAAGGACTATCTGTCTCCAGGATGAGAGCCAGTCTCTCCCAATTTCTCTCCTCCAAATCAATCATGAATCTCAAATAATCAAAATATCTCATTTTCCATGTTTCCTTAATGGCTGGTTTATCCACACTTTTCTTTGATTTCCGGATGCAATATGTAACCTGATGGTCACTAAATGCGCCCGGCAACACGCCATATCTTATATAGTTGTCAGGGTCGGAGGTCAATATCAATCTAAAATTGAGGACTGGTCTGTATTTCTAGGGTTTAATCTAGTGGGGGTCTTAATCAACTGGGTCAACCCTCCCCCTAATGTCAGGTCTAACATCCCACATCCCAGTGGTGGGCTGGACCAGTCCACGTTAAGGCTCCCCATCATCAAAATTTCATGACTAACCCTAAATGGATGCAGGAAATCCTGTATAATTGCACAATTTCCTTCACCTCCTTTTGGGGGCAAGTGACATCCCAGAATTAGTATAGGCCTTGACCCAGGCAGCCTTAATTCCAAAAAGATCTTCTCCATCCCTGGGGTGTGAACATGACTGGAATCAATATATGACACATCCAAAGCAGTTTCCCCACATATCATCACCCCACTCCCCTTTTATAACAATCTTATCTCCAGCTTTGGTACCCCTGTATCTGTGTCTCTGACTCATTTGTGTGTTTGTTTAACCAAGTTTCACTGATTAGCACCACTTTAGGGTTATGTTCCAACATCCATTCTCTTACCCCAGTCATTTTCGGAACCAGGCTGTGGGCATTAAAATGAATAAAGGTGCCCCCCCACCCAATTTTCTAAGGCAACACGTGGGCCAGGATTTAACTGTACATCCCCTGCAAGAATCAAACACAGCAGGAGCAAGCCTTTAGCTGTTATGAGTCTCTTTGATCATATTTTAACCCTTAACCTTATCCTAAGATATCCTCCTTTTCCAGGAAACACTTTTATAACTAGTGTGAGCTAGCTGGCACTCACCATTGCCTTCACTATACTGGTGAAGGCTATCGGAGATAATATGCCAGAAGCCAAGCCCACAACCGTGTGTGGGGGGGGGGAAACTGTTGACTGGATTGCTGATTCCCCATTAAGTTTATAAGTACATTCCTGCTGTGGGGTCACACTCTTGCCATTTACCACAAATGTTAATGGTATCCATACAAAAAGCAGCGCCAGCCACACTAGGCCAACCAAGCGATTTCCCATTTTGTTTATATGTACAACAATCCAGGTTTTGGATTATTTTTTTCAGTTCCACAGGGTCAGTAGCTCAGTAAGTTGTATGCTCACTTCTAATGCTGGAAGATTTGAGGGTTGTATAGGTTCTACTCCCAGACCAGGAAACTGGACTTGTACCCAATACTGACACCGTACTACAGCCATAGGAGAGTGATGCACTGTGGAGGTGTTGTCCTTTGAAGGCGACATTAAGCTGAGGAGGTTCCTTCTTCACCTTCCTGGTGGCTGTCTAGGTGGCAATGAAAGATCCTGCGGCACTTGTTGTAGGTGTACGGCATTTTACCCAGTGTCCTGGTCAACAGTCCTCCTGTTAATAAAGCAGTTCCATGTAACCCATCCCCAGGATGCACCTGGAAATGACCTAGGTTTACCACCTGTCCTGATTTTTGCAGGACAGTCCTGATTTGGGCAGCTGTGTCCTGCAAAAAAACATGAAAAATACTACATGTCCTGACCTTTTATAGAAAAAATATTTTCTAACTTTCCTCAAAATGTTGCAAAACACTATAATACCTTAACTAACATACCTTAAAATGATAAGAAACAATAGAAATGACTAAAAAATGCAACAATTAGTCTTAATTCTGATTATTTAGAGAAAACAAGTTTGTTGCACTGATTGTCCTGTGAAAAAAATCATGTCTTGTAAGAAATGTCCACTCTGGGCTTCTTAAAAGGTGGTAACCCTAAAATGACCTATCATAACTCTGTGTGCCTTTCCTGGTCAAACAAATTACATGGTGTACAAATAGAAATGTGGCTGCATTTAAAAACACAAAATTTGGCTCACTGTTGGATACAAGATTAGATCAAGAGAGGCTGTGATGGGCATATGGGAAAGGTAAGAATCATGGGTAAGGAGGATGGAAAGAATGGGAGGAGTTGGGGGACCCTGCAACACAAGCAGACTAGATAGACCAAATGGCCTTCTTCTACTGGCATGCTCATATGTTCATATGTATGTTCACATAAACTACATATAATCACTTTTATTTATTTATTGAATTTTGATGACCGGGTAGGCCCACTGGGCCCGTAGAGGTCCCTTTTTCAGGGGCGACCCGGGTGCAACAACAACAAACAGGTAACATTTCAGTATAGACTGGAGAGTGGAATAGTATTTTAAAAGTAGGAGTACATATCTTTGCAGACGCAAAAGAATGGAAAGCATGAAGGTAACAAATAATGAGCACGTTAAGCTTTAAGCATCCTAAATAGTAGATTAGATACCAGGTCCTCAGGACTTTTGATATTGACAAAACAAGTGAAATTGAGACTTTTATAACTATTAAAGTTCTGTACATGTCAAAAACCCATACTAGCATAGCGTTTCCCATGCACATGCACTGTGTGGGAAGTGACAGCTATTTTGCCTATGGGGTCTGAAATCAAGGCAGCTACTTTGCAATTAGCATTGCAGTATTGTATTGAGGATGACTTATACATGTGACTGCCACTACTAGCAGCAAATCAGGCCCAAGCAGAGGACATCATCCCGAGACAGTCACTTGACATTTTTGCACATTGGTGCCTTTGATTCTGGATGAATATGGAATCATGCTAACTACAGTTTTAAACAGCTGATTGTGGCCACGCAAATCTAGCCATAATTCAGACCATGATGCTAATCTTCAACACATAGAAACATAAACATAGAATTTGACGGCAGATAAGGACCGCTTGGCCCACCCAGTCTGCCCATTTCCCTACCTACTGGATAAGCTGCAGATCCTAGTTAACCAGCAGCCTACTTCTTCTTACCCCCACCCCCCAGAATTGCCTTATGACTGTCCCATGCATGCTTGAATTCCACCACTGATTTTGACTCACAACCTCCTTCGAAGGCCATTCCATGCATCCACAACCCTCTCTGTGAAAAATACTCCTTAAATTATCTCTGAGCCGCCCCTCTATTTTCAAATTGTGCCCTCTTGTTCTTGCACACCTCTTTTTGAAAGATGCTACCTCTTGGACTTTGTTGATTCCCTTGAGGTACTTGAAAGTTTCTATCATGTCCCCCTCTCCCTCCTTTCTCGAGGCTATACATATTAAGCTCCTTAAGTCTCTCTTCATATGTCTTCTGGTGCAGACCCTGCACCATTTTAGTTGCCCTCCTCTGGACAGCTTCCATCCTGTCTATGTCTTTGCAGAGATTGGGTCTCAGAACTGCACACAGTACTCAGATGGGGTCTCACCAGCTGTCTATACAGAGGATAATAACTTCCTGTTTTCTACTGGTGATGCCTCTCCTATGCATCCCAGTAACCCCAACCCTCCCTGCTGCCCTCTCACATTGCTTGCCCACCTTTAGGTCATCTGATATGACTACCCCAGGTCCCTTTCCATTTTGTTGTTGTTAGTATCTCACCCCCCATTGTGTACTCTTCCCCTGGGTTTTTGTTTCCCAGGTACATTACCTTGTACTTCTTAGCATTGAATCTAAGCTGCCATACATTTGACCATTCCTCTAACCTTGCCAAGTCCCTTCTTATCCTTTCCACCCCACCCTGTGCATCAACTCTGTTGAAGATCTTAGTGTCATCTGCAAAGAGACATACTTTTCCTTCTAGTCCTTCTGCAATGTCGCTGATAAAGACATTGAAGAGGACCGGTCCTAATACTGAACCCTGCGATACCCCACTAGTAAACCTCCTTTCTTCTGAGTGGACTCCATTAACTATTACTCTCTGTGTCCTGTTCTCCAGCCAATTCTTTACCCAGGCTGTCATCTTGGGACCCACTCCCAGGCTGGCTAACTTGTATATTAATCTTTTGTGTGGGACTGTGTCAAATGCCTTGCTAAAGTCTAGGTAGGCCATGTCCACAGCCCCTCCCTGATCTACTACTTTGGTCACCCAGTCAAAGAAATCTATCAGATTTGTCTGGCATGACCTTCCGCTGTGAATCCATGCTGCCTAGGGTCCTGTGCCCTCTGGCCTCTAGATACTCGACAATTCTTTCCTTCAGAGTGATTCCATCCTTTTCCCTATCACTGAGGTTAAACTAACAGGTCTGTAGTTTCCTGCTTCTGCCTTGCTCCCACTTTTGTGAAGGGAATCACATCTGCCCTCCTCCAGTCCTCGGGTACCACCCATCCTCCATGATTTGTTAAAAGAGTAGTCAGTGGTGTCACTAGTTCTACCCTTAGCTCTTTTAGAATTCTGGGATGAATCCCATCAGGCCCCATTGCTTTGTCCACCTTCAGTTTTAAGAGTTCTTTCAGAACCCTTTCTTCTTTAAATGGGCTGATATCAACTTCTGTATCCAGAGTGTTACTACTGTTTGTTTTATGTACCTCCCTCTTCATTTGTAAATACTGAGCAAAATATTTGTTTAGTATCTCTGCCTTTCACAGTCTCCCTCTGCCCTCCCTCCCTCCACTTTATTAAGCCTCACTATCCCTCCCTTGGTCTTCCTTTGCTCCCTGATGTACCTATAAAAGGTTTTATCCCCCTTCTTAACTGAGTTGGCTATCTTTTCCTCAGTTTGGGCCTTTGCTGTTCTGACTGCCTTCCCAGCCTCCTTTTGCTTTAACCGGCTGCAGTTTACAATACATTCTTAAATTATGGTTGGGCATTCACTTTAATGCAGACAATTAGCTGTTCAGAGTAAATGCCACATATACATACACACTAGCATAACTCACTGTAAACATTATACACTGGAGGCAGTGTGGCCTCATGGTTAGAGCACCAACCTGGGAACCAGCATATCACAGGTTCAAACCCTGTTAGAGCTGCATACCTGCTGTGTGATCTTGGGCATCTCACCTAACCTCTTAGTGCTCCTGTCCACCAATCTGCAGAAATGGATAGAAGTAGAACCCCACTGGAAATGAGACATTGATTGTCAGTTGGACAATCCTGGATAAATATACATAAGCAATAAGTCATGACAAGGTGTGGGCTGCTATTTCTAAACAGCATGTCCAGGTGCATTGTGAGGCAAGAGGTGCTTGCATCGAGTGCCTCCATAAACTTGGAAGTGTGGTTCAAAAAGAATAACCCACACCCTGATTAGTGCCTTGTTGTGATTATAAAATGGGTCCACTGTAAAATAAAACAAAAAAAATAATAAGTTTAGCAGTGCAGACATGCAGTTACTGTTCCTGAACCACACTACAAGATTTTCACTACCCATTTAAACATACACAAACACACATTTGTACAGACTTTTTCTGCAGCCTCAATCAACAGTACTGTCATGATTTTTACTAATATTGGCTGTGGTCTGCCACAGATTTCAGTCTTCAACTTATTATGGATTTCTTCAACTTACGACACTGGCCACATCTAGTTCTCAGGTCTTTTCAAATTTAAATCCGATTCTGTTTTAGAAATTTCTTAAATTCTGACAGAATCCTAATGGATTGGAATTGCCCAATGCTAAGCCTCACTGGCAAGGCCCTGATTTTTTTGCGATTCCGCGGTGTGGAAATTGCTGCAGAATTTAATGTAAACCGTGGAAAAAACGTGGAATATTATTCTGCAGTTTACATGAACTGCGGAATATTATTCAGTCGTTTACTTGAACTGTGGAATATATAATGAGGAGTCAGTATTTAGCTGGCTCTCTAGTGCATCTACTTGCAACGCCGATGACCCAGGTTCAGGAACGAGCCTGGCAAGTTGGAGGGCCTACCGGGGAGAAGAAGACTGAGCATCCTATGGACTACTGTCCTCTTCTCGTGGGGAGGGTGGGAAAGTCACCAGTGTTCGGGTAACCCCTTGTAGTAGCCTGGGGTATGACAGCCTGGACTGACTACATTTGGGAGGCATGTCAGACTATGTGTGCCGACCCATCATTACATGACTTGCCTCCTGGGGAGAAAATGGGAAAATGGATGTTCTGCCATCACACAATGATGTCTGCCTCCATGTTGCAGACCCTGTACCACTAACCGGGCTCTTGCTCCCATTCTACTGTTCAGTCTCCATCAGGGGAAGGGGCCTATCCTGGCAGCCCAACCTCTGGGGGGGCAAACGGGGGGGGGGTTGGGAGTGAGGTAAGTCCTGTGGTGTGTGGCTGGGCTGACCATGTGTAGATCGAACCGATGGGAGTCGTTGGATGAGGAGATAAAGCATAATAAAATAAAATGAAGAGTCAGTATAAACTGTGAGTAAAACAAACCTGCAGTTTAAATCAATTCTGACCAAGAAAAATTATTCCACAGATCATATAATCTGCAGTTATTCCATGGATCATATAAACCCCGGAAAACTATTCTACGGTTTATATTAAATTCTGCAGAATGCTTTTTGGAATTCTGTGGAATTTAAAAACAAAAATCTGAAAAGCATTTTGGAACAGCCCCTGCCCATTGGTTTGTCTGCTAGGGCTTTACTTTAAAAATCAAAACAGGACTTCCGGTGACATCGCTCCTACTATGGCAGCTTAGCTCTCAAGCTCCCTGTGCCCATGATATTCTCCTCATCGAATATTGCACAAAGGGTTCTAAAATTACTCCAAAATAACAAGAGGGGAAGCACTAGATATCTGCTATGAAACTACAGAATTGGTTCTCGATTTTACCGCAGGATTCTACAGAAAAAGATGAAGATGGATCAGGCTCCGAGTTCTTGATCCCATCGCAACACTCTAGGGATACTGCTACTATTCCCAGACGGGGTGGTTCTCTGGCCAAGGTGAAAACCAGCAGGATTAACAAAAACACACCAAATAAAAAACTAGAACCTACAATGGACAGCAAATTGGACAAAATCCTCACAGAGCTCTCAGATATAACATCGGAAGTTAGATCTTTTAAGGAGACCATTACAGAAATGAGATCAGACATTCAGGGTTTGGAGACAAAAGTTACAGTATTAGATCAGCAACAGTCCAACACTTCGAGTGGACACTCTCAAATACAAGACCAAATGAAGCGGATAATTCAAATATGCAAACTGACCACCAAAAGACAAGAGGACTCTGAAAATAGGCAAAGGAGAAATAATCTAAGGATTTATTCAGTCCCAGAAGGAGCCGAGGGACGAAACATAACTGAATTTGTAGATTCTCTTTTATGAACATCTACCTTTAGAATTTGAGCATGTTCATAGGGCTTTAGGCCCCAAACCTACATCTACATCAGCGAGGCCTTGCTCAATAATTGTTCGTTTTCTGAAGTATCCAACTAAGGAACTTATCCTAAAGAAAGCCTGGGCACAGAGAAAAGTCTTTTTTGGGTCCTCACGTATATTTATTGATAATGATTATGCCCCAAACACGCTCAAAAAATGTAGAGAGTATGTCCCTCTGTTCCAAGCGCCAAGACAGAACAAGTATGCCTTCAAAGCTCCATATCCAGCGCTGCTCATGGTACAATTCCCCGAGGGTCAGCAGACATAAAAATCAGCTACAGAAGCATATGTGGACTTTCAGAAGTGAAATATCCCACTTCCACAGAGATCAGAAGGTTCAAAAAGACTGTCATTCGGTTCTTGGGGAGATAAACAAACTGACAAGAGCTTACAGATGCAGCAAACCCTGGAATATATCCACAGCTTCTCATATAAGGGCCTGCAATTGGAATAAGCCTAAAGAGTTCAGACATTTAGAGTCTGTGGAACCCAGGTAGGCCCTTCTCTGTTGGGGTGGGAGCCGGGCATGTACTCTGTTTCCCCCAGGTGCTCGAGTGGACCACCTAAGGAAACATTAAAATTAAAATAGGGGAGGTATTCCCTTCAATTTTATTTGATGGAATGAGGCTTGAAGCGGTGATATTTTCCTTGGGGGGTCTTCGTGTGTGCACTTAATCATTATTTATGTGGAAATTAACAGTGGTGAATTTTGAATAAACCCCATGGTGGTTAAATTAATACTAATAATTGGAGTAGCATTTAGGTACCAGGGTATTGATGGCCCTGCTCCTCTCTCTAACCAGATCATGATCATTAGAGCTATTACCCACACCGATATCCCCTGGGAAGCAGGGGTTCAAAAGAATGTAAGAAAGGCACGGAGCCGAGAAAGACCTATAGACCGGCCCACCTGGGGTGTAGACTCCACCTGGGCTCTGCGGACTCTCGGGCTTTATGAGCCGATACTAAATAATCTCGGTGTATGGGACCAAGACTTGGTATGGTTCACATATCTGGACTGTGTAGTACGGTACGGGCTGCATGCCCATTGGCTCACACTGTGGACCAATAGGCATACAGCCCTACCTACGGTGTCAGTCAGCGGGCGGCGGGGTGCTGCCGCCCGCCGCTGACCGGGGGGAGCGGGGCAGTGGGGCTCAGTGGGTGGGTGGAGAGGGGGGTACTGCTGGACCACCAGGGATATTGGACTTAATTTTTTTGATACAAATGCCCACGATTGGGCTGCAGGCGGTCCACTGGACCACCAGGGATGTTGGACTTTATTTTTTTGATACAAATGCCCGCGATCAGGCTGCAAGCGGTCCACTGGACCACCAGGGATATTGGACGTGGATATTTTTATACTTAAGCCCGTGATCGGGCTAACAGCGGTCCACTGGAAAACCAGGGATATAGGATGTGAATATTTTTGTACTTAAGCCCGTGATCAGGCTGACAGCGGTCCATTGGACCACCAGGGATATGGGACGTTATTTAACTGCACATATGCCCGTGATCGGGCAGAGGAGCACATTGCTGCACTGTGAAGGGGGCGTCAGTCCCCAATGGCTGCTGCCTGGCAGGGTGCCAGGCGCAGGTCGCCGGGGATCTCCGCACCTGCATGCAAATGGAGCCATAATGACATGCAAATGGCCCCATTTGTGCCTTGCATACATTATGGCTCCATTTGCGTAACCTTTTAAATATCGGCGATTAGTTCACATAGCACAGACTTGCTAGTGCATCCCCTGCTCCACTCTGGCCACTGGCGGCTGGTGCAGTGAAACTGCGCCATGCACTGCAAATAACCAGGGTGTGATATTCCAATGATGTTGTGCCATGGCGCAGCTCCGTTGAATATCACCTAGTCAATGCCCCTGCACAGCAAAGTTGCGCTGTGCCCAGGCTTGTGCCACAGCCTGGCGCAGTCTGAATATCTATGCCTGAAATATTAAATATAGGAGAATATATACCAAATCATATAAAACTTAAACATCATTTTAATTGGGGAAATAAAACAATTAGATATTTAGGGATTAGTATCATAAAGAATCCAGGGCAGACCTTTAAATTAAACTATAATACATTATATGAACAAATTAAACAAGACCTTCAGACCTGGACCCACCTACCAATACTGTTGATTAACCGAATACAGGCAGTTCAGATGAACATACTACCCCATCTGTTATATTTAATGCAGTCTATCCCACAAATGTTTACAAGGAAGGAGGAAAGGAGATGGAATAGGGCAATAGTAAATTATATATGGCAAGGTAAAAGATCTAGGATAGCATTAGATAGATTACAAGCTCCTAAGGATAGAGGAGGATTGGCTCTACCTAGTTGGACAGGATACGCCTTAGCCACCCTACTTAACCATATCAGAATATGGTTCTCTCCAGAAGGAAGTGGTCCTCAGTGGATAGAAATAGAAAGAAAGTTGACAACTGCATATTTAGGAGAAAACATGAACTTTCACCCACCTCCATTATACACCTTGGAGTCTGATATGTCAGTATACACATATAGTGACCTTAAGGGGTGGAGTGGATATCTTTCCCACTTGGATAAAGAATTTGGTGCTCGTTGGATGGGGATACCTTGGAGGAATCAGGCTTTTAGCCATATAAATTCAGATGTGGGATTTGGAACTTGGAATGATCTTGGTTTAAAATATACACATCAATTATATTTAAATGGTTGTTTTAAGACTTTTATACAATTGCAGGAGGAGTTCTCAATCCCTAGGCATGACTGGCTTCGATATTTCCAGATTAGACATCTCCATACAATTACTATAGGTCTGGAGATAGATCAAGAGAAGATTCCCCGATCTCACTTCTAATTGAATCCCAGGGAACAGAACCATAGGCATTTAGTACCTAGATTCTATACAGCAGATAGATTGAGAGGCAGACTTGGTTGGGAGAAAGTACATAAGACTTGGGAATTTGAAATGGGAATACAATTAATAGATCAAGAATGGCAGTGGGTCTGGAGATGCTAGCATAGAAACACGGGTTCATATCAGTGGCGTGAATTTGGCTGGAAGGTAGTCTCTAGGTTCTTTTGTACACCTAAAAGTAGTTAGCTACATATGATGCCTCCTACTGGAGGAAATGTAACTCGAAGGATGCCACCCACACTCACATATTCTGGGACTGTCCTGTCTTAAGACCATTTCGGCAGGGGGTGGAGCAAGAACTAGCTGACACAGATACAGAATTTCAGCCACTTACACCGGCAATAGCACTTTTACAACACTTTCCTGTTAGGCTCAAACATAAATCTAAGATAATCTAGCTTCAATATTAATAATAGCAGCCAAAAAGGCCATAACTAAAAATTGGCTTGATCCAGCCCCACCAACAATCAAAGTGTGGGAGGATTTGATATATGATATTTATATAATGGAACAGATGACAGCTAAACTCCAGGGGAAAACCACACAAGTAACTAGTTACTGGAATGCATGGTGGATGAGGATCATGACCCTCAGACATGATCTGATTCCATAGAAGTTTTAGGGATTAGATGGCCATTACATGTTGTCAGTGGGATAGGTGGAAGCTCCTCCTGCACTAGTAGACCAGCATGCTGATATATAGAACACCCAGAAATAATAAGATAATGTAATTGTGTGATCTGATGCTCCCCTTATCTTCTCCTCCCTCCCCGATAGCAAGGAAATACAAATGGACGCCATGCATTTTGTCTGCATATCAAATTATTAAGGCTATGTATAAGTGGTAGGTATCTATGATTAATTCAATGTATTCTAAATTTCAATTATCCTGGAATATGTATAATATGAAAGACAGTGATGTACATCCCAGCACCTGAAGAAAAACTAATAAAAAACTAAGTAGAAAAAGAAAAAATCAAAACAGGTAAATCCCCTCTCATCCAGTTCAGCCATACCACCCTCCCTACCCCACCCTGAGAACCAACTTGAGTCCCTTTATTTGAAGTAGAAATATTTTTATCAGGTCCCATACAGTGCAGCAATCCTTATCCTTCTAATTTCACCACCGGGCCTGAATTCTGGTTTCTTGTCCCAAAAGTGTTTTGAGCACAGCTGCACAAGCACTACTGGAATGAGAAACTGGCATTTTGACCTAGTGGTAAAACTAGAAGGATGAGGATTGCTGTGCAGTGTGGTTGCCGCTAAAAATATTACTTATTCAAATTTGGTGGTCCCGGGGACTCTCAGGCTGGGGTGGGGAAGGTGATGGGGCAGAGATGGATGGGGTGGATTTTTTACTTTCCACTACTAGGAACTCAGAAGTTAATTGACAACCTTCTCTGGTTTGTAGGTCACAGCCTGAAAACAAACATTTTTCCCCTACCTGGGTGCTTGGTGGGGGGAGGGCTGCTGAGTGCTACCAAACCCCCCAACTGCTGCCACAGAATTTCCATAGAAATAGGGAACTAATGCTGCAGAAGTTCTGTGTGCAACAGGGGGAATTGCTGCAGAATTTACACCCAAATTGCTGCAGAAAAATCAGGCCTTGCCCTCTAGTAACATGCACTGCTGCTTTGGGGTGGCAGAGAATATCCCTAACTTGTTATATTCAATTGAAGACCAGCAGCTGGGTTTTATGATATGTTTTCATTGCCTCACTTCAGGAGTGTTTGCCACAGTTGCTGCTACATTCCTTACATAATGACAAGCATTTATTAACCCTAGGGACACTACTGCACGTTCAATCACACACTGGTGTTTTATTCATAACCCTAACCTTCAGTTTCCTTTCATTTGTAGTTCTCATCTTCTGTTCTTAACACTGTCCTAAAGGGGACAGACAATTGTGTCAATTTGCAGTGTTTGTAATGTTACTCTTTTCAGAAATTATATTCACTGCACCAGTGTGAAAAACTAGTTTGTGTCAGTGTTTTCATGGACAACATTCTATGCTGTTTTCTTTCTGGGACTAAGAATTTGGGGTGTTCAGAGTGTCTCTGCATGGATTCAGAGCTCTAGCCATGCACCACTGCCTTATCCAGGGCAGTGCTCAGAGATCTTAATCCATGCAGTGACATAGTGGATGCCCCATATTTCCGGTATCATGAAGAGAACAGTACAGAATGGTTTCTATAAAAAGGAAACAATGCAAAACACAGTGTTTCACATCAACATTTATTCAGGTACAGACAGTTAAACATGGATCACTCAGTGTTCAAAATGTAATTTCTAAAAAATGAACTGTCACAGACGTGCACATCTGCAACCTCAGTAGAGCCCTTCTTGCACCAGCTTGCAATGGATCTCCAGTTTAGTTTGTGCCATTCTGTGTCCTGCACCCATACTTACCCCGTAGCATAGCTTGTGAACCCAATCACTACTTCCCTCTGACAGGCCAAGGTCAATTGCTCGAGCCGCAGGTGGAGTATGGTCTTGTTTTCCACTCTTTACCATATCCCCTCCCTGCATTGAAAAGAATTATATAGCTTTGATTAGCTATATGGAATAGTATGAATACATCAGAGATCTGCTAGACTACGGTTTTCCCCAGTGTACTACCAGTTCCTTATATCTTAACAAACAATGTTATTTATTTACAAGTTAACAATGTTAATCAGTGCAACCAGGAAAATCATATGAAAATAAAGAGGTTAACCAGTAAACACAAGTGCATAACTGTAGACTGACTGAGGTTCAAATTTAGAGGCAGAAATGTTACATTGGCCAAAAATGGCTCATGGACGGAAAGGATAGCCAGGAGGTTAGAGTAAAAAGCTGTGAATGGGTTTGGTATATCTAGATAACCTGGGTTTGATTCCCATAACTTCTAATGGCATACTCTTTGACCCTAAGCAAGCCATTAAACATCCATGTCCTCCCAGGATGCACCTTGACAGGAGCTTTGGTTTAATCTGCATTTCCCAGCCAAAAATGGTAGCATAAAATAAAAATAAGAAATGAAATGCATGCTTCTTACCGAAAAGAGACCTTTTCTCTCTGTTGGAATCCCCCATCCCCACAACCAGATAGTCTAGCCACTTCATTACAACTTGCCTTTTTGTTCTGTATATGTAAGACCAATTGCGAAGGACACAACATTCTGCTACACAGAAATCAGGCTTCTCTAACAAGCGATGTGGCAGGGTGTTCTGGGCATAGAAGAGTTGTCTTTCAGTCCTAAGCTTCTCACGCAGAATAAAAAATCACGTTTGCACATTAAATTAATAGCTACTGCTGAACTACTGGAGAGTCATGTGCCTCTTGGGACCTGATTTCTGTGTAGCAAAGTGCTACAGCCTTCTTGCTTCATCTTACATATGGAAGTGCAAGCACCACCCTGGCAGCGGCACTCAAACTTGCAACCGTAGGACTTGCGCATTCTTGTTTGCAAACGTCTTGTTCTGTATCCTGTGCCAGAATGATTAGCCTGATACCTCAGTTCTGTACCCCCACTCTGTCCTTTCAGGGCCCATTTTATTTTCAGAGATCAAAAGAGGTCCCTCTCACAGGAATTATGGATGTATTTGAAGTTCTCTGATGTGACCTGTGGTCCCAGCTGATGTCGTGCCTTTTGTCCATTCATAGTGCACTTCCCTGCAGAGGCCAGAGGCCATGTGTCTATAGAAACGTAGAAAATTGTGACAGGAAAGGGTCCAGCAGCCCATCTAGTCTGACACCCTACCTAATTGCCTGGCAGGGTTCTCTGCATCCTGGAGGGGCCCAGCACTGGGCAATACTCTTCCTTCACTCCCCCTCCCCCTCTATCCTGTCTACCCAACTAGTCCTCACCTGATCCTGCACTCTAGCAGGGTTCTCAGCATCCTGGAGTGGCCTAGTTTTAGGCAAGTTTCTTCTTTCTCTCCTCTTCCCTCCTTTTCCTTCATCCTTTCTGTTCTCTCTTCCCAACTTATCCTCACCTAGTTCTGCCCCCTGGCAGGGTTCTCAGCATCTTGGAGGGGTCTAGCACTGAAAAATGACTCTTCCTCCCCCACCCCCTTTTCCTTCAGTCCTTTCTACCTAACTCGGCCTCGCCTGACTCTGCTCTCTGGCAGGGTTCTCAGCATCCTGAAGAGGCCTAGTCTTAGGCAAGTTTCTCCCATCCCTTCTTCTCCTTCCCTTTACCATCCCCTCTACTATCTCTACCCAATTTGTCCTTGCCTACTCCTGCCCCTTATTCTAACTCCCTGCCTTATTCTGCCACTGGCAGCAATCTCCGCACTCTGAAGGGGCCAGTTCCAGGTATGACTCATCCTTCCCTACCCTATCCCTTACTCCCACTTCTCTCCTGCTCCCTCTCTACCCCCCTGCACTTAAAGGAATTAGTTCACTTGAACTAATAACTTGCACTTTTTGTTCTGTCTGAGGTGCTCCCAGATTGCACTAGCCCTGTGATAACTTGCCCCTCACAACTGATTTTTTGCTCACTTTGCTCCGGTAATGTTGCCCCCATCTTTATCCTCTCCTTCCCCCCAGCTGTTTTTTCCTGTTTACCCCTCTACCCTTCTTATTGTCCCCTCACTGCACCTCATTCATTCAATAATTGCTAAATAATCTGCCCCTTAACTGTGAACCATTCCTGCAAGGCTTTGGCTCCAAGGATATATTAAATTTCTGTACTATGTTCCTCAAATATGCCACTTGTAATTAAATGCATATTCCACAGTTATGATATATTTAACTGTATGTTATGACAGAAATGTGACTGAATGATTATTTATATTTGTTTAACTGTATGTCTTGTTACCAATGTAATTGAATGTTTAATTTTTTTAAACTTTAAACTGTATGTCTAAATCTTCATCCAATTGTACCCCCATCACACTGGAGATGATCAACTTGTTGTTCAGTGTGCCCTCCTGGTGAAACATTTCAATAAATAAATAAATAAAGTATAGGTCCTAGTCACTATCCAGTTCCCTTACCTCTGTCCTCTTTCTATGCCCAATGTGCCTGTCCTACCCTACCTTGACCCCCTTCCCCACACACACTGCTTTGGCCATCACCACCTCCTCAGGAAATCTAATTTACTTGCTCACCAATCTTTTGGTGAAAAAATGCTTGCTGACATTTCTCTTGAATCCCCTGCCAGTTTCAAAGAATTCCACCATGTCCCTATATTCATACTTTGGATGACTATACCTTTGCAAGCTCCTCTGGTTACCCCTTGCAGGTATTTGTAGGTCTTTCTTATATTCCTTCCTTTCCCTCTAGTCTCTAGGGCATACAGTACATGTTGGGGTCTTTCAGCTTCTTGTGGTACATCTTTTCCCCATATTATCCTGGATCATTGTGGTCACCCATTGAGGCATTACTTCCACCTTCCCATAGTCTTTACACCAGTAGAGACTCTAGAACCTTGCACTGTAGTCCAGGTGCTGACACACCAGTAACCTGTATAGTGGAAGGATCACTTCCTGGCTTCTGCTGCCTATTTCCCTCCCTATGCACACCAGCATCAGCCTTAGCCTTCCCCACTGCCTTGTACTGAGCCGTGAATTTCAGATTTTTCAATATGATTACTTCCAGGTCCTTCTCCTCTGCTGTGCTTTCTAATTCTCCCCTCCCCCCATCATGTAGAGTGCTCATGGGTTCTTTTCCCCTGATGTGCATTACATTTCTTCACAATAATGCTCAGCTGCCAGATCTTGACCATTTTACCAGCCTACCCAGGTCCTCCCTTTGTACTCCTATCCCCTTTTCGGTGTCTGCCCTTGCCGAGATCTTAGTGTCATCCACAAACAGGCAAATATTGACCTTTATGCCCATGCCCAAGATGTGACATCGGACACAATACCGCTCAAGCTTAACCACGCCATCACCTCTGAGACACACAAACTACAAGCCAGTTTGACTTTCACTAACAAAAAAATAAATCCCACTATGAGATATTCTGCTACTTGGAATCTTGAGTACGCCATTTAAACAAAGGAAATACCAATAATTGGAACTTATTTTTTCTGAATAAAAATTATGCACATGTATGGCACAAGAATGTTACAAACAGCTGTAGATTCGTACAAATGTCAAATCTCCTCTAATGTCTTTTTTCGTAATTTTCAAAACTGATGTCATTGGGGTATAATAACTACATTCAAAACAAAAGCTGTCCGTTGCAGCATTGCTACATGTTGTTTCCAGTGTGTCAACAGACTCAATGTGCATAGTTTTTGTAAAGCTATTTTTTCCAAAGTTTAGCCTCTACTGACAAGGTACAGTGGTAGAAGAGTTGGCTGCGCTGTGAGGGGACAGCTGCTTATCCAGAGGCAGTCTATCTCCAGTGTGGACTGCCACAGGCAGCCCTCTGTCCCTTCCAGACTTTGCATGCATGGACTATACAGTGCTCAGTTTTCAAAAGAGTTTTAACCTAGGCACAGCAAGGGAGAACCCCTTTTCAGTAGGGTTCAATATGTTTGCGTTTAATGTTGTGCTTCCTTATTCTGATTTTTAGAGGATCAGTGGTACTTTTATTTGTAATACTGTTGAGGTGTTGTTTGAGTGTTCAAGAGTAGAGCATGAACACCACTTCAGATCTCTGCCGTAAGTGCCGCCTGTCACTACCGATTATAATCTACTGATAGTGTGGGGCTTCTGACTTGTTTGATGTAGCGATGTTGCCATCTTGACAAGTGCAGAGCTGGAGAGGGGCCACTGTGTTCTAGAAATAGTTCTTCTAGCTCGGAGGAACAGTTTCGTTTTGCACACATCAGCTCAAATCCACCACACGGCGTCTCGCACCTGTATCATTAGCATTGTGTTCTTCGAGCCAGTCTGAGGCGTGAAGGAATAAGTGCCACAAATTGGTTTGCATCATGATTTTCAAACTGTCCCCACTTTACTCTCATTAAAGCTGATCAGTGCAACAGTCACCCTGGGTAAGACAAGCAGCCTGCTCCCCCTTGCCACAGCACATCCTTATTACGATTTGTTCGACTAGATATTGTACTGCAAGATCTGTTTAATTAAACATTGATGCAATTATATATTGGGGGGGGTTCAGAAGATTACTCGGTGTACAACTGCACATCATTGTTTTGAGCAGCACATATTAAGAATAACCTTGATGACTCAGAAGTTGATATAGACTTTTAATCCACTAATGTGTATTAAAACTATGAATAAAAATCAATATGTTACCATTGCTGTTGCACTGGATGACCTTGGTTACGGGTTCATCATTTTTTTAGTTCTGCCCCCCCCCCCATACAGACATCACTCCCAAGTTTGAACATGTCTGCATGCATGCTATCTCAAGGGCTTAATTGAAAAACAAATGTGCATAAGTGTACTGTGACATCTATTTAACTTTTCACTTTTCCAGTTTCCTTGTCCTTTCATGAATAACTGTTGTATAAATAACATTTTGATGTGTATATCGTGGTGTGGCTAGAACTGTAACTTTCCTGTACACTCTGCATTGAGATGTGCAATAAATCATTCCTTCTTTTACATAATGGTTTTGCAAATGACCCTTTGCAAAACTGTCAGCATTAATATTCAGAAGCGCAATATCTCTGCATATGCTGTAGTACCCTTAATTATGAGCATCTTGTCAAAAAAAAAACTTTACCATTGCTCGCCTTGTCAGATTTCCCTTTCTGGTGCATCCATTAGCACAGAAAAGGTTAAAGCCCAATAATTGCATGTTGAGTTAATGTTAGCACCTTTATTCATTGTGAATATTACCTGGCTATAAGAGAATGCACTTAATGTTTTTAAAATGGTTCTTTATTTTAAAGTCTGTGCTGTGAATCCTATTTAAAAAATTTTATTTTTTTTGTAGTGGAAGATAACTTACTTCTTTCTCCAGCTGTTTCTGATTTTAGGGGATGTCCCTGATTTTGTCTCAGATGTTTCTTCGGCCCTAAATAATGCAGCTCTGTCACTGAAGAGTAGAGATTTGAGCATAAAATGATGCAAGACAGTAGATTCACACTCTAGTTCTTTAGAAAATGTTTTCCACACTATGCCCACTTTTGTAATTGCTCTAGGAGCTGCTATTACCAGGTTTAAGCTGTTTCCCTGATTTTGTTCATGAATGGAGACAAAGACTACATATAAATAATACAAAATCATGGTAACATGAAATGTTCTTCCATGCGCTTTCGTGTCTGTAAATGTATTGCTTGGATTTGCTTCTTTCTGTGCCTATTGTTCATAAGTTTGTCATTGCTAGGGTCACCCCTGTAAAAGAAATGCATGCTTCGGGCCGTTTCATACAATTGTCCAAGTCTGTGTATGGTTGCTGGTGAACAAAATGGCTGCCACTACACATTTACAGTCACTTCAATACCAGTCGCTCATTGTTTGTAAAGTAATTTGGAATACAATATGGATTAAAAGCACCATATAAATGTCTTCTTCTTCATTTTCATCTTTATTATCATCCTCCTCTTTATTATCATCCTCATCGTTGTGACCTAGTGGTTAGAGAACTGAAGTACAAAAGAGATCCAAGGTTAGAATCCCTCCTCAGTCACTGGCTCCCTGTATGACCATGACCAAGTCAGTTGACTTCCACGTGCATCAGTCCTGCTTGCTATACCACTGGGCAGAAGCAGGACACCACTGAAAACATAAGGCTGCATCTCAGTATGGCTGTACTGTTTAAGCACATTGCAAAATAAATAAAAAAGTAGTTGTAGAATATTGGTGGCAGTAAATGCAAAGAGGAAGCCCTGCTTTTATTCATTCTGTAGCAGCACTGCAGCCTCTAATTAAAAGTGCCTTGTCCACAATTGTCCATATCTTGTATTTGAAAAAAATGGAGCAAATCAGTTCCTACAAGTACTTTGATCTTGCTGCAAAGCTAGAAAACTGCCTTTGTTTCTTTTTTTTTCTTTTCAGTAGTGAAATGGGAATTTAGTTTTTACCTGTGCTTTTACATTTGCAGTGTGAATTAAATGTTCTAAAAAATCTTGCTTACTATACTAGGTTCTAAGGTGACATCCATAAAATATTCAAACCACACTAGCAACTAGAAGTGTGAATAATGTATATTTATTGAGTTAAATCACTGAAATGGTTACCCAGTGGAGAGGCGTGATTGATGGTATTTTCTCCACATGTAACACAGTAACATAATTTCTCAAATCTCTGCATTATGAATTCACACTTTAACAAAAACCTTTCGCTTTCAGTAAGGAGCCTTCTGCAAGGATTTACTCAACCCACTTAGTCAAACCTTTATCCATGAAAAAGGTCAAACCTTTACAAGAGTGTTGCTGTCAAAACTTAAACTGCTGTACAGTGGATACTCTTAGAATAGATCATTTCTAAAGTACTTGTATTATGTTGGCCTGTTGTTAATGATGAAGCATATCTGTTTAAAAAGGAAGAGTGGGAAAATGTTTTCTTTGTGCTCATATACAAGTTAATTAGTTACTAAAGCTTGTTTAAGATTCTGTTGAGTCAGCATTCTGATTTAAGTGCCTCAAAACAGAGTTAAATATTTCACTATCTAGCTGTGTCCCTGAGGACAGCTAACAGCTAATATTCAGCTGAACTAGTAGGAGAGCGACTTTGTCTTTTTATTGTAAATCATCTTGGCTTGGACAGCACTGCCCTTTTTCTGAAATGTGCTGGATCCGTGAAGCAGTTTTCTCATGATGGATTAGGCAGTATGGCCATCAGCACCAGATTTTGACAGTCAAGACGCCTCACAGCTGAAACAATGATCCTTCACTGCTGGGAAGAAATTTCATTTCAAAACTTTTTGCTGTGCACTTTTTAACCACGGTTGCCAAGGAGTCAGAATAGCAGTTTGTGCCTTGTAACTTTAGGGAGTTTTGCCTTTAAGTCTTAATGAGCATCAAACCCAGAATAAATGAGTGAATGGATGAATATGTACCAGTTTGGTACTTTTTTAATTTTTTTTGCTTTTTTAATTTTCACTCATTTTATTAAAATCTGATAGAAATTGATTGAGACTAAATTTCAAATTATTGACCATGGCCTGGGGCAAAAGGTTACAGGCAGCAAGCAGGACAAAACGATTGCAGTATAGTGTCACATTCACTAATGATCAGTGCAAGAATATTCACTAAGATCCAGAGAACTACCTTATTTGAAAAAAAAATCTTCAGTTTTCAACTCTTCAATTACTGCTTATCGCTTTTCTAAAATATTTTAGTTAACTGTTCAAAGTAGATTTGAGGTGTTAGCTTCTGTGCTTTTTACCAAGCTGTTTTTGCCCCGTACTGATGTAGTCATAGAACAGATTTATGAAAGGATAAATGAAACCCCCTTTTTAAATGCAGTCTGGGATTTGAATCTTCACAAACCACAGGGATGAGTTCTGCATATGTTTTCTTTCTTTTTTTTTTAACAGAGATATTTACTGAGGTTGCAGTTACACAGCACACTTGAGAGAGAATTAAGCAAAAGCTTCTTGACTGTCCATCCAATACTTAAATACAACCCTTCTCATTGAGTGCACGGACGCTAGCTTAAAGTATCATGAATTATTTATCCTCTTCGTTTTGTACTGTTATGCCCCTAACCTTTGGGGTGTATTAAAAACAGTGAAATCTGACAGTAAAAACTTTACACCAAATGGCACAGCGAGCCTATCCATTTCAGTATGATATCATCTCCTTATTTATAGCCACTGCAGCTGTCAGTCACTCATCCCCACTAAAATATGTAAAACAGAATATGTTCCCTGTATCTGCAGTATAGAATGGAGAAGAGATCCTGGCTAAGAGGGCACACTAAACCTGTTCCATTCAAACTGGTCTAACACACAACAGGGTGCTCTGTAGCATAAACTGTCCTGTTCACACTTTTGTTCCCTCATGAGGTGAAATCTGAGTCTAAACAAAATAATGTACATTACTCAACTAGTCCACTTTTGTATGAAAAGCAGGATATTATCCTGCAGGAGAAGGTGATTTTGTTCCCATTTGGTAGACCTGATAAACAATATTGTGCCATTGTGATAGCATGGGGGGTCTCTTTGTAACCAGCTTTTTGTAATACTGTTCCTAGCTGCTGCCAAGAAAATACCCACGAGATACTTTGTTTGCCAATCCTGCATGTCTGCAGAGTACTGAAAAGAAAAAGGGTTGAAGTTAATTTAATTTGGGGGAAGACAGTCTCCCATAGTGCTTTCTCCAGATCTCCCAGGAATGTACGGAGCCTTGGGCATGTGTATGTGGGATGCAACCCATTCCCAACTCCATCTCTAACAGTGTACCAACGTAGCTGTCCATCATTTGACCTGCGGTACTGGGGTGAAGAAGAAGCATGCCATGCATTTCCAAATGCACTCCCACCCAAACATGGAAGGCAGTCACCTTATGTGTGTTAATGCAAGCCTGAGTATATTGTGCCAGAGTTAAAACTAGCTACATATTGTTTCATAACCATATGTTTGCATCGGAGCAGTGTCAAACAAAAATGGAACATCTCACATTCTAAAATCATTAGTTTCAGCCCTCCGATCTGTACACTTTGAGCTTGAACAGCGCTGAAATGCTACATGAGTAAACACAGAATCCCAGCTTTCAGTTCTGCAGTGTGAGATGATAAGGAATTACAGGGCTGCCTTGTAGCTTACATAGGCACATGCAATAACGGATGTGGAAATTCGCTTCCAGCATTAAACTGCCAAAACAATATATAGCAAGCAGCTTGTGTAATATTGGTTCTTGTATTGTTGTACTTTCTAAAATTTTCAAACAATATTATTTCTTCAGTCACCATCTTCATATCATATATTGCCAAAAGCAGGCAGCTGTGAAGTTTTTGTGCTGCCATTTTGAAGGCCTGCAGCCATTCTTTTGTCCCATTTATTTTTACCTGGTCTTGTTCTTCGGCATGTTTATTCTCCATAGCAGGATGATTCATGATGAATGTATTCCCAAATCACACCAACAACTCCTTACCACTGTGCTACTCTGTCCCTGAGTTACTCTTTGATTGGTCTCTTCATGTAGTACAATAATACAAAGATGGATTGTAGGCTGGTCTCTGCAGGGATAGACTGACACATGGATCAGAAACTCTGCCAGCATGCTCCTAATTAAACAGTTACCATGGATAGTAGAATCAGAAGGAAATCTGAGGTTTACCGTTCTATTTTCTGCTGTCAAACAACACAAGTGGCCTAATGTTTGGATTTCTGAATTTCAAATCATGTAGAGACTTTGACTTTTCTTCAGCACTCTGTCTAAGTTAGGTGTGAAATAAAGCTTTGTGACTTTCCTTTTTTCCTAAGTCAGATCTTCCTGGACTCTTTTTCCATGTCATCTCATCCCCCATCATAATATCTTTATGTCCTTGACTATCTGTGCACAATGAACCTGCTGGTGGTTGCAGGAGTAGCAGTATTGTAAAGCCTGTCTGGAAATATGACCAGGCTAAATTCCTACCGCCCAATTTTTCTGTTGTCCTGTAAGGGTAGCCACATACTGCAGAGTGCCCACCACCTCCAGAAAGGCAATTCTAGAGGCGTGTTTACACAGCTTTAGCTTGGCAGCAGCTTTTAACTTTACTTGCTCCTCTGTCCTGTGCCGATGCCAGAAATGTGTCCACATGACCTCTCTCAGTGTCGATGCAAGCTGTGCTTGAGAGGGGTCATGAACTTGGGGGGGATGTTTTGTTGACGTTGGAGGATGATGGTCCCACATCAGATCCCAACCCCACAAATAATCCTTGCTGTGGCCGTTCCCCAAACCTAAATGTGTAATAGTGGTCCCAGTTCCCAAACAAAGCAAACTGACCTGAAGAGTTTTTTCCCCCTCTCCTTTCGTGCTGCTGGAGCTCTGCTCTTCTGTGCTGCACTTCCTGGGTAGTTACAGGAATCATGGGAGTACATCAAAGGATCATGGGTCCTGAGTGTGATACAGCAATGTGAGTGGTGCTACCAGTCAACCGGCAGCTTACACCACTCGCTATGCATCTCCAACTTCACTGCAGCTTTGGGAGTGGATCAGGCATTGACTTTTTGTGATCGAATGAGTGCCCCCCACTACTACATTTGCACCACAGTAACACATCCAGTCTGGTCTCTGTGGTGCAAACATGGTAGCATGAATGCTCCTAAAGTTTGTCTTGGGGAAGAACGACCTTTACACCAGAGCAGACTCCTCTCGTAACTTAAATGATACTCTTTCTGTTTTATATTTATAAAGGCCTCTATCTGTTACAGTACGCTAGACTTCATTTTGAAAGAGACTCACTCAAACTGAAAGACACTGATGTTCATACAGCTGCAGTGCATTGCAGTGTTAAAGAAGAATAGGAAAAAGCTAAGCACATGCTGCCAGGGGCAGAGGCAATTCTAAGGTTTTCATCCTGAAGATACTAAAATGTGGTTCTAGGCAATGATGTCACAGAACTGTCTTAAAGGTTGATAAAGGAGTCTTATGTTTTCAAGATGAGTTAAAAAATCTGAAGGGCAAAGCCAATGATAACCAATAGCAATATCTGCTAAAGAAGTATAGTAACTGTATCCTTTGGGATGGCTAATCCCAGGATGACTGAAGAAAGCATTTTTTCTTTCTTACCTACTGTATGTCTCCAAAGAATTCAATCCCCCCCCCCATCAAGGTGAAAAGTAGAGCTCACTCACTAGCAGTCAGAGAGACACCAGTTATTTTTAGTAGTCATTATGTTGGCCTCTGTTCCTTTTCTTTTCAACTTAATGCAGACATACCCAGATGATGCAATCAAGAGTGTGTGTGTGTGTGTGTGTGTGTGTGTACGCGTGCAAGTGTGTGTACTATATAGTGTTTGTATTATACAGGCCCAGTAGCACCTATACATTAGGGTTGAAAAGGCAGTTTAATGTTAATCCCCAGTGTTTGCACATTAATAACTGTGTTGTCCTTGGACTGATTTGCCAGTAATGTGGCATGCATTGAGTTGGTACCAGGCTATCTGGATCTTGTAATTTGATAGTGATTGGTTCAGTGGTTTAAAAGTTCTAGAAGGTTAAAAATTAAGACCTTTTTTTTTGTTTTGCTCACAGCACAAAAATGGTTGCGATTTGAAATTGATAAAATTGACACATAAAGGTCTGCTAAAGTTTGTCTCAAGGATGATCCTTTTGTAGTTAGTTATTTTTAAATAAATGTTTAGTTTTTGAGTTAACAAAAGTTTGTTCTATGTTAGCATATGCACAGTACAAAACCTGAATGTTCTAAAGAAAAATGTATTTTTGAAAAAAATATTTGCTGAATGGTTGCATCACCCAGTGGTGCAAGTGGTAGACAAGAAGTATAGGAACTCAGGCATTGGCAAATATAAAACGCAGAATGAAGTTCCACAATCTGAAGGATAACTGTATAGATACTATGGGAGTCAATTGCGGATATTGAAGTATTTCTAGGAAAATATTGTTGTACAAGTCAAATTATGTGATGGAATCCCTGATTTCAGGTCACAGACCCAGAAACTGTCATTATTTTGCTGGTTTAGGAAATTCAGTTCCAGTATCAGTGGGAAGAAGTACAGAAACTCTGTTCCTGCTGCAAAAAAGGTACAGGAACTGAGTTCCTGTGTATTCCTGTTCACTTTCATCACTGGCATCACCCAAAAATTGGCGATGTGACATAATTTTACTGGTAGTCACATAACCAGTAAAGAAGAAGAAAAACAATTGCACACTGAGAACAAAATAAGGAAGGGGAGATCTTGCTGAATCTTTTGGGGTCAACTATGTAGTGTGGCTGGATGATTGCTTTACTATTTTTGTTTTCCTAAATAATTTATTTTTTATACATCAAATGATGAAACCTGTGTGTAGTTATATCACTCACTTGCGGTACTTGTATTACGTGCACCTTCCCCAAATGTGGTTACCTAACTGCTATGTGTTATAACCATAAGCAGCGGTTTCTAACATTACCTTTACAGGTGCCCAACTTCATCACAGGTATCCCCATCCTGCCCTTCCCTGCTTTTTTGAAATAACCCGTGGTGAGTGACAAATCTGGCTGCTGGTATCCCTACTAACCCTGAACCAAGCTGTTTTACTAAATTTACCAGTGGTAGGTGCCCATTTCCCCTGCCAGTACCCTTTCCTTTCTGACCCAGTGGATGAATTAATTTCTATTGGTGACAGGTGCCCAGTCCTCACGCTGGCGCCACACCCACACATATGTCAGTTTTGCTGGTGGTGGGTGCCCAATCCTTATACCAGTATCCAACCTTCCCACCAACCCATGTAAACTGAATTTCACCCTTGTGCACTCTCTAGCATCCACCCTGCACCGTCATCCATGTGCATCCCTCATTGCAAATTCTCATGGCCAAAAAGTGCTGTTCCTCAGTGTCCCTCAACATGCTCCTCTACCTGCAATGAAAGGAAAAAATGGAGAAAAACCTAAGCCTCCAAATGCACCTAATGTGCGTCCACATGAACTATGGCTGTTCTCCTTTGTCCACCTTTAAGACAAGACTCTTTGATAGAGATTTACAGTCATACACACACAGAGATATAAAAATATGTAGTCGTACACATTTGCTTGCACGTAGACACAGTCACATTCACACACTTGTACACACTTGTCCTCGTTTAGACATGTACACATACGCAGAGACTCATACATATGAACAGCTGTGCTGTCATCGGTACTGCAATACACACTTGCATAGAGAAATGCTGTTATATAAATAGGAACACACAGTCACACACACACACACACACACACACACACACACACACACACACACACACACACGCATGCCAAGAGATAGCAAAATGCAAACATAAACTAGAAGGACCGTTTGGTCTGCTTTCTTAAACCCAGCGGTTTTAAACTTATTTCAAAGACAAAAAGAGGGGATGCTCCCATCGGAAGAATCCTGGTAATTTTCAACTAAACAGAGAATGAATTGTGCCTTTAAACACAGAATTTAGTTTTGTGTTTAGTACCTTTTTACAAGGTTTTTTTAGCATGATAGTTTAACATCAGAATACTGGCATTATTTACATTGTGTTATAAAACTAATATGTTATCCCATATTTTTAAAAATGTTTTTTTTGCCTGGGCTTTGCTGAGATGTCTTAAATTAATTAAAATTAATTTGGTTCTGTATTTAACATGAGCAGCTCCTTTTTAATCAAACCCAGTGACAACAGTTGAGTGGAACCCTAGAGCCCCCCCCCCCGGTGTCTAGGGGTATAGTGGTAGTGGCCTGTGTTTACCCAGGCCATGCTGAAAATGGGGTGTCCGCTGATCCCCCTGTGGTGCTGGGCTGTGGAGGAAAAGCTTTGATTACCTGGCTTTAAACAGTTCTTCAAATAAACAAGACAACTGCATAACATGCAAGAACAAGGGGATCCCTTTCAATAACAGCTAATCCAACATTCAATAGTTACTCCATGGAGCAGTTGATATATAATGGTGGGTGAACTTTACATTTTGTTCAGAACCACTGAAGTTGCATAAGAACATTAAAGTCTCTGGACCGCGGTGGTCACATTGAGTCCTTTAGCAGAGAGTCCATTACGAGGCGTTAAACGGATGACCCCAAACATTGCAGTCAGCCCAGTTTCTCTTAAATGAGAAAATATTTAGCACATGCTGCACAGTTTCAGAACAGTTCTGTCCCTTACCCTCTCTTGCAGCAATCGCTCAAATTCAGGGCCATTGCTTCTAGGTCCAAATAGGGCTCTTTTTCCACTGCAGAGCGGTCCAGTTTACCTCACAATTCAAGGCTGTCTGCTGCTCCCTTCTGACAGTACACTCTCTGCCTTGCTAAGGGCTGCACACTTCAGGGCCCCAGCTCTGCTGCATGACTGTCCCTTTTCCTGTACAGTGCTGACCAGGCACCTTCGGCCACTTCCACCCTCATTCTCTAACTGGCACATCTTCCCAGGGCCGGATCACTACACACCCCGGGACCCATCATCTTCCCCACTGACACCCTGCTCTCTCTCCAGCCTGGCCACATGGCTCAGCTGCCTCCACCCACAGCATGGGATCAGGGTTCAATTCTCCAAATCCCTTAAACAGGGAGCTGCTTACAAAATGTCCGATGCCACATGATTCCTGATTTCTTGTGATACCACTACCTGGAAGAAACTATAATGATGCTTAAGTGGGCAACTGGTCCCACTCAAAGCCTCCCACCACCTTCCAGTCCCTCCAAACTTGGACCCTGGACCTCAGAATTTGACCCCCCTACATTCCCTTGCAGCTTCTTGAATTTCCCTCAATCGCCCTTCCCAGGGACCAGTGACTGACAGCCCCAAAGGCAGCAAAACTGTTAACCCCTTTTCTTTTTTCTCAGAGGCAGGGACAGAAAGTCCCAAACAGCCAGGTCATAAATGTACATGTCCAGTGCAAATAGATGCCGCCTCTAAACCCACAGGGGTGTTAATATCTCTCCCATGCCAGAGCACTTGCCATACCAGTGAGCTTAAAAGGTGCCAAAACAGCCACCCCCCAGAGGCCCACCCCAGTGGGATACACGCACTTCCCCACCTGGCAAATATGTGGAGAATTTAAGGCTGACACCACTGAGGTGGCAATAAGAAATACAAGGGATACCCAACTACAATGATCCTGCTCCCTCACTATGCCCGTGACTAGTCCCCTCCCGGCCATCCACCACTACACCTACCAGATGGATTGCTTTCAGCCCAAAATGTGGCATCCCTGGTTCCCACTCGCAGCAAAACCTAACTCTACTTTATCAAAATGCTGCCTACTGCCTGTACTGAACCCCCCGTTTTAACTGACACATCCCCCATATACACATTAATGCATGTTAACACAGTGAGCTACATCACGAGACAAGATATACTAACATACTAAAATGCCAGCAGAATAGGCCTAATGGTCTTTTATGTCTGCTCATTTGGTCAGTCCCCACCCTGGGAGCTGACCTTGCTGCCCCCCTCTCCCTCTCTGTCTTCTCCCTTCCCAGTTCCAGATATTCTCGCTGCACTGGTTTTTGCTTCCAGAACCCTTCCTCTGTACCTGTCCCACCCCCTCGTAAACCCCTCCACCATTTCTGCCTCCACCAGCCCCCTGGGCAGTGCATTCCATGGCTCCATCACCCTCTCAGTGAAGTAGCACCTCCTCCTTTCTCCCCTGAATCTCCCCCAGCTTCCACCCATGCCTCTAGTTGCCCCCCTTCTTCGGAGCACCCTGACTGCTCCTCCTGTATTTATCCCTTCATGTACCTGAAGACCTCTATCATGTCCCCCCGATCTCTTCTCTCTTCAAATGTGAACATATTTAGCTCTTCAAGCCTCTCCCCATAGGTCCTATCCCCAAGCCCCAAATCATTTTGGTTGCCCTCATCTGGATCATGTCCAGGAGTTCAATGTCCCTCTTTTAATGTGGCCTCCAAAACTGCACACAGTACTCGAGGTGCAGCTTCACCAAGCAGTTATACCGTGGGAGTATCACTTCCCTCCTTCTGGAGGTGAGTCCCCTACTGATGCATCACAGCATCCTGTTGGCCTTTACCACTGATCTCCTACAAGTGTCCGTGTTGTTCATCTTGACATCCACCACCACCCCCAGGTCCCTCTCTGCCATCGAGACTTGTAGCATTTCCCCCCAAAGATGTACACTTGCCCAGGTTTCTGGCTCCCAGGTGCAGTACTTTGCATTTCCCTGCATTGAACCTCAGCTTCCACTTTCTAGACCACCTTTCCAGAGCCTCCAAGTCCCCCTGTAGGGCCACCGTCCCCTCCTCCCCATCCACCACTGCCCCCAGTTTTGAGTCATCCGCAAAGAGACTCATCTCACTCCTGATACCCTTCCTTATGTTAGAGACATAGGTGTTGAACAGGAAGGGCTCAAGGACCGGTCCCTGAAGGACTCCACTAATGACGCTGCTTGGGGATGAGACTATCCCGCCAACCACGACCCTCTGGGTCTGGTTCTGGAGGCAATTGCTTATCCATGTGATCTTCTGGTTCCCCACCACCATTTCTCCCAGATTATCCAACAGGCCCCCATGAGGAATAGAGTCAAATGCCTTGCTGAAGTCAAGAAAGAGGACGTCCACTGGTCTACCCACGACCAAGGCACTCGTCACCCAGTCTAGAACTCCACAAGATTTGTCTGACATGATTTCCCCAGGATGAATCCATGCTGTCTATCATCCAGGCACCCTAACTTTTCCAGGTCCCCCCCAGTCTCTCCTTGACAATGCCCTCCATCACCTTGCCCACCACCAATGTCAGGCTTATGGGCCTGTAGTTCCCTGCCACCTCCTTTGATTCCCCCTTGTGGATAGGTACTATATGCACCATCTTCCAGTCCTGGGGCACCCACCCTGTCCTCAGAGAGATGCTGAAGAGCTCCGCCAGGGGGTTTGCCAGGACATCTGCCACGTCCTTCAGCACTCTGGGATATAATTTATCCGGCCCTGGTGCTTTCTCCGTCTTAAGAGACCTGAGGGCTTCTCTCACTCTCTCTCTGCCATGATTTCCACCTCCACTACCTCGTTCCCCTGCTTTGCCTTCCCCCACCTGCCAGTGATGCCCCATCCCCAGACCCACCCGATCGGTAAGGGTCCCCTCCTCAGTTTCACCATCTCCTCCCATGTATGATGCAGCCCCCCCTTCCATTTTCCTTGGTGAAAACTGAGGTGAAGTACTTATTTAGTACCACAGCCTACTCCCCCGGGTCTTGTGCCCATCCCTCCCCTGTTTTAATCTTGCTAATCTGCCCCTTCACCTTTCATTTTTCCCCAGTGTATCTAAAGAATCCCTTGTTCCCCCTCCTAATTTCCCTGGCCAGGTTCTGCTCCTTCCTTGCCTAATCGCCCTCACCACCCTAGTGGCCCTTCTGGCCATCAGCTCATACTCTCCTCAGTCCCTTTCACTCCTTGAGCACTTGAATTGACTATAGACCGTCTTCTATTCCCCTCACCACCTATTGAACCTCTCTGGTCCTCTAGCAGGGTTTTCAGGCACTACTGCATTTTCATCTTACTCTTGCGAAGGTGCTGGTAGCATTCTGCACCCCCCCCCAAAGATTTCCCACCTACTGTCAGCATCCATGTCTTGCCCAGTCCCATCCAAGAGCTCCTTAAGGATCCTTCCCATTTCCTTGAAATCCTCCCCTTGAAGTCAGTTACCTCCGTCTTTGTGCAGCCTTCTACGCCTCCTAGGTTCAAGCAGAACCAGACCATGGCATGGTCACTCCCTGCCAACGGGTCCATTACCTCCAGGCCCCCAATCTGGTCACAGTCTGCCAGGACTACATCCAGTATCCTGTCCTCCCTGGTTGGTTCCCCTACCTGCTGAGTTAGGAACGTGTCCTCAAAGACATCCAACAACCTCTGTTCCCTGGCCACCGAGGATGTCATAGTCTCCCAGTCTGTTCCTGGCATGTTTAAGTCCCCGAACACCACCACCCTTCCCCTTCCCAATCTGCAGTGTCACCCAACATCTGCCACCAGACTCTCCTCCGCCAGCACAGGGGGTCTATCCACCACTCCTATGTTTACTTTCTTGCCCCCCTTGTTATCAAGGTGACCCAAATTGCCTCCACAGTTCGCTCCGCCTCCTCCTCCTCCTCCTCCTTTAGCAATGCAGTTTTTGACTATTATTGCTACCCCTCCTCCCCTTCTCTCTCCCCCCCACCGTCCTTCCTGAACATGGTATAACCCTCCAGGTTCAGGTCCCAGTCGTGCCCTGCGGTGGCCCAGGTCTCAGTGACCGCTGCCATATCCACCTCTCTCTCAGTTAGCATTGCCTGGAGCTCAGGCATTTTATTGCCCAAGCTTCTGGCATTTAGCAGGACTACCTTCCACCCTTTCCCTATACTTCCATTTTCCCTACTCATGTTCCCGTGGGGATTCTGTCTTCCCCTGGTCTGCACCTTACCAGTCGGCCTTTTCTGCATTCCTCCAGCTCCCCAGGGGGGTGGAGACAGAGTCCCTCCTTTATCGGACCCCCCTCAACAGCCTTTTCTCCCATCCCTCCCCCTTCACAAGTTTAAACCCCACCTTTCACCAATAAACCACTCTATTTTCAACTTAAGGATTTCCTTCCCCTCTGAATTGAGATGGAGCCTATCTCTAGCATACAGCCCCTTATCCTCCCAGGTCTCCCCCAATCCCCCATCCACCCATACCCTCTGGCCCCACACCACTCTCTGAACCACTGGTTTATCACCCTAATCTTCTTCTTGTGTTCCCTACTAGCCCTTGGCACCGGCAGGATTTCCAAGAAGGAAATCATGCATCCTATATCATAACAGACCCAGGCAAGCTCCCTTAACTGTGCCTGTATCTCTAGCTCACTATTTCTCTCAATGTCATTGGTATCCAGGTGGACAAGTATGTCCGGGGAACCTCCACAATCCTTTGTCAGCTGGTATACCTCATACTTGGCCCTGTGCACTGTTAGTCCAGGGAAGCATTTTGTTATAACCAGGCAGGCTTCTCCCTTCCTATCCCATTTGATCCCCCTGATCATGGAATCACCCAACAGGAGCACTCTGGCCGCCCCTTTTCCTCCATCCCCCCCCCTTCCCCATGTCCCTCATCCTTTCTACCGGCCCATCCCCTCAGCTGGCTTCTTGCTCCTCCTCTATATATAACAGATATATATATATATATATAACAGATGCAAAATTCAAAATTACTAACGCATTATGATATTATTGCATGCACATTAAAACATTATTTACTATCTGCTAACCAACATAAGAGAACATTCTGGCTACACTAACCTTTCAACACAATGATTTTGTTTTCTTTTCGAAACATGGAGCGAGATACATTTCCTCCAAAGTCTCAAGACCCAATAAGCAAACAGAGTCACTGAAAGGAGTTGATCTCCCCTATTTCACAGTCCAGTGGAGTACTAGTCATCACCGTTCTGTGGGGCTTTCTCATGACGTCCTTCCCAGTGGCTGAAGTAGTATTCAGGGTCAAGTTTTGTACAAGGCCAACAATAGGAATCCACAGTATCTACATTGAAGTTGATGCAGCTACCATCAAGGTCCTGAACCATGGCATAGTTCTTATAAAGGGTCAGTCCCTTGAAAGCACGTTTGGCATCGATACCCTTGGCTATCTGCTGGGCTTCTTGCGGCTGGTACAATGTACTATGGACATGCAGATTATGTCTTTGGTAGACCTTATCAGAAATCCCACAGAATACCCAATCTGATCTTTTCTTCTCGACTATGTCCCACACCTGCTCAGGCATGTATGGGTAGTCATACTGTGGGAATTCTTGTTTCACATGCCTCCTCATGTGTTGCTCTGCTTGGGATCATTCAGGGAGACTTCTGATGGATGTCTGGGGTACTCACCCTGGAGGGAGCCACACTCCATGCTCATACTCCCGCTTCTGATGCTGGATCTCCTCTGCCTGTCTCCATCGATCAGAAGGCTTGGATGAGGTGGCACCCTAATCTTGTGGCTCCAGCACCTTTGCAGAATAGAAGGAAGTGCTGCTACAGTTTGCAACCCGATCCTCTTCCTCTCTGGTCTCCATCTGGGCTTTGCTCACTTTGGGCTGTGGCTTCTTTGGTTTACAAATGCCTGACTTCTCCTCCTGTGGGCTCTGCAGAGTTTTGGTTGAAGGGGGCACTTGGGGGGGGGGGCACAGATTCTCCACCTTTGCTTTTGGGCACAATCTGAGGGGTAGGAACAGTCTTTGCCAAATCAGCACTGGTGGCTTAACTTCAGGGCCTGGCAGGGCTAAAATCTTCTGGAGTCAAAAGGTGCTTGGGCTGAGCTGCTCGACTCTTCCATGAGCATGGCCCCGCGGGTCACTCGCAGTGGGGATATCTTCAGACAATGTGGCCAGTACTGCAGCCATATCTTCTCATCCTCCAAGTCTGGTATATTCCAAAGTCAGTGAAGCACTGGATCGACTTGGTCCCAAAACACTCAGGCTGAAGCTCCTACAAACAGCACACACAGGCAGCAACATTTCC
This sequence comes from Neoceratodus forsteri, assembly GCA_016271365.2. Taxonomy (NCBI): domain Eukaryota; kingdom Metazoa; phylum Chordata; order Ceratodontiformes; family Ceratodontidae; genus Neoceratodus; species Neoceratodus forsteri. The sequence goes on from CM057453.1 coordinate 25,070,176, forward strand.
TGGGCCCTTATTGTGACATAGAGCACAGTCCACTGTTGCAGTCACCTTACCCATTTGCACCCACATCCAAGAGAACATTTTGGGTGGTACCATAACACCTGGTGGTGTAGGTGCTTGAGCCATCTTTCAGCAGTCTTCATAATGGCAGTCCACAGGTACCAACAACCATGACTAGAGCAGATAAATCTTTTGGCAAATCTAGCTTGCACTCCGATCTGGGGCTCCAACAGAGACACAGGAAATGTGACTCCTCCCCACCAGACCAGGCGGTCCAGTCATTAACTGTCATTTGGTCTATTAGCATGGCACTCACATGGACCAAACACTATATCTCAACTATGCAGACCTGCTGGTGCCTCTCAGACCACCCAAAGGTGCAAACTGTCCCAGTCCAAAGTACCATATGGACTGAGCAATACTTTAAACCAATTTCCAGGTACAGCCACAATCTTTGCCCAGCACCTGCGTTAAAAGTCCAAAATAGGTCGGGACACCCCAAAACATACATCCTGGATGAGCCCCCACATTTTATCCCCCCTCCCCAGTGTCTAGGGGTGTGGTGCTAAACGTCTGTTGGGAGGTTGGGTGACCACAGCAGCAGAAAACACAGTTCTAGTGTCCTTCATTTACTAAGGCCATGCTGAAAACATGGTGCCCACTGATCCCCTGTGGTGCTGGGCTGTGGAGGAAAAGCTTTGATTAGCTGGCTTCAAACATTTTTTCAGATAAACGGGAGAACTCCGTAACATGCAAAAACAAGGGGATCCCTTTTAATAACAGTTAATCCAACATTCAATATTTACTGCATTGAGCAGTTGATATATAATGGTGGGAGAACTTTACATTTTGTTCAGAATCGCTTTGGTCACATAAGAACATTAAAGTCTCTGGACCATGGAGGTCACATTGAGTCCCTTAGCAGAGAGTCCATTACAGGGCATTAAACGGACGACCGCAAATATTGTAGGCAGCCCAGTTCCTCTTAAACAAGAAAATATTCAACACATCCTGCACAGTTTCTGAACAGTTCTGCCCCTTACCCTCCCTTGCATTGATTGCTCAGATTCAGGGCCATTGCTTCTAGGTCCAAATGGGGCTCTTTTTACACTGCAGTGCAGTCTGGTTTGCCTCACAATTCGGGGGGGGGGCTGCTCCCTTCTGACTGGTACACTCTCTGCCTTGCCAAGGGCCGCACTTTTCAGGGCCCCAGCTCTGCTGCATGACTGTCCCTTTTCCTGTACAGTGCTGACCAGGCACCTCGCAGCCACTTCCACCCTCATCTGAAGGAGAGATTGGTGGAACATCTGGTTGTCAATGGACTACAAGACCCAAGGCAGCATGGTTTCACCAGGGGAAGGTCATGTCAGACCAACCTCATTGAATTTTGACTGGGTGACTAGGAGGTGGATCAGGGAGGGCAGTGGACATGGCCTATCTGGACTTCAGCAAGGCCTTTGACACTGTGCCACATAGAAGACTATTGCACAAACTGGGGAATATGGGTGTGGGCAGGACAGTAGTGCAGTGGGTAGGTAACTGGCTGGGCAGCAGGACACAGAGGGTGGTGGTAAATGGCTGTCACTCCACAGAGGAAGAGTGACCAGTGGGGTACCACAGGGATCAGTGCTGGGACGGTACTATTCAATATCTTCATCAGTGACATTGCACAGGACCTAGAAGGCAGAATTTCACTGTTAAGCTGATGACACAAAGCTCTGTAACAGAGTAGACACACCAGAGGTGTAGACAGAATAAGAAGGGACCTGCAGAAACTTGAAGAATGGTCAGGGGTTTGGCAGTTGAAATTCAATGCAAGGAAGTGCAAGATAATGCATATGGGGCACAAAACCTGGCACAATATATCAGTTGGGGGTGAGGATATAGCATGCACCAAGCAGGAAAGGGATCTTGGAGTTATCATCTCTGATGACCTCAAGGCAGGGAAACAGTGTGACAAGGCAGCAGGTAAAGCAAATAGGATGCTGGGATGCATAGGCAGGGGCATCACCAGCAGGAAAAGGAGGTCATAATTCCACTATACAAGACACTAGTGAGGCCGCACCTGGGTACACTGTGCAGTTCTGGAGACCTTACCTACGTAAGGACATAGACAGGGTAGAGAAGGTTCAGAGGAGGGCAACAAAGATGGTGCATGGATTGCATCACAAGTCCTATGAGGACAGGTTGAAGGCACTGAACATGTACTCCCTGGAGGAGGAGGGAGGGGATCGATAGAGACATACAAGTATCTTACAGGGAGGAACAGGGTGCAGGAATGCACTATTTTTAAGCGAAAAAGATGTTCCAGGACTAGAGGCATGGGATGAAGTTGGAGGGAGGGCGATTCAGAGGAAGCGTGAGGAAGAATTTCTTCACAGAGCGGGTGGTGGACAAGTGGAACACCCTGCCAGAGGAAGTGGTGGGGGCTGAAACAATCACAGGATTTAAGAATGCATGGGATAGACATAAAGGAATTCTGGAGGTCAGGGGTAAGGGGCAACAGACTTCCTGGAAAACATAAACTGAACTTACAAACTTAAATGGGCAGACTGGGTGGGCCATAGGCCCTTATCTGCCGACACTGTCTATGTATGTATCCTCTAACTGGCACATCTTTACAGGGCTGGATCACTATGCACCCTGGGAACCATCATCTTCCTCACTGAAACTCTGCTCTCCCTCCAGCCTGGCAGCATGGCTCAGCCACCTCCACCCATAGCATAGGATCAGGGTTCCATTCTCTGAATTCCCTAAACAGTGGGTTGCTTACAAAACAGCTGCTGCCATGTTATTCCTGGCTTCTTCTGACACCACTACCCCCAAAGAAACTATGACGATGCTTAAGTGGGCAATCAGCCCTGCTTAGAGCCTGCCAGCACCTCCGGGTCTGTACAAACTCAGACACCAGACCTTGGTATTTGACCCACACCCATTCCCGTGCAGCTCCTTAAATTTCACTCAGTTGCCCCTCCTAGTGACCAGTGACTGGCAGCCCAAAGGCAGCAAAACTGTTAACCCCTTTTTTTCTCTGAAGCAGGGACAGGAAGTCCCAAACAACCAAGCCAAAGATGTGCATGTCCAGTGCACAGTGATGCCGTCTCTAAACTCACAGGAGTGTTAGAGAGGCATTGCATGTAGGGCTTCCTCTCAGCTGGTGTCATGACTCGGTTCCAGAACTAAGAAATTGAAAAAATATATATCAGGCAGGAAAGTGGTAGCTTTGACAAGGTGTCCTAAATGAGAAAAATAATTGGACTGTTTCATAGCAAACACATGAAACAGTAGTGTGGAGATATTAAACAGACTTAACACATGCTGTAATTTCCAATTATATCAGAAAATTCAAAAATTAAAGTACATGCTACTATTAATTTAGTGCTGAATTTTCTGTGTTCCTAACATTAGAACAAAAAATCCTCACAGTTTCTTTGTTAAAGAGCTAAACATATTTTTCCAATTAGCATATCAGTTGGATTGGAATTGTTACTTTTAACACTCTACAGCAGACCTGCATCATAAATTCATTGTTAATAGCAATGGCAAAAAATAGCAATAGACTTTATTCTTCTGTGATATACCTTTCATGTCTAAATTGACTTTGCTCCATGGAGATCTCAAATGTCTTAAAACTATTTGGTAGCAGGAGCAGAGAAAGGTGTCTGTAGTTAGTAATTGTTAGCCTACACGGGATCATATGAAAAACCCTGTCTTGAAGGTCATGTTGGTTCTGGTGTAGCTTTGTCCGGCTGCCATGGACAAGGATTTGCATACCCATGATGCATTGCACTAGGATTGAGGCTTGCTTTAGAGTGTGTGGGGTTTGGAGAGATGCACAGATACCAGCCTTTAGGAGATGTGTTTCCATGTACCATGCCTACCTTCAGCCTAGATGTTGAGGACTTGGAGTCAGGGCTGGCCTTAAGGATAAGCGAACAAGGTGGCCACCTAGGGCACTGCTCAGGAGGGGCACCGTCATCATCAGACATAGTTCTGTTTTTAAATTTTTTTTTCTTTTTTGCAAGTGACCCAGACTGAAAATTAACATGGCTAAATCTGGTGTCATTTTTTTTGGGGGGGGGAAGGGGCTTTAAAAAGACTTGTCCATCAGATTTGTCGCTGTGTGCCTGACTATCTGACCCACTCATAAAAGAGCCACTCCCATTTCTATTGGATCTCTGCTGCTGTCTGTTTTATGTTTGATGCCAGAGCAGCTGGAGTGCATGTGCAGAGTGGTGCAAACTGGAAGTGGTTGGCACTTGGCATGATCAGTTTTGGTGGCAGTGCGTGCAGAGGGCCATCAGGCAGTAAGGGATTGAGCGACTGTGTTAGCGAGCAGAGAGGGAGAGCCGAGCTTGGTTTTAAACTTGCAAAAGAAAAGAGTCAAATTTCAAAGAGGACTGGAGGTCTGTGTGTAGGGCATAGTGAGCTGTGCTGCTAAAGACACCAGAGATGGCTTGCTGTGACACAGGAGGGATGGAAGCCAGCAGCAGCCAGGGCTTGATGAATCCAGAAAGGACTGGAGAGGACTAGGTCCAAGGGTTTAGCACACAGAGCAGGGCAACCAGATGGCATCAGTACATCATGGATTCGCAGTCGAGTAGTTTCTTATCACCGCTGGGGCCAAGCTGTGCAGTGAGTGACCTGGAAATCAGTCGGAATGGTTGAGAGAGACCCCTTGAGACCAGGGACTGGAGTGGGGGGGGGAAGTAAAGTAAAAGTACCCACTGCCAGTCTTGAATTGGGTCTGCGGTCCAATGACAGTAGAGAGAGTGAGCAGCAGCTAGCCAGCTATGGGGGGAAACAGAGCATAGTAGGCCCAGGCATCCTCACCCCCACCCCACTCCACCCCCCGCATCCCAGAGAAGGAGAGTTTTGTCCCAGGCTTGGGCCAGAGGAAAAAAAACAACTGCCTGTTGGAGTCGGGATCAGTCCACTGAGGGTATATGGTTCTGGACTGGTGGCAGTCATGTTGTTTCCTGAGGGGCAGCCAGACCAATAGAGCAACAATTTGGCAAGAGGAGGACCATTTTGTTTAACAAGTTGAGTGACAAACTGAGTGATGATTCTGAAGTGATGCAGCCAGTAAGCTGAGCTAAAACAAAAAAACTTGCAATTTTCTGACATTTTGTTTCTTGTTCCTGAACTTCCTGGACAGTGTGGACCCTCTGCTCCAGTTCTAACTCCCCCATTGCGGAAATGCTGTGCAATATAAGAGGATTATGTAGTACTACGTTACATAAAATAAAGCTGCCTGTGTCATGTGGCAAGACCCAATTGGATTTGCTGTATCACTGCCTGAATGTTTGAAAGGGTGAACGAAAAAAACATTTTTTTCCTGGTGTGGTTGTTGTCAGAAAGTATATTACTTGCAACAAACCTGGGCAAAAACAAAACAAAATGCAAGCAAGCTCTTGCAGGCAAGTTAAAGTTTCAGCATACAGAAATTAGTACTAACTAGCCTGCTGAATCTAGTTGGGATTAAAGGATGTAGTGTTTTGAAATTAAATTGTTTTGTTAATGGAAAAAATGTGTTGCTGAGGTATGGGTTTTCCAGTGTTTGGGTTGTGACATTTTTTCATAATCGGATATTTTCACTGTTAAGTAATTCCCTCCTGTCCAACTTTAGTGCGTCAGATGTCCTTGAAAGATAACAGAACTTTGTTTTATCTTCAGCGTAAGCCTTAAAATGCAACAAAAACCATCTAAAATCCCAAAGCTTCTGGGTGCCTACCGGCCCCCAGACCACTGGCCTTTTACAAACATTTTTTGCACACTACATGCGCAACATACCTTTACCACTCACTAAAAGATCTAGGTAACAGATCTGCTGGGGGGCACCATTTGCAAGTTTGCCTGGGGGAACCACATGCCCTAAGGCCAGCCCTGCTCAGAGTCCCTGTTTCCATGCCTCAAGAAGTTGGCCATGTTCCAGAGGGGAGCATAAGATGTAACAGTCTCCAGCAGTAGTGACTCTGCAATAGTTTTCAGTGAAGAGAGGTGCATTTCCAATCCCTTCATACTAAGTTGCCATTTTGTCCCTCCTTCCCACTCCCAAGTACCTACCGCCCCTGTCTACAACATGCCCCCTAAAGATGGCCTAGTGATAAACAAGCAGAAACGCATGCACCAGACTGTCGTATGATTTCTCACTGCTATATAGTAACATGGTTTTGTGATTGAGGGACATAGGGTCTGTTCTGTATGTCCCTTCTACCTCACAACAGTGACTGCGCCCATTTTGAGTTTGGAAGATATATCAGCTTGAATGCTGGAATGCTACCTCTACTGAAGCTATATAAGCCTCAATGCCATCCTCTTTCAGGAATATGTCTTGTCATGATCTTAAAGCCAGAACAGACCTAGCTTACACATCCACATTAACCACTCTCTGTCTGAAGTAATGCTGTCCAGTGTTTCCTCTTACCTGCCTCTCCCCAGTTTGAGAACATATCCTCTAGTTCTGCTAACACGTACCAGCTCAAAGAGCTGTGTACATACTCAACCCTGTCCATCCCCTTCAGGTTCTCAGGTCATATGTTGACTTTGGTCTCCTGTCCAACAGCACCAATTGCTGTACTATACACTGGTTAATACAGTGGCACCTATTTTGAGTGTGGAAGATATATAAGCTTGAATGCTGGAATGCTGCCTCTGCTGAGGCTATATGAGCCTCAATGCCATCGTCTTACATGCCTCAAGACGCTAGTTTCGGAACCCACTCATGAGGGAGCAATCTTAGACCTCATACTCTCAAATGGGGACAGTGAGAGGATCTCAGATCTAGAAGTGGGTCGCCATCTGGGAACAAGTGACCATCAAACAGTGTGGTTCACGTTAAACTCAGCTACAGAGTCAAGCCATACGAAAGTGAGGGTACTGGACTTTAGGAGGGCTGACTTTGGCAAGATGGGAGAATGCCTCAGAAAAGCACTAGCAAACAGGCTAGAAGGAGGGGTGGAGCAACAATGGGGAATCATCAAAACTGCCATCACAGAGGCAACAAGCCTTTGTGTGAAGCAAATAAACAAATCAAAATGAAAGAAAAAGCCACTATGGTTCTCAAAAGAGGTGGCGGGGAAAGTCAGGGAGAAAAAGATAGCATTCAGGAAGTATAAGGAAACACAGAAGGAGCAGGACAGAGAGCTGTACCAGTTAAGGCTGAAGGAAACAGGGAGGGAAATCAGAATAGCAAAAGCCCAAACTGAGCAAAGGATAGCCAACTCGATTAAGAAGGGGGATAAAACCTTTTATAGGTATATCAGGGAACGTAGAAAGACAAAGAGAGGGATAGTGAGGCTGAATAGAATGAATGGTGGGTGGGCAGTGGGGGATAGTGAAAAAGCAGGGATACTAAATGAATATTTCTGCTCAGTATTCACAAAAGAGGAGGGGAGGTGCCTAATCCAGTTAACAGAAGCACTCTGGATAGGGGAGTCGATCACAGTCCTTTCACAGAAGAAAGGGTTCTGAAAGAACTCCTAAAACTGAAGGTGGACAAAGCAAAGGGGCCTGATGGAATTCACCCAGAATTCTAAAAGAATTAAGGGAGAACTAGTGAAACCACTGACTACCCTTTTAACAAATCATGAAAAGGATGGTGTGGTACCCGAGGACTGGAGGAAGGCAGATGTGATTCCCCTTCACAAAAGTGGGACCAAGACAGAGGTAGGAAACTACAGACCTGTCAGTTTGACCTCTGTGGTAGGGAAAGTGATGGAATCACTTCTGAAGGAAAGAATTGTTGAGTACCTGGAGGCCAGTGGGGCACAAAACCCAAGGCAGCATGGGTTCACAGCTGGAAGGTCATGTCAGACGAATCTAATTGATTTATTTGACTGGGTGACAAAAGTAGTAGACCAGGGAGGGGCTATGGACATGGTCTACCTAGACTTTAGCAAGGCATTTGACACAGTCCCACACAAAAGATTAATAGTCAAATTAACCAGCCTGGGAGTGGGTCCCAGAGTGGTAGCCTGAGTAAAACATTGGCTGGACAACAGGACACAGAAGGTAATTGTAAATGGAGTCCACTCTGAAGAAAGAGGGGTTACTAGTGGGGTACCGCAGGGTTCAGTACTGGGTCCAGACCTTTTTAATGTCTTTATAAGTGACATTGCAGAGGGACTGGAAGGAAAAGTATGCCTCTTTGCAGATGACACAAAGATCTGCAACAGGGTTGGTACACTGGTACACAGAGAGGCGTGGAAAGGATGGGAAGGGACTTGGCAAGGTTGGAAGAATGGTCAGAATTATAGCAGCTAGGATTCAATGCAAAGAAGTGCAAACTAATGCACCTGGGAAACAAAAACCCAAGGGAAGATTACACAATGGTGGGGGAGATAGTAACAAAAACAAAAAAGGAAAGGGACCTGGGGGTAATCATATCAGATGATCTTACATTTAGCAAGCAATGTGAGAAGGCAGTATGGAGAGCTGGGGGGATACTGGGATGCATAGGGGGAGGCATCACCAGCAGAAAACAGGAAGTTGTTATCCCTCTGTACAGACAGTTGGTGAAACCCCATCTGGAGTACTGTGTGCAGTTCTGGAGACCCCATCTCCGTAAGGATATAGACAGGATAGAGGCAGTCCAGAGGAGGGCAACTAGAATGGTGCAGGGTCTGCAAGAGAAGCTATACAAGGAGAGACTAAAAGAGCTTAATATGTATACCCTTGAGGAAAGAAGGGAGAGGGGGGACATGATAGAAACATGTAAGTACCTCAGTGGAATCAACAAAGTCCAAGAGGGTAGCATTGTTCAGAAAAAGAGACATGCAAGAACAAGGGGACACAATTTAAAGATGGGGAGGCAGTTCAGGGGCAATGTGAGGAAGTATTTTTTCACAGAGAGGGTAGTGGATGCATGGAACAGCCTTTCTGAGGAGGTTGTGGGGTCTAAAACTGTGGGAGAATTCAAGGATACATGGGGCAGACATAAGGCAATTCTTGTGGGGGTAGGAAGAAATAGGCTGTTGGTTAACTAGGATCTGCGACTTATCCTGTAGGTAGGGAAATGGGCAGACTAGGTGGGCCAAGCGGTCCTTATCTGCCATCAAAGTATATCTTTCTATGTTTCTTTTCAAGCCTAATGTTCGCCCCATTCTCATAAAGTCTACACATCTGACCTTATTTACAGATGGAATGGGGAGAGCGTTAGGCTTGAAAAGCCCAAGGCACACTCTACACCTGCTCTCCTGCCTGGTTTGGGAGGGTGGGGCATTAGAGTGGGAAACCCTAATGCCTCATTTTCCAGCTGTGCCACTTTGACCCTAACTGGAGCATTAACGAAGTTTAGAGTCATACACATTGGACTGTAAACTGGTGGTGTCAGGACCATTTGGGAGGCTTTCCATAGCTAGTCCACCCATATCGCTGTATGCCCCCATCTGTATGCCCCCATGTGTGACATAATGAGAACTCCTGCAATGATGGCCACAAGTGCTGCATAAACTGCTAGGGTACTAGCTATGATAGTCCACATTATTTGATTTGTAAGGGATTCAACCAGGCTTCAAGGAGATGCAGGTGACTATCACAAGAGTAATTTCTCCTGAACATTATGTAGAAGGAATATGCAGTTATGGGTAAAACAACTTCTCCTCCATCAACTTCATGTAATAAGTCAGTGCCAAAAAAAAAATCATCAACGAAGTCGATGCCATTGACCAAATCATGGCACTATGCCACCAGAAAAAAAGCAGCGTCACTGGACAGTCGAGATCTAGGCTGCGGTTTTCTGATGAGCATTGTTGCTATTCATAGAGACTTGGGTCATGGTTCCCAAGGCCTAGGTGGCAAGACCATACCAACACTGGACATCTGGTATGGACTCCTGATTCAGCCACTGCCAAAATCCATGGTGAAAGTGTGCTCAACACTGTTGGCAGTGCTACAGCAGCCTGTGGGTTCCATAACATAGCAGAACATGCCACTGTTTGAACCCTGATTCAGCAACATCAGCTCTGGCTTCGACCACCATGACTGTGTCTGTTAGCATTGGCCCTGGCAGTGTGGCCATTTGGGCCCGGTTCTCTGAGTTAATATAAAGACTTGCCTCAGTTTCCATAATTACTGTCTATGGTACTGCAGGTCACAGTGCCAGCAGAAGGTGTTCGGTCCCCTGTCCCTTGTGGAACAGCACCTCTAGGCCTACCCTTGGAAGGAGTCATCTGTGCTGCGGTAGAGCTGCCACTTCTGATGCCAACGACCTGGGCTCAGGAATGGAACCAGGAGTTGTGGGATGGCCGGGGGGAGGAGGATTGAGTGTCCTAGGGACTTCTCTCCTCCACGGGGGGGGGGTAGCTGCCGGTGCTCGATGGATCCCTATTGGAGGCCAAGGGAACTGACTGCTGGGGCTTTCTGGGGGAGGTGGGGCAGACATCAGCATGCTTACCGTTGACATCATTGCACACCATGCCTCCTGAACAGAAAATGGAAAATGGGGCCTTGTGGTATGCCACTTATCTTGCCCCACAGGTCTCACACTGTTGCCCCATGGCTCTCCCCAGACTCCAAGCCTCAGGTTCCAGTGAGGGGCACAGTGGGCCCCCCAGAGGCCAGGGAGGAACACTGGGGAAGTTGCATCCCAGGGGACGAATGACGGGGCTGAGGGCAGAGGTGGGGCCGGTGTGAGCCGGCCTGGGGAGAATAAAGCATAGCAAATTAAAAAAAGGAGTCATCTGGGATGGAGACGCAACACCATTGGAACAGCAGACCTACAAAAACAAGCCCAGAGCCATCTGCCCAAAGGACAGACCCTCTCACCCCCTTGGTATGCATTTTGTGACAGGGATTTTAAAATGGAGAGCTAAAATATAAAGCAGTAATTTGTCAAGGCTCATCACATAACTGCGCATTGATATTGCTTAATGCATGATTGGAGGTTTTAAGTGCAATAGCACACTCTATGGCTTGTATTAATGCAAAAACAAAAAGTGGTCACCCACCGGCCAGAGTTGCTTAAGGCTAAGCAGTCAACTAGTAGAAAAAGGAGGCAGAGACAGTGGAGGGGTTCAAGAGGGGGTGGGACAGGTACAGGGGAAGGGTTCTGGAAGCAAAGTCCAGTGCAGCGAGAATATCCGGGAATGGGAAGGGAGGAGCCCAAGAGGGCTAGAGGGGCAGTAAGGTCAGCTCCCAGGGTGGGGGCTGACCAAACGAGCAGACACGAAAGACCGATAGGCCTATTCTGCTGCCATTTTAGTATGTTAGTAGTAAAAAGCTCCCAATGTAGGAGCAAAACGCAGCTGGGCTTATTTGTGGTGGTCTGCAGTGGGTGACATTTCACTGGCTCGTATTTACATATTTTTCTATATGTGGATATACTAAATAAATTATCAATTTTCTGCACATTAGCACTTCTGAGCCTGTTCTCTTATTGGGGGTGAGTTAATGAGGCTTCTTTACCTTTCTACTTGCATTAATGCCCCTTGGTGTTCTAAGGCACTTGGCTGGTGGCCTCGTGCCTCCCAATGCACCCAGAGTGTGCAGCGATATATCTTTATGCACATCCTGTTCGTTTTATTGCTTTTTTAGCCAAGCCTTGTGGGCAGGGTTAAATAAGAGCAGATCTCCCTATGAACCAAAGAAAAAAAATCCTTCATTCCTTCATGTACACAGAAAACAAATATTTAAGTATGCATGAAACAAATGACAATAGCGAATGAACTTCTGAAGGCACATTGTACCATTTACCATGTTTATGTTTCTTCAATATTATTTTACCTGAAACCTGTCGGACTGTAGCTCATAGCACATGCCAGTGACAATAGCTGCTTGTAACAATTCAGCACAGGCTTTTTGCTTCATGAAATAGGATTGTAAAAATCCTCTCAAAAATGATGTCTGAAATAGCATTAGAGTGCAATTTCCCTTTGAAAAGGGTTGTAAGGCACTTACATGAAAAGTGACACCAGTAGGAGTGGTACGGTGTCAGCATTATGTGATGCTGTATTGCTCATAACAGACATTAATCCATTAATGGTGCGAGGGTTGTTCATTTTTTCCCTCGTGAAGTCATCATATACTATCATCGATTCATATTTAATTAGTCATGGTGAAGGTAATTTATTTTTTGGCATTCCTTGATCCTTATAATAAGTTTATCACACAGATCCTGCAGTCTTTCATACGTGCTGAATAAACATTGTGCATAATTGGAACATGGGTAATGTCATCTAATTGCATGGGGTTTGACAAAGGTAGGAAACTGAACCTGTTTAGAACAAGCAAATGCTAAAAATATTATTGCAGCCTGATGGTTCAAGCTGCAGTGGTCTAAGAATAATCGGTCTACTCCACTGGCTGTGAAATATGAATTAAGAAAGCAAGTGACATTGATTTTTCATTTGCTGACCCTCCTTCTCAAAAAGCCTGCCGGATCCATTCTAGTCTTTTGTTTTTCATTTCTTGTTAGCTTGTTCAGGAATGAAAAACACGCTTAGGTCAGCTTTCAGTGTTTTTTTTTCTTTGCTTATTTTATCACTTAGCAGGGAGCTGGCGAAGAACAGATACTCAAAAATCAGGTTTCAATTAAAATTAAAATTTGCATTTACAGCAGATCATTTCTGTTAAGAATCTGGAAGTGAGTGTGAGGGTAAGTGTGTGTGAGTGTGTGTGTGTGTGTGTGTGTGTGTGTGTGTGTGTGTGTGTGTGTGTGTGTTTGTATGTGTGTACAGGCACACACCCCTAGATTAAAGTAGTCTAACCGAAATGTAACATCTCTTTGTCAGTGAGAGCTTGCATTTGCTGAGTTTTACAGCTAGGAGTGCACAAGGTCAAGTGACTTACTTGCTCAAGGTCACACAGTTAGCCAGTAATAGTGATGGGATTCAAGCCTCTGATCATATGATTCACAGTTCATTATAAAATGGGTAGGGAAAATGTTGCATTTTGATGGGCTACCTGCCATACTTATTTACAGTATTACCAACACCTAAAAAAGTGTTATGGTGTCATCTCAAAATCTCACTTTCAAAATTTGCTGCCTAAATTCTGTGCTCCACAGAAACAAATGTCAGACTTTCACCAGTTATCTTTGGCTTGTCTACATATGACATGCTACCTTGAATCAATGGCTAACCCAGCAGAAGAAACAACAGAAAAAACTACTAATTTCAAAACCATAAATTTCTTTTCTAGTGTTATTTATTTATTTACTATCCTGAACCCATTTTATAAGTGCATTGACACTCCAGGTTGTTGGTAGTAATTCCCTAAGTGCATTTCCAAGGGTTGAAGGCACCCAACTTGCATCCCTGTGTCTTACTGCTTACATGTTCTAACCACTAGGCCACACTACCTCCCATAAAGACAGGGGGCCAGATATTCAAAAGGGTTGCGCCATGCGCAATAGGGTTGCGCCTGCGCAAGTCCAAACTTGCTCCATTCTGCGATATTCAGCAGGAGGCAGTTGCGCCACAGAAAACATGCTGAGCAACAGCGCAATGCAAATGAATGCATGCTCAACTGGAGGGGGAGGAACCATGCATAAACTGCACAGCCCGATATTCAGCCGGGCTGTGTAGAGTTGTGCAGGCGCAACCCCCAACCTGCGCCTGCAGGACGTTGAGCCAAAAAAAGGTTTAGTCGAGGCCAACAGGTGAGCTGCTGCATGCAGGGGCAACACAGCAGCTGCCACCTGTGGCTGGCCCCCAACCCAGTCCCTGTGCTACCCCCAGCCCGATCGCGGGCATAGTGTCCCCCGCCAGCCAGATCGCGGGCATCAATGTAGCACCCCCTCCCCTACATATCCCTGGTGGTCCAGAGGACGGAGTGCCCGATCGCGGCGGTATCTTAACCCCCTTCCCATTCATATTCCCTGGTGGTCAGTGAACGAATTGCCCGATGCTGGTGATCTAACCCCGTTTCATATTCCCTGGTGGTCAGTGGACGATTGCCCGATCGCGGGCGGTATGTTTAAAAACACCCCCCTCCCGTTCATATTCCCTGGTGGTCCAGTGGACCAAATTGCCCGATCATGGCGGTATCTTTAAAAACACCCCCAAACATAGCCCTGGTGGCTGTTGGCCCCCTACCCACCACAGGCCCCACCACCCGCCCCCAGCGCGGGCAGCAGCAATCCACCCTCACCTGCCGTCGCCAGCCAGGCGGCAGCCGGTATGGCTGCACGCCCATTGGTGCAGAGCAAGAGCCAATGGGCGTGCAGCCATCCACCGTACATGACAGTCAGATCTGTGAATGATTCATTCACAAACTGGACTGTTATATATAGGGCTGCACGCCCATTGGCTCTTGCTCTGCACCAATGGGCGTGCAGCCATACCGAGCTGTCAGGCGGCGGGAGGCAGGCGGTGGATGCTGCCCGCCTGGCTGCCGGGGGGAGGTGGGGCTTCGTGGGTGGGTAGGGTAAATAACAGCCACCAGGGCTATGTTCGGAGGGGTGTTTTAAAGATACTGCCCGCATGGGCAACCGTCCACTGGACCACCAGGGAATATGAACGGGAGGAGGGGGTTAAAGATACCGCCCGATCGGGCATTTTGGTCCACTGGACCACCAGGGAATATGAACGGGGGCAAAGATACCACCGCAATCGGGCATTTCGTCCACTGGACCACCAGGGAATATGAATGGGAGGGGGGTGTTTAAACAGCTCCCGATCGGGCATTTCCGTCCACTGGACCACCAGGGATATGTAGGGAGGGGTGCACATTGATGCCCGCGATCGGGCTGGTGGGGGACACTATGCCCGCTGATCAGGCTGCAGGGCGCCGGTCCCGACGGCTGCGCCTGGCAGGGACCAGCGCAAGTCCTCGGATCGGGCGCACCTACATGCTACTGCATGCAATACATGACATGCACACAATTTCTGTGCCTTGTATGTATTATACCATTTGCATGTCACCTTGAATATCGTGATTTAAGATGGCGCACTGGTATTTGCACCACCGCAAGTTGACTGCTCCACTCTGTCAACTTGCGCTTGCGCAAGTTCCACTGCGCCATGCACAGTGGCTGTGGCTGGGGAGCGATATTCAAAGGAGTTGCTCAATAGCGCAACTCCTTTGAATATCGCCCGGGACACACCCCTGCGCATCTATTTTGCGCAGCGCAAGGACTTGCACCTTTGAATGGCGCAGTTTGAATATCCAGCCCAGTGTGTATAACTAATGTATCTGGCATGATATACCATTAGTTGAAACTTTTGACAGACTCAACCCTTACAGGGTTAAATCCCCTCAGAAAATATTGTGATTTAGTTAATAAAAAAAATTCAGTTTAGAACTGCTTGGCTTTTTCATGTCAGAACAAAGTAGGCATACTGCTTTACCAGGTAAACTTTAAAACCACCTTTTAGTAGCTATAGCATAGGTGAAACAACTCACAAAGCTTTGTGAACAGATTGAAATGGCTGTATCAGATACTGAAGAGATGTGGGTGAGAACGGACATGGAAGGGCTGTTCATCTTTTCAATGAATAGAAATGCTTACACCCTACTCAGCCACACTTCTAGTGCTTATAGTTTTCAGAAGGCCCCCATGAATATGATTAATAACCACACATTGCAATTAGAAAGATATAACATTTTGTTTTGGGGGAGGGAGTTAGCTGCCATCTGGCATAAGCATGTTCTGGGTTTTTAGCAATCCATCTTAGGTCAGTAGTGCTCCAAACAGCTTATGCTGATTTTAACAGAAGCCATGAAAAATTCCTAAAACATTATGCTGACCTTTCCCCCTTCAAAGCTCACTATATCCTTGGAGATTAAACTTTCATTTTAGTTTCCTTGAAAGAAAAAGCAAAAACAAAAAGAGCAGACTATTTTTACGCTGCCTTTAAAAACACTGTGAGATTGCATAACAACAACAAAAAGTAACTAGAAAATCTTGCTGAATAGACTGTAAAGGTTAGAGCTCAACTCACTGTGCATAATTGTACCACTCTTGGTCCTAGTCTAGCAAGCAACCAAAGAGCAACTATAGCTTCTAACAAGCATTTGTCAATGCCGAATGTTGGCTTGCTGGCATTGGCATTGGTAGTGCAGGAGTTAGAGAGATGCATAGTAGGAATGGCAGTGAAGTATTGAAGGGATGCCAACTCCACCACCACCCTTCAGAGACTGACAGGTGTTGAGGGTGTGCCTTATGGTCTTCGGGCCTTACACTCACCCCATTCCATAAGGAAATATGATGAGATGGGTGCAGTATAGGAGAATGGGGTGAACTTTGGGGCTGAAGACTCCAAAGCACACCTTGATGCCTGTCACTGGCTACAAGTTGGGGGGTGGAATGGCATGAGCATTATAGCCGATGATCCCAAGTCACCCCCCAGATGCCTGTCAGTCTCTACAGGGTGGGGTGCTACGGTTGGAAACCCTAATGCCCCAGGAATTTGTTGGTATTTTCACTCCAAATTTCAACATGGGTTTTTTGTGACCCCACCTCATAAACAATGGCACTATCAGTTTGTTAGCCGGAAGGTAATTTAGCACAGCGACTGCGCCACAGGTGCGAAAACACATTTTGGGAAGGATGTGAAAAATGACAGCTGTAATGTTCATGAGGAGGTGTAAAAAAAATGGCAATGTTGAAAATCTGGAGTGAAAATATAAAAATAAGTGAAGTCATGAGTGTGCGTAGAAACTGCGCAACACACACCCCTAACACAATCATTTTTTGGATTTTTTTTACCACATTTTGAGCATAAACATTTTGGGATAGCCCCTCGCCTCATGAATAGTGGCACTGTGATTTTGCTAATCTGTCCCAAAAGTTGATTTCCCACAGCGGCCGCACCATTGTGCTCCACAGGTGCGAAAACACATTTTGGGCAGGATATAAAAAATGACAACTGTACTGTTCATAAGGAGATGTAAAAAAATGGCAGTGTTGAAAATCTGGAGTGAAATACTAAAAACTAGCAAAGTTACGAGTGTGCGTGCAAACTGCGCAACATACGCTCATAACACAGTCATTTTTTAAAATTTTTTCACCAAATTTGATACATGGGTTTTTTGGGACCCCACCTCATGAACAGTGGCACTGTCATTTCATTAATCAGTCATGAAAGGTGATTCCGTGCGGTGACCGCAAAATCGTCTTTCGGGACCAAGTAACGAAATGAGTCATATGTTCATGAAGTGGGGTCCCAAGAACCCCATGTTGGAAATTTGGAGCCAAAATTCCAGAAAATGGCTGATATCCACCTAAGTTGAACCCCATCCCCCCACTTATGCCATCATAAAGCTTACAGTGATTTTCTTCAGTTGGCGGTTGGCTTTTGAAGAGTTCAGGCGTGTCCTGCTCCACCAGAGATCGCAGCGCTGGACCTCCAGAGGTAAGTATGGGGTGAGTGGGTGCAGGGAGATGGGGTGCACTGAGGGTGGTGACAGTTTGGGGGAGGGGCGGTGGGACAACGAGGGACTGTTTTCGTCTTTACAGGGACAAAAAAAACAGATGCCAGGGGAAGGTTTTCTTTATTTACAGGTTTAAAAAAATACTTTTGGGCAGACTGGAGTGGGCTCCCAGTATGCCACATGAGTTTGGGGTGGGGGGGACTGATGCCGATGGGGACTGGGTACCCCCCTGTTGGCAAACAAAGTGGGGGAGAACATGATGCCAACGGGGATTGAGCCCCCCCATAGGCAAACAAATTAAACTGGGGGGGAACATTATGCCAACAGAGACTGGGCACCCCCATCAGCAAATAAATTAAGCATGGGGGGATACATAATGCCAAGGGGGATTGGGCACCCCATCTGCAAACAAATTAAACTGGGGGGGGCATGCCAACACAGGGATTGGGCACCCCCGAATTCAGCTTTCGCGGGATTGTGTGGTGGACGACAGGAGCCACCATACTTATTAAAATGTTTCACCAGGAAAGGCACGTAATGGAGTCTTGTCATCTGACACTCCAGTGAGGAAACTGCACCTCACTGGAGCAGCAGATTTCTTTCAACTCTGTGGCTCTCTTTGAAACTGCTGTCATTGGCAGTATGCTTGCTAATTGGTGGATGAGGGATGCACCACTAAAGTGTTCCCTGCATTGGCGACAACACTGACACACCTCTGAAATGCGCTACTGCCTCAAGATGTTGCTTGCGTACACGCAAGTCAGCATAAAAACAGGTACCACACTGGCAGGAAGAGCACTTTGGTAGAAACAATCAAGCACCAGAATAAGAGTTGCAACTCAGGAGCTTAGTGGAAATGGTATTGTTTTTCACCTACAAAAGGCTATGATCAACGATGCAGCACAAACATCACCAACTTCATGAGAAAAAATTCATTTTCTTCTGGCATTTCCCTACAGCTAGCCACGGCCTTCTGTATTAGGTCTGGGGCTGAGCTGCATGGAAGGTGCTGTCTGTGTCCTGGGTTGACATTTGCAAAACTCTTGACTCTTATAGAGAAGGCCTCTGCCATTCTGTGTTCATAGCTCCCTCATGTTTTTCCCTCATATGTATGTACTCTATATGAAATTATGCCAACTGGGTTTCCATGGGCATCCCAAGGAGAACAGCAGCAGTCAACAGGTTAACGTAGTCCAGCAGGTATAGTTACATACTGGCTGAAGTCTACAGGGCACAAAAAACTGTAAACAACAGTACATCCAAACAGTAATCAAAACAAACTAAGACAACCAGTAAATAGCAAGACCACTGGTACACAACATGGTCATGGTCAGGAAGAGTTGGCTGCTGGACCAAAACAAATACAAGGGGTTATAAATGTGACTGGAAAGATTGGACGTGAACACTTGTAAGCTAGAAGCATTCCCCACCAGGAGAAGAAGTTTGTTGCAGGTGTCTGATGCTAAAAGGCCTTTCTACCAAACTCATGCATCATCCTGGGAATTGACAAGGTATGTGTTGCTGTTCAACTGAGCAAGTAGGCACTGCTTGACTACATGAAGTGAGCTAGGAGATAATCAGGGGTATTTCCTGGTGCACAGTTGTACAATGAAGAAAACCAGTGGTAATCCAGCCTGCTTGAGTAACCTAACCTATTTATGTTGGTCATAGAGCAGAGAATGAGGGGTAGACCACCCTCACAAGAAAATGAACTTGCACAACTTGTTCAGATAATACAGGGTTAGCAGAATGATTTTGCATGCTTACCTGTCTAGGTTGTCTTCATTGCTGATCGAAGGGAAGAGGAAGGGGGAATCACCTGCTTCCTCACATGAACAATGAGACAGCATTTAGACTGTAGAGAGTGTTAAACTTAAACCCTATGTCTGGTAAGACGTGATCAGTGTGCCTACTGTATGTAAGTGATACATCAAGCTAAATTTCTAGATATTTGACTATGTTGACTTACTCAATAGTGTTGCCATCTAAAGTTTCGATTACAAAATTAATCAGCAAATCAAGTTCAAAAGTTATGATATCCAAACACCGTGGACTTACAGTAGTTCTGGTTGCATTAAGGATCAGGTAGTTGTTGATAAACCAGGTGGAAAATGAGTTAAAATCAGTTTGAACTACTGAATTAACCTCAGACATTGTTATTGCACAATAGTAGAGAATGGTGTCCTTTTCATACATATGTAGATAACACCTCACATTGTGCCTCCTGAGGTCATTAACAAAAATGGAGAACAGCAGAATGCCAAGGTTTGAACCTTTAGGACCCCAAAGATTTAAGACAACAAGATCTGAACTAATTTCTTTTATGGGACATTACAGTAATTAGGTTTAATTACGCTGGTAGTTTTGAACCATTTGATGACTGGTTGGTCGAGACCTATGATTTTGGTCTTGAATAAGAGTATTGCATGATACAGCAATTTGAATACCTTGGAGAGTTCCACAAAAGACAGCCCCAGTGTGGAGACCATTACCCGTAACTGTTTGGCCAGAACTGAGTTCCTGAGCAATGTAGATATTGTGGAATGCCCATTACTGAAGCTAGATTTCATGGGAGAAAGCAGATTGTGCAGAGTGAGATGTTTAGTCAGCAAGCATGAACACACTTTTCAAGAACCTTGGAGAGGGAAGGAAGGACAAAAATAGGTCTGTATTGATTGAGTTCCTGTTTGGCCCCTTCTTTGTGGAGGGGCTCACCTCTGGCACATTTCCAGAAAGTAGACTTCTTACCAGAGGTGAAGGATAAGTTTAACAGCATAGTAAGTAGGGCACAGATATGATGCACCACTGTGCATAAAAGCTTCAGGTCAAGAAAGTCAGTGCCAGCATTCTTGTCTGGACTGATTCCTGCTGTGCTTTGAAGAGAAGACCTCTGATGTATTATTTGTTGGAAGTTAAAGTTTAGCATAATCATAAGTTAGGCTCTGGGTTGCTTGATGCAAGACCAGCCATGAAGGGCACCAAGGAGTTCTGGAGCCTGGCAGCGATGCTGAGGGTAGTGAAATGGCATTATATATGGAAGGTCTATAAATATATTAGAGACTTGTGCTGCCTCTTGCATTAAACAATGTGCCTTGATTTTAAGGTGGCAGTCCAATACATTCTTCTCTTCTTCTACCTACTGGAGATCCAGTACAGCTACAAATTGCATGATGTGGATAATGTCACCTACAACTAACTGACTGAATTTGCATCTGACTGCAAATTTATACCCTACGACTTATTAAATTCAACATAGCCGCAGCCATACATTTATGCATTCAAAATGGATGGCAAATTCAGAAAACATTATTTTATTTTGTTTCATACGTATAGATTGTTTAACTGCTTACCATGGGTGAAGACTAGATCAGTAGCAAATTGAATGCGTACAGTGCCATAGCAGAGTACATTGCTGAATAAAGGTTCCATGTGATATGAGCAATGTTTAAATCGCGACTCACATAAGAGTGAGTCCTAATTGCCAAAAACAAAGTTGGCGAACAGCACTACGCTGAACACAAAATCAGCAACAATACAGACTTGCTTAGCCCCCCACACCCCACAAATAAATATAATCAACTCCGGGGGGGGTGGACACTGGGAGAGGGAAGAAAACACAGGAGGGGACAACCATTGCAGGAGGGACAACCCGCCAGTGGGGGTAACAATCTGGGGGGAACGGAAGGTCAGTAAAAATAGAATTTAAATAAATCGCAGCACCCAGAAATAAAAACATTACACCCACATGCAATCCTGAACCCAGGTCCATGTGCACCATAGGTGGTGACTGTAACCACCACACCAGGCGGCCAACTCAGCAGCAGCCTGCTCAATCCGACTTCTTAACCTGCTACATCTACACTCGCTAACCTCCTCAACCTTCACTATTCTGTCCCTTCTCACTCATTCATGCCCCCTCACTATCTTTTCATGGTCGCTGTCTATGCAGGCGCACAAACTGAGTCTCTCAATTTGAGTCGCTCAGTTTGCTTCACCCATATCACTGGATACCTTGAATAAATCCTCCGAACTCCAGATGAACAGTGGAATCCTTGACTATAAATCCTTTTATAAGAAACAAACATTGTCAATGAAAAAAGAAACTGATCAAAAAGTGTTTTCATAATTAGGAAGCTCAATTTTAATAGTGTGCTTTCCAGGGAGGTCAGAGCTAGCAATCAAGCAGGTAGCAGCATTTTCAGACAGCTCCTGACCCTTGAGCCTACAAACTGCTGCTATGCTGCAAAACTGCTCATTTAAGACTCTGAAATCAGTATTGTTTGACAGAGCTTAACCTCAGCAGTAGATTGTGTCCAAAGACCTACAGACAGGACTTTTTCAACTTAGAAATGACTCTTCTAAAGCAACCTGACAACAGAAAGCCCAATGCAATCCACAACCAGCCAGAGCAGCACCACATTAGACTTACTTCTACATTCAGTGACCCTCTCAAAGTCTGTACAAAGGATTGATCAGAAAATAAACTCTTTGACTGGCCATTTAACATCAGCTAAGCAAAGTGGAGGCTTTATCAGACACCGTTAAAGATTCAACAGTGATGGTGGGAAAACCAGTGGCATCAGCTGTGGTTGTGGTTAAAGAGCAAGCAATGGCTCAAATGCATATTGGGCAGCGCGAAAATATGGTGAGGGCCACCAGTGTATGTATCATCAGTCTCCCCAAAGAAGCAGAGGGATCTGACCCCAAAGCATTTCTGCAATGATGGCACCTTGAGGTAATGGGATGCGAATAACTCACTTTATTGAAAAAATCCACAATGGGCCAATGACACTTCAGAGGGCCCACGCACCTGACTCCTCACAACAGCATCCTTGACCAAATGTGATTCCATCCTGTGGACTGTGCACAGACATGCATACAACATGGAGATGCTACACTAATGCTATTCCCTGCTCAGGCCTATGCTATGAGGCTGAGGTGTAAGGCTTTTAATGGCATCTAAAGGAGCCTTAGAGACCTTAACAGTCCCTACACCCTCCTTTTCCCTGCATGTCTCCATTTCTTGATGGGCAGTTGCAACTACCCTTTTACTGACCCAAAGGAAGTGGGGACCTGTATCCAGAGACTGGAGTCCAGGTGACAGAACAGTGGAGGAAGGTGCAGAGTCTTCAGAGGAGAACATTTGATTTGTTATACTTGTTTGCAGGTATTGACTGTTAGTGGCACCATTCTGCTCCCAGACTTTAAGTTTTTGTATGCATCTGTTATACTTACACAGTCAAAAACATCTGAGACTTAAAGTCTGGATATGCAGAACCAGGTACGAGATTTCAACTAACTATTTAACTGCCACTTGATATCACGCAGAGACATTTGTCTGCATTTTGGGACTGATGGTTCTGTTGCTAAAGTTAAGGAGTTAAAACAGTGGTGTTCTTAAACTGATTTGAATGTTGCTCTTTATTTAGTATGGTAGTGGGGTTATATTAACAAATCCTTATTTTTTTTCCCTCACACCCAACTGTCTGTTGACAGAGTGGTCACAATTAACACATGGTGCTGAAACATAGCACTGCTGTGTCAAACGTTTTATCTCTAGCACTCTGTAGATGGGGGAATTTGAGTCAGGCACAAAGAGACTTTTGTATATCCAGTACCCTGACTTTGATGTCAGCGATTGTAATGGGTCTCAGTGATGGGTGCTCCTTATTGCTGGGGACACTGATGTTTTTTCTGTCAGTAGGCAGCTCAAATATATCCTATTTTACTTGCGGTCTGTGCTTGCTTACTACTATGTGTCTCATTGAGAGCAACATCATATAACTATTCTGACAGCAGCATTGTATATGTGATTTAACAGACAGCTTTGCATAGACTCATAGGGCTCAAGAAAACAAGTGATTCAGCTGTTTTTGCTTTAACAATAACTATACAGACCTGATACAGATCAATTACATTTTCAATTCCTATCAATTAATAATTGAATATTTAATAGCATTGTCTGCATTAAGCTTCAATAAAAATTATTTGTTATTGTGTAAATGACTAAACCCTACAGCGAGATGTGCCATCAGAGAAGACACAAGATAGTGGTGGCATGTGGGAGCAGCACAGCAAAAATAGTAGGACAACCTTTGGGTTGTGCTGGATATATCAAGATAATATTATGGGCTCACCTTCTGCATAGATGTGTGTATGGCAACCCTCCAAGATGTCTGTAAGTCTGTAAAACCACCTCACATCTGTTAGTTGCAATTATGCCTGTCCCGCAATAGAGTCCCTCCACTTCAGTAAATGTAAGATAGAAACCGTCCATGAAGCCAGCCTGTTGGCACAGCGGTAGCGCTACTGATCTCAAAGCTGGTGACCAGGGACTGGAAGTGATCTTGGATCATTGGGGTGAGGAGGATCTATCATCTCAGAGAATGTTGTACTCCTCTGCAGAGAGAGAGGGATGTATCCTCCACAGCAGTGCTGCTACCTGGTGACCACAGGGGATAGTGCTGCTGGAGAAGCAGACATGGGATGAGGTGGAGGAAGTGGCAACTTGTTTTGCATGCACACTTCATAGCGTCATCACACATGCTGCCTCAGGACTGGGGGGAGGGGAAAAATTAGCCCTGGCACTGGGGGTGAGCAGCCCCAGTATACCTGGCCCCCTCAACCTGGCTCACACCTATAAGGACCACTAGCATCCAGTTGGGGGTGGCCCAACTCTCGACCCCACCTGGGGAGGATATCCAAGGCATCAGTTTTGTCCAAGCAGAAGATCTGAAGTAAGTGGCAATGGGGGGGGGGTCCAGGTGCCAGTAGAAGGAAGGGGCATAAACGGAATATAAAAACAACAAAAAAAAAACAGTTCATGGGAATTGTGCATTCTCTTTCCTTGTACATGGTAGATCAGACCTCAGAGAAAAGGGATTGAAGAGTTGTAATATATAACAATCTCAAGACCACTACCCAATGCAACATTGCACATATAAAAGCCAACAGGATGCTGGGTTGCATAGGCAGGGCCTTGGCTAGTAGAAAAAGGGAGGTGATCGTGCCCCTTCACCATGGAATACCATGTGCAGTTCTGGAATGCTAACCTTAAAAATGACAGGGATCACATAGAGTCATTCCAGAGAAAGGCAACCAAAATGATACATGGACAGAAGGAGAAGACCAAAGAAGACAGACTAGCTAGCCTGAAGATGTGCTCCCTGGAGGCCAGAAGAGAGAGTGGGATATGATAGGGACTTCTCTAATATATGAAGGGAATAAACTGGTTGGAGTGCCAGTAACTGTTCAAGCAACATGATGGGTCTGCAGTAAGAGGACATAACTACAAGCAAGAGGGAAGGAAGCTCAGGAAGAGCATGAGGAAATATTTCTTCATGGAGTGAGTGGTGGAGAAGTAGAACCATTTGCTCAGAGGTGTGACTAATGTGGAGATGGTTACAGGCTTCAGGAGAGGATAGGATATACATCTGGACTTGACTGTTGGAGTGGGGGGAGTAGTATGGGCAGAGCTTCCAACAGGGAGCACTGCATAGGCCCAGATGGTATACGTCTGGTGGGGTTAAGACAGGGACTGGGCAGTCTTGATATGGTCTTTTGCTTCCTGTAAATTCAGTGTTTCTGTGATGGTTGGCAGAGAAGTAAGATGATTTGGCTTCTGTGACGGCTTTAGTGCAGATGCTGCTGAAGCTCCATTTTCACTGGCCATTTCTACACTGGTGTAGATGGTTTGGAGAGCCATTTGCATGTGTACACTGTGCAGGCATACAACCAGTGTGGCTCTCCTGCTCCTCTCCCAGACACAGGAGCAGAACTGGGGTAGGTGGTTTCATGTGTTGTGTAAATGGCCACTTTTCACCTCACTGGCTGAGGGTAATTTAGCATCACAACACACAGGGAACTCCTTGTAGGCTGGGTCTCACAATGTAGTTCCCAAGACACTGGTGTGGAAGCAGATGTCCTTAAGTGGTGTACACCACTGAGTTCATAAACAACCAGGTACAGACTGAATCACACAGGTGTGTAACAGCTTCATCAGTGTAAACTGGGCTTTTGACACTTGTAATTTAGCAAGTCCTGGGGCATTCAGGAGGCATTGTGGAGATGCCAGGCAGTGTCAAGAGCTTTACAGAAGTTGGTGACCTCTGCCTTGATCCATGGAAGATGGGATTCTTAGACATGAGGCAAAGGGATGTTACATCTTGTGATGCTATCCTGTAGAGCGAGGGCACCATTCGTGGTCATCATATCTGACTGTAACCCCTTCCCACGTACCTGCAAAGTGCATTATAGGCAGTCCGGCCAAAAGCAGTGTCCACCATGCTAATGGTCTGCATAGCCATTCACAAAAGCATGGCAGCCCTTGCATACCCAGTCGCAGACACCTATGACCACTTGTCTAAGAGCAGGTGGTAATAAAGTGCAGCACTGTGCAGAAGAACCAGAAGTCTGCATGTGTTTTCAGGACCACCAGGTATTAGGGGACGCTGTGGTTAGGGAGGAAACCACTAAACCACAAGGGATGCTTACTGTTGGGAAGCAGGTGAGGGTTATGCCACAGAACCACTAGATGACTGGTTACTGGCCTACGGGGGGTGGGGAAGCACTGGTCTCCATGAACCCATAACTCTGCATGAGTTAGGGAAGGGACTTGTCCAGGTCAGATGCCCATGTGCCTTGTGACCTAACCACATCTGACACATCTGGCACAGTGCCGTACTCTGCTGTGGTTGTGGGTGCACACCTGGATGTTAGTGGATGCAAACCCTACTTGCGCCTGCTAACATCAAGAAAGAACATTAGCATTGTGTCACTGTTGCAGGAGGAATGCCAGCCCCTGTGATGTGTGACTGTCTTTGTGCATACTCATTTTTGGTAGTGGTGCAACAGTGCGGGTGCTAAGATCCTCTTTGATGCCACCAGCAATTGCAATTGAGACTCTAGCCCCAAAGGTTTCAAACAAATAAATAAAACCTCCAGCATGGCATGTTGGTATGACTTATTACAGTGTCAGTCGTAATTCACAAGGAATAAACTTAAATGCTGTTTGTCATTATACATTTCTTCTGCAGGTACAGTCATTAAAATGGGTGATATCTGAATTCATAGACACTTTTTTGCCTATAATTTCATGCAAGTTGATTATATTTCTCCTGTAATTATTACTATACATGCTAATTTGCTGAAATAATTATGTGGCTTACTGAAAGATTGAATATCCTACATAAAACTACAAATCTGATCTAGAATGTTTCCCAGTGGATTGTTCGTTTTCCTCTATGATACCGGAACAGCTGAAGATCTGAAAGCCCTAGGGAAGTTACACAAAGAGAATGCACACTTCCTTGATTATTACTGTTAACACAGGAGGCTTTTCTTCACGTCACATGAGCAGCAGAACTGTTATTAGTGCATGAATCCTTGAACCACGTAGCTAAGATCACAGCAGAATAAACAACATCATGTGTTTATGAACATGTACTCCCTGGAGGAGAGGAGGGAGAGAGGGGATATGATAGAGACATACAAGTATCTTACAGGGAGGAACAGGGTGCAGGAAAACACTATTTTTAAGCGAAAAAGATGTTCCAGGACTAGAGGGCATGGGATGAAGTTGGAAGGAGGACGATTCAGAGGAAACATGAGAAAGAATTTCTTCACAGAATGAGTGGTGGACAAGTGGAACACCCTGCCAGAGGAAGTGGTGGGGCTGAAACAATCACGGGATTTAAGAATGCATGGGATAGACATAAAGGAATTCTGGAGGTCAGGGGTTAGGTGCAACAGACTTCTAGGAAAACAAACTGAACTTACAAGCTCAAATGGGCAGACTGGGTGGGCCATAGGCCCTTATCTGCCGACACTGTCTATGTATCTATGTATCTATGTGTGTGTAAACAAGACCATAATTTCCTGCTGTTAAGATGTGCTAAATGGGGAGGGACTAAGTGTAACCCCTAGATGGCGCTATCCCAGGGGCTACTACCCCTGCCTGATTTGCCACTAACAGGTTGAGGGGCCTGGATCCAATGGCGGGTGCCTCCACCCAGAGGTCAGGGTTTGCAATAGTTAAACTAACTTGGTCACAGCCCTCTGGGACACTGCAACCCCCCTTTCTTCCCACTAGTGGCCCACACAATATATCAGAATTACCTTCACAGTATACACTTACCCCCAGGTCTGGTTCCGGCACTGGGACCTCCTGTGAAATGAGATACAGTGCAACAATCACAGAACAGTACTTTAACATAGACAAATACCTCAGGCAGTATAACTTTGCTGAAACAAGCAGCTCTGATTTATTTAGGGGATATAACAAGGACAGGGGAAATCAGGTTAATTAGCTTATCACTCTAATAATCTCATTTATGGCTCTGTGCACAGGCTCATCCCTATCAGTTACTGTCCCTGGGCACCCAAGCCCTAGTGGCTAGTCCAAACCGTGGCAGCTGGTAGGGGCCCTTTCACACAGAGAAAAGGAGAATTAAACAGTCAGCAGTACAGTAATTCCATTTGGATTTAATGTGGCAATTCAACAGGGAGCGACCCTGAATTAGTACTCACGACCTCCAAATAAGATAGGGTCCTTCAATGTCAGCAGGGCTCACTTGAGGTACACAAACCTCTTCACACATCCATATAAAAGAAAGCACTATACCAGGCAGGCTGCATCTGTATCCCGATCGCAATTACTGCACAATACCCGGGAGAACACACAGCAGATTCAGTTCCTGACAGACCGAGTGTAATTTTCAGCAATTCCTCCAGTCTTCTACAGGGTGAGCCTGGTTTCTACTCTTCAGAGATCCTCTGATTCTTTTCACAGGACGGATTCAGTCCTAACAAGCTGCAGACCGAACTCTGGGCCTTACACGCTTTTTTGGACTAAACTGCACACTGAAAAGCACAGGGCCCTTCCTTCTTCACTGCCAAAGCTCAACTGAACTCCAACCGCACAAAACCGGCACTTCCTTTGAGCTCTCCCAGTTCTTGACTGGATTGGCTGTCACCACAATAGACTGCTGCTGTTGGTCCAAAAGGCACTGAAGTCTAAACTACATCTCCCAGAGTCACTGCCCATACAATCCTCTTGTGGCTGGCTCAGATTATGAGTCCAAGTTCTGATTCGTCCAAGGCACCATTTTAGAGCTAGCTTACCCACACTGATTGGTCCAGTTCAGCAGTTCAAACTAGAATGGGAAACTAGACACAGTTCTGACTGCAAAGAAAGCAGGTTAGACAAACTGTAATTTCATTATTACTCTAAATAATTTCTGCAAACAGTTACATCTTTCAGATAGGTTCCCTTGCACTCCTAGTGACTGCAAAATGAAGTGAATTGGCAGCAGCTCGAGTGGTACTCAGAGAAGCACACAGTCCCCCATACAACTAATTATGTCTGCAAGCAGACAGCTCTTAAAGAGACAGTACCAGAGGCTCTAAAACACTCACTGATAAATGGCTTAAATGCCAAACACCATTCAGGCTTGGAGCATTCAAGCAAGCTCCTGGAAGTCTTTTGGGAACCCCATTTGCAGGGGGTTACACCCTTCCTGGCTTGGGAAAGCTTGACGTCCCGTCAAGCAAGTACCCATAAGTTTCAACTGCAACCATATACATTTGCATTAGGCTCGCACATGTAATCATCAGTCAATATATCATTTTACCAAGAACACATTTCTGAAACATTGCAGTACGTCACTTTACACAGTATTACATACACATTGTACCATAACTCAAGTTATTACCTCTTGTACATGAAACCTGAAGAGAGGGGCCCTTCCTATCAGTTACCTTGGGGCTGGATGGGGCAAGGGCACCATACTTAGAGGGCAACACAAGTAACTTGGAGTTAGCACTGATGCTCAGTTTGGGCAGTGAGCTCGGGACACATACACTCCTTTATGGACAACATTGAGAGGCAAGTCCACAGGCCCCCAAGTGAATCATAACTGAGGTGCACCACAGGCTTTACAGCTCGACCAGTCTTTCTAGGGAACTGTTATAGTCTCTGCACTCTGAGCCTCATTTCAGCATTGTCCTCACTTGTCAGGGGAGTCTCCATGGGGGTAGAGAGGCTAGAACTTGGGGCACTTTCAGCTCCAGGAGTTACAGTTTCTGAGTCCACAACATTTGGCTCGCATGGAGAGCTTTGGACACTGGCAGTGGACTGTCGGCACTCAAAATACTCTTCTTGTTCGGGTGTATCACCAGTCTGCCCCAATCTATCATTTTCCTCCTGAAAGCTCAAACAGTTCAACCATGCACAATGATTCCATTTCATCTGATCTGATGCTTTGCACTTCACTTTCTGGGAGCATTGGCTCCAGGGACGAGCTGGGGCTTAGACAGTCCAGAAGGCCCAGCTTTGTCTCCAGTATTGACTAGGGATTGCCCCGAAACAATTGACTCAGTTCGTAAGAAGGATAGTATTCAAAGTCACTCTCACTTTCTTCCGATATGGACTGACAGTCATGCTCAACTGGGACTTGTGGAGGGAACACTTTAACTTTGCTTCTGTAGGTGCAGACTTTCTTGATCTTTTCTTAGCAGCAGCTCTAGTCACTGGTCCAGAGGGGCATCTTCTAGGGCTCAGACTCGATTAAGATTTGTCCAATGGGCAGTAAATGATTTCTATGTATTGTTTTTACATCTTTTGAATTATTCTCAGGCCTTACTTTGTACACTGGCAGATCATCTAGTTTGCCCACTACAATGTGAGGAGATGGTGCCATCGGTCAGCAATCTTGTGCTTGCCATGCAGTCCCAGATTTCTTAGCAATACCGATCTCCTCCTGGAGTTCCTGTCTTTCACCTTTTATCATGCCTTTCTTTGTTGGCCAGATTTCTTTTGGCAGCCATGGTTTGAGCCAGTTGGTACGCATGAGTTAGCTGGGCTTTAACTTTGCACATACTGTAAATAGTTGTCAGCTTGAACCCCATCAGGAGAGACCCCAAACACACATCTACTGGTAGTCGAGCTTCTCTTCCAAACATCAGGCGGTAGGGGAGAATCCAGTGGCATCACTTTTTGCAGTTATAAGCATGTACCAGGGTGCTAATTTGTTGGCTCCATCTAGGCTTGTCCTTTGGGTGCAGGGTGCCTAGCATATCTAGCAAAGTGCGGTTGAAACGCTCAGGCTGTGGGTCCCCTGGGGTGGTAAGAGTGGTTCTGGACTTTCGCGACTCCCCACAGAGAAAGCATCTCTTTGATCAGACGACTCTCAAAGTCTCTCCTTGATCAGAATGGATCTTTGTGGAGCCCCATAGTGAACAAAAAGTTTTCTACAAGTACTTTGGCCACAGTGGATGCTTTCTGGTCTTTGGTGGGGAAAGCTTGGGCATATCTCGTGAAATGGTCAGTGACCACCAGCACATTACTGATATTTCTTTGATCTGACTCCAAACTCAGAAAATCAATACAGACCAGCTCCATGGGTGCACTGGTGGTGATGTTAACAAGGGGGGCAGCCCTCTGGGGCAAAGCTTTCCTCTGTAAGCAGCGACTACAAGTTCGAATGTGTTGCTCCACATCAGCCCCATCTTAGGCCAATAGAATCTGGATCTCACCAAGTCAAGTGTTCTGTCTATACCAAGGTGCCCCATGTGGTTGTGCAAGGACCTCAGTACTGAGTCTCGAAAGGCAGTGGGCAGCACTAGTTGTTGTTTGTCTACTTGTCCCCCTCTGTCTACTGTTTCTCTGTATAACAGTTTATTGATCAGTTTCAACTTAGGACCTTCTTTGTATAACAGTGCAGTTCTCAAATCAGTGGAGCGTAATTTGGACACATCTTTTCCTGCATAGAGGGCTTCTAAAGCTGCTTTGATCATGGAATCGCTGGATTGAGCCCGCCAATACTGTCATTGTCCAGCTGAGGCAGTGCACCAATGTCTATTGCAGAAAGTGGCAATAAGCAGCAGGTATGCAATTCTCAGAGGGTCCAAGCAATCCACCATGCAGTCCATCATGTCCGTGGACATTTGTTCCCCCCTGTCAAACTTCCGCAGAGTGCCCGAATGTCAGGTTCTGCCAATCGACCCAATCATTCTGGGGAACAGGCCTCCGGGAGAGAGCATCAGCATCTATGTGGTTCAGACCTGCTCGGTATTCGAGAGCATAGTCATATGCAGATAATGCAGAAAGCCACCTATGGCCTGTGGCATCCAACTTAGCTGAGGTCTGCACATAGGTCAAAGGATTATTGTCAGTTTTTACTAGTATTTTAGCCCCATACAAGTACTCATGGAATTGGTCAACAATAGCCCACTTCAAAGCTAGGAACTCTAACTTATGTACAGGATAGTTCTTTTCGGATGGGGTCAGGCTTCTACTGGCAAAGGCCACTGGTCTCAGGCCATTCTCGTGTTTTGGTACAACACAGCCCCCAACCCTTGCAAGCTAGCATCAGTGTGCAGGACGTAGGTTTTCTTGGATCGGCATAGGCCAGCACTGGAGCATGGGTAAGTTGATATATGATCTCATGAAAAGCAGTCTCACAATCAGGAGTCCAGCGGCCCCAAATACTTCACTCGGATGAAATACACTCTTTCAGTCTTGAGGGACGCTGACTTTTGGTATTTTTGTGGGTTGGGGATACCCTTGAGTAAGGTTAAGTAAAGGGCGGATCACTCTTGAATAGTCCTTGATGAAGCGCCGATAATAACCACAGAATCCCAGGAATCTTTGCAGTTCTTTTAGATTTTTGGCTGTAGCCAGGTGGTCAAGGCCTCAACTTTACTTGGGTCGGTCTCTATTCCTCGGTGGATACTATGTGTCCCACATACTTTACTGATGTTTGAAAGAATTGACACTTATCAATGGACAGTTTAAGGCCAAAGTCCTCCAGTCGGTCCAATACCTTAAATAATCTGCTCTCATGTTCCTCCAGTGAGCTGCCAAACACAATAACATCATCTAGGTATACCAGGCACTCTAGTAGTTCATGTCCCCACTGCACGCCCATCAATCGCTGAAAAGTGGCTGGGGCACCTGAAATCCTTGAGGCATCCTCATGAATTCATAGAAGCCAAGCGGACAGATAAAGGCCGTCTTCTCACGGTCCTCTGGGGCCATCGGATCTGTAGTACCCACTGCGGAGATCCAGCACAGAGAACCACTTGCTCTCGCTTAGGCAGTCCAAAGCATCCTGAATGCGGGCATTGTGTACTGATCAGGATAGTCCGCCGGTTTAAGGTGCGATAATCCACACATCCTTACTGTTCCATTCTTTTTCCTCACTACCACAATGGGGAAGCATAAGGCTTTGGATTCTTGTATTACACCAGCAGCTAACATCTCTTGCAGATGCCGTCTCACATCATCTATGTCAGCAGGTGCCAGTGCCGAGACCTCTCACGTAAATGGTCTTCGTCATGCAGCCGGATATTGTGCTCAGCTCCTTGCACGCATCCTACATCCCATTCCTTTAAAGAAAACACCTGGTCTCTCTGGCAAGCTTCTCACTGATCCTCACTTTCCATTCAGCTGGCAGCGGGAGTCGCAAATCAAACAAGTCAGGTGTTACTCTGTCATTCTTCCTTGAACTCTTGCTGCTGGGTAGCACTGCAGTGTCTGCACAATGCACATTAGCCAGGATGCAACCTCTGTTTACTCGAATGTCTCTTTCAGACACATTATGAACTTGGACCATTACCCTTCTGGCATAAGCATGGGCTCTAGCGGCAAAATACTAGGCTTGACCAGCAGTCC
Organism: Neoceratodus forsteri; assembly: GCA_016271365.2. Lineage (NCBI taxonomy): Eukaryota > Metazoa > Chordata > Ceratodontiformes > Ceratodontidae > Neoceratodus > Neoceratodus forsteri. The sequence continues at coordinate 25,103,162 of CM057453.1, forward strand.
CTCTGGCAATTTTCCATCGCCTGGTGCATCCAACATTAATATTTTATTCTTAACATCCTTTCTGATACGGACCTCTCCCTGTAAGGTACACTGGGCATTTGGCGCCAGGATCAGAGACTCAGGATCCTTCTTCCATACAATTCCGACCGGTTCCTCTGGTTCTGTTTTTCAGCATCTCTGTGCCTCATAGGCCTTCTTAATTAAAGCCGAACTCTTAAAGCTCTACTAGTCTTTGACCCTGTTTTTCATAACACAACTGTGCCAGCCTTCCGAACATATGAGCATTTGTTCCAATCAACAAAGGGACACCATCATACAGTCCAGTGGGGGACACACTAAGGCTAGGTCTCTACTTGTTCGGCCACCCAGCCACGGAGGTGGGGAAAGACAGCCAAATTCGGATATACCCGAATAGGGTAGGCCTTCTACTTAACCCCCATACATGCAGTCCTTCTAATGGTTGTAAGGGTATTCTGACAAATGCTTCTGATACCAATCCTGGAACATAATTGTCACTTGGGAGCCACTGTCTAATACAGCTCTTGTAGACACTCCATTCACCTTTACAGTGGTCTCCATGGAGGGACCCACTATTCTGGACCAGTCTGAGAGGCGGTGGGGGCCTGGGCAACTGACCTTGCCACAAAAGGACGTGAATTAGCATTTTTGGTGCCCTCACTGGGATCATGTCGGCACCTCTTAACCACTGATTTCTTCTCCAAGCTCTCCTTGTAGCCTATATGCAACTTTGTCAGTGTCTTTTGGGGACTGGCATTCCCTTTCATGTGCCCATCTTTCCCACAATTATAGCAAAACATACTTTCTGGAGTTTGAGCTGGCCGAGGCGCCACACTGGGAGCCAGGGCGGGGGTATTACTAACTGGAAACCTGGGTGCCATCTCTGTCTGCGGCGTGATAAGCATTTGGAGACATCTCGTCAGTTTCTGCACTTCCATGGTTAAGGAATTGAGTTTGGAGCTGTTATCAGCAGGAGATACATGGGTGGGTACCCCCACCCCCATAGCAGATGCAGTCGGATATAGGTCAGGGCCCGTACTTGCAGGCGTGGCCTTCATAAAGGGACTGTTTTTGAATTCGGATCTCTCTCAACAGTTCGCCCCATTGTGGCATATCTTTTCCTTGTCAGAGCACTCATTGACTGTCAACCTCTGCCCCTGAACTTCACTTGATGGGTCACCCTCAGTCACTGGGTCGTAGCCACAGCTGTTGGTGCAGGTACCTCCCGAGGTCGCCTTTTTCTCAACTCCTCAATTTCTCTCATTAACTCATCATAGAGGGTGGGGATTCCAGTCGATTTGCCAGGCGAATTGAAGCAACAGCAGTTCTGAGAAGGGGCAGACTTAAGGATTCTGTCCAGTCTGGTTCGGTCTAGTTCAATCGCTGGCAACTACCCTTTCTGAGGCATTCTTGCAACAATTTTTCCAGCCGAGACATACACAGACAACAACTCCCTTGGTACTGTTGTGCATTTCTTACTCTCCACCATAGGTCCTCATCAGAATCTGGGCTCCCATACACATTCTCCAAGGCCTCAAGATAGGCCTGTGCAGTCGCTTCAGGGTTACTGGCCCGTTTAGCACGGATGGTAGCCAGGGCAGGACCTCGGAGGCTCTCACTAACCCTCTTTCGCTGCCCGAGCATTGCCATTCTAGCACTTGGGGGCAACATAGTTCATCCAGGTCTTCCCAGTCATCCTCCCCTTGGGGGTGGGAGGGTGCCAGAGAAGATCCTCAACCTTCGGTAAGAGTCGTGACTAATGGCAGGTGCAGAAATAGGAGTCTGCATTGGTTCAGCCACCATTACGGGCACTGGAGCAGGAGAGGGTGTTGGGGAGGAACACCCCAGGTGGCAAGAATAGTTTCTTCAAGTCCTCCACAGTTTTCCTCTCCCAGCAACCATTCAGCAAATTTCTCTCAAAAGTTTCAGATAGTGGTGGGGGCTGATTCCCCGGTCTTTACTGTCCTTAGTTATCACTCTCCAAGCAGTGAGGGCTCCTCTGGGGTAATGGTCTGTGGCACTTTGAGCTATCTATGGGATCCTTAAACTCTACTAGGGCCAGGAAAGTGTGGGTGAGCAGATTAGCATGCCGACCCACCACCACAGGGTTTTGTAAACCTTCCACCTTGGAAAGTACTCCTGCACAGTGTCCGTATTGATACCCAGGGGATGTCCAGGATAAGCATAGCATTTTGGGGTCGATCTCCTCCCCAGTACACCCACCAGCCGGTGCACAGCCACTTCTGTCGGGTACCCATTTTTTCTTAACAGTGGTTCGTAATATGGCCACTAGAGGACACACAATCCCAGCGGTGAGCCTCCAAGATGTAACCCCAGATGGCGCTATCCCAGGGGCTACTACCCTGCCTGATTTGCCACTAACAGGTTGAGGGGCCTGATCCAATGGCGGTGCCTCCACCCAGAGGTCAGGGTTTGCAATAGTTAAACTAACTTGGTCACAGCCCTCTGGGACACTGCAACCCCCTTTCTTCCCACTAGTGGCCCACACAATATATCAGAATTACCTTCACAGTATACACTTACCCCCAGGTCTGGTTCCGGCACTGGGACCTCCTGTGAAATGAGATACAGTGCAACAATCACAGAACAGTACTTTAACATAGACAAATACCTCAGGCAGTATAACTTTGCTGAAACAAGCAGCTCTGATTTATTTAGGGGGATATAACAAGGACAGGGGGAAATCAGGTTAATTAGCTTATCACTCTAATAATCTACCTATGGCTCTGTGCACAGGCCTATCCCTATCAGTTACTGTCCCTGGGTACCCAAGCCCTAGTGGCTAGTCCAAACCGTGGCAGCTGGTAGGGGCCCTTTCACACAGAGAAAAGGAGAATTAAACAGTCAGCAGTACAGTAATTCCATTTGGATTTAATGTGGCAATTCAACAGGGAGCGACCCTGAATTAGTACTCACGACCTCCAAATAAGATAGGGTCCTTCAATGTCAGCAGGGCTCACTTGAGGTACACAAACCTCTTCACACATCCATATAAAAGAAAGCACTATACCAGGCAGGCTGCATCTGTATCCCATCTCAATTACTGCACAATACCGGGAGAACACACAGCAGATTCAGTTCCTGACAGACCGAGTGTAATTTTCAGCAATTCCTCCAGTCTTCTACAGGGTGAGCCTGGTTTCACTCTTCAGAGATCCTCTGATTCTTTCACAGGACGGATTCAGTCCTAACAAGCTGCAGACCGGAACTCTGGGCCTTACACGTTTTTGACTAAAACTGCACACTGAAAAGTACAGGGCTCCTTCCTTCTTCACTGCCAAAGCTCAACTGAACTCCAACCGACAAAACCGGCACTTCCTTTGAGTTCCTCCAGTTCTTGACTGGATTGGCTGTCACTACAATAGACTGCTGCTGTTGGTCCAAAAGGCACTGAAGTCTAAACTACATCTCCCAGAGTCACTGCCCATACAATCCTCTTGTGGCTGGCTCAGATTATGAGTCCAAGTTCTGATTCGCTCCAAGGCACCATTTTAGAGCTAGCTTACCCCACACTGATTGGTCCAGTTCAGCAGTTCAAAACTAGAATGGGGAACTAGCAGACACAGTTCTGACTGCAAAGAAAGCAGGTTAGACAAACTGTAATTTCATTATTACTCTAAATAATTTCTGGCAAACAGTTACATCTTTCAGATAGGTTCCCTTTGCACCCTAGTGACTGCAAAATGAAGTGAATTGGCAGCAGCTCGAGTGGTACTCAGAGAAGCACACAGTCCCCCCATACAAACTAATTATGTCTGCAAGCAGACAGCTCTTAAAGAGACAGTACCAGAGGCTCTAAAAACACTCACTGATAAATGGCTTAAATGCCAAACACCATTCAGGCTTGGAGCATTCAAGCAAGCTCCTGGAAGTCTTTTGGGAACCCCCATTTGCAGGGGGGTTACACAAGGATATGCAGTACACTAGTGTGTAAGGGTTAATTCCTAAAGTCTTTGGTGCCTACGGAATGAAGAAATTCCAAAAATGAACAGATATATCCAGGCTACAGTGTGTGAGAAGCAAAACTAAAGAAGCTAGCTTAGAAAACTTAGGAAACACTACTTGTAGTAAAGCAGGACTGTTGGTGGAGGGGGGTAGGCTTTCAGAAGAAAAATATATACGTAAAAGTTTTGAAGGAACACAGCAGCATGTTAATCAGCTGGTTAAGAAATACAGCTGGGCTTTTTTTTTTTTTAAAGAACTAAAGTCTGTTTCCCCATATCCATTCAGAAGAAGTTTGCACTGAGCTTTTCATCTGCTTTGGAATTTGGGGGCATGAATCTACAAAGCTGCCTCTAATTCTACAGTGCAACAATTAAAATTCATCCCGCCATGCAGCTTTGAGATGTAACTAAATGCAAAGCAATTTGTTCACCAATGTGACTTACCCAAACTCACTGGCCATAGTTCTCGGAGACAGGAGAAACACACACTGATTTCTCTTTGTTTATGAAGCCATGCACTGTAAACTCCCACGTTACTGAAATGGCTGTTATGACACTGTCAGTCAACTCCTATTGTACTAGATCCCAATCTTCTGTATGTTTTGTGGTCTCAGATGTTTGACGTCCTATTTAAAGGAAGTCAGCTACCATACCCCCTCTCTGTATGATCTCCAAATCAAACGTAATGTCTCTTCTGTCCTACCACTCAACTGATTCAAAAGAAGCTATGCCCCCCACTGAACTGTGCTCCCATTTTGTTTCCTTTTGTCTAGCATTCCTTACTCTCAGACACCATAAGCATGGTTCCTGAACCTTAGCTTTGACCTCACTGATTATTATGCTACTTGCAGTGTACTGTTTTTTTCCCTGTGTATATATTTACTAGCTGCCCGTGTTTTGACATCCTGTATGCTCTTAGCAGGTTATTATGCCACCTTGTGACTGTAGTTATTTTCTTTATTCAGTTTTTGTTTACTGAGATGGAAGGGCTTAAAAAAACTGCCTAGTCAGCCTTGTCGGGTTGGGAGGGGGGAGAATTCAGATGTAAACCTACCAAAACTGAGCCAGGTTAAGCTGTTGGTGGTATTTTTTTTGTAAATAAAGGAATTTTGGCAAGGACATAGGTGAAACTTCCCTACTGTTTCTGAGACATGCAATGGGATCTTTAATATCCACCTTAACAATCACCAGAAGGCAGACAGGACCTTGGTTTAGCATCTCATGCAAAGGATGCTTGCAAGAAATTATAATCTCAGTGGGTCATTTTTTGCCTAGTCAAAAAAAAAGTAATAACATTATTTTATTTTAAATAATACTGGGTTTCCAAGTCGGTATTCCTTATTTTTCCCACCTAAGTAGTGGCTTATATAAAGGTTGCCTATTAGTCACTTGGTAAGAAATGTGTTTGTCCTGAGAGTCAAAGAGTGGACAACTAGATCCATCTTCATTAGTGCAACCCCCACTTTGCACCAGCAGACAGTAACAACATACTGAGCAATAGCTCCCCATTGTTGTGTGCAGCTGCAGATATTAGAGTGGGCCGCTTTCTCACCCCTGGGGGAAGGGTCTGTAGCCAGAACATGGGGGGGGGGTCATTGTTTTGTCCATGGTCCTCCTTTAGTGCACAATGATGACAAGCAGTAGCAGTGTCCTTATCGAGTCTCCTGAGAAGCTGCTGTGCGCTTTGCAGTCTGTGTGTTTCCTTTTCAGGGGCTGCTCTGCCAGCTCAATGAAAGAAATGTGAGCAAAGCTCTGTTATTAATGAATTATGACAAGCCGTTTGCCTATCAGGCAGAGAGGTTCCAGCTATCTCCTTTTAGGACAAAATCTTAATGGAAGATGTGCAAACAGGCAAGCTCTCTGATGATACCCCCTTAAGTGCCGCAGCCATTCTGTGTTGAGAAAGAAAGAGAGAGAGAGAATCCAGGCAGCCAAGGAGCTGCAAGTGGCAGCGTTTAATATTGTCTCCTCCATAATGCCTGAATACATTTTCCTGAGAGCGATCTGCACAGCTGCTCTGAGAGGGGTTATTGTTGATTTTCACCTTGGTTCTGGTGCTACGCTGACCTGGCTAATCTGCAGTACAAGCAAAGACATCATCTTGATATCCATAGCTTCCTTCAGTTTTTATTTTAAAGATCAGAATAGCACTTGCTGGGAGCATGCAGTAGTGTGTGTAATGCAACTTACCATTTCTGAACTCTGTTTTATGGGGGAAGCTAGTTAACTTATGAATGGGAAACTAAGTCAAGCTGAGGTGGGAACTTACCTTGACTATTTTTTTTTTTCTTGTGGCTTCATGGATGGTATTAGGAAATAAAGGAATGGACTGTCAGCTGGGTGAGTTGCACAAATGTGGTTTTGTTACATCTTGTTGGGTTATTGTTTGTGGTCTGATATTGCTGTGGTTTTCCTCAGTTCCACAAATGATGCAGCTTACAGTATTTACAGTAAGGAAGCAAACTAACCAGCAGTTCACCACAAAGCTAACACAAATTGGCGACCTTCTGATATTTTGTTATCTGATGTTTTACAGTACTTGCAGGGACTATATAAGTGTAGTTATTATCCAGTCACTCCCTTTAGAAAAGGAATTGCTTACTGAAAGGTGTTTCAGCTCTTCTGTTTTACAGTACAGGCCTGTAGGCTTGGTATCTTTTATGCAAGGCAGTGATTGTAACCCACAACAGCTTCAGTTCTTAATTCCAAGATTAACCCTTTGTGCTTAGAAAGAAGACAGTGACTGCATGCATGCTGCATTTCAGAAGTACAGTGGCATCTCAGAGGAAAGGACCCCATTATATTGATCTAGGCCTTTACATTTTTGGAAGGTTTAGCTATTGTTGCAGACAACCAAATAATCAGTTTCATGCAAGTTACATTCTACAAGTTGTTAAGTGCCGCTCAGCAAGGAGGCAGACAATTGAGTGCTAGCCTAATCAGCCTTTAAACAGGCATTTCTCACTTGCATGCTGAATTCCTAAAACTATGCAAGGCTGGAACAAGTAATATAATTAAGAAGTTTCTTCTGCTCAAGAAAATGTGCATTTTTGAGATGTAACCTGTCGTTACAGACTAACTACTACCTGTAAGAAAAACATTTTTCTCTTTTGTTGCTGGTAAAGTGGTTTTTAATTGGCTGGCTTCTCCGTTTTATAGAGATGATGTTGCTGCTGCTGTCCGTTCAGCTCTGGTGATTCTGTACATTATTGTAAGAAAACACTGATTGCTCCAGTGAGGGAACTGATTGATTTGCGGTGGTTATAGTCCTTGTAACTGTTAGGGCTGTGTACAGCTAGCCTAGATTTGCTTTCTGTTGTCTCCACTCCTTCCCAGCTTCATTAAAACCAGCCCATCTATTCACCATGGAAGCTTTTTGTTAGGTGACTACTTATTTTCCCAGAGCACTTCCTGCTGGGAGTCTTTTATGGTCTGTCATAAAAAAGCCTGCTGGACGGAACAAATCACAGTGCACCGGAGTGATGGAGTAATTCCCAAAGTAAGCAGTGTGCAAAAGGGGGAGTTTCAGTGAGAACACTTACAATGATTTCAAGGGGCAATATAGAAAAACTAGCAGAACATTTTTGATCCCCAAAATAAGGATTCCCAGATTGCCAAGAGTAGAAACTGTAATTGTTAAAGTCTTGAATTTGTGCTGCTGTATCTTGTTTTAAACAGATTGTTACCTATACATTACAGCTGAAATTCTAGTTTTAAGGCTCATGGCTGTGACATTCCTCTGGGAGATTATCATATATCAGACCCACTTAAATTGCAGAAACAAAAAAAGGCGCTCATTAAAAAAACAAAATCAGTAACATTTGCAGGCTTTCTTCTGTCCTGTGTTGTACTTCATTCTTTAACAGAGGCTGGCGGTAAATTTGCTGTATTCAACAGATTCTGTTTGAGATAATTAGCTGGGTGTCACGGTTTCATTTTTTGTGAAAGTACTAAAGAGGAGGAGAAACGGCAGATTCGGGTCAGAAAATCATAGTTTAAAGAATCAGCAGACACTTGATCCTTGGGGAAGGAAGAAAGCCCACATTGATTGATTGAGTCAGAAATTGGTAACAAGGAGAGGCATGCTAGACCAAGGCTCATAGCCGGGTGCTGGGGGTGGGGTGGGGTGAAATGAGAGAGAGAAGGTACAATACCGAATTTATATGAACAGCAAGGCTGCAATAACATTTGAGGAGTGTGCGATTAACATTACAAAGTGGCAGTAAGCAGTATGATGCTCCCGGGATTAGAATCATCGATGAATTGCAGATTGTAATAATTAATAAACCGAGGAAACCAGTGACCAGATTTTCAAAATGGCTGTTTTTGGTGGCCAGATAGAAAAATCTTGCGGGTCTGCAAGGTTTTTCTGCATTTGCCATATTTTCAATTGAGGAGCCATTTACAACTGGATTTGTGATTTCCGGCAGCTTGCAGCCATATTTTGGCACAGACGTGCCAAAATGTTATTCCTGATTGGATCATGCATAACATCCTCTGCAACTATGCCTGCCGCCCAAAAGGCAGTTAAGACTTGATGACAGTGCAAAGATTTTCTCTACTCTGCTGGCAGCAGCATTGGACTTAGTCCAAAAATGGGCTGACACTCCAGCCCCAGGTTTGTCACACCCCTGGGAGGGTAGTACAGGTGTGATCTAGACAAGTGGTAAAGCAGATAGATATTACTGTCAGAGCAGAATGGGGTGTACTGAGCTCTGAGGAGCGGTTTGAATGAGTGTGAATTTCAGTGGAAGCCTGTGAGAATTTGTGGAGTGGGGGGATTGTCTAATCATTAGTACAACCTGTTTATCCACACTCCTAACATCTGCAAAATATGTATTAAACAGTATATACAAAGATATTGCAGGCAGGTTGGTGTAGTGGCTAGAGAAAAGGCAACACAGGCTTTGGACGCCAGGTGACCCAGGTTCAAATCCCACTATAGTCCCTTAACAATGTGACCTTGAGCAAGCCACTTAACCTCTTACTGCTTCAGTCCTGCCAGTTTTAAAATTGGTAATGGTCTGGAATGCAGGGGATAGCCAGCCTTATGAAGTGATGAGTATAAAACTGGTTGTACACCAGTTTAAAATGTAGGGTTCTTTATAGAGTCATAATACTAAAGATTTCTATCAAGCCTTCACAAGCAATGTTACCCTTCTTGTCAGGGAATTTGATACTCCGGCCCCTTTGCTTAGTATCTTTCAGAATGGCTCTGTTTAAATATAAAAGCAAATTGATTTCACAATTCCACATAGGGGCCAAAGTGACTGTTGCTTTTGAAACAGTGACAACTTACGAATTTGAAAAGTTCTCCATTAAGAGGTATTCTTTTATTCCCTAGTAATGTTTAGTATAATTCTCCTCAGGGTGAACTCTGCTGTGATGATTTGCTTTCCTTTCTTTTTTTTTTTTTAAAGTTATTCACGCTTCTTTCAAGTATGCAGTTTTTAAATCTGTCACGCTCCTCATGTACTTTGCAACAAATCTGTTCAAGCTCTGTGGTGCTATTTGCATGGAGAGTTTTAATTAAGTGATAACTGTCACCACAGGTTGACTGGATAAGGCTGAAGTATCCAACAGAGAGATAAATGCCTGCACCAGGTCTTGCAGGTGGATAGTTTGCAGGGGGTCTACATGACTAAATGGATTTACAATTAAAATCATAAAAAATAAAAATACTTGTAAAACAGATTTAGTGTTAGGACTGATCTGGATGTTGTTTCACAATGCTAGCAGCACAGAAAGCAGTGTTCACCAAAGATGTTTTGACTTCTCCCTGCGGAAGACAAATTATGTGCCTGAATGAAGAATGTTGCTGCTCAACAGGAGAAGATATTTCAGAATAAAGGTTATGCACCAACCTGGGGGAAGCCTTATCTTGGCTCTAATGCAGGGATTTTCATATCTGCAGAATCCATTACTTTATATAACCCAAGCTTAGCATTATCGCAGTGTTTCAAAAACATGAATCTGTGCTCCTTGACTCAGCCCTGGGGTAAACTGAAAGAGGCCATCAGAGGATGGGTGCTGCCTCGATTTCTGAATGTCTCCTTTCAGGCAATGTGGCTTAGTGGCAGAGCTGCGAACCTAGTGACCCCGTCACGTACTCATTGTGTGATCCTGAGCAAGTCACTTAACTTTCCTAGGCTTAACCTTCTCTTTCTCTCATGCTGCTGCTCTGTACTTAATCTTCCCACAGCTTCCCTGAACTTCCTCCCTCTCATTGCATGACTAATGGCTGATGTAAAATGTCCATGGATAGCAAAACATGCATTTAGTACACAGAGCATATGCAAGGCACCATACAAAACCCAGTTCCTTTCCTTTCCTTCTGTTTGTGCAGACAAGACATGCCTTCTGCATATTTTCTCTATGGAGTTTAAATAACAGGGCAACAAAATAAGTAAATATTTAGGAACAAAAAAGTCTTTGGCCCCAATATTGACAGCAGGGCACAAGCACAGTGCAGCTTTCTGTACTGTGCTTGCACCTGCCTGGCTCTGGTGATATTCAAGCAGATAGTGCTCACCAAACAGAGTGATGGTAGCTGACTGAATATCAGTCCATATCAGTGCAGTGCTACATGAATCTGCACTGCCCTGGCATATGGCCCACAGGAATAGCACTGCCCAAATAGTGCCAGATCCCCTGTAAGCCATATTCAGTCTGAGCACGCAGATGAGCCCATTGTGCATGCAAGATGTTAAGGGGCCATCTGCTTGCCCATTATGGACTCACTGGTATGCAGCGCAGCAGTTCCTTAGCTCCCTTTTCTCTGAAAAAGCACAGCCCTCGTGGCATCCTATTCTGCCTTTTGTCTGTCTCTTGCCTGTCTGATTGTGCAATCAAATTTTTTTTGTGGCACCTAGGAACTAGCCACTATGATGGTCTCACATTTTTCCCCTGTTATCTCACTTCCTTCACTGGTTGTTTCCATTTTTTCTTCCCCCCTTGCTTCTCTGTGGTTAAAAACATATATGTAAAACTGGAATCCCTTGTTTGCAATGATATGTAATAATATTGTGAAATGATTGCAGAAAGCTATTTGGGTTTCATAAAAAACATAACAGTCTGTTAACTTTGAGATGTATTTTGTCCCCCACAGGCTTGTTAATAGAATTGTCAACAGGCGGTCAGCTCTGGGACAGAATGTTCTATTTTGCTGCATCTTTTAAAGACTAGATGTGCTCTTTGGACTGGCATCAGGAAAGAAATTGACAAAGTTCTTGTGCATTTTGTGAGAAACAGGAGATACAACTTAGAACAGCAGAATGCATAATTAAAACTGTCAGGAAAAGACATTTTATGAAAAGAGAGCAACATTTTGTTTAAAGATCTACAGAGAGAGAGAGACAGTGAGAGATTGAGATTTTAAAAAGAGACTCTTAGATGTAGGATTTTGATGCCTGTATAAAGAGCTGTCCCGTACAGTTTTTATTTATTTTATTGGTAATAATAATAAAATGCTACTTGGAATTTTATAACTTTTCCTGGTTTGCCTGTGTTTCCTGGCCTATGCCTGTACAACAGTTGGAATCAAACCCATGTCTGCTGGCTGTACCATTATATTCAGATTGCACAGAGTCATGGACCCCACCCCCTGTCGCCCAGCCTCAACCCTACCCCCTTTCTGAGTCAAAGCCCCCCCCCATACTCACCCCTCCAGTACACAAATATGAGGATCAGGAACCTATCATTATTTAGATGGCAGCAGAGGCAGCCCACATGTCCTTTGACTGCTATACACTTTGAGCTATAGTGTTCACTGCCTGCTGAAACTATTGGGTCCTGCTTTCTGTTAGGTCTTGGGGATCCAGGGCTTAGTGTTGTCTGGGTGGCGGGGAGATTGGAAGCACAAATCACTTCTGTCTCATATATTCTGCAGTTTCTTGGGCTGAGTGGTATGTATATTGTCCCGTGGGCAGCTCTGTAATCAGGACGGTGGGATATGGGATTTGAAATTTCACTTGTCATTTCCGGAGAGCCTGTAGGATGGAATATGTTCTTGATGGTGTTGCATGACCACTACAGAATAGTCATTATCCAAGAAAATGCAAGTCTGGTCATAATAAACTCGCTTTTTCTGCCAGGCTCTATGAAGCACCTGATCCTTGGCTGCGTTACTCTGTAAGGGGTCTATGATGGAGCATGATTGTGCTTCAGGAGAGTAGGGCTTTAGATCCACTGCCCTGTGCATCCATTCATTGTCATGGTAGAGATCAGGATGTAATTCCAGGGTAGTCCAGAAAAGGGTTTCTAGAAAGTTTTTCAAGTCTATGCCCTCGATATTCTCTGGACCCTCATATAGCCGGATGTTTTTATGTCTGGCGCAGTTCTTCAGTGTTTTACTGATGCTCAGTAATTTGAGTCTGAGTTTCAGCTAGCTTGAATCACCATTGCTACAAGGTGGCCCACTCAGCCATCAATGTCTGTGAGCTGTCAATCCATGGCATCTTAACATAGAAACATAGAAGTTGATGGCAGATAAGGACCGCAAGGCCCATCCAGTCTGCCCATTTCTTTTTCTACCTTATAAATGTGCATTGGTCTTTGCTCTGTCAATGGCCTATCTATTCATACTGATCTGTATTGCTCCCTTATGCCTATCCCATGCCTGTTTGACACCCTGCACTGTATTCATATCCACCACTTCCTGAGGTAGGCTGTTCCATGCATCCACCACCCTTTCTGTGAAAAAGAACTTCATCACTTTACCCCTTAATCGGCCTCCCTCTAATCTCCTGCTGTGTCCTCTTGTCCTACTATTTTTCTTATATTGAAACATGTTAGACTCTTTCACCTTGTTAATGCCCTTAAGGTGTTTGAATGTTTCGATCATATCACCCCTCTCTCTCCCCCTCCTTTGCTCTAGGGTATACATATTGAGCTCTGTTAATCTGTCCTCATATGTTTTCTGTTGCAGTCCCTGCACCATTTTGGTTGCCCTTCTCTGGACTGCCTCAATTTGGTTAATGCCCTTGTGAAAGTGTGGCCTCCAGTACTGCAGCAGTACTCCAGATGTGGCCTAACCAGTGTCTTGTAAAGAGGGATTATTACCTCCCTCTTCCGACTTGTGATACCCCTCCTAATACACCCCAACATCCCCCTAGCCTTATCTACTGCTTTAGAGGTCTGCTTGGATGATTTCAGGTCATCGGTGATGATGATGCCCAAGTCTCTTTCTTCCCTTGTGACTGCCAGCAACTCCCTTCCCAGCCTATAGGTGGCTTCAGGGTTTCTGTTCCCTATGTGCATGATCTTGCACTTATTTTCATTAAACCCCAGTTGTCACTCTTCCGACCATTTTGTCAGTTTATCCAGATCTCTTCTCATTCTGTCCAAACCATCTAGATCATCTGCTCTGTTGCAGATCTTGGTGTCATCTGCAAACAGACAAACTTTACCCTCCAGTCCATCTGCAATGTCACTGATGGAGATATTGAAGAGGACTGGCCCCAGGACTGATTCCTGAGGTACCCTACTTGTGACTTGCATCTCTTCTGACTCTATACCGTTTACCGGCACTCTCTGTTTTCTGCCTGTCAACCAGTTTGCCACCCATTTGAGCAACTTCTGACATACCCCAAGCCTACCCAGCTTATTAATCAATCTTCTGTGGGGAACAGTATCGAAAGCTTTGCTGTAGTCAAGGTAGGCAACATCAGCTGCTTCCCCTTGGTCCACTACTCTGGTTACCCAGTCAAAGAAGTCTATGAAATTAGTTTGACAGGACCTTTCTTTTGTAAACCCATGCTGTCTTGGATCCTGTGCTCCTATGGATTCCAGGTGTTGCACTATCCTTACCTTAATCTTGCCCACTACTGAGGTAAGACTGACTGGTCTGTAGTTCCCTGCCTCCTCCCTGCTACCACTCTTGTGAAGTAGGATCACATGAGCCCTTCTCCGGTCTTTTGGGACCTCTCCTGTGCTCAGAGACTCACTAAACAGTTCTGATAATGGCTCTGCTAGTTCCACCCTTAGCTCCTTTAGTACCCTAGGATGTATGCCATCAGGTCCCATTGCCTTGTCCACCCTGAGCTTATCGAGCTCTTGTAGGACCCTTTCTTTTATGAAGGGACTAGTGCACACCTCCCTCCCCCCTGTGTCCATGGTGCTGAGCTGTGGGCCATGTCCTACCTTCTCTTCAGTAAATACTGAGCAGAAGTATCTATTTAGGATAGATGCTTTTACATGGTCCTCCTCCTCACACGCCCCCTTATCCCCTTTGATCTTAGCAATACCCCCTCTGCACTTTCTCCTTTCACTAATGTATCTATAGAAAGTCTTGTCACCTTCTTTTACAGTTTGTGCTAGTGTTTCCTCAGTTTGGGCCTTTGCCTGTCTTACTGCCTTCTCTGCTTCCCTTAGGGAAATTTGATATGCCTCCCTATCTTCATCCCGCGGCATTTCCTTATATTTTCTGAAGGCCAGCCTTTTGGCTCTGACCTTTTCTGCTATTGTTTTTGAGAACCAAAGTGGTTTCCTTCTTCTTTTGCACTTCCTTTTCTCTCTAGCACAATGGGATGTTGCCTCAAGTATTGCATCCTTAATGCTTGCCCACTTTGCCTGTACCCCTCACCTGTATTTCTTTTTGTCAGGGCTAGCTTAACTCTGTTGGCCATCTTATCAAAGTCAGCTCCTCTGAAGTCCCATATTTTTGACATGGAATGGGATGATTTAGTTCTAGTGGCCAAACTGAACCACACCATGTGATGGTCACTGGCCCCCAGGTGACCCTCCACCTGGAGATCCGTGATCTTTTCCCTGTTAGTACTAGATCTAAGATATCTCTGTCCCTTGTGGGTTGTTGTACCAGTTGTTTGAGGACCTCCCTTGCATGGAATCCACAATGTGTCTGGTTCTGGCAGATGTTCCTGCTGGTATTGACCAATCTGTATCTGGCATGTTGAAGTCTCCCATTATCAGAACCTCCCCTTTGGCTGCATGTTTTATATATCTTCTAACATTAATGTGTCTATGTCCTCCCCTGGTCTGGGGGCCTGTGGACAACCCCTGTTCGTATGGCTGTCCCATTTCTTGTTTCCAGGGTGACCTACAGTTCTTCTGGCTCCTTATGTGTACTCTGAATTTCTGTAGCTTTGATATTTTCATTGACATACAGGGCCACTCCACCCCGACCCCCCTTTTGCACCTCAGTCTCTTCTGAACAGTACATAGCCAGGTACTGAAGTCTCCCAAGTGTGGTTACTAGTAAACCACATCTCGCTAATTGCTACTATGTCCAGCTTAGGCTCTGTTATTATTGCCTGCAGGTCTGAGATCTTGTTTCCCAGACTGCAAGCATTTGTGTACATGATTTTCCATTGGCCAGATTTCGGTGTGTTAGTTGTTGGGTGAGGTCTGGCGTTTCCTCTGTTCGTCGTATGGGGAGCCGGACCTTTTTCCTTACCTGGTGATGCAAATGAACTGCAAACATGCTGAGCTCCTGTTTGTCCGCTAGCTGAAGGGTAGGGGTGTTCTTTCCATTTGACATATGGGGTGCTGCACCCCTCTCCCCATTTGCTAGTTTAAATATTCTGCAAAGATGTCAAACTTGTACCCCAATGCACTGACTCCCCCTCCTTAGTCAGATGCAGTCCATCAAATTTAAAGAACTTTCGCTCCCAAAACTGTTGCCAGTTCCCTACAAATTTGTGCCCTTTTTCTTGGCACCAGCCCTTGAGCCACATGTTTAGCTTTCCTATCTCCCCTTTCTGACCTTCCATCCATCTGCCCCCCTCTCCCAGACTGGCAGGATCTTAGAGAAGGGGATGCTGGACAAAATGGATGATAGTTTGTCACCCAACCTGGTCAGGTGTTCCTTGGTCTCCACAACTGACCGGCTGGCGAGATCTTTAGTCCCTATGTGTACCAGGATGTCAATGTTTTCTCCTGCTTCCTGAACAATTTTAGCAATGTGATTAGTGTCTCTCCACACTGATGTACCTGGGAGACATCTGACCATTACCCCTGGCTGGAGACAGGTATCCACTCCCCTGAATCATGGAGTCTCCTATGAGCAGAAGTTTTTTGGATTTCCTTTTTGCTTTTTTTGTTTTGGTTCCTATTTTGGGTGAGTTTTGTTGTGCTAGCTCCTGTACTGCAGTGTCCTGCTCTGCAGTGTCCTCTGGCCCTTTGTTTGATTTCAAAGATAGACGCAGATAGCTGTTTGTAGTTTTTATATGGTTTGTGGAGGTAATATGTTGGAGAGCACCGAGTGATGTGGCACTCGATTTGCCCCTCCTAATCACCTGCCAACCTCCCAGACTAAGTACCCTCTGTGGTCAAAGTGCTTCTGTATGATGCTGGGGAAATGGAAGGTGGTTCTTATATTTCCTCTTGAATATGCAATTTGAGGTGCACAATCACTGCCCATGCTACCTGGAGCTGAGCCCTTAGATCTCCAATGGCCCAGCATGTAGGAGAGTGTCCTAAATCCTGTAAAACTGCCCTTCTGAAAAGTGTCTCGCAGTACCTGCATTTAATGATATCCATTCCAGATAAGTTGCTGGGTTTATAACCTTGTCAGAGTAACTTGAAGGAAGAAAATGAAAGCAAAAGTTTGATTTATGTTTTTTTTTTTTATAACTTGTTATAACAAGTTAAATTACTAGTGCCCCTGTAAATGAGGTGGCCATGTGGATACCCCACTGATCCGCCCCTTCCTGCTTTGCCACAGGAAATGTTATGACTGTGCTACCCTATAAAAGGAGTGAAGTGTGGGTTGGTTGGTGATAGAGGTGGGTGGCTGGGACCTTCCCCTGCTGAAAAAGAACCACGGACGAAAGAAACAAGGAGGTAAGAGTAGAAACAATCAGCCAGCAACAAATGCAGTAGCCCTGAAAGCTTATCCTAATGATAGATAAAACTGTAAAACCTGTAAAGCACCACCTGTAATAATTTCACAGAAGATATACCCTATAAGAAACATTTTGCTACAGAGAAAAATAAAGCAGTAACAGAAGATATACCGTGCAAAAAACAATTTGAATCAGAAGATTACAGCAGTAATCTGTTAGCACACACCTGTAGGCACACCCTGTAATAATGCAGCAGAAGGTATACCCAACAACAACTATTTGAATCCGAGAAAAATAAAGCAATAAAATGTTAGCAACAAATAGTAACAATCTCTGTGAGTACAAAATAAAAATAACAACACACAGTAAATCTGCCTAGCCAAAAGAAGCCTTAATCCTTTCCCTTGCTCTGGTAAGGTTCTTTGCTCTGTCCTTTCAAGCAACCTAGAAGGAAAGAGCTCAGGTGAAGCTAGGTGCCTTGGCCAGCAAACCTAGTCTTCCACCATCTGCTCAGGTATTTTGCTGGTTCGCCTCATCCTTTATGAGGCATTCATATCCACTTGAAAAGATTTTAGCTCAGTCAGGATCATCTCTAGTTTAACTTGTTTCTTTTGAGTGTGGCACTGGGGGAGCACCTTAGCCTCCCAGGCATGGGATGATTGGGAAGTCTGTGACATGCCCAAGTCTGTGGGGTCATTGCAGTATCCACTGGCATCCATCACAGCGGTAAGGTACTGCTGCTGCCCAGTCATCACCATTTAATCTTTGCCTCCTCTTGTGTTTGGGATTGGAACTATTCTTTGAAAGAGGTTTTTCCAGTGTGTGAGAGATGTAACAATTAGGCTGCAAGCACCATCTTGACATCACTGAAAGCCATTTTGGAGACTCCTGAATCTGTGGCATGATGATCAGAAGTCCAAATATGAAAAAGTGGTACCAGCAGTGTCAGAAACACTGAATTGCCCTGATGCTGACCACAATTAATTACAGGCCTTGCTGGACTTCAGTCTCCCCATAACAGAGTCCTGCCTCCTGGGAGTCACAGGAGACAATGGGATATTGCTTATATTTGCATGGTGGGTGCAAGGGTCACAGGATCAACCATCTAAAGGATCAAAAATGAGTCAAGTAAGTAATATAAAAATGAAGTAACCCCATGTTTCTCTTAGTTGGGGCCTCCCTGCTATACTATATGAATTACAGATACTAGAGAATTTTCCTTCAGTTGTTTTCTTAAATCCTCTAGTTGTTTCATTTTTTTCTTTCCTTTTGCTTTTTCCCTCTTCATCTGGCCTTTCATTATGACCTTCTGTCTTGGTCCACTGCCTGTCTTGTATCTTCAGATGTTAGTGTCATCTTCCCAGACAGCTGCCCACCCGCATTGCTTGGCTCCCTCACCTTAACCCTGAGTTGGTCACCCTTGAGCCTTGTGGCCATTGTGGGTAAGGGACAGAACAGTTTCAGTGGTGATGAGGTGCAGAAAGTGAGGAAGGGATGGTACTTTTCACACCTCCTGTGTATGTGGGTCATCCTTCAAGGCAGACCGTCAGTTGCCCAGTGAGGGGATTTTGTCCACACTTTTAAGTCCCCACCCAGATTCCATCTGCAGTCCAATGCCAGCTCATGATTGTCTTAGGGGATTGATACCTGACACTTTGTGGTCACCCGCAGCATCAACGGAACCACCTATTCCCTCTAGGTGTAGCTGCTGGAGCAGCAATCCGATTCATTCCATCCCCAGAAGGAGAGCATCCTGATGGATGCTGTAATCTCTCTTATGTCTCTTCCCCATTGTTGACCTCCACTCCTTTTGTCCCAAGCTCAGTGTGTGAACTTAAATCACCATCATTCCAGAGTGGACCCTCACACCTCAGCACCACAGAGTCAGCTAGTTGTCTCATCTTTTGATATATTTTGTAGCTTTATGTGATCAGATGGAGTTATTCCATTTACCCAACTGAAAACAGGGCATCACATCTTCACTTATGTTTTTTTTTTCTTCCAGTAAGGACGACCCCAAAGTCAAATTATCTGTCCTCACAGTCTGAGTCTTCCACAGATCTATTATTTTTGTTGCTGTCCTCTAAACTCTTCCTAACACAGCTATGCATCCCTCTATACCTTTTCCTACTAAAATATGGGACACACTGGCACACAAAATGTTGGGGGAAATGTGGGGCACTACCCTTCAGGACTTAAACTGGCAGGAGCACACAGGAACTCAGATCCACTGCCTTTTTAAAAATTGCGTGACAGTTCCACCACCTCTGTCAACATTTTCTACTGACTAAGAGACTTCCACCACCTAGAAGTAACAGTTCCTCAATCTACTATAGATGTGAGAGTTCTCCCACATGACATTTCCAATTCTGATCACAGCTGCCCTCTAACTGTGGTACACATCATCAAACATGGAGCTACAAGTTCTGAACACAGTGGAAATGTGCTTTTATCTGTGCAGTGTGTATGATTATTTTTAACCTTTACCTCGCTTACCCGGAATTTGGTATGCTAATTTAGATGCAGTAAATATCTTCAGTAAAATAGAAAAAATACATTCTAAATACAGATACAGAGGAATTTTGTAGGACAGGATGGGTGCTAGGATGTTGTCACTGTCTTATTGGTCACAGTGTTCAGTGAAGCAAGTAACAACAGATTACTTTTTCTTAAGAGGGGGATCTAGTAAATTGTGAACCATTTCTATATTTTACATCTGGTAGTCTTCAACAAGTGAATCCAGTCCATTTTCTCACAATTTAACAGGCTGCTTCCCTTTCAGCAGGAACAGTGTGTTCTCACAGCTGTTCCTGTCTGCACTGCATTAGAGCTGATGAAGCAGTGACATCATTACAACTCCCTTCCTGTCCACAAAAAAATGGATGCATCCACATCACAATTTAAAATATGTCCATCTCTATTTGTTAAATTTAACTTAGAAATCCAGCCACAACCCTTAAAATAATCATGAAGGGAATCGTATGAATTCACATTAATTTGAGTTTGCATAATAGAATATTATGATTTTCTGCTCAGAGTTTGAATTTACAATGTGAGAGACATCACTTTCTCTGTGTTCAGTACCTTTTCTCTGAGGGTCATGTTGAATGAATCAATTCTGAGTGGTCAGATGAGGGCTGTCCCTGCTAATGTGAAAAAGTTGAGATGTATGTACTAATACTTTGTTTCTATAGTATGGTAAGCAGAATTGTCCAGTGTACTCTACATGCAACAAACATTTATCCCTATTTTTATTGGACATGTGGGGGCACAATTCTCAGTCACAATGTGCAATCACCAACTCATTGCGCTGCCATGTTTGTGGCGGTGCCATGCATGTCACCTCCTAAGCCATGTTCAGAGGGAGTCTTGGACTCGTTTCACACCAAGTGCACTGTTGGGAGCATGATTGCCATGCAAATGGCATGCAGTGCCATACACAAAGGGCATAGAGATGCCACACTGGCCAGTTGCACTTCTGTGATTGCCCCTGCCTGTAGAACACCTGAAGGCCAGCAGATGGGCCATCACAAAATTGTATCAAGAACCCAAGAGATAATTGGAGATAGAGATCAGTGAGGGACTCGAGCATAAAGGGACTGTAACATTTGTGCAGGGCTGAGGTCCACTAGATTACCAGGAATAAATGTTACAACCTCAAGGGTTCAGGAGCCCACTGGACTACCAGGGAGACCTGTGCATGACAGGCATCTTCACCTTGGCAGTGGACCTGAAGTGATACGGAGGCACTGGTTGGGGGAGTGCGGAGGTTGCATCATTGTTCCATTTACTATACCACGGGAGACATTTACATGCATGACAGTATGCTGTGCACATGCATGTCTTTGGCAGTATTGTATGCTGTCACTATGCGCAAACCATTTGCGCACAGTAAATTAACTGTTGAATACCATCATTTCCATTTTTATCTTTGCCAGGGCAGTCTCTGCCCCCCAGAGCAAATGTTCTTTTCTCTGTATAGCCGTTTTATGTGTCAGTGCAAGAGCACCATGTTTCCCTGTGAATAAAACTGTGGCTGGGAATTGGGCCTTGGTGTTCAAAAGCAGCTGAGAATACACATGAAAACCCAGGATAGTCATATTAAAGCAGTGCTCCTTTTATTGTTTCAAATTTAAAAAAGCAATTCTAGACAAAAAAATTGGGGAAGGGGGCATCTTATGATATAGGAGAAAACTGCAATATAAAATAGAATAGAAAGCTATAAGTTGAAATGTTCACACTAATATGCACTGCTGCTTTAAAAAAAAAAATAACATATGGGTGCATTGCGGATGTGAAAAGCCCACAAAATTAAAAAAATTAAAACATTATGATATTGTGAAAGAAAGTAAAATGAAATGCAACACTTTATAAATGTAAACTGATTTAGAAATTAAATTGTCAGGGCTCAGCATTGGGGAGACGGTGAAAAGGAATACATTTTGAAGTGACCTGATAGTTGTGTAAACATACACTATTGCTTTCAAAAGACAGATCAATAAATCAGGAAGCTTGGCAGCTGACTTACAAGCTTATTTCAGTCAGAGACTCTCTACTCTTCCACTCTAGATGCTGTTGGATTTCTGGGGATATCATGGTACCAGCAATTTTCCTTTCAACTCCCCCAAGCCATAGGGCAGACAGTGGATTGGATGCTTTTGGAGTGACATTATGAGTGTATGCAGTCTTAAGTTGCCTGATATCCCTAAGCTGGGACACTGTTCTCATGTCGCAGCCCACCTTGGCAGGGATCCACGGTCAGAAAGCATCAGAAATGATTTATCTGCAGCTTTTTACCAGGAAAGGCACACTGAGCAGAAATAGCTCATCAGAAGAAACATACATGAAACAGAGAAACTGACAGCAGATAAAGGCCCATCCTATCTGCCCAGTCTTAACAATCTAATGTAGAATATGAGAGCCCTAGTGGCTCTTTTCTTTTTTTTTTTTTATTTGACATACTTCATTAAGCATATCCCAATACATCAGCATATAAAAGTAAATGTATTGATGTCAATGCAAACTGCCAAAAAGGCCATACACAGGTTAATAAAATAAAATAGGAGAACATTCGGAGAAAATAAGATCAACAAAATCTTGAGAAAAAAAACAACCCTCCGGTGCACTTCCATAACTTATTATCGTAAGGTTAACAAGAAGACAGCAAGGATAGTTGTTAA
Source organism: Neoceratodus forsteri (assembly GCA_016271365.2). NCBI lineage: Eukaryota > Metazoa > Chordata > Ceratodontiformes > Ceratodontidae > Neoceratodus > Neoceratodus forsteri. The sequence goes on from CM057453.1 coordinate 25,125,128, forward strand.
GATATAGTTAAAAAGGGAGGAGAGGTTTGTGAGCTCAACACAAGACATCCTATCAAGACAGATAGAGGGCATATAATTTCCCCAATTTTTGTTAAAAGATGAAAGGCGATGACGCACACTCGCAATTAAGTGTTCAAGGCGGAGCGCGAATGATATTTCGTGCAACCATTCCACATAAGAGATGGTAACTTGATCCTTCCAGTGCCTAAGCACTAGCTTTTTGACCGCCATTGAGATTAGAGCCATATGAAACCTTCTGTCCTTCACTGGAATTCCGGAGTAATCTCCCAAGATACATATGACAGGAGAGAAGAGGCCCTGTAGTCCCAGCAATGGGTCTAGAGCAGATTCAATTTGCTTCCACAACAGGGATATCCTTTCACAGGACCACAATATATGGAGGAGCGAGCCTTCCTCTTTATTGCACCTAGAACATGTGTTGGAGGGAAGCCTCTTCATTTGAGCCAATTTTACCGGAGTATAATACATATTGTTTAAGATACAGTATTGTGTAAGTCTATATCGGTCCTGGGTGAGATATGTGTATAGGCCTGTCCACACTGAATGCCAGTTAATAACTTCATCAGGGAAAGAAGCCTGCCAGACCTGAGAACCAGCAATCGAAGGAGGCTGAGGAAAAGTGAGGACCAGTTTATATACAGTATGGTAGAAATGCCATGGGATTTGCAAGCAACAGTCTTAATTTGCTGGAGGAAGGCTTCAATATGAGAGGGGTTGCACTCTTTCCCCACTACCTTAGCCAGTAGGTGCTTAAGCTGAAAAATTTGAAAGGCAGCCCACGCCGTTAGACCCAGTTTAGTGAGAATCTCCTTGGTAGATAAGATAGCACCCTTTGAGTAAAAATCAGCCACCGTGAGCTCAGGAGGAAGAGATAGCCAGCGCCAAGATATGGGAACTCCCCCTATTTTAAGATTCAAATTGGCATATAGTGGCTGGGAGGGATCAGAACTCAGGAGTACCTTGTAAAAGCTGAACATTTGGGAGAGAACTCTTAGTGAGGTGCCAATTGGAAAAAACTGCAGGGCTTTTGGCAGTTTTTTAAAGGGCGTATAAAAGAGTGAAGAGGGAGCTAAATTATGTGCAGTGAGAATGTCAGACTCTATATGTAACCAAGTAGGGACATAGTCGTGATGAGCACAGAGTTCAGCTAAAGAAAGCCACTTCCCACACTTATAAAGGTGACAAGCCCAATAGTAAAACAGAAAGTTAGGGAGACGCAACCCGCCCATCTCCTTAGGTAGGGAGAGCTTAAGGTAGGATCTTCTGATTGCCTTATCTTGTCAGATAAAGGAGCTAACATCAGAGTGGATGCACTGAAAAAAGGACATGGGTAACCAAACGTCCAACATATTTAGTGGATAGAACAATCTGGGTAGAACATTCATCTTGACGGTGTTAATTCTGCCCCAGAGCGAGAGAGGGAGCTTCTTCCATCTTGATAAGTCCTGTTGAATGTTAGACCACAGGTCCTTTAGATTAAGTTTTGCAGAGTAATGGTAAATCCAAGGTAATATAAATGCCCAGGTATTTAATGGACTTGGAGGTCCATTTCATACCAAACTCACTGAAAGTTGAGCTATATGTTAAAGAATTAAGGGGAAAGATTTCGGTTTTGGCAATGTTGAGTTTATAATTCGAGAATTTCCCAAAAGTATCAATAATATGCAATGCTTCTGTTAAGGAGGAGACCGGATCTGAGAGGTGAAGCATTATGTCGTCTGCATAAACTGAGAGCACAGGGATCATATCACCTATTGGAATGCCAGTAATTAAAGGGGGAGGAATCAGGGGTTCAAGATATGTATTAAAGAGAAAAGGAGAGAGCGGACAACCCTGTCACGTGCCTGAAAAGAGAGGGAAAGCCTCGGATAAGACACCATTGCAATTTGTTTTAGCCTGAGGAGAGGAGTATAGGGTCTGAATCCATTTAATAAAGGTATTAGGAAAGCCCATTGTCTGCAGCGTAGCCCACAGGAAATTCCAATCCACCCTGTCAAATGCTTTTTCTGCATCAAGGGATATCAGGGCCATGGGGGAGGAGGAGGTCTTGGCCACCGGAACCAAATACACCAATTTACGAAGGTGGTCAGCAGGTGTTCTACCCGACACAAACCCAATTTGCTCTGGGCTAAGAAGCTGAGTCCAAACCTGTTCAATTCTGCTAGCGAGTATCTTAGCTAAGATTTTAATATCACAATTTAACAAAGAAATGGGACGCTAGCTCGCGGGAGATTGGGGTGGCTTGTCTGGTTAAAGGAGGAGGATAATGGAGGCTTCCAACACAGATGGATCTAGGGTTTGTCCTGAAAGCATATATTGATATAGACGCAATAAATAGGGAGCAAGATCTTTGGCAAAAACTTTGTAGAAATTCGAAGGGAAACCATCTGGGACCAGGGGCCTTATCCAATGCGAGATTGTGAATTGCCAATAGCACTTCCTGAAGAGATATAGGAGCAGATAAAAGGGATTGTTGTAAGAGAGAGAGAGAGAGTAGATAAGGGTGAGGCAGATAGATAATCTAGTAATTCAGCATGAGACGGAGATGCAGGACACTGACTATAGAGAGAAAGATAAAACTGTCTAAAGACAGCAGTTATGTCTCTTGGATGTGTTTTAGTAGTTCCGTCCAGATCATTGATCGAGGGAATAAATCTAGATGCCTCTAGTTTCCTCAGACGCAAAGCTAGAAGATGACTCTCCTTCTCACCCTGCTCTATATACTGTATTTTGCCTTAGTTCTTAAAATGAGAAATTCTGCTTTTTCCTGCACTAGGCAAGAATACTGATTTCTTAAATCCAGCAGTGATTTTCGCAAGTCGGGAGAGGAAGAAGACGTGAGAGATTGCTCAAGTGTACAAATCTGACCCAGAAGTGAGATGGTGGCCACCTCTCTTTTCCGTTTACAATTGGAAGAGAGTCTAATAAACTCGTCTCGCAGAAAGCATTTTAAGGCACACCATTCATGGTCCATTCTTGCAACAGAACCCTGATTATTTGCAATAAAGAGTTGAATCAAATCCGAGATCCTGGTAATAACGTAGTCCTCCTTTAAAAGCTGTGTATTTAAACGCCATACTGAGTCCCTTTGGAGATTTTGATTTAACGTGACTGTGACCCATGCCACAGCATGGTCCGATATAACAATCGGTTCTAGAGTAGAATCATTGAGACCGTGTATAAGAGAACGACTAAGTAAAATTTAATCCAGCCAAGACCAAGTGGAATGCACCATAGAGTAAAATGAGAAAGCACGTCCCATGAAAAACAGTCCCCACTGGAAACAAGTAGTTGCGAGAAAAGGGGATCCGCAGGAAAATGGTGCCTCGTTGCCACGCAGAGTCCTCCAGGCCCACAGGCCATTGTCCGCCTCCCTCTCCAGCCGCCGCCGTCCTCTTCTCACCGTGGAAAAGCTCCCCCCTCAAAGGCGTCCCCTGGAACAAGCTGCTCAATGATAAGCCAGCCGAATATAGATTAATACAGTCAGAAATGAAAAGTTCTTTGGTAACATGAGAACGAAATTGCAGTCCTAAGATTTAAATAGTGAAGGCAGTTTCTTGCAGAGATCGGCTTGAGCCTGGTCGGCAGAATCGAAAGATAGACATGCTTCATCCACCAAAACCTGCAAACGAGCTGGGTATGCCATGCGAAACTTAATACTGGCAGCTATCAGCTTGCTGACTATTGAATGAAAGAAGGCTCTTTTCCGCCGAGTTTCAAGGGATAGATCCTGAGTGATTCTTAGTTGCTTGCCCTCCCATTGTATAGATTTTAACTCTCTGACTTTTGCCAAAATGTGTTACTTTTCCAGATAGTTGAGAAAACGAATAATTATCGGACGAGGGGAGGCAGTCTCCTCTGGCTTTGGGCGTAAAGACTTGTGTGCCCTTTCTATTAAATAGGTAGGGTTATGTGGGGAAGGGCCCACGATCTTAGAGAAGAGTTTCTGCATAAACAAAATTGCAGAGGGGCCTTCAGCCCCTTCTGGTAGCCCAAAGATCAAGATGTTGTTCCTCCTACTGCGCCCCTCTAGATCTTCGGTTTTGAGTTGTAATTTAGTAATTTGTTGCCTGAGCTTTGTAATTTCTGGTTCCGTCCTGTCTCTCCAGGCCTCTAAGGAATAGGTGTGTGTCTCCATGTCTGCCGTGCGAGTTCTGTGGTCCGCCATTTCAGCACAAATATTTTTGAGATCAGTGGCAATATCTAGAAGCGTCTCCTTAAAGGGTTGCAGCTCTTGCAAGAAGCACTCTTCTGAGGGCGGTGCTGATGCCGACAATGCACCCAGTTGTTTAACCGATGGTTGCTGGAGAGGTTTTGCCTTCCTCACCTGCTTATCGGATGAGACCGGGGGCGTATGTTTGGGCAAGGCCATTTTCATTTCGGCCTCCATCGCTACGTATTAAAGCAGTAGATACTCCAAAAAAGACAGTCAGTAAGCTCCATTGGGTGAGCAGGAATATAGATGTTGAGGATACCCCCAATTTCAAGCCAGAAAGCACTCAATGAAATTAGATTTTCAGTCGGGGGAGTGGGAGCTGAGGGAAACAGCAGCTAGCAAGCCCAGACCATCACGTGATCTCCCTAGTGGCTCTTTTACTACCCCCCCCTTTAATAATGTCTTTACCAGGTCTATGTGTCTGTCCCACCCATGCTTGAATCCCCCCACTGATTTTGAACAGACCGCCCTCTTCAATAGTTTATTCTGCTCCTCTACCACCCTTTCCGTGAAAAACTACTTTCTGATATCCCTCCTAAATTTTCCTCTACCAGCTTCATGGTGTTACCCCTGGTGCTTGTATTCCCACTTAGCTTGACCAGTGTCTCATTCTCCACCTTGTTTACCCCATGAATATATTTGTATGTCTCAGTCATGTCCCCTGCTCTCCGCTCCCTTCTCACTTCCAGCATGTACAGTGTCTCATCTCTAACTCCTGTCCTGCTGACCCTAGATCATTTTGGTTAACCCCCTCTACACTGCCTCCACTTAGTCTCTGTCATTCTTCCAGTGCAGTCTCCAAAACTGCACACACATTACTTCAGATGAGGACAAACCAAAGTCCTAGATACAGTAGTAATAAAATTGTTTCTCTTCTTCAGCAACTAGTCCCCCTTCCTATGCACCCCAGTATCCAACTAGCCCTTTTCACTGCCTTCTTGTGCTGTTGCACTCAGACAGCCCTAAATTTGGCTCAGTCCAGTGCTATGGCAGTAGAGTCACCACCCACCACACTGGCGACCCAGGATTGGGAGTGATCTTGGTTTACTGGTGGGCAGGCTTGGTGGGAAAAGACTGAGTGTCCAATGAACCACTCTCTTCTCCCAGGGAGAGAGGATTGTCACCTCTGTAAAATGACAGCCATCAAGTGGAGGCCTTGAAGCAGTGCAGGTCTGGAACACCAACAAGGCAAGGAGCGGTGGGACTTTGTGGCATGCACGCATGTGTCCCAGCAGGGGATGGAACAAAAATTGAAGGAAAAAAGAATGGCGAGGCAGTCATGCATGATACCCTGTGCGTCAACCCTGCACCCATTCCACCAGGGTCCTTGCCTAGGTGAGCATTGGATATGTTTCTCAGGGAGAGCGGGAAGCCCTCCTGCACACACCAGGAGGGCAATTGTTGGGGGTGCACAGGCTGGGCAGGTAAGTCCTGGGGAGGTGGCAGTTGGTGGGGGCTGGCAGGAACAAGGTTGAGGGGAGCCCAGTCTGCCTCAGCCATGCCAAGTATAAACATCTCGATTGCTTGGGGCAACGTGAGGAAATATTTTTTCATGGAGAGGATGGTGGACGCATGGAATCGCCTTCCTGAGGAGGTCATGAGGTCAAAATCAGTGGGAGAATTCAAGAATGTTTGGGACAGACATAAGGCAATTATAGTGGGGGTCAGGAGGAAGTAGGCTATTGGTTAACTAGAATCTGCAGCTTATCCATTAGGTAGGGAAATGGGCAGACTAGGTGGGCCAAGCGGTCCTTTTTTTTTTTGTTTTGCATGCTTTATTTATGCTCCCTTACCCAGAACTCTCTCAGGCAACTCTTACTGGCCTGATGCTGCTCTACCACCCAGCTGGTTTCCCGTTACCTCAGAGGGTATGCTGTCCTCCACCATCCTCTAGCCGGTGGACTCCCCAGCTCTGAGCCCCTGGGGTAGGGCCACCACTACTCAGGCACTCTATCTAGAATCAAGTATGCTGGTCGGGGTGGCGGAGGAACAGAGGAGCAGAGATAAGGTCCGGTGTCAGGTGTTTGGCGATGTGGCATGGAGGAGAGCTGTCACCTATCCGGGATCGGGGGAGTTTTGCAGGCTTGAGTGTTTTCCCAAGGAGCGTGATGTGCAATGATGCCATAGGCATCTGCCACGCTCCTCCCCCTAACTGCTCTGGCACTAACTATGCACTCAATCTCCATAGGGGGACACTGCTGCACCAGGAGCACCCTGGATCCCTCCCCAGGGAGAGAAGTGCAGTTCATCAGATGCTCATCCTACCCATGCCCTGCCGAGCTCCCTGGCACCTGAGCTCATTCCCGAACTCAGGTTGCCGGCATGGCGTGGCATGAGGTGTGGTGTCCAGCACCTCAACCCTCAGCGCCACCAAGGCCAGCTAGCCAAGCAGTCCCTATCTGCCATCAAAGTCTATGTTTCTTTGAAAAAGTCAGTCCAAAATTATTGGCCCCAAGTAAGTCTCCTCTGGTTTGCTTTCCACAACTTCCTCCCCTCATTCAGTATTTAGTTTTCAGATGAATGTACCCAGTAATCATCACCTTACACTTCTTCGTGTTTAATTTTAACTAGGGTTGCCACATCACTGTTTTTTTCACTCTCCTGCCAGTTTACCGATGGAACAGTGTAATCTGCCAATTTTTTTCATTGTCTGTCAAATTGTACTGTTTGCACCCCTCTGGGACTCGGGAGAGACTAAAGAGAGAGAGAGAGAGCAGCCACATGGGAGGGGAGAGAGCAAGCCATGATGAGGTAGCACCTGCCATTGAAGGAGCAGGTTAGCACTAGTGTTCATGTTCACTTATCATGGTGACCGTGACTAGGGGGAGAGTGTCTCTGAGCAGTCATGAGTGGTCGGAGTGGGAGAGAGAGCAATGAGTCTGTCAGCAGCACCACTAGTGTTCTGTTGTTATGGTGACAGTCTTAGCAGGAATAACTGTCATCAGTGAGCATGAGTATCCAGCCGCAAGCTGGAGAGAGCAGCGAGGACTCAGAAGGTGATACGACAGTGCGAGGTGTGGACCCACCATGTGGGCAGTGAGTGTCTCATCATCTTTCTTCAATTTGCACCCTCAGCCCTGTGTGTGACTAGTCTGTGAGCTGCTGGGAGAGCAGATTGGGATAGGAGAGACGTGGTACAGTAACAGGCAGTGTTGCTTAATTTTTGACAAGTTTACAGCTGAGCAGCTGTGTGTGTGTGTGTGTGTGTCTGTCTGTCTGTCTGTCTGTCAGTGAGACAGCAGCCCCAGTCAATGTGACTGTCGAGATCTAGGTAATCCCAAGCAGACAGAGTGAGCGGGGCTGGTGGGCAGGATTCGGGACTACAGTACTGTAGAACTGGCGCAGACAGTACTTTCTTGAACTAGTTGCAGCCTAAGAACTTCAGAGTGAAGGCAGCCTTGTCAAGCGCAGCAGGAGTGTGCACAGCTTTGGCAAGGTAGGTCAGTGTGTACTATTACTATATGTAGTGGTGGTACTGGTGGTAGGTGTGGGGGCGGAGGGGCCAGGTGGGGGCGGCATGTGGCCGGTTTTCTTTTTTGCATTCCCAAGGTGGCAACCATAATTTGTTTTTCTTTTTCTTTTTCCTTTTGTACTTTGTTTCTGTTCCCATTTTCACCTCACCAGCTGCCCGGACCTCCTTCCACCTTCCCAAGCCCTCCACCCATCACGTGATGTCCCACATGATCCAGCCCAACACCATTAACTTACGCCTAAGTCCTCCTTCATAATTTTGACCCCCCCCTCCTCACTATTCACCCAGCCATAGTTTTCATTATCATACATGAAGAGCTGTATCATTCCCTGTATCCCTACCCTAATATCGCAGATGAAGATGTTGAAGTGGTCTGGTCCCAAGACCGACTCCTTTGCCACAACAATAGTGACCCCCTGAGCTCCTAGCATTCCTCACTGAGTACCACTCTCTGGGTTCTGACATTCAAACAGTTTTGTATCCATCTTATGACTTTGTCCCCATCCCCATGTCATGCATCTTCTCTACCAACCATCTATGTGGGATGGAGTCAAAGGCTTTACTGAAATCAAGTGCAGTATGTCTACTGCCGGCCCCTTGCCCACTACCTTTGTCACCTAATTGAAGAAATGAATATTTTTTTTCTGAGAGGAATTCCCCCCCCCCATGAACCCATGTTGTCTCTTGTCCCTAGATCTGTTTGTCTCCAGAAGACTTACCAGCCTCTCCCTCATTATGATCCCTAGAAGCTGATCCACTACAGGTGTTAGACTGACAGGTCTGTAGTTCCCTGGTTCATCCCTACTCCCACTCTTTTGCAAGAGAACTACATTCACTGTCCTCCAGCCCCTTGCCTCTATACCTGTCTCCAGTAAGCTGTTAAGGAGCTCAGGAGATAGCACAGCTAGGACTTCTCCTGTCTCCTTTAGCACATGGGAATGCATCCCATCCAGGCCTGCAGACTTATCCACCTTCTGTGCGATTAAGCCCTCTAGTACTCTGATCACTAATATTGGATCTACATTGACACCCTGCTCCTTTGAACTAATGGCACAGTCAAGCATCATCCCCTTTTCCACAGAAATATTTATTCAAGATGTCTGCCTTTCCTTTATACTCTTCCTCCCGCTCATCTCCATTTTTCAGTCTGACTATTCCATCCTTTGTGTTTCACTTGTCATGTATTTAATGAAAGCAGACTTTGCCTCTCTTCTTCATTCTCTCATCAAGCTTCAATTCTGCATCAGCCTTAGCCTCCCTCACAGCCCTATTTGGCTTCTTCATCTATCTTCCAAACTCTACCTTATCCCCCACCACGTGGCTGGTTTTGTGTTTTTCAAATGCCTTTCTTTTCTTTGTCATAGGCATGCCAATCTCTCCTGCGAATTATAGTAGTTTCATATTCCTAATGTTCTTTCATAGAAACATAGAAACATAGACTTTGACGGCAGATAAGGACCACTTGGCCCACCCAGTCTGCCCATTTCCCTTCCTATTGGATAAGCTGCAGATTCTAGTTAACCAACAGCCTACTTCCTGCAACCCCCCACTACAATTGCCTTATGTCTGTCCCATGCATGTTTGAATTCCCCCACTGTTTTAGACCCAACAACCTCCCCAGGAAGGCGGTTCCATGCATCCACCACTCTCTCCATGAAAAATAATTTCCTCACATTACCCCTGAGCTGTCCCCCCTCTATCTTTAAATTGTATCCCCTTGTTCTTACACATCTCTTTTTCTGAAAGATGCTACCCTCCTGGACTGTGTTGATTCCCTTGAGGTACTTGAAAGTTTCTATCATGTCCCCCCTGTCCCTCCCTTCATCAAGGGTAGACATATTAAGCTCTCTCAGTCTCTCTTCATATGATTTCTGGTGCAGACTCTGCACCATTTTAGTTGCCCTCCTCTGGACTGCTTCCATCCTGTCTATGTCCTTGCATAGATGGGGTCTCCAAAACTGCACACAGTATTCCAGATGTGGTCTTGTCAACTGTCTGTACAGAGGGATAACCACTTCCCTTTTTCTACTTGTGATGCCCCTTCCTATGCATCCCAGTATCCCCCTGGCTCTCCTTACTGACTTCTCACATTGCTTACCCACCTTTAGGTCATCTGATATGACTACCCCAAGTCCCTTTCCATTTTTGTTGTTGTTAGTACCTCCCCTGCTATTGTGTACTCTTCTCCTGGATTTTTATTTCCCAGGTGCATTACTTTGCACTTCTTTGCATTGAATCTAAGTTGCCATATGTCTGACCATTCCTCCAACCTTGCCAAGTCCCTTCTCATCCTTTCTACCCCCCCTTGGGTATCAACTCTATTACAGATCTTTGTGTCATCTGCAAAGTGGCATACCTTTCCCTCCAGACCCTCTGCAATGTCACCTATAAAGATGTTAAAGAGGACTGGACCCAGTACTGAGCCCTGAGGTACTCCACTAGTAACCCCCCTTTCTTCGGAATGTGTTCTATCCACTATTACATTGTGTGTCCTGTTGTGCAGCCAGTTTGCTACCCAGGCTACCACCCTGGAACCCACTCCCAGGCTGCCTAACTTAATTACTAGTCTTTTGTGTGGGACTGTGTCAAATGCCTTGCTAAAGTCTAGGTAGGCCTTATCCACAGCCCCTCCCTGGTCTATTACCTTGGTCACCCAGTCAAAGAAATCAATTATATTCATCTGACATGAACTTCCTGCTGTAAATCCATGCTGCTTTGGGTCCTGTGCCCCGCTGGCCTCTAGGTACTTATAAATTGTTTCTTTCAGAAGTGATTCCATCATTTTCCCTACCACTGAGGTCAAACTTACAGGTCTGTAGTTTCCTGCTTCTGCCTTGCTCCCACTTTTGTGAAGGGGAATCACATCTGCCCTCCTCCAGTCCTCCGGTACCACCCCATTCTCCCATGATTTGTTAAAAAGTGTGGTCAGTGGTGTTACTAGGTCCTTCCTTAGTTCTTTTAGGATTCTGGGGTGAATCCCATCAGGCCCCATTGCTTTGTCCACCTTGAGTTTTAGGAGTTCTTTCAGGACTCTTTCTTCTGTAAATGGATTGGTGTCAACCCCCCTACCCAGAGTGCTTCTATTGTCTGGTTTAGGTAACTCCTCCTCATCTTCTTTTGTGAATACTAAGCAAAAGTATTCGTTCAGTATCTCTACCTTTTCACTGTCTCCCTCTGCCCACCTCTCCTCTCCCTTATTAATCTTCACTATTCCTCCCTTAACCTTTCTATGCTCCCTAATGTACCTATAAAGGGGTTTATCCCCCTTCTTAACTGAGTTGGCTGCTTTTTCCTCTGTTTGGGCCTTTGCTATTTTGACTGCCTTCCCCACTTCTTTCTGCTTTAATTGATACCTTTCCCTGTCATGCTCCTTCTGTGATTCCTTATACTTTTTGAATGCAGCCTTTTTCTCCTTAACCTTCCCTGCCACCTCTTTTGAAAACCATAGTGTTTTTTTACTCTGCTTTGTTTTCTTTATTTGTTTCACACAAAGACTTGTTGCCTCTATGATAGCAGTTTTGATTTTTCTCCATTGTTCTTCCACCCCTCCTTTTTGGCGATCTGCTAGTGCATTCCTCAGGTATTCACCCATTTTGCCAAAGTCAGCCCTTCTAAAGTCCAGTATCCTTGTTCTTGTATGGCTTGTCTCCATGGTTGTGCTTATTGTGAAGCACACTGTGCAGTGGTCACTTGTACCCAGATGTCTACTGACTTCTAAATTTGTGATCCTCTTATCCATTTGAGAGTACCAGGTCTAGTATTGCTCCCTCCTGAGTGGGTTCCAACACTAGCTGATTTGTGTAGAGGTACAACTAGGGGGCTTCGCCTCTGTTCCACCACCTGTACCCTCCCAGAACCCACTGTGGTCCAACTGCTCTTCATACTTGGCAACCTCTGAGGCAGTGGTTGTGGCAGTGGTGCTCTTTGGGTGGGGGAGACCTCCTTAGTCCTTGCCAGTTCAGCCTGGAGGTGGGCAGTCTCCTCCCTCAGAGCTGACAGTTGCCTGCAAATAGGACAGCAACACAGTTTCCACAGAGATTTGTGACTTCTAATATCCCATTTTAATTACTTCCCACTTTGGTTCTATCCCTTCTGCTGCTCTTCTCACTTATAGTTTCACCTGTAATAGCTCCCTTATCCTACCAAAATCAGCCCTACTAAAATCCAGAGCCCTTGCCTCTGCTAAATTTCTCCACACTGTTTGATGTCAGACCATACACTGTTGAGATTGCTGGTTCTCAGTGGGTCAAGCAGTGAGACCTCCCCTATACTGTCCCTCTTTGTAAGGACTAAGTTGAAGATGGTTGCCTCCCTTGTAGGCTCCCCCACCCTCTGTCCTAGGAATGTTTCCTGAAAACCCTCTACCAGCTAGTGACTTTCTGCACTTACTGCTTATCCTCCAGTCCACTTCATGCATGTTGAACTCACCCATTAGCAGCATCTCACCCTGTTTTGTTGCCTTTTATTCTCTTCCCCTAGTTCATTATCAGCAACTACTTTTTGAGATGGTGGTCTGTACACCACCCCTATCCTGATGTTTCTCTCTCCCTCCTTCTATTACTACCAGCACCTACAGTGTCTCTGTGTTTCCACTTTTCTCCATATCCTCAATCTCCGTAATTTTTTGTACTCTCCCTTACATATAAGTCCACCCCCTTCCTCTATCTCTGTCTCTATTCCTCCTGAATACTGCACCCTGTAATGGTCATGCCCCAGCTGTGGTACTGTATTACCTTCTCTCTCTGATCACCACCATGTTCAAATGTGTTTCTGCCACCACTGCCCTCAGGTCACTGGTTTTGTTCCTCATGCTCATAGTGTTCTTGCACATAATCCTCCCGATCACCTGCTTCCTCCTCCCTCCTTGGCCTGACCACTCCCCCCAACCACTCATCTTGCCCTGCCCTTGCCTGACTCCTGCCACTTCCCTCCCAGAACCCCTGTAGCCGGTCTCCTGCAACTTACCACAGACACCTTGTGCATCTTTACTTGCTATTACCCTGTTGTTCCTGCCATGTCTGAAGGACCTATACAAATTAAGGAATTTGGAAAATAAGTGGTAAATGTGTATTAAAGAGCACCAGGTTTGAGCACTATATAAATAAATGAACAGAAGCATTTCCTCCTTCTAAGGCACAGGACATATGATGGATAATTTTAACATGCAGCACATTTGCAAGGGAAGGGAACACATTTGAGTTAACTGCTGACCCATTGCACTTCCCAGTGTGATGGTTTTCCGATGTTTCATGACTTCTACATTTTCTTGAGTGTGAGACTGCACTCCGTAGAAGTAACTGAGACATTTTTAACTAAAATTTTTTGTTATTGTAGATATTTGTTTGATAAAAATTAAAGCCACTGCTCAGTTAACAAGGCTTTTATTTGTAGAGCAGTGACTTTGATTTTCAACAGCTTATCTAAAATATTAAAAATTAGCTACTTAACACCCCATTTGCTTTGTTAGGGAGTGTTTCCATACTTCAAACTTTCCATATAAGCATAAGGGCAAGGCTGTCACTCGAAGTGGGAGGGATCAGGGTGAAAGCTGGCTGGAGCCCAAATTGTGATCCCTTCAAAAAATTCTGCATATTAAAGTTATCCATCATATTTCTGGTGCCTTGCCAAGATGTAATTTTTCCTTTCTTTCATGTGGGGCATTTTGTTGGGGTGGGCACAATTTGTGCTCTTTGGTGCTGGAAAATGTACAGTTCTGCATCTTTGTAAAAGAGTAATAGACCGGATTATTTATAGAAAATAGATATTAGTGCAATAGTAATGACCTTGAAAAGGTCTTGGGGGTCACTGTAAATGAAAAACTAAAATGTGAGCTGTAGTACAGAGCAGCAAGTGTAAGGTCTTTCTTTCATGTTTCCTGCAGAACCTGCAATCCCCTTGAGTCCCTATTTGGACTGCCTGATCCAAATATTTCAAAGAAGCAGAACATGTAATCCCCTTGAGTCCCTATTTGGACTGCTGATCCAAATATTCCAGAGAAGCAGCTTTCCCTAAAACTAGAGGACATGATGGAGCAAGAACCCTCTGGCTATTTCCCAGAGACAAATCAAGAAATAGATCTGACTTATTGACTCTTCTCTAAATTAAATAATGACAATTGAAAAATGCTTTTCTTCTGTGTTTCCTGAATTGAATTAAATACAACCTTATTGCCAAGCATAATTCTGTTTAGCCAATAAATTGAGTGTGTCTTACTGTAAAATAGTTGAAAGATACATTTAAAACAAGACTGATTATAGCTTTTTTGCAATATTTAGTTGTAACATTAACATTTTACAGTTTAAAGAGAATGTCTTGTTTAAAACTAACTGTAGAATGGGGAGAATGTATTTGAGGAAGTGAAAAAGAACACACTTCAAGAAAGCAGCAGGCTAAACCACAGTTTCCTCTATAGCACATAAATTGTATCATTAGCATTTGCAAGTTGCAAACATTATTATGATTATTATCATTAATTGTGCTTTATAAACAGTTTGAAGATGCATTTAAAACAAGAATGATTATAGCTTTTCTTGTGATATTAACAGTTTACTGTTTTAAATAAAAAATATATCTGCATGTCTTGTTTGAAACTAACTGTAGAATGAGGAGATTTTATTTGAGGAAGTAAAAAAGAACACATTTTAAAAAGGCTTTGTTATTAAAGGCTAAACCACAGTTTCTTCTGTAGCAAAGAGAGTTTTAAACTAAGATATTTTTGTTGCCACCTTTCATAATTTTACAAGAAACGTGTCATTAGGTATACTTCTACAAGAAGTGTGTCACAGGGTATACTTCTGGAAGGAGTGCATCACGAGACATACTTCTACAAGAAATGTAACACGAGGTACATCATGTGCCTTCAATCCAAAAAAACATATAATTTTAGACCCTATTTAAGCTAAAGGGGGGACAGAAGAGAGGACGGAGCTGTGACAGCACATCCTTCTGCCTAGGACTTCATTTCAGACATCAAAGTATGGCACTGTGTGTTATGAATTGCTATTATCTCTGATACAGAGCAGGGAAGGATGATACTTGCATTTTATGTTATATTATTTTATTTTTACTTTATTGTATGATCGTATCGAAAAGTAGAAGAGACTTCCTCTCTAGTTAATCATGCATTGTTTGCTTGCACTGCTAATCCAAATGATGTTAATTCTGCATACCAGTTTTAAGTAAAGAATTAAGATAATATGACATTTCCTGGTATTTCTTTTCAGTTAAATATTTTTACTTATAAAGCTGTTGACTTACAATACAGAGGTAAAGCTTAATTGTGACTATTGGTGTATATATATATATATATATATATATATAAGTGGTACAAAATTATTAAAAGAAAAATAACTATAAAGGTTTAGGATAAGGTCATTTTAATCAGACAGAGACTAGACCATGATTGAGGTAGTGTGGTTTTAACTGAACACACAGCCAAGTGCATGCAACATGCACACTTGGTTAGACTTCCCCATTCAAGCAAAATTTCTGAATGGAGTGGTTGCTTCCGAAGGTCTTGGTGAGGTCAGAAGGCCATCCCATGTACACAGAGTAAACCCAACAAGGCAAGCTGGGGTTCAGGTTTGAACCCTAGCCAGCACAGTCCATAGTTGTGTACATTCATGTGACACCATCAGTGGCAAGGATTGTTGTGGCTCAGCACAGTGGTGAGAGCAAAGAGCAGGGGGATATAAAGGGAACTACAACAACTGAGGGAGGGGTATGTTAAACATTGCAGGGGGAACCTTATTAGTAAAGCAATCCTTTTTGCCTCTGTTGGCTCCATCCTTATCCCGGTAAGAGTCTGCATCCCCAAAAATATTTAAAAAAGTATGGTGTTCTATCTCAGGTTTGTAACTTTCCATTTTTTTAATCAGTTGTAGGTGGCAAAATAATATCTGTAATCATGCTGAGATTTTTCTGCAACAATTCTGGCAGCTTGCAGCAGTTTGGCTGCATCTGAAAAATTCGATCTCTTGTCTCCGGTTCCTGCAACACTCCTTTGTGCTCTTTGCCATATCAGAACTGAGCTGTCTAGGTGTAGTTTTTAAGGTGGGCCCCACTTCTTCTGTATCTTTAGCACTCTGTTATGTACATTTTATGCACACTGTTGTCTAGGCTGTAGTTTTTATGTTTGCTTGCGCGCATGCGAAAGAAACATTTCATGACAGCTTAGGAGAGAAGCAGGGTTTTTGAGGTGTAGCACTGTGGGGGCCAATGCCCCCAGTGCCTTTTTGAGGCTTGGCCCGCTTTTCCCAATGTGGTGGGATGCTGCTGACACTAGTTCAGCCAACATGCCACCAACTTTAAACGAATCTGCTGCTGCAAGGAGGGAGCGACCCGTCATTGCAGGGTGGTGCCTTGCCTAGTGTAACATTTTTTATTACATGGCGGTCGGTGCCGGCTCTCACTGCCCACCTCAGAGTTCCCATGAAAGTCAACTTGGGGGTTCCCAATTCCCCTGTCGGCATGCCCCCCATCCCCAGTACATTTGCCGATGGGGTAGCCCAATCCCCATCAGCATGATGTGCCCCCCCCCCATTTGTTATGTGCCAAGGAGGTGCTCAATCCCCTTGGCTCATGTGCTCCCACTCCCCCACACTGTATGGCTGACAGGGGTGCCCAATTCCCATAGGCTCCAGTACCCACCCCCCCAACAAACACCCGGCCAGGTGGCACTCTCGGAGCCCACCCCAGTGTGCCAAAAGTGTCTTGGGATGTCTTTTTTTATTAATTTTAAATCCTGTAAAAAAAGAAAACAGTCCCTCATTGAGCCCCATGCCCTCTTCTCCAACCCGCACCCACCCTCTGCATACTCTACCTCCCCACATACACCCCTCACCCCCATCTTACCTCTGGAACCTGGTGCAATGATCTTCAGTGGACCGGGAACACGTCTGCACTCTTCAAAGCCGACCGTGAACTAAAGAAATGCCGGTAAGCTGTATTATGGCATAAAAGTTTTTTTTTTTAAACTTTGGTGCATGTCTCAGCCATTTTTTTGAATTTTGGCACCAAATTTTCAAAATGGGATTCTTGGGACCCCACCTCATGAATTCAGTCACTGTCATCTTGTTATTCAGTCCTGAAAGGTGATTTTGCGATCACTGCACGGAATCACCTTTCTGGACTGATTAACAAAATGACAGTGTCAATGTTCATGAGGTGGGCTCTCAAAAAGCCTATGCTGCAAATTGGGTGAAAAAATTCCAAAAAATGACTGCTTTATGAGCGTGCGTTGCGCAGTTTTTACACATGCCTGTAACTTCGCGAATTTGTAATATTTTCATTTCAGGTTTTCAGTATTGGCATTTTTCCACACCTCCTTATGAACAGTATACTTGTCATTTTTCACATCCTGGCCGAAATGTGTTTTCGCACTCCCAGCGCAGAATGGCACGATTGCTTGTGGGAAGTCAGTGTTTGGGACAGAATAAAAAAATCACAGTGCACTGGTCATAAGCAGATGTTCTAAAATGCCTATGTTGAAAATTTGGTGACAAAAGTCCATAAAATGACTGTGTTACAAGTGTGTGTTGTGCAGTTTCCCCGCACCCTCGTAACTTCGAAAATTTGTAATATTTTCACTCCAGATTTTCAACATTGGCATTTTGCCACACCTCCTTATGAACAGTATAGCTGTAATTTTTAATATCCTGCTGAAATATGCATTTGCACATCTGGCGCACAATGGCGCTGTTGCTGTGGGAATGCTGTGGGAAATTAATGTTACGGACAGATTAAGAAAATCATAGTGACAGTGTTCATGAGCAGAGGTCACAAAATGCCTATGTTGAAAATTTGGTGAAATAATTCCACTAAATGACTGCAGTACAAGCATGTGTTGCACAGTTTCCATATACATTCGGGACTTCGAGCATTTTTTATATTTTCACTACAGATTTTTTAACATTGCCATCTCTTCACACCTCCCTCTGAATGGTACAGCTGTCATTCTTCACATCCTGCCTGATCTGTGTTTTTGCACATCTGGCACAGAATGGCACAGTTGCTGTGGGAACTCGAAGTTCGGGACACATTAACAAAATCACAGTGCCACTGTTCATGAGAAGAGGTCCCAAATGCTTTCATGAGGTGGGGGTCACAAAAAGGCCATGTTGAAAATTTGTAGTGCAAATACCAACACATGCTCGGGGCGTTAGGGTTTCTAACCATAACGTCCCACCCTGTACAGACTGACAGGCATCAGAGGTGTGACTTTGGATCGCTGGCTGTAATGCTCATGCCATCCCACCCCCACCCTGAATCCAGTGACAGGCATCGAGGTGTGCCTTGCACTCTTCAGCTCCAGACCTCACCCCATTCTCCTGTACTGCACCCATTTCAGCATATGTCCTTATGAAATGGGGTGACTGTGAAACCGAACACCCCAAGGCGCACCTCAACACTTGTTGGTGTCTACAGGATAGGGTGAGGTGAAATGCCGTGAGCATTATGGGCAGTGACCCACAGGCACACCCTAATGCCTGTCCATCTCTGTAGGGTGGAGGTAGGATTGGCATGAGTTCAATACTTCACTGCCACTCCTATTCTGCATCTGTCTAACTCCTGCACATCCAATGCTAATATCAGCAAGCAAACATTCGGCATTGACAAATGCTTGTTTTTGTTTGTTGTTTACTCGGCCACTAATCTCCTGTTCCTCCAACACTTGTTTCTATTGTTTGTATTTTAGAGTTGTCTGTGCCTGTTCTTGTTGTCTTTATCATGTCTTGTATATTTTACAGTGACCAAGAGTGCCTGTAAAATGATCCCTTACTGCCAAAGTGCTTTTCTGGTAAACAGACAAATAGAAAAACAAAATAAAATAAATGTCTTGTTTTCACAGAGGAAAGCATCAAAGGACTTCATATTCAAATGTAACCATCCTACACTGCAGTGAAAGAATCATTTCTCCTGCTTTCAACTTCAGAACCCATCTAAATATTTGCTTTGTTTTGTTTACTGTTTCAGACAGTTGATGCTTCTATGATTTGCTTTGCAAATATGCACTCCCAAAGCATTTGAAAGGACAGATAGATAAGAATACAGGGTGCAGAAGACAAGAGTGCAAGTTGCTACTATTTGTGACAATCAAGTGGTATTCTATCATGGTTTAGGTTCAGAAAAAGGGAGAACAGTAAATGTCATGTTTATTTTTTTATGGTTGATTTGTTTAGATTTTTTTTTTCTGTCCAGAACAGGCCAAGCCCAATTAAGATGTAGCATCTCAGTTTCACTGGAGGTTGACTTTTACCTAGTTGTATTGCTGAAAGAAGTGAAGTACAGGGATGTCAAGTGGCTTGTGCAAAGTTAACGTAGAGACATTCGCTGTGGTGGCATTCAAACCTGTAATCTGTTTCTTGTGCCAGTTATCTAGCCACTGAATCATGCTGCTTTTTCTCACCTTTCCTAAATGCCTATAGATGTGTGTGTATCCAGATGGTCATGGCGGGGGCCTTCAGAGGGAGGGTTAATGAGTCATCTGAAGCCCCCCAGCTCCTGCAATGCTGCTTTTGTCCTAGTTAAGATGCTGGAACTTTGTGGCAGTCAAGCTGCCAGTCTACATGAGTGCCACCATGTGATTGGCTGATCATAGAAACATAGAACTTGTTGGCAAAAAAGATCCACCTGACCCACCAGTCTGCCCAGATGTTCCCTGCCTATTTTGTCTCCACAGACCTTAAATGGTCTATGGAAACCTTCCCCCTCCCAGCCTACTTACCGGTATTCCCTTCTGCCTATCTCATGCATGCTTGAAGCTTCCAATGTTTTCGCCCCACTACCTCAGCTAGCAGAGAGTTCCAGGTGTCCACCACTCTTTCACTGAAGTAGTATTTTCTCACATCCCTCCAAAAATTCCACCTTCCAGCTTCATTGCATGTCATAATGCATTTCCTCATTTGCAACAGACTCACCTCCTGTACCTTTGCACCCCCATGAGGTACTTGTAGGTATCTGTCTGTCCCCCTCTCCCTCCTCTCCTCTAGGGTGTACATTTTGAGGTCCCTCAGTCTCTCCTCATAGGGTTTTTCATGCAACCCCTACATCATTTTAGTTGCCCTCCTCTGGACTGCCTCAACCAAGTCTATGTCCTTTCTGGGATGCAGCCTTCAGAACTGAATATGGTCTATGAAAATAGCTATGCACAAACAATAAAACTCAACGTGGGGTCTGACCAATGACCTACAGTATACAGTGGTAATGGGAGGGAGGTGGGACTTCAACCTAACTTTCCTCTTGATGCCTCTTTCCCTCATCCCTCTAAATGCTGTGGGTCTCCAGATATTCAGGGCAGGGGCAATGAGCCATTCAATGCTCCCCTCTGCCCCCACCATAATACTCTTGTACTGGTTAAGATGCTGCAACCTTATGGCATCAGGAACTGCCAGTCAAAGCGAGAGCTGCCAACTGATTAGCTGATCACGGAAAGGGAAGCAGGACTTACATAGAAACATAGACAGTGTCAGCAGAAAAAGACAACTAGTACATCCAGTCTGCCTTGTTATATCCTATGGTACCTCAGGACCTATTGTCTGGGTGGGATTTATGCCCCCTTACCCCCTGCCTAATAGTTACCCCCAGTAACCATTAATCACTTAATTCTAGCTTTGTCCCAGCTGTGCTTGAAACTATTGATGGCTTTTGCACCTACTACTTCAGCCAGTAGGCTGTTCTACAGCTCAACCACTCTTTCTGTAAAGTAAAACATTCTCATGCCCCTCCTAACTCCCACCACCATTAGCATCCACTTATGTCCCCATGTTTTTGACCTGCCATTCCTCTTGAAAAGTTCCTCGCAGTTTACCTTGTTCAGTTCCTTTCCGGCTCTGCACAGTGTCATTTGTGCTCATGGAGAAAACCAGGTGGCCAGCATACAGAATGGGTAAGCTGTGTGCAAACACTGATGAGCATTGTTTATATACAAGAAAAAAAGGAGAGGTCCAAGGATAGATCCCTGTGGTACATCCACTTTGGTAGGTGCAGAGTCAGAGTACATAGATCCAGATTTGGTACATGGAAACCTGCTGTGCAGATAACTCATGAACCAGGGGAGTGCAACCTTGAAATACCAAGATCAACTAGTTTTTTGCACAGTAGGGAGTGATCCACAGAATCAGAGGCCTTGGTGAGGTCTATGAAAACAGCTATGCACAAGTCACCCCTGTCCATAGCACTTGCAATGCTAGTAGTGAGTTTCACAAGGGCAGTAGTAGCATTGTTTCTTCAATGATAACCACATTGAGTTGGATTCAAGATGTTATAGGAGGTCAGGTAGTTGGTAAGTTGCAAGTAAACAATTTTTTCCAGAATTTTATTAAGAACAGGCAGTATGGCAGTCAGCTCTTAATTACTGGTGTCCATGGGATTCCCTTTCTTATAGGCAGGAATTATATTAGACAAGCTCCATAGATCAGGTACTGCCTCAGAAGTAAGTCTCAAGTTGATAATACTAGTGATTTTTCAGGTGAGTATATGGGTAGCAGCCTTAAGAAGTCTTGGTTCTATTCCAACTGATCCAGCAGACTTCACCTTAGGTATAAATCTGAGAAGTCTACAGGCCTCAGAGGTCCTCATGATTTAAAAGTAGATAGGTGGGTGAGATTGAGAATCAGCCAGTGACTCTAGGGAGGGGGCCTGAGTTGGGGGGAGAGCAAGTATATTTGGAAAGGTCTGCAAATTAGGTGTTGAAAGCATTAGCAATGGTTAACAGATTATAGTGTATGGTAGAACACTGTTGCAGATGAAAATCCATTTCTAGAATTTCCTTGTTGTGCTGCAGTACCTACACCATCATGTTGCTGTGCTGCAGTAGAAACATCGCTACTGCAGCACAACATTAAACGTACAGCGCATGACTAACTCGTTGAACTGCAGCTCTGATCACTGTTTCTGAACCTGACAAAAATGGCATCAGCAATCATGACTATCACATTTTTTTCTTTTACAAAATATAAAATTGAGCTACCCGGCCCTCACCCACAGTCCAGATGCCTTCAATTCTCAGCTCAGCAGCACCAGGAGCAATCAAGCACTGCTATCAGTACAGTTGTTAGCATGCACAGACTGTTTGGCAGGCAAAAGTAAGATTTTTCCCTTGTTTATATGCTAAAAACCCACTTACTCGCAATCGAATATGTGTATAGGAACCATGCACTGTAAAATATTGTGTATGGTTGCTCCATACAGAAACAAGGCTGGGTCTGAATCTTGAGGTTGCCATGGCAACCAGGGGACCTCTCGAACTGTGCACTCAAAGTCTCTAGTTGCCAAGGCAACCTTTCAATTCCAACACAGCCTTGCTGTGTATGGAGAACCATACACAATCCTCTAAACTGCAGTTAGTACCATTTAAGTCCATATCACTAGGAGAGCGGTTACCATCCTGATCCAGGAATAATTTAATACATTTCCAGAACTTGCACTGCTTGCCAGCAGTGGCATCAAACAGAGATTTACAGTAGGTGCTTTTGCTGTGCCAAATAGCCATTTTACAATCCATTGTATGTTTTCTGTCTACAGGCAGGACTGACACTGAATTAGAGGTCTTACACTTTTGCCAGCTTTTATCCCCCTCTCTCATAATGTTCAGAAGAGTGTGATCTAACCATTTAGTCACCTATCCACAACCCTCCTAGTTGTATATGGGACATGTTTGCCCTGTAGCCCAGTGAATACTTGATTGAAGTGGGAGATTTCCAAGTTAACATCACTGGTGTCTCATAAAAAGACCAGTCTATAACAGAAATGCCTAGAGTGGCAATGTCAAAGTGGGAGGAATCTTGACAGAGGATTAGTCTGTTGGACACTTTTGGAGGCTTAGCTTTCCACACACAGAATACTTGGGAGTTGTCATGAAATGCATCTGGTAGAACACCAGAGCAGCATGTCCTGTCCACACAAGCTGTAAACATCCTGTCTGAAAGGGTTGCACATTTACCAATACTGGACAGTCTAGTGTGCTCAGTAATGATTTGGGAGAGCTGAAGTTTGCTCAGGGTTACCTCAGTGTGCTTATTTTTAGGATTCAACCAGATAATGTTAAAATCCCCAACAAGGATACATTTGTTGTTTTTATACAACAGGTTCAACAACTTTCATTAGGGATGGAAGAGCCAAATGACTGCCCACAGGGGGATGTAAATACAGAGGAGATGTAATGTTTTGGAATCTCCAAAAATTAGCTCTGTATGACATAACTCAACATTTGGATCAGCATACACAGATAATCATGTAGATGAGACACTGAGATGCAATTTAAAATAAATCATAGTGCCACCCCCTCATTTGGGTAAGGTCCCCTCATGCCTGACACAACTGTAGCCCGGTAAGGCACAGGGATTGTCAGGTATAGAAGGCTTAAGCCATGTTTCAGATACCCCTAGGATAGCCGGTTTGTAGTGATCAACCCAAACTGTAATGCAGTGTTAGGGATAAAACTCCTTATGTTTAGATGGGCAATATTAAGGCCCTTTGTACCCAGCCAGGGAGGAAGGGCAAGAGTATACGGGAGGGCTTTCCCAGGGCCATGATTTGGTTCAGTGTCACCTGTTCAGAGAACAAAGGGACAGAGCCTCATGTGAGCAGTTGCAGAGCGATACTGCCAACTCATTTTGGAATATTATAGTTTAGTACAGCATCTTAGGGGTAAGGAGAGAAAGAGTAACACTACTGACTTGCTGACTGGCAACATGTTAGACATCATTATTTATTCCACTACTTCGCCCACGGTTTTGCTTTCTCTACACGGCTAGATATAGTGACCGCTACTGCTATTTAACTAGTTCTTTGCTCACTTAAAGAGCAGATGATTACTTCTAGTAAATAGACAACTGACTGTTTTATTTATTATATTCTGATGTGTTAATAATTACTTTCTACATTTATAATAAAATATTTGTTAGTGCACTGAAACAAGTAGGTTTTCACCTTTGCTATTCTCACTGCTAGTAAAACAAGAATTCAGTAGAATTCTGGTATTGTGATGTCAGAAACTGCCAGCCACTTAAGAGCCCAGTGTATTTCAATGAGAAACTAAATATATTTTTCTATCTTTTTCAAAACACATAGATACTTCTTTCAGCAATAAATTTTGTCTTGTATATGTTTGCACTATTGTGGTCCATCTGTATGATTTTACAATTTTTAAAACAATAATAAGTTTCTCTTTTCTTCTTTCCAAGTAAGATCTGGATATGAAGAACAGTCACCTGCTAAATTATAACAAAAGATAACAGGTTATGAAAAATCACATATTTCAATTAAATATATGATATTCTGCTGGTAGAAAATGTTGTTTCTCTGTAAAAATCAGAAACCAGGGTTGTAGTTTCCTAGTGAAATACACTGCCAGCCTTGCCAATAAGACTTTTCTGACCTTATAATATAAAACAATTCCATTGGATTCATTTTTACTAGTAGCTGGCAAAATACAAATACAATGATGAAAATGTACTTACAGAAACAAATAACAGCAAACAAAATGATTACAGAGGCATCTAAAGGTCCCAAGCCTTTATTCTTTAAGATACACACCCTTACTAAGCACTTGCTTTTTAATTTGTTGGGTAAATTTTACCCAGCTTGGTTGAACCTTGTTTTACTGCACCACCATCCCAGATTTGCCAATGCCCATTATCCTCTCCTCATCCCTATCATGTTTCTCCCATCCCTGCTACTCCCCCTCTTTAGCGCTCTCTCTTGTCCCCTCCTCACCTCCTTCCCTATGCTAAAACGTCCACCACCTCCCTCCCTTTGTTATTTCTCTAGCCATACTGTCCTTCTTGCCTCTACTTATTAAAACTGGAAGGCCTCCTTGGGTTATCTTTAGGGTAGCTCTCCCAGCTGTAATTCAAGCCCACACCACACCCTATTGTTATATACTGCCTGATGATATTGCTAAGTTTGCATATATTCTCATGTTTGTTTTATGATATGGCTAACTTTGTGTATACTGTATTTTTATATTTTATATTTTATTGTTCACTATTGGTAGAGTTTGCACCACAGTTGTTCTGAACAGGTTTAGCTTTGGTTTGGTTATGCTGTATTTTTGCTTTGTACTCTCTGATCTGTATATTTATGCCTGTTTACTCCTCCCCATGTACACTTCCTCTGTCTCACACCTGGAAATGAGCCACAGTTCAACATGCTTATTCCAGTCACCAAATTTTAAATACATAAGTAAATGACTAATTAGTCAACATGACTATGACTAAGTCATTGTATTCTGTATGCTTCCCTGTTCTTCCTTAGCCCATTTGTGCACTGTATTTTTTCTTCGACATTATAGTCTATGTAAAAGGCAGTTAATTTATATTAGAATATTCAGCCCCATAACCCCACTGCTCAGTACATCTGCTTCTGTCACCTTACACACACTCAGGAAATCTATGAATATTCTAATCAAGTAAGATATGGCATTAGTACAACATCAGCAGATAAAAGAGATAACACAGATTCTGCAGCCCCCCCCCCGTTCTCTCTAATTTTGATATGCACTTTGACTATCAGGGCAGTATGACTCAGTGTGCAGCTAGACATGCGCATAGAAAAAAATAATGATCTTGTTTCCCAGATTTCAAAATCTTATAGGGCTGGACAGTGTAGCAATGTTCAGTGAATATTTTCTTTCTCATGCACCAGCAGGAACAAAATGTAAGCGAAATATGCAAATAACTACATTGTGATGTCATCCATGGCACAATGCCCCAAAAGCTCCATCTTAAGTTTTTAGTTAGGTCTAGCATTTGGTTTTCTGCTTCATTGTGAAGAGCTAAAGGGTAACCTCTTTGTTTGCCTTGTTCTTTCCAATTTATTTTTGTTTTTGTGAATATGAGTTTTGCTGAATGCAATGAAGCATGAATTAATTAATGCTAAATAGCTGTGTTCTAAAGACGGTGTTATCCTGACAATATCTTGTTCCATGTGTGTATGGAGGGGGTTGCTTTTCCCCTGAAACCACCATTTACTAAAACAAAGACAGTCACAGGAATGCAGTCGGAGTGCTGTGTACAAAATGGAAATGGAACAGACGGTTCTTGAGATGAAGAACACAGAAAGACACTGCCTCTGAACTTTTGAATGTATTTGAGAGAAAAACAAAGAAATTAATTAACGGCCTTAAAGCCGGAGATTCAAATTTTACAAACATAATGGGTTGCTGCTCACAGACTTTATGTTGCATATAATGATCCTTGACTTGAGTCACAAGTTTATTAGCATGGCTTCAGTGACAAGACCAAACTATCCTCTTAAATCCCAGTACTGCAGTATTTTACACTTTCTCTGTTCTACTTTCCATTCCTGTAACATCCACGTATTCATGGCACTGACTTGAGTAGAGCCATGTGCAGTAGTTTGCTTGTGGTGGCTTAGCTGTTAATTCTAAATGGGATTCCTTGTTTACAGAGTAGGTGCTCCATCTACAGGCTGGATGCCTCTGGTTTGTCTGAGCTACTAAGGATCTCTCCTGCACTCCATCTCTTTTATAACTTGCAAGTAATCTCCTTTTCATGTGACACGGTTAGAGATTGTGTTATTGGCTCAGTAATGAGGTTTGTCTCTAATGGCCATAAAAGCTGCTGTCATTTTTCTCTTGTCCAAGCATTTTGTAATCATCTCCCTTCCCTACCAGTGTTTACTGCTCAACCTGTAGACACCAAAATGTGTGTCACTGACCTTTAGCACGTGGTGCAAAATAAATGGCAATGAGGTGTAGCCTAGTCTTAATGGGAAGAATAAAAAAAAAAGAGTTTCAAACAAGCAGACAGTCATTAGTTATGGATTAGGGAATGCTTTTGCAAAGTGAGTTTAATCTTTTAAAAGTTTGTATGATAAAACCTCCGGCACAGTGTGGATTGTCCATGTGTCTGTGTCTGGAGTTAGTGTCAGCTGTTCAGAGCCTACATCTAGTGTATAGGTCTTAACAGGCTTTCCTACCAATGTCCCTGAAAACATTAAGTTGGTATCAGTCAAGCTGGTTCAGTGGGGAAAAAAATGAATGAAATCTAGCATAACCTGTCTATGAAGGACGCCACAGGGACCAACAGATCTGTTCCTGTTATATTAAGGGGTCCTTGATATGCAGGTTGTACAGAACGTAAAAGAACTGTACTTGGTACCACATGAAATACCTTCATGTCATGCCTTTCTTGATATGCACTCCTCAGTGGGATGGTTCAACAGACAAAGTAACATTTAAATAGATTATTGACCTGGGAGGTTGAGGAAAACTGCAGTTTCTGAACAGATCATCTACTACAAAACTTCAGCTTTACAGTGTATCACTTCTGCAGTCATCATTTGGCGAGAAGAAAAAGATAGTCCAAAAAAAAAAAAAAAAAGATTAAATTGCTAGTTTGACAGTCTACCATCAGATAGCTCCATTTTATGTAGGTGCTGTGACTAACACTTACAAACTTCATCACAGGTAAAATGTCTTTAATTGCAGTGCCAGTACACTACTTGCTTCACCCTTTTTGTAAGTATTTCATTGCAACTGTACAGAAGTTAGCAAATAAAAATTCAGCTCCTCAGAACGTAGCTGTTATAGGTTCACTTGGTATTTCATTTGATGGAATTTCAGTTAGCCACAAAGTCCACGTGCTGCACCTAGCTTTATTTTTCACTGAAGAATCTTCACCACTAGTTTTGTGACAGCAGTGAACTGTTTTGTCTCACCAGAAGACTGTTTAACGTTTTTATTTGTCACTCTTCTAAAAACTCGGAGCACCTTGCATTCATTAAATGCATAAAGGGAAACACCACCATGTTCAATGAATATCATAAATACACTCAATTTCTAACATTCATATAACTTAACACCAACAAAATGGGAATAAACTATGAAAAGTCTTTATTTTTTCCTCCATATTTTGTTTAAAACTTATCAAGGACATTTTTAGAACATGGAAATTTTGCTGATATAGTAATCTATGGCTGGAAGAGATCCCACAAGATACAATGTCTAAGGATTGGTGGCCCAATTCTCAGACACAGTTTTATGCACTGGAAAATGGGGCAAAAAGTGTGCCCTATTGCAACAGAACATAAAAGTACTTTGCTAAGACACCCCTAGTGCAGATCCTAGTCTTCAAATGAAGGCTTCCAGATGTGTGCAAACATGGTTCGTGTACAGCAGCGGTACATAATTCTACCAGTGGCATGTATGTGCATGGCATAGCATCATGCACATACATGTTTGTGGTGGTACTATGAAAAAGGATATCCCCACTCACCCACCTGCCCTATGCTACTATTGGTCCTCCATTGATTGTCTGTACCCTGATGTTCTCCTGGTACTTCATTGGGCCCCAACACATGTATCCATTTCTGAACATCCGTGGCAGTCTAGTGGCATGCCCCCTCCTTACCACCCACCATGTGTCAACATCCCTCACTGATATGGTTCCTAGTCAAAGCCTATCCTGTGACACACCTATGCACCCAATGCAGCACTCTAATGACCCCTACCAGCAGATTTTCTTGTCTGTATTTAGGGGTCATTGCAAAAGTACTGACAAGAACTAAATGGCTAGTCTTGTTAATCGGGAAATAACTGCTAACATACAAACACAGTGTCAATGTTAGTGAGATACAAAAGGTCAAATCTTTTAGCTGTTATGTCCTTGATGGCCAGCCTTTACTGGTACCTTACCAACTGTTTGGGTCAAGGGAATAAAGATACAGCCTCCCAGCCAGCAGGTCATAAATAGTAGTAGCCTAGCAGGTATTTGTTGAAGTTCATGAATACAGTAGTCCTGGACAGAGATGTTTAGTGCATTATCTAGCCTGGAACACTGCTAATGGAGAGCTACAATAGCTGTACCCAAGTGGATAGGCCCAAATAACTAGTGATTTGACTGGATAATCCTAGTGACTCTGATAGGATAATGACATAGATACCTAATTGTCTTATCAAGGCAAAATCTATTTGGTCAAAAAATGGCTGCTATACAGAGTATCTGATGGATACCAGAGATTATCAGACCGTCAGTAGTCCTGAGGTAGACCTCTCAGGACTAAAGATATGATAAGATTTGGGATACATTTGTTATTTATGTTTATTTATTTCAAAAGTTTTCCCAGGAAAGTCAAATTGAGCTGGTGTCAGTTCATTTCTAGATGTGTCCTGTGGGGAGGGGGAAAGAAGAGAACAGAACAGATGCAATGTACAAAAAATGAAACAATAATATGGAAAGAAGTATAACAAAATATATAGTTTACAAGAACAGTTTCAAGAATAAATTGTCATACATGAAATACTTTACCATAAATTGTTTAACAGGCAAAAGACCATTAAACAATGTCCAACAAAACAATAATATGAAAGAGTAAGGTGAGTGACCGATGAGCTGAAGGAGAGGGGCTGTGCTAGTGTAAGTGTGGGGTGGCAGGCAGGCAAAAGGCAAAAGTCCTAGGGGAGATAGATTATTTTTGAGGGACTGATTTTAGAAAGAGTGCACTTTGTGAGGATTTTCCTCCTAGGTATAGAATAGCACTGGGAGAGTAGATTTGCCTTCAGTTTCAGAATTATTTTTGTGGCAGTTTCAGAGTGACGCTTTGGTCACCTACTGTATTGCTGTTTGCATCAGAATTCTTTCTATTTTAATCTTGTATTTATCCACTTTCCCTCAACTGGCCCCCATTCAGCAGTGACCTCTGCCCAGTGTCACTGTCCAGAAACTTACCCCATCCTCTTATTGACCACCCTGGGTGGGTGGATGCCACGAGCGGTGGCATGCACTATCCCCCACCCCAAAGGAGGAGAGCCATCTATGGATGTTTGGGCCTTCCTCCCCCAGCTGACCCCAGTGTGGCCCGCATCTGTTCCTGAACCTGGATCACCAGTGTGGCAGGTGGTGAGGCTGCCGCCACTGCCTCGCCTCACCACTGGGCTAGGTGTTGCATCAGAATTCTTAACTCAAACAACAGACGCAATCATGCACAATGCTAAGGGGCTTCACTGGAGGCTTAGTGCTCTGCAGTAAACTGGAAATCGGCTGCATTTCAGGAAGATTGCCATAGTTGTTAAACACAAGTTAAAAGGGTGTCTGAAAATCATTCCCAACTACATTATGTTATACAGCTCTGCAAGCAATTGGAAAAATATTTGGAGCTTTGCAAGAGATCATGAAATCTCTCCTTGATTCCCTCCCCCACCCTTTAGTTAATTTGTTTGCTACAGAGCTTTTGGAGATGCTTCTAAAATCCAAACTCAGCCCAAAAAATTAGAGGTGTATTGAGCTTGGATTATAGGGAACTAGTGTTTGAAGTTAGGGTTATACAAAGTTCTTTCCCCTTATCCAGACGGGTTGGATACACTTTCTAGCGGGATAGTTTGTGTAGAGGTCAGTAAGTCTGTGATTTGGAGTGTTGAAGTGTCTAGCAAACAGTGGACTTATTGCCAAAGTGATAAGAACAGGTGTGTCCTTTCTGAAACATGTATTTAGGCTTTGGGAAGTTTAGCTCTGCAAGTGAACTTCTGCACTTGATGGGACGACTAAAAGGTTCTCTTCTATGCATGCAGCAAAAATAGAAAATAAAGATCAAAATCACATTTTGACCATGTTTTTTTTCATGCTTATGTCTTCCTTTACTGACGTTTCCTGAAGAATACTTTGCTTTCAGAAATGTAATTTCTAACCTTATTTCTTTGTTTTGTGGGTGTTTCAGATAGGCCTTTTGTTGTATTTGTGCCCCACACAACTATGCAGCACTCCCAACCCCCCTCTTGCTTTTAGAGGTATAGTGCATGCCCTGCCTGCAGTGATGCATGTACTGGAAAAGCATTGCTCTCTTTCACATGAATGCTAGTAGTAAGTGCATCCTTTAGAATGACAATGTTGAGAGGGCATGGACTGATGGCTTATGGAAAACCTGGTGCTAAACAGCTTAATCTGATTCAACGTCAGTTGGCATTTATCTGTATCCCCCTCCCCCCTGGTCGTGCCTGAAAATAGGCAGGATTTGTCTAGTGCACTTACCCGGTCAACAAAAACTAAATAAATAAAAATAAATAAAAAATAGCACTCCTCCTATTGAGGAAACATTGGCTGACTCACTTACAGAAAGGCGTCTTCTGACATTGCTCTCTGCAGATGAAACTTTTGGCTAACACAGCTGCACATTCAAAAATTCTGGACAGCAGACATATGTTTTCCACTGATGCATATTCACAGTAAAACCAGTTAGCTGACACATCTTTGTTTTACAGACGCACTGATACAGCCGACTGGTTATAAAAAAGAATTCCCCACCTCCAACTGGCAAGGCTGCAATGTTTTGAAATGCTGCCTCTACTCCGTGGAAGCAGCTGTGCTGTCATGTCTCTTAAAAAAAATTGAATAAATTGATCTATGATACAGATGCATTACTTAATTCAGGATTTTCTGGTGTAAGGCATTTCAATGCCCAAGTGAGAAAGCAAGGTCTTCCTCTTACATTAGAGGAGGTTTATGGGTCTCACCACATCATGATGATATTGTATTGTAGCACTGCCCCCAGTTTGATGTTCTTCATCTAAGAGAAAACTGGGGGGAAGGGGTGATCCAATATGAGCATTTTCAGGAAATCCTTCAGGGATACTATAACCTAGTACCATCTCCCCTCCTCAAAAATGGATGTATTAAGTATACATGCAGTTTGATTAAAACATTATAAGCTGTATCAGGACATACTTGATAGCTGTATGTTCATTTTTTTATTCTTCTTTGTTTCTGTGTTTCTATAAACATTTTGAATGTATTTCAGTTCTTTTCTTTTACTTAAACATGTCCAACATTCAACATGTATACGTTTTCATTGTATACTTTTTCATATCATTGTCTTTTATTCTGTTAATAAGCAGGGCACTGAATTATAGCCACCCTACCCCATGGCTAATAAGCACAAAAACTCATACCAAGAAGATTTATATTTCGTACCTATTTTGGATAGTGATTAATCTGAACTTATTAGTTATATGTGAGAAATTATTACTCAGATGGTGGACCGTGGTGATTAAAAAATTCTGTGAGCCCTTGTAGATGTTTACAGGTTGATAGCATGAGACTTTTATGCACTGATACAAAAATATCACTTGGCTATCATCCAGACCCATGTTTTAAAAATCTTGTTTTTATTTTCCTTAGGTCCTCCCATGCCATCCACCTCATCCAGTCCCTCAGTCATTGAACATTCACATACCCCACCTTCATCACCCAGTCTCCATGACAACCGAAGACGGTTTCTAAATAGTAATGCCACCCAGCCAGTTCATGACTCTGACACAGATGAAGAATACACTGACAGCTCTTATCTAGACCAGACCGAAATTCTTGCAGTCTATATCCCAAGTAATGAACAACATCGTAAGAAGGAGCTAGCTTGAAGAAGCTGGAATAACATTTTCTGTCTCTTATTGTGACGGGCAGCTCAGAACAAGTGGGCAGAGCCTTAATACACTTTGTACAAGTTTGATAAAGCTTGGCACTAAAGATATTTGTACTAATCATTTTATTTTTAAACACTTTTATTCTGCATTTTCTAAGTCGTTTTCAACAGGAGTCGAAGTGTAAAAGTAGAACTGCTACTCCCCACTGGTGCAGAGCTTGCTCTGCTTAGCTTGGTTAGATTGGAGAATAGAGGCACATACGCCATAACAAACGCTAGCTGTGCATCTTGTTTCCTTTCATACAAAGGGCTGGGCAGCTGATTTAGTGGGGGTTGGGTGCCACTTTTTAATGCATGTGGACTGTAGAGAGTTGTCACTCAAGTGCCATGGCCATGTGCTTTTATTAAAGTATGGAGAATTAGATACAACTCTGAGCCTCTTGTTTGACTGGTTACATGTAGAGAACAAATTATAAAGCAGTCAAGAATGCTGCGCAAATTTCGTGTCATGCAGCAGTGTGGGAAATGTATTGATTTCCATGTTTGGAACAAACATGCATTGTACATTTGTAGGTTTTAACATGGTACTGGAAACTTTGCACAACTCTTTCATTGTTGAATAGTAAAGTAATGATGATTTAATGTAGCAAACTTGCACGAAATGGTTTGGTTCCTTATAATGGATGAACTCTGGGACAGTCAGGGCAGCAGAATCTATGTGCAGCTTTCTTTTTAATAATGTCGTCCCTAAAATGTGACAGTGAGTAGCATCCTGTAATCATATGTACATGTTTAAAAAATAAAAGGCAAATGCAAAGGAGGAGCATTTCTCTGATTTATGCTGTGTTACTTTAAAGCTATGATTTGGACAGTGACATAAATTGCAGTGTTTACAGTAATACAGATAAAAGTAAACGGATTCCAGAATCAACACATTGAACACTATTGCGCTTGTTGGGCCCTGGCCTGGTCTCACTAATGCATTAGACTGTGTATGTTCCATGGTTAATCTTTGGCTGGCGATCAGCCAGGCAAATTTGTCCATCAGCATGCTGTCTCTCATGATACAGCCCACTGATTCAGAATGGTAAAAAAAACTCATGTTCTCACTGCTGTAATGGGGAAGTGGTCCAAGCAAGAATTTTTCTTCTTCTTCTTTTTTTTTTTTCTGAAACTACAGACCATCCTTTAAAGACTCCTCGCAGTTTATAAGTGCAATAATCCCTTCACTCAGTTGGCTTTGTAGTTGGTCATTGCCATTTTGGCACATGCTCTTTCACTGCCACTGTAGGCAGCTGGTTACAAAGACTGATACTCATGGCATTACTGCTTAAAGAGTAAGTTCCAGAAGACAAAATCATGAACGTCCAGCGTGGCAAGGTGCTGAAAGGGGCTTGCTAATCCCAAACGCAGTACAATCCAACTGCAAATGACCTGCACTCTGCAGAAAGAAGAACCACCAACCAAAAATCCCTTTTCAATGGTGTATTGCAATTTTAGGTAAAGTCAGTGTCTCCACAGACAGACCGCTGTCCACACAAGCCCCAGTGCTTTGGGTATGGAAACCCTTTGTCTGGGGGTGTGGTAATGTCATGGAACATGTGACAATTTAAATACCAGTACTGCATTAATAAACATGAACTCATTTGAAAACATTAACTATTTCAGGGTAAATCATACAAAAAGTAATAATGATAATGACAGCAATGTTTATCTGAATGAATGTTTTTAGATTTAAGGAACAGCAATTGATTTTAATCTATTTATATGCCATTGCATGAACTAAATGCATAATACTCAGACAAAATTGCTATATTTATTAAAACAGAGGAAAAAAGGTAGAGATAGGAAATTATCTGGCTTTATTATTCAAGGCATATTTGCAGCTCAGATACGAGGTAGATAGCAACAGTATCTCAAGGCTTAGGTTCCTGCGCTAACCACAAGGAGGGAGGATGCAAGATTAGAGACACTAGAAAACCTAGGAAAAAAGAAAGCAAAAAAGGCATATTAATTCAGAACCCATCAACAGTGCATTCAACCATAATATATCTCATATCCAAAATTAAAATGTAATAACTTGTTGCTAGTTGGTGGAAAGGACAAGTGACCGTCAGGTGACATTAATAATACCCAAAGGGTGGTATAGTAACAATTAATATTACATCATAAGTTAAATGACAAAATCATATATTCTGAAACAGTGAAAAAAGAAATAGACATTACCTTCAAAGACGGGGCTTAATGTCCCATTCATTATCAAGACCTCTTGGTTTCACATTATTAAGTGTGAAAATCCAGTGACCTATGCCTGGAAGCAAAGTGGATACCCACTGGAGTATCTTCCCTTTTATTTTAAATCAATCGCACATGCTCTTGATTGTGTTTTTTTAAGGGTTTCCTGTGCATCCAGTGTATAGCAAATTGCAAGTACACCACAATGTGTACACCACAAAGGTGTCAGCATGGCTCAGTTGGTAGCACATCTGCCTCTGGACCAGAAGGTCGTGGGTTCTCGTCCCACACTGGGATTGGACTTGCACCTAAACATTCGCTGGCATCTGAGTCCACTATTGGGGGGTGCTGTACTGCTAGGGTGTGCCGTCCTTCAGATGAGACTTTAAACCGAGGTCCCTTCTGCTCATCCTGGTGTTGTCCTGGTGTGTGTCCAGGTGGAAGTAAAAGAACCCAGGGCACTCTTCGCAAAGAGTAGGGAACATTCCCGGTGTCCTGGCCAACATTCCCCTTCCCATAAACTGGTTCATGCAATTATCCACGCTGTGTGTGGGTGATGATGTGCGATATGGCTGCCACCACACATTCAGTCACTTCTCTACCAGTCTATCATTGCTTGTAAAGTGCTTTTTAATGTATGAAAAGTGCTATGTAAATGCTGATTCTTCTTCTTCTTCTTAATGTTTACAGTAATACTGTCTGGGATGTGTAAAGATTTTTTCTGGTTGTGCATGTTTGTAACTAATGCAATGGTGGCATTTGAAAAAGTCAAAAAACCTCTTTAGTACCTATGCCTGGGCTTGTTCAGGTCTTGAAGTTTTATATAGTCTGCTATGGACAAGTCTGTCCTTAATATTATCAGCCCTGCTAAAGGTAACTCTTGGTTTATCCCCAACAGCCCTGCGTACGGTATCATCACTTATCAATATCTCCCAGTTCCTGTGTACAATACTTCCTAGACCCCCTGCTATTGTATTGTACTGTACTCTGTTACGAAGGAAATCAGGCCAAACTGACCAGTGGGGTTGGGCTGCTTTTGTTGCAGCAGCTCACTCCTGTCCAGGCCCAGTACTTTTTCTGTTAAGTTTTTCAACAAAGTTGGTGGTTCTTCTTTCTGTAGAGTGCTGGTCATTTGCAGTTGGATTGTACTGCTTAAAGAACAGCTGACACCTTCAGGAAAATGTAGGAAAACATAATAACTAAACACAGTTCAGCTTGTATTTTATATAGATTTTTCCTCTCCATTGTTATTACTGAAGAAATTCCCACAGAAACGAGCTCTTTATCCCTTAGAGTTTGTCTTACTCTTAGCTTATTCCCTACTTGAAATAATATTGCCTTGTTGTGACATCACAGTCTGTTGCCATGAGAATAACTGTGATCTCACAAGCAGGTTGGGAAGAAACAATAGAAGCTGATGAACCCTCAAGGAACAACTATCCTGTTTTCATGCATATGACCTAAGTAATAAGTAATGGGGGTAGGAAATATAGAACTAATGACAAATATAAGCTGCTTTGTGTCCAAATATTACATTTTCAAAGTTTGTTTTGAGGTGTCAGTGGCTCTTTGAGGTAAATGTATTGTTTCTGCTGGTGGCTACTGCACTGACAGTTTTAATATAGACTAGCAAAATCCAGTGTGCTTTCTGACTGATAAAACAGGCTGTGTCATGCAGTATAAAATCTAACTCGAGCATTTTCGTATTTCATTATTATTTTATTTACTTATTTTTTTACAGAGATGCACATTACTAATTTAATAGCACAGTCCGAGTGCCCCACAGCAGTATGATTTTAACCCAAAGGTGTTTGTGCAGGAATTACAGAAACACTTTGGTAGGGACTGTGATTTTCTTTGAAAACAGATGGAAAAACAGATTTAGCCATTTTTATAAAAATGAGTAAATGTATGTAATTGAGTAAGAAAATGTAGTAAATTCAAAAATAGTAGAAACATTTAAGAAAGAGGTGTTGTTCTGTATAGAAATCAGAGCCTTTCCAAATGTTGTTGTACCACAGTTCAAAAGGTCATGGAATAT
Organism: Neoceratodus forsteri; assembly: GCA_016271365.2. Classification (NCBI taxonomy): domain Eukaryota; kingdom Metazoa; phylum Chordata; order Ceratodontiformes; family Ceratodontidae; genus Neoceratodus; species Neoceratodus forsteri. The sequence continues at coordinate 25,161,488 of CM057453.1, forward strand.
GATTGTAGTACACTGTGGTACAACAACATTTGGAAAAGTTCTAGAGGTTCTATCAGAACCGTAAACTGGCCACGAGCCCTCCTGGCAGCAGCAACAGCAGCATTGGCGGCAAGTTCCCCAAACCAGTGACGCGAACATGAACAGGCACATAAGCGAAAAACAAATGCAGGATCAATCAGATAACCTCAGCTTCATCAAAATTAGAACCAGATATTTAAATAACTTACAAGTAATCGTTTCCTCTGAGCCCACATCCTCTCGCTAACTGAGACATACGCCGCCATGTTTTTTTTTCTTGAAAATCCCTCCCACATCCCATTGACAGCCAATAGAAGGCTATGCAATAAACATAGGGATGTCTGCTCCCTAGCAACCATACATGTAAACATAGCAACCAGCTCTAACTCCCAGAACATGACGGAGCAAAGAATACATTTTTTCTTTTTCATTTCAAAAATTTAAAACAAAAACTTTGGCAATGGGGGACCATGCACTATAAAAAATAGCGCATGGGCACCCTTGTGCGCAACCAGCATATTGTGCCACCTCGGGGTTCTGATTACCACTGACCTCTCGAACTTCACTCTTGAGGTCTGAGATAATCAAAACCCCTCGGTGGTACAATAGGCTGGTTGCACATGGTTGCCCATGCACTATTCTCAATTTACAGAAAGCAAATGTAACAAGGCATTATCACCGAAAACTGAGGAGCGGGGGTTACGATAAGTGGCAAGCTTTCTTCCATCCTATTTGTGAAACAAAATGTGCCACACATAGGTGTGCAAAACATATATACATGCACTCCATTTTTTATTTTTTTGGGGGGGGGGGGGTGGATAAACAAATGTTAAGATTTCTTTGCTTATTCATTTATTAAGGTTATTCAGAAAGACTCAGAAAGTGGTTGGATATTTGTTCATTTGCAAAGGCATCCAAAGCAACTGCAGTGACACTTTTAAGTGCATACAACAGACACAGCCAGAATGTTTCAATAACATTTAAAGCAAGCAGCAGATACAGTAGCAGTCCTAAGGCATACCGAATCACTGGTTAAATAACATATCCTCTCAGCAGCACTTATAAGGAGCACTTGCATAATTCCTGAACCAGTGGGCTAGAAGTGAGGCTGAGGGAACAAGGTCACTGTTGGGGAACCAGCTGACTGATAGGGAAATCCAGGTGGTGGACATGGCAAATGGCAATGACCGCCAAACAAAATTGCTTGTTACTGCCAGGGCTGCAAGCTCCTGGCCAGCAGTAGACCCTAATCAGAGGGAGGGAAGGAGAGAGACCTTTGTTACATGTATGTTGCACATGAAAGCAGGGGCAGCACCCTTTGCATCTGCATGTACAAGAAACAGTAAGTACAGATGACTCCAGTTAGCCAGCATGATCCGCAGTAGCTGTCTGCACATCACAGTGATGAGTGTCCCTTGGGCCAGCCCGTATAAATGGGGCCAGGGTGTTCTACAGGATGTCAGGGTGGTGCAGTATAACATTGGTGGCCTGCCCATAGAGGTGTTTTGTGGTCAAATATGGGAATAATCATGGAGTTATCTTTTTACAGCCTGGTGACTGTAGAGATGCAGACTTTGTATTTGAACAGAAAAACAATTCTGTGTCTGACTTTGCTAATCATTTTATTATTATGAATCTCCCACTTTAAGCAAGGGTCAAGCCAGACACCTAGGTATTCACAGCGTAGTGCTGCTGACAGCCAAGTACCATCCAGAGTGGTCAGAATATTTTAACCAGACTCTTTTCTAAGGGTGGCTAGGGACCGAAAGATCATAAGGTGGGTTTATACAGCATTAAGGACCAGCCTGCTTTATGTAGGAAGTGTTAAATCCTAACAAAGTTATTCTGCGGGCTGTTTTGGATGCTGAGTAAGTCTTTACCACTGAAGTCCATGATAGTGTCGTTTGTGTATAAATGAGTTTTTGAGTGTGCAGGTCGTTTAGCTAGATCATTGATACAGATCAAAAATAGCATGGGGCCAAAGAACTGAGCCCCAGATGCTCCAGGACAGATTTGAGAAAGTCTGAACTTGGAACTCTTGATGGTAGCAAATTGATGACTGTTACATTGCACAGCTGAGGGGGAAGATTTATTATCACTTAAGAGTTCTTACAAGATGTGGCCAAACAGAATCAACCTTTTTGGAAAATGGTGAAGCAATGGCCCTACTTGTCATTGGAAAGACCAACCAAGAAGATACACTTCAACAGAGAGGACAGGGCATCTGGGCAGCTCATTTTGAGATGTGAAAACAGGGTATACCTTCTGGTGCAAAACTTCCTGGGCTCTGTTCTCAGTCACAGTTCGTAAACATGTAAATCGAGGGTGAAAGCCAGCTCACCACTGTACCACCACCAATAAAAGTCTTACACAAAGGGCTAACTCAGTTGCTTGGGAGAGATGTCTCCCTAATGACAAAGCTACAGTACAAATCACTTAGACATTTACAGTGCAAATCATTTTGCCAGTTGTTAGTAGGCACAAATGGGATTTGCACCTACTGACAGACTGCCTAGCAACAACCTTGGGGGTCTGAGCGTGGCATAGCACCAATGCCCTAGGCCCCAGTTGAATGGCATTGCCTCCATATCTTTTCTGCCCACTGCCCCCTTCATCTTTAGGTTCACTTTTTGGCTGGTGAGCTTGTATTGTTCCTGGTTGCCACCATTCATTTCAGATGGTTCTGTGACGCCCAAAACACTCCCAAATCCTTTCCGAGTCCCTGGTGTGTAGAGGATCCCCCCAACCTAGCTCCGTTCCCACCAGTGGCTCTTAATATAGCAGTCCCATGACAATCTCCATCCCTCGCTGGCTCCATTCTTGGGGGTCACAGTATTTTAGCACCCAAAACTGTCAGCTTGTAGTAGTTCCACTGGAAGGAGGTTTTAAACTCGGTGGCAGCCTACTTACCTCCCTGTGGCTTCCTCTCTTTTGCCTGCTCCTTCTAGTCTGTCTTTCCTTTTCTCTTTTGCTAATTATTTTATGCTCTGGGATCGGGGGGAGGGTGGCTGAGTGGGTTTTGTGGGATGATCTTGCTGTTGTGTTATTGTCTGTTGTTGATTGTTGTGTTGTTATCTGATCTTTAAAACCTTACTAAAGCATATTTAATTTAAAAAAACTCTGTGGCAGCCTGTACAATGGCTGCCATGCTTTGTACATGGCCCTGCAAGCAGTTTACATGGCAAATGCCTGCCTGTTTCCCTACACAACTGCAATGTCACTAGTAACAGCACAGGAAAAGACTTGTGATCCCATTATACATAGCACCATTTTTTGTATGTATTTTTTTTTATTGTAGTTTTTGTTGGCCAGGTAAGTATACTAGACAAATCCAGCCTGTTTTCAGGCATGACCATGGGGAGGGGGATACAGATGAATGCCAACTGACCTTGAACCAGATTAAGCTGACACCATGGTGTCACTCATGAGGGAGACTGGCACCAAGTGAGCAATGCAGCCTCATAACAACAGTCTTTTGTGACTGTCCGGGATAGGGATTTTCTAAGACAGGAAATTTCACTTCATGAAACAACTTTGTGATGTGATACTTTGCATGGTTCTTCACCCGGCAAAGTGTTTACTTTGCCTGGTAAAACCAATACGTAGTGGCACTTCGCTGGCAAAAGTGTTGGAGAAATGCCACAATGTGTTTTAGCTGGCAAAGTAGCACTTCACTGGCAAAAAAAATTATATAAAGAGTACTCCTTTTTAAAAAATGTTTTAAAGATATACCCACCCCACCTATTGTGCAACCATTCCCCACCCTCTTCCACCCCCCAGATGTGTAAATCATTTCTCTTACTCTACCACATGCTAGTACCCAGTTCCCTCATAATTCTACGGTCCCATTGAAGTTCCCTGCAATAACTAAGTTGCTGGCTAGCTGCACCTTTAAAAATCTCTTCCCCCACCAAATGAAGTAACCACCCTCCTCCCCATCTATCAAACACCCAACTCCTTAATTTAAGTTACAACCCCCTGCCCTACCCCCCCAGCACCCAACCTCCATCCCTCCTAAGTCCCCAAAGTTAAAAGATATGTCAGCACCTAGAGAAAAAAACATGAACTCTGGTCCCTTGGAGGAGCGGTCTGCTCTCTTCAACATCATTTACTACCTAAAAGAATGAAGACATCTTCTATAGTAATATCTGACTGGCTGAACAGACAGCCAGTCAGATGCTACATAAAGTGGGTGCCATTATTGATTCATGCATTGAATGATACTGAAGAGAGCAGATTACTCTTCCAGGGGGCCAGAATTCATATTTTATTTCCAGGTGCCAACCTATCATTTAATTTTGGGAACTTTGAGGGGTAGGGAAGGGATGTTGGGTGCTACAGGGTTGATGGGAGTCGTGGGTTGTCACATGAATTACGAAGTCAGGATGTCAGACAGTGGGGGGGGGATGTCGGTAGTTACTTGATATGGCATGGGTGAAGGGAAGGGATTTTTACCAGGTGCCACTTGCAATATCCTTAGTTGCTATAAGGAACTTCACCCAGAACTGGTGGGGGGGGGGGGGGTGAAGCTGGTGGCAGGAGGAAGGGAATAATTTTTACACATCTGGGAGGAGGAGGAGAAGGGAGATGGTTGCACAGTGGCTGGGATATATATCTTCAAAAGAAATGTAAAAGAAAGCTTCACTAAGTGAAATTGAGCTAAAAAGGTGGAAATTTCACTATATGTATAGCATGAAGTTTCTGATTTCACACCCACATCATTCGCAGCATTTAAATTTGGAACACCCTTAGTCATGGCCCCATATTGGCCTATTCTCAATGCAAAACTAGATCTGACAATACGTTTTCCAAATTTCAGTCTTGTGTTTCTCAGGATCTTGTAATTGTTGAACTGCTAAAAATTAAAAAGCACATCTCTTAAGGCACATGCTTTTATCTGTGTAGATGGTCTTGAGAGTTCAGCAGATTTAGAATTCAGACTTCATGGTGGTTTAAAAAAAAATTGCCATAGAGACTATGTATGTGCTTTCTGCAAGTGGGCTTGAAAGTGCAAAAGTCATTATTAATAGCACGTTGTAAAATAAAATGGGGGGAGGGGCAAATTTGACTCCAGGAAGGCTGTTCTCCTAAGACTTGGTATGAGACCAGTTTCTTTGTTGCACTAAGGTTTTTTTCTTGTACTTTACAGCCTTTAGTGTAGATTTACTATTCCAGTACCACACTGCCATGATGCCTGTGAAATTTGAGGTTAAAAGAATTCTAAGGAAATCAGGACTCAACCTCAGACCTCCTGGCTGCAGGATTCAAACCTAGACCTTCATGCTGGCTTGTATTCGGCAAGCTTGCAGTTAGATACATGTTACACTAACTGATCCCAGACCAGTTAGAAAAAGAAACTGGTCTCAGACCAGGTCTCAGGGGAACAATCTTCCTAGACCCAAAAGTTGCCAGCATTTTTTTTTTCCAACTTTGATTTTTTTTTTTTTTTAACCTGCTAGGCCTGTAGATAAGCTGAATATCTAGTTACCAGTTCAAGCTATGAAATTGTTTATTTAAAGAAGGGCACCTTAATGATTGTCCTAAAGGGCTTCCAGTCGCCACTGTAAATGGGCCATTAATTGATTACCATTGGCTGTGGAATCTACAGTACCAGCATTTTCTTACTCAAAGACTTTCCAGTGTGCTTTTTCATTTGGAGGGGAAAAAAAAGCATCTCCAGTGAGTGTTTTTCTGTGTCTGAATGCTCCGCTGACAAGTATCTCGTTGTCACTAACCCATTAAGAGCTCAGTGAAGTAGTAGTCCTATTTTTAAAGGGCCGCACAGATCCGACAAGCGGACATGTCAGCCTCCTTCCCTTATACTTGACTAAGGATTCCTATTGTCAGATGCACTGGGCATGAAAGCTGCAATTTTACAGCACAAAAACCCCAATAACATTTACTGCGGTCGGCTGAGATTGAAACGCACAAAGGCACTGCTCAGCCTTGGTTGCTTAAGCACCAGCTTCCTTGGCTCCATGCCAGCGCCTCTGCATTTCAAAGCGAGACAAGTCCTTCAAAAGGAGAGTTGTTCTTGTAACTTGCTGTGGGGTAAACAGACCATTCGTGCATAGTTTATTGCATGACATACTTAGCTATGCATGGTAGAATGCAGAACATAATTGGCAGATATTTGTTTTTTAACCCCCAGACCTATAACAACTGATTTCTTAGCCAGAGAAGTACAGGCGGGATATATGTGTTTGTGTGTGCATAATCCATAAATGAAGACTACAGCTGTACTTAATGAAAAAGTATGTCCTGATACATATATACAGTATATATGTATACATATATATATATTACTATCGCTTTACATCTGCTGTGGATCAATGCCATTTAATATGCTGCAAAGACTGAAAGTGATCATTTTTGACTAGTGCCATCAGCGTAATCTTTTTGGTTTGTTAGTAGCAAGAGCTACTGTTACCAACACCCTTTCCTTTTACTTTAGACTCTTGATTAGAAGAGCAAAGAGTCTACCGATGCACATGTATTTATTTACCTGCATTCCCAGCCATCATTTCCTTATAAGTACAATAGTTCCTTCCAGCCTGTTGACGTAGATACAGCACTGCTGCTCACAGTTTCAGAGTGAGCCGGGATCATCAGAGGGCCAATGAGTTGGGAGGATTATTGAGAATCTTAAAGGATTTTCTCCTTCTCTGGGGAGGATGGGCACCTGTCTTTGCTGCAACACTGCCACCTAGGTGAATGCAAGTGGAAGCACAGTCACAGGCAGGAGCAGCTGGGGAGCGAGGGACACCAGTTGATTGTTTGTGCCACCATGCGGTTGGGTACAAGTTCACTCCATCCCGTCACCAATATTCTTGAAGAGGGAAAAAATGTGAAAAAGCACCAGGTTTGCAGCAGAACACTTGGCATACTTACCTGTGCTCTGGAGGGGAACCCGACCTTCCAGTCTCATCGGGGGAGGGGGGTAAGCCACAGAGCTGGATGGAGAGCTGCAGGTAGGGGTGATGAGGCTAGGTAGTAGGCGGGGGCATGGCCAGTGATAAGAGGGGGAACTGAAGATTCAAAATGTAAATAAGAAAAATATTTCTAGAATAGGACCCTTGAAATTCTACAGGAGTGAACACTTCAAAAAAATTATCTGCCGCCGGCCCGGTGGTGCCGAGGGTTAAGGCACTGGGTGCCACATCTCATGCCACGCCAGCGACCCATGTTCAGGAACGACCGCAGGCCACAGGGAATTGGCAGGGAGGAGAAGGATTGAGCATCCAGAGGACAGCTCTTCTTCTCCAGGGAGGAGGGAGGGGTTCAGCAGTCAGTGCTAGTCTGGCCTCTAGTGGTGGCTGGGGGCTGGCACAGTGATGCTGCAAGATGGGGGGGTCGGGAGTGGCACAGACACTTGACGGCAGTGCACACAGGAGCGTGCGTGGCACCGTTGCAGGTGTCATTGCATGCACCACCTCGGCAACTGGGAACACCAGGAAATTGCACCACAGAGGATGAAGGGGGAGCTTGCAGGCCTCGCACCTGGCCAGCCATGGCACAGGAACACTTGATCCAGTTTCAGAGGGGAGGGCTCCCCCTGACCCCACCGCGGGGGGTAAGCCCTGTGGCCATTACTGTGCCAGTTGGTGGACACCAGGGTGATGAGGCTGGGGCTGCCCCAGATTGCAAGGACTGTGGGGGCAGGAGTGTAGACAATCACAAAAAAAAAAAAATTCGCTACCAAAATCTCTGGATGGTAGCACTCTTGTCTCTGGTCCAGGGGGGTGTGGGTTCTAATTCTACAGCAAGAACTTGGACTCCTACCTGTGCTGTTGCTGAAGTGCAGTAATCTTGGGGATGCTGCATTGTTGGAAGGGCCACTCTCATGAAGAGGCCATTGCTATCACCCTCCCACTCCCTCTGGCCTCCATTGTTCCAGTATCTTAAAACTGTGTTTCTTTCCTCTGCAGGTCCCCAGTCTGTTTGGGTCATGAGGACTGAGAAGCCCACCCTCCCCATACCAGCTGCAGTACACCATCACAGTGCCCAGGTCCCCAGTCATTTTGGGTTACGTGGGCTGAGTAGCTCACCCTCCCCACATTAGCTGCAGCACCCCATCATAGTGCCTAGGTACAGATCCTGCAGAATCCTCCAAACTCTTGGGAAACCAGTGAAAACAAATGCATGATACATTAGGCTCTAATCATCAAAACTGTTGCAGTTTGATTAGGATGGTCAGTGTGACAAAGCAAACCTACTCTGACTGTACAATATTCATAACCATAATCATACACTTATTCTATCCTTCAGTCTTGTAGGGAAGACTAACAAGGTTACCCTGTCAAACTTTCATCAGCTTCTCAAATCTCAGTAGCCTAATGGCCATGGGGCAGCCTACAGCAGTACTCCACACCCCCCTTCCCCCAGTGAGATAACTGTTAAGGAAAAGGAAAACTAATGTTCTAGGGGTTGAAATATAGAAATGAAAAACACACTTTTTAAGTGATTGAAGCCATTTTTCTGAGTTGAAAGGAAATGCGAAGAAAGACTATTTTGCTAACACTTTCAAATTTCGTAGCAAAATGACCTGACACTAAGCATGTTAAAGCAGTGATTGTGTAACCAAAACCCCAACTGTTATTCGGTAGTTTCTACCTTTTTTGGATCAACGCCATAAAAACTTGTCCAAGAAAAGTTTTTTACATCTTCAAACAGCTGGTCTCAAAAAATACAGTACCCCCCTCCTCCCACAACAAAACCCTACAAATTCTTCAAGATAGTGGCAATAAATGTGTTTATAAAATGGCTGGGAGAAAAGGAAGGATGTAATTAGCTGAACCATATCATGTGACTGTCCAGTATGATTTGTCTTGCAGCAGGCTACTTGTCCCCCAATGCACTAGTTGTTTTTCAGGTGATAATATGTCTCATTTAAGACGTATTAAGCGAGATTGAGCCATGTAATAAGTGTAATAACCCACTCCTGACTGTGTGGTAGGACAGATCTTTCTGAATTGCCCATGCGGTTGAAGGCCCCCAAAGGGTGTGAAAATGCCTGCTCCTGAATATTCTCTGAGTATTCATATAGCATGGTAATATGTCCTCTGACAAATTCAAGAGTATAAAAGCCAGGAACCAAAGGTTAGCAATTCAGTTACCCTAAGGGTGCATTTACATTAGGGGGAGTGGTGCATTTTACTCTGCACTACTGGCCCGCTCCTCAGTCCACACTGCTGCATGTTTACACATCAGCAGTTTACTGTGCTCTGCATCCATGCTGCCTCCTTTCTGGCATTTTAGCAGCATGAGCTGGGGGAGACAGGATTGAGGGATTGAAGGGAGGCTGCAAGAAATGAATGGGAAGGAAACCAGCTTGGGATGGCAGAGAAGGGTTGGGAGAGACGAATGGGAAGGGAATCAAGGTTGGAAAGTGGGACCAGAGGACTGGAGTGGCCCTATGCAATCAAGAATTTATTAGAAAGAAAGTACTAGCAAGCAGGATGGCCCAGCATGCTGCGATGTGTCATGGGGCTATGCCAGTGCCGGTGGAGTGGTGTGTTTACATGCCAGTAAAAAAAACCGCCTGCATCGGTACATAATCACATGAAAACATCAATAGCTGTGCACCACATCAGAGTGCATTCCAGCCATCTGCAACACTCCTAATTGTGTTTACACTATCTGACCTGCACTGATGCAGCTCATCTGCACCTCTCGCGGAAGTGCAGATCAGATGGTGTGAACGAGCCTTAAGAACATAAATAAGACCACTCGTACAACCATCAGAGTGGGCTAGGAGGACTTATTAAATATTATTGATTAAGCATGAGCAATAATATATAACAAATGTAAAAATCCTCCCACAAATATACCCACTTCCAGGGCACCTGCTTATGAGGCACTCTTTATAGTATGAGTGTTTCATGCAAAGGGAAAGGGTGTGCTGTGATTGGTTGAGCATGCACCCTTGATCTATAATCAGGGCTCTAAATATCTGGGTAGTAATTATTTAGCAAGAATAGGCTTAAAATGAAAAAAAAGCTTTTTAAAGCCTTTCCCCTCTTTCTAGTGGTCAGCGTAAGGCCATGTCTAGTTCCCTTGCCATCAGTTGTCTGCCACAACCCTTCCTCCTCCATGCCCCACTGCCATTTCTTTAAAGTAAAGCTAATTTTATTCTTAGAACATAGTTTCATTAGTAAATAACTAATTCAACAAATTCCTTTAGACTTAGAATTTTTCACCAACCTGTTGTCATGTTCATTTAACATATTTCTGCTTTCAGTGTGTCTGTCACACCAAAGAGGAGAGTCACATTTTACAGTGGCTGTCACATGCATCTTTCCCTTTGCCTCCCTTTTGCAGTGCACAGCAGTACTGTCCTGTCAGCTGCCACTGTAGCATTAGACCTACTGACTGCTTGGCACCATCACCTCCCATGTTACTGTCTGTGAACACACTGCTGTGCTGCTGCAGACGATTGACAGAGGAGACAAGTGCAGTGCAAACATCAGGCTGCCCATTACCCCGTGGCAGACTGCCAACTTGCACACAGACGGCGAGCAGGAACATGGGACAGCAGTGCAAGTGAGGCCACAGAGTGCTCACTACCAAATAACTGCAGAGCTCATTCCAAGTGGACCAGGATATGATACCTGTCCTCACTCCTCTCTCCCATCCCCTCTGCCTCCTCACTCCTGTCTCCCATCCCCTCTGCCTCCTCACTCCTCTCTCCGATCCCCTCTGCCTCCTCACTCCTCTCTCCGATCCCCTCTGCCTCCTCACTCCTCTCTCCCATCCCCTCTGCCTCCTCACCTCTCTCCCATCCCTCTGCCTCCTCACCCTGTCTCCCATCCCTCTGCCTCCTCACTCCTGTCTCCCATCCCTCTGCCTCCTCACCTGTCTCCCATCCTCTGCCTCCTCACTTCTCTACCATCCCTCTCCCTCACTTCTCTCCGATCCCTCTGCCTCCTCACCCTCTCTCCCATCCCTCTGCCTCCTCACTCCTCTCTCCCATCCCCTCTGCCTCCTCACTCCTGTCTCCCATCCCCTCTGCCTCCTCACTCCTCTCTACCATCCCCTCTGCCTCCTCACTCCTCTCTCCGATCCCCTCTGCCTCCTCACCCTCTCTCCCATCCTCTGCCTCCTCACTCCTCTCTCCCATCCCTCTGCCTCCTCACTCCTGTCTCCCATCCCCTCTGCCTCCTCACTCCTGTCTCCCATCCCCTCTGCCTCCTCACTCCTGTCTCCCATCCCTCTGCCTCCTCACCTCTCTCCCATCCCTCTGCCTCCTCACCCTCTCTCCGATCCCTCACCTCCTCACTCCTCTCTCCCATCCCCTCTGCCTCCTCACTCCTGTCTCCCATCCCCTCTGCCTCCTCACTCCTGTCTCCCATCCCCTCTGCCTCCTCACTCCTGTCTCCCATCCCCTCTGCCTCCTCACTCCTCTCTCCCATCCCCTCTGCCTCCTCACCCTTCTCCCATCCCCTCTGCCTCCTCACTCCTGTCTCCCATCCCCTCTGCCTCCTCACTCCTGTCTCCCATCCCCTCTGCCTCCTCACTCCTCTCTCCCATCCCCTCTGCCTCCTCACTCCTGTCTCCCATCCCCTCTGCCTCCTCACTCCTGTCTCCCATCCCCTCTGCCTCCTCACTCCTCTCTCCCATCCCCTCTGCCTCCTCACTCCTCTCTCCCATCCCCTCTGCCTCCTCACTCCTCTCTCCCATCCCCTCTGCCTCCTCACTCCTCTCTCCCATCCCCTCTGCCTCACCCTGTCTCCCATCCTCTGCCTCCTCACTCCTGTCTCCCATCCCTCTCCTCCTCACTCCTGTCTCCCATCCCCTCTGCCTCCTCACTCCTGTCTCCCATCCCCTCTGCCTCCTCACTCCTGTCTCCCATCCCCTCTGCCTCCTCACTCCTGTCTCCCATCCCCTCTGCCTCCTCACTCCTGTCTCCCATCCCCTCTGCCTCCTCACTCCTGTCTCCCATCCCCTCTGCCTCCTCACTCCTGTCTCCCATCCCCTCTGCCTCCTCACTCCTGTCTCCCATCCCCTCTGCCTCCTCACTCCTGTCTCCCATCCCTCCTCCCTCACCCTGTCTCCCATCCCTCATGCCTCCTCACCCTCTCTCCCATCCCTCTGCCTCCTCACTCCTCTCTCCCATCCCCTCAGCCTCCTCACTCCTGTCTCCCATCCCCTCTGCCTCCTCACTCCTCTCTCCCATCCCCTCTGCCTCCTCACTCCTGTCTCCCATCCTCTGCCTCCTCACCCTCTCCCATCCCTCTGCCTCCTCACCCTGTCTCCCATCCCTCTGCCTCCTCACCCTCTCTCCCATCCCCTGCCTCCTCACTCCTGTCTCCCATCCTCTGCCTCCCTACCCTCTCTACCATCCCTCTGCCTCCTCACTCCTGTCTCCCATCCTCTGCCTCCTCACTCCTGTCTCCCATCCCTCTGCCTCCTCACTCTCTCCCATCCCTCTGCCTCCTCACTCCTGTCTCCCATCCCTGCCTCCTCACTCCTGTCTCCCATCCCTCTGCCTCCTCACCTGTCTCCCATCCCTCTGCCTCCTCACCTCTCTCCCATCCCCTGCCTCCTCACCTCTCCCATCCCTCTGCCTCCTCACTCCTCTCTCCCATCCCTCTGCCTCCTCACCCTCTCTCCCATCCCTCTGCCTCACTCCTCTCTCCCATCCCTCTGCCTCCTCACTCCTCTCTCCCATCCCTCTGCCTCCTCACTCCTGTCTCCCATCCTCTGCCTCCTCACCCTGTCTCCCATCCCCTGCCTCCTCACCCTCTCTCCCATCCCCTCCCTCCTCACTCCTGTCTCCCATCCTCTGCCTCCTCACCTCTCCCATCCCTCTGCCTCCTCACCTCTCTCCCATCCCTCTGCCTCCTCACTCCTCTCTCCCATCCCCTACCTCCTCACTCCTGTCTCCCATCCCCATGCCTCCCTCACTCCTGTCTCCCATCCTCTGCCTCCTCACCTCTCTCCCATCCCCTACCTCCTCACTCCTGTCTCCCATCCCTCTTCCTCCTCACTCCTCTCTCCCATCCCCTGCCTCCTCACCTCTCTCCCATCCCTCTGCCTCCTCACCTCTCTCTGATCCCTCTGCCTCCTCACCTCTCTCCCATCCCCCTGCCTCCTCACCTCTCTCCCATCCCTCAGCCTCCTCACCCTCTCTCCCATCCCTCTGCCTCCTCACTCCTGTCTCCCATCCCCTCTGCCTCCTCACTCCTCTCTCTCATTCCCTCTGCCTTATACGCCCTCCATTCCAGAGATCCTGGCACCTTCTCGCTTCCTCACCCTCACTCCTCTGCTGGGCAGTCAGCCATCTCCTGTCAGCTTCCCTCCTTCTGGAACCTGCTCCCCTCATCTCTCTGTCTCTCTTCCTGCCCGGTCTCCTTTAGGCACCAGCTACAACTTCTTCCCATTCCCCCCTGCTCTTGTCATTTCCCGCCCTGATCCTTCCCCATTTTACTATGTTACATTGTTTGTTTGATCCTTTAAATTGTTTTACCATGTTAAATTATAGTCTGTTTGTACTTTATTTTGTACCAGTCATTAATACTGTGTATACCTTTATTAGTATATTTCCTCTTCCCTCTCCCCCAGATTACACCTGGAAATGAACCTTGGCTCATCGTGCCTCTCCCAGTTACCAGTTTTAAAATACAACATACATACATACATAAATCATTAGAAAATGGGCTTTTTATTTCCTGGCCTCTGATTGACTAGTACCCATCCCTGGTGGGTACATTAACTTTCAGTAGACAACCAGGAAATAAAAAGTGCCAGCCCAGCCTGCCTGTGTACCAACATGGTATCATTGTGCTACTTTGGATTTTGAAATTGCCTTAACATTTTTCCCATTGTTTAGTAAGGGACCCCCCCACACACACACACACACACTTACCAAGTGTGCCCCTGACCATGACTGCTAGCTGCAGTTAGATTTAAAAAAATGTCACACACACAAGCACAACAGTTCTTTTTTTCCTTAAAAAAAACGCTTTTTATTTTAAGGAAGCTTAGCCTGTAGCGCTGGTACGTCGGTCGCGTGCTCAGTGCTACTGTACAACAGGAGACAACTTAGACCACATCTGCAGTCATGGAAAACGAAAGTTATTCAGTGGTTTTCTGTAGATATTTTTTTGCATTTTAGTTAAACACGGAAAATCTCTCTTCCAAACTAGCCTTTTCCATGTTGTGGCTCTGAACAGGAGCACGTTCAGTTGCCTGTCTTTGGCTCTGTGTGATGACTCAGAGCAGGTGGGGTTGAGCCTCTTACATGTTGCTGGTAGCCAGAAAACAGTTTGTCTCTAGTTGGAAGGATGCTTGAAAATTACTGTTGCTCTTTTAGGGTTCTCCTTTTCTTGTTTTGGCAAGAGTGCAGTAAGCTGATTTATGGGGGGGAGGACACTTTTTAATAAGTAAAGTAAGATAAACAGGCAATCCTTTTTTCTTCTATAATTTTTTAATGAAGAAAAAAAATACAAACTACCTCAAACGCTGCACTAATCCCCCCCCCCCCCGAAACTGCTCAGTACTCATGTTACATAGTCAGCTGCCTTCCTGCCAGCATTCATGATCTGCCCTGCTCCCAATCACTTCAGCAAAATGTTTACTTACTGGCAAAACACAAAGCATTATTTTTGTACTGATTTCAGATTGCACACAGACCTTGTCCCATGCCTCATATGTCTGCCAGTGCCCTGACAGTCACCTCACTTTTTGCCGAACATGCTGACAGTCACCTCGCTCTGTAAACTCACAAATCTTATAAAACAAATGCTACCATTTAGGACACAAAACTGTCTTCCTAACAGTATTCCTAGCAACAGGTACCTTTTACAAGCAGTGCCCTCTACTGGCATCTGAACTTCTTAAGGGACTACTTTACCACAATTACCTTAAAATGTTATTTTCTTATATTTCTTTTAACTTTCTGACATACAGATTTAGTCTTTGCCATATTGGTCCTTGTAAGAACAGATCCAGAAGCAAATGATTTGATACCTTTTATTGGACCAACATAGATGTAACAAAAAGAACAAAGTGCTTTAGCTTTCAGACCAACCAAGTCCTTCCTCAGAACCTTAATGGCAGTTATTTAGAAAATCCCATACTTTTAACACCCAGATCATGCAGAAAAAAAAACAGAAAACATCCCCATTGGTTTAAAATACTCATTTAAAAAAACTAACAGAAGAAATGTCAGAGAAGCTGAATAGTACCAGTTCACCTGCAGCTGAAAGGGCATAAAGGTCAGATGTGCTTAGAGCATAGCATCATGCGAGGAGTACACTGCACATAAATTAAAATGACTTAGAGATACCTTCAGAGTAAGATAAGAACATTTCGAGCAGAGAGCTGTTCAATCCAATTATGAGTGTCCCAGTGAGTTTAAGAATGCAGCTCATGAAAAGCATAACTCACCCAGATTAAAGACATGCTAAAGTGTGACATAACTGTAAGTTTAAAACAAGCCCCACAAAATAGAACTACAAAAAGTATCTATACACGGCATACAAGGGGTTTAAAGTAAAGTTTACCTAAAGTGAGCAATAGTTTCACACTATATGGAATGTAAAACTTAGCTGGAAACATTACCCAACTGTTCTCTCAAACTGGTTATTATGCTCCATAAACCTTAAGGCCTTTAGTGTTGTAACAGGAGTTTATACATGATAATATAAATTGACAGTATAAAAGCCAAACAAAAAGCTGCTTGTCAAGAACTTCCAAGAAGCTAAGACCATGCAGCCTGATATGTACAAATTTCAATAAATTCTCAGTGTATAAGCGTGGTTCAGTTGGTAGCACATCCGCCGCTGGACCAGAAGGTCATGGGTTCTGGTCCCACACCGGGACTGGACTTGTATCTAAAAATGCTGGCGCCTGAGTGCAGTATTGGGGGTCTGCTGTACTGCTGGGATGTGTCATCCTTCAGATGAGATGTTAAACCGAGGTCCCTTCTACCCATCCTGGTGCTGTCCTGGTGGATGTCCAGGTGGAAGTAAAAGAACCCAAGGCATTCTTCGCAAAGAGTAGAGGGCATTCCCAGTGTCTTGGCCAATATTCCCCTTCCCATAAAAAATGGTTCATGCAAATGTCCAGGCTGTGTATGTGGGTGTTGATGTGTGATATGGCTGCCACTACACATTCAGTCACTTCACTACCAGTATAGCATGGCTTGCTTGTAAAACGCTTTGGGATACATTGTATATGAAAAGCACTAAATAAATGCTGATTCTTCTTTTTCTATAATAAAACTACTTGATGTACTGAAAATGTCTAAGGAATCTGAATAAGAAATCATAGGAATTAAATCCCCCTGCCCGGGGAAGATAACTAGTTGTAAGAAGATATATGCAAACACACACACACACACACTAGTCTTAATGCATCATCATTCACATCAATCACTTCAGTAGTTACCCAAAGGAATTAAACTTGTCATGAACCTCCAAGTAAACGAGATCATGCATCCTAATATGTACAGAGTTCCAAAATGTGACGCTATATAATCATACTACTATATGTGCAGTAGTAGTCCAAGGATTCTCTGCTCGAGATGTTCTTATCTTACTCTGAAGGTATCTCTAAGTCATTTTAATTTATGTGTAGTGTACTCAGTGCTTGTTGTTGTGCTCTAAGCACATTTGACCTTTAGGCCCTTTCAGCTGAAGGCGAACTGGTACTAATCAGCTTTTCTGATGTTTCTTCTGTTACTTTTTAAATGAGTATTTTAAACCAATGAGAATTTTTTCTGTTTTTTTCCTGCATGATCTGGGTGATAAAAGTATGGGATTTCTACATAACTATGATTAAGCATCTGAGGAAGGACTTGGTTGGTCCAAAAGCTAAAGCACTTTGTTCTTTTTGTTACATCTATGTTGGTCCAATAAAATATATCAAATCATTTGCTTCTGGATCTGTTTTAACTTTCTGAGCATTTTTTTTTATTGTTTATTTTTTCCATCCTCCCCATTTTCTAAGCACAATAATATCCTCCAGGGTGGGTGATACTGGGCTATACTGGATCTTCCATGGACTATAAGGCCCTCAACCTGTAACATTGGGCTTCATTATACCCCTGGGTGGTCTGGTATAGCCCAATACCGCCCACCCTATCAGGTATTATTACTTGCATAGTACCATCACGCCTGCTCAATGGTACTGAGTGGTAAGGGATCACTGTGGACTTCTGGTGACCCAGGCTTTTGCCCAGGATGTCAGAAACAGAGGTTGGCAGGGAGAGTTCAAAGTGTACATGTGTACACTCTCCTGGCAGGGATCGAAAGTAAGATTTGCATTTGCTAGCCAACTGGGCTAGTGACTGGGAGAATCCAGTAGTCACACAAACTTTTCCACTGGCCCAGCTGGTGTACTTACTGATATGTTGCCTTCTCCAGTACAAGCCTGCAGGGCTAGTTAAAGGAAAATCTTACTAGCCCGATACAAAATCTACCAGTGTTTGGCTAGAGGGCCAGTGCCATTTTCAATCCCTGCTTGGGGTGGGTGGGTAGGAAAGTCTCAGTCCCAAAGTGACTCATAGGAGTGGTCTTAAGGAGGTGCCATTTGTGATGCAGTTGACCATGTGCTGCTGGGCACCCTCTTTCCCTTTTCTGGGGCAGTCACAAGTATGCCTTACAAACACTGGAGAGGGGGGAGGAACTAAATGGGAAAAATCTCCAGCTGACTGTCTGCAGCATGATAGTCCAACCAGCTACCACCTATGCTGCGTGGTGTTAAAAGGCCAACCCCTTCCCCATGGCCTGGTTGCTATGTTACAAATATGGAAGTTGCTCAACCTCTGACGAATCCATGGCCAAGTTAAAAGTATGTAGAAACCCTACTCCAGGGGGCAAGCCAGTGGTGGTCTGCCCAGTCAGGGCCATTGGGTCACGACTTGGAATGTAGCAGATATACATAGTCCAGGAGGGGCCAGTTGACCAGAGACCCAAAACCCGAGGTATGCCCAGAGTCGAGCTGGACTGTAAACAGAATATAAAAATAGAAAGTACCCCTACCCTCTCCCTTTTTCAACCCCTGTCTCCTTATTAAGTAAGGAAACAGGCCCCTTAATTGTATAGCCATCCCATATCCTTGGTCTTTTAATGGGGGCACCAAAAGTGTTTTTCTTATTAAATGCCCATTAGGCACTACATCTGATTGCCCTGCAAACCCCTACACATCCACCTGACATGTCTCTAATTAACATCCTGCCTCCTTAACCTGTTTGCCCCCTCCGCCGGCAACTGTAACATTTTTGGCCCAAAACTCAAATTCTTAAAAGTTCCTTTCCCCTTTCACAGATCTATAAATTGGGGACAGTAGCACAAAGGCAGTTGTCTAGTGTAAGATCCCCTCCAGCAGTACCCACTGACTCTGTATGTATAAATTTACTACACGGGGGTGGGGATGAAAGTCAGTCAGTGGTGCTATTGTCAGGCAGTAATAGGGGACAGCTTATTAGCTTATCACTTTCCATGATTCAACTTTTTTTTATTCTCTGTGTGATCCCCCCCCCCCAACACCACCACCACCTGAATAGGGGGTATTTTTAATTTATTTAGTCTCAAATAATGAATATTGGGAAAGAAGGCCAGTAGGGAAGAAGGGAGGGCTCACAGCGTCAAGCTGGATTGTCTCCTTCCCAAGATGGGTGGAGAGGTGGATCAGCAGTGTGCTACTCTAGCAACGGTCCATGGTGTGGCTTGGGGGAGGTGCCACTGGCCATGTTGATGACTATGTACCATAAGGTTCCCCCCGGGCCAGCCACTGCATTTTTGCAATAATATGGGAAGTGGGAATGGCAGAATAGGGCCTGACTGGTCCATGATGGATGACAACTATGACGAGCTCCCCAACAACCTCAGACCCTCAATGGCTCCAGATGCACTCCTTCAGACATGGTACTGTAAAGGGCAGAAAACAGGAAAAGGGCCTGATTGATTCATGATGGATGACAACCATGATGTGCTCCCCAACTATTCAGGCTCTCTATGTCTCCAGACACACCACTTCACACATGGTGCTGCGTCTAAACAGTGCTCTCCTCCCTCCAGTGGCAGCAGTGGAGGTGTACCCCCAGGAAATGGTCAGACTCCGAACCTGGGACAGAAGAGTACCCCCAGAAAATGGTCAGACTCCAGACCTGGGCTACAGGAGGACCTTGGGGGCCTGGTGGGGCTTAGATGGCATGAAAGTGAGTCAGGCAGCCAGATGGAACACCTGGAGACCCAAACGAGAGCAGGCCTGGGTGCCACAGAGCAGGAGGCGAGAAACTGGATAACACACACAAAACAATTGGAGGACTCTTTTACTGGGCTGGGCAGTGGCCCTTTTAGGACATTTGGGTGCTTGCCATGGTGTCAGTTCATCACTAGCAGCTCCAAACAGTTGTGTACACACTGCAGCTTCCAGTATTTTCAAGTCCTCACTGGCTGTGGAACCGTAAATTGATTGCTAAGATTGTTTTAAATTGTGGCATTCAGGTAGTTGTAGTACATACAATTAGTTTAATAAAAGACATCCGTTCTCTGTGCCATGCAATTATAGTAACACTTTTCAGGAAACATGGTGTTTTTTTTCCAGCTACATGGTTTAATGAACTGTGCAAAAAGAAGCAATTTCATTCATCTTTTATGTGTGTGTCTCTGAATACTTGCAATAGGCCATTCAGAAATGGTGTGCATTAACTTGCACCTCTTTGTATACCACTGAAAGCGCCTGTCACCTATGTCTGATGTAATCCAGGACAGTTCTTTATGAAATTGGCAATTTGTGATCCGTAACCTAAGGGCAGTCTAAATCGAGGCTAATCACTGTCTTCAGAAATTAGATGTACCAGATTTGTTTGAATATCAACTGGAAAACAAAACATAGAGCCACTTGTGATTAAAAATTGTCATACTGTTTATATTTTGTACTGTATACAGACAGAATGAGGATAGTGGAGGGTTGGTTTTCAACTTCCTGAACCTTCTGTTCAATGAGCATTAAATATTCTCATAAATCCCTGGTGATTTCCTCAGATTCTAAGGAAATTAGTTGAATGTGTTTATTTGTTACGAAGGCTAAAGTATTGGACGTATTTATTCAGGAGGCCGGTGTTTGTTAATTATGCAGCACCAGAAGTATTTGTGTACATCGCGTTTTAACATATTTATGAAGTATATGACTGTACTCAGTTCATCTTCGTTTCATTTTTGTGGCTCCTTAGAGTCAACCTTCTAAGATGAATAATATAACTAGGAACACTGAAGCATTGTCTTTTCTGCCAACCCAGCTTTAATTAAAAATTTAAAAACATTTCGCCTACTTTCCTTATGAGAGTACCTGCTAGCTTAGATGGACTCTTAGAAAGTACCCCAGTCAGTTATTGCTTTATGAGCTCTGCTGTAAGTTGGTTGCATTATGAAATATTTAAATTGTAGAGTTTCAGTTCAGATTGATTTAATTATAGCAACGAGAACATACTCTGACACAGGATATTCTCAGTTCTTGAAGATGTGTGGTTCAAACACCTTTATATTCTCCAGTCTGAACTGTTTTTTCCCTTAAACTACACTGAAATAAGATGGTTCATGTTAAAATTTAAGAGCTGCTGATGCCTTTGGGAAAACTTTGATAACATAATATTTAGACACATGTCAGGTTATGTATTGTTTTTTTGTCTCTGTCTCTTTTTCTTTCTTATAAAGAATATGTGCAGGTTAACAGTGCTTTTATCCCTTAGACTTCATCTGCCTTGTCTCCTTATTCCCCACCCGAATTCATAATCCATAGCCTGTGATATCACAGTCGCTTCGTTGGCAACAAATTGTGATGTCATAGATGCAGGATTATGACTTAAAGTAGGCAGTGAAAAGCAGGACCAGATGAAGTCAGAGATAAGTACCCAGCTTTCATGCAAATATCCTTAATAACAGACACCAAGAAGACGAGTAATACTGAAACTATCTCGATTATAACCCTCATCTTGTCCTAATACTATGTTTTTATAAGTCTGTCCAAGAGAGGCGAGTTGCTTTTTAAGGAATGTCACTTCAAATTCACATTTTGGAAGGTGGGAAATACAAAATATGTCATAGCTTAAAGTTTTAGTGCCATTTTTTCAATGAATTTATAAAATAGCAAGAAAAAATCTGGAAATTTCATTGGCCAAGAGCCACCGCCTGAACGTGCATTAAATCTCTATAAATGCACAGTCAGGTGCCAAATCTCATTTTCTTCCCAAAAATGTCCTACTTAGTGCCATTTTATAAGTGTAATGAGCCCCTCCATCGTGTGCATTATAGGACTTTAATATACTTCCCAGGGACGTAAGGACAATCAGCCTTCAGCCTCTTGCATTACCACACCCATGGGGATGTGTTAAAATCCTATAATGCACACCCTGTCATGGCTTATTACTTACTTACATATACCACACAGCAACTGAAAATAAATTTTTTTTACATCACGGAACACAAAGGCCCCCATATTCAGAGTTAGTCGATAGCAGCACACAGCTAGTAGTAGTGCTGCATGTCAAATAGCACATGGCTTCCTCTGAGCTATGTTCAGGCAGTTAGCACACTCTGATGGAGCGCACTCACTATCTGAATATGGGACCATGCTAGTACAGTGCATAGTGACTGTGCGCTGAACTGACATGCCCCAAGGCTGAGTATGGCCCACATGGGGTATAGCACTACCCAAAACAGGATAGTGCCAGGGCTTCTGTGGGCCGTATTCAGCCCCAGCATGCAGATGAGTCAGTTGGGCATGCAAGGCATTAAGGGTCCATTTACGTACCCATTATGGGCTCATTTGTATGCCACACAGCAGCCCCTTAGTGCATTTTGTAAGATGTTGTTATAGCAATCCCTGGTGTTTAGTGGTCCTCCTCACCACTGAGTGTCCATGTTGTGAGTTTTAAGTTATATCTCTGTTAGCCTAGTGGACCCCCTCCCTTGATCATCCCTGTATTATAATACTGTTAATATCCCTGGTAGTCTAGTGGACCCCCACCTCCCAGCCAAGTGACATCATCCACCCGCTGAGGACACCCTGGTCAACACTCCTTAACTTGACTACAACTGATGGGCAACCAGCACAACCCTCAGCTCAGTTCCTCGACTGGCCACCATTTGACATTCAGTGAGTGCAATCTCAAGTTTCTAGTACTCATGACTGCTGTCGTTGAGAGATGGTGATCAGCTGAGGAGGTGAGTAGAAGGCTGTGGTGGTCAACTGTCAGCTGTAGTCAAACTGGTGAGTGGCAACTAGAGTGTAGGAGATGCAGGTTGGGGGTCCTCAGCAGGTGGTGGGCGTGGAGGTATCAGTCTGTCATGGGGCTGGGGGGCCCACTAGACCACCAGGGCAATACCTTTTATTTCAAAACATGGGAGATTGGTGAAGGAATGTGCAACTTTAGTGCTCATTTATGGCCAGAGTTTTGGTGCTGGTAAACTATGCTGTGCTGTCAGTTATTTAGCACCTCCAAAACCTGTGACTTTGCTGTTGTGCTCATTATGCATGCGAGATCCCTCATTTGCATGGGACAGCATTCTATTTTGTACGGTCATGCTGTGGAGTTAGTCTGGTACTCTGAGGCTTCTAAATATGGCCCCATCCCAAGCACCAGCACTATTCATGGTTAATGCGTCACTAACCCAGTGAGTGCCATGCTAGCCTTTTAAATATAGGGCCAAAATGCCGTGCTGTTCTGACCATATTTACAAGCGTATTCAGAAGGCAATCCCTCACTTTAAATAATAGTTCATGTGAACTCCAGAAAATAATTTGGTACCCATTGCTTGATTGTGGCTCACCTCTCAACCTTTTGTCACTGAAATGTCTAACACATCTTCAAACATGACATATAGTACAAGCTCTGAACTCTGTATAAACTGTTTTTATGTGTGTATTTTTAATATTGACTTTAGATTATTATGAATTTCTGCTTTAAGTTCAGAATTTATAGTGAGAGGTATCACCTACTCTGTATGGGGCAGCACCTTTTCCATGTGGAAAGGAGCAATTCTAAAGATTAAAATAAGGAATGTCCCTCAAATATGGAATATTTTAGAAGTATGGTTGGGAATGGTAGGAGTACTGTTTCTTTCCTAATATGCTTATGGAAACAAAAACAGATTTCTGGAGCTGTGGCACTTTACAGTACATGATCTCCATGCATTGTCTCCATAAGAAGTCTTTAACAAGCCTGAAAAGTCATGTCATCTGTAAAACTAGGGTACAGTGAAAGGTGCAAACTACAGTTGTGCCCCCAGGGTATGGTTAAAAGTGGTCAGACCCAAAGAAAACACAAATATTTAGTTACATATCACAAAACATATGTTGAGTGGATGCTCTAGCCTTATTACTTAAAGGGACCCGAGTCTGGGAGGTAGTATCACGGCACAAGCGGTGTGAGTTTGATGATCTCCTTTCATTTTCTTTTGGACAGTAGTTTACATTTTTTTATTTATTTAATGAAATGTTTCACCAGGAAGGCACACTGAACAACAAGTTGCTCATCTCCCAGAGTGACCCGGGGTGTTACAATTGGATGAAGAATTAGACATACAGTTTAACACTTAAAATATACAAGGAATTAAACATTCAATTACATTTGTAACAAGACAGTTAAAAAATATCGTAAATAATCATACAGTCTTGTTTGTAACATAACATACAATTAAATATTTCATACCTGTGAAATATGCATTTATTTACAAGTAGCATATCTGAGGAGTATAGTACATAGCGGTGAAGGGGGAGGAGAGTGTGCTGAGATGCAGGCTGGGGGTGGAAGGTTTAATATGTGATGTGAGTCATGGAGAGGAGCAGAGGCATAGGATGCCTAAGGAGGGTTAAAGCAGGAGCAGTTAGATGAGAGAAAGTTATGTAAGGCAGGGGCAAGGGAGTGGGAGGAGGAGGAGGAGGAGTGCCGTTTTTGGGGGGGAGGGAGTTCCAGATTTGTGGGAAACAATGGGTGAAGCCTGACTGACTGATGAGAGTGGTACGACGGGGGACCAACAAAGTATGAGTGTCAGAGGATCTGAGGGAGTGAGGGGGGGGAAGAGAGCGAGCATGAGAGGTAGGAGGGAAGTTCTCCTAACCAAAATTTAGAAGTGAGTTTGGCGCGAGTGAGGTGCCTGCTGGCAAGCAGGGGAAGGGAAATGGTGTGGTGAGTTTACATCAGAAGAAAAGGAAGGGAAGGAAAGGAATTTGGTTACTACATAGTGCCAGTGTGCTTCACACAAACTGTATCCCCAAGTGCTTTAAAATACAGGATGGGAGGGGAGAGACATTACAGTTAGTGACTTTCTCAGGGTCAGTTAGTAAGAATGTGGAAGCAGAGAAATGCTCCCCTGTGCCTCAACGTGAGGGACATCATGCAAGCAAACATTTCAGAGGGGCACAAAATCCAAACCTTTCTTGGGGTCCTGGGCATGCCCCCAAAAGTTTTGAAAAAATAATTGCAGATTTTGCTGGCTTTTAGCAAGCTATGAAGCTGTTCCAAAACCTGCTAAATGTCAGCAGAATGATATATCAGTGTTGCACAACTCATGGATAGGGCTGTAATGAATCAGAGACAGTTTACAAATGTTCAAAATCAGTGACAGAAACACACATCAATTTTAGGAGGGATAGAGGAAATTCATTCAGCAAATTAAATCACAAAGTCACAAAAAATCAGGCATTGAGAGGTATGCCCCTAACTGAGCAGCATAGCATCCTTCTGCTTACCACCAGCTCGTAAGGTGACAAGGTGACAAAGTTGTTCCAGTAGCTTTCTATGGCTGCTGCCTAACCCACCATGCATTGGCATTGCAAGCAATAAGGATTATTTAAAACACAAAATACAATGCTTGACTGTCTGGAATGAATCCATCAGTATTCAGTGTCATGTTGTGGTCAGGTGGTGGTTACTTCTTTGACATTGTTGTCATCACAGTATTGATCCTTGGGTCCTTCTTGGCTTGCCACTCTCCTCCCTCCTTCCTCCAGGTTCTGAGTCCTCCACTCCAAGTCTCTCTTTCCCTCTGGCTTCCATTTAAAAATGCAACCTGCCTGCCAGATCAAGGATACTAACTACTGAGATTTTCTGCTGGTCTGACTCTCAGGTTGCCAGGTCTCTCTTGTTTTCCCCAGCTGAAACGTGGGTCTTCCCTCCTCCCTGCTACTGGCTGCCTGCCCAGACTAGTACCCACTGCCTGCTACCTCACTCTTCCGCTTCTTTACTTGACTTGATGGTCAGACAGGAGGACTTGCTACAGTGACCTGCATGCTGATGCCCTCAGCCTATCTCCTTTCTTGCTACTGGCTGCCAGTGCCAGCTACCCTCTTGCTGAGTCACACACCACTGTTCTTTATTTAATTTTTTTCCTCCTCTTGCTGATGCACACTCGCTTCGACTCAAGTCCTTCTCGCTGACAATGATCAGTTGGTCCTCAGTCAAGGCAAGAAAAAAAGACTGCCCTAGCCATTTAGGGCTTTGCAATGCATGGACTGCAGTGATGATTTTAATGTTCACTCTCTGTGCAGATGTGCGCAGGCACCAGCTGCTGGTCCCCCACTAACTAAAAAAAAAGTCAATTTAAACCTTCCGAGGGCACACCATATCCCAACAGGTTAAGATCCTGTCGAAAAGGAACATTTTTTTTATATATCTATATATATATTGGCAAACAGGAGAAGGGAAATGGGGAATATTATTTTTATTTGTGGCATGATTAATTATTTGGTGGTATATGCCCCGCATGCCCTATGGGCATGACCCCACTGCTCGAGGTTCAGAGTCCTGCACTCTGACCACCAGGATAAACTGCCTTCATGCCCAGAGAAAAAAACATGCTTTAGCATACAACTACACTAACTCTTGTACTGTGTGGAGAAGTAAGAAGGCAAGGTCTAATAAACCAAGCTGGTGGACCAGGAAAGTGCAGGTGAGGGTGAGGGGAAAAAAGGGAGGTGTATTAAAAACCATAAGAGGACTGGTAAGGAAGCAGATAAGGAGGATTATATTAGGAGTTCCAGGGAGGCAACAAGGGTGGGAAGGGCTGCCAAAGCTGAGAAGGAAATAAGGGTTGCTCAAGGGATTAGGCAGGGTGAAAAGGGGTTCTTCAAGTACACCAGGGAGCAGATCTCTAGAATGAAGACAGATGAGGGATGGTAGATAAGAGGGATGAATGGGCAGAGATATTTGATGAATATTTCTATTCAGTTTTTACAAGGGAGAGGGGATTACTTAGTCATCATGGGAAGATAAATGAGCGGAATGTTAAGGGAGCAAGGATGGTGGATGAGGAGATCAATAGGCAGAGGGTACTGGAGGGTCTAAGGGCTCTGAGAACGGATAAAGCACCAGGACTAGATGGGATACACCCGAGGGTTCTGAGAGAACTTGTGGAGGTGCTGGCAGAGCCTCTGACAGATGTTTTCAATACATCTATTCAATCAGGTTATGTGCCCCAGGATTGGAGGTTGGTGCATGTGGTGTCCATCCACAAAGGAGGCTCTTGGCATGATCCAGGGAACTATAGGCCAGTTAGTCTCACATAAGTTGTGAGTAAGCTATTGGAGACTATCCTGAGGGAAAAAATAATGGCATTTCTGGAGGAGAATTGCCTCTTAGATGAAAGGTAACATGGGTTCACACAGGGAAGGTCTTGTCAGGCCAACCTTGTGGATGTTTATGACTGGGTGACTAAGGCTCTGGATGAGGGTAAAGCAGTGGATGTTCTATACTTGGATTTCAGTAAGGCCTTTGACTCAGTGCCACACGGGGGACTGACAGGCAAGCTGAGGGGCCTGGGTGTTAGCGATAGGGTGGTCAGCTGGATTGGAAACTAGCTAGAAAAGAGGCAGCAGAGGGTGGTGGTAAGGCTGGGATTTATCAACACCATGGGAGGTCATTAGTGGGGTTCCACAGGGCTCGGTGCTGGGACCAATGTTATTCAACATCTGTGTAGCTGATATGTCAGTTGGGGTTCAGAGTCAGATGAGTATATTTGCTGATGATGCTAAACTGGGTGCAGTGGTGGATGTGGGGGGTGCTGCAGAGGTACCTAGAAACCTTGGAGAGGTGGTCACAAATCTGGCAGTTGGGCTTAGATGCTAAGAAGTGCAGGATTATGCACTTTGGAAACAGGAATCCTGGATTTAACTGTAAACTGGGAGGGTTGCAATTATTCGTATCCGTTGAGCAGAAAGATCTGGGTGTGCTAGTCACAGGCCATGTGAATCACTCTGCACAGTGTAGGAAAACAGCAGCAAAGGCTAATAGGATGCTGGGGTGTATAGCAAGGGGACTCCCTCAAGGAGTGAGGATGTGATCCTGCCATTGTACAGGGCATTGGTGCAGCCTCACTTGGAGTACTGCGTGCAGTTCTGGCGTCTATACTTAAAAAAATGACATTAGGCTATTGGAGGTGGTACAGAGGAGAGAAACCAAGATGTTGAGTGGGGTGAGGGAAAAGTCCTGTGAGGTGAGGCTGCAGATGCTCAATATGGACTCTCTTGAGGACAGAAGGGACGGGGGATATGATTGAGTCATTTAAATACTTGAAGGGCATTAATAGTGTAAGTCATGATTGTCTGTTTAAAATTGGGAAGGAAGGAATTACAAGAAGGCATAGTGTAAAGTTGGATGAGGGTTCAGAGGGGAAATGAGGCACTTTCTCACTGAGAGTGTGGTGACAGCATGGAATGCTCTGCCAGAGGAACTGGTTTCGAGGGCATGTGGGGTTTAAGGGGGGGATAAACTTAGGGGCAGAATCAAAATGGGGAAGGGGAGAAAGGGTAAAACAGTGGGCTCAGTTGGTGGGGGTGTGTGAGGGAAGTGGGGGGGCAGCATCAGTGCACAGCCCTGAGAGTTGCACACTCGAGCAGACTTGATAGGCCATTAGGCCTTTATCTGCTGGCTCCATCTTATGTTCGTATGCAGTAGTCGTCAACTTCTCAAGTTATGCCCATGGCTGAATAAGGATAGAGACTGAAACTCCCTTCCTGCCACAGGTAATAGTAGATTTCTTCACTGAAATTACACTTCAAAATCTCCCAGACTGCTCCAGAGTTTGAAAGGGCTCCCATTTTACCAGCAGAAAGCAGGCATGAAGACAGTAAGAAAAGCTTAAGATGTGTTTTGCTGAAGTAATTTTTCCCTTGATGTCTTTAAATTTTATTTTAAAGTCTAGCTGAAGAGTTGAGTTTAAAAGTATCTTTTTTTGCCAGCTACTTTGTTTTTATTTAAAGCACCAGTGTTGGGACATTTTCTTGTGTAAAATACAAACAACTTGAATTTAAAATGATCATGAATAGAACTAGTCATATTTTAAAATGGTAAATGGATGTCACTAGACATATTATGGATAGGGTGGTTACTGCAGAATGACTTGAATGTCATGACCCAGTTAAAAATAAAGGAAGGCGGGCTTATGGTGTATCACTTATCGTCATTGCACTAAGTTGAATTGAGGATTCAGAGGCTGGCAGCAGAGCAGGAAAAAAGTGACAGACTTTTTGAGTTCTTGAAGGAGTTCTTATAGGTCCCAATATGATGTTTTGTACAAGGTGGTAGAATGTCTGGAAATATGAGCAGTGCAGATCAGCTGACAAAACTAAGACTGTTTTCCATGAATCACAAGATGAATCAGAAGGGTTTCCATAGATAAAAAGAGGAATCAGAGGTGACATGATCACAGTCCTCAAATATCTGAAAGGGATAATACTAGCAGGAAACAAGGCAACAGAATCAATGCACCACCACTACCGAAAGGGAAGAAATGCAGAAACAACAAAGTATAGTTGCAATGCTGTTTTAATAAATATATCTCAAAACATGTCAATAGAAGTAAAGTTCAGACGCCTCACCAGAGTGAGGGGAGCCCACACCTCCAACCAATTTCGCTGCAAAGTGTCCTCAGGGAATGGATGCTTTGCAGCGAAACCAGTCGGAGGTGTGGGCTGCTCTTCTACTTCTGGTGAGGGGTCTGAACGTTACTTATGGACATGTTTTGATATATATTTATTAAACACTATTGCGACTATACTTTATTGGTTCTGCATTTCTTCACTTTTGGTATTGATGGTGAACTGATTCTGTTGCCTTGTTTCATGATTTTTATCAGTAGCACACCAGCTCTGCTTTGGGGCAGCTCTGTTGTGCTTTATAATACTAACAGGCCAAATTCAGCTCTTCTGGATGCACAAGAATACAAGAACAAAGGGATACAGGATTTATTTATTTATTTTATTTATTGAAATGTTTCACCAGGAAGGACACACTGAGCAGCAAGATGCTCGTCTCACGGTGCAACCTGGGGGGGGGGGGGTACAGAGGACAGTACATGATACATAACATTGACTTACACATTGGAGTCCTGAATTAAGGGTGACATTGCATACATTGTTTACATACAGGAATTAAAAGTGTCATTACATGCGTTGTTTACAAACATACACTCATACATACATACATGCTTACATTACTTACATTAAATTGAATTAGAATTACACAATGCTGACAGCTAGAACTTGTTGCCTTGAGAGTGTAGAGAACAGGGAGTAGGGTGTAGGTCGGGATTAAGTTACACTAAACATAGATGACAGTCACTGACTAAGGGAGTACAATTGACTGTGAGATGAGCAGAAGTGCAGTAATGGGCAAGTATGTGGGTTGGTAGAAATTATATGCCAGTATTTGTGGTCGTTAGCTAAAGCCACTGGTCAGGCCGCATAAGATGAAGGGGGAGACGATAAGGGGGGTAGTAGCAGGAAGGGGGGAGGAGGTCAGGGGCACGAACAGTTTGTTGCGTAGTAGTTAATGAGGGCAGAGGATAGAGAATGCCTAGAGGAGGAATGGTGGATTTGGGCTGACAGGTTGTTCCAAAGCTTAGGAAAATGGTAGGAGAAGGCCGGTTGGCCTGCAGAGGTCCGACGGTGAGGGATTACCAATAGCCGGGAGTCAGTAGGCCTAAGGGCATGAGAGGGGGTTGGTGGAGAAGATGGGGAGGAGGTGAGGTACAGTGTAAGAGAACCGAGCCAGAAGTTAGAAGCAAATTTAACACTGTGAAGTAGATGCCAGTTGCTCAGGGATGGTAGGGCCAACGAATGGAAAAGCTCACAGTGGTGGGTACGAGGGGGGACATCAAGGGCAAAACGGCAGAAAGCATTGAATAGGGGGTCCAGTCTGGATAGGATGGACTTAGGGGCAGAGCTGTAGACTATATCGCAGTAGTCAAAGGAAGATAGTATCATTTTCTGAACAATTTCGTGTCTCACAGGTAGCGGGAGACAACTGTGATTTCTATAGAGAGCGTCAAGCTTAGGGTGTACTTTTTTCAGGATATCGTCCACATGGGAGGAGAAGGAAAGGTGTCGGTCAAGCCAGACTCCTAGGTACCTAAAGGATGACATGTCCTCTAGTACTGTTCCATCAAGGGTGTGGAAGATCGGTGGTGAGGTAAGTCTGGATAGTCTCTGCCTAGTGCCGAAGGTCATGGAGACTGTCTTCTTGGCATTGAGGGACAGTTGGTGGGAGTTAAACCAGAGCTATACCTTGTTGAAGTCAGCCTGGAGAGTGGAAGCAACTTCCTCTTGGGTCCGGCCGGAGGTAAAGAGGACAGTGTCATCTGCATACATATGTATTGAGGTAGTAGCACACGTTTTTGGCAGGTCATTTAGCAGGATGGAAAAGAGAATGGGGCTGATAACTGAGCCCTTGGGAACACCAGTGACAATAGGGAGTGGGGGTGAGGTGGAATCAGCAATTTTTACAGGCTAGGTTCTATCTTGCAGGTAGGCTCTGAACCAGTTAGTGGCCAATGTGGATAACCCAGCATCAGATAGGCAAGATAATAACAGAGGGTGGGATACTGTGTCTAAAGCATTGGCTATATTGACGAAGATGGCTGATATAATTTGTCCTTTGTCCATCCCCAAGAGGATGGAATCCGTGAATCTTAGTAAGGAGGTGGTGGTAGAGTGGTTTTTCCTAAATCCAGACTGGAAAGGCGTGAAGAAGTTGGATTCAGAGAGGAAGTGAGACAGTTGTGAGAGCACGAGGTGTTCCTGAAGTTTTGTGAGGGCGGGGAGAAGGGAGATGGGGTGGTAATTTGCTGCGGTGGTGGGGTTCCCTCCTTTTGGTAGAGGTATAACTGTGGCATGCTTCCACTCCTTGGGAATTGATTCAGTGGCAAATGAAAGGTTTAGAAGGGTGGAGAGGGGAGATGCAATGGCAGGGGCAGATAGGAAGAGGAATTTGGTGTCCAACCCGTCAGGTGATTTTCCCTTATCGGGGTTCAGGGTGAGTAGGGCATCTAAGGTTTCTGTGGGAGTGATGTGTCTGAAGGAGAAGGTGTTCAGGCCGGGGGTTTAAGGGTTTCAGTTTGTAGAGTGGGCAGGGCTATTGCTGGAAGGGAGGCAAGGAGGGTCGTAGCACATGTGGTGAAGTAGGAGTTGAACTCTGAGGTGACCGAGAGTTGGTCTGAAAGGACAGTCCCTTGTGTGAGTAGAAGAGGGGGGGATTTATTGACGGGGGAAGGATGGGAGTTGATAACTTTCCAAAATTTAGATGGCCTACCAAAGTTGGCGTTTAGGATGTTGTTAAAATATTCGGCCTTGGCTAAACTGGTGGCCTTGGAGCACTTGTTTCGGAGCATGCGTAGGTGATGCTGTCGCCTGGGAGGAGCGTAGATTTTTAAATTCACCATGCCTTGTCCCAAGCATTTTGACATGCTATTAGCTAGGGGGAAATCCAGGGAAGGTGAGTCCCTTGGACCCTAATGCGATGCAGGGGAGCTTGTTTATCCCAGATGCTGAGGAAGGTTTTTCGGAAATGTGTGAGGGCATCATCCATGTTATTACTTCTAAGGTGAAAGTCACAGTTTGACTGAGCTAGTTCTTCCGGCGAGGTTTAGTGGTTTGTATGACGTTGTAGTAGAAATTTGGGAGGGATTTAATCTGATGGATTTTTGGACTAAGTAGGTGATGTGATGGCCGCTTATAGAATCTGGAAGTAGGCTGGAGCTGATGACCCGGGGGGGGGTGAGAGGTGAGAGTCCAGTCAAGTAGGGAGTGATTGCCAGTTCTGAGGTGTGAGCGTGTCGGTTCTGAGATGGTTTGGGTAAGACTGAGGGCTGTTATCTCAGAGCGAGCTTTGTTGAAGTTGGGGGATGGACAGTTGTGATTAAAGTCCCCCATGATATAGAGTTCATCCGATAGGGCTAGGGAGGCTAGGTGGGTTAGGAGGCCGGTGACTGTTGCAGTCAGGGTGCCAGGGCAGCAGTAGATACCAGCCACATAGATAGGGAGTGAGAAAGGTGGGGACAATTTGAAAATGAGAAGTTCATAGGCTTTGGGCTCTGATTTAGCGAGAGTGACAGAAAAATGTAAGTCTGAGTTGGTATAGATAGCCACTCTGCCGCCATGGGTGGGTCGGTCTTGCCAAGTGATATTAAAACCCAGAATGGCGATGGCTGGGTCTTGAAGGTTAGGGTTTAGCCAGGTCTCTGATAGGATGATAATGTCGGGGTCATATTGTGCAGCTAGTATCTGGAGCAGATCGAGCTTGGGGGCTAGGCTTCAAATGTTTAGGTGGAGTAATCGTAGCCCCCGGGGGAGCTAGCCAGCCCAATTATCAGAGGTGGCCTTGACAGGGGGGTTAGTCATTGAATTAGAAGGACAGGGGGCTGGTGCTGGGCTGGGCTTTGGGTGTATGTCCCCCACAGCAAGGAGTAATAAGGCAAGGGTTAAGTGGTGAGGAAGCATGTTAAAACACCTTGATTTGGGTGAGTGCTGCTTAAGAGGTGTTTTGGGGCAGACAGCATGGGAAGTGCGGGAGGTAATTTGGTGGAGGGTCGACAAAAGGCAGGCATAGGTGTAGAGCGACGGGGGGCTCATAGGATAGAAGGACCAGGTAGTGGCTGGATGAGATGAAGTGGCCATTTGGGGGGCGTGGGTAGGATAAGTTAATTCAACCATAAGGGGGGGATGAGTGGGGTAGCAGCTTAAGGGAGGTATTGGGGGTATACAGAATAGGAAGGAGGAGATTAGGGGAAGGAAGAATATTCAAAATATCAAGGAAATATCAGGACAAACTACATCACAGAACGAGTACAGGGTACTTGAAATAGACTTCCAGGATAGGTGGTATAAGTTGACACTGTAACCCTAATCTTCAGATTCAGGCTCCACAAGTACTTTGAAGGAAAATGGTGATGGCATCCCCAAGAAACTGATGAGAGGGAGCGAGGAACTTGATGGACCAGTGGTCTTCTTTCCTCCATAAAGTTATATGCATGTGTACGCGCAAGTCCTCCATCATCCCTACAAATGAATCTTGAATCAGTCTCCCTGCAGATGCTACTGGTAAGGTAAAAGTGCAGGTGTGGATGTACTATGCTGTCTTAGACAGTAACGGGGCTACTACAGTATTTTGATATATTTCTTTCCCAGCATCCTTTTATGGACACTATGGATACCATGCACAGCTCTTCTGCAGATAGCCCTTTCTGTCAGCTACCTCTGTGCATACGAAATGCCATAGTTACTTGTAACCAGTTATTGTAAATTTATTACTTTTTCAGTAACTGCAGTAGTAATAAGAATAGATTACTTTCATGAAAATGCAATAAGTAACTGTAACATTTTTTTTGCAGTTAATTGTCTTTTCACCTGTCACCAGTCACCAGAGTGGTCAGACGCTTCCAGTCACACCAGCTCTCAACAGCCCAGCTTTCTGCCAGGACTTATGATGGCATTTGTGCTGCATGGCTGGGGTGCTCACCAGATGTGGGGCCTGTGGGTGGCCAAAGGTGGCCAGCCAAAGTGGGACTGCCTTTTACCTTCATTTTTCTTCCCTTGGGAAGCGTGCATGTATAGCCGCCCAAGCATCATTGTACACGCTCCCGTGCATAGAACATCAGCAGCCACCACTCCTCCTTGTTCCCAGTGTGATGGCACCTGACTGTGTTGCCCCCACAGCCATTGCTAGGGGCTATGCTTGCACTGGGTGGCATGTCTCCCCCTCCCCCCCAGAAGAGGAGAGCTGGCCTCTGGATGCTCAATCCTCTTCCTCCCCAGTCACCCTGGTCCACTTCCAGACCAGGGTCACCAGTGTAGCATCCACTGCCTGAACCCTCTGAACCACTGGGCCAACTAGAAGTAAGTAGTTAGTGTAATATAAATGTTTAGGTACTATTAAGTGGGATTAGATGCCCTTTCATGGCTGTATTCTGGCATGCTTTTTCAGCATCAGGTAGAGACAGCAAACCCAGGGCTGAGATTCATTTGCTATTCCAGCTTTGCTTCCACAGAATTTGTGTTTGTAAGTAAAACTCACATTTCTATCTTGTGGAAGACACATAATGAAAAGTAATATTAAGTAACAGAAAAAGGAATACACATTACTATGACAGGCGACTCATTATGTTTCATACCAAAGTAATAAGAAACTGCAACTTATTACAAGTATGGGGGAATAACTAGTAACTGTAACCTTTTACTTTTCCCTTACCTTACCTTCACTGGTGCTATGTTTTGTTTGTGTTGTTCCTAATCATTCAGTGGATGAAGACGCATCACTGTTCACTGTTGGAGGAAACACGATTTATCACAGTTCTGACAAAATGAGAGATTTGGGTTCAATCATTGCTGACTTTACACTAATTAAACAGCGTAGCTTCACTATTAAAACTCCAGACATTATTAATGTATGCTGCAAAACCCCACATGAAGCACTGCAGTTGGATGAAAAATGATTTTTTTTCAGGGGTGGAGCCTGCAGCCATCTGGAACAGTCATGTTCCCTTTCGCTTCTGAGCTGAGCACAGGACTTGACTTCATTTAAATTTGTTTTGGTGCTGTACTTAAATTTGCTTCAAACTGCCATAATCAGTTGAACTCTTACTCTGGCAGTGCAATTGGAGCAGTTTTAGAATCAGTTTGCTGCGGGAAACCCTGAAAAATGAGCTGGTGATGGTGGGAATAAGAGAGGGCAGCAGATCGAGGGGCAGAGTAGTGATATGAAAGCAGCTGACACATCAGATGGGGGAGCCCCAAGACAACTGAGTGCGATGTCTTGCAGGCTATCAAAGCACTCAACCACCATGTTGCAGCCCTCAATCAGAAAGTTATAGACTTTCAATCCATACTACTAACATGTGATGCTGCTTCCTCAGAGGCTACAGAGGTGATTGAGGCTGCTTTATATGCTACAGCAGCTACAGCATGACTTTAAAAGATAACCAAGCACTACACTATTGCCTGTATGCAATTGAAAACCCTACCAGGTCGACAAACCTAAGCATTTGGGGAATAGCAGAGGCACAGGAAGGTGAAGACCCAGTTGGATATATTAAAATGTGGCTTACTGAAACACTGAAGTTGGAAACACCACCTACTATGTACCAGGCTTACAGAATTAGGCTATGAAAATAAATGGATAATGCTGATATTATTCATACTTCTTGGTGGTATTATCTGGCATGCATGAGAGGGATAGGGTTTTGGACTCTGCAGCCAGACTGGCACCTAGTACCATGGGTGATGGATATAAAATATCAGTATTGGTTGCCTTACGTTGTGGAACTAGAGCTTAATGGAAATCCTCCGATGGTATTCAGACTGCTCTGTAATTACTGGGAGTATTTTGCAGTATGCAGTGCCTGGCCAAACTGAAGATTTTTTGATCTGGGAAACAGTTTGTGCACAGCAGTCACCAATGATGCTGGGAAATTGCTGGACAAAATAAAGCTGGACTTCTGCTCAGAGATACCAGCAATCAAACTTTATTCAGAATGAGTTTTATGAATGTCATAGCAGTGGATTATAGCTGTAAGTAGGAGATGAGGACAGATTGAGTTCATGGGGGGGGGGTTTACTGGCTTTGCAAGGGAAATGGGCTAAAAGCTCATTTCGAAGTATATCTCCAAGTCTACATTAAACTTTTCTTACACGTTGATGCAGTTCCAGTATGGTGCTGGCCACGCGTGTTTACAGTCCATTTCCTCCCCCAACCACCCCACTAGTCTTTGCCTTTGAAGTGCGTGGAAGTTGACTTTTTGAAACATTAAACAGTGAGCTAATGATATTCATTATAGACTGAATCTTGAATCAGTACCTACAAACTCTGGGGAATGGGGATACTTTTAGTAAAGATAAAGTTATACATAACAGCTTTAGTGTTACAACTGTATATATGGAAGCTTTTGTTGACTACAGTTATATTTTTTTCCTTTTTTGTAGGAAGCCAATATTGGTTTCTGTTACAAGGTACTGATAATAACAACATCAGGCTTGGATATTGTATTGTGCTTGGAAGAGTTTCAGGGGCCATGTTAAAATCTACAGTACAGATTGCACCATGATATGTGGACCTATAGGCCCGTAATGGAGGCCTGTTGCTTCTTCAGAAATATAATCAGATTTTGAATTTGGTCCATCCCTTTATGGCTAATCTGCTGACTCATGTTATTATACCATATAAAACAGAAAAGGAAAACCCTATGTCCTGATTGGCCAAGACTTGATTCTAGCCATTGCCTTCAGAGAGCACTATCAATGGCTGAAAACAAGTCCCTGCCAACTGGGGCAATTCACAAGTCACACACAGAATTCATAAGCTATTTACTTCCTTATTTCTAGCACAAACATGGCTGCAACCTTTACTCATATATAAAAACCTTCACCTAGGCCCTAAAAATAAAAGTTCATTAAGTAAGTAAATAATGTAATGTTATTTTCTCTCAAGAGTCCCTCCTTACACACATACACACATTTAAAAAATCAAGTACTGTTCAGAGTTTCCATTGATGATGTTTCTTTGATGACCATAAAAAATTCCCCTCCTATCCCTACCGGTTTTGCCAGAGAACCCCCTACTCCTTACTTGGCAACAGATAAAATTGAGGTTCTGGCTTCACCTGAGGCCTGTGTGTGTATGCCAGTGAAACACTGAAGAATTTTGAAATCATGTATTCCATGTTGCCATTTCATGTGTGCATGGGGGGGGGGGTGGATTCTACTACTGGAATAATGCAGAGCTTTGAATTCTACTATTCCATGATAAACAATCACACAATGTATTGAATGTGAAAAAAGACAGATGACTGATAGGTGAAAAACATCTGTGGAGGGACTATTTTACATAATTTAGCAACATTTTATTATATTTTTTGTGGCTTTGAAAACTTTTAAAGCGTTCATTTTTTTAAAGTTGCCTATGGGCCCATTTTATTTTTTTTGTAATTTAATATACTTTATTACATTTTAGCTACTAAGTGAAACAATACAGCCAGACAACAAGGGAACATATAAAATACTGGAAAAAACAAATCCAACCAACAATACATAGATTAACTATATAGAAGGATGAGAATGTAACAGAAGAAGAAAGAAAAATTAAATAATAAAAACCATTATAATACAAATAAACCCCTCCCCACCCCATGGGCCCATTTTATATAAGCAATAAGGCGCTCCAGGGATGTTGGTGGTACTAGGTTTCTCCACAGTCAGTGTGCTGCAGGCACTTGGCTTCTCCCCTCATGCCTTACTTTACCCCTGACCACGGGGGAACCTAGAAACACCACTGCCACGTTGAGCCTTATTGCTTAAATAAAGAGGTATTTGTATTGTCAGCTATTTAGCCCCTACATACATGAACATATGAACATATGAAATTTGCCAGCAGATAAAGGCCTAGAGGTCTATCAAGTCTGCTCGAATGTGCAGCTAGCACCCTTTAATCTGCAGCTGCCCCTCCCTTTCACTCTTCCCCTTCATTGACCCTACCCCTTGTCCTGTCCCATCCCCTTTTGAAGCAGTCCACTGTTCTACTGGATACCACTTCTGCAGGTAACGCATTCCACCCAGCCACCACTCTCTCTGTAAAAAAAGTGTCTCCTCATCTCCCTCCTGAACCTTCCTCCATCCAGTCTCATATCATGGCCCCTGGTGTCCCTCCCCTTCCTTACTTTGAACAGCCCCTCTGCACCTGTCTTGTTTATTCCTTTCATGTACTTAAAGGTTTCAGTCATGTCACCCCGTCCTTCCTCTCCTCCAGTGAGTACATGTTCAACTCTCTCGGCCTCCTCTCGTATGATAAGTCCCCCAGCCCCTTGATCATCTTTGTCTCCCTGCGCTGCATCCCCTCCAGTAACTTAATATCCCTCTTCAGATACGGGCGCCAGTACTGCACGCAGTACTCCAGGTGCGGTCTAACTAATGACCTATACAGTGGCAGAATCACCTCCTCCCTCCTCGAGGATATACCCCTTGCAATACAACCCAGCATTTTGTTGGCCTTTGCAGCTGCCTTCCTACATTGTGCCGAGTTGTTCATTGACCCTGTAATGAGCACCCCAAGATCCTTCTCCTCCTCTGTCTGGGCTAGCTGCACTCTCCCCAGCTGGTAACTCCTCCTTGAGTTCTTCATCCCAAAATGCAGCACCTTGCACTTTTTGGCATTAAACCCCAGTTGCCAGGTGTCTGACCAGGTTTCAAGCTTTGCCAGATCATCCTGTAACCCCTGCCATCCCCCTAGGTCATCCACCACCGCTCCTACCTTGGTATCATCAGCAAACAGACTGATCTTGCTCTTGATGTCCAATGATATGTCTGCAGTGAATATCCCAAACAATGCTGGTCCCAACACCGAGCCCTGTGGAACATCGCTCATCACTACCCTTGGGTGTGAGAGCTCCCCACCCACCACCACCCTCTGTTGCCTTCCCTGAAGCCAGTTCCCTACCCATCTCACCAGCTTTGCACCTGCCCTGTGCTTACTAACTACTTCCCAGCATTCCATGCAGCACTGAGTCGAATGCCTTACTGAAGTCCAGATACAGGACATCCACTGCATGGCCCCTGTCCAGTTGCCTAGTTACCCAGTCATAGAACTCCACCAGGTTGGTTTGGCAGGATCTGCCCACTATGATGCCATGCTGTCTGCTGTCCTGTATTCCTTTGGCCTCTAGGAGGGCCACCAGCCTCTCCTTCAGGATAGTCTCCATTAGCTTACCCACGATGGATGTGAGGCTCACTGGTCTGTAGTTTCCCGGTTCATCCTTGGGGCCACTCTTGTGGAGGAGCACCACATGAGCCATCCTCCAGTTCTGAGGTACAGACCCCGAATGTAGTGAGGCATTAAATAGGTCTGCCAAAGGTCCTGCAAGGACCTCTGCCAGCTCCTTCAGTACCCTGGGGTGGATGCCATCTGGGCCTGGCGCCTTATCCACCCTCAGTGCCTTCAAACCTCATGAACTCTGCCCTCCATGATTTCCCCATCTATCACCCCCTCCCCCCTGTTTCTGCCATTTCTCCCTCCTTGGGTATCACCCTCCTCTTCTCTTTAGTAAATACTGAGCAGAAGTACTCATTTAGTGCTTCAGCCTTATTGCACCTTGCTTCCACCCAACCCCCCTCCTTCCTACCTTCCCTGCCTCCACTATCCCCAGCTTTATGAGCTCCCACCTCTGGTTAGTGTCCATACTAGATTGAATTATGGCCAGATACCCTTTTACCACTTCCCCCATCCTCCCAAAAAAAGCCCTCCTGAAGTCCAGCACTCTTGTGCCAGATTCCACTCCTTCCTTGCCCATATCCAATGTGAGCTATACTGAGTGATGGTCACTCCCTGACAGTGGTTTCTCCACTGTAAGTTCTCTCACAAAGTTCCCATTTGCCAGCACAAGGTCAAGGGTATTCCCTAACCTGGTTGGTTCACTGACCATTTGCAGCAGGAAGCTGTCCTGAAGGCATCCAGCAGTACCTGCTCCTTCAGTTCCTGGTTGTTGGGGTACTTCAGTCCACTCCTGGCATGTTGAAGTCCCCCACAATCACCACACTACCCTTCTCGCAGGTCCTCCTGATCTGTCCCGCTAGTTCCCTGTCTAACTCCTCCGTCTGAGATGGCGGCCTGTACACCACTCCTATTCTAAGAATCCTATTCTTGGAATCCTGGATTTGCATCCAAAGTGACTCTGCACTACCCTCCTCCCCTTCCTCCCTTACACACTTCAGTCCTTCCTTCACATATAGTGCCACACCCCCTCCTTTCCCAATCACCCTGTCCCTACGAAATAACCTGTACCCTGGTACAGACAGGTTCCAGTCATTGTATTGGGTGGCCTATGTTTCTGTGATGGCTGCAATGTCCACCTCTCCCTCTGCCATGAGCACCTGTAACTCTGCAGTTTTCCTCCCAAGGCTCTAACATTAAGGGTAACCACCTTCCACCTCCACCTCCCATCCTGCTCTCCTTTACTAGCATCACCAGTAGTACTTGCCATTTGTCCTTTGTCACTGTTATGGGGGGTAAGCTCATATGGTTTCCCAACCTGTGGTCTCTGCATGTCTCTTGCCCAATTGCCACCCCCTGCTCCTAGTTTAAATTCCCTACTTCCTCTATGTACTCCTCCATCCTCTGTTTCAACACTTTCTTTCCCTCCTCACTCAAGTGTAGTCTGTCCTTGGCATAGAGACTACTGTCCTCCCAGATCCCAGATGATATTTATATGGATGGTTGTCTGTAATGTCCTACTGCAATCATATGATATCTAATTTATACCTACTGTTCATCTATCAGGGATTATGCTTATAAGATTGTTATAAACTAATAAAAGTACACTAAACAATATTCTTGCTGTGTTAGTATTCTTCAACTGAAATCTCATGACTAGAGCGGCTCCCTAGGTGCTGCCATTTTCCCCTTCTGTGCACTTCTTAACGTGAAATTAACTGAGGTTTGACAGGCTTTGATCTTGCTTGCCTCTGATTGGACAAAACAAAAATTAAAGCATGTCACATTGACATTTTCAGCTAGACTCGAGGAGACAAGTGTTCAAAAAGTGGAAATGGCAACTTTCTGCTCCTACCAAGAATCTTAAAACAACACAGAGACAAAAATCACTTTTTCCAGTATCTAATAGT
The DNA here is from genome assembly GCA_016271365.2 of Neoceratodus forsteri. Taxonomy (NCBI): domain Eukaryota; kingdom Metazoa; phylum Chordata; order Ceratodontiformes; family Ceratodontidae; genus Neoceratodus; species Neoceratodus forsteri. The sequence continues at coordinate 25,202,390 of CM057453.1, forward strand.
AGCAGTTCAGTTGGGAATACATGTTCACACTTGAACAACACTCACTGTTTTATAAGTGAACATATTCCATTAAAGAGACTATCAAGAGGGTCTTTCATAGTAAAACAAAAGGTGGAAAAAAATGTAATATTTAAACCGAAACCTGTTTTCCTGTCTGATAATTCCTAGAATTGTTGGCAAGTGTCAAAATATTTATTTTTTTCTTAGTATATGGTTCCTTCATTAAACATCTACTGCTGTTGCTTAAACATGCAGCTTACCTTTACAGTGTGCATTGTGCTGTTCGTATAACAGCTTGTATGTAACTGTTCCTGCTACACTATGTTAGCCTGTTGACTGCTACTGTGCCCCCTGGGACCCCTATAAAAACAAGATGCTGCATCTCATGAGGTTATCCCGGTGAGACTAATTTTAAATAAATAAATATATCATAATCCTGCGCTTGTGATATCAAAGTCTCTTGTCATAAAATAATTTTAATGTTTCTAAGATGCCTGTGGCTTCACTGAATACCCAAGCAGTGGATGTACTGTAGGTGAGCTGAGACTGAGAAAACTCTTGCCTCTTTCTTACTTAATTACTATTAGTATGAATGGTAAGGAAATGCAGGAAAATGTGTTTTTGATTAAGCAGGCTTGCAATGCAGATTGATAGACAGATAGATACATACATACATACAGTGGTACCAGGCAGGATGCACCGCAGTAATGTTGCAGTATATCACAGAACGCTGCAGTATGCTGCAGGGAACAATGTAATTCAATGGCAAGCCCTTTTTGATTGCAGTATTGTGACATGTCATTTACTGCAAGTTAACTGCATTGCATTTTGGTTGGCTCCACTGTAGACAGAAAGATTGGTTTTGGATTAACCTGGTTTATAATCAGTTTGTTTCTGGGCATGGAGAATTAAAGCTGTTATGTAGTACTCCGGTACAGAACTGCTGCCATGCCCCTGCACCCGATAGGCATAGAGTTGTGTGCTGACTGTAAAGTGCTTTGAGATGCCTACATGAAGGGTCTACATAAATGGCATGGTGGTTATTTTGCAATTTTGTTGATGCCAGTTAATCCTGCTGAGTTGCCCCCTTGCATTTTCAACAACACCTTGATTCTGCCCTGTTTTATAGTCAGGAGAACTAATGTTCAATGAGTTCAAGTGAGCTGCTGGGGGTTGCACAGTGAGCCAGTGGATGTAGTGAGAGATTCAAGGCACTTTTACACACAGGTTTTTAAAACGAAATGAGCGTTACCTGTGGCGCCGTTGTGCTCTGTCGCATTTTTAGGATCCCTTTACACTCCACGAGTTTTCCAGCTGCTCCCACCTCCATTTATGTTTCGGCACCCCCACAGAGCTTGCTGCTCTATTGCTGTTTATGAACTGCTTGACATGTTTCACACAGCCAGCCAAGGAAATGGAACCTGGTGCAAACCCATGAAAGCAGAGATTGTGGTTTGGACGAACGTTTGCCTATGGAACGAAATAGATGCACTTTACACACAAGGGATGTAATGGAATACTGTTTCCGTAACAGTTATTCTGTTACATAAACCTGTGTGTAAAAGCGCCTTCAAACGTGGGTCACAGACCTGTGTTCTGACGACTGAACCATGCAGTCTTCCCACTGCAGCAGGCTTCATCGGCAAAGGCTGAGGAAAGAATACATTTGTTTCTGTCAGACAGTTGCATTTTGTGGGCTGTATATCCTACCAGCTGTTTCATACTAACATACTGTAACATTAAACTGATGAAGGAAATGTGGTTAACTTTTACTGGAATAAACAAAACGTTGCGTTTTTGCAGCCTTAACTGATCAAATGCTGCTGAGGTTTATCTCCATGTAGTCAGCACAACCATACAGTCTTACTGCAGCCCTCGTTTACATTAAACCAGACAAAGAAGGAACACATTTTTGTTTCTTTTTGTTATTACTTAAAATCAGCCCAATCCAGTTGGAAACAGATGCAGGCTGTACCCTAAGTAACGTTGTTTTGTTAAGGTTTAGTCATGAAACTTTTTAGAAGTAGGCTAAGCTGACTTTAACATCTGGTAGAAGCACTGTTTTCCTTGGAGAGGCATGTAATCTTATTCTTCTAATAATATCAACCTTTTGCTACTAGAAAGTGCAACTTGGCAGCTTGTAATTTTATAGAGAAGTAACCCCTTAATATGGCCTCTGTCAAGCTGTATTATAATGAAGTAATTTGTAATGGCCCTCAGTTGTATCGGGTTATGTAACATTCCATTCACACTCTCTGGCAGAACTATAAAAAGAGAAGCGGCCCATCCAGCTGATCTGTTCTTCTTGATCTCTCACTAGACTTTTATCAGGAAAGGGATTTTTTTCAGATTGCCTAGACTGGTGCTATTTACTAATTACATTTCCCTTAGTTTTCAGACTCAGAAAACAGGGCTGAATTGACATTGCCGTCGGCCCTTTGCACAGCAGTAACCAGGGCCTCACCACCACCACTACTCCCAGCCAGGCATAGATTACTCGGTCGAACCTTGTCATGTATGCATTCAGTACTTAGATACCGCAGTTGTCATTTTCTGTACAACAGATGACCATTACCATCGTACAGCAATATGAGAAACACACACACTCAGTTGATGTACTGCTCTCTGCACCAGGCTATAGTGTGATCCTCCTCTGTAAAGGTTCAAAATTAAACAAACATAAGAACCCTGACGTGCCCCTGATGACAGGTGGAACAAAACAGGCACCTTACTTATTTGTGCAGAGTTTAAGTTATGTAGAATGCCCCAGAGTGGGGCCATACATTAATAAAGTTCAAGGCCCCCGGAGTCTTAGTGGGAGAGCACAGTAGGTACTTGGGGAACTGACAGAGAACACGTGTGTATGAACAGAGCATGCTGCACACTGAACTGCACGTCTGCCTACAAAGTCCGTCTGACAAACCACAAATGGACTTTGTGGACTGATTATTTAAAGGGACACTCAGCCTTTGTGCCCATTTTCATGGTGCATGTAATGAGTATGCCTGGAGCAGGCACTAGCAGTATAAAATGCATAAATGTTACAAAATTTGCACATGAGTGCAAGGTACTCATTATATTTGTAAAAAGTATATTTCGGTCTTCCTGAACAAAATGCCCGCAGTGTGAATCCATGAGCTGGAATGGTGCTGAGCTGTGGTTAAACTCATTCATGAATGAGTTAGTTGTTTTTTGTCAGATGCCAGTAAAAGGTGCAATGTCTTACCATTACTGATAGGGATTGCTGCAAAGATATTCTCCTTCAGAACTGAGCACTCTTAACCATTTTATTTTCTGTAAAAATTAAAAAAATAAAAATTGAAGCCATGACTCTGGGCATGTGCATTAGTGTCAACTCAAATGTGCATGCCTGAAATCATGGCTTCAGATTTTATACAGAAATCAGAACCTATCAGCCTTCTCTTCCAAAACCACCCTGAATGCAGGTTCTGTGGTTGACTGTTGGAGAAGGGCAACAGTAGTGCCCATTTTCAAAAAGGGAAACAGAAGCCATGCGAGCAACTACCGTCCAATTAGTTTAACATCAAACTTTGGCAAAGTCATGGAAGGCATAGTTAAAGATATACAGTAATTGAAAATGTTATCAGGGAGCATGACATGTCCAAATACTCACTACATGGCTTTGTTAAAGGCAGGTCGTGTCAGAGTAACTTACTGAAATTTTATGACATGATCAGTAAGGAACTGGACAGAGGAAGTGGGATTGATGTCGTATATTTAGACTACAGTAGCATTTGATACTGTGCTCCAGTATGAGCTGATATATGTACTAGCAAAATCAGGCATTGGAATAAATATTGTGGCATGGATCAAATCCTGAATGGATAACAAAACATAGCAGGTAACAATCCGTGGGGTGAAATCAGATTGAGCAGGGGTGACTAATGGGGTACAACAGGGTTCAGTACTGGGTCCCACACTATTCAAGTTATTGCTTCAATAAATGAGTGGAGGAAATCTGTATTTCTACATTTTCAGATGATACAAAACTTGGTAGTGTAATAAATACACCAGAAGATGTTGAAAAGCTGCAGGCTCGACTGATTAAGCTGGAAGACTTGGCAAGGGAGAACAAGCTCCAGTTCAACTTGAAAAAGTGTGCAATGATGAACTTTGGTTGAGCTAACCTCAAAGCACAGTGCTGTCTTAATGGCACAACCTTGAGGGAAGTTATGGAGGAAAAAGATCTAGGTGTCATATATCACAAACGATCTTAAATTCAATAATCGGTGCAGTGCCAGTGCCAAGGCTGCATCCAAAATACTCCATTGCATTATAAGCCATGACAAAAGGGTTGTGATGCCCCTTTATACTTCCCTTGTGAGGTCCCATCTGGAATATTGTGCCCAACTGTAGGCACCATATACCTAAGCTGGAATGAACACATTAGAGAGAGTGCAGCGTAATGCGACCAGGATGGTAACTGGACTCTAGAACTTTGCATATGAGGACAGATCAGAATCTTTGGGATTATACTCCTTAAAATACAGAAGGCTTAGAGGGGAACTCTGCCTCCTTATTCTGCATTTACTAACAATGATTTGTGGGATTGTCTAGACCTAGAGCTTAAGGAACAGGATTTCAACTCTAGAGCCCTCATTCTACAACTCAAAGGAGAAAATTGTAATACTGCGCATAGGGTACACTGATTTAACCAAAGGGTAATAAACGTCTGGAACAGTCTTCCACTGGAGGTGGTGGGCAGCAAGCACATGCCTGAATTCAAAAACAGACTAGACAATTACTTTGCCTGCTTCAAAATGGACCCTTTCCCCTGATGTCAGGGGTGAGCATCATATAGATCACCTGCCTTCTGTATTCGTAACAATCTGTAAGATCTATGAGTAATCATACTACAGAGGTAGTTTGTGGGAAAGAAGAAAATGTTCGTACTGTGTCACTTTATACTTTTGTCACAGTTGTGCTGCTGTAAAGTGAACAATGCACCAACCCTTACGGAATTGTCTCCTGTGCATCACTGCCATATGGGATAGGAGGAACTGTAGGAAAAGGAAAGGCAATAAAACGTACAGACATGGAGATGCCAAGAAACCATAAAACAAGTAGGCAAATTTAGAAAAAAAAAAACTAACAGCAAACAAAAGAAAGAACTCACTAAGACTACACACACAACTCAAAATCCTCTGCATAATATATTTATTTGTAAATTTTGACTGTAGTTTTACTTTACATAATTATATAGCATTACATATTACCATGTATTGATGCAGAGAAGCTGTATCAACAGATCAGTTCCATAGAGACATGATTCTAAACTTTAATTTAAAAAACAAAATTATGTTCTTGGCTCTAACTATTCGAAAGTTAATACTTTCTAAATGCAGTTTCTTTGAAAAGAGATAACATGGAACCATTAGGGCAGGAACTTCATTTTTTTTTAATGAATGCTCAAAAAGCATCTTGACATGGAATTGCTCTGTTGATACATTTTTAATTTATCAATATGTAATTATACACATTGACATACAGTGCTATAAAACCAGTTTAACCATAACTTAATGTACAGTATATTGATATATATCTGCATATATCAACATATGACCCCCAAAAAAGTTGAAACCTACCGGTAAGCCAAGCACTTTGAAAAAAAGCACTTTTAATGGGCCTTCTAACTGCATGTTTACCAAATGGCATTTTCTAAAACAGAAGATACTGGTGTGCTAGCTAACATTTCCTCTCTTTCAGTACAACAGGTTCTAATTAGAGATGCAGCAAGTTTAATTTCACTAATGATTTCCAGCGAAGTTGTAATTTTGCATCCGTGGATCAATTAGAAAATTGCAGCTGTCACTGAAAATTTATCACTACTTCGCCTTGCTTTTGGGAGTTATTATGCAAATCGCACTTAAAAAAAAAACAAAGCAAGAAGAAGTTAGTATCCCAAATCCCTGGTGTCTAGTAGACCCTACGGGGTCCACAACACCATTCCCCCATCCCCCGCTAGTGACCAGAGCAGCCCCTTCTCATTCTCTAATCCCCTGAAAAACTCCTTAGACTGACCGTGAGCTGTCATTGAATGAGTGTGTGCTTGTACAAACACGCACTCATTCATTAAGAGTTCAGTCGGGCTGCCGGCCATGGAGGTAAGTGGAGGGCTATGCCAGTGGCCCAATCGAGGTGGGATCAGGATCGGGGGAGCGGGGTGGTGTGGTCATGCAGTACTCCCTGATAGGGTGGGGATTGGGGGTCCCCTAGACACCAGGGATTGAATTTACAAAATGTATTTTGTATTTTTACATTCAGGCCGGCTGGCCAGCAATTGGCAGTATGTGTGGGGGCCTGGGGTGAGATTCTTTATTTCAACTGTGGCTCATGATCGGCCGGGGCACCATGGATTTAATTAAAAATTACATTGTGAACGCTCGGGCCAGAGATAGGAGGGGTGGCAGGGGATCAGTCTGGGGAGTGACTGCTGATCAGTGGAGGGGGGCCACTAGGCACCAGGGATTTATATTTGTTGGGCAATTAGCATTTGATCCTGCTCTCCGTGATCTGGGAATTTTGCAGGTTGCGCTTCACATGCTGAGTGCAATCAGCAAATCTTTTTGTGGAGCAAAATTTGTGGACTTCACACATCTCTAGTTCTAATATAGTTATGCATGGCTGTGTATGAATAGTGTACACCCTTAAAGGAGAACTACACTGAAACTGAAAGTAATTTTTCCAGTAGAAGAATTTTTTTTTTATTCTGATTAAAATTCAGTTATTGATCCAGCTTTATAGACCTGTTAATAACCCAGGTTGATGTTTTTGATTTACACTCTGGTGGTAAGTGCCATTTTAGAACTGTATGATGTAGTTAATGTGATCGTCCCTCTCAACCAGAGTTCTGTAGTAGAACATGGATGTATTGTGCCAACAATGGAAAAGCCAAGCAAGGACATAAACAACATCATACAGTTCTAAAACTGTGTCTACTACTTGTATGTAAACTAGAAACACCACTAGGATAATTAAAAAGCCTACAAAAATAGAACAGTAATACAATTGGAACCAGTATTTAAAAATCAATTCCTACAGGAGAAGAGAACTTACAGGTTCAGCGTAATTCTCTTTTAACAGCTACCACCAGCATCTCATTTAATGGTATGTGAGTCTCTCTAAGGTATGATATTGTGTGTATACAGTAAGAGGAGCTATACAAAACCACTTCCATTTCTTATTCCCATATAGAGTCACTATACTACCTCAACCACTTGGTTCCATGTGATAACAGTGAGTTTTTAATCACGACTCGCATAAGGGCAAGTGCTAAACATTGAAAACAAAATTGACAATCAGCACTACGCCGAATACAAAATCAGTGACATTGTGGACCTGCATCCCCAACTAAAATAATCAACTCGTGGGGGTGGACACTGGGGAGGAAGAAAACATGGGAGGGTCGACCGTTACGGGAGGGACAACCCGCAGCTGGGGGAACAACCTGGGGGGAAGAAGAGGTCTGTAGAAAAAATATTAAAGTACACCACAACCTAGATGTAAACATTTTACACACCTACATGCAGTCCCGAACCCAAGTCCATGCACACCATGGGCAGTGAGTGTAACCACCACGCCAGGCAGCCAGCTTGGCAGTACTCCACTCACTCCAACTACTTAACTCACTATCTCTACACATGCTAACCTCCTCAACTTTTGCAATTCTGTCCCCCCACCTCACTATTCAAACCCCTCACTATCCTTTCATGGTCACTGTCATTGCAGGCGTGCAAACTGAGGTGCTCATTTTGAGTCATTCAGTGTGCTTCACCCATATCACTGGATATACAGCCACCTTACTGCTTTGCAAAATGCTTTGATGTACCATGTGTAAAAAAATAAAAAAGGTGCGATATAAAAACCCAGTTCCATTGTATTCTAACTGCCATGGTTACATACTGTTACCCACAATGCTTAGTTTTGTGGTTTCTTTGTAAAAATTATTTTTGTCATGATAACACTACAGTAACACTGACATCTTAATTGGGATTATAATAAAATGAACACTGTCAGCACTATGGAACATAAAGTGTACAATATTTTTCATTTGTTCCTAAAAACCTGTGGGTTGCTCATGTTTTATGTTATATTTTTCCTTCCTTACCCCATGGGTAATGCTTTGCTTCTGTCTGTCTACTAGCCCTTTATTTCACCTCTGCTGGAGCAGTAGACACAGCCCCCAAAATACCCACTGCCTGCTCCTTCACAAATCCAAAAGGGGCTATCCAGCTAGGAATAGAGCAAACCAGAATATTCTCAAATTGGGGGTCCTGGAGTGCTCCATTACTATCAATATTTCCAGCTGTTTTTCATCCTCCATACCCCACGACACACAGGAGACCTTTTTGACTAGTTAGAAGTAACATTTCACGAACATTCAATACTTCACCCCCCACCACCACCACACCCCGATGCTACCAGGTTGTTTTAAACTGGATATCTCATATGTTTATGTTGGACAAGGACCTGCTTTGACAACATTTGTTTAGTACAGGGCCCTTCATTTTTTATTTTTTTGGTCTATCTTCTACAGCTACTGTATGTGGCAACACTGAGATGAACCCTGGCCCTAATATACCCCCTCAGGCTTACTCTATGTGACACCCATGTGGCTGTACCATCCATTCTACATGCAACAGTATGAACCTATTCCATATTCAGGGATGTGGTGCCTAAACTGGATGAGCTGAAAGCCTAGGACTCTGTTCACAAACCCACTATCATTGCATTGTTGCACATGTGACTTAACTCCAGAATCCATGATTCACACATCCATATACAAGAATACTCTGTGTAGACACAAGATAGAAATAAGTGTGGGGGGGGGGGGGCTGCTCTCTGTAGCACAGATCATTATTGGATTGTCAGAGGCAGTTGGAGATGCACCTGATAGTATGAAGGCCTTCCACAGCAAAGTCCACCTTAACTCTGCTAGTGCAGTACTAGTGGGATATATCATTATACAGTAGGTGTACTTGACTCTGCTGTTGTTGGATTAAACCTTGTGATAGTCCTGCTTGGTGACGTTAACCTCAGCTGGTTGGGAAAGGGCTCATCCAAATATAAACATGCCCTTTCCAACTTAAACCTCTCCTAAATTATCACCTTACCCATGAGACCTGACCATGCTAACAACAACAGCCTTCTAGACCTGATCCTTGTTGACTGCCCTGATAGAATCTCAATTGCTGGTGTGCTTTCAGACTACTTTAGTGATCATTTCATCACCTTCTGTGTCTGGAAAATTTGTAGCAAAAAATTACCTCAGAAAATGATCACAGCTCGCTTGTACAGGCATTTCATACTGATGGACTTCTCTGCAAATTTGTTCACCAAAGATGGGACTGTATCAACCTTATTTCCTCCATAGCAGATGTCTGGGAATTCTTTGCCAGTAAATTTCTCTTTGTCTGTAACAAACATGCACCAATCAGAAGAAACATGGGAAAAGGAAATCATTACCCCTATATCAGAATGAAGATTGTTGAATTGTTCTCTAAAAGGGATGCTTCTTGGGCCATATTTAAAAAGTCTCAATCCCTTAGTGATAGACATTTTGTATAGAAAACTTAGTGATCTATATAAATTGGCAGTAGCCAAAGCAACAGTGGACTGCTACAGCAATTGTGAAGAGGGAAACAAACATTCAAGCAAATTCTGGTCAGGTGCTAAAAAGTTAAAAAAAAAAAAAAAAGAGCTCCCGGGTCACCCCTGAAAACAGGCACTTGTGCCTAGTGGGCCTTACCCGGTTAACAGAGAATAAATAAATAAACCTGTTTGAAATGGATCTTCAAGAGTAAATTAATCAAAATAACACAATTTACTAACCTCAGCATCACCGCCAAGCTCTAAAACTCCTTGGTGCCATCCACGGTTGGTCTGACGGCAAGCAATTCAGAGCCTAAGCCTTATGAACTGCCCAACTTTTAACTTCTGACAAATTACTACAGCAGAGGTTCTCATAGTACTGAAGAATCTTGTCTGAACAAGAGTTCCTTTGCCAACTCCCTTGACCAGAAGTTTCTTTGCCTTGCGATGCATCAAATCTGTGCACCTGTTAACATGCTGTTAAACATCTCCCTTGCTTCTCGTGAGATGCCTACTGTCTGGAAATGTGCCAGAGTTATGCTACCCTACAAATGATGGACCAAATTGGATTTGAATCATTGCAGGCCCATTTCAGTCCTTCCTGCCCTTTCCAAAGTTCTGAAAATGTGCTTTCACCCACAGCTAACTGAGCATGTCAGTCTGCACAATCTACTCTCGTCCATGCAATCTGGCTTCAGGAAAGGAGCATTCCTCTTTATCTGCATTACTCAAAGTCATCAATAATTGTCAAATACTGTAGCCATGTAAAATATTCTTCTCACTAGATCTGTCTTCATTTACCTCTCCAAGGCCTTCAACTCAGTGGATCATGCAATACTCTTGCTCAAGCTCAGGACCCTAGGTCTCGAGCCAACCAGACATCAAATGGTTAGAAGATTACCTGAGTAGTCAAAGCCAGCTAGTGTCCATACAAGGCATTTGTTCAGACCATGTGGTCTTACATCTTGAGGTGTTTTCAAGGCTCAATCCTTTGCCCTCTGTTGCTCTCCAGTTTTGTTAATGACCTTCTAAGGCACAGTGGGAGGACGTATTAACATATGTTTGCATACAATGCCATAATCTACTACAGTTCAGTGATAATGCTCAAGGTCTATTCAGTACTTTGTCTCCTGGTTCATCAACAACCACCTTGCCCTTAATGCAAACAAAACTAGGTCTGTGGTGTTTGGCTTCCAGAACTAGCTTCAGTTAACTGATCCATTTATAACATCAAATGGCAACACTATTGAGTAAGTCATTATAGTTAGATATCTAGGAATCTGGATTGTTACATCACCATTGATTGCATCTTTCCATCTGTAGGACACAAGCTGAATTTTTTTCTACAGATCTAATTACTGTCTTAGTGCTTATGTAAGGAAGCATAAAAACATAGATTTTGTCAACAGAAAATGACATTTAGGCCCATCCAGTCTGCCTCTTGCCCTTGCCTATTCAGTCACCACTGACCCTAGTTGCTCATAGGTGTCACTTACTCCATCCATTTCTCTACCTGATATGTCCCTATGACTATCCCATGCATGCTTGAAGCTCTCCACAGTCTTTTCCACCACTGTCTCGCTGTTCCAGTCATCTACCTCCCACCACCATCCACCACTTATAGTTCTGGAGTAGCCTAGAAGTAGACTTGTAGGTTGAAGTCCAGGGGAGCAGAATCAGCAGACTCGTGGCTGACTCCAGGCAGACTCCTCTTCTAAGTTGTCCTTTATCTATGGTCCTTCAGCTTAAGGACCACAGCTAATGATCACTAGGAAATAGGCCCTTAAAAGGTGCTGCAGACTCTGCCCTGTGACAGCATTGGGTAAGACCCTGTCCCAGTAATAACGCATAATAATGCAGAGAGAGTTAAAAGCAAGTATCTATTTTCTCCTGTTCTATTCTGTCACCTGTTTATCTCTTGCATGTCTGTGCAATCAAATTTTGATGTGGCACCCAGCAACTGGCCCTTCTGACAGTCCCACACTTCCCCCTGTTTTCTCCCTTCCTTCACTTGCTGTTTCTATTCTTTATTTGTTCCCTTGCTTCTCTGTGGTTAAAATATATATGTGAATCTTTATGTGAAAGTGAGAGCCATTGGTTTGCAAATGTATACAGTTATATTGTTGAAATGATTACAGACAGCTATTTGAGTTTATCTGGAACACAGGGGGTTAACCTTGAGTTGCAGTTTGACCTCCATAAGCTCTTTTGCAGAGCTGTCAGTAGGAAAACCAACTCTGGCCAGGATGTCTTAATTGGTTGCACCTGTTATGAAGACTAAAGTACTCTTCAGGCTGCTCACAGGAAAGAAATTGACAAAGTCTTACTACATTTTGTGGAACACATGTGGTGTAATGTACGAGAACAGGAAGCAGAATGTAATTGCCAGGGGAAACATCTTATAAAAAGAGAGCAATATTTTGTTTAGAGATAGAGGGAGCTGGAGATTTTAAAGAGACTCTCAGCTGAAGGACTGTGTTTTTTGTTTCTACTGCCTTTATTAAGAGCTATCCTGTACATGTTTATTTTTTTTTACCCGCTTGTCCTCGCGCTTAGAGGAGGGAGCCAGGATATAAGCTGGGGACAGTTACAACAGGGACTGGCAACTATCTGAAAAGTCCCAATCCACTGAATGGCACTCCAACACCAGCCATCACAGAAAACAAATGGAATGCAAGCATCATTTAAAAGCTGCTTCAGGCAGGTGCTGCAGACTCCACCTTTCAATTGCAGCAGGGTCAGTTGATAGAAACTGTGCACTTTTACAAGTGGGATTGGCTACCTTGTCAGCAACACACTGAAATGTTCAAAACTAAGGTGTTCCAATGAGCCCTACTGGCTCACCTCTTGAGAGCTACGGGGTGTTCCACGTCCTGCTTTTTTCCATCGCTTACAAAAGATACAGTGTATGGTGAGGGTTTGTTCTTTATGGAAATCAGGGGCTTTCAAAATGTTGTTGTAGTACCACAGTTCAAAAGCTCATGGAATGTGATTGTACCCTACTGTGGTGCAACAACATTTTGAAAACCTCTAGAGGTTTTACAGGCTCAGAGCAAAGCGCACAAGACGTAGAAATGGTAGGATCAACCAGATAACACACTCAGGGCAGCAGCACAATCACTCAAATCCGTGACTGCAGCAGTATACAATGGAAAACACAGGATCAACCAGATATTTTAAAGTATAACACAAATAAAACTGTAGGATTAACTAGATATTTAAAAGTACTCACAATAACAAAGCCCGATTCCCTGCAGTCACAGTTCTTTCACTTAGCAAGAGATATGGCCACCATTTTTTTCTGTAAATCTCTCCCAAAGGCAACTGACAACCAATGGTAGACCACACTATAGAAGTAGGGATGTTTGGTCGTTAACAACCACACCACTAACCCTAGCAACCCTCGGAATAAGACGCAGCAACAAGAATTTCTTTTTCTCTTAAAAACAAATTAAACTGTTTTCTTCCAAATTATTCTAGGGGTACCATACACTATAAAAAACAGTGGATGGGCAACTCCATGCCCAACCAGTATGTTGTGCCACCTCAGGGTTCTGATTCCCATGGACCTCCTGAGCTTCACTCTCGAGTTCACAGGGAATCAGAACCCTTTGGTGGCGCGCAACACACTGATTGTGCATTGTTGCCCATCCACTATTCTATATATCATATACTGCAATGCAAGCAAAACCAATATGCTGCCTCTGTGCAGGTTCATCCTCTAGTGTGGATGATTTACCCATCATTATCTGCTGTATTACTAGCTTAACTGCCAAGTCCCTCAAGCAAGCGTAATCGCCACTGGCTTTATTTGTTGTACAACTGTGCACAAGAAAAAGCACCTGTCATCTCCTAGCCCACCTCATGCAGTCAAATAGTGCCTACTCCCTTCATTTAATAGTAGTACTTACTTTCTCAGTTGTCCAGATTAAGTGTAACTTTGGTAGAAAGGCAGTCATATTTTCAGCTCCAAACACCTGAAATGAACTCCCACTTCAGCTAAGGAATGCTTCTAGTTCGCAAGAGTTCAAGTTCAGTCTTTCATGCCACCTTAAGACCCCCTGTATTTGTTTTGGTCTAGTCTCCTCCTATCTCAGTCCATGATCATGTTGCATATCAGTGCTCTTGCTCTTTCACTGCTGCAGCCTTACTTTGTTAACTTGCTTCGATTATTGTTTTGATTTACTTACTTTTACAGTTTGTCTTTTGCCTTATGTATGTTCCAGCTGACTCCTGCTGTCCTCCTTGGGACCTCCATGAAAACAAGCTGCTGCATCTCATGGTGTTAGCCTGGTTGGAGTAATTTCAAATGAATAAAGTGGGTTAGGATCAAGTGCACCCACCATACTCTTAGCTGGCATAGAACTATGGTAGACCACCATGTAGTTATGTATGTGTGTATGTATTTATTTACTCAGATAGTTATTTATTTACTTAGTTATATGTTAACCAAGTGGGTGCACTGATCCAAGGGCCATTTTTAGGCATGACCCGGGCCATGAAAATGGCATAGTAACATGGGACAAAGGGAACAGGCACAATACGTAAAGTGACTGAAGTGGTTGCAGAAACAGGTGAACACATTTAAGTAACTGTACAGTTTTGTGCAAAATTGTGCATAAAGTGAGTACAGTACAAACAAGTAAAGTGCACAGTGCCCACATAAAACAAACCAGTACTAACATCTTATAGATATAATATGCAAAAATCATAGCAATTCATTGGTTAATATATTTGGACAGTCCGGCTACCCTTGGGCAGGGTGTGGTAGTCAACCAGGGGAACAGGAACAGGTGACTGTTACCACAAAGAGAGACTTATAGCAGGACTTAAATAGGGTGTATGAGCCTAGAGCCCCTAGGGAATCCGACAGGCTGTTTCACAGGCGGGGGACACCTGAAGAGAAGCCCTTTGGCCCATGCATTTGGTGACCTATGGACACTATAACATGAGGCTTGTGGAGTTCCGGAGGCCACAGTGTCACAGATCAGCATTATTCATGATACTAGTGGTGGATTTTAACACACACACACACACACACACACACACACACACACACACACACACACACAGAGGTGGGCAAGTCAGAGCAGGCTCGAGCCTGGCTCATGCTTTGTGTCTGGCTTGGCTCTATAAGCAGTTGAGAACCAAGGTCAAGCCAAGCCAGTTATGATCAGAGTAAGCATTTTTGCCAGCCTTAGCAGTTAGTGTAGTGTTGAAAATGTGCAAATGCTGTGTAGAGAGTGGCCTGCAGTAGCCAGGGCTCGGTTTGTGTTTTGACTCGTAGAGTCAAGCCAGACCCCTGGCTTGGCTCTGGCTTGATTCTAAGTGAAATATTCCTGTCTTCCCCACCTATACCCCCCCCCCATCTAGAGTTGCATATTGTGTCAATGTGACAGCTGCCCCATGGGTGGACTTAGTAGCCACCTATCCTTCCCAAGGCAAGAAGCACCCAAAACAGACCCTGAGCACTCCCTCTACTGTCTGATGTATGATAGCTGGAGCTCTGGACAAGAACCTGGGTCTTTCACATGCTACACTCACCACTTTACTATCAGGTAGCCTGGTTTACACTCTTTTGATAATCCTTTCCAGTACAGTACAATATAGCTTGATTTTGTATAGCTTCTTTTATACAAGGCAGGAAAACAGAATTAGCTGCACTCTAGGAAAAACTGCAAACTCAAATATCAAAGATTTGGTAATTCACAATGTATTCAGCTCTGAAGTTAAAAGTGTGGCACAAAACCCCAGTACTTCAGGTCTAACACATCACCTCCTGATGAAGGGGCACGTGTTAGACCTGAATTACCAAGGTTTTGTGCCACACTCTTAACTGCAGAGCTAAATCAACCATGAGTTTGCAGTTTTTCCTGGAGTACAACTAATTCTGTGTTTTACTGTGTTGCCTTGCTGTCGTAGCTAGCACAATTGCCTCATTGCGGTTGTGTGCACTGCGATTTGTGTTTGTTTTTACACAAGCCACGTCCCAAAATAATTTGCATAGAAAATCTGTTGCCAAGCAACACAGTAAATAGTAGAAAAAAAGGAAAATACCATAAGGCATTAAAATACAACAGCAAAACTGAAAATAAATGCAAGAGAGTATGGTACTACATCGAATAGAGTTCTGTCCACAGAGCTCAGTTTGAAAGAGTAGTGCCAGGGGGGAACAGGACTTTTAATTACCATTGGTTTGCCCAGATTGTGAAACTGTAGTGTAACATTTTATTTCCAGTGGGGAACAGTTTTACATCCTAGTGGTCCCTTACACATGGAGATCATGTAACCTGCTCAAGATCATCGAGTGAGCCTTGGAATGGGGCAGAATTTTAACCTGTGATTTGTCCGCTCACAGTCCATGCTCTGGCCACTTATCTATATGCAGGGGAGGGAAGATACAGCTTATGACATGATTACAGGGGACAGGAAATGGGTGTGAATTTGCAGCTGCATGTAATGTTGCTGTTCTCAGAAATTATATTCACTCCCCTGAATGATCCATTTTGTATCTGTAGCTGAAAAAAAGATTATGTAAAAAAAACATTTTGTTCTGTTTTCTTTTTATGTTCAATAGTTTGTGTAGTTCTTTTCATGGAACCATGAGCTGGGAGCTTTGACTTTGTCACTGTATTGACTCAGAATTGTGACCATGATACATTGACCTATAAGAGCAGTGCTTAGGGTTAAGAGTTCTGAACCCATAAAGTGTCACAGTCAAGGCTCCAGACTCTGATTCCATGAACAAAACTGTACAGAATGCTGTTTGCATAAAAACTGTAACAATCTTCTACATCAGTTTTTATTTATGTACATAGACAGTAATGGATGGGGAAGTGTGTGATATGAGAATTTAATGCACACCTGAGGTTCGCCCTCGGGGTTTATTAAAGCATCCCACACTGAAGGTGTGGATTAAATTCTCATTTCAAACATTTCCACATCTTTTATTTTTTATAATTGCTGGTTACCAATTTTTTTGCAGCCTGACTTCTGTCATACATGTACACATACTGCAGGCTTACTTCTGTCACACACACACACACACACACACACACAGTCTCTCCCTGTCCCTCTCTTTCCAGAATTGGCCGTTTGATTTTGCTGTTTATTTTTTGAACTAAACTTATAGTTTTCAGCTGGGACCGTGACAGTCATCCCAGGACCTGTTCCTGATTGCGCCCGATAGCCTGTGTACAAAGCGAACGGCGCAGAATCAACCAGATAAATATTTTGTATTTTACCCTGTTAGGTAGGATCAACCAGATAGACTGGGGAACGGGCAGAAAATTACAAAAAGCTTATTAAGTCTGTTTGTGGCAGCCCCGGTAACGGAAAGATGGAGCCATATGTCGGAACTGTTCGGACCGCCCACCTAGAAAACGGGAGCCAATGAGGGAGCTGTGTATTTTGATGAACACAGCGCATGAATGCCGTAATAACCAGCGGGTTATTACAGAAAATATCAACCTGCTTTCTCAATAGAAAAAAATGCTGGCCAGTAATTATAGATCAATATGGGTTATTTAGGGAGTAGGACTATATTTTAAAACTTGGAACATTACAAACTACGTCACATTCACTAAGCTTTCCTGTCCCATTTAAACAGGGAAGAGGGAGTCACTGACCATTTTTACACTTAATTGGCCTGCACCCTCTCAGCTTTACTGATCTGCCATAAGCGGTAATGTGTGGGCACCATCTAGTGCATTGTGGAGGTTCTGTGTTGTGGCTCCTCTGATCTTCTGCTGTTGGGGGAGCCAAAAACACTGCAGGCATTGCACAATGTAGTATGGACACTCTGCACCACTCATAGCATTGCACACTGCTTCAATCCAGTTAAGTGCCCTTTCCTCCCCCAGCATAGCTGGAAACATTGCAGGGGGCTTTCTGTGTGAATGCATTTGCAAATGCCTGAAGCAGTGCACAGCACATGCTGAGTGAGACCACTGCACAATGCAGCAAGTAATGTAAATGTGTCTGCTGAGACACGCCAAGGTAGAAAGGCCATTCTAGATGAGGGGTGAAACAGAGGAGGAGACTGACTGGGGACAGAAAAGAGGCTGAGGCAGGACCATGGAGGATTCTGAATGAGAAGATGGGGATTTTTTTTAACTTAGTTTTATTAGTTCTATAAGAGAATCGTACAACAATTAAGAACAACTGACAAATTGTGGAGCACAATACAGCTTCATACTTACAGCAAGAGACATACAAATACAGTTCATGGTTTGTCATCGTATGATGGAAGATCAAATAGATGTGTCTATCCAAGTTTTGAACTTTAACATGAGTCTGCCTTGCCATAACAGACCTATTAGCATAAAGAACAATTACGTAAGAACTTACCCTAAGAGTAGATCTTTGAGAGAATCTTTTGCAGCAGGTCACACACTAGGCACCTCTGCCATCAGGGACCAGGATCACATGGAAGCTTTTCTCTAGCAGTCTGTCTGGGGCCGCCCACAATGTCACCACATCGGCTCTACCCTATATAGCCGTGGGCAGACCTATACACTACTGAGTTCCCCGCCAGAGACCATCCAGTGAGGACAAGCTCCAGAGGGAACCAAGGAGAGCTATAGAAACCACTGAGAGAGTTGAGAAATGGAAGGTTAACCATCCTGAAGAGAGGAGGACAGGAGGAGAGACCAAGGGAGAAGGAGGGAGGGAAAGCATGACCTGCTGTAAGAGATTCTCTTGAAGATGTACTGTTATGGTAAGTTCTTACATAACTGTTCCATCTTCTTCAAGGATATCTCTTGCAGCAGGTCAAACATTAGGAATGAGTCCAAACCAGTGATGCAGTGAACTCCAAGCAGGGAGAATGGAAGACCTGGACCTAAGAAAGGAGGCTCTGAAGCACTGCGAGGTTGAAGTTTGCTAGCCTTCTAGAGGCAATGTCCAGATTGTAATGCCTAGTTAAAATATGGACGGTACTTCAATTGGCCTCAGCGCAAATCTCAGCTGTGGACATCCCCTCTAAAACAGGCAACCAAAGTGGCCATGCCTCTGGTAGAATGGCCCTTGACAGCACCTGGAAGGGCTTTACTGTACTTCTTGTAAAAGAAGACAATACAGCCGGCCTACCTTCTGGATAGGCACTGCTTAGAAACTGGAACACTCTCTTTCCCAGGGGCAAAGGAAACAAAGTGCTTTGAGGACTTTCTGCAGTCTCTCGTGTGGTGAACATAATATTGAGGAATTCTTTGTACATCTAAAGAATGGAATACTGCTTCCTCTGGATCAGCATGCTCCAGATAATACACTGGAAGGTGGATGGTTCGATTTAGGGTAAATTCAGACACCACCTTAGGCAGAAACTCAAGATTAGTGCGCAAGGACACCCTGTCCTTATGAAAAATCAAGTAAGGTTGTTCACACATGAGCACTCGTATCTTGGAAATCCTCTTAGCGGAAGTGATAGCAATCAAAACTAAGGCTTTCCATGACAGGAAGCAGAACTCGCAAGAAGCGGTGGTGTCAAAGGGAGCCAAAGTAAGCTTCTCTAAAACAAAATTCAGGCCCCATTCCGGTATAGGGTTATGAATGGGAGGCTTCAAGTGAAGGATGCCCCTCAAAAAGTGCAGGTCATATCCAACTGGGCCACCATACGGCATTCAATGGGCACATGGAAAGCCATAATGGCAGTTGAGTGCACTTTCAGGGAGGAATACTTCAGGCCAGCATCTGATAAGGACAGCAGGTAGTCTAGGATCTCATTCATTGAACAGATGAATAGGTCCAGGTAATGGGAAGCAGCCCATAAGGTGAAGCGCTTCCACTTCATAGTATAATTCTCCCTGGTGGATGGCTTTCTGGCAGCCACCAGGACCTCGGCTACCTTTGGAGAGACCCCGAACCTAGCAATGGCTGTGTCTTCAGAAGCAAGGTATGCAGATGGAAAGGCTGAAAGGTCGGATGAACTAGTGCTGCCTGGTCCTGAGACAGGAGGCCTGGGCACAGGGGGAGGGGGAACAGGGCCTCCACCGCTAGCTGCTGCAACAGTGGATACCAAATCTTGTGCTTCCAAAAGGGGACCACCAGAATCATAGTGGCCCCCTCCATTTGAAGGTTCACAAATCCCCTCTGAATTAGAGGGAAGGGAGGGAAAGTGTAGAGAAACCTCCCTTTCCACAAGAGGGAAAATGTGTTGTGCCAACAAAACACCAGGCCCTGGATCGAGTGAGCAAAAAAGCGGCAGTTTTTTGTTGTGTGGAGATACAAAAAGGTCAAACTGTGGATGACCCCACCACTCAAACAGGTCATCTGCACCTGGGGTCAGCAGTTCTCACTCATGTGTTCTGGACTGTGACCTGCTAGGTTGTCTGCCAGGATGTTTTGGGTGCCTAGAACATGTATGCCTGACAGCTTGAGGCTGTGCTCCAGAGCCCAATACTAAACCCTCATCGCCTCCCTGCAAAGGGGGTAAGAGTGGATTCCCCCCTGCTTGTTGATATAGTGATGCAACGCAACACTTCTCACACCCCTCCAACTGCGTGCCCCAGATAAAAAGTTCCACAGCAGAAAAAGGCAAAACTGGGCACCACAGAGAACTCAAGAAAGCAAAGTAACTCAAAGCTTTTTATTTGTCAAATTCAGGGTCACACACAGCGCCGGGCAGCACTCCTTGACTGGTTTCATACCCTGTGCATCATCAGGGAAGTCTTCACATTCAGCTATGTCCCTTGAGTCTGGTGAGGGCCCAAATGCATCCCCCAGCCCATCACCGAGGCATCCGAGGTGAAGACCTGATGATGTGAGGGAATCAGGAAAGGAACACCCTTTAACAAATGGTCGAGTTCCATCCACCATCGAAGAACCTTATTCACCAGCGATGACACCAGGACATATTGCTCCAGGTCATGGGTTTTCTTGTCCCACTGCATCCTTAGGGTCCATTGGGGAATGCGCATGTGGAGGTGCACCAGAGGGACCATGGTGATGGCCGTCACTATCAGATCTAGCATCCGGAGATAAATCCTGGCCGTGACATACCTACTGTTGTATAGCTCCTAGGCCTGCACTATAAGGCACTCCACCCTGTTTGGGGAAAGGAAGGCATATCCATGGGTCATGTCCAGTATGGCCTTGATATACTGGAGATACTGGCCAAGGGATAACACCAATTTGGAGGGATTGATGGTGATCCCCAGGTTGGCAAACAACTGGAGGGTATGTGTCAAGGTCAAGGACAGCTGTTTCCTGGATGGGGCTTTTACCAGTCAATTGTCCAGATATGGGAAGACATAAAAGTCCTCCCTCCTGAGGACTGCTGCCACTACTGCCAGGCATTTGGTAAAGACCCGCAATGCCGAGGATAAGCCAAAAGGAAGGGCCCTGAACTGGAAATGCAGGTCCTAAAATTGGAACTTGAGGAACTTCCGGTGAGCAGGGCAAATCTTGATGTGCAAGTGTGCATCCTGCATTTATTTATTTATTGAAATGTTTCACCAGGAGGGCACACTGAACAACAAGTTGCTCATCTCACGGTGCGACCTGGGGGGAGGGGTTATATAGGGTTGTGAAGGATGATCAGTTACAATAGATGTGGGTAGTACAAACAATACAACATTGTAAGATTGTGCAACAGTTAGAACACAAGGTATTGTACAATAAACAGTAGTGGAACATTGGGTAAATTACAATACATGTCCAAAATCATACAAAAGAACATATAACTATCAAAAACAGTAATAATGCAATAGAACCATTTATAGTGCATGAGTGTACCAGGAGCAGGCTCGAGGTAGTACGCAAGTGCTGTAGGAGTAAAAAGGATGGGGTTAGGTTGTACACATTAGTGACCCAGAAGGGCAGGTGGAGAAGAGAGGGGGAGAGGCAAGAACTGAATATGAGGAGAAGGGGTAGCCGTTTCCTGAATTCCCCCTTCAGGATGTTGAGAACCCTACCGGGGGGGGTCATGATAGGAAGGCAGAAACTGGGGATAGGTATTAAGGTGGGATAAAGCAGGAATCTGCATATCCAGGGAACAGATCCAGTCTCCCTGCCTGTAGCAAAGGTAACAGACCAGGAGGATGACCATCCTGAACTTCTTGGACTGAATGAAGAGGTTAAGACTGTGCAGGTCTAGGATGGGTTGCAGTTCCCTGGAGGATCTGGGGATGAGAAAGAAATGGGAACAGAATCCCTAGTTCCGCTGGTTTTCTGGGACATTTCTGTGGCCTGTTTTTGAACCAACTTGGTTATCTCTCCCAGCAACATGGGGATGTGGGCTGAGGAATAAAAAGATGGTTTTGGAGGGAGGTCTGGAGGAATCTTGAGAAGCACCAGAGCGTGACCCTGTTCTATAAACTGAAGCACCCAGGCATATGTGGTGATCTCCCACCACCCTTCTAGGTGGAGGGTGAAATTACCCCCATCCACCGCATCATGGGGGCCCATGAGGGGGGTGTCAAGCAAGGAGTCAGGCTGAGGCTGGGCCCATGGCTGGGGCTGCACATCCATCCCAGGAGGACTTTGTGGCAGTGGAGGGGTGTGCAGGCAGGGCCACAGAAACTCTGCATTTCTTAGGCTGCTTCAAATAGGAGTAGGGCCTTGGGCGGTGGGTAGTGCTCCAAAAGGGCACACACAGCCCACTCTTCTGCTGAGTGTGATAAAGGGAGTGAACAGTGTGAAGGGTTCTACTTGAAGCCTGGAGGTCATTGAGGATGTCCTGTACATCACCCCCAAATAATTTATGGCCCATGAGTGGTATTCAGGATCAACTGCTGAGTATCAGCTGTGAATCCTGAAACCCTAAGCCAGAAGTGTCTTCTGAGACAGACATCCATGGCTGAAGCCCTAGCTGAGGCATCCACTGCATTATAGGTGACCCTCAGCAGGTGCCTTCCAACATCCTCCCCGAATGATGGGCCTTGGGCATTTCTTGCTTCTGAGGCCCGTCCAAGAGAGATTGTGCAGCCGCTCTTGCTCAGCCACAAAGGTCATTTTGGTACCTCAACATGTGACCTACAGTAAATAATGTACTGTGATGGCCAGGTTAGAGGAGGGGAAAGTCCTCTTACCTAACACTTCTAGCTTCCTAGACTCCTTGTCAGGAGGGAGGGAGCTAAGTTGCTGAGACCTTTTAGAGTGATCATGGGCCACATTTATGACAACCGAGTCTGCCTGAGGGGCCCCTGGAGCAAAAGGGTCTCCCCGAAGGGGCCTGGTATAGTTTGTCCACCTACCTGGGCATGGGGGGACCAGATGAGGTCTGTACCAGGTGGCTAGGATGGCATCCTCATAAGCATTAATGATAGGTGGACTGATGAGGCGTCAGGTCTCTGGCAGATGTGTGTAATGTGCCAGGTTCCTCCTGAACACATCTTGTTCAGTGGACTCAGAACCTATGCCACCTGAAGTTGTCGCATGACCGAGGAGAAAGAAGGGTCATCCTGGGGCACCAAGGAACATGTTTAGGGGAGTTCTCCCTCGCAGAAGAGACCATGGAGGTGCTGAAGGGAGTTCTAGCTCCCGCATCCTCCTCATCCTCATCATCATTCTCAGGGAGCAGGAAATCAGGGTGGTAGTCATCATTGTTGTCTCCAGGCTCAGAGGATGGGACGAGGACAAGGGCGATCATGAAGGGACCATCTCTTTGACGCACAATGTGGCAGCATCATCAGGTGAGAGGGTCCCATAGGGAAGGTGGTGGGGGGCCACCTTCTGAACCAGGTCCCGGACCAAAGAAAACTGGGTCTGGACATCCACCATCACTGAGGAGGGTAGGACCCCCTGAGGTTGATGAGGGGGATACTGTTGCCCCGACGAAAGAAAAGATGGAGGTAGAATCAACAAAATTGGGTTGCGTTGGGGCACCAGCTGGGAGACCATTATCCCCATTGTCGAAGGAATAGCCAAGGGTGACGACAGAGCTAGTCAAGAGCCTAGCCTGGAATGGCCATTGCTGGCCAGCAAATGGCCAGTACCACAACCTGAGTGCACCCCTTGGGGAGGAGGGAGGACATTAAACAGGAGTGGGTGCATTGGAGGGGGCAGCGGGGGAAGCCCCAGTGATGAGGGCCTGAGTCAACAGATCTCACGGGCTGCACTGCCAATGTCCCCCTTGTGTCAGATAGGGTGAGAGAGGCAGCAGAAATCATTGGCAGAAGGCTAGGCGTGCCCATCAACAATAAAGTACTGCTGGATGGAGAGGCCCCAGCAGAGTGAACGGCCACCACCACCCTTTTAGCTAAGAGGGCCAGAAAGGCAGAGGGGGTCATAGATGAGCCAAACCATGACCCTGAAGTGGTCGGCATTGGGTGCAGCAACCAAGACCACTCACGGGAGTTTTTGAGATTCTTTTCCCAATGGCAGTGATTCCTCGATGATGTCTTGTCCTGGGCCTTGGTGGAAAGGGAGCCAGAGGACAGATTCAGGGAAACAGGGAACCACGCGCCTGAAGCTCCTTCTCCAGAATGGCAACCTTCTGCTCCATGAAGAAGGCCATAAGCTCCTTCAAACGACGGTGTCGGGTGGCTTTGTTAAACCCATGGCAAATTTCACAGGCCTGAACGTCATGAGTGGTGCGCAGGCAACAAATGCAGGTGTCATGAAGATCTTTATTGAAGTACTTCTGTCTACACCGACAGCGTCAAAAAAGGAAATCTGATGTCAACAAAGGAGGAAGAGAGGAGAATCACTTTAGGGACTAAAGTGATGGGAAGACTAGGGTGAGAATAAAAAAAAAGTGAGTTACAGGAGAATGGCAGTCGACTGTAGCAATGGTGTGTGATGGTCAATGGTGTGGGGTGTGATGGTCAATGGCGGGAAGAGAAGTGAGGAGTGTATGGGTCTGCTCAAGCTATATAGGGTAGCGCCGATGTGGTGACGCCGACGTCATGGGCAGCCCAGGCAAACTGCTAGCAAAAAGCTTCTATGTGATCCCGGTGCCTGATGGCAGACGTTCCTAATGTGTGACCTACTACAAGAGATGTCCTCGAAGAAGACTGTGAATCTTCCAGAGATATAAACAATTTATAACAAACTATGATGGTCTAATTAGACTAGGTAGATTATGCCATCACTCCTACACGTAACACTCTCAGACACAACAAAGATATATTACGCAGTATAGTCCTAGCTTAACAGATATTTACAACTCAGCTAGACCTACTGAAGGTATCAACTGCTAAACTGAGTTGGTACTACAGTACAAGCTGTTTAAACGGGATGGGCTGGTGAATTTAGAATCGCCCTGTTTAAACGGCTGTCTCATATAGACGAACATCGCTAACTTTAGGTTGATTGACTGTCTGGCTCTGTTTCCCACTTCCACTGACTGCATGAAACAATATTGGGGTCAGGTGTTGATCTGCACATTTGACTGAAATGTGATTGCAGGTACTGTAACATTAAGCCTGTGTGCAGTCATCCCTGTTGAATGATTTGTGATCACTGTGATGTACGGTAATTACATTACAGTACTGTATGTAATTATTTTTAAGGAAACTGATCAACTTCACAAGCTACAGTATGCACCACAGTATTGGACTGAATGATGGGAGGGTGTTGTGAACTTATTTGTTTATTAAGCCTTGGGGGAAAATTCAGCAATAATTTTTCTGGGCATGTGGTTTCTTTGTTTTTCTTTTTTTGTGCTTTTGTGTTCACTGTGAGGGATGTGTTTTCTCTGTGGTGCTTAAAACATTATTATTTTCTTTTCTTTAAAATAAGTGGGGTATGTGAGGATGTGTTTGTGCTTTTACACTAAATTAATTTTAATTAAACTTCCATTACTGTGGTGCCGGGTCATTAGTGACATGGGTCGCAGCACCCGCGGCTCCCAAAAAATCAGTGATTTTCTTCTGTTTCATTTCTTGGATGGTATGTTGGGGTATGACTGCCTCAACATCGAGCAGTTTCTCCCAGCTGATTACCTGTCCTTTCTGCTGGCACCCTCTCATTGCACACTAAAGACTAGCAAGGGCGTCCCTCGTGAGAACAGCAGTTTCCTCCTGGGTGTCACTGTCCTCCTCCTCACCTTCTGTTTCTCTCTCAGCAGCCCTGCCAGCCACCATGACTACTTCTTAATCTATTAAGTCATCTTCTATGGTCTCATTGGCATCCATCTCTGCAAAGGGAGAGAAAGTGGTGCTGTTCATAAATGCTGGGACAGGCACGTCTTCCAGCACTGAAGAGTGATCAATAAGCTGACCTGGAGTGTGCCCTTCAAAGCCAGCCTCCTCAAAGCAGTGGTGGATAGTGATCGGCTTCGTGCAGGACCATGCTCTGTGAAGCATGTAAATTGCCTCCAGCAAATTGACTTTTCTGGCAGTCTCAGTGGCATGAGCACTGCTGCCCTCATTGATTGTTTTTTGATCTTGCCAGTGACAAGGGATCTGTAGTGCCCTTTCATGTTTTTAATCACTCCCATATCCATTGGTTGCAGTATGCTTGTTATGTTCTGGGGGAAGAAGGTGAGGGTTATGTCCCTAAGCCGTTGGCCAAGATCATGAGGGTGAGCACTGTAGTTATCCAAAAACAGCAAGATCTTTCAACTGGATCTGCACAGCTCACCTTCCCAGGACAACAACCAGTATAGAAAAATAGCAGATGTCATCCAGGCATTAGAGGAAGACATGTAAGGCACAGGGAGGACTTTAAGCCTTTAGGCAGGCATTTCAGTCTTTCACTCTTTCCAATAACCAAGATCTTTTTTTCTTGGTCCCAGTGAAGTTTGCATAGCAGAGGACCGAGATGTGGTCCTTAGCCTTTCTCTCCCCCTGCTATCTCCTGGTCTCTGTGGCATGCCCTCAGTTAGGGTATCCTCTGAAAAACAGTTCAGTTTCATCCACATTAAAGACATCCTCCTTCCAAAAACTTCTCAGCAAACCAGGAAGAATGTCACTCACACAGGAATTGGCAGCTGTCAAGTCAGCATCCTGTTTCTCTCCATGCTCATTCTTGAACACAATTTGGTAGCAGATTTTCCACCTTGACAACCAACCATCTATTGGTTCAAAATCACAGTGCCCCATCTGCATAGCCAAATCACTGGCCTATTGTTTTAACATTGGCCCCAAGATACGGGCACTATTGGCCAGTGCACTCTTTAACCACACCATTAGAGCATCCTCCAAAGCAAAGTCCTTGCCCTCTCTCTTTTTTTTCACTGCAGATTTGAATTAGACTGCTACTCGGCCAAAATTGCATCTCTGTTTTGCTGATGTGACCTGCTTGGCTTTTACTGCTTTCAAATTGGCTTGCTATGGCAGACAAAGAGCAGGTACGGTTCTGCAATGATTCCAGAACTTTAACCCTGTCAGCGAATGACAGCTATTTTCTGGGGAGTGCCGTGTTGTTACAGGTGTGTACGTACAAAGATTGCTTAGTAGAGTCATTTTTAAATGTTTCACAGTTAATTGGTAGCTAATTTGAGAACTAATGGAGTGTTTATGCTTACTGGCTGGGATAGTCAGCACACAGTACTTGGCCAATTATCGTCCCACTAATCCAAAGTACAGTGCTGACACTATCTCGGTAAACCAGCTCATGACAGCATAGCCTGGTTTGAAAGTTACCTGCACAACCGCACACAGCAGGTGAAGATTAGTTACACCCTCTCGAATAGTAGACCTGTCCTATCTGGAGTTCCTCAAGGATCCATCTTGGGCCCTCATTTATTTAGCATTTTCCTCAACAACCTTCCTTACCCCTGTCAGGCTCACATCCTTTTATATGCTGACAATGTCCTGCTTACCAGTGATCCAGACCCTAAGGTTCTTGAATCTAGGCTACAGAGTAATTTCATAATCGTAGAAAGATGGTTCCGTAAGCACAAGTTAGTTATGAATTACAACGAGACTAAAATTACGCAGTTCTCCAACTCCCAAAATAGGCACAGAACTTGCCCTCTTTCTATCACCAGTGAAGAAGGCTCTCCCCTGGAGCTAGTTCAGCTCTTTAAATATCTAGGGATTACTACTGACAGTACAATGACCTATGCCTATCACATTGACAACATTGCTAAGGCTGTTAACACCCACATTGGGCTACTTTATAGGCATAAGCAATGTTTGACCCCAGAGGCTCTTAATCTGGCCATTCAAAGCTCTCTTGTCTCAATTATTGATTATGGCTTACCAATCTATGGATCAACTACTGAAACAACTCTTCGCCTCATCATGGTTGCACTCAACAAAGCATGCCAGCTCCTTACAGGCTCAGCCCGTCTGTCCCATACCTATGATAA
Organism: Neoceratodus forsteri; assembly: GCA_016271365.2. Taxonomy (NCBI): domain Eukaryota; kingdom Metazoa; phylum Chordata; order Ceratodontiformes; family Ceratodontidae; genus Neoceratodus; species Neoceratodus forsteri. The sequence continues at coordinate 25,230,201 of CM057453.1, forward strand.
GTACGCTCAGGCTAACCGGCTCCATTTCAAAGGTAGACTCATGTACCAAACATGTTTACTGTCCAAAAAAGTAAGCTTAGGCAAAATGCCCCCAGGAGTGCAAAAGCTTATTACCCCCACTATCAATCGTCATTGCACCAGAAGTTCTACTAGCCAGACTTTTAATATACCCTACTGTCACAGTTCTCTGGGACAAAGGTCCTTTGCCTACCATGCCCTGCTATGGATGAGCTCACTGCACCATGACATCACTTCAGCATCCACCTTGGGCTCCTTCAAGGTTAAACTTAAGCAACAGCTAGTTGCTGATGCCAGTTGTGACTGCTTCCAATAACCTTCCTTCTTGTGACCAGCACTTATTCTAACCTTATGCTGTCCTGACCCTATGCAAAACTGTTCTCAGCATGTAAATAACTGTTCTAAGTTGCTAATCATTTTCCTTCACATTTCCTCTTGATCCCTTCCACTCTTTCCCCTCACCCCTCTATGGCTTTTCCCCATCCCCTCCCCTGCTATATCTCCTAAGTTCCCTTGCTCACTTTAAAATGCTTTGTCCCATACCGTCTCACCTCTGACAAGGCCCCTAGGCTGATGCCATCCCTTACCTTGTTGATTATTAGATATTAGGCTGAGTCTGTTCTCATTTTCCTATAACGGGTCATTTCATAAGACCCCACCCCCTCTAATATGACCCTTTGAATTCCAGGTTTTACTCAAATATGCACCATGGCATACATTGTACAATACCACATGTATTGGAACTTCTCTAGTTATACACTTTGTAATGTCTTGTATAATTCCTTGTTTTGTTTGTTCTCCGTCTCACACTTTCCCAATGTGTATTGTTTGTCTGACATGGAACCTATGAAATGAGCTTGTTCTCAAAGGTATTATCCAAATTTTCAATAAAAAAATAAATAAAACCATGAACACAGCTGATTGATTTCAGCAGGTATAAATCTGTTTCCCAGCAGGTTTCCCGCTAAGGTGTCCATCCTGCTTAACTGCGTCCCATCCATTTGCCGCAAACTGTAGTTTAACTTTCAAACATTATATTTACTTGTGGAGTGGACAATGTATTTCATAGTTCAGTCATCCCAAACCGTGGCTCGCGCTTGTAAGCCATCCACAAACCAAAGTCTGTAGCACCACAAGGGCGTTATCAACATGGCTGTTGGTGGGGGGAAAAAACTCACTTAGGTGAAGTGGCCATGTGAGGGGGACCATGTGGTCAGCTCCACCGTACAGCCATCATTTGGTGGCTTACTGCCAATAAGGTAATCATGGCTTCTGATTTACATATTATACATTCGCTACAAGATTATTAAGTATTGTAATCCAATGTATGTCTGTAAAATATTGATGACCTCAAACCTGATCCCCTCTGCCTACAGCCTGCCACAATATGTCCATGTACTCACAGACCTCTGGTGTCAGGATCTGGGTTCACTGTCCAAATCATCCTCTGCTTCCTGTTCAGCATTACCAAAATCTGTGGAAATTTTGGTGACCAGATTGCTTGCTTCTTGAGGTTCGCAGAACAGGTAGACCTTTCCAGAGTAGACAGTCTTTAACCATACAGGGTGCTGAAGAGTCTACATAACCTCCTAATGTATATTGCCTGGCTCTCAAACTGTCACAGGATTTGTGGTGACTACAGGTTGCATAGCTCAGATAATGGCAAAATGAATAACTGTAACCTATCCTGCAAGGTTATTGGATCCGTCCGAAGAGTACAGTCTAAGATTTTTGTCCTGCTAGTACATTCTTGTCAGAACAGTTAGAAAGGTTTGCAGGATGTCTGGTTTCCTCGGGGTGATTCTGTATACTCGGTAAGCTGTTGGATCCCCATCTAGGTGTAGAGTCTTTTTAAGTCATTTTGCTGTAAATTCCGTTAGGCCACCCCCCTTCTGATTTCTGTAGGAGTCCAAGCACTCTCAGGTTTGGTGATCTGGTATAGTTCTGTAATGCATCCAGTCTATACTTGAGTGTCTGATTCTCTTTTACCAAGGCAGTCATTGCAGTTGCTGCTCACCACACTGCTCCTGCTGTCTCCTTAGTCTCTCCCACAGCGGCTGATAATTTGGACTCACACATACTGAGACGAGTTTGAAAATCAGTCACTTATTGGTCTAGAGTGGATACTCTCAAATCTAGGGCTTATACCACTTGCAAGACATCCTTTAAGGAGATCTCCACCTCTTCAGTGTTTGGCATGGCCATTGCTTTTATACCACTTGAGGATGCAGGCTACTGTCCTCTCTTCCCACTGCCATACCTAACACCTGTTTTTGAGTTACTCATCATGGATTCTTTGCAATTTCTCTAACGAGGTGCCCCAAATATCTGTAGCACTCATAGGTAATGGTTTTATTCAAGTCTCACTGAGTAAAATGTTGAAATAATATCTTGAATTCAGAGGTGATGCAGCAGCTCAAGGGAAATGCATCCTGCCCTGATGGCTGTTGGCTCTTCCCCCTTGTAATAAATACTGGTCAACAACAGTCAAGTGGGTGCAAGTCAGGACCACTAAAATGATCAGGGTGTGGTGGACAAAAGCTATGAAGAGAGTCTAAAGGTGCTTAACATGTTACATGTTGGAAACATAATGTCAGTCTTCTGTCTACTCTTTATTTCAATACATTCTTTGTGCTCCCTGCTGACCACTACGAGCTCCATCAGTGTCTTAGCAACTGTCCAGTCCCATCACCTGACCCTGATATACTCCTTTACCTACCCAGCAGGTTTCCCTCCACAGTAGGGCCTTCTGGAGGTGGCGCCCCCTCCATAGCACTACAAAGTCAATGGTTGGGATCATCTTGCCATGCAGACAGGTAGTGTGGTGGTCCAAATGTGCTGGCACTACACTTTGCTGAGCTGGGGAGGAGGTTTTGCTTCCACCTTGAGATGCCAGCAGTGAATGCATGCCTTAGCCACCCAGTTGTCATGTGATACACCGAAGTTGAGCATCTACCCACCCTTATTCTGTCCTGCTGTCTGGCTGCACATGTGGACCCCCAGGTGGTGCTCCTGCAGAAGGGAGCAGATGGTCATCCACACTGAGGAGGTGAGTGTCCTCTAGATGCTTAATCCTCCTCCTCCCATGGTCACCAGATGAAGAGACTAGCTGCTGACCATAGGACATGTATTCTCATAGGCTGGGACTTTGGGGAGGCTTTAGAAAATGTTATTCAAGTAGTCAAGGTAACCTGAAAGAAAAGCATACCTGAGTATTTCGGCAGAGGAGGGAGAAATTAAGTTGCAGACAAATGCAATTTTAAGGAGGTAGTGACAGGTAGCTCTCATGGATGTAGGGAGACATATACTGTACCATGTAGGTTATGGCTTGCTAGCAGATTTTTTTTCTTTTTGAGGAGGGGGATCAAATCTGGGCCTGGCCATTAATTTCCATTGCTCCTGCATCCTCATCCTCACACCCTTATAATGCTAAAAACATACAACTAAATATTGCTGTAATTTTGGAACTCATAGTATGCATGAGTACACTATGGGATAGAAGGGGGCAGGACAACAAACTGAGTTATGTATACAACAGGGAGGTGCCAAAGAGTGGTCTAGAATTTGTAGTGTAACGCATGGGATCCCAAGAAGGCACAGATACCCATGTGAGGAAAATGGAAATTGAGGACAAGAGCAGGTTTGGATTGGGCCAGACACTGAAACATAGAGATAACAGAACTGTTTGATACAGTTATGTCATCACTTAGTTACAGAACTCCAAGTGTACACATTTTATTAACCTACTGTAGCTTAAACCACAACAGATGTGGAGAGATTAGAGATTTGGGGGGACATGGAGTTCAGGATCATTAACAACATGTTCATGGGCTGAGGAGGCAAAAGTGATGTTGGGATCCAGGAAGGAGATAGAAGATATAGAGGTTTGGTTCAGGATTAGGGCTGCATGGATATTGCAATGTATAATCAGTCAGGGTATCTAAAGACTCAAACAGTGAACCATCTGAATGTCTGATCCATTTAGCCAGGATGATGGATTCAGGTAGTGCATAGTCCACTCTGGATCCACTAATGGTTCAAACCATCCAAACTATTCTAAACTAAATGGAGACTATCGCATAGTGCAATTCAGGATACTCCAGTTGCACAAGAAAAGCATTTCCACTTTGGAGTAAGGGTTAGCTGATACCAAATTTGCATTTTGTAAAAGTGCAGAAGTAGAGCACTTTTAACTTCAGTTAGTGGCTGTTGAAGTTTGGGGTCACTTTGACTCTACAGCAAATGAATAAACAAAATCTATATCCATTTCCATGTTGTTAGGGATAGTCCTGTGGCCACTCCCTGATCCACCCTAGTTACTTCTCACCCTCCACTCTCCTTTATTTGCCAGAACTTAATTGGAACTGTGACCTTGTACCCTTTTGAAGTGACCTTCCACTGTCATGTATTGACTGCTGATGATTTCATTGTGTTGTAAGACTGTGGTTATTTATGCTGTGTCTATAATATCTAACTACTGCCTCCTGTCATGTGCCAGCCCAGAGGATGATATTAGTCTGGGGGAATGGGAGAGGTTGAAGGGAGGGCGGAAGTGATTAGCATTGTGGAGGGGTGTCATATACCCCTAGTTGTAGCCTGATAGATCCCCATACCAAGGGCCTTAAGTGTTTAGACCAAAGTATCAAAGCTGAACTTACGTCTGGAGGACAAATCAAAGCCAAACTGAATTTGTTAATGTCTAACTTCACTCTCCCTTAACTCAGAGGCATTAGGCAGGAATATTCTGAAGTGAAACCAGGAAATGTACTGGTCCAGGCAAGCCAAGAGGGTGAGAAGTGTGGTGTTACTGAAAGGATCAAAAATATGTATGGCTAGGTATTTTCAGCTTAAAACAATTGCCAAGGTTGTTGGTACAGATAAGGTTAGGACCTTGTGGGACATAATAGAAGAGTTGTCTGAGAGCAGAACAGGAATAATTAATTGAGGAGTGAAACACAGGGAGGGGGAGATCAAGCTGATTGGCAGAAATAAATCACAATGATGTGCACTCATTCAAAGTCATAAAAGTCACACTCTGGGTACCCAGGTTGAGGGGCTAGCCAGATCCGTTGCCTGGAGTTGGCCGGCAGGTACAAATGGAAAGGGCCCTGTAAGAGAGATATGCACAGTACCCAATTGTAATCCGGAGCCAGATGGCTCAGTCCTTGAGAAAATAAATGAAAGAAAATCAGATGAAACACTGGTGATTGTTAACAGGTCGCAGGGGATACCCTGATTTGTACTCACGCTACCCCACGCTGATGAAACCTGGCGCAGATGGTGGTTCTGGATTGCCAGACACACAAGTAGGTAGATGAGATTCTACCGCCCAGGCCACACCGCCTTGAACAGAAGATGGATTCAGTCCAAACACATTCAGCTCAACATTCAGCTTACACTGCGTGGTGACAAGAGAACCGGAATAGCTGTTCTTCATGAGCATTCAACACAATTATATGTAAAGGAAATTACTATTCCAGGCAGCTGCTTTCAGGTCCCAAAGCACTTACTGCAAATACCAGTGAGTTCACACGGCAGCTTCAATTCCTGACAGACCGAGCGCGATTCAGCAATTTCTCCAGTCTTCTACAGGGTGAGCCTGGTTTCCACTCTTTCAGCCTTCCTTCCCTTTGGTACTCTCGGATTCAGTCTGATTCGAGTTAGCAACAGCAACGGCCTGACTTTAGGCCTCTCACGCACTTCCCGTGCGAACCTACACAATGCAGAAGCACAGAGCTCCTTCTCTCCTCACAGCCACAATGGATCTGACCTCCCAGTCGCAAGGCAGAGCATTCTGTTCGGGTGCCACCCAGTCCAGTTGGTGGACTCAGCTATCAATCACTCAGAAACTCTCTCCATTGGTACAAATAGGTGCCAACGTCCAGAACTTCCTTCCCAGAATTACTAGCTATACCTCCTCATTGTAAGCCAGCTCCCAGGAGAGTCCAATTCTGGTTGGTCCAAACAGACTCCATTTGTCCCCAACACTGATTGGACCCATTCAGCAGTTCAGATCCAAAATGGAGGGGCCAAACACACAGAGTCCCAGCTGCAAGAAAGGCAGGTTAAACAAACTGCATTTTTACCAACACTAACTGGTTTCAGGCAAACAGTTACATCTTTCATTTAGGCTCCCTCTGCGCTCTTAGCGACTGCAGAAATGGAGTGATTTCCCTGCAGTTCAGGCGGGATTCGAGCAGAGAAACACTAGCCCCCCTAGAAAACAGCAATCAGGTCTGCAAGCAGACAGCTCTTAAAGAGACAGTATGAGGAGGCTCTACTAGCACTCACAGTGCCATTCTTAACGGCTTAATCGCCAAACGCCAGCAGGCAGGGGAACACCTAGGCCAGCTCCACGTAGGTTTTTTAGTAACCCCATTTGTAGGGGTATATATATATATATATATATATATATATATATATATATATATATATATATATATAAACAAATATCTGAGCTCAGCACTCATATTTCGACACGAGATTGAAGCAAGATATCTGTTTATTAATATTGTTTACTTCGACAGCTTGGATCAAACAACTTTATGATAAAAGATTGCTTGATCCGAAATGTGTCAGGTAAAAACTATTAACAAACAGATATCTTTGCTTCAATCTCCGGTGTCCGAGTGATATGAGGTGCTAAGCGCTCGGTTGTTTTTGTTTTTTATTTTGAATTTTACCGAAGCACCAGCTTCCCGGTGTGAAAACTTTTTGTCTCTTGCTCATATATATATATACATAAACAGTGTGTGTGTGTGTGTGTATATATATATATATATATATATATATATATGTGTATATATATATATATATTATAGTGGCATGGTAGTGCCACTATAGTTAGGGTTGAGTACCCCATTTAAGGTTAAAGTGGGAAATTTTGCAGCTTAATAACTTTGCCACTGTATGACTGATTTGTCTGAAATTTGGCAGGCATGGAGCAGTATCATAGATCTCTAGATCTGCCAAGTTTTGTAATGGTCAGATATACGGTTATGGCGCTATATAGCACCATAGAAAGTCTTATTTGCGTCTTTTTGTGCATTCTTTGTTCACAACTACAGGTCGCACGGTTTGCGCGACTGGTCTGAAAACTTCAGGGAACTTGTGCCTTTCAAAGATTTCATGAAAAAATATTAAACAGTTCAAAAGTTATTCAAAAAACAAGTTTGCCGTTATAGTCAATGGGAAAAGTTAACAAAATGTTCGACAGTGTTGCACATGTCCCCTGTAGTGTCACAAATCCACCATTTTGTTTTCAGTTACTGGTCACAGAAATGCTTGGCATTTAAATTTGGGACCCTCTAGGGATGCAATTCTTTTTGTGTTCACCTAGTCGAGCCCTAAAGGATGCTAGCCATGTCTTTTTTGGGTGGGGGTTAAACACCCCAGAAATATGTTTTTAAAATGTTTGTAAACTGTAGTGTCACTAAGTAGTGTCGCACTTGTGACACTTTTTTTTTTTTTTTTTAAACTGTCGCAAATCACGATGCTACTTTGTGAAACTATGCCCAAAATAACAGGAATTCTTTGCCACCCTGCTGCAAAACAACGGTTTTGTCTTTTGGGCTGAAATTTGGAGGGAAGAAAGTCAACATCCCACAGATGTGCCTTGTGGTGGTTTGGTGACAAAATATTAGAGGGCTGCAAAGTTATGGCACTCCAAAGTTGACTATTTTTCCCATAGGCTAACATTATGGCGTCCGCCGCACCTTTCAGGGCCCGTATCTTGGAAACGCTTCAAGATACGGACTTTTTGTCGGAAAAATGCTTAGCCCCCTCTTAGGGGGCTAAACACAAAACTAGCTAGGAAAATAATAAATAATATATAATTAATGGCTTCCTCTTTTTTCCTTAAGGAAACCACGGCATAATTTGCCATCATAAAGGAGCATTTATAGCGGCAAACACGCGCACAGTTCCCCCTCTCTGCACATGCGCCTGCTCGAACTCCTCAATCGCTGTCCTTCCCGAACTGCAAACCCAACGTGAAGAGAAACTGCTACGGACACTGGCAGTAAGTACAATAAAATTTAAATTAAATGTACCACATCACTACCGGATTGATCTTCCCTCGCAATACTGTGGAAAAAAAATGTTTTAAATAAGAGAAAGCCGACCGCCCGCCATGACGGAATCGGGACTGCGGCGGCACAGTAACTTTTTATTCTATATAATTGCTGAGGTGAAAAGAAACCCAACAATTATATAAAATAAAATATTTGTCTGGTAACTGACTTACACACACCCTCGCCAGATGTCATTACAACACTCGGTGTGTGTGTAAATTCTCATTACACACCCAGACCCATACTTTATTCTATATGAAATTTAAATTTTTTTTCCACGTCATACAGTTCCTGAGATAAAAGCAATTTAGTATTCCAAGTGTGCATTTTCTGCTTCGAGGGCCATTATTATGCATACTTTCTTTGTTTTCACTGTGCTTCTGAATGCTCTTTTTGGGAACAAAAAGTGGGTGTGTTTGCATTACTCTTGCAGTTAGTGTTTCCGCTTGCGTTTTCCATGATGGTTTGTGTTAGCGTCGCCGTTTACGTCACCACGTGTGTTACCCTTTGCATTTCCGTGTGCGCTCCCATTTGTGTTAGTTACTATTTGCGTTTCCATTACTGGTTTTTTTTTGCATTTGTGTTTACTTTTGCGTCACTGTGTGCATTGCCGTTTGCATTTGTGTATGCACTTCCGTTTGCGTTTCTGTTTCCGTTGGTGTCATCGTTGCTGTTACTGTAAGCGTTTGCGTTTCCAATTGTGTTACCATGACCATGTGCGTAACGACTTGCGTTTGCTTACGCGTTTGTGTTTCCGCTTCCATTTCTGTTACTGTTCCCTTTGGCTTCCTCCTTGCTGTTACCATAACCATTTCTGTTTCCAATTGCATTACCGTTACTGAAGGGCCCCGTGCTCGCACCACCACATTCCATTCACTTTTTATACTGTGCATTCTAAAAAAGAAGGGAAATTCATGGCAAAAAAATCCATTTAATGCATCAGTTAGGGTTGTTCACAGCAACAAAAGTGAGAGATTCGATGTTAGAGTTCCACCCTTTCCCACCCACCCGCCCCCGAATTGGGGTGTGTGTTGGAGTCATCGGTCCTAACTTCTCACCCCATTCTCCTGTTCTGCACCACCTCAGCTTGTTTACACATGGGATAGGGGTGAGAGTAAGATTGATGACTTCAACGCACAATACCCGGATGCCTGTTGGTGGTGGCAGGGTGGGGTGCAAGGTGGGAACCCTAATATCAAATTTCTCACTTTTGTCACTGTGGAACAATCCTAACTGATACATTAAATGGATTTTTTTGCCATGAAAATAAATATATATATATATATATATATAGATAGATAGATAGATATGTGTGTGTATATATATATATATATATATATATATATATATATATATATACACACACACACACACAGTATATATATTATACTACAAAAGAACTCCAGAGCAAATGCCCTGAGGCATGGGTTATCCCAAAGGATATTGGCCGTACAGCCAAATTTTAAGGAAAACACAATTGCATATACACTATTAATGCAAAGCATCATGGGAAATGTATGCAAATCCCCATGAGAGAATTTGAACTGGCCCAACTTTAAGCAGAATTGCATGGTGCCGGAAGGCCTCGCAGTGCAATCAGCAAAAGCTAAGAACCCATGCCTCAGGGCATTTGCTGTGGGGTTCTTTTGTAGTTCTTTTCCTTCTCTGTTTTTATGCTCCCCATGACCCAAATAACATCCCCCTTAAGGGTAGCTGAGTCCTTCTCCCTGGGCTAAGACACTTATATGGCACACTGATAAGTCCAAATAAGGATGAAACACGTGTATGTGTCTGCCGTTCTTAGCCTTTGCTGATTGCACTGTGAGGCCTCTTGCACCATGCAATTCTGCTTAAAGTTGAGCCAGTCCAAATTCTCTCATGGGGCTCTGCATATTTTTCCCATGATGCTTTGAATTATTGGGGTATGTGCAATTGTGTTTTCTTTAAAATGTGGCTGTACGGTCAATATCCTTTAGGATGACCCATGCCTCAGGGCATTTGCTCTGGGGTTCTTTTGTAGTTATTTTCCTTCTCTATTTTGGGCTCCCCATGATCCAAACAAATAACACACCCCTTAAGGGGTGGTTGGCTCTCTCTCTCCCTGGGCTAAGACACAGATATGGCACACTGATGAGTACAAATGAGGATGAAACATGTGTATGTGTCTGCTGTTCTTAGCCTTGGCTGATTGCACTGTGAGGCCTCCAGCATCATGCAGTTCTGCTTAAAGTTGAGCCAGTCCAAATTCTCTCATTGGGATCTGCATATGTTCCCCATGATGCTTTGCATTATTGGGGTATGTGCAATCGTGTTTTATTTATATATATATATATATATATATATATATATATATATATATATATATATATATATATTAATTTCTGATGGACTAAAGCACATAACAATGGTACAGACTAGCATGCAAAGAATTACCCAACACATCCCTGTAGCATCTACTGTAAGTAAGCTAACTTGTGATTAGTGCTGTAGGGGATGTGTGGATTCACTCCTTGTTTGAGCTGTAACTTACATTAAGTGTGCCCCTTCTTCATTTGGAATGTTTGTACTTGAACGAGAATATAGGAGAGCATCCATTTGAACCAAGGACAAGGTAAACACCACTTATTCTTTGCGTAAATATTAAATGCATCAATCATTACATTTTTTCAAGTATACCCTCCCCTAGGATACCTGAGATGATAGTCACATGCATGTGACTATACAGCTAGGGGTGCAAGCCTGCCAAAACTGTCCACTCCACCCCTCAAAGAAGTGTGGTGCAGTGGATCCCCCATATCACCAAGTGGTGCTTGTTCACAGATAACAGCATCCCTTCCTCTCCTAAGGGTTGTGACTCTTGTTGCAGATGCAATGATCCAATGCTTGATATGTGTATCTGGATCCCCTGCAAGCTAAGCAAAAGTCCTACCACTTGACCTGCCAGTTGTTCAAGTTCATAAAAATAAATCATGTTTAGACAGTAGTTGTTATATTAATGTCATTAAAACAATAAAATGATAAAATTACCATTACCATAGACATAAATATATGAATACAGTTTTTAAACAGATTAAGATCCTTAGAAACTACATTATTCCAGTTATCTTAACAGTTTCACCAAAGCCCTTAGTGCAAAATTCACTGTTGCAAAGAGTGTGGCTTTACATTTAGTAAATGCTAAATTGTTACCTACCTCCTTTCTGCTGCACTTTGTCCATTTTTTAACAATAAAAGGTTTCAACCACTGTTTCCTTTCCTCGTGCAAGATGGGGCAATAAATAAGTCTATGCAGTACAGTAATTCTGCAGTTTTCATTACACTTACATAATATATTTCCTCCACTGATTTTCCCCCAAAGAATATACTGCAATTTTCTAAAATGTCCATCTTTAGTCTACACAGTGCCGCTCTGTGAAATTCTTTCTCACAGAAGTTCAAATAGACTTCTTCTTCTCTATATACTTTTCATTTGCTATAGAGTGTAAGACCTGGAATGTCTACAGGCTTTGAGTATAATATTTGAGCCACTAAGCTTTGATTCTCTGCTCAGCTTGTTTGATGTAATAATTGGAATTGTATTGTGTATTTTTGTTCCAAATGCTTGATAATTCCAATCTGATAAATTGAAAGTTTAATTTTTGAAACTAGTTGTATGTATTGGTTACACATTTGGTTTATTCTCGGATGGCAGTCACAGTACTACCTTCCTCAGCCTGCATTATTTTCCCCCACCATCTGAAAGCTCTGATACATGCCTTTGCTTGCAGTGGGAGAATGTTATTCTTTACTAATACCAGAGATGTGGGTGTGTCCTAAGATATTTGTATAATACATGTTTTGTATTGATGTTATACTTTTCATTTCTAATTATTTTTTTTTGTTTCAGTTACCCAAATTTCACTACCATATAAAATTTGCCTGTTGACTTTAGTACTGAAGGAATCTTTTAGGATCTTAGACAAGTTATTAGCAAAACTGTTTACAAATTTGGCAATAGCTCTGGTTAATTGTGATGCTTTCTTTTTTATCTCATCCAAGTGTGTATGCCATGTACCTCTATTATTAATAGCAATTCCCAAATATCTATATTGTTTTGTGTCCTCTAATACTCCATTTCCTACCTTCCACTCCATGTCTTGGTTATGTTTCTTTCCTATAATCATAATGTTAGATTTGGTGTTATTTATACCTAGGTCCAGGCCAGAAAGATGATTAACGACTATTGGCCCGTTAAAAAATAACACTGGTGAATTAGTAGTTGACAGGACAAGTATGGCTATTATGTGTAATAACCAGTTTTCATCAGTATTCAATTTAAAAACTGAATCTACTAGGAAACATAATGATCACATCACTAATGGGTTCTTTACAATAACTACTAATACTGTATATAAATCACTTCAAAATTTGGACCCTTTTAAGTCTCCAGGGCCAGACAGTCTTCACCCTCGGATCCTTAAAGAATTGGCATTTCCCTTAGCAGGACCTATAACTGCTCTCTTCAATAAATCCATTCAGGAAGGGCAAGTTATTGATGCCTGGAGGCTGGCAACTGTGGTCCCAATTTATAAAAAAGATTCTAAGCAAGAGGTGTCTAATTATAGACCTGTTAGTCTGACTTCCATTCTGGGAAAACTATTGGAAGGACTTATAAAGGAACATCTATATACCCTGATAGAACCGGATCCTACCCAGCATGGGTTTGTCAAAGCTAGATCATGCCAAACAAATTTGTTAAATTTTTATAATGGTGTGAGCATGGCATTGGATAGGGGTGAACCAGTGGATGTTGTGTTTTTGGATTTTTCCAAGGCCTTCGATAAGGTCCCTCATGGTTATATTATTGAGGACATGATAAACCGTGGTACTGGAGGGAATTTAACAAGATGGGTGGAGTCATGGTTAAATGGGCGCTCTCAGAGAGTGTGCATCAAGGGCTCCTTTTCAGACTGGGATGATGTGACTAGTGGGGTACCCCAGGGTTCGGCTCTAAATGTGTTTGTTCAACCTATATATAGCCTCATTAAAAACTAAAACAGACATTTGGATAACAAAATTTGCAGATGACATGCGTATAGGCTACCCAATTACTAACATTAAGGATAGTAATACCCTTCAGTTTGCCTTAGATGAGTTGTTTGAGTGGACTATTCAGAAGAAATTGCCCTTCAACTTGGACAAATGCGTGGTAATGCATTTTGGAACTAAAAACATACAATCCAAATATCACCTGGGTGGGTTGACCCTTAAAGCTGTTAGTAATGAGTGCAATTTGGGTATTAGAATTTCTAATGACCTTAGCCCCAAACTCCACTGCCAGGCTGTGATCAGTAAAGCAGCTGGAGTGCTACATTGTATTAACAAACATATTACCAGCAGGAGTAGTGATGTTATACTTCCTTTGTACTCATCCTTGGTGAGGCCTCATATGGAGTACTGTGCCCAGTTTTGGACACCAGGGGATAAGGGTACCATAAAATCCATGGAAAAAATTCAACACAGAGCAACAAAATATATCCACGAAGTCAGAAATCTTGATTACCATGCAAGACTTGACCATTTGGGTTTATTTACCTTGGAATACCGTAGACTAAGGGGTGATTTGTGTTTGGTTTTTAAAGCGATGCATGATAAAGACCTGGGCAAATTATTAGGGTTGGAATTAAGAAGGAAAATATATTCAACCAGGGCACATCCATTACAGCTAAAAAATAGAACAGTGCAAAACAACCAAAAGAAGTAATTGGTTTACATTAAGAGTATGTAAGATCTGGAATAGTTTACCTGGGGACATAGTGTCATGTACAAGTGTTGATACCTTTTAAAGTCTTTTAGACAGTTATCTAAAACTAAATCATATAGTAGGATATAATTAATATCAGGCGAGCATTATGGACTTCGGTCTTTTAGCTCTGTATGACCTATGATACAAGTGCCAGATCTTTTGTTAACTTTATTGATGTTTGGTAAATTAAGACAATATTGTCTGCGTAGCATAATATTGGAAGTCTGGTGTTTCCAATGGCAGGTGTGTGGGTGTCAGCTTTTAACAAGATTTATATCAGTCGGTTTATATAGATATTAAAAAAGGTGCTAAAATGCAACCTTGCTTACGCCCTTGTTTATTTAAAGTGGAGTGGTAATCTTCCATTATTGTCATATCAGATATACAATGTGTTATTTCTATGCAATAAGATAATGAGCTCAAGCAGAGATTCATCAGTCTTGTATGACATTAACTTTTGCCATAAATCCCTTCTGTTCACATTATCAAAGGCACTGTATAGATTCAAGAATGCTAGGTGTAAGATTTGCTTTTTCCCTGCAACATATTTGTTTATTATATATTGGAGGGTAAATATACTGTCTAGTGTCCCTTTATTCTTCCTGAATCCGAATTGCAATTCTGATGTAATTTTTTGTCCTGATTCCCATATTTCTAATTTTTCCAGTATCAAATGTGAAAATATTTTTAAGCAGATGCATAATAAAGTAATGTGTCTGTAATTATTAGGGTTCCACATAACTCCCTTTTTGTGAATTGATACAATGATACCCTTCATTCATGCTTCTGGTAAGATTTTTACTCTATAGCAATAGCATTTAAAAAAAAGGGTCAGTAATTTAAGCCATGTCTCTGGTGCTGCTAGGTAAATTTCCACATGAACACTGTCGTACCCAGGTACTTTGTTTCATTTTTGCATTGAGATTGCATGTACAACTTCTATTTCCCTAAATGTAATACTCAAAGTTTTATTTGTGATTTCCTTTCAAAACATATCTGTGATAGATGGGGAATGATTACTAGAGTCAGTCCCAAAGCTCCCTATAAAGAAATCACCCATGTAATGCAATCTATTACTGACAGTATGTTTCTGTTTAACTTTCCAGTAACTAGGGCTACTACTCCCCAGAATGTCTTAGTATCTTTTTCAAGTATGGCTGTCTGTAATTGTACCCATAAGTCATAATGATGTTTAACCTTTTTTGTCTAATTGAGTCTCTATATTCCTTCTTGACACTAATTAAAGCTTTGCTATAATTGCAGTCCCCAGTTTTATGAAAGACATTCCCTAGTCTTGTTTATTACTTTCTTCTGCATGTTACATTCCTTATTGAACCATTTGTTTTTGGCAGTATATCCAGCAGGTTTCCTGATTTTCTGCATTTCACTGTTTCTGCATTGGTATGTCTTTTATAGAACTGTAATTTGTCAATAATCTGAAATATAGGGTTTCTATATCAAGGGTTGGAAAATTGTCCAGATTCACTTCACATATTTGTAGCACTAACACCTCTAAACTATTAATCAATAATTCCTGCACTTGTTCTCTAATTGGGGGGAGGCCATTGAGTTTTTTCTTGTTCCTTATAAGCATGTGTGTTTCTGCCTGTTTAAACTTTTTTAAGTCTTCGTCATTTCACATAGCACAAGTACTATGAATTTTAGTTACGAAAGGAAAATGGTCACTATCCCATAGGTTAATGAGTTCTAACCTGATGACCTTACAGAACTTAAAGATATCTACTATACATGGATTAGGTAATGAGCCCCCTTTCTAAGTATGAAATGAATAATTAACCTTGCAGATCTCCTATTTTCCTGCAGTTTACCATGTGTAACATTAGTTCACCTAAAAGTGACAAAAATGTTTTCCCTGTTTTTTTACAGTTACCATCTATAGAGTTGCACAGTGGAATTTTATATATGTCATCCAGATTCCAGAATTGGTCATAAACCTCCTGTATTGTTCCTATTCTAATATTGAAATCACCAACCATTAGTAACATCAAGCTGGAATACATTTCTATTAGGTGATAAATTGTTTATTCTAGACATGCTAAAAATCTGATTCTTGTTGTGTCCTTCCTCTAGGAGGAGCATATACATTTACAATAATAAAGTCGGAATTATCCCAATTTAAAATATACTTACATAAAAAGTATGGGTTGTCTATTCCTATTAGGATTACTTTTTTAAAACTAGTAGTCAGGAACAGGGACATTAGACCCCCTTTTGCTCTTCCCATACTGTAGCTCTTAGTTGCTTCCTTTATGAAGTTCTGATACCCATGTAATATATGATTCTTCTGGGCTGGCCTAGTGGTACTGAGGGTTGAGGCACTGGATGCCACACCTCGCACCACACTGGTGACCCAGGTTCAGGAACGGACCTGGGCCATCGGGGGTTGGCAGGGGAGAGAGAGGATTGAGCATCTGGAGGACTGCTCTCCTCTTCCAGGGTGGGTAGTAGGGGGTTCCTGATGCTGTGGCAGCCTCTGGTATATACCAGAAGTGACACAAGCATACAGGATGTGGAAGGGGGTGGGATGATGGCAGGCTCCAGCAGCAAGAGGTGCAGCGGGACATCCATGCAGGAGCCATTGCATGCCACATCCTGAGAGAGAAACAGGCCAAGAAAAATCCCTGGAGGACCAAGGGAGGCACCAGAAGCCCCAGTAGCCCACCCACATCCCATCACTGGACATACCAACCACTGGCTCTCCTGAGTCCCCTGGACCCAGGACTATCCCTGTAATTCCAGATACGCAGCCAGGTAGGTGAGGCAGGCTGTCCCCCGGAGGGAGATCTGGGGGGCTGGATGGGACCATGGGTCTGGAGGGGGTGCTTAGCAACTTGTCTCCCGGTGGCATGGCGGTTTCAGGCTGGGAGTAGTGGTAGTGGCTGAGAGGGTACTCCTGAGCAGAAATAAAGTGTATAAAAAAAATAGATTCTTCCCTACTAGTCATGTCTCTTGTAATAGTATAATATCGTGTTTCAGAATTTCATTCACTCATCCTGTGTGCTCGCTTTTATTCAATTAGTCAGCAATATTCCAGCTGATGATACTAATTTCATAGCTATCCATTATAGATTGTCATTCCAGATGTATCATAGTAGACTGATCCATCATATCTTGTTCAGTTGCTATAGTAATTTCTGTGCTCTTATACTCATCATCTTCAGATTCTATCTCTGTTAATATTATACTGTTATTTATTCTTGGTCCTTTTTGAACCCTGCCTCTAATTCTGTTGTTCACTATACAATTCTCCTCTCCTTGTAAGATGTGAGTTGCTTCGATGGGTTTGGCAAATTCTGTTATTCTTTTTTGGGGATTTTGCCAGCTATGTTCTGAAACTGAGTTTGCTTAATTTCTCTTCTTTTCTCCTCCTCTTTAGCATGCTTTGTTACTTTTATGGGTTTTTTTTTTCTGTCTTCCTCTTGGTAAGTTTGTCTCTATTTTTCTGTTTATTTTCCTTTAATCATCATTTCAATTGTAATATCAAGGTTAATACCCATTGGCTTAAAATCTTGATTTAGCCATCATAGTGCTAGGGTTCCCAGTCTGTTCAGGTCATGAGGACCTGGTAGCCCACCCTCCTAATGCCAGCTGCAGCATGCCATCAAAGTGCCCAGGTCCCCAGCCTGTTCAGGTCACAAGGGCCAAGTAGCCCACCCTCCCCAAGCCAGCTGCAGTGCGCCATCACAGTGCCCAGGTCCTCAGTCTGTTCGGGTCATGAGGGCCCAAGTAGCCTGCCCTTCCCACATCAGCTGCCACATGCCATCACAGTGCCCAGGTCCCCAGTCTGTTTGGGTCATGAGGGCCAAGTAGCCTGCCCTCCCCATGCCAGCTGCAGTATCCCATTACAGTGCCCAAGTCCGCAGTCTGTTCAGGTCGTGAGGGCTGAGTAGCCCACCTTCCTCACGTTTGCTGCAGCACACCATCACAGTGCCCAGGTCCCCAGTCTGTTCGGGTCATGCGGGCTGAGTAGCCCATCCTCCCCACATCAGCTGCAGCATACCATCACAATGCCAAGGTCTCCAGTCTGTTCAGGTCATGAAGGTCAAGTAGTCTGCCATCCCCATGCCAGCTACAGCATGCCATCACAGTGCCCAGGTCCCCAGTCTGTTCGGGTCATGAGGGCTGAGTAGCTCACCCTCCCCATGCCGGCTGCAGCACCCCATCATAATGCCCAGGTCCCCAGTCTGTTGGGATTGTGAGGGCCAAGTAGCCTACCCTCCCCACACCAGCTGCAGCATGCCATCACAGTGCCCAGGTCCCCAGTCTGTTCAGGGGCGTGAGGGCAGAGTAGTCTGCCCTCCCCATGCCAGCTGCAGTATGCCATCACAGAGTCGATGTCCCCAGTCTGTTGGGGTTGTGAGGGCCCAGTAGCCTTCCCTCCCCACACCAGCTGCAGCATGCTATCACAGTGCCCAGGTACGGATCCTGTCCCAAAGCATTCCTGAACTTGGTGTCTGTGAAATATAACTGATTGTTTTTTCATAGCAATTTAATCTGGATTGTGACTTGATTTTGACTGTTTTACCCTGCTCTTCACTGTACCTTTACTCTACCTTCATTCTCCTGCTCACTGTTCCTTGCTACCTGATCTCCTGCTATCACCCTCCCACTCCCTCTGGCCTCCATTGTTCCAGTATCTTAAAACTGTGTTTCTTTCCTCTGCAGGTCCCCAGTCTGTTTGGGTCATGAGGACTGAGAAGCCCACCCTCCCCATACCAGCTGCAGTACACCATCACAGTGCCCAGGTCCCCAGTCATTTTGGGTTACGTGGGCTGAGTAGCTCACCCTCCCCACATTAGCTGCAGCACACCATCACAGTTCCCACACTAGCTGCAGCACCCCATCATAGTGCCTAGGTACAGATCCTGTCCCAAAGAGTTCCTGAACTTGGCGTCTGTGAAGTACAACTGATTGTTTTTTTTTTTGTTGTTTTTTTTTTGCTTTTTTGTATTTGTTTTTTTCTTAATCTCTTTTTCCCTGGCTTCTTGGTCGGCACCTCTTATCCAGGCATCCTTCGAGTATCTGGCCACTATCCGGTCTCTCCCCCAGCTTCATCATGAAAGGCCATCACCTTCTTCCCCAGCAGCTTACCCCCCATGATGGTGAGCCCCCAACTCACCTGCCAGGACAGGATCCAGTTCCAGTGATCCCCCTCTGAAACCAGGGCACCCATAGGACGGCCATCAAGCTGCAGCAACCAGGAAGCAATTTTTTCCCCTGATTTTTCACCCCCCTGTGGTGCTTGGTGTGCAGTGATGCCATCGACATGGACTTGCATGCTCCCGTGTGCATCATCTCAGGCCTCTGCCATGTTCTGTACCCCCTAGTAGAGGAGTAATTTTGGTGTCAAGGTTGGGAGGGGACCTCACTTTCAACCAGCCTTGGATCGTGAGTGCTGTGCTGTCTACCAAAAAGTAAATCATCTATGAAAAATACCATTATTTCTATCAACATATCTTTGAAAGCTAATACATACAGGGAAAACACTGAAGACACTGCAGGAGATCATACGCTGACTGGCACAGCCCACCTCTCACCTCCTTGAACGGCTGCCAAATGGGAAGACATGGAACATGCGTCCAATGTACAGTACTGGCTACATGGCCATCCCCTGTATTGTACAGGGAGAGTGCACTATGTACTGTACAGGGTGCATGGTCCCTGTACAGTACACAGGTCACACGCTCTCTGTACAGTACATGATCCATCCACACTCCCTGTATAATACAGGAGATGCACACGTGCCATGTAATGTACATTGGATGTGTGCTCCACGTGTTCTTATTCGGTGGCCAATTGAGGCAGTGAGAGGTGAGCTGTGCTAGTTGTCGTATGGTCTCCTGCCACACCCGCCCTTTAGGTAAGGGTGGGTTGGTAGCCAATTCAACCCATGTTTTCAACCCCCTAGTGCAGTCACTGGCTGATTGCTCCTCCTTATTGTGTTTAAAGCAGCAGTTACTTAAGCAATAATGCACGACAGGGTGTGTGTCATGCTGGGATAACGTCACACCTTGGGAGGTTGAAGCGAGTGCGTTCAACACCTGAGAAGTGACATTACCCCAGTACGACACACACCCTGGAGTGCATTATTGCCATTATACAATGGCTCAGTGTGTTAAATGATACTGAAAAGATTGAAAAAAGGAAAACTAAGGCAGTTTTACTGTATTTTTGTAGTGTGGTAGCACACTTGTTTAAAAAAAAGGTAATTCTTTTGACCACTAGGTGCTGCTGTTTTGTAGGAGTAGGCTTGCTCTTTAGCCCAGCTGTAGATCAGTGTCCCCCCCCCCCACACACACACACACACATCTGTGTTTTAGATCTTCCTCTTTCTCTGTAGGTGTCTTTTCTTTTTTTTTCTTGGGGGGGGTCTCTCTGCTTTTGCCTGTTACTTTTATTCAGGTGTCCTGTTGCCTTTGCTGGTACCAGCTCACAGAACAGAGTTGATCGACGACTGACTTGCAGGGACAGAGAGACTTGTGGTTTACAAGTCAATACATAACAGTAAAGTTACTTGGTCCCCCTGTTTTTTTTTTTTTTTATAGATAATTCCTTTTGTTGTAAATTACTGTCAAAAACTGCCTCTGCGTGTGGCATTTGACTGAAACGGATGGCGTAGCGCATGCCTGGCACCTGACATAAAGGGTAGCGAGACAGATGTTAGGCATAGCCATAGGCAGCAGCAGGTTCTTCTTTGATATGCAGAGTGGGGACACATTTTTTGCTAGGGAAATTAATTTTCTGTTAAAAAGGCTCCCTACTCACTTGTGCCTCTGTGTTTGTGGTCGTTTGGTGTATAGGAGTCGGGGGACAGTGAAGTTGGTTGGTGCGGAATGGTGATTACTGCAGCAGAATTTAACACGGAGTCGGGCACAGGATGGAGTAATTTCTTTTTATTTTGGTGTGGTCAGGTGAGCCTGACCTTGATACAGTGATGTTATACTGGGGTAACTTCACTGTTTAGGGTGGCAACTGACCCATCAGAGACAAGGATTCTTTCATGCCATTGTATAATGCTGCTTTAAACATATTCAGGAAGTAGAAAGAGCTACATCTACACTGGTAGTTTATTTTTTTGTTCACAAAATGAACTACCCCCACCTTTCAAGCCCTCCAACAGTGTCCACACCACTTCATCCACAGTCCACTCACCTGCAGGGTTTGATGTTTTTTAAATTACTTTAACTCTGGTAACATAACGCAGAAGAAAACACTGGAGTTGCATGTTAGGCTAACCAAATAACTGCCCGGGCCCCTCCCCCAAACCCACCCAGCCAGCACTTCACAGCAGCCCCTACCAAAGCAGACATAATCAGGCTCAGTTGTATGTACCAAGCCACTTCAACAACAAAATTGTCGAAGGACTTGACAGCAACAACACTTTGCCGACGGTGATTATATAGTCGTGGCAAAGTTTGAGGACCACAACAGCGCAACATGGGATTTATTGTTTGCAGGGAGCTCTGCCCCCCGCACTCCCTAGAATTATAGATTCTCAACTCCGGGGGAGCGGATGTCGGGGGAAAATGTCGCACACCAGCAGTCAGCGTCTCAGACCGTTGCGACAACCCGTTCGAAACTGTGGTTATCAAATGGGTTGTGTCACTGTGGGGGATTCATTGTAACAGTATCACTGTTACAACGCACACCGGCTCAGTCAGAGTCAGGTGGCACACAGGAGAGATGCTAGACAGCACAGCATTGACTGACTACAGACAGTAGACAGGACCAACACAGCACAACAGAGAAGACCACCAATAAACATAATAATTAAAATTAAACACCACCTACCCATGCCTTCTTGCACACTAGAGCCATGTTAGCTCAAGTTGAGAAACTAATAGTGCCGTTTTGCTCTGCTAGTGGTCAGTGGTAGAGGCGTAGAGCCACTGGCCCACTCCCGTCCAGACACACTACGCTACAGGAAGAGAGAGAGCCTCACAGATTGCATCAGGCTTCTTTTCCCAGGCACTTCCTGACTCTGACTGGCACCAAATGAAATGGCCAATAGTGTGTGGCCCCTGCCAGCCCGGAACCACCCTGACTGTGCAGACTGGAATTCTCTCCCACCACCACCTCTGTTTATTGCAGCAGTTTTGTGCATAGTGTCTTCCCATGACATGAGTATTGCTGTTGCTACCCCCCCATATTGCTGTTGCTACCCCCCCAATCACTACTCGGCCCACTCATGACCCACCACTGCAGCACCACCAGTAACCAGACTCAATCCTACCAGTTAGTTGCTGCTTGCAGCCCTTGTCTCATAATCAGTCTGCTGTCCTGTCCGCTTTGTTCAGTACTTTTACAGCCTCTGAGTCCAGGCAGACAGTTCCACAGGCTTACTCAGTGCAACCAAATGTTCTGACCAACCGACCTAAATTCAATCACTCACAGTATGCAGGGCCTGCCCTGCTGCACCACTCAATCCGATAAGGACTCCCTCCGAGCCTCACTGTCTCCCGAGTCCCACATGAAGCAGGCAACTTGAGGTACTGGCAAGCAGAGCAGTAGCAGGCAGCTCCTGGATGAGGCAGACAGACATGGCAGCATTCAGAAAGGCAGACAGGAGGGAAAGGATGCACCAAACATGACAGCACCATGGTCTTGACGCCAGCCCATCCTGACTCCTCACTCGGTGTTGGCGGCGGTACATGTTTACGCTACTTTCAGGTGTGGTGACTGCAGTCTGTCACTTTTTCCCTTCGTGCCACAACTCAGTCCTACTCCTCCCAGTTCTGGTCAGGCCAGTTTGTGAAACAGTGGCTCCCTCCCCCGCCCCTCTATCTGTCACCCTAACCTGCCTCTCTGTCTGTCACTCTCTCGCGGCTCCCACCAGTAAAACCCAAACACCACCACCCCCAGCACAGCAGGCTTCAGAGTCCCTCCTAGCCCACAGCAGGCAGCAGCAGCAGGAATGTAAGGGCTGAATGTTGGGGGTGATAAATGTGATCACCCAAATTGTTGGGGGGGACTTGTGCCCCCCATCACCCCCAATAATTATTCCCCTGCCCCCTACAGTTGCGGCACCATGATGACCCACCCCATCCTCTGCTAGGGGTCAGGCACACAACAACTGAGATTCCCCCCTTCCCCAGAGATGGAGAGCAGTCCATCGGATGCTCGATCTATCTCCCACCCACCGAACCACGATGACCCCTGCTCGCTCCCAAACATTAGTCACTGGCATGGCGTGAGGTGTAGCATCCAGCGCCTCAACCCTCAGTGCCACCAGGCCACTGATTGTTTTTTAATAGCAATTTAATCTGGATTGTGACTTGATTTTAACTGTTTTACCCTGCTCTTCAATGTACCTTTACTCCAACTTCATTCCCCTGCTCACTGCTCCTTGCTACCTGATCTCCTGCTTTTGCCCTCCCTTCCCCTCTGGCCTCCATTGTTCCAGTACATTAAAACTGTGTTTCTTTCCTCTGCAGGTCCCCAGTCTGTTTGGGTTGTGAGGGCTGAGTAGCCTGCCCTCCCCTTACTAGCTGCAGCACGCCATCACAGTGCCCAGGTACGGATCCTGTCCCAAAGCTTTCCTGAACTTGGTGTGCAGTGCCATGTAGCTTTCCTGAGTTTCAACTCTGCCTCCCCTCCACCTGTCCTGAGTTCAGCTACTCTAGAGCTCCTAACAAGCTATTCTCCTCCGTACCTTGAACAGTGATCATTCAGTCTCCCTTCCTTCCTCACTACAAATATACTCCCCTGCCTCTACCCCCATTGACCTAACACCTCCAAGCAAATACCCTCCCCTCCTCTTTCCTGCTCTGATTGTTTGAAGGTTGTAAATGAGATCTTGATCAAGTCATGCTCTGTTTGTGTGAAGGTACTAAATAAGGTTTTTGAAGGGTTCTCACTTCACGATCAGTATGTGTTTAGTGTTTTTAAAGTAGCGAAAGTTCATATATTCCTGAGCCTCTGCACTAAAACTAACCTTCCGGGTTTATTAATAGAGCCGCATTTTTTCATGTTGGTCTCTGTTGTGATGCGATCAGTGTTGAAATTGAGTAGTGGAGGATGAAGCCTGATTTAGCAGGCATCGCACCACCGCCTCACCACTTTATCAGCTTAGTGGGTGCATCACGCACCTTTCAGCAAATGGAGTGCCCCTGCATCCTCCGTATTCTAAGATTTCGTCACTTTGAAATTAAAATACAGCAAGTTGTGGAAAGTAGAAAATGTCACTCTGCTGTTAAAAGCCAGCCAGAGGGTTAGCATTTCGGTGCAGGAGCCCAGGATGTGGAGCTTTCCTTGCTTCGCCCAGCCCACTCCCATCATGCTACTCAAGTTATCTTCACTTATCCCTTACATCCCCACCTCTTTCCATGACTAGCCCACCACCCTGTCAATTGCCATTCTCGTAGCCTGTATTCACTCTGTGACAACCTCTCAATTCATCACCTCTCCCTTCAATCCCCCCTCCTTCTCTCCCACCTATCGCTCCTCCGGCTGTTCCCTCTGCCTACCCTTTCACTCTCCCTTCCTCTCCTTTTCACCTCACCCCTACAACCTGGTTTCCATGCACTCCTATCAACTTGGTTATGTCCCTCCACTCTCTCCCCAAAGCCACTATTCAGTTTCTATACCCCCAATCCCCACTCGGCCCTCCGCTCCCCTGTCCCTTCCCCGGTGCATCACCCCTACGACCATCATTTCTGCCTTGTTCCCCCACCCATCTCGCTCATAACTTTCCACCTGACTTATTCCTTTCCTCCCTAAATTTTGAGTTCCTCTACCACTGCTGCCCTTCCTCCACCTCTCATCCCATCCCCCTCCGATGAAAGCAGAGATGCCAGATCTTAGCCATCTTCTCAGTTCTCCTCCTCCTACTAGCATGGGATGTGGAGCGCAACTCAGGTCCTCCCTCCAACTCACTACCAAAGGGGTCTGCAGATCTTCCACCTCAACACCAGGAGTCTCCTTCCAAATCTTGACCATCTAAAAGCCTGGACCTCCCTGCACACACCTGATGTCCTCTGCATATTGAAAACTTGGCTTTCTGCCAGAATCTCTGACTCACTCCTTGCCCTACCTGACTACACTCTGCTCCACTAGGACAGAGCTAAGTAAGATGATGGCGTGGCCATCTATATTCGTTCCACCTTCCTGGCCACTATCTCTCACTGAGTAACAATCCATGCCTCCCACAAACTACTCCTCCTGAAAATTCCACTCCCCTCCTCCAATTCTCTCTTCATCAGAGTCCTCTATATGTCCCCTAAGTACTCTTACACCACCCTCCCTATCATTCTCTCAACGCTTGTCTCCCTTGCCTCTCCAGGTGAACTTATCCTCCTGGGCGACTTTAATCTAAACTGGCTCTCCCACCCCCTAGCTATCTATCTACATCTATAGAATCCCTCAACCTCTCCCTACTCATCAGTGAACCCACACATTTCAATGCATGCACCAGTAATCACTCCCTCCTAGACTCTCACCCCCCACCAGATCATTGCTGCTGGCACCCTACCAGATTCTTTCAGAGACCATTGTCTTACATACTGCGTTAGGAAACTTCACCTTCCCAAGGCCTCCCCTAAGTATGTTTGGCACAGGTCCCCCAGATCCCCAGACACTGACGCCCTACTGTCTGACTTCTTCACTGCTCACTGGTCTCCCATCTATGCCTCTCTTGATGCCGATGAAGCCCTCGCCCTCTTCACCAATATCTTCAACAGGGTCTGGTATGCACACACCCTGCACAGAAAACTGCATGTCAGAAGTAAACACCACCCTTGGATCTCTCCCCATCTAATAGTCCTGTTCAAAGCCATGGACCAGGCGTGGGCTATGTATAAAGCCTCTGCCAATCCCGCTGACCTCCAGAATTACAGGACCCTTCAAAACACTTGCACCAAGTCAGTCCACTCAACTAAAGCCCTCTACTATCAGTCCCAACTCAACTCTAATTTACGCTTCCCAACCAACTTTTGAAAAGTCCTTCACTCTCTTCTCGACCCCCCCTGCCAACTCCTCTTCCCTCTCTCTTCTAGTGAACAGCACATTAGTCTCTGACGCTCCTCCATCACCTGCCACTTCAATAGTATCTTCACCATCTGCACTCTTCCCAATCAATCCCACCAGCCCCTTCAAAATCCCCATCTTCCTTTGACAATGTATTCTTCTTCCCCCTGGTATCGCCTCAGGAAGTCTTCACCAAGCTATCCTCCCTCAACCCAACAAAGCACAGCACTGACAGGTTAGATCCAAGGTTACTAAGGCTCTCTGCCCCTGCAATAACACCCCCCTCACCTACATACTGAATCAATCTTTCTCTATCTCAACCATCCCACAAGCCTGGAAGATGGCCAAAGTCTTACCCCTTCATAAGGGAGGTGGTCCTAGATCCCCTTGGAACTACCATCCTATCTCCCAATGTCTTGCCCTAGTGAAACTCGAGGAGACCATCATACTCACTAGGCACTCTTCCTTTCTTGATAGCAGTTCCTTCCACACTCCCTTCCAATCCAGTTTGAGGAAGTCCCACTCCATGGTTTCCTCCCTCCTCCTCATAATGGACTCCATCCATACTGGTATGGAAGAAGGCCACATTACGTCTGCCATCTTCATCGACCCAGTGAAATCCTTTGATTCAGTGTTCCACCATCTCTTCCTCAGCAGATTATCTTCCTCGGGCATCACTTCCTCTGTATTGTTATGGTTCCAGTCCTGCCTCTCTAACCACCAGCAGACTGTGCAAGTCAGTGACACTCTCCCCCTCATCAATGCAAGTGTTCCCCAAAGTTCTATCCTGGGGCCAATACTATTCTCAATCTTTATTAACAACCTTCACCCCGTAGGCATCACAGCCCACTTACACATGTATGCCAATGATACTGTGCTCTCTGTCAGGCCCCTCCAGTAATGCTATTGAAGCTCCTCTTTAGCTTGACTTCCTCAACATTCTTTAATGGTTCAGTACAAACCAACTCACAAAGGATACTAAAACCACTGTATCAGTGACCTTTGGCTCCTCCCAGAAACTCATTAAACTCAGGTCCACCCCAACTTTCACACCCCCAAAGGCACCAAATTAGATACTGTATCAGCCTTTAGATATCTTGGGAGTCTGGCTTGATCCCAGGTTAGACTTCCTCCACCACATTGTCTACCTACATGCCAAACTCCACCCCTAGCTGAGAGCTTTGTATCTGTCTAAAGACTGTTTAATCCTCCCTACTCGCTGTGAGCTTGTTACTTAGTTGATTTTTCCCTGCTGGATTACATGGCTGTGGTATATAGCTTGGTTCCCTCCTCCTCACTTACTTGAGTTGATACCCTGTACAACGCCTTCTGCTGTTTTGCCACCAATCTTCCTCCCCTTACTCACCATTATTCATTATACTCTACACTATCTGTCCTTCCTCTCCCCCTCTGCTGTCAGTGGCATAGTGTATCCTTCATTGCTAAATGCTGGTGTAATTCTCTCCCTTCCTATCTATCCTCCCTCCTCTTGCCTGCCTGCACTTCTGATTACCCTCTCCGCTCTAGAGACTCACCCACCTTTTCAATCCCTCAGATGTACTTCAGTGCCAGGCAATCTTCTTTCTCCTACCTCCTCCCCCTTCTCTGGAATGGGCTCTTATCCCCTTTACGGATCTCCCCCTCCCTTAAACACCAGCTGAACCTCTCCCCCCAGCTCTCCTGCCCCCATTTTCCCACCCAGGCCTCTAGTAGATACTGTTTTGGTATGTAAATATCTGTTTACCCCATGTTACATACTGTACTTTGCTGTTGAATCCTTGATTTTGTTTTTTTTGTCTAATGTTACCACTATTAGATTGTAAATATTTGTACATTGTTCCTCATCTCTATCCACTGTGTTGCACCTGAAAACAAGCCTCGTTTCAGTGTGCCTTTCACAGTTACCAACTTTTAAAATAAAAAAATAAAATAAGCATTTATTAGTTTTTTCCATATTTCATTACTTTTTAGAACTATGCTCAAAATCCCTATCATGGGCTCATATCTGTATGTATATACTGATTTGATATCCTGCCATCTAATTTGGGGCCCAAAATGCTTTTGCATGTATTATACACCATCACCTTCAGTGTTGGCTGGGGCTGATTTTTTATTTATTTTTGGCATGCCTTTTAGATATAATGTGAGCCTTTCCCCTTTCTACATCTCTTCTTCCCTTTTATATTCCCCGTTCATTACTTTTTCCAAGTTCCCTATTCTCTCACTGTGTGTAGATCCATTTTTTGTCCTTTCCTGATTATCTTTTGTCCCTTTTTCAATATTTTTGTTTGCAGTTGTATTATATAACAGCTTATTTTCCCCTTCCTCACTGTGGCAGGTGCAGTTACACTTATTTGTCTTCTTATCTTTATTTCTTACACTTTTATGCAAATTAGTTTGTTGATTTTCCTTATTTAATTACTCTACTAATTTTGCAGTTTCTCTTTCCTCTCTATCCATGACCTGTTTCGTAATAATTTGTATTTGCGTTCGGTTGTCTATTGTTTGCTTTTTGTGAGCTTTGCTTCCTGCCTGATTATTGGGGTCATCTTTTCTTAATTGTTGGCTTTCTAATATCAGGGTAGTCAAATTAACTAGTTGTGTTAAGTGATTATTATTTTAATATCTTCACTTGACCTGACAGTACCTTTTGAAATGCAGTAAGTAATGCATATAATTTAGATTGCATCTAAAAGAGTCACTGTGGAGAACCTGGTAGTACCAGAGTTCATAGTGGGTGTGGAGATGGGATTCATGCTACATTATTCAAGGAACTAGTCAGAGCCCTTGAGGACACAGTGCTACTTAATGTACCAGGAAGAACTAACAGTGTAGGGAAATGTGTGGATCACAACTGATTCCCATTGGTCATGTGCAGAAGATAAGACAAAACTGTAGGTATCAAGACTTGGTGTAAAAGGGTAGGAATAAGCAATGGTACAATCCAGAGAATATGTTAAATTTCAGTAGATAGATGGGAATGTATCAGGATATTCCCCCTCCTTTCCACTCTGGACATACACCCAGCCCCACTTTGTATATCATTGACTCAGTCCTATCACAGTGCTGAGTACTTCATGACTTATCCCCACCTACTTTGGAACAAGTGGACACTTTATGGAGCTCATCACAGCCAGTAAGGGTCAAAGCCTAAAGGGAGGCAACACTGGGTCTGGTCACAGTCATGAGGAAATCATTTTCCTCTTTACAGGTACCCTACCCTCCTGTTCCTAAGATGTTGACATGCACATCCGTTCACTGATGCATGCGTATGCTCTGCATCCCCCCATGAGCTACTGCCCTGCTGCCTAATTGAGATCCAGCATCTCAAGATCATGGTGCACAATTTGTCAAGCACCTCTTAGCCTAACCGAGCACATTGTTAGAGTAGTGGAATGATGGTACTGCCAGCCCCAGGGACAGTGAGCATTGCCACACTCAGCACTACTGTCCCATCTACCAGAACATGGGGATCCAAGTCCATGATAGGAACCCAGTTCATCCAATGGTAGAGCAGTGCACATCCTCAAAGCCATCTGGTGGTCCTGGGATCATGATTTTTAAGAATGAGGAGATAGTTTCTGGATGGGAGCAGTAAAGTGAATATCAAACATTTTTAGGATGTTATCAGGGGATAGAGGACAGAGTGGAGACAGGTACTGTATTTGCAGATGACCAGCTCAAGGTCAGACCACTAAAGCAGTAGGTAAGGCTAGAGGGATGTTGGGGTGTATTAGTAGGGGTATCACAAGTTGTGAGAGGGAGGTAATAATCCCTCCTCTTTACAAAATGCTGGTTAGGCTTCTGTGATTTTCTTAATCTGTCCCAAACACTGATTTCTCATGGTGACTGCGTTATTCTGCGCCATAAATGCAAAAACACATTTTGGCCAGGATGTGAAAAATGTCAGCTGCACTGTTCATAAGGAGGTGTGTAAAAATGCCAATGTTGAAAATCTGGGCGAAAAATATTACAAATTTAGAGATTCACGAGCATGGGTAAAGCCGCTACTGTGACGCTCATGCTACAGTCATTTTTGGAATTTTTTCACAAATTTGCAACATAAGCTTTTACAGCCCACCTCATGAACAGTGACACTGCTGTTTTGTTAATCAGTCCCAAAAGGTGATTCCATGTAGTGACCGTGAAATCACCTTTCGGGACTGAATAACGAGATGACAGTGACTGAATTCATGAGGTGGGGTCCCAAGAACCCCATGTTGAAAATGTGGAGCCAAAATTCACAAAAATGGCTGAGATATGTACCAAAGTTTAAAAAAAACATTTATGCCATTATACAGCTTACCGGTATTTCTTCAGTTCATGGTCGGCTTTGAAGAGTGCAGACATGTTCCCGGTCCACCGAAGATTGTCATGCCAGGCTCCAGAGGTAAGTATGGGGTGAGGGAGGGGTGTGGGGAGGTGGGATGCACAGAGGGTGAGTGAGGGTTGGGGGAGGGGACATGGGACTTAATGAGGGACCATTTTCTTTTTTTATAGGATTTAAAAAAAAAAAAAAGAAGACAATGCAGAACACTTTTGGCATGCTGGGGTGGTCTTCCAGCATGCCACCTGGGTGTTTATTGGGGGGATTTGGCACCCCCCATTGGCCATACAGTGTGCTGGACAGGAGGGGGAGTGCATGAGCCCAGGGGGATTGGGCACCCCCTCAGCACAGAACAAATGGGGGGGTGCATCATGCCAATGAGGATTGAGCTACCCCATCAGCAAATGAACTGGAGAGGAGGGTATGCCAATAAGTGGGATTGGGAACCCCCGAGTCAACTTACATGGGGACTCTGAGGCAGACGGGGAGAGCCGCTGCCATGTTACTTGAAATGTTACACCAGGCAAGGCACTGCCTTGCAATGACGGGTCACTCCCTCATTGCAGCGGTGAATTCATTTCTAGTTGGTGGCACACTGGCTGAACTAGTGTCAGGAGCAGTGTGCCACCACATTGGAAAAAGCAGGCCAAACCTCAAAAGGCAGTTGGGGCATTGGCCACCACAGTGCCGCACCTCCAAAACCACATTTCTCTTCTAAGCTGTCACGAAATGTTTCTTGTGCATGTGCGCAAGCAAACATAAAAAATAGCAGGACAAGGGGACACAGCATGAGAGTAGAGGGAGGCCGATTAAGGAGTAATGTGAGGAAATTATTTTTCACAGAAAGGGTGGTGGATGCATGGAATGGCCTACCTCAGGAAGTGGTGGATATGAATACAGTGCAGGGTTTCAAACAGGCATTGAATAGGTATAAGGGAGCAATACAGATGAGTATGAATAAATAGGCCATTGACAGAGTAAAGGCCGATTGCACATTCATAAGGTAGAAAAAATGGGCAGACTGGAAGGGCCTGCCGGTCCTTATCTGCCATCAACTTCTATGTTTCAGTATATTTCTAGTGGTATGACAAGGGTAATTTACACATCGGATGAAGCTGTAGTGTCCTCTGTATTTTTGAATTTTTGCAGTACACAGAAGAAATACTGTTCCTGCGTTCCAATTTGCTGTATTTTTAAACCTTACTTTTGTTCTGCTTATTATTTGGAGTTATTGATTTGGTCAGTTTCTCTGTAAGGAAGAGCTGCAATAAGAGAAGTGCTTTAAACCCATTCAAATGCATAGCAAGAGGAGAAAGAAGGTAGGAAGGCAATACAGTCATTAGGCCAGAGGGCATTCTATTTATGACCCAAGCAAAGAAAAGGCTATAGCAAAGTTCCCAGGGGCCCTAGCAACCAGAATGACAAACCCTGATCATGTTCTGCTACTGAACATTTCATATGCATGGCCAATTGAATACTTTGAAATATAGCTCCATTAAGACTGTCTCAGCATAAGTTTTTTTTTTCCTTAGCGTCCACTATGAGGAAGTGAAAGAAAATGAGCAGGAATGATTCAGAAACTTTTGCTGAAATGCAGGAGGCTTTTTTCCAAATTAGATTTTTTCCTTACTGCTATCAACAGTGTGCATATTTACCACTCTGACCTTGTCTTTAATGCATGCAGACCATATTTTATATTTCTGATTCTGATAATAAAATAAATACAAGGAAATCATGATATATTGTTCATGATTTGTTGGGAAAAACAGGCTTTTAATGCCTGGTTCTGCAGATGTATGTCCATGTACAGGATTATTTTGCCACAAAAACATGACTTTATACTAACAGAACAATGTTACTTGTTAAAATAGACAAGAATTAAGCTTAATAAATCCCTTTATTTGATTTTTTTTTTGTAGCCAAGATAGCCCAAGTGAGATATAGCATATTTTCTGTGCAGACCTGTGTTTATCCAGCTTTATAGGTTGAAGGATTTAAAGGAGTATTGGTCAAAATTTGCAAAAACATGTTGCTCAGAGTATTTTGATTTGTGTGTGTAGTCCTTGTGTGTCTTTCCCTTTGTTTGCTAGTAAGAGTTTTTTTCTAAATTATCATGTTAGTTATATGGAAGTGTTATGGCCCCTGGGGATCTTCATCTTAGCAAGGTTTATTGGTCTTCTTTTTTCTACAATTCCTCCTGTCCCATGTGACAGTGGTGTGTCTGCGACCACTGATTCAGCAAGTACTATAGGAGCCTTATGTTCTGGCCTCCACTAAATAGCTCTAATTCAGTATTTTTGTTTTCTATGTGAATGTCAGGTCTACCCAACAAGAGTGAATGTTTTTCTTTTAGAACTTTTCATTTCATCAAACTACACACAGTCATAAAATGCACACAGGTCGCCCCAGATTATCAATGCTATGATTAATAAATAATCTAGCTGTTTTCTTACAAAATAACCCACTCACTTAGCCCTCAAGTATTTGCTGAACTGTAAATGTAGCCATTGGTGCTTAGTGGATAATGAAAATTACTTAATATCACAGCTCTGCTCAGCTGTTGCAAATTGACTCTAAACCAGTGCTTGCTCAATCCATGGTCCCAGCTACATCACTGTCACATGGGAGAGGAGGCATTGTAGGAACAAGAAGAACAGTAAACCATGCTAAGATGGAGATCCCCAGAGGCCATAAAACTACCCTAAATTAGCCAGTTAATTGAGAAAAAACTCCTAATAGCAGACAAAGGGAAGGACACACTCAAGACTACACACACACAAATCAAAACACTCTGCACAACACATGATTTTGCAAATTCTGACTGTACTCTCCTTTAAGCACTAGGAGAACAAGTAAATAGTATATGGTCACACATTTAGTCAGCAGCTGTGGTGGAATCTGAATCTGGGATACCCTTTTTTGTAGTTTGGTACTGTAGCCATTGTTTTACACTGCCATCCCTTCCATACATGAAAGTCTCACTTTTTGTGAATAGTAAAGTACATATTTGGTTATAAAATTGCAACCCAAACATTTGAAATGACACCTGAATAAGGTGATGTACAATTCATTTTTTTCAATTAAGTATATATAGTCATAAAGATGAAACAATGCTGAAAACTGTACTAAAACTAAAGCCTTTCATTAATGTATCAGCTGATAGATCAAAACATCATTTAGGTTTGACAGTGAAAAATACTACAGGGAAAATATGAATGAGATAAGAAGCAGAGCATTTAATAAACTTCAATGAATTTTAATTAATATCACCAGTACCAGGCAAGTGTTACACATGTCATCCTGCATCGAAGTATACTGACAATGTATGCCAGTTGCTAGACCTGGGTTAGATGCATTTGCATATTTTCCATGCAAGTTTGATAAACACCCAACACAAATACTTTGCTTTTCTTATGTTAATGTTACATAGTTTGCAAGTAGCTTTTTAAAATTAGCAGTGTGTGTGTGTGTGTGTGTGTGTGTGTGCATGCACGTGCCTGTGTCTGTGTGTATCTTGGACCAGTGTCTGCATATCAGCAGGATCAGGATAGGGACATAGACTGGAGATGTTCCTATGATGACAGAAGCAGTTCCTGATGGCCAGAACAGCAAAGGGCCCAGGTCAGATATTTGGGGAACCCACTGGTTATAGTCAGGTTTTTAGAGTTCATACTACCAAGGTAGTTCTGAAACTAGCAACGGGTATAGTCACCACTCCTACAGTCTGTTGCTTGTTTAGGAGAATTTGATAATCAACTAAGTCAAAAGTCTTAGATACGTCTATAAAACAGGCCCCTGAAACCAGTCCATGATCAAATGAGTTCTGTACAGTAGGTCATTAGTCAGGTTGACCAGTGCAGTGGACCATACAATAATTGTGCTGTTTATTATTAACCTTTGGGTATGCGTGTGCTGATCACATGTAGAGAAGGGTCTGAAACAGCTCAGTGAAAATGTGCACTGGGGTCCAATTATGTTTGTACTTTCCAAAAATATTGTGTTGTGTACATTTTTTAATTCTGTGTATTATATTTAACTGCCATCTTATGACTGCCAACTATGAGTAGATTTAACATTATCAGCACAACTGTAGGAACTTTTCTAAAAGAAAATTATCAAGTAAACATCTGTACATTTGCAGATTCCCAACGTATTTGTAAACATAGACCATATATTTTATTTTTAAATGTGCCAAAACTGATTAGCCTAGAGTTCACTCATTCTTTCTTTGGCAGCCATTTTGAATTAAGGTTGAACAGTAGAACTGAGCAAAATGAGTACTTTCCTGGGGTACTCATGGGTGTATATCATTAAAGGGATATACATCTGGTTCACAAAACCATGAAATGATTCATTAAAGTTGATTCCAGTGTGGCGTCATAGTCTTCTGAACAATGTGTTTCTGTAAACCGTTAGAGTCAGATCTAGTCATCAGTTTACTGGTAAGAAGACAGTCAATTTGAAGTCCACTAAACAATTGTAGGGGCATTGGTCATGGTACAGAGCCCTAAAAATTAAAAACAAAAATGAATAAAATTCATATTTATTGGATATCAGTACGAATTGTCAAAGGAATTAGCGAATGAAGCTATTCAAAGAAAATTCGATGTGATACTTATTCAGGCAAGATGCTTATTAATCACATTAATGTATATGAGACAATATTTCTCACTTCACGTACTGAACTGCTCAGTGAAAACTAGGTTCTGTATACCATCGTTCTTAACATATTCATCTGTTATGATTTATTTAATTTTTATTTATTTATTGAAGTAGTTGTAAAGGGTAAACACACAGAGATTAGGAATAAATCTAATTTACAGATGTGACTTGGGGTGTGTGTGGGGGGAGAAGCAAACAGGAGGAATACAGGATAAATAAATTAAACATATTGTAGATATGCAGATAAACAGTAGTGGATAGACAGTTACCGAATCATTCAAACATATTGCAGAAGATAATGCAATACACATCAAAAGATGGCGACCGAGAGTGACCATAAAAGGGCAGATTTTATTTTTATGTAGGTTTATAATGATCTGCTTTGCAGTCCCTCCCTGCTTCCTTCAAGGTCAGTGTACTGCTTGAAATTAATTTTAAAGGGACACTGACAGGTTTTAGCTGATTTTTGTGCAACAATGTAAAAGTATACAAGCAGACACCTTTACTATTGAAATTAAAAAGCACACTACTGAATCAGTTTAAAAAAAGCTGTGTTTTTTTTAGATATTTCTGATTTTTTCAATATTTACCATCCCGGCTGAAACTCCCGCAGTGTACTCTCAATGCTCATTCACTAGTAGCACAGTGCCCAAGTGCCTGTCTTGCCTTTTTTCAAGTAGTGTCAGTAAAATGCATTTTCTAAGAGATGTCAGCTCCAGGAGTGTCCTAAAGTCAGTGTTCTCCATAGAAAAGTGCACTATATTACTTTATTGTTTGAAATAGTAACCTGTGAATCTGAGCATGCACAGTAGCTTCATGGCTACTACACATGCTCAGAACCATGGCTTAGTATTTCAAACAATAAATAAAGTAATATAGAGCACTTGTTTATGGAAAATGCTGACTTAAAGGAGAAGTCCACCCAAAACTTGAAAAAATATATGTTGTGCAGAGTGTTTTAATTTGTATGTGAAGTTCTAGTGTTTCCTTCCCTCTGACTGGTATTAGGAGTTTTTCCTAAATTAGTCTGCAAGCTTTAGGGTAGTTTTACGACCCCTGGAGATCTCCATATGAAACAGCTAATTGTATTCATTTGTCATACAGTGCACCTTGCTTCATGTGATGGTGATGTAGCAGAGACCATAAATCCAGCAGAAAGCATTGCTTTACAATCAGTTCACAACAGTACAGATGGCTATATTTTAAAATCTGTAGAATTCAGCTTGGTGACCACCCTCATCGTAAAGGTCTTACTGTCCTGAAAAACTTTGCTGCTGGTAATTTTTGTGCAGCTTGTAAAGCTTCCAAGAAATTTAGTTGGTTTGGCATGTGTGTGCTGAATGGTGGGTCTCTCTTACTTCACTGTCACATGAGACAAGATGCACTGTGGGAACAAGAAATACAATTAAGCTGTCAGGGATGAAGATCCCCAGGGGTTGTAAAGCTAGCATAAAGCTAGCAGGCTAATTTAGGAAAAACTCCTAATACCAGTCAGAGGGAAGGAAACAGTAGAACTTCACATACAAATTAAAACACTCTGCACAACATATATTTTTTCAAGTTTTGGGTGGACTTCTCCTTTAAGATCACTCTTAGAAAATGCATTTTCCTGACACTACTTAAAAAACTTGTTACGTGCGCGTGTTTACAGACGCTTGGGCACCATGTTACTAGCGCATGAGCATTGAGAGTAGACCATAAGAGTTTTCGCTTGGACAGTAAATACGGAAAAATGTTTCTTTTCTTTTTGTAGTTAATCTTTTTATAGCATAAACAACAAGAACACAACACACTAACGAATAACAACTCTTAACTGAATCAGTAAGTGTGCTTTTTTAATTTCAATAAAGGTGTCTGCTTATATACTTTTGCAATGGGGCATACAACTCAGTTAAAAGCTGACAGTGTTCCTTTAAGTAGTCTGCAATCACTTCTTTTATCCGAAGTATTTTTTTTTCCTTTTTGCTTTGCTAATTAGAACATTTTCTGCCTGACAGTACTAGGTGTGGAATAATATTCTACATGGAGGCTGACACAGTTCTGTTCCTCCTTATACATTATCAGCATTGTGACCTCATTGTGACATCACTAGTAACCAAGAGGAGTCAGTCTCCTGCTGCTTGATTGGCAACCTGTGATACATGTTACCAATTAGGCAGCAGAGCATGTGAGGTAACAGTGAATGAGGTCACATGCTATATAGTGGGAAGAATAAGACTGGATATGTCCACTTCCAGGCAAAGCATTGCTTCTCACATTACATTCAATACTATTAGGTTGAAAACTATTTAATTAGCACATAGAACAAGAAATACACTTTAGAAATAAAAAGTCATATGGGGCTGCTTTTGAAATTTATTAAATGTATCTGTCTGCTGTTTTTTGGTGCTACTAGCTCTTTAAATCATTCAGCCAGCATAAATTTACATAACGTATTTTTATTATTTATAGTTGTTTGGATTTTAAATAATATTGCTTAATACTGGATTATGTAGGCCGTGTTTTGTTTTTTACCAGCTCACAAAGATTTGCGTCTATGTCAAGCACATTAAAAAATCAGCCTCACATAATGAAATGGGAAAATTACTTGTTTTCCAGGTTATGGATGTTGCAGCCTCTAGTGTCTTAGTTATCGTTCAGCTTAATGACCTCTCACCAGTTTGATGGTGGAGACATGACAGACATAATAACTAAAACTGACATGAAACAGGCTTCAGTGTAAGTCATTTGTGTTGATATA
Source organism: Neoceratodus forsteri (assembly GCA_016271365.2). Lineage (NCBI taxonomy): Eukaryota > Metazoa > Chordata > Ceratodontiformes > Ceratodontidae > Neoceratodus > Neoceratodus forsteri. Next base: position 25,267,790 of record CM057453.1, read on the forward strand.
GTTCCATAAATTCTAACAATCTCTTCTGTCCTGAGCATCATTTTGCTGGTAAACCAAAAGTCATATTTACTATAAGCCCTGGAAGCCTTTCTGAAACCTGAAAAAGATTTGTGAAAACAGCCTGCAATAAAAATCACACATGCTTCATAAAACACTATTTGATAGATATCACTTGCGCCATTAAGAACTAAACGACAAAGGATGTAATTTCAGTTTTGGCATGCAATATTAATCGAAAGCCTTTAAAGCATCTTACTGATGGGAACTATGACAACATGACATTGAAGAATTATGGATTTGAGACATCTATCTTAATCAGATTTGCAAAGTAAACTCTAGAAACTATAAAGCAGTTTCATCCATCTCCACAAATTTCAACATATTTTGGCTTGCAATTTTAGAATGCTTCAAAATACAGAATAATCAATAAACCTCTATCTATTTAATATTTATCTGTATGATATATATTGAAGTATATTTAATTGAAGGAACAGCCTATGTTGTAGTAGAAGTAGTAGTAGTAGTAATTCTTTTCATAAGGTGCCCTTCCCTGGAGGCTCAGGGTGCCATACAGGTATTAACAGGCTGATAAAGCCAATACACACAAATAAATAATCAACATAAAATAACAAAATAATAAAAAATAAATATAAAATAATTTCAGTCAGTAAAATTAAAAACAGCAGCCGCATAATAGTGTGATACCCAGTGACCAAATTTTAGTCCCCGAAACCCGTCTAAACAGGTATGCCTGTAATCTCCTTTTAAAGGCCTCCAGCAAAGGAATCTGCCTCAGTACCCTAGGCAGAGTGTTTCAAAGCACAGAGCTGGCAACCTCTAACACACAGTCCGACAAGGATTTAAGGTAGGCCCTCAGAGGAGGAGCAAAGAGGGAGTGAGGACTAGAGAGCAAGCAGAGGATCTAACAGGTAGTCCAGGCCCAACCCATGTAGGGCTTTATAGGTTAGTAAACCAATCTTGAAAGTAATACACCACTTCGCAGGCAGCCAGTGCAGACCATGCAGGACCAGGGTCACATAAGTAGACCTCAGGAGGCCAGTCAGTAGCCTGGCTGCTGCATTCTGTGCCATCTGCAAGCATCATAGGGGCCCTCCACTAACTCCGTCAGAGGATCCAACATAACCCATGGTTCACAGTGTTGAATGCTGAGGAAAGATTAAGAACAAGAACTAACCATTCACCCCTATCTCTAGTCCTAAGGAGGGTCATTATGCACCCTGACCAACACTGTCTTGGTGCTATATCTAGATCTGCAACCAGATTGGAGGGGATCATAGATGTCACGATCTGTGAGGTGTGCCTCAAACCGTAGCACCACAACCTTCTCAATAGCCTTGCCTAAGAAAGGTAGGTTAGAGATGGGACAGTATTTCACTAGGAGATCTGGATCTAAGTGATGGTTTCTTCAGAAGGAGCTGAACCAGTGCATTTTTCAGTGCCACCAAGAAAACCCCCTTGAAAGGGAGCACTGAACTTTCCAATGAGCAGCAACCCCTAAAACCCAATGCAGTTCACTAGTAAACATATGGGGCCATGGGCTAGTTTGCAAAAAGTGGGCCACAGCTCCAAGATCACCTCACAGACCTCTTCCATCATGATTCACCAAAGCTCCCCCCCAAGACACCTGAGAACGTTCATGAGGTACAGGCTGCACTCCGCTGGGTTGTGAGAGTCAGCTTGGAGAGATCCTATCCCAAATAGAAGACACTCTGTCTGAGAAGAATCGAGTGAATTCTTCCCACTTAGGTGATGAACCTGCTCTGACTGACTGATGACAGGTTGAGTTTAATAACCTGTCCACAGTACAGAAGAGCTGAGCTGATCGAGTCCTCCCAGCCGCAATCTCCATGGACAGGAATGCTGCCTACTTATGGGACATTGCTCTTTATTCATCAGAATGAATAACCAAAGCTAGTTGGTTCTCCTGGGCCCTGGACCTCCCCCAATAGCACCCTAACCTCTGACCCCTGGTTTTCAACTCCCTAATCTCCCTATCAAACCATGGGGATCCTAAGCATGAGACCTGTGGTCCTACATGGGTAGGTACTACAGAGTCAAAGACCCCAGTATAGTCCTGTTAAAGGTCAGTACCATGTTCTCTGACTCTGAACCTGTCGCACATGCTGCCAGCATCCCCGAGATGTCTGGTACACCTTAATCCATACACATTTGTGTTTGCCAATTTTGTTACGTTATACAAATCTACGTAGTAACCAGATAGTGATAATAAAGAGGTCAACAGCCCAATAAAACATCTGTATGCAGTGTTTTTCATTCAGATAGTCAGATAAATGGATTAACATGGCGTGGATTAACCAGGTCTGACTGTACCACCTGCAGTCCTTCTAGCTTAAGCTCTGTTAAAGGGTGATGCTAAACCATTTCCATAGGGGTAGTAGTACAGTGGGCACATTGAAGGAGAACTTCAATGTGAAATGATCTGACCAACAAACTAGATCAATCTTGAGGTTGCTTACCTTGAGCCCCAAGGAGAAAACTAAGTTCAGGGCATGTCTATGTTGGTGAATCACAGAGGTAATGACTTGTGCGAGGCCCAGTGATTCCATTAGCTTGAGGAAATCCCATTCAAAGTGCAAGAATTCATTATCAACCTAGACATTGAAATCACCTAGAACAGTCCACCTAGATGACTCCCAAGACCCTGATGGCAACGAAGTATGTGTTTTATCACAGGAACTCCCCCCCATGCCCCAAACGACTGTACACTAGAAGAATCCTGAAAACTGCACCGGGACACCCCCCCCCCTGCTGTGTGATGACACAGATTCAAACAACGATGTGTCCTCCATGGGGCTCACAGTGAAGTTCAGTTCAGATTTAAAATAAATAGTCACCCTACCCATAGTCCCTCCACAGGAAGTGTACCACAGAGAATCCAGCTGGGACCACCACTTCCAAGACTGGGACAGCACTGTCATTCAGCCAGGTCTTCATGATGCAAGCCAAATCAACAGAGGAACCCAAAATTAAATCTGCCATAATAACAGTCTATTTCCTCTTCAACGTCACATTGCAAAGCACTACCTCTAGGGGATGGAGTGAGGAAACCTGTCTAATGGCTGCCTGCCCGCTTGGTCCAGTGGGTCCTCTGGGTATGTTAACCAAACAGAATCAAAATTCAATTATGCTGTTAAGATTACATACTTGACTTTTGGTTCTTTGTCCATCCAGCGCTTATACTGTAAACTCAAAGATTTTAAAAGTTGTTTTGTGAGGGGAGGTGAGGCATTGTGTAGCCCAACAAAGATGGCCACTGCATCCTAGTGCTGTGTAGATCAGAGTATTTCTTTAATGAAACACACACTTTTTTCAGCTAAAAGTTAATTTTATTCAACAGAACAGTTATTATCACCTCCTGAGCACAATGGGAAAACCTCAGAGAAATGTGGCATCCGAATCAGGAAGAAAACAGATGGTCCAACAACAGACCTCAGCCTCAGAGCAAAAAGCAGCAAAGCAAGGGGAAATGGTGGTTACTATTCCAGAGTAAATGATGCAGACTCATACTGGTAAACTGCACCAACTAATATTGTTGGTCACATAAATAAATAAAACATTGAACAATTAAAACAGATGCACTACAGCAGTAGAGATGTCAGTGGATGTCTTAATGGTAGATATTCAGGATTCAAAATGCCAGTCAGAATTGGTGCTGCATACCACTGCTATGTTGTTTACCAAAACACAACACCCTAGCTTGAGGTTTGTCGTACAAATCATATCCATACTGCTAATGCAAGAATCTCGGGTGTTCTTAAAGGGACCAAGGGGGAACACCTGACTCTTTTTCTGACTGGCTGACAGGTTAAAAGAGGTTCTGATGAAACAAAAACATCTGAACACCTGTAGATAGCAATACAAAATGTATACTGGGTTATCTACAGCAGCCACTAACCAGCATGGGAGTATACCTCATACTATCCTTACGGTGATGGATAGGATCAGTTCCTGGAACCGTATTCTCAGACTGACATGACAAAAAAGGCCCCATTTCGCTTTATGGAAAGCAGGTGCTGTTCTCTTCAGATATAAGCTAGACTAGACCACACAGAAAAGACAGAAAAATATTTGTGGGGTACAGACTACTCAATCAGATGTGCCCTATTCAATTATCTTCCCTGCAAAGCTGCAGATTATTTGAGTAGGAAAAAATCTCTGTACAATATTTCCTGACCCGCTGGATTCTATAAAATGGGCCAAGAAGTATTTGTCATGTAAATGATGAAGGGAGCACGCAATTTTTCATATGAAGAACAGCCCTCAACATCTAGTTCCATTTGCTGTGCACTTAAGTTGGTGGCGACAGAGGGTTATGCATTTTTCCTTCAGCTTTATTAGGTTAAATATTTGATTTAGAATTTTACATGTGTTGTACACTTTCACCTTTTCCTTCAGCTGTATGAAGAATAGACATATGACCAGATGGTGAGGGTAGTGTACTATCTCCCAAGGATGACAGCAGATAGGGTACTCCCAAGGATAGATGAGTTAGTTAGGGATGTGGGGGAAGGGGATGCCGGACATTATTGTCCATGTTGAGACAACAGACCTAGCATAGAAATCCCTATGGGCAGTTAAGGATAGTTCCAAGGCACTGGGGATGAGGCTCAAGGGATTGGCTGTTACTGTGGCCTTCTTGGAGGTTCTCAGAATACACAGGATTGGAGAGGCAAGGAAGCTGAAAATCTTTCATTATAATGATTGGTTCAAAGGGTGGTGTGCCAGAGAGGGGGTTTAACTTCATTATGAACTGAGGGTTCCTTTTTTGGTGGGATAAAGGCCTATTGAAACTGAAACCTTTGATCCCTCATGAGAGAGAACAAGGGCATTGGGACAGAGAATTAAGGCTTTCATCTCAGGACAATTAAAACTGTTGGAGTGGAGGCTGGAGCTAGGTTCATCCATGGGGTATGGGTAATTGAGGGAGACCTACAGTAGTAAGCACTGCCCCTGAGAAAAGGGACAATCTGAGAGTTGGGGGATTCACAGAGGGGGGTACAAGGCAGGGTCACATGAGAGAGGAAGAGAGAGAACCAGTATAGATGGGGCTACAGATAGAAGTAAATCAAAAAGAGTAAATAAATTAGGTCCGGGCAATGGACAGGGGATAAGCAGCAGGTAGGGTTCCTGGGGGTACTCTGCAAAAATGCCAGATGCATTGGCAATAAAATGAATTGTCTCCAGGCCACAGCAGTAGACGGCTACCCATACATAACTGCAGTGATGAAATGTGAGCATTAACCAACAATAACTGGGGACCGCATGATCTTACATTTTGTATTGTTCATGATGGTTAGGGAACATGTGAAGCGGGACTGAACTGTACGTTAGGGAAGGTATCAGAGTGATGGAGGATAAGGAGATGGGGTGGAAGTATAATGGGATTACTGTGGCCACAGCATAGAGGGGAAAGGTTGTCCACATGGAGGTGATGTGCAGGCCCTTCATCAGAGGACGTGGACAGGGCACTAGTTGAGAAGATCGGAAAGGCATCAGCTGGATGGCCTCACTTGGTTGAAAGCTCCACCTCTCTCCCACCTCAGACAATGCCACCTGCCTGTGCTAATGTGATAGTACCTTGCCCCTAGTTTTCCATTTATCTAACCCCCTCTACATCTTTCTACTATATACCACTTTTTTCTTAACCCGCACCCCTACCCCAATTACCTGACGATGGCCTCACTTGCTTGAAAGTTCCACCTCTCTCCCTCCTCAGACGATGCCACCTTCGGCTGATCCCCCCCCCAAAACCCCTTATATCTAATCAGTCAATCTGTTAATATTTACTAATTTGATATGTGTAAGTTCAAATTTTACTATTACTTCCTGTGTATATGCTTCAATGTTTTTTCTCTTTTTTTTTTCCTCTGTAAACTTGAAAATGAGTCCTTGACTCAAAGGTATTAATTCCAAACTGAAATAAATCAATATATAAATAGAAATAAAATCATCCTGTGAGGAGACTTAAGCATACCAGTTGCAGGCTGGAGCATCCCAGTGGTACAGAGTACCAGAAATCGGGCATTGGTAGACACCTCCCAGGACTGCTTCCTTACTCAATACATGGAGGAACAGACTAGTGAAAGAACTATACTGAGCTTAGTTCTGACCAACTGTGACAGTACTGAGAGGGAGAGGTTAACAGAAGAGCCACTTGGGTCTACAAACACAAAACCATGTGGTTTGATATAAAGCCCTGAATGCACAAAGGCTAATGTCCTGAGAACTGGTCTAGGTGTTTAGAGGATGATGGAGGTGCATAGGGAGAGGTGAGCGGGGTATCTCCAACTGGATGGGGAAGAACAGAAGTGGGAATATATCAAAGAGGGATTCTTGCCATATAAGAAGAGTGCCTCATGGGCTGGCCCAGTGGCACTGAGGGTTGAGGCACTGGACACCACACCTTGCGCCACACTGGTGACCTGGTTTCGGGAATGGACTTGGGTCATTCGGGGGTCAGCTGGGGAGGTAAGTATTGAGCGTCCAGAGGACTACTGCCATTCCTTGGGGTGGGGGTTTGTGTGGTGTGTGCGTCAGCATAAGAGGAGTTCGACTTGCACCCAGGTGTGCTTGGCCACCTCCGCAGAGGTGGAGATGGCTGCTGCACCCATTGCATAGGCGTGGGAGCAAGGAAGAAAAAATCGAGGAAAATACCAGGACCTGGCAGCACCCATGATGGCCCTGATGGGCTGGAGGATGCACCATCTCCGAGGGAGGCCGTGGCCCTTGCCGGGTCTGTGGAGGAGGTGGCAAATAATGTTGTGATGAAAAAAAAAAGAAGATTACCTCAGGCACCTGTGTAAGTGGAAGAAGCATAAGAGGCCTGTCTGGTTTTCCAGGAAGGTTGAGCAGCAGTGAGGGTAACAAAGGCAGTCTTCAAAGAGTATAATGACAAAAAGACTTAGGCAAGCCAGAAGCTCTGTCTCATCATAACAAAAGAAGCCAGCAGTAAGGAGAGCTAAGGAGGAGGTAGAGCTTAAGATTGCAGAAAGATGAAGGAAAAAATAAGGCCTTCTTTTGATATGTCAGGGAAAGGCACAAGGACAACAGGAAGAAGGGTGAGGCACACATGGAGGAGGATGGCTGGAAAGCTGATATTTTGAATAACTACTTCTGCTCAGTCTTCACAGTTGAAGGAAGGGGGGCATTACCAGAGTGTAGCATCCAACTCTGGAGGGAAACAAATGTGGCAGTGAGTAGTATAATAAATAATAATGCTTTATTTATTTAGCGCAATTCTAAAAATCAAAGTGCTGTACATACTTAAAAACATCATAGACCAAAATAACTCACCTTTAAAATTATCCCAAAATCCCATATTAAATACTAATATAATTGAGGGATTTGTGCATAAAGGTCTAAAAGATTGAAATTTGGATACATCTGTGGATCCAGATGAACTGCACCCATGGGTGCTCAGGGAGCTGGGGCAGATTCTGACTGCTCCCCTGGAGACCTGTTCAACAGCTCAGTCAAGATGGAAACAGTCCCCAGGGACTGGAGGGTAACCGATATCCTCCCACTGTGCAGGAGTGGGGACGGGGGGGCTCTGGGAACTACAGACCATCTAGCCTGACTTTCATTGTTAGGAAACCCCTTGAAACAATAACCAAGGAGCAGCTGGTTGACTTCCTGGAGTCCTCTGGACTTAAGGACAACAAGTAGTATGACTTTGTGATGGAGAAGACTTGTCACACTAACCTCGTTGATTCCTTCAGTGCCACGTCATAAGCATTGGGCAACGGCCATGCACTGGTCATCCTTTATGTGGACTTCAGCAAGGCATTTTACTCTGTTCCCCACAAAATGCTAGTAAAGAAATTTGGTGACATAAGTGTTAGAGAGAAAGTCACTAGATGAGTGGGAAACTGGCTAGGAGTGAGAACCCAAAGAGTAGTACTAAATGGTACATATTACAAGGTAAAGAAGATAATGAATGAGATGCCATAGGGATTGGTCCAGGGTCAGGTACTCTTCAAATATGTTCATGTGTGACAATGGAGAAGGGATCCAGGGCAAGATGTTTCTATTTACAGCTGACACTACAATGGATGGTAAGGTGTAATGTGAGGAGAATATAAGAGAATTGAAAAGGCACCTGGGGAAATTGGAAAGGTCGTCCAAGATCTGCCAACCAAAATTTAATTCTGTAAGTGCAAGGTTATGTACTTGTGGAGAGGGAATCTGAGGACAGCATATTGAATGGGAGGTTACAACATGAGCAGACCTCAGAGCAGAATCATTTAAGAGTTATAATTAGTGACGGTCTCAAGACCTCTTCCCAATGTACAGTAACAAGACATATGGGAGAGCTAGCAAGATGCTACAGTCCATTGGTAGAGCCTTCTCAAACTGACAGAAGGAAGTGATCCTACTCCTGTACAGGTCCTTGCTGAGGACTCATTGGTAGTATTGTTTGTAGGTCTGGAGCCCTTACATAAAAAGGACAAAGAGCACAAAGAGTTCAATTAAAGCAGGGTGACAAAAATGATTTATCAAAACAAATTTTATTTATAAAAAGCACATTTCCAAACAAGATCAATGCGCTTGTACAGCAAATTTAAAACAACAACAAACACAAAAATATTAATTAAAACACAGTTAAAATTCATCAATCTATAAAATACATATTTATTTATTTATTTATTGAAATAGTTTCACCAGGAAAGGCACACTGAGCAACAACACATATAATTCCCAGTAAATCAACAGTTTAAGATTCTAAGGGCAGTCAGGGAAAGGAAGCGTGAATAAATAGGTCTTAAGTGCACTCTTAAAACTCTCGATGGTCAGGCACTCTCTCTCAGCCAATGAGGTAGAGAGTTCCACAGGGTAGGGGCCACAAAAGCAAAAGAGCTTGCCCCCAGTGTCAAACCGTCGGAATCTCTAGCAATCCCTTATCGAAGGAGTGGAATGAGCAGAGGGGGCAATAGAGGCACAGGAGATAGCTGCAAGAAACAAGGTCCCTGCCCATGTAGGGCTTTGTAGGTCAGTAAACTGACCTTAAAGGTGATACGCCACTGCACTGGTAGCCAGTGCAGTCCATGGAGCACTGGTGAGATCTGGCTTGATATTGAAGAGCCAGTCAACAGCCTGGCTGCCACATTCTACACCAGCTGCAAGCGGCAGATATCAACCCCCAGTAGCCCTAGATAGAGGGCATTACAGTAGTCAAGGTGGGAGGTCATGAAGGCATGGACCAAAGTTAGAAGATCATCGAGTGGAACCAGGTGCTTTACCTGGGTGATATTTCTCAGATGTTAAAAAGAGGTCTTAACAATGGCCGACACCTGAGATTTAAGTGTCAGACCGTCATCAAATATAACACCCATGTTTCACACCTAGTCAGAGGTCATCAGCTTAACACCCTCATGCCAAAGCCCAGAGAGCTGTCCAGCCAGCAAACCTATGCCCTGATCACCTGGGTCCACTACCAACACCTCAGTTTTTGGTGGGTTCAACTGTAGCCAACTAGCACTCATCCAATCCTAGATCTCGGAGAAATAGTTATTAAAGACCGAGAGGATCCCATACCGCTCTGGCACAAAGGACATGTATAGCTGAGTATCTTCCGCAAAGCAGTAGAAACTCAAGCCATACCACCTAATAATGCCTCCCAATTGCATAATATACACTACGAATAACATGGAGCCCTGCAATACCCCTCAGGATAGGGGGAGAGAAGTTGAGGAATAAATTCCCTACACCACTCTCTGAGTCCTACCGTCGAGAAAAGATTGAAACCAGATGAGGACTGTACCAGACAGTCCACAGATAAACCCTAGGTGCTCCAACAGTACACCATGGTCCACAGTGTCAAATGCTGCACAGAGATCAAGAAGGACCAAGATCGAATGAGTCCTCCGATCTCTTGCTATTAGGAGATCATTAAGTACTTGAACAAGTGCTGTCTCAGTACTATGTCTCTTCCCAAATCCAAACTGTAGAGGATCATAGATGTCATGAGTGGATAAATGATCATCCAGCTGCAATGCTACCACCTTCTTAATAATCTTACCCACAAAGGGCATTAAGAGACAGGTCTGTAGTTTGCAAGACAGTCCGGGTCAAGAGAGAGCCTTTTAAGGAGTGGTCTAATAACTGCCTCCTTAAGGGGGTCTAGAAAACAAACCCTATCCGGTGACCTCCAGACTGTCTCAGCAAGGACCAGACCAATTACCTCAATGCACCCCACAAGGAGGCGCGTTGGGCCTGGGTCCAAACTACAGCAGGTTGGTAGCAAAGTTTGGATGACCCTAACAATGTTATTGATCACCAGCTGGCCAAAGTCAGACCAGGTAAACGGGGTGCTCGCAACCTCCTGCCGACCTCTGCAACACCCAATAGAAGGGGCTGAGCAGATCCCATATCTGATGGTTGCAACCTCATCTGCAAAAAAAATTAGCAAACTTGTCACACTTTTCCTATGCAAAGGCTCCTCCAGACTGAAGACAGATTGAACTGCACAATCTGTCGACAGTCCAGAAAAGCTAAGCGGGTCAGTTTTGCACAGCAGCAATCTCCCTGGACAGGAACTCTGCCCTCTTATGGGTGATTATCGATTGATAGACCACATAAAGATCTGTCAACCTAAGTTTGTCAATAATCAGGCCTGTTTTCCGCCAGCACCTCTCCAACCTTTTCCCAACTCTCCTCAGCTTCTTCAAGGTCCCATCAAACCATGGGGACCTTGGTTGAAGAGTGATCGGGTGAACACAAACGGGAGCCATGGAATCCAGGAAATCTGTCACAGCCTTATTATCGGCCTGTACCAGATCCCCTAAGTACATGCATTCACTCGATATACCTGATAGGTCCAGTACTGTCTTTAGGCCATCTGGGATCATGTCCCTTAATGGGCAGTACCGGACCATCTCTATAGGGGCAGGCCTACTGGGGAGTGCCATGAAACTGAAACCTATGGTGTGATGGTCAGACCACCCAGCTGGTTCCACCACCAAGTCAAAGATCTCCATCCCCAGAAGGAAAACCAGGTTCAATGAATGAGCATGGATGTGGGTAGTGGAGGTAATTACCTATTTGAGGCCCAATGAAGTCATTAGTTGGAGGAAGTCCTGACCAAACTGCTAGAGTTCATCGTCAACCCAGGCATTGAAATCCCCAGAACTACCAATCTGGAGGATTCCAACACCATGTCGACGATGAAGTCCATGATTTCGTGTAAGAACTCTCTTCCATCACCTGGTGGATGGTAAATGAGGAGTATCCTGCATCCTACACCCGCACCCATGATACACTTAAAAGAGCTGGTACCCCCACTGGAATGTCCATAAGGCCTAGTTCTGATCTAAAACAAATGACCACACCCCCTCTCCTACGATCCACTCTCGGGTGATGTATCACTGAGTACCCAGCCGGAACTGCTGATGCCAATACTGGACCAGCATTTTCGTCTAGTCAGCTCTCGGTGATGCAAGCCAGGTCTCATGTACCAACAAGATGTGCTATCACTGCAGTGTTGTTTTTTATGGACCTGGCATTGCACAACACCACCTGAGTTGGATGAGCATCCAAGGAAGACTGCGCTACTTGCCTACATAATGCAGAACTCTTGGGTATGGGAACAAGACAGGGAATACCCCTATCCTGGTCCCATTTCACCCCAGAGTGTCTTCTTGTCCCTACGACCCCATTCTGCACACCCCGCTCCATTCCCCCACCAGCAGGGGGCCAGCAGGTGAGGACTTGTAAGGCAAGACTGGCTGATCACAATATGTATTCAGAGGCCAGGAGAGAGAGGAGGACATGATTGAAACCTTCTAGTGCCTGAAGGGTAAAAACAGGGTGGATAGCCACCAGCAGTTTTTTAAGCTTAGCAGGGGTTCCTCACAAGGGGCCACAGCTTTAAGCTGGCAGGGGAACATTTAGGAGGTATGTGAGGAAATACTTGCTCACAGAGAGGGGGTGGGAAAGTGAAACCCTCTGCTTGAGGAGCCAGTCTATGTTAGGACAGTTTTAAGTTTCAAGAGTGGTAGAGATAGACACATAGGACTGGTAAAGATGATAAGGGGGTTGGGTTGGGGATAACTTGGACTGGAGTTAGTCCAAGTGGAACTGAGAGATGATTGATCTGCTTAAGGCCTGGCCAATGCTTGGTTAGAAAGGACCCAGGTAGGAACTGGCCAGATTAGGTGGACCATAAGTCTTTTTCTGTTTGTAAACATTTATGTTTCTGTTCCTCATTTCAATGGAACTTGGCTGAAAACTGACAGATGAAGATACTACGAACTCTGAACTGTTCTCTTCAATTTATCTATTTCTGACAGATTCTCTGGGTTCATCCCTACCTAAGGGAGTGTGAAAATGACATGTTTATTCTGTCTGTTTAAATGTTCTTCTTAGCTATGTGTTCTGCATAGCACAAAGGGTAAAAAGTCATTGTTAGCCACAAAGCTGTATGTAAAACAAATAGGTATTGGGATTATAATAACAGTGAAGTTAAAGGTGTATGGTCTGCATATTAACTGGTTGAACTGATATTAGTTCTTTAAATACCGGCAGGCTTAAAGAAAATTCAGATATCAGCTTTTTACAGATAGGCATGGCGCCCGCATGCCCCTAATTGGGGTAGGCACTTAGGAATAACTTTGATTATAATGAAACTGTTTTTGTTTTTTTGGCATGCACATCATACGCACAAAGCCACAGCAGTATGTTTAGAAATGCAATGTTAAGATATGCTTGAAATTCCCTCTAGTGCAAACTAATTCAGAAGATGTTGTTTTTGTTCTAAGTATCCCCAATATATGTTGCCTTTATTATGAATGTTCATTTCTGAAAAGAATACACATACAGTTTTAAAAAAAAAGTGGTTCGTTTCTGCTATGCCTTTTCATCTGTTCTTTTCCTTACCTCTGCATAGCCAGCTGTTGTACTGAGAGCTCCCATGTTGCCTTCTGCACATGACTAGCTGCCAGCTGCCACTGGGGATGACACTGTGTTTTATCACCTTAAACAACCACTCAGATATCAACTTTTCCAGGATGTATTATCCTAAGAGCAGAAAAGCGGTCATTTATTACCTCAGCTGGGGCGGCACAGTATTTCTGAAGTACAGAATTCTCTGCAATTTTCTGAGACTTGCAGTGATAATTTACTTACATTCTGGAGGTCCAGAACTATATGACAGTTTGTGATGACTGAATAGTTAATCATGTTATTTAAAGGGGAAGAGAGAGAGAGAGAGAGAGAGGAAGAGGTGAGAAATCGGTCGTTTTACTGTAACTCAAACACTGTTAGCTGAACAGCAATAACTAGATAGATACAAATGATTGATTAGGTCAAAGTGGTATGCTGAACCCTTGTGATCAGAATAAGATTTAACATGAGATATTTTGTTGGGATAGTCTCAAGTATTTTTATGGTTGCAGTTTTGCCCAATTAAGGGAAGAAAAAATAATCATCACGCAGGAGGAATGTGTACCTGACTCTTTTTTTTTCCAGTCCTGCTGTTTCATCCAGTTTGCCTGTGGATGACATGAATCTGTCATGATATTCACATACTGTAGTCCTGAAACACAGTTTTACCCCAAAGTGTGAAACTGGAGACTCTGTTCATTGTTTGTTCTAATGACTGTAACGGTCATTAGTTCTAAGATTTTTCTGATGCTGTAATCAGAGTGTGTTGCGTTCTGTTAAATAGCCATGAAGTAACATCTGCTTCACGGAGTGACCTTCTGCTCGAGTACCTATCATCTGTTCATGGATGATGGTGCATATCCTCCTTATGGGAGGAGCAGTAAACCAGATTTGACCAGTCCAGCTGAGCAAGCGGTTTATAATAATTTATTAAGGTTAAATCAGAAGGAAACACAATCCTTTTAAATGACTGTATTCCCTAACTGCTGATGAACTTTACATTTATTAAAATTGTTAGTTTGATATCATTGTTCATTGGTATAGAAATGTGTTGTCAGGTACTATGGATGGCATTGTCTGTGGATGTCAACATAACTATAAGGAAATTAAATAAATATGCAAAGCAGCATTGCCACTTGTTGCACATTAACATTGTTTTTTTTTTCCCTTGCCTATATGTAGTATTTTCCCATGTACATTTCTCCTCGGTCACACTGGGAAATGAATCTCGTCTGTGTGTCTTTCCCAGTCACCAAGTTCTAACCAACTAACTATCTAACTAACTAACCTAACTGTGTTTGAACCTTGCTTGTCAAGCGTGCCCAGTTGTCATGATGGTAGCACTGTAAGAATAAGACAGAGATTTTTAGATAGATGTTTATTTAAACACACCTTTCTAAAACAGCAAGGCACAGTACAATAAGAAAAAGCAAACACAGTTCCAAACAGAAAACAGAAAAAAAAATAATTACATACGTACAGTACTTGTTGCTGTAGTTGTAATAATTTCCAGCCATGTGTATATGCTTGCTCCTTGAGTTTTGTCTTCTGTTCAGGAGAAAAAACTCATGCTAAAAAGTATCCATCTGAAGAAGTGTTTCGTGCAAATGAACTGCTTTGTTGGTGAGGTCCAGTCCAATTGCATTTCACACTGACACAGTTGGATTGTTGCAGATTGATGTTCAAAGCTACAACAAAAGCTGGGATTAGAACTGTAGCTTCACTTGTAGCATGTTACTAGATGTTAACGTACCAGACAAGAGGGGCACTCCACGTGAAGTAGCTGCTTGGGAGGGGAATTAAAAAATGGAGGGACAGAAGAAATGTGTTCCGGTCTTCAGTCATGTATTAGTAATTTATTCACACACTGGCTTTTTTCTTACAAAAGTCTTTCTTCCATTAAATGCTGAACTGGGAGGTACTTCTCCATGTGATAAAATATATTATGAACAAGTCTGACAACTGGTGTCAGTGCTTGCTAGCTAACATCTTTTAACATAAACAAAACTCAGCTCCCCTTCCAGTTTCCATGCTGTCTTTGTCTTTCTGTGTTTGTCTGTCTCTCCCTCACATAGCATGCATTCATAATGTGCAGTCTGAGAGACATCACGAGTGCAGTGAACCTTATGAATATACCCCATCATCTTTTCAAAAAAACATTTCCTTCCTATAAAAGGGTACATGGAAAAAATCAGCTAGAATTCACTGTAGCCTTTATACCAGTGGGCTACCCCATGTTGCTTTAGTTGCAGCCAACATTGACAGGTCAGTGTGCTATGGATGCTTCAGGCAATACATTTGCATGCATTTTTAATTATGATTTGTATTCAGAATGCATATCAAGGATATAAAAGTGCAGTGTAAACAGAATATTCTCTATCAACTTGTACTGCGTATTCTGAACATGAGTATTAGGGATACATGAAGTAGGATATGCTTATATTATGTGGAACATTGTGTCACTTTTCAGTATTTCAAATGGTTATTTAATAATTATTTTAGTGTTCTTGCCTGGTATGCACATTTCCTTGTTTCTATCCACTCACATGCAGTTAAAGTGGTCATACAATATTTGGAACACTAACAAAAGTGTGTGTGAGTGATGAATTCTTGTAAAATCTTATCTTCCTCAATTGCAGATAAAATGCTCAGCACACTCCTATTCAGAATACTCTTTTTGTTTTCTTGTCTGGACTTTTCCCATCCCCAGCTACCCTCAGTGTGTCACCCCAGCCCTGACATCGGCCATCTCAAGGACTTAACCTCACTACTTACTCTGAGAGACACTCCATGGCTAGTCCACCATGTGAGGCCTTCAGGGCAATCTCAAGTCCCTCAGGAGTCCAAATCCAGTGTGAAGGAGAGAGAGAACCTGGTCAGCGGTGTGGAGCACACAGGTGGCCCACTTCATCTTGTTAGACCAAGGATCATTTTCTGTTTTTGGCCCTCCCCCTGAAGACAGCAACTCAGTGTGCCCCTCCCACAAGTGCATACAACAGGCACATGCAGGGGCTGTCTGTGCAGTCTTATCATCCCCTGTAGCACAGCTGTGGACCCCCCACCTCCCTGTGGATCCTAGGGGGCCACTGGTGCAGGTGACTATGGGTAGCCAAAGCCTCCCACCTCCGAGGAGGTGAGTATCCCATGGGATGCTCAAGCCTGCTATCCCCTGCTGGCGTCTGTCACACAGGGCTTGTTCCTGAGCCCAGGTCACTGCTGTTGCAGGCAGCATTGCTGCCATGTTAATGGGCCAGCATGTCTTCAGAATTCTCCAGTATTCAGACCATAACAGTGGAGTCCGAGGATCTGGTTAACCATTTGCTCCGACATACAGGGGTCATTCATCGGTAGTGTGAATTTTCACCATACACTCCAGGGCATGGAACTATAGGTGGCATAAAAGGTATGCTTCTGAAGGAATAAAATAAGAAAAAACTGATTCACAAACACTATATCACTCGTTTTCCATGGAGTGCATCTTAAAAGCTGTCCTTGAGCTGTGCACTAAATATGAATTTGGTATGTGTGTAAGTCTCCTTTAATGAAAACAGTAAGCTGCTTTGAGTCTCTAATGCTTTTGTTTTGTAAGGGGGGTTGTTAAACTATCTCTAGGTTCTTAGAAACAGGAGGTAACTGTCTGAACAGGTAGGAAAGGAAATTGTGAGTGAGCTATTGCCAGCTTGTCAGGAAAGAAACTGACAGAAAGTGAAATGCTGGACAACCGCAGCAGGAGAGCTAAGAAGCATGCTTAGTTAGTTCTGCAGTACAGTACTGCAGAAGTCTTTTGACAAGTTCATCATATACAGTATTTCACTTTATAGTTCATACTCTAGTTCTTCATTTGTTTTTGTTTGTATTTCTTTTTTCTTTGAGTGATGAAACTAGTGGCAATGAATGATGGTGGACTGATGACACTACAATCTGAAGTCTTCTGTCTATCCAGCAATCCGGAACTAGGCAGTCACTTGCAGTGCAGGCTTGCTACAACCGCACTGCCGCACTAATCATAAGGGACCACCTCCTCAGGTAGTACAGTCAACTTGCATTCAGTGCAGAGCCTCATGTTTGGGGTGGGGAATGTCCACCTTCCACTGGGTTCTTCATCAGTTTGTTGGGGCTATTGTAGCCACCTCATCCTTCGGTCAGAAAGGTTAGAAAGTGGGTGTCTTCACAATCTAATCAATATCAGTGCTGCTGCCCCTCTGTGATCTATTGATAGGTGGAACATGAGTGCCAGGCAACCCATACTATCCCCCAGAACAAGAATAACTCCCCCAACCCCTCAAGGCTCTTGGTCTCTGCTGTTCTCTGGGTGAGATACCTGTGTCCAGACATCAACTTGGGTCTCCTGGACCCAATTTTCAAAAGCCTGATATGACTCAGGGACTAAGTCCCATGACATAACCCGCTGGTGCAGAAAAATATCCTTTGCCCTGGAAGACATTCAGTTATCAGCCCATGGTGTGCACGGGCAGCAGACACAGCAGTGAAGGAATGGAACATCTGGTAATGCCAGGTGTAGCATTTCATTGCAACTGCACATAAAAATATCCACAAGCAGCCATAAATCACAGAGCCAGGTGCAAAATAGCACTGCATTTGAAAATGCTGCACATGCGGCAGATCCTGTGGGTGCACAAGGGAAGTCCCCTTGAGCACAATTTTTGCCACCCATGTGCTGATTTCCTATTCTTTAAAAATCTGCCCCCAGATGGCAGCTTAGAATGCGGTGACCATGCCACTGGATCAGCAGTCCAGTGCCAGTCTTGAGGAAATCCCAAAACATGCAGTTTTAGGATATGACCTATGCTGATATTCATACCTGGTGAAAACAATAAGCAGAACTGCAAAAAGGTGACACTAACCAAAAAAAGTTCAAACAGTTGCCTTCTGTTTTCATTCAGTGTGGTAGCTATTGAGCAAAACACAACTAGTTTCAGTCTTGTGCAACTTAAACATATGCTTTCATTGGAAATAGCCATCTTTAGCTACCATCAAAGTGTACTTTGAAGAGGGTTGGATAGTACTGTAGAGCCACTTCATTCCATGCATCTTGTACATACTGATAGTACCTGCCTGGCATTAGTTGACTCACAACATTCAGCAGGTAATTAATAGACCCATGTACACATATTTCACTGAATTCCCTTTTAGTATCAGTGAACATACTTTCCAAAATAGCTTCCGATTGGCTGAGTGGTGTGGTGGCAGCATGTCCCACAACCATTTGGGAGATTGGATTAAGCATGTGTTCCCAGAAATCAGGCACTGGGGCTGGGTGCATCAATGGAGGCGAGCTTCTGGGAGACATTCTTGCACCCCCTCTACCAGCTGACCCAAGAGTGGCATTTATAGTATTATCTGCACATTTGCTATTCTTCATTTTCTTTTTCAGCACATATTTTAAATTACACAGTCATGGGCTCCTTATTCATTGTGTTTCTTTATTGGTATTACTGTATGCCTGTATAGCACATATTTTATATTGTATAGTCGTGGACACCTTATGCATTGTGTTTTATTTATTGGTATTATTATATGCCTGTATAGCACATATTTTATATTGCAAATCACTGACAGCATCTTCAATGCATTTATCAATACCATTGTATGCCTGTAAACTTGTACTTGCTCTTCTCTTCTGTTACCTGTCCCCCTCCCTGGTTGCCCCGGAAACAAACTTCAGTTCATTGTGCCTCTCCCAGTCACTGATTTTCAGATAAATAATTCACTATGATGGCAGCTGCTCTCCTGCACTAATGGCTTGAGGAAGGGTTCAGCAGTGGTGACCCCAGGCTTCAGGGTGGGAGATGGATAAACCAGAAGAAAAAATGTGTGGAAAACAATAGCACCCTCTAGTTAAAATTAATTCAGCCAAGCTGTATCAGTAAAAAATGTAAATAGCATCCATTTACAAATAGGAAATTGTTTATGATTGTGTATTAAAAAAAACACATTGAGCTTTATGAGATTTGTCTTCTTCCCCCCCCAGAACAACCTCCCAGTAACCAAGGCCAGTCAACACTGCAACCTCTGCCACCATCTCTCAAGCAGCACCCAACACAGCAGCACCCGTCCATCACTTCCCTGAACAGAAATTCGCTCACTAATAGGAGAAACCAGAGTCCGGCCCCGTCGGCAGCACTGCCCGCCGAGCTGCAAACCACGCCGGAGTCTGTCCAGCTGCAGGACAGCTGGGTTCTTGGCAGTAATGCGCCACTGGAGAGCAGGTAAGAACCATTCAGCTACAGGTTGTATAATTATTGAAAAGTGTCACAAAAAAACTAAGAATGTTTAAAGAGTTGTGTATTCTCAGAGCTGAAACTATCTTGACAAATCAGATCTATTTGTTTTATTGCAGAAGTTTTTTCCCCCAAAAAAAATGGGTAGCACAAGTACTGTAATTATTTTTCTTTTCTTTTGCTTCATCAAATATGTTTATTGTAAGACAGGAAGAAATAAAATAGACATTTAATCCCTGTGTACTTCAGACAAAGCTTTATGTACAGAGAGTTAATGCTGGACTCCTTCCAACGCACAGATCTAAATTTATCTAATTAATTAGTACTCACTGAACAAATTAGTCAACATTGCGATTCAGCAGTGCTTCTATAATGTTATGTAAACGTATTTTCCTATTGAGCCATCAAAGTAAATATTGATGGCTAGATTTTAACTGCCAGTAGTTTATGAAGCTTTTATGACAAAATACTGTATTTGGTCAGTGCAAGACATGTCTGTTGTTACTGAATAGTCAATATGATCATCTCCTATTAACATAATGCCACAGACATTGGAATCAGATCAGAACTGACACTGCAAGGTGTCTAAGGGTCGAGTCATGGCTGTGGTAATGAGAAAGAGAAAGATCTAGCATATGCACAAAAGGGTTATTTTCACTGGGATGGGTACTATTAAATTAATATTTTACAACAGTGCACGTCTCTTTCTCAGTCCACCCAGTATGGGGATGTTACTGTATGTTTTAGTGTATTGTATCACATTCATCCAAGTGTGATATTAATTGGATGGAGTTTATGAACATCTTTCATGTTTCTTTTGATTAGGGATAGACTCTAAAAAATTCACCCCGACTTTGAACAGGGCATTTGTTCAATATTTTTGATCATTCACAAACCCTCCCCCGGCCACATCAAAAGCAGGGTAGTATGCTTAAAATCTATATTGTCAAATCTGCATATAATTTAGATGTCTGCTGCATTCAAATTCTGTATGAATTAGAAGTTCAAGGAGGGCTTGACCCTCCCTAAATCTAAATTAAAAACATAATTGTGTATGACCCAGAAAAGACTGTAGTAATTCACTAAAAAGGAGCACCAAAAACCTCTGTTACATTTATCATTTTTGACCTTTGTCTTGTCTTCCAACCATTGTTAGCAATGATCTGTTTCCAATGCCAAAATCTTCATTTGTGAGGAGGGTGGTGTCTGGAAGAGAACACAATTTCCATTTTTGTTTTTATTTAAAACATTTTAGTAGCTGGTAGAGTAATAAATATGTTAAATCTGTTGTCGCTATTTAAGAAAAAACATACGATCCTATGGAATATTCTCACTATGACTGGCAGTCAACTTGGTCTTCCAGCAGTTCGTATGACAACAGGAATGTTCAAAAATGCTGTTCTGTCCCTCATTCCACTTTCACCACACCATCATCTGTGGGTATGTTGTATTCCTCATACCACTTAGAAGCAATAATTTTGACATACAGCTTCTTTCTTCCCTGTTTATCTCCTGCTTACTCTATAGTCTTGTTCCTGCCTGCAACAAAGGCAGCAGCCCACAAGTATAAATAGCTCATTGTTTCTGTGATTCTTTGAATGGTAAGACCAAACACATTTCACAGTTTAAATTGTATTAAATAGTCGGTACACAACTTGCCACCTGATCTCAGGATTTTTTTCAGTTAAGCCATGAAGAGGGACAGTAGTATGCTGGAAGCTCTGTGTGGAGTGTGGGTTATATGACGTTTTCAAAAAAGGACAGTTGCATTTGTCAAAATCTTAAAATACATTTTTTCTCAAACAAATTTGGCACAGATATACATGTTTTGCAGTAAATGTGGTGCATTTTTTTATTTATTTTTTTGCGCAAACAGTTGCTCTCAATTGTCTATGTTGCCTGCCAGTCTGGCATAAAATGCATGGGTCTGCATGAATGGTGCCAAGCAAGAGGGGGACTGAACAACAACATTTTGCAAGGTGAAGTTGTGCACTAAATATTGGTAAAAAAATGCTACTTTTGTGTCAACATTTTAAAATGCTCTGTTCTGGTGGAAACTGACTGATAGTGGGCTTCTCCTACAATACCAGATCAGCACAGTGAATTTCTGTGGGCACCATTCTCACCAGAACAGGTGAGGAAGATCTTTGGTTTTTTTTTTCAGAGAAATGGCCCAACATACACAAGATATATGGGTGACAAAGATAATTCTGGGGTTATGTAATGAAATTTGAAACACATCACCTGTACATCACACAGTACCCTCACCATTGCAAAAGAGTCACTAGCACACACATATATGCATCATGACAAATGCTAGCCTACGAGGCTAAGGAAACACCTGGACAAATAGCAGAAAGCCAGTGGTCAGGGGGATTAACACTCAACATCAATGAACTGATAATGAGAGTAAGAAGGAATGCCATGAAAGCATTTGAACCCTTAATCCAGGGAGAATCAATTTTGATTGTTATTGATGATAAAATAACCATGGCTCACATCAATAGGCAAGGAATATAATAAGACCAAGAGGCTGTTAGAAGAAACATACATACTGTTAAAATGGGTAGAGGAACACATCCAGATCATAATAGCAGTGCATGGGGGGACAATGGAAGAGCAGGCCAGTAAAGAAGTCTCTCATCTCAGTTTTCCTAACATTAACATCTGTATGGGGAAGATCAGAAGCAGATTTAATCATTCACTTCAGGTAACAACTTCTCAATAGAATATATAGTGCTCCAAGATGGTTCAAAGAGCATTATATAGTGGCAAAAAAGAATCCTGGCTTCTGATTGGTCAGTCTGGGGCTGGACCCATGGCGTTATCCCAGCATAACACCATGGGTCTAGTCTCAGCACTGTGAACTGCCTGACTGATTGCATTGGATTTGTTGGATTAGGATTGTTTTATCATCTTCTCTTAAGAAACAAAAATAATTTTCCACACTTACAAAAACATTCTTTAAAATTATTCTTTTTATTCTATATAACAACAAGCCATTGCATAATGGGAATAATGCACTCCAGGATGTGTGTCTTGCTGGGATAATGCCACACCTGGGACACTGGATGCACTCGGCCTGCTGCCTAGCCCAACCCCCGGCGTAGTGTTGTCCCAACACAACACACACCCTGTTGTGCATTATTCCTTTAATAATAGCCTGGGATGCTTTTCCTCCAGTTGGGAACATTTGGCACCACTTTATGCATTCCACCGTTACTGATCTTCCTTAGAGTTCTCACAAAATCCAAGAGGATTAGGCATCTGTGATATTGATCACTTTAAGTTGGCCCTGAGGGTCTTTATTTCCCAAACTGCTGCAAAAAACAGTACAACTCTGTAAGTAAACTAACTCTTCATTTGAGCAGTATATTATTGTAAAGCTCATTGCTTCACCCAGATTAAACAACCTATACAGGATAGCTTGGATCTTGAAAGGAGCATCTTAGGTAAGGCTGGGTAGATTTTTTTAGCCACAAAAAGTGTGCAAACAATTTTCAGTTCCATGAAATCACCATATTCACTCTAACTATCGCACAAGAAAGAATGCAGAACCACTTTATGGCACAAAATGTTGATTTTTTCTTAGGCTTTTTATCTTAAAGATAGGTGTGCGTGTGTGTGTGTGTGTGTGTGCATGTAAATTCACACTTTCACTGACAAAATTATGTAGAAATTCACAAGCCAATTTCACCCAGCCTTAATCTTGTGTAGCCACTCCTGAAATGTAATTGATGTGATGACTGCAGCTAGAAAACAATCGAATTCAAAGGTATATTTAAGAATCTGCAGCAAATCCCTCTTTTAAATGAGGAATAAAGGTAAAAGATGGCAGTATACAGTTGATGGAGAGTATAAGCTTCAGGCATATAAGACTGCAAATAGAATACCATGAGTAGGGAAGAGGGCCCATTCTGTAATAAAAACTATATTATCGTCATGAGGGGAAGCTGAGATGGTTTTCCTCCAGCATGGTGGCAACTGGTAATGTTTTATAAGCTGGATACAGCTGCATCAGTAGATTTAGCGTTTATTTTACCTGTGCCAAGACTACTTTTACTATTTATGGATAACTAGATGTGGCGTGAGAGAGAAACGGCGATATGAGGACCTGTAAAATGTGTTTCTCTGAAAGAAAATCCAGTCATTGAAGACCTTCTCTGTCACTGATAACCTCAGTCTTATTATTTCTGCTAGTGTTTAAATTGGGAAGTAGCATAGAGTTCACCAAGGAAGGAGGAAAGTGCATCAGAATTCTGATGTCCTGCCTCTGAACTGTGTTGGGAATTGTAATTAACCAAAAGGTGGTAAACTGGTGGATGATTTTTTTTAGATAATGAAATGTTTCAGGTGTTCAGAATAGTTTTGTATTAAATATTTATCCTTGTCATCTGGCCTATTTTTGTCTTCCGGCACATTAAATATTTTTTTAAATGTTCCACTCAGTTTATCCTGGGACACAATTCACTTTCAGAACTTTTGTGATGTCATTGGGCCTACTGGAGGACAAAGTTGAATACAGATCAAAGGTGAATCTGTAACCCATGTTTTTTTCTTGGATTTGGGGAATAACAAAAGATAAATTATTTCCATCTGTCTTCAATAGTTCACTTATCCTTTAACTAAAAAATGGGGGGGGGGGTTCTGTTTACTTTAAGAGTAGACATGTGCAGACACTTTAAGACTAGACCTGTGCAGAATAGCAAATTGAACTGCTCACATTTGTATTTTGTGTCTGCCTCCACTCTCTGTACTTGTAAAAACTAATAGTAAACAGAGTCTGCAGCCAAACATTGGGTTTGGTAGCATTGGCATAGCTGCTAGCCCAGGTTTACAGAGTTCTTGTGCTAGATGAGCACTACAGATAGCCACAGCAGCCAACAGCTAATGAAAAACAAATGTGGCTAGTTAAAATTACATTGTGGATAATGACAAAATACAGCAGTTTACTGTATTCAAAAAATGTTGCAGTTGACAGCATGTGGCTAAACCTTTTTTTTATCCTAGTGTTCACCCAGTTGTAGTTATGAACCAGAAAACTCTAAAATATTTTGAGATGCAAATTGCGATGCATTCATTGGTTATATCAAAATAGCTGGGCAGCATTGCTACATTCAGTTGATTCATATTCATGTGTCTGAATATTTTTCATATCCCCCTGGAACTCAATGGAAAATATACATGTGGTTGGTTGCTCTGTAAAATGATCAGTGTCTACAGCATCAGTCTGAAAAAAGCCAAATATGTAAATTATATTGATAACATGTAACTTCTGGACATCTGGTATCACAGCAGATTTGTTAGGATTTTAAGAATTGAACTCTTCAGGCTTGCAGGACAATTGTATTTTGATAGCTTCTTCTTTTAACAAGGTGTCTCAAAATATTTTACAACTAGATCAAAGGAGGAAAATAAATTAGCTTATGCACAATTAAAAAAGGAGCACAAACATGAAAGGAATTAATACAGACTAGTGTTATATAGAGCACAGGCAGCTGAAGCTATCGTTAAATAGCAAATTACGGGAAACAATATGCAATTAACCAGTGAACCGATAAATTGCATGAACCAGTGGATATAAACAAATTAGTAAGCAGAGGATAAATATAGGTTGATGTTATGCAAAGGGAAATAACTAGAGTTAAAGAGTAATTATAGGTTTAGGAAAGGGCATCTCCAAAGGTAAGTGGCGACTGTACAATAAAAAGACCAATTTTGCTGGAGCTTAACTTTCAGACACAAATTTCAGTGAAATTGTGTTTGTGTATAAGTATGCAGATACACTGTTCTTCCTATATCTGTATACTAGTGCTACCTCCAGTTCCAAATTAAAGATGTCAGTACGTGGTGGTGGGGGGGGGGGGGAGGACAAGTGGGGCTGACTTCTAACATACCTCTCAACTGTCCCTGATTTTCAGGGATGTCCCTGATTTTGCCTCAAAATTTTACTCTGTCCCTCCTAAAAATTGTGTTTCCATGACCAAACAGTGGGAGTTGGAAGCACAAAATAATGTCTAACATTAAAGTTAAAGAGTTGTTCTTCCTTAGAAAATGCATTTTGCACTAAGCTCCATATTCTACCAGCTTCCTGAGTGGATATCATCAAGTTTGAAGTTGTGTCCCTGATTCTGGTCCTTTGTCCCTGATTTTTTTAAGCCTTGTCCCTGATTTATGAGGCAGGAGGTTGAGAGGTAGAGCTAAGATGAATCTGATTTGATCCCTGTTCCCTCTCTCCCAAATGCAGCTTCACCAATCCTTTTGTAGCTGCAGGGTAATGCTTGGGGCCAACTCTGTTTCTAAATACTGCAACTGGAGCTACTGGAACCACTGATGCTGTTCCCTATCCCCATAACACACAGGTGTCCTAATGAGTATAATGACCCATGAGGTTGGAGGCGGAGTTTGTCTGAGTGAATGGTAACTGCTGGGACACATTCTAGTTCATGACAATTCCTTTGTTTTTAAACTAACTTTTAACAGGCCATGCTCCCTCCCTGGAAGACCTTTACATCTCTTAGTGACTTTCAAAGTAAATGTTTGCAGTGGTAAGCCAGAGAGAAAAGGTGGGTTGTCAGGGCCCTAATTTTGTCACAATTTTCAGAGGCTGTTGTACATTTCCCTATGCCAAATCTTGACAATGGAAGGTGAAGTCATTCTGAGAAGTAGCTTGCAGCATGCATAGTTTCTATCCACACATGCACAAGAAGGAAAGACAGCTAGGGGCAGGACTGCCAGTCTGAACAGCAGTGCAAATTTAAGAGTCATTGAGACATTTTTACCTGCTGAGCATAAACTTAGAAACTACCCAGGCTTAGGGGGATCTACAAGTATGTATTTTCCTGTAACACCACAAATCTAGTTGTAACATATTGCATATACAACCTGGGGTCTTTGCAAGACCCAAAAAATAATTAACCAAAATTGTTTTATAGTGCTGCAAAGACAAGAAATGTGCCTATATCCTGCTGAGGTGTCAAATAGTCCCCATATTTCTATGCTCTCTCGCTATGCAACTCAACTGAGACACAGACAGAGACAAAACTACACAATGAACAGTGCAGGAACTGTGCATTAAGCACTGTGTCCCTGTGTGTGTCCACACACATAGCCTGATGGCAACCTTGGGACAGCCAATGCAGAATTCAGAGTGTGCAGACTGACAGCGCGCCGGGGAGAGAGAGTGCAGAATTCTGAGTGTCTTTCTCTCTCTCTCTCTCTCTCTCTCTCTCTCTCTCACTCTGTATCTGAACTGCTCCTTCTGTTGTGACACAGACCCCACTTCCCCCCGGTACAGCAGCAGCACTGCAGCATGGAAAGAGGGATAGTGAGATGAAGGTACCCAGCAGGGCATGATGCATTGACCCCCCGCAAGTGTCCTCACATCACAGCATGGTCCCTGCATTGCAGTGACAGCCACATTAACGTGCACCAACTACATTATAGGGTCTGCAGCAAACATACTGGCATGATCTGTAGGACTACCTTACCGCTCTGCAATTAAGTTCCACAGTACACAAGAACCAACTAACTGCTTGGTGTAGCATGCTCACAGCCACGATCGCCACCATCGGCAGAAAATGGCCGGTAAGAGGTTGTGCAGTACATGTGCATGACACTGCACCACAGACAGGTGCAGGCACTCTGTAACCTGTCATGTCTCCCAAGTACTCACTTAGGAAGTGAATTGACAGAGAGACACACAGACAGTGAGAGAGAGAAAAACACACAGACAGTGCCGCACGTGTGGAATTATATCTGCCAGTCCTGGTGTCTCTCTCTCTCTCTCTCTCTCTCTCTCTCTCTCTCTCTCCATACTGCGTCCTCCCTCCTGGTGAGTACTGCAAGGAGGATAGGAGACTTGTACCATGGGTTGCATTGGCCAGCTGCTTGCAAAGTGCAGTGGGGGGGAGACCTCTCTGTAACATCTCTGGAAATCCTATACTACTGTCTGGTTACTTACCACGGCTCTGGTGGGTGGCTACTTGTCAGTGGTTTTCAGGGAGACCAACTGTGGGGTGAGGACTACAAGATCTGCTGAGCGGGTGAGTGGTAAGTTGAGTAGTGGACCAAGGAACACATTCTTGTCACAGCTGGATGCAGGAAACAGTCTGACTTCTATGAGGCGGGTGGATGGGAAATCTCAGGTTTTTCCGAGAACAACTGTGCAGCAAATACTACAAGATGCACTGGGCGGGTGGATGGGTAGTTATTTAGTGGAGTGGGGGGCTCACATTTCTGTTACAACACGCTGCTGCTGGCATGCTCCTGTAGGGAAGAGTCGAGTTCAATGGGCGGGTGGGTGGGTGGAAAATCATGTACAGGTCTAGTGACATGTAGTGCTACTGAGACGTGGGCTGGAACAGTCTCTCTCTCTCTAGCTACACACTCTTAGCAGGGGAATTAAATGGCTGACAGTGACTCTTGGTCTATCCAGAAAGTGAACAAGTCTGGCTTCATACAATAGATTGTGCTGCCAGGACTGCTCACTCTGACTGTTCATTAACAGACAAAAACAGCATACCCTGTCATGGGTTATGGGATATTGCTTACTTGTAACCCTTTTTTGTCTTCTACTTGCAGTAGTATCTTATCTTTTAAGTTGTTTATGAGTTTGTTATGCAAACTGGCCCAGCCAAGATTCAGCATTTACAGTACTTAGGATTTGGGCCCTGCTTATACCCCTTTGTGCTCCTAGGAAAACTGATGCACAGGAGGCCTTTTGGCTTGCTCAGTGCCGCACAGAGAGTGAATGGTGGTGGTGTTGGGACCTGAACATGGATTCACAATTTTGTTACCAAATCAGGTGATCACACAGCCTGCTTATTTCTCCAATTAAAAACTTCATAATGACCATCCAAGTGGTTGTTTGGGTAGCAAAATGTGCTCTACCAAGTAGCAGGCTCAGGTTTGTATACTGAGCACTACATAGAGGCAGCTGGGCAGGCCGTACATAGCTTATAGAATTTGTCAGCGATAAGAACCACTTGGCCTACTCATTTTTCCCTACCTACAGTATCACAGCATCCCCTACTCGATCTCTTGTCTCATTCTCCCCCTCCTTCCAGTAAGATTCCCTTATGTCTATCCCATGTATTCCCAAACCCCACCACTGTCTTTGACGCCACTACCTCTGCCAGCAGGCTGTTCCAGGAATCCACCACCCTTTCCATAATAGAACTCATGGGAGGTTTAACAAGAAAAGCAAAAGTTGGCCATGTTCTTGTTATGTTGTGTGCTGCCATAAGTAAGATACCAGAGAGAACACAAACACAGAGCAACCCAGCTGCTTCCCCAGTCCACAGTTTTATTTTTTCTTACAAATGCTCATCAGTGCAGAAAGGTACTACAAGAAGTGTGCATACATATACTGTGTACATCATCTTGGCTTTCCTGGCCTGACAAGTTGGAGGTTTAGCTGCATGATGTCTACCTGTGCACACTCCAGTGACCTAAAGGCATCCCACAGAAGTGTGTGTGTGTGTGTGTGTGTGTGTGTGTGTGTGTGTGTGTAGGGGTCCCCAGCAGTGGCATAGAAACATAAAATTTGTCAGCAGAAAAGGACCACTTGCCACACCCAGTCTGTTCCTTGCCTAATCTGTTTCCGCAGACCCCAATTGGTCTATGGTGACCCTCCCTGATCCTCCTATTTACTAATATTTTCTTATGTCTCTCCCATGTATGCTTGAAGCCACATACTGTTTTCACCACCACCACTTCTGCTGGCAGTCTCTTCCAGGCATCTACCACCCTTTCAGTGAAGTAGCACTTACATCCCTCTTAAACTCCTCCCCAGGTCCTGTTGCTCATTTAAAGAGAGGTCTATCCTGCACATTGTTCACCCTTGTGAGGTACTTGTAGGTGTCTAGCATGTCCTTTCTTGCTCTCCTGTCTTCCAGGGTGTACATGTTGAGGTCCCTCAGCCTCTCTTTATAAGGCTTCTTGCACAACCACTGCACCTTTTTAGTTGCCCTCCTCTGGGCTGCCTCCACCCTGTATATGTCCTTTCTGAGTAGTAGCCTCCGAAACAGGGGATACTACTCCAGGTGAGGTCTCACCAGTGAGTGATACACTGCCAAAAACACCTGCCCTCTCCAGCTGAATATACCTCTCCCTATGCACCCCAGCATCCCCCCGACTAGCCCTATCCACTACTATGTCGCAATGCCCTGCCACTTTGAAGTCATCAGTTATGATAACCACAAGATCTTCATCAAGGACACAGTAGAGTAACAAATTCCCAGAGGGCATGGGTGCAAGGCGATGTTCAGGGTTCGACCTTAACATTGTTTTACTAGCCCTGAACCTAGTGCAAATTGGCCAGGGTTAGTGCAGCTAACCATCTTCTTGTCCATCTTGACTAGTGCAGGTTTTTTATGGCTGTTAATGAAGTTGAAAAAGTCCCTACTTTAGCAGGCTGTAGTCCTTTTGCTAATCTCCCTCAGTGTTCCAGGTGGCCTGGTGTGATTAACAGCTCATTAAGAGCTTCAATTATCTGGCAGTTTAAGAGGGGGATCAAGCAAAAGACTCAATGTGAGTCATTATCACTCAATTGTTAAGACATTCAGCTAGTGTGCATGCTGTAATCAAGGGCAGAGTGCTGTTAAGTAACTAGCTTCCAGTTTTCTGAACTTGTCTTTGATTTGTCCCACAGTATTAAAACCAGTGTGCCTCATTTCCCAACCTTTTGAGTGTCTGTATCCAACACTGCAGTGACAGAATGCTATCATGTATACACGGTCTGCCCAGCCAGGTGGTCTGTCCACTCTATACTTTCTCTGGACACCACTGCAGAGTAGACTCTGAAGTGGCCAATCATAGACCAATAGCTGCCATTACTGACTGGTGTATGGTTCACAGCTCCTCTTAATGGATCACACCAGTCAATGCCATCAATGCAGTATGACCCAGTATGTCATTCATCCTAAAAACAATGCTTTGGAGCATGTATGGTACAAAGCAAAACCTTAGTAGAATATATAATTTGATAGGTTAAAATAGGTATTCCTGGTGTGCACAGATCATTCTATATAGAAAGAGAGGTAGTACAGCATCATGCCTGTATACTGCTGCCCTTTGACTGATGAAGGGACACTGTTATGAAAAATCTGTTTGTTAGGGCAGAGCATGTTAAATCAATATTTTTGTGCCTGGTATATATAAACAGATTTGTCAAAGTTTCTTACATCCCAGCACCCTGTGTTTGTTTAACTCTCTCCAAAGAAATCCTAGAACTGCCCTTGGCTCACTTCACATTGTAAGAAAACTTCCAGAAGTGCAGTTCTGGTTAATCACAGGGTGGGGGATGAGAGTGTCTTTCTCTGCCTGATTCTGTACGTTGCCCTGCAGGTCAGCGTGGGACTGTGGTGACGTACATGATGATGTTGGCTATTGTGTGTGCAGAGCTAGAACTGCCTGATTGAACATTTGCTATTATGGTATTCTCTGGTTAGGCGGGGAGGGGGTGAAGAAAGAGGAAGCAAGGGGCACATGGTAAAAAAACAAAACAATGGGCATACACACTGTGTGTGATTGGACTGCAGTCTTTTTTTTTTTTATTTTGCTGGGGCAGGAAGCAATATGGGAGTAGGATAAACATGCAATAATCAGAGTTTTTCTTGGCTTGCATTTTTCCTGGATAACCGATCAAAATTGACCACTATTATTGTGGGCTAGTGCAACCATCTGCGGGCTAGTGTAATTTTTAATCAACTTGTCTGGCTGGCTAGTGCAAAAAAAAGTTAAGGCTGACCCCTGGTGATGTTACAGGACCCCTCCCCAGTTTTAAATAAGCATCAGAATTATGATTTGGGCCCCTCAAAACTCATGGGCCCGGGTGCCACTACACCCCCTGCACCCTTGTAGCTACGCCCCTGTAAGGACATCTCTTGCAGCACATCATTACATATAGAAATAGATGGCCATAATGTCTCTTGCTAGAAGGAAGAACTGAAAAAGCTAAAAAAAACTTATGAAATCAGAAAGGTACAAGTTGGAGTTTAGGACTGCACATGTCAAGGACAATAATAAAACATTCTATTCCTAAATTAACAACTTGAAGTCAGTAGACAACTCGGTAGGTCCAGTAATTTCAGAGGGCATGGAGATCAATGCTTCACAAGAAATGACTAATGTTTTTAATAAATATTTCTGTGACGTATTTAACAAAGAGCAGCAAAACAACCATACAGAATTCCAACATATCAATATAGATACATAGATACATAGACAGTGTCGGCAGATAAGGGCCTATGGCCCACCCAGTCTGCCCATTTATGCTTGTAAGTTCAGTTTATGTTTTCCTAGAAGTCTGTTGCACCTTACCCCTGACCTCCAGAATTCCTTTATGTCTATCCCATGCATTCTTAAATCCCGTGATTGTTTCAGCCCCCACCACTTCCTCTGGCAGGGTGTTCCACTTGTCCACCACCCGTTCTGTGAAGAAATTCTTTCTCATGTTTCCTCTGAATCGTCCTCCTCCAACTTCATCCCATGCCTCTAGTCCTGGAACATCTTTTTCGCTAAAATAGTGTTTTCCTGCACCTGTTCCTCCCTGTAAGATACTTGTATGTCTCTATCATATCCCTCTCTCCTCCTCTCTCCAGGAGTACATGTTCAGTTCCTTCAACCTGTCTTCATAGGACTTGTGATGCAATCCATGCACCATCTTTGTTGCCCTCCTCTGAACCTTCTCTACCCTGTCTATGTCCTTACGTGGTATGGTCTCAGAACTACACTGTACTCCAGGTGGGGCCTCACTAGTGTCTTGTATAGCGGAATTATGACCTCCTTTTCCTGCTGGTGATGCCCCTGCCCATACATTCCAGCATCCTATTTGCTTTACCTGCTGCCTTGTCACACTGTTTCCTACCTTGAGGTCATCAGAGATGACAACCCCAAGATCCCTTTCCTGCTTGGTGCATGCTATATCCTCACCCCCCAACTGATATATTGTGCCAGG
This sequence comes from Neoceratodus forsteri, assembly GCA_016271365.2. Taxonomy (NCBI): domain Eukaryota; kingdom Metazoa; phylum Chordata; order Ceratodontiformes; family Ceratodontidae; genus Neoceratodus; species Neoceratodus forsteri. Next base: position 25,299,914 of record CM057453.1, read on the forward strand.
GTTTTGTAGCTCATATGCATTATCTTGCACTTCTTTGCATTGAATTTCAACTGCCAAACCCTGACCATTCTTCAAGTTTCTGCAGGTCGCTCTCATTCTGTCTACACCTCTGGTGTGTCTACTCTGTTACAGAGCTTTGTGTCATCGCGAACAGTGAAATTCTGCCTTCTAGATCCCACGTAATGTCACTGATGAAGATGTTGAATAGGACCGGTCCCAGCACTGATCCCTGTGGTACCCCACTGGTCACTCTTTCCTCTGTGGAGTGACAGCCATTTACCACCACCCTCTGTGTCCTGCCACCCAGCCAGTTACCTACCCACCACACTACTACAATATAAACCGTTGACAATTCATTTACCACGTCTGAAGTATTGACACTGTTAAATGGGGGTGAAACCCAATAAATCGTTTGGCCCTGATATGTTACACCCTAGAATGCTTTATGAATTATGAACTCTAATAGCAGAGCTAATACATTTATAACACCTTGTTTGCCAGGGGAGCAATACTATCTGATTGGAGGTAGGCAATTGTAATGCCATTATTTAAAAAAGGGGATAGGAAAATAATGTCTAGTTATAGATCAATTAGTCTGACAGCAATACTTTGTAAGATTGGAGAAAGACTGATAAAAAATTAACTGGAGCAGGATCTGTTGAGACTAAGAATCTATGACAAATCTCAGCATGGATTAAAAAAAATAGGGCTAGTATAACCAGTATGCTTTGTTTCTATGAAAAAAGTTAATAAATGCATTAATGATAGAATTCCTTGACTTTCAAAAGGCTTTGGATAACGTATCCCACCCTGTATTAGTGAGTAAAATGGAAAAGTGGGGACTGGACACACGTATTATAAAGTGGGTAAAAAATTGGCTGACTGACAGGTCTCAAGTTGTTCGTATCAAGGACGTGTTGACAGATGAGGGGGCAGTTACCAGTGGGGTGCCTCAGGGCGCAGTTCTGGGCCCGGCCTTATTATCACTGTCTATTACTGATATAGACAAAAACACTGGCAGCTCCATAGTAACATTTGCCAATGATATCAAATTAGGTGGCCCAGTCAAAACCATTGACGATAGTTATAATCTGGCGTAGGACCTGCTTAAAATTCAGCACTGGGCAATAGAAAACAAAATGTTTTTTGGCATTGAAAAATATTCAGTGTTACATTTGGGTACAAACAACTTAAACCAAACATACTACCTAAATGCTATTCATATTAAACAGATGGAGACAGAAAAGGACCTGGGAGTCATTATAGATAAGGATTTGAAGTTTAGCATTCATTGTGTTAAATTAGTATATAGAACCAATTACCTAGTAAACTGTGTTAAAAAAGCTTTTGTAACAGGCAGTGCATTATGCCTATCTATCATACTTTCATAAGACCCCATCTGGACTATTGCATACAGTTGTGGAGCCCATATTTCAGGGGAGATGTTGATAGGGTGGAGAGGGTTCAGAGACGGACAACCAAGTTGGTATCCAGTCTGGAGCAAGTGTCACACGATGACAGAATAAAAACACTGGGGATGTACACTTTAGCACACAGACATCTACGAGGAGACCTCCTGACGATATACAAAATTTTGCATGATCAGGAACTGACAGATGAAATGGGGATAGAGACTTAAACACAACCGAATGGACTAAGATCTCATAAAATGCAGACACGGTTAGAACATACCAAAAGGAATGGTAGATTAAACTAATTTGTCCAAAGAAAAGGCAGACTATGGAATGCATTACCTGAAGACCTGATTCAAAGTGGTAATAAGGTAATCTTTAAAAAAAGACTTGATGACCTCCTACTTAATACTGGGGTAAAATGTACCAACTAATGTGGGTGGACAAACTAAATGGGCATCTCTCGCCTTTTTCTGTCCAAAAACTCAGTGTGAAACACAGTGTGAATATCCCAACTGCAGACTTGATTCCATCCAGATGATTTATTAGTTGGTTGTGTAAGGAAGTTGGGCATATTGCCAGACAGTGCCCCAAAAAGGCAAGCCAAAATACACAACAGGGTGCTAGAAAAGAAGTGGGTTGTTTGTGTGTCCCTGAGAGCATGCCAGTGAATGTGAGGGAACACATGCACCCAGTCATAGTAAATGGGGTTCAGACGCAGGGGTATCCCTGACATTGGTAAAGGGGATTGTGCAGCCTGGTCAGCTTATACCCAATAAATACATAACTGTACAAGGGTTTACTGATGAAGAGAAAACATTGCCACTTGCTAGTGTTCTCCTGGACTGGGATGAAACCGAGGGAACTGTGCAGCAGGTGGCTATAGCTAAGACATTAGCAGTTGAAGTGATTTTGGGTAAAAATCTACAGCAGGGGATGGTATGTGCAGTTACCCGTAGCCAAGCGGCAAGGGAAAATAGTAGTTCCCTGAACCCCACAGAAACCAATGTGGAAACCACTGAGAGACTGGTTCCCCAGCCTGTGTCTCCAGATGGGGAGACTGATAAAAAGGGGGTAGAAATTTCCCCAGGAGCGAGTGCCCACACAGCTACGGAAGGTTACTCTGAAGAGGGAGGGGCGACCAATTGTCAGAGGGTTGGGATTGACAGTGATCCTGAGGGCCCTGATGCTAGTGCTAGGGACCCTAGTTTAGTGACTGAAGGGGACCTGTTCCATGCCTTGAGACTGTGTGAGGGGTTTGCAGCTGCTTAGAGGAGTGACCCTAGTTTAGAGAAGCCGAGGGCTTGGGCAGACTTGGAGGGTACACAGCGAGGTGGCAGCAGACATAAGGTTTATTGGGAAAATGGACTTATGTATACACAGGCAGTACAGACAGAGGGAGGGATGCTAGGCGGGCAGCTTGCTGTTCCCCAGGGATATCGTGAGCAGTTGCTCAAGATTGCACATGATATTCCCTTGTCTGGTCATCTGGGAATCACACGAACTATGCAGTGGTTAGCTCAGAATTTCTACTGGCCTAACTTCACCCAACAGGTGAAGGAGTATTGCAGGTCTTGTCACCAGTGCCAAAAAATAGGGAAGAGGGAAAGAAAACCCAAGCCACCCTGATCCCCCTGCTCATAGTGGAGGAGCCATTCCAGAAGGTGGGAATGGATATTGTGGGGCCTTTAAATACCCCCAGCTCCTCAGGAAAGAGATTCATCCTGACTGTGGTGGATTATGCCACCCGGTACCCAGAGGCAGTCACCCTATCCTCTCTGAGGACAGACAAAGTGGCAGATGCCTTACTTGGGATTTTCTCCTGTGTTTTTCTGCAGGAGGTAATCACTGATCGAGGGGGTTCCTTCATGTCAGACCTGATGAAAAGTGTATGGGAGAAGTGTGGGGTGGTGCAGAGATGCACGACACTGTATCACCCACAAGCCAACGGACTTGTGGAATGATTCAATGGTACCCTAAAGTTAATGCTCCGGGCATTTGCTGAACAGCATGGGAGGGACTGGGAGAAATACCTTCCCCACCTGTTGTTTGCATACAGGGAGGTGCCCCAAGAGTTGACAGGATTTTCCCCCTTCAAACTCTTGTATGGACGCCGGGTACATGGGCCCCTAGACTTGATCTGGGAGGACTGGGAAGGCAAGCACACCACCCAGGGAACTCCCATTGTGGATTATGTCCTTAGGTTTAGGGAAAGGCTGAAGGAGCTTATGGGGACAGCCCAGAGCAACCTAGCAGCTTCCCAACAGAAACAAAAAGTATGGTACGACCACAGAGCCAGAGCTTGCTCATACATGGTGGGTCAGGAAGTCATGGTCCTTATTCTGGTCCGGAAAGACAAGCTGCAAGCTGAGTGGGCAGGACCATACAAAGTGGTTAGGAAGGTAAATGACGTGAACTACGTTGTGGAGTTACCTGACAGTAGACAGACAGAAAGGATGTACCATGTCAACATGATGATGCCATATGCAAATAGGACTGACATGGTGTTCGCAGTGTGTAGTCATGGGGAGGGGACGGACGAAGGAGACCCCCTTCTGGATTTTCTGGAGGAGAGTAAGTGTGAGTCCTCTGTGGAGGCAGTAAAATAGTCTCCCCAGCTGGCCCCGGACCAGATCCAGAAAGTGAGGGAGGTTTTGGCAGACTTTGCCCCCTTGTTTAGTGAAAAGCCTGGACTAACCCCCTTAGCGACACACGATGTGGAGACAGGGACACAGATGCCCATTCGGCGGACAGCATATCGGGTGTCAGAGGCTGTCCAAAAGGACATTAGGAGGGAAGTGGAGGAGATGCTGGATTTAGTGGTAATACAGAGATCCCATAGACCCTGGGCCTCACCCGTAGTCCTTGAGCCCAAGCCAGATGGCTCAACTCATTTCTGTGTGGACTATCATGGACTGAATGCAGTCACAAAATCCGATGCCCACCCGATTCTCGGACAGACGAACTCCTGGACAAGTTGGGAGGGGTGACCTACCTTACGACTATTGACCTGACCAAGGGGTATTGGCAGATAGAATTGACAGACAGAGCTAGGGACAGGTCAGCCTTCATCAATCCAATAGGCTTATTTGAGTTCAAAGTAATGCCTTTCGGAATGAAGAACGCCCAGGCAAATTTCCAAAGGCTGGTGAACCAGGTGTTAAATGGTGCTGAAGAGTATGCCGTGGCATACCTGGATGACATTGCCATCTTTAGTACCAGCTGGGAGGAACACCTATCCCAACTTAGGGAAGAGCTGGGCAGGATACAGAGGGCCAGGCTCACTGTCAAAGCCGAGAAGTGCCAGGTGGCCATGGGGGAAGTGGCATACCTCGGGCATGTGGTAGGCCAGGGACAGCTCCATCTTAACCAGATAAAGATAGAGGTGATCCAGGCATGGCCCAGACCAGAAACCCAGAAGCAGGTCAGGAGCTTTCTAGGGACAGCAGGGTACTACAGGAAATTTGTACCCAATTACAGTGCCCAGGCTGCTCCCCCCAGCCTGTGAGGAAGCCTTTACCAGACTGAAGGAGGCACTGTGCAGTGCTCCTGTTTTGACAAGTACGGACTATAACAAAACCTTTGTAGTTCAGATGGACACCTCAGATGTGGGTATTGGGGCAGTACTGAGCCAGACGTCTAGCCAAGGGACAGATCACCCAGTTGTGTACCTGAGCAGGAAGCTGCTCCCCAGGGAGCAAGCATACTCAACGGTGGAAAAAGAATGTCTTGCCATAGTGTGGGCCTTAAAGAAATTAGAGCCATACTTGTATGGGCAGCATTTTGTGGTGCAGACTGACCACAGCCCCCTGGTTTGGCTACCCAGCTGGGGAAGAACAATGGGAGACTGCTAAGATGGAGGCTTTACAAGGGTATGATCTAAAAATTGTGCATAGGGCTGGAACGAAGAACAAGAACTCAGATGGGATGTCTAGGGTCTATGAGGAGTGAACTGATTTGGGAAGCCCATCCCATGTAGGGGATAGATCCCCCAAGTTCAGTCTAGGTACATAGATAACATAGATACATAGACAGTGTCGGCAGATAAGGGCCTATGGCCCACCCAGTCTGCCAATTTGAGCTTGTAAGTTCAGTTTATGTTTTCCTAGAAGTCTGTTGGCCCTTATCCCTGACCTCCAGAATTCCTTTATGTCTATCCCATGCATTCTTAAATCCCGTGATTGTTTCAGCCCGCACCACTTCCTCTGGCAGGGTGTTCCACTTGTCTACCACCTGTTCTGTGAAGAAATTCTTCCTCACGTTTCCTCTGAATCGTCCTCCTCCAACTTCATCCCATGCCCTCTAGTCCTGGAACATCTTTTTCACTTAAAAATACTGTATTCCTGCACCCTGTTCCTCCCATAAGATACTTGTATGTCTCTATCATATCCCTCTCTCCTCCTCTCCTCCAGGAGTACATGTTCAGTTCCTTCAACCTGTCCTCATAGGACTTGTGATGCAATCCATGCACCATCTTTGTTGCCCTCCTCTGAACCTTCTCTACCCTGTCTATGTCTTTACGTAGGTAGGGTCTCCAGAACTGTACACTGTACTCCAGGTGGGGCCTCACTAGTGTCTTGTATACTGGAATTATGACCCCCCTTTGGGAGGGGAGGACTGTGACACAGACAGCGATGTTCTGAGTGCTGTATCATTTCTTTTTAATAAAATGTATTACTAAATGTCTCCTGCTGAAAATCAAGTGCCCTTAGAATAACCTCACTTGCCCCCCCCCCCCCGGTTTCAACTGAAGGACAGATGCAAGCTAAGAGAAATGCTGACAGCATGTGTATCACACACACTCAGTTTTTAGATGCAATGTGTTACATAGCAGACCAGGAGCTAATTACAGAGTTGTGTAAGTTAACTTTGTTAACAGGGAAATCATAAAAAAGGTTTATGATGTTGAAGGAACAAAAGCAGGTTGTGATGTTTTAGTGCGAGGTTGTAAATGCTCATATGAAGCCTGTGTGAGGAGAATGCAGCAGGATCAAAGAGATGTCATTTGGCACACATGAGTCATGCTGAGGATTGCAGAATGTAATACTTCAAAAATACATCCTGTGGTTGTATAAGATATATATTTTTTAAATATAATCTGACAGAGGAGGAGCTAGTGGACCTCACCAAAAAGGGGTTGGCCAATACAGTTGTTTAAGGAATAATTCTGTTTTACAGAGACACATTTTTTTGACCTGGACTCTGATCACGAAACATCTTGGGAGCACTTAAGCAAGTATTTAGAGACTACTGAAATAGGAATTTGCACTGTTTAAACCTTATTTCTTTCTAAAAGATTTGTATGTCTATTGATATGAGTTCTGTATTTTGTGTTTCACATATTTTTAACTATTTTAGTAAAATTCTTTTTAGAACTTACTTGGTCTGTCTTTGACTTCTTTTTATTTTGTAAGAAAAGTCCTTGGTTATAGCAGCCAATAGGCATAAGCTTGAATGGTGGTATCAAACTGGAAAGAGAAGTGTTAAATCTGAGGTCTTTATTAAAGTTTTAAAGGGTTCATCTCTGAATACCTGGTTAGTGCATGTGAGGCAAAGATATCTGCCTCCAAGACAGATATATCTGAGCCTGTGCATTGGGTATGCTAACAAGAGGTTAACAGTTTGAATCCTCAGAACTGGAGACCAAAGGTTGATCTGGACTTATAAAAACAGACAAGAGGGTTACCTTGTCTGTTACACTGTTCACAAGACTGCGCTCCGAGGTTGGCACTTTGGGAGTAGAGGGCCTGACCTGCTGAGTGGGTTTGTGACACCTGCTAGATACTCCTCTCTGTCTAGGACTGCCAGCTCCTCCACAGCAGGTTCACTTCACCAGGACATGGAGGAACTTGATCTTTAGGACTGAGAAGTTGAGGATCAGGAGGAGGATGCTTTGAAACAGGAACCACTGTCCCCCTTACCAGTCTCTTCTGCCTCCTCTGTTCAGGATGAGACTTCTCTGGTCCTTCCTTGTTCTCCTCCAGATGACCCTAGTTTTTCTGATATTATGATTCATCTTCAGAAAACCTTTGGGTTCCAGGAAATGGAGCAAAATGCCTCCCATCAGAAGTTGGCCAATTATTTAGTCCTTCCTGACTGCCCTTCAGTGGTCATTCCTCCTTTACTTGATGCCTATGAGGATGCCATTTTGGCTGCTTGGCAACAACCCTCTTCTATACCCTTGGCTCTGCTTAAAGCCGACAGAATCTATCAGGCTTCTTTGGAACACCATTATTTTATGTCCCCTCTACAGGCTGACTCTGTGGTTATTAGTACAGCTCATGATAGGTCAGTAAGACTGAAACATCTCAGTACTTAGCCTCTAAATAAGGAATCCTGGAAGCTGTATGTCATGGGGAAAAGGGTGTACTCCTCTTTGACCCTGACCCTCAGAATTTTAAATTATATAGGTCATCTTCTGAAATATCAGGCAGCAACCTTAAAAACTACTCAGGCTTCCATTCAGTCCCTCCCGGACACTGATCCTAAGGAGGATTTGCAAACCAAATTGTCCATGGCTTCTGCTGTTGGCAGACATTTATTACAGGCAGCCTATGACAGTGTTGACTGTACTGCCAGAGCTTCCTCAGCAGACATTTGTCTTTGGTGCCATGCCTGGTTCTGGGTCTCGGGTTTTGCCCCAGATGTCCAGCAATCCATTCTCACTGCCCCCTTTAAGGGTGACAAACTCTTCAGTCCTCCATCCCTGGATATCCTGACTGCTTTGTAGGCCTCGGGTTGTACAATGCAGTCAGTACATTCTCTTTACCATACCCAGACAACACCCAATTACATCGGTAATTTTCACAGACATGCAAATTGACAGAGAACCATTCTCAGACAGAGGCCTAATAATAAAAGAAAGACTCAAGTCTCCTTGCCAGGGTCACTTAACAATCCAAAGATTACTCGTTATGTCCCTCCTGTCCCCCAACCGGGACAGCCTTCTGCCTGAAGTTTCCCCTTTGCCCGTGTGACCAGTGGCTCATCCCATGGCAGTCAGGGGCATATTCTCCCTACATCATCCATGTTGGCAGCAAATCATCTCAGATGCTTGGGTCCTCCAACTGATACAATCAGGCCACACTTTGTAATTAACAGAGACCCCACCTCCTGTGCCCCTAATGGCCTCTCACTACCCTTCCCCGAGCCAGGCCTCAGTTTTGTCAGAAGGAATTCAAGCCTTGAAAACAAAACTAGCAATAGAGCCTGTTCCCTTTCCCCATATGGCAGGGATTTCTACTCCCATTTCTTTCTTGTCTCAAAATGGACAGGCGATTTGTAACCCATTCTAGATCTCAGAAATCTAAATCTCTACATAGAGTGAAAAAGGTTCAGAATGGTGACCCTTTAGACCCTCATGCCTCTTCTAAACAAGGGGGATTGACTCTATTCTCTGGATATGAAGGATGCATACCTCCGTATCATGAGTCACCCCGCTGACAGGCACTTTCTCCAGTTCTGTTTCCAGAGTCATCATTACCAATTCAGGGCACTTCACTTTGTTCTGTCCTCTGCCCCCAGGGTCTTTACAAAGTATCTTGCGGAGGTAGTGGCCACTCTTTGCAGGAAAAGCCTATACATCTTTCTCTACCTTGACAATTGGCTTCATCCAGTGCTCTGCTAGCGGCCCCATTATCCCAAACACTTCAACTATTCTCCTCTCTGGGAATCACGATCAACATACCGAAGTCCAAAATGGATTTCACACATAGTCTCCAATATATAGGAGCTGTCCTCAATACCTCTCAGGGTTTAGCCTTCCTTCCTGTTGGCATCCCAGATGGTCTTCAATCAGTATGTCTCAGTCCAGGACTACCTCTGACTTCTGGGGCATATGGCAGTGGCCATTTATATCATTCCCCATGCGAGACTTCACATGAGGGACCTTCAATGGACACTAAGAGTTCAATGGAATCAGTCAACAAATTGATTTTGAAGCTCGTGTCCTGATTTCTTCCCCAGTCATTCGCAAACTGCAATGGTGGATGACTCTGGATCACCTTCTCTGTGGTGTCCCATTCCAGGTTCCCATTCCTTGCTTAATTCTCACCATGGATGCCTCCTTCCAAGGTTGGGGTGCACATCTGGATGTGATTCAGACACAGCGGTCTTGGATAACTCAGGAAGCTCACCTACATATCAACATTTTAGAAATAAGAGCAGTCCTGTATGCTCGTCAAGCTTTCGAGATCCTCCTTCCCCAGGGTTGTCTCCAGGTTCAAACTGACAGTTCCGTGGTAGTCCACTACCTGAACAAACAAGGGGGCACCAATTCTTACCCTCATTGCAGGGAAGCCATGCGAGTGTGGTATTAGGCAATCCAAAAAGGGAAACACCTAATAGCACCACATGTCCCAGGCATCAGTAATACTCTGACAGATGCAATAAGCAGATCAAAAACACAAAACACAAATGGGAGATCCTCCAAGAAGTTCTAGAGGACGTCTTCCTCCTCTGGGGGTTGACCAGATATGGACTTGTTCGCCTCTCCATGAAATGCCAAACTGCCTCATTATTGCTCACTAGAGCCAGGTCCTAGAATTTTATGGCTGGATGCGTTATCTCGTTCCTGGACAGGAGAATTTCTTTACTCCTTCCCTCTCATTCGGAGGCTTCTACACAAACTACTCTGGGACAAGGCATCCATGATCCTCGTAGTGCCTCTGTGGCCGAGACAAGTCTGGTTACCACTATTGCAGCAATTGGCTGTCCAGGATCCTCATCCACTCCCAATTTGCCCTGCTCTTCTGACTCAAGCTGGGGAAACTGTGCTTCAACCCAGCCTGTGTTCCTTACATCTTCATGCTTGGCTACTGAGGATGTAGTCCTCTCCTGGTTCCGGGTCTCCTCTCAAGTGGCAGAGGTTCAACGGGTGGCCCGTAAGACTTCTACACATTCCTCCTATTCAGTGAAATGGAAGCAGTTTTCCTTATGATCAAAGAATCACAATTTGGATCCATGCTCCAGTCCGCCTCAGCGAGTACTGGACTATTTGCTGTCCCTTTCAGAGTGTGGCCTCAAATACTCCTCCGTCAAAGTCCATTTATTGGCAATCTCTGCCTTCCATATTTTCATGGATGACAAACCTCCAGATCATGAAAACTATTTTGAAAGGTATTCTTCATCTTCATCCCCCTGTTAGGGACCCAGTCCCTCTTTTGGACTTGAATTTTGTGCTTGAAAAACTTAGGTTAAAACTTTTGAACCTGCAGCCTTTCTTGTGAGCTGTGTTATCTCTCCTGAAAAACTATTGTTTTAGTTGCTATTACGTTGGGTAGATGTATTTTGGAGTTACATGCACTGATGTGCAAGGAACCCTACCTGAATATTGACAAGGATAGGATCTCTTTACGTGCTAATTCTAAATTTTTGCCAAACGTAGTGTCTGAAATTATGTTGCATCAAGCCTTACCAGTGTATTATCTGGAGCTGGCTAATCCAGAAGAATCCTTGCTCCATACTTTTGATGTACATAGAATGTTAAAATAGTGAGGCCGATTCTGGAAGGAGTTGCAATGTCGGCACGGGCTTGGGGGAGGGTGTTTGATGCAACTTTTTAGTTGTATCAAACATTGCAGGCGGGCATGATTCCATAAGGTGCTTGCCACAAACACCCTACTGCAAGTACAGAACACAGGATGCAGGGAGTTAGACCACCTACTCCCTGGTCTAGCACTGCACCCCAGATCACGGCACTTGTGCCAATAATTTGGCGTAAGGTGCCATAAATTAGGTCAACTGTCGCAATTGTGTCAACCTTTCCAGAATCTAACCTGGCTGCATCCGAGGGGCTTTGGCGCAGCTTCATCTGACTTTGTGGTGGACACAGGGCTTGCGACATGCCCTGCGCCCACCTTCCAGAATCAGCCCCATTGTCTCCTTCACACTAAACCTGGACACAAATCAGAGCAACTTTTTATTTCTTTTGCCCCTGGAAAAGAAGGTGTTCCTGTCTCCAAGCAGTGCTTGTCCATTTGGTTGACCAACTGCACTTACTTTTTGTTATAATACATACCCAAAACCACTCCCGGGAGTGATAAAGTCTCATTCCACAAGTGGTATGGCTGCCTCAGCAACATGCTTTAGTGGTGTTTCAGCCATTGATATTTGTGAAGCTGCTACTTGATCCACTGTTCATACCTTCACTAAGCATTATTGCCTAGACATAATGTCCTAAAAGTGAACCAACTGTGGCCGGGCTATTCTTCAGGGACTGTTGTCCTAAACGCATACCATTTATTGCCTCCTCCCCACTTGCCTCCCAATTGCTGGGGACGCATTCCTATATGTAATGACCTGCTGCAAGAGATTTTCCCGTTGAAGATAGTACAGTTGCATAAGAATGTGCTGTAACAGTAGATTTTTGAGAGAATCTTTTGCAACAGGTCATGCTGCCCCTCCCTTCATTCTTCTTACTTCCTGTTTCAGGAGGGTAACATGCTCCTGCTCTCGCCGGAACATTATTTGTAAGGGTTCCCTGCTTCTCTTTGATTCCCCTCGGTTGACCTGATAACTGTATCATTATTTATGGTCACTGAGGTGGAAAAGAACTGAGGAGCATCTGGGACCACCCCCTTTTATACCTGTCAGAACATAACACGTGGTATCATCGGGGTGGTCCCTGGTAGACTGCTGATAAATCATCCGGATGGAATCAGACCTGTGGCTGGGATAGTCCTATACATACTAACCTGCTGCAAGACATTCTCTCAAAGATCTACTGTTACGGTAAGTTCTTAAGCAACTGTACTGTCCCTTTCTTGCTTTGTGACTTTCAGTACCTCCCCCCATCCTATACTCCACTCTTGGGTTCCTATATCCTAGGTGCATGATTTTTCACTTTTTGGCATGGAACCCCAACTGCCATGCTCTAGACCACTCCTCGAGTTTCCCAAGATCCCTGCACATTCTCTGTACCTCCTCCTGAGTGTCAACACTATTGCAGATTTTGGAATCATCTGCACAAAGTCATACCTTCCCTTCCAGTTCTTCTGCAGTGTCACTTTAGAAGAAATTGAAGAGGACCAGTAACAGTGCTGAACCCTGTGGCACCCTTGTGGTCACGCTTCCATCATTAGAGTGAATGCCGTTAGGATGTTTCTTATTTCAGGAAGGAATGGGTAGGTAAGGTCTATGACACCAGCATTAGCAACAAAAAAGGGGTCTTGGCTGTCCTCCTGGTCCGCCGATTTGCTTTCCAGCTCATTCAAGAATTGTGGCACCCTGAGGGTAGGTACATTTTTGTACCTGACTGACTAGGATTAATAGAAGTATTAATTGGGTCGGTATATGCTCCCAGTGTGGATTCACCAACCTTTTTTGCAGATTTGGTTTCACATCCTGTCCTGTTTACCCACTTGACCATAATTCTGGGGGGGGGGGGGAGAGAATTTAATATACCAGATAGATTTGGACTGGTCTGATCCCTCTCACAAAGGTCTATCCCCAAGGCAGCATACTTTGCAGGAGTTCCTGGATTCTCTTGATCTGACTGACCCATTGCATACCCTCCACCCCATGGACAAGCATTATATGTTGTATTCCACCCCCCATGGTTCATTTTCTAGATTGGACTATTTTCTTATTAGTCAAGAATCACTTCCTAACCTCATTTTCTGCGATATACAACCTTTGGTCATTTCAAACCGTACAGCGATCACCATGACACACTCTGTCCAGGGACAAGTAGACCAGGATAGAGTGTGGCATTTAAACTCTCAGCTCCTGCAGGACACTAGCACACTGCAAATCCTATGAGATTACATACAGTCCTTTATTTGGCTAATGACTTCTCCATGTCAGCTTTAGATGTATCGTGGGGGGACAGCCAAATGTGCAATCTGTGGGGAGTGTATCCAGCTGGCTCTACAGCAAAATTGGGCCTGTAACGCTGTGTTAGATGAACTATTATGGGGCATTTGGCAGACAGAAACCCACTTATCCTTGAATACACCACTCTCTGATTGGTTGCGTCTTAACTCCCTCCAAGCACGATATGTTGGCCTTCTAGCAGAGAAGGCAGAATTAGCTTTAATGCATACAAAGACCTGGTATTTAGAATCTGGGGAGCAGGCTGGTAAATTGCTGGCTCTTCGGCTCCAACTGTTGGAGTCCTTCAGGACCATCCCCCATATTCAAGCTAGTGCAGATAGTGATGTAGTGACACAGCTACATGCAATAGCTGAAGTTTTCCGAACTTGCTACAGCACTCTGTATTGGCCACAGTTTCCCAATAATGTTCCTCCTGACCAGATTAAAAAGTACCTCAACTCCCTACAGCTTCCAATGTTGACTTCACAACAGCAGGACTCCTTTATGAGGCCTGTCACATTACAAGAGGTCTGCCAAGCCATACAGCAGCTCCCGCTGGACAAAGTTCCCAGTCTGGATGGCTTTACCAACAATTTCTATACGGTACTAATGGATAATTTAGCCCTCTTTTTAACCTGCCTGTTTATCTATTTACATCTGGCCTCACTGACTTTATTTTCACTCAGGCATGGAGTACCCTCTTATGGAAGCCTGAATTATCCCCAAACAGTTACAGGCCGATTTCACTGCTTAGTTTTGATATTAAAATACTGGCCAAGGTCTTAGCCAACCAGCTTCAGGCAGTTTGGGACGGGTCGATAGATTCGATGCAGGTGGGTTTTATGGCTGGCTACCTTTCTAGTGGTCATCTCCGGAAGCTTCATTATTTAATGTCTGCATTCAGGGAGGGTAGGACTCCTGCAGTCCTGGTCTCCTGGACGTAGAAAATGCCTTTGACAGGGTTTCTTGGCCTTATTTATTTTTAGTTTTGGAGAAATTTGGTTTCTCTCCAGATTTCATTACATGTTTGTTTTATTTACCTTATTGCAGCCAAAAACTCCCACTGAAGTGAGTCGGCTGAAGTTAAGTACGCATATTAATTACAACAATACTAGGATTAAAGTCTGTATAGTAATCCAACGGCCCAAATCTGGTGTAATGGTGTTCTGTCTGTCTCTTTCTCCTTGCAGTGTGGGACCGGACAAATGAACCCTCTCCCACATATTTTATATCCACTTGGTATGCTATGTCCTTGCCTTCCTAGGTGATGATTTTCTTGCCTTTAGCAGCTCATTAATGCTTTTTTGTGGAAGTGGAAGGCTGTAAGACGTATTTATTTTAAACTCATGATCTCGTAGTACCGGGGAGGTTTGCGTCTTCCAAACTTTTTTTCTGTATTATTGTGCCCTGCATGGAAGTAAATTTTTTAAGTGGGGTCAGGTCTGGCAGGCAAAAGCAATGGCTGCTTATGTCCCACTTTGGCTACTTATTGAAAAAGGACTTTGTCAGCAGGCTGGTATACAGTTATGTAGCCTGCTCTATTTTAAGCCATCCAGCCTACCTGCTTGTTTCAAGGCCCTGCTGATTTTTTGGTCTTTAAAAGTTTTACAGCAGTTATGTATTTCCATGGACTTCAATAGGATGAAAGCGCTTACTCAACCCATTTTGGATAATCTTAATATCTGTATTGCTCGTTGCCCAGTCCCACTTGCTTTTTGTCCCCAGCTCCAGGATACTTCAATTGACAGTTTATTGGAGGAGGGCAGACCTATCTTGCTTTTTGTTCTTCTGGAACACCTTTCTTTGCCCCATGTTTTTGATTTTAAGTATCTTCAGCTGAAACAAGCAATTCTCCCTTACTTGGGCCCCACCCCATGTTCTAGTCCTGATTCCCTGGATGTTCAGTCTTTAGTCTCTTGTGGAGTAACCCCACTCAGTATCAAAACTTTATGGGCCTTTCCAAACTTAAGACTCAAGTAGTCCCACAGTAATTTGTTATTACTGGTAGCAGGCACTGACTCTTCCTGCAGACTCACGGCTCTGGCAGATCATGTGGCAACATCTATATAAATTCATCAAACAGGATAGGTATCGCCTGATTCAATTCCAGATTTTACAGAATTTATATTATACCCCTTTACGACTGCATAAAATAGGGCGGCTCCCCTGACCAAATTGCACCAGATGTGGAATGGCTGACGACCATCTCAAGCACTTGCTCTGGGACTGTGATAAGGTATCCCCTTTTTGGAATGGTATTAAAGTTTCTTTGGATCCTTTCCTGGGATTGCATACCTACTTTACACCGGAGGTGTGCTTGGTTGGCCTTTACCCAGTGGGTCTTTTCGGCCCCCAAAAGGCGTACATGGGATTGATAGCTGTTGAGGCCAAGGTAATTATATTGTGACGTTGGATGGACGATTCCCACACCTTCTTACAAGGAATGGCATCAGGAGATCCTCCAGGCATTGTTGGTAGAGAAACAAAGTGCCTATTCACAAGGCAAGGTGAAGTTGTTCCACTCTAGGTGGGAACCACTTTATGCTTTATTATCACTTGAGATGACATTGTAAAAGGATAAAATGGCTCTTTTTTTAATTTTATTTGTTTGTTGAAAAGTTTCACCAGAAAGGCACACTGAGCAACAAGTTGCTCATCTCCCGGTGCATCCTGGAGGAAGGGTAGAGGGAGATAGAGATACAAATACAAAGACAGTAAAAAAAAAAAAAATACTAATATTCATATACAGTAAAAGTGGATTCGTATAGACATTGGATACCAAGACAGATACAGCAAGGCTTACAAGGCACATTCATTACAATATAGTAGCCAAACAGCTGGATACAAATTGGAGCGTTTTAAGTGCGATCAATATTAACAAGTGCTAGGGGCAACTACCACTGAGTAACAGTAGGGCCATGAAGTTATCAGTAGCGAAAGGAAATTTGCAGAAGACACAGCTAAGCTCTTATATCAAACCTGAGGGCTCCCCTTCTCAATACAGGCTTCATTTTTCTTATCTTTGTTATTTCCCTCTATATCTCCAAATCTTAGGTAGTTGTGCTCTGGGTTCCATGGGGATGGGGTGAAGGGACATTTTTTGTTTGGATTATTGTTATGATGTTTTGTTTGTTGAGTCTTTGTTGTTTCTTTTTCATTTTATTCTGTATTTTAACATTTTTAATTAAGTACCTTCAGTTACAAAAAAAAGAGTGAGTGCCATTAACTACCACCCTCTGTCACCTATCCATTAACCAGTTTCTAACCCAGTTAACTGCTTTGGATTTCATTCCTAGCTGCTCAATTTATTTGTCAATCTCCTGTGTGGCACAGTGTTAAAGGCCTTGCTAAAGTTCAGATAAACCACATTCAGTGCCCTCCCCTGATCTTTCCTCCGGTCACCCAGTCAAACCATCAGATTCATCTGGCATGACCTTCCCTCCGTGAATCTATGCTGTATGTGGTCTTGCAGCCCATTAGATTCAAAGTACTCTACCAGCCTTTCCTTAAGCAAGGTTTCCATTAATTTCCTCACCCCTGAAGTGAGACTGACCAGCCAGTAGTTGCTAGCCTTCTCGCTGCTGTTGCTCTTATGTAGAGGGACCTCATCTGATCTTTTCCAGTTCTCCAGAACCACACCTGTTTCCAGTGAACTGTTTAATAAGGCTGTCAGTGGGGAAGCTAGTATCTCCCTGAGTTTCTTTAGTACCCATGGGTGTATCCTGCCAGTCCCATAGCCTTATCCTTTAGAGCTGCAAGTCCCTTCAGGACACTCTCCTTTGAAAATGGACTTCTGTCCGCTTTGCCCCCATCCTTGTTCGTGTTACTTCATGGTGGTCCATCCCTACCCTTCACTTGTCTGTGAAGACTGGGCAGAAATGCAGAACCTGCTCAGGACATCAGCTTTTTCTTGGTTCTCTTCTGTGCAGTCTCCCCCTTCCACCCTCCTTATATTCATTATCCCTCCCTTTGCTTTCCTCTTCTCACTTATGTATGGGAGGAAAGTCTTATCCTCTTTACCTAACCATTTTGCAATATTTCCTGTCTGTGCCTTTGCTTCCCTCACCCCCTTACCTGCTTCCTTCTGTTTTACTTGGCATACCTTCCCATCCTCTTCCCTGTGTGTTTCCCTATGCCTCCTGAATGCCACCTTTTTTCCTTCATCACCATCATCACATCATTAAACAACCATAACAGTCTCTTTCCTTTTGCCCTTTCTCACTTCCTTCACACAGAGGCTGGTTGCCTTAATCATTCCCTCTCCTATTGTTCCCCATTGTGCCTCTAACCCTTCCTGGTAACCCCCCCCCCCCCGAGACAGTTTCTGAGACAGTCCCCCATTTCTTTAAAATCTGTCCTCCTAAAGCCCAGGATCCTGGTCCTCGAGTGATTTGCCTTAGCTCCTATCTTTATGTTAAACCACACTGTATGGTGATCACTGGTACTTAAGGAACTGCACACTGTGACATCTGCAATGCTGTCCCTGTTTGTAAGCAGCAGGACCAGCTCTGCTCCATATCTAGTGGTTTCTTTGCCTTGCCAATTTGTCCTGGAGTCCAGCAACCTCTGCACTCCACCCTGAGAGGTGAGTACAAATGGGGCAGCACCTCAGTCTCCAGCAAAGTCATAGGGTGCACTATAAGTTGGTGGCATGCAGGAGGGCAACTTGGGAGAGGATCATTGATATCAGAGCAGTTGAGGTACAGGCTTTGGTGGTAAGGGTGCCACCTTGAGGGTTTGAAGACATAATTTCAAAATATACACACACATCAAAAGATGAGTGGAATATGTTAGGTTCCCTGCCAGTCCCCTCAGCATCCCCATAATACACATCAGAAAGAGAATGTGTGTGCCCACCCACACATTATGGAGACCTAGTTGGAAGGAGCAAGCCTGATGTGTCATAGTTCCTCACCTAGTGCTGCCTCTACTGTGCAGCTACATACAGCAATTTGCCCCTACACCTGAAGTGTATACAGAATCAGTAACCACATGCAGAATGCCATCTAGTGGTAAAAGGGAAAATTGCAGCATACAAGAACAAGAACCAGTCTTAGAAGGTCCCCTCGGCCTTTTGTTCTGTTTAGCTGTGTAGTTTGTTGGCATGAGCAATGCTTGCTTCTATTGCACCCTCCTAATTTCATCAGGATATAAATGTAAATGAAGGTCTGGTGTGAAAACCTGTTTGACTTCATTGCAAACATCATGACCCAACTCATGTAAGGCATCCTGGAATTGTATGATGTTTTGGTGCTAAAGCCTGCAGTAGTTCTACTGTATTATTCAGTGCTGTTGCTGTTCCTCTGCAGTCCCTTTGTTCTTGTCTTATGCTGGCCATGAAACTTTTCAAGACCGAGCAAGTACCCTGATGTTTTCTGTAGTTTAAAGTGTATCTGAGTTAGAAAAAAATGCTTTTGGAGAATACAGGGACTTCATGAGACATGTAACAGAACTGAATGAGAGCATAACTTCTGTTGGCTTGTGCAGGTATGCATCAACTCCCATGGTGCCTTGCATGAGCAGATCATGACCTTTGCAATGTACACAAATGGGTTTCCACACCAGGCCAAAACAGAGCGAAACAACCTCATGCATATTTAAATACATTTGTTCCCATAGACACCATATGGTGTCGGAACCATCCATTGCTAGATCGACCCAAAATGGCCACCAGGAGCAAATGAGTTAAATTAGGATGAAATTAGGGGGATGCAAGAGAGGGAATCGTTCATGCCTAAAAAACTACACAGGTATACAGAAAATAGGTTATGGGGACTTTCCCTTGAAAACCTTGGCTAAAAAGAAAGGTTTCCTTTTAGCTGAATGATTAAAGCTGTGGCCTCTGAGACAAGGGATGCAAGGGTCAATCCCTGGGTCTGGCACTGAAATGTACAAACCTGTAATTCAGTTTACAGAAGACACTCCCAAGCTGGGGTGAGGGCATTACAGCATCCTGTTTTGCATGATTCCAGAATACCTCTGGACTTTGGGGAGTGTTGTGGGTGAGAAAATATTTAGCCAGTTTTTGTATTGCACCTGTAGAACTACCATAGAAGAGGAACAGAGTCATCATAGACAAGATTGCAAATGGTTTAAAAGGGAATGAAGAAAAAATTACGTGGGGACATAGTACAAATAATGGTAATGCAAGAGGCATATCTAAGAGACTTCCAAGAGACTACGAAAACATTGCTGAAGATTCCTAACCCCTTCCCCCCATGCAGCCTAAGTAAATGTGAGGCGCTTAAAGTAAGCTAATAACTGTTAACTCTGCATCAGTATGCCTGCTCCATTTTAGAGTTGCTCAGATAATGCACATAAATGCACTATTCACACACTGAAAGAGAGCCACCTTATCCTGGGGAGATCCTCTCCATGGTTGATTTTTGGGATATTTTGGGGGTGTATCCTAAAATATTAATCCCGGTATTTGAGGTCTGGCTGGACAGCCCCTCCCCCAGCCTACTAATTTCATGAACTCTCTCCAGCCCATCTGCCAGAGACCATTCCAAGAAAAAAATATTTGCCCACTTCTGGTGTAGTACCAGGAGTCAACACAGTCTTTCTACAAAACCTCTCCCTCACCTAGGACCCAAAATATAATAGCTCAATAGTTGGCCCCATCTTGACCCTGGTCCACAATCTGAGGGCATGGTTGCCCAGGAATCCGGCTAGCTGGAGGAATACCCTCCCTAACCTACAGCACACAACTCTTTAGCTAATAGTAATCATGTGATTGCATTACCATGTGGTTCATGTGACCAGATGGATGGAGTGGTCTGCATTATTGATGATGCTAGCAACAGGAGGAGGAACCCTCTTGCTAGCATGGATATTTTTTTGCCTGAATTTTATGGAGGGGTGACCCAACTAGGTAGCCTGGAGTTTGAACTTCAAGGCCCCCCACTATCACCACCTAACCTGGTATTTTGAGGGCTAGAACTGGCAGTTTTGTTTCCTCAGATCAGTCTCTAGGAGGAGAGAGGTGGAGGGTGGACATGACTGTGGTTTGGTGGTGGCCATGAAACTAGCCCTGGCCATCTGGGGAGGAATAGAGGGTATTTAAGTTTTATTTTCATACCTGTAGCTCCGTAAACCCTAGTGTCCTGGAGTTGCACTCTGGAAATTAAACTCTGACTTACCCTAATGTGAAGACCATGATACCTGTAATAACTGCTCCAGAGCACAACTGTAAAATGTAGGGGACTGCTGAAGCATCAGTGGAGTATCCAAGTATCTGTACTCCATTTTGGTTTAGCACATGTCAAATTACCAATGAACACACATTTTCATTTCATGTAGAACCTTGTTCTAGTCATCTTTAGCACTTGCATCAATGGGTGTATCTGGTCAAAATCCCTGCTGTACCTCACCATTGAAAACAAAAGCATGTGATAGGCTGCCATGTTTAGGTGGGAATTAGAGGGTGCTGGATTCTGAGATTCGCACATAAACTGAAAATTTAGGGCACACACAGTTTGCATATTCACTTAGTGTCTCTTCTTAAAGAGATGCAAAAAGTGCCAGCCCTGTGTAGTGAAGATATGAGGTGCTGCAGGCCTCACCTGCCACCACACAATTCGGGAACATACTTGGGTCACCAGGGGTCAGCCGCAGAGGAGAAGATTGAGCATCCCAGGGACTTCTCTCCTCTCCTGGGTACTGGTGGGGGGGGGCTTGTCATGCCACTGTAGACTTCCAGCTGGTGGAGGCCCAGTGGCAGTGCAAGTAGGAAGGCATGAAGGTAGGGGCTGCAGTGTGTGTGTGTGTGTGTGTGTGTGTGTGTGTCTCACATAGCACGCACTGTCGTCCAGGCTACAGCAGGGGTTGGGAAAAGGTAAATTGGAAAATATGGTGACAGGGCTTTATGAAGCCCCACCCAGTCCAGCCCCTGACCCACATCACCACCCAAGAACCTGGCCTGTGATCTGAGTATGTGTCTCCAGGGGGAGGGACCCTCTCCCCTCCTGGCCCACCAAAGGGGAAAATTCACATGGGACTCTTTGGGCCAGGTAAGTCCTCAGGGTAGGTGAATGCCAGTCAGTGGTGGTGGGGACAGGGCTGATAGCCTACTTGCTAAGGCCTGGAGGACAAAAAACTTTACTAACAAAAACAAAAAAAGGTGCAAAACACCTTAAATTATCATGTATGAACATTTCAGCATTTTCAAAAAAATCAGTTCTTAAGTAAAGGGAACCCATAACACTCTGGTTTTATGTAACAGACAGAGGCTTAAGTCTCACAAAGCGAGGCCTAGCAGCCATGCAGTGCCAAACATTTAGTGACTTGTAAATCCAGACTGGGGCTTATAGAAGAGATACTGCTATGGAAAATGAAGTCCCTGCTCGTATGTCTGCATCCGAATCCCTTTCAGGTTTAGGTTTGCCATGTACAGCAGATAAGGAAAACACTGTCTGAATCAGGCAGTGATCTTCTCAGGCCTGTGGCTTTTCAGTAAACCATTCTGCTTGTATATTCACTGTCCAAGTCAAGTACTGCACTGACACAGGGACAGACACCTAGCAAAATGGATGCATAAATTGCCACGGGATAAACTGAGAGTGTAACAAAAGGTTGCAAATGCTAATTTACACTCTATATTAAAATACATTTCTGTAAAAGACCTGGTGATTCTTTCAGTGCCTGAACTTCGGCAGGAGTTTTGAGCTTGGGCTTAGCTCATTTGATGAGTGAATATAGTTATGTTTCTATATTCGATCATGGCAACTGACTAGTCAAAATATCATGAAGTGATATGTGCCCCGATGTCCCAGATGCACTGCCGTGCAGGCCACCCCAGTTTGGCATAAACTTGAGGAGTTACGTTAAGAGGCAGGCCCGGCTACAGTGGCTGCTGCTTGGCAGTGGACTGTGGTATGGCAGCAATCCCTACAGATGGTGCTTCCCCATATGAGCAACTTGTGTACACCGAGGTGTGGCAGGAGGCTTGCCCATACCAGGGGATGAGGGAGGTCTTGAGGAAGAAAACTGGGTGTAAAAATCCAGGCTCTCACCATAGATGACCAGTGCTGAATATTAAAGCCTCATGCCAAGAAGCCCGTGACCCACTACTGGATTCTGTGCTGCACTGGGGAAGAGGGTGGCATCCCTTGAACCCCACCTGCCATAGAGGAGAAGCCGTGGGGGACAGCAGCTGTGGTGTGTTAGTGGAAAGATGGGGTTGGCAATGGCAACATGAGGGAAAGAGGAGGCTAGTAGGAGAGAGAAACATGGTGAAGTGTAAGACAACAATCCAATGAATGGGGTTTCTATCATTGTATGATACACCCAGACCCTCGTCACATTCAAACATTAAAAATAAAAATTGTTTGTATGAAAAAATATGACGGTAGATGACATCGTGCCCCACTGCCCATTTAGCTGACAGTGTCCAAGTATCTGTTTCCTACAATGCTCGGTGCCATTCACATCAGAAGCTGTGGGAGCAGTTTTTAAAAGAAGAAGGCATCATGAGGTGAAGGGGCAAAAGGAGTAGGGGTTATTGCTTGCTGCCATGTTTTATTTTGAACACAAACATTTCCAACATTTACTTTCTTTTTAGCACATCCAAATTGCAATACAGCTAGTGTCTATCAGAACTGGACTATGAAAGGGGAGTCCAGTTGCATAAAAAAACATAGGGACCCCTTGTGTTACACTGCTGCTTTAATTTACTATGCAAAATATGTGGAATTAATTGTGTAGCATTTTCTAAAGATAGACTGCCATGTGCAATTCTCACACTGAGTCTGTGACACAGTTTCAGTACAGTGCCTGCTTTAATAGTCTCACTTGGCTAGAGCAGTGAAATATGTTCGAGGTGAGGAAGCAGGCTCATTTGTCATTGATTTTTCCTTTTTAGTCAAGGTATCCCTCTGAGCTTGGTTCTCAGGCACAATTTCAGCTGTATTAAGTGGCTCATCTGAGCTAGGCCTCTGCCTTCATCAACACTGATTGGGTTTATCCCTGTCAATTATTTCAGCTATGCCTACACTCAGCTGTTTTTTTTTTTTGTCTCCAGGTTTGGAGCTTTGAATTTTTTTTCAAGCCTGTCATGGATACCAAATGCGGTATAATAAAAGAATAATAAATGTGAATGCTGGGTGTACTTAGAAGACCCCATCTCTCAAGGCACACAGTGATGGCAGGTGACAGTAGTGACAATATATAATGACATATGGCATGATGTTATGAATATCACATCAGCTTTCAGCTTTGTGTTCTTTAGTATTCCCATCCTGCTCCTTCATGTAAGTGATGCCCTTTATATTTTGCTTAATCAAAAATGCTAATTTTGGGGGGAGGCTGCACTCATCCTTTTGGTGACTTTGATGTTAATAGTCGAGGGAGGGGGGTGTTTCAAAACTAAGATGTCAAGCAGTCTGTGATGAATACATTTTGAAGTACAGACAACAAAAGTTTCCATCTAACTTGTTCAAAGACATGAGTGAAAATAAATTATTTTTTAACAGACTAAAGTAGGACCCTGCCATATACCTTGGTGGCAAATATTAAATGGCCAGCAGTGCTACCTACATGAAATGCAAATATATTGTGCAGATACAACCATGTAGACTTGATGGACCTCTAGACCTTCTTCTGCCCTCAGTTTTTTTATGTTTCTACATTTATCCTATCAGTGCTACTGCTGATACTCATGTGGGCCATGGTATCCCCCAAGATGTTATTGTAGAAGAATATGCTGAAAGTATTATGCAAGGGACCTTCATCATTCATTACGTCCTGAGTTTTGCATCCAACACCCCGTTACCTTGGTGTTGCCCTTTATTGAGATATGTTTGGTTGGATGCCTTGGTGCCAACATAGGCTCAGGTCCCTCTTCATGAAGTCCAGCCTCAGAAGAGTGGAACATGAGCACATGAGCTGATCTCAAGGGAGGAGCCAGTCTGATGCTTAAGGCCCTGTCCACACTACACCTCTGTAACATAACAGAATGCCCAAACCGTTACCGCAACAGTTTGCATTTACACATGTAACGCTACAGAAGGCATTTTCGTAACCGTTGTTGAAACCACATATAAGGTGGTTTCAACAATGGTTATGAAACTGGTTATGCCTGAGTAACATTACCGGCCACAGTGTGGATGTGTGGTGATGGTCCCCTGCAGGGCCCGTAGCACAGCGCGAGCTGCATTCTGGGATCGGGTGCTGCCGTAAAGGTCGCCCGGGTCCTGGAATTTGGACCAGCAGTACCGGTCCTGTAACGGACTCCGCCATGGTGTAGACACACTGCACCGCTCCCTGGCTGTAATGGTTTGCATCCATTACCTGGCCTGAGCGGTGTAGTGTGGACGGGGCCTAAGAGTCATGAGCGTAGAGAGGGTTGGTCAGCAAGCAGTGGGAAGGGGATTGCAGAATACACAGAGGAGAAAAGATGAGCAGCGCAAAAATCTCCAGACTACATACCTTAGCTTCTGAGTCACTGTTTCAGCACTCCCAAGTTAGGTACCATGTTGCTGAGCTACAGCTGTATAGGTGAAGGAATAACCAGACCTAGATTATTGTTGTGAGCCAGCAAAAAAAAAACAGAAAAAAAAGCAAGTTAAATCTTTAGAGACATGTAATAATGGCAGACAATAACGAGGGCGTACCTTCTGTATTCATTTTTATAGACATGCTTTATTCAACTGTTACACTAGAGAGTTCATTGTTAGCTTAATTTTCCAGCCCCATGGTTCACAGTGCCCTTGTTTTGCTAATGTATCCAGAAAACCTGTATAAAAATTGAGTACATGTTTTCTGACCTTACAGTGTGCTTCTCTATATCATCACATAATGCTTTCCCTAACAGTTGACTATGATACCACACAAATCAGTTGTTGACAGTTGGCTGCTTTAGAAACACATACAAGTAAATACATCATTTATGTGACTGTAGTGTAAAGATCAATAAAGGGACACGCTTAAAATCAGCAGTACTAGTTGGTCAGCAAAAAATGAAATCCTACCATTTTTTGTTACATTAATGTATTCCTGCTATTCTCAGGTTATTCATTGGGGTGTTCTAAATTAATTCAACTATTGTTAAGACAGTGTTAAATTGTAAAATTTTTGATTTGCATGGACCTACAAAAAAGATGACATCCCCCCACCCCCCACGGCACCTCTCCTCCTCTGAGGTCACCCTTTAACAGCACCCACTGTATTCATAATGCACATATGTCAGGGTATTACCAGCACATGTTTCTGATGGCCAAAAGTACAACACCCTGAACTACTTACATCCATGATGGAGGCAGGCTACACAACAATCCATTATGAACTATTTGCCATGTGACAGTTCGCACCCTCCAGATCTCAGGAACCGTTATAGGAAAGTGAATGTTTCCCAGTGTAAGGAAAGTTATTAATTTAGGGGGTTCAAAAAATATAAACTAAACTATGCTATGGTATTCCATTTTGGCAGGAGAGAAGGGAGCAAACTGTTGTGGAATGAATTGCCCATAGTGAATTGATGTGCTCCCATGGAGGCATTGGCAGAGAAGAAAGCACTTTTACAAACTTCAACATCTTAAATCTTGCTTTAGGAATAAAATAAAACAAAAATAAAATCAGAAAAATTGATGTTTTTGTTTGTTCCCCTAACAGCTGGGCAATTTACATTTGTGTTACTTTTTCAACTGATTTAAGGTGATATCTAGTTCTTTTACACATCAATGGTTTTATAACATGTCATTTTAGTAGAAATATACTGTTGGATATTGGTTGTAATAATGAGAGTTTTTTATTTAGAAAATACCCTTTTTCTAATCTACTTGTCACGACTGTTGAGCGTGTTACCCCTTTCTTATTTTATGCATCTTTTATTGCATGTCAGTAAACTAGCCTCCCCTGTGTTTGGCTCCTCATCCCTCATGATATTTTATCTGTTCTCCCTTTTTTAGCCCACCAGAGGATTTATTTACTGAGTTTGTGTTAACCAGATGAGCGCAGTAGACATACAATGCCTGTTTTCAGGCATGGCCTGAGAGGATACTGACTATACAACAAATATAGGATTGTAAAATGCAGCAAGTACAGCACTAATATAGAATAAAGAGAACTGCGGGACATAGTGACAGTAAAAAAAAAAAAGCACTGCATTAATGATGACCATTTAACATTTATAGCAAACTATACATAGAATTGTTTGATTGAATTATATTACTCTAATGTGCATTTTCTAATCCTCCTATGTTCCAACATAATTGAATTCCTCTTAGTCCCCAACAGCATGCAAACCAACAGGGTGCATGCCAGCAGTATGAACTGAACTTGTTCAACTAAGACCAAATAATATTCCTTGTTTTGTTTTTTTAATCACATCTGCTTATGAACTGAAACTTCACCTTTCTGTTTAATCAAACCACAAGTTTTAATTGCAGGTGTTGCTCTAACCCTTGAAATGAGTCCACTGTCCAAAAACATGAAGTACTTCCACCATTTTAGAATGAACTCTAATGTCATGTTTTTGTATCTCATTTCTGAATGTAGAAAATTAGCAAAGCAGGCAATACTTGAAAACCGTCATGACAACCTAATAGAGATGGATGTATTTACTCCACCATGCCACGATGGCGGTTATGGGGATGGGTACGTGATTCTAAGTGTTCACGTGATACTAGTTGCTGACACAGAATTCTGCCCAGTGAGGGACATTGGATGTAGAATCCTGTAGTAGTTACATGTAGCATGGGAGGGAAGCAGCCCTGTTCTACAGCTGCTGTTAGGATTGCTTTCAAAGTATTAACATTTAATCTGAGTGTCATCAATTGTGGGAATAGTTCCCTTTTAGTGTTGATGAACCTTGTATTATTGTTAAAAAACAAAGATCAAAACAGAGTGAAGCAGATGGCTTATAAGTGGATAAACTGACTATGGTTCAAAACAGTGTATCAATATTTGCAGCAACTAAACAAAACCGGTGTCTTTGCCAGTTTGAACATATAACTGGCAAACCCACAGAAGCTATGTGTTGGTTGTCCCTATCCAACATTAGTGCTTTTTTAACTTCAAGTGGCCATAAACTATTTTTAAAGGGTTCTTTAGTGCACAGGGGATGTTCAAAAGTTGACTGTGCTTTGGGAATATGGCCAGAAATTCTGCGGGTCACTAAAACAGGTGGAAACACTTTGTGCTCAGCATTCTGAACTTTTGTGCATGCAATTTGCTTATTCCACAAAATTGAAAAATAGTATTTTCTGGCAGAAATAAACATGCCCCCTTGAGGTCAAACCACCTTACTGGAATTTGTAATAGTTAGAACATTTAGTGATGTCCCTAAAATATCTAGATGGACACTTCTTTTTGCTGGAACAATCAAACTGCATATGCCACAGAATATCCAGGCCAGTGTTAGCTCAAATGTGCTTAATGAAGGATGTTGCTAATAACAGTGACTAGAAACTAGAAAGTGAGTTAATCTGTCGTAATAGGGATTCATTCTCATGACCAGTTACATCATTTCTTTAGCTCATGAATGTTTTCCTGCTAACAGGAGGAAAAACAATTGTTTTTTAGATGTTTTTAAAAGGCAGAACATGGCGAATGCTAAAGAGGGAAAGGCATATTTTTAAAAGTTTCTTTAAATTTGAAAAATGCAAATAGAATATGGAGCTGTCTAACCCATTTAAATATAAATTTATTTGAAGGCCTTTGTAACTCTCGATAATCATACAAAATATTACTTCGTCAGTGTTTTGTAAGTAAGCATTAATGCACTCCAGGGTGTGCTTATAACGTGGGTTAACACATGCCTTGAGTACGTTGTGAGGCACAAGGCCACAGATCCAATCAGATTACTTTCTCAGGAGCCCCATATAATAACATTGTTTAAACATTTTAATAGTTGACCATGATCTTAAAAACAATATGGAAACTGAAGGGAGATGTATTGTAAATGTTTAGTACTCCCCCTTCCAGTCCTACATTTGGCCTAAAGAGACAGGGATTTACCATAAGCGATACTGCAGTCTTGTTTACAAACTAAGTTTTTTATTAGTTTTTATACACCACAGTAACCTCAGTTTAGTGTAATACCTAATAATTTTCAAACAGGCTTAAGTTGGGGGCAGGTAAAGTTAGCTGGCAAATTTAAAAATTAACAAACTACTAGTCTTGTAGGTTATGATGCTATAAATAATTTATTTCTTAAAGTATACCAAAACCTGCGTAAAGCCAGACCTGTGTTGCAAACTGCAGGAGAACTCAATTAATGAGGAACAGTCAGTACAAATGTCTCCCATACTCAAATGTGCGGCTGGTCCCAATATGCACTTTGTGTACAAAAACATTTTGGCTTACTTACTGTTTACTGCTGTATAGTAGATCGTATCAGACAAATTTTGCTTATTTCTAGGCTGACATTTGTTACTACAAATCCCAGAATCCACTGCAGCTGACATAAGAGCAGTAGGCAGCAGTGGGAAATTCAGTTGGCTGCCCGGGTTGCCTACAGTGCATTTTAGAGCTTTTATGATCTCCAAACAGATGTTCTCCAGGTCTACTTTTCTCCAAGGGCAAAATACAGTTCTCAGAGACTGCACTTAGCCCAGAGAGGACAGCAGGACCAGCAAACAAAGCATCAGAATTTGTATAAACTCTTAAAGGGGCACTGTCAGCTTTGACCTTTGTTTTATTGCAGGATTACATCAGTGTGCATCTATGCACACACTGATCACATATGGTACACAGAATATCCCTATATATGCTTTACAGCAGAATTCTTACCAATTTTTATTTACATGAAATTTCCATTTTCTGTCGGCCTGCCCATAAATACCCCGTCCACCAGAAGCATAAGGTAGCCAAGAACGCATGTCTGACACTGAGCGTTGGCATGAACCCTAATTTTACATGTGTCCAAGCCAAATAGCTAAATACAGCATGTATCTCCCATTGCTGTACTAGATCTGCCCTTTTCTAAATGCAACCGAGTGCTGGGAAAGTAAAAAAAATGCTTATAAAAGCAGGTGCCGAAATCCTGTGCATGCACGGTAGTGTCCCACTTTAGTGCATGCGTGAGATTTTGGCACTTGCTTTAAAAGCATTTTTTTTTTTACTTTCCCAGCGCTCGGTTTCATTTACAAAAGGGCAGATCTAGTACAGCAATGGGAGATGCACGCTGTAGTTAGCTATTCCATGGACACGTGTAAAACTGGGGTTTGTGCCGGTGCTCAGTGTCAGACGCGCGCTTTTTGCTACTTTTTGTTTCTGGTGGACGGGTACTAACAGGTGGACTGACAGAAAGTGGAAATTCATGTAAATAGCCCCTTTAACATGCACTGCAGGCTTTTGATCTCCCACTGCTGCCTACTGCTCTGATGTCAGCTGCAGGGGATTCTGGGATTTATAATAACAGAAGATGTTAGCCTAGAATGAAGCAAAATTAGTCTGGTACAATCTATTATACTACAGTAAACAGTAAGTAAACCAAAATATTTTTGCACACAAAGTGCACATTGGGACCAGCCCCACACTTGAGTGTGGGGCTCTTGGTGCTTACAGTTCCCCTTTAACTAATTATTTCTACAAGTTCAACACCAGCAAAACAAAGGAATTGGAGAGGTTTCTAATTCATCAGCACAATACCTCTTATTTGGCTATAAACATTTAGTGGAATCTCCAAAGCAATTGGTTAAATGTTCACAAAAAAGGCATTGATAAATTCATATGGAGAAGCTTAGTCTCTGTTACCTATTGATTTAAATCCCACTGACTTTCAGAAAAAGGGATACCTGTGTCCCTTAACTGTAAGGGTAAAATGATGGCATCTATCATTGTCATACTAATCAGTTGAATATCTGTTGTTGCCCTCTACATTAATCATGCAGGGCCCCATTATCCATCTCTGTCAGGGGCAGTACAAGACAGGTGGTTTCTGGTAGCTCTGTTGCACCGCCACTCAACAGCACTATACACAAACCTTGGAGCATATTGCTCAGGAGGAGTCCCCCCAGTGACTATGGTGCATGCCGCCAGGGCAGGAATCGCCCTAGCATCAGTGCTGCAATGCAGATCCACAATCCAGCTGTTAGTTTTTGCATATGGCCACCCTGCCTGGAAGTGTTTCTCTCCCCTGCTGCCCACCTGTTGGTAATGCAGTCTTGTGGTCTAGTGGCCCTCCAATAGTGGTCCTGTTGACAGTCATTCTGGATGGTCCTGGTGGACCACAACTCACTCTGAATACTGTCTTGGGCCCTAGTGGTCCGCTGGTACTCCATCCCTGGCCCTAGTGTACTAACTCACTTGGTGGTCTAATGGTCCCCCCAGTCCCAGTCCTCTTGCTAGGCTGATTTACCTGGTCACAGCACTGTGTCTGCATTACTGCCTGCTTTTACAACAGTAACCAGTCACAAGAAGGGGGCACAGCCAGGGGGCTGTGAACAGGATTGTGTGGGCTGGCATGATGTTATGAATGGCTCTGCTGGTTAGTTGCATGGTGGTCCAGCCCCCTTCCTGTCTGTTCACGGGTACATCAGGAAGCACTAAGGGCTGCCATTCCCTTGAGCATGCGAAAGGCGGCACTGCAAAACGCAACTGAGAAAAAAGGCCACTTTGTTTTCTGTAACGCTAAAACAGTTGCAACAACACTGACTGACAGTTTAACCATATTGTTTGCAAATTAAAAAGTAGGAAAACACAGAAACCTGTATTTGTTAGAGAGGAGAAAAACCCTAAAACATGTTGCACTTTACCAAAGGATGGAAAAAGTGCTACAACAGTTCCCAAGAGGTTAATTAAAACTCAGTGCTGACACTGCGTTC
Source organism: Neoceratodus forsteri (assembly GCA_016271365.2). Lineage (NCBI taxonomy): Eukaryota > Metazoa > Chordata > Ceratodontiformes > Ceratodontidae > Neoceratodus > Neoceratodus forsteri. The sequence goes on from CM057453.1 coordinate 25,330,905, forward strand.
ATTATAGAAAAAAAAAATTGCATATCAAGTAGAACTGCAAATTAAATGTACACGTAATTATGAATAGTAGATTGTATGCAAATATGCAAATTGAAAACAAACACTAAAAGCAGAACTTTAAAGCACTGTAGATTTTTTTTATTGCAACATGGTTGCTCTCCACACACCCAGTGACAGCTTAAAATCATAATTTAGTTAGGGTTATAATGAGGTGTAACCATTTTATGGGGTTTCTCAGTTTAAAATTAGGCTGATAGGGATCACCTCCTAGCGAGAGAGTTGTCTACTGATAATACCAGTTCAAGAATGTAATAGTTTTGAGGCAAATAAGCACTCAATCAGCATGAGTTGGTGCAGCTTATCAACCTCACTCTCATACTGTGTCACAGCTAGAATCATTACATATTTGTTCATTTGTTCCATGTTATAAGTGCTTGATTTACATTTTGATGTGGAAATTATTACTGGATTTGAGATTTGCTTACCTTTGCGATTTCTTCCTCGTTGCTTTCTTATTCTGTTTGTTAATGGTACTGTGCTCGGCTTTTACAGTTTGAAAATTAATATACACAAGCAAAATTGTGCATGCAAGAAAGCATTCACTAGCTAACAGCAAGAAGTCTCAGGTGCTACATGGTGTAAGCTGCTGCAGCAATGAGCAAACATCTGTATTACATTGTGGAAGCCTGGCTTTTTAATCCTGGAAGTGGCTAATACCAAAAAAACACATTACATAATCTTTTTAACTCTGTTTTTTAATTTCTGTCCAGTCCCTCTCCCAGTCCTCATTTAGCCAATTCACATGTCCAGTGACACCTTTGGAAAAGGATCACTCTCTGAGTCTCATCCCCCACCACCACTACTACCTTTTGGCCCCTGGATATATCCCTATCCAGGAGGGGCCTCTGATCCCCTACCAAAATGACCTCCTCAAGATTGAGCCTTCAGCTTCATGGCTGTGTTTCCACAGAGGAGCCAGTTTTAGGTGAGGAAGTGGAGCCAGGGAGTATGAGTGCCCAAACTGGTCATGCCAGAGGTGCAGCACTGTAATTTACTGCATTTTTCTCCCACAGCCCTCCCCCACCCAAGAATGTAGGAACACTGGTGGCACCACAAACATGATGTACTGTGTGCATCCATCCTCGCACACTGTATTCCTCCATCTGCACTGCCACCTCTGCTCACCCATTTGTTAGTATGATATTGGGGAGCTCTGCTCTCCAACCCTGAAAGAAGAGACCATCCAATCTGCTGCTCAGTCTTCACCCTGCTGCCCTTCCTGACTACCCGAGGGTTATGACATGAATGCAGGTCTGCAGTGGTACTTGCTGTACCACCACAGACTGGCCCAGCAATACTTGAAAATCAGAACAAGAATCAGTCTCTTATCTACACTGCCCTTCCACTCTATGATTTAGAAGCTGTAATGACTGTGGTTTGCTTATTCAAGGCATGAGATGTTCATACATCTTAGATAGATCCAGATCACTGATTTGTATTTAATTTTACTAAACTTATTCTCGCATTCTGTGATACAGTTTATAAAATGTATGCCTTTGTGCAATCTTATTATTAATCATTCTGTCTAAATTGTATCTAATTACTATCATTTTGTGATTTGGTGTAGCAATGTTATTTGCATTAATATTGCTTGATATGTATCGCCATGTAGTCCTACATTACTAGATTTGTTATTATTTGAATATTTTGATAGCCATTCTTGAAACTCCCTTCAAAATTTCTGGTGTGTCCATCCCCAAAGACAACATTATTGGCTACCAGGCTAATATTATCATTAAAGTACCCAGCTGTAGTGTGAATGAATATTTGTTTGTATAGCTGGTAAACAACGCTGGCTGTTAAAGCAGGTTTTAAAACTAAGACTTGTCAAGATCTGTTTGTTTTAAGATAATGCCCCCCCCATACACACACACACAAACATGCACGCTGTTACAAAGCTATGCATATAACACACCATCAAGCTTTGTTCTTGCGACTGCTGACACAAAAATGTTTGTGAACAATGACTTTGATGATGCAGAGGTTTTATTCTTTGATACTTCATATGTCATTTGAGAACACAAAAACAAGGTGCTGCATTAGCATGTGATTTGAAAACAAAATGGTAATATTAAATGCATGCTGAAAATAGAAAATAGAATTGACATTTCGACCATAGGTCTTCTTCAGAAATTATCTAAAAGAGAAAAAAAATTTATTAACTTTGCTTTTTTCTCTTTTAGATAATTCCTGAAGACCACCTATGGTCAAAACATTGATTCTAACTCCATTTTCTATTTTCAGCATGCATTTAATATTACCATTTTACTTCATGTGGATGCATGTTCGTAAAAGATGTTGCAACAAAACACAGATTCAACATAATAACTTTTTTATTCGATGTACCTTTAGTAGGCTACTGAACAGAGGTATGGCTTCCATTCCCATCCCTAACAGGTCTTGAAAGCTTGTTTACTTTAGTTATTTATTAGCCTATTAAAGGTGCAGCGAACCTATAAGTCCTTGTCTCCTGTAGAAGTTGATTTTTAAATACTGGTTTAAATTATTTTACTGTTCCACCTATGCAGGCTGTTTCATTATCCTAGTGGGTGTTTCTAATTTACACACAGGTAGTAATGACGAATTTAGAACTTTATGATATAGTTTATGTCCTTTGCACACCTATTTCATTGTTGGTCACCAGGCACTTGTGTTGTACTATAGAACTCGACTGTGACTGAGAGGGACATGAACTATATCATACCATTCTAAAATGGCTCTTAGCACCAACGTGTAAATCACAAACAACTACTGAGGTACGATTAGGCAAGTAAAACTGGAACAATAACAGAATTTGTTCTAGTATTTAAAAACAGCTTCTACCGGGAAAACTGACTTTCCTGTTCAGTAAGTTCTCCTTTAAAGGGATGAGTGCTGCTGAATAAAAACATTATTTTGTTTGGGCTGTTGTTTAACACAGCACCCTGGAGGCATTCTTTATCAATGAAACTCAAAATCTTGTCATAAAAAAATAAACATGGCTTCTCTCTGACATTTGAATAGCAGTCCAAAGCACTCTGTCTGTGCAAAGGATCATTGCATTTTTCTTTCAAACAAACAAAAAGAAAAATAAAGAACCTGAAATTTGTGTTGGCACTTGTCTTTGCTTGCTTTTGGACTAACTTGGAACTGTCTGTTTGCAGGCATTTCTTATTCAAGACGAGAACAGGGACAACGCCGCTGTTCAGCACAGCAACACCGGGATACACAATGGCATCTGGTGCTGTTTACTCCCCACCCACACGGCCACTGCCCAGGAACACCCTCTCAAGAAGTGCATTTAAGTTCAAGAAGTCTTCAAAGTACTGCACCTGGAAATGTACAGCTCTCTGCGCAGTTGGTGTCTCAGTACTACTGGCAGTACTACTGTCCTATTTCATTGCCATGTAAGTCCTCACCACATTTGAATAGAAGGGTACAGTCACATCAGTGAAACCTTAGTGGAACTAGTCCAAATGTTTTGCGTGGGCCAGGTGTGCAAGTAGAGAGAAATGTTTGCTATAGTATCACTGACATTTGCACAGAGTGGGAGTGAACCTGGGGCCTTGGCACCCTAAGTCTTCTCATTTGCTGAGCCAACTATGAAAGAAATTTGCACTGATTAAAAGTAGCCATAACACCCCCACTATGGCAGAATTAGTGGTGGTCTGAAACAGGCCATTGTAGACTCTTAGTACTGAATGTATGATCAAGGTATTCCTTCAGGTTGATTAAAACTAATGTCATCTCCCATTGATAACCAGGCTTTCCCATACCAGTTTTGTACTGTTTTTTATTGTTTAGACAGTTCAATCGTGTCTCTATAGCAACATTTTACCTGTAGTGTAGAGGGTTATAAAATGGAAAAGAAATCTTGTAAGAATTGAAAACTTTTAACTTTTATCCAAGTATCTTCATGGGCTGCCAAGTGCTGGCATGTCAGTTTTTACTAATCAAATGTGATGCACACCAAACAAGCTGTCGTGCATGCTTTTGTGGTCTAAGTGTATCAAGTAAGGACCTGGCAGGGTGAGGGTATAATTGATTTTAAGTTAAGCAGCTAGCAGAACTGTAAATTTGAAAAAGAATGAAACTGACAGTATGTTGACTTGCACTGTCAAAAGCTGCACAGCCACAGTGGCCATTTTCTGCCTAATAGAAACCTCCATTTTTTCATTAAATAGCTACTACTGTCAGAAACTGCAAATGGAATATGTTATTAATTTTCAAAGCAGCAAGTTGTAACTATTAATTTTTGAAGCATTTGTCATTTCCCTTTTGCTAATTAGAAACTTTCTTTCAGACAGCACCGTGTGTAATGTGTGATGCGTAGAACAATAATCTACCTGGAAGCTGATATATCTAACATTGTTCCTCCTCATACCTCATCAGCACTGTGACCACATTTATTAAGCAATAAGGCATGATAGGGTGTATATTAGTGTAGGATAATGACACACCTCAAGAAGTGAGGCATGAGACAACACTGAGTGTTTTACACATTCAAGTGCCATCATCCCACAGTTATGCACACCCTGGTGTGCCTTATTGTAGTTATAAAATGTGTTTTTCCAGTTTATATTTACAAAACATTGAGTGCTGAGGTTCAGAAAGTTAACTGTTTCTGAGCTGTATTGTGCTGGAATAACACGGTCATGTGATGACATCAGACCAATTACGGGTCTTGATTCTCTCATACCCATTTTATACTATGGTGCCACATTTGGCCGATCTTGCATACAGAAGTTACTCCCCTTGTAAATTTTTGATGACACAGTCACTGAGGTCACAATGCTTATGAAGCATAAAGAGGAACAGCACTTGGTTCTGTTTGCCTTCAGGTGAAGTACTGTTCCTCACAGCACACCTTGTACTGTCTGCTGTAAAACCACATAATCAGCAAAAGGAAAATATGGGATTACAATATAAATATTACCAACTGGCTACTTTAAAAAGCTGTAAGAATTGTAAGGGGAAGTATTCCCATCAATCATATAAAAAAGAAAAATGAAAATAAGCCCTTGTGGCCATGTCTGAAAAAACAAAAATTTGCCATAAAATATATTCACTTGATTCATCCCTTGAGCAGAGTTTCTATTTGTGCCTCCAGCTTAGTTATCTTGCAACTCATATGACATTGTCAAACATGTCTTTATAAACAAATTGTTTTCCTCCAGGGCAGAATGGGCTAAAACATGCTTTAAAGTAATTTTTTGTACTGTAGGTTTATACAACAAATTTGCTGTTGGCATAAGCAGAATTCAAACCTCTTAAGATTAAAAAAAACAGACATGACTTTCTAGGCATTCCTTTCTTTATTACTGAAGATATGTGCGTGAAAACAGACCATTATGCTTCACCTGGTCCTGCTGCTTTTCTTGCTTTGAAGTAGTAATCCTCCGCTTGTGACATCAGAATAATTTCCATGCCAACAGGCTGTGTCACCAAGCAAAGGATTATGATGTCACTGCAGGAAGAAGCAGCTGGAAGAGATGAAGCCTGCAGGCAAAAGATCCTGTTTAAATGAAAATGTCTTCAGTAATAAAATATGGAATGTCCTGGCTGGCATTCCAAGTTGGGGTGAGGAGTTCTGTGTAGCTGAGTTCTGTTTTATTCTGACTGCGATTCAATTTTTTGTTTGTTTTTATTACTGGAGGGTGAAAATCTCTTTAAACATTTAGATTAACTGAAATAAGAAATAGCTCAGGTGGAACCAACTGTCAGATAGGGTGGACATTTTTTCTGAGCTCCTACTCTGGGATAGTCATTTATCATAATCTTTGCTTTCTAATCTTTGTGTTACTGAGTACACGACTTGGCCCAATTCAAGATGGATGCCTAACTCGATTGTGCTGTCACTCACTCCTCAATCTACCTACTTATCTGGCTGTTTGAACAACTATCATCTATTGCATGGTTGCTACTTAACTACGACTTGGCATTTCAACAAACAAATTCGCTCTTACATCTGCAGTGGTGTTCAATTATATTCTGCAGAACTTTGGGCTCCCTACATGATTCTGAGATGGCAGCAGGTGGGAAGCACCACACTGTACCAACGCTAATAGAAGCAATGTTTGAGCAGCTCCTGAAAGACATGGGTGAGCTAAAAACCACCTCTTTACAAATGTCTCAAACTCTACTGGCAATCAATTCAAGACTGGCATGTACAGAAAGCACAACAATTACTAATGAGACCACCCTCACAGAACTCCAAGCCATAGTGTGGTAACAGGATCAGGTCATCAAAATCTGCAAGCCAAACTTGATGACCTAGGAAATCGCAGCCGCAGAACCAATCTGTGATTTATGGGATTCTCAGACGGTGCTGAGCTCAATAACACTAACTCCAGTTTTTTTTACAGCACGTTTGCCTCAAATACTGCAACTTGCTGGAGATCACTCTTTCATTATTGAGTGTTCACATCACTCCCCGGCACCTAGACCGCAATGTGAACATAAACATCAACCTATACTAGCCTGCTTTCTAAACTATGCCACCATTGAATTCATCCTACAAAGAGTCAGAGAGCTTGGAAAACCAATGTGGCAGGATCACCAGATCCATATATACAGAGACCTCTCCAAAGAGCTCTCTACAAAAGGAAGGGCTTAGACAGAAGCACGGTGACTTATGCACCACTTGGGTTTGCATTTCACCCATCGTTATCTGGCTGTTATGTGAGTTAATCATAATGGCACCCTTGTGGACTTCGACACTCTGGCTGCCCTCCTGGATTTCCTGCATAAACTGACCCAAAGCAATAAAGGATGGAAAAGACAGCTTGATCATTTCAACTGCCACTCACACAGAAGCTATGGATACTAGCACTCTGCTTACCCAATCCTCCAATCTTCTTGAAAATTCAGCAGAATCTGATATCTGGATAGTGGCATATCATAGTGGCAGGCGTCACTCAGCAGGGGTTTAAGGCAAAATCTAGGGAATCCTCTACACATTCTAGACCTCAAAGCCAGAGCCAAAGCTACAGTCCTGACAAGGATCTAGAGGGCTCTTCTGACCATGTGAATCACTTACTGGCTAAAAACAAATATGGCCTCATAAGAATTGCTACACCACCTCCTGCACTACCTATTACAGATGCACTTGATCGATTCAGTTCCTGGCTGTCATCCCTCTGTCTCTCATTCTCCAGTGACCTCTGCTACTAAATCAGCGACAGGTACTTCATGGGTGGATGTTGTAGCCAACTCACCCCTCATGTGTTTCACCAACTGGCAGAGCTCCAAAATGAATTTGGATCTCCTGCAGACTCCTGTACCTCAAAAAGATCTGAAGCAAGTAGCTGAAATCGTTCAGAAGATTGAATATCTCTACAACTTTTCATAAATGCATTACCTTTTCTCTCTTCTTAAAACTAAGCAGAGTGAAGTTACCTTCTATTCTCCATGACAGTACTCTTCATATTTCTTGGATTTTTTGTTGCTCTCATTCTTTTATCTACAGCAGACGATCATATAGTATTGATTATCTTCTTCACCAGATTTTGTACTTTAAATATTGGATTGAAACTCTGCTGACATTTGCTTCATGATAAGTTGTATTTGATTGCTCGCACTTCCAGTTCTTACTATGGTATATCTACAAACTCACTACTTTGTTACTGGAATGTCAATTTTGGTCAGCTGTCTACTTGGCTATCTGTATATGGGACCAGTGATGATATACCCCTCACCCGCTTTGTGTACCATGCTAATCTGCACTGCATTGCTAGTTATTCTATGAAGTGGAGCAATGTTACACTTTGTCTTCTCTGACAGCACTTCTCATATTTCCTGGCTTTTTCCTAGATGTTATTCTTTTTGCAACAGTTGTCACCTACAGTATATATAGTGCTTACTTTCCTTATCGGATTCAGTGCCTTGTATACTTGGGTGAAACTTCACTGGCAGTTGATTCGTGGCTTCTGGGTTGCCTTTGTTTACTTGGACTCCCAATTCTTTGTATACTGTGTGTGCAGGCACGGTACTATCTCACTGGAATGTACCCTCAGGTCAGCTGACCATTTGACTCTGTCTACACAGGACCTGTGTCGATGCACTCCTCACCCGCTCTGTGTGCCATATCAATTTGTGCTGCATTACTAGTGATCCTATATGAGAATGCTGTTGAAAAGCCACTGTATCAGCTTGAGATCACTGGTGCTGGATTTTTCTTCTGAAAACATTTTGTTGACAGTATTTTTTTGGACATTAACAAGCCTCATCATATTATTCTGCCTTATTTAGTTTATTCTCTATAGGCTGCTGCATAGCACTCTGATATTTAACCTCTATGCTTAATGCCCACAGCCTGGACACATGAGTCATACCCCTGTCAGTTACTCTTAACTTTCTGGCTGCACATACAAGAGACTAGCACATGTCTGATTATTAACCTCCTTTATAGAAGTATTATTTCACTTTACTGAACTGTAGAGATGTTCCATTATTCAATGTATATGTTTACAATTCATTATGTCAGTGTGTTGACATGCCTCCTGGTTCCATTTCCATGGTCTGTACCTGGGACCTGTAAGCATGAGGCGCCACAATTTTTGCCCTAATTCTTTATTTGTTGTTTCACCATACATGTTCATGTCACTGTGTTTGCTATGCCTTTAATTATAATGCCTTTACTAATTTTCTTCTCACATGTGGGATGAGGGGGGAAAGGGGTCATATTTATATTCTTATATTCTCCACTTACTTTGTTGCAAGAATTCTAGAAGACATTTTAGATTGAACTTTAAAGCTCACTCTGAGCAGTTTTTCTGTGCTTTCTTTTTCTGACCCCGCTTGGTGCGTGCCCTGGTGTACAGAAAGGTGGCCTGGGAACTATATTATAGGTTAGCCAATCCCTTCTACCTACCTCAAATGGTTTGGTTATTGTTCCTAGTGTCATTGTTGTTTACATTCTACTGTTTGTTGCTTATTGAGAGACTTGGCAGTGGGACATCAGATGACCTTTACCTATGCTATTCTTTGCACATATTGTCATTGCATGAGCCTTTGTATCGTTTCCTATCATCTGCAGGTGTCAACTTTACCCCCTGACCAGCGAAGATGGGTGCATTGAGTCCTCTGCTATAACTTCTGTATCTAGTTACATTTGTTTGTTCCCATTCCCTCCACATGACTGATTTATTATTATATACCTGGAATGTCAGAGGTCTCAATGCCCATAGTAAAGGTAAACTGGCATTAATACACCTTAAACCTCATAAAGCTCACATTGCTTTTTTAGAGGAGACTAAATTATTCAAGCGGATACCAACAGGCTCAAGCGAGACTGGGTAGACCTTTTAACAGCTACCTGTACCTCTTCAAAGAAACAGGTGGAGGGGGCGGGCATTACCATTTTACTCCACAAATGTTTAGGATGGAAAACCCTTATCAATTGCCTGACACCCTGAGGGTAAGTGGGTAATCATTCTTTTGGATACTTCCTCTGGCTCACTCTGACTGATTAACCTTTTAGCCCCCAATCATGATGCCCCTGAGTTTTTCCACTCCCTGACTCAACAACTGTCTCAGCAACCCACTCATCCCACCTACCATTATCAGTGCTAACTTTAGTCTTACTCCCAGTATGACTATGGACCGCAGTAATTCCTCCCTCTGAACCCCACCAGAGAGGCGCCTTGACTCTCTCATTACTAATGAAAGATCTGGGGCTCTCTGACACTTGGAGACTTTTTCGTCCAAGAGACAGAGATTATTTCTATTATTCCTCAACCCACCAAACTTGTACTAGGCTAGACTACTGGTTAACTTCCCCTCCCATCACTCAAGCTTCAGTCAGCACTGCTACTCTGCCCCTGATTATCTCAGATCATGCCCCTGTGCAACTGCACCTTCTTTGGAGATACCCACCTCCTTGTTCTCCATCCTGGCACTTGGACCCACATTTGCTCAAGGACCTGGATTTCTTCCCATGGATTAGATAGGAGGTTGCTGACTTCCTAGCTCATAACAATCCCACAGATACATCTGCCGGAACCACTTGGGAGACCCTGAAAGCCACTCTTCAAGGTAAAATCATAACATTAGGCTCCCATCATAGAAAACAGCAAGAGCACCAACTGCACGAGATGTAAACTGCTCTCAAAGCTAAAGAAACCAATATGCAGCATCGTCATCCCCAATCACCAATTCTACCATTGTAACCTAATATGCCAACCTATTTATTGTTTTGTTCCTATTTCTGTAACTTGTATTGTATTTGTTCTCTGATGCGGAACCTTTGTAAAAGAGCCTGGCTCAAAGGTACTTGTAATCCTAGTTGTAATAAAAAAAAATCACTACTCAGTTACACCGTGAAATTCTACAACTCTGTATTGACATCAATACTCTTCTTTCTCAGAAAGTGGAAATAGCTATTCTGAAACTTAAACATAAATATTGGAAGGGTGGGAGGAAGTAAGCTTTTGGCATACCAACTCTGTATGCAGCATTTGGAGAGACATGTCAATGGCCTACGAGTTGACTGGATCTGTGCACTCTGAAGCCACTGTTGTTAACCATATTATGGCCACGTATTTTAAGCAATTATACTTGTCCCAGCCCCAAGCCGACCAAGTCACCACTACCCAGTTTTTGGAATCATTAGCTCTTCTGTGACTCACTCCAGAACAAGCTGCAATACTGGAGCATCCCTTTGCACTAACTGAAGTGCGACAGGCCCTTATGTCCTTAAACTCAGGGAAGGCACCTGGAGAGGATGGCTTCCCCACAGAATTTTTTAAACCACTGGCAGACCTTATCTACCCCCTTCTCTGCAAAGTTTACAAGGATGCTGAAACCACTGGGATTATTCCCCCTATTTTGCTGGAGGCGATTATTACTGTATTGCCCAAAAAGGGTAAAGATCCCACCCTCTCCTCTAGTTATTGGCCTATTTCTTTGCTAAATGTTGACAGTAAAATTTATACCAAACTACTGGCCTCCTGCCTTGAACCTTTAATTCCACGACTGGTCCACCAGTCCCAGGTGGGAATTTTCAGAGGATGCTTGGGCTCCAAGCATCTTTGTTCCCTGATAAATCTCACATAAAAATCTAAGAAATGTAAATGTCCTGCAGCGGCAATAGCAATTGACTTTGAAAAATGTTTGATTTTCTGGAATGGAATTATTTACATCTTGTTCTATCTCATCTGGGACTGGGTGACCGCTTTTGTTCTTGGATTAAGATTCTTTACTCCTCCCCATCTGTTGTTGTACTCACTAATTCAAACTTTTCATCTCTATTCAGATTAGCAAGAGGCACCAGACAGGGTTGCCCACTCTCCCCCCTTCATTTTATCCTCCCAATGGAACCCCTGGCAGTGGTACTCTGTCAACCTCCAGATAGTATGTGTGTATCCCTAGGTGGGGTACAATACACTACATTAATATATGCAAATGACTTGTTAGTCCTCTTGGAGGATGCTGATGCTTCCTCCCATCCTCTGCTCTCTCTCTCAACTACATACACTGGTTTATCTGGGGCTTATAGTCAGTTATGCGAAAATGGAAGTCTTGACATTGTATAACCTCTGTCAGTTCAACATAGCTGCCTCCCTGGGATTCAAATGGGACCCTCTGGAATTTCTTACCTCAGGATTAAAATTACACCTGCACTTTCAAATTTGTGAGGCAAACTTTCTCCCTTTTCTGCACAAGCCAAAAACCACCTCTGACAAAAGGAAAACCGTGCAGCTCACTCTTGTTGGTAAAATTTCTGCCATCAAGGTGATGGCGGCACCCAAAATTTTATAGTTCAACTCCTACCTACCTTTGGCAAGGCAAGGTTTATTTAAAAAGATGCCCATCCCCAGAGGCTCTGGGTGCCATACAAATAAATCAAACTTGGAAAAACAGAACAAGCAACACATAAACACAATAGATTAAATCACACAGTAATTAAAATGAATCATAAAATAACTATAAATAAATACTACATAGCTAGCTGATATCTAAAATCTGAAATCTAAATTGGCCTATGACCAAATTTAAGCACAAAAGACAGCCTGGACAGGAGGACTTCCCTCAATCCTTACTAGATAAATTAGACCACCTCTTTGGTGACTTCTTATGGCAAGGTATCAGGCACTACAGTCATAATAAATTATGGGCGCATTGGTCAGCAGGAGGCTTAGTCCTCCTGTGGTTTTGGGGTTAGTTATGGGCCTTTCGTGTGACACAAACATTACACTGGCTTGAGAAACCCACTCCTGAAACATCCGAAATGGCTACACGTGGAGGTCTCTTTACTTCCTGGAGGTATAGCATCTAACTTTATTTATAACCCTCTCCCCAAACATCTGAAGCATCACCCTATTATAGGCCCATCCGCTTCCTATTGGATGAAACTACACAAATGTCTGGATATTAACCCCAAAACTATCTCATATACCCCCTTATGGGGAAATGCAAGCTTCACGCTAGCGGGAAAGCCACTCTTCTGGCACCAGTGGAAATCAAGAGGATACAACAGTCAGGGGATCTTTTGGTACAGAATACATACAACCTGGACTCCTACCCAAATCTACAAATTATCTGGGGCTTGCAAAAGCATGAGTTTGGGAAATATTTACAGCTCCACACTACTATCCATGCAGTACTCCAGGTATCCCATTTCTCCTCTCATAAACCCACACTCCTTCCCACCTGGCTAAAATTCACATCAGGCAGAGTAGGGTTAATCTATCGAACCATCAGAGATCATATCCCCAACCCATCATTAGCATCCAAGACTAAATATGAATTAGCACTTCAAATCCATATTTCAAACCAAACCTGGATGCACTACTGGACTTTCTGTCACAATACTTTTAAGGATGCATGTAGTGCACTTATTCAGAACAAAATTCTTCATTTTTGGTACAGGATTCCGTCTGTACTTTACCAGCTACATCTCCTCCCTAATGATAATTGTTGGAGATGTGCCTCTCCTGGGAGTAATTTACCCCACATATTATGGTCTTGCAGTCTTATTCAACCCTTTTGGCAGTGAGTCCAGAAGTTCACAGAAGTAGCGTTTATCCAGCCTATACCCCTCTCAGCCACTCTGCTTCTCCTGGGTATCAGGTACTATGCCTTGGCTTGCACATAGGTGGCTGGCATTTCTTTGTGTGCAGGCTAAATATCTGATCTTGACCTGCTGGAGATCCCCTACCATCTCTTCTATTGATGAGCTTATGGTTAGCTTTTCTCATACTGCCCTCTTTGATGATTTATCTCACTTGGTAGTGAATAAGTGTTCAGATGCCTGTAATATCTAGGTTTCCCAAATGTTCAATACAATACACTAGACTCTGCCTCTTTTATATGTCCTGTCTCTCAGTTTAATGTTTACCAGTTATCTAATTCAATGTTTTTGTTACATTTGTTACATCTTAGACAATCTTAGGCATGTATGAGATCTTACACCTTGTTTTTACTATATAATAATCCTGTATATCCGAGTTGTACTTGCAATTGTACTATGTATTCTCCCTCTTACTTCAGTTGTGTTCTATTTGTGTGACTCATATATGCCAATAAAAAGATCATCCACAAATAATCTTCATGTTACTTTCATATTTCAATAAAGCACTAATTCCTTGTCTTGCTGGACTTTATGGGAAAGCCTTGAGGCAATCATGTGAGGAGCTGAGACATTTCATTTTTTTTGTTTGCCCTGTTTCTCTGGCTCCTTGCCCACAGGTATCCCACTCCTTCAGGGCATCAACATCTCCGCACTACCCACCAGACTCACCCCCTCTGGGATCCATTCCAGACCTCAGCCAATCATCAAGGGGCCAGCATGTCCCTGTCAGGAACCCCTTCCAGTTGATGGAGAGGATCACTTTCTGGAACTCCTTCTCTGCCCTTTCCAAGTAAAGGGAAAGGGAACATTGTTTAACCAGGAGTAGAACACTAAGCCGAAGCTTGTTTCCAGATGCGACCTGGGAGTACACAGAAGTTAAGTGATTTGCTCAGGATCACACAGTATGCACCTAGGTGGCTGTGGGATTCAAACCCAGGTCTCCAGATCTGCAGCTCAGAGCCTTAACCCACTGTGAAAGTGGCTGGCTTGTTCCTTCCATGGGCCTGCTCATGATCTGGAGGAGGAATCGAACATCATAAATGCTGGCTTGATGGGTCCCATATTGATGATGCACTGGGTGTTCTGTTGTTGTGGTTGGATTGAGGGGGCCATGAGGCTGTCATCTGGAGTACCAGTGCGGCATTTTCACCAGTTTTTTCCCTGTCCTCTCTCACTTTTATACATGCAGTGGCAGGCCTAGGAAGCCCCTGGCAATGCGTGGTCACCCATGCCATCAAAGGCACCTTTACCACACCACCACCACCAGGAGCTGCCATAGCATGATTTAGCAAGAAGCCCCACCCCCCCTTCAGAGGCGAGCATCTAGAATATGCTCTGAACCCTCCCTGTTAGCCTCCACTACTAAGATCTCAGGCTTGGAGCATGAATCCAAGTAGCCAGCATGCCAGAATGATCCCCATCACTTGGTGTTACTGAATCGGTTTTAGTCATTTTTAAACCTCAATCAGGTGCCAGCTGTGCAGGGAAAAGAGACTCGCTGATATTGGACCAACCTCCAATAACAGATTTGGTGGATATGAAGAACTCCCGGCAGATCTTGCGCAAAGTGATTTAGGTTTGAAGGATTGTCTAGCTGGTTGATCAGTGTGGAACAGTTAGTCTTTGGTGGTAAACACTAAAATGGATTACTTCAGTGTCAACTAGTGCTGACAAATGCACTCTGGAGAGAAACCTGAGGATTGCTGGCCTCCCAGAGGGTTTTGAGACTGAATATCCTGTGTGGTTTTTCAAAATTTGGCTGCAGAACTGCTAAACTGCAATCATGCTCCTTCTGGACATATTGATTGTGTCGATTATATTAACCCTTGTAAGCCAACTACAAATATCCATTTACCATGAACAAACTTAATCAGCCTTTGAGACAGAGTTTTGACATTGGCTCGCCAGCTGTGGGAGATATTGACAGAGGAAACAGTCATTTTTTTTCCCAGATTTGTCCTATGCAACAAGGATGAGGCAACAGCAGTTTGAGGGTGTGGGTCCACCAACTGAACTTGCTTTCTCCACCTCTTCTCCTGGTGCATCTTAGAGTGTGGATTGGGGGGAGTACCTGTGTTGTAACGCTCAGGCTGCTGAAAGCCTGATTCTTAAGTTAGAGACTAACAAGGAATATGTTCAGGACATGGAGGCATCTGGCTAAACTTTGATACCTGAGGAACACAGTATACGGACCTTAATGTTGTGCTTGGACTACACCCCTTTCAGTCAGATGTTCTGATTACATGTCTTGAGCTCTGCAGTGCCTGCTGAGCAGCTTAGGAAAGTGAGTAGATGCTTCTTGACTGAGACAATTTTCAAAAGTCACT
Organism: Neoceratodus forsteri; assembly: GCA_016271365.2. Lineage (NCBI taxonomy): Eukaryota > Metazoa > Chordata > Ceratodontiformes > Ceratodontidae > Neoceratodus > Neoceratodus forsteri. The sequence continues at coordinate 25,346,343 of CM057453.1, forward strand.
TACTGGTACTGTTGTGACTTTAAAATCATACCTGCCACGTGTCTCTCCCTCTCCCTCGACATTCTACAGCAGAGGGATCTGAACTGCCAAAAGATGTGATAAAGTAAGCTGCTTTGAGGAGAGTGCCGATTCTTCAGGGAGCTTTAAACCACATTTTCTTCGCCTATCAGGAAGTACCCACACAACAACTGAAAGTGTACAACCAGTGAGTGTTATGAGCTAAAAAAAAAAAAAATCTTTACTGAGATGATCTCAATAAATCCTACCTGATTTAAGCTTGGCTCTGGACTGTGAATGGGTATGGATGATGCAGGCTTTGGGTGGCGGGGGACCTTATACCAGCATAGTACCAACAAACTCTGGTTATTGGTTAAATTATTGCTTATCTGGTGGGAGGTACTTGTACTAGCTGTCTGAATTAAACTACAGTATTAAATTTTTTCATAACATTCACCCTAGTAACACTAAGAAGTGTATGTGCCTGGCCATTGATATTGTCTGGTCATGAAACTGTAAATATGTTCCTTCAGTTCTTTCAGAGTATAATATCTGCTATGTTTTCATTAGCCGAAATGTTTTTGTTTTATAAGAACAAAAAGGCTTGATTTTAATTTTGTTTTGCACATTTTTGTCTTGTGTCTCCTATCTGTGTTTCAAGCTTGAACTATCCTGGTCAGGAGATGTTTTAATACAAAAAAAGGTCTCCTTGTTAATGAGTAGTGAGTTTGATGGTTCACTAAATCATCTTGCACTGGAACAAATGTATTCATTGGGCACAGCCGCACCACCATTACACCACTCTCTCAGAAACATTTATTTTTGAGTGACTGAGGTGTAAATCAAATATGTCATACTTCTCTCAGCATGTACTGTACATGATTTATTTCCAGTTGTTTGTCCACACCTATTTAATCACTTGTACTGCAGGCTCTTCCCCTCATCTCACCTAACCTACCCTTGATGCCCGCCCAGCTCCTCACCGCCCGCCACAACTTCAGGTGTAACACCGTTGGCTCGAGTACTCCCAGCCCCATGGATCTCCCCACTGGTGGTACCTGCGCTTACCACCGCCCAGCTCCTCGCTGCCCACCACAACCTCAGGTACGGACTGCTGAGCTCCACAGCAGCCAACCAAAATCCCTGTTGGCTGCCGACTCCTCTCCTGGATCCCAGTTGGCTGTTTCCCTCGGCTCCAGTGCAGTGATTGGTGAATCTAGAATCCAACCACAGCTTTGGAATCAGGGCCTTTCACCGATACATTTTTTGAGTCTGTTTTGTGCTGAAGGGAATGGGTTTTGGGCATAGGATTTTAAAATGTATTTCTTGTAAGGGTCTGGTGCCTCTCCTGACCTTTTGCTAAGTGCATAGTCTAATTAGCTGTAAAGTTAATAATCTTTACTCTCATTGTGGCCATTACTTTTGCCGTTTTGCTAAGTGCATGGGCTAATTTACATGTAATGTTGGAAATCTTACTCACTTCGGCCATTATCCCTGCCTAAGGTATTTGCAAATTTTGATGACTGTGTGTTTGTGCCACAGTATTTTGCTCTTCTGTTTGCTGATTTTCTCTTCCCCGCCTGTTGTCTGTCTGTACCCCCACCTGTCTCTGCCATTTAGCTGCTCTTTCTACCACAGCCTGACTCCCACTTGGCTGCTATTTTTTTCCCGCCTCACCCTCCATCCTAGCCTGTGCATTAGACTGTCTCCAGCTACCATCTTCCTTTTCCTGTCTCCTTTCACCTCCTTCCATCAGCCTCCCTGACTTTCCCGACACTCCCATCCCCCTATAATAGCCCCTATTTTCTGCCCCCCTGCATCTGTACTTCCACGTCACCCCAGTTACCATCTCTTCTAACCCTTTGTTTCCTGCTATCTGGACTATCTGCCCTGCCCTGACCTATCTCCCTGTTTTAATCCTTCTCTATTTTTTTCTTCTCCCCATGTGTAGTGCCGTCGCTCAGGCAATCCCAGCCCCATGGATCTTCTCCTGACTGGCAGAACCATGCTTGCCACAGGCCAGCTCCTCGCCACCCACCACAACCTCAGATGCAGACCGCTGAGCTCCACGGCCACTGACCAAAATCCCCATTGGCTGCTGACTCCTCTTCTGGCTCCTGACTGGCTATGTCCATCAGCTCCTATGAAGCGATTGGTGGATCTGGAATCCAACCGCAGCCTTGGAGCCAGGACCTTTCATCAGTACATTTTTTTATCCCTCCTGCCCTCCCCCACAGATAATTAAATACACCTAAGATCTGCCTACTAACCCCTGTCCTCTCCTGATTGGCCGTTCCTCTTCCTGCCCATCCCACCTACTTTTAGGGTGCCTCTTCCTTAAAGTACCCTGCTCCGTCACCTCTTGCAGAAGATCTGATGACCTCTCCCACCGCACTCATCTTTCCTGTTTTCATACCGCCCATAATGAAACCCCTTAACCTCCCTCTACTCAGGGCCTCTCTGCTGTGTATGCTGCTGCTTGACCAATTACACCTATCGCATTTCACTGAAGACTTTCACCCTCCCAGCCCCCCACCTACTCCAGTTAGGTGTGAGTCGACCACCACTGGGGCCTTCACCCATGCCATCCTCTCTAATCTCAAATGACACCGACTAGCATCCTGGCTCCTAACTCTCCCCTCTCCTCTCCCCTCCCCTGCCCACAGCCCCTGTGCACCTACCTACTCCTACTCTCCTTGCTCCTACTTGCAGGTGACATTGAGATAAACCCTGGCCCTGTGCAAGCTACAGTCACACCAAACAAGCCCATTTGGGCCAGCCCACCTGGATTAAAACTTGCCGATATGAATATTTGCAGTCTCCCTGCTAAATTTCCTGAAGTCAAAGCCTGAGTCTCCCTTTACAATCCCCATGTACTATGCCTCACAGAGACTTGGCTGAAGCTGCAATACCCTGACTCCATGGTCCAGCTAACCAGCTACTCCCTTCTTCGCAAGCACCGACCGGGCAAAAGAAAGGGCGGTGGCACTGCAGTTTTCACACATGAATCAATCACCGCCACACTTGTCCTGGCCTCTGATGACAACTCCCTTTGCGAATGACTTATCACCGAAGTTGCTTTTGGGTCAACAAAAAAATATTCCTGGGGTGCTGGTACAATCCCACAATGGTGGAGTTGAAGGCCTTCAGAACCCCCTCAATGGTTATGGCTCACTCTCCCCTCCCAGAGATTCCCTACATTTTGGGGACTTCAACCTTAACTGGCTCAGCCCTCATGAACCTGACTACACTAACCTGCTAAAACAAGTAAACCTAATGCAAATCATCAATCTCCCCATTTGCGTCAACCATCTTACTTCCAACCACACCCTCCTGGTTTGGGTGATTACAAACAGTGCTGATAAGATCACCCACACCGGCACACTGTCTGACTCCTTGAGCGACCACTCTCTCACATTCAGCATATGGTCCCTCTAAGGCCCACCGCCCTCCCCCAAAGTACATATCTGTCCGCAACATTAACCACCTCAACATGCCATGCCTTGCTGAGGATCTCGGTGCTATTAACTGGCAGGACCTCTATGCTATCTGTGACGTATCACAAGCCACCACCCATTTCACCAGTACTCTAGTGGCCATCCATTACTGCCACTTTCCCATCAGCACTCGACGCGTCAAAGGTGGATGCAAACAATGGGTATCCAAAGAGCTCTTGACCCTCATGAAGGTGCGTGATAGCAAGTGAGCTGCATACAAACAGGCCCCCTCCCTGTCTTCTGGAATGAGTATCGCCACCTGTGAAATAAATGTAAACACTCCATCAGGTCCTTAAAGCATGACTACTACCTTAGGCTACAGAGAGACAGTCTTGGTAATCCCAGACATTTCTGGGACACCATTGGATCACTCTTGAATTCCCCCACCCATAGTATCATCATTCATTTGCATTTCTCATCTGGCCTACTTACTGACCCCCTTGAAGCTGCAAATGTGCTAAACACCAAGTTTACTGACCTGCCTGTCCTACTCAGCAAGCTGCTACCTCACTTCCATAACCCTCAAGCTACCCCCACGCCCCACCACTCTCCCACCCTGCCCCCATCACCCAGAACAAACTACACTCTACCCATCCCACCACCTTGTCCCCTAGTGCCCTCTCTAATGCTTCCCCCCTTATCACCATTTTACTTCAAGTCTATAACCCCTAAGGTGACCTACAATATGTTAAGGAGACTACCTAATCGGGGTAGCTCAAGCTCAGATGGTCTCTCCCTGGTTTTCTTGAAACTTGCTGCCCCAATGATCTCCAAACCACTCACCTTTATCTTCAACCTTGCTCTGGCTACCTCCACTATGCCTGCCTCCTGGAAATCTGCCAGAGTAGTCCCCATCTTTAAGTCCGGGGACCCCCACTCCTCTGACAATTACGGGTCCATATCTATCCTTCCCCACTTAAGCAAACTCCCCGAAAGGGTCATACACGGGCAATTAACTGAATAACTATCCAACAACAATCTCCTATGCAGCCAACAGCATGGTTTCTGTAAGCATCACATCACTGTGACTGCCCTTGCCCTACTCACAGACCACATACTCACAAACATGGATCGATGATGTGCTACTGGTTCTGTCTTCGTAGACTTATCAAAAGCTTTTGACATGGTCATTCACTCTGTCCTCCTCTCCAAACTATCAGCCTTTGGCTGCTCTACTGAAACCACAACCTGGTTCCTGAGCTACCTCTCGGAGCACTTCCAATCAGTGTATATTGACACCACCACCTCCCCTCTCCTATCTATCTCCATGGGCACCCCCCAGGGATCCATCCTGGGCCCCTTACTGTTCTCTATATTTGATAACTCCCTTCCAACTGACAGCCTCACCATTAGCTCGCTGCTCTACGCCAATGATCTTGTCATTTTCCACAGTGACCTATCCCTCTTCCATATATCCTCCGTCTTGTCCGAAAACTACTATGCAGCCTTGCGATGGTTCTCATCCAACCTCCTGCTTGCCAATACAAAAAAAATACAAAGACCATGCTGTTAAACAAAACCTTACCTAGCCGAGAAGCCTACATATCTGTTTTCGCATCACCCTCGATGGCCCTGCTCTCGAGATACTAACATACTAACATACTAAAATGCCAGCAGAATAGGCCTAACGGTCTTTCGTGTCTGCTCGTTTGGTCAGCTCCCACCCTGGGTGCTGACCTTGCTGTCCCCCTCGCCTTCTCTGGCTTCTCCCTTCCCAGTTCCGGATATTCTTGCTGCATTGGATTTTGCTTCCTGAACCCTTCCCCTGTACCTGTCCCACCCCCTCTTGAACCCCTCCACTGTCTCTGCCTCCACCAGCCCCCTAGGTAGTGCATTCCATGCTCCCACCCTCTCAGTGAAGTAGCACCTCCTCCTTTCTCCCCTGAATCTTCCCCCCCTCCAGCTTCCACCCATGCCCTCTAGTGGCCCCTTCCTCCTTCCTTCGAAGCACCCTGACTGTTCCTCCCCTATTTACCCTCTTCATGTACCTGAAGACCTCTATCATGTCCCCCAGTCCCTTCTCTCTTCCAATGTGTACATATTTAGCTCTTCAAGCCTCTCCTCATAGGTCCTGTCCCCCAAGCCCCAAATCATTTTGGTTGCCCTCCTCTGGACCCTCTCCAGGAGGTTAATGTCCCTCTTTAAGTGTGGCCTCCCAAAACTGCATGCAGTACTCCAGGTGCGGCCTCACCAAGCAGTTATACAGAGGGAGTATCACTTCCCTCCTTCTGGAGGTGATCCCCCTAGTGATGCATCCCAGCATCCTGTTGGCCTTGGCTGCTGCCCTCCTACAAGTCTCAGAGTTGTTCATCTTGACATCCACCACCACCCCAGGTCCCTCTCAGCCATTGAGACTTGTAGTATTTCCCCCCCCCAGGGTGTACACTTGGCCTGGGTTTCTGGCCCCCAGGTGGAGTACCTTGCATTTCCTGCATTGAACGTCAACTTCCACTTTCTAGACCATCTTTCCAGAGCCTCCAGGTCCCCTGCAGGGCCACCTCCCTCCTCCCATCCACCACTGCCCCCAGTTTGAGAGTCATCTGCAAAGAGACTCATCTCTCCTGATTCCTGTCCTTATGTCAGATCGTGGCGTTGAACAGAAGGGCCCAAGGACTGATCCTGTGGGACCCACCAATGACCCTCCTTGGGGATGGACTATCCCACCAACTTCACGACCCTCTGGGTCCGGTCCTGGAGCCAATTGCCTATCCATCTGATCATCTGGTCTCCCACCCCCATTTCTCCTAGCTTATCCAACAGGCCCACGTGAAGAACAGAGTCAAATGCCTTGCTGAAGTCTAGAAAGAGGACATCCACTGGTCTACCCAGGTCCAAGGCACTTGTCAGATTGTCTCTTTTTTTAAGTACCTGGGGGTACTTCTTGACCCCTCACTCACTTAAATTGATCACATAAACAGCACTGTCAAGAGAGTAAATCAGAAACTGGGTGCCACCTAAAGTCTTACCTGACCTACAAGCTCGTCTTGCCATAGTCACTAGAAACCTACTCCCTATCTTCGACTATTGCTCTCCCATATACTCCACTATCTTGACCACCCTCCAGGCTAGGCTAATGGTTGCCTACAATAATGCCTGTCGTTTTGCCCTGTCCACTCCTTTCAACACTCACCACTGTGACCTACACCTCTCACTAGGCTGGCTCCCCTTGCAGGAGCGATTTGACTATATCCTTGGTTGCCTTGTGGATTTCACCACCAGAATTGGAATGGCTCTCCCCTCAACACCCTCTTCAATTTCAGAACACCCACCAGGAACCTACGTTCCTCTTCGTTGCCCTCCCTCCAGGTACCCAAAGCCCTCACCGGTATGGGGCAAGAGCTCTATCTAGTGTGGCCCCCTCTTTGTGTAATGGTCTGCCAACCCCTATTACAATATCAGACACTCACCAAATTTTCAAACACAACCTCAAATCCTGGCTCCTAGACAAACACAACTGTCACTGCCCCTCTCGGTAGCACTCATCTTGCCTGAAATGTGCCTCTGGGCATTTCTCACCCTCCCTACCTCCCCAACTCCCTTTGTCCCACCACATTATCTATCTCTTTATCTTATCCCTTCCCAGCTTTCTCCCTCTGCAACCTCTACCCTAGTTTCTCACTGTCTGCTTGCACTCATAGAGAATCGGATTTACTTACTTGTTTACTACAATTTGCTACCTGTCTATACCTTACAGTGGCTTAAATTTACTTCTACCTGTACTGTACTGTATTTCTGGGTATGCTGCCAGTTAATTTCTACTGTATTGTATTAATTACATGTACTGATTTGTACTGTTAATTATTACCTATTATGCCTACGTACTTGTTGCCAGTAGCTTAGATCATTCCCAGTTGTAGGGGAGCAGGCCTGTTTTTTTTTTTGTTTTTTTATGCCCCCTTTCTCCACGGTGCTTGTTCACTTTCAGGAGTCTCCTATGGCCTTTATATATCCCTGCTCATCTGCCAGTTTCAGGTCCGGTCATCCCCCCTGCTGCCTTGGTTTGATCCCCAGGTGGGTACAGGACGGGGCTCCCCTTCCTCCGCCCCGAATGACTATGTTTCGTCAGGAATCTGGCTCCTGCACTGACAGGGGCCCTGGGATCAGGGCCTGAAGCTCCATCTACAGGGAACACCGTGGGGTCTTTTTTCCTTGTTTCGCCCAGCCCACAGGACGTCCACTTGCAGGGAGAGCCTAGGAGCTACACACGTCACAATGTGCCAATGCTCCGGCTCCAGGCAGACATCCTCCCTCCCTGCTACATGCTATCCTCACTGCACCTCCACCTGTGGTCACCCAGGTGGCGGTATCGCAGCGGGACCTGCATCTCACCCCACCCGAAGGAGGAGAGCAGCCTCTGGGTGCTCAATCCTCCTCCCCCCTACTAACCCTCCAGCCACCCGGGTCAGTTCCCGAACCTAGGTCACTGGTGCCGTGAGCAGTAGCCCTACCGCTGCGCCAGTGGGCCGGCTGAGCAGGCCTGGTTTGATGCTCCCATTGTATGAGCCTGGGTTGAACTTAGTTGAGAGCTTTAAGGATGGAGATCAGAAGCACCAGAATGTTGGTACAGGGTATACATCCCCGACATCAACATGCCGACAGCAGAGTCCCGTACAATGACAACAGCACCACATCGTGTAGGGAACCCACTGGAACCTGGCACTGTCTTTCCGGGGTTCTGCACGCCCCCCCGACTCAGCTCCGACTGGGGTTGAGAATCTAAGTGAGTAAGGGGCACAGCCTCCCATGAGGGGTTCTAGGCTTCCTAAAAAACACTTGCTTTTTGTAAACCAGCAGCCGACTGCAAATGCAGTTGACCTGCCTCTTTTACTGTCGGGTCGTTCGACAAATATTCTGTCTACAACCCATTGTGGATCCTTGGTACAGGAAGCCTAGATGGGAAGGGAACATCTGTGTGACTAGAGGTGGTGAGATCTAGCTAGAGCTCACCCAATTAACAAAAGTTTGGGAATGCAGCGAGATCCCGCATTCCCTGCACACAGGAGGTAACATGGCTTCACCTGGAAATAGAGAAAGCCTGAATTAGAAGGGGAACATGGACCTCACCCAGAAAGGAGAAAGCCTGCAAATGAGAAGGGGAATACATGCTTTACCCAAAAGGAAGGATCCACACAATGTCTGACTTGAATAAGGGTAATAAACAGGAAAGATACAGAGCAAAACAGTATACTGTAAAACTTGAAATTTTCACTAACAAATAATTTTCTCTATTTTCGCTGAAGCAGTAATTTGCGCTAAAATGAATTTGCGTCAATTAGCACTTTTTCCATTGTAGTGAATGTCGTGCTAATGACTTAGTGCAAAATTTAATTTATGTAATTATGATTGCATTTGTGGTTGCGCTAAAATTAATTTGCGTGAAAATAGCTAGTTTTACAGTATGTGTCTGACCTAAGTAGGGACGCTAAGCAGAAAAACTACACAGCAAAACAGTTCATACACCTAAGTTAAATTGGATTGTTAGCAGAAAGCTATGCATGAAATAATTCATATGCTTGGATATATCATGATAGAAACATAGATTTTGTTGCTATAAAAAGGACATTAAGGCCCATCCAGTCTTCCCTTTGCCTCTGCCTTTTCTATCACCACTGCCCCTAGTTGGTTATAGGTGTCACTCCCTCCCCCTGTTCCTCTACCTAATATGCCTCTGTGCTTATCCCATGCATGCTTGAAACTCCCATAGTTTTTTTCCCCCACTACCTCCTCCTACAGGCTGTTCCAGTCACCCACCACCTTTTCCATGAAGAAGTATTTCCATACATTTCTCCTGAACTTCCCCCTCTTAGCTTCATTGCATGTCCCCTTGTTCTAGTGCCTTCCTTTCTCTGAAATATACTCTCTCTACTTGTACCTTGTTCACTCCTGTGAAGTACTTGTAGGTTTCAATCATGTTCCCCCTCACGTTTCTTCCAGGAGTACATGTTGAGTTTCTGCAGCCTTTCTTCACATGGCTTCTCGTACAACCCCTGACCATTCTGGTTGCTCTTCTGCATACTGCCTCTACCCTTTCAATGTCCTTGCAGAAGTGCAGCCTCCAGAACTGGACATAGTACTTCAGGTGGGGTCACACCAGTGAGCAATACAGCAGATATTTCCTAATGACAGTAATTTTGTATTGTGTGAAAATAGTACTGTGACTAAGATGTATTATACAATGGACATGTAAAATCCTGTGATCTGTTTGGTGAGTTAAAGAAATACTGTCAGCTTTTTTGCTCTTTTTCAATCTGCATGCAGGCATTTGCCCTGTTGTACATCAGTGAATTGCTCATATAACTTTGTTGGTCCGTAAAAGTAAAACTCAACCTTTTATGCTGCACACCATGAGTTTTTTTAATACTCTCTCAATCCTTACCTTTCCCAGGTAAACAATGCTATTTCTAGGTCATATGTGGTGGCCATTATTTTTATTTAAAAAAAAAACTGAATGAAAACATTTATGAAATACTCAGATGTTGGTGTAACTAGAACATTTTACCACAAAATAGAACTGGAAGATATCTGGAATCTTTTATAGCATAAAAAGGTAAGGTAAACTTTTTGGCCCAGTTTCATGGCACTGCTGCTTTAATGCAGTTAGACTATATCAGTCAATTAGACTATTGCACAGTGTGGTTCCAGTTGGATATGGGCAGGGAAAGCATCCCGACTAAGACCAAAATCTTGGATTTCAGGAGGGCGGACTTCAGGAAAATGGACGAAGTGCTAAGGAGCCATCTGGTGGGCATCAGAGCAGATATGGGGTGGACCAAAGGTGGTCCATCATTAAGGAAGGAGTACTGGTTGCCACAGGTGAGGGTGTATTAGGCTCAGGGGTAAGAACACAAGGGCCAAAGCGCCCAGCTGGTTCAGGTCTGGGGTTGCCCAGGCAGTAAGGTTGGCTAGTGAGACAAGTAAGAAAATCTGGTGAGCAAAGGCACAGAAGGAGCTGCAGATAGCTGAAGGAATTAAGAAGGGGGAGAAGGCTTTCTTTTGCTATATATATTTGACCTAGAAATAGCATTGTTTACCTGGCAAATGTCTTTCGTTCTGTAAGTGAGAAAAGGATCAAGAAGGAAGGGATTGTTAGGCTTAAGAAAGGGGTGGAGGATAATGGGGGAAAAACAGAGATACTAAATTAATACTTCTGTTCCGTCTTCATCAGGGAGGATGAACCAGTGCCTTCAGGTGGGAAAAGAGGAGCCGGGGGAGAGGAACACAGATGTAGTGATAGAGGAGGACAGAGTGAGGGAGGGGCTGCTGGCATTGAAGATGGACAAATCACCAAGCCCGGATGGAGTATGTCCAAGGGTACTAAAGGAACTGGCTGAGGAGCTGGCAGGGCCACTGACAGACCTATTTAATAGTTCATTAGAGACAGGTGTAGTACCGCAGGACTGGAGAACAGCACATGTAGTGCTACTCCACAAAAGCGGTCCCAAGGATGACTCGGGGAATTACAGACCAGTCAATCTGACCTCCATTGTGGGCAAGCTCATGGAGACCATACTAAAGGAAAGGTTGGTGGAATATCTAGAGGAGCATAGTCTCCAGGATGCGAGGCAGCGTGGGTTCATGGGAGGGGGGGAATCATGTCAAACAAATCTGATCGACTTCTTTGACTGTTTCACTAAGACAATAGACAGGGGCCAAGTGGTAGACAGCATCTACTTTGATTTCAGCAAGGCCTTTGACTCTGTGCCCCAAGGGTGCCGGAAGATGGTAAAAGCTGAGGGGGCTGAGAATCAAAAGGCACTTATAAGGGTACAAAAGGACAGTTTTTCTACTAGTTTTGCCATACAGAAATAAAAGTGGAGTGGCTACCGCCTCCTCCGCCCCGGGTTCCCGCCCCTATGCTGTGCCCCACAAAAGGTTGATCAAGAAGTTGGTGGATCTCAGGGTTGGGGAAAAGATGGCCAGATGTGTGGAAAACTGGCTGAAGGACAGAACCCAGAGGGTGGTTGTGAGGGGAGAGTTATCTGCACAAGACAGGTAACCAGTGGGGGTCCCGCATGACTCTATGCATGGGCCGGTGTTGTTCAATGTCTTTATCAATGACACTGGGGATGGTATTAAGGGCAAAATGTGCCTATTTGTGGATGACACCAAGCTCTGTGAGAGAGTGAACACAGCTGAAGGGATACAGGACCTACAGGGAGATCTGAAAAAGCTAGGGAGGTGGTCCAGGATCTGGCAGCTTGGCTTCAATGCCAAAAAATGCAAAGTTATGCGTATTGGAGCCAAGAATCATAGGACAGAATACTATGTGGGTAGAGTCCAAGTATCTGCATCAGAAGAGGAGAAAGATCTGGGAGTGATGATCACTAGTGAGCTGAAGCACTCCACGCAGTGCAAGAAAGCAGCAGCAAAGGCAAACAAGATGCTGGGATGCATATCTAGGGTGATCAGTAGTAGGAGAGAGGAGGTTATACTGCCCTTGTATAGGTCACTGGTAAGGCCACATCTAGAGTATGGAGTTCAATACTGGTGTGTCCACATCTCAAAAAGGACATTAACCTGCTGGAGAAGGTCCAGAGGAGGGCTACAAAGATGATAGCTGGTCAGCAGGGTAAGGCATACGAGGAGAGGTTGAGGGCACTGAACGTGTACTCCCTGGAAGACAGGAGAGAGAGAGGGGGGACATGATTGGGACCTTCAAGTGCTTGAAAGGGATAAATAAGGTTGATTAGGAGAGTTTCTTTAAACTGAGTGGCAACCATAACATGAGGGGGCACAGTCTTAAGCTGGAGGGTGGGAGGTTTAGGAGGGAGGTCAGGAAGCACTTCTTCACAGAGAGGGTGGTGGACACTTGGAATGCACGTCCAGAAGAGGTAATCCCATTGAAGAGAGTGGGCAGCTTTAAGAGAGTCTGGGACAGGTATAGGGTAAGGGTAAGGGTCATGGGTAGGGAGGATGGGAGAAGTGGGGAGAGGGGGCAGGGACAGTAGTTTAAGCCATGGACCCTGCAACATTAGCAGACTTGATAGACCAAATTACCTCCTTCTGCTGGCTTCTTCGTATGTTTGTATATCCCTGCCAAAGATTAAATTTTTTTCCCCATCAATGATTAGATTGTTTTAACAACCATATGCTAAATTATTATTTGTTATATTTGTAGGAAACAAAAAAAGCATGACAGCATGGCAGTTGTCTTGAAACATTAGTAAATTTTTGTTAAAGAATTGCATTTGATCTGTACAGTCAGCAGTTTTTTATTAAGGGACATAAGACACATCATACAGTTCTAAAGTGTTACCCACCACCAGTAGGTAAATCCTAAACAAACTCTCTGTTTACTAAAAGGCCAGTAAAGATGTAGCATTAACAGAATGGGGACCAATATTTAAAATGTAGCGTCCACAGAAAGAAAGGACATACAGGTTCAACACAGTTATACTTTAAACCTGTTTATGTGATAGAGATGCATTTAATAAGGGGGATTTAATATCAAGAAGATTTTTCAAGTTCACATGATAACAGGATTTAGTTCTTTAGATCTCCGGGGCTTCAGATAAGTTTTGAGGCTAGATGGTCTGTGTTAGATCTGGAGGATTAAAACATTTTTAGATTGTCATTTTTGGGAGTCGTAGTTTCCAAATATAGAAGTGTTGACTCCTAAATCTCCTTCATATTTTTATACTTTGTTCCTGTCTCATATTATCTCATTATTTTACCTCCCTGCCTCACAATACACACAGACACAGAAACACACACACACACCTTTAGGAATGTTAACACAGGACTGTGACACTGAGACTTACTGGTGGTAGATGTGTCAAGTATTGCATTATTCAGTATTTATTTATTTATTTATTTTGATTGGGATTAATACCTTTGAGTCAAAGACTCATTTTCAAAGGTTCCAAGTCAGGGACAAAACAGAGCAATACAAATACAGTACAATAAGTACAAATTAAGATAACAGTGAAAAAAGAAAAACATGGTAGGCATCATGAACATCATTAAAATGGCACATGAGGTACAAGACTTGCTAGCTTCAGGTACATCTTAAAAATTGAATAAATTACATTACATCAAGTTGTTGCAGGGTAGGGATACACTGGAAATAGTGAGACATGTCAGTAATAGGTCCGTGTTAAGCTTTGGGGATGATGGGGGGAAAGGTAAGCAGCCAGATTGGCGTTGTCAAAGTAGCTAGAGGTGGTGTGGGACAGGAGTAATGGGGAAAGGTGGTGTATGAGGGTTATAAGTCGAAGGGAAGGGAGTGGGGAGGAGAAGAGATGAGGAGGTGGGGGATAAAGCAGGAGGAATATGTTTAATTATTTTCTTGCACAGTTACATGTGGTTACATTCTTAAGGTGGGACCGTAGCCCCCTTTTGAACAGACTCAGCTTTGTGTTTCCTGTCAGTGTTTCGGGCAGCTCATTAAACCATTTGGGGCCCTTAAAAGTAATGGATTTTTGGGCCAGTGATGTGTGCCTGAAAGGGATTTGTAGTCCTCCTTTAGTCGCATTTCTTGTTCGTTTAGTGTGCACAGCCTTCTTGAACAGACTGCTTATGGATTCCAGCATGAGGCCTATTTGCGCTTTTTTTTTTTTTTTTACGATCAGGCATGTTTGGTATTGGGCTCTTAGGTACAGTGGGAGCCAGCCCATCTCAGAGTAGAGTGCACAGGTGTGTGTCCATCTATCTGTCCCAAGTGCCAGACGACAAGCCCTATTCACGAGTTTTTGTATCCTGTTTAGGGCAGTGTCTGATCCTGTGATGTATATTGGTAAGCCATAATCAACAGATGATAATACTGTGCTGCCTGTGGCTAATTTGAGGGCCGCAGGTGTCACTGAGTGCTTCTTTCTGTAGAGGATGCCCAGCTTCATGTTGGTGGTTTTGACATCTTGATCAACGTGGTGGGAGAAATTGAGAGTGTCATCAAGGTAAACACCCAGATATTTAAATGAGGAGACTTGTTCAAGTGTGACGCCCTTTTGGTTCAGAATTCGAAGGGGGCCAAAATTTGTTTTGTTCTCTGGGACCAAGAACAGCATGCTTTTGGTTTTTTTATGGTTTAGTAGCAGTTTATGTTGACAGGACCAGGTTCTGGTACATGCCTCCATGGCGAGAAGAGCCTACTACCACACTCCCCGAGCCCTTGCTAGTAGGCATCCTGATAGACCTTTGGGCTTACAATGCCTCAGACGGGGGTCTGCACGCCTCCATGCCGAGAAGAGCCTGCTGCCGCATTCCCCGAGCCCTTGCTAGCAGGCATCCTGATAGACCTTTGGGCTTACAACGCCTCAGACGGGGGTCTGCACGCCTCCATGCCGAGAAGAGCCTGCTGCCACATTCCCCGAGCCCTTGCTAGCAGGCATCCTCATAGCCCTTTGGGCTAACAGCACCTCAGACCAGGGTCTACACACCTCCACGGTGAGAAGAGCCTGCTGCCACATTCCCCGAGCCCTTGCTAGCAGGCATCCTGATAGACCTTTGGGCTAACAGCACCTCAGACCAGGGTCTACACACCTCCATGGTGAGAAGAGCCTGCTACCACACTCCCCAAGCCCTTGCTAGCAGGTATGGCCTGGACAGCGTTCCAGAACTCAAGGCTGCATGGCTGTCTCTGTAAATTTTCTAAGGTTAATTGCCTTTATCTTGGGACAGCTCTTATTGACTGTCCATGGAACATGTGCTCTGTGTTTGGTTCTTCATCCTGCTAGGCATTTCTAAATTCCTCCTGACTGGACTATGTCACTGCTATCGGCCAACTTATTTAACCTTTTTCCCCCTAATCCAGTATTGCCTCTGATATCTGGTCTGTTTTAATACTCTGTGCTGAATTTCTTCAGTTTGAAGTTGTTGTTTTTTTAACTGTACTTCTATGCATTTGAATATGGAAGTTTACAGAACAAGACTGTATTCCTAATTCTGTGCTGAGTTGCTGTTACCCCATTGGCTATTTCTGTGAAAAGTCACTTTCAGTTAATTTTCATCCTCCACCCCCCCTTCCCCCAATTTCAGCATCTTTTATTTCTTCTCTTTGCAATCCCAGCCGGCACCTAGTTCACTGCCTGAATCCCTCCCTACAATTTAAACTGCCAGTATTTGACAGAGCTTTAGAATTGCAAAGCAGGAGCCCCCCAGTGCGCTGACTTTTCCATTAGCAGATTATATCTTTTAGTCACTAGAGGGCCCAGTTATAAGAACACTTACCCAATACAATACAATCCTCCTGACTGTCACATCATGTTGTCCCTCTATGCACTGCCGCTTTCTGTTTCTTACTCTCATCCCTCTTTCCACTTTTTCTTCCTCCCTGAGCTTGCTTCCAGCATCCCACTTGGCACTTATCATCACCAGGTACTTCCATCATGAGCTTGCCCCAAGCTCCCCTCTGCAAATGGATGGCAGTCTCCACCTACCACTGTACACAGGCCCTGGACACTCTCATCACTCTCTCATGTGCCATCACTCTGGGATCATTACCACCAACCTAATGTAAGTTCCTGCAAAAAACGGGCATGTAGACTCACGCTCTGGGACTTATGCTCGTGCACCCTGAAGCTTGTGCTCCTCCTCTTCCTGCTGCTGTTGGGAAACATCCATCCTGACCCTGACCCAATCACCTCCAGCTCTATCTACCAGGAAAACCCCTCAGGAGCACTCTCCATAGCATCTCTCAACATCTGTAGTCTACTCCCCAAGCTAGATGCCCTACAAATCTTTACCAATCAGCACAGCCCAGATATCCTGGCAGTTGTAGAAACTCGGCTTACACCAAAATCCTCGACCTGGCTATCGCTCTTCCAGGCTACAATGTTTACAGGCTGGACCGGAAGTCCAAAAGAGGGGGTGGATGTGCAATTTACCTTAAATATTCGCTACTGGGACACCCCATCACTACCCCCCCAGCCACTGCTGCACAGATTCTCCCTATCAGAATCTTATTAGGTGCCCATAACAAATCCCTCACAGTTGCCTCAGCATATATCCCCCTGAAAGAACAAGGGAATGGCCTTAACACTGTCTTGGAATTCACCAGGTCCCAACCTCCTGACTCTGAAATGATTCTGCTTGGAGACTTTAATATAAACTGGCTCAAGTCTGATGCAGGGGTTTCATAAGGATGCCGTCTCATCGGCCAGTCTCACCCAGATGCTCATCTCTCTGACCAGGAAAAACTACAAATCCGGCACCAGCACCATCCTGGATTGAATTCTTGCCAGCCACCCAACTCATATCAAAAATACCTCATTCCTCCCTGACTCGCTTAGTGGCCATTCCCCTGTCATCTGTGAATAGTCAAACAAATTCCGCAAGCTCCCTCCTAATGTCATCACTAGTAGAGTCCTACCACAGGGCAGTTGTCACACCTCAAAATATGCCTCAACCTCCAAGACTGGTCCCCTATCTACAAAGCAACAGATGTAAATACTGTGCTGGATTACTTCATCAACACTTTCAGTGCAGCCTGTGACTCCTACGCTCCTTTTAAAAAGCGCAAAGTCAAAGCCCTTTGCAATTCCTGGCTCTCGGATGCTCTCTTACGTCAACTAAAATCTAGAGATTGCCTCTGAGATCTGGCCAGAACCACTGGTAAAGAAACTGACATCCAAAACTATAAACGTGCATGTAATGACCGTACCAAATCTATCTGGCAAAAGAAATCTACCTACTTCAGAACGCTCTCACAGATACCTGGGGTAACGGGAGGGCATTTTGGAACAATATAAATAGGTCACTGGGAAGCAGCCAAAAACCTCCCCTACCTTGCTCAACATAAATGGGTCTACTACGCATGACCCTAAAATCATAGCAAATACCTTCAACACTGCATTCACCGATCTCAGCAGTCTTCCTTCTTCTGACTTTTTCAAGGACTATGACTCTCCTTCTCCTCCACCCCCCCCAATGTCTCCTCCTCCTCCAGCCACCTGCCTTTTTTATTTCAGAGCAGTCAAGATACATGATGCCTGAAAATACATTACCAAAGCCATCACCAAATCCAGAGCCAGCAGTGATACACTTGACCTTAAACTGCTGTCCCTCACCCTTGATGAGGTGTCACAGCCACTGACATATATTTTCAACCTCTCACTTAGGCTGAGCCAGTTCCCTGGCAAATGGAAATCTGCCACTGTTACCTCTGTCCATAAAAGTGGTGACAGAGCCACTCATGGAAACTACCATCCAATCTCTATATTGCCACCTGTCTCCAAGGCCCTTGAACGTATTGCAGCAGATCAGCTCACAGATTTCCTGGACAAATATAATATCCTGTACCCGCAACAACATGGCTTCAGGAAAGGACATAGCACCTCTGCCCTACTGGAATTCTTTGGCACTATTCACAGCTCACTGGACAATGGTCAGTTAATTGGGTCCATCTTTATCGATCCGACTAAGGTGTTCAAAACTGTCCATCACCGCCTACTGCTTGTGCAACTTCTGAAAGTTGAGCTCACTCCCAACTCCACTGCCTGGTTCAACAGCTACTTGGAGAACCGGTCTCAAAGAGTAAAAATTGCAGATGTCCTCTCTGATACCAGGCCTTTTCACTCAGGTGTCCCCCAGGGATCCATGCTGGGCCCCCTACTATTCAGCTTGTTCCTGAACTCCCTTCCAAATTCTTGCTCTGAAACAATCATCCTCTATGCAGATGATGTTGTAATTCTTGCCTCCCACAAGGACCTAAGCCTCTACAAGACAACCTTCAGCTTGGCATAACATCTGTTGAAAATTGGTTCTCAAATCACAATCTGGTCCTCAATAATAAGAAAACAAAGTCTATGATGTTCAGCAGCTCTCATAACAAGCATAAGCTGTACCCCCTATCCATCAAAACCAGTCATGGAGTCAACCTGGAACAGGGTCAAGCCTTTAAGTACCTTGGGATCACTCTAGACCCTCATCTAACTTACAGTGCCCACATTGACTCTTTAGAAAATGGGTTGAAGAAAGGCTACTTTCTGATTGGCTGACACCACTATCTAGCTGGTTGGGTATCAGTCAATAGAGACTGGAAAAAATGAGTCGCAGTCTATGGCCACCTGATTACCTTAGAATGGTACTGTACTAATAGAATTCTAAATTTTAAATAGCAGCCATTTTTTTTCTCATCTAGTGAGAGATGGAGCCTGCCATACTATGGTGTAACAGAGAAATGAGTGGCTGAATGGCTCACAGTTTAGAAAAAAAAAAAATGGTAGTATTGTTACTTGGGTTGTGACAGGCATTTGAATTAATTTATACAGTCTGTAACGCTGATAACAGATGACTTGCATCCCTTGAGGTTCAGGTTTTTTTTTTCAGTGAGAAACTATTGTTTTCTAATAAAAATGATTGCTTTAAATTGTGAAACAGCAAATAAATTGACAGCATGGGCACAAAATCTCATAGTCAAAGGCAAAATGTAGCCACATGTTTTAAAATAAACCTCATAGCCATGGGTCAGCAGTGCGTTCCTCAAAACCGCAGCATGCGCCGAACAGAACTCTCACACATCCTCCTCCCTTAATCCTGATCACCGAAACAAAATCAAATAATTTACATGAGCTGCTTACATTTTTGTCCCTGTGGCTTTTCAGAAACGTCCCGCTAAACTTCTGACAACATCCGCGCTGCCGCACACCTAACAGCCACAATTCCATCCTGACCATCGGAAACAGCACAAATGCTTGAACTGTTTCTTTTTTTGAGCGTTCAACACAGAGGCAGGTGGGAAGGAACAGAAAACAAAACAACAACTTCCCTGTACTGTTCTGCAGACTGTGATGCATAGGGGCAGAACTAAAAACAAATGACGGGGGGCGCAATACTACCTGGAACAGCACACAACTTGGGGACTACTTTACAACATAAACACATATCCCTAATGCTTAACTGTATTTTTTAAATGTTTTAAAAATTTCGAGAATCTCAACTAAAAATGCTATAGGAAGTCCATTTTCTAAGCGCAATAATACCCTCCAGGGTGGGTGGTATGGGCAATACCGGACCTTCCAGGGGCTATAAGGCCCGATGCCAGCAGTCCGGTATTGCCCAATACCGCCCACCCTGTCGGGTATTATTGCTTGCGTAGCCAAAGCAGCAAATACTCGCCTTGGCCTTCTCTTCCGGCATAGGCAACATCTTACCCCAGAAGCCCTGACTGTCACCGTTCAGAGCTCTATTGTCTCCATTATTGACTATGGGCTTATCCTCTATGGCTCTGCCCCTGCTACCACTCTTAGATGCATATCCACCTCCCTCAATAAGGCCTGCCGACTTCTCACTGGATCCCACCACCTCACACATATGTGCGACTCTGTGCACAAACTGGATGGCTGCAACTCACCAATCAGATAAAGTACCTAACCTGCACCATGGCAAAGAAAATAACTATGGGCCTTGTGCCCCCCTGGAGTGTGTGCACTCCTGCACCCTAGCAATAACCCCCGCACAACCAGGGGGGTCTGAATCACAGCTCCTGCAGGTTCCATGTTGTCATACCTCACAAGGTCAAAGATCTTTTGCCTACAGGGCACTCAGCTGGCTAAATGGTCTAAACACTAACATCTCTTCCACTTCTACCCTTGGTGCATTTAAATCAAGGCTCCACCTCTCTCTCACTGCCTCTAGCTCCTGTGACTGCCTCCACTAGCTGACCCCATAAATATTTCCCTAAGCTTATGCAGTTCTCTCTCCTATTAGCACTTGGTTACCCCTCAGCACGCACTTCCCCATGTTATGTCTACGACAATGCCTCTGGCTGCACTTCTCCTATATAGCTCTCTGCCCCCTCTTCTCTTCCTCTCTCTTGTCCTCTATCCTCTCTGCACCTCATCCACTATCTCCTTGTAACCTATCCTCCAAAACTTGTTTTTTTCTCAGATGCTTTGTAACTCTGTTTAGCTTACACTTTTGTAACCTTGTCCTATGTATTGAATTTGTAATCTGACTTACACGTCTTATGTTTTGAATTGTAACCTGACGTGGAACCTTTATAAAAGAGCCCTGGCTCAAAGGTATTGTAATCCTAGACCTAATAAATAAAAATAAAAATAAATAAAAATATTCTGGGGACTCCTTTCCATCTGTGAAAGGAGCTTCCTCATTGAATATTGTGTCAAGTGTTCACCCCCCCAAATGCTAGGATGTTGCCTATAGATCCCCAGGTCCCTGTTTATCACAGGCACAGAATAGGAGAAACCTCTTTTGAATTTAGCGTCTATAATGTGATCTCCACTGGAGTGCCCCTCATACATTACTTTACCTGTCACTTATCATGAGCCTGTTGCTTTCTCTATTATGGATGATTGCAGGAATCTGCAGTACTATATATTCTGTATTGAGCTGGATCAGATAGAGCGATGACTCTGGAGAATAGACTCCCATCTAGAGGGTTATACTATCAGCTACAACCAACAATGTCTTTAAGACTTTACAAGTACCTGGACAGAAGAGGAATGAATCATTATGCCCACAGAGATGGTGCGGAAAAGAAATTGATGGATTAAAAGTCTTCTCTCTGTCCTATTATAATATGTTTGTATAAAAAAAAATCATGATCTGCAGTACTTCCTTCCATAACTTTATCTTAGTATTTTGAACTCAGCACAGTAAATGAGCAGGTGCTTTAGAATTGCAGTTTTGTGGGCATTTATGTTTTGGGATCTTTCATTTGTGTTTCACAAACAAATTAAGAAAAACGTCTGCATCAGACATGCATTTGTATTCTGATAGAGCCATATGTCCCCTCTAGGTTTGATCTGCAGTTCTCACCTCTACCTGTCCCCTCTATATGGCTCCTAGAGTGTATTGGGGCATTAGAACTCATTGCAAAGGCTGCAGGTGGTGGCCTCTGAGACCCTGCAAAGTCCAGCTTGTTCTTCAGCCACATTCCTCCCTCCCTTCCTCCTCTCCCTCAGAGAACTGACTCCATTCTCTTCAAGAAATGCCCACCCAGTAAGTAAGAGGTCTGAGGTAGTTCCTGACCTAAAGCTAGGTGTCCCACATGGTATCATAGCATCGGGCCGCCTCGGCAGCCCATCACTGGAGGAACGTTAATCGTTCCGTCATCAGATAGTGTTGTGTACAAGCAAGTACAGTGATTTTTAAAACCCTAGTGGAATGAGCACAAGAAAAGAGCAATGAAGTGAGCTATTTGTCAGTGAAATAGATATTTGAACAACTATATGTTGCTCTTTAAGTGGACACATTATTTAAAAGCACTTTTGTTTCTGTTACGTGGTAATGCCACAATAACCTCATTTCAAGCACTAGCTCTACGACAGTTAGTAATGGTTTAGAAAATGGATGTATTGACTCACTCAATCAGCCTGCATATGAACTCAGCAGGATACTCAAAACAAAAGCTAATTTATGGAAAAATATGGATTCCTAATCACAGAATACCCCTGTGGGGTCCAAATATGACTGTGCATCTTTAGATCCAGATGCTTTCATCTCACATTCCTATTTTGGTAACATTCCAGCAATTCTTATCAAACCTTATTATCAGCCTTTATTACAGCTTTTTACATGTGTGGTACAAAACTCTGTCAGTCTTAATATGGAACATAAAAGGCTTGTGGTGTACGTTAGCTATTCATGAGGGTAAAATATGCACACAGAATGTTTCTCTATAAACTGTAAAACCCAGGCCCAGTGTGTCATTTGAACATTAAATTAATTTGACCCCTTTCTGTTTGATTTTTAAATCTTTTCATCAGATGCCACATTTCTCTATCATCAGCATGCAAATAAGTTAGCTGATGTTCACTTGGCTCTCTGCCACTCTGATGTGCCTGGCAGTCTACATTTTGTCCTTCTTTTAAGGAAGACATTTGGATTTAAAGGCATGTTGCATCCTTTAAGTGTTTCCTTTTAATACTCAGCTCTTTAAGGAACAAACAATGGGTGTTTACTGGAAGGCATCATAATCCATCTTAACCTTGGAAAGCAAATCTCTTCACAGTGTAATTGGAACTGCAACAATTATGTATGTGTTTTCCAAGCGTACAACCATGGTTGGGCTCTAATCTAGCATTACATTTTGCTTGTTGACCAGCTGTATGCTCTGATTACAAGGAAACAGATAATGCAAAACATGTTATTCTTTTTTTTATTAATAACAAATTGATGATGCAAAATTAAGCTGAAAACTTGCAAATAATTGAAAGGTTAAAACCATGTGATTTTTTCTTAAGTGCTAGTCTGACAAATAATATTTTAGCATGAACTTAAAACCTTAAGAATGGGGTTAAAGTGAACCACATGTAAAATGCCAAGAGCAGATACAGATTCTTTTTGAGGGGGTTGCAGTTTTGTCAGTCAAGAGGATAGCACTTCACCCAGAAAAAATCGAAAATGATCCTTATAACCTGCCTACCAGCGCAGCGGTAGCACTACCACTTGTGATGCCAGCGACCTGGGTTTGGTAGCGAGCCTGGTTCACTGGAGGGTTGGCCGGAAGGAGAAGGCTTGAGCATCCAATGGGCTGCTCTTCTTCTCTGGAGAGGATGGGCTGCAGATCCCATTGCTGTACTGCCACCTGGGTTAACCACAGGTGGTGGTGGTGCAAATCAGGGAGGCAGAGAACATAGAGAGGGCCAAGATCCAAAGTGACGGCACGTTTCTGCATGCCATCAGCTCCTTGGACCTCCTAGCATGCCACTGTCTAGGGGGAGGACCCAGAACAAAGGAAACACCCCATGTCTGCACTAGGAGATGGGCCCCAGCACCTAAGGTAGACACGAATGGACCACCCAACACATTGGACATTGGTTGGGGGAGATAAGTCAGGGGTCCTTCCCCTACCCCACCTGGGGGGGTTATCTGAGGCTGGGCTGGGTCCATTGTAACACTGCCAGGCTGCCTTGGGACTCTCCGAGGAAGGTGCAGACACGGTGACAGAGGGGGCATAAATAGCAAGTTAAGAAAAAAATTTTCCTTTTAGTTTGCAACAAAAAAAGCAGCTACTATTTGCTGGCTAAAGAGGGAAGTTGGTACTACTTTGCCATATAGCTGTATCTTGTAAAGTGCCTTTTAGTTTGCTGTAAATCACTCTTTCGTGGTTCCTGTTATATAATACATATATTAAGCAAAGTTATGTTCTTCTAACACAGGGCTTCCTCATTGCTTAATGTGTTCTGTACCACCAGGGTAATTTTTGTTTTTCCCAGTGTTTTCCTGTCAGTTACATCTTCTATGGAACCTGAATTTTTCTGTTTTCTGGTACAAGCAGCAATAGTCCAAGGTAATATTTTTCCTGCAGGCCTTTCCATTTTCCTGTAAAATACATGGATCACCATAATTCTGAGAGTCCTGTTAGCCATCGCAAACAGTCTTGCACAGGTTCTGTGTTATTCTTGGGTATCCAGCTTTCTGAGATATGGTACCAGGAGCCTTTTCTTCAAATAATTTTTGCAATTGGCACAAATAGGAAGAAATCCCTTTTGGAAATGGGGCGCTATGACTGAAAATATCAGAGACAGATGAGAGAATTGGGTGGGGGGGGCGGCTGGAGGAAGGGTACATACCTTGAAAGTGTCTGCACTTAGAATATAATCTACTTAGATCTGATATTGGAGTTGTCACAGATTTAACAACCCTAATTCCAGAACCACGCTAGGAAACCTAAATAATATTGCTGCTGCTTATGCTAAAGGGTCTGCTGTGACAGCCATCATAAGAGGTCTGGTGAGAAATCTTTCAAGGCATTTGGGCCAAATCCAGAGACCTCCAGTGGCTTGAGCCATTTATACTGCTAAAAGCAAAGAAGAAACTTGAAAACAGTCTTCATCTCTGGGGAGAGGGGAAACATGGAAGACCTTGTCCAGGAACACATTTTTGTCTCTCTAAAAGAGCCTACATGTTCAGTTATTGTACTAGGTTTCTGTTTGTTTTTGATTTTTTTCAATTGTATAAATGTTCTTTTTTTTTTTTTTTTTTTACCAGCCATGCACCTATTTGGGCTCAACTGGCAGCTGCAGCAGACTGAAAACTACACTTTTGAAAATGGGAAAGTCAAGTCTGAGACAGAATCAACAAACGTAGTGACATTACCCTCTGGTGACAGTGGTAAGAGATAAGCTGCTCTATGCAGCTCTGTATCTACCCTTTCCTTGTCTACTTTTTCTGCATTATCTGCCACTTTCAAGATTATCTTTACACTGAGGGATTAATAAAACAGGTTACATCAGTTTCTTTAAAATTGCATAGCAGCAATGTGTCTAAAAAAGATAGTTCTTTATTAATCTTTAGCATAGTATTTGTTGTTAGGGTGGAGTATTTTGTATTAATTGCACCTATTAAATTATTTGAATCACTAAACTGATGTGACGTTATGATGCAGTATGTAAAACCAAAATGCAGGATCTTGGGAATATTCCAGCTCTCATAAGAAGAGTCAAATGGAGAAATTCCTTAATGGTTCCCCTCACTTCAATCAATCAATCAAATCTTTATTTATCCAGGCGAACATCGTTGAGCAGAGCTCATTTGCAAGATGGACCGGGTTAGGTCAAAGGTCAGTTACATAAAAATATAGTAAAATTCAAGGAACACAACACAATGAAGGAACAGGATATAAAGGCATAAAGGATACCAACACATGGATATGTACAATTATGCAAGATCTACTGACACAAATTCACATATTTACATAAAATAAGGAAATTGGGAGAACACGAATGTGGGCGTGGAGA
The DNA here is from genome assembly GCA_016271365.2 of Neoceratodus forsteri. Taxonomy (NCBI): domain Eukaryota; kingdom Metazoa; phylum Chordata; order Ceratodontiformes; family Ceratodontidae; genus Neoceratodus; species Neoceratodus forsteri. Next base: position 25,371,481 of record CM057453.1, read on the forward strand.
GAATAATAGTGTGACTAAGGTATAAAGTATAAGGGGATTTGTCAGAGGTGGAGGAATGGGCAGTGAGCAGTCTGGGCAGATGAAGGAGGTGGTGCTACGGGGAGAGATGAGGGGGAGGGATACTACAATCAGGGCTGGGTGACAAAAGAAAAAAGGCAATGTAGGTCTTAGCAGTGAATGTTGGCAGGGCTGAGAGAGAAAGAGAGAGAGGGGATGATGATGATTTGACCTCTAACCTATATTTTACTGAAATATTTATTATTCAGAACTGGTATTACATCAGTGTTGACATGCTGATGAGCTCAGTGGTGAACTTACTACAGGCTGACTTTAATGGGATCATATAAAATGGCACAATATCAGTTTATCAGTTTTCAGATAGCATTTTGGATGGGAGGAGGGCAGGTTTTGCCAGTTCCCCTTTAATTTTTTATGAGATTTTTTTTTTATAATACAGTACACACTATTTAAAATTCTATCTGTGGTGGAGTAACTTCATCACCGATACATACACACTTGGACTAACATTTGCCATAATCCCACAAGCGGAGAGTTATAGTTACAAATTATTTACCACAATTCATTGCTTGGAAGTACTGCATTAGACTAGTGCAACACAATGCGGCATAGTTTATTTCTACAAGTACCAGTGGAAGAACAGCAGCCGTACTGCATTTCTGATTTCACTGTTATTCTAAGTGTGACACTTTTCAGCATCTTATTGAAGATGCCACCGCAATATTTGCTGACAGAATGTTTGATCTCTGTTAATTATTTTTTTTGTGGTTAATAAGTTCTATTGATTTGACTTATTAAGACGATACAAACATTAAAACAGTCAGATACATTGCAAATATCTTACAGACTGTTAACATATGTCTGTAGAAGCAGAGAACAGAACATGCTGGCCAAATAGTAACACACTGAATATACTAGCCAGGTAAGCAGTAGGATACTACTCTGTGCCTGGATGTACAACACCTATCCAGCTGGAGATTAACTTTGAAAGTATTAGCAGTTGGTGCCTTGCATTATAGCTAACTCATACAAACATATCTTACCTGGCCCCATCCTGCTAGTTTCTGCAGTATTTGACAAAGCATCAGAAATTATGAGAGGTCCAGGGCCGCTGTCCTCTACTTTACACCTACAAAATACAAGAGATCATGCACACAAAGCAATGTTAATTATTTTTTAAAGTTGCTGACATGCCAGACTGAGGTGTGCATGACAACCTGTTACTAAACAAGTGACCATTCTTCCTTTCACAAATGCTGATGCGGTCTGAATGGCACTGTGTGTGTTGCTGTCAGTTCAGTATACTGTGCAGTTCACATCATGTTAATGGGATTAGAATTGACTGGATATTTAATCATTTACATTTCTTCTGTATTCTTGAGGTACTGTAAAAGAATGTTTTATTATGTTACTCACTAATCATGAATATTTTTATAGGTTTTAAATCCCTCTTTAACAGTAATGCTTTTAACACAATTCATATAAAAGCAATAAACAGTGTCATTGCTTCATGTAATAAATTGGATCCTGTGGTTACTTTTATATAACGCAAGTTAGCAGTGGTGATTTTATGCCCATCATTTGTAGAAACACATTCAGTAAATCATATTTTTGGCATGAAAGAACAGTAGTTTTTTTTCCTACAGCACAGCTGTAAATAAAAATAAGATTACATAGAAACATAGAATTTGACGGCAGATAAGGACCGCTTGGCCCACCCAGTCTGCCTATTTCCCTACCTAATGGATAAGATGCAGATCCTAGTTAACCAGCAGCCTACTTCTTTCTACCCCCAACCCCTAGAGTTGCCTTATGACTGTCCCATGCATGCTTGAATTCAACCACTGTTTTTGAATCCGCAACCTCCTCTGGAAGGCTGCTCCATGCATCCACAACCCTCTCTGTGAAAAATACTTCATTACCTCTGAACCGCCCCCATCTTCAAATTGTGCCCCTTGTTCTTGCACTCTTTTTTGAAGATGCTACTCTTTGGACTTTGCTGATTCCTTGAGATACTTGAAAGTTTTATCATGTCCCCCTCCCTCCTTTCCTCGAGGCTATACATATTAAGCTCCTTTAGTCTCTCTTCATATGTCTTCCGGTGCAGACCCTGCACCATTTTAGTTGCCCTCCTCTGGACAGCTTCCATCCTGTCTATGTTCTTGCGGAGATTGGGTCTCCAGAACTGCACACAGTACTCCAGATGGGGTCTCACCAGCTGTCTGTACAGAGGGATAACTCTCCCTATGCATTTCAGTATCCCCCCAGCCCTCCTTATTGCCCTCTCACATTGCTTGCCCACCTTTAAGTCATCTGATATGACTACCCGCCAGGTCCCTTTCCATTTTTGTTGTTGTTAGCATCTCACCCCCCACTGTGTACTCTTCCCCTGGGTTTTTGTTTCCTAGGTGCATTACCTTGCACTTCTTAGCATTGAATCTAAGCTGCCATACATTTGACCATTCCTCTAACCTTGCCAAGTCCCTTCTCATCCTTTCCACCCCACCTTGTGCATCAACTCTGTTGCAGATCTTTGTGTCATCTGCAAAGAGACATACTTTTCCTTCCAGTCCCTCTGCAATGACGCTTATAAAGACATTGAAGAGCACAGGTCCTAATACTGAACCCTGCGGCACCCCACTAGTAACCCCCCTTTCTTCAGAGTGGACTCCATTTACTATTACTCTCTGTGTCCTATTCTCCAGCCAATTCTTTACCCAGGCTATCATCTTGGGCCCCACTCCCAGGCTGGCTAACTTGTAGATTAATCTTTTGTGTGGGACTGTGGCAGATGCCTTGCTAAAGTCTAGGTAGGCCATGTCCACAGCCCCTCCCTTATCTACTACTTTGGTCACCCAGTCAAAGAAATCTATTAAATTCATCTGGCATGACCTTCCCGCTGTGAATCTATGCTGTCTTGGATCCTGTGCCCTTCTGGCCTCTAGGTACTCAACAGTTCTTTCCTTCAGAAGTGATTCCATCATTTTCCCTATCACTGAGGTTAAACTAACAGGTCTATAGTTTCCTGCTTCTGCCCTGCTTCCACTTTTGTGAAGGGGAATCACATCTGCCTTCCTCCAATCCTCAGGTACCACCCCATCCTCCCATGATTTGTTAAAGAGGGTAGTCAGTGGTGTCACTAGTTCTACCCTTAGTTCTTTTAGAATTCTGGGATGAATCCCATCAGGCCCCATTTGCTCGTCACCTTCAGTTTTAAGAGTTCTTTCAGAACCCTTTCTTCTGTAAATGGGCTGGTATCAACTTCTGTATCCAGAGTGTTTCTATTGTTTGTTTTAGGTACCTTCCTCTTCATTTGTAAATACTGAGCAAAATATTTGTTTAGTATACCGACCTTTCACATACTCTGCTACCCCTCCCTTTATTAAGCCTCACTATCCCTCCCTTGGTCTTCCTCCGCCTCTGATGTACCTAAAAAGGTTTTATCCCCTTCTTAACTGAGTTGGCTATCTTTTCCTCGGTTCGGCCTTTGCTGTTCTGACTGCCTTCCCAGCTTCTTTTGCTTTAACTGATACAATTCTCTGTCCTGCTCCTTCTGTGATTCCTTGTACTTCCTGAATGCTTTCTTTTTCTCTTGAACCTTCACTGCCACCTCCTTTGAAAACCATAGTGGTTTCTTACATCGTTTTGTTTTGTTTATTTGCTTCACACAAAGTCTTGCTACCTCTGTGATGGCAGTTTTTATTATTCCCCATTGTTCTTCCACCCCTTCTTCCTGCCCATTTGCTAGTGCATTCCTTAGGCACTCACCCATTTTGGCAAAGTCAGCCCTCCTGAAGTCCAGTACTTTTGCCTTTGTATGGCTTGACTCTATTGCTGTGTTTATTGTGAACCACGCTGTTCGATGGTCGCTAGTTCCCAGATGGCTACCCACTTCTACATCTGTGATCCTCTCTCCATCTCCATTTGAGAGAACCAGATCTAAGATTGCTCCCTCTCGAGTGGGTTCCAATATTAGTTGTCTAAGGCATGCCCCCTGTAGAGCATCTAGAATAACCCCACTCTTAGAAGTGGCTGCCGCAACTACACTCCAGTTAACATCTGGCATATTCAGATCACCTCTCCGCAATATCTCCCCTTTATCTGCCATTCTAAGTATACTTTCTATCATTTCCTTGTCCATTTCCTACCCCTGAGAGGGGGGTCTGTATACAACCCCTGGGCGTATTGTGGTGCCATTGCAGGTCTCCAGATTGACCCACAGTGCTTCTTCTCCTCCCTGTTTACCCTTTTGTTCTGTTGCTTTGATTCCTTCTCTTATGCAGAGAGCTACTCCTCCTCCTCTTTTACCCTTCCTGTCCCTCCTGTAGATAGTGTATCCTGGTATGTTTACGTCCCAGTCATGGTTCTGTGTGTACCATGTTTCTGTGACTGCCACGATATCCAGATGTTCTTCCTCCATCAAGGCCACTAATTCAGGAGGCTTGTTTATCTTAAAGAAATCACAGTGGTGTGTTTTTAAAACACCAGTACTAGTTTGTCAACGAAAAATGTCATCCTACATTTTTTCGCAATTATTTTAAATTCAATAACTTTTTTTAAGACTGTGTTTAATTACAATGTTTGTAATTTGCATGTACCCACAATAAAGATGGCAGCCCCCAGCAGTTGTCAAAAATCGTCTCCCCAGGGATCACACAGTAACTGTACCCACTGTATTTATAATGCAGATATGTCGAGGGGTTGCTGTCAAATGTTTCTGGTGGCCAACAGCGCAACACCACCCTGATCTGCTTACATCTATGATGGCGGACCTGGCAGAGGAGCAGTAACTTTTAAGAAATTCTAAATCTTCTATCTTGCCTCAGGAATAAAATAAAGCAAAAAGAAACTCGGATATATACTGATGTTATGGTTGGTTCCAACTGCCAACCAAATCATTACACCTTTTGTTATCCAGTACTGCTGCTTTAAATAAATTTGTGTCTTTAACATGGCAAACAGTATTTATATTGTTTGCCATGAGGAAACTGATTCTGCTGATTGCTTTTGGGTTACACTTAACCTTCCTTGCAACTGACCTCTAACAGTACCATTTTTTTTTTGTAATTTATTGTTTATTCTCTCAGTCAGTTAATGCATTACATTAGACTCCTGCGATCCTGTGTTCCCCCATGCCCACTTATTTACCATGGGACACAGCCATCCAGACCCTCTCTATGTCATCATGCCTCCATGGCTAGCCCCCTTACAGCTATCCCCCAGCAACCAGTGATGGGCTGTCAACTACCGTGGGAGAGCCACAGTCTGCATTAGAGTAGCAAAAGGTACCTTCGGTACTCAGTCACCTTTGGCATGGTTATGCATTCGGCACTGTCATCCTACACTTGACATGTGGAGTTTTTCCCCGTAGCCCTCACTTATCCCATGCTTCTGCATATAAATGCCTGTGACTCTGTCCTGTAGACAGGCTGGCCAACTCACTTAAAGCATAAGCGCTGCCCCCACTTCCTGCCACAGGAGACACTCACAGAGTGGGACATCTAGCACCCTCCCCCTGGAATCCATGTGTGATGGCTTCTTATCATACTCTAGACCTGACTGTCCAAGGGTGGGGGGAGTTGAGATAAGGACTGAATCCTGGGTCTCCCACTTAGTGATGTACTGGACCACCAGTTGGCACCACCGGGCAGGGCCAGTAACAACTTTTAAGATTGATTAAAAGATTCCCCACCCCCACGTCACAGTTGGTGTAATGGATCGTATATGCCTACTAGCCCTGTAAGAGAAGTAATATTTTCACCCCATTGTGACAAGGTATAATTTGGATCAACTTAATTCCTGTTTTCAGAATTACCATCATCTGTCTTTAAATACATCAGATTATTTCACATTTATTGGAAGTGCATGGTATTTGTGAAATTGGTTGAAAGCACACTATTACTGTACAGCTTTGGCTCTCATATGCCTAGAGGAGCCGTGGGCTTACGTATCTCATACATTTCATAAATGAGCAAAGGAAGCTATTAAAAACTCAGGGGCAAATTCTCAGCCATGCTGGTAGGTGCAAAGTGGGCACTTTGCATCTGTACTGCCTGTAACCCCATCTAGCCATCCTTACTTTGGCTAAAATGTTTCCAGGTACCTGCAAAGTCATTTCTAAGTGCATTTGAAGATGGCAGATCCACCATGCTAATAGTCCTTAGAGCCACTCAAAAAACATTGTGGCCCTTAAAACCTGGGTTGTAGGCTACAGCAGTCACTCTGAGTTCCTCCTGATAAAAGTAGGCATTAGTGTGACCATGTATGACTGCACAAGGGTGGGGATATAACAATGAGCTTAGAGGGAAAGGAGGAGCACTGGACACCAAGGATGTCATGAAAGTTGGGAATCATATTGATAACTTGGCTTATAGTGCATCGTAATGGGGTAGTATATTGGTAATGGGAGGATTGTATCAGTAAGTGGGAATGGAGTGCATGATTAACGTAAGAGAGATTGCATTGGTAACAGTGGGGCTTGAATTGGAAGAATGGAGGAGGGAAACTGTACCAGGAGATGGGGTAGCTTGTACTGGATGCAGGAGTACCCATTATGAGTGTGGGAGAAGGGACAAAAGTCCACATCATTATGGGGGACTTGCATTGGGTAGTCAGACAGGACTGGTTTTGGTAATGGGAAAGGGCAACTGTGTTGGGATACCAGGGGTTGATTGCATTGGATGTACTTGTGGGTGGGGGGCTGCATCAGATGTATGTTAGGTGAGAACTGCAGTTTTTGTACCAGGGTAGCAGAGAGAAACCTGTAATAGGAGGTTGATTACAGTAGGAGAACAGTGGCTTGCATCAGATGTTGGGTGGGGAACCACTAAACATCAGGGAATGCTTTAGTATGAGAAAGCAAGGGAACACTAGCCAACAGGGACAATGGTACGTGGCCATGCTCCACAAGCACAGTGTGCACAATGCTACATGGCTTCTTTTCTTTGTTCCCTTCCCTGGGATGTTAGCAGCAGGATCTGTCCTGCTATCATGTGCGATCACCAGCATGACGATTTGCATTGTGCCATACTCACAGGGGAAACTCCTCTCCCCTGCAGTAAGTGCTCCTTTTTGAATGGTACAATTGCTTGCAGTGCAACATTGCAGATACAATGTACGTCTTTTATGTCATGCCTGAGTGTGTCTAACAATTGCGCCCCAAGTGTTCAGATTTTCTGCATTGATTTGTCTTAAAGGATAGCGTCTAGAGTTCCATTCCTCCCACCCCCACCCAGTAGCAGAGAAGTAGTCAAGGTCTTTGTGCTGGTAGAAATCAATGAGACTGCTTCAATGTGCATGTATGTTTAGATCATGGAGCAGCATTTAAATTACACCCATATAAAGTTTCACTGTAAGCACTGCAATAATTTTTTGGTAACAGAATTATTCTGAGAATAATGAATGATAGTTCCTAATCCTGAAACCATTGTAACCCCAGCACTGTGTGCAGAATATTGACTAGGCGGCACAAACCTCCAGAACACAGCAAAAGGATGAATTTTAATACTTTGCTGACCTTTCTCTATCTGTGGCCTTCTGAGCTTTGTGCACCTTAACAAAGACAGCAAAAATCAATAGCCTTTGAATGCAAAAAAAATTGCCATAAATGGTTGCTAAGGATTTTTATCAGTCCAAATACACATCTACCTTCTATTTCCACAGCACAAATTGTGCATGTTATATAGATGATAGGGTACTGCTGTGGTCGCTTGTTGTCCCTTGGGCATGGCCCACAGAGAAAAAGTTAAACTTTTTTTTAACATTTCAGTAAATTTGGTTTCTAGTTTTGTTGTCACACTATGGAAAACAAAATGGTGTAAAATGTGCCTGTTTACCAAAACTCCAGACTGGACTGTCTAGCATTGATTTACAGTAGGATTAAAAACACTAATACAGAACTATCTTACCACTGATAGGTAGTAGGCTTTCTTCCATTAAGTAGAAGGGCAGTTGTCATCTGTCATTAACTACATATCATACATAGAATGTGTCTTCAGTCCCTTCTCTACTTTCTAGTCACCTGATCTCTTCTGGGCATTGATATAAACAGTGGTTTGTTATAACCCATAATGAATGTGACTTTTTACTTGACAGATCAAGACCAGGAGAGCACAATATGGGCACTTTATGCCCACATCATTGTGCCAGCTCCTGAGACTGCTATACACAGTGGTAGGTATATGACACAGGAGGTAGTGAAGAGTCCTTCATGAGACAGTGTCACGACACAGAAACATAGAAGGTGACAGCAGAAAAAGAGAGAATGTCCATCTAGTCCACTTGGAATTCCCTATCTGCCCCAGGACCAATTGCCCATTCGGGGTTTTCTCCCTCCCAATCCACCCCCTTGCTCCTCACCCTACTGCTACCAACCTGAGCAGCCACCAAACCCTTCACTCTGTCCCAGCCATGGTTGAAACCATTTATGGACTTGGCACTTACCACCTCCGCTGGTAGACTGTTCTATGGCTTCACCACCCTTTCTGTAAAATAGAACTTCCTCACATCCCTTTTAAAACTCCAACCCCCTCAACTACCAGTTTCCACTCATGACCTTGGGTTATTGACTCTGTACTCCTGCTAAATATTTTCCAACAGTTCGTTTTGCTTATTCCATTCAGAAACTTCAAGGTCTCTCTCATATCCCCCCTCTCTCACCTGGTATTCAGTGAAAACATGTTCCAAGCCTTGAGACGATCTTCAGAAGATCTGTTCTGTTGGCCCTGAATCATCTTGGTCACCCTGTGTTGCACCATCTCCAGCCTGTCCCTGTCCTTTCTTAGGTGAGGACTCCACAACTGAGCACAGTGCTCTGGGTGTGGCCACACCAGTGACCTATATAGAGATAGTGGTATCTCCTTTTTCCTGCTGTCAGTACACCTTCTGATGCACCCCAGCATCCTATTAGCATTTCTGTAGGACTTCTTATACTAGCTTGATTATTTGAGGGAGTCACTGAAGAGGACTCCCAGGTCCCTTTCCTCTGCCATAGTGCTCAGTTTAACCCCTTTTATCCAGTACTTTGTCTTGTTTTCTTTTTCCCATAGGTGCATAACCTTACCTTTGTTTTGCCATTGAATTTCAACTGCTAAACCTTATACCACCTCTCAAGACTTTGAAAGATCCCTCTGCATCACCCTAATCCCTTTGTTACTATCTATCCTACTGCAGAGGTTCAGTTCATCTGTGAAGAGACACAACTTGCCCCCGATGCCCTCTCCAGTGTCGTTGATGAACACATTAAAGAGGACAGGTCCCAGGACAGACACCTGTGGCACACCACTCATGACCTCCATCTCTTCCAATTTGACCACATTTACCATCACCCTCTGTAGTCTCTCCTTCAACCAGTTTCCTACTAATCTAACTGTGACCCTAGCCATGCACAGTCCTTCAGCTTCTTCAGCAGTCTTCTGTGAGGCACTGAGTCAAAAGCCTTGCTAGAGTTGAAGCAGAGTAAATCCACAGCGTGGCCCTTATCTACTGCCTTTGTTACCCAGTCAAAGAAAACTATCAGGTTGGTCTGATGAGATCTGTCTGTCACAGATCCATGCTGTTAGACATACAGTGAATTCCCTGCAGGGGAGGGCCTCCGACAACTGGTACAACAACCCACAAGAAACAGGGCTATCCTAGATCTAGTACTGACTAACAGGGAAAGGATCACAGATCTCCAGGTAGAAGGTCACCTGGGGGCCAGTGACCATCACATGGTATGGTTCAATTTGGCCACTAAGCCGGCCCGGTGGCACTGTGAGTTGAGGTGCTGGACACCACAGCTCGCACCACGCCGGCGACCCGGCTTGGGAGCATATTTACCGGGGTCGGCCGGGAGGGTTGAAGATGAATGCTCACATGGTGCCTCCTCCCGGGTAGCATGGGAGGGGATGCCTCAGTGCTGGTGACCCTGGGGAGACCAGGGCACTACAGCAGCCAGGCACGCATGTAATTAGCGTGGTCGACACCGGCAGGGTTGCCATGTGCCAGTGTATCGTTGTGCAACATGCAAGGGAGGGAGCGGGTGGAGCTTGAAAGAACACGGAAAACAACGGCGCTCTGGGTGGGCAAAGGCACCGGTCCACCATGTCCTCCGCCGGCCCTTTCCCTGACTGGCCTTCCAGGTCCTCCATTCCCCAGCCCTGCCCAAGTCAGAGTCTGACTCTTAAGCGCACCCAACAGGAGAGGGTGACCCACCCCAGGCTGGTTAAACTGGGGTTACTGGCTTCAGGGAAGGGGAGGAGAGAGGAGGTGCAAAATTGGGGGGCTTCAGGCTGGGCAGGAAAGGACCAGGTTGCCTGAGAGAGGATACAGGGCGCTGCGACCGGAGGGAAAGAAAGTTGAAAAAAAAAATTGGGGCCACTAGAACTAAATCATCCCATTCCAAGGCAAAAATATGGGACTTCAGAGAAGCTGACTTTTATAAAATGGCCAACAGAGCTAAGCTAGCCCTGTCAAGAAGAAATACAGGTGTAGAGGTACAGGCAAAGTGGGCAAGCATTAAGGATGCAATACTTGAAGCAACATCCCACTGTGTTAGAGAGAAAAGCACGAGCAAAAGAAGAAGGAAACCACTTTGGTTCTCAAAAACAGTAGCAGAAAAGGTCAGAGCCAAAAGGCTGGCCTTCAGAAAATATAAGGAAATGCAGCAGGACGAAGATAGGGAGGCATACTAAACTTCCCTAAGAGAAGCAGGGAAGGTAATAAGGCAGGCAAAGGTGCAAACTGAGGAAAACTAGCACGAACAGTAAATGAAGGTGACAAGACTTTCTATAGATACATTAGTGAAAGGAGAAAGTCCAGAGGGGGTATTGCTCAGATCAAAGGGATAAGGGGGAGTGTGAGGAGGACCAAGGAAAAGCATCTATCCTAAATAGATACTTCTGCTCAGTATTTACTGAGGAGAAGGTAGGGTAGGGCCCACAGCTCAGCACCATGGACACGGGGGAGGGAGGGAGGTGTGCACTAGTCCCTTCACAAAAGAAAGGGTCCTACAAAGAGCTCACTAAGCTCAGGATGGACAAAGCAAATAGAACCTGATGGCATACACTCCAGGGTACTAAAGGAGCTAGGGGTGGCACTAGCAGAGCCATTATCAGAACTGTTTAGTGAGTCTCTGAGCACAGGAGAGGTCCCAGAAGACTGGAGAAGGGCTCATGTGATTCTGCTTCACAAGAGTGGGAGCAGGGAGGAGGCAGGGAACTACAGACCAGTCAGTCTTACCTCAGTAGTGGGCAAGATTATGGAGGCACTCCTTAAGGAAAGGATAGTGCAACACCTGGAATCCATAGGACCACAGGATCCAAGACAGCATGGGTGTACAACATAGAAACATAGAAGTTGATGGCAGATAAGGACCGCAATGCCCATCCAGTCTGCCCATTTCTTTTTCTACCTTATGAATGTGCCATTGGCCTTTGCTCTGTCAATGGCCTATCTATTCATACTCATCTGTATTGCTCCTTATGCCTATCCATGCCTGTTTGAAGCCCTGCGCTGTATTCATATCCACCACTTCCTGAGGTAGGCGTTCCATGCATCCATCACCCTTCTGTGAAAAAGAACTTCCTCACATTACCCCTTAATCAGCCTCCCTCTAATCTCATGCTGTGTACTCTTGTCCTGCTATTTTTCTTCTATTGAAACATGTTAGACTGTTTCACCTTGTTAATGCCCTTAAGGTGTTTGAATGTTTCAATCATATCACCTCTCTCCCTCCTTTGCTCTAGGGTATACATATGGAGCTCAGTTAATCTGTCCTCATATGTTTTCTGTTGCAGTCCCTGCACCATTTTGGTTGCCCTTCTCTGGACTGCCTCAATTTGGTTAATGTCCTTGTGAAGGTGTGGCCTCCAGTACTGCACGCAGTACTCCAGATGGGGCCTAACCAGTGTCTTGTAAAGAGGGATTATTACCTCCCACTTCTGACTTGTGATACCCCTACTAATACATGCCAACATCCCTCTAGTCTTACCTACTGATTTAGTGGTCTGCTTGGATGATTTCAGGTAATCGGTGATGATGACGCCCAAGTCTCTTTCTTCCCTTGTGACTGCCAGCAACTTCCCTCCCAGCCTATATTTGGCTTCAGGGTTTCTGTTCCCTTTGTGCATGATCTTGCACTTCTTTGCATTAAACCCCAGTTGCCACTCTTTCAACCATTTTGCTAGTTTATCCAGATCTCTTCTCATTCTGCCCACCCCATCTGGATCATCTACTCTGTTGCAGATCTTGGTGTCATCTGCAAACAGACAAACCTTACCCTCCAGTCCATCTGCAATGTCACTGATGAAGATATTGAAGAGAACTGGCACCAGGACTGATCCCTGTGGTATCCCACTTGTGACTTGCACCTTTTCTGACTGCATACCGTTTACCACCACTCTGTTTTCTGACCATCAACCAGTTTGCTACCCAGTTGTCTAACGTCTGACCCACCCCGAGCCTACCCAGCTTATTAATCAATCTTCTATGTGGAACAGTATTGAAAGTGTAACCCCTAGATGGCGCTATCCCTGGGGCTACTACCCCTGCCTGATTTGCCACTAACAGGTTGAGTGGCCTGGATCTGATGGCGGGTGCCTCCACCCCGAGGTCAGGGTTTGCAATAGTTAAACTAACTTGGTCACAGCCCTCTGGGACACTGCAACCCCCCCTTTCTTCCCACTAGTGGCCCACACGGTATATCAGAATTACCTTCACAGTATACACTTACCCCCAGGACTGGTTCAGGCTTTGGGACCCCCTGTAAAATAAGCAGATACAGTGCAACAATCACAGTACAATACTTTAACATAGACAAATACCTCAGGCAGTATAACTTTGCTGAAACAAGCAGCTCTGATTTATTTAGGGGGATATAACAAGGACAGGGGGAAATCAGGTTAATTAGCTTATCACTTTACTCATCTACCTATGGCCCTGCATTAGGCCTATCCCTACCAGTTACTGTCCCTGGGTACCCAAGCCCAGTGGCTAGTCCAAACCATGGCAGCTGGTGAGGCCCTTCCACACAGAGAAAAGAAAATTAGTTAAACAGTCAGCAGTACAGTAATTCCATTTGGATTCAATGTGGCAATTCAACAGGAGGTGACTCTGAATTAGTACTCACGACCTCCAAACAAGATAGGGTCCTTCAACGTCAGCAGGGCTACTCTTGAGCTCCACGAGACTCCTCACATATTTATATGGCAAACTGCAACAGGCAAAAGTTCTTTAATGGCAGCAGGATTCACTTGAGCTACACAAGCCTCCTCACACATTTATATGGTAAACAGTAACAGGCAAAAGTCCTTTAATGGCAGCAGGATTCACTTGAGCTACACAAGCCTCCTCACACATTTATATGGTAAACAGTCACAGGCAAAAGTCCTTTAATGGCAGCAGGATTCACTTGAGCTACACAAACCTCCTCACACATTTATATGGTAAAAGAAAGTACTATACCAGGCAGGCTGCTTCTCTCCCGATCGCAATTACTGCACAATACCGGAGAACACACAGCAGATTCAGTTCCTGACAGACCGAGTGCAATTCAGCAATTTCTCCAGTCTTCTACAGGGTGAGCCTGGTTTCTACTCTTCGGATATCCTTTGATTCTCTTCACAGGACGGATTCAGTCCTAACAAGCAGTTACACAAGCTGCAGACCGAACTCTGGGCCTTACACACATTTCCCGACTAAAACTGCACACCGGAAAAAGCACAGGGCTCCTTCCCTCTTCACTGCCAGAGCTCAGCTGAAACTCCAGCAGACAAAACCGGGCACTTCCTTTGAGTTCCTCCCAGTTCTTGGCTGGATTGGCTGTCACTCACAATAGACTGCCCCTGTTGGTCCAAAAAGGTGCCGAAGTCCAAACTACATCTCCCAGAGTCACTGCCCATACAATCCTCTTGTGGCTGGCTCAGATTACGAGTCCAAGTTCTGATTCGTCCAAGGCACCATTTTAGAGCTACCTTAACCCACACTAATTAGTCCAGTTCAGCAGTTCAAAACTGAATGGGAACTAGGCAAACACAGTTCTGACTGCAAAGAAAGCAGGTTAGACAAACTGTATTTTCATTATTACTCTAAATGATTTCTGGCAAACAGTTACATCTTTCAGATAGGTTCCTTTGCACTCTAGTGACTGCAAAATGGAGTGAATTGGCAGCAGCTCCAGTGGTACTCAAGCAGAGAAGCACACAGTCCCCCCATACAACTAATTATGTCTGCAAGCAGACAGCTCTTAAAGAGACAGTACCAGAGGCTCTAAAAACACTCACTGATAAATGGCTTAAACGCCAAACACCATTCAGGCTTGGAGCATTCAAGCAAGCTCCTGGAAGTCTTTTGGGAACCCCCATTTGCAGGGGGGTTACAAAAGCTTTGCTGAAGTCAGGGTAGGCATCATCAACTGCTCCCCCTTGGTCCACCACTCTGGTTACCCAGTCAAAGAAATCTTACAATTCAGGCCAAAGCCCCAAAAAAGACACATGGTAAAAAAATAATTTCAGACTCTACAAGCACATTACAAAATGCTGCAAACTGAACATATCTTCAGCAAAACACCTGAACATTACAGCCCCTACAACAGAAGTACAACTACAGAAACCATGCAGCACATTCACTATCCATAAAGATCCTGTCACTAGGCAGGTAACTCCCCCACGTTTTTCCTTGCCTCACTCATCAAATGCTCATGTCCCTCAATCCTTCTCTGCACTGTTCTCACCAAACACTGATGTAGTAGCCCTTTTTGACTCACCTTTGGCTATTCTGTGACCCTCAATGTCCTCATAGCAATCACTGTTGAAGGGTCGGCCTGGGTTAGGATAGGCATGTGTCGAGTGGCACGGTGCCTCCACCCAAGGAAGTGGTAGGGAATACCTGTGGACAAATAGCAAGTTACCTCCCCCCAGGAAAAGATATAAGCTGCCCCCCACAGTTCCCCACACACACTAACAATATCTCCCTTCTTTACAGAAACACTGCTGCAATTAGCACAATATTTTATTGTGAGGGGACGGGAAAAAGAGGGGATCAAATAGCAATAACAGTAACAACTGGCTAACAATTCTGCCCCAAACAATCCACACATCCCACCTGCGGGTGCACCCATCTTTCCCTTGGCAGCTGTCCAGGAAGTCTATACAGTCTTTTCAGTGGGTACAACACCACAGCACAGAAGTCGGCATGAGGATCTCTCTTTGGGGCCCAAACTTTAAATGCACAACACTTAACTTTTACTTTCAGGCCTGGGCGCAATTTTCTGGCAAAGTCTTGCCCAGGACTTATCCCCCCTGATAATTTCAACTATGCTATCTAGCTAAATAAAGATTCCCCAAAGCCGCAGCTCAGGGTACATACAGTTCAGTAGTTCAGAAGGGGTTCAATGATCTGACTTTGCTGCACCGAGGAGGTATCAGCAAGTTGGTACACCACAGCAGCAGCAGGGCTGGCTGAAGAAGTTGAAGAATGCTGGTCTTCAGCTGCCTGGCCTTTACAGTCTTCACCTCAGAGGCCTTTGTAAACAGTGTTCACCAGGCAGGCCTCTCGACATCTTCCTCCACTGGTTTTCTTCATCTTCTTCAGTCCAGAGACAGGCAGGTGCAGTCACCCCTCTGCTGCTCACCCGGGAGGACTGAAGCAAAGGCCGGGCTGCTCTCAGTCTCTGACCCCAGGCTGCACTCTTTCTCTCCTCTCAGCAAGGTAGTGGCTGGGCGTGCACAGTTTCTGGTCTCAGTACACACACAGTCTCTCAGCTCGTAGAAATACATGATCTCCAACACTTACTCCACCAAGTGGTATACAGCTGGCTCATACTGTTCACTAGGTTGCAGAACTTTCAATTTGCAAGTGCAATCCACAGTCCTTGCTCTCACACTGCAGCACCGGCACTTTCTCTCTAGCACACTTCCAGCTTCACTTTCAGCAGCCAACTTCCAAATGTCCACTGCTGCAGCAACTCTCTGCTGTCTTTCTTCTGCAGGCTGCTCTTTCAGGTACTCTGCCTATTCTTTAGCTCGGAGACCAGGGGTGGTTCAAGTGGCTTTAATATTGGGGGGAGGCAAACAAAATCCAGGGAAAGGGCCCGGGGTCTGGGGACCACCTAAGCCCTCAGAAAATGTTACTATTTTTGCAGTGATGTTGTGGCTTTTTGATGTAATGCAGTGTTCATTTCATAAAAATAACTGATGTCATGGCTAGAATTTATTCTTGATTGATCAGATTAAATTTGTTATCTTGAGTAGGTTTGGGAGCTGTGGAAAGGGTGGGAGTTGGACCATTCAGTGAACCATGGGCTTCACAGTGAGCACTAAACAGTGAATAAAGATGGAGGAGGGGCATCACTACTCACACTGGGGCAGCCAGGAGGGGTGATTGCTCCCCCCAGCCTCCTTTTAGCTCTGTCATTGCTCCCATGTCATTAAACGTTCCTATGCCCCTTATGCACCAGAGGCCTCAGTGTTTCCAAACCTCACACACATGTACACACTGTGCCACTCTGCATCCTTCCCCATCCTCCCCCCCTGTAAACAGGACCACCCCAAGCTAACACATGCATATACTGTGACCCTCTCCCACCTCCCAATACATACAATAGTCCCTTCAGGGCCCCCCAGACCTTCCATGCAGTGATGACCATCAGTTTCTCTGCTGGGGTGGGCTTCATTATTACTATCCCCCAACCCGGTCACTCATGGTTCCCAGTCCTCCTATACACACTGGGCCTCAGGGTTTTCAGGGTCTTCAGCTGTCACACACACGCACACACACACACAAGCAAGCTAGCATACACTGTGCCATTCTGGTCTCTTCAACCTCCGCCCCCCCCCCCACAATACACAGGACCCTCCCAAAGCCCACACACACAAGCATATACTATGCCACTCCACTTCCATCAAATACACAAAGCGGGTCCATCAGGTTTCCCAGACCTCACACAGAGTCAGCAGTACAGACATTAAAAATTAAAGGACCTGTTGTCCACTTTACCACTGTGGACTTTGGATTGGGGGGTACGGAACAGGCCTGCAGTAAAATAAAAGAAGAACAGACTAGCCAACAAAGCTAAAATGGAAGGAAGAATGACTACCGTCCACATTACCACCAATTACCATCAGTGGCCACTACACAATTCCCTGGGCCGGTCGGTGTACTTCCAAAGCTCAAGAAGGCAACAGCACCAAGCCTGCATCAATTACAAAAAAAGGCTGTGACTACATGAAGTCCTGCTTTGGTACTGAAACTGCTGAACTGTAAGGTGCAAGTTTCTATTTTGCTCTGATGGTCTGTGGCTGAACACTGAAAGGGGCCATGACAAACTTCGGACACAAGTGCAAGCCAGTCAATGGAGATTTGTTGCCAACAGGAGACACTAGTGGCATGGCAACGCTTGTTTTAGACTAAATCTAACCTCATGTAAATCCCAAACACAAAAATAAAAGGAGAGAGAAGTTCATCTTTAATCATGCAGGCATCCACAGTGTTATGTGTCTATGACTGACCAAATCATTGCTGCCTGTATGTGACAAATGTAAATGTTTCACATAACAAAAAAACCCTGCAAAACCCATTTGGACCAGCACTGCTACAGGGCCTGCCCACCGTATCTCTCAGCAGAACTGGCAGAAACTATTTGCCTGGCACACAGCAAGCTCAACTGTTAAGACAGGATTCCATATTTCTAATTAATGCAGCAGAGTTTTTTTTTTGGGGGGGGCACAATTTCGAATTCTTTATTTATGCAGCAAGACAACTGCAGAGACTGGTGAGAACTGCTCAGCTCAGCTACGACAACTGCCTCAACCAAACAACTTGCTGCGCTCCCACTCAAAGTGGCCCTGCTTACCTTTTTCATTGGCTTGAGTAGAGACATTTTTTATTGGTTCTGCACCAGTATTACTATGGTGATGACTGCATTCTGCCCTAGTCACCATAGAAATACTACATAACTGGGAGAACCAATATAATTCTGTTTCCATTACCAGCTGCATGGCAGACAGGCAGATTACTGAACTGCCGTAGTCAGAAGCCATCCATGATCACCCTTCTTACCATGGCTGTGACACCACATTTAGCGCAAATATCAGTTTCTCCTGTTTTGCATGTACTGAATAGGAACAGAACAGCAATAGCCCTAGCTCTACTCAAAGTACTCATGCCTGGTTCTAAAAATATTTAGAAAAGCGACAAGGAGGACTGGCACAGAGTATACAGGTAAAAATCCAAATTTATTAAATCAGTTGGTCTGAAAAGTACTTACAAGTACATCAGCAAGCAAAACAGTTCTCTCTTGAGAAAGCATTTTGCGAAATCGGTTGGATCACTGAGGGCTCTGCACTCTCTGATATGTTATACTTGCCTGATGTACGTGTAAGTACTTGTTAAACCATTTGATTCAATACACTTTGATTTTTAACTGTATACTCTGTGTCAGTCCTCCTTGCTGCTTTTCTAAATAAGAACAGACACCGCTGCACAGTCTGTGAATGTATTTACAAAAAGAAAAAACAATTGTTGTCAAAAAAGTGTGTGTGGGGGGCAAAATACATGTGTGGCCCCCCTTGGAAAAAACTAGGGGGGCCATGGCCTGGTCACCCCTTCCCCATATTAGGCCGATGAGGCAAAGTTGCAGGCCTGGGGCTGGACAACCCACAACAGTCTTTCCTGCAGTCTTCTCTCTCTCTCTCTCTCTCTCTCTCTCTCTCTAGGCTCAGGCTGAACTTCCCCTTTGGCAGGCATGCAGTCCTATTTATAGTTTTCAAAGAGTTCCCTTCTGATTGGCTGCACTGTTCCTGGGCTTTTTCAGTGCCCTCTGAATCTTCCCAGCAGCCCCCTTGCCTGCAGTAATCCCATAGGGGCTGCCATGTTTGTTTACATTCTCCCCCCAAGCAGACACAGTCCCGGTCCTTTTTATTTAAACCCTTTCAGGGGCTGAGAGTTATTTGTCCTGGCTCTGATTTGCCAAATGGAGCCAGGACACCTTTTATTTTATTTATGGGAGCCCCTATATGCCCACTGGGCTCCCAAAAGATACTCCCCTTGATTGTGCCCTTTTTTAGGCACATCTCTCAATGGGGCTGTGGCCTCTTTAAATTTCTGCTCCCTCTTTGCACCTGGAGGCATGGGAACATCTGTTGTGAACTTAGCTCCTTTCAGCAGATGGGACAGAGCAAAGGAACATTGGCAGCCATAGCCACGGGACACAATAAGGCTGCCAGGACCAAATCCAACCATGGCCACTTGCAGGACGCTGGAGGGACAGTGCTGGGGCCATAGTCCGTAAGTTAAGCCCCATTTGGGGGGGTTTACACAGATCTCTATACTTCGGCCATGCTGCACAAACCACTGCTCCACACTTCACCGTTCCACATGTTATCACTGACTAAACCAGGGGAAACCTCACTGCTGCTGCTGTGCTTCCATATTTACAGGAAACAATCAGTGCACTACAAACATCCTCAACATCATTATGCATACCCAAGCATCAACACACACACATAATGCATGCAGACATCACTAGCAGGAAAATCATGCACAGTAGTGCAGTCGCGCACTGTTGATCATACACAAAACTCACAGTATGCACCCACAAACTACAGAAAGGCAGTTTTTAGCAGTACACATCTAGCACATGGCAGGGTGTGTGTACAGTGAAGATGCAGGCACTCATCTGGTGTGTGCTGAGGCACAAGGCTCTAGGGCCGGTGCTCCTCAGCAAACATTGAAGAAGTTTTCAATGAATGCAGCAACCTGTGACAGGGCTGCATGGGTGAGGCCAGCCCCTGCAGAGGCTGAGTGTACTGCAAAGGTGGGTGACACAGTCAGCCACGTGAACCCTGTGGATTGAGACCAGCTTCATCCTGCAATGGCTAGGGATATTTTCTGTTTTTTCTATGCCCCACGAATGCCACTGGCTAAGGGTGTCATGATGCATGCACACTGCGTGTGTAGTGCTAGCTGTGCCCTGATTGGCCTGCTGGGATGAGTATTTGTATTTAATTTGTTTTGTAATCCTTGGTTTGTGGTTGCAGTTTTTAGGGGCTGCTTTTTCTTGGGAGAAGGGCCTTTCCAGAGGAGGGCAACTAAAATGGTGCAGGGTCTGCACCAGAAGCCATATGAAGAGAGACTAAAGGAGCTTAATATGTATACCCTAGAGAAAAGAAGGGGGAGGAGGGTCATTATAGAAACATTCAAGTACCTCAAGGGAATCAACACAGTCCAAGAGGGTAGCATCTTTCAGAAAAGGAGATGTGCAAGAACAAGGGTACACAATTTGAAGATAGAGGTGGACAGCTCAGGGGCAATGTAAGGAAGTATTTTTCACAGAGATGGTGGTGAACACATGGAACAGCCTTCCAGAGGTGGTAGTGGGGTCAAAACGGTGGGGAATTCAAAATGCATGGGACAGACATAATTCTTGTTAAAATTTTGCTTCGAGTGCTCTAAAGCGTGATTCTGAATAACTACCTGCTGTAGCTACCCTTCATAGAGCACTGGCCCTTTACCACTTGCAGCAGCTCTCTACATGGGACAGACATAAGGCAATTCTAGTGGGGGCTAGGAGGAAGTAGGCTGTTGGTTAACTAGGATCTGCAGCTTATCCAAAATGTAGGGAAACAGGCAGACTGGGTGGGCCAAGCTGTCCTTATCTACCATCAAAGTCTATGTTTCTGTGTTTTCAGTATGTTTTGTATAATATTTCATTTAGGAAGTCAATCTGAAATATCTGTTTTGGTATAGTAAGGTACAGTATAAGTTATGCCAGAAAAGCACCTTCATGTATGTTCATAACACTGACAGAAGAGATTTTGCAGTTTGCAAATACATTTTTATTACATGTGTCTCTTGCACTGAGGCAGAAAAGTTATTTCTTTCTGAATAAAAAAAAAATAATAATTATGGGCTGGTGACTTCAGTTTACATCCAGAAACCATCCTGGGGCCCTTATTGTCTCTGGAGCGAGAGGACTGCAGCAACTTGCTGCCTTGGTGTTCTGTGGTGCTCTTTGTGGAAAACGCTCTGAACTTAACCCAGCACTTATTATTGTGCACTCTTTCTACCTTTTATGTGCAACACTATTGTAACACTGCTTGTAAAATCTGCCTTAGAACTGTATGTTAATGTTGATCTCATAACTGAAATGTTTAATGTTTCACTCCTTGTGTACTCCTTCCCCCCAGGTCACACCAGGAGACGAGTGACTTGTCGCTCAGTGTGCCTTCCTGGTGAAACAATTCAATAAATAAATTATAGGGGGAAGTCAGGCAGAGGCTTGTCAGTACCTCCATGATGTGGTAGCCTCCTCCAGTACAGCAACTTCAAAAAGTGAGAAAAAACTGTGAAAAGGGGTATGCCTCACCAGAAAGATAGGATCATCCAGGTCACCTGCTTTGGCCCGCCCCTCCTTCCCCCACATCAGATTCGGTTTCTCATTAGACTTGGCTGACTTGGCAGTCCCCAGCTTTGGAGTAATCTATGGCAGGGGTGCAGGATGGCAACCACAGACCAGTCAGTGGAGTGGGGATAATGGAGGTTTGGAGAAGGTTCTAAGAAAGGAGCGATAACTCCATGGAGTTGAGGATGAAACTGTTAAGTCGTAAAATGATTTAATTGCAAATTCAGTCCCAGTATTTTCACCAGTAGACTTCCGTCTCAAAACACACTGAAGCTTATTTGTTCTCATGTCACATTCCAAAACAAACAAAACTGTTTTTCTGCAAAGAGGCTATCCTTCAGAGTTCTAAAAAGCCCAAGCAAAAATGTGTCTGTGATTGATCTTTTCGAATCTAACCTCCCTTATTACAAAACGGGTATGGTCCTAGTGTTGAACACAGTCCACCTTAGTTTCTCTGTGTAAACCTGTACATTCCCAAACAGATCTCACATGGGATGCATATGAATGAAATAAAAATCATATTTATTAGTCATCCATAATAACATGGGAATGAATAACAAAGAAACTGTCTTTTTTTTTTAATCAGTTTTCATTGTTGTTCTGCTTTTCCTTAGGAGCAGGGAAGCTTGTAGTAAAATGGATTATTGATATATATTTTGTATTTTAGAACATTAAACTGATTACCTTTAATATCATGACATATAGACCAGGAAGCAGTGGGATTGGTAGTACATTAATGTGATTACCTTTAATATCATAACATATAGACCAGGTAGCAGTGGGATTGGTAGTACATTAATGTGATTACCTTTTATATCATAACGTATAGACCAGGGAGCAGTGGGATTGGTAGTACATTAATGTGATTACCTTTTATATCATAACATATAGACCAGGAAGCAGTGGGATTGGTAGTACATTAATGTGATTACCTTTTATATCATAACATATAGACCAGGAAGCAGTGGGATTGGTAGTACATTAATGTGATTACCTTTTATATCATAACGTATAGACCAGGGAGCAGTGGGATTGGTAGTACATTAATGTGATTACCTTTAATATCATAACATATAGACCAGGTAGCAGTGGGATCGGTCAGGATATTCTCTGAAGGTCAGATGAAAATGATAGTAGGTTGCGAGGTTATTTCCATCTTTGAAGTTCACTAACTGTGTTGAGTCCTGTCATGTGGTTGTTTGCAGATGGATATGTAGAGTGTCAGCTTAGACAGCTCACAGTAGGAGGTATGAAACCAAGGTTACTTCACAGAACAGGAGGGCTCAGTATTGATTGCCTATAAATGGTCTTATCCTGTTTCCTGACATCTTAATTAGTGCTGCTTCTGAAGCTTTCAAATTGCATCACTGTCTACATTCACCACTCAGAAGTAATCTTTTTCACACTTAAATAAAAAAAAAGTATTCACTTGTATATTTTCATTTTTATGACTTCAAATGGCAATCCCTATGACTGTACCCAGTATATATGAATTTATCAGGATTCAAATACTGTAGTATAGTGGAGTAATAATGTTTTATTGTGAGAAATATACCCTATTGTTTAGTGTCAGTGACTTAATAGGTAACAAGCTTGCCTCTGGGGTGAGAAAATCAGAAGGCTGTGGGTTCTAGCCCTACCTCGGGTACTTGAGGTAATACCAATAACTGACACTGTAATCAATCAATCAGTCAGTCAATATCTTTATTTAACTAGGCGGAACACCATTGAGCATAACTCATTTACAAGATGGACCTGGAGTAGATACACATCAACAAACAACCATTTAACAATTTGGTATAGACATAAGTATATTGGCAGAGAATATCCAACTATTTACAATTAACATGGCAAGGCAGTATTATATAAGACATTAGTAAGAACACAAGAATGCAGGCATATGATACAGGCAAAGTGCAAAGGCAGATAGAATACAACTATATGCAATTTATATACAAGGCAGATACAAGTATGCAATGATAGTCCATTTTCAGACTGGCCAAAAGTTTAGCCTAGTAAAGCATGGCCCTTGTATAGTATGCTCAGAAGAGCAGTATGTGCACAGGGGGTGCACAAAATATAAAGAGTAAATGAGGGTTAATAAAAGGACGTAGTGCTTGGGAGGGGGGAGGGGAGAGGTGATGGCAACTACATATAGAGGCACAGTTTACACTGGACAAGCAAGGTAAGTCTAAAGTAAATGTGGAGAGAAGGTTTAGATGCTTAAAGGCAAGGGTGGGAGACAGGAGGGAGTAAAAAGAGCCAGGATTAAGGGGTGTCATTGACAGAAGCAGCTGCAAGTCTCCTGAAAGGATTGTAAGACAAGGTTTTTAAAGGACAATGGCATTGGTGAGACGAGTTGTAGTGAGTGTTTTTTGTGCATTATTCCAGAGGACAGGTAGGGCATGGCTTATCGCCACATGGCCAAAGCGCATCCTAACTTTGGGGATGAAAAGGGAAATGTGAGAGAGACTTCTTAGCAGATAACCACCAGGGTTGCAGGTGGGTAGATAATCCTTGATGTATTGAAGCAGCTTATTAGAGATGGCCCTATAGGTCCAGAGCACAGCAGTCTTGTGCCACCTGAGACTAAGTGAGCACCATCCTACACTCTTGTAGAGAGTACAGTGGTGTGTTGAGTAGGGGGCACCAGTAATGAACCTAACTGCCATGTGGTACAAGGTGTAAAGTTTGGCGAGGGCCACACTTGAGCTATGCCCATACAAGAAGTCTGCATAGTCAAGGGGGGCAGGAACGTTGTTTGTACCAACCTTTTTTTTCCCCTCGTTCATTAGCAGGTGCCTGATTCTGAAGAAGATCCCAAGCCTCTGTTTAGGCTTTTTTGAGATCTCTTCAATATGGTCTTTGAATGACAGTTTAAAGTCTATCCACACCCCCAGGTATTTAAAGGATTCCACATAGTCCAACGGTTCACCAAGCAAGGTGAGGATTTGTGGGATTGTCCCCGCGGTGCAAGGATTGGAGAAGTTCACTGCTGGGGTGAAGATCATGGCCTTCATTTTCTTAGCATTTAACAGAAGCTTAGAGGACAGTAGATTAGTCTGAAGGTGGTTAAATTCTGTTTGAAGGTCATTACACACTTGTTCCAGAGTAGATCTGGCTACATACAACACGTTGTCATCAGCGAAGAGGTGGGTGGCTATCTGCTGAACTGACTCTGGCATTTAGGTCATTTATGTAGATGGCAAACAAGAGTGGGCCATGGATAGACCCTTGGGGTACCCATCTTGGTAGAGTTTTAAAGGGGGGGAGGTTTCTTCCAACCTTGACCTGTTGGTGACGATCGGTGAGGTAGTTGGCAAACCACTCGAGGGCCAGATTGCGAACGCCAATATTCCTTAAGGTGGCCAAGAGCAAGGTGTGGTCCACCATATCAAAGGCTTTTGCTAGGGTCAAGAAACAGTGTGCACACATAATTTCTGGCACCCAGGGCATTCAACCAATCATTCGTGACCTTAGCAAGTGCTGTGATGGTGCTGTGGCAAAGCTGGAAGCCAGACTGAAATGGGTTTAATAGGTTGAGTTCCTTGGTGTGCTGTCTAAGCTGGGAATTAACCACCTGGTTGAGAAGCTTAGAGAGGGTGGGGAGTAGGGAAATTGGGCAGTAATTGTTTAGGATGCTGCACTGGTCAGGTGCCATCATTTGAATGAGATGTTAAACTGAGGTCCCATTGGACAGTATCTTGTCACTGTCCAGGGGAAAGTAAAAGATCCCATGGCTCTTATCGAAGAAGAGCAGGGGCATTTCCCTGGTGTAACAGCTAACATTCCCTCTGTCAATAAAATAGGTCCATGCAAGCCACCCCTCAGGACATACCTCGAAACAAGTTATAATAGCTTGGTGTTCCTTTCCTGGTAAAAATTACAAATAAATGGATAAAATGAAAACGTTCTTGCTAGTGATTCCAAAAAGCAGCACAAGGCTGCTCCAATGGCCTAGCAGTTAAGGTGCTTAGCTTCTGTTAGCGGGATGGCAGGTTCATGTACCAAGCCTGCAGTCTTAGTTGATTGTGGCAGGAGTCAGAGATACATTCTAGTGGCTGTTCCATCCCCTCTTGTGGGGGGTCTCCTGCTCTCCCCATGGAATGCCTTACACCTTGTGTTCTATAGGGATGTGAGCTGTTTCAGGAGGAAACCTTTTCCTGTATTTCTGTCTGCATCACCCTGCAGATGGTAGGGAGGGGCTCTTTGGTGGAAGGACATGAAGATGTCAACTCCAGACCCCGCACCTTTACTCTGTGGTATATTATATTATATGGTGCACTTAGCCGCAGGCTGTGGCTACATAATTTGTTTTGCTTCTAGTTTACAACTTATTTACCCAGAATAGCTCAGCTGAGATGCAACATCTCATTTCCAGTGGGATCCTACTTTTACCTGTTCCCATGGCTGGGTGGACTGGAGCAGTAAGAGGTAAAGTGACTTGCTTAGGGTCACACATCATGTTTTTTTAGTATTGTTGGGTTTGAACCTATGATATCACAGTTTCCAAGCCAGTGCTCTAACCAACAGACTAGACTGCCTCTCTCCATGTAATGATGACAGGTAAGGGATCTGGAAGGGGAGTGGTTTCAGAGAGAATTTTGGAAAAAGACAATAAAGAGAATACTACAAAAGCAACAAATTCACCTTTCAACTATTTTCAGGGTGTCCCATAATAGACTATGGTATCTGAAGTCAGCTCCATACTTCATGGTCACATGGCCATTAGGTCAGATTATCTGGTGGCGAAAATGCGAATGATTACTGTCATAATATGGAGACGAGACATGGATAAAACACCTTATTATTGGTGGCCATGTTTTAACTTTTCATTTATTATCTTTCATTCTTAAAAAAAATCAAAAGGCTCCTATGACTATCCTCGGTTGCATCTATAAATACTTTTTTTTCCTTAATTTTTGTGTGTTTACCTGGTAAAACAACTTCAATAAATAAACAGCACATAGTATAAACATCAATAAAGACTCAAAAGTGAATAAAAAGTTATGGTCTCCCATGAAAGAAAATGTCTAATTATTAGTATATCTGTTAGTGGGAAGAGTATAGTGGCTTCGAATAATTTGTAAACAAGCAAAAAGAAATAGTGTTAATATTAATACATTTGTTTCACTTTTCTACAGTACACAGTCTAGATTTCACAAAAATTCTAAAAATATAAATTTGTGCAGACAGTGATTGTCTGACAGCTTTCAGTTAGGATGCATAAATAATGCCATTGCAACAAAGAAAATGAATGGCAAAGTACATCAGTAAATAGATAGAAAATAAATACTGTTTTCATTCTAGTACAAAGGTAGACGTATAATAAAGATGCAATTAATTCTTGGTGATTATTTAAGCCCATTTTATACTATTTTGTAGTCAGTTTAAATTTTTAAGTAGCAACTGGATTTTGTACACTTTACTGTTAAGCTGTTGAATTTATTATATTACTTCTCTTCGCAGCTTGGTAGTTCTCTGCATATAAGTACTTGCTCCACTTTACCCGAGTCTGAGTTTGGCATCCAGTTGCATGTTGTTTCCAGCTGATAGCACAGGTTCTCTGTTATTGACACTGCAGCATGTGTATTTACTGAACTTTACATATTGTATTCTTTCTTAAAGAATGTACTGATTTGCACTGGCTTTAGAAATTCATAATTATTTCATCCCTTTAAAACGTATATTTGCCAACATATCTACTGAGGCAGGCAATTTATGTAGAGATCGGCAGGATTAAACTGGGGGGATATTAAGCTTGCAGGAATGTCCTCTTTGTTAAGGAAGAACTCAGCTGTTAAAATTAAATACAAATGTGAATTGCATTGTCTAAATTACCATTTTTTTCTCCTAGGTAAAGTAGGCATCATCCCACATGAAAACAACACTATAGATTCTGGGGAGCTTGATGTAGGTCAGAGGGCAACACAAGAGGTACCTCCTGCAGTCTTCTGGAGATCACAGCTTTTCATTGATCAACCTCAGTTTCTAAAGTTCAACATCTCACTTCAGAAAGATGCTCTGATTGGCGTGTATGGCAGGAAAGGCCTTCCACCTTCGCATACCCAGGTACAGAAGATAAGTGGTTTTTAGTTGTCACTTTGATATAGTATTTGGCAGTTCAGCATGATTAGGGTTAAAGTGAATCACTCAGAAAAAAAGAACAGAGCCACTCAAACTCTGGGAGTTGTTTCGCTATACATAGATAAGGGTGGGTGGTCAAGAGTTAAAGTTTGCATCAGATTGTAACTCACAATATGGTCAAACTAACTTGAACTTTAAATATGATTTCCACGTCCCAAACTGTAAAGTATAATAATTAGACTTTTGTAGTTTGTCAGACTGTTCATTTCATCAGACCTTTAGAGGTTTGCATTGCTATATTCTCAGTAATGTCATTCTGTGTTTATTTCAAAACTAGAGGTGCTCAAGTTAATCTGCAGCAGGCAACGGACACTGCCAGTTAGCACTTAATGTGAAGCAGATCAAGTGCACAAGTTATTCTGTGGTTTTGATGGATAATTTTGTCTGATGAAACTGTTCATTTTTGAACAATAGAGGAATAGGAAATGAAGCATTAACCCTGCTTATATTATTTGTCAGTGCATATTTCTGGTGAGATAGGGAAAGTGCTGCAAATGGATTCTCTTTGCAAGAGATCACTTTTTTGCCCAAGACAGGGAGTAGAACCATGCAATGTAGCATAGGCCAGCCCATGACCTGTGTGTATAATGCCGGCATTTCTTTTGCCTGATATTTTTTTCTCCTGTAAACAAATGTAGGCCTCAACTCAGAGAGGGGTGGGTGATGGTCTGAGATAGTCATATAAATGCCCTGTTGTTTATTATGTACTAGATAGTGGGGTGTGCTGCCCGTGGGGGCAATCACTCGTCCAAGCGTTCCACTGTACATCAATTACTAAATATAGTGGTGTTCTGCCCGCTTGGGATCTTTCACATACTGTATGTAAGTGCCTTGTTGTTCATCTAGAGATAAAGATAGCAGTGTGTTGCACCCATGGGATCCGTCACTCATATAAAAGATAATGTGGTTCTTCAAGCATCGCAGCAATTGTATTTACGGTATCTTTGCAATCAGGGAAACAGAAATACATCACAGCTGAGGCAAGGTCTAGTGATGTCCCTAAAGCAAAAAACACCTCTGAAAGTGTAGGGGAAAAAATGTTTTGCAAAATGTGCAGACAGGGACTCGGGCCTATCTGACACTGAAAGTAAGCAGGAGTCGCAATTGATTCCTGTTGTGAAAGAAACAGATTGTGTTCTTCATCTCTTACTCCTTGCTGTTGTGGTACTTTTGGCAAGAAAGAGACTATTCAGGAGAACATTTTGCAGTTGTACTCGGAAGTGAGAAGCAGACATCTGGCAGGCATGCCTGAAAACACCTGACAACAGAAGAGGCATTGAGAGCATATTAATGTCCATGTAACAGAAGCAGCAGCAGGACACTGGGCCTGACTTGGAGATAGAGGAAGAAAATGAGGATAGGTCTAATGACTGTGAATATACCGAATCACCAAACCAGAGAACTTATCTGGTCTTCTGAATATGAAGGAAATCTGCAAATCAGTATAGAGGAGCAGCAGGAGAAAACCGATGAAGGGAAAATAACAAGGAAAGATAACGTTTTTAAAAAGTAAGCAATCAAAAGGGACATCTCTGGGAGATGCAAAAAGAATTCAAGTGGGTAACACACAACAGGGTTGTATGGTTATGTTGTAATAACTTCATGCCGTGGGTGCCTCATGCTGCAACCACCCAGGAAGTGCAGTTAGCACTGCATAAGCCCACATCCTGGAGTATGTTATCAAAAAATACAATTGTATAAAAACCCCAAAAGCTGAAAATAAAAGACATTTCAACTGACCCATGCTGTTATGTAAAAAGTAACACATGACAGGGTGTGCAATTATTATACATTTTATGACCAGTATCTCTTGTAAGCCAGTCAGAATACAGGAAAACTGTAATTTAATACCACACAAACTAGTACAACTACATTTTGGACCCTTCCAGAGTAGTCGATCCACTTTTTGGAGACACCCACAGTAGGTTACCCATATTCAGACATGCCCACAATAGGTTATCCACTTTTCAGACATGCCCAAAGTAGGTTAATCATTTAATCAGGGAGGGCAGGGGGGCTGTGTAGAGGAAGATCACAAAAGAGCTAAAATTTTAAATGAGTGCTGCTGCTTGGCCTTCACAGTGGAGGTGGGGGAGGTTGCCCAGTAGGTATTGGCAGACACCGGGGAGTGGGGGGGGGAGTGCACACAATTCCATTTTAGGTAGAGAGAGTCCAGAGGATTGGAAGCCTAAAGGAAGTTAAGGTGATGAGACCAGACAGGAGTCACCCAAGGGTTCTAAAAGAACAGAGCACGGTGCTAGCCACCCCTCTAGTAACACTAGTCAGCACCTCATTTGGAGATGGGGAGTAGTTCCAGAGGACTGGAGGAGGACTGATGTGGTCCCTCTGCACAACAGCAGGAACAGGGAGGAGTACCTGGAGACATATGGGCTGCAGGATCATAGGCAGTATGGTTTCACAGAAGGGAGGTCATGCCAAGCAAATCTCATAGATTTCTCTGACTGGCTAACTAGGGAGGTGGATCAGCCGAAAGCAGTGGATGTGTCCTATCTGGACATCAAGATACCATTCTCCGGCTCAGACCTTCTCAGTTTAAACACAAGCAAGGTCTTATCAATGGGAGGAATTCAAATCCAATCAAGGCAAGAATACTACTGCAAGGACTGGACTCATAGGCTTCCTCACCAAATAGTTGTTTCTTTTTAAAAAGCTCAATTTATTTAATAAGTATATTCTTCACCATCCAGTACATAGATATATATATATATATACACATACTGTACCATAAATAGCAATGTTTCAGGGTTTACCCCGTCAGGGTAACTGATTATTGTATTCATTGGCACTTGAATTTATATCCTTTATACACTTTGCAATAATCAGTAGACTTCTGGTATAAGGCTTCAATTCTTTTCACATGTAAATTATTTATCTTTGGCTAACTCTGCCTTAAATTTCATTTACTGGGAATGTAGACATAAAGGATATCAATTGAAGTAGTGAGCCGACCCGGACTTTTCAGCAAGGCCTTCGACACTGTGCTGCACAGAAGGCTAGTCAAGAAACTAAGCAGCCTCTGGGTTGGGGAAAAAGTGGAAGCTGGGTATCAAACTGGTTGGAGGATAGGAAGAAGAGAGTGGTGGTAGACAGCAGACAGGGGACAGTAGAATGACTAGTGTCATGCCACATGGATCAGTACTGGGACTGGACCTCTGCAGTATCTTAATAAGATTGCAAAGGTTCTACCACTACACAAAGGGGGCAACCCCTCCTCCACCAGCAACTTCCGTTGCCTTTAACCTCTGCATTTACTCACCCACATCAACTGGTAATTTGTTCATATACTCCAGCTAACTGAATGTTATCACTTAAATAACCACACACCCCAGCTGGATTAAGAGACATGAAGCATCAGTCAAGTGCCTTCAACCCACCTTGGGTGTGCAGTTATTTAAGTGATAACATTCAATTAGCCAGAGTATCCAAAGGAATAACCAGCTGCTGTGGGTGATTGAATGCTGAAGCCAAAGGATGAGGTGTTTAATCATCCACAGAAACCAGTTATAGAGTACACTCCAGCTTACTGCATGTTATTACTATTATACAACTAGGAATCTTGAATCCAGAATTTTAAAAGTTCTATTTCCCCTTTTTACTGTCAACTAAATGGATAACCTACTATGGGCATGTCTGAAATGCAGATAACCTACAGTGGGCATATATAAAATGTGGATAACCTGCTGTGGTCATGTCTGAAATGTGGATAACCTACTATGGGCATAAAATGTGATATAGTAGTTTGCGGAGTATTCATTACAGATTTCCTTTGTTCTGTTTGTCTTGGAAGAGATAGCTGTAATATAATTTGCATAGTTGGGCATGAGGCTGCAGGCCAAGTGCATCCAACACCAAGGCATGCCATTATCCCAGCACAACAAACACACCATAGAGTGCATTATTGTTACTGTAAAATGTAAAAGTTTGTTAAAAGTAGATTTTATGTCAATTTTTAGCGGGTAGGTATACTAACAAAAAATAGTGCAGATTTCCTGTTTTGTTCAGTAGGTGGAGCTGATGTGCTGTTTATGGGCCTCTGTCCCCTACCTACCTACCAACTTCTCCCTCTGTCTCTCTTTAAATGGCACAATGAGACACTATTTCCTGTTCTCTCACCCAGCTCCATCTACAGGTTTGGGTCATCTCCCCCTGACTGTCTTAGTCATTATCCCTCTTTCTTGTAGACTGCAAGCTGCAGATCCATGTCTCTCACTATTTCACACAGTAACTGCCATTTGTTAAGTGGAGCACTGACCGCAGTGTCCACTTGTTAATGTTGTTCGGGCAGGAGCAGGGATGGAGGCAGGGAATGCCAATCATAGTGATGGACAACAAATAGGATATGGGATCTGTGATCTGCACAGAACCCCTGACAGTGGGGGAGAGAGAGGGTCTCTGTTCGAGTGGGAGTAGGGAAACAGAATAGTGCAGCCAGTCACAATGGCAGCTTGCAGTGAAGCTGACCACAAAGATGGCTTTCTTTTTTCTTTTTAATTCACTTTGTGAAACAAGAAAGAAATGGAAAACAAGTGTGCCTGCCATATAATATATGGAGGACTTCGTAGTTTCGTGTTGCAGATGGAGAGGTTTATGTTTTAAAATTTATTTTCAAGTACTGGAAAAAGCCACAGCAGCCATGCTAAGTGTGGACAAATTGGACATAGGCTGTGGACTGATTTCTTGCACATTTAATGTGATCATGTGTCTGCTGGGACTAGATCCGTGATGTTGTGCTGGGTTAACATCATAGGTCTAGCCCTAAACTGACCAGTCAGAGCTCAGGGATTCTTCTTGCCATTTTATAATACACAATAACCGCACACCCTGAAATGTGTTATTGTACTCATGAAATGATATAAAATGTGTCTTTTCTTCTTATGAAATTGCACTAAAAATGGTAAAAATGAAAACATTTTAATATAGTTCTGTCTTAACCTGGAATACAAAAATAATCCCTATGCAGGTAATGGGAGGGGGACTAAAACAATTAAATCCAATAAAAACATATTTGGCACGTTATTTCATAAAAATTATACTACCTACATAATTCATATTTGAAACAAATCAAGTATTATTAATTATATGTATTCTAAAGTGTAGAAACTGACAGTAGATTTCTCAATAAATGGTTCACTCTTCCCTGGTTTCAATAGATGTACTTTTTAGAACTTAGATTTTTAAGTTTTTTTTTTTTTTTAAAGCAGCTTCGGTTTGACTTTGCACATTTAGTTTCATCTCCCCCACCTTCACCATCATCCTTTATATCATTTCCTCCCTTCCCCACCCTGTTTTTCTTTATTTCCCTACCCATCTGCAAGTGATGGAATGTTTTCCATGAAACAGAAGCATTTAAAATTCTTCACAATTCACTGAATGTTCAGTACCTCACAACCCCCTGAGGTATGTGGTAAAATAACTCCTCGCAACTCACACACATGCATGCACATGTGTATATTCATACAACACTAAAGGCCTCATATGGATCCAGACCCTCAGTTGTATTTGTGGATGGGTAAGCAGCAAAGGTTCCCCTGGGAAGCTGGTAAAGACAGGATAAGGATTTTTAATGGTTAGCAAAGAAACACTGAGAATTCATGCTATAAATAGTTTTGTTTTAAATGTGTGGAGGTTTGTGAGGAAGGGAACTTGGGAGAACGAACAGCTGTTTGTTTATTTATTTCATGCTGCTTGTACTTTTAGGGTGTAGTTAAAGGTTTTCAGTGAGTATAGGTGGCAGCCCTGTTTTTGATGTTAATCAAGATTAAGTGAAATGGTTCAGGAATCTCCTTGTAAATTGCCCATCTTGGAAAACAAGATCTTCATCAAGGATATCTCCTCCGTTGGGCCATACTTTTAGATTTTTGCTGTGAACTTGTAAGCCATCAATGTCAGGACACTTGGAAACTTTTGGTAGCCTGGGGCTACTCGGGATGATATACTGTGTCAGCACCTACGTGTATACAACAGTGGGTGACCCCATTGCTCCTCAGTTCTTTCTCCTGCCTTTTACCACTCGTTAGACCTGCAGAGAAACAGTGCCATAGTTTCTTTGACTTTATTATTATCCTTTTTTTACTACTTTACTTTAACTTATCAACATTGTGCTTTTATGCTCAGTCGAAAGAACCTTTAATTAGATCTTGCACCTGCAGCTTCAAGCTCTACAGGGATGATGCTCACACGGTTTGGATTTGCTGTTTCGGCCTGTCCCACAATCTCAGGGCCTGAAAGATCTGTCAGGGATTCAACCATGCCACAAGGAGATGCTGAAAGAAGGCTCTAGAAACCTTCATCATTATCAAGGCCATGGTAGATGCCAACAAGGTCACAGGCTCCAGGTTGGCTTCTCCTTCTTGCTCGACCCCCTCAAGGAAGGGAATTCCCCGTGTTCGGTGATGCCATCTCCACCAAACTCATTGAGGACTAAAGACAAGGAAAAGCCATTGCTGATTTCCTCTTCTTCTGTCCATTACCAGAAGCATAAGGATTAAGCTTCTGCTTTCCCAGTCCCATCTGCCTGGACTGGTGGTAGTTCAGGTGGATGTTAAAGATCCCATGGCGTTTATCGAAAAGAGTTGGGGAATTTCCCTGGTGTCCTGGCCAAATTTTCGTCATTCACTAAAAATACCACCAACAGCTTAATCTGGTTCAAGGTCAGTTGGTATTCATCTGTTTCCCCCGGGTCGTGCCTGAAAATAGGCAGGATTTGTCTAGTGCACTTACCCGGTCAACAAAAACTAAATAAATAATAAATAAATTGAGGGATGGTAAGTCCTCAACATCATCTGTTCTGAAAGTGATGACTACAGCCCCTATCAAAGATGAGACACCAAGGTTGGGGTATGGCTCAGGCTCTTTCCCACCTCTATGGCTTATTATGTGTCCCAGCCCAAACTGATTCTATGGTTATCTTGGCTGCTCATGATTACTCTAGAGCCCCTAGACACAAGAGCACTTTGCCTCCTGACAAAGAATCCTGGAGGTTGAATGTTATGGGCAAAATAACTTGTGTCTCTGCATCCTAAGGCCCAAGAATTAACTACTAGGCAAACATGATTAAATATCAGAATAGCATGTGGCAGTCTACTGCATCTACCATTCAGGCTCTGCCTGATGGTCCTGCCAAGGCTATCTTGTTTTAAGCCACCTCACCTGGTGTAGCTACTGGTGGCATCTGCTACACTCTCCATATGATGCTTCTGATGCTTCTGCTAGGTTTGCTGCCTCCAGCATATGCCTTTGGAGATATTTTTGGCTTTCAGTTGCTGGATTTTCTACTTACTATATGTACAACAGGCTGTGCTGAATGACCTTTTTTAAAGCTTCAGGCTGTTGGGGAGTGATGTTGAAAATCCTCTACTTGAGCTTAAATCCTCTAGGATGAGTTTCAGGGCACTCAAATCTCTGACCCCTCAACCTACCAGGGGTCATGGTGAGGGATCCTTTCACATGCCTGCAGCCTATGTTGGCTGTGCCTCCCATCAGCAACCCCATGCACAAAACTATGGTGGTAGTCCTCTGCTAGGTCCCTTCCCTCCTGGTGCCAATGCAAAAGCACCCAAAGGTATCAGTTAAGGTGGTGTGCCTGCCCCCACAGTACCTTCTGACTCCCCTCTTCCTCCCCATATGGGGGTGATGGTGGGAAGGGCAGGATCTCCTTTCCTCTGCCAAAGTAGATGGAGATTACAGTGAATGAGTGGGTCCCGGAAATATTAGAAAAGGGGCATGCTCTGCAGTTGGTGTCTACCCTTCCTGTTCATCCTTCACCTCCTTTTCATTATCCTGAAGGTCACTTGTCCCTTCTGCTAGAGGTGGTTCAGTCACTCATATACAAGTAAGCTATTGACCCCATTCCTTCCCCAAAAGGAAACAAAGGGGTCTTCCCGATACTTCCTGGTTTCCAAGTGGACAAGAGATATGCATCCTGTACTGGACCTCAAAGACCTAAACCTGTTCATTCAATACAAAAAGTTTAATTTGATGTCTCTTCAGGCTGTCCTCCCTCTGCTGCAAAAGTGCAATTTGCTCTGTGCCCCAGACATGAAGGACTCATACCTTCATATCAGAATTCTCAAGTGCCACAGGCAGTAACTCCGCTTCATGCAGGGGACAACCATTATGAGTTCTGAGTTTTGCTCTTTGGCTTATCCTTAGCACCTTGGATATTTACCAAATGCTTAGCAGCTGTGGCAGCAGCCTTCTGAGGGAAGGGCTTTGTCTTCTCATATCTGGACAGAACGAGACACTTGTTTGAGGAACTAGGTGTTAAGGTAAACATACCGAAATCTGTACTAGTTCCTTCTGAGCACTTCCAATATATTGGTACAGTGCTGGATATGGTGATGGACAGTGCCTTTCTGCCTACAGAGAGAGCAGAGGCTATTGTTGCCCAGGCTCAGCTGATACACAGAAGTCATTATGTGTACACTCGGATTATGTTACGTCTCCTCGGACTGATGACTGCTGCCATCATAATGATTCCCTTGCCTATCTCCATATGTGCATACCACATTGGACCCTTTGGGTACAATGGGATCAGCTGACAGATGAGCTGGAATAAATGGTCCTCATTGTATCATCTTTCTGCCATTCTCTAGTATGGTGGATGAACCTCTTGAACCTGTTGCTGGGTGTTCCATTATTTTCCCTGACTCGTGTGCAGATCTTTACAACAGATGCCTCAGAGTCTAGCTGGGGTGCCTATATTGGATCCTTTCAGACCCAAAGGTCCATGACTGATCTAGACTGGGATCTCCATATCAATGTCCTGGAGATTCAAGCTGTTCTGCTTGGTGGTCTCCAGGCTTTCCAGGAGCACCTCAGTCCAGGTCCCTTGCTGATTCAGACAATGTCAGTGTCATGCCCTACAAAACAAGCAAGGGGGCACTCACTTTATCCAGTGTGCAGGGAGATGATTAAAGTGTGATATTGGGTGATGTCTCGTAGCCTTCAGCTATCAACCATGTTTCTCCCAGGTGTCCAAAACATCTTGGCAGACAGGTTAAGCAGGTATCAGTCCCTGGTACACAAATGGAAACTTCTGACCTCTGTGGTACAGGAGCACTTTGCAAGATGGTGTCATCCAGAGTTGGACCGTTTTGCATCCTCACACAATGCAAAACTGCCATGTTTCTGTTTGCTTGCCCCAGGGCATGGAGTGTTTTTGGGAGACTCATTGTTCCTCTCAAGAAAAGGGAGGTTCCTTTATATCATTCCTCCAGTCCCACTCATTCAGAGGGTTCTGCTCAAACTGCAGGTGGAGGAAGCCACCCTAATGCTAGTGGCTGCCTTCTGGCCTTGCCAGGTTTAGTTTCCACTTCTGCAGCATCTGGCATTGGAGCTTCCTGTTCAGCTCCCTCTATTTCCAGCCCTACTGTTGTAGGCTCAGGGGGTCCCTGGTCCATCCCGACCTAATGTCTCTGCATCTGAATGCCTGGTTCCTGAAGACATAGCCATTGCCTGTTTTTGATTCTCCCAGGTGGCTGTTATCTTGCTTACTGCTAGAAAGCCTTCTACAATACACAATCTTTGAAATGGAAGCACTTCTTCATATGGTATGTTTTCCATTCAGTGGACCAATTTATGTGTCCAATCAATACTGTGCTGGACTACCTTTTGTCCCTATCTGACTCAGGCCTCCAGTACTCATTCATTAAGGTGCACTTGCCAAACATTTTGACGTTCTGTGCCCTTATTGATGGGCACACAGTGGTACAACTAGAGGTGTCCTACACATTTTCGAAGTGTACTCTGCACATGTCCCCCAATTTGCAAACCAGTTCTGCCTTGGGAACTGAATATCATACTTGACAGATTGACTCTAGGTTAGTTTGAGCAAACTGTGACCAGTAAGATGTGTTTCCTTTCATGGAAAATGCTGTTTTTGTTTGCCATGACTTCTACTCATAGAAATCTGAACTTCAGACTCTGCTAAATTAGCCTCCTTATTTGATTTTCCACATGGGCAGGTTGTCTTTGTGAACCAGTCCTTATTTTCCACCTAAGGTGGTGCCTGATTTTACATTAAATGAGACCATACACCTTCCTGTGTATTATCGAGAGCATGCTAACAAGGGTGAGGTATTGCTGCATACACTTAATGTGCACAGAATGCTGCATTTTTATCTTGATCACACTAAAAACTGCAGAAAGTCTTCTTAGCTTTTTGTTTCATTCATCCCTGGGGGAGAGGGTGCCCCTCTGTCTAAACAGTGCTTGTCCAAATGACTGGCTAACTGTATTGAATATTTTTATAGGAAGTATGATAAGGAACTTCCTGGTACTGTACGTGGCCACTTTAGACATGGTATGGCCACTTCTGTTGCTTGCTTTCTGAATGTTTCTGCAGCTGATATATGTGGTGCTGCCACGTGGAGCACCGTGCAGACTTTCTGTAAGAATTATAATCTAGACATCATCTCTCATCAACATACTGACATTGGTCTCATGGTGTTGCAAGGCCTTCTGTCCTGATTGCATATCCGACTTTGCCATCCTCCCAGGGTACCTTGTGAACTGCTTGGGAATCATTCCAAAGGTGCTGCCCAATGGAGGAAATATCATCAATAAAGACAGAGCAGTTACTCACTGTAACACTTGATCTTCCAGAGAATCTCCATCACTGGGCCGCAGCACACCCTTCCTCTTTTCCCTTTTCTGAGGTATCAGCTGGCAGGTTTGTCTACTTCCTTGTTTGGAGGTGTCTTTAAGTGCTTTATGTACACTATATTTCCAGTCCCATACCTCTCTTTGTGTGCCTGGCACTAGTCTAGTTTCTAGGTTCTTTACAGTAAGAATCCCTCTGAGCTTATCTTTGGCAGGGAACTAAGGAGCAGTGGGGTTATAGGCATTGGCATTGCATGTCATATTGGGCTGCCCACAACAAGCAAATGTTTCCATGTAGTCCTGATACTGATGACTTACAGGTCTGAAGGAAAGTCCAAATGTGTGGCACAATGGAGGAGAGTCTCTCAATGATCTTCTGTTATTTGCTGGCCCAGTGGCACAGTGGGTTGAGGCATCCATGTCTTGCTGCAGCCACAGCAGTAATCCGAGTTGGGGAATGGACTAGAGTTGCTCAAGGACTGGAATCCAAGTGGAGATGAGTGCACAGTGTCGTGTGGGGAAGGGCCAAAATATAGAGTGCTTAAGAGCACCTCCGTGAAGGTGGAGCATGCACACTGTGCTCATTGCACATCCAGCCATGCCCAGAGGAGAAAAACAGAGGTGGAAAATGTGGATGGGCTATATGAAGCCCACCCAGCACCAGTGGCCCACTCAGTCTTGGAAAAATGGAGGAGGGGATGCAGGATGGCCGTGAGTGATGGGGCAAGGCTGATACCCCCTCCCACCCCTTCCCCCAACTCTTAATTATATGCCCTGATAAATCTGATTGACAGGAGCTAAACACAGGGTATAGTAAGAGGGGGTGGCAGGCCAGCAAGGACGGTACCTACTTGCTCACCCCCCACAGCTAGTAGTGGAACCAGTGAACCAGAGGAGTGGCTATCTCTGCAAAGCAGTGTGCAAAGATGGAGATTAGTGTCCAAAGGTGGATAAGCAGAAAAGGGGCAAAATTCAGCAGAAGGGCAAACAGCAAGGAGAACCAGGGATAAATGACAACCAAGGAAGGGCTGGAGTAGAACAGTGAAGCAGTCTAGGAGGTCAAATCATGGAAAGCCATGTGTGCAAATGCCAGGAGCCTTAGCAACAAGATGGAAGATCTGGAGGCTGTCATGGTACAGTCAGACCTGGACATTGTGGCCATCACTGAAACCTGGTGTAATGATAACCATGACTGGGAGATGGCCATACCGCTCTACAACATATTCAGAAGAGACAGAGCAGGCAGGAAGGGAGGAGGAGTGGCACTGTATGTGAAAAATGACATAAGGGCCACACAGATCCAGGAGGAACAAATGGGGAGAGATACTGTGGGTTAAGCTGAAAGGAAAATGGGGCCAGCTATCCGCACAGGTGTGGTCTATAGACCACCAGCCCAGGAGGAAGAAACAGATAGGGAGTTGATGCTAGCCATCCAAAGGATGGCAGACAAGGGTGAGGTAGTACTGGTTGGAGACTTCAATATACCAGACGGGACTGGAGCATCCCAGCAGCAGCATCAACTAGGAGCAGATTTATCCTGGACTCCTTCAGGGTGCCTTCCTCAAGCAACTGGTCATGGAACCAACTCGGCAGAAGGCAATACTGGACCTTGTGCTCACAAACAGGGACAGTGGATGGGGGTAACAGTGGGGAGCACCTGGGTAACAGTGACCACCAGTCATTGTGGTTTGAAATCACAGAAAGAGCAGAACCAAACCACACAAAACATGTATCCTGGATTTTAGGGGGTAGACTTTGGGAAAATGGGAGATACTTGAAAGAGGCATTAAGGGGAATGGGACAGGAATCAGGGGTTGAGGAACAGGGCAGTATTTAAAATGGGATTATAAGAACAACAGAATTATGCATTAAGCAGGTTAGCAAGAGAAAAGGAAGAGGAGACCATTATGGTTTTCCAAAGAGGTAGCAAAGAAAGTGAAAGCCAAAAAGATTGCATTCAGGCAATACAAAAGACACAGGCAGAAGGGGATAGGAGAAGTACCAGGAGAAACAAAGGCAGGGAAGTCAGTAAGGAAGCCAAAGCTCAGACAGAAGAACACATTGCAAAATCAGTGGGTAAGGACAAACCTTTACAGGTACATAAGTGAAAAGAAAGACAAAGGGAGGGATAGTGAGACTGAAGGGGAGGATGGGAGCCGCGTGGAGGATGACAACAATAAAGCTGACATATTGAACAGGTATTTCTGCTCAGTCTTTACTAAGGAAGAGGGGTAATGGGTCTGAAGGAGTACAAGGGGTGAGAATGGTGCAGAAATGGACACAGTCCCTTTACACGAGAAAGGGTCCTGAAGGAACTGGAAGTAATAAGAGCTGATAAAGCAATGGGGCCAGATGGGGTGCACCCAGGGTCCTAAAGAACTAAGAGAGGTGGTGGCTGAACCTCTGGCTATCCTGTTCAGCCAATCACTGGAAACAGGGAGGTACCCAAAGACTGAGGACAGCAGATGTAGTCCCTTATACAAAAGTGGGAACAAAGAGGAAGCAGGGAACTACAGACCAGTCAGCCTCACCGTTGTGTGGAAAGATCATGGAAGCACTACTGAAGGAGAGATTGGTGGAACATCTGGTTGTCAATGGACTACAGGACCCAAGGCAGCATGGTTTCACCAGGGGAGGTCATGTCAGACCAACCTCATTGAATTTTTGACTGGGTGACTAGGGAGGTGGATCAGGGGAGGGCAGTGGACATGGCCTATCTGGACTTCAGCAAGGCCTTGACACTGTGCCACATAGAAGACTATTACACAAACTGGGGAATATGGGTGGGCAGGACAGTAGTGTGGTGGGTAGGTAACTGGCTGGGTGGCAGGACACAGAGGGTGGTGGTAAATGGCTGTCACTCCACAGAGGAAGAGTAACCAGTGGGGTACCACAGGGATCAGTGCTGGGACGGTCCTATTCAACATCTTCATCAGTGACATTGCACAGGATCTAGAAGGCAGAATTTCACTGTTCGCTGATGACACAAAGCTCTGTAACAGAGTAGACACACCAGAGGTGTAGACAGAATGAGAAGGGACCTGCAGAAACTTGAAGAATGGTCAAGGGTTTGGCAGTTGAAATTCAATGCAAAGAAGTGCAAGATAATGCATATGGGGCACAAAACCCTGGCACAATATATCAGTTGGGGAGTGAGGATATAGCATGCACCAAGCAGGAAAGGGATCTTGGGGTTGTCATCTCTGATGACCTCAAGGTAGGGAAACAGTGTGACAAGGCATCAGGTAAAGCAAATAGGATGCTGGGATGTATAGGCAGAGGCATCACCAGCAGGAAAAGGGAGGTCATAATCGCTATACAAGACACTAGTGAGGCCCCACCTGGAGTACAGTGTACAGTTCTTGGAGACCATACCTACGTAAGGACATAGACAGGGTAGAGAAGGTTCAGAGGAGGGCAACAAAGATGGTGCATGGGTTGCATCACAAGTCCTATGAAGACAGGTTGAAGGAACTGAACATGTACTCCCTGGAGGAGAGGAGAGAGAGGGATATGATAGAGACATACAAGTATCTTACAGGGAGGAACAGGGTGCAGGAAAACACCATTTTAAGCGAAAAAGATGTTTCAGGACTAGAGGGCATGGGATGAAGTTGGAGGGAGGACGATTCAGAGGAAACATGAGAAAGAATTTCTTCACAGAACGGGTGGTGGACAAGTGGAACACCCTGCCAGAGGAAGTGGTGGGGCTGAAACAATCACGGGATTTAAGAATGCATGGGATAGACATAAAGGAATTCTAGAGGGCAGGGGTAAGGGGAAACAGACTTCTAGGAAAACAAACTGAACTTACAAGCTCAAATGGGCAGACTAGGTGGGCCATAGGCCCTTATCTGCCGACAATGTCTATGTATCTATGATACGGCTGCCAAGCCTGCCACCAGGTGGATAACAACCTGCATGAGAAAAAAAAAAGATCTACTGTTATGGCGGGTAACTGTTCTTTCTACCACTTTTCAGTTAGTTCAGTTATGGTCTACTTATCACATAGGTCTGGACAGCAATTGACCACTAAGATTATTGTTCCTTTTGGTAATGATTTTATAAACTTAAATTACCACATGGTCATATGACTCGATAGCACCAATCACAGTGCAGAATTCGCAACAAAATGTGTTGACTGAAACACGTAAGAAATCCACCTCTCTGAGCTGGGTTGATTTTAATATTTTTAATAAGGAAGAGTTCTGTGAGAGCTGCAGTTTATGCAGGGAATGCAGTAGCTGGGAGGACAGTTTAGGAACCACAGGAATGTGGAACCACCTCAGAAGTAAGCATTATAAAAAGTGGCTACAGTTTAGGAAAAAAGGCAGCAGAGAATAGTAATGGGAGTCCTGGAATTAGCCAAAGTGGTTATGGTGATTTAGAAGAGGAGGAAGAGACTGAGGAGCAAGAGCATATACAGTACTGGACAATATCCATTCTGAGGGCCATCATCAAACTAATGCTCTGCCTTCTCTCCATAACTTGAGCTGCTGAAATATGCTTCTGTTCTTTCTGCTTTAATGTCTTCCTCTCTTGAGTCTTACCTTCGACAAGCTGTGCAGCACATTTTACGACAAATATGCTATGCAGCTCTGTCACTCACTTCAGTCTAACTGCCCTTCACTGATGGAATGGATGTGTTCAATGAATTGTATGAATCACTGGGCACGTAGTTGGCTTTTCCACACCAAACTTCTTTTAAGCAAAAAAATTGCTTTGGAGAAGCAGAAGTGATTGACTTTCCTAAAGAGATACCTGGAAGATTTCGGTCACAGACCTAGGCAAATGTAAATTTGGTTAATGGCTCAACATGTCAGCCTAAAGAGGATTAATGGACCTTGGAGAAGAATAGGTAGAAATAAAGGCTGTAATAATTTAGATTATAGGAGAGGAGGCAGGCTCTGCTGTTACAAAAATTATATGGCAGTATCATGATCAATCTACACAAAGGGTGGATCAGAGGTATCCCAAAAAATTTCTGACAGGATGTGAGTGGTAAGGGCATGGG
Organism: Neoceratodus forsteri; assembly: GCA_016271365.2. Classification (NCBI taxonomy): domain Eukaryota; kingdom Metazoa; phylum Chordata; order Ceratodontiformes; family Ceratodontidae; genus Neoceratodus; species Neoceratodus forsteri. The sequence continues at coordinate 25,414,662 of CM057453.1, forward strand.
TGCCTTCACTGTGTTGGGCGAGTAACAGGACGTTCATTTGAATGGCCCACACAGAACTGCATACTTTGTTGAGGATAGGCATTTGCTTTGGGGAAGGAGAGTCTCAGATACTTTCCCCACATAACACTGACCTGATCCTGTGAAAATATCTGAATTTATTCAGGCATAGGCTGGACAGTGGGGGTATCCCTCAGTTATATCACATTTGCCTCTACTCAAAACCTCAGCAACTGTCTGCATGTTGCTTTTCAGTTCTTTCCTAGAAAATCAGTATTTTAATGTTTTTGATATGCATCCTGGGAAAAGAATCAATAGAGATGGCGAGCATGTAATAATTGAAAGTCCCCAGGAGAAATAGGAGTCCATGCTGTTATAAACACATTCACTGTGATAGTGTCGGGGAAACATCTGCATATAGCACACAGGGTGGAACAGTGTGATCAAAATAAATTTCTGATATGATGAGTGTGCTGGGGGCATGAGTGCCTTCATTGTTTTGGATGAGCAACAAGACACTCTTTTGATGGACCCACACGCAACAGAATTTTTTTTTTTTTTTTTTTGAGAAAAGCTAGTTCAACCTTTCTTTTTAAAAATTGGTTGTACCATAGGAAAGCTTTCTTCTGCTGATATGCAATTTGCATTCCAACCAGGTGGATACAATTGGTCCTTAGGTACTGTATATTTATATATTAGCTTTTGTTGACCAGGTAAATACATTAGTCAATAACCATGCCTATTTTCAGGCATGACCCAGGAGAGTACAATGTACAAACTTCCAAATTATAAAGGTGTAGCAGCAAAACTATTGTTAGGGTTTAGTGAGGAGTTTCAAGTTAAACCCTGATTTTTTGCATCTTAATAATGTTGCCATCCTTAGGCAAAACAACCTGAAATTTGGCACATCTGTCATCGGTCTCAGGATCTCCGGAAACAAAGATAAGTCTGAAACAATTGAGAGCACTGCAGCAGCTACGCAAAAAATACTTTTATTCGATACAAAAGTAAAAGGGGTTTGCCCACGCAGTTGGATGGCTTTTTTTGTACTTTGTATTGAATGAAAGTATTTTTCCAGTAGCTACTGGAGTGCCCACAATCTTTTTGGACTTGTCTTTGTTTGTGAGCACCTGCCATTTCATGAAACACACCCAGCCTCTTTGGCTGTCCAGGATCCTGATGGATCGGGTGATTCTAAAGTCATACTCATATGCATCTTACTCGTAAGCATCTGAAAACAGCAATGTTTCCAGGTTTGAAGATCTTCATTTACTCACCAATAGCACAAGAATGGCTTAGAGGCGAAGCCTGGAATTTTCATGATTGTTTCACTGTGTCCCAAGGGGGACCTTTGCTAGGTTAAATGAGCCAGAAGTCTGTAGTTTTTAAATAGATAAAATAAATGGGTGGACTTTTTTATGCATTCTTGTTTCCATTTTTTTTTTTTTTTTTTTTAAGTTTTCTGGATAAAGTGTGTTTTGGGAAAGCAAAGGCTGTTTCCATGATTCAGGTTTCAGTGACCTGCAAAATTTTACATGTCATGAAAACTCAGAAAAAAGGTTGTCCCATGTTGTTGAATATGTAAAAGGTTAGTTTTCCTAACTTGATTTGTGTTTTATAACATATTTAATTTTTGTGACTCAGTTGGGTTTTTGGTGTTTAATATTTGTGTGAAAAAGTATGTTTTTGTGATTCAGTTTTGGGTTTTGTAACATGTTAAATGAGTTTTTGGGACTCTGGTTATGATTTTTCATAAAATTATCAATGGTTTTGGTGACAGGATGGTGTTAGAAGGAATATTCTTGTTTAATTTTTGGAGTTGAGGAAAGCCCTGCTACTTCACATAAGTCTGCTACAGGTCTGATTTGTGGGCCTTGGGTCAGGACTACTTCTTTGCAAAATAGCCCAATGGGCTGTATGCAGAATCTACTTCTAGTTAGGCAAGAGGGCCTTAGGATGGAAATGCTTCTTTGTGTAAGGGCCTTACACTAAGCAAGCCATAATTCAGTTGTCAAGAGTGTTACTATACAATGTTCATCATTGGATTTAAGTTGTTCTGTTTCTTTTTCAGAACATAAGGAAATAAATGGTAAAAAATATGTTAATGCATCCATTAGGGTTGAATCACAAAGCATCAAAATTAGGGAAATTAAAAAAAAATGAATGATAATAAGGGGGTCACCAGGGTTTCAAAGTTGGGGGGGGGGCTAATGCCCCTTAGTCAAAATCCTAACAAAGCTGGGGGGGACAGGGCATACCCCCCTTGAAAATGTTCAAATTTTACCTTCAAATAGTGGCTTTTCCTGCATTTTAGTGGTGAAAAATATGTTTGAGAAGCCTAGTTATCAGCCATCTATTTAATGTGGAAAAATGTGGTTACGGGTCAACCGAGGACAGGTTACAGGAGGACCCCAGAGCAAATAAGAGACCAGAACAGCCATTATCCCAGCAGAGCTGCTGGAAAGGTTACAGTTCCACACAAAAATATTGTTCTTGCCACCCCCCCAAGCCAGCCAAGCCAAGCGAAGCCACAGCACACACAGTATTGTTCATTGTTTGCTCACTGCTGCCTAAGATTAGAACTTTTCATTCCAAATCCAGTTCCACTAAATATTGTTCTTGCCGCCCCCGGGCCCCCGAGCCAAGCCAAGCAAAGCCACAACACCACACACAGTTACAGTATAAAAGATGTACCTGCCTGTCTGCGGCTGCCAGCAGCCATCCAGTGCCATTAAAATTCCCCGCCAGCAGGGGATGCCAAGCTGAGATGTGACCCGACTGGAATTAATCAGAATGAAATGAAAAAAAAAAAAATGGCTGGGTCGATGATGACTCCATCACGCACAGGACATTGGTTATTTTGTTTCATCAAGTGAAATCATAAAAACAGGACTTATTCCATGGCATGGAATAAGTCCTGTTTTTCCTAGGATGTGTGAAGACTGAAAGGTGGTTAGGTGATTGAGTTAAAAAAATATATTTTTTGTCAGAACAGCATCTGTGATATAGGATAGATAGACTACTGTCCATCTGCTTAACTGCAAGTGCAACTGACTCTTTTTCTGCAAGTTCTATTGTCTGTCTGGATTAATATTATGATATGCATAGTGTCTGATTAAGAACACAGGGCAGTGAATGAGTGAAATTAAATGTCCTTGCAGTCTGCAAGGACATTTCATTTCACTCATTCACTGCCCTGTGTTCTTGTATGCATATCATAATATTAAGATTTCAGACACGACAGTTAGACAGATGATCAGATCTAAACGGACTCTAATGAAAAATGTGTTATTATTACTACAGTACATTCATTGTTTCTTACATTTTTTTCCGATGTTGGGGCCACCGAGAGAGCAGAGGAGAGAGGCTAGGAGAAGACAGGATGGAGGATTGGAGAATCGGACTCGGAGAGAGCGTGCTCACTGCTCACTGCTCAGCTCAGCTCAGTGTGAACTGAGCTCTCTCCGAGGCAAGCTGCGCATTTCTCAGAAAGAAACTTGTTTAGTTAGGGCTCGCGCTACTGCCTTGCGACTGTGTGAGTCAGTCTGCTCGCTACTCTGTCCCTCGAGTCCGACGTGAGTCAGTCAGATATTTTCCTAAACTTTAGTAGTGAGTCGTAACTTGCAAGGATTGGAAGTCAGACACACAACCAATAAAAAAATACGTATATGGCTACTGCTATTTATTTATATTTACTGAAAATGATCGGGGGGGCTTTAACTTAGATTGGGGGGGGCTGTAGCCTCCCCAAAATCAACGTGGTGACGCCACTGGATATAAGCCTCTGGATCCTTGGGGAACTGGTGGTTTGCTGTTCTTTAGGGTTTGAACGATAATGTGACACAGTGTTAAGATTACCCTAATATCGGCACCCTCTATGCAAGCATTGCTGTGTCAGTGTTTTGTGTTGTCTGACAGGACACTGAAATATTAGAGTAATACCAACACTGCATCACATGATTGTATCATTCAAACCCTAAGGAACACCACACAACAGATTCACCAAGGTTTCAGAGACTTTCAGCCCTAATTCTTTCATTTTTCTACCTTTGATGCACTGTGTATCAACCCTAATAGATGCATTAATGTAGTATTTTTTTTTTTTTTCGCCATTTATTTACTAAATGTTTGTAGCAATATTATGGGCTTGTTTTGTTCATTTATTGCTGCAAAGGCACTCAGATCACCTACTATATTACAATACATAAAGCACCCTAGAGCACACAATACTGTACATAAAACACTGAATATACTCACCACTGAAGCTGGAAGACAGAAGGTCATGGATAGTAGTCGCACACAAAAAACTTATGCTAATGCTCTGTACTGAATTATATTGTGGCACTAGAGGGATATTGTAATGTTTAGGTGCCATCTTTTTTTTTTTCCCAAATGAACTTTATTGAAAATTTTCATAGGTACAACACATGAACACTGTACTATGAGAAGACATACTTACAAAAAGGAATGGGGTACAAAATCATAGGGACTACATACAAAACCAAACATTTTGTAATACAATATTTTTAACATAAAACCTCTCTGTCTTGGTGCACAATTCATCACCACTACTGTTGTTCCTGATTCATAAATAATGCCACAACTCATTTCCTTTACTTCATTTTACTTTGTTTCCTTGCCCCTTCCCACTGTTCCACCAATAGATATGTAAACTCTTAACCTCACCTTCATCCTGTTACAGAGCACTGATAAGCCTTGACAGCAGGTCCCCCGAGAAAAAAAAAAAACAGGACGGAAAAGGAAAAAAAGAAAAACTCACAGTTTGTCCCATAGAGGAGATAGAAGAGCTGACTCCCCCCTCTGGCAACGGAATCTATGGGGTGTTGTAAACCCATCTTCGCAGGCAGCAGGTTCATGGAGAGGTATGAGAGAGCCAGAAAAAGGAAAGCAAGAATATTCATTAATTGAAACAGCAGGTTATAGACATCATGGCAGCTCACCTAATTGGTCTAGAACTGTATTATTAGAAGTTTTATCAATATAGGAGAAGTATGGGAGCCAGCTCGCCTGCACATTGTCTGTGGTATGCCTCAATTTGGCAGTCATCCATTCCATTAGCAATGTTTGCTTACAGTTATTCAACCACCCTGCTACAGCCACTTCTGAGTTATGGCCTTTGTAGCTGCTGCCACCAGGATGGAGGATGGAGTATAAATATCTATTGTTCTTTGTTTTATCCCTGTGGATCGGAGGCCCCACACCAAGTGTTGAATACCCTATGAGGGGGTCTATTTCTAGAATCTCCCCAACCCCTTGGGATACTTCTGCTCAATATTGTGTTAGTTTTAGGCACCCCCAAAATACACGATCATGACTGGCATGTTGCATACATTCCCTCCAGCATTTGTCAGCATTGGATGCCACAAAATGAGCTGTTATTACCTGGGTTTTGAAAAAATTGCTAAGAACCTTCCAGCAGCGTTCCGACACCCATTTGAAACAGTGGTGTTCTGTGCAAGATGCTAACATAAGTCCCAATCCTTCTCCTCCATGACCACCCCGTTTCTTATTCCCATTTTTGCTACATCTTTCTCTTTGTTGTGTAAGACACTGATGGGCAGGTTTTATACCATGTTGAAACTAGGGTAATCTGGGAGTGGGGAGAAAACTGGTTAGATGTGTCAAGAGCTGGCTACAGGATAGACAGCAGAAGGTAGTCATGGGAGGTGAACTATCAGAGCTCAGAGCTGTGACTAGTGGGGTCCCACAGGGCTCGATATTGGACCCAGTGTTGTTTAACATTTTCCTTGCCGACATATTGGATGTGATAAAAAGTAAGATCAGCCTCTTCACAGGTGACACTAAGATTTGTGCAGAAGTGGATGGGGAGGGGAGGTGTTAGAGTACTCCAGGAGGATTTAGCTAGACTGGAAATCTGGTCGAACACATGGCAGCACATGGCAACTAGAGTTCAATGCCAAGAAGTGAAAGGTCATGCGCTTGGGGGCCAAAAATCCCGGGAATAGTTACTAGTTGGGTAGTGTGCAGTTATCCACATCAAAGGAGGAGAAAGATCTGGGTGTACTAGTGACAGGGGAAATGAATCACTCAGCTCAGTGCAGGAAGGCAGTGGCAAAAACCAATAGAATGCTGGGGTACATCGCAAGGGGTATCATCTCTAAGAGAAGGGAAGTCGTTCTGCCCCAGTACAGATCCCTGGTGAGGCCACATGGGGAGTACTGCATACAGTACTGGCACCCCTACTTAAACAAGCATTTGTCAATGCCGAATGTTGTCACACTGGCATGGGCATTGGCAGTGCCGGAGCTAGAGATGCATAATAGGAATGGCAGTAAAGTATTGAAGTGACGCCAACCCCACCCCCACCCTGTGGAGAGCGACAGACATTGGGGTGTGCCTTTGGGTTGTCGGCTATAACGCTCATGCCATTGTACCTCACTCTACCCTGTAGACACTGACAAGTGTCGGAGTGTGCTTTGGGGTCTTTAGGCATTGTACTTACCCCATTCCATAAAGAAATACGCTGACATGGGTGCAGTGTAGGAGTGTGGGGTGAACTTTGTGGCCGAACAGTGCAATGCACACCACAATGCTTGTCAGTGGCTGCAGGGTAGGGGTGGAATGGCGTGAGCATTACATCCGATGATCCCAAGTCACACCCCTGATGCCTGTCAGTCTGTATCGAGTGGGGTGCTACAGTTGGAAACCCTAACACCATAGAAGTGTGGTGGTAGTTTCACTCCACATTTTCAACATGGGCTGCTTGTCAGGCCACCTCATGAACAGCGGTCACTTTGTTAGCTGAAAGGTGGTTTTGCATAGCGGCTGTGCCATTTGGCGACAGAGGGACGAAAACACATTTTTGGGCAGGATGTGGAGAATGACAACTGTATTGTTCATGAGGCGGTGTAAAAAAATGGCAACATTGAAAATCTGGAGTAACGATATAAAATATTGGTGAAGCAATGAGCATGCATAGAAAGTGTGCAACACACGTCCATAACCCAATTATTGTTGAGAGTTTGTTATCCACATTTTTAACATAGGCAGTTTGGGACCTCCCCTTATGAACAGTGGTGCTGCGATTTTGTTAATCTGTCCCAAAAGTTGATTTCCCATAGCGACCATACCATTGTGCCCTACAGGTGCGGAAACACATTTTGGGTAGGATGTGAAAAATGACAACTGTACTACTGTTCATAAGGAGGTGTGAAAAAATGCCAGTGTTGATAATCTGGCATGAAAATATTGCAAATTTGTGAAATTACAAGGGTGCGTGGAAACTGCAGAACGCAAGCTTGCAACACAGTCATTTTATGGACTTTCAGCACCAAATTTCTAACATAGACATTTTAGGACCTCTGCTCATGAACAGTGACACTGTCATATCCTCAAACTGTCCAGAAAAGTGATTTTGCACAGCGACCGCGTTATTCTGCGCCGGTCATGCTAAAACACATTTTGGCCAGGATATGTAAATTGACAGCTGCACTGTTCTGTTCATCAGGAGTCAATCAATCAATCAATCAAAATCTTTATTTATTCAGGCGAACATCATTGAGCAAAGCTCATTTACAAGATGGACCTGATTGGTCTTAACAATATAAGGTTACAGTTTTACACAAAAAACAAGGTACTGATTGAATATAAATACAAAGATTTATAAATGAAACAGGTATACAAATATTTACATATGTACAAGGCAATGTGACATTGGATCTTGATTATACTAAAAATGGAAGAAACAAACAGTACTGGAGGATAAAGCTGGTGATGGGACTTTGGGGATCATTTTGTACAAAGTAGGTTGAGAGAAACTAGAAAACAAAGATAGGGGCAGCAAAAAAGGTAGGGGAAAGAGGGGTTGTGAGAGGACTAGGCCTTATGGAAGCAATTGCGTGATTCTGGGAAGAGACTAGTGTTCAGCTTTTTGAAGGATGTTAATGGAATGAGGGTATCCAATTTCAAGGTCTTTTGAAGAGAATTCCAGATAAGTGCTAGGGAATAGCTGATTGCAGCCCTTCCATACCGGTGCAGGTAATAGGAATCTTCAGCATGATGAGTTTATTGATCCTTAGGGCGTAAGGCCTGGATATGATCTGGTTGAAACAATCTGAAATGTAGGATGGGAGTTTGTTTGTCAGAGCTTTGTAGATCCAGACAGCAGCATTTTTGTTTCTTCTATGGTGTAGGGATGTCCAACTGACTGCATTGTAGAGAGAGCAATGATGGGTGCTGAAGGGAAGATCTGTAATGAATCTAAGAGCTCTATGATACAAGGTGTCCAATTTATTTAAATGGGAGAGGAACAGTGACCATAAAGGAAGTCAGCGTAATCAATGAGGGATAGGAATGATGCCAGGATTAATCTTTGTTTGGAGTCTCTGGTCAGGTAGTGTTTGATCCTATAAAATAGGCCAAGTCTCTGTCTAAGCTTTTTCAGGAGCTCTTCAATATGGCTAGTATAGTCAAGTTTATTGTCAATCCAGACTCCAAGATATTTGAATTTGTCCACATATTCCAGATTTTCACCAAGGATGGTAGATAATTGGGGGAGGGTGACTGATGGGACAGTGGAAGAGAAGCTCTTGGTGTAAAGAACATAGCTTCGCTTTTCTTGGCATTTAATAGTAGTTTCTTTTCTAGTAATTTGTGCTGCAGGAGGGAGAACTCAGATTGTAAAAGTTCACAGGCTTTTGATGGTGAAGGATTACTGACATATAGGACAGTATCATCTGCAAAGAGGTGAATATTAGATTGTGAGAGATTGGAGTCAATATTGTTGATGTAAATGGCAAAGAGGATGGGGCCCAAGATGGAACCTTGTAGTACACCTCTTAGGAGTGGTTTAGAGGTAGATAGGTCACCTTCATTTTTTGGAGTTGTGGAGAAATGCCAATTTTGAAAATCTGGAGTGAAAATATTACAAATTCACGAAGTTATGAGCGTGCGTGGAAACAGCGCAACGCACACTTGTAAAACAGCCATTTTTCGGATTTTTCCCACCAAATTTGCAACAAGGGTTTTTTGAGAGCCCCCCTCATGAACAGTGGCACTGTCGTTTCATTAATCGGTCCTGAAAGGTGATTCCTTGTAGTGACCGTGAAATCACCTTTCAGAGCCAGTTAACGCCATGATAGTGCCAGAATTCATGAGGAGGGGTTCCAAAAACTCCATGTTGAAAATTTGGTTCCAAAATTCCAAAACATGCCTGAGATATGCATCAATGTTGAAAAAAACCCTATTTATTCCATTATACAGCTTACCAGCATTTCCTCAGTTCGCGGTCGGCTTTGAAGGATGTGTCCCCCGGTCCACCGGCGATCATCGCGCTTGGACTCAGAGAGGTAAGTATGGGGGTGTGGGGAGGCAGGTGTGCAGTGGTGGGTGGGTTGTGGGAGGGGGGCAGACTCGAGGACCGCTTTTTAATGGGTTATAAAAACAAACAACATCGGGGACTTTTTTTTTTTTGCAGGGGCTTTGGCACGCTGGGTTGGGCTCCTGCATGCCACCTAAGTGTTTTGTGGGGAGATGCTGTAGCCGGATGGTGGATTGGGCACCCCCGTCGGCACACAATGAAAGCGGGGGGGCAAGAGCCGAGGGGGAATGGGCACCCCTCAGCACCTCAGCACATAACAAATGGGATGCATTATGCCAGTGGGGAGTGGGCTCCCCCATTGGCACATACATTGGGGGCAGGGCATGCTGACAGGGGGATTGGGCACTCCCGAAGTTGGCAGTATAGCATGTAGTGTGCCGCCATGTTCATTTTGTTTTCATCACTAGGGAAAGCACGTCGGGAGGTCCGCTGCGTATGACAAGCTTAGCTCGCATTGCAGCGGAACTTTCATTTGATCTCATCACCACATTAAGTATGCATGGTGTGGCATCAGCACGCAGGCTGATTGGGGAATGAGGGACGCACCTACTGATGCGTGCCCTGCATTCACCCAACAGCGACTGCGCCTCCAAATCTGCACTACCGCAAGACGTTGTCTGTGCAAGTGTGCCAGCATAAAAAGAACATCACACTAATGGAGGGGTGCCGCATATGGCAACAGAAATGATCCTAGGCTTGGAAGATAAACCATATGAGGAGAGACTGAGGGAGCTCAATATATATTCCCTGGAGGACAGAAGGGAGATAGGGGATATGATTGAGACCTTCAAGTACCGCAATGGCATAAACAGAGTAAGCACTGGGAATATGTTCAAGTTAAAAGGTGAGAGTGAAACCAGGGGACACAGTCTGAAACTGAAAGGAGGAAGATTTAGGAATGAAATGAGGCATTGTTTCACAGAAAGGGTGGTTACAGGAAGGAATGCACTGCCAGAGGAGGTGGTATCATTGAAGGCACTGAGCAGCTTCAAGAGGAGGTGGAACAGGATCAAAAGGAGGGTCCAGACTAAGGGTGGATGGGGGGTGTGTATGTGTGAAGAATGCAGGAGGTAATGAGGGGGGTCAAGGGGAGGGAGGGCACCAGCAGTCTAAATTGTTGAAGTGCTACACACCAGAGCAGACTAGATAGACCGAAATGGCCTGTATCTGCTGGCATTTTCATATGTTCGTATATATGTAGGTGTTGTGCCTGTGTGTGTCCCTGGAAACTTCCCAATAGTTGTCTGAGAGGACCCAGCTGTTCCAGCATTGCTTATGGTTTTCTCTAAAAGATAGCACCTGACCAGCAGATAACAGTAAAAATTTCAAGAGGGTATTTGAAACTCACTCTTAATGTCTGTAAAGGGCTCCACTACTCCATCTTTCAGTAAATCCCCAAGACTATTTAAGCCAGCTCTCTCCCATGTTTTACAGGTCAGGTCCACCCTCCCTGGGACAAACCTTTTGCTGTCCTAATGGGTGTTAGACTACAAATAGCTGGTTTTGTCCCCTCTCATCTGAGTAAGTGTCACCATGCCTCCACTGTTGTCCGAGTCTAGAGGGTTGGTGTATTACCTATCTCTGCCCTGTCAAAGACAATTCCTAACTGCATGATCATCTGTCCCTTCTAAGGTTACCCAGCTGACAGTCACTTCCAGCCTGTTAAGGTGCCATTCTTCAGATGTAGCATTAGTAAAAGCAGTTGCATGCATCTCTCCCCCCCTCCACCCCCAACTCCAGGATGCACATGTAAATGAACTGCCACAGATCTGTGTCCTTTCCTGGTAAAAAAAGAAGATAAGTAAATGAATAAAAATACATAAAATCAAACCCTAAAACATCTAAACAGCAGGTACTTCTTAACTTTATTGTGAAATTTGCCACTGTCCATGCTAGTCTGTCTTCAAGTGGCAGTGCTTCCTACAACTCTGGTGCAAAAAAAAAGTGAACCCCCACTCCCTTCAATATTTGGATGTGTGAGCCACTGCTAGCAGGCTCCCCGGTGCAGACCTTGCATTGTTGGTGGAAAGATACTGTAAGGCGTCAGAAAGTCAGAGAGTTTATAGGTCTTTCTTAGCCCATGTATCTTGAACTCATTCCAAGACATAACTGACTGCCAGCTCAGCTCACAGAGCACCAATATGTTGTGGGCAAATGGACTACACCCAGTTAATAAACTTGACACTGGACTGTGATTAGCTGAAGTCACAGAATGGGACTGTGACAAGGCCATCAAGAAGAGCACTGTAATATTCATGTCTGGAGACCACAAAGACATGGACTAGTGTTTCAAAGGCAGGCTGTGGAAGAAATCAGTACTGTATTACAACATTCTGAAAGTGATAGAAGGCCCTCATATAGTATGTACAGTTTTCTGTGTCTTATGGTTATATGGTTAAGAGCGCATTCTCAAGTTCATCATCTGAGACTACTGTGAAGCAAAGCCGAGCAGTTTTAGCACACAAAGGACCTGAGAGGAAATGCGTACATCCACAAATAGCATAATAACTGTGCATATAAGCAATATAAATCATGCTGCCAATTTCTGTTTCCAAGAAATAGAACTTGAAAGTAAAATCAAATTGTGTTACTTTGCCGAAAATTAGAGAATCCCTGTGTGGGAAAGAGACTCTGCCAGCTGAACTTAGAACATCAGAATTTTTATTTACATGAGACAACCTCAGATAGTTATAAAAGTAACTGGAGTGTTTAGAAATAAACAATCCTGGATGGCTAAGAATCATTCCATGATTTATAGACAGTTGCCAGTGTCTGCTCCCTCAGTTCTAGGCTACTATCTAGTCAATAATATGTACTATTATTATTGACGAGCTATCAGTGAGCACCACTAGTCAATAATATGTACTGTTAATATTGACTAGCTATCTATGAACACCACTTGTCAATAATACATACTGTTATTATTGACTAGCTATCAATAAGCATCACAAAGCTACATAAGCAATAAGTCACACTTAGGTGGGCGTTTTAAGGAAATGATGCATGCCGTGGGTGTGTTGTGAGGCAGGAGGTGCAGACATAGAGAATAATGGATAGGTTACAGTTTATTACCAGGGAGTAATACCGTCGAGAGGTTCTGGACACATGAACCTCGAGAGTGAAACTTGAGAGGTTCCAATGTGTCCAGAACCTTGAGATGGTTTGACTTCCTAGTAATAAACTGTAACCTATCCATTATTTTATTTAATATATGGATCTAATCTGGAAATGTTCCCCTTTTGTGTGGCGTAGGAGGAAATTTAAAACTTACAGTGCAGGCGAGGAAGTTTCCAGTTTAGGGCTAGATGAGTATGGAGAAAGCGGCTGCAGTGACTCGTCCACATCACCACATCGGTGGCCATAAAGAGGAAACGGTGGGTGGGTGGCTGATTCATCTAGAATCGAGAATGGGAAAGAAAATTGGACTACAGCTGAGGGGGGAAAAACTGTTCAAAACACAGAGGATTTCTCTCGCTAAGCGAGTGAAGGAGCCGCTATTTTTTCTATGCTGTTTCGCCGGCTATACAGGAAAAGCGGCCAATCAGAAGCACGCTTTTGAAGACGTTGTGAGGGAAAGTTGCGCTTGCGTGGTTGTCTTTTGCTGGTAATACTATCGTTGAGGCCCCGAATTATAGTATTACCACTCGTGAACGATAGTATTATCACTCTTGAAGTGTAGTATTATCACTTCGAAAGTGATAATATTACTGAGAATTTTTTGTATGCTTTTGTAGCATATTAAAATAGAAATCCATATATTAAAAGTGTTTTCAACCATTCAGGAAGTGCATCAGTTTCCCACAATGTCCACCCTGAAGTGACTCATTGTACTTATAAAATGGTCTTTTGTCACCAAACCATGAAAAGGCACATCTGTGGGATCTTGGCTTTCTTCCCTCCAAATTTCAGCCCAAAAGACCAAACCGTTCTTTTGCAGCAGGGTGGCAAAGATTTCCTATTCTTTTGGGTATAGTATCACAAAGTAGTGTCTTGATTTGCAACACTTTCGCAAAAACATCACGAAAGTGTCAAACGTGCGACACTACTTTGCATCACTACTGTTTACAAAAATTTAAAAAACATATTTCTGGAGTGTTTAACCCCCCAAAAAAGACATAGCTAGCATCCTCAGGACTCAACTAGGTGAATGCAGCAAGAATTGTGTCCCTAGAGGGTCCCAAATTTAAATGCCAAGGATTTCTGTGACCACCAACTGAAAACAAGATGGTGGATTTGTGACACTACTGGGGTCATTTGCGACACTAAAAACTGCATTTGTGACACTGTCAAACTTTTTGTTAACTTTCCCCTTTGACTATAATGGGAAACTTGATTTTTGAATAACTTTTGAACTGTTTAATATTTTTTTATGAAATCTTTGAAAGGCACATCGGGGACCCTGGCTGCATGTTCCTGGAAGGTTTTGGACTGGTCGTGCAGACCGTGCGACCTGTAGGAATGAGCAAAGAATGCCCAAACATGCGTAATTACCACATTCTCCAGCACTATGCAGCTCCGCAACTGTATATCCAACCATTAAAAACTTGGCAGATCCACAGATCTGTGGTACTGCTCTGTGCATGCCAAATGTCAGGCAAATCTGTCATATGGTGGCAAAGTTATTAAGCTGCCAAATGTCAGAGTTTAACCTTAAATGTGGTACTCAACCCTAACTATAATGGCACTACCATGAAATTAGACATGTAAGCTGGCCCGTCGGTGCAGTGGTTGGATTTCTGCTTGTGATGCCGGCGACCCAGGTTCGGGAGCAGACTCAGGTCACTGGAGGGCCAGCCGGGGAAAAGGCTTGAGCGCCCCAGGACTGCTCACCTCTCTAGGGGAGGGAGGACAGGATCTGCAGCTTGTCTGACCCGGGCAGAGGCCTGAGGGACAGCAAGCTGGTAGGACAGACCAATGGGTGCTGTGTGGTGGACATCGACATAACACCTTGATATCAGGGCTCACACCACACAGAAGAAAAAAAGGGGAAAAGCACCACCGGAGCATGGGTAGACAGAGCTCCAGTGCCTGCCCTGATTGCAACTGCCTGCCTGACCACCTGGGGACCCAACAAGACAAGAAGATATTGGGGTGTCCTGGCCCCGCCCTGTACTGCCTGGGGGGTGTAAACATGGTTCCATGGAGGATCTTCCGGGGATTCAGGTAGGTCAGTCATGGGGGGCACATAGGATTCTCCCGAAGAAGCGTGGCAGGGGTAAGGAGGAGAAAACTAGAAAGTTAAAAAAAAAAAAATGAAATTATATATGTATATAGGAGAGGGCTGAGCCATGGGTATGGTGTTTGGGGACTTGTCCAAAGCTTTTGATTTAGTGGAACATAATATTTTGTGAGACAGGTTGGGCAAAATAGGTGTAATGGAAGAACTTTTACAATAATTCCTTTCATATTTAGTAAATTGCTCTTAGTAACAGTGGGAGGTAGAAATTCTAAATTAGTCCCAATAAACTGAGGAGTCCTACAAGTGTTGATCTTGGGCCCTTTAATGTTCCTTATTTACTTAACTAAACTTTCAAATCATATACTTCATACAAGAACAAAATTATATGCTGATGACACAGCATTAGTGGCGGAGGGAGTTGATTCTAAAGAGGTTGAAAACAAACTCCAACTTGATTTTAATAATTTACAAGAGTGGTTCTTGTCTTCAGATTTA
Organism: Neoceratodus forsteri; assembly: GCA_016271365.2. NCBI lineage: Eukaryota > Metazoa > Chordata > Ceratodontiformes > Ceratodontidae > Neoceratodus > Neoceratodus forsteri. The sequence goes on from CM057453.1 coordinate 25,429,694, forward strand.
ATCTTAATGCTAAAAATACTCAAACTATGTTTTTTAGCCCTCCTCGAAATAATAAATATAAGGAACTAAATAAACTTGAAATAAGGACCATAAATGGTTTGGTCCTTACACAGGTTCCAATTTATAAAAATCTAGGACTAAAGATTGATCAGTGTCTTACTTTTAGACATCACATTAACAAATTAACCAAAAAAATAAATATGAAAATAGGAGTTACAAGACGTGTATCTAAATATATGACAATAAAAGATTGTTTGATGGTGGCAAATCAATTGATTATTCCCATGATGGATTATGGAAGCCATATTTTTATCCATGTGAATAAAAAATCATTACATAAGTTAGATGTTACATACTGTATTATTTATAGATTAGCCAGATTCATATTGAAATGTGAATATAATACACATCATTGTAATCTTTATCAAAGATTGAGTTGGAATTCATTAGATACAAAAAGGGACAGAGCATGGACAATTTTATTGTTTAAAATTTAAAAACTGGAAAAACTATTAAGACTTATAGACACTCTTGATTGGATGAACCACAGCTTCCATTTAAGAAACAAATCTAGGATTAGGTGGCTCCTAAGGTAAAAAATAACTTCGGAAAGAAGACTTTAAAAAATAAGTCAGTAAATACATGGAACAACTTTCTCACCCAAATATGGACACTGGATATGACTGTTGCTGCATTTACATTAAATTTGAAACAAGACCTAAACCACATTTACACTTGTTTTGGATGATCTTCTTTTACTTGTTTAAAAATTTTAATGTGGCTTTTATATTGTCTATGTATAGATTTTTTATGTCTCTTAGTTCCTTATGTACCCAAAAGTCTTATTGCTTTTTGAAATTTTAACATGTACAGGAACACCCTGTAAACAGGATATTTATAGCCCTAATGGTGAATTTGCTTCTCAGATTTAAACATGTAGAAATAAAATGGTTTACTACTACTACAGATATAAAATTAATATGATTTAAAATTAGTTAAAAAAGTGATTTGACATATGGTTACATTATGATTGTGCATTGCTACAGTACATATTCATGTTGCTGTGATTCAGAATTTTATCTCCTATATCTTTTTATCCACCCACCCAGTCCTTGGCCCTGGAAGACCTCCCTGCCCTGGATGACCACCCATCCAATCTACCACTTCCCCTGCCATCTCTCTGGTGGGGATACTGCAGTGGGGGGCCTGAGTATCCCATGACCATCATCCTCATAGCCTCATAGTTTTTCCCTTACCACCCTCATCAACATGATGGTGTCACATAGACTTCAGGCGGCCTTGAATGTAAGCAATAATACCTGACAGGGTGGGCAGTATTGGGCAATGCCAGACTGCCCAGGGGCATAATGAGGCCCAACGCCACAGGCAGAGGGCTTTATAGCCCCTGGAAGGTCCAGTATTGCACAATACTGCCCGCCCTGGTGAGTATTATTGTGCTTAGAAAATGAGCTTTAGTTAATTTTTTTCATAACAATAATTTTATAAGGAAAAATTGGATAAAATATTGATAAAAATGAACAGAAATAGCAGCTTCCATAAAATAGTCCCTTTACTGGTTGCCACTAGAGGGTGCTTCTGTTTATGGGACCCCTTTTTATGTTGTCTTGCTCATGCAGTGCAGGCAACATATTGTGGTTGCTTCAGTGGAGAAGCGGGTTTTGTAGGTGCGGTCCTGCTGCAGCCAATGGTGCCACTGCTTTTTGTGGATGGGCTCTGTGGTGCCAATGGCATAGCACACTGTCTATGACAGCAGTTGAGAAATGTGCCACCACCTTGAAAGAAATTAGCCACTGCAATCAGGGAGCACCATGAGGCAGTCCCTGATTGCAGCAGCCAATTTCTGCTTGCCTCGTCTGGTGTCCCCGTCAAGCAACATGACGGCGACTTCCCTATCAGCTTCTCATAGTCCCCACAGAGGCTGAGGGATAGCCACCGCCTTACACAGTCCCTCTGAAAGCCGATGGGGTGTCCAAGTCCCCATGGCATGCCCTCCTGTTGACTCCACAGTCCAAGCCCTAATCCCATTGGCATAATGTACCCTCCATTTCTTGTGTGCCAAGGGGGTGCCCAATCCCCCTTGGCTCATGAAACCCCCCCAACTCTGCATGGCCAGCAGGGGTGCCCAATCCCCTGTCAGCTACAGCTCTCCCCCCAAAAAACACTCAGGTGGCACACTGGGAGCCCACCCCAGTGTGCCAAATGTCCCTGTAAAGAAAAATAAAAACATCCTGCAATGGTTTTGTGGATTTTTTAACCTGTAAAACAGAAAACGGTCCCTCGTTGAGTCTGGTGGCCCCACCTCCTGCCTGCGCTCACCCTCTGTGCACCCTGCCTCCCCACACACACCATCATGCCATACTTACCTCTGGAGCCCAGTGCGATGATCTTCAGTGGACCAGGAACACATCTGCACTCTTCAAAACTGACTGCAAACTGAAGAAATGCCAGTAAGCTGTATAATGGCATAAATGGGTGTTTTTCAACTTATGTGGATATCTCAGCCATTTTTTTGACTTTTGCCACCAAATTTTCAACATGGGGTTTTTGGGACCCCTCCTCATGAATTTAGTCACTGTCATGGTGTTGTTCAGTCCCGAAAGTTGATTTTTCGGTCACTGCATGGAATCACCTTTCGGGACTGAGTAATGAAATAACAGTGTTGCTGTTCATGAGGTGGCCTCCCAAAAAGCCTATTTTGTAAATTTGGTGAAATAATTCCAAAAAATGACTGTGTTACGAGCGTGCATTGTGCAGTTTCCACGCACACTCATAACTTTGCCAATTTGTAATATTTTCATTCCAGATTTTTAACATTGCCATTTTTTCACACCTCCTTATGAGCAATACAACGGCCATTTTCCACATCTTGACTGAAATGTGTTTTTGCACTACCAGCGCAGAACCTAACCCTAACAACCCACTCTGCAGGCAGCAAACCAGGCATGGGGATGCCTTGGGGTTCTCCAGCCTAACGCTCACCCCATTCTCACACACTGTACACATCTCAGCTTCTGTACTGATGGAAGGTGGTGAGTGTTAGGCTTGAGAACCCCAAGGTACATCCCCCCACCTGGTTTGATGCCTGTAGGGTGGAGGTGGGGTATTAGGATTGGGAACCCTAACACCTCATTTCCCTACTTTTATTATTTTAACCCAAACTGATGCATTAACTGAGTTTTTGCAAATAATTTCCTTACTTTTTTAGACTCTATAATTGTCTCCTCATTTGCCTGAGAGAGCACAGGGCTCTCCAGGCCCTGTGCTCCAATCTCTCCATAGATGTGTACATGTATGTTGGAATGGAGGCATTTCAACCAAAACAGCAACTAAAGTGTCAGCATAGCCTTGTTCTTGCCCCACTTCATGAACGCTGTGCTGAAAATGTTCAAATCCCTGCTGAAATGTCATTCCGTGTCACTGCAATGTCATTCCATGCCACAGGTGAGAAAACAAGTTTTGGCCAGGATTTGAAAAATGACAGCTGTCATGTTCATGAGGTGATGTAAAAAAATTGCTATGCTGAAAATTTAGGGTGAAACTATTTAAAATTACCGAGGTTAGAAATAAGCATAGTTCATTTTAAATGCATATGCATAATTTTGCCATTTATACATATTTTGACACCAAATTTGCAACACAGCCTTCTTCTTGAACAAAGGCAGTGAACATTTTCAAATCATGTACAAAAGGTGATTTCGCCAAGTGACTGTGAAACTGTCTTCCAGGATGGATTTGTGAAATACCAGTGCCATTGTCCATGAGATGGGGTCCCCAAAAGGCCACGTTGAAAATTTGGGGTCACAATCTGCAAACGTGGCCAAGTTATTCATCAAAGTTGAAAATCCCATTAAAATGCATTGAACCGCATTTACCTTAGTTTCTCATATTGCAGTAGCTGGTTCCAGCAGCAAGACATGTCTTCGATCCGAAAGTGGATCTTGAATGTGGGACCAGTTCAGGTGAGTGAGGGTGTGTGGGGGTGTATTGGGGCATGGGGGTGGTGGGTGCTGAGTGGGAGGTGGGGCTGGGGAGGTCAGATCAGTGAGGGACCATTTTATGTTTTGAAAAAAGAAACAATGAGGACCATTTTCTTTATTTCAGGTACTAAGACAGTGATCTGCAAGTGGTGGTGCCACTAGACACCAGGGAAATTTTTTTTTTTAAGGGGGACAATGATCAGTGGGTTGGGGTGCCACTAGACACCAGGGAAACAAAAACAGACAGGGGCAGATGTGTCATTTAGGGGTAGCCATGGGTTGCAATGGGGACCCCTATGACTTCTTTGCAACCCCTATGATGTCCATTGCAACCCCCAAAAAAAATTTAAAGCAAGGGATCCCTGGCATTTATTTGGTGGACTGAGGAGCCTTACAACCTCTATGATTCTTCTGAAATGATGCTACTGGATAGGGAATGGAGATTGTAGGGTTGAGGGTACCACTAGACTCCAGGGAAACACATGGGATAAATGGGTATGGGGATCAGAGGGTGGGGAGTGCCACTAGACACCAGGGAAATACATAACAGCACCAGGGATGGCAATCGGAATAGCAGTCAAAGATTCTCCCTTCACGAAGAGGGATCCTTTTTCATGACTTGTGATATAAAAAAAAAAGGATCACGCAGTCACAAAAAAAGATTTATAATATTAAAAAAAAAAGTTCTAGGGCATGTCTGCAACTATGAAGTGCAGAGTACACCTAACAGGGTCCCGATCACCCAGACAGATGTATTGGTGTCTCTCAAAGATGTCAGTTTTGTAGCTTTTTAATATTTTTTTTTTATTTGAAAAAATGGAAACAGGATGGTGGCAAATAAAAAAAGGAATATTCCAATATGAAACAGAATTCCTTTTTCATTTCATACAGCTGTCCTGAAGTGCTTACTGAGCATGATCAGAAATGTTTTTTTTATTTAAAAATTAAATAACTTTAAAACAGATTATTATTTTTTCACCAGACTAGCAAAAGGCACACCTGTGGGCTAGTCTCTTTCTACCCTGAAAACTTCAGGTGGAGATTCCAAACCATCTGGGCTGTAGGCAAGTTCAAAGAAAAGCCCAGCAAAGTCAATGAGCAAAAAATGACTTTTTCACCTCTCTGGAATGTAACTTGACACATCCAGAAATCTACTCTAGGTGACGGCACCTGCAAAGTTTCATGCAAATTCATTGAACAGTTGCAAAGTTATTAAAATGCAAAATCTGGGATTTAACATTAAAGTGCCTACGCAACCCTATCTATAGGAGTGCAACCGCTCTCCTATAGATATAGATATACATATATACTTGTAAAACACATATACTAGATGTACCACCAAAACTCCAAAAATTGGAAAACTCCAAAGGAGAGGTCAGTATACCCCACCTTTTATATAAAATGTTAGCTAGATTATTGTTATACTGATGATGAAGTGTGTGTATATGGTGACAAGTTATTGTACCTATGTCACTGCCAAATTCCATTGGCATGTATGCTTGTACGTTGCTTCTTGACAAAATAAACATAAAAAGGTACTAAATGTGTCCAACAGCTTCTAATTACTTTTGTCTGTCTACATATAAATTTAACTGCCATTTCTTTCCAGGGATCAATTTTTGCCATCAAGAGAGGACTTAAAACTGTTGACCTTAGTGAAATTACATAATCCTCTCATGGTATAAATGTAAATATAACCCATTCAGTTCATAAATATAGTCCACTAACTTTTGCAGTTATAAATGGAGATTTACAAATAGTTATTTATATTCACAAACAACTGTGTATGTGTCCCTATCATGTGCAACTTCATTTCTGGTTACATCATCTTAAGTAGTAACAAAAGGCACACTGCAGGTTACAATGCAAAAACAAATGGTCCCCATGTTTACAGAATAATTATCCAGTCAACTCACTAGGCAAACTCATGTTTTGATGCACATCTGTGAAATGAAAAAACTGCCTAGCTTAAAACTAGTTCAAGTACAAATACTGGCAACAGTGCTGATAACTGACAGAGCAAGTTTGTAAAACATAGAGACATATCTTAATCGTCGTGCATCATTACCAGACCCTCCCAAACTCCCAGAGTAATTGTATCTCTAACTGCCTCTGGTCATATGTTGTGAAAGAGTTTAAGAAAATAAGTGGCTAGTTGCTATAAGCATGACAAACAGTCCCAGAGAAGAAACCATTGCTGTAGAGTGCTGTAACAGAAAAAATAGGGTTTTATGTGCTTGGTCACCATAAATAAATATAAAATGGTTTACTTTCCTAACATTGGAGCTAGAATTTTGTAAATGATATTATTTACTAAAACACAGAATAAAGATAAAAAACATAATGTCCCATTCTAAAGATAATGTTGCTTTTGCAGAAAAAATATCAATAGGGACTTGGTGTAAACTCAAGTTTTAAAACAAAAATGCTTTGTATGTTTGCTTGCAAGGATTTCTAAAGACCAGTTAGGACTGGCTAATGATATGGTTAAGCCCGGACAGTTTGAATAAAGTAATGAATTAAATCAGCCATTTTTGAAAAACAAGGTAAAAATGTAAAACTCACCCAGTGCTCAAATAAAGTTGTCTATGGGAGTGACTCCTTAAGTTAATCTGGGTTCCCACACAAAGCCAGGATGACTGTAGTGGGGACTGTCAGGGAGGGCAAAGGTGTTTCCATGTGGATGCATTCCTGCTGGGGAATGTCTGACATTACACCAATCTCAGAGGGGCACCTGCTGGAAAGTTTGCAGTGTTGTACATGGGGACATTGGAAGGCCATGTGTTTCCATACACCCTACCCCAGGATGCTAGAGTGTCCATGCACAAGAGGGATGTGGGTGAAGGGAGTGTGGTAGAAAACAGAAAGGTAGCCCACTCTGCATGCTTACCTCCCAACTATTCTTCCTAATATCAGTGGACATGTGACCTCTCTCAATAGCTGCAGGAGAGGCCCCCCTCAGGCAGGGACAAGCCATGACAGAAAAAAGAATAGACTGCCTCCTCAGGGAGCCTGGAGGTGGAGGTGGCATTTGTAGGTGAGTTTAAGTTGCAGCAGGGTACAATTGTGGATCCACAGGAATGAAGTGGTAAAGGTCACATATGGAAGCAAAACAGAATGTGAGTGCAGTTACCACAGAGTTTTATAGAACTTTCTGATTATTATGTTTTGCATTGCTAAAATACACAAGCGTGTTTACACAGTTGGTCATATCCGATTAATTAGTGCACAAGTATATGACGTGTCAGCCAATCACAGGCCATGATTTCTTAAGCCCATTTTATAATTATTTCTTTATGACTTGTAAGAATTAACACTTGTTTGAGGGGTAAAAATAAAATAATATATAATAATAAAACAATAGATAGGAAATAATTTGTAGCAAGGCTGTCCATTCCATTAAGGGATTCCAGTGACATCATAAACCATGAGAGTGAAGCTTATTCTGAGATATACAAATCAGTGAGCCTGACATCCATGCTGGGCAAGGTTCTGGAATCCATTATTAAGGACAGAATAATGGATCACTTGATGAGGCCAAGGTTCTCATTCCTTGTTAGCATGACTTTATGAAGGGCACAGCATGCCAAACCAGCCTCATGACCCACTTTGAGGATATGACCTGGGAGGTGGAAAGGGGCAGGGCCATAGGCATAAGGCTATTTGGACTTCAGCAAGACCTTTGGCACTCTGGTACATGATACGTTTCTGGTAAAAATAAACCATCATGGTGTACATGAGGCACACACACCATGAACTGTTAACTTTCTTGTGGGCAGGAGGTAAAGGTTGATTGGCACTACAGGTTAAGGGGGTACTCAGTGATGTAACTTGGGAATCAGTGCTGGGGCCACTGTTGTTCAACATTTTCAGTAACGATCTGGAAGCTGGAGTCTCAAGCAGGCTGCTTAAGTTCACTGATAGCACTAAGCTTGCTAGGGTGGTGGACTCCCTTGAAGATGGGACACAAACTTCAAATGAGGAATTGAACAAGCTCAGCATCTAGATGGACTCCTGGAATCCTTGACTCAATGTAGCTAAATACACGGTGGTACACTTAGGAAGGAAAAACAGCGGTAGGACCAATACACTGGGTGAGGCACTTCTTTCAGCAGATCATAATGGAGGTCATGTTTACAAGACTATTGTCAGCTCCCACATGGAGTACTGTGTGCAGTTCTTGGCGCCTCAATAAAAGGGGCATTGATGCAGGGGAGAGAATGCAAGACAGGCCCACAAAACTGACCACGGGTGTAAGGGACAAAACTAAGAGGAAGGGCTGGGGATTTATTTTTTATTTATTTATTTATTTATTGAAGCATATCGGAATTAATACATTTGAGTCAGAGACTCCTTTACAAAGGTTCCATGTCATAGAATACAATACAAAGGCATACAGTGTCAGACATTACAGTGCAAACAAAGGTGCGAGCAACTATCACAACTTACAATTGGTACAGAGTATAGTACATACAGGCAAATTTGGTACAGGATATTTACAACATTCAGAAGCAATGAGGTACAGTGGCACAAAAAGCATATACAATGTACAGTAGTTACAGGGTTGACATACAATACAGCAGTTGTTATAGATAAGTATTTACAAAAGACATGTGCAAACAGCGCAATCCAGTGAGTGACAGTTTGTGGCCTGGGTCAGAGACAGAGGCCAGGTATAAGTACTCTGCAGGCAGGACCAAGAGGGGTCCATTGTCATATCACAGCAGTGGCTGTGGGGGGAGGGTCAGGTACAGTCACAGGCTGAGTCCTGTGAGATGTGGTTACGGAGAAGGGATTTGAACAGTCCCAGTGTAGATGCCATAAGGACTGGCTTGGGAAGTGAATTCAGCCAAAGGGGAGCACGGTACCTGAAGGGTCCTTGACCCATGGAGGTTTTACAGAGGGGGACCTGGTAGGACATTTTCTCTGAGTGATGGGTTCATCTGGTGTTATTAGGTGTGGGAAGCAGTGCCATAAGGACAGTCGGCATGAGGCCGGCTGTGATTTTCTTAGCAAGAAGACAGGTCTGGTATTTTAGGTGATCATCAAAGTTTAGCCAATTAGTACTGGCAAAGTGTATGCAGGTGTGTGTAAGTCAGTCACAGCCAGTAGCTAGCCTGCAGGCTTTATTCAGGGCAACCCTAATTTTGTTGAGGGATGTGTTGTCGGCAGCACCATAGATGATGATCTCATAATCTATGAGAGACAAGACAGAGGAGGAGATGGCTAGTTGTAGGGCTTCAGCGGGGAGAGACAGTGCTTGTAATGGTGGAGCAGACCGATACGCACATTGACAGCCGTACTAAGTCAGCGGATATGCTCATGGTACTTCAACAACAGTTTTGTATTAAATGTAGGAGATTAAGTCATAAAGTTTTGCTGGCAGTGAGAATAAGGCTTGAGTTCAGGAGCTGGTATCTTCAGTAGCTTTTGAGAAGGCAGAGTACCATTACAAGTTATTCAGTCAGTTAACTGAATGCATCTTGTTTGCAACTGAGAGGTTAAGAAACTACATCTCTCGGTCATGCATAGTACAATTCAGGCACTTGTAAGGGTGCCTTGGGGGTTGGGGGAGGGATTGGGCTAAGGACTGGTTGAAAAGATGAGGCAGCTCCTGGCACTGTGCCAGAGGCCTTGCGTATGTTTTACCTAAAAAGCTGTTTGTGAAGAAAATAGGTTGCTGGAGAGGGAGATGACTAGGGTGGCCACAGGAGTAATTTAAGTCATCTGAAGATGGCTGAAGGGATTCCTTTCTTTATTTTCATTAAAGCAGCATTAATGCAGCAGTCTAATCAAAATGTTTTTTCTAAAAAACTAGTTTCAATTACAGTTAATAAAAATATATTAGCATACCTGTCAAATCTACATTTCTTGTTTTATTTTTTCATTGGACATGAGCACAAGTCCCAGTGTGGGGTGCACACCTGTGACCTTCTGGAAAAGAGGCAAGGCTGTTACCAATTAAGCCATACAGGCTGTGCCAATGACCATACTGTGTGCTCCACTCTAATGTATAAACTGAAAACCCCTCCTTAATATTATAATAGTGCATCATTTAAAGTTAAAGGATATGTGAATGTCTGAATTTTAAGATATAGTTTGTATTTGACATCTGTTTTTTTTTTTTTGGTAGAGCTTCTCTGCATAACTACCTGCCATAAATCAATCTAAAGACACACTCCATGGTTTCTTGAGAGTCTTGAATATATCACCCAGAAATAATTGACAGTGACTGTCCATTCAAAAACAATCAATACCAGCTTGAAAGTCTTTTGTGACACTTTCTAAAAATGTCAGTTTGATTGCAACAAGAGGATCAATATGTTTCTTTAAAGAGACTTAAAGAAATAACAAAGGACTTTGATGGCTTAGTGAAAAAGTAAATAGCAGAACCACCGATCATTTTGTACTCAGTCAAGGTAATTCATCTGTCCTCATTAAGAAACTAATGAAGGTTTTTAATTTGACGGAGAGGTTGTCGCGTTTTCAAGGAGTGTTTTGAATGATCTTCAAATAGAGAAATATAAATGTTGCATTTATTAAAAGTTATTTTTTATTTGTTATTTATTATTTTAACACAATGGTACTCTTACTTTTAAAAAAAAGCATCATACCCCCAAAAATTTAAAGCATACTGTCAAAACAAAAATATTTTTGCCTTCCAATAAACAACACTGCCCTTTATATAGCTGAAATAAGTTGAAAAAGGTAGGATTCTTTAACTAAGAAAATAATATAAAGTTCTTCGAGTATAACACTATGGAGAACTATTGCTATTAAAATTAAATGTAGTGTAGGCCAGCCCGTCGGCACAGCGGTAGGGTTACCGCTTGTGACACCAGCAACCCGGGTTCGGGAACGGACTCGGGCTGCTGGAGGGTCGGCCAGGGGGAGGAGGATTGAGAGCCCAGAGGCTGCTCTCCTCCTCCTCCTCCAGGGTGGGGTGGGATGCATGTCCCGCTGCTCTTCCGCCACCTGGGTGACCACGGGTGGAGGTGCAGTGGGACTGCAGAAAGAAGGGAGGGGGGACGTGGGCCGGGAGCTGGAGCATTTGCACGTCTCGATGTGCGCTGCCCCTTGGCTCCCCTAGCATGCCTACGTCCTGTGGAGAGGGACAGAAAAAGTGAAAAACCCCACAGTGATCCCTGTAGACGGAGCTCCAAGGCCCCGATCCCAGTGCCCCAGCTGGCACCTGATGACAGCATCCCTCTGACAAAATACAGACACGTCGCCGACGGCAGACTCCCATCCTGTACCCGCCTGGGGGGTACAACCAAGGCTTCATGGGGGGATGGACTGCACCGACACCTGGCATGAGGAGCAGGGACGTACAAGGCCAATACAGGAGTCTCATGAAGAAAGGAAGTACTGCGGTGAAGGGGGCATAAAGAGAAAATTAAAAAAAAAAATTAAATGTAGTGCACTAATGCATAGAAAATTACATAAAAACACATAGAATGTGGTACCCTAATGAGTTGATTGCCCTGGTTTATTTCTTTATGTGCATACTGACTTCACACAAACTTTCTGCAAATACATGTCATCAAGAAAATCCCAATACCTCCAGATGTCTCTCCATCATGTGGTGGTATATATCATTGCCATGGCCTAAATTGTTGGGTGTTGTCTCAGAACATTATATAAAGCTAAAGCTCTGGTTGTATACGGCCTGGACACTAATGTGGCTTTATAATTCTGCTTTTTTTTTTAAAGGAAAGATATCACAAAACACAGTAAGTTCCCAACTTGTGTGACCCTAATGGAAATTGTTTTGTTTTGTAATAGTTTTGCTTGCAGGAGCAATTTTTCGCTTTGCTTATATTAACCATTTACTAGTTATGTATGAGCAAACTAGGTATAAACAGCTAAAGCACACCTCTCAACCCCCTGCCTCGTAAATCAGGGACAAGGCTTAAAAAAATCAGGGACACGTCTTAAAAATTGGTGATATCCACTCAGAAAGCTGGTAGAATAAGTGGTTTAGTGTAAAATGCATTTTCTAAGGAAGAACACATCTGTAACATTAATGTTTGACATTATTTTATGCTTACAACCCCCACTGTTTGGTCATGGAAACACAATTTGTAGGAGGGACAGAGTAAAATTTTGAGGTAAAATCAGGGACGTCCCTGAAAATTAGGGACAGTTGAGAGGTATGAGCTAAAGGGTTCACAACTGTTCCTGGGTACTACTACTGTATGTTATAGTTGAATGTATGAATAAAAGCATACAAAGAAGGCCACTGTGATCAATATGACCAAGCTGGGGCAGGATGTCTTAAGCAATGGTCTATAATGACGAAAATAAACACATAGTAATGTTTTTAATGATGCTTACCTGTTTCTTGATTGCTCATTCCTGAAACAGATCTAATGGTTCAGACATGAATTCTGACTTTATTTTATATTTTCAGCATGCATTTCATTTACCTCTTTGATTGCAAGTGCAGTGTGCAACAATACCTACAGCCAATCCAGAACAGTAGAACTTTAGTCCATTTCTTGTATTTCTTCTGAAGCCTGTAGCACAGTTCTTAGCAGCACTATATTGATTTTGTTTAGGCTGCTAATTTACATGTTGCTGTTTTTCCTTTCAGTATGACTTTGTAGAGCTCCTGGACGGTAGCAGGTTGATTGCAAGAGAAAAACGCAGCCTGACTGAGTTGGAGTCCAGGGAGCGTCAGACAAGGTCCATCAATCTCCATGAAGCTGGTTTTGTACAATATTTGGACTCAGGAATCTGGCACCTAGCCTTTTACAATGATGGGAAATCTACAGAGCAAGTATCCTTTAACACAATTGTCATAGGTAAGCACAGCACAGATACAGTCTGTGATGTTACAGATGTTAACAAAAGCCCCTAAAAAAGCATGTACCTTTTATGTATCTTCATCTGGAAGCATGGTAGCTATTAACTGGAAACAAATCTTGAAGATCAAGAAAGTCAATTGATTCCAGCAGGTTAGGATATATGTATTGCCAGCACTGCCAATTGGGTTAAGAAATGTAGCCCATACCTCTCAACTGTACCACATTACAAGGAACGTTCCTCATTGTGAGGACTTGTTCCACATTCAGTGTTAACATTTTAAAGCAAAAATCTATAGTAAATGATGCAACAAATATATTACTCAATTAATAACAGACTTTCTGAACATAAATGGAAACATTTTAACAGTGTTCTGAGCTTCCTAGGTAAAGATTTGATTAAGTGTTCCACATTTTGCTCATTTGTTCCACATTTTGAGAGGCATTGTTCCACATTTGGGGGACAAAAGGTTGAGAGGTATGATGTAGCCTCAGTAATGGTGAGTTTCTGGATCTCTGCATCAGGTGAGAGGAGTGGTCATTTGACTGGTTTAGGCTGACACAGGCAGACACAATGGGCCAACAGGCCTTGTTCTACTAACAAATTCTATTTTCTGTGGTTTCACCCCATTCCAAGAATGACTACAAAACTGAAAGAATGGTCCAGACAGACTTTGCACATCTGACCCAACACATACTGCTGAAGCCCTGCTTAGCATCTGCAAGGCTTCACTTTGAGGCTTCTTTGTGTGTGTGCACATGTGTGTGTGTTCCAGTCTGAGTAACAACCTAAAAAAAACATGAACAATGGTATTGGACATTTGGGAGCCTTTTTTCAAAATCATGTTCCAAGACTTAATTGGAGGACTAAAAATGCTTTTCTTATCATAAATGCATAGAGAGGCTGTTAGGGTTCCAACTGTTTGTGAAGCTAAATTGAAATTAATTATATTTCTAAAGTACATTTGCAGGTTTTAGATGCTAAAATAATAATATTAATTTTACGATGCAGATTGAACTAATGTAACAAATGTAATTGTGTATACCCAGGGCCAGATTCATGAAGGCTATGAATGCTGCAAGCCGCAGGTGTGACAAACATATGGCACACGGCCTTGTGCCATTCTCCCCGCCGGCAATCAGGATTCTCAATCTAGTGTGCCAACTGCCACAAGTTAGACCAGCATTTTCTGGTCTAGCTTACAGAAATCTTGGGTATTCTTTTCTTAGAGGCTCAGCACCAAATATTTAGCACAAGCTGCTGTAAAATGGGAAAAGTGTCATAAATGTGACTGATCTTCCTGAATTGGGCACAGTATGCAGCAAACTTGTTGGTGCAACTGCACCAACAAGCAGGTTTGATGAAGGGCTTGATGCAAGCCCTACTTTTTCCTTTGTGAATCTAGTCCCCAGTTACCGTTTGTGGTTTTCAAGCAAAAATGTGCATGTGAGATAAATCTGCTGATTGTTTCAAGTTCATTGATGGACAGTAGGTGCTAATCAATTTATTTATGTCACCAGTCTGTTTTAAGTTAACTATATACATGTACGCTATAATTTCTTTCTGTTTCTGCAATGTTCCATAGAATCTGTAGTGGAATGTCCCCGAAATTGCCATGGAAATGGAGAGTGTGTTTCAGGAACATGCCATTGTTTTGCAGGATTTGTTGGACCTGATTGTGCAAGAGGTACTTACATTTAGCTCATGTTTATATATTTTTTTACTTTGCTTTTCTTTTACATTTTGTGATATAAAGCAGCAAAATACCGTATACAAGAAATAGCCATATCACATCCATATTCCAACACTCCCAGGTCGTGCTTGAAAACAGGCAGGTCTTTTGCCTAATGCACTTACCTGGTAACCAAAAGCTAATAAATAAATAAAAAGCACAGTTGATTAATAAGGCACACTGACATATATTTCTTTGAGGTATCCCACTGGGGATTACTCCAGCATCTTGAAAAACAAATAATATGAGCTGACCCAGTGGCATGGAGGGATGAGGCATCCATGCCCTACTTCCTGCCATGCCGGCAACCTGTGTTCACAGTGCGAGCGGGTTGCCGGGGGTCAGCCAGGGAAGGAAAGGATCAAGCATCTGAAGGACTGCTCTCCTCTCCTAGGGAGGATTGGCTTTCCCACCAAACGACTGCACCCAGGTGGTGGCGCAAGGGTAGTGCAGGACTGTAAAGTGCCAACAAAAGGGAGTGTGCTGTGGGACTTCTGCAGCACTCATGCACTTCCATGCATGCATGCTGACACGTGTGCCCCAGCAATGGGGAAGGGAAGGAAAGGGAGCAAATGAGGAAAAACTGCCCAGACTGTGAATGACAACTGACCCTCCGCAGGTGCTACACCCCATGGCCAGGCATCGCCACAGCTCTGTGGCAGAGAGTGCAGGTGAAGGTAAGTCCCAGAGGAGCCGGGGTGATGGGGCTAGGGGGAGGGTCAGCTAGAAGGGGCAGCCAGGGGAGAACAGGCGCTAAAATGCCTGTAAGAAGAAAACAGAAAAACAAATAACATTATAGAACTATTATAGCACGTACATTGCAGCCACTGCACAGTGTTCACAACTCTTAGATTATGTAACAGACAAAACATTAACCAGACACCACGGCTACTTTTAACATTGAAATAAATTCAGTCTCTAAACTGGGCTTTCCACAGAACTCTTTCTTAGCTACTAACCCCCAACTTATAAAGTATAATTCCTTATTTTATTGGCTTAATTATTTAGATACAGGAACATAAATGATGTAAAAACTTCAGGTGCTGGAGTGATTTCCAGGGCTATCTTTTACTAAAACATTTGAAACTCCAAAAAATTACAGTGCAGTTGGTTGTGATTCTGGGATGCACATTGATGTCATTACAGATGCTTTCATTTGGTGTCAGGGTGTTACTGTAAGATTTCAGAGGCATCCTCATCATCTGCATTCAAATACTCTTGAAACTTGCACTTACTTGCCATCATGTTTTGCCTTACAGCAGCCTGTCCAGTGCTATGCAGTGGCAATGGACAGTACTCCAAGGGTCGCTGCCTCTGTTACAGTGGCTGGAAAGGAACAGAGTGTGATGTATCCACAACCCACTGTATTGACCCTCAGTGTGGCGGTCATGGGGCCTGCTCCATGGGCTCTTGTGTGTGCAATGCTGGGTATAAAGGAGATAATTGTGAAGAAGGTATGTATCTTCCAAAGTCAGTTGTTTCCTATATAGTATAATTAATACATTCACTGAATAAATGCAATGTGAATTTTTTTTTTTTAAATATAATTTTGGCTCTGATACTTGGCCTCTTCAATTTCATTTGCAGTTTATTAATTATTTTTTTAAACAGGTGGTAGACAGGCCAGTGAAGCCCTTTACAGCCATGCATGACAATTACGCATGAAAGACATGCAATAACAAATAGTTTATACATCTAAATACATTATTTAATACAGTGCACGCATGCATGTTAATATAGATTAAATATTACATTCAAGGTGCAAAACAAGTCTGGGCAGGGGCTGAAATCAAGTAGTTACATAGTCTCTTTTTAAACAGTTTATAGAGAAGTTAAGAGAAAGACTCTCTAGGAGATTGTTTGATAACTTTGGTCCTAAGTAAGAAAATGATTGTTCACCTACTGTATTTTTGGTTTGACCCCTTTTTTCTCTATGGATCACCAAAAACCATCAATTTTGTTTTTAATTCATTCATTTCTAATTTATATGATACAAACTAATTTTGAAATGTTAGCAAATCTTTTTTATAGACTAAGTTGTAGGCACTCCACAGAGGGCCCCAAGTTGAAAATGATTGTGTTGTCTGTGTATATGATAGTGCTAACCTATTTACCTAGTTTTGGTAAGTCATTTATAGAAATAGGAAAAAGAAGGTGGGCATAGTATTGCCCCTAAAGGGTACTCAAGACACAGACTAAATTCTGATAAGGTATTTTCTGTTTTACCTCTGTCGTCACAGCTCCAAATAATCTCAAAATCACTCCAGAGTACAGTCTGCTAGTCTCCCAACACCAGATAATTTAGGGATCAATATTTCATGATGTACCAAATAAAGGCCTTGGTCAGAGTGACAGAAATTGAGCCAAGATTACCTTTTCAAAGGCATCAAAGATTTCAATGGTCAGTCTGACCAAGGCTATGGTAATACTGTAATTAGTTCTAAATATCTGTTGATGTTGGGTTAGCAGACCATTGTTATCATCCAGAAAGTCTTTCAGTTGATTATATGCAATCCTTTCAAGTAATTTTGCTAATATACTGACAACCCAAGTCAGCCTGTAGTTTAAAAGTTTGTGGTAGTTTTTCAAGCCTTGTGATTTGGAGACACAGTAGCTGATTTCTGAATTGTTAGTATTTTATTAGTTTGTAATGATAGATTAAACTATGTAAATTATTGTTTTGTCAATAACATCAGCAGAGATCTTTAAAATCTTAGGATGAAGTTGATCTGGTTCAATTTCATCAATGCTTTTTAACATTATTAATATCTCATTTCAGAAACTTGAATATAAGGCATTTCAGTTTACTTTCTGTTACTGACATTGCTACAATTCTGTCTTAGATACTCTTATTAGTAAGTATTTTACTGTTAGACTGATATTTATTTTTTTATTTTATTTAAACTTTTGTTTACCGGGTAAATAATATGAGCCAAGGCCCTTTTTCAAATGCGACCCAGGACCATAATTTATGTTACAGTCAAGATTTAATACACAAAACATATACAAAATACAATACAATCATACAAATATAACAATTAGCATGCAACAATAATCTAATAACAATTACACACTACTAAACTTAAGAAATGTTGTCTCACTGATGCCTTATTTATTGACTTGGTAAGCCCACTGGGCCTAGAAGCCCCTTTTTCAGGGGCGACCACGAGGAGGGGGGAGACAGATGGTAAGCAACTGAAATTGAACCAGATTAAACTGTTGGTGGTATTTTTAGTGAGTGGGAGAAATTTGTCCAGGACACACGTGAAATTCCCCTACTCTTTTTCGATAAGTGCCATGGGATCTTTAGCATCCACCTGAACTACCACCAATCCAGGCAGATGGGACCTTGGTTTAATGTCTCATCCAAAAGATGGTACCTCAGAAGTGCAGCACCCCCCTCATGCTGCACTACAGTGTCAGTATTGGGATATTAACCCAAGTGCCAGATGTGGGAACTGAACTCACTGCCCTCTGATCTCCCTGCCTCAGAGGCGAATGTGCTACCTACTGAGTCACTGACACTGACAATTAAAAGTATTAATTCCAGCAATATGTTATAAAGTGCATGGGATCTTGTTCCAGTGTACTGGAGCATAGTTAGAAAATGCCTGCGGACCTAACCTAAATTTCATTTTTGGAATAGTTAACATATCAGAAGCATTAGATCAAAAATCCCTATTAGATATCTTTAACATTTAATAATGAAGACAAAGGAGAAACTGCACTCAAATGTAGAGCATTATAGACTAAACAACTCGAGCTATGTTGAGAATGTAGAGATGGGGAAGCCAAGATGTTGCTAAATATAAGTCACAATGATGTATTCTGTATGGCAACTTTAATGCAAACCTGCATATAGCATGAAATGTTGTTGCTAACAGTGAAACATCAAACTTAGCCAAATTCACAAATAAAAATGCATTGTAGTTCAAAATTGACAACACACTTTGACTTATTGCAAATCTGGCTTCCCTAGACAATAAATCATCCAGCTTAAACAAAGCCCCCAGCCTTTGATTAATATTTCTACGGATGGTTTTAATATGTAATGAATAAGGTAAACAAGGGTCCAAAATAAGTCCTAAGTACCTAAATTGAAAAACCTGCTCCAAAACAACACCCTCACAACTTACAATCGCTAAAGGATTATTTAACCTATACTTTGATCCAAAAAGCATACTCTTTGTCTTCTTTGCATTTAAAAGAAGGCAATAGGAGCATAACCACATGTCTAGTTCTTAAAAACTAGAGGTCAGATTTAATTTTATTTCATCCTCTGATTGTGAACTAATATAAAGAATAATATCATCTGCATACATCAAAACCTCAGTCAATGCCAAATAATTTGGGAGATTATCTATAAATACAGAAAAAAAGTAGGGGTCCCAGGATGGAGCCCTGGGATACCCCCACCTTCATCATTTTACTCCTAGACTGAACTCCCTGATAGCTAACTTGTAATGGACGCTCAGTTAAAAAACTACCAAACCATTTCAATGGGGAGTCCCTGACTCCGAGGTCCTCCAATCCCCGGAGCAGCAAGCAATGGTCTACCAAGACAAAGGCCCTGGACAGATCCATAAACACAGCTCCAACAAGCTTACCACCATCCAGTGCTCTACCAACATAATCCGTGAATCTGGCCAAGGCCATACCTGTGCCATGATGTTTACGAAAGTCATGCTGCGCTGGAGATCAGAGGCCTGTGGAGTCAAGGAACTCCACCATTTGATGATTCACAATTTTTTCAAGCAATTTTCCCAAAATAGGTAGAAGAGAAATAGGGTGGTAACCATCAAACTCATTTACTGTTCCACCCTTGTACACAGGTTTTATGACTGTATTTTTCCAAGAAAATGGAAATTCACCCATAATCAAGGATAAATAAAAAATTTAGTTAAGGGGATGTATATATACTGAGCTATAAGTCTCAAGAATCTTACTTCAAGTTCACCTGCTCCAGTGCTTTTATTTACAGGCAATTGTTTTAATAATCTCAGGACCTCACTAGGCCTAACTTGCCAGAAATAAAAAGAAGAAGAATTCACTTTGAGACATGAATGACCCTGAGAATGCAAGGAGGAAGAATCCTTAGTACAAGTAGAAAAATCAGTAAATTTAGTCAAAAAAGCTTTAGCAATAATAGATAAATCAGACATAAGATTCTTATCAACATTCATCTGATTTGGTACAGCACTAACTTTTGGGGCAGTCAGCTCCTTAATTACAGACCAAAATTGCTTAGCATTATGCAAATTATTCCACTGTTTTGCTAGATAAAACTCTGATTTACACAGTCTAATTTTAGCCTTACATAAGTTACGTAGACGCTGATAATTATTAAAACTTAGGTCTGTCTTTTGCTTTTTATAGAGCCACCAGGCAGAATCTCTCTCTGGTGTTAACCATTTGTTTGTTGTACTTCTAACCCTATAAGTTTTTAAAGGGAAAAATCTATTCTGTACATCAGCCAAAGTTCTATCAAAATAATCCACTGCACAATTTATCTCAGGGATTGCATCTAAATAAGTCCAGTATATATTATTTAAATCTTCAGCAAAATGCTCTGAGATTACTGATGGAAATTTCCTGTGCAATCTAAACCTAGGAGGAGGTTTTACTATATTACACTTCCATACACAGGAAACTGCAAGATGATCGCTCACAATATCAGGGGGGAGTACCCCCAGCTGTTATTTTTGAAGAATTATTAGTAAGAATCCAGTCAATAGTAGTATGCTTATTACTTATCATATTCTTTCTAGTATAGGTAGAAATGACCTGCACAAGCCCTACATTAATTATAAGTGATTTGAGTGCTGGATTATCATCAGGAGACCAATTTATATTAAAATCACCAAGGACTAAAAGGTCCCCGGATCTACCTTCAGAACCTAAAAAAATCCAATAAATCATCTAGGCCCCTACTAACTGTTTTAGGAGGGTTATAAACTATGCAGATCTTAAGCTTATAGCAGCCACCAAGAATGATATAAAATTGAAATAATTCACACTCTGATTGAGAGTGCCAGTCTATGGGGGTTTCAAGCACATCTAAACTTTCTTTAAAATAAATTAGAATTCCTCCCCCTTTCTTTTTGCCATCTCTGTCCATACGCAGTAATTTATAACCATCAATCTGATAAAGTCTGCTATCTGCTGACGGTTTCAACCAAGACTCTGTTATACAGAATATGTCTGAGTGATGCTGAGCCATAAAAGCCTCCAATTCCTGTTTCTTTGAATTAACACTACAGGCATTCAAATGTATTATCCGCAGGACTTTACTTCTTGAGAAGTATATGAAGACGAGTTCCAATTAGTCAAAGGGCCTGGATTAAGCTCCCCATCACCTGACAGATTCAATAACATAATGAGCAAGAAAGGAGGCACTTCAGCTAGTGATTTAAAACAATATCCAATGCAATACATATTCTTTTGGGTTAAAATACCTAAGTGCTTAACATTTGCAGGTATCAATTTGGTAGAATTTTGTAAACTATTTGAAAAACAAAAAATTCCACTTGCAGCATGGTTGATGCTGATGTCCCCTAATACTTTCATTTCTGTCAGCACTTGGCCACACCAAACTCCATTCCAATGCTATAAGCACTAAAATAGTCCCACTTAAAACCCCGTTATTTTCCCAGCCATTTTAAACCAAGTAAAACTGCTTATTGTCAAGGATAATATTTACTTACAAACACAGCCCACCTTTAGTACTAATAACAATTTTTTCCAGACCAGTGTTTCTCTACCGAGTGGCGCTTGCACCACTCACGCTATCACGCTCGCGCAAAGGCAGCGTGAGCTTTAAGTAGGGTCCTGCCCCTCCTCCTTTTGATGTGTGGACACTATAACCACCCCTCACAGCTGATTCAAGGCAGTAGCAAAGCAGGAGTTCACAAATCAGTCCCGAGATATTTTAAACAGAAGGACGAGCATTGGCACAAATACAGCAGACTGCAGGCAGATAAAAATAGTCACAGATGTCAGTGTCTACTTCAGCAGCAGGTCTTGTTGCTAGCTGGCTTACCTGTTCATGTACTGACAGTGCAAGCTTTAAGTAGGATCCTGTGATACTGGTCTGTGTTAGTAAAAAACAATATTGAATCAGTTTGCTATATCCAATTCACTGTGAAATGTGTAATCCCCATTTTTTTAAAAACAAAATCAATTTTAATTCTGCTAGTAGGGTGCTAGAAATCATTTAAAGAATTCCAAAATTATTTTAGATTTTTTTTTAAATTAACTAGTTACCTGACATGGGAAATTTTTAAAGAGCTGCTGACAGCTTCAGGAGAATCTTAACAAAACATAATATTTAGATAAAGTTCAGCTTGTATTTCACATTAGTTCTTTATTCCTCCTCCCCCATTATTTATTGCTGAGGTCAGCTGCATGAAAACATGATTTTTGCTCCTAAAGAGTTCATCTGTTTCTGCTGCTGCCTCCCTACCTAAGGTCATAATGCACTACTTGTGACATCACAGTTACTCTCATGGCAACAGATTGTGATGCCACAACAGAGCATCATGACTTGAAGTAGGGAGTAAGCTACAGAGGCAGATTAACTTTAAAGTAACTGTAGGAATAACCATGTATTCATGCACATTTCCTCAGTAATAAATAATGGAGAGGAGAAATCTAGAATATATATGGAATATAAGCAGAATTTTATCTACTTATTACGTTTTTCAAAGTTTTCTTTCAGGCGTGTCAGTAGCTCTTTCATTTTTGTGTTTCAAAGGGGAATGTTCAGCACTGACAGTACCATATCTAAGTATGGGGCTGGTGCCAATCTGCACTTTGTGTGCTAGAACATATTTTACTTAGTGTTTTCTGCAGTTCAGTAGATTGTATCAAACTGTTTTTGTTGAATTGCAAGCTGCCATTTTCTGTAACTACAAATCCCAGAATCCCCTGCATCTGACACCCGAGGAGGGCTGCAGCAGAGGGAAAATGAATAGCCTGCAGTGAATGTTAGAGTTTTTTTATGCTCTGATCTTGTGTTGCTGGTCCTGTTGTCTTCCCTGGGCCAAGTATGATCCCAGAAGACTGCACCTAGCCCTGGGAGAACTGCAGGGCTGGCAAACATCTAATTGGATTTTGCTCAAGCTCTAGAGATGTTTCTATTTTTCTATAGAGATTTTCTCCCTGGTCAAGTTTGTCCTTCAGGGATATACCATGTTCCCAGGGATATACCCTGTCAGGCCTGCATCTGCTAGTCTCCCCTCATCTCCCAGCAACAGGCCAGTTACCCCATGGTTTATCCTCCATGGCAGGGGCTTCCAGGAGGGCTACCCCCCCATTGATGTCAACAGTATGCACTAAGACCCAGTGCTTGGCAGGCTCTAGGAACCAGAGGCCCAGCCATCACTCTGGTGGACTTGGATTTCAACCCTTTTGTATGCCCCTCCCACCTCCCTGAAATAAGTGCAGGCAGTGGCATTGCATGCACACAGCACATCCCCTGGGGTAGGAGCATACTCCCTTACCTAGGCACTCTCCCCCACTGAGGCTCACTGCCATGCTACAGCTGCCTTGGTCTGGCCTGCATCCTGATGCAACAATTCGGTCTTGCTTCCAAATGCTGGTCACCCATATGATAGAACAAAGTGCTGCCTTTGGGCCATCAGGGCAGTCCACAGTGTATGTAAACTGAACTTATAAAATGGCCTGAATCAAATAAGCAATCTGATTGGTCAAAACTGATCACATGACCGTGCATTAATTTTAATTACCACACAGTTCAAATTTTGCTTTCTTTTTTCCTGCTTTTTTAACTCTTACAGCCATTTTATAAGCACAATAACACACTCCAAGGTGTGTGGTAATGCCATAAATAACTGCACTTCCCAGCTGGTTGAAGGCACTCAGCTGTGCCTTGTGCCTCATAACCCACCGGGGGCATGCAGTAATTCAACATTATCAAAAACCCTGCCATGTGTTGTGCTTACTTTACTGTTAGCTGATGGCCAACTGTCTCCATGTAAGTAGTTAATTTGGGTGAGCTATCATAACAAAAAAACATCTAGTTATAACTGCTCGCTCTGCTCAGTCCATACCAGCTGAGAGGAAAATACTAAAAGGTAGTTGTTAGAACAAAAAGAAGACAGAAGTGATTTTCTATGACACAGAACAAATAATTAGTTTAGTACACATATTGATGTTCTACTCCTTAGACAGCAGCTAAACACAGCCCAGCCCTGGAACAGTCAGATTCCAAGAGATCATAATGAAAAATGATACATCAAGTTTCGCATTGTAAGATGTAATTCTGAGATTCAGAGGGTAATGCTCAGTGAGAGCAAGCCTTTTACTCCAGAGGGAAAAAAACTGCCATTCTCCTTTCCCAATAAAATAGATTTTATTGATCTGTGCACACAGAGTAATGCAATTAAGTTGCCGGAATTAGATTTTCAGACCATTGACCCTGCAAGTGTAAAGTTTTATTGAGTCAAATTGCTAAATTAAGTCTCATAATCTAAAGCACATTAAAGAGAATTAAGAGGAATAGAGATTGTGCGACTCATTTATATTTTAAAGAGTGGGTCTAGGGTGCTGTAGCTGTCAGAATGTACTAACAGTGAATTAAGTCAGCTGAGCTGATTCAGGTTGGAGCAGGGAATCTAATACCTGTTGTTCTTTGCTAGGCAGTACTGAGATTAATAATCTAAAACACTTAGTGTATCTCAGTGTAGTTATTGGAAATTACAAAAGTTAACCTTCTGTGCTGTCTAAACAGCTTTGGTGTTTTATCTTAAACAAAGCACTAGCATTGTTGCCTTTATTTAAAAAAAAGTCTTAAAACATTGACTTTCTTATTTCAGAAAAAACTTAAAATATCATAGAATGAAAAATATGCTGTAAAACTATGCTGGAACCTGTTAAAGAGGGTCTCAAACAAAAAGACTCATAGGCGGTATACTGTAAAAGGAATTTAGTTATACTGTAACAACATCCCTCTCACAACTTTGAATTTCAAGCCATTGCATTCTTCATTATTAAGAGTGTCTAAATGAAACAAAAGCTAAAGTTCATCTTCAGCAGAGGCTAATTCTGGAACTGATGTCATAATCTCCTGCATGTGGCATCGCAGTCTGTTGCTGTGGAAGGTACTGTGATGTCAGAGGCTGGCCACCATGGGCTCGATTTCCAAAGAGCCCTTAGATTGCCGCAATTTGTGGTGATCTAGGGCTACGGTGAGCTCCGGGTGCATCAGGGACCCTGCGCCAGTTCTGTAAAATTAGGTATCCCTGTGCTGAAGACCCAGGAGTTGCCATGGCTGCAGGGCTGCATCAAACATTAGGTGCATCTGCAGAGTTTGATGAAGAGATCCATCACTCTCCCCCTGGTACTAGCATGCACGACCCATGGAGGTGGGAGGTAGAACTCTGGCTGAAAGGTGGGGAACAGGGACTGTTGGAGCAGTGAGGTACCATAGGGCATGAGGGGGACACAGCGGCAGTTCAGGTGAGCAGAGAAGGCACCTGGCAGAAGTGCCATACAGTATATCTGACAATGGAGGGGCTTGGTGGGGGGGCTGGCATGGTAATACTCAGGTGAGGGAGTTGGCATGGTAATAATATTATGACATGGCCCCAGATGGAAGCAGCCCTGGCACCTGCCCCAGAGAACCCACAGTTCTCTGGGGGCAGGTGCCAGGGCTGATTCCACCTGGAGCTGTTTCATAATAGTATCACCATGCCAACTCCCCTCACTGTAACTGCTGCCATGCTCACTCTTGCCCTGTGGCACCATCACTGCCCCAGAAGCCCCAATTCCCCACCTTCCAGGTCCCATAGCTCACTCACTACCCTGCCAAGCAGTGGCACAGGGCTCTTAGACCACCTCCTGGCTGTTCTAGCATGAGCCCCCTGTTGTGGCTACAGCAGGGCTTATAGAATCCCAAATAAGGGATGGTCCTAAAATAGTAAAATGGGTGGAGAGTTGGCTTAGTGGTAGGAGCCAAAGAGTGGTGGTAAATGAAGTAAACTCTGGAAAGGCAAGGTGACTAGTGGGGTACTGCAGGGGTCAGTCTTTATTAGCAACAGTGCAGAAGGACTGGAAGGAAAGGTATGCCAATTCGTGGATGACACAAAAATCTGCAACAGAGTAGACACACCAGGAGAGGCTGAAAGAATGAGGAATGATCTAATGAAGTTATAAGAATGGTCACAAGTTTGGCAGCTAAGATTCAATGTCAAAAAGTACAAAATCATGCACTTAGGGCACAAAAGCCATGGGGCAACGTATAAAATCGGGGTTGGGGGGAGTATTAGAAATCACAAAACAGGAAAGAGACCTGGGAGTTATCATTTCTGATGACCTGAAGGTAGCTAAACAGTGTGACAAGGCAGTAGGAAAGGCTGGCAGAATAGTCTGATGCATAGTAGGGCTGTGCGAATACTGAATATTACTTTCCGAATACCACGAATAATGGGCTATCCGAATATTCGGAACCAAATACTGAATAGTCCACTATTCGGCTGGTATTCAGTATTTGGCCGAGCGCAAGGGGAAAAAAGTATTTTCCACCCTCCTGGCCAACATTAAATAAATATTTTAGCCCTGGTGTCTAGTGGTCCCACCCCCCTGGCCAATCCCCAGTCCAAAATGAAGAATAGCCCCTCTCCAAGACCCTCAGCAATACCCCCAGTCCCCTGACCCCAAATGTATAAATAAAATTCCCTAATGTCCCTGGTGTCTAGTGGACCCCCCACCCTGTCAGGAAGTGCCTCCCACCCCTCTCCCCCCACCCATAACCCTGAGTGGGTCACTGGCACAGCCCTCCACTGACCTCCATGGCCGGCAGCCTAACTGGGTTTTCAGTGAATGAGCGCATGCTTGTACAAGGAGAGAGGTGCAGAGCAGCTTCCAGGAGCCTAGGCTCCAAACCATTGGATCCCAAGCTGGTACTGTCAGGGATGGAGAGTAGCAGCATTGGAACTTCAGCTTTTGTGGTGGCCTGAAATCTAAATGGAGGATATGTGAGCGGAGGTTCGGTATCCCCATGGGGGGAAACAATGTGTACTGACGGGAAAGAGTCCAGGTAGGTAGAGAGGTCAGAGAAATGGTGATTGAAGGTGATTGAAGGAGTCTGCAGCAGTGACAGGGTTATTCCAGTGTATGCCATTTAGCAACATATCACTAGCAGTGGCAATATGACTAGCTCCAAAGAGGGTTTTTATGGTTGACCAGAATTTCTAGGAGTCACTGGCAGCTTTTGTTGGTAAGTCTTTGCAGAAAGAGCTTTTCACTAGTCGAATATTTCTTTTGCACTTATTTCTCAAATGTCTGTAGCCATCGTAGTCAGACTGACACCCTGAGGCTTTGAAACACTGCCATGATTTGTCCCTTACTCTTATTTGGGTGAGAAGGTATTTAGTTAACTATCTTGTCTGGGTTCCACGAATGCGGCGTGTGACACGGGGAGCATGGGTGTCTTGGAGAGGACCAAACCTGACCAGGAAGAGGTCAAGGGCTGCCTGGGCATTAGTAGAGGTAAAAAAGGTATAAGAATAAACTTTTACCTACCTGCCTTAGTAATAAGGTATAGAGGACCCCATACTGAGAAGGTGGTATTAACAGGCATAGCACCAGACGTAGCTTATCCAATCAGGTTGTGAGCCATATTTAAAGGGGCTCACAGCACTGTACACAGTGGACTGCATCTCTCTCTTACAAACATGATGCAGTGGTATAGTCAGAAGTTTTGGAAGTGCTAAAAAGCTGCAGTGGCAGTGCTATTTAATGCTTTAATGCTTCCAAAATCTTACTGTTATCAATGCCCACAGTGGTGCTTGACCACCCCCAGCAGCAGTGGTGCCTGACTTGTGAAATGAAAAAGGATCCCTGTTCTGATAGTGTAAGCATCTGTAGTAGTCTAGCAGTACCACCTCTCATGTAACTTCTGTTCTGATGGTGTAATCAGCCCTGGTAGTCAAGCGGTATCCTCCACTCATTCCTTGCTCTGATTGTATAATCAGCCTTAGAAGTATAGTGGCACCCCCCCTTTCTCACACAAGCCCCATACTGATAGTGTAATTGGCCTTGGTAGGCCAGTAGTACCCCCCCACCCCCCAAAAAAAAACCTGAATAAACTGATATCTTGCCTGGTAGTCTAGGGGGAAACCCTCTCCCACCTAAGCCCCATGTAAAAGAATATCTTTTCTTGGCAGTCCTGGGGTAATCTCCTCCCTCCCAAACCCCAAGTAGAAGAATAGTTTCCCTGTTTGTTCAGTAGTATACCCCTCCTGCCCGATCCCCATGGTAATACTGGTAAATAACCCCACCTGGCCCATCAACTCAGCACCCAACACCCCTGTCTACCACTAGTTTACCCAGCAAAAAGTGATTTATGTTTGTGTGCAAAGACTGAGACCGTGATGAGCACAGACCCTCCTCTCACCACCTCAACTGGCCACTATCTGAATGTCAGGGAGTTAGTGCTCATGTACTGTGGATAGGGAGGGGTGGGGTTTATGACTATTATAGCAAGAAATGGGTAAGAGGGGATATCACTGGACTACCAAGGAAGATTTCTTTACTCTTGATTTGAGCAGAAGAAGGGGTACCACAGGATTGCTAGGGAAGATAATTATTTTAGTCGGGGGTTTGGATAGGAGGCAGGCACCACTGGACTACCAGGGCTAATTACACTAGCAGAACGGTAATCAGGTGAGAGAGGGAGGTATTACTAGACTACCAAGGCTGATTACAGTATCAGAATGGGGATCAAGTGAGGAAGAGCATACCACTAGACTATCAGGGCTAGTTACCTATCAGAACAGGGAGTAGGACCCATTTGGGGGTAGGGGGTAAAGCTAGATCGCCAGAGCTGATTACACAGTCACAACATTCGGGTGATAGAGGGAGTGACAGCCAGTGCTCTGCACAATGCCTACATGCATTTGTTCATGGAAGCATTGCACAGAGCTGCTGATGGCCACAGAATGGCCTGCAAATAGCCCCTTAACATCTCTTACATTTTTGGATTGTGGGCCAATAGACTGGACCAGGGTGGGATATTTTGCCTTTGACTACCCACCCTCCTCTCATCACTATTCCATTTGCTCATCCCTCTCGCCCTTCATTTGAGGGCGGATGGCTGTCTGTGTCCTTCATTTCCAAATTCTAGTTTGGGTCCCCTCCTGTCTTATCTGCCTCCTTTCTTGTCCCCTTCCATGCTCACACCCCTTCAGAAACTCTGAACCCTGCTCACTCTCCTTTCACCATGCTGAAACATCTGCTGATTAGACAGCCTTCCCCTAAAGGCTCCCCAGATCTAGTCAAGCTTACCCCCCATATCTACTCCTCCTCCTCACCCTCTGCCTCAAAAACTTTATTCTGCGACTATGCATCAGGTTTGTTCTCGTACATACTTCTGCTTTTTTTGTACTTGTTGCACATCGTGTTTTACTTATAGCCACCACTTGTACCCATATATTTTGCTCACTTTAGTGTGTTATATAACAATTATGTTCCATGTACCCTTTTCCCCAGTACACATCTATGGACAAGCTTATCTCAGACTAGCATGTATTCATGCTAAAAGCTTTAAATGAATTAATATGTTAAGCTGCTCACTCCTCTTGCCATAGGGTTTCGGTTCATGCTAAACCATATCTTGTAACCATCACCACAGGATATTGCCTTTCAAGAACAAAACATCTCACTCACTCCACAGACAACTATTTTGTACAACTTTAGTTACCAGAAAAATAGTGTAGTTGTGCCTGCATGTGCTATACTTCTTGTATTAGAGCGTGTCCCACACTGGTCCTGTCTATTGATCCAAATATTTTCTACACAGTAGCCATACATGGCCTGAGCTGACACCATTCTGTTTTTGGAGGACTCCCAGCCACCTAACACAGCTGCCTTGTACAGGTTATGCAGTCCTTGTTATCCTAGGCAACACCTGTGTCAGTGTCACTAGTCATTAAATGTGCTGTATCCATGGAGTGGTTATTGTTGCTTTATACTTGGGAGATGACCAGTCTCATCCAAGCAGGACTGCTGTTTACTCAGCATCTCTCTGTGGACTTTTCCAGCTTTTGTAACCATACCAATAGCAGTATTGACAGCTATGTGGCTCCTTAGGTCATAGAGGCACACGAGAGCCTTCACCTCATTATGGTTGAAGTACAAAATGAGAAGTCTGCTGTACTTGTGCTTCAATTATCCAGAGTTGCACTGGAAATTATGTTAATTTCTTAATTTGCCTTTTTCATTCCTAGTGGATTGTGCTGACCCAACCTGTTCAAACCATGGAGTGTGTATTCATGGGGAATGCCACTGTAACCCAGGATGGGGTGGCACTAGCTGTGAGATGCTGAAGACAATGTGTCCTGATCAGTGTTCAGGTCATGGCACCTACCTTCGAGAAACTGGGACTTGCACATGTGAATCTAATTGGACTGGTCCAAGCTGTTCAGTCGGTAAGTTATGAACTTAAGCTATATCGTAGAGTTCATCGTGAGATGAAAAAATAGCTAATGTACCAGTCTGTGATGAGCACTTATCAGCCTACTCAACAAACCCTAAAATTGTAATCTGCTAACTTTGAAGAAAAGCATAAGGGAACATATTCCAATGTATTTATGACATTGGCGAACTGGAGTTGCAGTTTCTTACATGGGATAGGAAACAGACATGTAGAACATTCTGAATGAGCTTACTAAAGATGCAGTCTGTAGGAAAAGTAGTACCTACGATTTGTAAATGGATACCAAGAGAGAAGGAATGTCCAGCTTCTTTCATTGTGGTGTAGCTCTGCAAACCACACACATACTCTAAAGCCTTGTGGCTAGAGCAAGGCATCATGGGTATGCAAATCTGTGTGTAAGTTAGGCTGACAAGGCTTTGCCAGAGCAGACATAAGAAACTTGTACATCTATATAGGCTGAAAATAAAGTATAGATGTGTTTCATCCTCTTGGAATTCCTCAGTGCACTGCAGTCAATGGCTCAGCCAGGTACCAAGTCAGAATTACAAGGCAGTGGATGTTTAGATCTCTTGGAAGGAATATACTACGGAGGCAGCTTGCAGGAAGAGTGGCACATGTGGTCCATATAAGGTTGCCTAGACAGGACAGGAGATTATTTCTAACTGGTAGATTTTTGTATTTTCAGAAATTATATCCATGCCCCCAGCTGGTCCATATTTAACTGTACCTGAATAAAAGTTGATGTGGAAAACTGTATTTTCCATTGTTTTGTTTTTTGGGGTGACATTCTGTACAATTCTTTTCCTGGAACGGGTCATTTGGAATTTTGACTGTGTCACAGCTTGTGTACAGAGATGAGTGCTGTTCTAAAAGGGCAGTAGCTCATGCTTAACATTCTGTACCCAAGTCGTGACTTAATGCAAAAAACTTGGGAGTTCCTGATTCCATTAAGAGAACTGTACATAGAACTGAAACAATATAAAATATGGTTTTCACATCACTGTTCACTCAGGCACTGTTAAATGTAGATACCTTGGAGGTATAAATTTAATTTCTGTGTATTCAGTGCTCCCTCGGTATAATGAACAAAACCGGAGCCGCAAATCAAATTCACTATAGTGCTTTGTTCGTTACATCAAGGGGACATATTCATGTCATACAAAACATTGACGACAGACATGTATTGCTTGTTAAAACAGTAGTTTAATTGCTGTTTCCATGTAAAAGATGCATAGTTAGAAGCATGCTTTAAAAAAAAGACCCAATCACAGTACAGTATTTTACATAAATAGTATTATTCAAAAAATGGTAGCAAATGGTTAAAAAAGGCTGATCGAGTGTTCACTTGAAAATGTCTGTGATGCAGCTTTGAGCTGTTTTTTGTTTTTATTGCCATGTCCCTGGTATAGGACATGATCTGTCGTAATTGAATTACCTTAATGGGGTTGGCGTCCTGAGTCTGTAGCTACTGTAATGCAGTTTTGAGCCCCGTATAGCAGACTCACTCGCTGGCACGTCGGTAACATCTTTAGTGTCTGACTCCTTACTCTCACTGTTGTATAGTGCTTGCGAGTGCTCCTGCCCCACAACTGCTGTTACAATGTCTGCCTCAGTAAGCTGGTCATGCATCTGTAGCTGATCATCGACGCATATCCAATCAATGATTTCACCTGCTCCACTTCCTGGCTCAATCAGCTGTAGCTTCTGGGCTATCTCTGCAATTTCCTTGATGTCATCTGGCTCGTGCTCCTCGTCATTCATTTGTAGCAGGTTGCCAAATGCTGGTCCGAGTGTGGCCACCCAAAAGTGCAAGACAGTTGCCTCTATTACATTCCCCCATGCCTCACCAGTCAACATCAGAACTTTCAGTAAGTTCAATTGCTTTTGAAAATCAGTCACAAAAGTTTGATCAGAACTTGACACAAGATCGTATAAAAGCCTTTTGCGATAATGCTTTTTGAATGTGGCTATGATGCCACCGTCCATGGGCTGTAACCGTGATGTGGTGTTCTTTGGTAAAAACAGTGTTTTTATTCTGCCATCTCTAGATTTTAGCTCCCTCTTAGGAGGGTGGGCAGGGCATTGGTCTAGTAACAGGAGTGCCTTGGGGGGTAGGTGCTTACTTCTTAGATGACTGCGGACTGCAGGCACAAATGAATTAAGGAACCAGTCACTGAAAATTGTTGAAGTAATCCAGGCATTGTGACTGTGCGCATACAGGACAGGGAGGGAACTTGAATTAACATGGTGAAAGCACTGTGATTTAGCAAACTTCACAATACACAGTGGCATAACTTTGTGTGTACCTGAGGCATTAACACAGAATAGAAAAGTCACTCTGTTCTTAGACACCTTAAAGCCTTTACTGGCATTGTGTTCTGATCTGCTTGCCAAGGTAACGTCAGGAAGGCACCGCCAGAACAAGCCTGTTTCGTCAGCATTATAGACTTGATCTAGTAGGTAGCCACCCTGTGAAATAACCTCCTTTAGCTTTGGATGAAATTCAGCTGCTGCCTTCTCATCACAGGAGCGCTGCTCTCCTGTCACAGCAATGCTATGTATTCCATGGCATTTTTGAAACCTCCAGAGCCACTTGGAGGAAGACTTGAAAGAACAGTCCTGGCTGTGGAGTTGCTTGACAAATTGCTGGGCTTTTTCATGAACTACTGCCCCGGAGACAAGCACTCTATTGGCACACTGCTGGGTAAACCATATATGTGTTGCAGTGTCAATTGCCCTTTCGTTTGAGTGTCTTAGTTTCTTTCGAGCCATATTCTCCTGCTTTCCACACTCAGACACAAACTCTCTTAGGAACACCTCTTGTTTCATCCAGGTGCATATTGTGGATTTTGCTAACCCAGTTTCAGCAGCACCTTTCTTCAGACTCTCTCCGGCTCGGAGTCTATCAAGGACAGCCAGTTTTTTGTCTATGGAACATGAAGACCGCTTCATGACCGCGTTCAATGTACAGCACAGTGTTCAGCCAGAGATGCAAGTAAGGCAGACGTTTAGACGTTTAGGTAACACATCTGTTAAATAAGGCACACAATTGATTAATCGATCAGTTGACATCAGATGCTGATATTTAATTGAGAAGTGATGCTGTTTTTTTGTTCCTAGCATTGCAGAGTAGTGCACTCAAGATCAAGCGGGCGGGCATAAAACTGCAGTTGATATAAGTGGCTGTTATGCTCTATGAGTGAACAAATGTTGGGAGCCATACAACATACTCGGTATAACCAATAATTTGCTATAACTGGGTGTGTTATAGTGAGGGAGCACTGTACTGTAGACACTTTTCAAGTACCTGTAAATTAGCACAGCTTTTATGCCCCCTCAATGGAATGTGGTTGTTGACAACTTTTATTATTGAGAACTGCAGTTTTAACATTTTAAATCTTATCCCATTACCATAAGCTTTAACCTGCTGGCAGTTAGCAGTTGTGGTAGACTTAAGCTGTTCACTTCAAATATATATTTATTTATTTATGTATGTATGTGTGCATGTACAGTAGAAGCCACTTAATCGGGGCCACCTGGTAGCGGGCTTTTCATCCCAATTATGCAGCCGTCTCAGTTATCAGAAGTGAGCAGTTTTCCTTCTAATAAGGTAGTTGAGAAAGGTTTCATTTTAAAGACTGTTCTGTTTTTAATGCAGTGTAATCATCAGGTTACCTCGATTAACTCGCAGTCGCGGCACATAGTCTGCCTGCCCACACTTTCGATTGCCTCCCAATTGTGGTCTTCTGTTAAACCACAGCCTCCCAACTGAGTAATTTTTTTAACCTGCCAGTCAGTTGACTCTGTTCAGTTGGGAACACAGGGAAAGGATGGGGAGAGGGAATCTGGAGACAGGAACACAGCAAACAAGAAGAAAGCATGGTGGTATTGTTCAGCCAAGGGTGGAGGAGAATCAGCAAACCGAGCACATAACAAAGTCTGTGTTCATTTTTATTTTACCTGCTAGTTGAATAGAGCTAAAGTCAGGACAGAGGAGTGTTCTACCATGGTGATGGGCCATTGATTCTGCATCCTGCTGTTGTCAGTTGCATCTTCTGTTTCTTACAAAACTGTACAAGAACGTTGTCAGTTTCTTTTCTCAAACAAGCCTGAAGAGCACATCTAGTTTTTAGCAGGTGCAACAAAATAGAACATTCTGTCTCAGAGCTGGCCTCTGTTGACAATTCTGTACACAAGTCTGTGGGAGTCAAAATGCATCTTAAGGTCAACCTCTAATAAACCCAAATAGCTTTCTGCAATCATTTCCACAATACAATTATATACATTTGCAAACCAAGGGATTCCAATTTAACATAAAGATTCACATATATTTTTTAACCACAGAGAAGCAAGGGGAGTAAGAAAGAATAGAAACAGCATGTGAAGGAAGGGGGACAACAGAGTGAAATTGTGGGACCATCAATGTGATAAATTCCTAGGAGTAGGTGTCATAAAAAAAATGTGGTTGTGCAATAAGACAGGCAAAAGACAGAATAGAAAAGGACAAAATAGATCCTTGCGTTTGACTCTTTCTGCCTAACAAATGGGATACAGTCTTACCCAACTGTGTTACACACACACACCTCTTTAATAGGGAACTAGTTTTTTTTCTTACAAAAAAAAAAGGTTTCCTACAAATAAAAATATAGCTTTTCTCAAACCTTCTTTTATTTCTCTTTTAACATTACCTTCGAACATTTACAGTTCTTTGCATATGCAGTATCCCTTTTTTCACACCTCTTACCGTAAACATTTCAGTTGAGCACACCCATTTAAACCTTCTGAATTCTCAATTCCTGAACCATATCTTGACAGAAAATCAGCATTGACATTCCCTTTTCTGATTTGTGTATCACTTTGAATTTAAATGGCTGTAGTGTCAGCTACCACCTTGTGATTCTGGGACTTTTAACCTTCATTTGATTAAGCCAACAGAGAGGACTGTGATCTTTTAAAAATACGAAGTCAGCTCCTAGGAGATAAAACTTATGGGACTTCGTTGCCCATTTCACAGCAAGGCTTTCTTTTTCAATAGTGCAGTACTTTTTCTCTCTGTTGTGTAGTTTCCTACTCATATACAGAATGGGATGTTCCTTCCTATCTATATTCTGACTCAGGACTGCACTTAGGCCTACCTCTCATGTGTCTGTCTGTAACAGAAATTGTTTCTCAGAGTCTGAACTTCTTAAAACAGTGGCTGAACATAATGCAGCCTTGATGGCCTGAAAAGCCTCATCACACTCTGGGGACCATTTAATATTATTTGCATACTATTTTTCATGAGTTCATTAAGGGGAGTAGCTAAATGGGCAAAGTTGGAAAAAAATCTCTGGTAGTAGCTAGCCAGGCCTAAAAATGACTTGAAATGTTTCTTTATTTTAGGGCCAGGACTGTTAGCTACGGCTTTTGTTTTGGAACTCTCTGGCTTTACTTCTTCATTTACTATAATATAACCTAAATATCTAGTTTCCTGTATGCCTAATGTGCACTTGGTAGGATTAATGGTCAGACCTGCATTTTTGATAGATTGGATAATTGTTTGTAGGTATTCTAGGTGCCTTTTCCAGTCTGGACTGTACACCACAACATCATCCAGGTAAGTAGCACAATAACCAGTATAATGATCTAGAATTACATCCACATACCACTGGAATGTAATGGGTGCACCATATAAACCAAACAGCATGGTGGTGAACTGACAGAATCCAACTGGAGTGGAAAATGCAGTTTTGTCTCTGGATCCTTTAGCTAGGGGGATTTGCAGTTAACCCTTGGTAAGATTGAGGGTACTAATGTACTTGGCACTTCCCATTCTGTCCACCAAATCATCTATCCTGGGCATAGGATAGCTGTCAAATGCGAACACTTGACTAAGCTTCCTAAAAGCAAGGTAGATTCTTGCACCATCTTCTTTTTTACTTACAATCACCATTAGTGACGAGTCCGACCAAGTACTTCTCAATTCTGTAATACCCAACTCTTTCATTTCTGTATTTCCTTAACCATGTCTGCTCTTAACTGCTTTGGTATTTTGTATTTCTTTTGTCTGCTAGGGTAAGCATTCTTTGCCACTCTTACATGCTCAATCCCTTTTACTTAGCCTGGGACTATGGTAAAAGTACATTTAAATGATTACGATTATGATTACCAGATTACAAATTTTGGCAGTTTGTTCTGTGGATAAGAAAACATTCACCTTTACAGTATTAGAAGTTCCAGTTTCTTTCAGTCTGTCATAAGCTATGTCAATATCTTCTTCAGCAGTTTCTGGTGATACTAAAAAAGCAACTTCTGGTATTTTTTTTAACCTATTTCTTCAGTAGGTTAGAATGATATATCTTGGTAGTATTTTTTCAGTACAACTAACCACTTTATAATGCCTTTGCCACTTCATTAACAGTTTGTTTTATGTAGTGGGTAACAGTAATAAGACCTTTTCACCTGGCTCAGAAACCGTTTCTTTTACTCCATGGTCAAAATACACCTTCTGCTGCTTTTGGGCTTCTTTCTGATTACTGTGGGCAATTTCAAAATATTTTGCTAGTTTCTTTCTCAGAGCACATCTATAAGACGTACTAGACTGTTTCTGAGTGGGGTTATTTCCCCATGTTTCTTTTTTGTTACATCTAGTGGCCCTCTAGGTTGTCTACTATACAGTATTTCAAAGGGTGAAAACCAATTGATGCTTGTGGCACTTCTCTGTAAGCAAAAAGCCCCAATCCTTCTCTTTACCTTTCACAGACTTATTTACATGTGTTTTAGGGTTTGATTAAAACACTCAACAAAGCCATCTGTCTGAGGGTGTTAAGGGGAGTGATACCTAGAGGTTGGTACAGTTCATTCAACAGTATAGCACCAAAATTAGTACCCTGATTAGTAATAATCTATTTAGGTATGGTCGCCCTCCTGAAAATGTTGGCAAGCTCTGCTGCCACTTTTGGGGCTGTGACAGTATGCATTTGAATTGCCTCTGGATGTTGAGTAGCATTGTCACATACTACTGAAATGAATAAATTACTCTTTTACTTTTGTCTGAGGGACCAACCATATCCATAGCAATTATTTCTAAAAACACATCTGTGAAGGGTAGGGGAACCAGGGGTAGCTTGTCATTTGTAGTCATTGGGGCTGCTTTGTGACATTCAGCACAAGAGCTGCAATAGGTAGCAACATCCTCATGAATTCCAGGCCAGTAAAATCTGTACAAAAATATGTACAATAACCTGGCAAGGGTGCGATCCCTACCTAAGTGACATAAGATTATCATGTGCTGTCTGTAACAACTCAGTTCTATACTTCTTTGGCATGACCAATTGTTCTATATGTTCCTGTGTCTGAGGTTTAACACAGACTCTGCACAGTAGCCCATTACATTTTTATGTTGTCTTGCTCATGTGCAAGCAACATTTTCTGGCAGCAGAAATGCAGAGATGTGTCAGTGTTGGCGAATACAGGGCAAGCTTTAGAATGTGCATCCCTCATTCTCCAATAAGCCAGCATGCTAGCACTGACACAAGTTTGCAAAGTGCCATCAACTTGAAAGAAATGTCCCACTGCAATCTGAGACAAGCTCGTCATGCAGCGGCACAGAACACATGCGTCCCCTACATGCCTTGCCTAATGAAACATTTGAAATAAACATGGTAGTGGCTGCTGCCGTCCACCACACAATACCAACACAAAGCTGACTTTAGGGGTGCCCTATCCTCCTGTCAGCATGTCTGCCACCCGCACCCCCACCCCCACCCCGATACACCCACACAGATTGTGTGGCAAACTGGGAGCCCACCCCAGTGTGCGCCATTTAACAGAAAGTCGACCATGTTGGCATGTTCCTACCCCCACCCCATTGTGTGGTCCAGCATCAACCCCTCCAAAAGTCATGGAGCACACTGGGAGCCCACCCCAGTGTGCCCAACATTTGTTTTATTTGACCCGTAAAGAGAGAAAAACATCCCGCGAGGCAGTGTCCTTTTTAAAAAGAAAATGGTCCATTGTCGGCAGCACCCCCCCCTTCCCCAACCCGCACCCACCTTCTGCACACCCCACACCCCCTTCACCACATTCTTACCTCTGGAGGGCTGGCACTGCAATCTTCAGTGGAGCGGGAATACATCTGCACTCTTCAAAGCCAACTGCAAACTGAAGAAATGCTGGTAAGCTGTATAATGGCATAAATGGGGGGGGTTCAACTTAAGTGGATATCTCAGCCATTTCTTTGCATTTTGGCTTCACATTTTCAACATGGGGTTCTTGGGACCCCACCTCATGAATGCATGCACTGCCATCTTGTTATTCAGTCCCAAAATGTCATTTCGTGGTCATTGCGTGGAATCACCTTTTGGGACTGATTAATGAAAGGACAGTGCCACTGTTCATGAAGTGAGGTCCCAAAAAGCCTATATTGCAAATTTGGTGAAAATATTCAAAAAATGACTGTGTTGCAAGCATGTGTTGCACAGTTTCCACTCATGCTCATAATTTTTTTTTATTCTTTATTTTTATGCCCCCTTCTCACCGCCTTGCTTCTCTTTCTTCAGGAGACTCTTTTGTGGCCTTGTACGTCCCTGCTCATCATGCCAGGTGCCGGGCAGGACCCCCCTTACCATCCTGATGTGTCTGTCTTTCCTCAGGGGGATGCTGTTATCAGACGCTGGCAGGGGCACTGGGATCGGGGCCTGGAGCTCCGTCTACAGGAAGCACTGCGGGGTTTTTCCATGTTTCTGGCCCCTCCCACAGAATGTCGGCACGCTAGGGGAGCCTAGGGGTGGTGCACGTCGAGACGTGTGAGCGCTCCAGCCCCAGCCAACATTCCCCCTTCCTTCTTTCTGTAGTCCTGCTGCATCTCCACCTGTGGTCACCCAGGTGGTGGTAGAGCGGCAGGACATGCATCCCATCCCAACCCGGAGGAGGAGAGCAGCCTCAGGGTGCTTAATCCTCCTTCCTCGGCTGACCCTCCAGCAGTCCGAGTCCAGTCCCAAACCCGGGTTGTTGGCGCCACGAGCAGTAGCCCTACCACTGTGCCAGCGGGCCAACGCATGCTCGTCACTTTGACAATTTTTAGTATTTTCATTTCAGATTTTCAACATTACCATTTTTTCACACCTCCTTATGAACAGTATAGCTGTCATGTTTTGCATCCTGCCCAAAATTTGTTTTCTCACGTGTGGCGCACAATGGCGTGGTTGCTGTGGGAAATCAATGTTCAGGACATATTAACAAAATCACAGTGACACTGTTCATGAGCGGAGGGCCCAAAATGCCTATGTTGAAAATTTGGTTAAAATAATCCCCAATATAATTGCGTTACAGGTGTGCATTGCACAATTTCTATGCATGCTTATGACTTCAGCAATTTTTTATATTTTCACTCCAGATTTTGAACATTGCCATTTTTTTACACCTCCTTGTGAACAGTATAGCTGTCATTTTTCACATCCTGCCCAAAAAGTTTTCTCACATGTGGCGCACAATGGCGTGGTCGCTGTGGAAAATCAATGTTCAGGACAGATTAACAAAATCATGGTGACACTGTTCATGAGCGGAGGTCCCAAAATGCCTGTGTTCAAAATTTGGTTAAAAAAATTCTGAAATGAATTGCTTTACAGGTCTGCATTGCTCATGACTTCACCAATTTTTCATATTTTCATGCCACATTTTCAACATTGCCATTTTTCACACCTCCTCATGAAGAGTACAGCTGTTACTTTTCACATCCTGCCCGAAATGTGTTTTCTCATCTGTGGCACCAAATGGCACAGTCACTGTGCAAAATCACCTTTTGGCTAATTAACTGATAGTGCAACTGTTCATGAAGTGGGGTCACAAAAAGCTCATGTTAAAAATTTGGAGTGAAAATACCAACAAACACCTGGGCGTTAGGGTTTACAACCATAACGCCCCACCCTGTAGAGACTGACAGGTGTCAGGGGTGTAACTTGGGATTGTCATCTGTAATACTCACGCCATTTGACCCCCCAACCTGCAGCCAGTGATAGGCATTGAGGTGTGCCTTGGAGTCTTCGACCACAAAGCTCACACCATTCTCCTATGCTGCACCCATCTTGGTATATTTCCTTATGAAATGGGATGCACGTAAGGCCCGAAGACCCCAAGGCACGCCGTAACACTTGTCGGTGTCTGCAGGGTAGGGTGAGGTGAAATAGTGTGAGTGTTATGGCTGATGACCCAAAGGCACACTCCAATGCCTGTCAGTCTCTGCAGGGTGGGGGTGGGGTTGGCGTCAGTTCACTACTTGATTGATTGATTGATTGATTAAAAGTTTATTTTTTCACAGGAAATTCATTTGTTAGGACAAAGTCCCATTTACAACAAAGTCCTGCATGTAGATTCTAATACAATTACCAATTTACAATTGACATTTAACATAACTAATACAAACAAACATAATCGCACTCTACATATATACATTATTTAAAACACATACATAAAAAATACAAACTATTAAACAATTCATTTTTAAATTTAAAAAAATCTAGATTTATTTTCTGTAATTCAGTCAAACCATTCCAACTTAATGCTACTCTATTCTGGAGCATACTGTCCCCTAGTCTATTAAAGCTTCTATACATTGGGATATTGCTTAATGGATTCCTAGTCTTTATATATGATTCATTATTTATCTTTCTTTTTAATTGCTTATACAAAGGATGGTTATACTTTCTGTGAATTATCTTATGACATATAGTAAGCCAGAGATAGTTTCTTTTTGCTTCAGGTTGAAGCCAATTTAACTTATTATAAATTATACAATGATGCTCATTTTTAATACTTCCAGAAGCAAATTTACCTATCCTATAATATATTTGATTAACCAAATTTAAAGCAGTTTTAATCGAATTCATGTAAATTATAGAACCATACTCCAATATGGGTAACAGCATCTGTTTTGCCAATGGCTCCTTTGCCACCAAAGGTAAAGCTCCCGCAACTCTTCTAAGGGCCCCATATCTTTTATTCACTTTCTTTACCTGAACTGATATATGATTTACATATGTCATTCTAACATCTACTTGAAACCCTAAGTATCTGTATGTTACTACATTTTCAATCTTTGTACCATCTTGTAAATGTAATTGTGGTTTGGGCTCTTCTCCTCTATATGAACCAATCGAAAACAACATAGTTTGTGTTTTTAGCATTCAAAAGAGCCGATTTACTGAACCATTTTTGCATTTGTAACAAATCACTTTGAAGCGAATCCATCATACCTGTGAGACCGTCAGCGGACGCCACTAAAACAGTGTCGTCTGCGTACAGTCTCACCTCACTATGTTTAATTTCATGAACCAAATTATTAACATAAATATTAAATAATAATGGGCCCAAAATAGAACCCTAGGGAACACCTCTCCCTAATTTCCCAGGGGCCAACATCATTATGCCACATTGAACACATTGATATCTATTTGTCACATATGACTTAAGCCTTTTTAATATTTGGCCCTTAATCTCTATGACCCTTAACCTAGTCAAAAGCAAATCATATTGAACTAAATCAAAAGCCTTACTGAGATCCACAAACACCACCACAGTGTACTTTCCTTGGTTCATAGATGTAGCAACCAGGTCATTAAATTCCAACAGGGCAGTGTTTGTGGATCTCCTTTCTAAAACCATGTTGTTCATCTACTATTACAGTATTTGTATCTAAATAATTATTTACCTGTTCATAGACTTTCGTTCCAAGATTTTAGATAAAATTGGCAAAAGGGCTATTGGCCTATAATTTGAAGGAGTAGTTCGATCCCCAGACTTATAAATGGGAATAATTTTCTCCATCTTCCAAATTTTAGGAACAGTAGAAGTACTCAAACTCCAATTGAACAAATAGGTCACAATAGGGGCTATTACATGTGCTCCCAATTTTAAGTATTGGGCCTCAATCCCATCAATACCTCCTGATTTACTTTTATTTAAATTTTTTAGCTCTTTCAGTATATCCCTCTCTTTTAAAATTTCAAACTTAGATATTCCTGTATGAGCTACCAGCGTGTCTGATACAGTAGAGAAATCCATTCCACTCACATTCAAATCTGGCAACTTTAAATCCGGTAATTCCAAAAAATACTTATTAAAAATAATCGCTATAACCTTTTTATCAGT
The DNA here is from genome assembly GCA_016271365.2 of Neoceratodus forsteri. Lineage (NCBI taxonomy): Eukaryota > Metazoa > Chordata > Ceratodontiformes > Ceratodontidae > Neoceratodus > Neoceratodus forsteri. The sequence continues at coordinate 25,471,815 of CM057453.1, forward strand.
AACTAGTCTTCCATCTTGTACCAAAGTAGGACTTATGGAGTCTTTATTTGGGGATTTCAGCTCTGTTATAAGCTTCCAAAACTGCTTGGAGTCAGAGGAATTATTTATTTTATTCTGATAATATTTATTCTTTATGTTTTAATTATATTTTACACTTATTCCTCCAAAACCTGAAGGTATTCCAATCTGCTTCTTTCTTTGTTTTTCTCGCCTTTTTCCATATCCTATCTCTAATCCTTAAATATTTTTTTATCTTATCAGTGATCCATGGGGCTTCTTTATTCCTTTTAATTTTTCTTATTAATGGGGCATGGTACTGTATTACATTCAAAAACATGTCATTAAACTCTTGAATAGCCAGTTCTATGTCTGGTATCAAATAAATTCTATCCCAATGGATTTGCCTAGATGATTTACAAAGGATTGCTCATTAAACCCTTTAAAATCTCTGCTCCAATAAATAGTTGATTGTTGAGTAATGCACTGTTGTAACTCAATAGTACAAGTAATAGGATTATGATCCCCAAATTTAAAGGTAATACTTCCCAGGTTTTACTATGTCCTGGGATGCAAAAATAAATCTAAAGAGAACCGTAGTTCCATTTTTTGTATTTCTTGTAGATTTTGTATTATTTGGTGCAAACCCAGAATTGAAAAACTACTCCAATTTCCTCCCTCTAGTCTGAAACCAATCTGCATTAAAATCCCCTGTTAAAACTACTTGTTTGTCCTTTATTTTTTCTAAAATTAACTCTGCTAGTACATCAAATGTTTTACTTTTTGTTTTAGGGGTGCATAAAACACTCCTACCACTAATTTTATCGCAATTAATTCAATAATAAGACAGTCAGTTCCTTCCTTGTTCATACTTAACAGTACTTTATAGGGGCCAGGAGTATTCTTAATAAGCAACATCACCCCCCTCCCCTTTTACCTCTATCTGCACGTTCTATAGAAAATCCTGAAAATTGAATTTCTTCCTGCATTATACCTGTATGTAACCATGTTTCTGATACTGCTAATAAATCATACTCAGTTTTAGTTCCCCATACCCTATACTCGTCCATTTTATGGACTATGCTTCTAACGTTCTCATGAACCATCGAAAGCTGCTTAATTTTTTTATAATTAGGGCCCGATTTAACTCAGTATCCCCACTTTGAATTAACAGCATTAAACATAACATATTTGTACTTCCTGTTACTTTTAACCCACAAAAACCATGCTTAACACAAGAACTCTTTTGATAATATCGGGATTCATTTGTAAAGCGATTCCTTCTCCGAACGAATCCATCTTCACAATTAAATTGAACATTTCCCATAAAATACATACCCGATAACTTCATCATATCACCTCTAACTTCTTTATCTTCAAAAGTACTCATAATTATTAATCCCCATACAAACCAACCCCCCAAACATATATACAAAACAGACCCCATAATTAAGATTCTTACTGCCAAACAAGTTAAAACAGTTTCTCTACCGAGTGGCGCTCACATCACTCATATTGCTTTGGCCATGGCGCTCACGCCAGTGATCGGCGTGAGGTTTTATAGTGCTGGAGCCCCTAGTTCATTCAATCACTGACCCCCTCATGCAGAATGACAGAGTTTCAGGTGCAGTTCATTCAAACCCAGAGTAAAAGCAGGCACTCAATTAGCAGCAGTAGTAAAAAGTACAGCTTGTAACAGGTGTTTAATTCAAGCAAAGCAGTTCTCCCAAAGAATGTCCCAACTGGATATTATACTGGTGTTTTATGCAGCTCTCACCTGCCGCCTTCTTTTTGGTCTCACACAGTCACTGGGCACCTTCGGGGGGGGTCAGAGCAAGGCTTTATAGTGCTGGAGCCCCTAGTTCATTCAATCACTGACCCCCTCATGCAGAACGACAGAGTTTCAGGTGCAGTTCATTCAAACCCAGAGTAAAAGCAGGCACTCAATTAGCAGCAGTTGTAAAAAGGATAGCTTGTAACAGGCATTTAATTCAAGCAAAGTAGTTCTCCCAAAGAATGTCCCAACTGGATATTATACTGGCATTTTATGCAGCTCTCACCTGCCGCCTTCTTGTTGGTCTCACACAGTCACTGGGCACCTTCGGGGATCAGAGCAAGGCTTTATAGTGCTGGAGCCCCTAGTTCATTCAATCACTGACCCCCTCATGCAGAATGACAGAGTTTCAGGTGCAGTTCATTCAAACCCAGAGTAAAAGCAGGCACTCAATTAGCAGCAGTAGTAAAAAGTACAACTTGTAACAGGCATTTAATTCAAGCAAAGCAGTTCTCCCAAAGAATATCCCAACTGGATATTATACTGGCGTTCCTATTATGCATCTCTCCTCCCTGATCCGACCGTTTCTTTTGTGATTGAAAATCCCTCCCCTGCATTCCTCATTACTTACACCTGCCCTCCTTTCCTCCTAGGAGCACTCCTTCACCCAGCTGGGCTCCTGCTGGAAACTGCTGCAGGTGGCGGAACCTCCACACAGCAGCAGCCACCACCGCCACTGTTCGAATCTCACCAAGAAAGCTGAAGTAGGATCCCAGGAGTAAAGCCTCCTGGAAATCAGCTCAGAACACTGCCACTGCCACCATTTTGGTCCTGCTAGGAGCCCCGCAACGCTCGGCTCCACAAATTGACCGCCCGGTAGGCGAATTCCTGCCGGAGCACAGTTGAATTTTCAAAGACATTTGGCGCCATTTTCAAACAAGCAAAAATCAAACTGGACCTTGCGCTCTGCTCTGCTTACTGCAGATGCAAGGCTGCCTGCTCACACTACTGCTGAGCTATTTTGTGCAATAGGTTTAAAACAAATTAATTTGAATTTTGCAGTAAATTAATGTAATACTTCTTAGGGTATTCCTCACTGCTGCTGTTCTACGCAGCAATTTTCTTCTGCCACCCCCACCCCCCCAGGCCACCTTTAAATACCCAGTTGCTCCACCCACTCTGTTAGCTCCATTCCCATTGGCTCTCTGAATCATACATTTCTGCCTTCCCACCTCTGACAGGGAAACTTTGTTCTCCATCTCACTCTTTGACTTATAACTCTCTGTATTTCAACTCCACTGCTAGATCTGATCTCTCACTTCTATTCCTCCTGGGTGCTCCTGACTTTCACTCGCTTTGCAAGACTGCACATAGGTCTGTAAACGATGAAGCTCTCCATATTACTGTATTTTCTTGTGCCCTCATTTGCTTTGCTCCACCTATCCTTGCCTCCTGTTCCCCAGCCCCCTCAGCTATCCCACATTACATGCCCCATGACTACCATTACTCTAACCTTCTCCTGTTGTCACCACTCCATTGTGACCCTACACCACTTATATTACATAGGCCCTGGGACCAGATGGTTGCCTATGCCCTAAATTATGGCCCTTTGAATATGCATACCTCATGCCCTTTCCTGTGACATAAACTCTGGTATGTACTCCTACAGGCCCTATTGCTCTCTGGAGAGGTTCATTCTAACCAAGGACTGACCAATAACATACGTAGTCCCCTTTCAAATGCTAAGGGTCTTACAGAGGTGCACCACAACATCAGAAGCCTGCTACACAATTTTGCTGAATTACAATCCTGGGCTACCTCTACAAACTGGATGTCATCTCTCTTACCAAAACATGGCTTAAACCTTCCATCCAGGACTCTTGCAGCTCGCTTCCTTTCTACAACTTCTTGAGATTTAACAGACCTACTCCCAAAAGAGGTGGTGGTACAGCTATCTATTTTAAAGATGACCTCCACCTCTTCACGATCTGCTCATCCCTCCATGTCCACAGTGAAGCACTACACATTCTTCTTACCCTCGGCTCCAAAAAACTTCATGTTGTTTGTGCTACAACCCCCTTCCAGTGGCTTAAAATGTCTTGATGAGCTGCTTGATCAGACCTGTCTTCTCTCTGGGAGAAATGAGATTCTCATACTTGGTCATCTCAATCTAAACTGGCTGGGCAACTCCTAACCCACACTACTATCCAAGATCCAAAGTTTCAACTTTCTTCAGGTGATTAGCGACCCCACTAGAACTGCACAGCATTCTAACTCCGGTACTCTGCTGGACTGGATAACGACCAACCACCCTGAAAATATTATCTCCTCTAGCGTACTAGCAGATGCCATCACAGACCCTTTCCCCACCTTCTGTATATGGGGTAAGACTAGCCCCCCCGAAGCCTCTGTTTATCACCTTACGAAACTACGAGCACCTCAACTCCCAGTCCTTCTTACTGGACATTTCCACAACCAGCTGGACCCCTCTTTTTGAATCTGATGACCCTCAGACCACTCTAAGTCTATTCCTGACTCTCTTTTTGGCAATTCAGGACAAACATTGCCCTCTTGTTACCCGTCGTGTGAAAAACAAGCATACCCGCTGGCTTAAGTCTGACCTTCTCACAAAACTATGACTTCATGATGAATGTTGGCTCTACTACAAAAAGACTGGGCTACCAGCTGACCTTAATTCCTATAAGGCACTCTGAAATTCCTGCAAAAAGGATATCAAAAGGGCTAAGAGCACCTACTGTAAGGATCTCTTAACTAAATCATATGGTAACTCCAAAAATTCTGGTCCCACATTAAGTGCTTCCTAGATTCAAATCCATCCCCTACTCCAGCTGACATGTCTCTAAATGGTGTCCACTGTAATAATCCCTCTACTATCGCAAACTTTTTCAATGCTCAGTTTTCAGACCTTACCAGTTATATCTCATCCTTCCCAGCTACACTGAACTCAAATCTTCAACCCAATGCCTCTGGGCCTAAAATTCATTTCAAATCTGTCACCCGCAGGGAGGTACTTAGACTGCTCAACAACATCTCCGACCTCACTGCAGCTGGATCTGACCATATAGAACCTAAGCTCCTAAAACTTGCTGCCCATTACATTGCTGCACCTCTTTCCAGGATATTTGCCATCTCCCTGTGTCACAGCTATGTTCTTGACCTCTGGAAGACTGCCAGGATTACTCCAGTCTTCAAAAAGGATGACCGCAATAAACCCTCCAATTTTAGGTCTATTGCCATATTACCTGTCCTCAGCAAAATCCTTGAGAAACTCATAGCCACCCAAACCTTAGACTTTCTTCAGAAACATGACCTTCTTACAACCATGCAGCATAGTTTTCACAAGGGTCATAGCACCACCACTGCATTACTCAAATTTACTTCTGATACCCTATCGGCCATGGACTCTGGTCTTCTAATGGGGGCAATCTTTATAGACATGACTAAAGCTTCTGACCTGGTCAACCATCCTATCCTCCTAGCTGCTCTCCAATCCCTAGGCTTCTCACCAAATATCACTGGATGGTTTGGCAGCTACTTATCGGATCATACCCAGCAAGTTAAATTCAACTCCACATTGTCTGATTATGCTACCTTAAACATTGGAGTGCCACAAGGTTCTATTCTCAGTCCCCTATTCTTCTCCATTTATATAAATACCTAAGGACAAATGATCTGGCTAAGAAAGAGGTCAGAGCAGTACAAGAAGTGTTTGTGGAGATGGGGAGGGGCCTTAGACAAATAGCACACACGGTAACCTTCTCAGAGGTGCTGCCTGTCTATGGCACAGGTGAGGCTAGGGTGCTCCACACCATGGGATTCAATCAGTGGTTGAAAAACTGGTGCAGAGCTCAGAGATTTGGCTTCATTGGGGACTAGGGGTCCACCTGGAGAAATGCAGGCCTATACTGGTGTGATGGTCTGCATCTGTTCAGGAGGGGAATCAGGATCCTAGGTGATAGGTTTAAATGCTTCATTGGCAAGCATTTAAACTAGCCAAGGGGGGAGGCACTGGAAAGGAGCAGGGAAATCCTAGCCCCCCAAAAAAATCAGGGTACTAAGTGAGGTAGACACCAACATAGAGATGTTGATAGGGAGACATGCAGGGGTAAATGGAGAAAGTGACAAATCCAATAAAGACAGGGATGGGGCAAAAAGGGGTAAAGTCATCAAGAAATAGAGGGTAATGAGTATCAGCGCCCATAGTCTTGGCAATAAGCTCCCTAAACTGGTGGCCTTGATGGAAGAGGGATGCCTAGACATCATAGCAGTCACAGAAACATGGTACACAGAGAACCATAACTTGGATGTTAACATACCAGGGTGCGTAACCTACAGAAGAGACAGGGAAGGGAGAAGAAGGGGCGGAGTAGCTCTCTAGGTAAGTGTAGGGATAAAAGCAACTGAACAAATGAGTAAACAGGGAGGAGAGAAAGCACTGTGGGTCACCTTCAAGATTGGAAATGGCACCACAATCTGCACAGGGGTTATATACAGACCCCCATGTCAAGGGGAAGGAATGGACAAGGATATGACAGAAGACATACTTAGGATGGCAGAGAAAGGGGAGATACTGTTGATGGGGGACCTTAACATGCTGGATGTCAACTGGAGCACCTTTGCTGCAGCCACATCCAAAAGCAGGGCCATTCTCGATGTCCTTCAGGTGACATGCCTCAGATAGCTAGTTTTGGAACCTACTCATGAGGGAGCAATCTTAGACCTTGTACTCTCAAATGGGGATAGTGAGAGGATCTCAGATCTAGAAGTGTGTAGCCATTTGAGAACAAGTGACCACCAAACAGTGTGGTTCATGATAAACTCGGCCACAGAGTCAAGCCATACAAAAGTGAGGGTTCTGGACTTCAGGAGACCTGACTTTGGCAAGATGAGAGAGTGCCTTAGAAAAGCACTAACAAACAGGCTAGAAGGAGGGGTGGAGCAACAATGGGGAAATATTAAGACTGCCATCACAGAGGCAACAAGCCTTTGTGTGAAGCAAATACACAAATCAAAACAAAAGAAAAAGCCACTATGGTTCTCAAAAGAGGTGGCGGTGAAGATTAGGGAGTAAAAGATAGCATTTAGGAAGTATAAGGAAACACAGAAGGAGCAGGACAGAGAACTGTACCAGTTAAGGCAGAAGTAAGCAGGGAGGGTAGTCAGAATAGTAAAGGCCCAAACTGGGGAAAAGATAGCCAACTCGGTTAAGAAGGGGGATAAAACCTTTTATAGGTATATCAGGGAGCGTAAAAAGACAAAGGGAGGGCTAGTGAGGTAGAATAGAATGGACGGTGGGTGGGCAGAGAGAGACAGTGAAAAAGCAGGGATACTGAATGAATACCTCTGTTCAGTATTCACAGAAGAGGAAGTGGGGGAGGTGCCTAATCCAATTAATAGAAGCACTTTTGATGGGGGGGGGTCGATCCCAGTCTTTTCACAGAAGAAAGGGTTCTGAAAGAACTCCTAAAACTGAAGGTGGACCAAGCAATGGGGCGAGATGGAATTCACCCCAGAATTCTAAAAGAATTAAGCAGAGAACTAGTGACACCACTGACTACTCTTTTTAACAAATCATGGGAGGATGGTGTGGTACCTGAGGTACGGAGGAAGGCAAATGTGATTCCCCTTCACAAAAGTGGGACCAAGACAGAGGCAGGAAACTACAGACCTGTCAGTTTGACCTCTGTAGTAGGGAAAGTGATGGAATCACTTCTAAAGGAAAGAATTGTTGAGTACTTAGGGCCAGTGGGACACAGAACCCAAGGCAGCATGAGTTCACAGTGGGAAGGTCATGTCAGATGAATTTAATTGATTTCTTTGACTGGGTGACCAAAGTAGTAGACCAGGGAGGGGCTGTGGACATGGCCTATCTAGACTTTAGCAAGGCATTTGACACAGTCCCACACAAAAGATTAACAGTCAAATTAACCAGCCTGGGAGTGAGTCCCAGGATGGTAGCCTGGGTAAAACATTGACTGGACAACAGGACAAAGAAAGTAATTGTAAATGGAGTCCACTTTGAAGAAAGAGGGATTACTAGTGGGTTACCACAGGGTTCAGTACTAGGTCCAGTCCTTTTTAATGTCTTTATAAGTGACATTGCAGAGGGACTGGAAGGAAAAGTATGCCTCTTTGCAGATGACACAAAGATCTGCAACATAGCTGATACACAAGGAGGTGTGGAAAGGATGAGAAGGGACTTGGCAAGGTTGGAGGAATGGTCAGAAGTATGGTAGCTTGAATTCAATGCAAAGAAGTGCAAAATAATGCACCTGGGAAACAAAAACCCAGGGGAAGATTACACAATGGAGGGGGAGGTAGTAACAACAACAAAAATGGAAAGGGACCTGGGGGTAATCATATCAGATGACCTTAAGGTTGGCAAGCAATGTGACAAGGCAGTAGGGAGGGCTGGGTGGATACTGGGATGTATAGGGAGAGGCATCACCAGCAGAAAACAGGAAGTTGTTATCCCCTGTACAGACAGTTGGTGAGACCCCATCTGAGTACTGTGTCCAGTTCTGAAGACCCCATCTCCACAAGGACATAGACAGGATGGAGGCAGTTCAGAGGAGGACAACTAAAATGGTGCATGGTCTGCAAGAGAAGCCATAAGAGGAGAGACTAAAGGAGCTTAATATGTATACATTTGAGAAAGAGGAGAGGGGGACATAATAGAAACATTTAAGTACCTCAGTGGAATCAACAAAGTCCAAGAGATAGCATCTTTCAGAAAAAGATGTGCAAGAACAAGGGGACACAATTTGAAGATAGAGGGGATGGCTCAGGGGCAATGTGAGAGTATTTTTTCACAGAGAGGTGTGGATGCATGGAACAGCCTTCCTGAGGCGGTTGTGGGGTCTAAAACTGTGGGAGAATTCAAGAATGCATGGAACAGACATAAGGCAATTTTTATGGGGGTAGGAAGAAATAGGCTGTTGGTTAAATAGGATCTGCAGCTTATCCTCTAGGTAGGGAAATGGGCAGACTAGGTGGGCCAAGTGTTCCTTATCTGCCATCAAAGTCTATGTTTTTATGTTTCTATACCTCTAACATTCTCCAGACTGCCTCCCTGTTATACTTTGATGATATTGTCCCTTACGCCAGTGCGAAAAACAATACTAAAATAAACCAATGACTTTCCCTAGACTTTCAACAGATTCAGCAGTGGCTATTTAGCCATAAACTTGTCTTGAATGTATTCAAGACTCAGGCCATGCTATTTGGTTCTAATGCCAAACTTAAACTCTCCCAGTCCACTTTCAATGTCACCACCATAAATGGGTCCTCTGTTGAAGTGGTAACCTCATTTAAATACCTTGGTCTCACACTCGATCCAACTCTTACTTTTGATCTCCATATTCAACAAACCTGCAAGCTGGCAAACATAAAACTTGATATGGCCTACTGTTCCAGCTGTATGCTCACACCCTCGGTGAGGTTTGCCATAGCTCGTGGCATACTCCTTCTGTCGCTCACCTATGGGGTTGCAGTGTATGCCTCAGCGGGCAAAACTAGTCTTCAAAAGTGGGATGTTACTTACAATAATATCTGTAGATATGTGTCCTCCTCTCATCGGATGAAACACCACTGCTTCCTATATGCTGAACTAGGGTGGTTTTCTTCAGATGCCTCCAGAAAATATGCGTACGGCTCGATCATAGATAATTTCATCCGTAACCAAACACCAAAGCCCTTGGCGGAACTATTTCTCATCCAGACATCCACATGTGGTCTATGTTCAACTGCAAAGGCCCCTGTACTCATCCCTCGACACCATTCCTCCAAAGGTGCCAGTGCCTTCTCCTGTTATGCCCCCCATCACTGGAATTCCCTCCCTCTAGCTATACGGCTAGCACCATCCCATGCCTCTTTCAAGAAATTGCTACATGACCATCTCGTTGTTTTCTGCTATTGCTCCTGCTTCAAACACCCCTAGCCCATTATTTTCTCCTGATCTATGCACCCCTCACCTCAACAACTAAGCACTGTACTTTCCTCCAGTCACCTCCTTGCCCTACTTTTATTATATCTAGTCCTCATCCCCTTACCTTGCTCTATTTTCCTATCCTATCCTCCCCCCTACTTTTTATTGCATCCCCCCCTTTTCAATTCCAGACTCTCATATATCCACCCAATATGGCTATAATAGTGATAGTTGTTCTTATAATATCTAACCCCACTTTTACTTCCTGAATTGCTGCCAAATGGCTTTATTTATTGTATTTTGTTCTCTTATCATTCTATGTTACACTATTGTTGATTCAATTGTATTTACTGTCTTTCTCCTGCCTACACTGTGTTACTATTGTCTAAGCTTTTACTGTTTAGGATTGTTCTGCCCTAAACAAACGTTTTGTTAAACAAATGTTCTGTTTTTCTGTAAACTCCCGGGTCGTGCCAGAAAATAGTCATTGCTATGGCTTGCGCACCTTAACCGGTCAACAAAAACTAAATAAATAAATACTGTATATCTAGTTGGGCTTTACCTGTCAGATAAGATACCAGTCTGATTGTCCATTACTGTTTTAGCAACTGGAAGGCCCCAGTGACCCTTTCAAAAGTTGTCAGGCATGCTTCGATACCATCCGAGGGACATAGCTTTGTAAGTTTATTGTCTGTTAGTTGTTTGTGTTCTGGTGATCTGCTGGACTTTTATCAGATCCTCCAGCTTTGATAGCTTGCAAGGTATCCTGCCATCACTGCTCCTGTCACTTCATCTCTTCTATCTTCTGTATCTCAAGATGTTGCATCTTTTCCCATCTCTGTACCTCTAGACATTGTGTCTCTTCTCTTCTGTGTACCTCTAGAAGTTAAATCTCTGTTTCTCTCTTTTTCTCAGTCTCTCTCTCTGTTGTATACCCCACCATTTGAAGAAGGCAGACATACTTTCAGGCTCTGTCCCTGCCGGTTCTTCTTGTGCCAATTGTACAGTCTCAGTTTGAACTTTTGTTTCTGTTTCTTGTTTGGCTGTCATTCTTCTGGTAATCACTCCTGGGCTTGCTGTTCCAGGATCCATCCCTTTCTTCTGTGCTTCTCTGCTACCAGGTCTAGTACCATGTGCTAAACTTCTGAAGCAGAGTATGCATGGTGTAAATCCCACATTGTCTGACACCATCTGTCATAGAAGCAGAGATCAGGAAACTTACAGTAGGCAGGCCTGGAAAAGTGATACCATTTGCAAGTAGTGTTTTATGATTATCAATAGCAAGTTCAAATAAAGTCCTACATCTAAGATTCTCTTGAAATCTCCGTCTCTCTCTCTCTGTATATATCTCTCTAAAAAAATTGCTCTTTTTTTAATTAGATGTGGTCTTTTCCTGGCAGTTATAATTCTGCATCTAGTTGTTGTCAGTTGCATCCCCTGTTTCTCACAAAATGTACCAGAACTTTCTCCATTTCTTTCCTGAGGCCAGCCTGAAGAGCACATCTGGAGCCCGATTCACAAAGGGCAATGCAGGGCTTGCATCAAGCCTTGCATCAAACCCATTTGTTGGCACAGCTGCAACAATAACTTTGCCAAACACTGTGCATGATTCTAGTAGATCGGGTGCATTTACAACACTTTTCCCGATTTACGGCATCTGTGCTAACTATTTGGTGCATGCTCCATAAAAATGGTACCTGGGACTACCACAAGCTAATCTAACTTGTAGCGATTGGCACATGGGATTGAGAATCTCAATCGCTGGCCATGAGAATATTGCAAGCCCCGTGCACCATATGTTTGTTGCACCAGGGGCTTGTGGCAGTCATATCCCTTTGGGAATCCAGCCCCTAGTCTTTACATTCTGTCCCAGGGCTGGCCTCCTATTGACAAATCTGTAAACAAGCTTGTGGAGGTCAAAATGCATCTCAAGGTCAACCTATAATAATAATCCAATTAGTTTTCTGCAATCAGTTCAACAGTATAACTATATATGTTTGCAAACCAAAGGATCCCAGTTTCATGTAAAGATTCACATTTATTTTATACCCACAGAAAGCAAAGGGGAGAAAAAATTAATAGAAACAGCAAGTGAAGAAAGGGAGATGACGGGGGAAATTATGGGATCATCAGAGTGGCCAATTCTTAGGTGCAACAAAGTGTTTCACCAGGAAAGACATAATAAATTGGTAACAGTTTTTCTATATATGGATTTATCAATGTCCCTTCAGAAGACCCTGAAGTCAGAGAAGTGTGTCTTTAACTTTGTGGCAGTGCAAATCATTAGCATACATGAAGACAAAACACTAGAGGCTTTATAAAAGGATATCCACTTTGCCCATGATTTTTGAAGATTGACCCTTAATTACTATATCTTGGAAATAAATGTATCCGCACAAGCTGTGATGCGGCTCTGTGGTGCTGAGCAGTAAAGGACTGCTGTGGCACACTAGTGACCCAGATTCACACCATGAACCCAGAACATCTGCAGTAGTGACTGACTGGGGAAGATTGAGAATCTGCTTGGATGCACTTCTTCTTTGGAGAGTGTTAAGAAGACTTCATCATTTGCCTACCCCACCCCCCGCTGACAGCAGGGCCCAGAGGTATGTGAGGTAGAGCAATGAAGAGTTAGATTGCTGTCAGAACATCCATGCACTGGAGTGACACAGCAGCACCTTCAAAATCAGCAGGGGAGAAAATTAGGAGGAAAACGGGACAGGGTTTTCCTGCAGGCATATGATGCCTGCTTCCCACTCATGCCTTGATGGACTGATCATGGGTTCCTCTCTCCTCAGTTCTGTCTCCCTTGGATCAATCCCCCAATGGCATGCCTGGTCCATGGTGGCCCCCCTTAGGGGTGAAGCTCAGGGGATTGGGGGGAATTGGCTGCAGGAGAGGGGATGGTTGGGCTCTAGTTACTGAGGCAGGAAGCTGGGGGATGTGTGGTGAAGGAGAGCCTGCCGGGCTGTCCTACTGAACAAGGTGGCAAAATCAGATAGTCAAAAAAAATTATTTTAACCAATATAAAAGAGTGAATACATTATTTTTTTCCTCCCAAGATAGATGCATTTGGGTTTAACACCTCGTTTTCAACGATAATCTGTAGCACAATACAAAATGCAGATGGCACCTAGTTACAAATTATGCAGTTCTCCATGTTGCAGACATCATAGTGCTTAACATAGATAGACAAGATCATTAAGACAAGCTTTACATGCATTTTCGTTTGTTTACATTTTGTTAGTCAAACAAATTAAAGTTGAATTGTGCAGTAGTAGGAGCCAGTTATTGCCCGCTCCCTGACAAAGGCTACGATCAAAGCAATGGGACCTCCTGTGGCTGGGTTCTACTGATTCGTTCACACTGTGCACCAGAGCATTAATAAAATGCCTTTTGGATTACTTGCCAGAACTGAGCCTCTTATTTTGGAACTTTTAGCATGTATAGTTGCTTTGGGTTCCCCTCTCACGTGCCTGATTTTTTGAACCTTTCATACTTCTTTGGGGCTAGCAACCCCTAGTGGATATCAAATTCCCACTGTCACCGTGCGCACCTTCTCTTGGTTCTGGTGCACTTCTTTTGTCAGTCTGAGGGAATTTCAGTCATAATGTGCTCTATATGAAAACATCTACAGATAGATTTTTTTAAAACATTGTGGAACAAAAAAAGTTGCAACTTTATTCCTTGCATCACAGTTTTTGAGTAGTGCGTTACATGTTCTAATAAGTATTCTGGTGCCAAACGTGAGACACACTTGTATAATAAACAGTACTAGGGTGATGCCCTCCTACGATATGGCATTTATCTTCGCCAATATAGTATTTGAACAAATCATGTGTAGTCTTTGAAAACCATATATAAAGTGCAAGTCCTTTGAAAATCCAGCCCTATAAAATAAATCTACGAATGACTCTGACATGATGCTGAATGGGAATGTGAGTCCCCCTTATTAAGAAGATAAAGAGTTTGAGCTTCCCTTATTAAACTAACTAAAGTGCCTGTAGCACACGGTAGCTCTGTAGTACGGAGGGGGGGTAATGCTTTGTACCCATTGTTCACTATGAAGAGAGACTGAATGACCTCAGTATGTATACCCTGGAGGAAAGGGGAGAGAGAGAGAGGTGATATGATAGAGACTTTCAAATACCTCAAGGGTGTAAATAAGGTTCAAGAAGCAAGCCTTTTCCAGAGTAAAAGATGCTCAAGATCAAGGGGTCATGCTATGAAGTTTGGGGGAGAGGGTAAACTTGGGAGATGTAAGGAAGTACTTCTTCACAGAAAGAGTGGTGGATACCTGGAACAGCCTCCCAGCGGAGGTGGTGGGGGCAAAAACTGTAACGGGATTCAAGAATTCATTGGATAGGCATAAGAGAACCTCAGTGGTTAGGGAAAGGAGGGCTAAGTCAGAGATCAAGCAGGGTCTTCAGTGTTACAGTAGGTAGGGAAAATGGGCAGACTAGGTAGACCAAGCAGTCCTTCTCTGCTGTCAAACTCTATGTTTCTACTGTATGTATGGTCATGTCTTATTGCTACCTAAGGACCAGGCTTTTGTTGTCTTTCTGGCATCTCCTTTCTAATTTTGTTTTACAACTACATCATTAATCTGACCAAAAAAATAGTATATTTAAAATAAGATTCATGAAAAGCTCTTGTCTGTTGTATTTCAAGGTAATCCTTATAATGGCTAAGTAAGAGTGAGTACTGTAATACTTGTTATTTCAGTACGGAGGGGGTTCTAGGTTTGAAACCCACCTGAGCCTTTTTTGATCTTCATCAACAGTGTTTGGATTAATTAGTTCTTCACAGCTACTTCAATTAAATTAACTCTAATTAATAAGTTCATTGGAAGAAGTGGTGCACCCTGCTCAAAGCTGGTGTGCTAAAAGCTGATAAACTCCTTCACCCTAATGAAAAATTGATTGGCTTGCCTCACAGGAGAATGGAGATCTCTGAATCAAACCTTCTGTTCCCAGAGCAGAGTTAATATTCTGATTTTCTATGGTTAATCAGTATCCATCCAAGGACTCTTGATTTAAAATAGATGGAAATTATCCTATAAAAAAAAATTCCTCCAGAACAAATGCAGATGAACAGACTGTATTTTCAAGCGCCACACCTGACTGTTTCAGATGAAGCATGGCATAATTCCTAAGCACCACATGGATTATCTCACATAATTACTGTAGGTCTAAAAAAAAGGCCAATTTTGAAACACGCACTTTAGGGATTATTGGTACCTAACTTCCTAGAACTATTTTGTTGCTTGTGTGCTCTTCATGTGTTGCACCATTGCATGAGAGAAATCAATGTTTTATGATCTACCTACATTTTTTTTAAAATCATGGTTAATTTGTTCCCACAAAGGAAATATTAACATAAGAAATTCAATACAATATCACATTTTACAAGGCAATGGCTGAACATAAACTATCCAATCTACTCATTGTTTAATTATTAATTTTTTGGGGGGAAAAATCTGCGTTTCATAGGTCAAAGAAGTGGCTATGTTAGCCGTGAGAGCAAGCACCTTCAGCCTACCTCAAACAGTCATGTTTTGTCTTGTGATCTGCTTAGTGTAAACCAAATCAGCTGTCTGTTTAGGCAGAAAAGCAGACAAATGCAAAGAAAAAGTAGCTCGGCCATAAACGTCTGTTTTGTAATATTTTGGATCATCAGTTAAGACCCTAGGTACAGATTACGGGTACTATTTTCAGAAAGTATTCAACCATTCTGTGTAAACAGCACAGCTCTTTTTAAAACTGGTTCCTAAGAGTATCTTCATGGCACCCCATTCTCGTGTGCAATCTTTAATTGTAGTGTCTACAGATCATTAGGTTGCATTTTCACCTCTGGAGTTGGAACATTAGAATGGTCTGGATTCCAGTCTCACACCAGGAACTCTGATTAATAGCCAATACTGGCACTGAAGTAAGGGGCACTGCAGTATTCAGGTGCCATCCTTTGCATAAGATGTTAAACTGAGGATCCTTCTGCCCATCTCAGGTGGCTGTACAGGCAAAAATTAAATATTCTTGCAGTGTGAACATGTGCTGCCCAGACCATTGGTGTTGCCATTCTCATCAAACAAGTGAGAAAACTGGCACACTTAAGCAATAGGAAAAGTTTAACAACTTTAATAAAGTGTTGTCAGTGATAGCAGGAAAAGCAAACCAGACCATTCTGCATAGAACAAAACCTACATCCTCATGTTGCACCTAATACTAAAGCTTTCTCCAGGAGTCCCCTAAGAAAGTGTTAGCATGATGTAAGGAAGTGTCAGCATGACATGCAGTGTTGGGGGCCTGCATTTGCTTCTGAGCTGAGCAGTCCACTTTGAGTTTGCCTGCTATGCCTAATTGTGCTTTATTGGAGTTGTTAAAAGTTGTCCTGTTGCTTGAGTGCACTGGCTTTATTACCTGTTGGAAGTTAAAGACCATATAACACTTATCATAATAGACTGGGGTTTTCCTCAGAGTCCTGACCAACATTTTCCCTCTTAGTAAAACAGGATTATGTAACTCACACCTCACCCCCAATAATGCACCAGGGAAATTAGCTATCACAACTCAGTATGTCCTTCCTAATCAGAAATTACATCTAAACTTAATGTTAGTATTGTGCAGCATCAGTAGACAACATTTTATATTTATTAGTTTTTTATTGACCAGGTAAGCACACTAGACAGTAAAATGCCTATTTTCAGGATTGACCTGGGAGGTTACAATCAAGATAGCACAAACAAATGAATACAAGCAACAGGAGTATAATTGGTTATAAAGAGGTAACATCAAGGTATATAATATAAATCTGCACAGTTAGAAGAAGCAAACAAAATAATGTGGCACAGTAACAGCACAAAACCCGAGGTACAAAGCAAGTGTACATAGCAGGAGGGGCACATATGGAAAAAAAAAACAGGTGGAATACTTTGGCCCACAAACATTAGCTCAGGGAAGAGACAGTCACCCTGTGCAAGTGCAGACAGAGGTGTCTTTCATGTAGTTCCATAAGGATCTTTTAAAGAGGTAGTGAGTGGAGACGCCTCGAACAGATAGTGGGAGTATGTTCGAGAGTCTAAGTACACATGCGACGAAGGTGTGATCTCCAATAGCAACGGGAGTTTTGGGGACAGCAAACAGAGTCATATCACTGGATCTTAAGGTGTAATCAAGGCTAGTAGCCCTTAGCTGCTCAGCCAGGATGGGAGGGGTGACAGTCCTAAGCCCCTTATCAACAAAACTCCACAGGGCAAAAGCGAAACTATTGGGGGCAATAGCCATCCAAATTTGTCGTAGAACTCGCAATAGTGGGTGAGGTGGGATGTAGAGGGCAAAATGACAAATATTATTGTACAATGCATCCCATTTGCACAAGGGGGACTCAACAACATTGGTATAGATAAGGAGGCCAAAATTAATGGAGGGTAGGAGCACTCCCTTAGCAAGGACAGAATATGCAGTGGGGGTGAGGAAGTGTTTAGCCCTGTAAGCAATGCCAGTCTTACTGTTAATGACACTACATATGTTAGAGATGTGCAAAGAGAGATCTGGTTTGGGGTCAAGAGTGACTTCAAGGTTCTTGAAAGAATAAGCAGTAGTCAGGTGTCAACCATCTATAAAGGACACAACCAGGGTCTCGGGGCAAGACCTGATTTTTGCCTGAGAGCCAAAAAGCATTTTTTTGTGTTTTCTTTAGGTTGGGGACCAGTTTATTTGCAGATAGCCAGGACTGAATTAGGTAGAAATCCTCGTTCAGATGGGAATTAATGACTTGATATACTGGGAGTTAGGCATGAGCACGAGATCATTCACATACAGGGTGGAACTACAATGGAGAGGTATGCAAAGGAGGTCTTTAGTAAGCAACTAAAAAACAATGGGACCCAGGATTGACCCTTGGGGGGACACCAACTGAGACAAGAGCCAGTTCTTGACTCTTGAGCACACCAACTGAGACAAGAGCCAGTTCCAACAGCATTCTGTTAAATCTGATCTTCTGTTGTCTATCATGTTTATAGTTGGCAAACCAGGTAAGTGTATGGCCAGACTGCCCAAAGGAATGCAACTTGATGCAGAGAAGTTTGTGGTCCACCAAATCAGAAGCTTTGGAGAAATCAAGAAAGATTGCTCCAGTTAACTTGCTCTGATCCATGCCCCCCCCAATCTCAGAGGTGACTTTAGTAAGGGCAGTGGAGGTGCTATGTCCCCCTCCAGAACCTATGCTGTGCCAGGGATGGCAGGTCATGTGTGTAAAGATAGTCATTAAGTTGGGAAGCAAACATTTTCTCCAAGAGCATGCTAAGGGCAGACAGGATGGCTATGGGGTGATAATTTTTAATGCATTATGGGTCCCCTTGTTTAAAGACAGGGACAACTTGCGCAACCTTCCAAATGTCAGGCATAATACCAGTAAGCACAATATATGTGACATGAGTATTGCCAGAAATGGGGCATGAGGCACAGTAGCTTTGGCTCCATATTGTCATGACCAGGGCTAGTACATGGAGATAGACAGGCCAGCAAGCTACCAATCTCACCAGCCATAACAGTTTTAAGGTAGAAGGGGAGTGGGGTGACCATTGGGACAGGGGATAGCACTATCTCATCCAGGGACACAAGACCTATGAACAGGGAGGTGAGAGCAGAAAGACCAGATAGCTGTTTATTAAATGCATTAGCTATAGCGCTAGGGTTGTTACAATTAACCCCATCAATGAGCATATCATTGGTTTGGCAATGAAGACACCTGCCAGCTACATTTTTAATGTTATGCCAAAAACTCTTCTGGTCTTTAGCAGATGTCAATAAAGAGGATCTACAGAATTCACTCTTTGTTGAGTCAATGGCTTTCTTACAAGCCTTAGTACTAGGGTTGTTACAGTTAACCCCATCAGTGAGCATATTATTGGCCTAGTAATTAAGAGAACTGCCAATTAAATTTTTAATGCCAAAAACTCCTCAGGTCTCTAGCAGATGCTAATAGATTTTCATGAGTGCCATACAAAGATGGAAATCACATTCACAATGTGGAAGAATCATATCACATTCTGGAGCATAAACTAGTAATTTTTAAATGTGCATGACTTAAAAAAGATATACAGTAGAAGCCACTTACAGTGAGCATGGATAATATTTACAACAAGATACAAAGGACATCTTCCATTTCTCCAATTTATCTACATTGTATTCAATGCAATTTCTGTCATTTAAATCAGATGCAGAAGCCTGTTAAGGTTGAGAGCTCAAACAACTCATAACAGCCAGCTGTAAATGCTGACCTTCAGTCAGTTGATCATGAGCCAACTCATCATTCATTTTCTGACCTGTTGGTGTCCTGCCAGTCAGTCGTGTGTATGAAGGCAGGGCAACTGCCCACTTGCATCTTTGCCTATTTGATCCTGCATTTCCAGTGTTTCAGCCATGCCATCCAAATGTGCCAGACTTGTCTTTATCTCACAAAGTTGAGATCAAATAAAAGAAGTTGATGCTCTTCCAAAAATGTGTGTCAAAGACCTTGATACACACTTTGGTCTCCCTAGGTCACAGTTTTTAACATCTTGAAGGCAAAAGAGGAGACTGAGTGAATTACATGCAAACCTGCAAGATGTCACCAAATCCTGTTTTAGGCAAGTGGGGAAGGGCAAGGGGAAAAAAAGGAAACAGGTAAGGTTTGCAAGGGAGGGAGGCAGGGGTGGTGGTGAGAGAAACAATGTTGGTGTTCAGTGAATTTAAAGGGAACCAGACAGAGAGTGACAGGGAAGCTTACCTGGATAATCTGAGTAAGACCAAAAGGGTGGTGAGGAAAGCTAAAGCTGGAGTGGAACTAAAAATGGAAGGCATTAAGAATAGTAATAATAAGGCTAAATCAGAATGAAGCAAAAAACAAACATCATAGTCAAACTTAGGCAGGGAAAAGGGTGGGTAGAGGAGGATATGGGTAAAATTCTAAATGACTACATTTGTTAAGTATTCATGAGGGAGAAGGAAGGCCCATCACCAGAGGGTAGAATTACCCCAGGCTAGGAGGTGAAGCAGAAATGAACTAGGATCCTATAGTATGCAGAAAGAGTTCTCAAGGGGCTCAGAACCCTAAAGGTTGATAGGTGTCCCAATCCAGATGGACTACACTCCAGGGTGTTAGTGGAGATGGTGCAAAACCTGGCAGCACTGCTGGAAAATCTCTACACCTGCATCCTGGATACAGGAGATGTGTCTATAGGCTGGAGGGTGGCAGATGTCGAGTCTCTGCACAAATGTGGAGGAAGAGAAGAGCCAGAAAACTATAGACCAGTGAGCCTGACTTCAATAGTGGGAACACTGCTAGAATTTGCAGTATCAGTAAGGTGATGCTAGTAGCATTCCTTGTGGCAAGTGGGCTACAAGACAGTAAGCAACATGGATCTGTGGCAAGTTATCATGTCAGGCAAACCTGATTAACTTCTTCAATTGGGTGACAAAGGTTGCCAACAAAGGGCAGGTGGTTGACATATTGTATTTAAACTTTTTGAAAACATGTGTCTCAGTTATGCATACTAGATTGGTTAAAAAAAAAAAAACTAGGGGACTTAGCAGTACGAGACAGACTATGAGACAGACTAATACAGTGGGTAGGGAACTGGCTAGGTGGGAAAACACAGAGAGTAGTAGTAAATGGAAAGTTTCCATGGGTGAGAGGGGTTGCAAGTGGGGTCCCACAGGGGTTAGTCCTCACAGGCTACCCTTTAACATCTTTATCGTTGACAGAGGGGAGAACATTGTAGGAAAAATCTGCCTTTTATGTGGGTGATACCAAGCTGTGTGGCAGAGTGGATTGTGATAAGAATATCCGTGAAGTGAGAAAAGATCTGGGTAGGCTGGAACAATGGTCAGTGTCAGAAAGTGTAAGGCCATACATGTGGGCTGGAAAAATCCTAGGGTAAAATACAGGCTGGGGGGAGCAATGATTGGAAAGATGGAGGAAGAAAGGGATCTGGCAGTAGTATTTTTAAACAACCTCAAATCTACTGCACAATGTAACAAAGCTACAGTGAACATATGAACATATGAATGTGCCAGCAGAAACAGACCACCCGGTCTATCTAAGTCTACTCGAGTGTGCAGCTAGCACCCCTAGTTTGCAGCTGCCCCACCCCCCCTTTGTCATCCCACTACCACCCCCACCCTCATCTTTGGCTATGTTTCCCTGTTCCCTGTCCCATGCCCTTTTAAAGCTGTTCACAGATTTACATGATACCACCCATTCTGGTAACGCATTCCATTTTGTTACCACCCTCTCTGTGAAATAGTGTCTCCTCATTTCCCTCCTAAATCTTTCCCGCTCTATTCTCAGCCCGTGCCCCCTGGTGTCCCTTCCCCTTCTTAGCTTAAAGACCTCATATGCCTCATCCTTATTGATCCCCATCAGACACTTGAATGTCTCTATCATGCCCCCCCGTCCCTGCTGTCCTCCAGGGTGTACATATTCAGGTCTCCCAGCCTGTTCTCATAGTCTCTCACCTCCATTCCACATATCATCTTTGTTGCCCTCCTCTGCACCCCCTCCAGTATCCTGATATCATGCTTTAGGTATGACCTCCAAAACTGCACACAATACTCTAAGTGCAGCCATACCAGTGACCTGTAGAGGGGCAAGATCACCTCTTTTCGCCTGGATGAAAACCCCCTGACTATGCACCTCAGCATTTTGTTCACTTTTGCAGCTGCTCTCCTGCACTGGGCAGTGTTGTTCATGGTCCCAGTTATCATTACCCCTATGCCCTTCTCCTCCTCAGTGATCCTCAGCTTACCCCCCCCCAAGCCGGTATTCTCTCCTTGGGTTCTTAGCCCCGAAGTGCATAACCTCACACTTCTTTACATTGAACACCAGCTGCCACCTCTCTGATCACTCCTCTAGCTTGCTTAGGTTCCCCTGCAGCTACTTCCATCCCTCCACTCCATCCACCACTGCTCCAATTTTGGTGTCGTCAGTGAACAGACTTACCTTGCTCACCACCCTGTGTGCAATGTCTGATATGAAGAGCTCAAATAATACTGGCCCCAGCACAGAGCTCTGTGTTGCACCCTACTCGTCACCGGCCTTGGAGTTGAGAGCTCCCCTCTCACCACCACCCATTGCAGCCTCCAACTCAGCCAGCTTGTAATCCAGTTCATCATTTTTGCCCCTACCCCTACACCAGTTTGCTTCCCCCCAAGCCATCCATGAGGCACCGAATTGAAAGCCCTGCTGAAGTCCAAGTAAAGAACATCCACTGCATGACCCTTATCCAGCTCACCTGTCACTCAGTCATAATATTGTATCAGGTTGGTTTGACAAGATTTACCTGAAACGAACCCATGCTGCCTCACATCCTGGAGGCCATTGTCCTCCAGGTATGACACCAGTCTTTCCTTTAGTATCGTGAAGGAAAGTTGAATCCTGGGTTGCATAGGGAAGGGATTTAGCAGGAGGAGACAAGAGGTAATTTTGCCCCTGCATAGATCCCTGGTGTGATCACACCTGGCATACTGCTTACAATTTTAGAATCCCCACCAAAGGAAGGACATAGACAAACTAGAATCAGTACAGAGGAGGGTGACTATGATTACACATGGGCAACAAGAAAGGTTTACAAGTACTGTAAAGACTGAAGAACCTCAGTTGGAAGTCAGGAGGGATGGGGACATTTAATAGAAATGTTTAAATGCACACAGGGAATAAAAAAGTGTACTCTAGTAAACTGTGCACTAATAGTGGCAACAATAATATCAAGTGCAATAGGAAATTCATAGGGGGTTAAGAGGGATGTCAGGAAGTGCTTTTTCACAGAGTGGGTAATGGAAAAGGGGAAGAGATTGCCCACTGAGGTGCTCAATGTGAATACATTGGGGACTTGGGAGGATGGGGTGAAGGGAGGATTGGTATGGATCATTAGGGTTCACAGCCCTGCCTCTCCTAGGTAGATGACCGGGCCGACTGGAGAGACCATGTGACTTTCATTTGCTGTCACTTTTCTATATTTCTATGATATTTGCAGTATTTATTGAATTAATTAGAAATCTTGCACTTAAATTATCTACTGAAGTGCTGAATCTGATGTCAGCTGGCAATGTGCTAAAGGTTGGAGAAGCACAGATTGTATGACAGTTCTCTCCTTTACCACGCGTTGATTTCTAAGGCATTTTGTGGCAAGTATGTCAGAACCTTTGCATACAAATGTATCTGTCACTAATGGATATGGATAATTATTTCAGTGCAAAGGATGTTTAAAAATACTTTGTGTAAACAACTTGCAACCAATAGTAAAACAGCCTTGCATCTGTACTCAGAATAAACTCTGGTACATTCATGCTGATGCTGAAGAGGGTGACAGTGAAGTATGGATAAATATATTCTGTTATAAAAAGATTGTTTTAGGTAGGAAGAAAGGTAGGTAGAGAGTTTTATTTTGTACTCTGTTAGGACCTCAGAGCTCCTTTCAGACTAGGTGGGCCATGAGGCCCATATCTGCCGACACCTTCTATGTTTACATGTTAAAAAAACTTAAATACAACATTCTACAGGTAAAATAAATACAATAAAATATGTAAGTGAAATAGCTTGATAGGCACAGAAAACCTTTAGCTTTGAGAATGATCCTGTATTAGGCCAGCAAAGGCAGCATTGGAAAAAAAAAAACATTTCCAAACCTCCACTCTGAAGAGGGCTAATCTGGTGTATCTCTTTATGCAGACCAGGGTAGAGTTCTGCAGAACATGGGTAGCCAAAGGCTCTGTTTACCACTATTTCAAATGTGAACAGCAGACACTAAATAGCCCCTATTCTCTGAGCAGAGTTCTACAACGGCATTAGAGTGTCTGCAGATTGTAAAGGTAGGCAGGATTCACTCTGTTTAGGGCCTTAAACCTCGGAATAAGAACCATGTAGTCAATTTTTTGCATTATATGCAACCAGCCCTGACCTTCTAGCACTGGTGTATTTCTGAGTTCCAAACATAAAGCAGAAGCCAGACGGATGTATTCTGAACCAGCTGCAGGCATTGAATCTGGCCACCAGGAAGGTCTTTGTAAGGAACAGTACAGTAATTAAGTCATGCCAAGATGGATGCCTGCACTTGTGTTGTCTGATCTCCAGGATCTAGGAAGGGACACAACTTGGAGATGTTCCTAAGGTAAAAAAAGCTGCTGTTGATGACAACCAAAAGGTTTTGATTCCATGTTCAGTTGTTGATCCTGAACAACTTCCAGGTTCCAAATAATCCTCCCCACCTCCAAATGTACTCCATCCAAGATGGGGAGCTTGAGACAAACTTTGAGGGGAGAACCTTGTTTTTCTGGTCCCAGTAGCAACAGTTCAATTTTACTGGGATTTAGGACCAAACAGCTGGAGGCCATAAACAAGCTGATCACCTCCAAGCAGAGTTCCAGGATACTCATAGCACAGTTACACTAGCCTCTGCCAGTTACAAAGGAGAGATACAGCTGGGAACCATCTTCATAACAGTAATACCCCTCATTGTACTTCTTAAAAATCTTATTGAGTGGTCTCATACACTGCAAACAGTATGGGGAGATGACAGCACCTTGATGGAATATACTTTCTATGACCACCAGCGAAGAGATGTAGGGTCCCATGGCCATGGTCTGTTCACACTTTTTAAGGAATGACTGAAACCATGACAACACAGTCCTGCTTATCCTTATATATTCTTCAAGTGTGTCCACCATACCTTATGATCCGCGGTGTCAAATCACAGTTGATACCCCTCCATGATTTCTCACCTGCAAGAAATCATTATGCAACCTGATCAAGTTCATATTCAAGATATTTATTTGAAATATTTTGATATAAATAAGAACCCATGCATGGAGTACTGGTTGGGAGAGATTAAGCTGGCCACTTCATCATAGAAGAGAGATCTGGGAGTCCTCATCAGTACTCACTTAAGTAAACCAGTCAGTGCAACAAGACCTTTATCAATGCATCAAGGATGCTAGGGTATATAACTAGAGGTTTTGACAGTTGGAGGGGGGAAGTAATACTGCCCCTATACAGATTGCTGGTGAAGCCTCATCTGGAGTACTGTGCCCAGTTTTGGATTGCTCACTGAAGAAAAGACATTTATAGGCTGGAGTCAGTGCAGTGAGGGATCACAAAAATGATTCAGGATCAGCAGGGCAGATCATATGAGGAACATCTGAAGGCCCTGAACATGCACTTTCTGGAGGCCAAACAGGAGAGGGGACATGATACAGACTTATACATTCGTAGGGGTATAAATAGGGTAATTTGCAAGGACCTAGTTGTTAGAAATAGAGATGCAGTTACAAAGAGCATTATTCGAGATTAGTGGGAGGTAAATTCAAGAAGGATGTGAGAAAGTTTTATTTCATGGAAAATGTGTTGGAGCCTTGAAACAGATTACCTGCGGAGGTTGTGGGGGCAAGGACCATTAAAGGGCTCAGACATGAGTGGAACAGGGTCAAGAGACTCATAATACCACTTGGGGGAACCAGGAAGGGGGAGGAAGCAGAAAGGAGAGATGGTATGAATAACCCACTGTGGTACTAGGCTGGAGAGTAAGGTAGTGCCAACTATGGGCAGATGATGAGCCATCTGTCTCTTTCTGCCCTCAGATTCTATGTTTCTTGCCCCCCCTCAGCCCTCCTGTCCATCCACTCCTTTGGCTTGCCAAGACCTCCCACCACCAGACCCCACCCCCATGCCATCTCACCATCCCTGTCAGTCACCGCAGCCCGATTAACCTGAAGTATCCCTGTGTCAGGGGCACTCCCCCTCCCGTGGCACCACTGGGAGAGGAGAATGGCCCAGCTGGGTGCTTCCATTCTGCACCGGGCGTGGCGGGGGATCAGTGTGGACTTTCTTCAGGCTTCATGGTGTACAGAGGACCAACAGCCATCATCCAGTTGACCAGGCAGCCCATGTTTTGCCCATGTTTGTTCTGCCGAACCGCTTCCCACAATGCGGTCGCATGCGGCAGTGTCCTGGGCAGAGTACACAGTGGTGCGTGATCACCTACGCCATAACGTGTGTTCATAGGATTCGATACGGGTCTGTAGCATTAGCCATTATCGACCTGATCCTTAAATTACCCTTGGATCAGATAGGCACGATCCGCCATGATTTCGCCCAATCCCTTTTAAATAGTTCCATATTATTACAGTGCTTTCTACCATTGGAGCAGGAAAAGTATTCCATGTCTTTACCACATGTTGCGAGAACCAAGATTCTCTAAGGTTTTTCTTATAGTGCTCTCCTTTCAATAATTGAATATGTCCTCGAACTGTTATTGATTCTGGTCGTAGATGTAGATCTGTACATTCCCACAAGTCACTATTACCAAAGGCACTATATACACAACATATATTACCCCTAATACGCCTATATTATGAACATACGATCACGTCAGCAGATTTAGGCTGTAAGGTCTGTCGTGTCTGCTCGAACTCAGCTCACAGCTGAGACTCTGCTTCTCACAACTTCCCCCCAGACTCTTCTCTCCCCTGTCCTGCACCCCCCTGAGAACCTCCTCCCATCACTGCCCTTCCCACCTTCACCTTTCCCATGAACACCTCCCATCCTTTCTTAAAACTTCCCACTGATTTCAGTGAGATCAACTCCTCAGGTAGCAGGTTCCATAGTACCACCACCCTTTCCGTAAAGTAGTGCCTCCTCAATTCCCTGCTATATTCCCCCCCCCCACCAGCTTCCTGCTATGTCCCCTTGTGGTCCCTTCCCCCTTAATCTAAACAAATCCTCCCTGTCCACCCCATTGATACCCCTCACATATCAAAAGGTCTCAGTCATATCCCCTCTGTCTCTTCTGTCCTCCAGGGAGTACATGTTGAACTCCCTCAGTCTCTCCTCATAAGTTCTGCCCCCCATCCCTTGGATCATCTTCATAACTCTCCTCTCGACCCTTTCCAGTAGTGTGACATCCCTCTTTGGTTACAGATGCCAGAACTGCACACAGTTCTCCAAATGAGGCTTCACCAAGGTTTTGTACAGGGGCAGGATAACCTCCTCCCTTCTCAAAGTTATCCCCCTGGCAATGCAATCCAGAATTCTGTTTGCCTTTGCCACTGCCCTCCTACATTGTTCTGAGTGGTTCATTTTCCCTGTAATCATCACCCTAGATCCCTCTCCTCCAACGAGGTAAACAACTGCACCCCCCCTTCCCAAGCTGGTAGCTGTACCTTGGATTTCAAGCCCCCAAATGTAGTACCCTACATATTGGAGTGAATACAAACCCAGGGCTCTTAGTCACTCCTTATAAGCCTTGTCTTTTGAATTAGTCACCAACTCTCTTCTGCAACCCCTCGAGCGTCCTACTATAGAACTTATTTGATAGAACCCATACTTGTCAACAATACTCCAAGTGGGGATAGACAAAGGCTACATACAAGAGTAATACAACCCCACTGTCTCTACTCCTGATTTTTCTTCTAATGGATGCTAATATCCCATATCCAGTCCTAACAATATTTGAGCAGTGTTTGTTAAAACTTAAATTGTTAGAGATAAGGACACCCACGTCTTTCTCTTCCTTTGTCACTGTTATCTTCACTCCATCAATGTAGTATTAAATCGTGGGGTTTTTTTTACCAAAATGCATTATTTTGCATTTGTTAAGATTAAATCTTAATTTCTTAACCCTAGCAGTATCAGCTATTTCATTTATATTTTCATGAAGGAGGGCTGCATCCTTCTTGTTTGTTACAAGGGATCCGATTTTCATGTCGTCTGCAAATTTGACCAACCAGGAATTGTTCTTGCAGGTGATGGACTTTACTAGTATGATGAGCAATACAGGTCCCAGGATGGACCCCTAGGGCACTCCGCTCATCACCCTGACCCAGCTAGAGTAACTTCCTTTATGCTGACTCTCTGTTTTCTCTTTCCCAGCCAGTTTGCTATCCATACTATTATAGTATAATCTAACTTTGTTTCTGTTAGTGATTTAATAAGTTCTCTGTGGGATACACTGTCAAATGCTTTTTCAAAATCCATAAACATCACATCTACAGGTATATCTTGTTCTAGTGCCCCATTTATTATTTCAGAAAAGTATATTAAATTTGTGAGACAAGATCTGCTGCTTGTAAAAGCATGCTGGGATGGGTCCACAAGTCCATGGCATACTAGGTGATTCTCAATTTCATCCTGAATAATTGCCTCTAAAACTTTGCCCAAGTCTGAAGTGAGGCTAATGGGCCTGTAGTTTTTATGGTCTGATCTGTCACCCTTCTTGTAGATTGGTATTATAGTAGCTATAGTTCAATCCTCAGGGACAATTCCCTCATCTAGAGATTTTTGAAATATCGCTTTCATAGGTAAACTGATCTCATTGGCCAATTCCTTTAATAGTTTTTGGATGTAAACCATCTGGTCCTGGTGACTTGTTTGAATCTAATTTTGCCAATCTTTCCTTTATGTCTACAGATGATATTTTAACCCTACTCGATTTATCAACTTTCGATGTGATGTCAAGTTTATCCTCCCTCAGAAAAATACTTTCAAAATAGCTATTGAAAACTTCTGCCATTTCTTGGCAATCAGTAATCTCTTCTTTTCCATTCTTTAATGGACCAACTTGTTTATTATTGTTTTTGAGAGTAGCCACGTATAGTAATTAAAAAAGGTTTTCCTATTGTCTCCTACCTGGTTTTTTAATTTTTTGCTAATTTTAATTCATAGTTTTGTTTTGCAGTTATTATGTGCTTTTTTAAGGACTTGAGCTTGGCTTTGTAATTTCCAATAACTGAGTGAGTATCCTCCTTTTTTGCCTTCTTATATGCTTTATTCTTGTGTGAAAACCAAGGTGGGATCTTTCTTCTTGTGTTATATTTCTTTTCTGTAGGGATGTAATCCTTTATCATTTTTGCAGAAAAATCTTTAATAAGTCTCGCATTTCTTGTACTCCCTTACTTCCAGTCCCGGTTTTGGAAAAGTTGTTTAATTTCTTCATAACTGGCTTTTTCTTAGCATTGTATTTCTGTGGATCCAGTTTGTCTAAATGAGTTATTTTCTATACAAAATTCAACCATTTCATGGTCACTTCCAGATGGTGGTTCTCTAGTAACATAGTAGACAATATCTTCCTCTAAATTTGCAAGCACTATCTCAAGGATATGGTTCTTTCTAGTGTTACTCATAACGCAGTTATCCAAGTTAAAATTTTCTAGGAATTCCAAAAACTCAACCCCAACCTGTGATTCTGATGTGCCCATGTGCCAATCTATACCAGGGAAAATAACATCTCCAACTATTAGTATCCTGTTACCAGGGTCCTGTTCCTTTATTGAGTTTAGAAATGTGACTGTTTTTTCATTTGAATACAAGAGTGGTCTATAGCACACTCCCATTATTATTTTTTTTCCTTGTTAGGTGGTATTAATTTGACCCATACCTGTTCTATATCTGTTTCTAAAGTATCTTCAAGGGGGTGGACAATGATGTCATTTCTCACAAATAAAGTGATTCCTCCTCCCTTTTTATGGGTCCTGTCTTTAAAAAATACCAGGTAGCCTTCAATATCTCTACCCCAATTTTCATTGCTCCACCAGGTTTCTGTAATTGCACAAAGTGCTATGTCCCCCTTTTTAAAATGTATTCTAACTCCTCTTTTTTATTATTTATACTCCTTGCATTTGTGACTAATGATTTCCAATGTCTGTCATTTTTAATTTTGTCTCTGTTGTTTTTCCTACTTTTGTTTGTAATGTTCCTACCCCCCATCGGGCCACCAGGAGCTGTTCCAGAGTGGGCAGTCCTGCACTCACCTCCCCAAAGGAGGAGAGCATCCAATTAGATGCCCTGAACCCTCTCTGCCAGTCTCCACTCCTGTCGTCCTGGGCTAGGGTGCGAACCCGGGTTGTCAGCCAGGCGATCCCCCATCACCCAGCACCATGGAGCTGGCTAGATTCATGTTTCTATGAAAATGACATGTCCATAATCAGATGCTGGAAAAAATGTTGGGTCACATTTTAAAGGGAGTAGAAAAAGAAAATGCATATTTAAATCTACAAATCAATGATATATATATATATATATATATATAGAGAGAGAGAGAGAGAGAGAGAGAGAGAGAGAGAGAGTTTCTTATTAAAACAACATACTTTTAGCTTTACTAGTGCTGTAATTATGAATTATTGTATGGCCCTTTTATTGCATGACTTTTTCATGGATTCTAATGACTGTCTATTTAACGTGTATGCATTGCTATATAATCAATATAAATAATGATCCTTTCTTTTAAACTAAGTAAGGGGGAGTACAGGGCCCATGCGAGGTGGAAGGATGACACATCAGTCCCTGAGGTGTCTCCAGACAACTCACACCTGACTGGGTATTCCCCAATACAAGACAGATGGGAGTAAACAACTGTACAGTTTTTTAAATTACATTACTTAGAACATGCCAAACTGGAACAACTACACCACAAAAGCAGAAAAACAGAGGAAGTGGAAGGTTCTGTATTCTAACTCTAGAAGCATTTGTAATAAGATCAATGAACTAAAAGTGATAGTAGTGACCAAAAGGCATGATATCATAGCTCTGACAAAAGGCATGGGCCTTCCTGAACCTTAGCTGGGAACTGAACATAACAGGTTTATCAATTTTAGGAGCAACATGGGAGATACCAAGTGAGGGGCAGTGACCATTTATGTAAAAGAGGATATAAGGGTCAAGCAAGAAAACTTAATTAAAAAAGAAGGGAGGAAGAGTGACTTTTTGGTTTCAACTTACTGATAATAGAGAAAAAGTATACAGTACATGTAGCATACAGACCGTCACAGCAGAATGAGAAAGGAGATAAAGAACACAATGAAGCAGTTATTATAGAAGTCTTCAGTTTCAGAGACATTGATTGGTGAATCTGCATAGCAAGTAACCAAATTAACCAGTAATTCTGGGATATCGTGCAGGAGGACTTTCTAACACAGTGAGAGCATGACCCCACTAGGGTTGAGGCTATATATGACCTTATCCTAAATAATCAAGAAATTATTAGAGACATTAAAACTGAGACATTAGTAGGAACTTAGTGACCATAATACCATAAAATTTGATGTGGTGCTGAAAGGAGAAGTTCACAATTCCAGTATAGTGGTGACTAACTTCAGGAAAGTGGACTGCAAAAGGACTGGAATTCTCTCCCATCTAAAACAGTATTGTATTAACAGCTCTAAATGCAATTGTTATAATCATGTTTGATACTTATTTGTACTAACTATTTTTATTATGACAGTATTTTACCACCTCCGCGGACCTGGCAGGGGCTATGACCCCCCCATAGGGGTACATCCTTCAGCCCCATTGGGGCCATCATGGGTCCTGCTGGGTCCTGGTATTTTCCTCCATTTCTTTTCTCCCCCATGCCCGCACCCGTGCCATGGGTGCAACAGCTGTCTTCACCTCCTTGAAGGCAGCCTAGCATTCTGGGTGTGGACTGAACCCCTTCTTGCTGTGCTAAAGCATGCAGCACAAACCCCCCTTCCCTGAGGAAGGAGAGCAGTCCTCCGGACACTCAATCCTTACTTTCCCTGGCTGACCCCCATATGACCTGAGTCTGTTCCTGAACCCAGGTTGCCGGTGTGGCGTGAGGTGTGGTGTCCAGTGCCTCAACCCTCAGCGCCACCAGGCCAGCCTTAGTTGTACTAACTATTGTATTCTTGTCATATTGTATTGTCTGTAAAAAAAAAAAAAATGTCTGATGTCTGTCCAGGTCCTCCTTGAAAATGGGCATTAATACTCTTGGAGTTACCAGGTTATCAAATGTAAAATAAAAAATAAAAAACAACAGTAGAAATGTGCTTCAGGGTAGGGATGTGTGAGCAACTAATAATATTTCCCTAATTCCTCGAATAACCTATTCATTATTCAGTAACAAAAAGCAAACAACAGGCCCACTATCCGTGGTATTCTGTATTTGTTTTTTAAAACGTTTTCCCCACTCTTCTCCCCTTTTTCTGGTGCTCCAGAAACTGCTAGAAGTAAAGATATAAAATGATCATCTCTTGACGCTATGCTGAGACTCAGCAGTGTCTTTTAAAGTGACCCCATATCCTAGCCCAACTCCCTAGTGCACTCTTATTAAAACTTCAAAGTATATTTCAGCCTCCGACTCCTTACCTTGATGGGGGGGGCTAGCGTCAACTATGATAAAGGCCAGTAAGTTCCTCAGCCCCCCACCTGCAGTGTCCCTCACGCAGCCTGTTGCACTCCATAGTGGCTCTATGTGGCATGCCACTTACCTCTGTTGTCACAAACTAAAATGGTCCCTCCCAACCCAACTGCAGCCCGGCTATGGCTGCATAGCATGTCACTGTATGATGCTGCTTCCCTGCCCCTCTTTCAGGAACATCAGCATGTGCCCCATCGCTGACTCACTCAGATACACATTGGATAAATATGGAGTTTGTATTTAATAATATTGTAAAATGGCAATGCCTGATTGCACTCGGGTTAGGAGGTACTATTTTACTTTAATAGAGCAGAGCCAGACAGCACACCACGTAGAGCCACTAGGGAGTGCAAAGGACTGGGTGAGGACAGGAAAAGTGAAAAGGCATGAGGAGGGATATAGAAAGGCTTGATCAGTGGTCAGACACCTGGCAACTAAAATTAAATGCCAAGAGGCGCAAGGTAATGCGTACAGGCCAAAATGGAAATAGGTGGACTACACCACTGATGGGGTAAAGGTAGAAGTCACTAAAGATATGAGACTTGGGATCAATAATGCACAGCAGCTGAATCTAAAGTCATTTCAGTCAATCAATATTTAATGGTAGGCAGATTGAGAAGAGGACTCCCTTTTGCAATTTTGACCATAAATAATGCAGTAGCACAACAGGGGTATAGCCAGTGTGAAAAGGCTTGTGGAAAAGCAAAGAGGGTACTGGAATGCACTGTGTTACCCAGGGGTTCTCAAGTCGTAGTGAGACAGTTATCTTGCCACTGCACCAGTCACTAGTCAGGCTGCACCTGAAATACTGAGTGAAGTTAATCTTTAAGAGAACAAGGATAAGTCAGAGAGTATACTGTGTAGAATGACAACAATGAAGCCGGGAGTAGCTACTAGGAAAGGTTGCAGAATCTCACCATGTACTCATTAGACGAGAAAAGAGAGACAGGAGCTTGAACACTCTTGGTGTTTGCAATTGCCCTAATTCCCACTCTGTTTTTTTCTGCTCACTCTATGTCTGACAATGTCTGTAGTCATACTGATGCTCTGTATATTGCTTGACTGGTTTGTTGTTACCCACTCATAGATAGGTGTTTTCTTACCTGTAACCTTGTTTGACCTCTCTGCTTGGGGTCCTGTGTTTTTTGGTTATACCTGTCTTGTCCTCAGTAATATTGTCTCCTTTTGTTGTTGTACACTCCCGGGTCGTGCTTGAAAATAGACAGGTCTTTTGCCTAACACACTTACCTGGTTACCAAAAGCTAATAAATAAATAAATGATTGCGACATACAGACATGAGGGTTCATCAGGGTGGAAACAAGAAAGTTATTTACATTATGGGGTTAGGCAAACAACAGGGGTCACAACATGAGACCGTCATGGGGGACGTTTCAAAAAGGATTTGAGAAAGTTATTGTTTACTGAGAAGGTGGTTGTTCAATTACACAGGCCACAGGAGGAGGTAGTGAAGGCAAACTCCAGCTAAAGTTTCCAGACTAAATGGGACAGGTGGGGGGGGGAGGCACTGAAAACAAAGCCAATACCCAGTATGCACAAATAATTCAGTCACAGAGCTTGGCAGATTAGGTACAAATGTGTACTTTACAGGCTAGATGGAAGAGAATCTTTTATCAGTCCATGTCTGTGTAGGTTGTACCTGAAAATAGGCATATGTTTGCCTAGTGTATGCACCTGGTAAACAAAAACAAATACATGTATCTATGTAGCTGCAATACAGTCTTCAAAAAAACCAAAACAAATATTGTATATATAGTGGCATTTGGTAGCCAGGATATTCTCCCCTCATATCCCTCACTGCTCTGGTCCATAGGGAGTAGTAGTAGTAAAATTTGTATTAATTTTTCAAATGAATAGGAAAAAAACTCATCTGAGCTGAGGCTCGTTTTCAGTGAGGTCCTTAATATAAATTATCCAAGTTTCATAAAAACATTTAACACATAGTCATAAGTATAAACATACAATATACATATAGATGCTTATACATTTCAGTGCAATTCATATAGAGTTATATAGTGCACCAGGCATAGAGTTTATACACAATATAATAAAATATCTAATATAGTAAAGAGACAACATTGCACAAGGACATCTACTAATTTAACAATGTATTATATATATATATATATATAATATATGTACACATACATACACATTGCAGCGAACTATAGGGTCAATGGCTGAGTAGGTAGCACACTCGCCTCTGAGGCCAGGAGATCAGAGGGCTGTGGGTTCAGTTCCCACATCTGGCACTTGGATTAATATCCTAGTACTGACACTGTAGTGCAGCATGAGAGGGGTGCTGCGCTTCTGAGGTGCCGTCCTTCGGATGAGACTTTAAACCGAGGTCCCATCTGCCTGGATTGGTGGTAGTTCAGGTGGATGTTAAAGATCCCATGGCACTTATAGAAAAGAGTAGGGAAATTTCCCCAGTGTCCTGGCCAAATTTCCCTCATTCACTAAAAATACCACCAACAGCTTAATCTGGTTCAAGGTCAGTTGGCATTCAACTGTATCCCCTTCCCCTGGTCGTGCCTGAAAATAGGCAGGATTTGTCTAGTGCACTTACCTGGTCAACAAAAACTAATTAAACTAAACTAAGCTAAATACAGTATTATATGATATGCTGAATATGCTGATCAGAACACTTTAACTTCATGTGTGCTGTTGTTGAAAGGTATGTCTTGGAATGATTAGGCAACTGAGACAGTGACTCAGGATGTTTTACTTTTAGTATGAAGCAGTTGGGGGTCTCCCTGTCCCTTTATGCTACTCATCAGTTTTCATACTGTGCATCATTTTATTTCCCTCCCACACGCAAACACAGTGCAAACCACACAGCTGCACAGTGAGCTCTAACTGAGTTGGCAGGCATGCATGCGTGCATATCCACTCCACATGCCAATGTCATGCAACTGGGCAGTGGGAGCAAGCAGCCAGACTCTGCTGTCCCTTCCTAGAATTTGAACTTGGCTCCTCCACAATGCTGATCAGAGTCCTTGGGCCAAAAGGAGGAAACCCTGAGGACAAGATCTAGCCTGGTTCTATGGCAGCAGTGTCAATAGGGCTTGCATTAAACTTTGGCACTTAGTTGTGTTGGAGGAAATTCATTTGTGTTCATTTACACAAATGAGTAGTCGATTCATTGCCAGCTCCTACTATCAAATCATTGAGAAAGAAGTCAAAATTGCAAATTGTACTGCATTCAAACTGTGTTATACTGAAGCGTTAGTAATACCCTAAACAAAAGAGCTTTGTGGGAGTTTACTGCTGATGTAATGAATTGCTAGTTACTCTTGACATTTTTCTTTGGCAAATTGGATATTAGCTGGGTGCCATTGTATGCATGTATATACTTTCTTCTAGCTTCACCTGAAAATCATTATTTTGCTTGTCAGTCTTATAATCAATACAGAACTATTGTTTTTTTTTATATTGTTACAAAATTCATGCTTAGTGCAACCATGTTTTGTAATATGTAAGGAATCAGTCTAAGAGAAGATAATTCTTGAGCCTGTAGAAACAAATCAGTTTTAGAGGTTCAACAGTGACTGCTGATGGGGAGAATGATCAATCAGCCTGCTGAGTGTGCTTGTCAGCAGTTAGGCAGAGGTGGGTTATCGTAATCTCTGCATTATGTGTGTCAAAATAGTGGTCCCTTGCAAAACTTTAATATGTTTAAAGAATGTATTATTTTGTTTTATTTAAAAAAAAAAAAAATGTACCAAAATGTAAGTGCTCTCAACTTCCATTTTCAGAAATTTGTGCAGTGGATTGTGGCTCCCATGGCACTTGTATTGGTGGAATGTGCCGCTGTGAAGAGGGATGGACTGGACCAGCCTGTGATGAGAGAGCCTGTCACCCTCGCTGTGCACAGCATGGCACCTGCAAAGATGGGAAGTGTGAATGCAACCAGGGCTGGAATGGAGAACACTGCTCTATTGGTATGAGAGATGTTTTAATTGCTTTTAAGTTTTATTCTATGGTGGAATGTCTCTAACGAGTGCTTAGTATGTATGAGAAATCACAGGGCACACTGAAGCAGGTTAATGGTTTTCAAACATAATTCCTGCTTCCTTGCAACCTGTCCTGCAGCAAAATTATTTACAACATAGGCTTAAGAATGCCTAATGACTCTGGCTCTTGAAGAGAACCCACAGCAGGGACCATTGCACTTGAGGTGGTGCTTAGTGGGACACAAAATGGGATGGTGCACAGCAGGAAACAAAATGGGATGGTGCACAGTGGGACACAAAATGGGATGGTGCACAGCAGGAACAGCAGGAAACAAAATGGGATGTGCATAGCGGGAAACAAAATGGGATGGTGCACAGTGGGATACAAAATGGGATGGTGCTTGGTGGGAACTAAATGGGATGGTGATGGTGCTTGGTGGAACACAGAATGGGATGGTGCTTGGTGGGACACAGAATGGGATGGTGCACAGTAGGACACAGAATGGGATGGTGCATAGTGGGACACAGAATGGGATGGTGCACAGTGGGACACAGAATGGGATGGTGCATAGTGGGACACAGAATGGGATGATGCACAGTGGGACACAAAATGGTCTGCAGTTTAGCCTATTTTCTATGGGAACTGGTTAATATGCACATGTCATGCTTTAATTCTGGGCTCATCATCCCCTTATTTCAGCAGCTGTAAGCTACATACAGATCAAGATTGTCTTTACTATCTTAACTTCAAGAGTGTGTCTACATTCTTAATTTGATAAAGCTAGCCAAACATATCGTGAACAAGGCTACAGCACTTTTAATGATTTTTTTGATAATGTTAATGGAGGTTTCTAGTTTCCAGTTAAAAAAAGAAAACACAGTTAGTATCAGCACAATTGAGTTATGCACAGTTCCCCAAACAGCTGAATTCCTGGACATTCTGGGATGGAGTTTCAGCTGTTCAAGGACTAAGTCCCTCTCCGTAGCCACAACTGCATGCTGAAATCTCCACACCTGTGAAGATCCCTATTTTCAACCCATGCTGCACACAGGTGCAGGGCACAACTGCAGCCAAAAAAGTGGCCACAAGCTTCCACAAATTGGAAAGACGGTCATAAACTGGCTCCCTCTTTGAGAACCCATCACATGGTGGGAAAAACTATGGCTCTACAAATGAAGCGCCACATGTGGCAGTTTATTCCCACACCTACGCCAGTTTCTGGGGTTTGGAAAATCTAGCCCCTGTTTTTAGTGTTGAATTTATTTGCATGAAAACAGGCTCTTTGACCGTTAGAATTTATCTGCTCCTTTTTGCTTGACCTGCCCTGAAGTCACAATGTAATTGTTTTAAATGTGTATGTAATGTTTTATGTTATATATGTTCTGTATTGTGTGAATGCCTCAGGATACATCTGAAAATTGGCTCTGGCCTGAGTATGCTATTCCTCTGAAAATAAATTTTACTTACTGGCAATCCCTTGCATGCGATATCAGAATGGCTTCCTTGGCAACAGGTGGTAATGTCACAGTGTAGGATTATGATTTCAAGGCAGAAATAGCAAGAGGAACAGATGAAACCTAAAGGCTGATGTGTTTACTAGTAAAGAATGGAATATTCTGAATTTCAAATTTGTTTGGAATGTTATGAAGTTTGAGTCTTGCTGGCACCAGCTGTCAGTGTTTTGCAGAAGATGGGAACCTGCTTTTACACACTGAAAATAAGGTCATATAATCTCAGTAGAGTAGGGGTGCTGGGGGCAACTTACAATGCAAGATACCCATGTCTGCACCCTTAAATATGGGATATCATACTGGATTCGGAAGATTGCTTATCCCATAGGATGCTCCCCTCTGCTGGGATGGACAAGTCATGTCTTTTGCTCCAGTGCCACCATCTGGGGGACCTCGGGTGATGGCCCAGTTCTGCAGAGCCTGTGGGAGGGGAGAACACAAAACACAAGTGCATCAGGTTTGTCAGCATCAATGATATCCCTGCATTCTTGTGGGAGGGTATATGAGCAGGGAAAAGGCCACTGAATGAGCAGATGGTGCTCTGCCCACCTTGCCCTTCAATTATCAGGGCTCCCTTACTCTGCCCCAGGCAAGTCCTTGGGCACCTCGTCCTACTACTCCTGGTGACTGACTACATGGGATCTCCTAGCTAGGAGCTTAATGACAGTGCCCTACCACAAAGGAGTACATCAGGGGCACCACAGCAGTGGGAAAGATGCAGTGCTCTAAGGTCTCTGGGGCACTGGAGCAAAGTAACTGCTTGGATGGAAAGATGGCACTGTCAGCAGCTGAAGGAGGACCTCATCAGAGCGCCAAGGTGGGCAGAAAACAGTGTAAAAGATATGGTCCATGATCATTCAACTGACTTTTTTGATCAGCTGTTGATTACATCAAATTATTATTCCTAGCCATTGCAACCACACATGTGACAGACCTTTCAGCTTTCAAATGTGCTTTAAGTACCCACCCTACACCATGATCCCATTCTCTCCAGTCATTAGACCCTTGAACCAGTTGGGTTCATCCAATAGTCTGTGCATTAGGACACAGTTTATTGTTTTATGATTTTATTAAAATCAAAGATTATATTTGTTCTTGTTACTTTTAGGTGAGGTGCATTTTTTGGGTGGTGTTTTTTTTTACTATTTTATTTTATTTTTTTTGTCTTAGTTTCTATTGGACATTCCTGTGTACTCCTTAGGAGAAACACTAGATAAGGCTTTTTAACAAACCAGATTGTTTAACGTATGCCGATAATGTTTATTAAGATGAATTTGTCTTTCTCTGACTACAAAACCAGCATCAGTGATATTTATAAAAATATGTACAAAGGAGCTCTTAGAACAAAAGCATAATGATTTGGATAAGTTCCCATGCTACAAAGTCCCATTCAATTACCACATTTGGGCCTCTTTGCTAAATTATGGCTCTCTGCTGATATCCTTAACATCATCATCCAATATGTGAAAACCTACTACACTCTTGCAGCAAAGGGTCAGATACCAGGAAGTACTTATTTGACTTGGAATCCAGTACAGATTTTCTAGATTTACTGGTACAGAGCAGGAGCCAAGCCAATGCTCTAGCTCTGTTCCTAAGTATCATGATTCCAGTTCTTATAAATCAAAGGTTTATTCTGTAACTTGGAATTTACATGCAAGCTTGGCTGCAAGGGGCCAATTGATATCACTGATGAACCAGTTCCTACTTCTATGCCTAAGGAACCATTTGTGTGGGCCACCCCTATTTCAGCTTCAGGTAAGCAGCTGCTAGTCACCATCATATCAGTTCTGCTGTCTGGTTCAGCCTTCCTGGTTCTACTTACTTCAGTACAACTTCTTATTCTGGGTCCACCAGGACCCATCATCATAGATCCTAAGACTCAAGCAGTACATCCATGACAAAGCAGTCAACACTGGGGTGGTGCACTCAAAGGGACTGACCTATTTTGTTTCCTCAACTAATACCCATTTCCAGTTCCCATGCTGCTTCCAAAACTTCTGTCCCTGCTTGCACCAACTCCCATGTTCTTGATTCAGACTCCATTTTTAATCCCTCCAGCACTAGGTCTG
This sequence comes from Neoceratodus forsteri, assembly GCA_016271365.2. NCBI lineage: Eukaryota > Metazoa > Chordata > Ceratodontiformes > Ceratodontidae > Neoceratodus > Neoceratodus forsteri. The sequence goes on from CM057453.1 coordinate 25,511,279, forward strand.
GTACCCCTGACCTGGTTCTGCTTTAATCATTTAACTTTTGCACTCTTTGCTAGATCCAGAACTGAATTTCACTACTGAGTCTGACTAGTAGCCTTGAATAATGAGTCAGTGACCTGGAGATTCATAATCCCTTATGGGTGATAAGACTGGAAATTCTCTCAGGTTTTATCTCCTTAACAACCTGAAATTCTTTACTTTTTTGCTGAGATGGTAGTTTCCTGTTTAAAAAACTCAAATGGAAGAATATTTTGAGTTTGGATATTGGGTAAGAGTCTTTCTGGCAAAATTACCCTTACCTATTATCCAAGCCCTCATTACCATAGCTAATATGATCCATCCACAGCCAAGGACACATCACACTATTGAAAAGAATATTAAAAAGATATCTAGTACCCAAAGATAACTTCCAGCTTCTCTTTACTCATTCCTCTCCTGAACATTTGGTATCCGTAGCAGTCTCTACAAAGAGCCAAAACTGTTCTTTTGTCCTACCTGAAAATGAGTTCATAAAACCAGATGACATGCATGACAAAGTGTATTCTTCTCCGTCCATTAACCTAAGTGCACCTGTCTGACTGCCTTGATTACTCTCCCAGGTACCAAAATAGCATCAGCACCTCAATTATTCAGTTAATAGGTTGGCTATCCCAGGAGGACAGAGAAGGAGTTCTTTCTGTTGACTATGGCATGAAATATTGGTGGGCACAATAATACATGCTGCCAGTCTATGGTTACAGCAGTTTTTCTTGAGAGACCCTCATGTAATAGGACTAACTTTGGAAAAACATAATTTCAGACACATTTCTGATAATAATATACATATTTTCTGCAGTTAGCAACCCATTTTCACACAAACCTAAGCACATTTAAAAGAAAATAGAATCGCTGTTCCCTAGACTTTATCTGCTCTGGTTGCTTGCCTACCCCGACATCACAGTCTTCTACTTGTGACGTCATAATTAGTTTTTCTGAAATGATTATGGTGCCAAAAAAGGAGTGTATCATGAAAGGGGTGATAGTGGAGAGCATATCAGAGGAGAGGATCCTGGAGGTGTTAATAATAGACATAGAAACATAGACTTTGACGGCAGATAAGGACCGCTTGGCCCATCTAGTCTGCCCATTTCCCTACCTACAGGATAGGCCGTAGATCCCAGTTAACCAACAGCCTATTTCTTCCTACCCCCCACAAGAATTGCCTTATGTCTGTCCCATGCATTCTTGAATTCCCCACAGTTTTAGACCCCACAACCTCCTCAGGAAGGCTGCTCCATGCATCCACTACCCTCTCTGTGAAATAATACTTCCTCACATTGCCCTGAACCGCTCTCCTTCTATCTTTAAATTGTGTCCCCTTGTTCTTGCAAGTCTTTTTTCTGAAAGATGCTACCCTCTTGGACTTTGTTGATTCCACTGAGGTACTAAAAGTTTTCTATCATGTCCCCTCTCCTTCTTTCTCAAGGGTGTACATATTAAGCTCCTTTAGTCTCTCCTCATATGCTTCTCTTGCAGACCCTGCACCATTTTAGTTGCCCTCCTCTGACCACCTCTATTCTGTCTATGTTCTTGCAGAGATGGGGTCTCCAGAACTGGACACAGTACTCCAGATGGGGTCTCACCAACTGTCTGCTGCAGAGGATAACAACTTCCTGTTTTCTGCTGATGCCTCCCATACATCCCAGTATACCCACAGCCCTCCCTACTGCCTTCTCACATTGCTTGCTAACCTTAAGGTCATCTGATATGATTACCCCCAGGTCCCTTTCCTTTTTTGTTGTTGTTGCTACCTCCTCACCCATTGTGTATTCTTCCCCTGAGTTCTTGTTTCCCAGGTGCATTATTTTGCACTTATTTGCATTGAATCCAAGCTGCCATACTTCTGACCATTCCTCCAACCTTGCCAAGTCCCTTTTCATCCTTTCCACGCCTCTTGTGTATCAACCCTGTTGCAGATCTTTGTGTCATCTGCAAAGGCATACTTTTCCTTCCAGTCCCGCTGCAATGTCACTGATGAAGACTTTAAAGGACTGGACCATACTGAACCTGCGGTGCCCCACTAGTAACCTCTCTTTCTTCAGAGTGGACTCCATTTACAATTACCTTCTGTGTCCTGTTGTGCAGCCAATGTTTTACCTAGGCTACCACCCTGGGTCCCACTCTGAGCTGGTTAATTTGACTATTAATCTTTTGTGTGGGACTGTGTCAAATGCCTTGCTAGTCTAGGTAGGCCATATCCACAGCCCCTCCTGGTCTACTACTTTGGTCACCCAGTCAAAGAAATCTATTAGATTAGTCTGACATAACCTTCCGCTGTGAATCCATGCTGCCTTGGGTCCTGTGCTCCACTGGCCTCTGGGTACTCAACTATTCTTTCCTTCAGAGTGACTTCATCACTTTCCCTACCACAGAGGTCAGACTGACAGGTCTGTAGTTTCCTGCCTCTGTCTTGGTCCCACTTTTGTGAAGGGAATCACATCCGCCTTCCTCCAGTCCTCGGGTACCACCATCCTCCCATGATTTATTAAAAGAGTAGCCAGTGGTTTCACTAGTTCCTCCCTTAGTTCTTTTAGAATTCTGGGTGAATTCCATCAGGACCCATTGCTTTGTCCACCTTCAGTTTTAGGAGTTCTTGCAGAACCCTTTCTTCTGTGAAAGGACTGGGATCAACCCCTATCAAGAGTGCTTCTGTTAATTGGATTAGGCACTTCCCCCTCCTCTTTTTTGAATACTGTGCAGAAATATTCGTTCAGTATCCCTGCTTTTTCACTGTCCCCCTCTGCCCACCCACCGTTCATTCTATTCAGCCTCACTATCCCTCCCTTTGTTTTTCTACGCTTGCTGATGTACCTATAAAAGGTTTTATCCCCCTTCTTAACTGAGTTGGCTATCTTTTCCTCAGTTTGGGCCTTTGCTATTCTGACTTCCCTCCCTGCTTCCTTCTGCCTTAACTGGTACAGCTCTCTGTCCTGCTACTTCTGTGTTTCCTTATACTTCCGGAATGTTATCTTTTTCTTCCTGAATTTCACAGCCACCTCTTTTGAGAACCATAGTGGCTTTTTCTTTCATTTTGATTTGTTTATTTGCTTCACACAAAGGCTTGTTGCCTCTGTGATGGCAGTTTTGATGATTCCCCATTGCTGCTCCACACCTCCTTCTAGCCTGTTTGCTAGTGCTTTTCTGAGGCACTCTCCCATCTTGCCAAAGTCAGCTCTCCTAAAGTCCAGTACCCTCACTTTTGTATGGCTTGACTCTGTAGCTGAGTTTAACATGAACCACATTGTTTGATGTTCACTTGTCCCCAGATGGCAACCCACTTCTAGATCTGAGATCCTCTCACTGCCCCCATTTGAGAGTATGAGGTCTAAGATTGCTCCCTCATGAGTGGGTTCCAAAACTAGCTGTCTAATGCCTGCCACCTGTAGGCATCAAGAATGGCCTGCTCTTGGATGGCTGGCAAATGTGCTCCAGTTAACATCTGGCATATTCAGGTCTCCCATCAATAGTATCTCCCTTTCTCTGCCATTCTAAGAATGCCTTCTATCATATCCTTGTCCATTCCCTCCCCCTGACATGGGGGTCTGTACACGACCCCTGTGTGGATTGTGGTGCCCTTTCCAGTCTCCAAGGTGACCCACAGTGCCTCTTCTCCTCCATGTTTACTCTTTTGTTCAGTTGCCTTTATCCCTTCCTTTACATAGAGAGCTACTACTCCCCCTCTTCTCCCCTGCCTGTCTCTCCTGTAGGTTATATACCCTGGTATGTTAACATCCCATTCATGGTTCTCTGTGTACCATGTTTCTGTGACTCTACGATATCCAGGCATCCTTCTTCCATCAAGGCCACCAGTCAGGGAGCTTGTTGCCCAGACTCACGGGTATTGGTACTCATTACCTCCATTTCCTGATGGCCTTACTCCCTTTGCCCCATCCCTGTCCTTCTTGCCTTTGTCACTTTCTCCATTTACCCCTGCCCTTCTCCCTATAAACACCTCTATATTTGGTGTTTGCCGCACTTACTACCGTGATTATTTGGGAGGCTAAGTTTCCCTGCTCCTTTCCAGTGCCTCCCCCTTGGCTAGTTTAAATTGCCAATGAAGCATTTAAACCTATCACCTAGGATCCTGGTTCCCTCCCTGACAGATGCAGCCCATCATGCCAGTATAGGCTTGCATCACTCCAGGTGGACCCCAGTCCCCAATGAAGCCAAATCCCTGAGCTCACACCAGTTTTTCAACCACTGATTGAATCCCATGGCATGGAACATCCTAGCCTCCCATGCCATAGATGGCAGCACCTCCGAGAAGGTTACTGTCGTGCTACTTGACCAAGGCCCCTCCCAATTCCACAAACTCTTCCTGCACTTCTCTAATCCCTTTCTTAGCCAGGTCATTTGTCCCTAGGTGGACAATGGCATCCAGCCCCCTCCCTTGTGCAGCTGCTCTGGCAATCCTGAGGATTCGCTCCCTGCCCCTCAAGCCATGGCGCAGGCAGGCACCTTACCTCCCTCTCCCCTTCCTCCCCCAGTTCTACCTTCCTAACAATGGAGTCCCCACCAGGAGTTGTTTCCTTCCCCTGCAGGGGTCCCTGCCACCCTCCTGTGGGTCTCCTTTGTGGAGGTTCCCAGCATCCTCCTTGGTCTCCACTGCGGGTGCCTCCATAGAGGAACCACACTTTGCCAGAATGGCATAGGAATTGTGGAGAGGTACAACTTGAGGGATGCACCTCTGTTCCACCACCCTCACCCTCCCTGAGCCCACTGTGGTCCAAGTGCTCCTCTTTCTTGGCAACCTCTGAGGCAACGGCAGTGGCACTGGTGGTCCCTGGATGGAAGAGGAGGTCCCACAAATCCTGGTCAACTCAGCCTGGAGATGAGCAACCTCCTCCCTCAGCCCAAAGAGGTGCCTGCAGATGGGACAACACCGCATCCTCCAGAACGTCTCCTGGAAGACTGCTGCTCCACAGCCACTGCACTGCACCACTCAATCATGTCTTATTTCTGGCCCTTAACTGTTTTCAATCCTTACTCTTTCCTCTGTTTTTTTCTCTCTCCTTACTTTCTGCCTGTGTGCCCTTTAAGCTCTGATTGTCCTGTTCTGAGACAAGAATATCCTATATTTCTCAGTAGACCACTTACTTGCTCAGAGGCAGACCTCCAGCAGCTAGAGGGGGCCAGAGAGCTACTCTTGCCCTTCTAGGATGGTGGGTCTTGGTGGTTCTGTGATCACTCACTCCCTACTCCCAAACAGGAAGTTCCTGTTGTCAGTCAAATCCTGTACCTATAAAAGTAGAACTAGCTTTGGGTGGAGGGGAGGGAAGGAGGGCAATATAGTCCCAGCAGAGAAGTCCAGTCACACAGCAGTCCTTTCTCCTGGTGTCTTCTGCCTAGATATTAGCAGAATCTTTCTAAGGCAGTCTTTAAATGTAGCTTCCTTCTAGCTAAGCCACTTCCCCTACTTACTAGATCTTTCTACCAGTAATTTAAACCTCACAGCAGTTAAGTCCTTTCAAGCACCTGATATTTACACCTATAACTGTTCAGATACCCATTCAGTTCAGTTAACCCAGACAGACACACACACACACTTTTTGTTTTGTTTTGTATGTTAGTTTTTTTTACCCTAATTTAAAGGTCCAAGTACAAAAATTCTTCTACTTTAGTCCCAGCAGAGAAGTCCAGTCACACAGCAGTCCTTTCTCCTGGTGTCTTCTGCCTAGATAATGAAGAACATGAAGACATGGACACTAGGTAGTAGGACTGTGGGCAAGACAAATAAGATGCCTAGGGGTGCATAGGGAAAGAGATTACAAGCAGAATATGAAATATTATACAGCCCCCACGTAGATCCGTGGTTCACTTGTACTTCGAGTACTGTGTGAAATTTTGGAGACCCCACTTGAGGAAGGACAGGGACAGGTTGGAGGCAGTGCAAAGATGAGCCACCAAAATGATACGGGCATGTGGGTAGGCCCTATGAGAAGTGCTGGGGAATCTAAACATATGCATGCTGGAGTATAGAAGAGGGGCAATATGAGCGAGACATTCAAGTATCTTCACAGAATAAACAAGGGGGACAGCAGCATGCTATTTTCAGTGAGTGGTAACATGGATACCAGAGGTTACTCCCTGAAACTGTGGGGGAGGTTCAAGAAGGATGTTAGTAAGTAAATTTTACAGAAGGAGTGGTGACCAACAGAAATGTGCTTTTGGATGAGGTCATTGAGGCTGAAACACAGGAAAGGTTCAAAAGGGGCTATAATAGGCACATGGAAATAGTATGGCAGGGGCAGACTTGGGGGAGGGAAGTAGAGAGGACTGACAAGAGCACAGTCCCTAGTCTGACCAGCTTGGACAGGCTGGATGGGCCTCTAGGTCTTTATCCGACATCATTTTCTATGTGTCATAAACAGGATTATGATATCCTGTGTTGACAGGCAGCTAAAGCAGATGAAGTATAGGGGATGATCCTGTTTTCATGTTAAGGTTCATAGTTATACATAAAATGAAGTAGCTAAATTTTGAAAAAATTATGAAAGTTAAGGTAAAACTTTGTCCAAATGCTTTTTTCAAAGCTTCCTCTGTAATTACAGGGCTCTTAAAGATGTTCAGTAATGTTCCACTAATTTATCTGCTGAAATGCAACAACAAAAAAATCTGACATACCTTCTGTAGGTCCCTTTCTTCTTGTTTTTTTTTTTTTCCTTAAATTGAAAAGTACCTTCAAAAAATGAATTCCTCTAAATCCTGTCAAGTCTCCTGTTGTTTTGGAAGGTGGCAAAATGAGTAAGCAGTCAGCAGCCCAGAAACTAGTCCTATGTTCACAGCTGGCAAAAGAGTAGATGTATCAGAAATCCTTTCCAAGTAACCATAAGAGAAATAAGGGGCATGGCAAATCAAAACCTTTCACCTCAGGTACTCTCACAGGTCAATATGCCAAGACAGTAAATCTCTGTAACTCAAGTCTTTTGCTGTACTACAGCATCCTCAGCTACTTTAGTAGTTTACAGTGAGGTAGACAGCTGACTCTGTACCTTCCCTGATAACTTTCATCATGACCACAGCAGATGAAGTGGTAATACAACTGGAAAGGCTCTGGAGTTTGAAGCAAAACCCCCATACCATTATGCAAAGAAGTGCAAAGAGGTTTCTGGTCTATGATTTAGCCAGCTTGCATAGCTTGGATCAGGATCTAATTCTGTGACTTCAACTACAACAATCTGCAGGTTCATTTAGAGCTTTAAGTACCCTTCTGTGACTGGGTTATTTATTTTACATAATCTGAATTGGGTTCTTATCAAATTAATGAATTCACCCTTTGAGTCCTTTGACATAAATTCAGATTCCTTTTGTGAAGTACTTTGTTGCTAGGAGCCAAAGCGGAAAGTAAAATATAGATCCTTGGCATTGACCCTGATCCGTGTTCTTTCAGAAGACAAGGTGGTCTCCTGGAAGTATTGCCAGATTTTAATTTTCCAAGTTAGTCTATTTCCTTGCCAATAATTGTCCCTGGGTCACAACCACCTATCACCACTTGGATTTTAAATAAGCCTGTAGTTTCTATGAGAAGAAGACAACTGTCATGAGAGATGAAAACCAACCACCTTTTGTCACCTATGGCAACAATTTCCAGGGCCATTTTAAATGGATGGTGCCCTTTATTTTGTATTTTTATGCCACTGTGTCTCACTCTTCCCAGATGGCACAAGAACTCACTCTAATAGAAGTGCAGTTGTCTCTGTAGCTTAGGCCAGATACACCCCATATTCTTCTGTAAGGCAGCCACATTACTACCTTGATTTCCATTGTCACAAGGATGATACCTTTGAACCAGTCCTGCAGCGGTTAATCCCAAAAGAAACCATAGTCCCCATCTCCCACTTAGTACTATTCAATGCTTATGGGGCTATGGATGAATCCACGTGGCTGTAGTGAAGGATTTTATATAGTACAATTCCTATAACCTTGTTTCTTCTAGTGAGATTCTGCACAGACCCACATTTGCCGTCCCAGACAACCGCATACTAGTATTACCTTCTGTTGTGATGGTTTATGGGAACATGCACAAGCAATAGAAACATAGACTTTGATGGCAGATAAGGACCACTTGGCCCACCTAGTCTGCCCATTTTCCTACCTACAGGATAAGCCGCAGATCCTAGTCAACCAACAGCCTATTTCTTCCTACCCCCCACTAGAATTGCCTTATGTCTGTCCCATGTATTCTTGAATTCTCCCACAGTTTTAGACCTCACAACCTCCTCAGGAATAGGGCCCACTCAGAGACGCATTTGAATTTATAAAGATTGCCAGGCCTGGTGCATGTGTGAAGCTATAAGTGCCAGTTGTGGGTATGTAAATGAATGCCAGCCAGTCACAGGTACTATAAATATCCCTTTCTAGGATCTTGGATATGTTGTTCTATCCACACTAGCTGGCAGTGTCCTTTCCCTTTAAATCTTGCCAGCGGGTTTGAAAGCTGGCTTCTCCCACCCACCCGGGTGGTATAACCCTTGGCTTTGCCCCATGATGCCAGGTCTTCCTTTCCACTGGAAGATTCAAGTTCCCTCCTAACCAATCCCGCATTGAATAGGCCCTGGCGCTTAATCCTTCGGATTTACCAACGATTAAACCCATTCAAATTTCTTCGCACAAGTTTGCGTTCATGTCCACAATGGAGGACAAGTCCTTGCCTGGGACACCGATGTCTCTGCAGGCAGAAGATGTCCCGTACTGACCCGCATGCCATGTGCATTTACTACCTGGGCCATGACCATGATACCTAGGCCTGTGACCTATGACACACCTTCCACTCTACAGTTTTGGATGACCGTCTCGCACGTTTGCAGCTTGGACATCTGGAGAAATGGCACTAGCTGGTCAAATCTAAAGATGCCCGTCATGTGATCACCATGGCTGCAGGGTCTGTGGAACAGTTGGAACAGATGAAGGCCTTCAAAGAAGAAGCGGCTCGCGCTGCCGAGCAATCATCTTCGATGTCGGTTTTCATTCCTCTCAAACTGGGCTCTTCTTTCTCCTGCATCTTCAAGGAGTTGTGCCAATCCCTCCCGATGAGAGGAGAGGGCCCCATTTTGCACATCTACAAGTCCCATAAAAAGTATTCCAAGGAGTCAAGAGAAGCCACGTTTCGTCTACGTCACTCTTGGGACAGAGAGCGATCTCGGTCCCAGGAGTCTTCTGCTTCAACTTCAGTCAAAATTGCAGCTTCGGCCACTGACCTCACAGTGACCCCATCAGGCCAGCCAGCTAAGATGCAGGATGATGATCTGGTTGAGAACATTCTTGATCCCATTGATCCATTGTTGTCCGATGAGGCTGACAATTCTCTGTTCAGGACTCTGGTCCTGGCGGGCCTTGCCGAGGCGGAGACCCAGCTTACTGGGAATCCCCCAGCAGTCTCTGTTCCTTACCTGGAGGAGCTGAGGTTTTCCCTGACTCCTTCAGAGCACCCCCGTCAGTGCCCCCTGACAATCGAGGTCTCAGACACCAAAGTGTCACATAAGTGGCGCTTCAAGAAGCGGCAACGCCGCTATTCATTCTCTTCCTCCTCGGATGAGGAGAGGCTTCGAGGCAAATTGCGTCAGTGCAATGAGGACCTGATGTGGCAACAGCTGATGCTGGCCAGTCCAAAGTCCTCCACAGCTTCCACTCTGGCCATCACCTGGCTTTCGTCCTCTAGGCTGACGACAACCACTCTGGAGTCGGTCGTCTTCGCCCCTCCGCCTGCAGAACCGGTTAAGACCCTTCCGACTAAGCCAAAGCTGGCCTTTCCACCAATTTTGGTGGAACCACCACCTAAGCAGCCTCCCTCAGGAGCTTCCAAGGAGTCTCAGCCCATGAAGGGTCTCCCACACAAGCTGTCTGTAACCCTCAACTATCGACTGTCCGCGGCGGGTCAAAAGTGACTCTAGTGGTCAGCCGCTCTATCTGGAGTCCGAAGACTTGGAATTGACTTTGCGTACTTGTGACGACAATGCAATGAGTCTGTCAGTGGGAGAGGGTTCCACATCCTTCCTGGGCATTGTCCATCTTATCTCCAAATCTATAGGGATGAAACAAGAGCCCACTGAGAAACAGGACAAATACCCCTTAACTGACATCCTCAGAAAAGGGGATTCTCTGACAGAGGCCTTCCCAGTTACCGAAGCCATTGTTGGCCCGACCCATGAGCTTTGGCAGCACCCAACCTCCTCATTTCCTGGTACTTCCTGGTCCTGAAATGGATGAGGGGGTAGGCATCCCATTCCAGATCTGCACGACCTGAATCAGTTTCTCAGGTCTCGCACCTTCAGGATGGTAACTCTGTCGCAGATCATACCACCTCTCGAGCAGAACATGTGGTTTTGCTCTCTGTATCTACAGGATGCATTATTCCTCGTCCCGATCCATCCTTCTGAGCAGAGGGAGCCCTCTATGAGTTCCAGGCCATGCCATTCGGCCTCTCATAGGCCCCCAAGGTCTTCACCAAATGCATAGCAGTGGTGGCGGCCCACCTTCGGTGTCAAGGGTTCAGAGTCTACCCTTATCTCGACAATTGGCTTCTAGTGGGTCCCTCCACAGTGGAGGTGGAGAGGTCCAGGGATCTGGCCCTTCAGACCTTTCTCAGCCTTGGCCTCCTGGTCAGTGAGGCCAAGTCAGAACTCATGTGTTTGTAGGTGATATGCTTCACTGGGGCAAGCTCAACTCTTGCTGAGCCAGACCCAAGCTCCCGGTGGACAGGGTGGAGGTACTCTCCTCCTTTGCCTGATCATTTCTGGTTGAGCACTTGCACCCTGCCTAGGACTTCCTGTGACTTCTGGGTTACATGGTGGCCTGCACCTACATGGTATGATGGACCCAGTGGCATATGTGCCTCCTTCAATGGGAGCTGGCCAGCCAGTGGTCCCAACATCTAGGTCATTTTGACCATCTGGTCACTATAACCCAGAAGATGTGGGACACTCTCCAGTGGTGGACCATCCCAGAACATCTGCAGGGAGGGATCCCATTTGTCTGCCCCAAGCCAATGGTCGTTCTCATGACTGACACCTCATGAGCTGGGGAGTCCATATGGGGAACCACAGGGTCCACGGGCTCCGGACCCCAGAGGAATCCTGATGTCACATCAACCTGCTGGAGCTCCGAGCAGTCCAGTTGGTGCTGACTGCATTTGCTTCGTTCCTTCGAGGTCAAGTGGTTCAGGTCCAGACGGACAACACCATGACCATGTACTATCTCAATAAACAGGGACGCATGCACTCCCAGTCTTTGTGCAGGGAAGCTCTCCACATCTGGACCCTCATGAGCTGACTGGAGGTAGATCTCCTAGCCATCCATGTGACAGGAGCCTCGAATCAGTTGGCGGATGCCCTCACCCATGTAGGTGAGGCATCCCGTGAGTGGTCTCTCCATCCAGAGGTAGTATACAGTCTGTTCCCCCAGTGGGCCACTGCTCAGGTGGACATGTTTTCCTTCAGGGAGAACACCAAGCTGAGGCTTTTCCATGTCCGCCCCCCCAGCGGGGCTCACTGCAGGGGGATGCCTTCATGAGGCCATGAACCCCAGGCCTCTTCTGTGCCTTTCCTCCACTTCCCTTGATCCACAAGGTGCTACTCAAGGTGAGGAGGGACAGGGCACAGGTGATCCTAGTCACCCCAGACTGGCCCCACCAATTCTGGTATCCAGATAGCCTCAGCAACAGGCTCCCAAGGCATCTTCCAGCACACCCGGACCTGCTTTCCATCAATCCAGGGAAGGTGTTCCACCCTGACCTTCAATCCCTGCACCTGACAGCTTGGTTCCTGAGCAGCTAGAGTTCCAGGCTTTGGGTCTCTCTGACGATGTCCTCACTGTAGTTGAGGCATCTAGGAAGGAGTCGACCAAGAGGTGCTATGCCTTCAAATGGAAAAGATTTTCCATTTGGTGTCAGGTCAAGGGCCTGGACCCTTCATCCTGTTCAGTGGCTAGCATCCTCGACTACCTTTGGTCCCTCTGCAAAAGAGATCTTCAGTCTACGACCCTCAAAGTGCACCTGGCAGCCATCTCTGCTTACCAGGTGTGGGCAGGTCAGCAGACGGTGTCACAGGAGAAGATGGTCTGGCATTTTTTTAAAGGTCTCAACCACATTTCCCTTCCAGTGCGTGAACCACCACCACCACTGTGGGATCTACTGCTGGTGCTGGCAAAGCTCATGGGCAAGCTGTTCAAACTGATGCACAGGTGTGAGATGTCACACCTGTCATGGAAGACTGCCTTTGTGGTGGCTAGCACATCAGCCAGAAGGATTGGGAAGCTTCAGACACTGTCTGTCTAGTCTCCCTATTTGGTCTTCCACAGGGACAAGGTTGTCCTGTGCCCCAACCCAAAATTCCTTCTGAAGGTTGTGTCAGAGTTTCACCTTAATCAGGTGTTGACTCTGCTGGTGTACTGTCCTAACTACACCTCGGAGGCTGAGCATGGGCTCCATACTTTGAACATGAGACTAGCACTCTCTTATTATAAGGAGCATATGGCAGAGGTTCGGGGAGAGGTTTGCCAGCTGTTTGTCACCTACACTGAAGCCGCATCTGGCAGACCTGCTGCAAAGCAGATGATTGGCAGATGGATAACATCACGCACTGATCTCTGCTATAGGTTGGCTGGTAGGGAGCCTCCCATAGGGCTAAGAACTCATTCCACCCAGTGGTTGCTTCTAGGAACATCCCCATCCAGGATATCTGCAGGGCTGCTACCTGGAAATCGTCAAAAAACCTTCATTCTCACTACAACATCAACCTAGAGTCATGCTGCGATGCTGATTTTGGGGCCTCAGTTCTCCAATCTCTGTTCCCTAAGTAGGGAGTGTGCCTTGCTTCCATCCTCCTGGAGAACTGCTAGGAGTCTTCCAACTAGTGTGGGTAGAACAACATATCCACAATCCTAGAAAAACAGGTTACTCACCTGTAACAGTAGTTCTAGAAGTGGTATATGTTGTTCATCCACACAAACCCACCCGACCTCCCCGGCTTCGACACACAACCTCTGCTTCCAGCAGGCAAAGTTCTGGCATCACTAGGCAGAGCCGAGGATTATACCACCCAAGTGGGTGGGAGGAGCCAGCTTTTAGACCATCTGGCAAGATTTAAAGGGAAAGGACGCCACCAACTAGTGTGGATGAACAACATATACTACTCCTAGAACTACTGTTACAGGTGAGTAACCTGTTTTTCCTTTTAACACTTTGCTTATTCTTGTTGAAAAGACTCCAGTCAAGTGAAATAGTTTAGTCCATTGGTTAATGCACTGCCATGTAAATCAGGAGATTGCAACGAAGTCAGATGTTATCCCTGTGGCTCTGTTCTTCCAGAACTGCACTGGGTAGAAGACTGATTTGATTTCATTTGATTTGTTTATTTAAAATCTGGTGAATCCATGGGCTGTAAAGCCCATTTACAGTGGTGGCCACAACAATAAAATACTACAAACAAGGTAGCAAAATACAACATAGATTGCTATCTCAATTGTAAACCCCAGATTGGAGGAAGTATTGCCCAGTGGTTGGAACACAGAACTGTGAACCGGAAGATCCCAGCTTCAGATGTCACCAGATTTAGTTATTCACTATGTGGCCCTGAGCTAAGGAAATGGGCATGCCATGCTTCAGTCCTTCCAGTTGGGGCATCAGCGAGACTGTATAAGCTGTACAGTATATGACATAAGACTTTGGGGAGGGACATTGACTTTATCTGTTCTACAGCAGGTGTAATAAAGCCTTAAAAAACATCACACCCTGAACTGTGCTGTTGTGGTTAAAAAAATCCCCTTTTTTTGTCCATGCATTTTAATAATTCAAGAAGCACTAAAAACTAAAGAGCATGCGGAGTTCAATAATCTGTCAAGCATTATACTGTTAAAATCTTATACACAAGTTAGAGAGGTAAAATGTGTTATCATGTTTGTTAATGCAGTTGGGAACTAAGATATGCTAGATTTATTTTAGATACAGCCACATATCAGAGAACTGCAGAATGTGAATCTGCTACAGTTGCAGCGAAAGACACGGATAGATATTTCCTGACATTTCTGTGATGCATCTTAGAGAAATTCCCTGCCTTCCTGCTGTACCACTGTGAGCCACCAGAGAGGATCTCTTTAGATATATTATGAAATATCTAGAAATATCTGAAAGTATCCATGGCAGCAGCTGTATAATAATGCAGTTCATTCTACAAAAGTAAGGCAAAGAAATATTAAAATGAGAACTCAAAGTAACAATATAAATTATTTTTAAGGAAAAAACTTGTTATTTTTATATGATCAAAAAATTGAACATTTGCAATCATTTCTAGTGATTGAAAGAACATTTAGAAGATTAGTCTAACAGACGATGTGGCTTCAGTTACATATTTCAGCAGTTTAAAGGGACACTGTCAATATTTTTTTCATCATATTATGGTTAGGTAAAAACTCACATTGTATGATTGCTTACTTTCTCTAAAATTCATTGATGTTACTGGTTGTTTTATCTGCCTCCTTGCTTATTAGAATCAAAATGCATGGTAATGTATAGCTATGCCCAGCGTTGTTTTACTTCAGAACCTTTTAGTGCACACTTCCTGAACATTATAAACACCTTCAAACAGTGCATTCACTCATGATATAATAGTCTTCTCTGCTCCCACTGCATAGTGATTGGCTAGATTGTGTTAGGGGTGTTTCTGAGTCCAGGAAAGATGATGTGGGAGCAGGTGAAGAAATGCAAACAAACACGTTTTGGTGTGGTAACACCAATACAGTGGGCAGTCTGTTTTTCACTTTTTAAAAGAAAAAAGGGATCTGAATCAAACTACCAGCTGCATCAACAGTCTTTATAGAATGTGAACAATCATAAAATGTGTTTTTTTAAACTAAGGGCATTTTGAGGCCTATGGGGGTTGACAGTGTCCCTTTAAGATAATTGGAAATACAGAATATACAGTATACAGTATAGTGTTATCTTCTGTGCTGAGCTGTATTTGCTACAAAATATTCATTATTTTCAAATGAAAAATAATGTTGGAATTTACCTCTAAGTTGTATTTTGTCACTGCTACCTCCACTGTACATTATCAGAGCCACAATATTCTGTGGTAAACAACATGATGCCATTTTAGGTACTGCACAGTCTTTCCCCTGACAAAACAGTCATGTCAAATCCCATGGTATACCCAGTTATTTATACTACATTTGCATCTTTATTTATTTACTTACTTATTTATGTCTGATAACTGGGTGAGCAAACTGATCCAGCGGACCTTTTTTCAGCCGTGACCCAGAATCCTGTTAAACCAAAAATAAATAAATAAAGAATATTCTTAAAGGGCTGGATTTGAAAAATTTCGAGATGATGGCCACCCAGTGGCCCTGCATTGACATGCTGGTGACCAGTGTGCAGAGCAGACTCACGAGTCAGTGTTGGGCAGCCAAGGGCTGAGGCAATGCTGCCGGTGGCAGTACATCCCCACTTGGGAAGGTGTGGCACAAGGTTCTGTCACCACAGAGACCCTTGCAGTGGGTGAGAGAACTTGTTCTTACATAGAGGTTCACTGTTCATGCATGAAGTGTTAGAGGCATTGCATAGCACCATGCAGGTGGTAGGCAGCTCAAAGAGCACTTGAGGAAGATGGAATATAGCAGCCAACTCCATAATGGCCGTGGTCACTCTCAGGCTCAGTGCCAACACCAGTGCTCCCATAACAGATTGTGCTTTGCCAGGGAAGGGAGTTTACTTGGCAATCCCACTGGGGAAGGGGAGACTCTGGACAGTGGCAACCTGGTGACACAGATGGGTGGTCACTCAAGGATCCAGCCCAATGAGCAGCAGCTGGAAAAGGAGACTAAAATATGTAGAAAAATTAAAGACTACTGACAAAAACGTCATCATCAGAACATTGTGGGCCTAAGAGATCAGAAAAGATAAAGCAATAAAAAAAGCACTTTGTCACAACCCCTATGGCTAAGGCTTAGCAAGACTACATTAAGGAAATTCAGTTTTTCTTACTTTATTTTTTATTTTAGTTTTTGTTGACCGGGAAAGGAGGACGAGACAGTTTGCCTATTTTCAACCTCGTCATGGGGGACAGGGATACAGATGGATGCCAACTGACACTGAACCAGATTAAGCTGTTGGTGGTAGTTCATGCTGCCATTAAAATAGTTCAAGCTACCAATGATCTACAAAGAAACCTGTGTTAGGTTAACACTGTTTTGGCAATAAATGACTGGCATATGCCATGGGCCCCTCACTTGCCCTTGGCAATAAGAGTAAATATTCAGCCATGGTGCCGACTGTGTCAAGTTGTCTACTACCTCTCCTTACATGATCATCATTTTCTGCCTTTAAAGTCAGTGACAAGTGTGTGCCTGTGTAGCCCAAGACTGTTGGTGCTTACCCCCGGCCCCATTCTGAGTACCTCACATCTGCAGTGCAGCCCATACTCAGCCAGTCCATGATGGAGGTCCCTGGCTGATGCATGATCCAGGTGTCAGTCATGGCAACCATGCTGTCACCTTGGCATCTAAACTGCTTCAGAGGTCTCAGTGCATTGCGTGCAGCAAGGAGTCATGTATTCTTTATCAGTTTGCCTTATGCTTCATGCCCTTCCAAAGCAACAGAAACAGAAAATGTTTACAGTAAAAGGCAAAGCAGCCCATTGAGTCAGCCCCTGCCTACATATCTACTGGACTGAGTCTCTGTCATTCCACTGACCTCCACTTGTACTCCTCAGCATATGCAGCTTCACTATATCCATATGCCTGTCCCATCCACTCTTGAACCCCCCCACCACCACCACCATCTCAGCACATATGACATCTTCTGAAATTTGTTCCATTCTGCTACTACCTTTTTGGTAAAAAAGTACTCTCTCTTCCACCAGTTTCATGGCGTTACCTCTGGTGGAAGAAATACAGTACTACTTGTCATGAACAAGTCCTTAGCGTCCATTCCAGTGATACCATGGAGGAACTTGAAAGTCTTAATCATGTTTTCTCCTTTCTTCCTGCCTGCATTTACCTGTATTTTCTTGCGTTGTATAACAAATGATACCCAGTTAGTATATTTATCCCTTGGGCTGCCCACAGAACTAGAACCTACAGGATTTCTGGACTGATATATTAGTCCATGCCACTGCAAGCATCAAAGTCATTATCTGAATATAGGTACAGTATTACTAAATCTCTTTATTGATAATGTGCCTACTAATCTGAAGAGATTGCAACCACTAATTTAAACATTTGTAAGTTATTGAAATACATTACTTAAAGTAGATCATTTGAATCAGAGGAATTGTGTTACTCAGTGTAAAAGGAGAACTACAGTACATTATTTTTTTGTTTGTTAGGAAAAAAAGCATGTAAAATTAACATTTAAATTAACTGAAGGACTTTTATAGGCACTCCAAAATCAAAATTATTTTTGTCAACAAACTGTTATGCTTCATTCGACTGTTTATATATGTGTTTATTTTCATTTGTTATACCAAATATTTGAAGTGCTTGATTCCAGTAGTGTTAATAGAAATGCATGCACTTCTATTGTAGATTACGTACAGTACTGTAGTAAAATATATGATAGTAACATTTTCAATTTTAATTATACTATATAATAAACAAATCATTCCAAATACATTAATTAAAATGAAATGTATGGTATGACGTCAATGTCATTACTGTTTTGTTGTTACAAGTGCAATCATTATTAAAGTACAAATGTGGTCTTAATATTTGTTTATTTAAAGTCTGGTAACCAGGTGAAATGCAGTGGGTCACATACCCCTTATATAGGCATCACCATATATTAAAAAGTTTACTAAGCTCAGTTGTCAATCAGGAGACTATGCTTGGTCAAGGGGTTAGTACACCGCCATGGGAGGGTTAGAGTTTCAAACCTCAACAGAGTTAAATTTTTACTGTAAATTGAGCAAGTCAATTAACTTTCCAGTCCACCTAACTAAGGAAAATGTTGCATCTCAGCTGAACTGTCTTGGAAAATAGGTTGTAAAGTAAACTAAAAACTCATGTCAGTAAGTACCATCCATGAAAATAATAGATGTGCAAAAGCAAGGGTGCAACATGCCTTTTAAAATATAATTCAGGGTGGCATAACTAAGAACAACTTTTATAAAATTGTGGATCTTGACTTACAACAACTAATAAACTGGATTGATAAATCAAGCAATATGTGTGGTAACAAGTCATCATGTGACCATGTGGTGACTATATATCACTACACAGTTTGAATCTTCTCTAAATTCTTTTATAATTATAGACCACTGTGTAAGTTCAATACCATACTCCAGGGTTTGCAGCAATACTGTTCTTCCTAGGTGTTTGAATCCACAAGGCTTTGCACACTAGAACATTTGGTAATTTAGTCATTACTACACACACACACACACACACACACACACACACACACTGTCGTGTGTCATTGCTTACCTTAAATATAAGGCAGGCTACATCTATTTTACATGTATAGAAGCAACCCTTGTGCAGTTACAGAAAAGAGAAACTGTTCAGCTATATTTATGTAAAGAAGTTACAGGGTGGCTAACTAATAATTAACATAATATCAAATAAAGTACATTTGAACTTGTACATAGGTTACATTAGATTAATTACTGAAGAATAAAATCTGGCTGACCTTGTGTAACAAAATCACAACTATTATTATACTCTAAATCTAGTTTTGAAGAAGATGAAACTAGCCAGGTAGTATTTAATTGCCTTTAAAATATTATAGTCCTAACCTACATAGACGTTACTAGAATTTTGGAATCTGAACAAGCAACCCATTGAGAAATGATATACACTTTCACGATATCTGGTATATCTATTTATAAATGTAGTTGTGTAAGTGTTAAAGGTTTGAAAGGCTGAGTATGAATCCATAGTCTGAATGTATGTGTTTTTTATATGCTTATTGAGCCATGGTATAACTGTGTCTTTGTTGTATGTATATATGTGTGCATTCATGAACTATATAGTGTGCATCAATTGCACCATGGTATAACTATGTCTTTGTTGTATGTGTATATGTGTGCACTCATGAACTATATAGTGTACATGCAGCTTGATGGTAACTGATTAGACACAGTGGCTGGACTTGCAGCAGTATAAGAGCTGGTGTATAAATAACAAGCCACACACATCCTCAGCTTTTGTTGGGTACTTTGATTGGTTCATGAATGCTCTGCACATGTTTCAGTTGTTTTGCATTCCATCGCCCCATTAGCAGCCTGTCTACAAGCTACTACACTGCATATTGAAAACCCCAAAAAGTATTCTTACTGATTCAGAGAGGTACTCCTTTGTGGTATTCTCTTTGAGGAATGCCTTAAATACTGAGTTGTTTATCGAGCTACATTGATTTTCATGTACATTTGGGCAATTCAAATGGAAATTTGGCCTAGGGGAAATCCTAATTCCTTTAAGCTATCAAAAGACCAGCTATTTGTTTTTATTAGAATGCTCAAGTACATTGGGAAACAAGATCATTAATGAGCACAAAGACATGCTTTGTTTGCTGAAACAAAATGTAGACATGCAATACTCTGCATTCCTCCATTAAGTACTAGCATTGCTCTTAGGGTTAGGATGCAAAGGCTTTGGAAATTGGAAATGAAATCAACACAGTTGGGGAAAAATGTTCCAAAACAGTATGGCAAGAAGACCATCAAAAAACAATTATCAATCTAGATGCTGCCTTGTTAGATGCATAATTTAATAGTTCTGGTTATTAGCTATAATGACAGCTACAGTTAACTAACAAAATATAATACCGCGTATAAGATGTTAAGCTGGTAACCCAGTGTGCATCTTCCTGCCGTCTATAGACATGTGATTTATGTTATGCTATTAGACATGTCCTTCTAGGGTTTCAGATGCCATGAATAGTTGTATAGGGTAATTGGATTAACCTTATACAATGGAGCAAAAATAAAGAAAGGGTTTGTCACCCTAATCTGGTAACATGCTTCTACGCCATCATTTTTTTAAAACATTTATTAGTTGCCCTTTATTAGATCACTTTTCTTGCCCTTCCTAATGTTCTTTAAAGAACAGTTCTAGTGACATGGGTCAAACTACTTTTCTCCCTGGCAACACAGAGTGAAAAATTAACTACTAGCTCTTGAACCTGTCATTCTTGAAAATGAAGAGCACTTTTGTTTTAATATTCAGCAGAGGCTTGTTTTACAATGTTATGCCTCTTACTGGACAAATATAGATGTCACAGAAGTTATTTGATCTATCCATAGTCATTGGTCTGGTATATACTTCACTGAGACTGAATTCTCATTTTCAGTGAGGTCCTGGGCAAAAATAAGCATTTTTCAAAATCTACAAAAACACACAAAACAATAGCATTGCAAATGAATGAAATACCAAGCATTTACAATTTGAAGACTTAGCAGTTCATACAAGCATCACATATTGATAAAGAAACCAAAGTAATCCATAAACTATATTTAAAAGATCCAAAAGAGCAAAGGCTCCATTATGAAAAGAGGGATGGTGTTCCATAAGGCTAAGCATGGTAGCAAAAGTTCTGGAACTACATTTTAAACTGTTTTTAGGGGGTCTCAAAAATGTCTGATACATGCTCTGCAAACCATAGAAAGAAGCAATAAGATCAATCAAATAGTTTAGATAAATGGTATAATTTAAGTGAAACAATTATAAAACTTGCATAAACAAATCTCCTATAATGTGTTCCATATAAAGAACACAGTGCCGAGTAAAATAAGCCTAAGGGCATCCAGTATCAATCATGCTGATCTGTTATTTTAAAGAATCATTTTTTTTTTTGTTAAACTGACTTAGAAGCAGAGTAAAAATTGAGTTTGCATAATCAGAATGAGGAAAAATTCTGCTCTGAGTTAACTGAAGTCCAGAGGCCCCATAGATAGTTTTAATTTAGTGGTGCATAAGTGGTTACATTGACCTCTTTGCATCACTATTCTTACTTTCATCCTTTTGTGCTGTACACAAGGGGGTGGTAACTTTTACCCTACAGCCACACACTGGTCATTACTAGGGATCATATTAAGGAAGTATCAGGGCCAGAAGGCAATTTGCCCATATATGCTCCACAATTAATGAAGGTTGCACCTTAGGACTCCTCCAGATAGAATATAATTGTCTAGTCTACTCTTAAATTCATCCTTAGTTTTACTAACAATAACTGTCATTGCATCAGCAGAGGGAAAGGGGCAGGAACCGGCATGTTAATAAAGTGATGTGCTATGCACAGACACTTCCCAGCCCCTGAATAGCTGTCTGCATACCACAGTGCCTCCTGTCCCTGTGGAATAGTAAGATACAATTTTGCAGGGGTGATACAAGTGTGTAGTGCAGCTCAAAGAGGACTAGTTGAGGAACCCAGATCAGCAAGGGACTGTTAGTGTCAGAATTGCATGCAGATAAATGGAGCAAGGGTTGGGACAATCAGAATACAGAGAAATGTATGATAAAGTCTGGAGGCCACCACACCCTCAGGGTTGACTGGCATGGCCCACAGTGGGCCATAAAGTACAGGTTTGGTGGGATAAGGGAGGACTGAGGGAATAATGCCTCATGATGCAGCCTCTGACAATGGCATCACAAAATATAACAGGCCCTATACCATGCCCAGATGTCCACAGTGGTTGCACTTTGTATGTTTGTTGTCAAAAGCCCTGTTTGTGACCGCTTACTTATGATAACCATCATTTGCTTTGCAACTTAGCCACCAGGGGATAGTCCTTCCCTGACAACTATGTCTGACCTTTTTGTATAGCAGATCTTCCTCAAGGGCCTCGTCCTCCATTGAGCCACACCTGTGGAATATAGACAACATCTGTGTCAGACAGCTCAGAAACTTTTGCATAACAGAGGCCATACATGATAACATGTATCATCGCTGTCTATTAGAACAGGGGCAGACCCATACTTCCTCATTTCTTTCTTTTCCCATCACTTACTCCATATTCGACAGGCTAAACACCCTTCCTGCATCCTGGCCTCCAGTGTTAGCCTTCCTGCCAGTTGCTCATCATGCCTCCATTGCTGGTCAGGGTTCCTTCCTGAGGATTCCACTACTTTGCTGATAAGGTTAAGTTATGGCCATCCTTCTGGCCTCTGTTGCCATTCCAGCTATTCTTCTGAACACCAGTGTCAGTTCCTGGCATTATAACCCTGCTGTCCTGTTCCCCCAGGGCATGTGGCTCCCTTCAGCTTCATTGCATAGCTTTGCCTTGTCAACATGTTTGCTGTTTGGGCCAATATCACAGTTTACGGTGTCTCCGTTACTGCTGGTCATTGCTTTGCTTCATGAATGTTTTTACTGTTTGTGCCAGTGTCATCATTTATGGTGTCTCCCTATCTGCTGGTCATCACTTGGCCTTGGTCATGGACATTTCTGCTTTAGGTGCAGTCCTCTGTGCAGCTGCTGCTTCACATCTCAGTTATGAGGTTACCCATCAACTCTGCATCACTTGTTACTTGACTTTTCCTAGTCAACTTTTGTCCTGCTTGCCAATCTCCCATTTCCTCAGTGGAACCTGTTCTGGTTCATCGTTGACACTTTCGTCATCATTGTCTGTGGTGTGGATCATGTGCCCTGCAATGGCCACCACTCCTGTGTTCTGCAGTGTCTTCTGTTTGTGTAGTGGCTCAGTTGCAGCTTCATCACAGTGTTTACCATCGATGCCTGCCTTGGTTGTCACATGGTTGTTTCTTGTCATTATCCATGACTTTATTCTGGCCTCTGTTTTTCACACTGACTGCATCATTTTCTGGTCAGTGGTTCCCCATCACTGTATGTGTTGCCTGGCACTTGGCTTTTGTCTCATCAACGTTTTTTTTTTTTTTTGGCATGTCAGGCAGGTTTTCTGTATCTTACATGGACCCTGTGCTTGTTTCATCATTGCTACTTCTGGCATCATGGTCTAGGCTGTTCATAGCTGAGTTTTATCCTTTACCAATCTGGTTGCTATGCATTGCCCTCTGTTTTCCAGATGGATCTGTCTTGTACTTCAGCCCCTGGGTCTTGATCCAGTTATGTGTCCTCACTGTCCCTGCACTCAGACTTTTAGTCAGTGTCCACAGTATTTCTTGCCCTTCAGCTGTTGCCTTATCATCACTGTTCCTGGTCTTGTTTGCTGCTGTGGGTCTCAGAACTTTGCTTTGTGACTGTGTCCTGCTATGCTGAAGCTGCTTACTTGCTTGACATCTTGACATTTGGCCTGCCTGGTTGGGGCCTTATTTACCCATTCCCTCTGGTTTCCCTCCTGCTTTCCTGCAGTACTGTTTAGGAATCATTCCATAGATCTGGCAGGAGAGAGATGTCCTCAAAGAAGAGAAAACTGTTACTTACTAGTAACAGTAGCTCTGTAAGATAATCTCCTCCATTGAGCCACCACTCACCCTCCCACCATCCCTCTTGTTTGTGGGTGGCATAGTTTAGTTGTGAGGCATCTCTGTTTATACATGAGTCATTCCATTAGTCTTTTATCCTGTAACTGGTTTATTGTTGTTGCTGCCCAGCATCAGTCCTGATTATAGGACATCAGTGGGGCTTTGTATGTTCTTTTCATCAGTCTTTCATGACATTGTCTGTGTCTCTGGCAGGTGGAATGAACTGATGAGGTATGAGCCACCCATGTCATATTGCATCTGATGATATGCATCATCGTGGCAGTCTCTAGACAAATGTCTCTGAGTAGTCCAAATCTGATGGCTTTTATGTTCCATAGGTGTGGCTCAATGGAGGAGATTCTCAGATCTACTGTTACTGGTAAGTAGCTATTCTTTTTCAGGGATTGTGGAACAGGGGAGCCTCGATGTGCCCCTAGCATGTGCCATCCTTGAATACAACTATGCATGGGCCTGACAAGTCCTAGAAAAGTAACTATATACTCTCCAAAGAAAACCTAACTCAGAATTAAACTTACGCAAAACTGAGTCTATGTGGCCACTGGATTTCAATTTGCTGTTAATAAAAAAAATAGATATTTAAAGGAATTGACTATCTCAGTTGAGTCAAAGGAATCCATAAACTGAATTTGAATCTACCTGTGATAATTCCTCATCTTGGAAATGGAAAAAAACATTAGTTTTGGAAACATTAAGAACATGTTTACATGAAAGTACACAATTGCCTGTTTAATCAAAATCAAGTTTGCCTATTTTTTTGCAACATAATGGGATCCTTCTCCAAAGAGAAAGACAGCAGCAGTATCATCAGTATATAAGATACTATCAGAATAAGAGCAAACTATAAGCAGATCATTTACTATATAAACATAAATAAAAACAATAAAGGACTTAAAATGAAGCCCTTTGGAACACTGTGGGATAAAATTAGATAAGATGAGAGAATGGCCCATCTGTGCAATTGCAGGGGTTTCACCCATGATGCTAGCAACCTGGTCACAGGTGGGGAAAGGAGGATCGAATGTTTCAGAGGAAACTCCCCTCCTCTCCTCTCCTTCATGGAGGGAGTTTTCCAGCTCCACTGCTCTAGCACCACCTGGAGGACCACAAGTGATACTGCACTAGGGGGAGTTGCTAGTGATGGGGGAATACCAGCTGTCTCTGTGAAGACATGCTTGCATGTTCCCTCATTGAAACCCTTGCCACAGATGTGCCAGGGGGTTGTTCTATGAAATGAAGGGGGGAACAGCCTAGTGGGATGATGCAGCCAGTACTTGGGGGGGCCATACTGCCTTGGTCCCACAGAGGCTCCATTGTTTGTATTGTATGGGGAGCTGCCATGGGGGGAAGTCCATGGGGAGCTGGAGTCTTGAATCTCAGGCTATGGGGCTGGAAGGTGACCAGCAGTGTATGAGGGTGAGGGCTGGTGACATGAGGAAAGGACAAGTAAAATCACAAAAATGATACATAAAATGAATATAATCCTAAATCTCACAACAAGAGCAATGGATAACATCAGCTGTAGTTGATATAAGAAAGTTATCTAGGTCATCTGAGCTATTTGAAAATTTATTTCCCAGAGCTATTAATTCAGATTTCACCAAATCAACAGTAACTGGAAGAAAACTGAAAACAGAAGCAGAAGAGGTCTCAGAACCTGTAGGAGAAGCACCTCTGTGTAACTTTCTGGTTAAATTTGAAGCAACAGAAACCAACAATTCATTAAATTTGTTTGCTTTCCTAGTATCTTCTTGGATTTTTATGTCTGTCCACAAGGAGATTATTTACTGGAACAGAAATTTTGTTTTCAAGGCACACAAGGAGTTTATATACTTCCAGTTCATATACTTAAAATAATTCTTTCAGGTTGAATTTATAGTAGATGCTTGAAAGTTAGTTTGAGAACTCTTACACACTTGTTTTGACTTATTCTGAGTAATTTTGCATTTGTGCCATTATGAAGGGTCATTAATTTTTGTGTAGCTTTTCAAAATCCCATTTTCTCTGCCCAGTTATTTTCCTTAATTGACCAATAAAAGGGTGCATGAGTCCCCTGTTTGGGTGATTTTGCATCCTGAGCAGAGGAAGTTGGAACTGTATTCAAATGTGCAGTTTATTAAGTGACTGGGAGAAGCAAAGAAAGATTTTAATCACTCAATCATATTTGATGTCTAAAGCACATTATCCCAAAGGATCA
The DNA here is from genome assembly GCA_016271365.2 of Neoceratodus forsteri. NCBI lineage: Eukaryota > Metazoa > Chordata > Ceratodontiformes > Ceratodontidae > Neoceratodus > Neoceratodus forsteri. Next base: position 25,536,903 of record CM057453.1, read on the forward strand.
GAGTTCTGTACAAGATACAAATAAAATAAATACAGCAACAATCTTAGACACAGGTGATACCAAAATAAAACTACCTCTGTGTATGTCGTAGTTTTACAGTGACATCAAATATCAGAGAGAACAGAGGTGTTTTCAGAACACTGCTAAAACCTCCACCAAAGAGATCCGATGAGGCTGGAATGGAAGAGAGTTCCACAAGCATATAGTGGCCACAGAAAAAGCCCTGTTCCCAAATGACTTGAAATGAGCAGTAGGAATCTCTAAAAGATTCTCCCCAGTGGAGCAGAGATGGTGATCCAGAGTATATGGGCACAGGAGGTCATTTATGTATTAGGACCCAAGTTAGACAGAAGCATTAAAAACTTTAAACAACTTTTTAGGTAACATTTACAGGAAACCCATAAATGTAAATAGTTTCTTAGCTGCCCTTCTATTAAATACTTTTTGTTACATGAAATTATTGAATAACTATGTTGGTGGGGAACCTAACGTAACCAAGTGTTGTAAAACATTATCCTTTGCAATGTATTTTAATTTGTCTTTTTACTAAATTAGTTTTTAAAGTAATCTACATTTAAAATGCATCAATTTGCATGAAGACTATGCCTTTTTCTGGTTTGTCAACACCTCTTTTAAAAAAAGTCTTTAACATTAAGCATGGGTGGGCGAGACCATCTGTTTATGTAGCTTGCCTGGAGCTTTGTCACTTACCATGAGAGACAGGCTACAGCTGTTTAATTGCTACAGTGTTGAACGATCATTGTTATATCCAAAATTAATATTTATACATATGCATGGAAAGCATGTGGTTAAATACAAGTAATGTAATTGTGGACTAATGTCATTAAGCATTCATTAATTAATCCCCTGTGGAGTGCTGAAGCATAGAAGAGTAATATTCACACTTGTCTTTAACAATATAGACTTTGGTAAGTTCTACAGAATTAGTTTGCTGGTCTTGACTAAATGCAGACACCTTTGGATTTTAATAAAAGATGAAAACTAAGACAAAGCAATAAAAACTGTAGTCAGCAGGGAATTCATCCTTCATTGTTTTTCCCTTGATTTGATACCAATGCTTCAGCATGAGAGTACAGACAAACTACTTTGGTCCCAAGGGTTTTTCCAAACAATAGAGTACCATAAATACACTTTGTTTTGTAGCTGACAGAAATAATTTTAGGATTTCTTATGGCCTCAGGTTCAGCAAAATTATTGAATCCTAGTCTATAATATGAAAACGGAAGCTGTTTTAATAACATTTTCTACTCAAAAAATACTATATAAAAAAATTGTGAAGAAAAAATTGAAACACGTGAGATTTCATTAAATACTTCAAAAGACTAAATCTAATGTACAAAAAGCAAGATGCAGTTATCTTTCTATTAGGCTTTCTCTTAAAGAGCATTATAAAGCATTTGATTTTTCATCTTCACTTTGAAGTTTGTTACAGTTCACGTTATCATGTGGATTTCCAATTTATTTTGGGAGTAGGATGTTGTTCACAAGAATGTTGTGTTACAGTAGGATAGAGGTGCAGTCTTTACTCATGAAGATAAGAGTAAGTCAAGGAGGCAGCCTCCAGCCATGCATCTCACCTGTCCATCATTATGAGAGACATCCCTCATTTTGCCTCACAGAATTTCTCTGTCCAGTCTCCGCCCCACATTACAAAAGTGCTGCCCACACAAAAAAGGTGCTATAAACACAGACTTAAAAAGGAAATTCCTAATATTATATAATGCCAAAGTAAAAAATAAATTTGCATAAATAATAGCACTATTTTCCTGAGTTTGTATCTTCATGCCTAATGATGTGTCCCACATCTTAAGGGCTGGTGTGTCCCACATTTCCCAACATTTTTAATGTCAGTGTCCCACATTTCAGGGACAGAAGGTTGAGAGGTATGCCCCTCCTCATGTTAAAGCAAAGCTACACCCTCATATCTTGTAAATTTTGTTTCCATATAAACAGACAACTCTTTTCCTATAGCTGTTGGAGATATACGAGTTTGCTTTACTTCATTTTCACTGTTCATATTAGTCCACTGTAACTATCCTGGGGTCTCCATTATATGGTTGTTGAAATCTTATTGTCCTTTTATAGTTGCTGAAATCTCATTGTCCATGAGTACTGCATAAGCATATGAGAACACAGTGTCACAGTAACCCTTTATATCATGTATCTCTATGCTGAAAATACAAATATCCTGAAAAACTCTCTGTAAACACACTAATTGAATGCAATTTGAAGGGAAAAATATGCATTACAACTCAGGCAATTTGCAAAGCTAACTGAAGGTAAATATTGTATTTCATACATTGCTGCAGCTTGTTTTATAGAACTCTAATTAAGCAGACAGGCATACTGTGGAGTCTCAAGGGTACTCACACATCATGTTCTCATATGTTAATGCAGCTCTCAGGGAGAATGAGATTTCAACAACCAGAAAATGGAGACCCCCAGGATAGCTACAGGGACTAATGTGAACAGTGAAAGGAAACTAAAGCGATCACATTTATCCCTAACAGCTATATGAAATGAGTTGTCTGACATGGAAACAAATAAAATGTACAAGATATGAGGGTGTAATTTTCCTTTAAAAAAGGGTGTAGCGTGCAGCCCCTTAAGTAACAACAATCACACATCACCAATAAAAAATCCTGGACCAAATCTTGTGCTATTGGTCATCTTAAAATAGACCTCCTAAATTGTATCACTTCCAAAGTTAGACAACAGTTGTCTATGATTGAAATATGCATTCAAAAAATAAGGAATTATTCAATAATGAGTTATTCAAATAACAATGTAATCCTTATGGGTTATGGCACCTCATGGGTGAAGTGCTTCCCCAAGAGACCTTGGCTGGAATTTATTTGCTAATCAAAACACAAATTATAGTGAGGAGAAATAGTCTGGCTTAATGATATATTGACCCCAGGACCCTGGAAAACAAAGTATATTGTGGAATCTTAAATCGGTCTAAGTTATGGTTTAAAGAATGTTGTAGATCACAAAGTTTAGGTGAAGAAAAGAGGCCAGCATGCTCTGTAAGTTGCACAATATATCTGTAGTCAATTAAAAGTTCTCTATCCCATTACTGCTCTGGAGAACAAACATCTCATCCAGCACAACGGCCTTCCCCATGGTCATACAACAATTTGCAATGACTGTGGATTGTCAATGCCATTTGTTGTTCTGGACCCTAAGGAAAGTCGCTGCACAATTTCTGAACTGTTGAAATGAAATGTTTTTTCTAGTTTGATGTAGTGGGATGGAGCACATTATAAATTAATGCTTTACTGGAGCAATTTGAGCACCTTTTGCCCTTCAGTCTGTGCACCTCACATCTTGTACTTCAATATAGATGTGCAAGGAAATCCCCAACCGATTTACCATTTAGTTGGAAAGTTCTAAGAACAACTTTCAGAAAATGTTACCAGTGTGGCTCAGAAACAAGTGTTCATATGCAGCCCCTTACTTGTTCATTGTATAAAAATCATAACCCTTATGCTGCTGTCACATTTTGCAATGGAATTATCAGAATTCTCTGAAAGTATATATCTTCAGCACTGCAAGGGTTAGTATAGATGTCCTTTAGCTCAAAAATTAACTTGCTCATTCCATCATGCTTAGCTGCCTGCAAGACTGAGTTGGTATGGTTGTAGTAGTAGTAGAGCAATGGGATACATGGCAAGAGGTTGTAATAAAGATTAAATTAATGAGAACATGGGACACTTATACAGTGTTTAACATTATGTCACCACTAAAATTCTTTATGACAGAATTACCTAGTGATAAAATGGTGCTATGAATACCAATTACAGAATATGGAATCAATTGGTGTGCTGCTCATCCTCATTTAAAGAGAAGCTGATTGGAATAAATGGATATGATATATATACTTATTCACAGACTATTGCCATTCCATCACACCTACTAAAACCAGCGTATGAATAATCTGATGATGATGTCTATTTACTTCCCTAATGGAATAGTAATGACTGTGATTATAAGTGTGAAGAGTAAAAAGTAATGTTGAATGAGGTGACTTTTTTGACCTGCTATAAATAATTCCATGCAGGTAGAGCAGAACAATGAAAATGATTGTCTTTGCATAATGTTTGCTCTTTATCTGATTGCATTGCATATGCTTAGATGAAAAAAAAACACAGTCTGAAATTGGCTCCTGTAGCTCTGATGGGAATATGCCTTTTTAAAATTTTGGGAGCTGTTTCTTAGATTCTCCTAGTTTATAATCAGATCCAGTAGTTACGATGGCTAGTTATGAGCGTAAACCATGCATTGCTAACAAGGATTGGCTATGTGCACAAGAAAAAGCCAATACACTTTGCAACTGCGAGGTTATAATACTATAACGCAGTCTCTCCATAATCCTTCTGCAGTGTCTTTTATTTGTTTCTCACATCTGCACTGATATTCCAGTTGTTTAATGCAGCAGCAACAATGGGGGGGGGGGGGCAAATGGACCATATTTGACATTTACCTTTTAACAGCCTTTAAAAAAGAATGAGTGAGGCTGAAGGATATCAACACAGTATAATAAAACCCATAGGAGAGGCACAGTGCAGTATCCTCGTTCGGCTAGTGAGTAGACGTTATGTGGATCATCTTTTGACCATTGAGTATTGATGCCTGTCATAGTCAGACCCTGTTATCATCCCTGACAGTTCTAAATATTCATACCCCACTCACTTGGGAAATATTTTGGCATTTTATCTTCAAAATCTGCTATTGTTTGATTGCCACTGTGACATTAGAGGAGAAAGAAAGAAAGTGAACAAAAAAAGCAACAAACAGGTGATGCAATACAGAAAGATATCAGTCCTGTAATATGGACATCTAAAATCTCTCCTTTAAAAAATGCCTGAATATAGTTTAAAAACATAATAGTTTAATTAAAATCTTGTTTCTAGTTGGGGTTCCCTTTTCTTTCTTTTTGCCATTCAAATGCAGTTGTACTTTTTGAGAAAGGGATACTACATCTTTTTAATGGGTACTGAGCATGTCTTTGTGTGCTGTAAGTCCCCCACATCAGCTGCTGCTGCTCGATTTATTTGCATGTGAATGCTGAAAATCTCTTGTTCCATGTGACACTTCTGAAATGTCTGTCTGTTCTTTTCCTTTTAATTTCTCAAGCTCACTATCTGGATAAGGTAGTTAAAGGTACTGTATGTTTGTTCTTTGTCATCGCATCCCTATATGTGAGTACTGTGTACTGTAACAGACTGGGCTGAAGTAACCTGTTCTCATAAATCTTAAAAACAAAATCAGAACATAGCATTCCACATACAGTGTTCTAAATGCTGAGCTATATTTCAAGTGCAATATTTGCAGATGGTGCTCTTGCAGGTATAGATGTACAACTTTCATTAGCTGCAAAAAGCCTGAAGATAATGGTATAGTTGCTATTTGCTGACACATGACAGCTTTGCTATTCTAAACAAATCATTGGGGATTTCACTTATGAACATCAGGTATTTTATGACAGTGGCAGTCTGAAACCTCTTGCATAATAAGAAACATTTATTTTTCTGAAGACAGCATTGTTGAATTTGTAAAGGGAGGGGAACAAAGTTGTTTAGAACAGATTCTTTCACTATGGTTTCTATGAACTTGGTGTACGGATGTGTTTCAAAATGTATGTGAAATCATATTTCTCTTGTCTTTGAAACAAATACCAGTGGAACTCACGTGCCCATATACATCATGTGCTAGGCGACAATGGCCTCATTGTATGTTAGTTGGACTTTTTTTGGAAGGGAGGGTCAGGGGTCACTCTAGTAGATATGAAGTCAGAGTTGAAAGTGCTGATCTGGCATTTTTAACTAGAATAAATTTCATCCCCTATATCAAATTTTGGTTTTAACATCAGAATTAGAAAATGTGTTATACTGCCTTCCCTAGGAGCTTTGCATGGACACTGTTGAGCCCTCAGGCCTTTATTCACCCTTCTGGTGTTGATAAATGAGGACTACAGACTGAGTGTAAAACATGGTCTCATGGTAAGGAATCTGGCTTAGTTACAGTATATGGAGATAACCAGTATAAAGAACTATCACACATGAAATTCTGTTAGTTAATTAAGATTGATTAGTTGAATCAGATAATTACTCTTCAGTGCCAAATAGCAGACACAGATTCACACCTCAACCTAATACATTGCTTTGGGCATACACAAGCCAGGCATTTTTTGCCAAAATCATGCATTTGGAGTCTGGAGAGTGCTTCTGCCCCCCCCCCCAACTGTACACTGATTTGTGAACAGCTGGATATTTTTAGTGAATAACGGCCAAAACTGTAGATGGCTTCCTATCCATGTCTGTGTGGGAAGGGGAGTGATATGCAGCACAGTCCTCCAGACAAGAAAGAATGGTGACACTTTCCTCTGCTACATGCCACAAATCCTGATGTGAAGTCTTTCCTGCTTGAGGTCCAGCACAATATTTGCACCAACTGGACTGAACCCCCATGCCGGACACACTTCCTTAGTAACCTCCAAATCTCTACCACCATTTCAGGAACAGTGCAGAGGATGGGAGATTTTATGATGGACTGTCAAAAGTGGTGAATAAGGCCAGCCCAGTGGTGCTGAAGGTTGAGGCGCTGGATGTCACAGCGGTGACCTGTGTTTATGAATGAGCACGGGTCGCCAGGGGTCAGCAGGGAGGAGATGGATTGAGCATCTGATGGAATGCTCTCCATCTCCGGGGAGGGTGGATTCAGTGACTGGTGCTTGCCTGACCCCTAGCAGATGCTGGGGCTTGATGGCATGGAGCCACACAACAGGGGCAAGGACACAGCAGCCGCTTGATGGGAGGGCATGCGCGGGAGCGTGTGCAGTCCCAGTCACTGGCGGCAATGCACGCTGTGATCCCACAAGGGGAGAAAACAGCTGAAAATAGCCTGCAGATGATGACGGGGGAACTTGCAGGCCTTGCACCCGACTAGCCATAGCAGAGCACACTGGATCCTGTTCATGGGGGGTGGACCCCCTCTCTGACCCCACTGGGGGGGTAAGCCCAGGTGGCGACTGCTGTGCCGGCTTGTAGACACCGGGGTGACAGAGCTGAGGTTCCCCCAGAGTGAGAGGGCTGCAGGGCTGGAGCATAAATACTAAAAAAAAAAATGTGAACACAAAATAAAGGGATATGTCTGGGTCAGTGGGCAACATATGCCACACTCCCATCGAGCAGTACTTAAACCGTGCATGATCCAAGCACTCTTTGGACATTTTTTTTTCTCCTTGCAGCAGCCATAGAAATCCAGGTCTGCTGCCAGTCTCCAAACTCTCCCTTGCCTGCCCATCCTCCTCTTATTTTGTTCTGCTGAACAACAATGCTTTAATTGGTTGCCTTCTACTCCTAGCAAGCTTGCTGCATACTTTCTGCCATGGCTGCTGTGCCAGGCATCTTGCCCTCTCTACCCTTCCCCTTAGCTGAATTCCTTCATATACCAGAATCTCTTTATGTCATTCATGACCCTGCCTTGCACAACTGCCAGTCGGTTCAGTCATAACCCTCCAATATATTGACTAACTGTGCTGCTGTTGCATTTTGCCTCTGCTGCAACCTTGCCATGCCTTCCCTTTTTCTCTGTGACCTCATTTCCATGTTTGGTAGTTCTCAGATATTCACTATGATGCCACTTGTAATATCAGCTTGACTGCTCATAGCACACTTGCATTCTACCTTTTTTCTTCAATTTTCCCTGCAGTCAAAACCAGTTTGATCTTTTAGAGTCTCATCTGCCACAGATCTGCAGTCACACTGCTAGCCTCTTTTATGACATTTCCCTGCTGCTTAGCCTGCTGCTTACTTGGACTTTTTATCCTTCATAGTCCACCTCCTGCTCCCTTCAGCCTTGGAGGATCCTGAATTTTCGTTGGGGCCATGCTCTAGCTGTTCATAGTCCTGCCAGCTTCCTCCCTGCTCTCATTCTCCTTTCCTGGTTGCCCCCCCCCCCCAACTGCTGCTTTCTAGTCATGCCCTGTGTACCATTTCATTTTCTGCTAGCTCCCTCATCTCCTGCAGCCCCTCCCCTTGCTTCTCCCTACACTAAGTACACACTCCTCCAGTATCGTCTCCTAGCCATCTTCCATGGCTGTTACTGTGATGTACCTTATTCATGTTTTTAGCCCTTCCACCTGGATTGATTTTTCAGTTCATTACTGTACTACCATGTTCACCAGCCTGCCCAGGAGGTTGTCCAAGTTCATTCCTTGGGGCTCAACACACATGTAATTCTAACCATTCAGGTCTATGCCCTCCTTCTCATACTATCTAACCTGTGATTTACCCTCCTCTACCTACTACCCTACCTTTCAGCTCTGGGCATTCATCCTAACTCCTAAGTGCCCCTACAACTCATTTCTTCCAATAACTACTCTGCTCTCACCCCAACATTTTCCTGTCCATCAAGGGCTTTTCTCCCATACTCCTCAAGAGCTTTATCTACATCAAACTTTTCCTCTCACACACTTGGCACCATGTCAACAGATGGGCCTTGTTCTTAGAGGAGGGTCACTGGGCAACTAAGCCTGAAACAGCTGTATCTAGTCTCCCCTTCTTCACGTTTCCTTCAGCAATCCTGTTGTATTTTTGGCATTGGGCTTTTGCCTCCAAGCACCTCTCCATGGGTAGAGTCCAGCTACATAGGGATTCCTTTGGTTCTATGGCCAGCCCTGCAATACCTTTGGGATCTGGAAGTCTCTCAGGACAGATGGGTAGACCTAATCATCCCCTTATTACAAGTAGTATGTCAGAGGTCCTTACTCCATTTATTTTTAACATGGTCCTAAGCCTAGAGGGATGGTGACCTAGGCTTTGGTTCCCCAGAGATTTCCTCTGCAAGGGTTTTACCTCTTCTCTATGCCGATGGTCATAATAATAATGTTAATTACACATACAATAAATTCCACCAAGAGTTGAAGCTGGGTGGTTGTCCTGTTTTGATTCTCATGGCTGCATCTCTTCTCTCCATATGAGAAGCAAGTGTTTCTGTATGTTCTGTCATTTAGTCTTTTGGCTTTCATTCTGTTCATTTTGTCTTTTGGCTTTCAGCTCTAAGGTACCTTTGATCAAAGGGGACCTCATCCTCATGGCACCTTTAGGCACCTCAAAGAGGTAGTAGTCCCTGTAGCAGGGACAGAGAGAACATAAGCCAAATTTACATTGCACAAGCAATCAACCTCCTACTCCCTCAGTACTTCAGTACAGCTGTACTCAATACCTACCATAACTCCTCCATGCCTAACACCCTATCCAGTCACTCCAGTCAAGCCATCATTCCAGTCCTACCTGTTACCCATAAGTCCTACAAATCACACCCTTCTTGATTCTTACGCATTCCTCCATAAGGAACCCCATATTCCATTGAGGTGTTCGATTACCCTATTTTTAAAAAAGCCTTATAAAAGACAGCAGACTAGATAAAAGCAGTTAATGTGAAATATAAAGAACTTTAAAAACCAAAGAGGTTGCCAAAAAACATCTCAAGACTAGAAACTGCCTGACCACTATATGTTTAGTGCATCATACCGCTATGCATTCTGTAAATTTTGCGGCATACAAAGCACTGTTTTGTAATGCATGCAGAGTTTCTAAATGAAGCAAGCAAGAACATGCTTCTTTCATTTCAAGAACTGTTTCCCCAGATTGCTTTCTATTCCTAGGGTCACAGAGAGTTGACAGCATACCCTTAGCTTTGTCTCCAAACATGAATTTGTGGTGCTCCCTGCTAGATTATTATTGCTCTTCCGTCCCTTTATAAAGAAAACATCCATATTTGACAACTTTAGCAGGGGACAAGGAAATGGAAATTGTAATCAAATTGTCATGACCTCTTTCTGGAAAAAAAAGGAATCGAAAATGAAAACGTCACAATGATTACTGTTCATATGACCAATCTATTGTAGACTGTGAAGTAGAGGCATGGCCAATTAGTATGCTGAAAATGTGGCAATAAATATTCATATTTAGTATTCATATATAGATTGCAAAAATTCCAAGTAACTTTTTCCTACTAGAAGGAGATCAGATTTACATATTCTTCACCACTTGTATCACTGATATTTTTTTCACCATGCAGATTCATGTACAGAAACTAAAACTACTCATCAGACTTGAGCTACACAACAGCTGTTTTCATTAGACCAACAGTTTCTAATATGTACTGTTAGACTGAAACACATTTGTAGAATTATTAGCTCTGGATATGAAATTATTTTAATTGTTTCCCCAATCTTCCCTCCTTGCCTGTAATAGCAGACAAGATAGGATATAAAGGTAATGGCACACGAGCCCTAGGGAGATTGTCACAAGCAATCACTCTCCGCTATCTGTCTTGAAGCACGTCGTTAGCGTGTTTTGTTTAGTCTATCAATGTTTTATTGTGGTCCTTATGGTATTTCATTCTGTCCATCCTCCGTAATCAAACGCGCACAGCTATTACATTTGGTTGGAAATCCTGTTGGTCCTGTCCCATTCGTTTGCAGCCTGAATCCTGATGTCCATTAGAATAGATGCCAAGCTGCTTTAGTTATTTTCTGGGCTTCGCTTATTCTGTGAAAAGGAATGTAATTTGGGCATAAAGCATGGTCATCAAAACTGACCTATACTTTGTGCATTTCTATGAAACGCTGTAATTTTACATGAATATACTGCAACTTAAGACCAGATAAAATTAATGTTATGCTTAATCAGCTTCTTTGTTAATGCTATGGTTTGTGTCAAAAGCAACAAGAGGCTTAGAAAATAATACACCCTGCAAGTAGACTGCTAATGCCATATAAAGCAAATGTATATTGAGGACTATTAAAATTTCATTAGTTTGCAGGAGCACTTCTGGCTGTTTAGGCTGTGGTCTTTCTCTCTTGTTGCTTTCCAAAAGGGAATGGAAAGTTAATTTTGTCTGGCCTGCTTGCATTGTAGTAGGCTGTTTCCAGCAATGGCAGGTAAGGGACTGTTGTATGACTGCATGATTTCAATTTGCTTGCATTTTAAACCACAGATAACCAAAAAAAAAAAAGCTGCAGCACTAACAGATCAAAGCTACAAGAAGTTTAAACACCCCATGATTATAAAAGCTGCTGTTCTATCCATGTGAAATTACAGTATTTGTGCTGTTCCAAAGCCTTCTCAAGTGAATGTCTTTTTAAAATATTTGCATTGTATTGCAACTCTCAGAATGTTGGAGTCATCTGCTCTTTGTCGTTCTTTTCTTTTTACAGAAGGTTGCCCTGGACTGTGCAACAGCAATGGAAGGTGCACACTAGACCAAAATGGCTGGCACTGCCTTTGCCAGCCAGGGTTGAGAGGAGCAGGGTGTGATGTTGCTATGGAAACTCAGTGTACAGACAGCAAAGACAATGAAGGAGGTATGTCCTGAGAAATGCAGTCTGTGTTTGAATACTTCAGCTAGGGAAGTTACTTATCTTTAAGAAAAATTTTCCTGCAAACGGGATCTTTTCCCCTTAGGCTTCATCTCTCCTTATTGCTTTTGCTACAATCACAATCCCATATTTATGACATCACAAACTATAATACTAGTGTCACAAGCAAAGGATTATAATTTCATGGCAAGAAAAGCAGTGGGAATACATGAAGTCCAAAGGGCAAATATCATATTTTCATGCAAAACTATAAAGAATGGAATGTCTTGAAATTCAGTTTTTTAAACAATATGAGATATGTATCCTGCTGATACCAGCTGGCACCATTTTTTGCAGGAAACTGAAAAATCACTCTGACAAATACTTTTAAAAGCAGTGTCAGTGGCTCAGCAGGTTGCACACTCGCCTCTTTGGCCAGAAGATCAGAAGGCTGTGGGTTCTATCCTCACACCAGGCACTTGGGTTAAATCCCAGTACTGACACTGTAGTACAGCATGAGGGGGACGCTGCACTCCTGTTTGGGTGGTAGTTCAAGTGGATGTTAAAGATCCCATGGCACTTCTCGAAAAGAGTAGGATAATTTCCCTAATTTTAGTGAATTTCCCCCATTCACTAAAAATACCACCAACAACTTAATCTGGTTCAATGTCATTTGGCATCCATTTGCATCCCCCTTCCCCAGGACGAGGCTGAAAATAGGCATCATTGTCTAGTCCTCCTTTCCCGGTCAACAAAAATGAAATTAACAAATAAAGTTAAAAAAAATAAATAAATCTACCTGTGAAAATGAAACTGGTGGAAGGGAGTGTCAGATAATTTGGGGCTCTGTCAGAAGAGGTAGGATGAATGAAAGCTGGTGATCTAGTTGTGTACTGGTGGTGCCAATGCCCTTGGTCTCCAGAGAACACAAACCACTGTCTAATCTGGTCTGCCAGCACAGGTTAGTGAGGTTGCTGCTCCCTCTTTGGTGACTAGGAGCTCAGATGGGCAACATGGCACCTTGGCCAAGCACTTCCAATATGGCAAGTACACTCACACACTGCTTGCAGGAGATCTACTATGAAATCTTGACAGTCAGACTCCTGAACTCCATAAGCCCGAGTTCAGGAGATCAACTGTCAGAAGACCAACAAGGTCTTAGTGCAGTGCAGGGGCAAGTCCCCCTCACCCCCTATGTGGGGGGCTCCACCCGTCACCCCCTAACTAAAATAACCAACTCCAAGGGGCGAGTGGACCTTGGAGTAGGTTAAAAAAATTATGGGGGACAAAAGAGCGGCATGCCAAAATTTTCATCTCGGAACAGAGCCCAGGTCTGAAGTGGGATGGTGGTCAAGCTACTAGTGGCTTAGCCTTCCATGCCACAGGAGCTGCTCAGCAAACCTCAGGATTTTCCCCTCTCTTATGGTGCATGACTCTGGGTAGGGTAGCGGTTTGTCACATGTGATACCTTACCTCTGTTGGCACCAGCTTCCATCTGTCAGGCAGGTGTGTGTCGGGCAGTCAAACTCAGGATCCTGAATGTCAGAATTCTGAGTTTCGGCAATTAGTAGAGACACCGTTTGCAGGCACATAGACAAATGGAACACAAATCGTTAAATATTACACACTAAACCATTGAAATCTAAAATGTTACACACTTTCCAACAGTTTCTTCCTATCTTAACAAATGGTATTTCATGAAACCCACAGTGCTATGTTCTTGAACATGGAGTTTTTTTTTTTAACTTTTCTAATGAGGTACTTCCAAGCATTATTTACTATTTCATCTAGTACAACTGCATTGCATCATTGTCATTTCAGCATTTGTAGGGCAACTCACCAGTAGTGAACAGGGTTTGAATCTATATTGTTCCTCATTATGGTCATGGAGGCAGCACCTCTAGTGGGGGGGGGGGCATACTCAATCAGTCTTTGACCTGTAACAGAAGGCTGTCAGCAATGGTGGCAGTTAGTGCCAGTTATGGCAATGGTTTCATTAGGTGGACACCTGTCTACTAGAAACAGAACTGAAACCACCACATCTCATCTCAGATTGGGCCCATTTACATGACGTGATCTACATTGTTGTGAGCGGTGCAGGTGAGTTGCATTGGTGTAGAGCAGGTCATGTAAATGACCAGTGGAGAATTGTAGATCACTCCGCTGTGGTGAACTGCAATCCCTGGTTTGGTAGGATTGTGTACCAGTGCATGCAGTCTCTGGTTTGGTAGGATCATGTGCCAGTGCATGAGATCCCTGGTTTGGTAGGATTGTGTATCAGTGCATGAGATCCCTGGTTTGGTAGGATTATGTACTGGTACATTGGCTCCCTAGTTTGGTAGGATTTTGTGCCAGTGCATGTGATCCCTGATTTGGTAGGATCATGGACTGATGCATGCAATCCCAGGTTTGGTAGGATCGTGTGCTGGTGCATGCAGTCTCTGCTTTAGTAGGATCATGTACCAGTGCATCCGATCCCTGGTTTGGTAGGATCATTCACCAGTGCATGCATTCCCTGGATTGGTAGGATCATGTGCCAGTGCATGCGATCCCTGGATTGGTAGAATTGTGTACCAGTGCATGCGATCCCTGGTTTGGTAGAATCATGCACCGGTGCATGCGTTCCCTAGTTTGGTATGCTCTTGTACTAGTGCATGTGATCCCTGGTTCGGTAGGATCGTGTACCAGTGCATGCGTTCACTGGTTTGGTAGGCTTGTGTATAGTGTTGTGCGAAATTGGAAAATTTCACCGGGTGAAATATTTCACGGAATTTGTGCATTTCGTGAAATATTTCACTGGGTGAAATGCAAAATTCAACCCTTTGGGCGGGCGAAATTTCACTCTCAAACCAGCAAAATTTGTTGCTAGCGGGCAAACTTTTGCCACTGATGGGCGAAATTTCTTAATTTCATCACTGGGCCCCTAATACTTCAAAACAAAACAACAATCCCCTCCCCTGTCCCTGGTGTCTAGTGGTCCCCCCCAGCTGATCACTAGCCAGATTAAAATCAAGAACCCTCCCCCCCAACACCCTGAGCCCTGGACCCCAACCTTTTCAACAAAAAATCCCCATGCATGTCCCTTGGTGCATAGTGGTTCACCCCCCGCCAATCACCGCCAAATTCAAATCAAGAACCTCCCTCCCCAGTCACCCTGAGCCCTGTTCTCCAGTCTTTTAGGAAAAAAATCCCTCTCTTCCCCTGTCCCTGGTGTAATGGACCCCCACCCTGTATTAAGTCAGAGCCCATCTCACTCCCCCCCCCAGTACCCCGATCTCACCTCCATGGTTGGCAGCCTGTCTGTGTGCTCAGTGAATGAGCACGGTATGCATGCCCTCATTCTTTCAGCACTCAGATGGGCTGCCAGACATGGAGGTGAGTGGAGGGCTGTGCCAGTGGCCCAATCAGGGTACTAGGGGGAGCAGGGTGGGCTCTTACTTAAGACAGGGTTGGGGGTCCACTAGACACCAGGGACAGGGGAGAGGATTGTCTTTCACAAAGATTGGGGGCTCATGGTGACTGGGGTGGGAGAGAAAGGCAGAAATGAACCCTGTTTGGACACCCTATGCAAACAGTGGCACCTACAATCGGGCAACATCCCCCTTAGTGGTAAGGTGCAATACCAGTATCGTATATTTATTTATTGAAATGTTTCACCAGGAAAGGCACACTGAGCAAACTAGTTGCTCATCTCCAGGTGCTTCCTGAGGGGGAAGTGAACTGGAGTACAAAAATCAAACAAATACAATTTGTAAGGTATGAGACATGAACAATTTGAAACAACATCAAATGGGAACAAAAAGTACTTACATACTGTATATACATCTCTTCGAAAATTGTACAATGTACCGGAAAGTAACAACATATAAAATCACCAGAAGTGCTCTAACATTTGTAGGCTTATACTAAGTGCGTAATAAGAGCTATACAATAAATTAAATCGCAGCAAGGTGGAGAGGGTTTAAAAAAATTGGGGTATTGAAGGGGAGAAGGGAGCAAGGAGCAGTTGCAGATAGAAGAGAGAAAGTTATACAGGGAGGAGGAGATGTGGGGGGGGAGGAGTGCCTTATTTGATGGGGGAGGGAGTTCCGTAGTTTAGGGAACCTGTGTGAGCACACTGACTGCCCAGTTGGGGTGGAGCGTCGCAGGCCAGCCAAGGTACGAGAGTCACTAGATCTCAGAGAGTGAGAGGAGGGAGGGGGATGGATAAGGAGGAGGAGAGGTAAGGGGGTAGAGAATCAAACCAGAATTTGGAGATGAATTTAGCACAGTGGGATAGACGTCTGTTGTGCAGTGAGGGGAGAACGAGAGAGTGATCCAGATTGTAGTGATGAGTAGTGGACCGGGTGTCCAAGGTGAACCGACAGAAGGCATTGAAGAGGGTTTCCAATCTGGTTAAGGAAAATTTGGGAGTGGTACTGTAGACTACTTCACAGTAGTCAAAAACAGGTAGTATCATTTTCTGGACAAGTTCACGCCTAGCCGATAGAGGTAAGCAGCTTCGGTTCCTGTAAAGGGCACCAAGCTTGGGGCACAGCTTTTTCAGGATGGAGTCTACATGCCCAGAAAAGCTGAGATGTTGGTCAAGCCATACCCCAAGACATGTAAAAGAGGAGGTGTCCTCAAGGGTGGTCCCATCAAGGGTGTGGAAGGAGGGCAATTTAGGTAGCCTAGAGAGTCTCGGCCTAGTGCCAAAGGTCATGGAGACTGTCTTCTTGGCATTGAGAAAGAGCTGATGGGAGCTTAGCCAGAGCTGAACCTTGTCAAAGTCATGATGAAAACTGGCTGCAACCTCAGAGGGAGACTGGCCAGAGATGTACAGGACAATGTCGACAGCATACATATGGATCGAAGATGAGGAGCATACTGACAGGAGATCATTTAGAAAAATGGTGAATAATAGTGGGCCAAGAACAGAGCCTTGTGGCACACCACTGTTTATTAGTATTTACTATGCATCAAACCTGTATATTGTGTCTACTATTGTTGCTTGTATCAAATCTGTTTCATGTGTATTACTGTTACCTTGTACTCCACTGTCACCCTGCGCCATGTGTTATGGCCTGGGTCATGCCTGAAAACAGTCCCTGGGATCAGTGCACTCACCCAGTTATCAAAGTCATAAATAAATAAATAAAAATTTGGAGAGGAGGGGAAGTAGAATCACCAATTTTAACTGACTGGGTCCTACCTACTAGGTAGGATCTGAACCAATTTATGGCAGCGTCAGAAAGGCCAGCTGACATGAGGTTACTTAGGAGGAGAGGATGGGAGACCATGTCAAAAGCCTTGTCTAGGTCGACAAAGATGGCAGAAGTAATTAGGGTACTGTCCATCCCTAAGAGCCTAAGCAGGGAGGTTGTGGTGGAGTGATCTTTCCAAAATCCAGATTGGAAAGGTGTAAAGAAAGAGGAATCAGAGAGATAAGAGGAGAGTTGAGAGAGGGCCAAATGCTCCTGAAGTTTTGTGAGAATAGGGAGGAGAGATACAGGCCAGTAGTTCCCAGATGAGGAGGGATCACCTCCCTTAGGTAGGGGAAGGATAGTAGACATGCTTCCAGGCATCTGGGACAGATGCAGAAGAGAAGGAAAGGTTTAGTAGAGAAAAAGGAGCTTGGGATTGAGACCATCAGGTGAGCTACCCTTAACTGGGTTTAGTGAAAGGAGAGCATATAGGGGGATCACTAATGGTACTGATAATAGAGGGCATGGTCTTGGGGAGAGAAGGGAGGGAAGTAAGAAGGGCAGAGGCACAATATGTGAAGTAGGTGTTAAATTCTGCAGCAATGGAAGGATGGTCAGTTATTAGTATGTTGTTTAGTTTGATTAGAGGAGTAGGTGGTTTTGGTTGGTGGGAGAGAGGGTGTGGACGACCTTCCAGAATTCTGATGGGGAACTTATTTTTGCTTGGAAGGTGGAGCTAAAGTATTAAGCTTTAGCCGACCAGATTGTTGTAGTACAGGAGTTTCTGAGGGCACTGTATTTGGCCTGGTCCCCTTGCAGCCTGGAGGCCTGTGAACCTTCCATGCACAGTCACGTGCACCATACCGGACAGTAATTCCAGGGTGGCCCATCGGAGATGGCTTCCACAAACTCTAGAGGACTTTATTGGGGCATGTTTGTTACAAATATTTAGAAAATGAAACTGGAAATAGTTCAGAGCTTCATTTACTGATTTTGCAGTGGTTAAGGGTGACCAGTCTATGTGGGCTAAGTCATGGTGGAGGGTGGGCGAGGTCCAGTGACTTGTAAGAACAGACTAACAGGATTTTGTGGGGTACATTTTGCCTGTGGATTTTGTGGATCACATACAGTAGATCATATGGTGATCGCTTAGAGGATCGGGAAGTAGGCCAGACGTGATTACCCTATGCAGATGTATGGTGAGGGCCCAGTCGATCAGGGAATGATTTTGTGTTTTGGGGTTCAGACAGGTTGGCTCATGGATCAACTGTGTTAGTTTAAGGGCAGATAGGTTATTTCATGTTTTGTTTAAGGAGGAGGCTAGCCAGTTTTGGTTAAGATCCCATAACATACAGTTCTCCATTGGAGGCAAGCGTTATGATGTCAGGGATGAGGTCCGAGGCAATACAGGAGGAGCGGCAAGGACGGAAGCAGACACCGGCAACATAGATGGGGATTGAGTAGGGCAGTGAAAGTCTAAGGACAAGAGCCTCATAGGCTGCTGGGGTGGATGTGGATAGGATGGTGGTTGCTTGGATACAGGTGGAGATGTAGATCACTACGCCACCTCCCCTACGTGCCCAGTCATTAAGAGATGGCATAACCCAGAACAGTGATGGAAGGATCTTGGGTTTTATTATTTAGCCACATTTCAGAGAGGATGAGGATGTCATGGACAAGTGATACTGCGAAGGGCTGCAGTAGGTCTAGTTTTGGAGGAAAGCCCCATATGTTTAGGTGAAGGAGTTTTAGATCATGGGGGAGATTAGGTGAGTTTGCATGAAAGGAGCCGGTGGATAGAAACATAGAAACATAGACTTTGATGGCAGATAAGGACTGCTTGGCTCACCTAGTCTCCCCATTTCCCTACCTACAGGATAAGCTGCAGATCCTAGTTAACCAACAGCCTATTTTTTCCTACCACCACAACAATTTCCTTATGCCTGTCCCATGTATTCTTGAATTCTTCCACAGTTTTAGACCCCACAACCTCCTCAGGAATGCTGTTCCATACATCCACCACCCTCTCTGTGAAAAACTACTTCCTCACAGTGCCCCTGAACTGCCCCCCCTCTATCTTCAAATTGTGTCCCTTGTTCTTGCACATCTCTTTTTCTGAAAGATGCTACCCTCTTGGACTTTGTTGATTCCACTGAGGTACTTAAAAGTTTCTATCATGCCCCTCCTCTCCCTCCTTTCCTCAAAGTATACATATTAAGCTCCTTTAGACTCTCCTCATATGGCTTCTCCTGGAGACCCTGCACCATTTTAGTTGCCCTCCTCTGGACTGTCTCCTTCTTGTCTATGTCCTTGCGGAGATGGGGTCTCCAGAACTGTACGCAGTACTCTAGATGGGGTCTCACCAACTGTCTGTACAGAGGGATAATAACTTCCTGTTTTCTGCTGATAATGCCTCTCCTTATACATCCCAGTATCCCCCCAGCCCTCCCTACTGCCTTCTCACATTGCTTGCTAACCTTAAGGTCATCTGATATGATTACCCCCAGGTCCCTTTCCATTTGTGTTGTTGTTACTACCTCCCCCCCCCCATTGTGTAATCTTCCCCTGGGTTTTTGTTTCCCAGGTGCATTATTTTGCACTTCTTTGCATTGAATCCAAGCTGACATACTTCTGACCATTCCTCCAACCTTGCCAAGTCCCTTCCTATCCTTTCCACACCTCCTTGTGCTCCATGTGTATCAACCCTGTAGCAGATCTTTGTGTCATCTGCAAAGAGACATACTTTTCCTTCCAGGCCCTCTGCAATGTCACTTATAAAGACATTAAAAAGGACTGGACCCAGTACTGAACCTTGCGGTACCCCACTAGTAACCCCTCTTTCTTCAGAGTGGACTCCATTTACATTTACCTTTTGTGTCCTGTTGTCCAGCCAAGGATGTGTGTATTAATGCTGAGGTGTGGGAGGGAGGAGGACCAGGGCTGGGGTTGATGTCACCAGCAGCTTAGAGTAGGAGTGACATAATAATGAAATGAAGTTTTGTTGTCTTATACCAGTGCTGGGATGCGGGTGACCTAGGGAGATGGAGGAGAGGATATGAGCCCATGCCCACAGTGTAGGATATAAACCCACGACCTGCAGACCCAGAGGTCATAAAAAAATGTAGCAGAAGCTGCACTCACAGCCAACATTAAGCACAAGTTGCTTTTTTAGTTCTCTTTTTATATGAACATGTGAAAAATGCCAGCAGATACAGGCCATAAGGTCTATCGAGTCTTCTCGAGTGTGCAGCTATCAGTTTATTACTCTGCAGCTGCCCCACACCTGAAAAGTAGTGACCTTCCCCCTGAACCTGTTCCACCTTCTCTTAAAACTGCCCACCGACTTTAAGGTTACCATCTCTTCTGGTAGTGTGTTCCACCCAACCACCACGGTTTCCATGAAGTAGTACTTTCTCATTTCCCTCTTGAACCTTCCCCACTCCAATTTCAGACTGTGCCCCCTAATGTCTCTCCCACCCTTTAATCTAAAAATCCCTATTAATGCTCCTCATATATTTAAAGGTTTCAGTCATATCCCCGCTATCCCTCCTATCCTTCAGAGAGTACATGTTGAGCTCCCTCAGTCTCTCCCCATAGGGTTTGCCCTCCATTCCAGTGTTCATCCTGGTTGCTCTGCACTGGACACCCTCCAGTAGATTGAGATCTTTCTTTAAGTAGGGATGCCAGAACTGTATGCAGTACTTCAGATTCGGTCTGATTAATGACCTGTACAGTGGTAGGATAGCCTCCCTCCTCCTGGAGATGATTCCCCTGGCAGTGCGCCCCAACATCTTATTTACTTTAGCTGCTGCCTTCCTGCACTGTGCTGAATGATTCATTTGCCCTGTTTATCACTCTTAGAATACTGCACATGCAATAAAGCATGTGCTAAAAAACATAGAAACATAGAAAATAATCACAGAAAAGTGTCCAGCAGCCCATGGAGTTTGCTCACCCTGTTCTCTTCCCACTTACTATGGCCTGAGCTTGTGCCACCCTACCTTGAAACATTCTACTGGTTTTGCCTTACTCATCTACTCTGCTGAAACAGTTTGTTCCACTTGTTCACCACTCTTTGAGTGAAAACGTGCCTGCAGGCAACCCTCCTGAATCTTCCCCCAGCCAGTTTAATGATGTACCCCACATACCTATATTCGTACCCAACATAACTATGTCTTTGCTATCCACCCTATTTGCCCTTGTAAGGTATTTATATGTTTCTGTCATGTCCCCCCCCACCTTATCTCTAGGGTGTACATGCAGCCTGTCTTGGTACATCTTTTCCCCCATACCTGAAATCATTTTAGTCACACTTTGTTGCACCACTGCCACCTTCTCACTGCCCTTGAACTGGTGTGGACTCCAAAACCTTGCACAGTACTCCAGGTGCAAACATACCAATGATCTGTATAGTGGAAGGATCACCTCCTGACTTTTGCTGCTGATTCCCTCTTTGTGCACCCCAGCATCATGTTTGCTTCCCCTACTGTCTTGTTGCAGTGTGCTGTGAATTTCAGGATATCCAATATTATAATCTTGAGGTCTTTCTGAGTTATCTGATGATGTAAGAGATCTGAGTGATCTGAGATTATCAAGATTCTATGATTTGATATTGACTGGTGCATCTCAGTCATTCTGCAACACATGTACACACACACACACACTCTTCCCCAGTCCTCATTGTGAGCAAGAGACCGATACCATAAACAAACAGGCAGAGACCCAGCTAGCATGAGTAGGCAAGCCAGTTTCTAGGCAAACTTGCTTAACGATAGAGCAATGACAGGAGACTCACATTTTGACTGTTTATTGTCACTGGCTTATGTGTAAATCAGATTCCAGTGCCAGTAATCTCTTGCCTTCACAAGCTAGACGTTCCAGTAAATGATTTTGTTTTAAAGTACTGTGAGAAGCAGTTCTTTCTGTTTGGTTACCGTGGTCAAATGCCACCATAAAATACAAAAATATCTTATTTCATTTTTGTTGATAGAGAAAGGAGGGTCAGGCAGTTATTCCACATTTCAGCCTCATCTAGGGGGGAAAGGAGGATACAGATGGAAACCAACTGAAACTGAACCAGATTAAGCTGTTGGTGTTTTTTTTGTTACTAAATGGGAAAAATGTGGCCAGGACACCATGGAAATTCCCCTACTGTTGGCCAGTAGGGGGACAGGCTGTTAGTCTGCAAGATGGCCACTTCACCTGGAGCACTGGAGGGTACGGTCATGCTACAGACAGGGGAGCAGGCCTCATCTCCTGATCTGCATTCGGTAGAGACTGAAGATGGCCATTTAAAAGCTATTTCAAATGGTTCTGAGGAACACATCACGGATGTGTCTGTTTCAACGGAGGATTTGCGTATGGAACCCATTTTAACCACGGATTTATCTCTAGAAGCTAATTTGGATGTACAACAGCGAGAGCTCTTAATACTAGTCCATTTTGAAGAGGAACAACATTTATTGGAAAAGCAACGTCTGGTTTAACAACTTGCCACATTGCAGGCTGGCCTACCAGCTGTCATCCCAGCTCCCACCCCTGTCAAACCCTTACCTGGATCAGCTGTCATAGAAACCGGCCCAGAGGAATTGGGTGAGTCACTACTTTCAAATGCAAACCTGTTTTTTTCTAAGGCTGGCAGTGAAAATACCGTGTCTGGTATGTGCCCAGAGCCTAATGAAAGTGAGTCGACTCCTCTACACGATGTACAAATAAATGGCAAAGTCGAGTTTCACTCGCCGGAGGATTTGCAGCTCCCAGTTTGCTCAGAGCCACAGTCTTCGCCAGCACAGCTGCTTGTGGTTAATAAGGAGGCTCCCTTAGTTACAGCTTGTAAAGCCGAAACTGCAAGTGAAAGTCTGACAGCAGAAAACGTGGAAAGCCTCTCTACAGGTCCAGGTGCTTGTTCTAGCAGTACTGTATGCCCTCCCATTGAAACTTGTGTGGGAAATACCTGAGGGGTTATTTTGTCAAAAACCGCAGGGTCTGTGTTCAAGCAACCTATGGCGGAGGATCAGGGGGTAAATATCCAGTACCAGACCCAGCCTACTTCTCAGGAAGGTGCCACAGATTTCTTTTTTCCATCAAAATCTCTGTCTAAAACGGAATGTCATGCAGCTTCCAGAAAGCAACAGGACAGTTTAGACATACAGAAGGGTACTATTAGGCAAACCCAGGCTGACAACCCCTTCAACAAGAATACCATTAACACTGATTCTGGGCATAATTTTTCTACAGTTCCTCAGCATATTGACGACTGGTCAACCCAAAAAGCGCTGGCAGGGGCAGGTTGAACCAGAACAAAGGCAGGAAATTGGACCCCAGACCCTTCATGGGATATTCCCTTTTCATAGTCCACAGCAGAATGGAAGCCGGGGGTTTCCTACAGATTGGCAACTAACCCTCCTGTTTTTTCCATCCCTCAGGCTTTAGGAGTATCTCATCAGGCCTCAACTGTTTTAAGCCCTCCAGATTCTGACTCTTTTCCACCTTTACCTTCGGGTCCTAATATAGAAAAGGGGCTTCCCCCTTCCTCAGTATCCGCTCCTGTTCAGGACCCTAAACCTTTATTATCTGAATTATTTTCCAACTCGAAGCAAGTTGCAGCTCCTCGGAGGAATGCTGTCAGGATACGATATAAGGGGGGTTGGCGGACAGGCCAGATAGGTACCACGTTGGGAAAATTTTGTTGAAAGATTCTCTGCATTTTTCTCCTAAGGAAGTCTATGCATTTATTAATATCTCCGGTGAAGATAATTATGATGTCAGTTTTAGAACTTCCTATGCATTAGAACTGTTTTGGGAGAAGTATGGCAAGTGAAGACATCGCCAACATGGACCCTTTTTGTAGTAATTCCACTAATGAAACCCTTGATTAAATATGTTACTATTATGTTACGTAATGAAGGGGTTCATGTTGAAGATATCTCATTTTGGTTATCTCAAAAATGTGAGGTTCTTGGTGCACCTGAGGCTATTCTTGACAGTGAGCTTTTCTGGATGGGAGGATGGAAGTATAAGGTCAAACTACGACAGGGGGAGGCAGGTATAGAGCATATACCTAATTCCTTCCTCCTAGGGAGAGGTCGGGAGGTCTGTTTTTATGCAGGACAGCCTCGAGCCTGCTATAGATGTGGATCCCGCACACATCTCTCCAGCACCTGTGACAAATCCCGCTGTAACAATTGTGGTGAAATCAGTCACAGCATGATGCAATGTGCGAACCATACTCGCTATGATCTTTGTGAAGAATATGGTCACAATTTTGGGGAATGCCCTGGGGCAGCACACAATAAGGTTAGTTGTATAAGCCGTGAGCTTCTTATTCAACAGGCACAAGACCTGGCTGAGCCTGCTTCATCCATCCATGAGGTCCCAAAGGAGTTCTCAAAACCATCCAGAACCTCCTTCTCCATCTTGTTCCAGTGCCCCCCTTCCCCTCCCCTCCCCTCCCTCCTCCTCCTCCTTTGGAACTTTTACCTCCTCCCTCCCTCCCTCCTTCTTTTTTCCAGCTCCTTCGTAGGCCCTAAAACCCTGTTGGTAATCCCTCTATTCTGGAATTAAAGGAGGAGGTTCCACAGAACCCTGTTCAGGTACTTCTGGAATCCGATATGCTGACCCCAGTTTGTTATACAGACATATCCTCTTCCCGGAAGGAGGTTGATAGTCTGCCCTTCCCCGACCCCTTACCTTGCAGAAGATCTTCTAGATTTTCCAAATCACTTTCCTCAGACCCTCCTACCCCCAATAGAATCTAAGAATTCTTATGCCGCTTTGTTTACCCCCTTGGGCGATTCTGAAATGGAGGTGACGGATTCGGACTCCCAGAAATCCATGACTGATCAGGGTCAGCAAAAAATTGCAGAGGGTGATTATAAGGGGAAAAAGAAGAAAAAAAGGAAAAAAAACTTAGTAATAGGTTCACCTGGACAACTTTGAATGGCTAAAGGTTTGGTTGGGTCATTAAATGTACATTGTTTATTGAATTATGAAAAAAGACATATGGTTTTTCAATTTTTACATGATAAAGCCATTGATGTATGTTCGATACAGGAGACTTGGATTTATACAGAAGAACAGGTACGCCTTTTTCAGTGAGAATGGGTCTGGGCCCTGGGTCCATCTTATCGGTCCTTCGGCCATGACTCTGCTGATGGTGTGGGTTTTCTTTTTCATTCCTTTAATTTTACTTTACGTAAATTGTATGACTTAATACCTGGGAGGGTATTGGTTCTTGATGGTCTCTGGAATAATATGGACTGTTGTTTTATTTCAGTCTATGCTTCTCAAATAAAAGCGGAAAAGGTGTTCCTTATAACTTTAATTCAACCTTTTTTGGTTACACATTATAACATTTTTCTATGTGGAGATTTTAATTGTACCCTACCCACAAGGGATAAGCGGAAAAAAGGTGACACAAAAAAAATATACTGTGATTCAAATGCCTCGTCTCATATGGTTTCCACAGCTGGGTTATTTAATTGTCATCAACTGCATTCTAATGGTCCTACGTTTACTTATAAGCATAATACTTATGTATCTGCTATTGATTATATTTTTATTTCTACAAAAGTCTCCAAAGGTTCTTTATCTATTATTCCTGTAACTTTTTCAGATCATTTATTGTTACTTTTTTCGGTACATCATTTTGTTCCCAGGACCACTTTACATGGACGATAGAAGCTTAATGTCTCTGTTTTACAAGACAAATGGGTTATTCAGGAAGTCATGGCCTTACTTCAGGCTAGATTATCTGTTGGATTTCTGTATGTTGATAAAGGTGAATGGTGGATGGACACTAAAATGGACATTAAGAACTGGTTTTCCAAATATGGGAAATAAAAGGGAAATACTGATTTTTTTTACACTATTTATCTCTAAGACAACAGTTATATAAACTAATCTCTCCGGCAAATCTTTCTAAGTATGATTATACTTCTCAGGTCTCTACTATAAAAGATGCTATGAAGTTGTTTGAAACTGCTAGAGCAAAATCGATTCAGTCAATGTTAAGTCATAATACAAAAACCTCCCCCATAGGTGACCCCTACGAGGCCTGTAAATCTGTAAAAACTACAATCTCTATGGAAACCTTAAATACCCCAGAAGGTAGGTCAGTTTCTTCTTTATCAGATTGAGAAACTGAAATTCAGAGGCATTATGGCTCTCTTAGTCCGAAGGTGCATATTTCATCCACCAATATAACTAAGTATTTGCAATCAGTACACATTCCAGATTTACCAGGAGAAATCAAAAAATTACAAACCCCCATTACTAAAGAAAAAATTTCACAAGCCATTAAAGCCTTACGGCTTCATTCAGCTCCAGGGTTGGATGGCATCCCTCACTCATTGTATAAAGCTTTTCTTCTTCAATTAATAGAATGTTTATTTTTAACTTATACTTATTGGTTTTCAAATAACACTATACACCCATCATTTTCTGAAGGACTACTGTACTACCTGTTTAAAAAAGGGGATCGTTCACAAATACAAAATTGGAGACCTATAGTTCTCATGAACACTTATTATAAGGTGCTGGCACATATTTTAAATGCTTGGTTGAAAGCTTATGCTGGTTTTGTGATTTCTCCAGTTGAGTATTGTGGTTTATCCAGCAGAAATATTCAGCAGACCTTACGTAGCATGAGGGATGTGATATATCACTGCAATGTTTCAGGGTTTCTTGGTTATATAGTGGCCGTAGTCCAGGCAAAAGCTTTTGATAGGGTTCTTCACAATTACTTATTTTCCGTAGTACAAACCTATAGAATACCTCTGGTTTTTATAAACCAATTAAGGCTACTATATTCCTTTTTCTCAGTTAGACCTATGATAAAAGGTACAGTAGGGCATAGTTTTCCGGTACATTGTGGGGTCCATCAAGGGTGCCCTTTAAGCCCTTTGTTATACATTTTTTCCCTTGACCCTTTACTTTACACAGTTTTATCATCCCCGAAGTGGACGAGCCTCACGGGTCTCGGCGTCCCACAAACTTTATATATCCAAGCTTATGTGGATGATATTTGTGCTTTTTTTTCAAACCCAGAACAAATCCATTTTTTTTACATGAAATTGAAGAGTACCAATCAGTTTCTAATACCAAATTGAATTTGGATAAGAGCAGGGGTCTTTTTATAGGGCCCATGGTTCAGCCGGACTCCATTTGGTATGGACTCTCCATTTCCTCTGCCCCTTTGGATATTTTGGGAATTACATTTTGGCCACAAAATCTGCCAGAAAGAAATTGGGATCTGGGTTTAAGTAAAGCAGAACAAAAAGTAAATAGATGGCGACAGTGGAAGATCTCCAAACTAAAACATATAGCTATTTTAAAAAAGTTCATCTTGCCACTTTTACAGTTCATAGCATCATTATACCTGTTACCCACTAAATTGGAGACACGACTTTATAGTTTGTGTTTTCAAATGTTATGGGGTTCAAAACTAAACCCCATTAAAAGGCATTACACCTATTTGGAATTAAGCAAAGGAGGTCTTCACATGGTAGAGCCTGTAGTCTTCTTCCATGCTTTATTCTTTAAACGCTCCTTTAGTACTTTATTACCAAATGCTAATATACTCCCTAATGCCTGGATGAGGAAAACCTTAGCCATCTATCTTAAAGCATGGTCACAGTTAGCACCTAAACCTCATCCTCGTCTACAGATCCCCCCCTATTTTTTACCTGCTGCTCAGAAATTATACAAATGGAGTATTATGAAACACAGTCTAATAACATTCTCTACAAGAAACTTATATAAAGAGATTATGTTTAACAACTACCCTAGGGAACCTTGTTTTAAAAATTGCCCCTCAGTTGATAATCATTATATTCTATACCAATTAATGCTCTCAAGGATACCCAGGTCCCTGGGTAACACAATCCAATCAATGGGCCCCAACGAACAATGCACTTCTCCAAGTAAGCAAACTCTTCCTTCCACTATTGAACAAGATGATTAGGCTACTGCATTCAGGATGACTGATTTGTTTAAGTCTGCGGGGGAGCTTGCTCAGAGAAGGAATGCTGTGCAATTGAAATTCTTAGGAGACACCTCAGTGGCTTCCTCAAGAAGAACTGTTCTCCATGGCATGCTTAGGGATACTGTGGGGATTGGCCTGTCCGACCTGTTTGCGTTTATTCATATTAAAGGCTAGACTGTTTATGATGTGAGTTTCAAGACTGTTCAAACTTTGGAGAAATTCTGGATTCAATATGAGTTGGTGAAGCAAACCCCTATCTGGGCTTCATTTATGTTAATCCCACTTACTAAGCCATTGATGAAAGTCCTTACGCTGTTGTTTAGGAGTGAAGAGGTTAATATTAATGACATCCAGTTTTGGCTTAGACAGTGGTATGATTTTTTTAGATTCCCATCGCCCTATTTTGGATGAGGATTTTGTCTGGACAGGGTGATGGAAGATTAAAGTTCAGCTCCGGCAATGTGAACAAGGGGTTATGCACATTTCAGGTAGCTTTTATATAGGCCGTGACAGGAGTACATGTTTTTATCCTGGGCAACCACGCTCATGTCACAAGTGTGGCTCTAGAATCCACTTGAGCTACACTTGTGACCAACCCAGGTGTACTTTATGCCTCACCTATGGTCATGTCAGCTTAGGTTGTCCTAATGCCAGGCACTGTAACTTGTCTGATAAACAAGGTCATAATTATCCTCAATGTCCATGGGCAGAGCACAATAGAGTTGATAGGGTCCCGCCAGGACCATACCAGCATTATAACAGAATCTCAAACACAGGCACAGAAAAGGCAAGAGGAGCTCTCTCATGTAGTGCAATATCCGATGCCAGGTGACACTATGGATACTGCCAGTTTACCTGCACCCCTCCCTTAGAATCCTCTGTTTCTCACTCCCCCTGACTTAGTGCAACTATTGCTCAGGTTTTGAGTCTGTACAACAGTCTCCTCAGATGGACACATCCCATTCTCAAGCTCTCCTCTTGGTTGATTGTATGCCTCCCCCCCCCCAAGATGAGGCGCCTTTTGTTATTGTCCCTCCAGCAAAACGAGGGAAAGATAAAAGCAAATCAGAGTCCCATACACCCACAAAAACCATCCTTACCTGCAACAAATGTCAGATGCTAGCTAAGAGACAGCAGTGGTGTGACAGAAGGGGAGGAGGAGGATTCTGATTCATCTAGGGCTGCTTCCTCTCATATGGAGTTTTCTTCAGAATCTGGCAAGGATAACCCCCGACTAGAGAAAATGCAAAGAGTTCAGTTCCCTCACAGGTGACTTTTGGGCCTATTCACATGGGATTTCTATAATTGGGAAGATGTTTCCTTTTTTCAGGGGTCAAATGTAGCCTTCCACCTCTCTGTGACGTCTTGTTCCTGTGTCATGCCTATCTCAAATTAGATGCTGCACTCTGAATGTGTGCAGTATGAAATCATTTTGCAAGCAACTTTCTACTGTAGGTTTTTTACTTTCATTGAAGCAGGACTTTTATTTTCTACAAGACACCAGGCTTAAAACTAGGCAAGAGGTCATGCAGGTCAGTAACAGGTGGACAGTAGGGCCCTCCTTTTGGTCACATGGGGAGGATACTTGTGATGGGGTGGGCATTTTATTTTTGGGTTATCACTTTAAAATTTCTAGGGTAATAGATGTGGTCCCTGGACGGGTTCTTCTGATTGATGGTCAGTTTGGTTTAATTCATTTCCGTTTGTTTAATACCTATGCTCCGCAAAGCATAGCAGCCAGGTCAGCTTTATTCCTTAAAATACAACCTTATTGATATACCACTCGTCAGGTTTATTTTGGGGGGGATTTCGATTGCGGTCTGTCTGTCGAAGACAGATCTAGTAATGCCCATAAAACGTTTAGTGATACTACTACATTAAGAGTGATCCGCTCTGCTCATTTGATTGACGGATATACATCTATTAACAAGGTGGGGACTAAAACTTATTATAGGGGAATACTGGTCCGCGTATAGATTTTTTATTTATATCTAAAAACATTGCTGTATCCCAGGCCTCTGTGATTCCCTGTGAAACATCTGACCATATTGCAGTAGCCTTAGTATGTTCCCCTGCAGGAGGCCCCTTTCCGGTAACCTTGTGGGTGAGGTGGAAATTACACAGTTCTTTGCTTGCTGATTTTTATATTTTTCAAGGGTGTTTGCATTTGCTGCAGGCAAGAATTTCTGTGTTAGATGCTTATCAATTTCCTGTGGTTTGGTGGGAAAATACTAAAGTTGGTCTGAGGAAATATTTTCTAAAAACTGCTGGATTTAGGGCTCGGTCAAATTATTTTAGATACACAGTGCTACGAAAGCAGCTTTTAGACACTATTTCTAGAGCTTATGCATTTCAAACTGATCTCTCACAGCAAATTAAGGAATTGAAGTCTGACATAGAGACATTTCAATACGGTCGGGCAATTTCTTTAAAGCTTGAGGCTCAGTGTGGTACACAGGCTTCCAAGGCCTCTATAGACCCATATAAAAGTTGCTCTGATAGAATTTCCTTAATGATTATCGAACACCTTACTGATCCCATAACAGGTATAAAACATAGTTCTCTCACATCTTTGAAGCATATAGTACAGTCTTATGTGGAAGGGATGTTTGGTACAAGATCTGAAATCTTGGATCTTGGTCAGTTCCTCTCTGGCGTGACCTTACCGGAAGTTCCTGAGGAGCTGTTACTAGCCCTGGTGAGCCCTATCTCGGTCGAGAAAACAGCAAGTGCTATCAAAGCGCAAAAAAGGCGTACCTCCCCTGGAGTAGATGGCTTAGTGGCAGAACTATATCATTCCTTTGTAGATCTTTTTGCCCCAGCCCTGACTATTCTTTTTAATAATGTAATAAACACATATTCTATGCCTAAACATTTTTCAGATGCCATAATGCTTTTGATTTTCAAAAAAGGTGATAGGGCTGAGGTTACGAACTGGAGACCTATAAGTCTCCTTAATGTGGATCATGAAATGTTGGCCATCATATTTTTGTAAAGGCTACTCCCCATTTCAGCCATAGTTATTTCAAAGGAACAGACCTCTACTATCCTGGGTAAATCTATGTTGCACACACTTTCAAACATTAGGGATGTGATATACTCGTTTAGAAGACAATAAGGCAGTTTCTTTCTCATTGGATCAGGAAAAAGGCTTTTGACAGGGTAGAACATTCCTTTTTATTTCAGGTAATGGCACATTATCATATACCTCAACAATTCTTGTCATGGCTCAAACTTTTATATAATACTGCATGGATCACTCCACGCATCAACAATTCACCTGGTAAAGCATTTTTAGGCAAAAGGGGAGTTAGACAAGGCTGCCCTATTAGCCCACTCTTGTATGTCTTTCAGATAGATCCTTTATTGAGAAAGTTCACCTCCTGCTCTGCTTTACCTAGCCTATTCCTTCCAAGTGGTCAATCTGTCCCAACTGCAAACACATCTGCAGATGATTTATGTGTATGTACCACACCCCTTCTTTGTTCTACAGACTTCAATCAGTTAATTTCTGAATTTGATACCTTTTCAGGTTCAAAGTTAAATCATCGTAAAAGTATGGCAAAAATTATCCCAAGTACTGTACCCTACTCAGACTCTGGCCATATTGCCAAGATACCTATAATACAAGGTCCAATAAAAATTCTAGAGATCTATTTTGGAACTTCTGATGATTCTAACTATAACTGGAATTTGGTCTTAGGTAAAGGTTTCAACCTAACCAATTCCTGGGAAGGTAAAGTTATTGCCAAAAGAAAATGTGTACTGCTTTTAAAAACTTTAGTATTACCTTTGTTCTTACATGTAGCTTCTATTTTTCCCCAACCCTTTGTTTTAGAGGCTAAACTTAATAATGTTTTATTTCAAGAATTTGGGGGATCTAGGTTGAACCCTATAAAGGGTTTTTTTCTATACCTGGATTATCATATGGGTGGAGTGTGGATGCTCAATCCTGTGGGTTTTTTTCACTGTTTGTTTATTAAGTTTTTGTTCCCATCCCTGATGCACCCTCCCCCCAAATGGGTATCTATTTGGGTTGACTTAGTAGCCCCTTTATGTACAAAATGGAATGGCCCTTCTTTGGAAATACCTAGGAACTTTCAGTCATATGGTATACCCTCTTTCATGTTTTCAACATTCCTTAAAGTTAAGCAATGGAAACTGACCCAGCAGTCCATTCAAACTATGTCTAGAAAACAATTGTATAGTACTGTCTTGCAAACCTATTATTCTGATACCCCCAGACTGCTAGATGCCAATGATATTGAGCTGGACAATACTTTAATTTTTCTGCAATTTACAGATACTAGGCTTCCCCCAAAGTTATGGGATGTGACATGGCTGTCTTGTCATGGGAGGTTAGGGGTGAGAGGTAATCATCGACATAAATCTTTGTAAGAACGGATGTGCTTCAGGGATACTTGTCACAATGAGATAGAAACTATGCAACACTTTTATATTGACTGCCCTTTTAGTAGAGATTTGACTCAATGGTTCCATAAATGGAAAGAGGAAAAACTCTTAAATATTTCATATGAAATGTTGGTGTATGGAATGTTTTCAGTTATTTTGTCTAAATACCATCCTAGCACTCTTAGACTAATATTTGCCCTCTGTAGATACTTTTTATGGCAAGCTAGATGTACTCAGTTGTTGCAACAGAAAACTTACACTGGAGCACACGTAGTATGTCAGATTCTAACTGATTTAGACACTGTTCATAAAAGGGAACAAACATCCTTCTCTCCGGACAAATTTCAGAAATATTGGGTATCGTGTCTGGATTGTTGATGTTTAATTTGATATTTTCACACTATTCCAGTGTGTGTATGTAACAGGTGCTTATAGGTTTGAGATATGTTATGATAGTTTGACATTTACGTCTTTATTTCTTACAGATATGATTCACTCTTGCCATTATTTTTTCCCCCAATTTTTTGAGCACAGTATTCTGGCTCTAATTGATACCCAGGCTCTGTGAAGATTTCTGTTTTCCTTTTTTGGGGTTAATACATATTTTCATTGGTTGCTTGTATATAATAGGTCTGTGTGATTCCATACTTGCTTACTGACCAGTTTTTTCTTTCTTTTTTTTTGAATTCATGTGGTGAACAGCTGTTATGTTCATGTTTCATTTGATATGTACACTTTTGTTTCTTTTGATCTTCTCAGGTTTCTATGATGAAATTTTGTTTTGTGTTTGTTTTGCGTTATGTTTTCAATAAAACATTCCTCTATTCTTTTCTTTTGAGGGGTATTTCTTTTTAAGTTTGGGGTTATGTACAATCTAGGTTTTTTTGTTGAAGTATGTTGTAATACTCATCTAGGTTGTCCTTTTTTTATGATTTCAGGTGGGAAATATTGTTTTTTGAGTGCACCTTGAATATCTGTATGATGTAATACTTATTTATGTTCTTCTGGTTTTGTGTGATGAAACACTGTTTGGTTTGTAACTTATTTTTGTTCTAATAAAAATGCCCCGGGATCCCATGGCAGTTGTTTGAGTGCTGTCAGTTTGTCCAGAAAGAACAATGAGTCAGGATGTGCAAGAGGCAGGGGCTCAGGTCTCCACCTCTGCCTTGATATCGAGGGAGACAGTTGCGGTCGAGAATGAAGCAAAAACATTCACCATACAAGGAAGGAGTGGAAGCAATGTGCAGAATTTTCAGCTTGGAAAACAACCTGGAACAGAAAAGAAAAACTCTAAAAAGAACACTGGTGCAGATGGCAATACTACGGATCACAGTAAGTCAACAGTTGGTTTACTACTGAAATTAGAAAAAGAAGAGGAAGAACTTAAGCAAAAAAAAATGCTGTTGTTAAAAGAACTGGATGCAGGCAAAGATGAAAGTGACAGGATAGCAGCCTGTCAAAAGCAGTCGAACAGTGCTGACATGGCAGTGACAAAGCAGGCTGTTCCCATAGAAACAGTAAACCCAGACAAAAAAGCCACAAAGGGAATGGACACAAAAAGTTGTAAGAGACTAGGCCTAAGATGGGCAGAAAGCACAAAAGGTAAAAGTAAAGCCATAAATAGAAAAAATAAAAAGATAACAGCAAGGAAAAAGCTGGGGGCCCCAGCAATTTAAAAAAATAACACAGAATCAGAAGGAGAAAAATTTGAAAATTACAAGGACACTCCAGAGTGGGTCACAAAATCCTTACAAGATGCTGGCTGGAAAAAAACTGCTGATGGGACAGGATGGGACCCAAACAGGCCCAGTTGCTCTACAACTGCAGAAAACAAAGCTAAAAATAAAGAGGAAGCAGAAGTTATAAATGATATAGATTTTGCAGCAGAAAATGCTGATGATACGGAGAATTAGCACAATTGGATGATGAAGAAAGCTCAATGGAAATAGAACAAAACACAATTCAGGATGATAAAGATCACAGTGGAAAAGAAGGAGAAAAGCAAAAAGCATGGGAAGGAAGTACAAAAGAAAAATTATTTGCAGAAGAGCAGATAAAGCAAGCCAAGAGAAGGAATGCTGTTTGACTCAAATTTAGGGGGGGGCAGATGCCCCAGACCGTTTATACATAGGAAGAAACCTACTAAAAGACTGTATGAAATTCTGTCCTTATGAAATGGCAGTACTACAGAGTCTAGGACCATCTTGTAAATGAGCTTGCTCAAGAATGATTTTGCCTGGTTAAATAAAGTTTGCCCACCTCCCCCCCATATCTCCACTCCTGCCCCTGCCCCAACTACCTCCCGTACTCCCCCTTACCCCCTGCACCTCCTACCCCCCTCGATCTCCTACCCTCACTTCCCCCACCCACCCCCTTCCCTTGTCTTGCTCATAGCTCATGTCTTTGTACTGGTTATTACATGTCTGTAAGTCAATGACTATATGTTTGAAATTAAAAATGATGACTGTTGCACACGCTGACGTGAAACCTTTGTAAAAGAGCCTCAGTTCAAAGGTATTGTAATCCTAGATGAAATAAATAAATAAAATGATTGATTGAAATCTATGCGCTAGTCCACGTTCCAGGGAGCACAGAATATGATATCAGTTTTAAACATTGGGGGGGTTAGATAGATTCTGGAAATTGTTTCACCAACTAAAAGCCACAGGTGGTCTTTTACGCAGGCCAGCCAAGGGCCTGCTACAGGTGTGGAGATAAAGGACATCTTAGCAGTTCATGTGAACAAATAAAGTGTGGGCATCGGGGAGCAGATTGCAAGAATAAAATTAAATGCAGTTTGTGCGAGGAGGAAGGGCACTTTTTTTCTACATTGACCCTGCCAATCCCATAATAGTCCAGACCCTGGGGAGGCTGTGGACCAGGATGTCTATCCGACAATGGTGCAAACCATGTTAAAAGGAAAAGATGATAAAGTAGTATATGAGGCAAGGAATAAGGAGGAGCTCCAGACTACTCCCCCCCCCCGGCCAGAAAAAGAACAAACAGAAGAAAGCAAGCTTGCACAAAAAGAAACAAATAAGGAAAGTACAAATGGGAATAAACAAGGGGAAAAAAGTGGAAACTGGTTTCACAATGGTGATGAGATCCAGGAGGAAATAAAAGCCCTGGGGGAGAAAAGAGCCAATAAAAGAAAAAGACAGAGAAGGAATTGAGCTTTCAAACAGATATTCCTTATTACAAAAGAAGGACTTGGACATGACAGAAGAAGAATCGTTATCTTCCTGTGTGGATTTCTCAGAAACGGAGACAACAGAGGGAGATACCACAGATACACGAGCCTCGAAAAGGAGGAAAAACACAAAAGCATGGTTGTTAGGAAAAGGAAACTACCTGAAAATATTAAATGGACACCTTATCATGTACAACAATTAATGTGAATAGCATGAAAGATAGAAATAAAAGAGCAGTCACTTTTTCAATATTTTTTTTTTGTATTATCTTTTTACCCATCCTACTTGCCACCATGTCCTGCCAGTCCTTCCGGCTGTTAAGGCTCCCTCTGACCCATCCTACCCCCAAGCTCCCAACCTCACATAGCAGCCATGCCCCAGAGTAATCCGGCATTACCCTTCACCAGAAGGGTCCCCCTTCTCTGAGGGGGAGGCACTGGAGGGGGTGGCCAGCGTGACTACTTGGCCCTGGGGTGCTGCTGAAGCAGGTATGGCTTGTTGGGATGTTGGTGGTATCATTGAGCAAAACAGCCATCATCCAGTAGAGTGTGGGGTG
Source organism: Neoceratodus forsteri (assembly GCA_016271365.2). Lineage (NCBI taxonomy): Eukaryota > Metazoa > Chordata > Ceratodontiformes > Ceratodontidae > Neoceratodus > Neoceratodus forsteri. Next base: position 25,572,622 of record CM057453.1, read on the forward strand.
GGTTCCCACTTTTCTGGTGTTCTCCCTCCTTGCACCATCGTGCACTGCTCCTGGTCTCCACCAGAGGTCGCTGCCAAGTGACACTATTCTCTAGCCCAACCCAGGAGAGGAGAGCAGTCCCTTGGATACTCGATCCTCTCCTTCCCCTGCCAGCCCCAAGCATCCTGAGTCCATTCCTGAACCAGGGTCGCCGGCGTGGGCTGAGGTAAGGCACCAGCACCTCAATCCACTGCGCCACCGGGCCAGCCACTTTTTCAATATTAAGTGAAATGAAGAATGAAGTGATAAAATTGCAGGAAACATGGTTGCACACCATACAAGAGATAAAGCAAGCCCAAAGGGACTGGAGATGGGGGCCTTCATTATGGTCCACTGGGGAAGAAAGGTGTACAGGGGTAGGGATTGCCTTTGGTATGCAAGAGGTTAAAATGAACAAAATTTTAGATTTAGTACCCAGAAGAGTGTTTTTAGAAGATTTGTATATTAAGAACATGGCAGTGAGAATAATCAATATATACAATCCGTAAACCAAATTGGAAAGAAAGAAAATGATGAGTTTGGTAGAACCATACATACACACGTCCAAAATAGTTTTGTGGGGTGGAGATTTCAATTACAGTTTAAACAAGGAAGATGGGAGAGAAAGACAAATAAAATTTACTGTGATACATACAGTTTAAAAGACATTTTAAGAAAAGGGAATTTGGTAGATGCTTATAAGATAATAAAAAAACAGAACACACTTATTTTAAAGGGAAGGTCTCATCTAGGATAGACTTTTGGATGTTAAAAAAAAAAAAAGAAACAAAGATTAAAGAAATAAAAGCAATCCCAATGGAAACGTCAGATCACTTAAGGGTTAGAGTAGTCTTAGACTTTGGAAATCAGTTAAAGTTCGGAAAGGGGTTTTGAAGAATGAATGTAGAGAGAATACAAGAGCCAGATTGTGAAGAAAAAATACAAGACTTATTTGGAGCTAGGGAGTCAGTTCTAGAATTATATGACACAATGACAGAATGGTGGAAAGACTCCAAAAGTGATATAAAAAAATGTGATGCTGAAAATATCACAGAAAGCAGAGATGACAAATTACAAAAAATATCTTGGCCTAAGAGTGAAATTATACAAGCTATTCACTTATCAAGTTCAAAACAGAACTGATGAATCTGAAATGACAACAGAAATCAAAACATAAATGAAGAAGCTCCAATACAATAGAGTTAAGTCATGAGCTGGCCCGGTGGCGCTGAGGGTTGAGGCACAGTGCACCATACCTCATGCTATGCTGGGTCTTTGCAGGGGGAAGGTGAGGATTGAGCACCCACTGGGCTGCCCCCCTCACTGGGGGGGGAAGATTGGGGGAGTCCCGGTGTGCCTGCAGCTCCTGGTAGAAACCAGGAGCACTGCAGTATGCTGGGCAGCAAGCAAGTAGCATGGCCTGAAGCAAAGCAGAGTTGCCATGTGCCATTTTTGTTGGGGGTGCCCATGCGGGGGGGGGTGCTAGCACCAGAACAAGGAAAAACCTGGTTGGCAGGGGTAGGCGACGGCACCTGCCCCCAGTTGGGTCCAGCCTGCCTGACCTCCCAGGTTCCTCCACCCAGGTCCTTACCCACACCAGAGACTGACTAAGAAGAGCACCCAAGGGAGGGGCAGCCCCACCCTGGAGGGGTGAAGCTGGGGGTGCTGAGTGTGGTGTCGAGGAGGAGGAGGAGGAGGAGGAGGAGGAGGAGAGAGAAGGTACAGGCAAAGGAGGACTTCAAGCTGGGCAGGAACTGGCAGGATGTCTGAGAGAGGCCCCTGCTGACCGTGACCGGAGGTAAAAATAAGTGTAAAAAAAAAAGAGTTAAGTCATTACAAATGGCACAAAAAAAGTGGAACTCAAGGCATGACATTTCAGACAAACCCATTTGAGAGTAATACAGAAAGAGTAAATAATAGGGTGATGTACGGTTTAAAAGATAGTGTAGGGAACATACAAACAGGTATAAATCAGATAAAACAAATTATACAAACACATATAAAAGGAAAATTCCAGAAACAAAAGGGGAAAAAAGACCAGCATTTTAAAAAAAAGCCAAACTACCTCAAATAGGGGAAATAGAAGCCATGCCCTTGAATGGAGAAATAAAACACAGTAAGGTGAAACAGGCAAATAGGTCCTTAATCAATACAGCACCAAGTACTGATGGCGTTCGTAAGGCATTTTATTAAAAATATGAAGAAGAAATGACAAGCATGTTGACAAAAGTTTTTAATGAAATATTTCAGAAAGGGATGATAACTGAAAGAATGAAACAAGAAGTTATGATTTTTTTATACAAAAAAGGGATAAATTTGACATTAAAAACTAGAGGCCTATAAGCTTATTGACATCAGACTACAAAATATTAGCCAAAATAATTAATAAGAGAATGATGTCCTTCACAGAGCAGCTGGTCTTGCATACGCAAGCCTGTGTGATACCCGGACGAGATATTAGACAGAATTTGATATATATAAGGGAAAAAATAAATGAGGCACAAGCAGAAAGGTTAGAAGGATTTCTATATACTTTAGACCAAGAGATGGCACTTGATGCCATAAAACATGAGTATTTGTGGGATGTATTAGAGAAATATAGTATGCCAGAGAATTTCTTTAAGCTAATAAAAGCATTATATGAAGAGGCACAAGTTTGCCCAGTGGCTAATGGACACCTTGGGATACCAGTATACATTAAGAATAGGGTAAGACAAGGATACCCATTAAGTCCACTTCTGTATGTCTTTTGCCTTGATCCTTTATTAAGGAATATAAAGGAGGAAAAGCAAGTTGAAAATATAAATTAGGGTAATAAAGTTTTAGATAAGACTTGCGCATATGCAGACGAATGTGTTATTTTAGTTAAAAACGTACACGCAGGAGAAGTAGTATTAAATATTATTGATAAATATAAGGGATACACAGGGACTGGGATAAATAAAGCCAAAAGCAAAATATACCTCTTAGGTAAGCCTGAGAAAGGGGAGGTAGGAAGATTAGAAATAGTGTAAGGAGATATAAACATTTGGGGAATTACTTTTGGAAGGGTGGATGCTTGGAGGATAAATGCAGTATAGCACAAGGGAAAATACCTATTTTCTTATACACAGCCTATGTATTCCCAATACCATCTACCTTACAAACTAAAATACTGGGGTTGTTTTTCCAGTTACTAAGGGGAACGAGGCTGAACCCTATAAAATGAGCTCACATATACAGACCAATTAAGGAAGGTGGTTTGAATATGGTCCACCTGATTGTTTTTTTCAAAGCATTTTTATATACTGTATGCATATATAGTTCCCATTATGCAAGAGAAGAAGCAATTATGGAGTCAATTTGCACAAAGGTGGAGTCATATTTTGTTTATAAATATTGGAATGAAGGGAAATAATAAGCAAAAGAAAGAAATGCCAGTTTACATGGAGGAATGTAGGAAATACAAGACCCAATGGGAAATATCATTAGATTTTGTAAGTAGACTAGAGAGAAAGCAAATGTACAAGAAAGTGGTAGAAAGAAACTATTATGAAGAACCTGATTTCAATGTTGAAAAAAAAGAATAAGCACGGGTAAAATATCACAAATGACACTAGAGAAAAGAATCCCCCCAAAATGAGAGAAGTGGTGTGGATGTGCAGCCACAGAAAGCTTAACATAAAAGGAAATCAAAAACACAAAATTAAAAAAGGAGAGAATATGCTCAGAGGTATTGTGTGGTACGATTGAGGAAAGAAGGGTTCATCTTTTTTTTATTAATGTGTTTTTATCAAAACTTTTTGGGGAGAGTTAGCAAAATTTTTGGGAATGAGTTTATTTGAGAAAATGACCTACAACATATTGGTATATGGGCAACTAACAAGAGAATGGGAGATTCTTGAACCAGGAACTGCTTGTGTCATTCTTGCAATTTTAAAATGGGGACTTTGGCAAATAAGATGTCAATGGGTGTTACAAAACAAGGAATTGCGACAAAATAATTTAATATTTATGATTCAAACAGAAATAAAGTATATCAGAATGAATGTACTTCATATGGAGAAAATAAAGCAAGGATTTTCTGGGAGAATATGAAAGGGCTAGGTTAAAAAGGTGGATATTTAAAAGAATGATAATAAGGGTGAAAATACTGAATAAAATTGTTGGGAGAAAAATGAATGCTATTTAAGAATATGAAAATACTTGTTTTTTGTTACAGTAGTGAAAATATGACTTGTAATGTTTGCTTTTGGTTTTAAATAAAAAATTCCCCTACTCTTTTCGAGAAGCACCATGGGATTTTTAACATCCACCTGAACAATCACTGAAACAGACAGACAGACGACCTTGGTTTAACATCTCATCCAAAAGACGGCACCTCATGAGTACATCACCCCCCCCCCATACTGCATTACAGTGGTTACTGGTCAGTTGAATAATAGTGCTGTAATAAGAGCAACTAAAAAATGTTGCATGGCAAAACACTGTAGGGAACATATGGCCATCTTGCAATACTGAACTTTCTGCTGTGCTGTGTGGAGTGGAGTCAGGTATATGAAGTGTGTGGGGGGCAGAGCCCCCCGCATTGAGGGCGCTGGGGGCAAAGCCCCCCGCATTATAATGTAGTGAGAGTTCATCTTATTTTGCAGAGTTTTGTTCTGTGATGTGATTGTTAGGGCTATTGTTCTGCTGGTAAGTAATGACTGCTGTTTGCATGCTTTGAGTGCTGGAGGTATGTCATCAGGTGGAGGATTTCTGCACCTGTAAGTGTCAGGATTGCTGGTGTCTGTTAGGGTGGTTTCACATGAACAGTGTTGTAGATTAGAGCTGGGAGAATGCAGTGAAGTTCTGATACTTATTAAATAAGAACCAGAACATGTTGAAGTTCTTATTTGTTCTGAATTATTGATAAATATTTGAAAAATGCTGAGAAAATGCATAAAAGTGGCCAAAGTCAGTCACATTTGACACAGAGGCCCAAGGAAAATAATTTAGTGGATTATTTGTATAAAAATTAATGTAAAACTGCTAAATAAAAAAAGCAGTCGGTCACTACTAGCCCCTTCATGGCTGGCTTGTAATGGTGGCATATCCTGCTCGGGTCCATGACATTTGTGTGCTGGGGAGAGAGAGAGAGAGAGAGAGAATACAGATGCAAATACCTATATCATAGCACCACCAAGCACTGCAGGCACTGCAAGGCAGCTTAGATGTTTTATTTTATTAATGGTGCTGTGTGTGTGTATTATTTTGATGGATGTTCCAGTCAGAGCCAAACAGGCCAAATAAATAGATATGAATGATCAAATGAGCAGCATTGAACTTCTCATGCCCCCCCCCCCCGCAATCTCTTTCTCTCTCTCTCTCCTATGGATGGCACAAGTCAAAGATTTATTTTGCCAGCCTGCCCTTGCCCTGTACACACAGCCACACTGAAGCCACGAAAAAGAGAAACTTCCATTTGGGATTTCTGAGACTGTTACATTTCATAGCCCCCCGTAGTCTCTCTCTCTCTCTCCTCCTCTGGATGGACAGCTCATAGATTTATTTTACCAGCCTGCCCTTGCCCTGTACACACAGCCACACTGAAGCCAAGGAAAAAAAGAAACTTTTATTTGATATTTCTGGGACTGTTAAATTTTTCGTGCCCACCCCGCAATCTCTCTCTCACCTCTGGACAGCACAAGTCGAAGATTTATTTTGCCAGCCTGCCCTTGCCCTGTACACACAGCCACACTGAAGCCAGGAAAAATACATTTATTTGGGATTTCTGGGACTGTTACATTTCTCATGGAGCCCCCTGCAGTCCCCTTCTCTTCCCTCTGGACAGCACAAGTCAAAGATTTATTTTGCCAGTCCCTTGAAATGGTGGTGATCACTAGGATGGTGGTGCACTTCCAAATAAATCAATCTACTCCATTATTTGTGGAAGGCACACATAAAGATTTATTTTGCCAGCCTGCTGCCCTTGCCCTGTAAACACAGCCACACTGAAGTTAGGAAAAACTTTCCTTTGAGATTTTCTGTTACAGTAAAATTTCTCTTAGACCCCCAGTAGTCTCTCCCTCTTTCCTCTGGATCTGGAATGGCACAAGTCAAAGATTTTGCCATCCTGCCCTTGCTCATGTACACAGCTACACTGTCTGAGGCCAAGAAAAGAAAAAACTTTCATTTGGGATTTTCTGTAACTGTAAAATTTCTTTTGGGCCCCCAGTAGTCTCTCCCTCTCTCTTCTGGATCTAGATTTGGAATAGCACAAGTCAAAGATTTTGCCAGCCTGTCATCTCTTGCTCATGTACACAGCTACACTGTCTGAGGCCAAGAAAAGGAAAAAAAAAAAAACTTTCATTTGGGATTTTCTGTAACTGTAATTTCTCTTGTCTTTATGATCTTTCTGCCACAAGTCAAAGATTTTGCCAGCCTGCCCTTGCTCATGTGCACAGTCACACTGCCATACTGTCTGCCTTTTGCCCCCACCCAGCATCACCCAGGCCACCACTGTCTGTCCAGTCCCTCTGGATTCCTCCTTTCTCCAGTCCCGACCCATCACCCTCCCCCAACGATCAGTTTCTTCCCCCCCCCTCACAACAGTAGATTGAGTCCTTTCTCCTTTTCTTCCCTCCGCTCCAAATATATATATATATATATATATATATATATATATATTCTGTGTGTGTTTGTTTTGCTTTTTAGCAACTTCTTCTGGTGGCTGCTGCAGCGATAATTGAGTTGCTCCTCCATCCCATCCTCCTCTCATCTGGGCCACCTTGCACACTCAGCACGGTTATATACTGTGAGTGCATCACATGACCATCTGTTGCCTGACTGGATGTTGCCAGCTGCCTGTACATGGAGTGAGCATGCCGACGGCATCCCCATGGCAACAATACACACAGTGGCACAAATGGCACTTTCACGGACCCAGAACCGGACTTCTGTGGTGAAGTCCATATTTATCCAGGTCCATGGATTGCAGGTTCGATTCGGGGCTCCTGATCTCCTGTGGAGCCATCCACCCAGCCCTATTGTGGATGTACAGTTTTTTTCCTGTGTTGCCAGTGGTATTCCATCCCAATATTTGGCAATTCATCTGGTGCTTGAGGAGTGAGCAGCATTTTACTGACATGAAGCTGAAACAGCTAGTGGCGGTCAAAGATGTGACTTGTGCTAGGAAAAGGTAACGAGATTTGAATAAAAAACTGTCTACTGTTGTTTCTGAGTATGGGTCCTGATCAACTTATGATTATCTGAAGGGCATTGCCTACAACTTGGCTGTGCACATGTGACTGCTATGAGTTCCTTTTTTGTAGTGTTTTCAGAACCACAATTCACGGCACTTGCATTATGAGCTCTGTGGTTATGCTTCCTTTTACATTATTTGTCTTACAATTCTCATTTGGCTACTATTGTGATTATCTAAGTCTGTGGCTGTGCACTGTGGTAATAAATGCAGTGCAATCTCGATTTAATGAACCCCCATTATCCAGACATCCCTATCTAATGGACTGGTAGCATGTCTGCCAATTGAATACTCTCTGAACGTTTTAATCCCAGTTTTACGTACTCCCTATTATCCAAACTAATTTCATGTCTCCCAAGCAGTCTGGATAATCAAGACTGTACTGTACTATGTTTTTGCTGGCTCTGACTTGTGTGTTGTGTCCTGTGTCCCCCCCAACCATCTTTTCACTGTTTTGACCTGCGGCAGTGTTGCTGTGTACTATATTTATGTTCGGCACACTTACATAGCAGTTTTTTACTGAACTATTTTTGGCTCGGTATTAACACATGATAACCACTCCAGTGACAGTATTAGTTGTACTTTCCAGAAATAAACGATGGTGTTTAGGTGAAGGTTCAGGTACTCCTCTCATAAGTTAGTATATGAGTGGGTGCTGCAAGAGTTAGCATAGCATAACATAAGTGAACTGGTGGTGGCGAGCGAGTGAAGCAGGACTTACAAACTTAGGTTTTAAAATTCACTTATGTTGGGGAGCTCTGCCCCCACACTCCCCCATTTGATCTTCTGAGGGCGAGAGATCAAAAGAGGCATTCTGTTCTAGTTCTTCTTGATCTCTCATCAGCCTTTGACACTGTGGATCATTTGGTGTTGATAGCATGCTTGAGGCAGATTTGTGGAATATCGGGAATCGTCCTTTGATGGTTCACCTCATTCCTCACCGGGAGATCACAAAGAGTTGTGTCTGGGTTTTTTTCCTCAAGCCCAATCCCTTTGTTGTGTGGGGTGCCTCAGGGTTCAGTGCTGTCTCCCAAGTTATTCGCAGTGTATATGCTGCCTCTCGGAGACATTATAAGACGGTATGAGCTGAGGTTTCACTGTTGTGCAAATGATACCCAGCTATACCTGTCTTTTGCCCCTGACCAGGATGGAGCTCTCTCTGTGTTTAACAACTGTCTGAAAGAAATCAAGGACTGGATGGATTCTAGTTGGCTGAAGTTGAACTCAGAAAAGACAGAGGTTTTGGTCGGGGACCCTGGTCGTCAGATAGAGGGGTCGTCTGTTGGTGCACCCTCAAGAATTTTTCTTGGCAGCGTATCACTCCCGACCTCTGAACGGGTAACCTGGGGGTTATCTTGGATGACAGGCTGACACTACAATCACAAGTGTCAGCTGTCATCAAGACTTCCTTTTACCATTTTAGGAATATCGCCAGAGTTAGGCACCTTGTTCAGTCTGACATGTTACCAACGATGGTCCACCGTCCACGCATTTGTGTCCTCGTGTTTGGACTACTGAAACTCCTTGTACTTTCTGGGGTTGAAATCCATCGCCTTCAGCGAGTGCAGAACGCAGCAGCCCGGGTTTTGACTGGGACAAGTAGGTCCTGTCATATTACCCCGGTGCTCCACGAACTGCACTGGCTACCGATACGGTGGCGGATCACCTTTAAAGTCAGTTTACTGACTTTCAAAGCCCTACGTGATCAGGGTCCAGCCTATCTGAAAGAACTCCTGGTTTCTTACAGCCCCTGCCGATCACGTCGCTCGGCTGATGAGGGGTTGCTAGAGATTCCAAGAGTGAGTCTTAAATCATCCGGTTGTAGATCTTTTTCCTACGCCGTACCCACTCTTTGGAATTCTCTACCACGCCGGTTACGGGAGTGCACCTCCGTAGAGGAATTTAAGAGGGGTTTAAAAATCCATCTTTTTCAAATAGCTTTTTTGGAACACTGGTTGTATCTGAAATTATTGATTATAATGAGATTTTATTGTGTTTTTTATACTAAATTTTATTGTTTGTAGTGTTCTATTTTGTACAACACCTTGATAACTGAAAGGCGCTTCATAAATAAATGTATTATTATTATTATTATTCAAAAGGATAAAAAAAGAAATGGGTGGAGTGGTGGCAGAACCCCGCAATGTAAGCACAAACAGATTTTAAAAAACTTAACTTTGCAAATCTGACAATACAGTTGCCTTGCTCCAGTTCTACTCCCATCATTTCTATAGCCACTGTAGCATAACTTGCGTAAGCTCCTATGCAGGAAGTACATGTGTTCCTATTCTCCTCTGTGAGGATCCTTAGTCCTCCACGTGCACTGATACAGTTAACTTGACCTTTGTTCCCAGTATATGAGAAATTAGTTTATATATAATTGCTCATGTTGTGTCCATTTGAAGATTCTGCTTTATCCCTTCGGTTTTCCATTCCTAAATGTGTAAGCCTGCTCTTGGGCATGATGGTTTATTCTGAATTATACAATGGCAAGAAAGAATCCTGGCTTTTGATTGGTCAGTTGGCTGTCACAGCAGGGATGTTATCCTGGCATAACATCCCTGCTGATTGTTTGTAGGATATGGAGCATGCTGATGCGCTTTTTTTTTTTCTCTTGAGAAACAAAAATATTTTTACACACTAACAAAAACATTCTGTAAAATTATTTTTTTAACTATGAAACAATAAGCCATTGTATAATAGGAATAATGCCCTCCAGGGTGGGTGTTATGCTGGGATAACATCCGCCTCAGGTGAACGCCTCGGCCGTTGGCCCGGACCCAACCACCTGAGGTGGGATGTTATCCCAGCATAACACCCACCCTGTCGGGCATTATTCCTTTAGTCTTTGCCAGCGTCCATGTTGTCCCTCCTGTAAAACTAACCAGTACTTAATCCTTGGCATGATTATACAGTAGAACACTGGTTATTAATCATAAGAATGACAGTTACAGAAAATCTCCCAGTAGCGTGACGAACAGCATCGCATTCTTCTGCTGCCCAGTTCAGATGCACTAGCAGCAGTATATGTTAACGGGAAACAACTTAGTTATTTGTTTTTTAGTAAAAATGTATGCCTAGCAGAAATTACAATGTCCGTTTTTTTTTTCCTTTTTATTGTATTGCATTCCTGAACTGATGCGTGTGGTTTTGAAGGTTTTTTCAATGTTTGTGCTCAACTACCACGCCCACCGTGAATAAATGAAGCATCTTGCTGTGATGTTCCCACATCTGGCACTTGGGTTACTATCCCAGTACTGACACTGTAGTGCAGCATGAGGGGGGTGCTGCATTTCTGAGGTGCCATCTTTCGGATGAGACGTTAAACCGAGGTTCCATCTGCCAGGATTGGTGGTAGTCCAGGTGGATGTTAAAGATCCCATGGCACTTATCAAAAATGAGTAGGGGAATTTCCCTGGTGTGCTGGCCAAATTTCTCCCATTCACTAAAAATACCACCAACAGCTTAATTTGGTTCAATTTCAGTTGCTTACCATCTGTATCCCCCTTCCCCTGGTCGCCCCTGAAAAAGGGACTTCTAGGCCCAGTGGGCTTACTGGGTCAACAAAATTCAATAAATAAAAAAATGTTGCACCGTTTCCAATCAGAAACCTGTGCTAGCAGCATACTAGTACAACCACAGTATAACTGAGGATGCACAGTTAAAACGTAACCTCAGAGGAAGAGATGTGTTAGAAATTCACAGTGGTGGCCGTCAGCATGAACTTCAGTCATTAATGACAAAATTAGTAATACAAGCAGCGTTAAACATATTTAAAGAAATTCTAAATACACAGGTGATAAATGTAAGGTTTCCAGAAATACAGTTTTGCTAACCCCCCCCCCCAAAAAAAATAGACATTTTTACAGAGTAAGAAACAACTGCTTTTTTTGCTTGTTTATTTCTTTGCTTTTTGACAACCAGATAAGACACTCTAGGTCAAGGGCCTATTTTTAAGTGTGACCCAGGCACACAAAGTGTAGACATCTAAGAACATACAATAAACATATCATGCAACATATAGCAATAAGTCACATCAAATTATGTACAAGTTTACGCAGGAACAAATGTCAGTAACATTATTATCACAGTTTAAAAAATCTTAATCAGAGCAGGTATAGCATGATTGTGTGAGTAAACATGTTTTAAATCACACTCTGTGAATGCAAGGATGCAATCCCCACACACACACACACACACACACACACACACACACATACTCACACACTGCTCTGCTCAGACAACCTAATGACCCCACTTGGGTAGTGTATACAAGGGAGAGGTTTGGTGGCACCTAAGTACCGGACAAATGCAGTTTAAAAGTTTAGGAGAAAAATCTGAACATTTATATGCCTTGGGCAGGATTCTAGAAGCATGGCACACGTCACAACCAAAGGTGACTTGTGCCAAACTCAGATGCGACATGGACCCTGCACCCTATTCTAGAAGGGGCAGGGTCCTCATGGCTAAGTCCTGCGACTTGCAACATGCGGAGGGCTATGCTGAACCAAGGGCGTACCAGAGGGGCATGTCGCAAGTTGTAACCCCCACAGTGCAAGTGTCCCCCAAAGCCCCGCAGGGCACCTGTGTCCCCAGCTCCCGAACCCCCAGACAGTAAAAGCCCCACAGGGCTGCCACACCTCATGCCCCTGAACCTCCACCACTAAAGGCCCCACAGGGCAGCACTGTCAACCCTCCCACCCATGCGCAGACCCCAAGACAGTGCTACAAATGTAATTAATTACCACACAATAACCCTGGTAGTCTAGTGGCCACCCACCCAGCAGTACCAATCCCCAGCACCCCCCACCCATCCCCCAGCCAGTGATTGGCTCAGCCCACCTCTCACCTCCATGGCCAGCCGCTGACTGAGTTCTGTGAGGAGTGCTTACTGTATAGACATACTCAGAAATGAATGAATACTCATTCATTTCTGAACACGTCTATACAGTAAGCACTCTACAAGCAATACTCATTCATTTCTGAGTACATCTATACAGTAAGCGCTCCTACAGAACTCAGTCAGGCTGGCTGTGGAGGTGAGGAGGTGAGCTGTGTCGATACGCTCCAGGGATGGGTTGGGGAAATGAGTGGATTGGCACACTGGTGGTGAAACATGGACTACGTGGTTGTTGTGCAGTAATTAAATTACAAATTCATGGAACTGTCTTAGGGTCTGGGCACGTGGTGGAGTTGGATAGCGCTTATTTCATGGGACTTTTAGCTGTGGGATTCAGGGGCATGAGGTGTGTGGGCAGCCCTGTGGAGCTTTTAATGTTCAGGGATTGGGGGCATGTACAGTAGGGGGGATCAGAGGGCGAGGTGTGAGATGCCCAGTGGGGCAAACAATGGAGGTGTTCTGGTCATGGGGAGGGCACATGGAGTGGGTGCTGGGCTGCTGGCAGGTCTACAGGACCCCCAGAGGGTGTACATACAGTTACACCATCTAAATGCTGTTGTAACTTACATTGACAGTTCTCCCCCAGGGGTTCTTGTAGAATCCCGACATTGGGAACTCTGTTGCTGCCCTTCTAGAATAGGGCACAACTGATGCTGTGAACCACTTTGCATCATGTTGCAGGGGGTTTAGGGTGTATGTGCTGGCGTAAGTCAACTTTGGCGCAAATGGCCTGCGGCATGTCACAGGCCACTTTGTAGAATACCACATGTCGCAACTGCTGGCGTAACTTGCTACTTGCACCATTCTTTTTGGCACAAGTGCGATTACGCCAGGTGTAACTCTTCTAGAATCGGGCCCTTCATCTTCAGTTAGCAGTTGTATTGGAACAGGCATGCAGCAGAGATCCTCATTCTCGCTACTGATGATGACAGCCTTGCTATAAATAGAATAAGTTCTTCCAGACACAGCCTAAAAAGAGTAGGGCATTAAAGAAATTATTGGTCTCAGAGTATTCTGTGTAAATTCACACACTGATGTAAAAAAGAAATACTGGATCTCCCACAAAATGTGTGTTGTGTACTACTTCATAATTAACATTTACAAAGGTAAGTAAAAATGGCTTTTGACAGAGGTTGTTGAACTTTCTGTAACTTACCCATTTGATCTCCTCTGGCTTCTTTGATCATTCATTGTAATAGATATTGTTACTGTATGAGCCAAATGTATTATTACAGCAGCCAGGCAGAGAAAACGTGAACCTGCAATGATTTCAAAGAGCAGTTCTGCAAAAACCATTCTGTGTTGCTACAGTGGGGGCATAGGGTAATCAAGTTAGCAATACTGAATCACACCAGCTACAGAAGTATAAACAAAGAATGAAAAATGTTTTCTCAAGTTATGGTGAGCCAGATTCATAACCATCCGTCACTCGCTTGGGCAAGTTGCTGATAAACTCCATGGAAAAATAACAAACAGTGTGTCCCTGTGTCTCGACTAGTGAAAATGAGATTCTCACTCTGATTGATGTTAGCGGAGAGGCTTGTAAAAATGCATTTCCAGCTGATTAGTTCAGAAGGTGTCAATCTCATGCAGTTTTATGACCTGCAGACTACATGCCAGATGTACATTTGCTGTTTATAAAGTAACAAAGACGAATGATTAAATTTGACTGTGCCTCTTTGGCGACCGTACTGTATATTACCTAAGGGAGGATACAGAAACGTAAGAAAAGTGTTTTTAACTATTAGCATGCCAGGTTTTCAGATGGACATTGTTCCGTTTAACATTAACAGGTAAAGCCATGTAAAGGAAAACTTTCCACATTTCTTGATTTACACACACAAACAAAATAATATATATAGTACAAAAAGGGTGCTTTGGAGTAAAGCTCACATCAACAAAAGTAGAGAAATCAATATTTTTTTGGGGAGTGGGGGTCCTTTCTTTTTCAATTTATATACCCAGGATAGCCCAGCTGGGAAGCAAAATTTTATTTTCAGTTTACTCTGATTTAACACATTTTATATCTGAGTGAATTGAAGCACAAGGAGGTTACGTGACTTGCTCAAGGTCACACAGTAAATAGTTTTTTTTCGAAATGACCTGGATCTCCTGGTTCACAGTTCTGCACTTTAAGCACTAGGCTACATTTTCTCTCAGTTAAGATTACTGGATTACATCATTTGTACACAGCAGGATAAATGGTAAAATAGTAACTACCACGGGTGTGTTTTCCCAGTGGTGCAGGTTGTTGCACAGCAACATGGGAGACATGGGTTTGAGAGTGACCTCATGTCTCCTCATTCCTGGGCCAGAGGATAGCAACAGCATTGCACAGATGATGCAGTCTGTCTTTCATTGGGGGGTTCTTGCTGTATGTTGCTCAAAAGCCCTCCGCCCATCCCTCCACTCACAATCAAGACTTGGGATTGGGTCACTGATGCATGTCACCCAATGGCTGCCACTGTGACCAGCTGACAGTCAGGACTTGGGGTTGTGTCCCTGGTGCATGTCACTCAACATCTCCCCCTTGTGGCCATCGACCATGATCAACACTTGTGATTGGGTACCAAGCACATGTTGCTCAATGGCTTCCCCTGTTTTCAGGTTTCACTCATGACTTGGGATTCAGTCCCTAGCTAATGTTATTCAGTAGCTCTCCCTGTGGCCAGCTTATTATCAGAACATGAGATCGGGTCCCTTGCTCATATTGCTCAATGGCTGCCCCTGTGCCAGACTCATCATCAAGACATGAGATGGTGTCCCTAGCTCATGTTGCTTAATGGCTCCCCCTGTGGTCTGCTCACAACCTGACATGGGACTGATCTCAGAGAAATTTGATAGTCTGTTGCTGCTGGCAACACAGGCAAACTATTAAACAGAAAGAAAAAGGGAGGGGGTCAAAAAAAGTATCATTGCACTGGGTGCTGTGTTATGGGAGAGAAAAAGTGTGGTTTTCTACTTGGTTATTTTTACTAATATTGCAAAGTCCAATAAGAATAATCACAAACTGGCAGTTTAACACTTCCCTTTAATGTTATTTCCTTATTTGAATTATTTTTTCTGCCAAAACCAATCTCAATGTTTTTAATGCACTTTCCATTCATAATCTTTTTTAACAGCCATCCCTTCAACAATGCCACCTAATAATGCTTGCTGGTTTTATAAATGCCTTTGCCACATAGCATTTTTAGCTGTCATTATGAAACTATCTTAAAATAAAATGAACCCATTCTTGACATCCCATCTGTTTTTTTTTCTCCTCTCCCCCTCATCTATCCTGTCAGAATATAGTGCCACCACAATATAAAACAAGCTCAGGTTATCATATTGTGTTATTGTATTTTCTTCGTGTAGCATGATGCAACGATGTTAACCTTACCATATCATACTGTATGTAATTATGAGGTGGGTTATTCACACAGTAGGGTAAATTAATAAAATAGGGGTTGGTAAAGATTGTCCCTTACTGCTGCTATTTTAAAGGCTAAGCCACAAAACTATGCCTGACTTATGCACAAGTTTGCATCGATACCCAACTCTTCCTCATGGTACAGTGGCTACTTTTCATTCTCCTTTAAGATACAGTGACTACTGACACTTTGTCATAGTAAAGAAGTTGTTCTCTAATGTTGAAAAAAAAAGAAGTTGGAGTAGAGTCTGGCCTGGACAATTCCTCATAATGTACTTCAGCACAAACTTTAATAAACCTGTTACGTAGCATTACTTATTTTACAGGGGAGAACGGTAATGGAGAATTCATTAAACAAACAAGAGGTATACTTCACTGCAGCTTTTACGGGCTTGCCAATGATTATATTTTTAAAAGAGATACAGACAGTACTTACCATTCTCTTTTGTCAGTTTGATTATTTTTGTTTTATAGCTAACCTGAGATCTCGACCAATTTAAAATCATTCTACTCTACAAAGGTTTAAAACAAAAATAATTAGTTTCAAACAGTGTCCTTTCAAAGTTTGCAATAATTTTCTCAACCGAGGGTCAGCAAATTTCAACATCAATTATGTTTCAATAGCTAGAATTCCCTTGTTTCAGACTTTGTTCCATATGGTTTAATTGGGCATATTTTTGAAAGATTTTTTTGGAATTAAATGGCCTCCTGAGGAGCCAGTCAAATGTGTTTTTTTGTACAGAGACCCGCACAGTCTTCTTTTCAGAGGCGCACAATAAAAGCCCCATAGTGGTAAAACTGTCTACTCTACCAATTGTGAAATCATAAGCAGAGATGCTCTCGCATTCATCTGATTGAATTTCTTCTTGCAGATGGATTAGTTGACTGCATGGATCCTGACTGTTGCTTGCAGAGTTCCTGCCAGAACCAGCCCTACTGCCGTGGATTGCCTGACCCCCAAGACATCATTGGTCAAAGCCAGCAGCCACCCTCTCTGCAAGCTGCCAAATCCTTCTATGACAGAATTAGTTTTCTCATTGGTCTGGACAGCAGTCATATCATACCTGGGGACAATCCATTCAATAAGAGGTGATTATGTCACAGATTCTCAGACTGAGATACATGGAGACAGTCTCAGGCACAGAAGTCATATTTTATTGCCTTGTGTTTTTGATTGATAGAGGTTCCTTTCTCAACAACTTTGATGATGAAATGTGTTGCCTGGCAGCTGCCCTCTTCTCTTTCTAGCAGTGAAATCCAGATGCAGGACCAGATATTCCAAGCAGTTGCGTGTGCAATTTGGGGGTGTCATTTAGGGTTAGCCGGGGGTTTCAGTTGAGACCCCCTTGATTTGTTTTGCAACCCTTATGATGTCTCTTGCAACCCTCTGTGACACTCCAAAACAGTTTCCTTAGGGTAATGCTTTATGTTCTTCTTTGTATCCTATATGTCTTGCCTACTGAAATGGCTGCACTCAGTGCCATTGACTGGCAGCAGCATGCTTTCTCACAGTGACAGTCTGGCATCAGTTTCCTCTTCCTGCCTCCCAAATGGATGTCAGGCTGCACAGAATAGGCATGGACCTGAGGCTTGGAGATAGTTAACTCACTGCAGTGCTGAAAGCCAGTATTCCAAGCAGAGGTACACAAGAGCACCACAATTCAGATCCGTGGCCATGTGCTCAATGAGGACCACTAAACAGTGATGTGGTGAGTCACCATGCTTGTCCACAATCATAATGAATTTGGAATAGTGCACCACACAGACCCCACCCCCAAAAAAAAACACAGGACTGGAGAGGCAGATGCAGATGTAAATGTGACCCCCCGGTTGCCACAGTGACCAGGTTCACACCCCTGCCTGATGACTGTAGAACGGCCCACCTGGTTGAGGGGGCTGAGTTTGTTTGTTCTCCTGTAGTGGGGGTCATCCCAAATAGTAAATAGCACAGTGCCTCCACCCATAGAGAATAAGTGGGCCAGATGTTGTGTGTAGTACCACCATCTGGAATGCAATATCTACCCACTTCCCTACACTGGACAATACCACCCCCCCCCCCGGGGACCACCAACAGCTGTTACCTTTACCAAACAATAATTCAGGCAGGAGGTACAAATTGAATACCCACACAGTGATAACATTCAGCAAATGAAACTGTGCTTTATTTTGGCACATAGGCCCAGAAACTGTGGAGAGAGCAGGGGTTAGACAATAACAAGTTGCTGCATGCACAACCACCCTCAGGCAATTCCCCTCGAACCCCACTGTACTATGGGTCACTACCACCCTCTCAAACCCACACAGCATATACACACCCACCCAAGCAAGGGGCACATAAGATGGCTATTTTATACAGGGTGTGGTAACTTCTATCTAGTACCAATAATAAAACTATAAGCATAGTAACAATATTAAACATTAGACTCTGGGTACCCAGGAGTTATAACACAGTCCCATTGCAGGCCCAACTGCAGAGTTGCTCGGTATCTTGTGGTGGTACACTTGATGAAACTTTTAGCAAGCTTGCAAGTTAACCCCTTAACAGGCCATAGGTGCTAGCACAAATGCGGGAACTTGACTTCACAAGTGCAAATGTCAATCATTCAAAGGCAATGATTGTAATCCAACTGGAAACTGGAAAAAAACTCAACCAGCCATGCCAGCACTCACATGACCCATGGATTCAGAAGAATGTCTGTAGAGGAGGACTAGCACAAGGCAGCGGATGGTGCAGCACACGGGAGCTTCACACTTGGACAAGGCACAACAGCAAACTGTTCTGGCTCTTCTTTTTTTTTAACATACAGAGGAATCACAGTAGCTCCAATGCAGCAGTTTGATGGTTCCCGAGGAGCACAGACCCCCCCAAGGGTAACCCCTCCCCCATGGTCCAACTCCCCCCAGGATCAAGAGTACCTCTGTACACTGGGCATATGCCCGTGACTCCCCATTCCCCAATTCACCTCACTCGGTAAGGGCTAGTTGGCTCCCTACTTGACTCCACAGCAGCTCGTGGGAGTTGCAGATTTCTGTCTCCAAATCTGGCTTCAGCAGTTTCACAGGCTTGGTACCATTCAGGGGTCAATACAGCACACAAACTCAAACAGTCTCTTTACTCACAGGACCACTAAACCCTGGGGAGAGTTCTTTAAAACTGGCCTGGCTAGCCCCATGTCACAAACCACCAGCAGTAATCCAGACTCCACTGAGTCTCTCCCTGACTGACCCCTTGCTCCTCCAAAGCCCGGCAATCTCTTTCCCTCCATTTTGTCTCTCATTGGGCAGACAGGGACATCCATCAGTCCTTTTGACCTGTCCTGCCCTCTGATTGGCTCAAAAAGCCCCCCAGTCCAATTGTGAAGAACGTGCTGCATCATCCTCCCACAGTTCATTGCTCTGTCTTACTGCTCCCTGATTGGCTGCAGTCCAGGTAATGGGTCACCAAGATGGTGGCCCCTTTCTTCAATGGATCCCTGTGCTCCAAAAGTCTTTATTTTTAATTTATTTCCAGATTGCCTCTTCAAGTGTGCTTCCCCGACTTCGGTTGCAACTCCCCCCCCAGGCTATTATCTGGTGGTGGCATGGAGTGGGTTTGACTCCTGAGCTCCCCAATTGGAGCTCTGTTCTCTGCCCCCCACTCCATTTAGCTGGCAGACTCCGGTGGGTGGCAGGGAGACGCTTGCTCTTGAAGGTGCAGCTCACCATCAAGTGTGCTTCCCCAACTTCGGTTGCAACCCCCCCCCAGGCTGTTATCTGGTGGTGGCATGGAGTGGGTTTGACTCCTGAGCTCCCCAATGGGAGCTTTGTTCTCTGCCCCCCCCCCCCATTTAGCTGGCAGACTCTGTGGGTGGCAGGGAGAAACTTGCTCTTAAAGGTGCAACTCACCAAATGTCCTGGTCC
Source organism: Neoceratodus forsteri (assembly GCA_016271365.2). Lineage (NCBI taxonomy): Eukaryota > Metazoa > Chordata > Ceratodontiformes > Ceratodontidae > Neoceratodus > Neoceratodus forsteri. The sequence goes on from CM057453.1 coordinate 25,592,074, forward strand.
TTCTTTCTTCCCCCCAGTGCCTCCAAGCCCCCCTGATGCTGATGGAAGTCCACGGGGCCAGAGTACACTAGGGGAGATGCTGGTGAGCTGCAGATGTGGCTTTCAGAACTCCTTGCTGGTGGGAAACATTCAAACTGGTAAAAACAGTTTGTATGTTAGAACAGGCTTCTGCTCAAATGTGCACACACTACGGTGTGCAAGTGTGGCAATCTAACTTGTGGCTCCTCTGGTCCCCTTTCCAGGTTCAGTCCTGGGGTAGGAGTGACTGAGGGAACAAGCTGTAGAGTTTGGAGGCAGTACACCAATGTAAAGGTAAGACTCCTTCCCGAGGAGGGGGCTACATAAGCTGCACCTGCATCTGCATCCATCTGATTGCATCTGAGCTGCCCTGCTGCCGTTTTCAAAAGGTGCTTCTGTTTGTGAGAAAAAGCCATAATTTGCAGCCCAAAAATTATGCAACCGTTCATTACATAATTTTTTTTGCCACAAACGGATATTTTCAGATGTGAATCCATCCAGAATTTGAACAAAGTTAGACCATCTATTAGATGGTCTAGGGCTGTGGAGAGATCTATTCCTTTAAAAAAGCAGAGTTCAGATCCCGGACAGATTCCTTTGAAAATCCTACTCCCAGTCTATATGTTAACCAATTCACTTTATAAAATGAGTAGGGAACAGCATACATCCTGATATGTCACGACCCATACATGGTGACAGTACTACCAGTGGGTAATTTTTTTTTATTTTGAAAGGGTTTTTTTAAGATGTTCCCCATAACCCCATTTTATGAGCACAGTAAGACATTCCACAGTGTTGATAGTATTGTGACAGCTACACACCCAGGGGCTAAAGGCACTTAGCCTGTGGCCTCATGCCTTACTATGGCCCTGGGTCAGCAGGTGTCCCTACCAACACCTTGTCATGTCTTATTGCTTACACACCACACCTTCATTTTATGAACCTTGTATAGAGGTGTAGCGAAGTTTAAATTCACCAGCGAAGTTGGCACAAATTTGCGGAAATTCACACTTCAAGAATTTCACAAATTTCCAGTGACCACGCCATCTTCGCCATGACAATTTCCTTTTTTTCAAACTAAAGCTGTATTGAATAACTCCCTGCACCCAGTGTTCTGTACTGCCAGTCCCCACCTCCAAAAATCTCTATCATCATATAACCCCCTTCCAGCCCCAGCAGGTAAGAGTAAGACAATGTAAGTTCAATACACTCCCTCACCCATACATTAAACACACTCACCCACCTCCCTCCACTCAAGTCTCACCACCAGGTCCTTGAGTCAACTCTAGAGATGCGGCAAAGTTTTAGTTCTCCAGTGAAGTTGCCACAAAGTCATGGAAATTAGCATTTTGCTAATTTAGCAACTTTCCTGGTGGCCACGCCAACTTCGCCACATGAATTTCTTTTTTTCAAACCTGAAACTTTAATAAAAATCTCTCACCACCCACTGTGCTACCCCCCTTCCAAAAATGTTTTATCATCATATAACCCCCACCACCACCACCACCACCAATCCCCTGCTGGCACAGTCCTCCCCTTCTGCTCTGGCAAATTTTAACTAGCAAGAATGAGACAACATAAGTTAAATATACCCTTCCCCTCACTTGTGCACCAAACAGTCCCTCGCCTCCCCTCACCAGGTCCATGATGATAACATTTCTTGGAGGTGAGTTGGGGGTATTTCTTTACAATTTTAGGCTGTAGATGACTGTAATTCATGTAGTTTTTTGCCAGTGAATTGCACAAACTTGCAAGGCGAACTATACAATCTGCCTAATTCGCCTGCATATTGACAGTTCACATAGATTCACAATGCAAACCTGGCAAATTTGTCATGCAAGCAAGTATGCGATTTGCAATCATCAGAGAAGCAAATTTGCCAAAATTCACAAATATTTTGTGCAGAGTGAATTTCAGAACCTTCGCACACCTCTAAACTTGTATATTATTGCTGCTAACATGAGCAACTTTACAGAAAAAACTGTATTAACGTGAAAAGAAACTACTATTGTAGCTGAAAGCAGATGTCTTGCATCTAACAGAGTGATGGGAGATGATTTACACTAGAACTCCTGGGTCTGCAGTAATTTAGCTGTGTTAATGCAGTTAGGCACAGCAGTTGATTAAAAGTTGCAGCACAAATGTTCCTCATTGCCCCTTTAAATCTTTCACTTCCTGGCCCCAACAGGTTTACAGACAGCTTCAAAAATAATTGGAGGACTATGTTTTCTTTATGTAATTGCCAGATATATAACATATGGTGGAAAAAGAGTATGGTTTATAATTTTTAAGCACTCATCACTAAATTATTGATCTTGATAACTCTCCAGAGAACAGCTTGCAACAAATTAAAATGTAAAATAATTTCAGAGGCACTTAGAGAATATAAATTATATCCAGTTAAAAGGGGCAGTGGCTTGGGAGTGTTTCAGTGCCGATTTCATGAATAACAATGGGTTGCGTATTTTTAAATTGCATTACCTGTAAATCATGCTTGTAATGGCCTTCAGTGAGAGCAGATGCCTATTCTAATACCTTGTCTCACTTTTTCAGCCATGCATCCGTTATTAGGGGTCAGGTGCTAACTGCAGATGGAACACCCCTCATTGGTGTAAATGTTTCATTCTTACATTATCCTGAGTATGGATACACAATCACTCGTCAGGATGGAATGTAAGTTTGCCTTTTTTTCAGATACTAATTTGTAAACATGTCACTAGCAGTAGGTTACACATTGAAAAACAGAAGTACAGTGCTGGGTTTCCAGATTTCAGTTCCTACAGTTTACAGGACAAGGGACAATACAGTAAAACAAAATGTGTTTCTGTGGTTTGTCAGGAAAATAAAGCCATTCAGAAACCTTTGTAAATAATTTAAAGGATAATCGCAGGGGTTGTTACTGAAAATAATCTAGCAGATCAGAGAGCCCCAAAAATATAAAATAAAAATTAGAGTAATACATTTAAACATGTTTTCCCATTTTCCCTCATTTCTTTTTCCTATCATTTGTTTATGCCTCCTGACAACCAGGTTGCCCTATCTTTGACCAACCCCCCTCAGTCCTGTCACATGCCATCTCCAGGTACTTACTGGGAGTGCAACATCCCCACGTGCATCAGGATCTGGTTTGGGAGGCAGGTGCTTGGTCAAGGGTGTGGGGCCTGTGGCACTCTTCCTTCCATCTGGTGAGCTTTGTCCACCATATTCTCCTCTGGGAATGGCTGGCATGCAGTGAAGTGCCATGTGTGCACACAGTGGTGCCCGAGTATGTATCTGCATCTGGTGGCAGCTCCCCTATGCCAGTGTTTGCTTATACTACCACCCAACTTCTGTCAGGCGGCAGCCAATAGTGGAGGAAAGAATCTCCCCTCCCTGAAGAAGGAGAGCAATCCAGTGGGATGCTTGTCACTCCTTCCCTGGCCAGCCTCCTGAAACACAAATCCATTTCTGAGCCCAACTCACCAGAGCAGTGAGTGGATATCCTACCATTATGCTTCCTGACCTATTGTTTTCTGCCTCTCCCCCACACTGATAATCTGAGACACTGTAGCTGCACCCTTCATTAGGTGGAAAGGAGGGGGATAGGCAGGCAGCTGCCTTCACATCCGATAGCTGTGTCGCTTCTTGCTTGGCTGGAAGATGGTACATGATTTCAGCATGGCCTGCATCTCTGGGAGTGAGTCCCTCAACTCCAAATAATAAGTCTCAGTTGACCCCATTGTGTGGGATTCCAGGGACCGTCAGTTAACAAATTTAATATTTAGGCCACAGAATTTGGGGATTTTTTTTTTCAGTTTACAGGACAAGCATGCAAATTCAATATTGTGATGCAGTAACAGTCTAAAAAGAGTAGTTTAAATTTAGAAGTGGTGTGGCATAGTGGTTAGAGCACTGGCTTGGGAACCAGAACAGTGCAGGTTCAAACCCCTCTAGAGTCAAATACTCACTGTGTGACCTTGGTTTAGTCAGTTAACTTCCCAGTGCTCTAATACACCCCAGAAATGGAAATCAGTCGAAGCAGGACCCCACTGGAAATGAGATGTTACATCACAGCTGGGCTGTCCTGTGTAAATAAATTGTAATATGCAGAATTCTCAGGATGCCCTCTTGCATGTTCCCCAAATAAATTCTGCAGCTCCTTATGGCATATGTACTGTGCAGCATGACAAAGCAAAAATCATGCTCATAGATTTTGTACTTCTCTGGACTGTTCCTTCTTTTTCTTTTTGTAAAAATATTGTTATTGAAAGAATTTTCAAAGCTTCATATGTGGCAGTAACAAGTTACACGATTCACTTATATGGTGACTTATATTTGGTGCTTATACTATTTATTCAGACCGTGCCACTGCTACACAGACTTTCTATAGTTAGACTCACTATGCACAGGTGTTATCTAGAGGTACATGCTATGCTAATTCCGTGCATTCAAAGACATTTATGATAAATCATGTCTGGGCAAATGTTATTGAGTTCATGGGACACAAAGAGTTAATCATGCTGTGGCCCATTTTAATGTATTTCTAATTAGGGTTGCATTATGCTGGGAAGACACCCCTCTCCATGGCCAGTATAACCAGGTGCCATACTTTTATGAATGTGTTCTCTTGATTATTGGCCTTGTATTGGGCTTTCTCAATCCTTAGGCACTCTGTCGTATTCTTTTTTTTTTTTGTAAATAAAGTTTTTTATCCTCCTTAGTCAGACTGGGTGGCTATCAGCCTTGTCCCCAGCCCAGTCAGCTGTCCCTTACCTCTCCTTTTTGGTCTAGAGGTGGGTTCCACTGTGGATTGCCCCCCACAGTACGTGCCCCCCACAGTACGGCCTGGGGGGTCATCCTGTACCCTAGAGAGTGACATCCAGAACTGCCCACTTAGACCAGAGGTGGTAGAGGGGGTTGCAATGGCTCAGGCGAGGCTTTGTGCACCATTTTCCTCCTCAGTTTTTCACCCAGGCCCCAGCACTGCAGCGACACAGAAGGTGTATGTGCATGGAGGCACGCATGCACTCCGGAACTGCAGCCCTTTACACCCACCCTGACTTATGTTAGCACCCCTTGTGTCAGCACTACCACCAGACCTCCACCTGGTGGCAGCCAAGAGCCAGGAAGGGCCATCCTAGGTCAGAAGAGGAGAGCTGCCTGGCAGTCGCTTAATCCTCTCCAGCCACCCTACCCCCCGGCCGACACCCATCAACTCGAGCTCATGCCTGAACTTGGGTTGCTGGTGTGAAAGAGGAAAGGTGCTCAGAACCTCAGCCCTCTGTGCCACTGGGTCAGAATTCTGTCACATTTTTTTGAGCAGTGCACCAGGGTGAGTGGAGCAGATCCCATCCAGTGTTGTGCAGCTGTGCGCTCGGCATTGACCACTGCCAGCACCTCTGTTCTTTTACTGCCCAGCTGGATATATTATTCTTAACTAGAGAGCATGAGCCTGCTGGACCTGCAGTTAAGTGAGGAGGCCAGCCACTTCCCATCGCCTAGCTAACTTGCAGAGACGAGTTCTGAAATCAGGAAAAGGTATGAAGGAGGCCACAGCAGGTTCACATTCTAGTTGAGGATAATACATCCAGCTGAGAATTAACAGAACAGAGGAGTACCAAGGATATGACCATAATAGTGAGCACTAGCATTGTGTTCTGATGAAGTGGTGCTTGAACTATAAAATGCCAACTTTGTTGCTTGGTAGACATTAATAAAATATCAATACTGGCCTACATAAAAATTGATCCTTGTTTGTTTCATTGTGCAAAATAAATTGTAAAAAACCTGAATAATAGAAAACAGTCCTTTGGGACTGTTATGTATAACAATATAATCATTTGTCAAGCTTCAGGGGCTCACCAAATTGTAGCACTTTATTTCTGCAACATCAGGATGGCAGCTTTTGGTTTGGGAGCATCTACAGTACATCTGCCCCTGAAAGGTTATAATAATCTGTTAGTAAATTATTTTGCATGCTTAGGGAATAGTTTCCCTTACTGTATTGCTCCTGTTTTAGACCTTGATATATTTAATAGATTTTATGTGTGCTTATGGTTAGATTTTCTCCAAAGATGGTTATATAATTGTGAAGGTCAGGACTGGTGTCATTTTTCTTTAAATTACACAGTTCTATAACCTCGGGTTGGTGTATCAGCACAACACAGATTTTTTTTGTTGATTATTTATGAGGCATTTACTTAACATTAGTGCTGCTTGAGTGAGGGCATTCTAAGTGTCTCTCTGACTTCCCAGCTGTGGGTTATTGCAAATTAAAGAGTGACAATTGCTATTTATTATGTCACAGCACAACCTGAAATGCACTGTACAGTTGCTGGAATGGAAGTTTGAAATGAAATTAGAAAATTGCATTGCTTTGTGTGGAAGAGAAAAGAACTGCATTTTACACACATGCAGGCCGTTGCTAGGATTTTTAATGTGACAGTAGACAGAAATAAAAGACTTTGTATTATTCTTGTGTTCTGAGCATTACTTATGGTGTTTCTTGGTTTTTGTTTTCCTGTCCCTCAGGTTTGATTTGGTGGCAAATGGCGGCGCATCCTTGACTCTGATGTTTGAGCGTGCTCCCTTCCTCACTCAATTTCACACCGTGTGGATTCCTTGGAATGTGTTCTATGTCACAGATACTTTGGTAATGAAAAGGGAAGAAAATGATATTCCCAGTTGTGATCTGAGTGGGTTTGTGCGGCCAAATCCTGTTATTGTGTCATCACCCCTGTCGACCCTCTTTAGGTCTTCTGCGGAAGAAAGTCCAATCATCCCAGAAACACAGGTAAATCATTTATTCAGGGTTTATGGGACATTTAGTTGCCTTTTTAAGGAGTTGACTCATTATTTCAATGTCTTGAATGCAAAGAAGTGTAATAAAAGCACAATTTTCAGTGCAGCCAAAAAAAAAGCAAAGTAAGTTTTGAACTACTAGTTCCAGCTGTCCATAACTGTTATTGCCAATGCAATTTTCTGAGTACTAGGTAAAATGGAAATGGGGAATCAAGCAAGTACAGACATATTTCAGTGTTTAAATTTCTGTTTTTATTTCTGAAAAAAACTAATTTTCATTTAATATGCAGTGTATGTTTGTTAATTTAAAAAGGGCATTATTTTCTGTTTCAGTATTGCTAAATCATTAGCATGCATCTCTGGAACACAAGGTTGTGTGTTGTAGTCCCACATTACTCACAGTCAGAAGTCGGCATTCAGCAGCATCCCAAACAACAGTCCTTAAGATGGAGTTCAAACACACCATACTAGTTGTCTTGAAGAACGATTTCTTTAATAAGATCCATAACAATCCAAAAAAATTTTACCAACAGGCAAAACACCATGGAGTGTGGTTGACTCCTCCCCATTGGAGTCTCACTCTGCGAAAGCCAGTCGAACGTTTTCACGTTGAAGAGCGCTTTCTCAAGACTGAGTCACTTCATGGCGTTCTGTCTGTTGGTAACATTTCTTTGGATTTTTATGGATCTTATTAAATAAATCATTCTTCAAGACAACTAGTGTGGTGCGTTTGTACTCCATCTTAAGAACTATTGTTTGGGATGCTGCTGTGTGCTGACTCCTGACCGTGAGTACTGTATTTGCATTGTGTTGGCACCGGCCTTGATACGTGGGAGCCACCTTGTTCTTTTCTTCCTTCATGTTACAGTCCTACATGGTAGACATGGGTTAATACTCAACACTGATACTGTAATACAGTACTAGTGGGGAATACTGCATTGCTTTAGGTGCCGTTCTCTGGCAGAGATGTTAAACAGAAATCCCATCTGCAAATCACTGGTGATTGTCTAGGCAGAAATTAAAGATCCCCATGGCACTGTTCAAAAAAGAGTAGGAGAAGCCCTGCTGTCTTAGCCAACATTCCTTTTATCAATGAAAGTCGTATAAATTAAGTAACCATATTTAAACTGTACATCCTTCAGATGAGAGGTTAAACTGAGTCCCTGCCTACTTGTTCTGGTGGTTAGTCAGATGGACGTTATCCAGTGGCTCTTCTTGAAGAGAGTATGGGAATTTTCCCGGTGTCCTGGCTTTATTTCCCATGCTTAATCCAACAGTTTAAACTGGTTTAATATCAGTATATCAGTCAGTACTTCCTATGCCCACCACACACACACACACACACATGAGATGAGACTGAAAACAGAAAATGTTTCTTAGCCCTTCATTTCTATTTAACAAAAACTAAGAAGAAAGTTGTGGGGAAGGGATAAAATTACATCAAAATGAGAAAAGATCCTTTTTAAAACAGGGGATCCATACACAGTCGCAGTTTGTGTTGATGCTATTTTGTGGTACAAACATGCTTCCTGTTGTGTTACTAACATACTAACGTACTAAAATGCCAGCAGAGTAGGCCTAATGGTCTTTCGCGTCTGCTCGTCTGGTCAGCCTCCACCCTGGGAGCTGACCTTGCTGCCCCCCCTCACCCTCTCTGGCTTCTCCCTTCCCAGTTCCAGATATTCTCGCTGCATTGGATTTTGCTTCCAGAACCCTTCCCCTGTACCTGTCCCATCCCCTCTTGAACCCCTACACCATCTCTGCATTCACCAGCCCCCTAGGCAGCGCATTCCATGGCTCCACCACCCTCTCAGTGAAGTAGCACCTCCTCCTTTCTCCCCTGAATCTTCCCCCCTCCAGCTTCCACCCATGCCCACTAGTGGCCCCCTCCTCCTTCCTTCGAAGCACCCTGACTGTTTCTCCCTATTTACCCTTCATGTACCTGAAGACCTCTATCATGTCCCCCCGGTCCCTTCTCTTCCAATGTGTACATATTTAGCTCTTCGAGCCTCTCCTCATAGGTTCTGTCCCCCAAGCCCCAAATCATTTTGGTTGCCCTCCTCTGGACCCTCTCCAGGAGTTTAATATCCCTCTTTAAGTGTGGCCTCCAAAACTGCACGCAGTACTTGAGGTGTGGCCTCACCAAGCAGTTATACAGAGGGAATATCACTTCCCTCCTTCTGGAGGTGATCCCCCTAGTGATGCATCCCAGCATCCTGTTGGCCTTACCACCCAAAACTTTTATACACAAAAGGAGGTCATAGTCATCGGAGGGAGGAATTCCCCCTACAATTAAATCTCAGTGCAAATGAAGATCATCAGATGTGAGTAGCGGTAAATAGGGCTTCTGAACATTAACACCTGAAATGTGACAACCACGAAGAACTATGTTTGCCATTTTGTCCGTCACATGATTCTACGGCTCATACTTTGGCCTGTGAAAACATGGCAAATGGCTTACTTTCTCTCCTCCCAACATGCCCAATTCATGGCTTTAGGCCCGCTTCCAGACTGATAATGTTCTCCTGTTCATGGTGCTGCCCAAGCACTCCTTGGTGGTCCTGTTGGCCCTTCTCTTGAACCCCAGCCAGTATTTATTCCCTGACATCCAGAGGATCCCCCTTGCCTAGCACTTCATAGATGTCTAGCTCTCATCAAATTCTTAAGCCTTGGTTGCATGCCGGTGCCACCCCTAGAACTGCTTCAAGAGTACTACAAATCATGGTGGTGCTGAGGTGTGCAGCACAATGTGCGGGGTCTGGCATGCATATGTGCATAGCATAGAGCATCATTTGCATGTCAGCCCCCACTCCATTCCCCGTGTGCCTGTGCCTTTGTAACCATGTATAGGAAAGTCTTGCCAACCCAAGGCACAAATTAGAATAGTGGCACAAAATGGTTGTTGCAACCAGTGTATGCCACTAAATTGTGACTGTGTAGGGGGCCCTAGATGTTGACAGTGTTGCAGTACCACAAAGTCCAGAGCACTGACTTGCCTCCCTCAGCAGAAGCTTCATTACACAGCAACATAGTACATTGCATTCCACTTGTATGCACATTCTGGTTATACGAACAGAAATAGCACATCCCAGTCCCAGTCCTGTGTATTTACAGATAAAAAAAAAGTGCTTGTATGCACACCAAATGTTGGTTTATGCATACTTTCCAATCCACACATGGGCTTCACAGACATTAATACTGTCAGTCACACATGTTGAACAGGTACTAGCAGTGCTGCTGCCAAGGGTTAAATACATGTAAGTTTTGGTCAGTTTTAGCCTGTCTGTCAGAGCCAGTAGTCATGGAGAAAACAAATAGCTCAGAGTGTGCAACATTTGATGAATTGGTATATTTTAAATGAGTCTGATACATTCAATTAAGGTGAAAATGAGTGGTAATGGAGAAAGTGCATTTTACTGAATGACTCCATTGATTTCAGTACAGTGTTGGTTGTATGCAATTTCAGATGCATGTACAAAAATGGGATGTCCCAAGTATTCGCATACATCAGGCATTGACTGTATTGGGATAACAGAAGGAACATAGGGTCCATCTTGTCTGTCTCTCCTTCTGCTCAAGAACAAGGGGTCATACTATGAAGCTGGAGGGGGGTAGACTCAGGGGAGATGTGAAGAAGTATTTCTTCACAGAAAGAGTGGTGGATGACTGCAACAGCCTCACAGTGGAGGTGGTGGGGGCAACAACTCTAGTGGGGTTCAAGAATGCATGGGAAAGGCATAAGAGAACTTTAGTGGTAAGGCAAGGGGGAGTAGAGCCAGAGATCAAGGAGGGTCTGCAGTAATACAGCAGGTAGGGAAAAATGGGCAGAGTATGTGGGCCAAGCAGTCCTTATCTGCCATCAAATTCTGTGTTTCTATGGTTCTATGTCCCCCTCAGCAATAAACAGCTATGTGTCTGCTTTTCCCATCCTGGCTGCTCTCTTGGCCTCTCTAGTTTTCTTCTGCTACTTGTTCCATTTTTCATCACCCCACTTTTCTTTGTACCTTATAAAGGCCCTCTTTTTAGCCCTCACTGCATCACAGACCCTTTCGGAGAACCAAATTGGTCTCATACATGTTTCTCTTGATAACTATTTTTGTGCATGTTGTTGTTGCCTCAAGAACAACCCCTTTTATAGTCCCGCAATCTTTCCTTCACTCCCCTGCTGCTGTATACCCCAGCTAACCTGTTCAGCACAGTTTCCCTCATATGGTTGAAATCTGCTCTTCTGAAGTCCAGCATGTCGGCCTTAGACTAGGGCTTACTGGTGTCCAGGGCCACCTCTAATCATATAGTATTGTGGTTGCTTTGACCCCAGTAGCTCCCCCACCTGTAGTCTGCCTACTCTCTTCGACTTGGTGAGTACCACATCTAGAATGGTTGACTATCTAGTGGGATCCCTAACCTGATTTGTTGTCTATGTGATATGGCATCAAAGGATTTGCTGAAGTCCAGACAGAAAATATCCACCACCTAGCCTCTATCAACCTCCCTAATGTTTTCTTGAAGAAAACAATCATGTTGATTTGGCAGGATCTGCCAACACTGATTAATTTTAACTGTAAGAGAACAGCCCATTCTCTTCCACATGTTCATCCATTGCTTCTTTAGTGGTTGACTCAAACACTTTAAGATAAGACTCACAGTTCTATACTTGGATGGGTCTGACCTCACTCCTCTCTTGAATAGGGGAATGAGATGGTTGGTATTCCATTCCTCTGGCACTGTCCCCATCTGTAAAGAGTCCTGGCTGATATCCATGAAGGGCACTGCCAGAACACTCATTTAAATTTGTTTGCCGGTTCCAAGTCCTGCTCTGCTGTACTACCTGAAAGTCAGTAACATACTTCCAGAATTGCCTTTTTGCCTCCCCTTGATCCTGAGTTTACCCACAGAATGAATGCATGGCTCCTGTTCCTCCTCACGCCTTCTTTCTCAGTTGTTTCAGTTGCTTTCATAACATAAAGTAATTGTTCTGACTCTCCCAGTCCCTCCTGAAAAGACTTGTACCCCTCTACCCTTACATCACTGTTTATTCTGTCATCATCAGAGATCTCAGTGAGACTTACTGCGTTGTAGGTCACCTCAAAAAGTTTAGCCTCCAGCTCATCCGTTATGTTAGCTATGCTCCTTACATTTGCTATCATGCAGCAAAGAACTGTGGTTCTCCCCTTCCCTGCTTTGGCCCCTTAGAGTCCTTGTTCCTGGCTGGGGTATGGACATTCTACATCTGCCCCTACCTGCCCTTGTCCTAGTTTAAAGCCATCCACACTTATCTATCATGTGTGCCAGCCCCCGCCCCTTCACTCTAACCTCAGGTGAAGCCCAGCTGTAGGCTTCCTCTGGCCCTGAACTCCTTCCAATGTATGTGGAATATAAGAGTTTGCCCCAGTATCAAAATTGTAACAATGAATTTGCATTCATGATCTGCTTCTGCCTCACTGCTGTAGCCCTGCACATGGCACCAGACATATCTCAGAAAAAACTGCCTTGGAGGTCCTGCTGCTAAGGCTCCTGCCTAGCTACCTAAATCTAAGCTGCAGGATCTTTGTTCTGCCTCTGCTTCCTCACTGGTACCTGCATATATCAAATTATAGTATGTCCCTCCCAAGGCAACTTCCAAAATAAGGGGAAACAAACTCATTGACTTCCAAATGTGAAAAAATGAAAATTAAATGACTACCAGATGTGCAAGCAGGAAAGTCAGGAAATTACTGACTGATTTTTAAAAGAAAGAGTATTTTGCCACTAATATCCATATTAGCTTCCAAAAATTGATTTTTACAAAATACAGAACTCCAAAATGTGGGACTTGGGAAATATTTTGACTATCAGAAATGTATAATAGTGTCCAAATTTCAAATCATGGACATTTCTGATTTCCACCAAAAATAAATTAACTGAACTCCTTGCTCCAAACCTGGAGCAAATTAGTTTGGAGGACAGATCTGCGGCTAAAGTAGACACAAAAAGTAAATAGTTCTTCAGTTAGAACACTGCAAGTCAAGCTGTGCTTTAGCTGTAATGCCACTAAATGCACTTCCATACATTGAATTGTGCTGTTAATTTATTTACTTCTAGGTGCTTCATGAGGATACAATGATTCCTGGGTCCAATTTGAAGTTGACCTATTTGAGTTCAAGAGCTGCAGGGTACAAACCTGTTCTTAAAATCAGCATGACACAGTCTAGCATTCCTTTTAACTTGATGAAGGTCCATCTAATGGTAGCAGTGGAGGGGAGACTCTTTCAAAAATGGTTCCCTGCATCTCCAAACCTGTCGTACACGTTCATCTGGGACAAAACTGATGCCTACAACCAGAAGGTCTACGGTTTATCTGAAGCTGTTGGTATGTAAAACATAAAACTTCTATGATTTAAATAAAATATAGATAATTCTTAGTAATGTTATTTTTGGTTTGACCTGAATACAGTCTACTCTGAAAACGTATTTGTAAAGAGATTGTTATCTGGATGGCATAGCAACTTTCTTCTTGAAACACTATACGAACATACACAATTTGCCAGCAGATAAAGGCCTAGAGGTCTATCAAGTCTGTGTGAATGTGCAGGTAGCACCCCTTATTTTGCAGCTGCCCCTCCTTCCCACCCTTCCCCTCCATTGACCCTCCCCATTGCCCTGTCCCAGCCCCTTTTGAATCAGTCCACTGTTCTACTGGATACCACTTCTGCTGGTAATGCATTCCACCCAGCTACCACCCTCTCTGTAAAAAAGTGTTTCCTCATCTCCCTTCTGAACCTTCCTCCCTCCAGTCTCATATCATGTCCCCACGTGTCCCTCCCCTCTCTTACTTTGTACAGCCCCTCTGTACCTGTCTTTTTTATACTTAAAGGTTTCAATCATGTCCCCCCCATCCCTCCTTTCCTCTAGCGAGTACAAGTTCAGCTCCCTGAGCCTCCTCAAGTATGGCAAGTCCCCCAGTCCCTTGATCATCCTTGTCACCCTGCGCTGCACACCCTCCAGTAACTTAATGTCCCTTTTCAGATACGGGCGCCAGTACTGCACACAGTACTCCAGGTGCAGTCTAACTAATGACCTATACAGTGGCAAAATCACCTCCCCCTCCTCAAGGAGATACCCCTTGCAATGCAGCCCAGCATTTTGTTGGTCTTTATAGCTGCCTTCCTACATTGTGCAGAGTTGTTCATTGACCCTGTAATGAGCACCCCCAGATCCTTCTCCTCCTCTGTCTTGGCTAGCTGCATTCCCCCCAGCTGGTAACTCCTCCTTGGGTTCTTCACCCCAAAATGCAGCACCTTGCACTTTTTGGCATTAAACCCCAGTTGCCAGGTGTCTGAACAGGTTTTCATCTTTTCCAGATCATCCTGCAACCCCTGCCGTCCCCCTAGGTCATCCACCACCACTCCCATCTTGGTGTCGTCAGCAAACAGACTGATCTTGCTCTTGATGTCCAGTGATAAATCTGCAATGAATATCCCAAGCAACACTGGTCCCAACATTGAGCCCTGTGGAACACCACTCATCACTACCCTTGGGGAGGAGAGAGAGCCCCCCCACCACCACCCTCTGTTGCCTTTCCTGAAGCAAGTTCCCTACCCATCTCATCAGCTTTGCACCTGCCCCTGTGCCTTCTAACTTACTTCCCAGCCTCCCATGTGGCATCGAGTCAAATGCCTTACTGAAGTCCAGATAAAGGACATCCACTGCGTGGCCCCTGTCCAACTGCCTATCTACCCAGTCATAGAACTCCACCAGGTTGGTTTGGCAGGATCTGCCACATATGAAGCCATGCTGTCTGCTGTCCTGTAGTCCTTTGACTTCCAGGAGGGCCACCAGCCCCTCCTTCAGGATAGTCTCCATTAGCTTACCTATGATGGATGTGAGGCTCATTGGTCTGTAGTTACCTGGTTCATCCTTGGAGCCACTCTTGTGGAGGGGCACCACATGAGCCATCCTCCAATCCTGAAGTACACACCCCGAGTGTAGTGAGGCATTAAATAGGTCTGCAAAAGGTCCCGCAAGGACCTCTGCCAGCTCCTTCAGCACCCTGGGGTGGATGCCATCTGGGCCTAGTGCCTTGTCCACCCTCAGTGCCCTCAAACCCTCCAGAACTCTACCCTCCATGATTTCCCTGTCTGTCACCCCCTCCTCCCCACGTTTCTTCCATCCCCCCCTTGGGTATCACCCCTTCTTCCCCTTAGTAAATACCAAGCAGAAATAATCATTTAGTGCTTCTGCCTTATCGCCCCCTGCTTCCACCCAGCTCCCTCCTTCCTAATCCTTACTATGTGGCCCTTACAGTAACTTTTCTCCCTGATACACCTAAAAAAGTCCTTCTCACCCTTCTTAATGCCTTGTGCCAGCCTGAGCTCCGTAAATGCCTTGACTCCCCTTACTGCCCATGTCACCTCCTTAGATTCCTTCAGGTACTCCTCCCTGTCCTCCCCCCTCCCTGTTTTATTGTACCTCCTAAAGGCAGCTCTTTTCCTCCTTACCTTTTCCATGACCTCCTTGCTCACCCAGCTTGGTTTCTTAGCCCTAGCCTTCTTGCCCTGGGCCTTGCTGCAAGTTCTGGTTGCCTCCACGATCCCCAGCTTTATGAGCTCCCACCTCTGGTTTGTGTCCATGCTAGGTTGAATTTTGGCCAGGTACCCTTTTACTGCTTCCCCCATCTTCCCAGAGCTGGCCCCTCTGAAGTCCAGCACCCTTGTCCCAGATTCCACTCCTTCTTTGCCCATATCCAATGTGAGCCATACTGAGTGGTGGTCACTCCCGGACAGTGGTTCTTCCACCCTAAGTTCCCTCACAAACTTCCCATTTGCCAGCACAAGGTCAAGGGTATTCCGTAGCCTAGTTGTTTCACTGACCATTTGCATCAGGAAGCTGTCCTGGAAGGCATCCAGCAGTACCTGCTCCCTTCTGTTGCTGGTTGTTGGGGTACTCCAGTCCACTCCTGGCATGTTGAAGTCCCCCACAATCACCACACTACCACTCATGCAGGTCCTTCTGATCTGTACTGCTAGTTCCCTGTCTAACTCCTCTGTCTGAGAGGGTGGCCTGTATACCACTCCCATTCTGAGAGTCCTATTCTTGGAATCCTGGAATTGCATCCGAAGTGACTCTGTGCTACCCTCCTCCCCTTCCTCCCTTACACACTTCAGTCCTTCCCTCACATACAGTGCCACCCCCCAAATTTTTCCAATTACCCTATTCCTACAAAATAACTCATACCCTTGTACAGACAGGTCCCAGTCATTGTATTGGGTGGCCCATGTTTCTGCAATGGCTGCAATGTCCACCTCTCCCTCTGCCATGAGCGCCTGTAGGTCTGCAGTTTTCCTTCCAAGGCTCCTAGCATTAAGGGTGACCACCTTCCACCCCCTCCCCCCCCCAGCCATCCTGCCCTCCTTTACTAGCATCACCAATAGTACTTGCCCTTTGTCTTTTGTCATTGTTATGGGGGGTAAGCTCCTGTGGCTTCCCAACCTGTGGTCTCTGCATATCTCTTGTCCACTTGCCACCCCCCGCTCCTAGTTTAAATTCCCAACTTCTTCTATGTTCTCTGCTATCCTCTGTTTCAACACTTTCTTTCCCTCCTTGCTCAAGTGTAGTCTGTCTTTGGCATAGAGACTACTGTCCTCCCAGGTCCCTCCCCACCAGCCAATACCCTTTAGCATGACACCAGGTTCTTAGCCATCCATTAAATTCCTCTATTCTCAGCTTTCTTGTTGTGCTTGCCTTGGCCATTGAGAGTATCTCTGAAAATGTTACTGATCTTCCTGACCCCTCACATAATTGTCCAGGTTCCTCAAACCTCCTCTGGACTGTATCTACCATCTTGTCAGCCAGATCATTCGTCCCCAGATGCATAATCAAATGAGGCTTGTCCCTACCCCTTCTAGCATATTTAAGAACAGATTGTCCCACCCTTTCTGCTGTCATTCCTAACATGGTCTCGACCCAAATGCAACTATGCCTCTCCCCTTTGCTACCCCACCTGACTCCTCTTAGTATTGAGTCCCCCAGCACTAAGGTTCCACCCATTTTACTTCCTGTTTGCTTCCATTCCTCTCCATCTCTCAGTCCTGGCTCCTCTTCTTCCTCCTGCACAGTAATTCCCCCAGCAGGACTTCCCCCTGCTCCAGTTTGGTCTGGGCATTTCCCAGTTACTTCTCCAATTTCATCACCTCCCTCCTCCTCCTCCTTCCCCTCAAGTACTGCAACACTTTCTCACTCCTTGTAGTAACCTGTTTACTCCTTTTCACTCCATGACTCTTGCCACCTCTCCCCTCACAAGTCCCTATCTCCTTCTTCTGTTTGTCTTTTGTCCCCTGACCTGGTTTCCCCGGACCCCATTCTTCTTGGCCTGGGCCCCTCTGTCTCCGCTTCCCTTCTTCTGACCCTCTCCTCACCACTGTTGGCTCAAATTGCCCTCCCTCATCTCCCCTCCTCCCTCCCTCCAGTATTGGGCTATAACTGCTCCAATCTGCCTTGCCTGTCTTAGTTCCTCCTGTAGACCTTCGATCTCCTTTCTAAGTTTCCCTATGTGGTTGCATACAAAACAACCCCCACCCTCCAGGCAATTTTTAGAAAGGCTGGTGCACCACAGTTGTTGCAGTCTACCACCCTACCCATTGCTCTTGTTGCCCACCAGCACCCCCACCCTTCCCGATGAAGGATACCAAACACTCCCTCAAGTCTCCCCTCTTCTCCCTCTTATCAGTACAAAACATTCTCCTCCTTTTTTGAATTTCTCTTATCGCCTTTGTCGTACACTTCTAGATTGATTGAGCAACTGCTTTTTACATTCCTAGCCCTCCTGTCCACACCCAAAGAGAGACTTAAGCAACTATTGCACAGCTTTTTTCAAACTCCTACCCCTCCTTTCCACAATGCAAATACCAATGCAAACAGGTAACAATGAAAGTTCCTTGTTTTGTAGTTACTTCCCTTCCACTGAGATAACAGTCATCTCTTCACTCACTGCTGTTCCTTTTCTAGATGTCTGCTTTTGCTATGACAGGTACATGTCCTTTGCCCTTCTGGGGAAGTGATGTCATTACCCCGGTATAAAGAAAATCATGGACTGGGGGGGTGGGACTAGCCCGCGCCTTCCAGAAACAATCAGGTAGCTGAGGCCCCTGGCACCCGCTGGCCAGACCATAAGCACCCTTCCCCCATTATGCACTAAACTTTGCAGCTAGTGAAGCCCTACTGCCCTAAAGGCAACAGACTCAAAAGGAGTTTAAAGGTTTACCAGCAACTAAATCCTTACCCATCTGCCCCTAGAAACTTCTCAGCAACGGAAGTTCAAACTATCTCTACCAGACCAAGTCTGTTTCTGCATTACTGCTGTGTGAGAGCAGCCCCTGGTATTTAAGCCACAGTGAGCTGTAAATTGATCCTAGCTGAGGCTAGAAGGAAGAACTTTCCAGAAAGCTACAATGCCTGTTGAAAAAATAAATGAATCTCCAGCTCCCACTAGAGATCCCACATGCAAAAAAACACACTGTATTAAACAAGTCAGCACTACTGCCCTAAAGGTAACAGACTCAAAAGGAGTTTAAAGATTTACCAGCAACTAAATCCTTACCTCCTGCCCCTAGAAACTTCTCAGCAACAGAAGTTCAAACTATCTCTACCAGACCAAGTCTGTTTCTGCACTATGAGTCAGTTAGCTCAGTTACTACTAATTTTGTACATTTAAACAGCAAAACTCAACACTTGGTAGTCTATGGCAATTTAATTTTTATCTGGTATAAAATTGGTGTTTTACAATAGAATACAGATTTGTGCTAATAGGACTGTGGTGCAGATTGGTTTGTTCAACTAGTTACAATAGTGTTCTTTCTCATGAACAATATATTTTGTAACAATTTTATTTGTAGGAAACATAAGAAATCTATTTTTTAGTTAAAAGGGAACATTTATAAATAGCATCCCCCAGAGTTTGAAAGACCACAAAAAGACCTTTAAAATGAGGAATAGGCTGGGTTCACCTATGGCTGGCAGCAATCTAGATATATCTCTTCATCTGCCCTATGATGCTAAATTGTCACCATTTCAGGAACCTTGTAAAGTCATGCACTTTGTAATGTTTAATTGTAAACTCCACAAATGTAATGAAACCTGTTGCAGTTCATTCATTGTGTTGTCATTGTACCTCCTCTCCCACTTTGTATCCCGCCTCCCCCTGGACCGCACTTGGAAAAGAGCCTTAAATCAGCATGCCTCTCACGGTTACCAGTTTTTAAGTAAATAAATAATATCTGCAAAAAATGTAAATGCAAAGGCAAGGGATTTGTTAATCAAATTACAAAACACTTAGCTTCATTTAAAAAAAAGTTAACATACAAAACACCATTTTTTATATTCTCTTTTTTGTCCTCCCCATCTGTCCAGACCCCAGGCTGCTGCTGGTGAGCTCCCTGGCCAAACCCAGCTTACCTACCCACTGTGTTTGTGGTGATTTTTTCCTCCATGGCTGGGCCCTTGAGTTTTGGTACCCCCTCCCCCTTGGCTATACCACATCTAGTGGGGAGAAGGTTTGCTGAATGGGGCAAGAGTACTAAAGCAGTTCTTCATCCTGACATCTGGGAAGACCATGGGCTTGATTCTCAAAGGTTGATGCAGGGCTTCCACAAGCCCTGTGTCAAACTCTGGTCTGTCCTGAACACATTGCCGCACAGTGCGCCCGATTCACATAGGTCACCGCCATTTGTGACACTTTACCCCCTTTACGGCAGCTTGCACCAAATATGTGGAGCAAACCCCATAAAAAGATCCACGAAGTTAGACCAACAAAAGCTGGTCTAACTCGCGGCATGTGGTGCACAGGATCAAGAATCCCGATTGGCAGGCAGGGAATGCTGCAAGCCCCATGTGCCGTGTGTTCGGTGCAGCCGGGGCTTGTGGCATTCTAACCCTTTCAAGAACTGAGCCCCATGTGTCTACAAAGCTGGTTCTTGGTACAACTTGAACTCAATGTACGCAAACTGAAAATAAGAACTGCTCACTCAAGAAAGAAATTTAGATATGCTTACTGAGTATTTCCTGTTAGTATGGACATGTTACACATGTTTTTTTTTATCTATCTTCTTTCAGTTTGTGGGATTTCTGTTATAAAACGTGGTCATTCCTAAGCATAATACTTTTGTTTTTAGTTTCCTCTTCAAATTTAAACAGTAAAGGCAAAATAAGGAAAATTGAAGGGAATCAAAGAAAAAATGCCACCCCCCCCCCCCAATAAAGAAATGATAACCAGTCATGAAACATTTGGGTTTATTGATTGCCGGTGGCTAGATATTAAATAAAGAATTATAACTTGTTTGATGAGTGAACAAGTATTGTTTTCAGTTTGTGAAGTAAATGTTTTATCTCCCCAGAGACTCCTGAAAAATTGCCCTTTTGCTCTCCTGTCTCACACAGCACCATGTATAACCCCGCTGAGGTCCTTGCATGCGTGCAACATGTTCCCTCTTGGAGGAAGCAAAGTCTCCAAGCCCACGGGGGGGGGGGGGAGTGCTGCAGTTACAGACTGTCTCGCTATCCCTTCCTGAGCTGAGACATGCTGCCAGTGGCAGTGCGTCTTCAAGCACTGGCAACCTGTGCTCAGCCCCCTTCCCTTGGTTTGCTCCTGTACCCAGGTGTTCTGATTGGTAGCAAGATACACTGCAGTTGAGAAACCAGAAGAATCCAGATGATCTTATCAGTTTTACAGAAAGTAGAACTGATTTTTATTGCATTACTAATGCATGGTTTATTAAGACTTGTTAAACGTCAATGCCAGGAGCAGTATCAAGTTTGATATGTGTTATGCAGTATGTCTGAGTAGTTTTAGAAACACTCAGACACTCACACTTAATTAAAAAATATTTAACACCAGCGTTAAAGCTGTGTTGAAGAAAAGACTTTTCTACCACTCACAAGGATTTGAGGTTAGTACCCCATTAAGACATCAATCAATCAATCAATCAATCAATTACTTTATTTAACCAGGCATAAACACCATTGAGCAAGCTCATTTTCAAGGTGGTCCTGGGCATTAATACAATACAGTACACTTCATAAGATTACAATTACGGTGGACAACGGTGCAAAAAAAAAAAAGGAAAAACATTGTACCTCTAAACTGACCCACATCATGAGGGATGTCCCTCATTTTACCTTTTAAAATTGCTTAGTCCCACATCTGTCACATATGGTAAAGGTGCAGCCCACACAAAGAAAATGCTGTAAACTGACTTAGAAGCAAAAATTCAGAATTATAACACACTGTGATGCTAAACCAAAATTTAATTTGACACAAACAAAGGCACCAGTTTCCATAGTAATCTGAGGTTGTATCTTCATGTTTGGTGATGTGTACCATGTTTCAAGGGACAGGGTCCCACATTTTTCCACATTCTGAGTGTGTCACACATTTCAGTGACAAAATACCGAGAGGTATGCATTAAGGTGAACAGAGGACAGTCATGCCATTGTTGCTGTTTGGTGACCGTGAGGCTATCAGGAAGGTTAATGAAAATGGCAGCATCACACTGATTTATATGAGAAGGCAACTGTAGTGGAAATCGTCACAAATATATTTTGAATGAAAGCTGAGTCTTCACAAATAAAGCCAAATCCTCAAAACAGTCCAACCCCTTGATTCCTATGGCACCTACTGTAGTTATAGCCAACCATTTTCTGGGAGACTGGGGAATACAACTGCAGCCACAGTTCTGTCAATCAAAAGGGAGGGTCAGTGAAGGAAAGAGGTAACTGTGGTATATTCTAGGAGATGGCATTGATGAGCTGCTTCTGCTTCGGGTGGCAGATTGGAGGACTGGAGACAGAAAACTACATTTCCCAGTGCAGTTCACATAATGTTCTTATTTGTTGTCACATTCATGTGTGGCTACTGCAGAAACAAAACACCAGCATAAAAAAAGAACTATTTTAACATTTGCACCATGCACCCTTAGAAAAACATATCTTATGCCAGCGTTCCACCTGTTGTACACTCGGTTTAGTTTACATGCAACAAAACATCAAGGGGAGCATTGAGGTGCCTCAGTTCGATTCATTTGCATTGCCAAAGATACCACTGCAATATAGGCCTGTGTACAATGGTGTAGTTAAGAAAATGAAATTTGTGCACCAGAACCCTCTTGGCTCCTCTTTGGTGCCAGTGGTTTTATGTATATCCCTGTATGTTGCCTGCCCATTTTGTACAGTATATCCCAAGTTAAGTGCATAAGTCATGGTTCTGTTGTTCACATTCATTCCGATTCTGTTAACACTTTCAATGTTGTTTTTGAATGACAACTTTATTATTATTATTATTATGGTATGAGCAAACAAATCACAGAGCAGTAAGTAGTTTTATACATTTAGCACTGTTTGTAATTCAAACAGAGCACAACAATTATGTAGACAACCTCAGGAAAGTAGGGATCAGGCAGTGTGAGCAACCAGAAACAGCTGCCAGGGCTCAGAACACCAACAACCTCCAAATTCATTTGTAAGCCACGGCACATATGGCATATGAGATCTTACTCCCCCTGTTTGCACAAACTGTGTACAGTAAGCTGTAAAATGAACTGTGATAGCATTTCATCCACCAAATATAATTTACAAATGTGTGATATTTGATCTGATTGTAGTTTCTGTTGGTTACGAGTATGAATCCTGCTTGGATCTCATTCTTTGGGAAAAACGGACTGCCATCTTACAAGGTTATGAACTGGATGCTTCCAACATGGGTGGCTGGATGCTGGATAAACATCACGTTTTGGACATTCAAAATGGTAAGGAGTTTATACATCTTACATCTCAGAAATGGAACTACTTTATAGTGAGTCCTGTTTTCCTTTTAGGAAGTGACACCATCATTTAATGTGTGTTCTCCTGGCACTTCACTTATCAAACCCCAAGTTATACACCTTCATAGAAATGGACAGCTTAACTGGATAAGTCAGTTACTTTTAATCAATACAAAATAAATCAGAGGTGAGGCAACCACTGGTCATCTTAAAGAATTACTATTGACCACAAGTGTAACATCTTTGCTCCAGTTCTACTCTTTATCAGCCTGCCTCATCACATAAAGAATTTGCAATTCAAACTGTTTGGACCATGGAAATGAATTTTAGAAACTGGTTCTAAATCAGCCTCCATTTCCTACGTGTATGTAATAGAAACAAAACAAGGAGATTACTGTTCCTCCTTAGCCCTTCCCCCTGCTTGGATCATTAGGTTTCACTTTAAAGCAGCAGTATTTGTTAAAAAAACACATTTCATCATATAGTTT
This sequence comes from Neoceratodus forsteri, assembly GCA_016271365.2. Classification (NCBI taxonomy): domain Eukaryota; kingdom Metazoa; phylum Chordata; order Ceratodontiformes; family Ceratodontidae; genus Neoceratodus; species Neoceratodus forsteri. Next base: position 25,615,148 of record CM057453.1, read on the forward strand.
TGGGGGGTTTTCTTTTTGGGTAGTAATGCATTTCTTGCAAAGCCATCAATATAACTATTTTTTATTGTCAATGCATTTCACTCCTGAATGGAGTTATAGAGTTTGACAGATTTTAAAACTTCCTGCTCTCTGGTCTTGCAGACTTTAAACAAATTAAACATTTTGTTGTGCTGCTGTAATATTTACCATCAGCAATGCGTGCCCTCCTAATATACCCTCCATATGTAGCCAGTATTTAAAGTCAAACTGTAACCTCAAGGCATGGGATTTTTAAAAATTGCTTGTGATTGCCATTTTTAATGACTTAAGTCATTAATTATAAATTTGGTAATGAAAGCTGTTTTAGTTGGCCCAGTGGAGGAGCGATTGTGGTTCTGCCCCCATGCTGGCAACACAGTTCGGGAATGGACCAAGGTTGCTCGGTGGGATGGCCAAGTCAGGGAAGATCGAGCACCCGAAAGCAGCTCTCATTCCTCAGGGAAGGGAATCATCTGGTTCTGCTGCAGAGACTACCACCTGGTGGAGGCTGGGTGGCAGTGCAGTAGGACTGCATGAGTGGCAGGAAGGAAAAGATTCTGGGATTCCTATGGCTGGCAGCCCCCCCAGGCTCTTATATGTTTGGCACAGCTGGCCACCCACCCATTGGGTCCTGTGCAAGTGGGCATGTCGAGGGGAGAAAAACTACTACTAAAAAAAAATGATTCATTTTAAAAACATCTAGAAAAACACAAATACAGTGATGATCATGTTTATGTCAGGAAATATATTTCTGCTAAAAAATATTTTATAATGACGTTTTTTGCTAACAAATACAGCTGCTTTAACTCTCTTTCTATACCAATGTGTCCTCTAGCTCTGCATATTTCCTTAGACTTCTTATGTACTCCATTATTTTCTTATGTGACACCAATAATTACTCTTGGATATTATCCATACATTCACTGAAGTAGAGGTTTACAGTAGAAACTCTCGCCCCAAGAGTGAACATTCTTCCAGAAAGAAATCCACAGGGAATTGGGCTTATCTGTGGCAGGTCCCAATCTGTGACCATTCTCTGTCATCTGACTTATAGTACACTAATTCTTCAGCTCTAGTTAAAGGGACACTGTCAACCTGTTTTTCACCATATTATTTCTAGTTGAAACCCCCACATTTTATGATTGCTTACCTTCTCTAAAATTCAGTGATGTTGTTGTTTGTTTTGTCTGTCTCCTTGTTTAGTAGAACTGAAATGCATGGCAATGTGTGTTTTTAAACAACCATGTTTTGTTTACAGTCCTAGATCTGTTCTTACTGCATACTTTCTGAGCTTTAGACACACACTCAGACAGTGCATTCACTTATAACACAGCAGCCTCCTAAACTCCTACTGCATTATGAGGGTCTAGACTGTGTTGTGTGTGTTCCCAGTTGCAGGAAAGATGCAATTTGAGTTGATCAAGGAATGTAAACAAACTTGTTTTGGTGTGGTAACACCAGTATGTTAGGCAGTCTGTTTTTCACTTTTTTTAAGAAAAAAAAGAGTCAGAATCAAACTACCAGCTATATCAACAATCTTTACAGAATGTTGGCAATCATAAAATGTTTTTTTTTTAACTAGGGACACCTTGAGACCTAAAGGGATTGATAGTGTCCCGTTAAAAACAACTTGAAGTACTACTGCATCAACAAGCCTTCACCCATAATGTTCATAATTCTCTGATTTCTGATTGTTTACCATTTTTTTTATCAGGTAGGTAGATAGATGTTTATTTGTATACCATACCCAATTAAGTGTTCCAAGCACCAGTGCAATAGCATGCAGCAGGGAGAAAAGGTGCACCCTGCTCATTCACCAGAACCAATCATTCAGACAAAATAAACTCTAATTTTAAAATCATTCAGAAATATAAAATAAATAAATAGTAAGTCAGTGCAATATTTTTAAGGCATTAAATGAGACAGGAAATTATTTTTACATTGTTAACCTTTACAGGGCCGTGGACTGATATATCCATCCAGAACTCCAATATGTCCTAATTCTGTTGGCAGTCTAAGGGTTAACTACCCTTCCATCTTCCTTTCCATGCCAGTTATGTATTCTGATATACTTTAATAATCTATTTTTGGGGTGCCCTCAGAACGACATACAGTTGCACTCCCCTCACCAGCTACTGCTCTTTCTTTTCATATTTCTAAGACATTCCATAACATCAATAACTCCCATTCCATGCTATTCTTCTGAGTGCCCTGAAAAGGTGTTATTGCTGTCATAAAACGTTCAGGCAGTATGAAAGGAGAGAGCAGCAACTATTGAGGAGAGAGGGATTCGGGGTAGTTAGAATGGCAACAAAATTAGATTATTAATATAACAAAAAAAGATCAAAGACATATCACAGTACTGAGCAGACAATAAAACAACAACTGGAAGGCCTCTAGAGGTATAAAAACTGTTTCCTACCACCTTTAAAAGGCTTGACAGAATAAGAAATTCAATATAAGCTATTAAAATGGTGTAGGGTGGAGATCAGATGGATGTTTTATGTATACTTAGTCTAATCAATCTTTATTATTTATTACATTTTTTACCCTTTATCACTGTGATCTCAACTGGTTTCATAATTGGTTGATTTGTAGTCCTGGTCCTACTAACTGTCTGAAGTTGGGAGAGGACATCTGCGCAATTATTTATTTATGAATTATTGATGTTGTTAATTTATGCAGTGTTAATGCATTGCTTGTCGCTTTATCTGTACTATTTTTTTCTGGACTCAGATACACTCTGGTGCAGTGAACCTTGAATGGGAAAGACTAAAAAACATGAAACTCATCCATACCTAAATACTGTCTGGCAGTGGGGTATAATGCCCAAGGCTGCAGGTTGAGGGCATTGTTGGCTACTGTAGGAAGCATGTTCAACCCATGGGGCAATAGTTTTACACTCTGAGGGCCAGATATTCAAAGCTTTGCCCCTGGGCTAAGTTAGCACTGCCCGGCAGGCAAACTTAGCCCGGAGCACAAAACAAGCTATATTCAAAAGGAATAGCCTGGGAAAACAGCGTCTGAATGTAGCATGGGAATGAGGCCGGGCAAACTGGGCTGAGAGTGCAGGGCAAACTTAGCCCTGGAATAAGACAGCTCTGAATATAGCAACCAGGAAGTGCAGACCACAACAGCAACACAGTGCACAGCGACGTGAAGGTAGCTAGAGGCGACTTATGTGGCCAATGTGTGTCCCAGCAAATGCATGGACCCAGTACAGCTGCAGGGAGCAGCCTATGGGAAAGTACAGTGTGCAAAACAGTATAATATTCCCTGAACCATTTGCGCAGAGCTAACGCGTTTGCGTGGGATTAGCGCAGAGCTAAGCTGTTTTCCCGGTGCAAACACATTTGCCCGGTGCTAAACTTTGCCATATTCAAAAGTGACATGCAAATGAGCCTACTTAGATAGTCTCTGGGCAAACAGCCACATTAGCATCCCATTATGCCCTGATTTGCATGCAGTTTGCCCAGCATTACTGCAGGGTCCCACAGCTCCACCTGTAGGTCAGTCAGGCAATGCATGATGATAGCTGCAGGCTACATGTGAACAGTACAGCATAGCATAGCATATCATACCCCAGGGGTTAACACAGCATAGGCACAGGTGGTGGTGGTGCTGCATGCAACTGTCATATTGTAGGTCATGCTACAATGCACAGCAGACACTACAGTAGCAAGAGGGTTGGTAGTGTTAGGTACACAGCAATGCCTATGATATGTATGGCAGTGATGACCGCTGCACTGTACATAGTGACAGGCCCAGCTTGCAGGTAATTACTGACAGTGAACAGTACTGTTACACTGTTGTGTGATCCACAGATGCTGCACCTGTGGCATGGGATGCACACCGTTACATATACATGACCGGCTATGTGTGCTGTGGCATCTGTACAGTTGTATGGTATGTGGCCAGGGGCACGTAAGATCCGACAGGCACACAGGTGGTGGGGTATTCCCACTACTGGCCCATGTGCACTGCGTGATGTGTCCCAGTCTTGTGGCCACACCTGGGCTGTGGTGAGGTCTGGCCACCCGTACACCCTCGCCTCAATGGCCACCATGCCCACAGTGCAGCCTGTGTGTGCTGGCATCTGTTGGTCACCACAGACGTATGGTGTGCAGGTGTGTGCTGTATGGCCACACTACCATGATGTCACCTGTGGGCCTGATCACCCCTTACTGCCTGTGTATGGCTGGGGCCTGTGGCAGCTGTTGGCATCATGGTGGTGCCTTCAGTGAGCGGCATGTGTCCTCCATGTCTGGCAGCTTCTAAGTGTCATACTCGTATGTTAGGGTCATGCAAGCCACGCTAATGCCTCGCTAACACCGTACAAAGCAACAATGTCATGCAAAGCTGTTTGCCCAGGGTTAAGACCGGCTTTTCCTGGGCGGTAATTTGTACCACGCTATGGGTCATGCTAAGTCACGCTAAACACCTTGGCACGGCGCTAGTCACTGAATATATCATTGAGCCCATATTCATGTTTACTTTGCCCCTAGCATATCATTATGATTTGCCCAGCACTAATGCAGTTTGCGTGTGCTATTTGGCCTTTTGAATACAGCAAACCCATGTTAATCCTGCGTTAAATCCATGCAAACGTTTTTTATCCAACGCAAAGCTTTGAATATCTGGCCCCAAGTTGATAACTCCTGTCCATATTTGTTCAATCTGGTTTTAAGTTACAATCCTCTCCCTCCCTCCATATATATATATTATATATATATATATATGTGTGTATATATATATATATATATACACAGTATAGACATATATATATATTTATACAATAGGGGTGAGCATGTAACATTGACAATAAAAACATGTATTCTCACTGCAGTGGAATAACTCTGTGATGACATAGACACTGTGGGTTTATTTCCTGATAAACCCACAGTGTCTGCATCACCAGCAAATATACTCACAATGGTGATGTCACCAGAGTGAGGACAACCTTGCACTGGGCTCACTCCCTGTCCTCCTGCCCTATGAGTTCACCTAGCCCTCTAGTCTCTTCCCCCTTGTTGTCTTTTTTTCTCCAGTGTACCCGCTAGTGCCCCTTCCCCTGCTGGCACTTATTTTTTTAGCCCTGTTTGCACTGATCGAACCTGTTATGTATTTTGCTGTTCGCTACCGAATCCATCCTGTATGTACCACTCTGTATTTATCATGTGCCTAATCGTCTCTAATACTGTTAGCTACCTATTCAGTCCCTGTGAAGCCTGTTTTTTCTGTATGTTAATTTGACTCCTTTACTGTTCTTGTATGCATCTACCTTGTAACCCTCCCGGGTCGCACCTGAAAATAGGCACATGGCTGTCTAGTGTGGTTACCCAGTCAACAAAAGCAAATAAATAAATAAATCTACACTGCAGTCTGCATTTAATAGCTTCACAGTTTCTCTTTCTCACTGAATCCTGCAACTAACTCAATTAGCATTATAAAAGACAATCACCTCTGTCCCATAGTCATTCTGACAATCCCAGCACACTGCTGTGCTGCTCTAATCTTCAAACCAGCCTCCTTCATAAATCAGTTTCTCTTTCTGTGTGTAGACTGCAACAGTTTCTCTGTCTCAGTGAAGCCTGCAACTTACTGAATAAACAGACTGTTTCTCACTCCTAGCTGCAGGTAACACAGTTATCATTGCAAATCACATGCACCTGTTTCTCATAGTGTCTAACAGTCTCAGCCCATTCAGAAACACTTACACACACAAACAGTGCTGTCATTATAGCCTAGAGTTTAGAGTAACAAGCAATGAACAAGCTTCCTACATCCAGCAGCCCAGACCAGTGTTTGATTCTCACAACTTCCATTTCAATACTGTGTGACTTTGAACAAATCACTTAACTTCCCAGTGCTCCCAGATCCCCCTAAAAACTTACCCAATTATCAAAATAAAGTAAACAGGGAGAGAACACAGAAAAAAATGTTCCTGAAGGGTAGTAGCCCTATTGTATAAATCGCACACATAATGTGCGACTTGTGGAATATGGCAAACATTTGCACAAGTGCAGAATGAACTGCAATATCACTCGTGCCTTCGACACTTGTGATATTATCACAGTTCACTGTGCACTCATGCAAATATTTTCCATATCCCACAGTCACCCATCATGTATCCCCCTATATATATTCTTTGCAAAAACTTCATTAATGCACTGGTTAGGGTTGAGCTGACTAAAGTAGAGAAATGTGTTGTTGGGGTTTCCAACCCTAGCACCCCACCTCCACCACTCATCAGACAGCAACAGGAAAAGCCATTACTGTTTCACCTCTCCTGTGTTTTTACTAATTAGGCATGGGGTGTGTCTTGGGGTTGTCAGCCCTAACGCTCACCCCATTCAACCACGAAAGAAGCTGAGATGTGTAGAGTATATGAGAATACAGTGAGCATTAAGGCTGACAACCCCAAGGCACACGCCATGCCCAATTAGCAAAGACGCAGGAGAGGTGAAACAGTAATGTTTTTTCCTGTTGCTGTCTGGTGGGTGGTGGTGGAGGGGTGTTAGGGTTGGAAACCCTAACACCACATTTCCCTACTTTTGTCAGTTCAACCCTAACAAGTGCATTAATAAAGTTTTTGCAAAGAATTTCCTTACTTTTTAAAACAGTATAATTGTATCCAGTGAGAAACAGTTGATTGTAGTGGATACACAGTCCTTAAAATTTTAAAATCTCCTGTGGATTCCAGAGAAAACACAAAGCTATTCAAAAATAGATGTGTTAATTTCAGTTCAAGTGGTTCCTATTCCTGTTGTTGTTTCTCCATTGGGCCCACTTCTGGTTATTGATGTTCTCTTATACTGTTCTTTAACCCAGTCCAAAGTAGCCTCCAGGGACATGTCCATAAACAAAACTGGTCTCCAGTAAATGAAATATAATAAATTAAATGATTAGACTAAATACTTTAATCCAAGTTTATACTTCCAACCAGATAAATACTGTATATTCATAAAACAGAACTTTTGCTTTACTTTTTAATCCTTTGCTTTTATCCTTTGCCAATGTAGTGAATAATAAGTTCTTCTAATTAGATTATATTACATTTCTATTTGAAACACTTAAAATATTGCTAGATAAACTTGGCAAACTCACAAGGCCCAAATATAGATATTTATTTCTTTACATACTTTAAATAAATTCATACTTTTAATAAATTCATAGAAGCAGGGTGCAGCAGGAGATGTAGCCATTTAATAACTGTGGGTGAATCCCCAAGCGTCAAAGCTTCTCCACAGCATCAAACACGTTACTCACAAAGAGTGTTTCAAAATCTTTGAAGCTTCCAGGTGTGAGGAGCACTTAGCTGCAGCTTCCAAGTCACCTTAGCTAATTGCTCATGAGTTTACAACTTCAACTGGTGTGTGTTTCTAAATAAATCCAACATGATCCCCAAAGCTTAGTATAAAATGTTGCACTTTGTGCTACTCCCAAGAACTTAGGTCAGTTCATGTACAAAAGGTGACCATCACACTTACAAGGGCTCCAACACTCACACCATGTTGCCTTATCTGGGGATTAAAAAACCTGTTGTTCAGTGTCGTGAAGATTTCTAATATCAAGTAAATTGAGGTAGCTAAATTCCCTGGTGGTGCCCATGCTTATGAATTGGCCTAATTAATTGAAGGTCTGTTTAAAGAGGACTGGAAATGATATGCTAAGATTATACTTGTTAATCGGTACTCAAACATACTCTCGGAGTAACCCTGAGTTTTTGATTAATAAAGTGATGCAAGCCAAATAATGGTTTCTGATGTTATTTTTTTAATGTGTTAAAACCAAAATGGCTGCTCATGTTTACTATGAGATACATTTTTTTTGAGTTGGTTTTTCAGAGCATACCACTGAGTTCCATGACATGATTGTCAGTCTCCATTTTCCCTGCTCTGCATCTTAATCTGGTCCCGCTTTTATCTGTTTCTCTTGGGGTGGCAACAACAAAATGAGAACATGGATTTTCTTCAGTTCTGCCACTTCTGCCTTGGTCTACCTCAGTACCCAATCAGCCTTCACACCTGAAGAGCAGCCTGGGTTGGAAAGAAATAAGCTCTGTTATCTTCCAAATTTTCTACCACTCACTGATACATTTTTTTTTTTTTTTTTACAAATAAATAGTCTATCATTTTTTTAGGGTACACCTGGACCACTAACAAGATACATTTCTGTATCATGACAAACTGCTATGGTCAGTAAGACATTGTTACACATGGAGGTCAGTAAGACGTTGTAACACATGGAGGTCAGTTTGCTTACATGGAGCACTGATCAAGTGCATGAAACATAATACAGTTTCTACCTCATAACACCCATTGATTTCTGCTCAAACCTGGCAGATCTGGGGGTGTGGGGGGGATCATACTGTGTTACATAGAAACATAGACTTTGACGGCAGATAAGGACCACTTGGCCCACCCAGTCTGCCCATTTCCCTTCCTATTGGATAAGCTGCAGATTCTAGTTAACCAACAGCCTACTTCCTGCAACCCCCCACTACAATTGCCTTATGTCTGTCCCATGCATGTTTGAATTCCCCCACTGTTTTAGACCCAACAACCACCCCAGGAAGGCGGTTCCATGCATCCACCACTCTCTCTGTGAAAAAAAATTTCCTCACATTACCCCTGAGCCGTCCCCCCTCTATCTTTAAATTGTGCCCCCTTGTTCTTACACATCTCTTTTTCTGAAAGATGCTACCCTCCTGGACTTTGTTGATTCCCTTGAGGTACTTAAAAGTTTCTATCATGTCCCCCATCCCTCCTTTCATCAAGGTATACATATTAAGCTCTCTCAGTCTCTCTTCATATGGTTTCTGCTGCAGACCCTGCACCATTTTAGTTGCCCTCCTCTGGACTGCTTCCATCCTGTCTATGTCCTTGCATAGATGGGGTCTCCAAAACTGCACACAGTATTCCAGATGGGGTCTCACCAACTGTCTGTACAGAGGGATAACCACTTCCCTTTTTCTACTTGTGATGCCCCATCCTATGCATCCCAGTATCCCCTGGCTCTCCTTACTGACTTCTCACATTGCTTACCCACCTTTAGGTCATCTGATATGACTACCCCCAAGTCCCTTTCCATTTTTGTTGTTGTTAGTACCTCCCCTGCTATTGTGTACTCTTCTCCTGGGTTTTTGTTTCCCAGGTGCATTACCTTGCACTTCTTTGCATTGAATCTAAGTTGCCATATGTCTGACCATTCCTCCAACCTTGCCAAATCCTGTTCTCATCCTTTCTACCCCTCTCTGTGTACCAACTCTGTTACAGATCTTTGTGTCATCTGCAAGAGGCATACCTTTCCTCCAGATCCTCTGCAATGTCACCTATAAAGATGTTAAAGAGGACTGGACCCAGTACTGAGCCCTGAGGTACTCCACTAGTAACCCCCCTTTCTTGAATGTGTTCCATTCACTATTACCTTCTGTGTCCTGTTGTGCAGCCAGTTTGCTACCCAGGCTACCACCCTGGAACCCACTCCCAGGCTGGCTAACTTGATTATTAGTCTTTTGTGCGGGACTGTGTCAAATGCCTTGCTAAAGTCTAGGTAGGCCATATCCACAGCCCCTCCCTGGTCTATTACTTTGGTCACCCAGTCAAAGAAATCAATTAGATTCATCTGACATGACCTTCCTGCTGTAAATCCATGCTGCTTTGGGTCCTGTGCCCCGCTGGCCTGTAGGTACTCAACAATTCTTTCTTTCAGAAGTGATTCCATCATTTTCCCTACCACTGAGGTCAAACTTACAGGTCTGTAGTTTCCTGCTTCTGTCTTGCTCCCACTTTTGTGAAGGGGAATCACATCTGCCCTCCTCCAGTCCTCCGGTACTACCCCATCCTCCCTTGATTTGTTAAAAAGTGTGGTCAGTGGTGTCACTAGGTCCTCCCTTAGTTCTTTTAGGATTCTTGGATGAATCCCGTCAGGGCCCCATTGCTTTGCCCACCTTGAGTTTTAGGAGTTCTTTCAGTACTCTTTCTTCTGTAAATGGACTGGTGTCAACCCCCCTACCCAGAGTGCTTCTATTGTCTGGTTTAGGTAACTCCTCCTCATCTTCTTTTGTGAATACTGAGCAAAAGTATTCATTCAGTATCTCTGCCTTTTCACTGTCTCCCTCTGCCCATCTCCCCTCTCCTTTATTAATCTTCATTATTCCTCCTTTAACCTTTCTATGCTCCCTAATGTACCTATAGAAGGTTTTGTCCCCCTTCTTAACTGAGTCAGCTATTTTTTCCTTGGTTTGGGCCTTTGCTATTCTGACTGCTTTACCCACTTCTTTCTGTTTTAATTGATACAGTTCCATGTAGTGCTCCTTCTGTGATTCCTTATACTTTTTGAATGCAGCCTTTTTCTCCTTAACCTTCCCTGCCACCTCTTTTGAGAACCATAGTGGTTTTTTACTCTGCTTTGTTTTCTTTATTTGTTTCACACAAAGGCTCGTTGCCTCTATGATAGCAGTTTTGATTTTTCTCCATTGTACTTCCACCCCTCCTTTTTGGCCATTTGCTAGTGCATTCCTCAGGTATTCACCCATTTTGCCAAAGTCAGCCCTTCTAAAGTCCAGTATCCTTGTTTTTGTATGGCTTGTCTCCATGGTTGTGCTTATTGTGAAGCACACTGTGCAGTGGTCACTTGTTCCCAGATGTCTACTGACTTCTAACTTTGTGATCCTCTCTCCATTTGAGAGTACCATTTCTAGTATTGCTCCCTCCCGAGTGGGTTCCAACACTAGCTGTCTAAGGCCTGCCCCCTGCAGGGCATTGAGAATGACCCTGCTCTTGGATGTGGCTGCAGTACATGTCATCCAGTTAACATCTGACATATTCAGGTCCCCCATCAACAGTATCTCCCCCTTTTCAGCCATTCTGAGAATGTCCTCCATCATTTTCTTGTCCGTTTCCTCCCCTTGAGACGGGGGTCTGTATACAACCCCTGTGCGGATTGTGATGCCATTCCCTGTCTCCAAGGTGACCCAGAGTGCCTCTTGTCCTGCCGCTTTATTTTTTACTTCTATAGCTTTGATCCCTTCCCTTACGTATAGAGCTACTCCACCTCCTCTTTTACCCTCCCCTGTCCCTCCTGTAGACTGTGTACCCCGATATGTTGACATCCCAGTCATGGTTCTCCATGTACCATGTTTCCATGACTACCACAATATCCAATTTTTCATCTTCCAACAGGGCTACTAGCTCAGGAAGCTTGTTTCCCAGACTATGGGCATTGGTACTCATTGCCCTCCATTTAATGTTGGCTTTATCCTTTTTTCCCCCATCCCTGCTCTTATTGCCCTTGTCTATTTTTCCATTTACCCCTGTCCTGCCCTCTGCTGAGCTCTGTACCTCAGTGTTTACCTCACAACCTGCCATGTTTTGTGGGGGGAGGCTTGAAATTTCCTGCCTCTTTACATCACCTCCCCCCTTGGCTAGTTTAAAAGCTTGCAAAGGAAGCATTTAAACCTGTCACTTAGGAGCTTGGTTCCCTTTGTGGACAGATGCAGACCATCATGCCAGTATAGACCTTCATCTCTCCAGGTGTACCCCCAGTCCCCAATGAAGCCAAAGCCCTGTGCTCTGCACCAGTTTTGCAACCATTCATTAAACTGCATGGTGTGCAGTACCCCTAGCCTCACCCCTGCCATGGACTGGCAGCACCTCTGAGAAGGTAACCGTGCTTGCTACCTGTCTGAGGCCCCTCCCCAACTCCACAAATTCATCCTGCACTGCACTGATTCCATGCCTAGCTAGGTCATTTGTCCCAAGGTGGACAATAATATCTAGTTCCCTCTCCTGTGATGCTGCTTCTGCAATTGTGAGGATTCGCTTCTTGTCCCTCCAAGCCATGGTACCAGGCAGGCACCTTACTTCCCTCTCCTCTCCTCTCCCTTCCCCAGTTCTACCCCCCTAACAATTGAGTCCCCTATCAGAAGCTGTTTCCTTCCCCTGTGGTATCCCTTGCCACCCTTTTGTGGGTCTCCCTTGTGGATGTCTTCAGCATTCTTGTTGGTCTCCACTGAGGGTGCCATCATAGAGGAACCTTGCTCTGCCAGACTGGCGAATGATTTGTGTAGAGGTACAACTAGGGGGCTCCGCCTCTGTTCCACCACCCGTACCCTCCCAGAACCCACTGTGGTCCAACTGCTCTTCATACTTGTTATGGTCACATGCACATGATCAGTACTGCCCGTAAGCAGACTGACCTCCATGGGTTACATTTTACTCACCATAGCAGTTTATGTCACGATATAGTAATTTTCTTGTTAGTAATCCAAGCATACCCTAACAAAAAAAAAGACCAAACTATTTATTTATTTGAAAAACATCAGAGATTAACAGAGTTTACACTTGGAGTAATCAGACTGAGCGCCACAGGTTACAACTTTTCTGTAAGACAGGTTGATTATGAAACAGCAAGTCGCTAATTAGAAATCACAGTGTACTATAAAAAAATGACCACATAGACTCTGTGCTATATATTTACTACCACAATGTTTTGTCCACGCTTATTAGAGTGCCATCAACAATTCTGAAAATGCAATACATGGCCTCCATATGCTCAAGTTCAAATTTTTTGAATACACTGCACCAGGGACCTGAGATTGAATCCCAGCTCCAGACTCCCTGCAGTTGTGCTGTACTGTCCCATGCTGACAGACAATGACTCCATGTTCATAGTTCAGTAACCAGGCAGACTGCCTGTTTGGGTGACATGTCATGACCTGGCGCTGTCTCAATAAATAATGTCAGAAAGAAAACTGTGAAAAATAATGTTAATTCAGGAACATCCCAAATGTTTAATTACTGTTGCGTGTTTAAATGAATCTGGGACAGTATTAAAAAATGAAAATTTGTGTATGATGTGCATAGAACAAGTATGCTGAGTTACACCGCAGTCTGCCAACACATGATCCCCAGATGCAGTCTAATTGCAACTTAGCACAACCTGTGAAGACATTTTTTTGGGGGTCGGAGCAAAGTTCTCCCAGTCATGGCAGACCCATTTTGATTGAATCCCGATGCAAGGTTCATCCCTGATTAACTTGGTACTGTTCCCAAAACTCCTATTTGCATAGCATTTATTTATTTAATATTTATTTAGTATCTACTGTTGTAATGTGCTTCTGTATGGGTATAAACCTTACAGTCACAAGAAAAGTAATGAAATAAAATACGATAAATAACCACTGTGGCACCGTTCACCTCACATCTGCTTCCCTAAATTCAGGAAGGCAAAGGTGCCGTGACAGAAAACCACAGCAATAGAGACAAAAAGAGACAATAATAAAAATAAAAAGTACGGGAGAAGACTGTGCAAGTAAAAAAACAGGAGTAGATGAGAAACTGCAGCATTTATGTAGTGCAGCTGCAGATTTTCATAAATGATGACAATACCTAAGCTTGGCAAATGAGACACATTTGCATTGCTTCATCTTTGTGTACATTAAAATACAGCATTTAGGAAAGAACAGCCTACAGATGCATCAACTTGCCTCCATAAATGGAGTTATTGTTATCCTGCACCAAACATTGATAGACCTCCCTCCCAAAAAAATTATGGCATTGAGTCCATCTCTCCCCCCCCCCCAACATTTAAAAAATTTGGTTTCAGCAGATCACAGTTGATGCATGATTAGTAAGCTAGATTAGATACATGTCTGTATTGTTCTGACATCATGCACATTAAAAACTTAGCAAGGGGGAAAAAAGAGGAGAGTACGGCTGCAGCTCCCTGTATTCTCCAGGTAATAAGTAGCAACACTTGTGACAGTAAAATTGTTTTAAACACTTCTGGAAGTTTTGTTTTTCAGCACTATTCCTAGAGTTTATATTTAAAATTGTGATTGGCATAACTAATGGGCACACAATGATACATTTGACATCAGTATGAGTTTGATTTTGTAAAAACACACTAAAATGAATTAAACAATATTTTTTACACACCGTTAGGTAAATGAGTAAAATGACATGCATTCCGAAAATGTATGAAAACGAGAAGTGGCAAACAAAAGAAAAAAACACTTTAGATGGATCAAATCGAATTATGCTACTAGTAGTGAAATACAATCACTTGAAAATCACCTTGAGAAGTGATCCTGTAGTATAGACAGCCCTGTCTCAAGATCATTCTCGAAACTAATGTCTCGAGCTCACAAATTGCCCATCAGCATCATGAAAAACAGACCTGCACGTCTTTATTTCATTCATTGACAATCACAGAACACAATATTTCAGTACAACTGTATGTCAGTTATTATTCACTGCTACCTTGTTGCTCTCACTCTCCCTGCTGCAAATTATGTCTTGGAAAAAAAATGGAATACACAGAACACCAACATTCTATATCAGTAATTCCTATACCTAAATTTGAAGGCAAATAGATAATAAACTGAGAATAATCTTAGGCTATATGATGCTGGCGAATGCAACTTGCTGCACGTCAGTGTTACCGATATTTTTTTTTTTTTTTACTACAGATCTCCTTATTCTGTCACCTATATCAACTCATTTATCAGTCTGCAAACATATAAAAATTAATATCAAATCAATTAATCTAAAACAACACTCCAGCAGATTTTCTAATGTCAGTATAGCAATGACATTATATTAACAAGAACAGAATATATAAATGGCAGTGGCTCTGTGTTGTTTGCAATGATAAAAGAACTGCCATTAGGCAAAAATAATAATCTTCATCTTTCTCATTGTTTTTAAAATAGATCAAAGCAGGAGAATAACCCTTTATATATTAAATTACATAAAAGGGATCTGAATTCGAGGAAAGACCAAGCTAGCACATACCCACTGTTCAGCGTGCTGTTGTGGCAGCATACGTATTTTGTGACTTGAGTCCTTAATTACAAAATTAAAAAAAAATGTTTTCATACAACGGATTTTTCTCATTCAAACACCAGTGGACACTGTAATTGTTTTCTTGTTGTGAAGATGCTAAGTTGAAACACACAAGGTTGGTAAATTTCTCCTCTAAGGAATACTGCTGCTTTAAGCAAGGCTACATTTTATTTTAAGCCGAAGGAGCATGTGTTTGCATCTTCAAGGGGGGGGTGATTGGAGGGTGGGGTTGCCACTTGACAGTAGGGAAAGGATATTCCCATGATGAAACAGAATCCTTTTTCATGACTCGTCATATAAAAAATAATCTTTTTTCATGTCACAAGCCACAAAAAAAGATAATCTAGAAAAAACAATTGAACAACATTTTTTCAACAGATAAGTGCAGAATTCAGCTGATGGAGTCCCAATAAGCAAGCTATATGTGTTGGTTTCTACTCAATGCATAATAGTTTTAAGTTATTTGATTTTGTTTCACTCACTAACTGTAAAACAGATTGGCAGCAGCATGAAAAAAAAAGAGTTCTCATTTGCAAAAAAGGATTACCATTTGCAACAAAAGATCCTTTTTTTCGAGTAGGACATCTAATTGCTCCCATTGAAAATAATGGGAATTTTTAAAATTTAATAACTTTGGAACAGATTAATATTTTTTCACCAAATCTTCAAAACACACATCTGTGACCCAAGACCTTTGTACCCTAATAGTTTCAGACCACAATTCCCAGCCATTTGTGCACAGTGGCGTGACAAAGAATTTCACCAAAAATGGTAATTTTCACATTTTTTGACACTCCGTATCTCTGCACCCACACATCCAACCAGAATGAAACTTGCCACATCATGAGATCTTTGGTCCCTGATGGCACATGCAGATAATATGCTGACTCAGTATATGCAGCTTATTTTCAAGAGCACCTTTCCCAGTCCTTTTTACTTTCATGCATAAATTACTTCTTGCATTGATTCTAGAATTGTATTTCATTACTCTCTGCATAGTTTTTGCATTCTGAGCTGCTAAAAACTGCAGGGTATACCCGAAGCTGTATAGCAAGCCTGGTGTTGCTGTGGATCCAGGGCTGTACTGCTGACATCACAATAGGGCAGAGGAGTGACTCACACTGTGTAATGCAGTCACAGCAGTTTTCAAGGGAAAACTACTACTACTCAATGTACATAGTGAGTTTTCCCCCATTCCCCAAGACAACCTCTTAGCAGTGCATTATACCAAAATCCAAATTCCTTGTCAGTATGTTTTTTGTAAAATTGACTTGTGTGTGAGTCACTCCTCTGCCATATAGTAATGTGAGTAGTACAACCCTTGGTCTACAGAAACACCAGACTTGCTACAGAATGGGTGCCTTACTGTATTGGAGTCTACCTCTCCACATGCTAATAGTAAGCAACTGTAAAAAATTGACAATTTTGGTCCAGCTTCAGTTCAGACCCTCTGTCTTTGGTTCAGCATTCTCTCTTTGCACAAAGACGCCTTAGGTGTCTGGTACAGTAGTCATACTGTATGTCTGTTATCCTTTGAGTGAAAACATTCTACATAATCTGGGTACTTTAACTCCTAGTTTCCATACATTTAGATTATGTCCACTTTTTCGAACCCTTTACTAAATGAAGCACAGTAAACAATTTTCAGATTTGTTAATCTCCTTCATGAGTCAATTGAACATTCAGAAATATCAGTCATTAGTTTAGCCATACAAGGCCAGATTAATGGCTAGCAAACTTATCAGGACTCAGAAAGCAACTTAAAGATTCTGTATGGCTTTTTTATGGGAATTGGAACTGTGGTGAGAATTGTAATTAAGTTCTGTATTTCATTTTGAAGAACACATGGTATCAGTGATTTATGTTATACAGAAAAACAGAACTGTCCCATTGCTGCTGTACTCAGCAAGAATCACTGATGTTAGTGTTGGCCTAGATTGCATAGTAACAGCAACAGAAAGGCATTTGTTTCACTAAAACAGATAATTTACAACAATGGTTCTTGAGTACATACATAATGTAATTCTGCATTCAACAGCAATTGAAGGTCTTGAGTGTACTGATAATCAAGACTTCTAGACACAAAAGGTGTCAGTTGTGTCCCTTTCATGATATCTGCAAGCCATTTCTGACTGGGTTGCATCGCTTATGAGACCATCACTTTGCTTAAACAGCTGAGTTCTGTAATTTTCATAATATGAATCCTACAAGTCAGCATATAGCATTATTGCACCTGATTTATTCTGTCATTACTTTGAAAAATTGATACCTCACAACTCTCCTCTATTATCTTCAAATGGAATGTTGAACAATATTTCATCTTCATTAGAATATTTATTGCAGCACTTCAGGGTGCCCGTACAAACACCTGTCACTGTCCACACTCCCGTTGGAATGAATTTCCCTGGCTCATCCAGCTTGTCATTACAACTAATCACTTCGTTTATTCAATTAGACACATGTCATTTTGGAAAAGTCGCTGCCCGTCAAGCTCTGCTCCTTAACATAATTTAAAGCCCAGATCAATTCACCTTCTCAGGCAAGACTGCCACACATCACCTTATTTTTTTTTTTTTCAGAATCATGCCAGCTTCAAAAAGTTCAATCACTTTTTAGTCTCTGTTTCTCTCTGCACAATGCTTCTCCCTCAACTGAACTACAGTATATCCTCATCTAAGGAATAAGTAGCTGTTGTTCCTACGCTTCCACACATTACTGTTGTTTGTAAGAGAACTTACATTTTTATATATTCATATATTTTAACTACACCAGTGTGAATAAAGTACTCCAAATAAAGAGCATTTTTGTTGAAGACAAAGCCAACATATCACAAACATAAAGAACAATTCGCAAGAGCCCATTTCCCTCACCCCTCCTGTGATGGCAGTAGCACCAAGAAATAGGCACAAAATGTTTCAGCTCATAAAGACCTTATTGGTTATTATTCTCCATATTTCTCATTTGCCACATTTTAATGGATGTGAAATTTGCAAAATACCTATTACACAACTCTCAGTTTATAGCCACTATTTGTTGACATTTGACCTTTAGCATAAAATAGTGCCTATTTTGTTGTTTAGCATTGGTTGCTCAGATAACTAAATAGGTAGATATAGCAAAAACACATAATAGTCACGTTCAGTGTCAGTGGCTCAGTAGGTAGCACACTCGCCTCTGAGGCCGGGAGATCAGAGGGCTATGGGTTCAGTTCCCACATCTGGCACTTGGGTTACTATCCCAGTACTGACACTGTAGTGCAGCATGAGAGTGGTGCTGCACTTCTGAGGTGCCATCTTTTGGATGAGACGTTAAACCGAGGTCCCATCTGCCTGGACTGGTGGTAGTTCAGGTGGATGTTAAAGATCCCATGGCACTTATCGAAAAGAGTAGGGGAATTTCCCTCATTCACTAAAAATACCACCAACAGCTTAATCTGGTTCAAGGTCAGTTGGCATTCATCTGTATCTCCCTCCTCTGGGTCGTGCCTGAAAATAGGCAGGATTTGTCTAGTGCACTTACCCGGTCAACAAAAACTAAATAAATAAAATAAAATTCAGCATAAGCTCTTCCACTGGAAAGTCATTAATAAACAGAAACTGTATCTTAAAATAATTCAAAGTGCGTAATGCTAGTGGACCTAAAATAGAGAGAATGCAATTAAAGTGCCAGGTGTTTCACGAATTTTAGTATTGCACTTAAAAATGAAATCAAGTTCTAAAGTGATTTAGGCTTGTAAATCCATATAGAGGAGACCACAGGAGCAGTCCTGCACATGTGACAAAGGTGCTCTATTCGTTTCTTAATTAGTGTTTTTAAGCAAATGATTCTAACATCCAACCTGCCTGTGTGGGTTAGACACGCAATTTTTTCAAATCAGGTGTATACCTCCCTCCTCCTGTTAATAACAGCAACCATCTGTAAAAAGCTCCAAACAATGTGAAAGCTGTACAAGAGAAACAGGGTTAGAACCTCATGATACTCACAGATGACGGTCTCCTATCTCCTACATAGTCAGATCTCACACTCAGATTTATCAGACTCATTGGAAAGTAAGCCAAAATAAATCCAAAAGAGAGACCACACAGTAAACTGAAAATGCCAAGACAAACCTTGTACAGAAGGTGTGCAGATCAAGGACATGCAAATGTGGTGACATTTCGATAAACACCCCCTTCCTCAGACCTGAGGTATAGCCTCGATTTGCAAAAAAGAGTGTTATTTCTAACCCCAATAAGGTTCTAGTTATCGCAATGGAATAGTGAACCAATCAGAGAGCAGATTTCACAATGCTGACAACATCACGATGCTTAGTGCACCACTGAAGCCAGCTGTTAAAATCAAAGAAAAACACATACATTTTCAAACATACTGCAGCTATAACTTGTAAACTACTGTTGTAGATAGTGAATATACAATAACCTGACAAAAAATAGGCAATTTATTGTCACCTGTGAGTGGGCAGGACTTCCATAACTTACTCACAAATCTGCCACTCGTGAGTTATTGTCCTACCACCTCACACTTGAAAGAGCACCTTTCATGATGGTACAAAAAGTTACAGCTTGTAGTCATGATATGCAGTACTAGACCTGAAAGGGTGTATGCATTTGTTATTTCTGGCCAAGATTTACTCTGCCTGCCATAATTTGGATTTGTTTTTGAGCCCTGCTGCACTTGTCTTTGCTGTTCAGATGCTGGGCTTCTGGCTCCTGATGATATCGCTATAGAACAGAGGAGTGACTCACACTGTACAGTAGCAATTTTACAAGGGAAAACTACCTGTACTCAATGTACATACTGTGTTCCTCCTTGCCCAAGACACCCTGTTAGCAATGCATTATGCCAAAATCCAAATGCCTTGTCAGTATGAGTATTGTTTTCGTAAAATTGACTTACTTTTTGCCTCTGTAACAAAGCACAGGGATTGCGAGAAGATAGTTGCTGTCAGCACCTTTCCCAGTCTTTTTGACTTTCATGCATAAATTACCCCATTTTGTGATAGACAGGACATGAAACTTACAAGAACAGGAGGCAGAGTTTCAACTGCTAGGAAAATGCATCTTATAAAAGAGAGCAATATTTTGTTGATAGAGATTGAGATTTAAAGAGCACCTTTCCCAGTCCTTTTGGCTTTCATGCATAAATTACCCCTTCTTGCATTGATTCTGGAATTGCATTTCATTACTGTCCTCCACAGTTAGTTTTTGCATTCTGAGCTGCTAAAAACTGCAGGGTGTACCAGAGCTTAGACTACTGTACAGTATGTCACTCAACCCGCCAAATCATGCTGTTAATTCACAACAATGTCAAACCACTGCAAGGCATTGAAACAAGCCATGACACATAATTTCCATACTTAGCCATCAAAAGCCTCCTTAAATAGAAAGGTTTTCAAACTTTCCTTAAAGGCAGCTACACAGGGAGCAAACATGATGTTTAAACACAGGACTCATTCCTAGACCCTGGACTGCTGCTGAAAAAGCCTTGTTGCCTGGCAGAGGGAGTCAGAAGAAGCTCCTGGACTGCAAGATAGAGAAACTTACTAGGGTGGCTCCAGGTCAGGAGGGCCAAGATTTTGGTGGGACCTAGTCCATAGTAAACTTTATGCAGTATGCAAGGCCCCTGAAATACTGCGGTTGTGGAATTTGCAGCAGAATTTACATCATGCCACAGAACATATATAGTGCTGCAGAATTCATTGTTTTTGGTGAATTTTCATATAAATATACTGTTTTTCCATAGCGTCAGGCTTTCTTTCCTGCCTCGTTTATCCTGAAGCCCCTCCTCTATGCTCAGCATATGATGTCATCGATGACATCACATCATATTTAGCCAATGACAGGACTGCATTCTGCCAGAGAAATGAATAAAGCATGCCACAGAAATCAGAAAATGCTGCTGCAGAAGTCAAGGAGCCCTGCCGCAGAAATCAGAAAATTCTGCTGCAGAACACCAGGGGCCCTGGCAGTATGTAAGCAATTCAACTGATCAAGTGGCAGCTAGTACACATTCCTCAATAATGGGAAACATGGTATTTCAATCCACTTCTTATGGATGCTTTTGCAACCTAATCACATATTTTTTACTGGGTCATTATGGAACTAGACAGTGGCCACCCAGTGGACCTCCTTTACTTAGATTCCAATAAGGCCTTTGAATCAGTGCCGCACAATCACCTGCTGAAAAAGTTGGAGGACCTGGGTGCAGCCAAGTGCATAGTCAGTTGGGTAGGTAATTGGCTTAGGAACAGAAAACAGAGAGTAGTAGTCAATGGGATGAGGTCTGATGAAGGTGCAACCACTAGTGGTGTGCCCCAAGGCTCAGTGTTGGGGCCAGTCCTGTTTAATGCCTTTATCAGTGACATCAACATAGGTACTCTGGGCAAAACTGCCCTATTTGCAGATAATACCAAGTTAGGAGGAAGGGGTGATAGTGAGGAGGTGGTTAAGGACCTACAAAAAGATCTACAGAGACTGGAAAGATGAACCAGCTGAAGTTCAATGCAAAGAAATGTAAGGTGATGCATTTGGGTAAAGGGAACCCAAGGACAGAGTACCACCTCAACGGAGTCCAGCTCAGCGCCACGCAGGAAGAATGGGACCTAGGTGTCATCATAAGCAGCACCCTTAAATAGACAAGCCAATGCAAAAAAGCTTATAACAAGCTCAACAAAATGCTGGGGTGAATAGGGAGGGGATTTGACAGCAGGAGGAAGGAGGTAATACTGACACTCTACTGGTCCCTGGTAAGGCCCCATCTGGAGTACTGTGTCCAGTTCTGGAGTCCACATCTGAAATAGGATAAAACAGGTTTGGAGGCTGTTCAGGGAAGAGTGACCAAAATGATCCAGGGCCTTCAAAGGCACTCACATGAGGAGCATCTGGAAGCATTAAATATGTTTTCACTGGAGACTAGGAGGAAGAGGGGGAGACATGCTTGAAACATACAGGTTCCTGAGAGGAATAAATAAGGTGCCATCCTCAGACCTGTTCAGCAGAGTCTTCAACTGTAACACTAGAGGATACGACTGGAAGTTGAGGGGGGAGGCTTCAAGAGGAAGTTTAGGAAACACTATTTTACAGAAAGAGTTGTGGAGCAATGGAATAAACTGCTAGCTGAGGTAGTGTAAGCAAAGTCTGTGACATCATTCAAGCTGGGGTGGGACAAGGCTAAAGCATGATCAAAAGCAACAGGAGAGCAGTAGGAAGCATTAGGCAGAAGGAGATTAGGTTCTGGGATCTGAGAAGGTTCAAGAAACACATGGGCAGACTAGATGGACCCTTGGTCTCCTTCTGCCATCTTTTTTTTTTCCTATGTTTCTGTGTTTGTCTTGAGAAAGTGGAGATGAGAGAAGGGAATAAAGGGATATGGTGAGAATGTAGAAAGGTGACACTAAGAATAATCAAAATGGGATTTTCCTGTTTAGACCAAATAGTATTTCCGCTTCCCAAAATTCACATGTCATATTCTTATGGCTGCCCCTCCCTTGTCCTCTCTGTCCAGCGGCCCCCTCAACTGGATGACAACTATGTTTTTCCATACAGTCCTTAAAGTGTTTAAATCAGTGCAGTCCCCTTCTGATGTCTCATTAGCTTATGTATCACCCAAGCTGTCTTAGAAGTGTCAATATGGCTGTGGCAAAAGAGCAGAATTAAGAATGCAAAAAAATAGGATGACTCGGTGACTTGGCAATGGTGCTACCACACACCATGCTGGCAACCTGAGCCTGGAGCATATTTGAGTGTCTGGCGGATGACTGTGAAGGGAGAGGATCGAGCATCCAAGGGGCAAGTCTTCTCCTGAGAGGGGAGGATTGTCACTCTGCTTTCCAACTGTTCCCAGGTGTTGGCCTGTTGTTAGTGCAAGTCAGAGTAGCACGTAGGGAGGAGCGACTGCTTGGCACAGTGCATGTGTGCCTGCACGTGGCATATTATGATGTCTGGGTAGCTGCAGCGGCAGGGTGAAGAAAAATGAAAATGTGTGAGCTGGCTTAATGAACCCCTGCCTTTCCACCCCTGGCCTCCACCACAACCCAAGACCCTAACCCCTACATTTGGATATATGCTCCAGAGGTAGAAGAATGACCCTCTCCCTCCTGGTCCCACCATGGGAGGGGTGATCCATGGGGGAAACAGTGGGGTCAGGTAGTTCCTGTGGGAGGTGGGGTCTGGTCAGGAAGGCAGGGATGGGGTTGATAACCACCTGCTTACCTGAGTGAAGAAAAAACTTTCTAAAAAAAAAAAGAATACAAGGAAACAAATAGTTCCCAGCATATAAAGTGTTTATAAAAGCAGTTGCATAACTTCTTGTTTACCGATTTTAAAAATAGATTTGTACAACTACTCCACAAGAGAATATACATAGATGATACAGGGCTATTACTGAAAAGGATTATTCATCCCCCTCCAGTTCTGTTTAGTAGGTGTGCTAGCATTTTCATTCATTGTAACTGGCAGCTCATTGTGTTTGCAAACGTTGTACTAATAATTAAATTATGGCAGTATAAAAATGTATGGCAACCTGTATAATCAGGTACAGAACTGTCCCTTCATTTCAAAAATATTGTAGATATTCAAAGTCCTTATACATCTTGTACCTTTTGTAATTTCCTAAGTGATCCTCTTTTTTTTAACAAGCGATAGCATTTATGCGGAGAAAGAATATGGTTGGTAATAATAACCATCTATCACAGAAAGCGTAGTCATTAACCTTTGAGTCTGCCTTTGAG
The DNA here is from genome assembly GCA_016271365.2 of Neoceratodus forsteri. NCBI lineage: Eukaryota > Metazoa > Chordata > Ceratodontiformes > Ceratodontidae > Neoceratodus > Neoceratodus forsteri. The sequence goes on from CM057453.1 coordinate 25,638,746, forward strand.
TCTTGGTAAACTCAATCAATAAAACAAGTTTAGATGTAATGTATAAACTGCTATGTGGTTTACATGGATTATAGTGCATTGAGATTTATTGTGACATATGTGTATAACAATGATGGCTGACCATCTATATAGCAGACACTGATGGAGCCATTGATCTCTGTGGTAATGAGGACACTGCTCACATTTAACTGAGTCCAGATATAAACTCACTTTTATAGATGAAAAATGTAACGCTCACAGCATGCAATTTCCCTTTGAAATTTCCCTTTGAAGCTGTTAAGAAAACAAGCAATATTGGCACAGTGCTTTAATGTGTATGATAAGTGTAGTTTGCAGGGTCCTTAAGCTAGAAGTAGCTTCAAGCCTAAGTTAGCCTGCCAAACGCATTCTTTTCAGTTATTTTTAATGGCCTTCAGTGTCTAGGCACAGCTCGACAATTACAGAATGAAGAATAAGCTCTCTACTAGTAGTGGCAGGAGTACAAAGCAGTGCTCATAGAAAAATGAATACCAAGCACAACGCATGGGCAGCAGTGTATAGTAAGTTTTTTTACACACCTGAGGTGTTTATGCCCCATTAACCATGAGACCAAATGTCAAGTGGTTTATTCAAGTATCACACCAAGGATGTGTTGGAAAAACTGGTTTAATTGTTACTGATACTTTGTTATATAGTTATTAGTTAACAGAGCCTTGGTCAATGGGTAGAAGAGGAGTGGACCAAAAATAAAAGTGTTTTGTTCTCAGTGTTATGTGCATGTGTGCAAGAGTGAGGCAATTCTCTATTACACACACTCATTTGTAACACAGTGTGTGTAACAGAGAATTTCTGGTTCTGGTTTCAGGTTGTAATCAACCCTAACCCATAACAGCAAAAAAATAATCATGCCTCTTCATTGCACCTAAATCCACTTTACTGGCCCAAAAGTCATATTTTGATGACGGCATTGTCCTTTTTACAAACATTGCTAAAGTAACAACAGAAAGCATCCTGATGTCTTAAGTCTGTGTTATTGGCAAGAGCCTGACTGTTTTTTCAGTGTAGTTTCATTTTACTGAGTAGACTTTTACTGGTGAAGATGTCCAGTGACAGGCCTGTATGTTAACTGATAAAATTATTCCCTATAAAACCTGGAGCATTATCCTATTTCTGCCATTGCAAAACTTTATAAAAATGTATTTATTTTACTCATTGTTGCCTGGGTGGCCATTTTGTATCAGGTTAAGCTGTGGATGGTTCAGACTTCACACAGTTATTGGAGGTAATGGCTTAAAGGGACACTGCCAGCCCCCTTAGGCCTCAAAGTGTCCCTAGCTTAAAACAAATGCATGCATGTTTTTTAAAAAAAGAAAAAAAAGGTTTCAAACAACCAAGAGAAATTCTAGGGGAATAGTTGGGGCACCCAAATGACAATCCCTTCCATCCCAAAATCTAGTCACATTAAAAAGTTATTTTGGCTCCCATGGACTTTGGAGCAGGTAAGGCTCCTCTGAAATTCTTGTACTGAGCACCAGGGAAGGTGCTCTTTAAAAAAAAAAAAAGGAGGGGAGGCACTTAAGGGGCAAACCTCTTCAGGGAACTTGTTTCCTCCACATGCCCCTTTGTGACCCTAAAAAAAAAAAACCTTTTTCCTTGTGGGGGCCATTTTTACCCCAACTCTTCCCTTAGCCTTTCCCTTGGTTGTTTAAAAAAAATGGTTGTTAAAAAAAAAAAAAAGGAAGGACACACTTTCAGGTCCTTGTTATCCCTTTTTCCTTTTCAATCCTTTAAGAAAAAGAGAGACAGAATCAGAGTGACAATGGGGCTAAAGAAGCCTTTGTTTTATGCCCCCCCCCCAACCCATTCAGGCAGTGGGGATCTGTGGTTGTTTGTGTCTATAGTTGTTTGCTGTTGAATAAGCTTTTCTCGGCTGTTCATGAGAACAAGGCCTTGCAGGGTAGCAGGCGCTCTAGGGATAGGAAACACTGTGGAATTTGCAGCCCAAGTTCCCTTACCAGTTCAGCTTTCTTTTTCCTTGCAGTTCACCTCCTGCATTTACTTTTAAGTAGCCTGCTACATCTCTCTTTCTCTTAATCCCCTATTTTTGGGATATTTCAGTGAGAGAAATGGAGTCTAGGGGACGGGAATTGTTCACTTTTGTAGATGCCTATACCTGTCAGTTGCTCTTTTAGTGGGGTCCCCCTTTTTTCAGTCATTTTTCCCCTCTTAGGGATTGCACTTTTACATCTTGAGCTCCTAGATGTCTCTTTTTGGCCTGAAAACTGGGTCTACTGTGCATTGCTTGAGCCCTGACTCTGCTATTCTCAGTCCTTTTGAGAGCAGAGACTCTGTATTTCTCCCATATTATGTTTTGATCATATAGGACTCCTAAACTCTAGCCTCTTGTAGGTCTCATAACCACAGGTGGACAACTCTGGCTGGCAGTGTTTTGCCAGGGCTCACAGCTCTACTCCTGTTTTTGAGACTTCAGAGAAGTACTCCTTTCCTTGCAATCTGTCCTTTCTAAGTTGGTTCTTGGACATTTTTGTGGACCATATTCCTTGCTTGAGGGTTAGCTAGCCCTTACAGAGCTTGCGCAATGCTCTTTCCTCAGTTGTGAATAAGCCAGCTCTTCTGACATCTCTGTTTTTCTTGCTGAGAATCCAGGGTCCCTGCTGCTCACTCTTGCATCTGCTCTCTCTCTCTCTCTCTCCCCCACCTGCTCAGTTGTCCTGGTCATCCTTTTGCCACTGCAAAGACCCTCCTCCCAAACCCATCTTCTCCTCTATAGGTCAGTTTGTATTCCTTTGTTCCTTTTATATCCTATATCCTTTTGTCTATCCCATTACCCCAACCCTTCTTTTTTTTTGTTCTTACCCTTTGTTTCCTCTCCTGGCGGACAGAACTGAGGAGGAAGGGTGGGCCAGCATCAGTTACTAGGCAGCTGAAGGCCACTTCATATATTCACCTCATGGGTGGCACCATCCCCGACATCAGTCCCCTACCTCCAAAGCTTTAAAGGCATATGCCCCTGCAGAGTCCCCATGTCTCCAGCATAGACCCACCAATGATGAATGGTGAAGATATTCTGGATAATCAAGAATTACGGTGAGTATGTAATTTTCATTTCCGGAGCACATGTATGCCTCCATCTGCATGTGCCCTCTATGCCACTGTGGGTTCAGGAAAGGTATAAAATGGAAAAAGTGGTCAGCCTGGGCTCTGTGATGCCCTGCTTGACTGCCCTCTGCTCCACACTGCTGCCTCACCAGGGACCCAGAACTGGATATGGGTCTTTAGGCGAGAGGGGAGGATGGCCATCCCCAACCTGACCCTGCCATGGGAGGTAATCCATGGGAGCCAAGGAGTGACCTGGTGAGGTTGAGGCAGATAACTGAGTGGGGGGGGCAGGGACAAGACTGAAGAGCCTGCCTGCACAAACCTGAGGTAGGAAAAGATAACAGAAGGAAATAAAAGTGGAAAACAGACTGTCCACCATACGGGTTTTACCACACAAAACCTTGTTTGTTTACATTCCTTGATCAACTCCACTGTATCTTTTCTGGACTTAAGAATGCCACCAACACAGTCTACCCACTCATTGTGTAGTGGGAGGAAAGGAGAGGAGAGGAGACTACTGCATAATGAGTGACTGCAGTGTTTGGGGGTGTTCCATAAGTAAAGGAAACATAGAATTTGTTGACAGATAAGGACAGCTTAGTGCACCTAATCTGCCCCTCATTTCCCTGCCTATTCTGCCACCACAGACCCTACCTGGTCTCCAACCACCACCACCCACACTTTGATACCATTTTCCTTTACACCTATCACGTGCATGCTTGAAGCCCCCCCCCCCACAGTTTTCACTTTCACCACCCCCACTGGAAGATTGCTCCAGGCATCCACCACCCTCGCTGTGAAGAAATACTTCTGCAAATCCTTCCTAAACATGCACCCCTCCAGCTTCATTGCATGCTCCCTAGTTCTTGTACACCTTCTTTTCTGTAAAATCCTCCCTTCCCGTACCTTATTCTCTCCAGTGAGGTATTTCATGGTCTTCATCTTTTTCCCCTCTCACTTCTGTCTTACAGGGTGTACATGTACAAATCCCTCAGTCTCTCCTCATAGAACATTTGGTGCAGCATCTAGCTTGTCTATGTCTTTTCTGAGATGTGGTCTCCAGACCTGGGCATAGTACTCAAGGTGTGGTCTCACCAGTAACCAATACAGTGGCAACACCACCTCCCTCCTTCTGTTAGTGATACTCCTCCCTATGCAACCCAGCATCCCACTGGCTTTCTCTACTACTTTTCAAATTGCTTTGCCACCTTAAGTCATTCATTATGATTACATCGAGGTCCCTGTCCTGTTACGTGACTGTCAGTACTCTCCCCCATTCTGTTCTCTGCCTCAGGGTTTCTGTATCCATGGTGCATGGTTTTGCACTTTTTTGCAGTGAAACCCAGCTACCATACCCTCAACCATTCCTCAAGCTTTTCAAGGTCTCTATTCCTTCCCTCCACTCCCTCTCATGTGTCCACCCTATTGCAGATCTTGGTGCCATCTGCTAAGAGGCACAACTTCCCTTCCAATTCTTCTGCAATGTCGGTGATAAAGACATTAATGAGGACCACATTACATTACATCATTCTATTGCACATACAGCATGGTCATATGATCTAATCAGCGTGGAGCTCTTAAAACATTTCCTGACTGTAGCTGAAATTAAAAAATTTGCCGAAAACATATAAAGCACCATATTTCAAGGTAAAAAATGACAGTATCCAAAAGTACTCCCTTTTCCCTACAGATACACTGGAGGGTTTTGGAAACTGTGTAAGCAGTAATAACCCTGTTTAGGTATCCTTTAAAAGGAATGTAATATCTGTTGTTTATATCTGTTAATATAATTAAGAATGGGGACATGTGTGAAGTCTGTTAATATATATGTAGTGTGCGTGTGTGTTTGTGTTATAGTGGTACAGTAGAGCCACTATAGTTAGGGTTAAGAAGACTGTTTAATGTTAAATTCCTAACTTTGCAGTCCAATGGCTTCACTTCCATTCAACGGATTTGCAGATATTTTGCATGCACTGTCTCAAGGGCCAGATCTCTTGATGTACAAAGTTTTGTTCCAGTCAGATGTGCGGACTCCAAGATTTAGATAGTGAAAAAGTCTGGGATTTTTTTTGCTGCTTTTCTGTCATCGCCTAGTACCCAGACAGTTTGGAATTTTGGTCTGAAATTTTCAGGGTAGAAAGCACTTGCCTAAGAATGGTGCCTTTAATTGGTTTGGTGAAAAAAATGTTAATCTTTTCCATATTTATAAGGATTTGAAATTTCAGTTCTGAACATGCTCAGTATGCTTTTTTGGATAGCTGTTTCATACAAAACAAGAATTTGGCCATACAAACAGGATTCTTTTTCATGGGGGGGGGGGGTAATCCTATTTCTTGAGAATAAAAATCTTGTTTTGTATGGTGGCCATGTTGTTTTAGTTTTTTCTCAAAAAACATTGTTTTGAAAACCCATAAAAGTCATATCCTGCAGAAACACCAACACATGTATCTTGCTAAATGGGACCCTATTACCTAGATTCTGCACTTACTTTTTGGAAAGGAATCAGAAATGTGTTTTAAAACATTTTTAAAATCTTTTTTCATGAGATGCTTTTTTTGTTTCATATGGCCTCATGAAATGGGAATAGGACCATACAAAAGAAGAATAAAGTTATACAGAACAAGAATTTTGACTTTTTTTTTCCACATTCTCATTTTTTTATTCATATTCTCATTTCGTATGAAGCAACCCTCTTCAGTGAGTACGACACAATCACACAAAACAGGATTGGTTCATACGAAAGAAGAATTTGGACATAGTTTTTTGTTGCACATTTCAATTTTAACAAGCCAAACGTCTGTCACTATTTGGAGTTAAGTGACAATCTATGTATCAAAAGAAAGGTCACAATGAGTACTGTAACACTAGCATACAATACCCTCCAAAATAATTAAGGAGCTATATAAAAAAACAGAATCTAAAAATAAAAATTCCCATATGATAACATTGCAACTTAACAAGCTGCAACTCCATCAGTCTTTGGAGTTAAGTGACAAGAAAGGTGTCAATGAGTACTCCAAGACTAAGCCCCTAACTAATATCAACTGAAAATAGACATATGAAAAACATTAAAATTTAAAAAATGAAAATTCCCATAGGATAGCACTACAACTCAAATAATCAATAACTCCCATCACCACACAAAAAATTACAATGAAGCAGATAAATTGCTTTTCTGGAGGAATGGAAGTGCAGGGCCTGGCTTCCACCCCAAGATATACATGTACATCAATGAAGGCATGCTTCTGTAATCACATGGATGTGTTCATGCAGGTCCTGAAGGGGCCTGGATGAATGAGGATACAATTCTACTATCTCACAAAGTAAGGAAATTCTTTGCAAAAACTGTGTTACGCCAGTTAGGATTCAGATTAAAGTGGCAAAAGTAGGGAAATGTGGCATTAAGTCTTCCAACAATAACTCCCCACTCCCATCCCCCAAGCAGTAAAAGTAAAAACATTACGGTTTTCACTGTTCTGAGTTTTGGTGAATCAGAGGTGGGGTCTTCCTTGGGGGTTCTCATCCCTAACGCTCACCCAGTTGCATCACCAAATAAGGTCAGATGTGATCTATTTTCTTCAGCCAGGGCCTACAGGTTGTTGGCAACATATGGGGAGACACAGTTCTGTATGTCTGAAGACTAGATCACAATGGGGTGAGCATTAGGGTTAAGAACCCCAAGGAAGACCTAATTCCTGATTTGCCAAGACTCAGGACAGCAAAAACCGTAATGTTTTTTCCTTTTACTGCTTGGGAGGTGGAGGTGGGTGTGGGAAGTTAGGGTTAGAAACCCAGACACCACATTTCCCTACTTTCATTGCTTTAATCTGAACCCTAACTCATGCAATAACACAGTTTATTGCAAAGATATATATACATGGATGGGAATTCCTCCATAGGATCCCATTATCATGTATTTCCCTGTATACGTCACTGATTAAAGTTGTATACTTCACAATTAAACCAGTAAAAGGTGTATACCACCCCAATTAAAGCTGTGTACCTCCACTATTCAAAATGTAAAATGTATTCTACTTCTCCCTCTGATTTGGCTCCCTCCCTGATGTCTGGAAGCAAGGAAGTTCATTCAAGTCAAGTTTATTAGTAGGAAAACTCCATTGAGCATGCTCATTTACAAGGAGGTCCTGAACAGAGAATTTGGTACAAGATATACAACTAGCAAATGGTACAAATACAGAAATAATATTTTACAGTAGTCAGCACAATAGAACAGGTTAGATACATGGATGAACAATGGAGAAAAATATTTTTTTACTTCATTTATACAATTGAAACAGTCACTTTAGTCAGCATGAGGTCAGCAACAAGTGCCAGGGTATAAGTACTAGACTTTCAGAGGTAAGTGCCTTAACCTGAATAACGTGAGCTTTTACAACTAGAGCAGGCAAGGGAGATAGGTATGTTCAGGTAGGAGTTTGGTCGTGAGATAGACATGAAGATAGATGATGTAACAGAGGGGATAGAAGGATAGAAGGCACGAGTATGTGGTGCATACTTATCCTCCTTGTAGTAAGTTGATGCTATAGCCCTCTCTAATGAGAAGTGGGTGTGATAGTGATATAATTAGGAGGATTAGTATATGATCGAGTTATTTTAGAGATTGGCATGTACAGGAGTCGTATAATTTGCTGAAGACAAGGTTTTTAAAAATATTTAGTGATACATGATATTGCAGTTTGAGGGTAGCTTGTGCTTTTTTCCAATCAGCTGGAAGGGCACTGGATATAGCCAGTTGGCTGAAGTGGGAGTGTGGAACATCCAGCAAAATGGGTGAGCTGCTCCATAGCGGATAGTGACAGGTAGATCGCTGAAAAAGGCCGGATATGTAGAAGGGGAGTTTTAGCAGGAGGGCTTTGTAAAGCCATGTGAGTGAGTGGAAGAGCCATCTTGTGGACAGGGAAGTCCAGCCCAGGGAGGCATATAAATCACAGTGATGTGTGTGACGGTGGGCATTAGTGATAAATCGTGTAGCCCTATGATAGATTACATCGAGCTGTTGAAGCAGGGAGTCTGAGCAATGTCCATAGATTACGTTGGCATGCAGATCCCAATTTTCACTTCTGGGGACAATGCAGGTGTCTCAGATTAGAGGCTCATCTCAATCCTCTCTCCATTGTCCAAGGCCTTGAAAAAATCATCAGTGACCAGCTGTAGGACTGTATCACAATGCATAACCTCTTGACCACAGAACAACATGTTTTAAGAAGATGGATGGCACAACCGCTGCACTAATTGTGTTAACCGAGGAGCTCCACATAGCCCTTGACAGAGGGAAACTCTGTAGGTGCTGCCTTCCTTGATCTATCTAAGGCCTTTGATTCAGTAAATCATGACCTCTTACTAAAACAGACTCCTAGATCTGGGCCTGTCAACCAGGGCTGCTGTGTGGTTTACAGCCTACCTGACAAACAGAACTGAACAAGCAAGGTGCAGTGACACGTATTCTGAGTTAAAGCCTATGATAGCTGGAGTACCCCAAGGCTCAATTTTCAGTCCCTGCCATTCTACCTGTTTATTAATAATGTAACTGGGGTCTGTGACTATTACAAAACATTACTGTATGCCAATGACACAGTAATTTTTACTCCCCAACGGGACTTAGCAACCCTAATCAAAATCTCCAACATGACTTTAACATGGTATGCAGTTGGTTCACCTCAAATAAACTTGTCATTAACTCAAAAAAAAAATAGCTCTGCTTGGGAGTACCCACATCCTAAATGGAACCCTGGGCTTGTGCATTACCATGCATACTGGAGACCTCATTGAGCAGGTTCAACTCTTCAAGTATCAGGGCATACTATCTGGACACCATGCTGTTCTTTTCCCCTCATGTGGACTCAGCAGTTAAATGTATCAGTGCCCTGGCTTACTCCTCAGAAATAGACTACATTTTACTACTGAAGTCAAAAAACTGTTCGTTGCTAGTCTCATCATCTCAAGTCATGGACTATGGCTCAGTGATCCACTTGGCTGCAAATAATTTATTTATTACTTATTTAGTTTTTGTTGACCGGGTAAGTGCACTAGACAAATCCTGCCTATTTTCAGGCATGACCCGGGGGAGGGGGATACAGATGAATGCCAACTAATCTTGAACCAGATTAAGCTGTTGGTGGTATTTTGAGTGAATGAGGAAAATTTGGCCAGGACACCGGGGAAATTCCCCTACTCTTTTCGATAAGTGCCATGGGATCTTTAACATCCACCTGAACTACCACCAATCCAGGCAGATGGGACCTCGGTTTAACGTCTCATCCGAAAGACAGCACCTCAGAAGTGCAGCACCCCTCTCATGCTGCACTACAGTGTCAGTACTGGGATATTAACCCAAGTGCCAGATGTAGGAACTGAACCCACAGCCTTCTGATCTCCCAGCCTCAGAGGCGAGTGTGCTACCTACTGAGCCACTGACACTGCATAGTACTGATAATACCATACTGGAGAAAATTTGTGTTACCTTTAACCACACCTGCAGATTTGTTTAACTAAAAATCTGACACACACACCCATTGTGACCTCCACACCACCTCAGATTGTCTCTCTTTTCACCTCACATCATCCTTCCAATTGGCACTAATATGCAAATGGTCATTATTAGGTTAAATGTAGCCGGCCCAGTGGCACTGAGGGTTGAGGCACTGGACGTCACACCTCATGCCGCACCGATAACCTGGGGTTGGAAGCGACCTCAGGAGTCTGAAGTGTCAGCTGGGAGGAGGAGGATTGAGTATCCCAGGGACTGCTCTCCTCCTCCAGGGAGGGTTGGGTGGGACAACTGCAGTTACGCTGACTCCTGGCAGTGACTGGGTGTCAGTACATGCCGTGGTACAACTGAGGGGTCAGCGTGGGCCAACGCCAGATGTGCAGTGCATGGATGCATGCACTGCAGCATCATTGGCACCACTGAACATCTACATCAGGGAAGGGGGATCCAGAACAAGGAAAGATGTCCAAATCCTCTGACGCTTATAATGGTCAGCTGCACCGGACACTGCCAGGGTGCTTCCTCTGAAGTCTGACTCCCCAAAGGGTCTTCTGTGATGGGGGAGTGATGTGGCCAGGAAGGGTCTGAAGGTGAGGCAGTAAGCTCGGGCACTGCGCCTGGTGCAATGCCACTGTGGTTGACTGGATACAAGGGGAACCATAGGACCACGCCTGCCGAGGAGATAAGGCAGGGGAAATAATACAACAACAACAACAACAAAATTATTAGGTCACATGCCTCCTGCTGTCCAAAACCTCTTCATGCTGATTGACAACAAATAAGCTACTCACTTCATGGGGGACAATAGACTGCTCCTTAGGAAAATTATACTAGGACAATGATAATTTGTAGCTAGACCTATCAAAGCATGGAACTCGCTGCCGCCAGAAATGATTGCACTCATGCCCTTCAACTCTTTCAAAGCTCATGCATTAACTTTCTTCCTCAAGAAACTTAACTGTAACTGCACTCGACACTCATCTCAGTTGTTCTGTGTCTTACACGTGCACTTGTATGTTCTGTTATGTATCTTATGCCTGTAACTGTAGGACTTAGTTGTATTGACTAAGCTGATGTTACTTTGCTATTTGTGTAACACCTATGACTCTGACACCTTTGAAACAGGTCTCAAAGCTCAAAGATCTTCCAAATACAATAAACAATTAAAGTTGTATACCACTGGGGAGAAATGCTCATAGTCATACATTGCAAAGGCCAAAACAAACAAATTAACAACCAACTAAACAAATTAACACATCAATTAAACCTACCAAACCAATTACAATCTACCCATGCCAATTAACGCTCACAAGACTACAGAAACTCCCACACCTGCAAGAAAAAAACCCTATCCACAGTAAAAAAAAAAAAAAAAAAAAAAAAGTTAATACAGCATCACAAAAAAACCCTGTCTCCAGGAAAGAAACTATCATAGATGTGACTGCAGATAGGGACTGCTTGATCCATCTGGTCTGCTCATACACCCCCCCCCCATATGACATATTTCTTGATATAACACCTTTGTATCTATCCCACACATTCTTGAATTCTCTAATCATTTTAGCCCCCACTACCTCCTGGGGCAAGCTATTCCAGGATTCTACCACCCTCTCGGTATAAAAGTACTTTCTTACATTGCTCCTGAATTTCCCTACCTGCAGTCTCACGTCATCTCCCCTGGTTCACATGCGGTCTCTGACCTGAAAGAGGCCCTGCACCCTATTTACTCCCTTGAGGCACTTAATGTCTCTATCATATTGCCCCTCTCTCTCTCCTTTGTTTAAGGGAGTACATGTTAAGTCCTTCCAGTCTTTTCTCATATGGCCTTTGGTGCAGTCCCTGTATCTTCTTTGTAGCCTTCCTCTGCACTGTCATCATCCTGTCTGTGTACTTCCTGAGGTGCTGCCTCCAAAACTGGACACCATACTCCAGGTGGGGTCTCACCAGGGACCTATACGGTGGTAGTACCACTTCCCTCCTTCTGCTCATTATGCCCCTCCTGATGCATCCCAGCATCCCGACAGCCTTCAGTGCTGCCTTTTGACACTGTTTAGTCACTTTTAAGTCCTCTGATATAATGACACCCAGGTCCCTTTCTTGCTTGGTTGCTGCCAGTTTCTCCCCCCCCCCCCGGGTAGTACTCCCTCGTCGGGTTTCCACTTCCTATGTGCATGACTTTAAACTTTTTTGCATTGAATTTCAGTTGCCATGTTTTTCACCACTTCTCCAACTTCGCTAGGTCCGTTTCCATTTTCTTCACCCCCTCAGGGGTATCTACTTTATTGCAAATCTTGGTATCATCAGTGAATAGGCACACCTTCCCTTCCAACCCATCAGCGATGTCGCTAATGAAAACATTAAAGAGGAGAGGATCCAACACTGACCCCTGAGGCAGTCCACTAGCCACTTCCCTCTCCTCAGACAATGCACCGTTCACCTGCACCCTCTGCATCTCTCCGCACAGCCAGCTTCTTATCCAGTTGACCACCCACTGTCCTACTCCCATGCTGTCCAACTTATTTATCAGTCTTCTGTGTGGGACAGAGTCGAATGCTTTACTGAAGTTCAGGCATACTATATCCACCATGCCCCCCTGGTCCACTACCCAGTGACCCACTTGAAAGAGTCGATCAGGTTAGTTTGGCATGATCTGCCTGTCATGAAGCTGTGCTGCATTGTGTCCTGCTGTTCGCTTTTTTCTAGAAACTCAAGTATCCTTTCTTTAAGCAGCGACTCCATCAAGGTGCCCACTACAGAGGTGAGGCTGACCAACTGGTAGTTCCCTGCCTCTTCCTTGCTTCCCGACTTGTGGAGGTGGGACAACTGTTGTCCTCCTCCAATCTTTTGGGACCACTCTACTTTTTAGGAACTTGGTGAATAATTCACCCAGAGGTGCCACCAGCTCCTATGCCAGTTCCTTGAAAACTCTTGGGTGTATTTCTTCTGGGCCCATGGCTTTATCTGCTTTTAGCTTGTTTAGTCCTTTTAGCACTTGTTCTTCGGTAAAGGGTCTCATGTCCACTTCTGATATAAGTATGTCTTTTTTCAGTAGTGTAGGTCGATTTCCCTCTTTTTCCTTTGTGAAAACTGAGAAGAAGTACTTAATTTAGGACACCTGCCTTTTCACTGTCCCCCTCCACTAACCCACCTCACTCTTTTGTGAGTCTTAAAATTCCTCCCCCATTTCTTCACTTCTCCCTGATATATCTATAAAAGGTTTTGTTGCTCCTTTTTACTCCCTTTGCTATCCTTACTTCTGTTTCAGCTTTAGCCTTCTTTATTACTTTACCCACCTCCCCCAGTTTCTCCTTATATGTTTCTTTGTCTTTTTCACATCCAGACTCCTTAAATTTTCTGAATACTAGCCTTTTCTCCCTCATTTGGTTGCCACCGCTCTTGTGAATCAGAGTGAGTTTCTCCTCTTTTTAGCCTTACTTACCCTCCTGGTGCGTTGATCTGTGACCGTTGTTATTGCTTTCTTCTGGTTAGCCGACGACTCTTCGCTCTTTTTGAAAATCTGCCTTTTTAAAAGCCAGAACTTTTGTTTTTGAGTGACTGGCATCCTCAAATGTGCTTACCTTGAACCATATCAAGTGGTGATCGCTAGAACCTAAATGGTTCCCTACTTCAACATTGTTTACCCCATTGCAGTTTGTAAACAGCAGGCCCAGGACAGTTCCACCCCTTGTTGGTACATTGATGAGCTGCCTCAGACCTGCCTCCCACAGGGCTACCAGAATACCCCTGCTCCTTGTTGATGCTGTTGTATATGGGCCTTAGTGTATATCTGGCAAATTGAAGTCCCCTACTAGAATAATTTCTCCTTTATCTGCCATTTTATGTATGGTTTTCTTTCCATTAGTTCTATATCCCCTTTCCCCCCTGCGCTGGGGTCTGTAGATAACGTCTGCCCAGATTGCTGTCCTGTTTCCAGTTGTTATCCACAGAGCCACTGACTCACCTTGGGTCACGTGTACCTCTGTTGCATTTATTCTCTCTCTGATGTAAAAAGCGACCCCCCCTCCTTTTTTCCCTTCCTGTCCCTCATAAATAGGTTGAAACCTGGAATGGTTATTCACAAATAAATGTCACTGCTGTCTCACAACAAGCAGTAATTTCCCTGTCTCTCACTAAAAAGCCATGTTCTTTTCTCAGATGCCAAACCCTCCACACTCCACGTGACGTGTCCCTCAATGCCAGGCCGCCACACTGCTGCTGCAGTGTCCATCAGTGCCAGTCTCTCCAGGTTACTCAATTCACTCTTCATCACAAACTCCATCAGCTCCTGATGGCACATGCCACTCCCAAATGCAGAATCCAGCATTTCCTGACTGAACATGCTACTCCTGGCTGCAGAAACTACTCCCCATTGCAAATGCTGCCTCTGACCACAAACTCCAGCTACCTACCACCAGTGAACTAGTGGATGATCCACTGCAGACACACACCCTTAAATAGGAGGAACCTACACTATGAAAAAACAATGGGGCTAAATGACTGGCCATACCAAAAAAAAAGACACTACACTATGAAAACCCAGTGATACATAGTGATACGGTTATGAGGTCCTCACGTGCAGTCAAATTCTCAGCACAGATTGGTTGAATTGGGCTGATGATTTATAATGATGTTAATTAAATCAGTCTATTAATTCTCTAAAGATACATTTACATTCCTTTTAGGGGAATTAAAAGAAACAAATGTGGTGTTGTTCCACTGCAATGCAACGAATTAGAAACTGGTTACAGGACAGGAGGCAAAAAGAGTTCTAATAAATGATAGCCTGTCCACATATAAACAAGGCATCAGTGAAGTCCCACAAAGTTCTGTAGGGCCAACAGTGTTAAATATATTTATAAGCAATATGGAAGTGGGCACTAACAACTGGGTTGCTGAGTTTCCTGATGACACCAAAATAGGAAAGGTTGCTGATTCCAAGCAAGATTTGTCCGTGTTTCTTCAAGATTTATTTAAATACTTATAGCTCTCCCATGCCATTGTGGCACTTTTGGGATGGCAGACATGGCCTGAATCTGGAGATGAGGTAGTTTAACAACTGGCAACTGCTGAAGACTCACCGCACGCTATCTCCATGCAATATAAAACTCTTCAGACAATTAGACCTGGGTAAATTATCAGGGACTTGTTTTTATTGGCAGGAACCATTATGATTAAATTGGCCACCAGCCGACTGGCAAAGGGTATAATTAAAAAAAAAAAGGAAAGGTAGCTGAATCTCAGCAGGAGGTTAATGAAATGCTGAGCGAGCCTTATTTTTTAAGTCATCCTTGTTTGTGAAGCGAGGGGGGGGCATGATTGACCTGAAGCCCTTTCTAACCTTTCATTACTATGTTTTCATGTATGCATGCTACATTGACGTGCTCAGAAACTGGACAGAGAAATTGCAGATGAATTTCAAAGTGAAAAATGCAAAGTGGTTACCTAGTTAATAGGAATATGAAGGCAAAATACTAACTATGCAACATAGAAATAACTGAACCTCAACAGGAAAATTACCTGTTTATAATGATCAGTAAAATGGGAACATCAAAGTGGGGCAGCACCTAGCAAAGCAAATGAAATAAAAACATGGTGTGCATCAGAAGAAACTCTGTAAGCAAATCAAGAGAGAATGTGATTTCTCTGTGCGGATCATTGGTCAGACACTATCTTGAGTACAGTGTACAGTTCTGTTTTATATATTCAAGGAAAAGTATAGATAGAGGCCTCAAGAACCTCTATTTGTAATTTTAAAAGTGTCCTCTTCCTCTCTGAATTCCTCTGTCTTCGTCTCCTAGTTTCTTCTGGCTTCCATAAACACTACTCCATACTTTCTTCCTTACTCTAAGCTAGTGACTCATCCTCAAGAGACTGGATCAAGGTCTCACAAGCTCTGCTATATTTATTGACCTCATCAAGGCCTCTGACACTCCACTCTCTACTCTTGGACAAATTGAGGCATGCTGACTTCCCTGTGCCTGCAGTTGACTAGTTTCACTCCCGTCTATCTGACCAACACCAGTCAATTCAGTTAGGCTGTGCTATCTCCCCTTCCCTCCTCATCTGGATTAGTGTCCCTCAAGGCTTCATTCTCAGTTCAGTTCTTTCTCCCTGTTCTTCAGTGGCCTACTCTCTGCCACTACCAACATACATACAGTATGTATGCAGGTGACACAGTCCTGTATTCCCGCGGAGCTTGATTCTTCACATCAACAGGACTTTGGTAGTGCCCAGAATTGGATAATCACAAATCAGCTTCTGTTTAATGCTGCAAAGATGTTTCTATGTCATTTAGTACTAGGCAGTAGCTAGCTAAGCTCCTCTCCACCTCTGCCTTCTCTACCACTGATGGAGCAACCCCTAGAGGATGTCCTCTCCTTTACGTCTTGGTGTATGGCTCAATCACAGCCTTGAGTTCTCCCAACATATTGACACTATCCACAGGAAGCTACACTCACACTAGGAACCCTTTAGCACAACAAAGCTTGCATACCACCCCCTGTCTGCCACAAGATTGTTCTTAAAATTATCTTGCCATTGACCGTGGACATGGTCTACGATACTTCTCCCAGATTCACCCTTGCCAGGCTGAATATACTCTTCTAATGCTTCTGTCATTCTGCCTTGAACTCCCTCCCCCCCCATCAGGGTCTCTTCTATCAATTAATTTCCCTCCCACCTCTTGAGTACAAGCACCTCCTTTACTGCGCCTCCTTCCTATTCAAATTATGGTTCTCCTTCCTGCGCACTATCTTAGAAATCTCATCCCTCCTCTTCCTCCCTCCATATACTACCTCTACTGTTTTGATTCACATTCCATTTCTGTCCTTTTCTTCTGGACTACCTCTGGACAATTGGCTTTCTCTGTTTGGTTCCCTGCTGTTTGGAACTCATTCCCAGTTACCCTTTGCCTCTCTTCTTCCTATTACTCAATTAAATCCTTGCCCTTAAACATGCTCTCCCCCTTCTGTTCCTGCCCCAGTCCCTCCTCTGACCTAGATGTCCATTGTGGCCTGCTCCTGCTGGTTGTCTTCCCTATGGGTCTCTTGACCTGCCTAACTAGGTAGTTTATTTCATTGTTTATTTTTTAGTCTAGCTTAGAAACATAGAAACATAAATTTGTCTATAGAAAAGGATACTTGGCCCACCCAGCCTGTCCAGATGGTCCCTGCCTAATCTGTCTCTGCAGGCCCTATCTTGTCTCCAGCTACCCTCCCTGCCATTTTTATAATATGCCGCTATATCTTTCCATGCATGTTTGAAGCCCCACACTGTTTTGTCTCCACCACTTCTGCTGGCAGTCTGTTCCAGGTATCTACTGCCCTTTCAGTGAAGACTTCCTCATATCTCTCTGGAACTCACCCACCCCAGCTTTTCTGCATGCCTCCTAGTCCTTGTGCAGTTTCTTATTTGAAACAGGCTCCTCCTGCACCCCTTCACCCCCATGAGGTACATGTAGATCTGTTCCCTGTCACCTCTCTCCCTCCTCTCTTCCAGGGTGTACATGTTGAGATTCCTCAGTCTCTCCTTGTAGGGCTTCCTGTGCAATCCCTGCACCATTTTAGATACCTCCTCTGGACTGTCTCCAGCCTGTTTATGTCCTTTCTGAGGTACAGTCTCCAAAACTGGACACAGTACTCTAATTGAGGTCTCACCAGTGAGCGATACAGCGGCAACACCACCCCCCTCATCCTGCTGGAGATACCACTTCCTATGGACACCAGCATTCTTACTAGCCCTATTCATTCTTTGTTGCACTGCTCTGCCACTTTGAGGTCCTCTGATATAATAACCCTCTGGTCCCTTTCCTGTTCAGTGACTGTCAGTACCCCCAACCATCCTAGATTCTGCTCCTGGGTTCTTATGCCCTAGATGCATGATTTTGCACTTTTGGCATTGAACCCTGACTGGCATGCTTTTGATCATGCCTCAAGTTTCCAAAGATCTGTGCACATTTTCTCAACCCCCTCCTATGTGCCCACCCTATTGTAGATTTTGGTACATCTGCAAAAAGACATACCTTCCCTTCCATTTCTCCTGCAGTGTCACCTATGAAGACATAGAAGAGTGCTGGTCCCAGCACTGAGCCCTGTGGTACCCTGCTGGTCACTCTCCCATCATTAGAGTGGGTGCCTTTTGCCACCACCCTCAGTCTCCGATTCATTAACCAGTTTCTAACCCTATTCACCATTTTGCATCCCACATACAGACTGCTCAATTTCTTTATCAGCCTTCTGTATGGCACAGTGTTGAAGGCCCAAGTTGTAATGATCAAGCAGATGGAAATAAGTTACTGTCTTTTTTGTTTAATCTAATCTGTACCTTATGTATAGTTCTAATTGTAAAAGTTATGCCTAGTCTTAGTATGGAACATAAGCACTAGTGCCTGCAACGCAACTGTTTTGCAGTCTGTATTTTGTATATTTTGTTATCAAAGGTACCTACAATTCATTGTATTTTTATATTGCAATAATTGTACCCTGTTACTTAACTGGTCTTACTTTGTAAATCCATTTGTTCCCCCCTCCCCCGGTCACACCTCCTTTCCCAGTTACCAATTTTCAAATAAATAAATAATTTGTTATTGTTTACCACCCATAGGAATCTTGTACAAAGGAAATGGAGAGAACCAATTTATTTCCCAGCAACCACCTGTGATCAATAGCATAATGGGAAATGGACGCAGACGAAGTATCTCCTGCCCAAGTTGTAATGGTCAAGCAGATGGAAATAAGCTGCTAGCTCCTGCTGCATTGGCAAGTGGTATTGATGGCAGCTTGTACGTGGGTGATTTCAACTATGTGAGAAGGATATTCCCATCAGGAAATGTAACCAGTGTTCTTGAGCTGAGGTAGGTTTCACGCTTAGAGCCTGTAATTTCAGGAGCAGTGTTTCTAATTAACAATTATTTAAATAAAGATTAGTGAATAAGTATTATGTATTGCACATTAAGCACACAATCTGGTGAATAAAAAACCTTAAACACTAGTAAACAAACCTTTTGATCATGTTTGCCTAGCAATTTGTCAGCAACTATATCATAGTTCAGATTTTACAGTAACTTTTGAAACCACTTTAATAAACTATGCAAGCACACATTGCATGCACTGTACATTATTATTATGTTTATTATTATTATACTGCCTTGGAAATACACTAAATGATTAATTGGTTTAAAGAATATTGAAATGAAAGACAATGTTGCTTTCATTATGAGAACATTTTGCTACCAAAGCCATTAGACTTTTAGGCAAAGAGGCATCAAGTTTGGCCCTTTGGGGAATTCACACATTCTTACCTGGAATACTGCTGACTTCTGAATTTACTGAATTATTTTTCAACTAAGTAAACTAATACATTAATACTACACAGTATTACAATATTACAAAATAGTACATTATTTGTGTCCCCTGAAAGTTGAAGTCTAGTGAAAACATTAGACCATTCTGAATAATAAGCATCTTTGATCTCTACATGACTTTTAATCTGTCATTTTAATGATCATGTTACAAGCATCGCATGTATTTTTTATAGTCTTCATGTACCGTCATGTCTCTGCATGCCACAAAAGGATCTTTTAAATGCAATAGTCATAGAAAGTCTTCATGTTGGAAATCTTCCTTCAGAATTTCTCCTGGGAAGCTGGAAACATTGAAAATTATTTTTAATTTATTTTATAACTCTGCAGGTGCCATTTAATTAAGACCTGATTTTATTTTTTGTGCTCCAGTACAGTTAGAAAATACTGACAAAATCAATATTCCCACTACCCAGAGTGTGAGTCTTCCAAGTCCTACCCACGATGCTGCAAACAATGGCCACCGTTTAACTGATCTAATAGTGGTGGCAAACCATCGCAGTTGCCGAAGACATTTAACCTTTGTGCAAAACAGCAAAAACTGAGATTAAAGATGAGCAAAACTGGCTGCTATTGTCATATATTACATTTAGTATTTCAGGAAAATTGTTGGAAATGAAGCTCACTCACCACAAATCCATCTATCAAAATTTTTCTTTTTATTTTCAACTGTCAGTTTAAAAACCCAACATTTCATTCAAATGCACTTCATCAGATCTGTAAATTTCACAGTAGAACAATCCACTTGAAATTCAACTTGTGGCATTTTTTTATGTAAATTTGCTTACTTGTGAGAATAAATGTTACAAATTTG
This sequence comes from Neoceratodus forsteri, assembly GCA_016271365.2. Lineage (NCBI taxonomy): Eukaryota > Metazoa > Chordata > Ceratodontiformes > Ceratodontidae > Neoceratodus > Neoceratodus forsteri. The sequence goes on from CM057453.1 coordinate 25,658,525, forward strand.
TACTTTAAAATACAGTGTTTTTCTTGTTTGTTTCCTATAATTTTGTGAACGGTAAAATACAGTAGTTAATCAAGGACTGGACTTCTTTCCTACTCAGTTGAGTTTTCCTACTTTATTGTTTTCAGTGTGATTTTTACGTGCAGAAAGTCAGAGAATTTCCAAGGGCAGATTGGTTGCTCTAGTAAGTTTTTCAAACACATACTTGGAAAGCTGGAACATGCCTGCACAAAAATTAATCGTGGTACCACTAAAATGTATGGCAGGTATACATTCTGAAAATATCCCTGGAGAATCTGGGCAGCCATTTTTCCCAAATAAACAAGTGTTTTAAGGAGGGCAAAGTGCCAGCCTTTGCTATATTTACATGGGCAATAACACAACAGGGGGTGTATTCACTGTGAGATAAATCTGCTTCTCTGATGTGTGCTGAGGTAGGAGGACACAGGCTGAGTGCTTCTCAGCACTCACTGGAGGAGAGCTTATAGAAACATAGAATTTGACGGCAGATAAGAACCGCTTGGCCCACCCAGTCTGCCCATTTCCCTACCTGATGGATAAGCTGCAGATCCTAGTTAACCAGCAGTCTACTTCTTCATACCCCCAACCCCTAGAATTGCCTTATGACTGTCCCATGCATGCTTGAATTCCACCACTGTTTTTGACTCCACAACCTCCTCTGGAAGGCTGTTCCATGCATCCACAGCCCTCTCTGTGAAAAAATACTTCCTTAAATTACCTCTGAGCCGGCCCCCTTCTATCTTCAAATTGTGCCCCCTTGTTCTTGCACACCACTTTTTTTGAAAGATGCTACCTTTTGTACTTTGTTGATTCCCTTGAGGTACCTTGAAAGTTTCTATCATGTTCCCTCTCCTCCTTTCCTTGAGGCTATACATATTAAGCTCCTTAAGTCTCACTTCATATGTCTTCCAGTGCAGACCTTGCACCATTTAGTTGCCCTCCTCTGGACAGCTTCCATCCTGTCTATGTCTTCTGCGGAGATTGGGTCTCAGAACTGCCTTGATACTCAGATGTGGTCTTACTAGCTGTCTGTACAAAGGATAATAACTTCTTGTTTTCTGCTGGTGATGCCTCTCCCTATGCATCCCAGTATCCCCCCAGCCCTCCTTGCTGCTCTCTCACATTGCTTGCCCACCTTTAGGTCATCTGATATGACTACCCCCAGGTCCCTTTCCATTTTTGTTGTTGTTAGTATCTCACCCCCCATTGTGTACTCTTCCCCTGGGTTTTTGTTTCCCAGGTGCATTACCTTGCACTTCTTAGCATTGAATCTAAGCTGCCATACATTTGACCATTCCTCTAACCTTGCCAAGTCCCTTCTCATCCTTTCCACCCCACCTTGTGCATCAACTCTGTTGCAGATCTTTGTGTCATCTGCAAAGAGACATACTTTTCCTTCAGTCCCTCTGCAATGTCACTTATAAAGACATTGAAGAGGACCGATCAATACTGAACCTGTGGTACCCCACTGCTAACTTGCCTTTTTCAGAGTGGACTCTATTTACTATTACTCTCTGTGTCCTATTCTCCAGCCAATTCTTTACCCAGGCTGTCATCTTGGGACCCACTCCTAGGCTGGCTAACTTGTATATTAATCTTTTGTGTGGGACTGTGTCAAATGCCTTGCTAAAGTCTAGGTAGGCCATGTCCACAGCCCCTCCCTGATCTACTACTTTGGTCACCCAGTCAAAGAAATCTATCAGATTTGTCTGGCATGACCTTCCCGCTGTGAATCCATGCTGCCTTGGGTCCTGTGCCCTTCTGGCCTCTAGATACGCAACAACTCTTTCATTCAGAAGTGATTCCATCATTTTCCCTACCACTGAGGTTAAACTAACAGGTCTGTAGTTTCCTGCTTCTGCCTTGCTCCCACTTTTGTGAAGGGGAATCACATCTGCCCTCCTCCAGTCCTCAGGTACCACCCCATCCTCCCATGATTTGTTAAAGAGGGTAGTCAGTGGTGTCACTAGTTCTATCCTTAGTTCTTTTAGAATTCTGGAATGAATCCCATCAGGCCCCATTGCTTTGTCCACCTTCAGTTTTAAGAGCTCTTTCAGAACTCTTTCTTCTGTAAATGGGCTGGTATCAACTTCTGTATCCAGAGTTTTTCTACTATTTGTTTTAGGTACCTCCCCCTCTTCCTTTGTAAATACTGAGCAAAAATATTTGTTTAGTATCTCTGCCTTTTCACAGTCACCCTCTGCCCACCTCCTCCCCTTTATTAAGCCTCACTATCCCTCCCTTGGTCTTCCTTTGCTCCCTGATGTACCTATAAAAGGTTTTATCCCCCTTCTTAACTGAGTTGGCTATCTTTTCCTCAGTTTGGGCTTTTGCTGTTCTGACTGCCTTTCCAGCTTTTTCTTTGCTTTATCTGATACAGTTCTCTGTCCTGTTCCTTCTGTGATTCCTTGTACTTCCTGAATGCTTTCTTTTTCTGTTGAACCTTCACTGCCACTTCCTTTGAGAACCATAGTGGTTTCTTACCTCGTTTCATTTTGTTTATTTGCTTACAAAAGGCTTGTTACCTCTGTGATGGCAGTTTTATTATTCCCCATTGTTCTTCCACCCTCCTTCCTTCCCATTTGCTAGTGCATTCCTTAGGCACTCACCCATTTTGGCAAAGTCAGCCCTCCTAAAATCCAGTACCTTTGTCTTTGTATGGCTTGATTCTATTGTTGTGTTTATTGTGAACCATACTGTTTGATGGTCACTAGTTCCCAGATGGCTACCCACTTCTACAGCTGTGATCCTCTCTTCATCTCCATTTGAGAGAACCAGGTCTAAGATTGCTCCCTCTCGAGTGGGCTCCAATACTAGTTGTCTAAGGCATGCCCCCTGTAGGGCATCCAGAATAACCCCACTCTTAGAAGTGGCTGCTGCAACTGCACTCCAGTTAACATCTGGCATATTCAGATCACCCATCAGCAATATCTCCTTTATCTGCCATTCTAAGTATACTTTCTATCATTCCTGTCCATTTCCTCCCCTGAGAGAGGTCTGTATAACCCTGTGCGGATTGTGGTGCCATTGCCTGCCTCAAATTGACCCACAGTGCTTCTTCTCCTCCCTGTTTACCTTTTGTTCTGTTGCTTTGATTTCTTCTCTTATGTAGAGAGCTACTCCTCCTCCTCTTTACCCTCCCTGTCCCTCCTGTAGATAGTGTATCCTGGTATGTTTACATCCCAGTCATGGTTCTGTGTGTACCATGTTTCTGTGACTGCCACAATATCCAGATCTTCCTCCTCCATCAAGGCCACTAATTCAGGAAGCTTGTTACCCAGACTACGGGCATTGGTACTCATTGCTCTCCATTTTTTTGATGGCTTTATAGCCATGTTTACATAGCAGCAGATCTCCTGCATCTGTGCCACTCACTTCACGCTGTGCTCCCTGCTCCTCCGGTGATTCCCTATTTATACAGCCCGCCCTCACAGTGCTGCAGGTCACTCCTAGGAGGGGACATGAATTCACTGAGGATGAAAGGAAAGATAGCTCTTGCAGCAGAGCGAGCGCAGCAAAGCGATCACACCACCATGTGAAGCGCTCGCTCCACTGCTGATCCCTCAACTGAGTTGGATCAAAAAAAGGATCTGAAGGGGGCTTAAGGTGCTCAGAAGAGTGTTTACACTGCCAATTTTGCAGCACATCAACCCATGTGCATGGACTGATGCACTGCAAAGTTGGCAGTGTAAATAGGGCTTATATCTTCAAATGAAAGCAGCACTCTAGAATGTGTTACTGCACTTACAAAAAGACCTAATATTAGATGTTTTGGCTTAGAAAATGCAGCAATGTGCTTTCTGGAGTATGTTTAGGCATGGCAGGTGACCTGGCTTGTCCAGTCAGACAGCAGTGTTCTGTTTGGTCATCTTGACCCATTTATAAAGCTCTCTTGGATGTAAGCTATGCTAGGCATGGGGACTTTACCCTGCATGTTATGAGAGCCTTTTTTTTTTTATGAAAGTTGTGACACTGAAGTTGAGGTTAAAAAAATCAAGAAAGTTGTGTTTTGTTCTTTTTTTTTAAAGGCATGCTTATTCCAGAATTCAGGTGTTGGGTTTGTGATGTAAATGGCGTTAAAGTGACAGTGTGCTGCATAGTACAGTGAAAGTTGTGACCTGTATGTTTTTATTCTATTTTAGCGTTTCCTTTCAAGATGTCTTTTTTCCTCTATTTTGAGTCTGCTTTAGTACTTGTTATAAGTAATTGAAGTAGTAAATGAAATGCTTCTTTTAATCTAGCTATCCCCATGTTTCCATTGTTATTCTTTGCTGTTTGTGGCCACTTAAATGTTCATAAGGTAATTGAGCAATATGGGTTGCATTCTAGTTCACCTTAGTCACGAAATAAAGTGATTTTAAACAATGAATGTTCAAAACCAAATGAGATGAATGATGAAAATATAGGAGTTAGTGAGGCTAAAAAAAGGGGTGCTCCTTTTAATAATTTCAAATGCAGAACAAAATACTAAAGCAGATTCAAACTGGGGGACATCCTATAACACAGGAGAACAATGGCATTCTAAAATAAAAAAAATGTATACATCAAAATTTTCACCTTAACGTACACTGCTGCTTTACATAGATTTAACTGTCAGTACAGTATAAATTAAATTTGTTTTCTTTTCCTGATAGATGATGGCTTAATTGATTAATTTGCATGGTGTTACAGTTGGATGATGTTATTATTGACTACTTAGTAGCTATACAGTGTAAATGAAGGTAATTTTAGACCTTTCTAATGGGGGGGGGGATCTATCCATGATACTGTATATAATTTAAGAGTAGCAGATCTTCACATTGCACCATTCCCAGTTGTTGTACCACATGTCTCTCCAGAAATGTACACCCTGAAGCACTTCTAAACTTTGTACCCCCACTCCTCCTGAAATCTTTGCCTTGTAGTCCTGTCACTTTTTGTACCTCTCAGCACTCCTGCATTTGGTGCCTCACAGCCCCTGCAGAATTTGTGCTATCTAGCTGTTCCAAAATTTGTACCTCATAAACCCCCTAAAGTTAGTGCCCTGTATTCCTCCTGATTTGTATGCCCTTCTCCCATATTGGATATTGTGCCCCATACAGTGGTTATACAGTGTTTCTGACAGTGTGAACTAGGATCTGAGCACCCTAGCTGATATCACATGACATCAACAGCAGCTCTTCACTGAAACCAGCTTTTTTGTTTAACAAGCAGAGAAATCAGTGTTACAAAAAATACTGTAACTTTTAAAAAATGCACAGAAACTTAGAAATATGAATTTTGACACACTGTTTATTGGGGAATCTGCTGTTCCTAATTTCGAATTCAGTGCTTTTTATTATAGTTCCTACTTTCAAATTTTCTGGAGCAACCAGACTGCATATGCAAAAGTGTTGAGAATCTAGCCTTTAGTTCCTAATACTTATTGCAACCATAATGGTGCAGTCTTTTCAAGCAATTCTTAAACACTTTCACTATCTACTGTCCCCCATCTAATTCACACGTTTTTCTTCTCATCTTTTTCCTTGCTTGCTTTCTTCTAAGAAATAAAGATTTTAGGCATAGGTAAGTATTACTGGTGGAAGTATTTTCTTTCCTTTGAATTGATGTCTGCAGATCAGGTCATTTGCCAAGGATGTACTGTAGAAGCCATTTCTCTTCATTGACATTTCACAGGAATGATGGGATGTCAGAGCTGAAGCCAAAATTGGTCTTGCAGGTTTTTTTTTTCCATTTTGCAAAGTATATCAAGACTGCAAGGCGTGCTTGCCTAGATGTGCATTACTAATCCAGGGCTTAGCACTTGGTCATTTGGGGCCATCCACTGGAACTAGTAATCATCTGTCATCAGATGAGATGTGCTTTTTCAGCTTGGGTTTGTCACTAAAAACAGGATTGATAATCATTCTTTTGTATGTAGTGGAATGGGTGCATTTAGAAGATGGAGTATATGAGGTCTAAAAGATGGTGAAATTAAATGACCAAAGATATAGTCATGGTAGATATGATCCATTACTGCATATGTATTAAAACATGTGGGCCTGCACAGTAGCAGCATGTTGCACTACTCACAAATCGAAAAAAAAACCTGTGCACTCCAACCGCCACGAAAGGTGCAACCACTGTTTTAAAGGGCTCCAAGCAGTCTAGCACTAAAGTGGCACATATACCATTGCTGGAGTATAATATGAGTTATTTAGGCAGCAAACTCACTGCCAACATATTATATTCCAGCAATGATGTGTGCATGCCACTTTATTGCTATGTTGCACTGCTACCTGGGAGACCTGGGTTTGCATGTGAGCCCCAGAATCCAGCTAGAGTCTAGGTGTTTTGCAGGAGTATGGTTGTCCACTCTCAAGGAGGAAGGGTGTAGACATCCTGGCAGCTGATCTCAGCTGTGAATGCAGTCTCTTGCCCACCCACACTGCTGGAGTAAGGGTGAAACCCTGATCTTTGAAAAATGTAGAACTAAATGGGGGACAAAACAACTTAAAATGACACACCCAGAAGCTCAGAAGTGGAAAATTCAGGGATAACATTAAGAGGCATTTTTTTCCTGCCAGAGGGTGCTGAACTCTTGGAAAAGCCTACCAGTGGAGACAGTAAAAATGAAGACAGCATAGGCCTTTAAGATAAGCATGGACAAATTCCTGCTTACCAGTGGCATCACCAAGTATTCTGAGTATAGTAGAGTAGGTTGGAAATACCTAAAAACTGGTACATATTTGCACAGCATGCTTATTCCTCTCTGCTTATGAAGGGTGTAGGCAGAAATGAGGAACCTAGAGTGCCTTATGATCTTAAATTACTACAGTAGGTTACAGCGACATTGCTGATCAAGAATGGTTTCATTGATAGCATTATCATCTGCATCTAGTCAGCCACTCAGCACTGAGAGTTGTATTTCATTTTGTATTTTTTTTAGTCTAGCTTAGAAATATAGAAACATAGAATTTCACAGTTTTGTTTTTTTAAGCTTCCACTGTGTCTCCTTAGTTTGAGTATTGCCCTCTTGCAGCCTTAGGATGTTATATTTTCTCAGCTGTGCTTTGTGATGCAGTCGCCCCAAGGGTAAACGGGATGACACTCGAAAGTCTGATCATTTCATTTCATTTTCATTTTTATTAAATGGGTTAGACCATTGAGAAAACTCATTTAAAATGGTGACCCTTGGTTAAATAACAAAATAGTTACAATGAAAAATAACAAAACACAATACAATGCATTTGTTTATGCTTTTCTGAAATATCTGCCCCCCCAACCCCTGAAAACAAAGGAAGAAATCAGTCAGTGCATCCTGCAGAGATTTTCCAGTTCCCAGCAAGCAATTTAGCTTGCTTCAGCAGAACTCAGTTGCATAAAATTCCCCAAAAATCAGAATTTCTAGACCTTACATTTTTTTTACTATGGAAAAAAATTTCCCCAAGATAGGATTGTTTTTCTTTAAACTTCATCTCCTCACATTACTTATATCTCATTTGAATTCATAACCCCCTGCTTATAACATCACAACCTGTTGCCACAGAAATAATTCTGATGTCACATGCAGAGGGTTATGAAGTCAGACCAAGTGAAGTAGCATGGACAGATGAACTCTGAAGGGGCAAAAAGCCAGTTTTAGAGCAAATGTCTTAAGTAATAAAAGAGTGGACTATCCCTCAGGTCAAGTTTTTGGGGGATGTTAATCAGTTGTGACTTGCCAATGCCAACTGCAGTTTGTTTTCAAAAAAAGTGGGACATCATTTTAAAAGGTCTGTAACAGGCAGCCCGATAGGATTAGTGCCACCAGGGCTAGGAAGTGCTGCTGAATGCAACACAGGTCACCCCAGGGAGAGAGCCATCTGGGTTCTGGCATAGCAGTGAACCCTCACAGTGAGCCAGAAAGCCTGATCCATCCCGAGGGTTGGTGTCAGTCTGTAGCATGCTGCTGTGTCCAAGGCCATCAGAGGCATAGCCCAGTGTCAGGGAAGGTTAACGTGGCATGGACTGAAGGAGAAGGTCGAAGGGGCATGAAGGGAAGGGAGAAAAAAAAAGAATTGCTCTGTAAGCCAGTTAAATGATGGTAACTGGCTTCCTAAGCCTTAAACCATGCAGATCCCCACTGGCTTGATATTGGGGGGAGCGGGTGACTGTGCAGGAGGGTTGGCAGGGCCCTGAAGTGAGAAGTAGGTGATGGCTCAAGGGCCATGCAGCTCTGTAGAAAGCAGCAAAATAAATGTGTAATATTTGGTTTTAGTATTTTCAGTATAACTGTGCATTCACGCCAACTACTGTTCTGATATATCAGCTATTCAACAAGTTCAAAGAGCTATGCATGCCACAGATGGAGACAATAATCTTAAGCAGTACTTTTTTGAATGCTCTTCAAAATCACTTATGAAACATTTTTTATTTAAGTATGTGTAAACCTTATAGAAAGAAGTCCTCTGGGCTGTAAGTACAGGTAGTTATTTTATCATCCATTTTGACATTCATATTCTTGGGCTCCTTCTTAAAATGCACCCCCATGGAACCCATTGTAGTCATTTAAAATTCACCATATTTGCTGCAAAGTGGAAAACCTTCAAGCTACAGTTTCTGCTGAGAACTGGGGGAGGGCGATATATGGGAAACAGCTGTATATAGTATGAGAGGGTCTTCTTGTTATGGTATTTGCTGTGTTTATTTAGTAAGCTTTCATTAGTGAAGAGAGGATTACCATTCCTACACCTTATTATTATCCGTAGGTGGTTTTTCAATTAACTTGTAACCATGAATTTATACCCATTTAAATCCCTGTAATGAAGTGATAATTGGAATTCACACCATTACTGTTTCTTGTTAGCGTTCAGATGCATAGACTAAAATAATTACTTTAATGAATAAGCTGCTTTGTTTTATAAAAGTTTCATTTGGCTTAATTAATTTCATTCCCAAAGCTGGTCTATAAACAATATGGCTTTGATTATCCTTACCACATACCACAGTTCTTTTTATTCATACCACATGCATGGTCAGAAGGCCTACTTTATAAATCTCATATTTTCATTTCAGTTATTAACATTAGTGAACTATCAGTTCCTTTGTAATGTCACAGCAAGTGACTTGATGTTGCAGTAGTGTTCCGATGACAATTAAATCATCTTAGGGATAACTGTCCTTTAAGATTTGAATACTGTATGTGATGCATTGTTCATTGTATCTGTAAGATCCACAGCGTTCGGTATATCTAAAGACTTCTTTCAGTTGAAAACTCTAATTTTTTCAACTGATTTGAAAGATATGTCTTATGTCACTTGTGCCTGAGCAAGAAAAATGATTAAAGTAATTCTTACTTAAAAAAAAATTATAGTATCCCACTGTGTGTTTTTGAATTTGCTATTAAAAGGATCTGTACATTATATGATCCATGCAAGATTAAGGACTTTTTTCATCATCCCTTTGAAAACTGACAATTCTTACATTTACACCTACGTGACCATCCATAAACTGGGTCTCTGTTTTGGATGTTGTGTTCTTTTGAACACAGTTCCAGTTACCTCCCAGAACTCTGTTTCTTCCATTTAATTGGACTTTTCTTCACTTATCTCAGCATCATTCTGCTCCTGTGCCTGTTTTACCCTGCTGCTTGTACTTTCTAAAATTAATTACTATATACTTCTGTTGGTTGAGCTGTATAGTCTAAACTGTAGCACTTTCATATGGCTCACATTGCAGATACCCATGTTGTTAGCCTACCTTAAAAAATCATCATTTTCTCCCAGTTTTATCAAGATACATTTTGCTACCAGCTACTCAAAATATTCAGTTTGTTTTTGTCCTTTGCATTTTCTGATGGCCACCCCAACCCCCACACACCTGACTTCCCTTTTTACCTATGACTCCCCCTGCCCCAGCAGTGGGCCAGTCTAGATATACCACAACTTGTCAAGATGCATACTGGACTAGACGAAGCTGAGCTAGGTGGTGGGAGGTTGGGAGCGTGCACTTGAAGCGCTACGAGCATGCCAACATTCTGTCTTTGTTTAACACTACCACACTACCCCATAAATGATGGCAAAGTCACCCAGCAGACCACCACTAGGTGATGCTCACATGACCGGATGACACCCTCCCTCACCAGAATGAGTTGACTTGTTTTTTATCTTGTTGTACTTTGATATTATTGCATTTATTTCTGTCATATGTACAGTGCTTAAGTGAAATTTAGTGTATGGAGATGTCAAAATATATTTCACTAAGAATATAGTATATTGAAGATCAGTTCTCCTCATACATTTAATTTTACTTAGACTGTTAACATTTCATCAATGTATAGTATGTTAAACACTATCATTCAATATTAATTATATTATATTATATTAATAGCAGTCACACAGACCTGCCACCCAACCTCCTCCCAGTCAATGGCCCACAATTGCACTCAGGCACTCTGACAAAGTCTCCCTACCGACTGCTCTAAAACTCGCACTACCTGCCTTCCCTCACTTCTGTAACCTTGACAAAGTCTCCCTATGGACTGCTCCAATAACTCGTACTACCTGCCTTCCCTCATGCTTTAATGTGTTATCCTGGCATGGTACCCTGTGCATTATTGATACACTGTATTACCTAAGTCTGCATTATGAACTGTGTATATGCAGTATTGATCCACTGTGTTACCTATTATGAACTGTGAACTGCACCCTATGTATCTTTGATCTACTGTGTTGTGTATATCTGTATTGTGAATCTGACATGGGGCCTTTAGAAATGAGTTTCTGACTCAAAGGTTGTAATTCCAAGATTTTCAGATAAATAAAATAAATAGAATAGCACATGAGTATTGGTAAATATATGCCCATAATGTGATGGTCCTTTATGGCCATTTTTGTTTACCATGTGATTAGGCTGGCATGCTTTTGCAGTAATTTGAAGATGTGACATGCGTGGTACATGCACAAAATTAGTTAACGTTAAAGTAAAAGCAAAGCAAATGGCACGTAGCCCCCTAACAAACACACAATGGTAATCCTTTATGATTTCAAAGATTCCTAAGATCATTAGATCATTTTTAAACTATGAATCTTAAACAATTTTTTGCATTTAGCGGTTTGTTTTTGCAAATTATGTTTGCTGTAACTTGTCAACAACTAACATAAGAATTTACTTTGTATACTTTGTGCACTGAAACTGAAATTGAGCTTTCTGTATATGTCCTTGTTAAGCAACACGTCATTTCTGAAATATTTTAAATAAATAAAAATGTAACCTTGTTGTACGCCCATATTAGATCAAATCTACTAGGTACTGATAGTTTAGGTGGCTGATGACATAGGAAACATGCGAGAAAAGACATGGAAGCAGGTATTGGCTATTGAGTTAATCCCCCACTAGTCCACTAGGCATAACCTGATATATCCTTATGGCAGTGACAGGCTCTTTTATGCATCGGGGACACTTCATCTCCTTCCCAGTTTCCATCTGAGGAGGTTGGCCTGGGTTTGGGTTGCAAGCAGCAGAGGAGTTTGTTCAGATTTAAATTGATTCACTGCCTCCACAAGGGGTAGAGATGGCGTGAATCAAGCCCAACCTCCAAATGTCACAAAAGACCACTGTCTGGATCCTCATTCTTAAAATATAACTGCTTGAGTTGGCTTCTTTTAAATATGGTACACTTTCTAAACTGTCCTCCTTTAAATAAGGTGCAATCACCACCAATGTGCAGGTGATTGGTGGGGAGCCTGCTTATGTAGACAGGCACATATCTCCCAAGCAATATACAGACATACAATTTGCAATTCAGCTCATGCTCATTTACAAACTTTTCATCACTTTTCTCATTAGGGATGCTACTGGATTAGCAAAAGAGACTGGCATTATAGCCTAAAGATTAAAGTAATGAGCAGTGAATGAGTTTGGTATGTCCAGCAGACCTGGGTTTAAGTCACACAACATCTAGTTGCATACTGTGTCACCATAAGCAAGTCATTTAACCTCCTCAGTGCTCCCAGGTTGCCCCTGAAAGCAGGTCTTGTGGTCCTTATCTGGTTAATACAAAAAAAAAATTGTGAAAACAGTGCTCAACCCCCTTCCCCATAGCAAATCTTTCAAATATTACAATTTTCTTTTTGCCTGAATTGGCTACTTACCTATCACTAAGAAGAGTGGGGGTCTCTTTGTGTTCATTTCAGAACTGTGACATGAATCATGCTTAGCCATCTAACTGTGGGCCACCCATGAACAGAACCAACATTGAATGCAAAACGTTTTGCATGGTGTCTCTTTAGTACCTGATCCCTCAGTATATCAAGATGATTTGTAGTAATCGACAGTGCCTCCACTGTATGTTAGAGGGCTATCATTATTAATTTTTTGTTTTGCCATTTGGTTGTCTTCAGTGCCACATGTGTTCACCAAATACTTCATAGTGGTGGCCATAGCACTCTAGAGGGAAAACTTGTACATATTCTCACATCAGAATGACTGGCTCTCGAAAGCTCTGTCCTGGGATGCAGTCATTCTCACCTTATTCAGGATGCACCTGCTGTTCAGTCAGCTAGGCATTCTTGTGAATGAGCCAAAAATGGTTCTAACCGCTGCCATTGCCTTCAATACAGTACTATACATAGGTGCTGTCTTGAATGTGGTTGCCATGTGGGCCTTCCTTCTGAAGGACTGTGCCATTGATGAGGTTCAGCTGGTGTCGTTCAGTTAATATATGTTGTTGAGATGCCATCTCTGACTAACTGGGCTGATGGCATCGCTCTTCATTAATGTCTCTCTGGCACCTGCAGATGAGGATTCTGCAATGGTTCCTCCATATCTAGTGGGCTCAATATTTTGATGACATAGAGAGTCTCATTCAGGTGGCATTCCCTCTTTGTTGTGCCCTCGACTGGTGGTTGGACCACTCCAGCTTCAGCACAACATTAGGCCTCCATTTCTCTGTCCCACACCTCAGATGGTCCTGACAATTTATGCCTGTAGCTCTGGTTGGGGTGTTCATCTCAGGACCTTCTGGAAGCAAGTTCTTCAGTCCTTTCTTGATCCTGTTTTCCACAGCAACACTCTGGAGATGAGAAATTTTCTACTTAGGCTACAGGCCTTCATTGTCCTTCTACAAAGTCAGCCCCTGCTGGTTTGAATGGACAATGTTTCAGTGGTGCACTATATCAACAGACAAGGAAGCAATCTCTGTAATCCCATCTACAGAGCATGAATGAAGATTTGGTATTGGGCCATGGAACAGGACATGGTTTTCATTACCATGGTTCTGCCCAGCACCTTTAACCTTCTAGCAGACCATTTCAACGTTCATGGGCTCTGCCCTTTGAGTGGGAGCTTCTGGACTCCATCATCAGTGACCTATTTGACAGATGGGTAATCAGGAGCTCAACCTTTTTGAGTTCCCGCACAACACAAAACTGCAGTAGTTTTGGTCACTCACTCCAGGGTCTGGAGTTTTTTGGTGGGACACAGTGCTTCTCTCCTGAAAAGGGAAGTTCCTGTATGCATTTTCTTCATTCCCTCTGATACAGAGGGTTCTGGTCAACCTTCAGGTGAAACTGGCCACAGTGATTATTGTGGCCCTGTTCTGGCCCAGAGAAATGTGTTTCTGTCTGCTACAGCAGTTGGCAGTGGAACCACCTGTCCTGCTTCCTCTATACTCAGGACTTATATTACTAGAACAGGGCACTATGGTGCATCTGGATCTTCAATCTCTGCACCTTGATGCCTGGGTCTTAAGGATGCAGAACTCACCTGTTTTAGCATATCCACTTCAGTTACTGATTTTTCTTGTGACTTGTAAGCTATTCACTAGGCATGCCTATTCCCAGAAATGGAAAATGGGAATTTTGGTGTGCCTCCCATAGTCTGGACCCTTTCATGTGTCCATTAAGTCACGTTCTGCAACACCTCTTATCCCTTTTGGAATTCAGCCTCCAGTACTCCTCTGTGATGGTGAATTAGGCAGCTGTTTTTGTATTTCATGCCCTTCATGGATGTTGAGTCAGTCACCCAAGTTGAGGTTTCCCACAGGTTTCTTAAAGGTATCCCGTATAGTCATCTCCTGCTCTGTAGACCTATTCCAGAGTGGGACCTTAACATGGTTCCAGAGACCCTTACAGCTCCTCATTTTGAACCAGCTGCTACCTGTGAAATACACTTCCTCTTTTGGAAGATTCTTTTTCTGGTGGCCATTACTTTGTCATGAAGAGTGTCAGAAATTTGAGCTCTGGTTCTAGAGCCCTTTTATGATATTTTTCACAACTGATCAAGTTGCTCTAAAGACCAGTCCTCATTTTCTCCCGAAGGTTGTCTCTGACATCACAATGAATTAGACTAGTCAACTTCCTGCTTAGTGTTCTCCCAATTTAATAGAAGGGAACACTTATTGCGTTCCCTAGATGTCCATAGGACATTATGTTTCTAGCCAGATTGTATCAAAGATTGTAGGAAATCCTTGCAACTCTTTGTGTCTTTCAGCTCCATGATAGTGGGCTTCCATATTTCTAAGCAGTATCTCTCCATATAGTTAGCATTCTGTATTGTTTTCTGTTACTGGTAGCATGGTAAGGAGTTTTTTGGGTCCTGTCTGTGGCCACTCCACTCATAGTATGGCTACCTCTGTGGCTTGTCTCTACAATGTGTCAGGTGATGGCATCTACTCTGTAGCCACTTGGAGCACTGTTCACATTATAGTCTGGACATCACCTCTCATAGACATGCTGACTTAGGCCTTGCTGTTCTGCAGGGCCTTCTGTGTTAGAGTCATCAGCTGAGCCAGCGTCACTGTGTTCCGCTTTGTTGTAATCTTCCACTCAATTAACGTCAGTGGTCTAGAACTGCTAAGTATTTAAAAAAGTAGAAACTGGACAGGAAAAGGGCCTCGTTAATTTGGTGACCTAAATAAGGAACAATTGGACTGTTTCAGAACAAATACACAAAACAAGTCATTGGGGTGATGAAACAGACTTCACACATGCACAAATTTAGTTATATTAAAAAATGTAAAACCATAGTGCTGCAGTACCTCACATTTGTGAAAGCAATAGTCGAGCCAAGGGCATGTGAAGAGTGCATCAGTATTTAATTATGTATATGAAATTTTCATCCTACAGATAACCAGATGACCCCATGACATATAATATGTTATTTTCATTGGGAATCCTTGACATATCAGAGTACAAATGTACAAGGTGTAACATACAATATAATAAATTGCAAAGGCACTAAAATACAAAGGATATACTGTATAAATGCAAACTACAAGTCAGTAAAGCTCATGATAGCAGTAGTATGACTTATCTCTAAAGTCATAACAGTCACCAATAAATAGGGTTACCTTAAGATACTGTACACACAGAAACTACAGAAAGATGAGGAGAAATCAAGTAACAGTCATAAATACAAGTAAAGAATTCTCTAGTTGTTGGCTCCAAAAGGAATTCAAGCTGGAAAACATCTACAAGGATCAGAGAGTTGATCAAGAAGCAACCTTCTTAAAGTGGGTAGGTTTATAGCTTGTTGAAGGGGGCTGATAGACTGTTACAGTCTGTTGGGCCAGAGAAGGTAAGGGCCCATCTGCTAAAATCCTTTTACAGTTTCAGTACTTCCCAGTTAGTTGCTTCAGTTGATCTTAAAGAATAGGTCAGAGCTGGAGTGAAGAGAGATGTTAACTATGTAGGAGATGTGGAGTAGATACATTTGTGGAGGTAAGCATACTAGTGGTAATTCCCATGAGCATGTGAACCCAACCAGTCAAGCTGACTGTACAACAGACGGCAGTATATCTTTGAGTTACAGTCAAGGGCACACTAGGTAGAGCCTACTGTTTAGTACATTCAACCCCTGTAAAGTTACTTTGAGTGAGGGTAAAGCAAAACACCATATTGCCATGATCTGGTATAGGGAGCAGGGATTAGTTATATTGTTTTTGTTTAGCATGATATGTGTAGTTTTCTCATCAGGTCCTGGAGAGTCACTAGATGATATACAAGCAATCGCTGCAGTGGGAGTCGGGTGGAATATAGCTATGCAGGATCTTAGAAGATGTATAAACTCTTGCAATGAGCTGACTGGCTAAAGGGGATCCCGATGAGGAGTATTGAAAGCTGATTTTCATGAAGCGATGCATGTCATCCTTTTATCATATAAATGGATATTTGCTATGTGAAAACAGGAAGACATTATTAGTGCCTAGTTACGTATTAGTGATTTTCTGTCATTTTCTATTAATTCACTTTGACACATCCTGAAGCCTCTGGAAATCTCAGTTTTAAAATAAAGACTACTAGGCTACATATTGTATGCTAGAGTATCCATGTATACAAAGAAGGCAAATGATTGACCTATATAATTAATTCTTTTACTATGATTGCCATAAGCAGTCAACCTTATTGAATGTAATTGAAAAATAAAAACACTGTAATATTCTCTAGGGGGTAAAGCTAATTAGTGCTGAACATGCTTGATGACTGCCATTTCCCCACTATTTATAACAGCATACATATTAATTTTTCCCCACAGCAACAACCCAGCTCACAGATACTTTCTGGCAACTAACCCAGTCTCCGGAGACCTGTACATCTCTGACACGAACACACGCAGAATTTATCGTCCCAAGTCGCTGACTGGTGCCAAAGATCTAACAAAGAATTCTGAAGTTGTAGCAGGAACTGGAGAGCAGTGTAACCCATTTGATGAGACAAGGTGTGGTGATGGAGGCAAGGCTGTGGATGCCCTGCTCATCAACCCCAAAGGTGCATACTAGTGCTATTTCAGTTATCGAACTGGGTTCTTTGTAGTTAGAGCCTTGTAAATTATTTGTATTTACTGCATTTCTAGTTCTTCATACAGTAAAAGAAAATAGTTACTGAGCCAGTTTACATAAAATAGTGTAATGATTTGTGGCATGATAGCACATGTGTGTTGGGATAGTGGAAGCATGTCAGTACTCAGTGACTGGGTTAGTGCCTCGCAAACAGTGCTTAGCACCCCAAAAGCAGGAGCCTCCCTAAATGTGTCATATTGGATAGCATGGTTAGCAAGGCACTAACCCATCTGTGGGAGGCACTAAAATATGCCAGTGCACCTATGCAAAGCAACTGATTGTGCTTGCATATAGGCACACTGGCATATTAGAAGGTTTGTAGAGGCAGTAAACAGCTGTTAGTGTCTCACTATTTACCACCTCCCCAAATCAGGTCTTACAGGCACGTGCCTCCCCTACTTCCTGATCACCTGTCCAATAGTAATGCAGAAACTTTCCTGGTGGTCTAATGCCCCTTCCCCACCAGTCCGGTGGTGCTGAGGGTTGAGGCGCTAGACGCCACACCTCATGCTACACCGGCGACCAGAGTTCAGGAACGGACTCGCCACCGCGGTTGGCAGGGAGAGGGTGGATTGAGCACCCCAGGGCTGCTCTCCTCCCTCTGGGGTGGGTCTGCGATGTTGTGCCACTCTTGAATGGCCCCTGGTGATGACCGGGGCAGCATAAGTCACTGCACCAGCAAGAGGTGGAGCACAGCAAGACACCTCACTCACACGGTGGGCATCATTGCCCTGCCAGCTCCTGGGGCACTAATTGGCGGAAAAATGGTTGGGCGCGACCATGCAGCTTGATGGGCACACCCTCACCAGCCTAGGAGGCCTGTTCATGGAATCACATCATGGGGGTCCAGGCCAGCCCGTGATGGAGAGGTAAGGGGAGACCTTCTGGTGGGTTGGTATGTCTATACCGAACCCCCTTGTATCGAGTGAGCCTGCAGTCCTCTGGGGTCGGGGGGGCGGTGACTGGATGCCTCCGCTGGTGCACCACAGTAGGGTGCAAAAATAGAAAGAATATAAAAAAAAAAATAATACCCCTCCCCCCACTCACTGCCCAGTATCAATTAAAAAATGACCCTGTGGTCTAGTGTTCCCCCCACCACCCCTGCTTGACACCTAATATTAATTAATAAATGTCCCTGGTGATCTAGTGTCTTCCCGCTCCCTGATTGCCACCTGATATTAATTTGTTAATGGTCCTGGTTATCTAGTGTTCCCTTGCCCCCCCCCCAATTGTGGAGTGGGGAACCTGGCTACTCTGATATGTTGATGGGATGAGAGGGGTCTTCAGTACGACTGAGAGTGGCAAGTGCTACTAGCCATCAGGGACATTAAGTTATTACCACTGGATGGTGATCAGACCGTGGGATACACTAGACCACTAAGGACATTTAGTTATTAATATCAGGCAGCAATTGGGGGTGGGGGCACTAGACTACCAGAGATGCTTCAGTGTTATTGTTGAGTGGACAATTGGGAGGTGGGGGGACTACTAGACCACCATGGACAGTGCGCACACAGCCCAGACTGGTGCTGAGAGGTGGAGGGCACACAAAGATTTGCTCCAGGCCTGTAGTGAGGCCCTAATGGGATGCAAATTACCCCACAGCCCCTTGCTAGTGCTATGAGGTCATTTGCATAGGGAAGTACAAATATGGCAGATCACTCCATGGGAGCAGTTCCTGTGTGTGAGCCCCAAAAGAACATAGAAACATAGAATTTGATGGCAGATAAGGATCAATAGGCCCATCTAGTTTTCCCTATTTCCCTACCTGCTGAAAAATGCCACAGATCCTACTTTATCTCGGGCTTTAACTCCCCATTTGAATCTACAAGATACCCCTATGTCTGTCCCATACAATGTTGAATTCCCCCACCGACTTTGCCCCCACTACCTCTGCTGGGAGGCTGTTCCATGCCTCCACCACCCTTTCCAAGAAGAAGTACTTTCTCACATTACCCTTTAGCCTCCCCCTTCCAATCTCATGTCATGCCCCCTAGTTCTAGAGTTTCTTCTTTTCTTAAGGATGCTATCCTCCTGAACCTTATGTATTCCCTTCAGGTACTTGAAGGTCTCTATCATGTCTCCTCTGTCTCTATCTCTCCTCTCCGGTTTACATATCGAGCACCTCCAATCTCTTCTCATATGTCCCCTGGTGCAGGCCCTGCACCATTTTCATTGCCCTTCTCTGAACTGCCTCTGTCTTGTCTATGTCCTTTTAAAGATGCAGCTTCCAGAACTGGATGCAGTATTCTAAATGAAGTCTCACCAATGACCTGTACATGGAATCACCACCTCTTTTCTTCTGCTGGTGATAATTCTCCTTATGTACCCCAGCATCCCACTAGCTTTCCCCCCCCACCTTGGCACATTGTTTGGCCACTTTCAGGTCATCAGATATGATCATCCCCAGATCTCTTTCCTGTTTGGTGACCGATAATAATTCCCCACCCATCACATATTCCGCCCCTTGGTTCCTGTGCCCCAAGTGCATGATTTTGCACTTCTTCACATTGAAGCTCAGCTGCCACACTCTGGTTTAGCTAGGTCCTTTCTCATTTTTTCCACCCCTCCTGGAGTGTCTACTCTATTGCAGATCTTAGTGTCATCTGCAAAGAGGCTCCCCCAAGTCCCTCTGCAATGTCACTAATGAAGATATTGAACAGAACTGGCACAATAACTGATCCCTGTGGCACACTGCTGGTCACACTTCCTTACTCAGATTTAGCTCCGTTTAACACTACCCTCTGCGTTCTGTCCATCAACCAATTTGCAACCCAGTCCACCACCTTATGACCTAATGACCTAATCCCAGGCTGCCCAACTTGTACACAAGCCTCCTATGAAAAACAGCATTGAATGCCTTGCTGAAGTCCAGGTAGGCCACATCCATCACCGCCCCCCCCCCCCGATCCACTTTCCTGATCACCCACTCAAAGAAATCTATCAGATTTGTTTGACATGACTTTCCTGACGTGAATCCATGTTGCCTCGGGTATTGTGTTCTACTGCATTCAAGGTGCTCCACTATCCTTTCTTTTAGCAGGGATTCCATAATTTTTCCCACCACTGAGATCAGGCTGACAGGTCTATAGTTACCTGCCTCCTCTCTGCTCCCACTTCTGTGGAGAGGGACTACATCTGCCCTTCTCCAGTCCTCCAGAACCACTCCCATATCCAGTGAGTTGTTGAACAGGGCAGTCAGTGGTGCTGCCAGCACCTCACTTAACTCCTTTAATATCCCAAGGCGTATCCCATCTGGTCCCATCGCCTTGTCCACCCTCAGTTTTGCGAGTTCATTTAGGATTCTCTCCTCTGTAAATGGACTGGTGTCCACATTCCTTCCTATCCTGTTTCTTTGTTTTGGTCCCTCCCCTTCCCCTTCTTCTGTGAAAACTGAACAGAAGTATTTGTTCAGAATTCATGCTTTTTCCTGGTTTCCTTCCACCCCCCCCCACCTGGATCTTCATCCTTTCACTAACGTACCTATAGAAGGTTTTGTCCCCCTTCATCACTTATTTTGCTATTTTTCCCTCTGTTTGGGCTTTTGCACTCCTGATCACCTTTCCTGCCTCTCTTTGCTCTTCTATATACTTTGCCTTGTCCTCATCTTTCTGTGTTCCTTTATATTTCCTGAAAGCCACCTTTTTTGCCCTTACTTTCCCTGCCACTTCTTTTGAGAATCATAGTGGTTTCCTTTTTCTCTTGCCTTTGTTTATATGCTGAACGCAGAGGTTTGTCACCTCCACTATGGCTCCCTTTAGCTGGGCCCACTGTTTCTCAGCTTGCCTGCATTTTACCCTCTCTGCTAGGGCTTCCCTGAGACATACCCCCATCCTAGTAAAGTCTGTTTTCCTGAAGTCCAGGACCCTCGCTTTTGTGTGACTTGACCATGTCACAGTTCTCATATTGAACTGCACAGTGCGATGGTCACTGGACCCTAGGTGTTCAGCTAGGTGCCAGGTATCAAAAGCTGGTTTGCCCCTGCAAGCCCCATAGCTCCCTATTGGCCACATACCTCATGTAGTCAGTAGAGGGTTTTGGTTTGCTGGAGCAATTGGAATAGTGCCTGGCCCTGTTGGTTGGTATATTGGAAATGTGCCACTGGCACTGTTTATGTGTTTCAGGCATGTTTCTCTATAGTTATAGTTTGCTTCAGGCACTAATTTGCACCTACAGTGAACATTTTAAGTACATAAGCTAGAGTTATTGAATATCCTGGCTGTGATTTGTTATTGTTGAAAAGGGGCTGTGACTTGGCCCAGTGGTGCAGAGTGCTGAGGCACCACGCTTTCTTTGCCACCACATCAGCATGCAGGTTCTGTGATGGACTTGGTAGCTGGGGTGGTTGAGGACTGACTACCCACAGACTGCTCTCCTCTACGAGGTGGGGGAGACTTGCCACACAACCTTAACACTGCCACCACATGGAGGCATGTTGATGGGGCAGCGGGAGCGCCACGACACTGGGGTTGCCCAGCGACCAGCATGTAAGTACATGCATTCAGGCACAAGTACATCTGCAGTGTTGCACGCCACCAGGCCAGGGGAAGAAGTGGAAGAACTGGGGCCTGTGCACCAGGAAAGAAAGCACAGCACATCCACTCCAGCCCGCATCATTGCCCCAGGACCCTGCCAAGAAAACTGGATCCAGACTCGGGTGGGGGAGGGGAAGGATGACCCCCCCCCCTCCTCGCCATGCTATGGTAGACTTCCAAGAGATGGTAGCCAGTCAGAGAGGTGAACAGGGGCTGAGAGCCCAGCCAGCACCCCGGAGAGAACAAGCTCTATAGAGAAACAAGGAAAGGGGCTTTGTAACTGGAGACTTGTGGAACCTTAGTAGGCTGCTTCCTAAACCATATCCTGCATGTTTGCATGGCTATTTTTAATTTTATTACAAATTGTGAATCGTATTGCCCTGGAATATTAAGTGTATTGACTACTTCTGTAGTGTGCCAGACATTTAAAAAGTTAATAGCAGTTACATGAGATGTTGAAATGGGAAACTAGCAAAACAGCCTCGGCTTGATCTTCACAAAACTGAAAAAGTCTTAACTTTTGTTACATTTTACAGGAATTGCAGTCGATAAGAATGGCATAATTTACTTTGTTGACGGAACCATGATCAGAAAAGTGGACCAGAATGGCATAATATCAACACTTCTGGGTTCCAATGACCTGACCTCTGCTCGACCCCTAATCTGTGACAATAGCATGCACATAAGCCAGGTATTTGTTAATTCAGAACCACCACATTTAAAATTCAAGTACATGTAAGTGATAACGGTATTGCCACGACATGCAAATGAATTGTTATTAGGACTTGTGAGTGCTGTTTCTGCTTGTGGAGCAATAGTTGCCAGTTTGCTTGAATGGAGATGAGCACTAACCCTGGTAGCATACGAATTATGTGTGCCTTACCATATATAATATGCTAGGGATGGGTTCTATAGTTGTTTTTGTAAACAAGATCATAGGATCGAATGGTTTATGTTTGTTTCCAGAACCCCTCCCCCCGAGGTGTAATACTGTCTAAATTGCATGCTTATTTTGTACGGTTTGGGTGAGTTGTATTTGTTAGAATATACGGCCTTACCTTTGAGTGATAAAGGCACTGAACAGTGTAGGGTTTCTTAGCTTTCTAACTCATGCACTTGTCAGAAGGGAAATTGTAGATCTTAATTTGTTATTTGTAAAGTATTAGTGTATTTTTGTGTATATATTTGTATGTGTAATGTACTTATTTTGTTACATGTTTACTTGTCACTTGTGAAAACAGGCAGTCATGCTCATCAAGTTAACAGGTATAAAAATTTAAAAAATGAAAATGAAAACGCTTTAAGTGGTTACTTTATATACTCACGTATAAGTCAAGTTTTCAGTGTCAAAAATAGGCACTGAAGAAAGAGGACTTGACTTACATTTGAGATCGCCTTACCTGGAGAGCTTTTGCTACTGTTTGAGAGCCCATTACAGTACATTTACTGGTGGATTTAATTCTTGCCTGTTTTCTAGCCACTCTTCTGATGTCCTGGCACTCAAGGTCCCTTTTTTATACTATAAAATGAAATCATTTTATGCACCTTTAATTTCTTGCAATGAACCCTGCTATCTTATTTGTACAAATGTATGTTCACACTCGCGAGAGAGAGTGAAGGCAATGATACGGATGTTCGTTCAACATTCAGCATTTGGGGGATGCAGCAACACTTGGTGTCAAAGGTACAGCAGCAGACTTTTTTGCAGTAGGATTTTGTACATGCAGCAGTTTATCCAGGCGGTACATGACAGCCTGTGCAAGATTTGTGTTGGTAAGGTTTGGGACTGATCGGGGAGGTTGATCAGTGTATCAGCATCATGTGTTTTCAGCATTTGCAGATCAGTGTCTTGGGGCCCTCAAACAAACAGTACTGAAAATAAAAAATGACAAAATAAATATGAAATATGGACACAGAACTTTAGTGACTTGTGCAGGTGAGGGTGGGTCAGGGAAAGTGGTGCTGTTAGCATTAATGTGTTGTGCTGGTGAGAGTGAGTTAGGGAGAGTATACTGCAGTGTTTTACTGTATCATTGTCTGTTTTTCAGAGGTATGTTGAAAAGGAGGGAAGAGTTTGTTAAAAAGTAGGACTCCTGGTGGTGTCGAGGTGTACCAGTAGCTTTATATTATGCATTGGGGGGCACAACTTACATGTGAGACGTATATAAAAATCAACTAAAATCCACAAGAAAAAGGGTGGTTGACTTATATGCAAGGTTGACATATATGTGAGTACATAGTGTACATCTCATATTGTAATCATTCATTGTTGACATACATAAGCACTTAGAACCCCCAGAGCTGTAATACTATCTGTATTACATGCTTATTTTGTAGGGTTTGGGTGAGTTTGTTATAATATATGGCGTTATCTTGGAGTGACAAAGACAACTGAGCAGTTAAGGGTTTTATAGCGTTCAGTACTTATAGCTCAAGTTATAATAATGCATTGCTGATGTAAGCATTGAATAGCAATAAGACTGTAAACCATGTATTTTTTACAAATACTGAATAATAGTTCACCATATAATATTATAATTACCCCCATTAGTTTAAATCAGCGAATGGCCTTGTAAACCAGGAAATAGTTCAATGAAAAAGGTAGAGAACTTAAAGCACTATGGACCAGTGTAGCAGGCATTTAGGTATCAGATGAGGACCTGGTAAGGCACTGAGGTACTCCAGGAGAAACAAAAATGCCATGTGTCGGGCTTTATTTTTTTTAATTTTTTTTTTTATTTATTTAGATCTAGGATTACAAATACCTTTGAGCCAAGGCTCTTTTACAAAGGTTCCACGTCAGAGAAATACAAATGGTAGACAAAACATTTCACAGAGTGAAGCAATGCAATGGTTACAGACAGTACAGGTATTAGGTCTGCTAGTATGATGAACAGCGGCATGGTGGAGAGTGAGACGATGAAGCAGCCAGAGGCATTTGTCAGAGGAGATATCCAGTAAGTGCTATGTCAAGAAGGGGGGGTTACGAAGAGGAGGGATAATGCAGCAGATGGGGAGGAGGGGCAGGAAGGGAGGAAGGGGAGGCAGGAGATGGGGGAGAGGAAGTAAGAGCATTTGGGGTAGGGGATTTTGAGGTGTGGCAGTCTGGACTGGTCAGTGTGGTGGGTGCCACCAGTTTGCTATGAAAGTGAATGCCTCAGTTTAGGGGAAGCAATCACAGGAGCTGGAGGTAGAGAGATAGTGCCGGAGACTGGTTTTGAACAACCCAAGTGTTTTGGCTGAGGAGATGGGGTGGCTGAGGTCATTTAGCTAGAGTGGCGCTTTGTAGGCAAAGGAGTGTTGGCCCAGGCTAGTATGGCAGTGGGGAACTTTCAGAAGCTGCTGCTTTGATCTCCTGGAGCTCCGTTGATTGGTGTCCTCAGGTAGTAGAGCTATGACTCCAGGGGGTGCAAGGCCGAGGTGGATTTTCTTTGCCATTGTACAAGTGAGGTACTTGATTCAGCTTGATAGTTGGAGCCAACCGGTCTGAGCATACAAGTCGCAGGTGTGGGTAAGATGGTGGGCACCAGTAATTAATCGACAGGCCTTGTTTAGGGTAACTGCTATCTGTCTAAGGGTTGTCGTCATGGCAGAGTTATAAATGATGAGACCATAGTCGATGACCAAGACCACTGAGCTCTGTACGGCAATCGTCAATGCCTCGGGGGTAAGATGTTGCCTATGTTTATAGAGTAGACCAAGTCGGTATTTGCAGCTCTGGCAACATTGTCAACGTGAGCCACATATGTGAGGCAAGGATCTAGTAGGATCCCTAGATATTTGAAAGACTGGATCTGATCAAGGGTATTACCATTTGCAGTAGAGATAGTCAGCTGGTGTTGCTTATGCGGCTTTTGGGGGCTGTGGAAGAGCAGTGATTTAGTTTTCTTGTGATTTAACACTAGCTTGTGCTTGTGGAACCATGATTCAACGGAGCCGAAATCATGCTGGAGAGTACATTGCAGTGTTAGAGGGTCTTTGTGGGATGAGAAGACTACTGCATCATCCGTATACAATAAGATGGGCTCAGAACAAGACTGTGGCAGTGAGTTCAAAAAGAGGGTGAAGAGCAGGGGACCCAGGATGGAACCCTGAGGTACACCTGAGCGGACAGGCAGGGAATCAGAGAGAGCACTGGCAATTTTTACTCTTTGCCATCAGTGATCTAGGTAGCTGTTGAACCATAATGCAGAGTCCAGTGATAGGCCAGCAATTAGTAGCTGGTCAATAAGAAGCCTGTGGTGGACAGTATAGAAGGCCTTGGATAAGTCGATGAAAACGGCCCACGTAAACTGTCCGTTGTCAAGGGATTTATGAACTGCTCTGGTGAGTTCAAGGAGGGCAGTGGTGGTACTGTGACCTTTTTGGAGGCCATGTTGTTTTGTAGTTAGGATGTTGTATTTCTCCAGATGGTCAGTAAGTTGGTCAGACACGATCCGCTCGAGGGCCTTAGAGAGCGGTGGTAGTATTGAGATAGGGCGATAGTTAGAGTAATTTGACCTGTCACCACTTTTGAGGACAGGAGTCACAATTGCAGTTTTCCATCTGTCCGGGAATTTACTACTAGTAAGGGAGTGATTCAGAATTTTTGTTAAGAGGAAAAGAAGTTCATCAAGGGTAAGTGACAGAAGCTAAAGGTCCAAGGTATCGCCACTGGTTCTGGATTTGGAGATAGCTGTGGCAATATAGCGGTGTGCAACATACGGTCTGACCTCCTTAAAGTAGAAGAGAGGTAGATGAGATTGCAGTTGAGGGGGGCTGGAGATGGAGGTGCTTTGTTCAAAGTAGTCAGGGGGGAGGACTGAGCTGAGATCTGTGAATGCCTTGTTGAAGGTGTTTGCAATGACCATTGGGTCAAGGGTAGTTGAGCCATCTACTACTTGGATGGTCGGAGGTGTTTCAATCTGCTTCCCTGTGAGTTCCTTCATATATTGTACTCCCAGAAAGCTCGTCCGTTACCCCAGGTGTTTGTGAGTGCTTCTTTGTAATAGGAGCTTTTCACAAGCCGTATGGCCTTAGTACAGGCATTTTGGACTTGTTTATATTTTTGAATGTCAGGTAGCTTTCTGGTAGTTTGAGCCACAGCCCAGAGGTGGTCCCTCCATTTCAATTGGGCTAGTAGCCCCGCCATGATCCAGGAGTTGCGGATAGATTTAGCCTTATGCCTCTTAACCGGGCCGTAGAGGTCACAAGCTTTGTTGAAGGTCGTGATGAGATGGTCAAGAACAAGGTTGACATCAGTTGCCAGATATATTGGTGACCAGTCTTGAGACTTTAGATACTGTTTGAGGTGGATCAGATTGCCACGAGGTAGGACTCTACTGGAAATGATTTTTTTGGGGGGTGGGGCTTTACAAATTTATTTGTCCATTCACAGATGATTGGTGAGTGGTCACCGAGAGAGTCTTGGCAGGACTGTGGTGCGAGAGATCCTAGCAAGGTGGTTGGTGAGTACCCAGTCAAGCAGGGTACTGGTGCCCGTTTTGTAGTTAGTCCTGGTAGCAGACATAACCAAGCCTTTGTGTGAAGCAAATAAACAAAACAAGACGATGTAAGAAACCACTATGGTTCTCAAAGGAAGTGGCAGTGAAGGTTCAAGAGAAAAAGAAAGCATTCAGGAAGTACAAGGAATCGCAGAAGGAGCAGGACAGAAAACTGTATCAGTTAAAGCAAAAGGAGGCTGGGAAGGCAGTCAGAACAGCAAAGGCCCAAACAGAGGAAAAGATAGCCAACTCAGTTAAGAAGGGGATAAAACCTTTTATAGGTACATCAGGAGCAAAGGAAGACCAAGGAAGGGATAGTGAGGCTTAATAAAGGGAGGAAGGGTGGGCAGAGGAGACTGTGAAAAGGCAGAGATACTAAACAAATATTTTGCTCAGTATTTACAAATGAAGAAGGAGGTACATAAAACAAACAGTAGTAACACTCTGGATACAGAAGTTGATACCAGCCCATTTACAGAAGAAAGGGTTCTGAAAGAACTCTTAAAACTGAAGGTGGACAAAGCAATGGGGCCTGATGGGATTCATCCCAGAATTCTAAAAGAGCTAAGGGTAGAACTAGTGACACCACTGACTACCCTTTTTAACAAATCATGGGAGGATGGGGTGGTACCCGAGGACTGGAGGAGGGAAGATGTGATTCCCCTTCACAAAAGTGGGAGCAAGGCAGAAGCAGGAAACTACAGACCTGTTAGTTTAACCTCAGTGATAGGGAAAATGATAGAATCACTTCTGAAGGAAAGAATTGTCGAGTATCTAGAGGCCAGTGGGGCACAGGACCCTAGGCAGCATGGATTCACAGCGGGAAGGTCATGCCAGACAAATCTGATAGATTTCTTTGACTGGGTGACCAAAGTAGTAGATCAGGGAGGGGCTGTGGACATGGCCTACCTAGACTTTAGCAAGGCATTTGATACAGTCCCACACAAAAGATTAATATACAAGTTAGCCAGCCTGGGAGTGGGTCCCAAGATGACAGCCTGGGTAAAGAATTGGCTGGAGACTAGGACATAGACAGTAATAGTAAATGGAGTCCACTCAGAAGAAAGGAGGGTTACTAGTGGGGTACCGCAAGGTTCAGTATTAGGACCGGTCCTCTTCAATGTCTTTATAAGCGACATTGCGAAGGACTGGAAGGAAAAGTATGTCTCTTTGCAGATGACACTAAGATCTGCAACAGAGTTGATGCACAGGGTGGGTGGAAAGGATGAGAAGGGACTTGGCAAGGTTAGAGGAATGGTCAAATGTATGGCAGCTTAGATTCAATGCTAAGAAGTGCAAGGTAATGCACCTGGGAAACAAAACCCAGGGAAGAGTACACAATGGGGGTGAGATACTAACAACAACAAAATGGAAAGGGACCTGGGGTAGTCATATCAGATGACCTAAAGGTGGGCAAGCAATGTGAGAGGGCAGCAAGGAGGGCTGGGGATACTGGGATGCATAGGGAGAGGCATCACCAGTAGAAAACAGGAAGTTATTATCCCTCTGTACAGACAGCTGGTGAGACCCCATCTGGAGTACTGTGTGCAGTTCTGGAGACCCAATCTCTGCAAAGACATAGACAGGATGGAAGTTGTCCAGAGGAGGACAACTAAAATGGTGCAGAGTCTGCACCGGAAGACATATGAAGAGAGACTTAAGGAGCTTAATATGTATAGCCTCGAGGAAAGGAGGGAGAGGGGACATGATAGAAACTTTCAAGTACCTCAAGGGAATCAACAAAGTCCAAGAGGGTAGCATCTTTCAAAAAAAGAGGTGTGCAAGAACAAGAGGGCACTATTTGAAGATAGAGGGGGGCGGCTCAGAGGTAATTTAAGGAAGTATTTTTTCACAGAGAGGGTTGTGGATGCATGGAACGACCTTCCGGAGGAGGTTGTGGAGTCAAAGTCAGTGGTGGAATTCAAGCATGCATGGGACAGTCATAAGGCAATTCTGGGGGGTGGGGGTAAGAAGAAGTAGGCTGCTGGTTAACTAGGATCTGCAGCTTATCCAGTAGGTAGGGAAATGGGCAGACTGGGTGGGCCAAGCGGTCCTTATCTGCCGTCAAATTCTATGTTTCTGTGTTTCTATGTTTCATCTATGAGAGGTTAGCAGCTATAATAGAGTCTTTGTGGGCATTTGCATCAGGCACAAGCCAGTTAATATTGAAATCTCCTAGCAGAATAAGTTCAGAGTCCGGGGGAAGAGTGTTTATGAAGCTCATAACATCATGGAGACCAGGTCTTTGAACTCTAGGTGGAATGTATACAGTGATAATGGTAAGGGCTTTTTGATTTGGCCCTAAGAGAATTTTGATTGTAAGGATCTGGGCTGAGTCAGCAGATGAGACGGTATCTATAGGGTGCCACATGAGAGAGTCTTTGATATATATGGCACATCCTCCCCCCTTCTTTGCTACTGTGAATGTTGTACCCCTGCATTGTTAAAGCGCAATCAGGGACTTTTGTAATCAGCCAGGTTTCAACAAGAGCAAGAATATCTGGGTTGTGTTGGTAGATGAAGGCTTGGAGGGCATCAATATTTGGCAGAAGACTGCATATATTAATGGTAGCCAGGGTTAGAGTCCCAGGGGTTTTTCCATGGCATGGATGGACAGGGCCTGGGTTCGGGTGGACATTTCCCGATATAAGTAGGAGGAGGAGAATGAGTTTAAGAGAGCAAAGGCGCAGAACCTTAAGGGACAATTTACATTATTTTTTGTAGGTGGGGAGATAGGTGGGCACCATAAGTCTGTGAATCATAAGCTGGTATAGTGTGGGAAGATGATCCAACTTGAGAAAGTTTATGATTCGGGAAGGTATCATGGTAACACTGTGAGGAGGGCCATACGGGGGACACATAGGGTAATGGAGGTACCCGGGAGTAACAAGAAACAATAAGGAAGATGGAGGGGTGGGGGGGAGGTTGGGATGGTTGGGGCCAGGGAGAGAAGAGAGGGCAGAGAAAGAAGGAGCAGGAGAGGATGGAACGGGTGTGAGAGTACCACCATCACTGGCGTAGGTATACAGGTGACAGAGGGAAGGAGAGGCGTATTTGGACAGACAGTGAGAGTACGTGGATAGAAGAGCTGAGACAGTGGATGGCAGAGGGTATGAGGGAGATTGAGAGAGCCAGCAAAGGATGATTAGGGGGAAGGAAGTAGGCATGGGGGTAGAAAAGGTGTCAATAGAGAGGAGCCAATGGGTAAAGAGAGGTGGGGTTTAGGTAGTGAGTGGGTGGGATTAAGGTGTACTTAAGTAACGTACCAGAGGAGGGGAAGGGCAGGCAAAAAATGACAGCAAAATCTAATAGAAGTCTATGGGCGCAGTGCCCAGTGAGCAGAGCAAGGCAGGGAGAACAGAGCCAGCCAATCAGCGGCAGTCTGGGAAGCAGGAGGTCCAATCGGGCACTAGTTGTTGGTGCTGTGACCAATGGCAGCTGCTCACGGCTTAACCGACCTGAGTCTGAGGTCTTACCCGTCAGCGCTGGTCCAGGAGGCAGATTGAGGTGATGGCAGAAGTGGCAGGCCACAGGAGTCGTGGCCATGCTTGGCAGAGGTCCAGTGGCCCAAAGCAGGGGCTGGATCTGAGGGAGAGAGAGAGGGATTAAGACCTTGGGAGGAGAAGCTGCAGAGGTGATGTAGTGGCTAAATCGGTGGGTGGGGAGCCGGGGAAGCAGAGAGCCAGACAAGTGAGAGGAGGAAGAATAAAGGTTGAGGGGGGGTTGGGGAGGCAGCCAAAAGACAAAGACCGAAATCGGTTTTGAAGATCCTGGCACTGTGGGAGGTGGGATGCAGGGCAGAGTGTAGAGAGGAGGTTTTTAGATAGGATAGCTAAGGTCAGGGGAGGGAGAGAGAGAGAGAGCGAGCGCTGAGAGAAAAGCAAAGATGATTCAAGGGGGAAAATCAGGCCAGAAAACCAAATACCAGTTTCTAGTACAGTTTTAGGAAATAAAAGCAAATGCAGTAACAATTTAACACAATTCCAGACACTAGTATTGCAGGGCAAAAAATTATGGCAAAATACAATAGAAGTCTATGGGTGCAGCACCCAGCGAGCAGAGTAAGGCAGGGAGAACAGAGCCAGCCAATCAGCGGCAGTCTGGGAAGCAGGAGGTATAATCGGGCACTAGCTGTTGGTGCTGTGACCAATGGCAGCTGCTCACGGCTTAACCGACCTAGGTGATGGCAGAAGCGGCAGGCTACAGGAGCCGTGGCTGCACTTGGTGGAGGTCCAGTGGCCCGGAAGCAGGGGCTGGATCCATCGACGCTGGTCTGGAAGGTGAGTTGAGGTGATGGCAGAAGTGGCAGGCTACAGAAGCTGTGGCCATGTTTGGCAGAGGTCCGGTGGCCCGAAGCAGGGGATGGATCCATCGGCGCTGGTCTGGGAGGCGGGTTGAGGTGGTGGCAGAAGCGGCAGGCTACAGAAGCTGTGGCCACACTTGGCGGAGGTTTGGTGGCCCGAAGCAGGGGGCTGGATCCGTCGGTGCTGGTCTGAGAGGTGGATTGAGGTGATGGCAGAAGCAGCAGACTACAGGAGCTGCGGCCATGCTTGGTGGAGTTCCGGTGGCCCGAAGCAGGGGCTGGATCCATCAGCGCTGGTCCGGGAGGTGGGTTGAGGTGATGGCAGAAGCGGCAGGCTACAGGAGCCAGGGCCGCACTTGGCGGAGGTCCGGTGGCCCGAAGCAGGGGCTGGATCCATCAGCGCTGGTCTGGGAGGTGGGTTGAGGTGATATTTTTGACAGCTCAGTAAAGAGCATTTTTTAGTTTGGAAATGATCAGAGAGGTATGCACTAAGACTTCAGTATACACTGCTAGTCTTACAGTATATTTGTGAAATAAGGACAGCTAGTTGAACTGGAATTCTGCTTTTATGATTGCAAAATTTCATACGGGTTATAGAATTACGAAATGAATAAGCATTGATTTTTAAAGAGCAGCTGACAGCCAAGGAACTGGCAACTAATTCCAGGGAGCTGCCTGCCTGAGGAGTTAAATAAGTCATAATTTAGTTTAGCTCTAGTACAACAAAAAATTTAGAACTATTAGATTTACAAGTTACATTCAACCACAGTGATTTTTAGTTTTTTGTACTTCCTCCGATTCTTGGTCCACTAAATATTTTAGATAACGTAGTATTTAACTGAATTTTTCAAAAAGCATGTGTGTGTCCTCAACTTACTTAACAATTGCAGTTTGCAAGATCACAGTCTGTTTTCTTGGTGAGCACTATGAGGTTAACTAAGAACAGGCAAATGTAAAGGTGAGTTGAAAATGAAACAAATGTATTCTATAGTAATTGTAATACTGTAATACCTGAGACATCTAATTTATGAAAGCAGCTGCTTAGGTGCAGAGGTGCTCTTTTTTTTTTTTTGGTTATATTATTCTTTGGTAACTGGGTAAGGCCCACTAAGCACAAGTACCTCTTTTAGGGAGTGACTCAGGAGCAATGCAGAGTTTAAATAACTTGTTCAAAGTCACACAGTATGCAAGCAGAGGTTGTAGGAATCAAACCCAGGTCTGCTGGATGTACCAAGCTGATTTGCAGCTCATTACTTTAACGTCTTCTAGGCTATACTTCCAGCCCAAGGCTTGAACCTACAGTTGTTAACTTCTTTGATGCTATGGAGCTGCCGAGGACTGCTGACTGCCCCCAAAATCTGCATTTTGATGACACGAAGTAGGGACTGGGCCTACAGTGCTGCTGATTAATAGATTGCCAGTGCAACTGGGGTAGCAACTGTCTTACATCTAGTTCTTTTGTACATGTTAGGTGAGTGGTATTGCATTTCGATACCCCCTTAAAGCAGCACTACAATGAAAACTTTTTTTCCAAGAAGCTAGTTTCAGGTACGTTTAATAAAAATATTAGACTATCTGATAAAACTACTTTTTTAGGTAAGTCCTGTGCTGTGCACCATTATTATTTTTTTTTATATATTTTCTTGATCCTAACTCTTGCCAGGTCTACAATGTGATTTCAAAGCCAAATGTAATAGCCATATATTTTTTGCTTGAGAAAAAATAAATAAATTAAACATTTATAACATACTCAGATTCTGGCAGACCTAGAACATTTCACCACCATACAAAAATAAAAGATGCTGTGAATCTTTTTTGTGTATAGTGAAAAAAAAGGTAGGGTCAGTTTTCTGCCCAATTTCATTGCACTGCTGCTTTAACATGTACAAGTGCCAGCAAAGTTAACAACTTGTATGTTAAGACAGGTGCTCCCTCTAATCATGCTGGCACTCTGCAAATAGCATGGCAGCCCTGTTCCTTACTTCATATAATCAAAATGTGGATCTTGGTGGGGGTGGGGGGGGGCTTTGACAGTCCTTGGTAGCAATAAGGAAGTTAGATCATAGCAACTGTAAGTTTACTAATTCTTTACGTACAAAATTAAAATTATGGCTCATGTTGCTCCTCTGGCAGACAGCTCCTTGACGTGAGCTACCTGCCCTGGAGAAATGATAGTGTTAGCTGCTCTTTAAACAAAAATATGCATCAGTCACAGAAAATGTAAAATGCAAAAATAAATACAGTATGCTGGATATTGAAAGTGGATTATAGTGAGCATGTCTGTCAAAATCTGAGCACTGTGGAGAAGCAGTAAAGAAACCAAATGAAATCCTGGATATATAGCCGGAACAGTAGAAAACAAGACAAGGGAAGTCATGCTAAGAGTGTACGGTATGCTACTTAGCTCTAATTAATTTTAAATCCACAGGGATTTAACCAATTCATGGTAAGGATTTACTTGAGTGAAAGAGCCTCTTATAACCATTAGGAGCCACCTCAGAATGAATTCTGAAGGAAAAAAAGAGAAAATTCTAACTTGATTTTTTTGGGGGGAAGGGGAATTTCTTATTTTCAAAAAAAAATATGTTTTTTCAACTTATTTTAAAACTTAAAGGTTGGTGCCTGAAATTTATACTAACTTTTTAAACATGGTCAACTGTTACTTTAGATCTATGATACTTTTTCTTTTCCCTTTGGCTAATTAGAAGATTTTGTACCTTACGGTGCTAGGTGTGATGTGTGGAACAGCACTCTGTCTGGAGGCTGACATATCTAGTTCTGTTCTCTTTACATGTTATCAGCATTGTGAGTTTACTATGACCTCTCAACTGCTCAGGAAGATCCACTCAGCAGCTGACAGATATGTTGCTAATGATGTCACAATGAGTGAGGTTACAATGCTGATGAGGTATGAAGAGGAACAGACCTAGATATGTCAGCTGCCAGGTAAAGCACTGCTTTTCACATCAAACCTGATGCCATTGAACAGAAAACTTTCTAATGAGTGAAAGAAAAAGTGCTTCAGAAATAAAAAGAAGTGACTTTTTTCAAACATGAATGACATTTTTCTGTCTGCTTTTTTGTACTACTGTTTTTTTAAATGATAAATAATGAGGCAGTGGGCGATCCGAGAAGTGTGTATATTGGTGTAAGTGTCACCTTACTCAAATCTAAACAGTCAGAACTTCTCAGCTTCTCTTTGCAGTCCTCCCAACCAAACCTAAATGAAATGATACTGTCAAATTAATTTTTTCTTTTATAGAATATTGTTCTGTTCTGGTTACCATATTGCAAAAAAAAAAAATAGAATAATAATAATAGAAAGTAACACTTGGAAAAGTATTCAGAAAGTTGGCTTGTTAGGACAGAGGCAGTGCTGCCATTTACCATCCAGGCAACCTGGGATCACACCCCAAGCCAAGGATGTAGATATCAAACTGGCCGAGACAGGATTGTTGTTTACTCAGACCCCTTCTCCTCTTCTGTCTGAAGGAAGCTCCAACCAATGCATGGCTGCCCATCTGGTGGCTCAGAGGGAGAAGGGCTATGCAGGAAGGTAACTGTGGACCTCATGGGACCTTAGGACAGTGCACCCATGCTTGCTCCCCTAATATGGCGCAGAGTCATTGTGCATCCAAAGTGAGACCATTTGGGAGATAGTGACAGTGGGTGATCTCACCCCTCCTCCCCGATAGGCACTGATCTGCCTTCCATACAGACTGTGCTCCCCTGTGGCAGGATTCAGGGAGGGACTCAAGAGGCAATTGGTGTCCCCAAACAGATGAAGTCTCTATGCCCGCCACACTTAGCCAGAACCCTCCAGGATCCTCCATCTAGCCTCTGCTCATCCTGTAAAGAGTAAGGGGGACTCCCTTGGTCCCACCTTGGAAGATAGATCACAGATTACGGCCGCAGGTTTCTGAGAGTTCCTGCAGCAAAGCTGAATGTTGGGGTTAACCATTAATGGCTCTTCAAGTGAGATTAGTGCTTAGAGATGATAGGAAGAGGTTCTGGGAGAAGGCTTTAGGAGACAAGGGGATATGTAGAAAATATGTAAAAAAATATATATGTATGTATATATATATATATATATATGTATATATATATATATATATATATATATGTATGCAGTAGGATGACTGCTACCAGACAAAGTGGAACATCATGAGGAAAGATTAAAAAAATATACAGTCTTGAAAAGAGATGCTAAGGGGGTTATAAGTAAGCAATAAAACACAACTGTGTTGTTTTGTTATGTGATAAATGCATGCCTGGGTGTAAAAGACCTTGTGTCTTCAGTACATGGAAATGTGTTTATCACGTATTATACAATGGCAAGAAAGAATCTTGGACTATGATTGGTCAGTCTGGGGCTGGAACTGTGGTGTTATCCCAGCATAACACCCCGGGTCTAGTCTCAGCACTGTGAACCGCCTGACTGATTGCATTGGATTTGTTGGATTAGGATTGTTTGATCATCTTCTCTTAAGAAACAAAAATAATTTTCCACACTAGCAAAAACATTTTTAAAACTATTTTTTTTTATTCTGAATAACAACAAGCCATTGTATAATAGGAATAATGCACTCCAGGGTGTGTGTCGTGCTGGGATAATGCCACCCCTGAGATGTTGGACGCACTTGGCCCTGCGCCACGTGCCCCCCCCATGCGTGGTGTTATCCCAGCACGACACACACCCTGTTGTGCATTATTCCTTTAACAACTAACACGTTGTCTTATTGTGCTTATAAAATGGGTTTTATGAACAGAATTAAAAAAAAATAGTTCTATTGTTTTAAAATAATTTTAATAAATAATAAAGGTTTTAATAAAATTGGCTTATGTTAAGAGCAAAGTGGTAGTGACACAACATATCTGCCACAAGGGAAGCTAGAGCATAATGCTTCAGAATTTTTTTTTAAAGTAAAAAGAAATTGCTTTTGCCCACTTTTCTTGTATAGATTTCTGTTGGGAAGCATTTTTTGTTAACACAGCAGATCCAGTAGGGTGTATGTAGGATGTGTTTAATTAAAAAATTTGACATTTATGAGTTTGAACTGGAGGGAAAACTGAGTGAGTGGTGGGCTGGTGGCTCACCATTGTTTATGTTCTCCTAAAGCAGGAGTTTGTATGTAGCGAGTAAGACTCATGGCCGGTGTTATGACTGAGGGTAATGGACTGGTTGAATTAAGCCCAAGTGTTGTTAGATGGAAGATTTCAAAAATTTAAACTGCCCTAATATATAGCCCACAACACTGTCCAATTGGCTAGAAATCTCCTGGGCCATGATCCACTGGTGATCTTTACATAGATACATAAATACACAATTGTCAGCAGATAAGGTCCTTGAGGGCCCATCCAGTATGCCCTGTCCCTCTTTCTAATGCTTAAGGTACCCTAGATGCTACTAGTTCTCCCTCTATCACCCTAGCTTGATAATTCCCATGTACCTACCCACGTATTCTTGAATCCCTAAAACTCCTTAAAAAAAATTCTGCACATGGCAAGGTCCCAGCCAGGGAACAGCAAGTGAAAAATGTGCCCCATCTGTGAAACTGCCAACTACATGATGTATCCTGAATTGACTGTATTGGTGGGATTTCTTTTGTTTTGTTTTGTTATTTTGATTGGTTAGATGCCATGCTCATTTTTGCAGGGGCTTTTACATGAAAGCTGTTGATAAGGTGACTCAGTTTTGGAGGAGTAGGAAGCATGTGTTGGGAGTGTCTTCCACTGGGATAATTTCAGTTTGAAAAAGTCATTTTTTATGGCATTTCTTTACCTCCGGCTGAAGTGGTAGTGTTTGTAATTATAAAATATTTCCTCTTAACAACACTGAACTGTAATTGCTACAGCACTTAAACTTGTCTCTGATTGCAGTGATACACTGTAGCTTGTATACCCCTGTTGTGACCTACATATTCTAAGTGCTCTGCTGCTCTTCTGTACCCTCCCTATACTGTATACATGTTTTTATCCTTACTGTATTCTTCTGTATATTATGTTTACATTATTCCGCATTGTAACCAAATAGATTAACATTGTTGAACTGACATCTGGAAGGCAGGATAGCGCAGTGGGTTAAGGCTGTGAGCTGCAGATCTGGAGACCTGGGTTTGAATCCCATAGCAGCCTAGGTGCATACTATGTGATCCCGAGCAAGTCAATTAACTTCCTTGTGCTCCCAGGTCACATCTGGAACCAAGCTTCAGTTTAGTGTGCTACTCCTGGTTAAACAATGTTCCCTCTCCTGTAAAGGAGCCTTGGTTCCATTGAGTCTAACCAGTGAATGAATGAATGAACTACTGGTTTGGCAGGAAAAAAGACTGACATTATGAAATGGCAGATATTTTGCCGATATATGACAGGGTTTGGAATCTGTGTTTTTGTTGGAGATGTGATGTATTTGCAAGTGGGCCTTGTGAGGTGGTTTCTCCTACCAAGACAACTGCCAGATATCTTAATGCACAACTTCCTGCTTGCCAGAAGAGTTCTGAAACTATTGGTTAAGTATGCAGTAAGACACACCAGGATGTGTAATTATGCTGTAATAATTGCACAGCTCGAGGGTGGTGTTAGGCACCAGGCGCTTGCGCCAAGTGTCTTTAAACACCCGAGAGCTAAGTGCAATTATTATATAGAGAATAATAGATGAAGAAGTATGTGATATGAGAATTTAATGCACACCCAAGGTGCAGGATGCTACATAAACATAACACCATAACACATAACATAACACAAGAGAAACACTCTGAAGACGGGGGTTGATAACAGTCCATTTACAGAAGAAAGGGTTCTGAAAGAACTAATAAAATTGAAGGTGGACAAAGCAATGGGGCCTGATGGGGTTCACTCAAGAATTCTAAAAGAACTAAGGGTAGAACTAGTGACACCACTGACTACTCTGTTTAACAAATCATGGGAGGATGGGGTGGTACCCGAGGACTGGAGGAGGGCAGATGTGATTCCTCTTCACAAAGTGGGAGCAGGACAGAGGCAGGAAACTACAGACCAGTTAGTTTGACCTCAGTGGTAGGGAAAATGATGGAATCACTTCTGAAGGAAATAATTGTTGAGTACCTAGAGGCCAGTGGGGCTGGGACCCAAGGCAGCATGGATTCACGATGGGAAGAGTCGTGTCAGAAGAATCTAATAGATTTCTTTGACTGGGTTACCAAAGTAGTAGACCAGGAGGGGCTGTGGACATGGCCTACCTAGATTTTAGCAAGGCATTTGATACAGTCCCACACAAAGATTAATACACAAGATAGCCAGCCTTGGAGTGGGTCCCTAAGGTGGTAGCCTGGATAAAAATTGGCTAGACAACAGGACTCAAAGGGTAGTAGTAAATGGAGTACACAGTGATGAAAGGAGGGTTACTAGCGGGGTACCGCAGGGTTCAGTACTGGGACCAGTCCTTTTTAATGTCTTCATAAGTGACATTGCAGAGGAACTGGAAGGAAAAGTATGTCTCTTTGCAGATGACACAAAGATCTGCAACAGGGTTGATACACAAGATGGAGTGAAAAGGGTGAGCAGGGACTTGGCAAGGTTGGAGGAATGGTCAAATGTATGGCAGCTCAGATTCAATGCAAAGAAGTGCAAGGTAATGCACATGGGAACAAAACCCAGGGAAGCGTACACAATGGGGGTGAGATACTGACAACAGTAAAATAGAAAGGGACCTGGGGTAATTATATCAGATGACCTAAAGGTGGGCAAGCAATGTGAGAGCGTAGTAAGGAAGGCTGGGGGATACTGGGATGCAAAGGAAGAGGCATCAATAGTAGAAAACAGGAAGTTGTTAT
This sequence comes from Neoceratodus forsteri, assembly GCA_016271365.2. Taxonomy (NCBI): domain Eukaryota; kingdom Metazoa; phylum Chordata; order Ceratodontiformes; family Ceratodontidae; genus Neoceratodus; species Neoceratodus forsteri. The sequence goes on from CM057453.1 coordinate 25,697,449, forward strand.
CCCTCTGTACAGACAGTTGGTGAGACCCCATCTGGAGTACTGTGTGCAGTTCTGGAGACCCCATCTCCGCAAAGACATAGACAGAGTGGAGGCTGTCCAGAGGAGGCAACAAAATGGTGCAGGGTCTGCACCAGAAGACATACGAAGAAAGACTAAAGGAGCTTAATATGTATACCCTTGAGGAAAGAAGGGAGAGAGGGGACATGATAGAAACTTTCAAGTACGTAGCATCTTCCAGAAAAAGAGATGTGCAAGAACAAGAGGGCACAATTTGAAGATAGAAGGGGGACAGCTCAGAGGTAATGTGAGGAAGTATTTTTTCACTGAGAGGGTTGTGGATGCATGGAACAGCCTCCCTGAGGAGGTCGTGGGGTCAAGAACAGTGGGGGACTTCAAGAATGCATGGGACACACATAAGGCAGTCCTAGTGGGGGGTAGGAGGAAGTAAGCTGTTGGTTAACTAGGATCTGCAGCTTATCTGTTAGGTAGGAAAATGGGCAGACTAGGTGGGCCAAGGGGTCCTTATCTGCTGTCAAATTCTATGTTTCTATGTTTCTATGTTTCTAAACCCTGGCGGCGAAGACTGAGGGGTTTATTAAAGCATCCTACACCAAGAGTGTGCATTAAATTCTCATGTGCACACTTTCCCACCTTTTATTTTTCATAATTGCTGATTAGCAGTTTTTCTCCAGCCTGACTTGTGCGACCATTTGTCACAGATACAGAGAGAGAGAGAGAGAGAGACACACACACACACACAAAGCCGTGGTCCCATTCCCAAAGCGGAGGCAGAGCAAGATCAATCAAACAGTGATCTGTTAAAATGTAGGTGACAGGAACAACCAGATACTGTTAAACAAAAATAAAAATAAGTAGAATTGAAGGTCAGTGTAGTGGCTCCTCGGTAAGTGACAGATGGAGCCTCCACGTTCACAAGAGTCTTCAGCCCGCCCACACACGGACAGAAGCCAGGGAGGAAGTGGCACAGTTTTAGTGACATGGCACGTGAATGCCATAATAACCAGCCAGTTATTATGGCAAAAATCAACTGGATCAGCCCATAGAGAAAAATTGCTGACCAGTTATTATAGCATAATTACACATCCCTGAAGTGTCATATCACACTTATGACAAGGTGTCAAAAATGTTTCACTTGTTTCAAGCAAAAATGGACAATATGGTTTTAAAATGGCACTCAAATATGCCATTTTTTATTGTATGCAAGAAAAAGTAGTCCCTGTAAAACTGTAAGCCCTTCCAACTGTTATGGAAACTAACTACAATCCCTTATAATAGTAAAAGAAATAACTCAGACACTAAATGAAATTCATTGTTCAAACCCAAACTTTGGTACTGAACTTGTTGACTGAACTCAATGTCATTTTTTTTTTTTATGAAAATGGAACAACACATTACCGGTAATGTGACTGTTCTGCAATACAGTCCTGTTGCGGTTTGACTTTTCTCGTTGTTCTGCACTTTTATCCCTGTTTTCATTCTATTTTCATTCCCTTTATTTTCAAATTCATTGGTGGTGTTAGTCGTTGCAGTTTTTCCCTTCTGAAATGTTTCGGCAGCAACAGCAGACATGATTTGTTAATCTATTTGTAGTCTCAGCTCTCTGCTGGTGGCTCTGTTTTTTGTGTCCTCCTAATTGGTTGCCATGTGTTTCTCCTTGGTCCTGGTGCCAATCTGAAAACAAGGCTCCATAATGTAGCTTCCCAGTGTTTTGCTTTCTCAGCTTGCACTGTTGCCGGCTGCATCTTATTCGAGTTAATGGAGTGAGGACCTGGCATCAGCGTAGTGATTTGGTACACAGGTTCTTGGTCTGAAACAAGTACAGGAGTGTAATTATGGTCTCATAATTACACTCCTTTACTTGTCTCTTAGCCAATCAAAATGCTTACATTTTTGTCACCATGTTATAACACTCCATAAACACATGGCTCCTTTCAGCCAATCTGGATGCAGTAGATTTGCTACCCATTTTATAGTTTAATATGGAATGGCATGGACCAATTAACTGAAAATCCCCCTTGCATTGTGGATGACAGCCAGATATTGATTGCGTCTAATGTTAAGAAACTGACTGATAGATGTAACTTCTCCTCTCACCAACTCTGACAGTTCTGTGATCGACATGTTTTTGTCTTCTAGCACTTTACAAATCCCCTTTTCATCCAGTGCATATGGAAGAAGAAATTAGCTGTCTGTGCCAAAGCAAATGCGTTTTTACAGCAACTTCCTCCAAATTTAGGAATTAATGTACTGTTGATGCAGCCTGGAGTCTGTTCTCTGCATATTATAAGCTGGTGATGACAGCCTACATTGCACCGAAAACAGATGTTGTTTTAAAATATTCATTGCCAAATCCTGTTTTTAGGTATTGGTTAGGGATGACTCTCAAAGCAGGGCAATGTGACATTAGGGTGAACCAGTCCTATGACTCTTGGTAAATGTGTAATGTGATGTTCCTCAGGGTTTGAACAGTTGCTTGAAGGAGCACTGGCATTAGCCTAACATCGACACTGTCTTTTAAGGCATGGAAATTTAGTCACACACTGATGCTTTGGGAGAGGGTGTTGAAGTTAGGGTAATGCCCATGCTGCCTTAAGCAGTCATTCAAACCCCAAGGAACACAACACCACCCATTCACCAAAAGTGAAGGGGCTTTTCACCTTAACGTTATATTTCTCTACCTTTGTGGTTTTGAGCTTTAGCTCTAGGCATCGGTTAGGGTTAAAGCCTGAAACCACAAAAGTAGGGAAGTACAGCATTAGGGTAAAAAAGTCTTTTGACTCCTGCAATATAGTTCCATCCTTTTTAAAAGAATGTTTAATGATAGATATACCCTAATTTGTACTGGTGATGTTGGTAGTCACAGCCGTGATATGGTCAGATATTTCCAGATATTTCACAAAATATCTGAAGAGATTCTCTCTTGTGGTCCATGGTCGTACTGCAGGATATCACAGACATTTCAGGAAATATCTGACCATGTCTATGGCTGCCACTGTATTATCAGTACTTTTAATGGAAAGCAGTTCCTGGTGTCCAGTTGTGCTCCCTCCGTCCCATGCCATGCCAAGCAGTTCCTGACATCCAGTGGTATTTCCCTCACCCAGCTCACATGTCAAGCTGTCCTTGGAGTCCTGTACCTCCTTCCCTCACCCTGGTCCCATGCCCAGCAGTACCTGGTGTCAAAATGGCACCCCCTACATCTGCCTAGCCTCAATCCAAGCAGTCACAGGTGTCCAATGGCAGACTTCTCCCTCACCTTGTGGTACCAAGTTGTTGCTTTTCTCAGAGACTATCGAGAACAAAGTTGAGACTCATATGTAACTTTAGACATCCCACATGCCACCTTTCCTCAGTTGGTTCAAAATAATGATGTAATCCCTTCCACCATCAATGTGGCTTACTTGTATTAGTTGCAATAGAGCCATCTGTACTGTAGAGTGTTAGTGATGCTCCTCTTGACCTCCATGGACTGTGGACTGCTTCAGTAGGCGTCAGAAGGTGAGTGAAAAGTAGTTCTTACTTGCCCCCCCATGCCTGGACTTGTGCTTCCATAGATGTACTACATAGTTCTTCTCTGCTGCCAATAGGGAGCATGGTTGATGCTCACAACATGTGAGGGCATTCTTTGAACTGCAGCCTTGATCAACCAGTCACTAGCACTTACCAGTGCAGCACATATAGTGGGGCACACCGTGTGTTTTGAGTGCTAGTACCACTTAATAAAGGACCTCTGAAGGTTGTACACTTGGAACTAATGGTCACAGCCATCTCAGTCCCTCTGACCCCATTTCAGCATGGTTACTGGTGTCCGGGGACAGTCAGCAACCAGTCAGACTCTAGAGCCTCTTTCAAAGTCACCAGAGGGCTCTTGGACTACAAGAGTCCCTTATTAATCCATCTGACTTTGAAGGACCTAATCAACTGTCAATGAACCGATGGACAGGCCCACCCCTTGACCGACAACCAACCTTAGCCAATGGTTTGGCTGTCTGCTCAGGTTTCCCTGCAGAACTTTTCCTGCTTAGAGAGTGTATTCCTGTCTGTTCGTGAAGGCAGACCTACCATCTGTGAGTGCAAACCAGAATTGCACGGGCATCTGGACGAAGTGTGTTTTTTTTCAGCCGCTAAGGAGGAGCAGCATCACACAGAATAGCTGCATATAGTCAGCTAAGACTGTGGGACCTAGAGAGAAGAGATGAGATTTTGTTCCACACAGGCTTGAGGGGCCTCCACAGAAACTATACCAGTGAGGCCCAGAAAGTCATCATGTCAGTTATCCTAGCCCAGTGACAGCCTGTTAACAGGTATTGCCAGGAAGCAGATTGCAGCAAGTGGGATCACCATCCTCGCAGTCACCTGCCCACCCAGAATGAGAACAAAACCAACTGAGGAAGAACCCACCTGATCAGCAGAGGCGCAAGTGATGGCCGAGGAAAGCCCGCGTATTGGAGGTGTGAACTCATCTGCAGAGAAAAGAGATGGTAAATCTAGTCAGGACAGCAGAGACAAGGAGGTGGCTTCTGCTGTGAGACCAATGGTTACTGTGAATAAATGATTAGAGCCCATGGGTCCTGTAACATGCATCTGTACAAAGGTAAGCAAGGCTACAATTTACTTACAAGTTTGTTGGACTAGGCCATCTGACCAGGTTTACAATTTAAGGGTTTGCTGCATCAGTATCAGACAACCATGTGCAGCTACATTGGGACTGCAGTGTTGCACCAGCTGGGTACTCAGTGAAGCGCAGGGAGCTCCCTAGAGCCATAGGGGTATACTGATACCAGTAAGGGAGTACAGTAGGGACCTGGACATGACAGTCAGGTAAGGGTCTTGTGTTGGTTGTGGGGGCAGGCAGCATTGGCAGTTTTTAGCAAGTGCTGCGGAACTGCTTGCATATAATTTTGTCTGCCTTAACCCTTGTTTTTGTTTCCCTTAGAGCCTCATTCGTGACACTTCAATAAATGCCTTTGATACTTGTTTAAATTCCTGACTCGCAAGCATATTATTTGTCAAATATTCAATACTGTTTGAATAAACCATTATTGCACTGTGTGGGAGTTGGGTGGGCAGTACCAGTGGGGATCAATGGTGGTTGGTAATGTTTCCAAGGGGTAGTACTAGCACATAACTTGGCCCACTTAACTTTCCCTAGGTGGAGGCACTGCACAACTTATTTTCAACACAACATCTTTGGGTAACAAATCCCTATAGGAATTAATGCCCAGGCCAAGCAACCTTATTTGAGCCCATAAGGCAGGGGTAGTGCACTGAACATCTACAGTGACCCAGTGTGCACATTAAAGTAGTCCAGTTAGCACCCTCATTTCAGAGCTCCTCTCCATCTTATTTTTCCAACAAGAGATGGTCACAAACCATAAGTTATAAGCTGATGTTGCAGGTAGACCACAAAAGTCAGTGGTGATCGTTGGAGATGAAGGCATAAAAACAAAAAAAAATTATTTCATCTGAAGAATTTTTCAGAGACATTTCTGACTCAAATTCAAAATTCAGAGAACACCAGAGCCACCCCTTAAACTCAGTCAGGTGGAATCAACAGCTACAGGTGTCAACAGTCATGGTGGTCATGGGGTTTTGGCAGTTCCACAAACAACAAGAAAATGAGGTAAACATGATAAAGAAAGCAGCAAACAATGCTACATATCACTGACGTTATGGGATGGCTTGGCATGGCACAGTCTAATAGCAGTACAGGGCAGGGCAGCACATCAAGGCATGAGTACACTCTGAGGATGAGCAGGTGCCAAATTGGTATTTAGTGAATGTGCTACAAATTCGCACTGTTACCTTTGATTTGGCTCAGTCAAACGTTTGGATCACTTTAACCTTTAGCCAGTTAATAAAACAAAAAATTCTAGTCCTTCCCAGGTGGTCCAAGGTAATCCCATAACCACCCCTTTCTGCTCTCCAGTCATTTCCCACCCTCCTCCTCCCTTCACAGACATGTTTATTTTTAATTACAAAAAGAAATCTGGCTCCTGGCACTGTGCAAGGTACTGACAGAGTTTAGAAAATCTGACAGGAGGATCAGGGAGTGTGGAAAAGATTGGGATTAATTTAGTTGATCGAGGGGTGGGTAAGGAGTGTCCCCTACCCCTGTTGTAGCCTACTAGATCACTGTACCAAGGCCACGAAGTATTTTGGGTGGAAATATTGAAGCCAAACTGAAGACAGGGGGTCCAAATCAAAGCCAAATTGAAGCAGCAGATTGTCATACTTGCTCAACATTAGAGCAAGCTCATATATAACTGTCAGTAAACAGTACGTCAGTTTCATCTATCTTACTCACAATTAGTTAGCTAGCTGTACGAGTCCATCTCTCAGGTCCATCTGTAGCCCAGTTTTTCTTTTTACATATTTAGCAAAACATCAGTTTTGGAGTATCAAGGGAACCCAGATAATTCACTCAGTAAGTTTCTTTTCTTCAGTGGAACTTCTGTGGATCTGCATTGGTCTAAGTTTCAGTTTCAACGTGGTCATTCAAAAAGCAAATTACAACACAGTCTACAACTGGGGGATTAAAGGAGCAAAGACAAGTGCATCAAGCTATGCCATTAACTTACCTGAAGCATGGCAGCATTTAAACTTTCTAACTCTGCCAACACTGGGCTCCCTGTGTTGGAAATAAATGTTTTAAAAAGAATGCCAATGTGTGGCATGGCTAGCCACCAACAGAATCACAGGCTAATTCTGTATCTGCTGTGCTTACCTGGGAGAATCAGCACTCATCCTTCAAAAGCCATTGGAAATGCAAGCTTTTTAACACCAAAGGTGTTATCCCCTGTTGTGCTGAATCGATCAATACCACGTTGATCAGATTCAATCCAGTAATTAGCTTGCAGTAACTGTTTGTTTTCTCTCAGTGAATTTTCTCAAATGCAATAATCAAAAGTGAAAGTATCCAACCATGCAGTGGCCTCCAACAGTACTCTCAAGGCCTTATCCTGCTTGGCAGATCACCATGGCTGCTGCTTCTGCTAATTCACTGGACATGTCGCACATTTCAAATATACTGCAGAGAATACTTCAAGATATAGCTGACATAAAGCAAGCAGCTGTACAAACCAACCAGGATCTTGCTGCATTGGGGCACAGGGTGGAGGGCAATGAACGACAGCTGCACACACTGGAAGGAAAGGAGGTCATCATGCAGGCCAGGCTTTGAGAGCAGGATCACACCGTGAAATACCTGCTCTCAAAAGTAGATGATACGGAAAACTGCAAGAAAGAACAATTTAAGACTGGCCGGTCTGCCTGAAGGGTAGAGGGTACCGATGTTATTAGATTTCTGCAACAGCTTATACATACTGTCCTGAATACCCCCAACTGCCGTCCAATAGAAATCAAAAGGGCTCATCGATCCCTAGCCCCTCACCCTATGCCTGGAAACAGGTCATATCCAATTCTATTGAGGTTTCTGAGATACCCTGTCAAAGAGAATATCCTAAGATTGGCGAGAGAACGGGGTCCACTACATTGGGAAGGGAACAGCTTTTCTTTTAACAGGACTTTTCCAGTGAATTGTCCTAGGGCCATAGGGCTTTTGCCCAAGTCAAATGGGGACTGAACCATGTAGGCACTAAAGCTGTACTGAAATATCCAGTGAGCCTCTGAATTCAGCTTAATTGGGCAGTGTATCAATTTGAATTCCCAGCAGCAGTCGAAGACTTTATTCACAAGCACTGGCCAGATGATGTCCTTCCTGCTTCTCCCCATGACAGTATGTAACACTCTGAAATACCACCATGGACACTTCATCCCCACCTGAAGCTGGGTGAACCTGACCAACTGTCTAATGACAATACCCAGTGGGCGCAACAGAAGCATAGACAAAGCAGGGGCAGGAAATGACAAAAAGCAGAAGCCCATCTGGACCCTGGCAGACCTGCTACAAGATCCCTCAGCCACTGGGCAAGATATCACTTCTTTGAGTCTTCACACAGCCCAGCAGTAAAAATGCTGTTATCAACTCATAACAGATTCTATCCTATTAGCCCTGCATAGACATATACCTAATCTGCCAGCCACCAAACACCAGGGTCTACAGTGGTGGTAAATCAACCTATCAAAGAGGCTCCCTTATAAGCTAGATATTCCAAAATAATCCTCTGGGCTGATCGTGCCTCTACTCCTTCTGCTGTGTACCAGCCATACCCACCACTACCTTCCTTGGCAGACAGACTCCCAAACCCCCAACACTCAACTCCTAAACAGCCAGGGTGAGCTGTCGATCTGGACCAGGACTGGGAACTAAACTTTTGTTCTACACCATTTCTACCCCAGTCCTAGCTCCATTGTCTGAGTCTCTCGTGCCTACTTTCATCTGAGGGGTAAAATAATCCTGGGGCAATAGGCTATAGCGGGGGAAGCAACAGAGCTAAACTGGGTTATGAACCTTTTAATGGACCTCTTGCAGCTCTTTGCAATTCTACATGGTTCTGATTTGGCACAGAATCAAAGAGCATGTTTCCACTATTTCATGCTATGTACTTTTGAGCAGTGTATAGCATTTTACTAGTTATGTCACTGTTTGATTGTTTACATGTTCATGCTGTGATCCCCTGGCTCAATTCTGAGATGGGGGTCATTCTGCAGTGGTTACTGTTATTCAACAAGGCATTTGCCCAACTAAGTTAGACATCTTTTATTAAGACTGATGATGGTTAATGTGTTGCTTAACGGTGATGCCAAGCTTAGGTCCACTGTTCAAGTTGAAATGGTTGAATGGGGCAGTGGGTCCACCCGCTAACATAACTCTCGATCCACACACACACCCCCAGGCAAGATTCTCCTCCTCCCTAATTGTAGTCATATCTTGTATCCTTCTAGGGCCAGCAGGGGTGTAACTAACATTGGGTTACCACAGCACATGAGTGGACAGATTCTTCCCACTAGTAAAACCATTCCCCTGTATTTGATAATTTCTAAATGGAGAACTCCTCACAATTTATTAAACACCCTATCCCTACTCACCTTACCCTTTATCATCTGTTCCTCCATTAGAAACTGTCCGTGGGGGGTAACAGAATGGACTTGGGTTTTCTCCCACTAGAATTTATCTTTTGTTCTTCATGGAAACCACTATTTTATGAAAAGCACAGCCTGGCTGTTATTTGCCCTGCCAACTGACCTAGACCTGATCAACTCAGTCCAAGAAGGAGGCGTAGTCATCCTCCTACTATTTTAGGCTACAGTGTCTGGTAGTATGGGCAGTGCAATTACTCACTAATTCCATGGCCAGAGAGTTCTATTTTGAAAGTCTCAGTCCCCCTTGCCCACCTCTTTCTCCCATCACATTCTGTCACCTCTCTGCAGTTTACCTTATTTGAGGCAATCAGTAGTCAAGCTCTCTCAAATCTCTTATGGGGATTTGGTCATAGACCTATTCAAGACACCAGGCAGGGTGGAGTGACAGATGCAGTAGATAGCCCAAGGGGAGTAAAACCTTAGAGGATGCTCATGTGCTGGTCCTTCCCTCTCTCTGCCCCGAGACCTCCCACAGGCATTGACTGGGGGAGCAAGAGTAGGCCTACAGTGCTGCCTTTTTTTTCAGCAAACTGTTATAATGCTGTTCCCTCCCCCTCACCCCAATGATGGAGTCTCCAACATATAATAGACTCTCCATCTGACTTGAGAGCAGCAACAGGTATAAAATGCTAAACCTCTGGCTAGAAGTCAAACTTACCTTAGGGAACATATTTGTATCCCCCTTGCTAGTTTATTATTATTACATATTTCCTTTTTTCTTTTTTGTCCCCTGGACATGCCCAGTTAAAGGGGGAGTTTCCACCTCGATACCCATAGCCGGTAAGCCAGGAAGAATATGTAATATTACCCTCTCCTTCTTTCTCACTACAGTAATATGCTCTGCAGGCCTGTACTCACCTCTCCTCAATGCCACCACTCTGTTACCACATCAACCTTTCCATAAGTGCTCTAGACAACCCCCTTCCTTCTGATGCACACAGCAGCTCTGTGCTGCTATATATATTGTTGTCATTTTAAAACTGGCTATAGATGATTCTCCCTGGGCTGAAACAGCCACAGTTGATGACTTCTTTTTTGCTGTACTATTCTATTGTCTTTGTGCAAGTCACTGTACTGGTTTCCCCCACTGCTTGGCCCTGGGCATTAGAGCCAGAGGAGACACACCTCTCAACTGCTATAAATTCCATATAGCGCTATGATTTTCACACTCAGATTTACCGTGGCTCCTCACAAGTTTACCAATGTTCCTCATAATGTTAGAGCTATTTCTGGACACACAAACTATTATATCATTGAACTAAGCTGATAGAAACATTTCTTATCACTTACTATATGGAGTCCACTATCTGTAGGCATAATATTGTTTAAAGTAAGAAAATGCTCCACATTCTGACCCTTTGCTATGATTTTTGAAGGCCAGTGCTATGATTTTTAATGCTGAGAGGTTGAGAGGTATGAGAGGAGACTCCTGCCGCTTGGCTCCAAGCAGACTGCAAAGTTTCTAATATCTGTGCGCCCCCAGGTATTAACACAGTATTTGTTACCTTACTGACTGGGATACCACAACTTTGTTTGTATTGTTTATCAGCTTTATTGCTATTGCACACTGTAACATAACTGCATTGCATGTTTTAACACCAGTTCTGCTGTCTATTACTCTGTCATATGGGGGATCTGAGAAGGCCCTCCCATTCCTTCACCCCAATAGTTCTCATCTTCTCATTCTTATGATACCAGTCATTCTTTTCAATATCCAGATCAATGGCCACCATGAAGTGGATATCATGAAATGTGCGAGGGCTTAATTCTCCTGGTAAGAGAAAGCAAATCCTAACTAGACTAAAAAGCATTCAAGCTAAGGTAGCATTGTTACAAGAAATGAAACTGCCCAGTAGAGACTATCAAACTTTCTAGGGATTGGGTGGGATGGGAAGTGTTCAGCTGCGTCCCATCCTCCAAAGCTGGCATATCCATTCTATTCTACAAATCACTTAGGTGGTCTCTAAAAACTACTGATCAGGACGATGCAGTTAGATGTGTCATAGTTAAGGTCTACACCCCCAAAGGTCCCCTGCTGGTGGTCAACATGTATGGACACAACCAGAACATACTTGATCTATACAACACACTTAGTCAAGCCCTGATCCCCTTGGTGACCCCTCCATGGCACTTTTTGTAAGTGGAGATGCTAATTTGACATTAGATTCCAACATGGACAGAAACACCAGCAAACCTGAACCCCACATTAGAGCGCTTGCTGTGGTTAAGGAGTTAATGTCTGTGTACACATTCCAGGATATCTGGTGTTTACACCAGCCTACCATTCTAGATTTCTCCTACTCATCTCCAGTGCATCCTGCTTCTAGCAGACTTGGTTTCTGGCTAACCTCCCCCCAGCTACACATTTGGTACATGCTTCCCAGATTGCCTCACTGTACTTATCAGTACATGCCACACTGGAACTATCACTTTATGAGGCCCTTCTTCTTCCAAATCCACCTCCTGGTGACTAGATTCTTTATTTCTTCAAGAAGCAGACTTTTACCAATGGCTATGCAATGAGATGAAAATATCTTTTAACAATAACGACACAGGTTCCACAAGCAAATCCACCATGTGGAAGGCCTTTAAGGCCTATATCAGGGTCAAACAATGGGATATGCCTTCGCTCACTGCTGGAAAAGGGAGGCGGAGCAAAAACAGAAGCCAGCCTAGAGTCCAGAGGGAAATAATACAAAGCTACCCCCCCACCACCACGTAACAGACTCTTCTCTTATGAGGGAACTAAGGTCTATTTGCCTGCATCTCAACCTTCTAGCCAATAGGAAGGTGAGACTTGCAGTACTTTGTTTAAAACGCAGATACTGGGATGGGGAGAAAAGGTGGGGAAGCTTCTCTTCTGTAGGCTCTGCAAACAACAAGAGGACAGATACGTTCATGGTCCATATGCCTTAGTTGGAACACTGCATACCCAGCCTGCTAAAATCAGCCTTATTATGTGCTCTTTTTATGAAGACCTGTACTCCTCACAGGGCCCTTTTAATCTTGACAAACGTAATGCCTTTCTTGTACATCTTCTGATACCCTCTCTGAGGCTGATAAAGAAGCTTTAGAGGCCCCTCTTACCACTAAGGAGATTACAACTTCCATATCTGCCCCTGGCAATGATGGCATCCTCCATTTATCGTTATCATATTATCCCAGCTATTGTTTCTCTGCTCTTGCAGGCCAAGTATCAAGAAACCCATCAAAGATCATGCTTTGCACCTGCCTTGAGAAAAGCAGTGATCACAGTGTTACCAAAAGAGGGGAGATATCCCGCATCCCCTGGTAACTGCAGGCCCATTTCCTTGACTAATGTGGACATGAAAATCCTAGCCAAAGCCCTTGCTACTAGATTAGAATGTGCCCCCCCCCCATACTATTCGTCCTAACAATGGAACCCTTAGTTATAGCCCCGAGACACAACCCCAATCTACCTGGTTTGCAAGTGGCATACACTGAAAATCATCTAATGCTTTATACAGATGACTGTTTAGTCCTTTGAAAAGACACCACAGTCAGCACACACACACTCCTTCAACTTTCATGAAATCTCCAAGACATACCTGGTCTCAAGATTTAGTCCTCCAGAACTGAGGTACTCCCGTTATCAGCTGCATGGACACAGTAAACCATGGTTGGCTATGGTCTCCCATTGTCCCCTACAGTTATAAAATATGTAGGCATCCAAATTCAAGCTAATCTGATCAAAGTGGTATCAGATTAAAGGAGGACTGTGATGGGGGAAATCCTTAAACCTCTCCCTAGCAGGGAAAATTGCAGCAATAAAAATGGCCATGGCCCCAAATTAATTTATTGCTTGGCACACCTGCCTCTGGCTGTACTTTCCCAATGATTCTCCAAGATGGATATGATGGTTAGCAATTTTTTATGGGAGGGCAAACCTCCTCGAGACAGCAAGGCCAAATTAAAAGCCCATTGGCTGAAAGGTGGCTGGAGTCTGCCCTGGTTTTACACATATTACATAGTGTTTAGATGTGCCCAAACTATCCAGTGGTTTTCTAAGCCTTCTCAGACCTCACTCCCTGTTTGGGTCCAGACTGAAAATAGTGTCTGTCAGGATTTCAGCCCCCTTGCTCACTTGTACTTGGCCTCCCTAGCATCTAGACAGCTGAGCCCCACCATCACCTCATTACTCCATTCTTCAAAAATTCTTGAGAGCTGAATGCACAGCTCTATGCTCTCCTTGGCCCAGACCCCACAATGCACAATTGCTGGATTTCAGTAGACAAGAAGACTATATACTGGCCCTCTTGGGGAAAGAAGGGTGTTTACCATGTTAGTGATCTATGGCAACCTTCTCATACGCACCTAGATTCCTTCACCAATCTGTGAAGCCACCTTATCCTACCCAAAATTGACTTCTGTAAATACCTCCAAATTTGTGATGCCATCACTACACTTCAAAGGAAGATGCCTTCTCAGATCCCCTTTCTCCCATGTGAGTCCCTGCATAAATGGCTGGACAGTTCTAAGGGCAGAGCTAGCTTAATTTATAAAATGATCCTGAATAAAGCCCCTGATCCCTCCATCAGATCCAGGGAACCCTGATCAATGGTCCTTGGCACCCATATCTCTGAAGACCAATGGACCCATGTATGGATTCTCACCCACAGAGCCTGCTCTGAATCCAGGAGCTTTTTTATACAAAACCGGATCCTGTGTTTTTGGTACTACACTCCAGTCAATCTCAAATCTTTGGGACTCTTGGTGCAAGATAGCTGCTGGAGTTGCATCTCCCCCAGAGCTGGCCTTTTACCCATTATGTGGACTTGCCCTGCTATTTGTCCCTTCAGGGCTAAGGTTCACAACTGCTGCTCCCACATCCTGGGTGGAAGGGTGGACTTCACTCTGCACCTTTTCCTCCTGGGCCTGCCCACAAAGACATCCTCACTCTCTTCCACACATCTCTGCTGGCTTCTAATAGAAACATAGAAACATAGACTTTGACGGCAGATAAGGACCGCTAGGCCCATCCAGTCTGCCCATTTCTCTACCTACAGGATAGGCCGCAGATCCTAGTTAACAACAGCCTATATCTTCCTGCCCCCCACAAGAATTACCTTATGTCTGTCCCATGCATTCTTGAATTCTCCCACAGTTTTAGACCCCACAACTTCCTCAGGAAGGCTGTTCCATGCATCCACTACCCTCTCTGTAAATAATACTTCCTCACATTGCCCCTGAACCGCCTTCCTTCTATCTTTAAATTGTGTCCCCTTGTTCTTGCAAGTCTCTTTTTCTGAAAGATGCTACCCTCTTGGACTTTGTTGATTCCCTTGAGGTACTTGAAAGTTTCTATCATGTCCCCCTCTCCCTTCTTTCCTCAAGGGTATACATATTAAGCTCCTTTAGTCTCTCCTCTTATGGCTTCTCTTGCAGACCCTGCACCATTTTAGTTGCCCTCCTCTGGACTGCCTCTATCCTGTCTATGTCCTTGTGGAGATGGGGTCTCCAGAACTGGACACAGTATTCCAGATGGGGTCTCACCAACTGTCTGTACAGAGGGATAACAACTTCCTGTTTTCTGCTGCTGATGCCTCTCCCTATACATCCCAGTATACCCCCGGCCCTCCCTACTGCCTTCTCACATTGCTTGCTAACCTTAAGGTCGTCTGATATGATTACCCCAGGTCCCTTTCCTGTTTTGTTGTTGTTACTACCTCCCCACCCATTGTGTATTCTTCCCCTGGTTCTTGTTTCCCAGGTGCATTATTTTGCACTTTTGCATTGAATCCTAGCTGCCATACGTCTGACCATTCCTCCAACCTTGCCAAGTCCCTTTTCATCCTTTCCACGCCTCCTGTGTATCAACCCTGTTGCAGATCTTTGTGTCATCTGCAAAAGGCATACTTTTCCTTCAGTCCCTCTGCAGTGTCACTGATGAAGACATTAAAAGGACTGGACCCAATACTGAACCTCGTGTACCCCACTAGTAACCGCCTTCTTCAGAGTGGACTCCATTTACAATTACCTTCTGTGTCTTGTTGTCCAGCCAATGTTTTACTAGGCTACCACCCTGGACCCACTCCCAGGCTGGTTAATTTGACTAATAATCTTTGTGTGGGACTGTGTCAAATGCCTTGCTAAAGTCTAGGTAGGCCATGTCCACAGCCCCTCCCTGGTCTACTACTTTGGTCACCCAGTCAAAGAAATCTATTAGATCTGTCTGACATGACCTTCCCGCTGTGAACCCATGCTGCCTTGGATCCTGTGCCCCACTGGCCTCTAGGTACTCAACTATTCTTTCCTTCAGAAGTGACTCCATCACTTTCCCTACCACAGAGGTCAGACTGACAGGTCTGTAGTTTCCTGCCTCTGTCTTGGTCCCACTTTTTTGAAGGGGAATCACATCCGCCTTCCTCCAGTCCTCGGGTACCACACCATCCTCCCATGATTTATTAAAAAGAGTAGCCAGTGGTTTCACTAGTTCCTTCCTTAATTCTTTTAGAATTCTAGGGTGAATTCCATCAGGACCCATTGCTTTGTCCACCTTCAGTTTTAGGAGTTCTTGCAGAACCCTTTCTTCTGTGAAAGGACTGGGATCGACCCCCCTATCAAGAGTGCTTCTGTTAATTGGATTAGGCACTTCCCCCTCCTCTTTTGAGAATACTGAGCAGAAATATTCGTTCAGTATTCCTGCTTTTTCACTGTCCCCCTCTGCCCACCCACCGTTCATTCTATTCAGCCTCACTATCCCTCCCTTTGTCTTTCTACGCTCGCTGATGTACCTATAAAAGGTTTTATCCCCCTTCTTAACTGAGTTGGCTATCTTTTCCTCAGTTTGGGCCTTTACATTCTGACTTCCTCCTCCCTACTTCTTCGCCTTAACTGGTACAGCTCTCTGTCCTGCTCCTTCTGTGTTTCCTTATACTCCGGAATGCTATCTTTTTCTTCCTGACTTTCACAGCCACCTCTCTGAGAACCATAGTGGCTTTTTCTTTCATTTTGATTTGTTTATTTGCTTCACACAAAGGCTTGTTGCCTCTGTGATGGCAGTTTGATAATTCCCCATTGTTGCTCCACACCTCCTTCTAGCCTGTTTGCTAGTGCTTTTCTGAGGCAGTCTCCATCTTGCCAAAGTCAGCCCTCCTAAAGTCCAGTACCCTCACTTTTGTATGGCTTGACTCTGTAGCTGAGTTTACGTGAACCACACTGTTTGATGGTCACTTGTCCCAGATGGCAGCCCACTTCTAGATCTGAGATCCTCTCCTGCCCCCGTTTGAGAGTCGAGGTCTAAGATCGCTCCCTCATGAGTGGGTTCCAGACTAGCTGTCTAATGCCTGCCACCTGTAGGGCGTCAAGAATGGCCCTGCTCTTGGATGTGGTTGCAGCAAATGTGCCCAGTTAACATCTGGCATATTCAGGTCTCCCATCAACAGTATCTCCTTTCTCTGCCATTCCTAGAATGCCTTCCATCATATCCTTGTCCATTCCTTCCCTTGACATGGGGTCCATGCACTTCCTGGGATTGTAGTGCCCTTTCCTGTCTCCAAGGTGACCCACAGTGTCTCCTCTCCTCCCTGTTTACTCTTTTGTTCAGTTGCTTTTATCCCTTCCTTTACATAGAGAGCTACTCCTCCCCCTCTTCTCCCCTGCCTGTCTCTCCTGTAGGTTATGTACCCTGGTATGTTAACATCCCAGTCATGGTTCTCTGTGTACCATGTTTCTGTGACTGCTACAATATCCAGGCATCCCTCTTCCATTAATGCCACCAGCTCAGGGAGCTTGTTGCCCAGACTATGGGCATTGGTACTCATTACAGTCCATTTCCTGATGGCCTTACCCCCTTTTGTCCCATCCCTGTCCTTCTTGCCTTTGTCACTTTCTCCATTTACCACTGCCCTTCTCCCTATCGACACCTCCATGTTGGTGTTTGCCACACTTACAACCATGATTGTTTGGGAGGGGCTAGGATTTTCCTGCTCCTTTCCAGTGCCTCCCCCCTTGGCTAGTTTAAAAGCTTGCCAATGAAGCATTTAAACCTATCACCTAGGATCCTGGTTCCCCTCCCAGACAGATGCAGCCCATCATGCCAGTATAGGCTTGCATCACTCCAGGTGGACCCCCAGTCCCCAATGAAGCCAAATCCCTGAGCTCCACACCAGTTTTTCAACCACTGATTGAATCCCATGGTACGGAACACTCTAGCCTCTCCTATGCCATAGATGGGTAGCACCTCCAGGATAAGCTGTCGCGTGTGCTACTTGACCAAGGCCCCTCCCAATTCCACAAACTCTTCCTGCACTTCTCTAATCCTTTTAGCCAGGTCATTTGTCCCTAGGTGGACAATGACATCCAGCTCCCTCCCTGTGCAGCTGCTCAGGCAATCCTGAGGATTTGCCCTGTCCCCCAAGCCATGGCGCCAGGCAGGCACCTTACCTCCTCTCCTTCCTTGCCCAGTTCTACCTTCCTAACAATGGAGTCCCCACCAGGAGTTGTTTCCTTCCCTGCAGGGTCCCCTGCCACCCTCCTGTGGGTCTCCTTTGTGGAGGTTCCCAGCATCCTCCTTGGTCTCCACTGTAGGTGCCTCCATAGAGGAACCACACTTTGCCAGAATGGCATAGGAATTGTGGAGAGGTACAACTGGAGGGATGTGCCTCTGTTCCACCACCTCACCCTCCCTGAGCCCACTGTGGTCCAACCGCTCCTCTTTCTTGGCAACCTCTGAGGCAATGGCAGTGGCACTGGTGGTCCCTGGATGGAAGAGGAGGTCCCACAAATCCTGGCCAACTCAGCCTGGAGATGAGCAACCTCCTCCCTCAGCCCAGAGAGGTGCCTGCAGATGGGACAACACCGCATCCTCCAGAACATCTCCCGGAAGACTGCTGCTCCACAGCCACTGCACTGCACCACTCCAATCATGTCTTATTTCTGGCCCCTTAACTGTTTGCAATCCTTACTCTTTCATCTGTTTTTTTTTTTCTCTCTCCTTACTTTCTGCCTGTGTTCCCTTTAAGCTCCTGCTTGTCCTGTTCTGAGACAAGAATATCCTATATTTCTCAGTAGACCACTTACTTGTTCAGAGGCAGACCTCCAGCAGCTAGAGGGGGCCAGAGAGCTACTCTTGCCCTTCTAGGATGGTGGGTCCTTGGTGGTTCTGTGATCACTCACTTCCTGCCCCTAAACAGGAAGTTCCTGTTGTCAGTCAAATCCTGTGCCTATAAAAATAGAACTAGCTTTGGGTGGGAAGGAGGGCAATATAGTCCTAGTAGAGAAGTTCAGTCACACAGCAGTCCTTTCTCCTGGTGTCTTCTGCCAAACTATTAGCAGAATCTTTCTAAGGCAGTCTTTAAATGTAGCTTCCTTCTAGCTAAGCCACTCCCCCTACTTACCAGATCTTTCTACAAGTAATTTAAACCTCACAGCAGTTAAGTCCTTTCAGTCACCTGAGATTTACTCCTAGATGACTTTTCAGTTACCCATTCAGTTCGGTTAACCCAAACACACACTTTTTTTTTGTTTTTGTTTTGTATGTTAGTTTTTTTACCCTAAATTAAAGGTCCAAATACAAAAGTTCTTCTACTTTAGTCCCAGCAGAGAAGTTCAGTCACACAGCAGTCCTTTCTCCTGGTGTTTTCTGCCAAGCTAATGGTGAGCATAGAGGCAAAAAGGCTCATACTTCAGCAATAGAGCTCCACTGATATTACTAGCTTCCCCCACTGACAAGCTACTGTCAGAGCCTTGACCATTTTAGACAAAATGACTAATTTTGCAAGGAAATCCTTCAAAAATTATCAATCCTTATGGGCCCCCTTTCTGTCCTACCCCTTTGCCACATCTGAAAAGACCCATCCCCATGGTTAAAGCTGTCCATATCTTCCTCTTTTGGCACTACCAAGTATAGGCCATGATATTGCTTTCACTGGTATGTAAGAATTGACTTGTGTACCTTATGTTTTTTCATGTGTATTCTGCATTGTACTGATAGTGTTATTCTGTGCATCTATAGAAATTTTGATAACAAAATGTAACTGCAAAAAAAAAAAGTCTACCATCACTAGGGATGGGCTCCTGGTGTCACCACAAATGCAACCACAACTTGAGTACAAATACGCATTTCTCATGTGTGTTAGTGGGCTTCCTGTTATTGATTTAACTGTGTTGTTGTTGTACTCCAACTCCTGATGTGTACACCCTTCCCTGGGTCCCACCTGGAAATGAGCCTTGGTTCAGCATGCTTTTTCTGGTTACCCATTTCCAAATAAATAAATACACCCACAACATGGTCGCCAGTAGGGGAGGTACATAATCATGAAGATCAGGGACACATTAATGCATCTTATATTATGAAAAATCCCTGTAAAACTACAAAGCACCACCTTTGAGGGGATCTGTGTTACTGGTTCAATATCACAGCAATGGATTTATATGCGACCGCAGGATTCCGGTCAACATCACGTCAGCAGGAAGACCCGTTCCTTATCTGTGTGGCTTTAGTTTCTAACCCACCATGTGGGGGATCTGCCCCTGCACCCCCGAACTTATAGATTATCAACCCTGAGTCAGAGTTGATTCGGGGAGGGGGTGCAGAACTGGGGGAAAGAGTGCTGGGGTCTCTGGTGGACTAGTACAGTGAACTGTCAATGTTGTTGGCATCGAAGTGTTCACTGTAATAGTGTAGCTGTACAGAGGGTATACCCCTTTGAGGCAAGCTATAGTAAACTGGAGAGTGTTGGGTTTCAGTCATTGCTGTTTTCTGTTTTTATTTTACAAAACATTTTGCTTAATTATGCTATTGCTTCATATTTGTGACACTTTGTAACATGAAAACTACTGTGTCTGACTGATTTCTGCATGCTTTGTAGAGCCTGCCACAAGAGGATGCATGGCAGTTTTCAGGTCCCTAGGTCAATAGCTGAGTTCTAAGTGGCCACAAATGAGGAGTTAATGTACAAATTCCTACTCAAGCATAACTGTAGTGGCACCACTGCAGCATGGATGTCTGCTGAGCTTCTGTGTTTAATAACATTTTCAAACGTAAGCCAGTCTGCTAAATGTAAGAGTGGGTAAAATATATAACATCAGAAGTTAGGCTAGCAACCTTCTTAAGGTATCCAGATTCAGGGACTAGCCCACTAGCACCTTGACTTGGGAGCTAAATGTTATTTCAGTGATCTGGGGTTGCATTCTGCATCTTAAGCACCTCAGTGGCTGATTGGAGAAAGTGGAGCATCCCATTAGATGCCCTCCTCTTCAGATAGGTGTGGGATGAGAGCAGTCCTCTACCATGTCACTGCCTCCCTGTGCTCCAGGGATCGTGTTGTTAACTTGGCTGAAGGACAGCACTCACAGGATTTGGGTGGACAAGGAGACAATGTTTGATTGGCCTAAGGCTGCCCACTGTTACTCATGATGCTCCTCTTGTCCCACCCCTTTCCTTGTGATCATGCCTCAGTACCCAGCTCCTCCTTTGATGCATTCATTTTGCACAGCACTGTGTGGAGCTGGAGCAGGTACTATGAGATGAGTGAGGACACACTGTCAGAGGGGGGGTCCAACTGTCTAGTCAAATTTCAGTCTTGTCATCACCACCCCTAGTCATGATTTGGGGCAAGGGGTGGCCCTGTGGAGAGTCTGCAAACATAGATTTGTACAGACTTGTTACATAGTATGCTAAACAAGAAGCTAGTGTACTTACCATGCTTTGCAAGTCACACAGCTCCTTTATAAGTCAGCTGAGGAAGGGAGCTGTCTACTGTACATTATTTCAAAAGCTTACAGAATCTATATAGATCCAAAAAAGCTTACAAAATATAATCGATCCAAAGAAAATTATCACACGATTAGTTTCTCAAGGGCCAACATGGCTAGAAACACTTTCCTGAAGAACAGTTGAATATAGTTTCAGAATATTAGCATCACTATCCATTTGTTTTGTTTTTTCACAATGGTTGTGTAAACAAATTGAACACTGACTATGAAGAAGTATAAGTTTTGAAAAAATAATTGACTTATGTGTTTAAAAAAAGTTTTTTTTTCTTCTCTTAAGGTGCATCTAGAATGGCCTACAGCCTTAGCTATTAACCCAATGGATAACTCTATTTATATTCTGGACAACAATGTGGTTTTGCAAATTACTGGGAATCATCAGGTCCGTATTGCTGCTGGACGGCCAATACACTGCCAGGTACCTGGGATAGAGTACTCCATGGGAAAACGTGCTGTTCAGACAACACTGGAGTCTGCTGCTGCCATAGCAGTGTCCTACAATGGTATCCTTTACATAGCAGAAACAGACGAAAAAAAAATCAACCGAATAAGACAAGTCACAGCAGATGGAGAAATAACACTGGTTGCTGGGACCCCCTCAGAATGTGACTGCAAGAATGATGCTAACTGTGACTGTTACCAGAATGGGGATGGTTATGCCAAAGATGGCAAGCTTAATATACCATCATCTCTGGTAGTGTCCCCTGATGGCACATTATACGTGGCAGAGCTAGGAAATATTCGAATACGAGCTATTTCCAAGAACAAAATAGTATTAAATTCCATTAATTTTTATGAGGTTGCCTCTCCTGCTGATCAAGAAATCTATATTTTTGATGCAAATGGTACTCACCAGTACACCCTGAGTCTAGTCACTGGAGACTACCTTTACAACTTCAGCTACAGTAATGACAATGACATAACTGCAGTGACAGACAGTAATGGCAATACACTTCGTATTCGAAGAGATCTCAGTCGCATGCCAGTGCGAATAGTATCTCCTGATAATCAAGTGATATGGCTGACTATTGGTACTAATGGAGGGCTAAAAAGTATGACTGTCCAGGGCCAGGAACTGGTTCTATTTACCTACCATGGCAACAGTGGTCTCTTGGCAACAACAAGTGATGAGACTGGGTGGACCACATTCTATGAGTAAGTATAGTCTTATAATATGTTTCATTCAACTTCCCTTTCAAGCGATATTTAAAATTGTATAAATAAAAAAGTCGCTGAAAGAAGCATTAAAAAATCTGTGCGTGACAGTGACTGCTGTTTAAGCAAGTGAAGCCTGCAATTCTAATGAAAGTCAAATCAGGGGGTAGGTTCAGATCTACAAAATCTCTGGACTTGGGTTTGTGCCATCACTGAGGGATTCCCAGTTTAAACATCCCCAGCAAATCTAAGACATAGCTAATTGTCCACAACATGACATCATGATCAAAGCAATGAAGCAAATTGATTTACAGTTTAATACAGCTTCAACAAGATTGTCTGCAGTAAAGTACCAGCTACCTTCAAGGCATTTGATGTCTTGCATATCTTAGTACTTTGATGTCAAAACACACTCCAGTGTTGGTATCATACAGCCCTGGTCTCAACCCCAAAACAGGGATTCTTAAATTTAAGTTTGCTCTTTCTGCTGGTTTTTCCCCACATGCTCTCAAGATGTCACAGACACCATATACACTGGCAGTTTCTCCTAACCAGTCCCTCAAGAAATAAGGAGGTGAGTCTGTACTAGTATCCCACTCTGCACCTCTCTCTCCACATTCTGTCATCAGCTGGACTTCTAATGCCAGGGGGACCATAAGGACCTGAGCTCCCAAACTGGGAGCCAGACAAATGGTCACTACTTGTGGGCCCAGGTGGGGGTCCTTGGACAGATGACCCTTCCACAGTAACCATGTTACCAAAGTGTGTGACCTGCCAGAGTGCCAGATGGGGTGATCTCTAGGTGGACCTGTCTGCCCTAGACTAACACAACTTTACATTATTCAATTGACCTGTGCATGGTCCTTACATCCAGCCAAAATTGGGGCCCCATAATAACACTGATAAAAGGGTGCTTCTTCAACCCAACTGCAAGGTTGCTCTGAGCAGACTGGAATGACCACTCCTTTCTTCCCATTTTTTATCAACACCCTACCTGTGAAGTGGCATCAGGACCAACAGAAACCCCTAAGGTACCTTGACTGAGGAAGAATCCCCCTGTCATTCACCATCTCCTCCTCCACCTCTATAAACTCCTGAGTCATCTCTTCCCTACTTATGGTTGCCAGGCCTCTGGCTTCCTATTTTTACCAGGGGCAACTGGTCACTTGGGCAGTAGTTGGTTTGGTCTTTGCTTGCATTGATTTTTTGAGGCCAGTGGTTCAAACTGACCTTCACCAAGTACACTGGTTCCCATAGATAAGCACAACCCATGTTACTACAGATATTTTTAGTTTATGTTTACCGGGTAAGGTGTCGTAGCCACAAAATATTATTATTTTCAGACACAATGTCTTGCATATCTTAGTACTTAGACTGAATGCACACAGAGTAAAGACAATAAAGTTAGAATAATCATTTTGACCATAGATTGTCTTCTGGAATAAACTTTAAAGAACAAAGTTAGCACAGTTAGTGTCATGCTTAGAGTACTTTTTATAGAGAATTCCTGAAGAAAACCAGAGATCAAAATGCTGTTTTTAACTTTGTCTATTTCCAGTGAGCATTTATTCTATTTTGTGTTTATCTTAAAATAAAATACTTTACACAAATGTGTTTATCATTGAAATTGTCCAGTTTAGTAAGGCAACCTAGATGCTCCCTTACTGAGCAGAAATCAGCCAGTGTTGCTTATGTTGTAGCTAACATGAACTGCTGCTTGAAATTATAAGGCATGATGGTGGTTATCATCAGATAATGACATACGTGCCTTACAACAAACCTGGGTTTGTAGCATTGGGAGGTATTCATTGTCAGTAACCCATTTTTTTAAATTGTATCTAATAAGCTTTCCATCTCATCTTCATGCCTTTGCTATACATGCACCCACAGGGCCCCCTGCACTACCTGTACATGTGTGGTTACCATGTGGTAAAAACATGGGTGCCAGCCAATAAGGAGGCTGGATTTTTAACTATATTTTTATCATTTACATTTATTTTGCTCATTTGTACAGTAGCATAAGTACCGCACTGTTTTTTCACTAATGTTCTTTGTGCATTTGTATGAGCATACTTGCAATATCTGTAATTGTGCAGTGGGGTTTTACCACAGTTTTGTTTCCTGCAAGACCATTTGAGAAATACAATATTCTACAGTACCTATGCCCATATCATTAGGTCTTAAGTCTCTTTCTATGCTGGTGTCTTTTCCAGCTTTCTGCATCTCCCTAGACTTCTTCTGTACTCTAAGTTATTTCCTTAGGAAGCAAACAAAATTGCTCACAGGGTGATAGATACCACCCATTAAGTCATTTATTGTCAAAAGCCTCCGTCTGTGGTCTCACAATGTGAATCAGCTTCTTTATTTACTAAATCTCATTCACAATACCCACCATTCCTCCCTGGCTGGAAGGAATTTTTTTTTCAATTACATTTTCATGATACTCTTCTTCCTACTTTTAGTAACAGAATAAACAATGGATATTACTTCACCAGCTGCTTCCAATATTTTAGCAGCTCACTACATGAACAAAATACTATATGTGTGTAAGGTCAGTTTTATCCATACCAGAGACTCTTTAGCATTTTCCAGAGTAACAGTTAACATATTTTCTTAAAATATGACTAGTGTTTTAAAATCAATTCAAAAACTAGTAATACAAATATGAATTATTGTTTACAGGGATAGCCTTTTTCTGTCATTACTGTTTCCGCTCTTTAATTTCATGTTCGTCAAAGTCTAGGTTTGGAAATTCATTGTAATTAACAAAACAGTAGTTGTTAGTCATCACATATTTTCATCCTATAGTTTATCAAAAAATGTATTTATGACATCCTTAAATTCATAATTAGTATAGTTTTTTAAATTTCTTTAGATATTCAAATATCAAAACATGTATTTGTGACATCCTTAAATTCATAATCAGTATCTTTTTAATTTCCTCAGATATTCAAAATAAATATATAACTATTTTTGTAATTAATGACTTTAGTTATTTTTTTTAAGATGGCCACTCACAATATTAGAAAATCTGTTCCATTGAGGGTACCTTTGGACTGAAAATGCTGGATTTATACTGTGGATGTATTATGATGTAGATAGCACTGGTTTCTGATGGTAGCTAGCACTGTACCACACCAAGAAGTTTGTTTTTCCACAATGGTAGGCACTGCAAGGGAGCAAGAACTTTAAAAAACTTCAAGATCAAATAGCTCAGTTCAGGAATAAACCAAAATGAAAAGAAAATTGGTACAGTGATGTTTTTGCTAAAAATACATTATTACTGAAAAAAGGATAACTAACAAATACAGCTACTTAAAAGCTTCAGGACATAATTTTTCAGATGTACTGTAAACTAGATGCAGAAGAAACTGAATGCTACACTGGTGTGTGCATCTGCATTTGCATAACAATTTGCACCCAGCTTTCAAAAAAAGCATCCATCCCTGACAAAAAGTTGCAATTTGAGTCAATTTGCATAAGGAATTAGACACAATTTCAATTAGCATCTGATTTTTGTCACAAATTCAGCAGATGTACTGAAATGTTAGACTACAGTATCCAAAACTGGTCTAGCATTTTCAGAAGCTGCAGAGGCAACTCTACAGTGGAAGATATGGGCAGACATATCCTAGACCAACAGTTCTTAGACTTTGTCACCGTGAGCCTCCCCAAATCCATGGAAAAGATTTTGAGCCTCCCCAAAAACTGAAATAATCTTGGGCCTCCTCAAAGAAAATTAACATACTTTACTTTGCACAGTACACCATGAATAAATTGAAACCATTTTTGAGTACTTGGCTCTCATTCAGTTCTTTGTCTTTCACTGATGTGGAACCTTTGAAAAAGAGCACCTATGCTCAAAGGTGTTAACTGACTAACAAATAAAACAAATGTTATTCAGCTTACTGTAACCCCAACCACACACACACACATACACAAACAGGCCAGCCTACTTGCTCCACTATTTTGATTCTTGAACTGTTGTTACCCCTTGTTGCAGTACCTTCATGGGGTCAGACTACTTTCTCTGTTTCCTCTCTATCTGGAATAACCTTCCTGCATACCTCACCCCCCTTCCCTGCTCTTATGCAACTTCTTAGGGATTACTTTGCTCCTTCCTACTATTGTTCTTAACACTTCTATGCTCAACCCTTGTATTTGGGCTGTTCTGCCATCACTCTACAAATTGATCAATTACCACCACTCATTATTAATTTATTCTTCATATTTGTTTGCACTATTGTTCATTTTGTATTGCTTGACTGCTTTGCAGTTACCTTTTGAATTGTATTCACTCCCTACCCTTCTCCGGGTACTCCTGAAGTAAGTCTTGACTCCTTCACCTTCTCTTGTCAATGATTTCTAAATAAATACATAAATGTCACCTACTATTATCCTCTTTCAGTTTGCTTCCTCCTTTCAAACAAAATATAAAAAACTCAAAATTTAAATACAGTACTTTTTCAGAATTGCTTGAGCCTCCCCTGGAACAGGTTGGGGCCTCCCCAGGGAGGCTGGCCTCACCATTTGAGAACCCCTGTCCTAGACTGATTGCTTTCAAAATCCTGCCTGTATTCCTTTACCAACTGTTTGCTTTTTAGAGAAATATGCAAAGAGGCAGCACATTCACCACACTTGCAAAGAAACGTTGAATCTTTAAAACCAATTGGTGGTAGCCAACTGTGTACAGAAATAAAGAATCAGAATTTCAAGGGTCTCAAGTGAGCTGCATCTTTGTAGAATTCTTTATGAAGACTATCTTTTGAAGAACAGCTCCTCGACCTTTTAAAATATCCTAAGTTTTGCTCCATTTTCCTTGACAAAGGACATGTCTAATGTCTTCCTGGGAACCTTGTTTTGTTGGACAGATGCTGTGTTTGCCCTTCTAACCAGCTTTACATTTCATTTAAAATCAGCTGATACCTTTTGAAGAACTTTTTTATGTATATTGTGTAATTTGGTTTTAATCAGTGTTAATACAGTTTATTCAGAACAAATAAATTATGTCTATCAAGTAGTAGTAAAATATGTTTTATTAGTGGATACCTTACAGCTAGCTATGATGATGTTCATTGCACACAGCAATTACTGGCATTGTTAAAAAAAATAACAATTATATGTCTATTCATGTCAACAAATTGTGAAGTGGAGTGAATAATGTGGTTATAAATGCATTCTAACTTGAGACTGTGCAGAAGAAAATAATGCATTTAAACAATCCTAGCCAAGAGGTACAAGTCTCAATAATTAAAAACTAAATATAATACAGTATTTTAGGCACAAGTCAGGTTACACTTGATGTATGGTATATCTTTCATCTCCTTAATCTTTATTATTTAAGAGTCCCTGACATCATTGCTGAAAACTTTGAAAAAAAATATAAGGTTTATAAACAAATTGGCTTGTATGCAATGTAGTTAGGAATCTTTCTGTTTAAATAAATTCATTATCTTCTCAAGAATTCAACTGAAGTGAAAATTAAGCAATGTTATTCACGCAATGGGTAAATAGCACCATTTATTTTTCGCTTGCCTATTTCACACTGTTAAAGAAAATGTCAGTCAGCAAGACTGACACCCCATTCTGGACAATCCTACAAGTAATCCTCCATGCAACAACAGTCAACAGCACTTCTCTTTTGATTTTTAAATCCCCTCTTCCACCATCTTGATTCCATCGCTTCTCTATACGGTTCTTAAAAATACTTTTAAATATAGCAGCTTCTCATTTCCATGATGTTCCAACCCATTATGCTCTACCCCATATCACTATTTTTTTTACTGAACTTGTCTCTTTGAAATGCACCTGGCTGCTGTACAAGATCACTCCCTCTTGGGATCACACACAGATGGTGCAACTCGCAAAACATCTGGTCGCAGTTCACACTCACACAGGACCACACACAGAAGCTGAAACTCTGACTGTGATCAAGCAACTAAGATACCAATGTGGAAAGAGAAGCTGGGACCCTTCTGTGTTTTACACAACAGTGATGAAAATCAAGAGAGGGATGGGGCACACTAGCCAGCACAGAAGTCAAGATAGTCAGGGTGGGGGGTACTCCAGCCTACACAGCAGTTACAGTGGAAGAAGAAGTGAGTTCAGCCTGTAACACAAACAAAGAAATCAATCAAAAACATACACTCACTACACAGAACATACACTGGCTCATGTTCAAACATGCCGTTAGCTTCCATTGGTGAGGGGGCAGGACTTTCATAACTCACTCATGGCTTTGCCACTCTTGCGCTATGGTCCTGCCCCCTTACTCATCGAAAGAAATAGCATATTTGAACACAGGCCATTGCATATCCTCTATATATTTCATATATTTTCCGTAATTTTCCCCATATTTCTTTATTACTGAGGATGGTTGCATGAAAACAAGATCACAGTCCCCTAGTCTTTGTCTGTCATGGTTGCTTGTCTACACCTGACATCATAATCCCCAATTCATGACATCACAGCTGTTTCCACAACAATAGATTGTGCTGTCATTAACAGAGCTGTGATGTTAGGTGTAGACAAGCAGATATGACAGAGATCCTGTTTTGATGCAGATGTCCTTAATAATAAAAAATAGCAGTGAGGGTCACAGAGAAAAATGAAATGTAAACAAATCATGGGAGGATAGTGTGGTACCTGAGGACTGGAGGAGAGCAGATGTGATTCTCCTTCACAAAAGTGGGAGCAAGACAGAGGCAGGAAATTACAGACCTGTCAGTTTGACCTCAGTGGTAAGGAAAATGATGGAATCATTCTGAAGGAAAAGATTGTTGAGTACCTGGAGGTCAGTGGGGCACAGGACCCAAGGCAGCATGGATTCACAGTGGGCAGGTCATGTTAGACAAATCTAATTGATTTCTCTGACTGGGTGACCAAAGTAGTAGACCAGGGAGGGGCTCTGGACATGGTCTACCTAGACTTTAGCAAGTCAGTTGACACTGTTCCACACAAAAGATTAATAAACAAATTAGCCAGCCTGGGAGTGGGTCCCAGGGTTGTAGCCTGGGTAAAATATTGGCTGGACAACAGGATGCAGAGGGTAGTAGTAAACGGAGTCCACAGTGAAGAAAGGGGGGTTACTAGTGGGGTACCACAGGGTTCAGTACAGGGTCCAGTCCTTTGTAATGTCTTTGTAAGTGACATTGCAAAGGGACTGGAAGGAAAAGTATGTCTCTTTGTAGATGACACAAAGATATGCAGCAGGGTTGATACACAAGATGGAGTGGAAAGGATGAGAAGGGACTTGGCAAAGTTGGAGGAATGGTCAAATGTATGGCAGCTTAGATTCAACACAATGAAGTACAAAGTAATCCACATGAGAAACAAAAACCCAGGGGAAGAGTACACAGTGAGAGTGAGATACTAACAACAACAAAAATGAAAAGGGACCTGGTGGTAGTTATATCAGATGACCTAAAGGTGGTCAAGCAATGTGAGAAGGCAGTAAGGAGGGCTGGTGGGGATACTGGGATGCATACGGAGAGGCATCACCAGTAGAAAGCAGGAAGTTGTTATCTCTCTGTACAGACAGTTGGTGAGACCCCATCTGGAGTACTGTGTGCAGTTCTGGAGACCCCATCTCCGTAAAGAGATAGACAGGGTGGAGGCAGTCCAGAAGAGGGCAACCAAAATGGTGCAGGGTCTGCACCAGAAGACTAAGAAGAGAGATTAAAGGAGCTTAATATGTATACCCTCGAGGAAAGGAGGGAGAGGGGGACATGATAGAAACTTTCAAGCATCTCAAGGGAATCAACAAAGTTCAAGAGGGTAGCATCTTTCAGAAAAAGAGATGTGCAAGAACAAGGGGGCACAATTTGAAGATAGAGGGGAGATGGCTCAGAGGTAATGTGAGGAAGTATTTTTTCACAGAGAGGGTTCTGGATGCATGGAACAGGCTTCCTGAGGAGGTAATGGAGTCAAAAACAGTGGGAAAATTCAAGAATGCATGGGACAGATATAAGGCAATTCTAGTGGGGATAGGAGGAAGTAGGCTGTTGGTTAACTAGGATCTGCAGCTTTTCCATTAGGTAGGGAAATGGGCAGACTAGGTGGGCCAAGCGGTCCTTATCTGCCATCAAATTCTATATTTCTATGTAAGCTGAATTCTGTCTAAATATGAACTTTTTTCAATGGCTGTCCCAATGACATCAGGGGCTCTTTAAAGACAGTTGCTTTAAAACTGGATTTTTAATCCATAGAATTAACCTGCTTCTGTCGTTGTTCCACACTTGAGGTCAAAATCCTCTGCTTGTGACATTCCAAAATCCTTTCTATGGGACCAGAGTGTGACCACATGAGTAGAAGATTATGAATTCAAGTGGGAGTATAAACAACATGCTGACAAACTCTTAAGTGGCAAATGTCCTGTTTTAATGCAACATATCCTGAACTATAATGAACGCTGAAAAGAGAACTATAGAGCACACTGTATATAAAATCTAAGCTTTGCTGTATCTAAATATTATGTTTTTCAAAGTTTTCTCACATGTTTTTGATGCTCTTTAAAGGGGAACAGTCACCATCATGGGCTCCCACTCAAGTGTAGGGCTGGTCCCAATGTGCACTTTGTGTGCAAAAACATTTTGGCTTACTTACTGTTTGTTGTAGTATAGTTGATTGTATCAGACTTATTCTGCTTAGTTGTAGGCTGCAAATTTATGTTACTACAACTCTCAAAATCCCCTATAGATGACATCAGCGCAGCAGGCAGCAGTGAGAATATTCAATAGCCTGAAGTACATGTTACAGTTTATATAAGCTGTGATCTTTTTTTTGCTGGTCCCGCTGTCCTCCATGGGCTATGTACAGTCACCGAAGACTATGCGTAGCCCCTGGAGAAAAACAGTCATGGAAAATATCTGATCAGAGATTATAGAAGCTTTCTAACATGCACTGCAGGCTATTGAGTCTCCCACTGCTGCCTTCTGCTCTGATGTCAGCTACTGGGGGTTCTGGGATTTATAGTAA
Source organism: Neoceratodus forsteri (assembly GCA_016271365.2). Taxonomy (NCBI): domain Eukaryota; kingdom Metazoa; phylum Chordata; order Ceratodontiformes; family Ceratodontidae; genus Neoceratodus; species Neoceratodus forsteri. The sequence continues at coordinate 25,728,382 of CM057453.1, forward strand.
AAGAAGATGTCAGCCTACAACTAAACAAAATTAGTCTCATATAACCTACTGTATTACAGAAAACAGTAAGTAAACCAAAATGTCTTTGCCCACAAAGTGGACAATGAGACCAGCCCTACACTTAAGTGTGGGGTCCTTTGTGCTGACTGTTCCCCTTTAAAGTTAATGAACTCTATTCTGCAATACTAATACTTTATGAGCCCTTGTTCTGTCCAGTCTCTAACTTAGTTATTGAGGAACTAGACATGTAAAGGGTTCTAGAAATGTCTTACTGAATAGAAATCAAAATGTACATCTCAAATCATGACTGTAAATGTTTCTTCAATGGTAATCAATTCCCGGTCTAGAAAAAACAGTGAACTGTAATCAATGATGGGTTCCGCCCAGGTCTGGTAACATACTGGTGTTTGAGATCAACTTGTATATAGGTCAGTGGACGAATGCCAAAGATGCATGTAGATCAGAGAACTAGAATTTTATTTGTCAGAGCTGTTGGGTAGTTTTTCAAAACATGGAGATTCTTAGATAATATGGTTTTAACTTTGTGCTCTCCCCATTATACTAAATTTTGCTATAAAATGTCCTGGCCTTTGATTGGATAAATGACACATTTTGCTGTGCTCTTGTCCAGCCATAATGTCCCAACTGGTCCTAGTTAGGCTCATAAAGATGCTGCACAGCCAGAAATCCATACCCTCCAGCCTGTCTTATAAGGAAAATTTTCTGACCTACACTCTGAGTTTCCCAATCACTGCCTGCGCGTAGGTCACCCAACACCAGCCGTGTAGCTCGACCACCTCTTGCTACTCAAAATCCAGCCAAAGTTAAACCATACCCTCAGGGATGGGTCCAGGGTCTAGCTCCTGGAGAGGACAGAATACAGGAGCAAGGAAGAAGGAGATCAAGCCGGAGGGGAGGCACTGGGAGAGGAAGATCGGAGGCAGGGAGGACAAGGGAGGGGGGAGAGTGGCATGAGAGATGGCAGGTTGTGGATCAAGCTCAGAAAAGGTGGAGGACAAGGTACTAATTGTCGGGGACTCCATTCTAAGAGGCATTGGCTGGGGAGGGATGGTGGGCAAGGTCTGGATCAGTTGCCTGCCATGCATGACAGCAGCTGAGGTGATTCATCACATCCCCTCCAGGAGGAAACTGCAAGATGAGAGAACCCACCTGGTGTTCCACTTGGGAACAAACGACCTTACAGGGCATAGCTTGATGGAGGTGTAAGCTATGTTTGAAGTTTTAGCAAGGTTCTGTCATAACCTGAACTTTAGATCAGTGGCGTTCTCTGAGGTGCTGTCTGTTCCAAGAGCTAGCTCAGAGAAGGAGCAGAGGATAGCAGAATTTAATAGCTGGCTCTCTGGATGGTATGCTAGGAAAGGCTTTCGGCTGGTGGGGGTTTGGGAGGGGCCACCTGGCAGGATGTAAGTCTGTTCTCCTCGGATAGGCTACACTTAAACAGGGAGGGTAAGGCAGTGCTGAGGTGGAAAATGGAAGAGTTTGTTGAATGATGCTGCAATTTAAACTGAATCAGAGGGGGTTGCAAGTGAAACCCAAGAACAGGACAGCTGACATGAGGGGCACTCACCACCTCCCCCAGAATATGAGACACCCAGTTGGGGGGGGGGTCAGAACAGTGAGAAACATTAGGACAGAAGAGGGCACTGGCGTGGCTGGAGTTTGGAAGGCCATGTGCACAAATGCTAGGAGCCTGGGCAATAAGGTCCCAGACCTGGCAGCAGTCATGGCAGAAGCAAAATTAGACCTGGTGGGAATCACTGAGTCTTGGTGCCATGAAGGGCAGGATTGAGACATAAACATACCAGGATATAGGCTGTTTGGGAGAGACAGGGTCAGAAGGAGTGGGGGGAGTAGTGCTTTATGTGAGAGAGGGGATTCAGGCAACAGAGGTACAGGGCAGGTGGAGGACACAGACACATTATGGGTCTCGTTGATCATGGGGGGAGGGAGGAGGTGATCCACACAGGGGTGATCTACAGGCCACCGGGGCAGCAGGAAGGTGTGGACAACCAGATGATGGAGGAAATTCTGAGGATGTCAACAAAGGGAGAAGTGCTGCTGATGGGATACCTCAACCTGCTGGACATGGCATGGGACACGATGTCAGCAACATCCCCCAGAAGCAGGACGATAGTGGACTCCCTTCAAGTTACTGGACTCCGTTCAAGTTGCCTTACTCAGACAGATGGTCCAGGAAGCAACTAGGGACAGGGCAGTGTTAGATGTGGTACTAACAAATGGGGATGGGGAATGGGAATTATCTGTGGGGGATAACCTTGGTACCGGTGACCATAGTACCGTGTGGTTTACGGTACGCACATCGGTCACCTTAAACCAGACCACAGTGAAGGTTCTCGACTTCAGATGAGCAGATTTTAGGAAGATTGGGGAATATGTTAAACAAGCTTTAGAAGGAGTGGGGAAGCATGGGGGGTGGAAGACATGTGGGACTCATTAAAGGGGGCCATAGTGGGAGCCACAGACCTCTGCATGAGGAGGGTGAGCAAAAATAGGAGGAAAAGGAAGCCCCTGTTGTTCAAGAAGGAAGTGGAGGGTAGCATCAGGGCTAAAAGGAGAGCCTTTTGGAGGTTTAAAATGATGCTGAGGGAGGAGGATTGGGAGGAATATCAAGTTAGGCAGAGGAAGGTGGGCAGGGTGGTCAGGTGAGCAAAGACAAGGATGGAGGCGAGCATTGGCAGGTGATCAAGAAGGGTGACAAGACCTTTTTTAGGTATATAGGTGAAAGGAGGAAAACAGAGAAAGGGATTCCCACCCTGAAAAACAGAGCAGTGGAGACGGTGGAGGGGGGGGGGCAGAAGGCTGCACTGCCGAATAGTTACTTCTGTTCAGTATTCATGAAGGAAGAAGAATGGAAAGGGGGCAACTCTATGGTAGCTGAGATCACAGGGGAGGGAGTGGATGTGAACCCGGTTCAGGAAGAGGAGATACAAGAGGAGCTTAGAGACTTGAAAGTTGACAGAGCCATGGGGCCAGACGGGGTGCATCCAAGGGTTTTGAGGGAACTGAGGGAGGTACTAGCTGCTCCCTTGACCACTCTGTTCAACAACTCCTTAAGATCAGGGGTAGTACCTAAAGATTAGAAGTGTGCAGATGTAATACCCCTACACAAGGGAGGGGGGAAGGAAGAGGTTGGTAACTACAGGCCAGTGAGCTTGACATCTGTGGTTGGCCAGCTCATGGAAAAACTGCTCAAGAACAGAATTAACAACTATCTGGAAGCAAACGGACTTCGGGACCCAGGGCATCATGGGTTCACAGAGGGCAGATCTTGAACTTGACAGAGTGTTTTGACTGGGTCACCAGGATGGTGGATCAGGGGGTTTAGTGGACGTGGCCTACCTTGATTTCAGAAAAGCATTTGACTTGGTGCCGCACAGGAAGCTATTGCACAAAATGTCATGCTTGGGGCTGGGGGAGGTGGTAATAAGGTGGCTTGAGAACTGGTTGGAAGGAAGAACGCAGAGGGTAGTGGTTAATGAGGCACCCTCAGAAGAATCCAAGGTCATCAATGGGGTTCCCCAAGGGTCAGTGCTTGGGCCTCTTCTGTTTAATGTCTTTATTGGGGATATAGCAGTAGGTCTGGAAGAGAGAATGAGACTCTTTGCAGATGACGCAAAGGTCAGCAATAGAGTGGCCATGCAGGAGGGGGTGGAGATGATGCATAGGAATCTGGAGAGGCTAGATGAATAGTCGAAAGAGTGGCAATTGTCATTCAGTATGGCTAAGTGTAAGATCACACATTTAGGCAGAAAAAATGGGAGAGCAGAGTATTCATTGGGAGGTAGATCCCAGCAGGTAATTGAAGAAGAGAGGGACTTAGACATAATTTCACAAGATCTGAAGGTGGGAAATCAGTGTGGAAGGGCAGTGGCAAAAGCAAGCAGAATATTAGGTTGCATAGGCAGAGGGATCTCAAGCAGGAAGAGAGAGGTCATAGTACCCCTATACACCCAGCTGGTCAGGCCGCACCTGGAGTATAGGGTCCAGTTCTGGAGGCCATACCTCAGGAAGGACGTGGAGTGGCACGAGTTTGGAGGAGGGTGACAAGGATGGTGGGGGGCTTACCATATGAGGGGAGCACTTACCATATGAGGGGAGACTGAATGACCTGGGCATGTACTCTCTGGAGCAGAGGAGGGAGAGGGGAGACACGATCAAGACTTTTAAATACTTCAAGGATATCAATAAGGTGCCTGTGGAGAGCTTTTTCCAACTGAGAGAGAGACCTGGGATGAGAGTGACATGAATATTAGATTAAGTGGGGGGAATTTACGGGTAACTTCAGGAAGTACTTCTTCACTGAGAGGATGGTGGATAACTGGAATGGGTTGCCAATGGAGGTGGTGGGGGAGAAGACAGTAGGGTGGGTTCAAGAGGGCCTGGGATAAACACAAGGGTTTGTTGGGGCAGTGGGGGAGGACTACAGCAAATAGTCTAGTGGAAGTAGGTACTCTGGGTAGACTGGGTGGGCCTGGGGGTCCTTTTCTGCCATCACATTTCTATGTTCCTATGTCACAATCTGCTTTTCTTCTTAAAAAATAAATACTGCCACAGAAGGCTAGGTTTTTTTTTTGTTTGTTTCAACTTTCTTTATCTTCCTACTCTCTGGCCCCTTAGACCTCTCTCCGGTGAGATATCTCGGAGCTGCCTTGTCCCACCCTGTCTGAGGTCCTCCTGGGACTTGTCTCTGCTTCCAGAAGCTCCCCTCCAACTCCTCTGACTACCCTGCCCCATGGCTCTGAGCCCCCCCCCCCCCAAGGTGGAACCACCATACTCCTCCGGCACGCTATCTATAATCTAGAAGGGCAGTCGGGGAGTAAAGGAGAGACAGAGACCAGCCAGGATGGAACTGGCAGTGATCGTGGGGACAGTCCACTGGGCCCACCTTCGCCTGTCTGGGTACCAGGGTTTTCCATGTTTTGGTTGCCCCCGGAGGTGCAGATGTGCAATGATGCCCTACAGACGATGGACACACTCCTGCACCCATTTGTAAGGCATCCACAGACACCCCCATCCCCAGAAGAGCACGTTGCAATTTGTGCTGCTCTCAGTCTCCACTGGGGGCCACTGATACTGCAGCGAGTGCACCCACCCACCCCTAGGAGAGGACAGCAGTCCTCCAGATGCTCAGTTCTCGCCTGCCCCTGCCGATCCCCGATAAACCAAGCTCATTCCCGAACCTGGGTCACCAGCATGGCACGAGGAGTGGCATCCACTACCTCAACCCTTAGCACCACTAGGCAGGCCACAGAAGGCAAATTGATTGTGATCTTGAAAACAAACTGGAAGTCACTCGTTCAGCCCAGCTAGCTGCCCACACTCCAGCCCCCACATGACATTTCCTGGCATGTGAAAATAAATTTGTAATCAAATAAGATCTAAGTCTTCCTTCAAAGAGTGAGCAGCCTAATGAAACAGTTGCTCGCTCATACTGCAGCTGCAATAGGAAAAACATGGAGCAGAATCTGTTCACTAGGGTGGCTGCCCAGGGATATCTTCACCCGCGACAAAGCTGGCTGGAGGCAATCACACAGGATGCTCTGAGCTTGCTCACTAATACAAAACAAAATCCATTTACAAAAACTGAAAGTAAACAAAATAGACTATCTGAATATGTGTCTCTGGTGGTGGGGGGGGTTGCTGTAAGAACATCACGAGACACACAGACTCCCAAGGAAAGTGGCTACTCTCTTGCTCCCTGTCAAACGCACCTAAAAAAAAGTAGAAAAAAAATTAGACAAACATAAAACTGTTTGTGTGTCTGTGTGCGTATGGGGAGACAGAGATTACCTCTCTGAAATATTAAAATTGGTTTAAAAATGTTCTGTAGCTCTATGGTGAACTATTTTCATCAAACCAGAAAAAAAGGGAATCTGAAAGATTAATAAACTTTTCAAGCTGCACTAACTTGTTGAGGATCTATATTGAAAATGTTCTACCCATTTTATAAGCAGAATAAGGTACTTCACGGTGTGGTTTATGGCTGATAAGAGCACTTCCCAGTTACTAACGGCATCGGCTCAAGTGCCTCGTGCCACATTACCTAACTGGGGCACGCTGTTATCAGCCCATAAACCACACCTCATCATGTCTTAACTCCTTAAGATATGCAGTGCTCTAATGCATCTGTGTAACATTATACTCTATGTTTACATTAGCTATGATAGCGAGGGTCGTCTGACTAATGTCACATTCCCAACTGCGGTGGTCACCAGTCTTCACGGAGAAATGGAGAAGGCCATTACTGTGGACATGGAATCATCCAATCGAGATGAAGATGTTAGCATTACCACAAATTTGTCATCCGTAGATTCTTTCTACACCTTGGTTCAAGGTAAAATGTTTCTGTATTGTTTCTTTAGTTTGTTTATTTTTATACTACCTCCTCCCTAAAGTAAAGTGGTTTTATTTATGTTAAACACATTCTGCTTTGAAGCAGATTCATTCTAAAGCACCTGCTAACACTTACTATATCTTAATATTCTGATACAGTACTACTGATTTATTTTTTCTATTGTGATAATGGAGTCTTCTGCACACCTTTTTTCCCAAATGGAATTAAATATTGTCAAAGGCGCAATCAATTTAATATTCCTAGCATGGTGTGTAATGTAGACAGATCACACTGAATGAGACAAGCAAACAGTTGCACTCAAGTAGTGGAAAGCACAGATGTTTTATAATGTTCTTTCACTTGTCTGCCACATTTTTAGACCAGCTGAGAAACAGTTACCAGATTAGCTACGATGGCTCTCTCAGAATAACCTATGCCAATGGCATGGAATCTGACTTCCAAACAGAACCTCACATTCTGGCTGGTACCACGAATCCAACAATAGCTAGAAGAAACTTAACACTGCCGGGGGACAATGGACAGAACCTGGTGGAGTGGAGATTTCGAAAGGAGCAATCCCTTGGAAAGGTCAATGTGTATGGACGCAAACTGAGGGTGAGTAAATATTACACCCCATAATGTTATTTCCAGTGTCAGGATACTGATTTTGAACTCACAGTCTAGCAGTTTTAAATAGCACCTGATGTTAATTGAACATGAAACTCCTTTAGCAGCGAAGTAAGATGCACTTTGTGCTTGCAGAATTGTTCAAAGAACATTATCTTTTCAAGTCTCTTCAGTTATAACAAACACAAACTTGTTCTGCTTGTGAAGTTGATTACATATAGTAAGGTTTTATAACAAAAAGTCTTCATTCAGAATCCATGTTTCAAAAGAGGATTAGACAATACATTTCCAAATATTTTGCTCCTGTATACCATGGTAAGACATGACTTTGTGCCCACTTCACAGGTTAAAATGTGCCTGCTGGGCCTCTGTAGCATCATTCATGTTTTAGAAAGTATTGAAGTGAATCTCGTAATAGTCAAAGTCTCTAATAAATAAAACAAAAAATTAATTACTGAATACAGCAGTGATTTGAGGATTCCACATTTATTTTTTCAGTTTCAGAGATCCAGAGGAATATTTACACAAACCCTGCTGTATAGCAGTGTTGGGCACACAGTATTCTGCTCCAACCTCCAAACTCAAGAGATAAATAGGTTACTTACTTGTAAAAGTTGTTCTACTACTTGCAGTATTCTGCTACAACCGCCATACTCAAGAGATAAATAGGTTACTTTCTTGTAAATGTAGTTCTACTACTAGAAGTTTGGGTCACACTTGAGCCAGACTGTGGAACAGTCATTTGTACAGGGGTCATTTACAGACCCTGGCTCAGGCCAAGGAAGTTGACAAGCAGCTGCCAGAAAACGTGCATGAAATGGCAGCAAAGGGGGAGGTCCTGCTAATCGGAGACTTTAACATACAGGAGATAGACTGGTCCATCCCAGCAGGGGTCTCAACTAGGACACAGGACTTTGTGGACTCCCTATAGGGGGCTGGCCTTAGGCATCTGGTTCAGGAACCTACCAGGGACTTGGATCTGGTGCTGACCAAAAGGGACAGGGTAGCAGATCTTTGGGTGGAAGGCCAGTTAGGGTCCAATGACCACAATATGATGTGGTTCAAAGGGGGCACAAGGATCCAGTCAACCCATATGACAGCAAGAGTTCTAGACTTTAGAAGGGTGTACATTACCACCAGTATGGGACTACATCTAAAAGAAACTCTGGAAAAGAGGTGGATAGGCAGGGACGTTGAGGAGAAATGGGCACACATCAAGGAGGCTATAGCGGAGGTAACAAAACAATGCATTAGGTCAACAGACAAGCATAAAAGGAGAAGAAACCCCTTTGGTTCTCAGAGGGGTGGCAGAAAACATAAAGGCCAAGAGGCTAGCTTTCAGGAAGTGTAAGAAGACACAAAGGGATGAGGACAAGGAAATGAACCAAAAATGTCTGAGACAGGTGGGAAAGGCAGTGAGGAGGAAAGAATACCTCAGTCAGTTAAAAAAGGTGATAAGACATTCATCGGGTACATTAACGAAAGAAGGAAGGCAAAGGGGGGAGTAGCAAAGCTTACAGGGGCCAACGGGGAGATAGTTGAGGGAGATGGGGAAAAAGCAGTGATCCTGAATGAATAGTTCTGTTTAGTCTTCACTGTGGAAGGGGATGAGCAGGGCCCACAGCTGGACTTCAAAGGAGCTAAAGATAAGGAGGTAAACACCAGTCCATTCACTGAGGAGAGGATCCTAGAAGAACTGATGAAGCTAAAGGTAGAAGAAGCCATGGGTCCAGATGGCATACATCCCAGGGTCTGAAAGGAACTGAGGACTGAATTGGCAGCCCCTCTGACAGCCCTGTTCTATGAGTCTTTAGACACTGGAATGGTCTCAGAGGACTGGAGAAGGGCAAACATTGTCCCTCTTCACAAGAGCGGTAGTAGAGAAGAAGTGGGGAACTACAGGCCAGTTTGTCTAACTTCTGTAATCTGAAAGATAATGGAGGCACTCTTATGGAAAGAATAATGGAGCACCTGAAACAAAGCCTGTCATGTTCCAACTAAGAAACTGGCGACCTCTTGAAACAGCTGCTGATGGTGAATGCACCCACACTCTGCCCCAACCAGACAACATCATATGCTGCTGAATGAAGCCACTGCCTGCCCTCTCATTGCCTTTACTACACTTATTATGTGCAGCATTAGTACCACCTATTGGCAAGGTGGCAATAATACAATGCAAAATGCAATATCCAAATTGGACTATTTTTCTTTTTACACTTTTTGACATTTTTCCTTTCTTTTCTTTTTTTGCTACATTTAGTAAAACAAAACAAAAAAATTCTGTTCACTAATGGGTTCCCATTTCATAATCATAATAAGGTACTCTGGGGTGTGTGTGTTATGGTGGGCTAGCAGCCCTTCTCGGGTGGTGGAAGCACTCTGCTTGGCCTTGTGCTTCAACTCCCCCAAAGCACCCACTGTCATGACTAACTGCTTAATCAGAGACATCTAGTCCCTGAGGACCACCTAGTGAACCAGAGAAAATGGAAGAAAGACGTACAACAAACCTCCTGCCCAACACCAGGTAAACATGTCCCCTGGCAGGGTACCCAGCTGAGGGGAGACAGGTGCAAATCAGTCCCAGCTTCCTGTTTCCAAGGAAGCAAACAAGTGCACTGGCAGTGTTCCTCAAACCTCAAAATACCTGAAGTACCACCTGGGTGTGCTGTGACCTGTTATTGGATGCCTTTCCACTATGACTGAGGGTGTCCAAAAGCTGATTTTTTCACTCCTGCCACATGGACCACAACAAGGTCTGCTTGTAGCAAGTGAGCCAGGGATCATGTCTGTGATGGCAACTGAAAAGCATGCATGCTGTTAAGTTTGTTTAGGTAAAATATGATGGTTGTGTTAGTCATGTTGACCTGAACAACCTGGCTCTCAGCCAGCAATACAAACTCCAGCAGATTAATGTGCATTCTAGACTTGCCTCATGACCAGATGCTATGCACCCTGTGGTGCTGTACGTGTGCTCCCCAACCAACTAGAGAGGCATCTGTTGTCAATTCATTTGAGGTTTCTGTGTAGACATATGTGATTCCCTCTGAGAGGTTTGACAGGGACAGCAACCACAGGATGGTGTCCAACATCGGAACAATGCAAGCAAGAAAGTGTGCTCAGTGCTGCGGTTGGTGCACCTCAAGGAGTGGCTAACTTCGTTAACAGACACACAGGCAGGAAGAAGAGGGCACTCAATGAATTTTCACACTTGCAGCCATTTTATATCAGGTAAAGAAATGAATGGTTCAAACTTCATATGGAGCTATTGGAAATAAAGCAGTAACCACTGATTCCACTTTGAGAGAAGAGGCATATCACCTCATATTTTGTTTTCATAAGAACCAGGGAAACAGGTGCACAAAGTACCCACACTCCCCAAGAGGACTCACCCACTAGAACCCCGGAAGCTTTGAACTGCTCTGGCTGTTCATCAGGGGTGGAGCTTACTGATAGCGACACTTTTTACTGTGCCCTTAAAGAGACCAGGCCCCAGATTTGCTACTTGGTATCAATACTAAGTGCTAGAGGTTACTTTAAATATTAAATTGTGTTTGTTACCTTGAATTAGACAAACTCCCTGCACATAATTATGCCTCCAATATGCTTTGGTATAAAAATGTGGTTTCACATACTAATCCTAACAGTGGTTAAAAAAAAAAGTGTTAATACAAAACAGCAGTAACTGTCAATACTTGTACAAAAAAATTTAAATCAAATGGAAAGCCCTGATGCATACTCATCTGGTTTCATAATACAGGATCAAAAAATAGACAAAACCCCAAGGATGCACATAATAATAGATTCAAGATGTTTCAAAGTCAATGATATGCTCTGAAACAAAAAATTCAAAGGATGTCTGCTTAGTAAATTCAGTCTTCTAGACCTCAAAAGGATCTCCTCTCACAAGAAATGCTGCGGATTCCAGTCTTCATTCTAGACCATTTAGTGCAATGCAGTCAAAATAGAAAATCCATCTAGCTTCCTCACGTAAAAGCTCTTGGAGGCAGTCCCTTCCTCCTTGTCTAGATTTCACAAATTCAGTGCCGATATATCTCAACTGGTTACTGTTGGGACCATGATACTTCCTGAAATATACCCCATCAGAGTTTTAATTTTGTCATTCTGTATGGAGCGTAAATGTTTCTGAATCCTATCTTTAAGGCCCAGGTAGTTCTCTGGCTACAGACATTTTAGCACAGGCACAAGAGGGCATACACTGCACATCCAGTTGTCCAGTAAATAAAGACTCATATTTGCATTTTAATATCTGGTTTAGCTGGGTGAACAAACTCTTTGCCCTGAAGTTTCCAAACTGATAAAATCCAAGGGGGTGGGGTATTAACCAAGTTACATTTCTCATTTTTTTCTTCAATGCAGTGACTATGCATTACACAGTAAACTGTACTACAGCCTCTGCTGATGATTACTCGTGGTTGTGAGCCAATAGTCTCTGCCATGTGCCAGCACAGGGTTGCCCTACAAAATGGGCCAATGTTTCCTGACTATCCCACCTGTCTTTTCTGTCAGATTGTTATACAGCCTGTCAAAGTTATCTTTGCGCAGTCAGAATGTTCCATATTTGGTTCAACAGGGTACTTCTGTCAAGTCCCATCACTCTGTATGTATTGTCATTTCAAGCCCAGATTTGCTGCACCCTCTTTCAAGAAATCTGTTTGTCTGTTCCTCTAACTGTTGCATTAAATCTTCTGTTTAAGAATAATTTCTGCATAATCTCAAATACTAACTACAAGGGATGAATTTAATCAAACTGAGGGGGGCACCCTCATTCTTACTATCATGTTTGTAGAGGTTGGTTTTGTGGGGTAAATGGACAATGTTGTCTGTATAGGGAAAGGGGACCAGGAAGGTGTTGTAAGACTGGACCCCCTCTATCCTGTTTCGTGTCATGTTGTCCTGTGATTGTCCCCTTCTCATGCACCACTGTGATCTTTACTTCCCTTCGGGGTGGCCATCACTACAGAATTGCCATCTCTAGCACTCTGCCCTACTGTTCTTCAGGTTCTGGTCCAACACTCTCCCCGCCTATCCTCTCTCCTCACACCTACATCACCCCAACCTATGTTTTTAGTGAAATCTGAATCCTCAACCCATTCTTTCTCCTAGACATCATATATCAGCTGGACATGCATCGTTCTCTTGGAGACTCCCTGCCATCTGTAACTCCATCCCTACTTTACTCTCCTTCAGTCTTCTGCCTCGTGCTGGTCCCTAAGGAGGCAAGCCCAGAATCTGCTTCATACTATCTGTGTCTGCTCCTCTCCCTCTAAATAGTTTATCTACCCAGTGGCTCACTGTGCTGCAGGGCTTGCCCAGTTGGCTGCCTGGAGCCCCCTCCACTTTTGCTTTGCCCTTGATCTCCTCTTTTATGCTGCCCTTTCCCTGCCATCTGGCCTGATGTTGCTATTTTACTGCCAATATAATGTATTGCATACTGCTGTGCTGTTTTGCACATCTGTTTCGTGGATTGCTACATATCACTGTTGTTTGACTGCTGATTGTTTGTATGTACTGTTATTTATTGCTGTACCTATCTCTCATGTATCCTTCCCCCAGGACACGCCCAGAATCAATTTAGTCATGCCTTTCCTGGCCAAAACTTTTTAATAAATAATCACCTTTGTGCCTGCCAACAAAGAGAGTTCCTAGGCAACAAAAATCTGTTAAGCTATATTGGTCAGAGATATTCTTTTTTCCATCATCTGTGCATGTAAGGCATTGTAAACCTAGTCACTGCAGGTCTGCAGTTGTGCCCCAGAACAGGATCAAGCTGTGTGGATGCCATTGATGTGGTGTCGCTCAGCAAGGGGCAGACTAAGGACAAGAGCAACAGTTTTGCCTTTTCACCTTGCACAGGTCTCACTCTAACTCCCATTAAACAGTCCCCATTTTTTTCTGCCTTTAGAGACACTTTGGAAATAAAGTTTCTATTATCCTTCCATGAACAGTACTTCATAAAATGACCAAAAAGAAGGTTGAAGGGTGAAATGTTATCTATGTAAAACAGCTTGTGTAAAGGTCTTACTTTACACAAGCCTTTTCTCTTTGGTAGTATTTGCTCAGAAAGCAGCAGGGACTGAATTATGTTTCAAGGCTAGTTTCCACAGTGGTGAACTTGAACTGTTGTCTAGATATTTATGAAGCATTGCATTAGTTTACCTGGTTGTTGCTGACTTGTGCTCACAAATGTAAAAATGCTGTGCTTCCACACCTATTTCAAAAAGAGTATATCATTTACGTATGCATGTGTTGCTGTAGAGCCTTTATGTGGCTAGGCTGTATTATTTGCCAGCAGTTGAAGCAAACTCCATCCAACTGAAAACTGTTGAACAAATGCCAGCCTGCTTCTTGGTTTAATGAAATCCTTTAAAATTGCAGTTAATCTAATGCGCTGCACTTGCCACCAAGAAGTTCCTAAATTAATTTACTGTCAGAGAGAATCAATTGCAGTAAATGGTGTTTAAACAATAGCTAGCAGTTTGAGGAGTAAGAAGTGGGTGGTATTCAAATAATGTTAATTGATTTATTCTGTCATCTTGTTTGTTTTTTAAAAAAAAGGTAAATGGCAGGAACCTACTTTCAGTTGACTTTGATCGAAGCACTAAGACAGAGAAGATCTATGATGACCACCGTAAATTTCTACTGAGGATTATTTATGACCCGTCAGGACACCCAACCCTCTGGCTGCCAAGCAACAAGCTGATTGCTGTGAATGTTACCTATTCGCCTACAGGCCAAATTGCCAGCATCCAACGAGGGTCCACCAGTGAAAAAGTAGAATATGATGGTCAGGGAAGGATAGTTTCTCGTGTGTTTGCTGATGGAAAAATGTGGAGTTACACATATCTTGATAAGGTAAGCCATAACTTAGGAGCCACTTTATTGGGCTGAATCGTTTTTTTTTCTTTATATACTGTAATTTTTTTCATCCCTTGCACATTGCCTGCCCCCTTCTGGTCACCTCCATCACCCACAACACTGACTGCTACAGAAGGATAAAAGTTCTTTGGCACGAGGCCCGGATGTGCCAGGAACCATAAATGAGATGACAGGCAGGATTTGTTTCCTTTAGTTCGCTGCCTCCCACCACCCATGATAGATTGATACATTGATGAATAAGGAAAGAAACAGACTAGGAGTCCACTGAGTCTGCTGTGCTATCCTACTAGATGTACTCTGCCCTCTTGGGTCCTCACTGCCCCTTGCCTCCCTCTTGATCCTGATAATCCCTATGTAATTGTCCAGCTGTATTTTGAACCCTGATACAGTCTAGCAAGACTATTCTACCTGTTCACCATGTGCTCTGTGGAAAAAAAATACTTTCTGATGTCCTTTTGAATGTCCCTATTTCCAGTTTGAGGTTGTGCTCCATGGTGGTTGTACCCTTCCTCAACTGGAACAACTCTGGGGAGTCCACCCTATTATATCTCCTAGTGTATTTTTATGTTTCTGTCATGACCACCTTGCCCTCCTTTCTCCAAAGAGTGCATATTAAGGCTGTCCTGTCTGTCCTCTTAGGCTTTACCCTGTTTCCCCTGGATCATTTTCATAGCTCTCCACTGCATAGTTTCTAACCTTTCCTTGTCCTTTTTTTAGATAGGGGTTCCAAAATTGTATGGCATACTCCAGGTTAGGTCAAATCAATGACCTCTACAGTGACAGTATCACCTCCCTCCCTCCCTCGAGTAGCTCATGAAACCCCTCGTGATACACACCAGCATTCTGTTCAGCTTCCTGTATGTCATACTACATTGGAAAGAGGTTTTTAGACATTATTAATATCACCCCCAGGTCCCGTTCCTCCCTTGAGTGTTCCACCATGATGTCACTGATGCAGTACTCTGTCTGCAGATCTCTGTTACCAGGGTGCAACCCTTTTCATTCATAGGCATTGAATTTCAGTTGCCAAATTTCAGACCACTGCTCCACTCTCTCTACACCCCTTCTCATGCTGCCAAATCCCTTCTCACTATGTTCCTTCCCATAGCACTTCATGTTGTGCATGAACAGACTCACTTTCCCCTAGAGCCCCTCTCCAACATTATTAATATACATGTTGAAAAGTACTGGCCCTAAAACAGGTCCCTGTAGCACCACACTGGTGCTCTTTCTAACTGGTAATCCTTCTAACATCAGAGGATTTTCCATCTAGAACTACTCTTTGTGTCCTATTTGTCAACCAGTTTCCAATCCACCTATGTAGCCCTTACCATAGCCCTGCATCTCATACCTCTTTTACTAGCCTCCTGTGCAGCACCAAATTAAATGCCTTGCTGAGGTGGAGAACCTGTCCACCATTTCTGTTACTGAATAGGAAAAAAAAATTGGTCAAGTTAATTTGACACAACCTACCTCTCATGAACTCATGTTGGTTCCTACCTGTAAGCCTATCTTCCTCTAGGAATTCAACTATCTATTCTTTTATTACTGTCTCCAGTAACTTGCCCGCTAATCTACATAAGGCTCACCTGCCTGTAATATCCCGGCTTCTCTTTGTTCCCCACCCACGTGCAGGGGGCCACATTTGCCACCCTCCAGTTAACTGACATGTCCCCTGTTCTCAGTAACTCATTGAATAGGTCTGCCAAGCATGCTGCTAGGGCTCTTTCTCATCTCCTTTACCACCCTTGGGTGCAGCCTGTCTGACACTTGAGACTTTTTTTTTTAATTTTCAGGTGTAGCAGACCCTTTAGTGCTCCCTCCTTAGGTGTAGATCCTATCTCTAGTTAGTGTCTTTCTGTGCCCTAGAAATTAATCTGGATCTACGGGAGTGGTCCAGTAGCCTCCACTTTAAATGCAGAAGTTTTTCCACCCTTCTGTTTCTCATAAACCCTCCAGTTGTCATCTGATTAATTCTATCATTTTGCTAAAGTCAGCTTTTCTAATGTCAGAGACCACAGTGTTGGATTTCAGTTGTTGATATACCAGCACAATGTTGAATTTAGTAGTTTTGGGATCATTATGTCCAAGTGTGTCTTCACACAGGTTATTCCTGATAATATTTTGGTTGCACATTGCTAGGTCCAGAATTGCTCCCCCCTGGGTTGCCTTCTGCACCCATCAAATTGTTTATTGTGCCATATGTAGTCATGCCAGCATGTAACACCCCTTTAGCTGGATGGTTAACTTTCCAGGACCCTACCACAGGGGTTACTGTGGTCACTGGGGACACAGAAATGTGAAACATACCTCCCTGGTTACAAGTGTACTGCTGATTATAGTATTCCTTTACCCTTTCCTACCACTTTCCAGTGTCCCTATAGGGATAAATCCACATAAATCAATGTGGAAACTAAGTGTGGTACATTAGTCAAGCTGCACTGGGAGTCAAGTTGAGATTTATCACATTATTATAAAATGTCAAAAGAGATTAACAGAATTTACAAAAAAAGTTGCTGTGAACACTGGATGTTGTAGTCCAGTGCCCTTCCTTTTTAGAGGCACACTAACTTTAATCATTAAGACACTTCTGTTTTTTTCCACATTCAGAATGTAATGAAGCACGTTCAGGCAATGTACAAGGTAAGTGGTTCAAAAATGCAATTACCCTGAGCTCACTTCAGATTAGTTTTCTGTTCCATGTATAAACATAGCCCAAGTGACACACGGGTGCTATCCAAATAGCTTGACAACCTGCTGTTTAGTTAAGTGTGCTTAACATCAGATTGAAGCAATCATAATACAAGGGGTAGTACATTATGGGACTGCAGCTAATAGCTGCAAAACCCTTCACAATTATGCATCTAAGTACATTAAGCAGGGCACCACTAAAGACTTGTAGGTCAGGGATAACTCAATTAAAAAGGAAATCATTTCTTCAATGGAATGTTAATTTCTGTTGTCACAAAATTTGCATTTTAATTCCTAAATGCATAATTAGCCTGCTTTCTTTTTTTTTCTAGTCAATGGTACTGCTACTCCACAGTCAGCGTCAGTACATCTTTGAATATGATTTATTAGACCGTCTCTCTGCCATAACAATGCCCAGTGTTGCTCGACATTCAATGCAGACTATTCGATCCATTGGCTATTACAGGAATATATACAGCCCTCCAGAAAGTAATGCTTCTGTGACAGTGGACTACAATGAAGAAGGACAGCTTTTACAAATTGCATACCTGGGCACAGGTCGAAGAATTCTGTACAAATACCGACGACAGACCAAGCTCTCAGAAATTTTGTATGACAGCACAAGAGTCAGTTTTACTTATGATGAGACAGCAGGTGTCCTAAAAACAGTCAACCTCCAGAGTGAAGGATTTATCTGCACCATTAGATACAGGCAAATCGGTCCACTGATCGACAGGCAGATTTTTCGCTTCAGTGAAGATGGAATGGTGAATGCTCGATTTGACTACAGCTATGACAACAACTTCAGAGTGACTAGCATGCAGGGTGTAATTAATGAAACACCATTACCTATTGACCTTTACCAGTTTGATGGTATTTCAGGGAAAGTTGAGCAGTTTGGAAAGTTTGGAGTTATTTACTATGATATCAACCAAATAATTTCAACAGCTGTAATGGCATATACGAAACATTTTGATGCACATGGTCGCATCAAGGAAATCCAGTATGAAATATTCAGGTCACTGATGTACTGGATAACAATACAGTATGATAACATGGGACGAGTGACTAAAAGGGAGATAAAGATTGGGCCTTTTGCTAACACCACAAAATATGCTTATGAATATGATGTAGATGGGCAGCTTCAGACAGTTTATTTAAATGAAAAAATAATGTGGCGATACAATTATGATCTGAATGGTAACTTACATTTGCTAAATCCAAGCAACAGTGCTCGTCTAACTCCACTTCGTTATGACTTAAGGGACAGGATCACTCGTTTAGGTGATGTTCAGTATAGACTTGATGAAGATGGATTCCTTCACCAAAGAGGAACTGAAATCTTTGAATACAACTCCAAGGGCCTACTGACTAGAGTGTACAGCAAAGGCAGTGGATGGACAGTTATATATCGTTATGATGGCCTTGGCCGACGTGTTTCCAGCAAAACTAGTCTTGGGCAGCACCTTCAGTTTTTCTATGCAGACCTTAATTACCCAGCCAGGATTACTCATGTCTATAATCACTCAAGTTCAGAGATCAGCTCCCTCTATTATGATCTTCAGGGGCACCTCTTTGCCATGGAGGTCAGCACTACAGAGGAGTATTACATTGCCTCAGATAACACTGGAACACCCCTGGCTGTTTTCGATAGAAATGGTTTGATGATTAAACAAATCCAGTACACCGCCTATGGGGAGATCTACTTTGATTCCAACCCTGACTTCCAGCTGGTAATCGGATTTCATGGTGGCCTCTATGATCCTTTAACAAAGTTAATTCACTTTGGAGAAAGAGACTATGACATACTGGCAGGGCGCTGGACCACACCAGATATCAATATCTGGAGGCAAGTTGGGAAGGATCCAGTTCCATTTAACATGTACATGTTTAGAAATAACAACCCAATCTCTAAAATACATGATGTGAAAGAGTACATTAGAGGTAAGTGATGTAAATGAAATTTGTGTATGAAGAGTGTAGAACATCACACCTCACTGAAGCCATCCTGCTGAGTCTTTCAAATAAAAAAAAACTAGTGCCTTTTATAACCTAGTCTTGATAACTGCAAAGCTTAGCATCACCTTGTATTTTGGCACAAAGAATGTCAGGGACTACCTTTTAAGAAAACAAAATGTAGGCCGGCCTAATGGTCTAGTTGTAAGCTCTCTCATTTATCATGTGGGGGAATCAGTTTTGCTTCCTGAGCCCTGGATCCAAGTCACGCAGGAATTCGAGTGCAGCTCCAGACGCCATGCAAGACCTTCAAGGGAAGTATGGTACTGGAGACTGAATCCCTTTGTTTATCCACTTGACAGATACAGCATGGCCTTTTGCAGTGTAAACTTTCCTATACTGCTCCCAAAAAGTGCCCCAAACATGTCATAGTGGGACCACCACTTACATGAAAGGGTTGTTCAAACCCCATTCCCCATCAGTCTTTGGCCTTTCCTATGAGACTTCCAGCAAGGGTTCCAATTAGTACCAATTGTAATGGTGTTTTTGTGATCTGGACACCTGTCCACTAGCAACTGGACTGAGAACCACAACAGCTCATTTCACATAAGTCACTGAATAGCCATTAGATGATTCAGCCAGCACCAACCTGGACCATATTGCTGCCCTCTCATCATGTGTGACATCACACCTGTGAATAACAGCACATCATTTAATAACAAAAAAATTCACATTCCAGTATGCACAAGCCCTAAATCCCCAAAACCTAAATATAAACACAGTCATGCACACTGCATACCCCCATTTTCCAATCCAACCCTCAGCACAAACCTCATCACCTGATCTATTTCAATAGTATAATTCTCACCCCATGTCTCATTTAATCCAACACCTAACCCATAGAATGTATTAAATAGATGCTCTCCCCAACCCCCAAAAGTTGCCGTTAATCAGAAGCACTAGCTTGTTTCATGACCCAGTGCTGGTTGGCATGAGCTGGCTAGTAGCAGAAGATGCCTCGTTTGCAAAAGTGAGAGACTGAAATACCGCACCCCATCACCTTCTAGCGTATGTACTGTATGTGTGTTCTGTTTCAGACTCTTCCCCTCATTGAATAAAAGACTGCATCTGCCACTGAGGGGTGATACTTACCTGCTTGTAATGACCAGATAGTGGATCATAAAGCTAGATGATACTTCAGTCTAAAAGTCACTGTTAGAACTAGGGGTGCATTTATTCAGCAGGGGTCAAAATGTTGGGTTAGAGACTTGATTGAACAGTCAGGGGACAGTGGATCTTCCTGCTGATTTTGATTGTGTGATTAAGATCAGGTTGGTGGTTTGATTGGACGGGGGGGCATGGGTGGATAAAAAAAACATAATAATAAAGGCAATAAAAAAAGGGGGGCCTGTAAACAATTTGGCAGTAACTTCATTGAGTGCTGCTGAGGGTATATGAACTGTGCAGCCTTCAGCTTCATGAACTATTATATCCCCAGCCTTAATCAATGAAGTTGCCATCATGTTGTTCACAAGGCTTCCATGCATCATCTCCTATGTCTTTCACGAGAGGTGTACAGTGACTGTTGAAATATATGTTTGTATTTCAACATAGAACTCACTGGCATGATGAACAATATGGTTGCAGGCACATGAGTCATTATTTTGATAAAAAGTGAAATGAGTGTTGTGGTTCAAAGCTAAAGTGTGTGCCCCCTGTAAATGGCCCTAATATGTGATGTCACATTGACAACAGGGTCCTGGTGGACAGCGGCAATGTGAACACATTTATCCTGCAAACTTTGACATTTATCCTCAATTTGTCTTCATGTAGAGTTCTTTATCTTTCTGTTTTCCTAAGCTAAAGTGTTGAGAACACACTATAGTCCATGAACCGGTGTGACCATGCCCCCAGCTGACATCTCTTAATGAACAGACTGCTTGTGTGTGCTGTGCTCTTTTTCATAGAACAGCAAAGTGCAATATTAACTTCTACAATTGCTAGCACAGACGAGCTGCTTTGATAACATTCTAGCAGTTTTCCAAGCTAAATACAGTAAATTATTTGTAACCATTCTGCCAGAAACAAGATAACTTCTTTGGAGCTAATACACAATATCTAAAGACATGATCTCTGGTCCCAATCTGATAGTATTCTGTGGAGAACTACAATATACTATGAGATTATAGCCATGAGCTGCACAAGTTTCAAAGGTACATAACTTCCCACAACACAGGCACTATCCCTGACCATCCTGATCAGTGATCAAGTGGCTCAGCAGGTAGCACTCACCTCTGAGGCCAGAAGATCAGAAGGTTCTGGGTTCTAGCCCCACACTGGAAACTTGGGATAAATCCCAATACTGACACTGTAGTGCATCATGGGGAGGGGGCTGCAGTTCTGGGGTGCCATCTTTCAGATGAGATATTAAACTGAGGTCCCGTCTGCCTGTTCTGGTGGTTGTTCAGGTGGACGTTAAATATCCCATAGCACTTCCCGAAAAGAGTAAGAGAATTTCCCCTGATGTCCTGGCCAAATGTCCCCCCACTCACTAAAAATACTACCAACAGCTTAATCTGGTTCTGTATGTTAGTTTGCATCTGTATTTTCCCCCACTCCCCTAGGACAAGACTGAAAATAAGCAGAATATCCTAGTCTTCCTTTCCCAGTCAACTTAAACTAACTAACTAAACTAACTATCTATCCCATCCTCAATCCCTGTATGTTTACATAGCTGGGAGAAATGATGTAATAACATAACATTTTGATGGCGTAATAATAGTGACATGTAATACCACAATTATTGTGAATAGTGTGGTAGAAGAGCTAGGGCTGTACACACTGGAGGAGAGGAGGGAGAGGGGAGACATGATAGGGGTCTTCAAGTACATAAAAGGAATAACTGAGAGCAGAACCAAGGTGCTGTTCAGACTAAAGAAGAGAGGAACAACCAGGGGCATGAGTGGAAGCTGGAGGGGGGAAATTACAGGGGGGAACATAGGAAACATTATTTCACTGAGAGGGTGGTGGAGCCATGGAATGCGCTGCCTGAGAGGCTGGTGGAGGAGGGCACAGTGGAGAGCTTCAAGAGGGGGTGGGACAGGTACAAGGGGAAACTGAAGCCAAAGAAGACCCTCTCGGGGCTGGGGGGGGAAGGCTAGCACCCACAGGTGGCTGGTTACCGAGCAGACACGACAGACCTTTCAGCCTATTCTGCTGGCTTTTAATATGTTAGAAAAGTATTGTACTCATTTTTGTGCAAATAAAAGTCCTCAAACTCTTCTGTCAGGGAGAGTTGGTGCTAAAGGGACAGTCGTTTTTAAAAACACAAACAATTAGTTTAAAGGCCTTAAAATCACAGTTTACTGAGGTATACCATTAACCACAGTTATGAGGGATCAGAAATTATGCATGATAATTTTTTTAACTCTCTTTACCCTCCCATCCCACTGACCAGGACCACTTTCTACCATTCCACCAGGCCACCGCACATCCAACAAGACTCCCCTACCTGGAGCTCTGCACCACCTGTGACACAACTCATGGCCATCTCCACACCCCCCCTTCCCCCAGACTTGCTCTCTGGAACAGGATTGCCTTCAACTCCTCTGTGAACTCCCCACAAGATCTAGTCAGCCTTTTGACAAAGGTGAAGTCAACTATTTACCCAGGTGCAGGTGGGAGGGGACCACAGGATGTATGGAGCTGAGCAGGGCATCCTCCTCCCAGTCAGCAGCATTTTACTTCTCTCTCTTACATCCCAGAAGGAGCAGCCATGTACTAAGATCCATAACGTCACTCTGCGCTTCCGCACACAGCGTGCTGACTTGTGCTGTTCCAGCTCTCCTACATACCTCTCAACCCACTGCCTTACAAATCGGAGACAAGGCTTAAAAAATCAGGGACAAAGGACCAAAAATCAGGGACATAACTTAAACCCTGGTGATATCAACTCAGGAAGCTGGTACAATAGGAGACCTAGTGTAAAATGCTTTTTCTGAGCAAGAACAAGTCTGTAACTATAATGGACGGTGTTATTTTGTGATTGCAGTCCCCACAGTTCATTCACAGAGACCCCAATTTTTGGAGGGACAAAGAATATTTTGAGGCAAAATCAGGGACATCCCTGAAAACTAAGGACTGTTAAGAGATATATTGCCATGTTCTGGACTCTCCCATCCTTAACCTCCAGTCACCATCAGATTTCAGGAAAATGCCAGGAGCTGCATTACCCCTCACCGTAAGAGAAGGAGTGCTGTCATCTGATGCTTAAACTTTCTCCCCCAGCTGGCCCTCTAGAATTCCAGGCTTGTTCCTGAACCCAGTTTATTTGCATCACAAGTGGTGGCTGTACTGCTGTGCCAGTGGGCTGAAGTGAAATTACCCATGGTATTGATACCATAACTTATGATACTGCAGTATACTGTGACAACACTATTTGGGAGCCCCTTTCTGGCTCCCTGACACCAGTTAGGAGGTACACATTCCTAATCCCTCTGTGTCTGCCACAACCTGCCCTAAAAGGTATCTTGCATGTGGTGGTACTGGCAGTGGTGGTAGTAAAAGAAGTAGTATTGTCAGGTTGCTTTTAGAGAGAACAGGAATAAGAAAATGGAAGGAAACATAAAACAAGGAAAACTGATAGCACAAAACTGAACAATAAGTGCACAGTCACAAACAAAAAAAAGTGCAAGCAGTAAACTGCAATGACATTAAATAACTAATAAATAGTTAAGCTAGCACAGTCAATAAAAGACGTAAAAAAAAAAAAGATAAAATACCATAAGAGCCAAGGGGATACTGGGTTCAGT
The DNA here is from genome assembly GCA_016271365.2 of Neoceratodus forsteri. Classification (NCBI taxonomy): domain Eukaryota; kingdom Metazoa; phylum Chordata; order Ceratodontiformes; family Ceratodontidae; genus Neoceratodus; species Neoceratodus forsteri. The sequence continues at coordinate 25,751,740 of CM057453.1, forward strand.
AAAAACAGCATGACATTCTTCGTGAAAGTAATAAGGGAGGAAAACAGGGGTTTCTTCTTTCGGCTCCCAAGTGTTATCTTGTTTTGCCCCTGCCTACCCTGGCAGACCAAATTACTTGAGCAACACTGACTTCTTATGCCCTACTTCATTCAAGTTAGGCAACAGTGGGGGGTAAGCTGGATGGCGGAGGCCATAAAGCCCCTGTGGCTATGTTAATGTACAGGGACAGAGAGAGTATTAGTCTTTATCCTTTTTATAGCACCCTTCCAAATGTTCAGGGTGATCTACATAGCAGCAATTACAAAACAAAGTACAAGAACTGTGTATTGTAAATAACAAACATTTCAATTCTAATGAGGAAAAGACAGTGGAAATAGATGGTGGTTCCTAGTCTGATAAATAAAAAAACACCCTTGCCCCTAAAACTACCAATACCTTCTGTCGATATTAGTAAATGCTGAAAGAACACTACTAAACAAAAGGAAAACTCTGACTAAGCAAAAACATTTAATAGTTTACTGTAAAACAGTGCGATGAGCGTGATTGGAAGGTCTTGGCAGGGAGAGCATTCTATAGGACAGGAACTGACGCCCTAAAATACAGTCCTCTGCCAACTTCTGTCTAGAAGGTGAAACCCCAAAGTATTCTTGGCCTATGGATCTCAACTCCCTGACAAGTGAGTAAGGGGTCAGGAGCTTCCTGAAGTATGGGGGCCAAAATCAGTTGGGATGGGGCCAGACCAGAGCCTGTCTTGGGCATAGGGAGGTGGAGTTATGTGTTTTTGAAACATTTTCCTTTTAATGGTATCATAATAATACAGTGTACTGTAATATACTGTTGGATTCTGATCAAAATGCACAGTGTACTGTCATTTATCAGCCATCCTCGGTGCAACCCTAAATTTGACGGATAAAAAAAGGTGGTAGATAATAGAGTATGGCAGTTTCCCAGTTCCAGATTAATGGCAAGCAATAAGAACTAGGGAATGAAAACCAGGGAAATATGAATTAATAAATAAAACAAGGTACAGCACATCACACTTGCAACAGCAACAGAGAAATAAAAAAAAAACAAGATAAACAAACAGAGGTCCACGGGTGAGAGCATCAGTATGCAGAACTCTCAGGAAGCCCACAGTGGTAATGCCTTCTGACATATGCCTAACTGATAGATTGGCCAGCCATGATTATAATCAAAGATTTTGAAAGAGAACTAACATAGGGAGCCTAACGAAGGTAAAGATGCCAGCAGGAATCAGCTACAGGTATGGGTCACAAGGTCATGGGGGGGGGTTAGGGAACAGAAAAGGCAGAGTGAACAGCAAGCAGAAAACTGGACCACAGACAGGCGACTCTAAAGGGGAAGGCAACTTGACCTGCAAAGGATTTGTGCTGGGGAGAGAGCTAAGGTGAGTATTAGAGTTGTGAGGGGAGTTGGGTGGGAGAAGAGGGACAAGTGAGAATGGAGCTGTGTAAGGAGGGCACCATGAGGGGAAAGAGTGTTTTTTTTTTTAATTTAAGGGAGTTTTACTTTTTAGGGCCTTGTTGAAGGTTTTTAGTGAGTAAAGGTGGTAGCCATGTTTGTGATGACTATCAGGGATGATTGAAGTGGGTCATAAATTCTGAATGGGATTTGCCCCAATTCCAAATCCCACTGGAACTTTTTTTTACTGGGCATTAGGCTGAGGTAAATGTAGGTGTGCTAGCCCGCATTAGACAATCAGAAGCTAGGATTATCCCTACCCATTTTATAAGGCTCAATATTTCACAAGGTCACCCAAAGAGTTGGATGTCTTGTGGAGGTTCTAGGTTGAGTCCCTTGCCTTGAGACAAGCAAGTAACAGAGCTGTGATCCAGGGAAGGTATAAGCATTTGATTCTGGTCTCCTTAGAGGAGTGTGAGAGTCCCAGATAGCCTTAATTTTTTTCTGTAAATTGGGAGGGCAGTATTTATGTTAGAGACTACTTAGATGAAAGATCTGTCAGCATTAGACAGGTTAGCATGCAGATTAAATGGAGCAAGAGACCATATGATCATATTTTGGATAACATTGGTGGGGAGGTTGATTTTCCACCCAAAGTAGACCTTATGATGATCAGTAAGTGCATCATGGACCATTCCAGCTTCCATCATATGGTAGTGGTAGGAGGACAGGACCCACTCAATAAGGCAGTGCTTTGAGGATTTGGGGTTGGGTTGAGTGGAGTGGGCTCAGGGATAAGCTGGCTGATCTGGAGTGGTTTAACATTTTGGAATAACTTGAGGACTAGGAAAGCCAATTGCAGTTAGTCACCCAAAACTAATAGTTCTCCAGTAGAATCCAGGGAGACTGAGGAGTGGAGGCCCATAGTAGAGTCAGAATTGGAACCAGAGCAGCAATAGATACCAGCAAGGAAAATAGGGAAAGAAAAAAGGATACTGAGTTTAAGGGGGCAACAGCAAACGTATACAAGTTTATAAACAAAACAGTCAAAACCAATGAACTTATCAAAAGGCTTTCATGGCAATCAGTACTTTGTTGTATAAAAACGCTTGGTGCATTATTTTATATAGGCAACAAAGTGGAGTAGTATATGGATGTCCTTTGGATCAGCATGCAATAACTAGCGGAGTATGCTGAGGATCCATTTTAAGACCACCAATGTTTATCGTGTATGCAAACAATTTTGACATTAACATAAATGGATGGATTTTATTAAAGTTTGCTTCTGATGTTAAACTCACACAGACAGTGAGGAATAATGCAGAACACTGTAGGAGGGCATACATAAACAGGGAATGAATGTGGAAAGTACAGATCAAAAAAATCTATCAAGAAGGCAAACAGGATGCTGGCACTTATCAAGTGGTATGGAATATAAAAATAGAGAGGTTATGATCATGCTGCAAAGATTAGTTAAGCCATAGCTAAAATACTGTGTGCAACTCTGGGCTTTTCATTATACAAAAAATGTAGTAGCCCTGGAGAAAGGTCAGCATAGATTTACCAGGTGACACCAATGGTGGGGAGGAGGAGTGTTATAAGGAAAGGCTAGAGAACTGGATATATACTCGCTTGAGCTGAGAAGATTGAATAGGAGTTGCTAGAATTGCTTGAAATAATAAAAGCATTGGAGAGAATACAATGTAGATAGATTTATTTCCACTGCCTGGTGAATCACGGGCAAGAGGACATAATCTCCAAATAAGTACTAGAAGCATAAAAGAAAGATCAGAAGAAATGTTTTGCAGTTTCCACTGCCTGGTGAATCATGGGCAAGAGAACATAATCTCCAAATAAGTACTAGAAGCATATGAGAAGATCAGAGGAAATTTTCATGCAGATGTTAATTGGGGTACGGAATGCATTGCCGTAAGTGGTCATAGATGCTGAATCAATTACAGTGTTCAGAAAGGAGCTGGGTAATTACTGGATATTAAAGGTGTAGCATTTCAGCTGATAAACTAGCTGAGTCCAAACTCCAGTTTCGTATAGTCACTGCTGTGCTGCGGGAGGGATGACACCATGGACCCCAAGTCCCTTCTGTCACTGCAGTACTGTATAAAAGTGGGTAACTGCCTGGAAAGGAAGCCTGTAAAAAGGCACCTGGGGCAAAAAAAAAAAATAGGAAAGGGGAAACTTATGGAAAAGTAAATGGAGAGTATTTTATGGCAAAAGCACGAAGGGTTGAGTGGTCACCTCCTCTACTAACATTTCTATGACTCTATGGCACTATCTTAACTGGCACAAAAAAAAACATGCTCTCAGCTTCCTAATTCAAGTTTTGCATTATAGAGTGACTGCAACACTGGTTAGTAATTAATGTGCAGTGATGTGTAAAGCAAACCTCTATTTGTGAGACATCTTAGAAACATAAAGAACTAGGCAAATGAAAATTCACATTTTGTGCCAGGTCAAAAAACAAGATTTTTGTGTATTCTAATCTTCATTTGTTTTGCTGTTAAATAGCACCTGTGAACCTTATCAGTACAGAATGTGTCAGCTCTTGTCAACACATCAACATCTCAGTGCATTTAGGGCTTCTGAGTGCATTGAAGCTTGTAGTGCCTCAGTGCACCCTCAGGGCACCAAATGTTGTAAGTTTTGTTGACACACTAAGTGCAGGGACATACCTTGACACATTTGGCACTCCAAAGGTACGAGTCAGAATGCATCCATAGAGTCCTAAATGCACTGAAGTGTCTTGGCACACCTCCAGATATTTTCTGTCTTGAGAACGCACCCTTGGAGCTGCAAATGCATAGAAGTGGCTCTGCGTGCATCATCACACTTCGACGCATTTGGAGTTCTGAGTGTGTGTGGAGATTCAACTTGACAGTAACACCGAGGCCCCACATGCATCAATGTGCTTCGGCACACTTCACATGCCGACACATTTTGACATATTTCTGCCCTAAGGGGTGTGCCGGCTATGAGCTTTGAGCCCCAAATGTATTGAACCTCATCAACATGTGTCAGTACGTGCCAGCACATTTTGTGATCTAAAGGTGCACAGGTGCTACGTGAATCAGTGTACCTACGAAGAAGAAACTGTACGAAAATCTCCACGTAGGGATAAGAAAAGCAGCATGGACTTCTGGTTTTCTTTCTTCTTGTGTCTGAGATATCAAAGGAGTACAGAAACTCCTAACACTTCTCGCTATGAAGCAAATGTTTTCCAACCAGGATTTATTTCTTCTATAATCTGAATTTTCTGCAGTGTTAATTTCTTTGGACTGTTCTTTTTATCAGCCTGTTGGCCAGTAGTAAAATGACTCTTATTGTGTAGTGCACTGCACAGACAGTGACAGAGTAATAAAAAGCAGCGTTAGTCTGTAGTACTCAAAGTTTATCAACAGCATTCAGATCACTCTCCTGTTCTAGTTTTAGGCAAATGCAAGCAGTTTGTTCAGAGTGTGATGTCAGTAGGGGGTGTGACCAAGTCATTTCCCTAATCAGGTTGTTCTAAAGCTGGCAACTACAGAGAGCTTAGTGAAGCAGAAATAGTTCTATATGGAGAACATTGGCAATTATTGCAGAACAAGCATGACATAAACAATGAGTGCATCTGAAAGATAAAGGGTGCTCTCAACTGGACCCCATTTTTTTATATAGAGGTAATAAGTTTTTCTCATAAAGCCACAATACCACATGCAGTTTCTAAAAATTGGTAGCCTGATCAAAAGAGACCTAGAATCAAATGAACCTGGTGGCTGAATTGATCTCTCACCCTTGGAAAAAAGTGATCTCTCCAGAATCCAGAACAGGGTCAAGGTCAGTTCCTAGAGCAGTATAGAAAGGATTGTGTGCAGTGTGACTGCCCAATTTGTCAGGGAGCCACCTTACATTCTTGCATAAGTGTTAAACCAACAAAGGCTGACTACACGAATGGACGTAATTATACATATACACACACACATATGCACAGAGATAGGCAGGTATACCAACAAAAATTGGTAGAGGCAAAATCACATACAAAACTGCACTCATAAATGCAGCCTTGTCCACGCATGCAATTCCATATGTGCACTTGGATCAGAACATTCACATAAAGGATGTAACAGCTCATTGTTATTTATACAGACTTGCAATCACACACATGCAGAGATGCTGTCTTGCATGCGCACATGCACACACATCTTTAATAGCAGTATTTTTATCTCTCTTCCTGAGTTCAGAGTGCTAGGAAATCCAGTTACAAAAGAACAGGGAAGAGGCACAATACATCAATGATACATCAACAAAAAGTCAAGAAATCACCTACACATTAGTAATGTGGAAAATTTAACCATGAATATATCCTCATCATGAGTCTAAAACTGGAATAATTAATTAGTATATTATGTCAGTGACTATAACTGGTCAGTGAAGGCCTGGTTAAACAAGTATATTTTCAGTCTTCCCCCTGAAAATTGAGCAAGAGTGGTAAATAGACTGATATTGACAGGCAAGATGTTCCATGGAACAGGGCTGTCACCAAAAATTCCCATTTCCCCCACAGATTTCAGATGGGATTGGGGAGAGGACCAAAAAGCCTCTGCCCCATTGACCTAATTGCTATCCTGAGTATTGGGAATCAGTGACTCGCATAAGTACTGAGGACCCAGATAATTCAGGGCTTTACATACTAAAAAAAGTACCTGGTCGGCAGCTCATAGTCATAGCCTAACAGGCAGCCAATCCACATAATGTACATCAGAGTAAGAAGTTTTGATCCCGGTACTGAGTCAGTGCAGTGCCCAAGATTACTGCTGATATCACAGGGTCCAAGAGTACTACTAGCATCACTCTGTGCCTAAGCAATTATCACTTTCCTCCACCCCCTGGGATGCTGCAATGAAAGGGTTGCATGCACTCACATGCAAGCATGCTAATGTATGGAACCAACAGGCATCCCACCTCCCTAGCCTCTCCTCCTGCAGTACCACCTGTGGCCGTCCAGGAGGAACTCACATGGTACAGTCAGATAGTCTTCCTCCCTAGCATAGGAGAGCCTTCTATAGGGATGGTCAATTACCCTCCACCTGGCCTGGTAATATTTTATAGATTTATCAAATTTGGCACATGCAGCTTGTACAGAACACAGCAGAGGGGCTTCTGACCTCTGTACTCCAAACTCCTCTATAAACTAGATGCACTGTACAGTAACAACTCCTGCATCCCCGTCCCAGCCCACCATGAGACTATTCTTAAAATGATACCCCCCTCCACCTTTGATTATTGTGATGTAATTTATGTTGCTGCCCCCAAATCCAGAAAGGCAAACAGATCTACACTCCTGTGAGCCAGATATGGATATCAAATACTGAAATTTATGTTTAGAATAAAGAACACTACATACTATCCATACACAGTCCAAAAAAAGCTAAAGTGCATCTGCACAAAGCTACTGCTGGGCCTGACCACAAATGCACTGGTGCTTCCATTCTTTTTGTGCCTTCAAAGCACCTTTGTGTATTTGTATTTGCGCTCCTTTGCATGGTGTATGAAGAGCATATGTTGTTCTATACTTTAAAAATACATTTTAGTGTTTGCCGATATCTTTGTTATTACATGCTTCTGTGTTTTTTGGTTTTGTTTTGTTTTTGCTTCCTATACCTGGCTCATAGGATTATGGATCCAGTTGCCTTTCTATCTGTGTTACAGCTGGCTGCCCTGGTAGCTGCACTCCTTCCTGCACTGAGCACATGTCCACCTTTGGTTTGTGCCCCCAAATCCACCTTGGCCTGACTAGACCCACTCTTTCTTTTTTTTCCTGCTGGTTTGCCTTTATCTTGTCCGCCTTGTTCCCACCAGTGTTCTCTTTATTCTGATCTCTCCTTACCCTTCCATGCTCAGTAGTCAATCTAGGATGTTATATTGGGGGTTGCTGGGGTGGTGTGCATACTTGATATGCACTTTTTAGATTTTTATTAATCCTGTATATTGTCTGTTAATGTCTTTTCCAGTACATTTTTGACAGAAAATACAACTGTAATCTATAGCGTTGAATATAAACCTTTGTACGATCAATAAATCAGATTTCTTCAACAAAGTGAAATGCAGCAGCAGCAAGCAAGTATGTTGCAATGGGAGGTGTGGCTGCACCATTCACCACCTCCTACATTTGCCACTGTCCATAGTGGCAGGCATCTACACCACTCTGCCACCCTTTTTACCAAGTTCGGGTTCTCCTAACAGCCCTGCTGGCTCTTCTCTCCCTACCCCAGTCTTGCTCCCTCTGATACTCTGACTCTCACATCTTCCTTCTCCCTTTCTTTGATGCTTTCACTGAGCAGGCCTCCTTCATCTATAGATTTGTCTCTCTTGAACAACTAACCAGTTACACTTTGCCCAGCCTCTGTTCTATTCTCACTAAGCCCCTGCTCTTGGCCCATGCAGCCTATTTGGGCTCCTGCCCCGATGCTCTCCCCTGACACAGATTTATGCCATTGCAGTTTTGGGGCCCCCAGTGAGTGCAGTGCATTACACTACATTGTACCTCTTAATATTTTATGTACCTATGAGGTATAGTATACACCATCACGTTGCACATTTGTGCCCTGTCGATAGTTGCTGATTGTATCACTGATTGTTATTCCTTGTGCCTTATGTATCTTTTTAATACTTTACACAGTGGGTTCGACTTTCAGAGCCCCAAGAATGCTGCAAGCCCTTAGTGCACTGATCGTTTGATGCACAGGGATTGTGGCATTCACCCGGTCAGTGACTGAGATTTTCAATCCCAAGCCACAAATTCCACAAGTTAAACCAGCTTTTCCCTGGTCTAACTTCCACCATTTGGGGGGCCCTTGATTTGCCGCAAGCTGCCATAAAGTGTAGCATGCGTCGCAACTGTGCCCAATGTACTAGAATCGGGTGCAATTGCATCAAAGGAGTTTGGCACAGCAGGGTTTGACACAAGCTCTGTGTTACCTTTTGAAAATCGTGCCTTGTGTCTTGTAATGCACTGTTGCAACTTGTTTGCTGATATTCTGATGATTGCATTTTCTGTAACTCTCCCTGTTCCCTCTCCAGTGGGATGTACCCAGAAATGAACTTTGGCTCAATTCACTTTCTTCCCGTCACTATATCTCAACTGTCCCTGATTACAAAGAGAATCCCTCATTTTACCTCTCGTAATTGCTTTGTTCCTCACCCATCCCTCGTAGAAAAGGTACTACCCACACAGAGATGGTTATGCATATCCATGCCTCAAAGCAGAAATTCATAAAATTCTAAGATGATAAAAATTAAACTTTGTACAAGTACTGGCAATGATTTCCGCTGTTTTGAGCTTTTAGCTCCATGCTTGATGATGTGTCCTTCATTATGAAAGTCAGTGTCCCTCATTGTCCTTTATTTTGAGAGCCTGAGTCCCTCATTTCAGTAACAAAATGTTGTGAGGTATGCCTCTCACCAAATTTAAATAAATAGTAGAAAAGATACCACATTTTTAATTGATTCCATAAGTTGTACTGTAACGCCACTGGTTCACCACTCTTAAAATATTTCTTAATTAAAATTAAATTGGCTTTTCAACCAATCACATAGGAAATACACTGTACAATGCCTAAGTACACAGCTCTCCAAAACATTTGATAATTGCAATATAACTGGGCTTTCTGCCATCCTTAAAAACAAGAAAGAAGATGAAGAAGACATACAATTTGTTTTACAAAATCATCGAGTGTAAGTGAGCAGTCACAGCTAGAGTTCATATACAGATTCACACTATGGCCTCATTAAGCTTCATTGAAGTACACGTTTACAATAACTGGTTTTGCACTAACTGTTTCTGAGTGATTTCTTTCATGAAATGGATATGGGGCCCTATTTAAAAATAATCTCATAACTACATTACGTCTGTATATGTGCATGCTGTTTATACATTATGCCTCTCAGTGCTCAACAATTCTTGCAGATTTAGGGGCCATAGCATCAAAGTGAGATGTGCAGCTCTACTATTGGTGCACAAATTAGTTCAATCAACAAAGCTCTTGACCATGGAGTTATTGGACCTGATTCTCAAACAGTTATGCCTGACATAACTTGACTTGCACCAAAATAAATGGCGCAAGTAGCAAGTTATGCCAGTATTTGCGACATGTGGTATTCTGCAAAGCAGCCTGCGACATGTCGCAGGCTGCTTGCACCAAAGTGGACATACACCACCAGTTACGCCCTAAACCCCTTGTGACATGGCACTAGGGGGTTTACAGCAGCAGTTGCACCATATTCTGGAAGAGCAGAAACCAAGTCCCCCAAGGCGCTATTCTCTAACAACCCCCAGAGGACATCCATCAAAGTACAGTTACACTAGCTTTTAGCTGGTGTAAGTGTTCTTACGCCCTCCGGGGGGGGCACAAATGTGCCGCTGGCCCATTTCCAATGACATGTCACCCTCCCCCCATGCCCCAATCCCCAAATTGCAATAATTAAAGCCTCGCAGGGCTAAGTATACCCCCCAATGCCTTGATCCCCAAATTGCGATAATTAAAGCCCCACAGGGCTATGTATGCCCCCTCTAATGCCTCAATCCCCAAATTGTGATAATTAAAGCCCCACAGGGCTAAATATGACCCCCAATGCCCTAATCCCCAAATTGTGATTTGTAAAGCTCTACAGGGCTACGTGTGCACCTTCAGGCACCAATCGGCAGCCGTCCTCAATTGGCACATCCTGTGAAATAAAATACCCTAACCTGTTATCCCTGGTAGGCTAGTGGCCCCCCCCCACCCAGCAGTGCCAGACCACCAGCACTCCCCAACCCTACCCAGCCAGTGACTGGCACAGCCCACCTCTCACCACCGTGGCCAACTGCCAGCTGAGCACTGTCTGGGCGCATACTGCATATGGTACGCACTCAATGAATGAATGACAGTTCATTCATTGAGTGCATACTATCTCTGGGAGTACAGTCTCAGACAGAGCTCAGTCAGTGCTGGCTGCCGTGATGAGAGGTGGGCTGTGCCAGTCACTGGCTGGGTAGGGGTGAGGCAGATGGTCTAGCACTGCGGGTCAGGCCCGCAGCCGACAACGGCCCAAAATGACAACATTCACAGGATGTGCTAGTGTGGTGACTGGCGTCAGGCCTGGTGGCACCGTGGCCTGTGGTGAGCTGCATTATCACAATTTTTGAGTACGAGAACATTGAGAACTTGGCTGCCCTGCAGGCTTTGGTGTCACAATTGAGACTCGAGCAATAGAAGGCATACTTAACCCTGAGGGGAACAGGCTCGTATTATTGAAGTTTCAAGGCATGGGAGCACTGCACCCTTCACGTCCGGGGGTTGCAGCTTGTGACAAGCCCTTCAGGTACACCCTTCAATTGACATACCTGTGGGATTGTTGCAAGTCACAGAACTTAGCCATGGGGACCCTGCCCCTTACGGAATCTGGTGTAGGGTCCTTGCTGTGACTGTACCCCTCGCATGTCGCAACTTGCGACATGCATGGGGTGCTTTCAGAATCGGTCCCATTAGCTGTAGTCATACTGTAGTCATACTCTTCACTCTCTAACAGTTTGTAAAACAAATTTTAAAAGCTTCGCCTATAAAGGTTTTAAACATTAACCATGAAAGAAACTAGTTTTGTCATTATCTGGGCAAAGGGTTTCCATGTTCAAGAGTAACTTGAAATGTAATATGCTAATTCAAACTCTGTATACTTGCAGGTTCATGTTGGGTGTAAAGGCTTACATATGGTCTTGTGCTTTGTCCTCTGCACCTCTTGTAATATCATGTGTTAAAGATATAATACAGGGAAAAAGGGGTGTATATATCACCCACATTATATTTGCATCGGGGAATATATGTAATATTGTGCTTCTTTAAAATGTGGCTTTACTGCCTGTATGTATGTTTGTTTGTGTCAACCCACTCACAGTGCTTTCCATTTCCACTGAGGTTCTAGAGTGTACCTCCTTGTGCTGGCACCAATTGTGTACCTGTCTGAGGAACCCCACCATGGCTCATCCCAAAATACCACCTCTTTTTCCAGTTACTGACTGGCTTGCATCGCAGTCCATAGTCCCAACTATACAGTGAGGCATCAGGACAGGATTCTCAGTGGGCAGTGGGGGCTGAGCTATACAGAGCTCCACATGTGACCTGGGGCATTGCCTCAGCTTCATCATCTACTGTAGGGCCCCATTTTCTGCTTTGACATATTAATGCATGCCTTAAGAGTAGAAGTGGGTGAAGTCTACAAAATTCACTCCGCCAAACAATTCGCTAATTGCACTCAGTTCACAGAGCGCAATTCACAAAGTTTGGCAATTCACCCCACCACCACCACCACCAATCACCGGGGACACAGTAACATAATAAATCAACCACCCCAGCTGCTGGTACCCTGCCCTGGTGTCTAGTGGACCCCCCCCATCCTGTCAGGTAGTACCACCACTTCACCCCATTCCGCCGACCCCAAGTCCTAGCCATCTTAAAAAAAAAGTTTAATTTATCCCTGGTGTCTACTGGACCCCCTACCCCCCAACCCTGTCAGGTAGTGCCCTCATCCTGCTCCCCCCAACTCCAAGTCCAATCCATCTTAAAAAATTGTTTTAATTTAATCCCTGGTGTCTAGTGGACCCCAGCCCCTGTCGGTGATCGCCCACCCCACTCCCCAACCCCAACTGGAGGGCCACCACAGCCTCTACTCACCTCCACAGAGAAGGGGAAGGGTCTGCTCTGGTGTCTGACAAAGGAGCAGGATGGGGGGAACAGCAGGATCCACAATGCCATTTCCCACCATCCTGCCACCCCTGCCAGTGACCCGAGCAGCCCCCTACCCTTCTGAACACCCCTGAACACAAAAGGAAATGACCACGAGCTGTCAATGAATGAGCGCGTGCTTGTACAATTATGTGCTCATTCATTGAGCTCAGTTGGGTTGCCAGCTGTAGAGGTGAGTGGAGGGCAGTGCTGGTGACCCACTCTGATTGGGGTTGGGGGCAGCGGGGTGGGGCACTACTGACAGGGTGGGGCCCATAGACACCAAGGGATTAAATTAAACTTTTTTTAAGAGGGATTGGACTTGGGATTGGGGGGAGCGGGGTGGGGGCACCTGACAGGAGTGGGGGGTGGGGTCCACTAGGTGAGTCTGGTATGTAATCATGCCTCTAAAAATCCTGACAGATGTATGCCCGACTCCAAGTGCCCAACACATTCAAAATACCGCCGCTTGTTATCCCGACAGTTGAAATCCCATTTGTCAAAATATTGACCGAAAGTGCATGTCAGCACTAGGGTCAGAACTTATCACAAGGTTTAAGCTGAGTTCACACACTTTCAACAGAAATTCATAGTGGGTGTTTATATTTTTTTTAGACTAAATCACTCTGTTTGTCTGTCATTAGCAAAAATTTACCTCACAATCTTGGTTCTCAACAAGGACTATAAAATTTACATGAGTATTTTAGCTCACAGGTTGGATAAAATACTTCCTGGAATTATACATCCTGACCAATCTGGTTTTAGTAAAACTAGACAGACTACTGATAATATTAAACGTATACTATTCCTCATTAGCCACTCTTATTGCACAAAATCCCCTCTCCTCTTATTAAGTCTTGATGCCCAAAAAGCATTTGATGGGGTCTCGTGGGAGTTTTTACATTCCACCCTATACAAATTTGATTTCCCGCAAGGATTCCTAGATACAATTAAGGAAATCTACAGCGCCCCAGAGGCGGTAGTAAAAATCAGCGGCTCTCACTCAGCTAGATTCCCTCTGCAAAGAGGAACTCGACAGGGTTGCCTGTTGTCCCCTTATCTGTTTGCCCTATATGTTGAACCTATAGCCCAGTTTCTCAGCCAGCAAGCAGACTTGACAGGTTGCAACATAAAGGGAACAAACATCACAAAGTAGCATGCTATGCCGATGACATGCTCATCTACATCACCAACCCTGAATACTCATTGGACTCCCTGTCAAGAATTTGACCTATGGTCGAGCAAGTATCTAGTTATAAAATAAATCAAGATAAGTCAGAGGTACTAGCTCTAAATTATGCTTCCACACCCACTATTATGCAGAAATTCCCCCTAAAATGGAACAGACCATATCTAACATACCTAGGTATCAAGATATCTCCCCATCCCCCACCCTTATTAAAATTAAACTATGATCCTGTCTTTCTGGCTATACAGGCAGATTTACATAGATGGTCTCAGCTACCACTGTCAATATTACTGAGACTGCAGTCCATTCAAATGAATGTATTACCTAGAATACTTTATATTATGCAGAACATCCCATTACCTCCCCATCCCAGGGGTTTAAATAAATGGTCAAAGGCTATAAACCAATTCATTTGGAAAAATACCAGGCCTTGTATAGCTTTAAGCAGACTCCAACTATCGAAAGAGAGGGGTGGTCTGGCACTCCCTAACTTTAATAAATACTTAATGGCAATGGTATTAACTCATGTGTCCAAATGGTTTCTCGCACATAGTCAAACTCCAGTATGGGCAACACTAGAAAGGAACCTATCTGATATTTCCCTCTGCAGTGACCAAGTCTTCCAGCCAACGCCTCCCCAGGGGGAGGAGCAGATTCCCATATTTATAAAAGCCATCATCCAGTACTGGAGGAGGGCCTTTGATTCTAGGGAACTTCGTCCAGTAGCTAAGTGGATGGGTGTCCTGGCAAGGGATGACAGATTCCTCCCGGGCAGTTTGGATTACACATTTCAGCTCTGGCAGGAGAAGGGACTTGCCCACACATTTCAGTTTTACCAAAATGGTATTATTAAAACTCTGCTCCAATTGCAGGAGGAGTATTCACTACCCCATCTGAATTTCTTCAGATATTTACAAATCAGACATTACTTAAAATCTGAATTAGAAATAAATACTACGGACCAACAAACATACCCCGTAATTTCTGTTTTAACACAGCTGTCTACTCCAGAATCCCAGCAACACCTTATTTCCCAGTTTTATAAGGCACTCCAACAGCCCTCAAATCAAGCTATCAAACTTATCCAAACAAGTTGTGAATCAGAACTGTCGATAACCTTAAACACCAAGGATTGGTTGAGGATTTGACGACTACAACATAAAACCACCTGCTCAAACACCTAGCAGGAATTTTCATGGAAAATAGTGGCTCGATACTTCTGTACTCCCTGGGTCACAGCGAAATTTCGAGCAGGGGGGACTCCTCTTGCTGGAGGGGCTGCTGGGAGGAACTTGACACTCAAACCCATATGGTCTTGTAGAGTCCCCTCTGAATTCTGGGATTCAGTAAACCAGCTTGTTTGAAAGTTGTTCCCCTCTTTGGGAGACATCACCCCACGTCTGGTTCTGTTGCTTCATTATCCACATCAATTCCGAGGTAAATTTATTTACTAAATATACTGTTTAGGGTAGCCAAAAAAGTGATACCAAGACTCTAGTTAAAACCAGAACCAACTCTTATATCTAGCTGGGAAAACCTTATCTATGAGATATATAAAATGGAATATATGATGGCCCGACTTCAAAACTCAATACCTGTTTTGACTAATAGATGGTCCAAATGGTTTCTCCATATATCTTGCTCATGTCCAGACCTAATACCATAAAAAGGAAAGGATGGGACCAAGAGAGTTCGGTGAGACTAGATTACTAGATTTTGGCTTGAAATGCTATTTTCTAGAGCCCTCCCCAGATGACATATAGACGCTTAACCCTTCATTTATCTGTCATGAAATAACAAGAATTAAAAGAGCCTGAGATTTAATCCTCTAGAGAATTTCCCTGTCAATAGAGCCTCCTCCCTGCTTAATATTGGAACTTACCCCCTTCAATTTGTCACCACTGTCAATGTAGTCAATACTATTTAACTTTTTCAATGCCATGTAAGTGACATTTTTATTTGAAAATCTGTCTTTCTGTGTATAAGCTAAATGAAATGTATTGACTTCCTACTGTCTCCAAAATGTTAATAAAACGGGAGTTTAATAAAAAAATTACCTCAAGTCTTCACTCAAGCACGTGATGCCACGACATAATGCCCCGACCTTTCACCCCAGTGCTTCAATTCCCAGTTTCTGGTTGGCCACTGTGTTTCTTCATACTGACAGTTATATAAAAAAAAACAGTACTGGCACCTGATGCCATACCATGACACGATGCTTCAACCCCCTGCTGATGCTCTGATTTCTGACTCATACATAAAACATTCCCTCCCCCTCTGGTAATCAGCTCCTTTAAAATTACCTCTATTGGGCACCTCCTTTCACTGACTAAGTTTTCCATTTCATACTGAAATCTTTTTTCCCAGCCAGCCTGTTGTTAGTACAGAGCTTAACATAAGTGACGACATGTGCTTGCGGTCGGTATTTTGATTAACAGGAATTCATGTGTCAGGATTTTAAGCAGTGGTATTGTGAATGTGTCAGGCATTTGGAGTTGGGAATTCATCAGTCGAGATTTTGGGAGTCGGGATATCATACAGATCCCCACTAGACACCAGGGATTAAATTAAACATATTTATTTTAAGATGGATTGGACTCGGAATTGGGGAGGAGCTGGGTGAGAGCACTCCTTGACAGGGTGGGGGTCCACTAGGCTCCAGGGATTAAATTAAACTTTTTTAAGATGTATCAAACTTGGGGTTGGGGAAGCTGGGTGGGGCACTACCTGACAGGATGGGGTCCACTAGATACCATGGATTAAATTAAATATTTTTTTTATGATGGATTGGACTCGGGGTTGGGGGAGCAGGGTGGGGCACTACCTGATAGGGTGGGAGACTACTAGACAGCAGAGATTGAAGTCAGGCTGCTGGCAGTGTGGGAGGATGTGACTTCTCTTTGCTTTGGGTTTTTTTAAGTGCAATTTGCATTTAAAACCCCAAAAAGCAAGGCAAAGTCACAATGGTGAATTTCGGATGATTTCCAAAAATTATGCAAAGTTATCCGCGGATGCGAATTTGGTGACTTCGACACAAATTTGCTGGTGCAGAAAAACATTGCTACATCTCTACTTAAGAGTCATACATGCCTCTTGACTTCACCTTTTTCCTGTCCTGCTCCCAGTGGCTGGACACATGGTGTGATAAGGAACCCAGTTAACCTCTAGGATGGGAATATTCTCTGGAATGCTTCTCCCTCCACCTGGTGGCCTACATCTGTGATCTGGAAATGGGGCATGGCCACTGTGCTACCTTAGCTTTTTTCTTTCCACATGCTTCCATCTGCAGAACTAGGTAGAATAAATTCCTCACTGAAAATGTAATATTGTATATGGTTAGACTTTATTCATATAAAAAAAAATAATCGGCCCACTCAGAATCCTTATAGTGTATTTTGGATCACTGTTGTCAATGGGAATCTGTCACTAGAATTTCCTTGTTGTATTATAGTAGCTACATCACGATGTTGTTGTGCACAGCACAACAGATAAGAATGCTTCCATGCAGCTCTTAAGCTCAAGCCATGATTCATGTCATTAGCCCTGTGAAGTGTTTTCAGTTTCAGCTCACTTGACAACACTAACAGTAGCAGCACGGATGCTTGTTTCTGTTGTCTTGCAGCCCAAGTAATCAGATCACAGCCTCTGAACATAAGCAGGAATCTGTAAATAACTGAAAACTGCCGTGTGGTTGCGAGTGGCAAGAACATTGACACTAATGAAAGGCACAGAGCATTAGCGTGTTTTAATTACTCATTTGAACTAGTGTTAAACATTTTTTATCATTTTAACCATCTGGCTCATCCTTCTTTTTTGTGTATAGATCACCATACACTACAAAAGACTGTGTATCATCTGTTTGTCAAGGTTACCATGGCAACCAGTGGACCATTCGCGCTGTGCTGTTGCCATGGCAACTTCTTGAAACAGATACAGCCTTGTTGTGTATGAAGAACCATATGCAATAATTTGTGTTGTGCACATTCTAAACTGTTGTACACATTCCAAATCATCGTTGTGAGCATTACATGTAGTTGTTCAGTACAGTTCCAAAGTCATACAATTTTAAATTTCTCATTCACCTCACCTAGCTGCTTACTAACCAGTCAGTACCCAAAGCTGTACCTTTAACTTGTACAAGTCTGTAAACTAAATTTTGATAATAGAACAGAACAAAGAAATGGCAAGATTTTTGTTTTTATTTTGTGGGGAAGGATGCTACTATATATAAGCCCTCCCCCCGAGTCTATAAGTACACTTGATGTTAACAGAGGGGAGAGAGGGCACTATTCAGCAACAAGAAACAGTCATAGGACAAGAAATCTCATTACCTGGGTTCCACAGAATGTCCTACGATCTCCAGTTGCAGCAGATCTCCACTGTGAGGGCCGGCAGCGGGTGGGAAAAGTCAGTTAGCAGCCTAACATTTCAGTAAATAATTCCAATGTCCACAGGGATTTAAAACAGCTAAAACTGATTTAATGCAGAATTAATAAAATCAACTCCATGGAGCAGTGTGGAACAATCACTTTAAAGGAGGAGGTTCATGTTCCTTCATGGTACAGAATCATGCTTCCAGGCAGTGTGAGACCAAACACAGAAACATAGACTTTGACGGCAGATAAGGACTGCTTGGCCCACCTAGTCTGCCCATTTCCCTTCCTACAGGATAAGTTGCAGATTCTAGTTAACCAACAGCCTATTTCTTCCTACGCCCCACAAAAATTGCCTTATGTCTGTTCCATGCATTCTTGAATTCTCCCACAATTTTAGACCCCACAACCTCCTCAGAAAGGCTATTCCATACATCCACCACCCTCTGTGTGAAAAAATACTTTCTCATATTGCCACTGAACTGTTCCCCCATCTTCAAATTGCGTCCCCTTGTTCTTGAACATCTCTTTTTCTGAAAGATGCTACCCTCCTGGACTTCGTTGATTCCACTGAGGTACTTAAAAGTTTCTATCATGTCCCCCCCCTCCTTTCCTCAGGGGTATACATATTAAGCTCCTTTAGTCTCTCCTCGTATGGCTTCTCTTGCAGACCCTGCACCATTTTAGTTGCCCTCCTCTGGACTACCTCTATCCTGTCTATGTCCTTGCAGAGATGGGGTCTCCAGAACTGGACGGAGTACTCCAGATGGGGTCTCACCAGCTGTCTGTACAGAGGGATAACAACTTCTTGTTTTCTGCTGGTGATGCCTCTCCCTGTACATTCCAGTATCCCCCCAGCCCTCCCTACTGCCTTCTCACATCACACCAACAGATCCACATGGCACATACTTAGTTGGGGAGCTGAATCAGACTCCACATGCTGGCAGCACCACTTTGTAATGTGGGTGTGAAAACAGCATCACCCTCTCTTCCTTCTGCCTGAAATCTTTCTGCATGAACATGCAAGAGGTAACTCACTGTGATCGAGAATCCCCAGACCCAGGTACATTAGGGCTCTGGGCGACCCCACCAACTGTGGCCTGCCCAAACTTTGCTGCATGGAACGACTGCAGCCAGGGGAACCAAAACTGCAGACTCCTTTCTTTTTTCTTCTGCTATCTTCAGCCATCCTGGACACAGAAACCTGCAGCCAGAGAATTGGAGAAAGGATACAGGCTGCCACCACTGCACCCCTATGCTACAGGCTCTCACCACCGCAGTGCACCTCTGACCTCCGTGGCAGCCAAACTGGACAACAGACTCCCCCCATGCAGACTTGCTCTGGTGCCAGGGATCACAAGGCAGGCCTCTCCACTGACTCCACAGTCCCCAGCTCCCATTAGTGATGTGCGGGGCAGGGGGTTCCAAGGCACTGCTGCCACCAACAAAACTCAAGTTACCCCAACTGGGAACTCTCAAATGATGACCAGAATGAGCTGAGCAGAGGATCTGGATGCAATTGGCCCACCCAGGCCCTGAACCCTACAACCCTGCAGCCAAACTCCTCCCCACCAGACCAGAAGACCCTCTGTCCACCCTCCCCAGTCCAGCCTTACTTGAAAGGAGCCAAAACCTCCTCCCTTTATGCTGTCAGACCCAAGGCTTCACCTGCCAGCAGGCAGTACCCTGGGCCTAAGCAGACAAAATTTAAAGGGCCCAACTTAGTAAGCACCCAGAGGGGGCTTACATATGTAAACAAAAAAAAATACACACACACACACACACACACACAGACACACACACAAAATCACACACAATAGGGGTGAGCAGATAATCCATTAGATAAAGACAGGTATTCTCACTGCAGTGTAACAACTCCAGTTATCACAATGTGATGACATCATCACAGTGTGGTAATTGGAGTTATCTCCAGTTATCACATGGCTCACGCAAAACATCACCATTAGCACGAAATAATTATGCAATTGAACACAATTGCACAGCATGTATTATGCAATTGTACAAAATGTGCACTAATCAGTGCAGATGGTTACTTTTGCACAATTCACCCCTAACAATAGGGGCCCCTATTGTATAAAACAGATACATGATGTGCATTAGTGTAATATGGAAAATATTTTCACTCTTGCACAGTGACCTCTGGATACTTACTCGTGGCTTTGTCACTCATGAATATCCAAAGGTCACTCTAAAGGAGTGAAAATATTTTCCATATCACACTCGTGCCCATCATGTATCCATATCTATATATATATATATATATATACACATATATATATATACACACACACACACCATACATGTGAGAATATTAAAGGGCAAATATTGCTGATATGTTCCCTTCCTTGGGACCTAGGATCGAAATATTCTCACTGTAGGTCCAATATATATATATAGTAGGTCCTGACTGGCTAATTAGGAACTCATTTAGAATGTTCGGCCTCAGTAGTAGCAGTACTGACCGTATTCAAATGCATATAACTTTAAAACAAAAAAGATAGCATGGTACTGTGAGCATAAAAGCTGTTCAGCACAAAAATATCTACAAAATGAGTGGTGCTTCATTTATAGCTACCTTTTTTTATAATTAGAAAAAACAGCAGAAAATGTAATTTGTTTCACTTTTCAACAAATAAATGTGAATAACTTTAAAACAAAAAAAGGTAGCAAGGTACTGTGAGTATGAATTTGTTCAGCACAAAAATATCTACAAAATGAGTGGTGTTTCATTTATAGATGCCACTTAGTTTTTTTTATAATTAACAAGGAAACCACAGAAAAGTAATTTTTTTGTCACTTTTTGAAATAAACAAATGTGAATAATTTTGAAGCAGAAAATGATACCATGGTACTTTGAGCACAAAAGTTGACCATGACAAAATGATCCACAAAATAAGTGGTGTTTCATTTATAGATATTTTTTACATTTTTTACAATCAACAAAAAATGGCAAGAAATTAATTTTTTCCACTTTTTTGGAGGTATGTCATAAATGTTACCCCCACTGGAAATGTTGTCGATATTTTTTGTTCTTATGCTGATTGACCCCATTACATCACTCGTGACTTCGCCACTTGTGATGTTATCAGGTCATTTGGTACTCAAACAATATATATATCAACAATATTTCCAGTGGGGGGGTAGCATGACCCTTATTTATGTAATGGGGGGACATAAATGGAGTGTGAGAAATATGGGATATGCTACACCGTACTGGAAATATTGTCGATATTTGTTGTTCTAGTGCCGATTGACCCAATTACATCACTCAAATATCAACAATATTTCCAGTAGGGATAGTGTATTCCATTTATGCCATACCTCCAAAAAGGTAAAAAAAAAATGCTTGCCATTTTTATCCGGTTCTAAAAAATCTAAAAAGTATCTATGAATGAAGTACCACTCATTTTGTAGATAGTTTTGTCCTGATCAATGTTTGTGCTCAAAGTACCATGGTATCATTTTTCATTTTAAAGTTATTCACATTTGTTTGTTGCAAAAAGTAAAAATATATATATATATATTTTTCTGTTGTTCTCTCACTAATTATAAAAAAAACTAAAATATATCTATAAATGAAACACCACTCATTTTGTACATATTTTTCTGCTGAACAAATTTCATACTCACAGTACCATGCCATCTTTTTTTTCTTTCTTTTCCTCCTCTACACTGTACCTCTAAAGTAACTGTGTATTGTACTTGTGCCATCTAAGTGGCCCGGGTCATGCCTGAAAATGTTCCCCAGGATCAGTGCACCTACCAGGTAAACAAATAAATAAATAAAGTTATTTGCATTTATTTGTTGAAAAAGTGAAAAATATTGAATTTTCTGCTGTTTTGTTGCTAATTATAAAAAAATGGTAGCTATAAATAAAACACCGCTCATTTTGGAGATATATTTGTGCTTAACAGCTTTCATGCTCACAGTACTGTGCTATCATTTTTCATTTTAAAGTTACTTGCATTTGAATATGGTTAGTACTGCTACTACTGAGGCCAAACATTCTAAATAGGAATAGTGAAGTGCAAGAAGTGCAGGCCAGGTATAGTGAAGTGGCAAGAATTTGCGTAGCTGAGAACTGCACCATCTCATTTTCAGAAATCTTGCCAGTACCAAAGGGAACCCTGGAATAAAAAAAGAAGATTAGAGAAACTAACAGCTGGCTGAGGGAGTGGTGTCAGGCTGTGGGGTTTGGGTTGGTGGGTGACTGAGGGACTACATGGGAGCGTATAGAACTTTTTGCTAGGGACAGGCTGCACTCGAGTAGGGAGGGGAAGGAGGTCCTTAAGAACAAGCTAGGGGACTATATATATAGCAGGTGGAATTTAAACTAGAAGGGGGGCTGGAGAGTTCAGGACTCTTGACTAAGATGTAAGGGTGTAGGCTCTTCCCCCATTCTGGAGGGGTACAAGAACTGAGGATCAAACCTGAAGAGGCCAGGAGCAAGGGGGTGGAAGGAGTAAGGAACAGTCTGGGAGGGGATGGATAGTTGTTCTAATTAATGCCTTGAGCCTGGGAAATAAGATGCCAGAGTTGCAGGCATTGTTGGTGGAAGGGGGTAGATGTGGCCACAGTCACTGAGACTTGGGCCACACAGTACCATGACTGGGACATGAAAATTCCTGGGTATACCACACTTAGAAAGGACAGGGCAGAGGGTAGGGGGGAAGGGTTGCTCTGTTTGTCAGGGATGGGATAGTGTACAGCAGATTGGAAGTGGGGGAAAACAACATGGAGGTGGTATGGGCCTTGTTACAGGATAGTGAAGGGAGGAGAGTTAATCTGGGAGTGGTCTACAGACCACCCATGCAGTCAGATCACATGGATGGGGAACTCATTGACAGCTTGAGAAAGAATTGCAGGAGGGGGTGGGAATGTGATATTACAGGACTGCAACATGCCAGGGATGGACTGGAGTTGCATGGCATCTTCATCAGCAATGGAGAAAAGGGTGCTCAATGCACTCCAGGACGAATTCCCGAGTCCTCACTCAGCAGGTTGAAGAGCCAACTAGGGAGGGGAACATTCTGGACCTGGTCCTAGTCGATGGGGAGCAGGCCAGGGATCTGGCAGTGGAAGCCTCATTGGCTGGTAGTGACCACTCCACGGTGTGTTTTACTTTGGACTAGAGGAAAGAGAGGAACCAAACAAAGACCACAGTGATGGACTTCAGAGGTTAAACTTCAGTGAGATGGTAGGTATACTCAGGGAGCATATAAATAAAATCAGGACCAGGATGGGCACAGAGGGGCAATGAGAAATCCTGATGAGGGGTATTCTGGAGGCCACAAAAACCTGTGCCAGGTCACTAAACAAGATGGCCAGAGCCAGGAAACCATGCTGGTGAACAAGGAAAGTCCAGGAGATTGTGAGAAATAAGAGGTTGGCCTTTAGAAGGTACAAATGCTCCCGTAGTGAGGTAGACCATGAGGAGTATCATAGGATTTCCAGGGAGGTTAGCAGAAGGGTTAGAAAGGCCAAGGCAAATAAGGAGCTTAGATTAGCAAGAGGAATCAGGGATAGGGAAAAGGAATTCTTTAGATATGTTTGGGAGCAGAGAAAGGGGGGCAGATAAGAAAGCTGAGGAAGGAGGGGGATGGGTAGGGGGAATGGAGTTGACAGAAGTGTTGAGCAATTATTTCCACTCGGTCTTCACTAGGGAACGTATGGGCCATTGCCTCAGGGAGAGAGCAGGCAAGGGGGTTTGGGGGGTCTCTTGCAGATGAGAAGACCCAGGTAGGGAGGGTGAGGGAGGCTGTCAAGTCCTTGAGGACAGATAAAACTCCAGGGCCAGGCAGCATCCACCCGTGTGTTTTGAAGGAACTGGCGGACGTCCTGGCAGATCCAATGATGGAATTCCTCCTTCCAATCAGGATGGGTCCCTCTGGAATGGAGGTTAGAAACATAGAAACATAGAATTTGATGGCAGAGAAAGAGCACTCGGCCCACTCAGTCTACCCATTTCTCTACCTAATGGATAAGCTGCAGATCCTAGTTAACCAACAGCCTACTTCCTCCTACTCCACCCCTACAATTGCCTTATGACTGTCACATGCATTCTTGAATTCCACCACTGTTTTTGACTCCACAACCTCCTCGGGAAGGCCATTCGATGCATCCACAACCCTCTCCATGAAAAAATACTTCCTCACATTACCTCTGAGCGTCCCCCCCTCTATCTTCAAATTGTACCCCTTGTTCTTGTACACCTCTTTTTCCCAGAAACACAGACTGGTAGCCTGTCATCCATAGTGGGGAGAGTGATGAAGGCCATCTTGAAAGAACAGATGGTGGAGTTTCTGGAGGCAAATGGTTTCCTGGATGAAAACCAATGTGTGTTTTTCCGGGGGAAATCATGTCAAACAAATCTGGTTGAATTTTTAGACTAGGTGACATGGTCCCTGGATGGAGGAAAGCCGGTTGATGTCCTGTACCTGGACTTCAGCAAGGTTTTCGATTCAGTCCTGCATGGAAGGCTAATTTAGAAACTAAAGGAACTGGGTGTGGGAGAGAAGTTGGTAGGGTGAGTAGCAAATTGGATTAGGAATAGGCAGCAGTGGGTGGTGGTAGAGGGTGAAGTCTCAACACCCAGAGAGGCCAGACAGTGGGGTCCCACAAGGTTCAGTTTTGGGATCTATCCTTTTTAATGTGTTCATTGCAGATATTGGGGTGGGGGTTGGTAGTAAAATGAGTTTATTCACTGATGATACTAAATTGGGAGCAGTGCTGGATAGTGAGGAGGGAATGAGGGCACTACAGGAAGACTTGGACAGGCTGGAAAACTGGGCCCACACATGGCAGTTGGGGTTTAATCAAATCAAATCAAACTTTATTTATAAAAGGGACCTTTCCAAAACCAAGGTGCCTGTACATAACATTATAAAATCAATAAATAATTAAAACAATATTAAAATTAATCTAAGGCAGCAGCATTTAAAAATCATTGTATGCAAGGCTAAAAAGATATGTTTTTAATGCCCCCTTAAAGCTTTGGATGGTCAGGCAGTCCCACACCTGATGAAGTAGAGAATTCCACAGGTTTGGGGCCATAAAACTAAAAGATCTGGCCCCAGAGGTTTTTAAGTGAACCCTGGGAATATCTAGCAGTCCCTCGTCAGTGGATCAGAGAGAGTGGGAGGGACAGTAGGGACAAAGGAGATCTTTCAGTTAGCCAGGTCCCTGATCGTTTAGGGCCTTCTAGGTCAGCAAACTGACCTTGAAGGTAATTTGCCAGCATATTGGCAGCCAGTGCAGTCCACGGAGCACAGGCGTTAAATGACTGGACCTAGAGGAACTAGTCAATAGCCTGGCTGCCACATTCTGCACTAGCTGCAAGTGGTGAATATCAACCCCCGGTAGCCCAAGATGAAGGGCGTTGTAGTAGTCAAGGCGTGGACCAAAGTAGGAAGATTGTCAGGAGGAACCAGGTGCTTTACCCGGGTGATGTTCCTCAGATGGTAAAAAGAGACTTTGACAACTGCCGACACCTGAGATTTAAGTGTCAAACAGTCATCAAACACAACACCCAGGTTCCGCACCCAGTCTGAGGTAATTAGCTGAACACCCCCAAACCATAAACTTGAGGATGATCCTGCCAACAAATCCACCTCCTGGCAACCTAGGTCCACAACCAACACCTCAGTTTTCTTTGGATTCAACCGCAGCCAACTCACATTCATCCAGTCCTGGATTTCGGCCAGACAGTTGTTAAAGACTGAAAAGGCTGCATCTTGGCTGGGCACAAAGGACATGTACACAAATGTAGTCTTCTGCACCTTGGTGTGAGGAACCCTGGGTATACCTACCACTTGGGGGGGATACAGCTGACTGTTGTGAAGATGGCGAAGGATCTGGGGGGGTGACTGATGCTAAAGGGAACTACTCGGAGCAATGAAGGAGAGCAGCAGCTAAGGCAAGCAAAATGCTTGGGTGTATTGCCAGGGGGATAACGTCAAGGAGAAGGGAGGTTATACTACCCTGTACATCTCACTGGTGAGGCCGCTTCTGGAGTACTGTGGGCAGTTCTGGCACTCCCACCTAAAAAAGGACATCACACTGCTGTAGATAGTCCAGAGAAGGGTGACAAGGATGATTAGTGGTCTGAAGGGGTTGTCATATGAGGATAGACTTAGAGAACTGGGCATGTACTCTCTGTAAGACAGAAGGGATGGGGGTTATAATAGAGACTTTCAAGTGTCTGAAGGGGTTCAATAGAGGGAACACGGAGGGTCTTCTCAAGTTGAGGGAGGAAGGGACTACGAGAGTCCATAGTCTAAAGTTGGTGGGGGGGGCAATACAGAGAGGTGGCGAGGGGGCATTACTTCACAGAGAGGGTGGTTGCACCCTGAAATGCAGAGCTGAATGATCTGCTAAAATTGGGAACTGTGGGAGGTTTCAGGAAGAGTTGGGACAGCAACAGGGGCATGGTATGGGGAGGGGTTATAGTGAGCACCAGAGGAGCACAGGGTGAGGAAGTGGGTGGGAGAGGTGGAACTAATGGGAGGAGGTAGAGTAGCTACTGTGCATTAACAGTGAGCTGCATTGGGCTTACAAAATAGACGGTTAGGCCTATTCTGCTGCTAGCTATGTGTGTATGTAAATGAGTTCCAAATGAGCCAAACAGGACCTACTATATATATATATATTTTGGAACTAGAGTGAGAATATTTTGATATTCTCACTCTAGGTCTCAAGGAAGGATACATCTCAGCAATATTTGCCCTTTAATATACTTACAGGTATGGCATAAATCTGTTTATCTGAGCAACTGTGTGCACATATTTAATTTATCCACACAGTTGTTATGTCATCAGATGATTTATCCACATAGAGGACAGTGTATAGTCCACTGTCTATAACAAGCATGCATCGAGAGGTTGCCATGGCGACATTTTGAACCTCGAGAGTGAAGCTTGAGAGGTTTGGTCACCATGGCAACCTCAAGATGACTACATCTTTTGTTATAAGATAGTGAATGTACAGCACTCACCACTGGGGATGTTTGTGGGAGCAGAGATTTGCATAATGTGCATGCATGAACATGCTCCAGTTTGAGGAACATGCATGCACGAACGCGTTTCAAGTTGTTGCGCTGCAGTAGGTATGTAGCTAGTACAGCACAACTACGATGACATAGCTGCTACAGCACATCAGCATTGTTGGAGGGATGACTTTCCATCCCCAACAACATGAACCACCATACACTATACAGTTGTTATGTCAGTAGGTCCAGCACAAGCACTCAGAACTCATTTAGAATGTTAGACCTAAGTAGCAGTACTAACCATATTGAAATGTGATTAACTTCAAAATGAAAAATGATAGCATGGTACTGTGAGCATGAAAGTTGTTCAGCACAAAAGTATCTACAGAATTAGTGGTGTTTCATTTCTAGATACATTTTAGATTTTTTTAAATTATCAAAAATAAAAACAGCAGAAAATTTATTTTAATTTTCTTTTTGTCGACAAATGCTAATAACTTTAAAACAAAAAAATGATAGCATGGTTCTGTGAATACAAAGTTTATCCAGCACAAAAATATCTACACAATGAGTGGTGTTTCATTTAAAGATACCTTTTAGATTTTTTTATAATCAGCAAAAAATGGCAGAAAAAATGTTTTTTTATTCACTTTTTTAATGAACAAATGCCCTCCCCACCCAAAAAAAAAATTGTGTATCAAACCTTTTCATTATGTACTATCCATAATGTAAAGTTAGAGCATTTATAGCAACCGCTTAGCAACCACTATGCTAAGCGGAGCCACACTGGGAAAAAAACACAAAATGTCCATGTAAGTTTACATTAAAAAAGGATCCCTATTGCATGAATGGAATAAATAACAGGGACCTTGTGGAATACAGGATTTATTTTCATGTGATCTGTTTGACCTTGGGCACATCACTCATGGCTTACACTGCTCATGAGCTTACCCAACATCAACCAGCTCTTGTGAAAATAAATCATGTATTCCGCAGGTCCCTGTTAAGTATCCCTTATATATCTATTTATATATTCTATATAGATATATGCTATATAAAATAAAATATGGGCAACCACAACTTGCATGTATGTCCATCCTGAGGTTGAGATGACAGAATGGACACCTCGAGCTTTGGTGTCAAGGTTCAAATGCTGTTCTCTCAACACCTCAGTGGAAACACAGCTTTGTTGTGTATTGATTGCCCATACATTATTTCTCTATGTTATATCATTACTAGGCTAGCTATGCTGCAGAAAACAAACAAAATTCCCATTTTTAAAGAGGATAGGGCAAATTATTCTGGCCCTAGTAGACAAAGTTCATTTTCTTTACTATGAAAATGTTATTCATGCAGGGATTTACAATTAAGACATTAGTCTTCTCACTGCTCAGCTTATGAAGCTAGGTATAAATTTGTTGGGAGACCTAAACTTGCCAAGTGCATGTTGTTTATATATTTTCAGAATATGGAGCTAGATATGTAAAATATTTGAAAGCGCAATTTTCCTCCAACCCCTCCTGCTACCCCTCCCCCAATGTATTTCCTGAGGCAGTCTCCAATTTCTTTGAAATATGCACTTCTGAAGTCCAGGACCCTCATCCTAGTGTGTTTTTTCTCCTGCCCAATCCATATGTCAGACCACACTGTATGATAATCGCTGGAATCTGGGGGGGGGGGCTACCCAATGTGATGTCTGCAACATTGTCCCTGTTCATAAATACCAGATCCAACACTGCCCCATTCCTAGTGGGATCCATAACCAGCTGCCTGAGAAATGCCCTTTGCTGGGAGTCTAGGATGACCCTGCTCTTAGTTGTAGCTATGGCCTGGATATTCCAGTCCACATCTGGTAGACCAGTCACTCATAATTATTACTTCTCCCTTTGTTTGTCATTTTGCCTGTGGCTTACCTCCAAACCCTGTTCATATCCTCCCCCTGTGCTGGGGACTTCTACACCACCATTACATGTATAAAGGCCCCTGACCCATCTACAAGCCTACCAAAGAACCTCCAGACCCTCCTTCTCCCCACTGTGACCTTGTATTTCCAGGGCCTTAACACTTTCCTTTACATATAAAACTACCACTCCCCCTTTTTTTTCTGTCCTATCCTTTCTTAATATGTTGTACCCAGGTATGGCCACTTCCCAGATGCGGTTGTTAGTGCACCATGATTCTGTTATGGCCACCAGATCCAGGTCTGCCTCCTCAGTGGTTTCCTTAAGGTCAGGAATTTTGTTTCCCAGGCTCCTTGCATTGGCGCTTGTGGATGTCTATTCCCTTTGTCCCTCCCTGCCCCTGCTTTGCCCTCCCATCCCAAGCCCATCCTTCATCTTTTTTTCAGTGATACTGTCCATCATTTTTTATCCCTCCTCTACCCATCCTCCCTAGTAGTTTCCTTGGGCCTGATTCCAAGACCGGGTATGCCAGCATAAGCCAAGATATGACAAACCCCATGGTGTATCTTGCGACTTATGCCAAGCTTTATGCCAGCCCCAATTACAAGAGGTGCTTTGTGCCATTGTGGCTGTGGGCTATGACAACCATGGGTTACACCATCCACTATGCCACAGCTTGCAACTCCATGACACAATCCACTGTCCTGCACTTAAATTTCCCTGTGGCCTCTTGATTCCTCCCATCCCCACTCTTCCTCAGCTGCAGCTACGCACTTTGTTCCCTATCTCTGCCTTGGAATTGTCTCCTTGCCGACTTATCAACAGCACTGTCATGTTTTGTACATTATTAACAGTAAATTGTGCCTTTTTGTCTGTTTTGTTCCTGTTATACTGTGTGATATGTACCTCCTCTATGTACTATGTAACTTGCACTGCTGTATAACTGTTTGGAATCTCCTATTGTACAACATTGTATATGTATTTGTTTTTACCTAGTCCTTGATTTGTACTCTCCCGGGTCGTGCCTGAAAATAGGCAGTTCTATCTAGTGCACTTACCCGATTAGCAAAAGCAAATAAATAAGTGTAAGTTATGGCAGCAACTGTGCCCTATTCCAAGAGGACAGCTGCCATAACCCACTGGCATGATTCTGAAAGCCACACTGGCAGAGCTAAGTTAGAGCAGCTCTGAGCTGCTCTAAGGGGCATCTGACAGTGCCAGCTGTCAGATGCCTGCTCCACAGCACCATGGCAATGGTGCCAATGTGCCCCCATGCCCCCACATGCACACTCCAGCCCCCATCCCCAAATGTCAGGGACCCCTGTGGATCCGATCTCTGGTGCACCTCCCCAGACTCCTGTGCCACCTGTCCTGCCCTCCATGCCCCCTCGTGTGTGCCGTGGTGTTCCAGGGTGGGGGGGGGGCTTTGGGGGCTGCTGGTAGTGGGCCACGACTTGCGACATGTGGGGCTTCTATGCCATGCCCATGGTGTTAGCTTCTGCATGGTGTATCCCGCATGTCACAAGTGCCGGGATCCTGCCGCTCTTTGAATGTGGTGTAGGGTCCCTGACATAGCGGCAAATGTCACAACTTGCATACACCAGCGAGTTGCAACATTCATCCTAGAATCAGGCCCCTTGGTCCTAGTTCTAGCTCTAGCTCTCAACTCTCCCATCCTTTCCTTCCCCTTACACCTACTCCCCACTACCTCTGATGAATTAATTTCTAGGGGCATCATTCCAATTTACAATAGTTATAAAATCTGATCATGTCCGTACACAGTCTAAGCTATCATTTTTCTATCAAAAAGTCTTAACATTTGCAGGCACAAATGAATTGTGAATTAAATGTTTTGAGTACAGTATCTGATTTTGTTTTCCATTTCCTGTGCATTTTATCTGTGTAGTCTGTGTGATACTTAATGTCCTTTTGTTCTTCTGTTATTGTAGATGTTAACAGCTGGCTGGTAACATTTGGATTCCATCTACACAATTCTATACCTGGTTTCCCTATCCCCAAATTTGATATCAATGTGCCATCTTATGAGCTCCTGAAGAGTCAACAGTGGGATGATACACCGGTAAGGCATACATATGCTCTTAAAATTAGAAAACCAGCAGATATTTATAAAAATAAAACAAATGTTCAGTCAACTTTCTCAGAGTACTATCAATATTTTACTATTTTTTCTGCTTAAAATAGTTACAAACCAGCGTATCCTAGATTGATGCAAAACAATATTTTTTCATTTCATCTTTAATAGGGAAAATATCAGATATAATGGAACTACTGTATTCATTAATAGCATGATTTACATGTAATATAAACACTTTAATTTTAGAACATGTAAAAAATAAAATGGAAGCAATATTTCAAAACATTATGTCTTCCGAAAATGATTCAGTGTCATATTTATGGAAAAGTAATGCTCTCATACTTTCCAAAATTCTAAATGTTCTTAGCCACTGGCATTTTTGGTTAGTAGTTCCACAGAGAATGCATAGACATATAGAATAGACAAAATGGATTGCAGCTGACAACTAAACAGCACAAGTCTTTGCTTCTCTTCAGAAGCTAATTTTATTTTCCAAAGATCAATACAGTATATTTTCTCACACTTAAAAGAATGTTTTATTTGAGTAAAAAAAAAAGTCTAGCAACAATGTTATACATTCTGGTTTACCAAAGTTTTATTTTGTCATCGTAATTGAAAATCAAATTGAGGTGCTCCTGCTGTTCTTAGTTGTTTTAATGTCACATCAGTCTCCAGTTATGCCATATTAAATATACAGTAGCCATTATAGCATCTACTGTAGGTATCATATCCGTACAATTAATGCCACGATTTGTAAGTACATAGTGAGACTGTGCTAAAACAGACCCTTTTTATCAATGCAGTCTCTCTGAGTCTTGATGTAGTCTCTCTTTGTGTAGACAAAGTTTCCGTCTTGTGTTGATGCAAGCTCACTTGGTGTCGGTGCAAGATCACGTTCTGCAAACACAAACTCACTTTCTTGTCAACACAAACTCACCTTAACTATTCCATGAACATTTGCCAGGTCTTTGAGGCATTCCTATGACATTAAATCCATTCTATAGCATCAGGCACATTTCAGTAACACTTTCCTATCCCTAATATTGTTTGCTTTTTGTAGGCTTTGCCTGCAGAAGTATCAGAAGATAATAATGGATGCTGATTGTAACAACATATTATAAGTGGCATTTCACTAAACTGCTATGTTGCCTCTGTTAAAGTTTTTTTTGTCGTAATACATAATATATGACTCTTGCATTCCTTTATTGTTTAGGAAGCTTCCAGACCAAAGTAAGATTTTGCAGCCTACTCTAGACTATATCCCCATAAAATGCAACATTTCATTCAAAAAGGGTCCAGAGGAGGGCAATTAAAATAGTGTAGGGTCTGCATCAAAAGCCCTATGAGGAGAGACAAAAGGACCTCAATATGTACATCCTGGAAGAAAGAAAGGAAAGGGGAGATGTGATAGTGACTTTTAAATACATCACAGGGGTAAATTAAATAAGGTCAGGAGGGGAGTATTTTTCTGAAGAAAAAGTGCTCAAGAACATGGGGACATGTTATGAAGCTGGAGGGGGTAGATTCAGGAGAGATGTGAGGAAGCACTTCTTCACAGAAAGAGTGGTAGATTCCTGGAATAGCCTTTCAGCAGAGCTGGTGGGGGCCAAAACAGTGGTGGGGTTCAAGAATGCATGGGATAAGCACAAAAGAATCCTAGTGGAAAAGGAGGGAGAAAGCTGTAGATTGTGTATGGTCTGTGGTAATAGTGTAGGTAGGGAGAAATGGGCAGACTGGGTGGGCCAAGTGGTCCTTATCTGCCATCAAATAAATTATGTGTATCTGTGTTTCTGTGAAAAAACATAACGAATTAATATGCAAAACAAACATGCCCTAATTTAAAGTTTTTCCCATTTTTTTACATATCATAAAGCATTACCTCAAATCTGAATTCCAATGTCTGTGTGCTGGTGAACACAGTTTCCCAGTGCTCAAGCCTTAACATCAAAATATGTATTTTTAACTATTCCTTCCAATAGAAATCCTAAGACTCCACTGCTTAATCATAATGAAAAATGGCCACCTCACAGCAAATTAATTAATGACCCTATCATTTGGTCACCAGGGCTGTGACTAGCCCCCTCATAGTGACCAAACAAGAGAGTCATTAGGTATTTTAAAGGCCACCTGAGCAGAGATAGGGACTAGCCCCCCTCCCCCATAGCCCAACAAAGGGGCAATAACATACTGTATGTTATGCTCCCTTTGTTGTGCCAGTTGGGTGTGGCAAGACAAAGATAGCTATGAATGGTTATTAAAGGGGGTTATTGTTTGCTCCTTTATTAACAGGTAGATAGTAATATGTATAGGATGAGATACTTAGCATCTGACTTGACATCCACAATGGATAGACATGGAGCAAAACACCTGGGTGAAATATTACCTATCCATTGAATAGGGATGTTTGAAAACCAGGGGTTTGTTACATCAAGGCTATTCTGTACTCACAGTCATCATTCAGGACAGATAGTACCACTATCCAAAACTTGGTAGATTGTATACACCCAAGTCTACTGTAAAACCTCTAAAATTAACATGCATGACCGTTATCAAGTCCCTACTGAGAACTACAGTAAGTGGCCAAAAGTTGAGATTTAAGATAGAAGTACCTACCCAGCCCCTATCACACCACTTTAATGTAATAAATATGATAATGCAGAGACACAGAGAATTAGAAAGATGCACTATTATTCATATTGCATGTGTAAGTGTACCTTACTAGAGCAATTTTTGCAGACTCACTAGACCATTTTAAATTCCTCTGAGCTGGATGAAAATTCTTACTCATGACCTGACTACCACAGGGCTGACATTACTCAACTTTCATCAGGCCCCTCCTCCAGGAAAGAGAATGCATCACCACTGTAGTACATGAGCTTTCCATGGTCCCTGGGAGAAAGAGCCTCAACGTCATTCCTGAACCTAGAACTGCCAGTCGGCAGCCAATCCATAGAGCAGTTACAGAGTAAATCACTGATGCTAAGGCACTTCTCTGCATTAAGAAAGACGTTTTCAAGGAGTCTACTAGACAGGTACTAAGCCCTGGGCATTAGGTGGGCCGGCAGGAAGAGCTTTGAGTGGCCCATGGTTGCACACCTTCTTCAGAGTGTGATGGAACCTGTTTCCACTGCAGTGCTGCCAGTTGTGTGACTCCAGGTGTCAGTGCAGTTGACTGTGCAAGTGGGTAGGAAGGACAAAAATGCAGCATGTCAGCATACTATTGTGCAGGCGTGCCTCTGTGTACTGCTTGTGAGAGGGAATTTGTTAGAGAAAAATGTAAAATCACCCTTTACAACAGAGGACACTGCCAAACATGACCTGCAGTGCCACTGATTTATATTTTTCACTGATAAAATTGGTAAAATTCGGGAACCTATCTGTGCACTGATAACAAATCAGAAATGTTAATGGAAGTTGCCATTTTATACCTGAGCAGTGAATCTACATAACATAAATTTACTATAAAATATGTTGTCTACTATTTTTCTTTTGCCTTTATTTGCTATACATTTCACTTTCTTTCATTCATTATGTTAATACACATAATAAAAGACAGATAGTAGAATCCAGGCAGACTCTGGAAATTAGTAATCACTGAAGCAATTGTGGAATTTCAGATCTTGAAAATAGAATTTGATTACTTAATTCACTGTAAAATAGTGGTCACTGTCCTCTGACCTGCCTAGCAGGGGCACCCAAACTTCTAGTCCCCTCCTTCTCCCATCCCCCTTGACTCTTAAGTCATACGTCCAAGAAGCTGTCTGATGCCCAAACCAATGAGAACTGGAAGCCATACTTGGCTAGGATTACGCTTGCACATTAGGAGAGGTGAGTGAGAGCACCAGAAGCTAGAGGTGATCCCTCCAAATGGGTGTTGTGTCATCTGATCTGTGGGTGAGCTGAAAGACTTATGGGAAAGACATGAATATGGTAATAAATACAGTGGGAGAAAGAATTTTATAAAGAGCTTATTAGATAAAATGCTAAAAATATTGGCAATTGTCTGTTTTTTTTTATTTAGTACATTTTGACCTATTTTA
The DNA here is from genome assembly GCA_016271365.2 of Neoceratodus forsteri. Lineage (NCBI taxonomy): Eukaryota > Metazoa > Chordata > Ceratodontiformes > Ceratodontidae > Neoceratodus > Neoceratodus forsteri. The sequence goes on from CM057453.1 coordinate 25,786,519, forward strand.
AACAGAAACCTACATGTAAAGCAGAATAATTATCAAAATGATGAGTGTTTCAGGACATTTCTGTTAACATTGCTTTTCTTTTTTTTCTCAGCCAATTTCTGGAGTGCAACAAGAAGTGGCAAGGGAAGTGAAGGCCTTTCTGTCCCTGGGAAAGATGCCAAAAGTTCAAGTCAGCAGGCAGAAATCCAACTGGGAGAAAACATGGCTTTGGTTTGCGACAGTCAAATCCCTAATTGGAAAAGGGGTAATGCTCGCTGTCAATCAAGGCAAAGTGGTAACTAACGTGCTCAACATTGCAAATGAAGACTGCATAAAAGTAGCAGCTGTTTTGAATAATGCATACTACCTAGAGAACTTGCACTTCACTATCGAAGGAAAAGATACTCACTATTTCATCAAAACTACTTCACCGGAAAGTGACCTTGCCACTCTGAGACTGACAAGTGGGCGGAAGGCTTTGGAAAATGGCATCAATGTCACTGTGTCCCAATCAACAACTGTGGTAAATGGCAGGACTCGCAGGTTTGCAGACATTGAAATGCAGTATGGTGCTCTGGCTCTACATGTGCGGTATGGCATGACACTGGATGAGGAGCGGGCCCGGATACTAGAGCAGGCCAGACAGAGGGCCCTTTCCAGTGCCTGGGCACGGGAGCAGCAAAGGGTACGAGATGGTGAAGAAGGTGGCAGACTATGGACAGAAGGGGAAAAAAGGCAGCTACTAAGTGCTGGAAAAGTACAAGGATATGATGGGTACTATGTACTCTCCGTGGAGCAATATCCAGAGCTAGCAGATAGCGCTAACAATATACAGTTTCTTCGACAAACTGAAATAGGGAAAAGGTAACACTGTGGCCACTGAGAGGCTGCCAGAAAATACTGTACAAGTGTCTCCTTCCTAAGTGGAGGACAGAACTAAATGTTGCTATGCTCTGCTTAAGTACTACTTGGGCCTAACCATGCCTACGCTCAGATTTTTCTGTAGCACAATCTGAATGGGCTCAACAAAAAAAGCGCCTACTAAGCGAAAGACAGTCAAAGGCAAAAACTTGTTTTCCAACAAACGACCTTAAAAGGTGATCTGCTTTAAAAATATGTTTACATATGCATATCACTGCACTCAGTTGAACTGAAAAAAAAAGTAAAAAGCCTAGCAGTTTTTGTGTGAGGCTAATGTATTTGGAATTATTTTCCTTTGTTGCACTGTATTAAAAAAACAAAACAAAAAAAAACACAAGAACAAATCAATACAGTGTTTCTCGATTACTGAATTGTTGACTTTTTCCTAACAGGAAGTCATTTCTCTGCATCGGAAGTGGTATATATCTTTTTTCATTTTGCAAAGTGAAACAGAATTACTGTTTATAGAAAAAATAAATGCTTTTACCGTGCTGCTTTATAAAAGGACATTGGCACAAGCGTCTCATGCTCTGATGAGAACCTATCTGTGGATTTTGCAATGCTATAATCATTTGCCTTGAGAAAAAAAATATGGCAAGAAGAATCCTTGCCACAAATAAGCAAAGGAAATCCTACTTTTTGTAAATGATGTGAGACAAGTTGTTTATGGATTTTTATATGAATTCCAATTTATTGTTCATCAGCTACTAGTCTCAGAGGAGTTAATTTATGTAAAGTGTTTCAAAAAAGTTTATACTTCAAAATAAAATTGTAAAAAATATTGAAAGCTTGTGATTACTGTTTCATAGCTACCTCTGTTATGCTTGCCACGTGAGACACAGACTGATGCTGCAGACTCACTTGCATCCTCCCTCATTCTATAAATGTCACCTCTCATATTCTTAAGGTGAGAGAGTGAAGCTGAATATTCTTAAGGTGAGAGAGTGAATGTGAATATTCTTAAGGTGAGAGAGTGAAGCTGAATATTCTTAAGGTGAGAGAGTGAAGCTGAATATTCTTAAGGTGAGACAGTGAACGTGAATATTCTTAAGGTGAGAGAGTGAAGCTGAGCAGTTTTGATACCAGGCCTAAGGACACAAGGGAAGACACACTTATGTGTGAAAAGGTGCTGACAAGTTTGAATTAGTACATAATAAATCACCAAACTTTTATGTAAAAAAAAATTAATCTGACATGTTTATTTATATTACCAAGAATGGTTAACCCTATACACCCCACACACACACCACTGGGTGTAACATTGTCATCGATTCATGGGGGGGAGGGCAGGCCAAATTAATCTGATGGATTTCTTTGACTAGGTGACCAGGGAAATAAATCAGGGGAAGGCAGTGGGAGTGGCCTATCTGGACTTCAGTAAAGCCTTCAACACTGTGCCACACAAGAGCAGCCTGGGGGTGGGATCCAAAGTGGTGAATTGCATTACAAACTGGTTAAGACGTAGGAGACAGGGTGGTGGCAATGGCACTCACTCGAATGATGGCAGCGTGACCCGTGAGGTGCAAAAGGGCTCAGTACTGGGACCAGTCCTCTTCACTGTCTTTATAAGTGATATTGCTAAGACACTGGCAGGGAAGATATTCCTTTTTTGCAGAGGATACCAAAATCTGTAATACCGTGGACACACAGGAAGGGGTGGAGAGAAAAGCAGGGATCTGGGGAAATTTGAGGAGTTGCCTAAAACATGGCAGTTGGGGTTCAATGCCAGATAGTACAAGATCATGTACCTACGGCATAGGAACCCAGGCACTGAGTACAGGTGGTGGGGGGGTACTGAAATTCACTAAAAGGATTATCATATCTGATTACCACAAGGTGGCTGAGCAAAATTTTTTTTTCTGAATTTATTTCCCTCCAGTCGCGGCCCCATGGACCTCTCTCCAGCATCCAAGTCCGTGTCCCGCCCACCAGAGGCGCCCGAGCTGTACTTCCTCTCTCCCCTCCCTTCCTGCAGCCGGTACCTCTGGTCTAACCCTCCCAGGGTGGGTCGGCCTCCTCCTCTTGGGTGCTCTTATAGTCAGACTCCAGCTGCAGGGTAGGGCCAGCTGTGGAGGACCTGGAAGGTCAGTTGGGGTTGGCCCAGCGATGGGCATGGGGGACTGGTAACGTCGCCTTTCCATGGCGCCGTTGTTTTCCCTGTTCTTGTGTGTCCCTGGAGCTCAGACGTGCAATGACGTCCAGCTCAGCTGGTGCACGCTCCCATGCACCCCCAAATGACGTCCGCCACAGCTCCAATCACCAGCATCTTGTGGCCGTGCACTGCAGTGCCTCCAGCCTCTGCTAGAGGTCTCCAGTGCATTGTCTAGTGGATTCCTCCCTCCCCAGGGAAGGAGAGCAGTCCTGGGATGTTCAATCCCTTTCCTCTCCCTACCGACCCCTGATGTTGTTTCGTTCCAGACCGAATCGCCTTATAACACGAGTGTGGCGTCAGCGCCTCACCCTCAGCGCCACCGGGCCAGCTTTGGCTGAGCAATTTAACAAAGCAGTGGGTAGGGCTAGTGATATGTTGGCAAGGATTAAATTAGGTAGGAGCCCACAGGATCTCAGTTTCACCACTTCTTAAAAAATTGCAGGACAGTTCCACCACCTCAGTCATCTTTCTCCATTGACTACTGTAGGAGGGTTCCACCACCTATAAATCTAGATGGAAGAGTTTCTCCACCTAAACATTTCCAGTATAATCACTGCTGAGGTGCATAGGGAGGGGTATATCCAGCCGGATGAGGAAGGTGGTGTTGCCACTGTATCATTTGCTGGTGAGACCCCAGCTGGAGTACTATGTCCAGTGTGGAGGTCACAGTGCTGGGGTTGCACAAGAAGCCCCACAAGAAGAAACTGAGGGATCTCAACACATATACCCTGGAAGAGAGGAAAGCGAGAGGTAACATGATGGAGACCTTCAAGTACCTCACAGAGGTGAACAGGATGTAGGAAGAAGTCTCTTTCAAATCAGTAGGAGCACCAGGACCACGGAACATGCAGTGAAGCTGGAGGGGGAAGTTTAAGAGAGTTGTTAGCGAAACATGTCTTCACTGAAAGGGTGGTAGATGCCTGGAACAGACTGCCAGCAGAAGTGGTGGAAGCAAAAACAGTGGGGGGCTTCAAGCATGCATGGAATAGACATACTGTAAGGGTATATTAGAAAGTAGGCAGGGAAGAGGGAGGGTCTCCAGAGACCAGTTAGGGTCTGTGGGATAAAGATTAAGTAGGGAATATTGGGGCAAGCAGAGTTAGCCAAACAGTACCTTTCTGCCAACAAATTCTATGTTCCTATGTTTCAGTTCAACGGCGACAGCATATCATTGACTGGCTGAATCAGCACTGATGACTCATTACAGAACAGAGAGTGCACACATTTTTCAAATTAAAAACAGACATTACAAATCTTTATGTAAATGTGGCTGCCTAACCAAGGTTCAATATATTCGGAAAGCAATATATTCAATTGTACCCCACAGTGAAACAAGACTCTTTCTTTTGTTACCCTGGTGGTTGCTGCAGTGATGCATTTTTCAATTTTAAAAATGCTGGGAGGCATAGCAGGCAAAACATTTTTCTTGAGATACTTCAAGAATAACGATAGGTGCCATTTCAATGCTTTGTTAGCTCTAATTTGCATATCCCTCCCTCCCTCTTCAGTGCAGCAAGATGTTTTTGCATCTCCTATACCAGAAAATATCAAGCTGTTAAACCTGCATCAAATTGAAATGGAGCTTGAGAACTTGTACAGAGAAAGACACAAAGCATTGATTTGCTGCAAGGAACATGTGCAAACTGTGATTAAAAACTGGCCTTTTCTGATGCTTTCTATTTTTAGGGGATCTCTAACACAAAGAGTAATATAAAGGCTCAGAAGTGACATGTTTTATCTTTAATCTGATCTGGGCTGGGCTGGGGGCCATTAATTATCATATGCTGAGGCACAGATATCGGAGCCCCAGCATCTCCTGGTACCATTACGTTCGAGAATGTAAAAGCGGCCAATTAGTGATCTCTTTGTTAGTGGGATTAATTATGAGCATGCTCCTACAAGAATGACTTTTGATTAAAATCATTTGTTGTGAAACAGGGGCATCCCAGAGATCAAGCTGAGCTGGAATGGGGGCTGGGGGAATTCCTCTTGTTAAAACTGAAGTGGTTCAGTTTTCCTTGTTTAAGAATGGCTGAAGCAAAGAGTTTCACTTTTTATGTGGTACATATGGAACAAGGCTTCTACTCTCCTTTTAAAGTAAATTTCAAAGTTTTTTGTTTATCCATTTGAGCTTCATAAACCATTACCTTGTAGCAGCGTTACTCAAATGTGACAAAATAAGGTGTTTTAAGCTTCACTTTTTTGTAAGAGAAGGGATTGTAATTACAGCTGAACCCCTGGCCAACTGATCCCTTCCACTTCCCTGTCTTCCAACCCCATGCTAAGATATTTGTGCCATCTAAGCAGGGACAGCATGGGGGTGCACCTCATACAAGTCTATGGGGACATTTTACAGTGTATATTTATGTATGTTTAAGGAGTCTTGGACAAAAAATGAAAGCCACCACTCAATTAATAGTGTCTCTATTACTTAAGCAGTGGCTTTCATTTTTCAAGACTCCTTAAGCTATATTGATGAAAATGCCCCCATAGACTTGTATGGGGCACACTCCCACACTCTCCCTGCTTAGACATCACAAAACATCTGAGCGCGGGGGCGGGGCTGGTGGACAGGGAAGTAGAAGGGATTGGCTGGCCATGGGTTCAGCTGTAGTTACAATCCCTTCCCTTCCAAAAAGGTGAAGCTTAAAACATCAAATTTTGTCACATTTGGAGTTATGCTGCCACAAGATAATGGGCTATGAAGCCCAGTTACATATCTTTGAAATGTACTTTAAACTTCCTCTAGTTAGTCTATAAGTATATAGATTTAAAAAAATAAATGGCGGATTCTGTTTCATATGACATACATACCTCTCAACCGCTAAACGTTAAAATGCATAGCTGTGGCCTTCAAAATTCAGAGCAAATGGCCATAATGTGTATCACTTTTTTATTTTAAAGAATAGTATGTCTAAAAAATAGTGGGACCAATATGTTTAGTGTTAAGGAATGTTTCTATCAAATTAGTTTAATGTTTTTATAGTTTGTGGGTCTAGAAATGGCTCTAACAGTTCGAGGAGCATCAGTAAACTTTTGCAGAGCAGGGGTATATTTGAGTGTAAAAAATCATAACACTGTGCAACATTCATAGCAGTTGAGAGGTATGATGGCAAATTCTGCTGTATATGATAAGAATGGAATATGGACAATTCATGTGCATCCTGTTTGTTACATATCCAAGATCAAATTATGAAGAAAGATGTGTTTTGTAAGTAACAGTATCTCTGTGAGATATGCACATTATTCAGTTGCTACTTATTCTGTGTACACATTACATTTATACAATAGTATCACTATCCATTGCATAAATGTAATTTTTCTTCTTTTAGAAACTGCCATCACCTATAAGCAGGGCTCAGTGCAAATATGAAAACGTGTGCACTGAATAATTGCTTGTTCGTCTAATAAAAGCTATGAAACACTTTACTTAGTTTTAGCTCAATACAGTATATGCACAATAGTCCATAGTTCACACTGTCTCACCACTGCCAGTCCACTTGGGAATCAAGCTTATTGCATATTGCTGGTGAGTCCCCAATGAAGTACAATGCAGTGAAATGCACACCCATTGCATAAATACAGGTTTTCTAGAATTTAGGAAGCAGACATGCACTTAGAAACATACCATAAAAACACAGAATTTGATGCCAGATAAGGACCACTTGGCCTGCCCACGCAGTCTGCCAATTTTTCCCTACCTACAGTATCGTCACAGACCCTACTCGATCTCTGACTCTTTCTCCCTACCCCGCCTTCCTTTCTAAGATTCTCTTATGCCTATCCCATGAAGTCCTAAACCCAACCTCTGTTTTCGGCACCACCATTTCCAGTGGAAGGCTGTTCCAGGAATCCAACACCCTTTCTGTGCAGAAGTACTTCCTCACATCTCTCCTGAGGTCACAGCATGTCCCCTTTTTTATGGAAAATACTTCCCTCTTTTACCTTATTCCCCTCACCCATGAGGTATTTAAAGGTTTCTATCATATCCTCCCTCTCCCTCCTCTCTTCCAGGGTGTACATTTTGAGGTTCCTTACTCTCACCACATAGGGCTTTTGGTGCAGACCCTGCACCATTTTAGTTGCCCTCCTCTGGACTGCCACCACTCTGTCTATGTCCTTCCAGAGATGTGGTCTCCAGAACTAGATACAGTACTCTAAGTGGGATCTTTAAAAGGGACAACACCACCTCCCTCTTTCTGCTGGTGATACCCCTGCCTATGCACCCCAGCATCCCACTAGCCCTCCTAACTGCCTTATCTCACTGCCTGGCCACCTTTGTCATCATCTGATATGATTACCCTCAAGTCTCTTTCCTGCTTGGTGGTTATCAGTACCACTCCACCCATTTAGAACTCCACCCCTGGGTTTCTGTTCCTTTTCACATTGAAACCCAGCTGCCATACCCTTGACCACTCCTGGAGTTTTTTCAGGTCTCTGCTCATCTTTTCCATCCCCCTGGAGTATCCACCCTGTTGCAGATTTTGGTATCATCCAAAAAGAGGTACACCTTCCCTTCTAGACCCACTATAATGTGAGTTATAAAGACATTAAAGAGGACTGGTCCCAGCACCAATCCCTGAGGCACCATTTACCACTACCCTCTGTCACCTAACCACTAACCAATTTCTTACCTGGTTTATCACCTTTTAACCCATCCCAAAGCTACCTAGCTTGCTTACTAGTCTCCTATGTGGAATGGTGTGGAAAGCCATGCTGAAATCTAGGTAGGCCATGTCCACCTCTCCACCCTCATCTTGTTCCTTGGTCACCCAGCCAAATAAATCTATCAGATTCATTTGACATCACCCCCCCACACCTGAATCCATGCTGCCTCAGGTCTTGCAGTCCTTTGAATTCAAGATATTCCACAATTCTTTCCTTCAGTAGTGATTCCATTAACTTTCCCACTGCCAGTGTCAGGCTGACTGTTCTGTAATTGCCAGCCTCTTCCTTGCTACTACTTTTGTGAAGTGGGACTACATTTGCCTTCCTCCAGTCCTCCAGAACCACTACTGTTTCCAGTGAGTTGTTAAGCAGGATTGTCAGAGATGAACCCAGTACCTCCCTGAGCTCCCTCAGTAGTACCCTTGGATGCACCTCATCTGGCCCCATTCCTTTGTCCACTTTCAGATTAGCAAGTCCCGTCATGTTTTTATTTATTTATTAAATTCTTGGATTAACACCTTTGAGCGGATGCTCATTACATAGGTTTCACGTCAATAGACAAAAAACAGTACAGCACATACAAATAACCCATTATGCACAGCTGGTACAGATAATTACAATGTCAAATGAGAGACTTGAGAAAACAAACAATAAGATATAGTAGTGCAATGGGACAGAGGCAACTGAGGCATTGTACAGTGCATGCCAGAGTCAGTACTGAAATCACAATGCTAAGATAGACAAACAGGGAGTAACAGGTGGCAATGACAGAGGAGGGGTCAGGGGGAGAGAGAGGGGGGACAGGGAGAAATGGAGGTGTAAGGGTGCCAGGGCGATGTAGTAGAAATCACAGAGAGGGAAGATAAAGGGAGGAGACTCAGTACAGTGCTAAGGTTGGCCTGCCACCAACAGAGGACAGTTAGCGGAGTTGGCTAAGTGCTGGCGGGCGACTCCGGTTATGGGAGAGGACCTTAGTGGAAGCAATCACAGATGTCACTTTCTCCTCTGAAAAGGGTCTAATGTCCATCCCCCACCCCAAACTCCTGTTACTTTTTTGTGGCCCTTTCCCTCCTGCTTCCTCTGTGAACACTGAACAAAAGTATTTTTTTAGGATTTCTGCCTTTTCTAGGTCCCCCTCTGCACTGTTCTCCCTTCTCTTTTTAACCTAAAAAGAAACTAGTGTTCATCTCCGCCCTCCAAAGCTCCTGTTACTTTTTTGTGGCTCCTTCCCTTCTCCTTCTTCTGTGAACACTGAACAAAAGTATTTGTTCACGATGTCTGCCTATGCCAAGTCCCTCTCTGCCTGGCCCCCCCTTCTCTTTTTAACCTCACAATCCCTCCCCGATATTCCTCTTTTTGCTTTCATATCTAAAATATATCTTGTCCCCTTTTGTTACTGCCTGGGCTGTTCACTCTTCAGTTTGTGCCTTTGCTATCCTTACTGCTTTCCCTGCTTCCCTCCGTTTCCCCTGATACACCTCCCTATCCTCCTCCCTCTGTGACTCCTTATACCATCTGAATGCTACCCTTTTAGCCTTTCCCTTTTCAGACATCTCTTTTAAGAACCATAGCGGTTCCTTTTTCCTCTTGCTTTTGCTCACTTGCTTAATGCAGAGGTTTGTTGCCTTCGCTAAGCCCCCTAAGTGTATGTGTATGCTCAGAGAGGGGGTCTGTCTGGGAGCAAGAACCAAAGCCCCAAAAAGGACTTTGGAATGTGCAAGGGTGGAGATGTTCTAATATCTGAAGAGCATAAGCTAAACAGATTATTTACATAAACAATCCTTTTGGAGGATACTGTTTTCTTTCTTGTATAAAAAAACAGTTTTTCAAAAATAAAAGCAACATTTAAAAATGATTTGTCAGAGTGCCGCTTGATGGCCCAGGGGTAGCACTGCGTACTCCCATGCTGGTGTCCTGGATTTGGAAGTGAGCCCAGGCAGCAGCTGCGTGACCCCAAGGGCTGGAGAGGCACTGCCATGTGGCAGCACTACCAGTCTGGGAAAGATGACATTGGGTTCCACCTCTCTAATGAGCCCTATGGTTGGCCAGGGAGTTGGCCTCTCCCACAGTGGTATGCTAGTAGCATGCGATGTCTGATGTGGCACAGACTGACGTCAGGGTGATGGGTGAGGCTAAGCAAGAAAAACACAATCCACTGGCAGGATGAAGCTCCTGCTTGTCACAGTCACTGCACCACCGACTGGGCCCTGACTCCACCATATCTGGATGAGGACACGGGGGGAAGGGACCTCCCCTCCAGCCACATTACAGGGGGAAATCCATGGGGGACAGAGCCATGTAAGTCCTGTGGATTGCGGATGACAGGGCTGGGAAGTTGTGATGCAGAAGGGGGCAGGTGGAGATAGGGGGTATAAAAACAGGGTCAAAAAATGATTTGGCAGTAGAGTTGCTATTCTCAACAATATCCTGGTACTCCAGTAATGCATCCTCCTCACAATGTGTATCACACACACACTATTTTGTCCATGTACAGTTACATTGGGGTTATATTTTTTGAGAGCCTTGCCATGGAAAAGGAGCAAACTAGAGTGAATAAATGTTTGTACTGTATAGAGCTCATAGAGGGCAAAGGAGTTTGAGTTTCTGCTAACCCAGGCATATTTTGTACTGTAGCATCAGTCCTGGTCTCTTCCAGTATCTCTTTAAGGCCAGTTATGTAAATTAGTGGCTATACCTTCTAACACTGAGACATATATTTTAACATAGAGGTCAGTTTTTTAAAAAAGGGTGTATGATTTGGCAGGCATAGACATGCAGAATAGATAGACGGACAGAGACTGAAGTCACGAAAATGTTTTCGTGGTTTGTGGTCATCATACTTGTACTTTTTAAATCTGTCTTTAAAGAACATAGTGATAAACGGGTCAGACACAAAATTGCATTAGTTTTTATGTTGGCTTGCCGCGGCTGTGCAAGCCAACATCTTGCAGTAGTGCAGATTTGGAGGCACAGTCGCTGTTGGGCGAATGCAGGGCACGCATCAGTAGGTGCGTCCCTCATTCCCCAATCAGCCTGCATGCTGGCACCACACCATGCATACATAATGTGTGAGCACATCTAAGGAAAGGTCCACTGCAATCTGAGCAAAGCTTGTCAGATGCAGCAGTCCTTCTTGCCATGCTCACCGCCATTATGTGCATGGCAGGTTTCTGTGCCGTAGAACTGCCAACCGAGGTGCCAATCCCCCATCAGCTGCCCCTGTCCCCTGCCAATGTGCGAGAGGAGCCCACTCCCCGTTAGCATAAGCGCCCTCAATTGTGTAATGGGGTGCCCAATCCCCGGCTGTTACCCACCCCCTTTCCTTGTGTGCCGACAAGGGGCCCCTCCCGTTGGCGGAACTTACAATTGTTTATGTCGAGGTGCCCAATCCCCCTCGGCTCTAAGCGTCCCCTCCTTCCCTTCTTTGTTTGCCGACAGGTGCCCAACCTCTTCGCCGGGCATAAATTTGCCCCCTGTTGTTTGGCCGACGCAGGTGCCCAATCCCCGTCGGCTACAGACCCCAAAACAGTTAGTGGCACGCTGGGGAGCCCACCCCAGCGTACAAATCCCTGGAAAAAACTGTCCCACGATGTTCTTTTCCTTTACTACCTGTAAAAGGAAAACAGTCCCTCGTAGTCTCCGTGCCCCCTGCCCCCACCCGCACTCACCCACTGCACACCTGCCTCCCCACACCCCCCATACCCCATACTTACCTCCGGAGATCGGCGCGATGATCATCGGTGGACCGGGAACACATCTGCACTCTTCAAAGCTGACCGTGAACTGGGGAAATGCCGGTAAGCTGTATAATGGGATAGATAGGCTTTTTTCAACTTTAGTACATATCTCAGGCATTTTTGTGAATTTTGGCCCCAAATTTTCAACATGGGTTTTTGGGATCCCTTCTCATGAATTCTTGCACTGTCATGGCATTATTCGGTCCCGAAGGTGATTTGCGCAGTCACTGCGAATCACCTTTCAGGACTGTATCGAAGATGACAGTGCCACTGACTCATGGGGGCTCTCAAAAACCCTATGTTGCAACTTTGGTGGAAAAATCCAACACATGACTGTTTTACGAGCGCGTGTTGCAACTGTGCAACGCACGCTCATAAGTTAGTGAATTCACAATATTTTCACACCAGATTCTCAACATTGGCATTTTACCACACCTTCTTGTGAACCGTGCAGCTGTCATTTTTCACATCCTGGCCGAAATGTGTTTTCGCCTTCTGGCGCAGATTAGCGCAGTCGTGGTGTGAAATCATTGTTCAGGACACATTACGAAAATGACAGCAACACTATTCATGAGCAGAGATCCTAAAATGCCTGTGTTGACAATTTGGTGACAATACTCTTTAAAGTGACAGTTTTACGAGTGTGCGCAGCAACTGCACAACGCACACTCATGCGTTGGTGCATTTGAACTATTTGCATGCCAGATTCTCAACATTGGCATTTTACCACACCTTCTTGTGAACTCTGCAGCTGTCATTTTTCACATCCTGGCCGAAATGTGTTTTCGCACTTCCGGCGCAGAATAGCGTGGTTGCTGTGTGAAATCAGTGTTCGGGACACATTGCAAAAATGACAGTGATACTGTTCATGAACAGAGGTCCTAAAATGCCTGTGTTGAAAATTTGGTGACAATGCTCCATAAAATGACTGTTTTATGAGGTGCATAGCAACTGCGCAATGCACGCTCGTAACTTAACCCATTCGCAATAATCAGTGTGGGATGCTTTACTAAACCCCTCGGGCTTTGCCCTCTGGGTTTATGTAGCATCCCACACCTCAGGTGTGTGTAAAATTCTCATTACACATGCCACCCCATGCATTATTCTATATGTAATATGCTTTGAAATAAGGGCATGCTCTACACAATGCTTGCAACTGCTCCACTCTTGCAAAGGGGGTGGACAGCTGCAGAGGCCCCCCATGCACAGGATGTGTACCTCACAGCACCCAGAGCCATTGTTGTATGCTTACTCCATGCCCAAATCATGGTCACAGGACCCATCTCTGCGGCAGGCTGGGGGCAGGCAAGGGGACAGACAACTACATGATCCTGCACATTGCCAGGGAAGCAAGTGCAGCTGGCGCAAAGGGCATCTACTTTGGGGCTGTCATACCACCTATGTGCCCCTCTCTGACTGGTTGTCCAGTTCATACCGGGGCAAGTACAGCCTATTCTCCACTGGCCCCCAGTCCTGGGTGAAGAGATATGGGCTGGGGGTGTCACTGGCACTGGTCTGATATTATGGCACATTTCTGGCTTGTTTTGAAGGGGGAATGGCAGCCTCTAGTGGACTGGCATGGGCTGCTATATCCTGTGGACCCCCACCCCTGGTGTCACCCACTGGTCCTGCACAGTAAGGCCAGAAGACCACAAGGCACACCACAACACTTGTTGGTGTCTGTAGGGTAGGGCGAGGTGAAATGGCGTGAACACTATGGCCGACAATCCAAAGGCGCACCCCAGTGCCTGTCAGCCTCTGCAGGGTGGGGGTGGGGTTGGCATCAGTTCAATACTTCACTGCCATTCCTATTATGCATCTCTCTAACTTCTGCACTACTAATGCCAATGCCAGCAAGACAACATTCGGCATTGACAAATGCTTGTTAAAAGTAGCCAGTTGTCACTTAGTATGTCTGTAGTATTTTCATATTTCTTTGTACCAACTGGACGATGTTAAATCTGATAATACAAGGTGAGATGTGAATAGCTGAACTTAACCTGGCAACTAACATGTCTAGTGCTATTCCACTCATATCTCATTAGCACTGTCACATCATTCATTATGATATCACTAATGAGTTGTGACCCACCGAGCAGAATGGAAGTGGCTTTTCCTGGTCCTTCATGATGTCACAGCCATTCAAGTCACAGTGCTGATGAGGTGTATCCATCTTACAGATGAGGCATTAAAGTGAGGTCCCATCTGTCTGTTCTGGTGGTTGCTCTGGTGGATGTTAAAAATTCCCTGGCACTTCTCGAAAGAGAAGGGGAAGTTCCACAGTGTCCTGGCTGAACATCCCCCATTCACTAGGAATTCCTCCAGCAGCTTAATCTGGTACAATTTCAGCTGGTTTCCATCTGTATCTCCCCATAGCCTCCCCCGGGACAAGGCCAAAAATAGGCATAATTGCCTAGTCCTCTTTTCCCTGTCAATAAAAACGAAATACAGTAAATAAATGTAAGCAATTAGACATGATGGGATGTGGGTTTCTGTACATAAACCAAAAGTCCTGGTGTGTTGTGAGGTGTGAGGTACTTGTGCAGAGTACCTTCAATGACCTGGAAGGGCAATTTACAAATAGAAACCCACACAATGGAGTGTCTTACTATGCTTATGAAGTGTATAGCATGTAAAAACTTTGGATAAAATGTTATATTTAAAAAGCATAAAAATAAATTCAAAGGTTATTTTTGTAATTTTTAATGAAGAGTCATCCGTTTTCTGTTCAGTATCACTTGGTGGTGCTGTCTGTAATTGGTTGTGTTTGTGAAGATGATTGGCTGGGATGTCTGTGTTGATCCTATGTTAGTTGTTAAATATTGGACCTGATCCTGCTGTATTTGTAATGTGCTGTCTCGATTGGCATTCTCTCCGTGGTTCATCAGCCTACGCGAGAAAGCCTGAGAGGTGAGTCAGCATACAAACAGGCAGCACTGGGTTGCTGTGAAAGAATGGGAGAGTTGGTGTGCAGTGAAACTGTAGACTGGAACTGTGTGACTGGCCAGGTCATTGCCTTGTCAGTGTGTCAGATGTAGACTCCATGGAGTGACCTTTGCAGTGCTTGCCTTCTTTTTTTTAAAATGTATTTCTCATGTCTGTTAGTGAAATGGCACTTTGGGACTACATCACAGACTGGTCGTTGCAACCATTGGCATGTCAGTTGTGGACTCAGCAAAGCAACCTTAGTGGCACTTGATTCCATTAAAAAAAATGTGTTTGTTTTCTCTGCTTTAGACATCCTCACTCAGGACAATGTGTATGCACTAATAGAAGTAAGGTTGAGGGGGGTAGGATGAAGTGACCAGGTGCTTCACAGCCTAATAAGCTAGTAAGACACGGAACAAATTAAAGAAGAACAGTCTGCGCTAAAGGTCCCACACCCAAGTATGGGGCTGGTCCCAATTTACACTTCGTGTGCAAAATAATGTTTTACTTACTGTTTACTGCAGTATAGTAGAATGTAGTGGACTGATTTTGCTGACTTCCAAGCTGACATTTGCTGTAACCAGAAATCCCAGAATCACCTGCAGTGAACATTATAGTAGGGCTGCAGCAGTGAGAGATTTACTAGCCTGCAGTGCATGTTAGAGTTTTTTATAAACTTCAGTCCGGTGTTTGCTAGTCCTACCCTTCTCCCAGGGCTAGATATAGTCCTCTGTGACTATACTTAGCCCAGGGAAGACAGTAAGATCAGCAAACAAAGGATCACAGCTTATTAAAAACATGAACATGCACTGCAAGCTATTGAATCTCCCATTGATGCAGCCCTGCTCTGACATCAGCTGCAAGGGAGTATGAGATTTCTGGTTAAAGCAAATTTTATTTAAACATTTGGTAACTGAGAAAGGCACACTGAGCCAAGGCCCATTACCAGGTGCATCCTGGGGACTGGGGTACAGGATGTAAATGCATGAGGAGGTACATGGAAATTAACAACAAGTTACATTTTACAAAAGAGTACATGGGTATTTACATATAGGATGATATATAAACAAATGGATACATATATGTTTGGCAGGAATAGGCTGCAAAATGTCAGCTTGGAAGTCAGCTAAATCCATCTGATACAACCTACTATACTGCACTAAACAATAAGTAAAAAAAAAATGTTTGCACACAAGCAAGAAAACAGTTTTAGATATTTAAGAATATGAGTGTTTGTGGAGTGGGGCCAGGGCGTGGGGGACTGAAAATGTGGCATATTGTTAAGGACAGGCAAGTGTGAGGGTGTAGGTCATTTACTATGCCAACATGACTCCCAGAAACTAAAGAAACAAATCTGTAAGGTATTGATATATGAGGTGCTGTATCCAGGTTGCCAGAAGAGGTGGGCCTGAGGAGATTGGGTGTGGGTGGGTCAGTGGCCCTTTTCTGCTGACAAATTCTATGTTTGTAGAAGAGGCATATACATGCATTTATTTTCCTAAACTACATGGCTTTGCAATAATTTTGGACAACTGGAAGACAAGAACATCTCTATTCATTTTATAAGAAGTGGAAAAGAACCAGACATGTCAGCTTTTAGGTACTGTTCTACACATCACACCTACTTTTGTCAGGTAGAATACTTTCTAAACAGCTGAACAGATACATAAATATAAAAAGTAACAATTGTCCAATTTCAGAAGTTCATTTTAATTTCAGGAGATGTGCTAGCTTTCTGACACAGTCATGTGTGTAAAAATTGCGTGATCTTGTCACAGTTGTCAGCAGCAACAGCAGCGTGACAGATATTTTTTCATTGGTCAGATATTTTAGTGTGCATAGCTGGACTGAGCTGATAGTTCTAGAACCATGTAGAATTCTTTGAGTGAGAACTGAGGTGTACTGTAAAGTAGTATTTCTTTTTTTTTTAGTTTATTTGACACCTAGTCATTACAGTATGTAGATACATCATATACCATTATTAGAGCACTGTAATGTGGACGACAGAACCAGTTCGCCTGTCATAGGTGCAAACTGGATGTTGCAGCGCTCTGCATTTAGAGCACTGCAAGGGTATTGCCCCACCTCTTGAAACACCTCCGATGTGGAGGTGATTATAATTAAGTTTGGCGATGCGGGGGGTAAAGCCTCCCAGAAATGGCATATATTTGCCTGGGTGCATTGCGCACTGCCAGGTTCGAGTGACACAATGGTCCAGCATGATGCTGGGCAGTATCATTCTCCTTGTACCCTACTGACAGTCGCTCTCTTTGAAGACGCATCAGTGTTTGTGAACCTAGATACATACAATAACAGCAAACAATAGCAAAATATAAAAAAAAAATTTGTAGCAATATAATTCCTACATACATATAAAAAAATGACAGTAAAGTGCATTTAGTTCAATCTCCATGTGTAGTTGAAGAGTGAGAAGAGATGTAAAATACTTAGCAAATCTTGAAATACGAGATGTAAACTGGACTTACGAGGTTTGGGTCTGGCTACCTCCATGGCCTGCCACGTAATGGAACCACTAATCTCCACAATTGAAAAAGTACTCACTTCTGGGTATTAAAGTATATTTCAGCTCTTCTCAGTCTCGTACACATTCAAGGGGAAAAATCTAAGCAAACAAATTAATCCAACAGATAGAAAACAGCTTCCATGTAAGGCATTGCCGATGTGGACATCTAGAATTAGCAAGGCAGCAAAGGGAGTCAAAAATTGTATTTACTATTTTATCAGTTGAACATTCTTTTACCTAATCTTAAGTAAAGTAGCAGAAATTCTGCCAATCCAGTCAACAGTTCAGAATTTTCTGACTTGAACAGGAGGTCTAACTGATAGATTCTTCTTGCTTTGCTATACCATGGGCAGAGGAGTACTACATGTAAGAGATCCTCTTGGTTATTTAAACCACAATGGCACAAGGCAGCAACATTGCCCTTTTCCTTAGCATATCTGGAGGCTATGGCTTCAAGCCTAAATAATGACTTCTCTATGTTTTGGTGTCCCCATAATATTCAAGTAAGGCGTCAGGCAATGTTCCTTATTATTATTAACTAGCCATTCTGAGACTTTAATGGTTTTCAGCACAGTCATATTTTTATCTCTTGAGAAGTTCTGTTTTTTTTGTGATGTATTTCCCATATGAGGTATGCATTTTGATTCCCTTCTCTATAGGTTGTTGTAAAAAGAAAGGTCATGCTCATGGGGACTCATCTTGAGTAAGAGTTCAGTGCTAGCAGATGTGGCCCAACGGGGGTCCATGCAAACAAATAGGCAGACTAGATGGACCTTTGGTCTCCTTCTGCCAACACCTTTCTATGTTTTCTATGTAAAAGGGATAAAACCTGGTTTAGCCATTTTTTTCCTGGAGAGAACCCTGTCATGTCAAATTGTTCCCTTCATCACAAAGCTAATAAAGAATCTTCTGTTTGTGCATGGATATTTACCCAGAATTTTATAATCCTGTTTTGTATAGTGTTTTTCAAGGGGATTAATCCCAGTTCCATTCTAATTACGGCATTTAGGGTAATTTTAAGGTTTGCTTGTATAGGCCAGTGATTACCTTTCTGAAATTTTCACATCTGTGAAACCACAGATCTCACATGTGTAAATACCTTAATTTATTACTTTCACATTTACAGCAGTTATAAGGGTGCATATCATGTAACCTCCATAAAGCCTGTTAAAGTGTTTCAATGCTTGTGGTGAAGTGCTCATTTTAGTATTATGTATTAGCAATATGCTTGTCCTCTCTGGTGTTTGAACTAAAAGTAAGCCCAAGATAAGGGAATTATGTGACTGTCTCTAGTAGAGCACCTCTTAGATGAAGTTGAATTTGTTTGCTTCTAGTTGCCATTCCAAAGACCATTACTTTTTCTCTTTTTTTTGGTGCTCATATAAAGTTTTTAATCTTTGTGTTATGGAACCAAGCTCATTCAACATTTTATGAAGACCTTTCCTAGACAGAGATACGAGAGCTAGGTTGTCTGCATGAGTTAGTACTGCTAGTCTTTTAGTCGAGATTTTTTGGAGCATTCACATCTAGATGAATGCATTTTCCTAGGATCTCATTTGTATAAATTTTAAAGAGAGTGGAAGCCAGTATGCAGCCTTGACAGACTCCACAGTCAGTCTTAATTGATTCCATATATTCACCATAGTCTGTGCACCTTGTCTGAATCCAAGTATCTGAATATAACCTTTTTATTAATATTAGTAAATTCTGATTGACTCCTAATAAGTTTTTCCCATAGTAGAGAAAAGAAATAGTGGCAGTAAATAAATTGTTTTATTCATTCAAGCATGAACATGAACAATCCCCACTGAGCCATGTGGCACATTTTCAGTGGGTACCAAATACAGAAACCTGGTCACATAAATAAGTAAATACATAAATAGGGATGTTAGTATCAAACACATACAAACAGAATAACATTTTACAAGATTAAAATCCCTTCAGACAGGTAAAGAGGGCCACATATGATTTGACTCTATAGTGGAGCCACCATTAAGTAATCTACCACATTCACATGACACTAGAAGAAAGAGCCTTTTGAATTGATAAAAAAAATTAAACACACACACAAACATAATGGAAAGCATCATGGGATGTATATTATATTATATATGTAAATCACCACAACAATTCAGACTGGTTCTGCTTATTCTTTTTTGAACTGATGCACCTTTGGGGACCCTGTCAGTACAAAATTTAAGTGAAGTGTTAGTTGGTGTCATTTCAGTTCCTTGGAAAGAACTGTCCAACGTATTGGCTGGCATTGACAGACAGACTTATCAGGCATTTTTGCTCATTTGGGAGACATCACCTAACACAGCCTTTGCACTGAACAAGTATCATAATCAAATTAAGTCTACCTCAAGCAGAAGGCGGTCCATACTTGGCTTTTGGACTCACACAATTGTTAACCTCTAGTGCTGTCAGTTCTTCCCCTTTTGCAATCACTCAAACATACCGCACCATAATCTCTTTAAAAATTAAAGGCTGCCAGCTGTACTCTTAAATTTATAATACAGTGTTAAGTTATGCCATTCTGTGGGGAATTGCTGGATTCTAATCCTGAATTTACTGGTGTATTTTTTATCTTAACGCCTGGTAAGTGAAAAGTATAATGCAGTAAAAAAGTATTACCTGTTATGCTGTGAACTATTTTAAATAATACATAAAATGCACTCTTTTTGAGACAGGGCAATATACAAAAATGGCCTTTCAGGCACATTCTTCTTCAATTGGGTATCATATTTTACAGCTAATCATCAGTTTCTGTTTTGAAGTGTGGGGAGTCAAGTTCTAAAATAAAAGTGCTTTCTTACAAATGCTTTATGTTGAAAAGATAAACATACTACCAGCAATGCCATGCTATTCATTAACTGGATTTTCTTCTACATCCAGTCTACAGAACAAGCTCTAGTATCTGCTGCTACAGTAGTTCTTGTTTCAATTGCTCTGCAGCCCTTTCTTTTATGTATACTTGTATACCGAAGCAATAACTGAGACCACCAGTATTTCTCACTTGAAAGTATTTGCCACAGTAGCATCTGAATCAGGAGCAGAGGTAACAAGCATCAGGCCTGTTTGCTTTGTTATATACTGTTCTGAGTCACTTAGAAAATGCATGCTTTGAAGACTATTCTCCAGGATGCCAAACTCTTTCCTTGTCAAAGAGAGCTACATGAAACAGGGAAAGAGGAATTCATTGTAACAAATTAACTTACTCATAATCTTTCACGATCAATTATAGCTTAGTTTCCCCTTTTTGTCTTTTATTTCTGTTTCTCGACTTCTCTCTGTTTCTGTAAACCATGTGTTTTCTTATTTTCAACCCTATCTCTTTCCAGATAATAGGATTTTATGGATATAAACTAAGATCAGTCTCTCATGTTACTGGTGCCATCTTGCTGCTATATAGTTAGGGTTGGGTAGGCCCTTTAATGTTAAATTGTGATTTCAGCCATTTATATTTTGGTTGTTTTTTGATGGATTTTTACAAAATTCTTAAAAAGTATTTATTCTGGCATAGAGTCACTTGATCTGCTAATTTCCAGAGACATTTGGTTCATGATTTTTAATTTTTGGGGTAGAGATTGATAGAAAAAGAGCATGAGCATTAACAGCTTTATGAAAAATAAGGGCAGTTCACACACCACTGCTTTTGACATGTGCAGAGTAGTCAGAGGCATGTGAATTGCACTTATCATGGCTCTGGAGCTAACTGTAAAGCTGCAGTTGCTTTAATTGCATGACTGTCAATCAGGAACCTATCCCCGTTGCCATTACTGTCTCTCTCCCATTTCCTTCAAAGGAGCTCATGTCCATTTTACCAGCAGTCAAGTGTCCATCCCCACTGCCAGGATTGCCATTGCTGCTGCTGCTACTGTGTAGTTTGTCTCCCTTCTCCCAGTAGAAATAATCCCCCACCCAACCATCTTCTGGTACCTACCATCTTCTTCCTCCACTCACCCTCTAAAAAAAGGTTATCTGATCCCTCAGCAGGTGACCAGCACAGCCCTCCCTTGATCTCAGCTAGCTGCCATCTCCAGCAGAGACTGTGCTAACCAGCTGAAAAAAAAACTTCAAAAAATAAAAACACAAGTTTTTTTCCCCACCTTGCTAGCATTTTGTAACTAAAATTGCACTAATCTGCAAGTTACCACCCTCCCTCATGACCCCATAAGTGGCAACTTTTAAATCTCACCTGAAATGTGTTTTCAAGGTTGCACCCCATGAGCATATATTAGGTAGTATTTAAACAGCGTCAGATTTACACTTTATGAGCATTGGGAGTCCCATTCGGGGCCCTGTCTTTAAATTAAGTACACCTCACTACCATTATAAATCAATAACAGTAATGCATGAGTTACCAGTTCTCACTTCGGAGCTTCAGAAGTATTTCTTCATGGAAAGGGTAGTGGATGCATGGAACAGCTTCCCAATGGAGGTGATGGGGGCTCACTCAGTAGGGGAATTCAAAAATGCATGGAATAGGCATAGAGGAACCTTAGTGGTAGGAAAGAGAATAAAGCATGACATTAAGTAGGGTCTGTGGTTTTTTGCAGCAGATAGGGAAAATGGGCAGACTGGGTGAGCCTACAGTCCTTATCTGCCATCGGTTTCTATTTTATATTTTTCAACTTCTAGGGGCTACCTGCACAAACTACAGCAAACATATAACTGAGATTAGAAGTGAACAAATATATGAAGTAACACTGTGATAAAGATTGCAATATGCTTTTGAAGGTGATAGAGAGTCTCAGTCTTTATTTTAATATATTTTTATTTCTCAGCAGTATCTGCATGAAACAAGGAATAAATTAGTAGTGTAGTGTAGAAGGAATGTCTATACGCAGTAACGGTTTGCTTGTTATAAACTGATGAAGATTTTTGAACTTGGTTAAGAAAGTGTAAATAATTGTACATACTTACATGTGCTGTAGGGATTCAACCAGCACAAAGAATAAATTGAGAAAGGGAAAAAAGAATAGACATAGCCACATAAAACATAAAATATGGAATAATTTACTTTTGAATGTAAATTTAAATACATATTACAATATTGAAAAATGCCAGCAAAATCATAAGGTGTTTCTAGTGTTTTTTACCTTTATTTTATTATTAGGTGGTCATTATATGATTTCCTGAAGATGCAGTGTTTTTGCTGAGAAATGTGTGGAGATGTGGGTCTGTACAAAGGCGATGACCTGCATCCATCTAGGAGAGGAACTGCAGTCCTCAGTGGATAGTTTAAATGTTGCCTTGGTGAAAGTACACCTGATTGATTGTGTAACTACGCAGGCCGGGTACACACAAATCACACATATCCATTCTACATTACTGCATAGCGCCCATAAGAGCGACAGCAGGTGAAGAGGCTAGAAACTACAGGCAAGCCAGTTTGACATCAGTAGTGGGGAAACTAATAGAGTCACTACTAAAAGAAAGACTGGTAGATTACCTTGCATCCAGCACATTACAGGACCCAAGGCTGTATGGAGTCACAAGAGGGAAATCATGTCAGATAAACTTGATAGATTTCTTCGACTGAGCTAACAGAGAAATAGATTAGAGGGAGCAGCTGACATGGCCTGCTTAGACTCCAGCAAGGCCTTCAACACTGTGCCATATAGGCTGATAAAAAAACTGAGGAGCTTGGGAGTGGGAACCAAGGTTGTACACTGGGTATGAAACTGGCTGACAGATAAGCAACAAAGGGTGGTGGTTAATGGCACTCACTTTGGGGAAGGCAGAGTGACCAGCAGTATTCCTCAGTGCTCAGTACTAGTCCAGTCCTCATTAATGTCTTTATAAGTGACATTGCAGAAGAACTGGACAGGAAGGTGTGCCTCTTTGCAGATGACACCAAGATATGCTATAGAGTGGACACTCCAGAGGAGGTGGAGAGAATGAATAGTAGAGACCTGAAAAGGAATGGTCAAGGGTATGGCAGCAAGGTTTCTTTGCAAAAAAGGCAAAATCATGCACCTTAGGTGCAAAAACCCAGGGCCCAGATATTCAAAAGGGTTGCACCTGGCGCAACAGTGTTGCACCATGCGCAACCCACTGATGCACCCCGGCCCGATATTCAAAAGGGAAAAGTGCACGGCACAAATCCCAATGCGCCGGAGTGCATCAGTAATGTATGCAGGTGCAGGTGGGGGGGTGTGCCCATGCATACCCTGCACAGCCCGATATTCAGCCTGGGATGTGCAGAGCCATGCATGCGCAACCCCTACCTGCGCCAGCACAAAGTTGATCCAAAAAAGGAACAATGGATGGCCACCCACAGGTGAGCTGCCGCATTGCAGGGTGCAACATGGCAGCTGCCACCTGTGGGTAGCCACCCAAGCTCCCGCTACACCTGGCGGCACCCCCCCCCATGCTCGATCGTGGGCATTAGTTAAAAAAAGCAGAATTCTGTCCAGTATCCTTGGTGGTTCAGTGGACCGCTGTCTGCCCAATCGCAGGCATGTGTTAAAAATATAGAACTACATCCAATGTCCCTGGTGGTCCAGTGGACCACTGACTGCCCGATCGCGGGCATTTGTAATTAAAAAAATTAATAATACCAATATCCCTGGTGATCTAGCGACTCCCTCCCCCACCCACTGAGCCCCACCGCCCAGCTCCCCCAGTCAGCCGGGTGGTGAGTAGTACCACCCGCCTGCCGCCACAGCCCACCGACCGACACCACAGGTTGTAGCCTGATTGGACCACAGCCTGAGCTATCAGCAGCTCAGACATACTACACATTCCAGAAATGTGAATGATTCATATCTGAATGTGTAGTACGCTGCATGCCCATTGGCTCATGCTGTGGACCAATGGGCGACAGCCTCACTGACAGTGTCACGGGCGGGCGGTAGGGCGGCAGGCGGGTGGGATGCTGCCGCCTGCTGGCTGACCGGGGCGGGCGTGGGGCCCAGTGGGCGGGTGGGAGGGGTACAGCTAGACCACCAGGGATATTGGTATTATTAACTTTTTAATTACAAATGCCCGCGATCAGGCAGTCAGCAGTCCACTGGACCACCAGGGATATTGAACGCAGTTCTATATTTTTAACAAATGTCCACGATCGGGCAGACAGCGGTCCACTGGACCACCAGGGATATTGGATGTAGTTCTATATTTTTAACAAATGCCCATGATCGGGCTGTGGAGCACATTTCCAGCTGCAGGGGGCGTCGGTCCCCGATGGCTGCTGCCAGGTGCAAGTCGTCGGGGATCGGCGCACCTGCATGCAAATGGGGCCATAATGACATGCAAATGGCCCCATTTGCACCTTGCATACATTATGGCCCCATTTGCATGTCAAGTATTGAATATTGTGGTTGCTGTGCATAGCGCAATGGAACTTGCGCTAGCGCATCCCCATGCTCCACTCTGGACACTTGCGCTGGTGCAGTGCCACTACGTCATGCACAGTGTGGGTGGCCAGGGTGCGATATTCAATGTTGCTGAGCCATGGTGCAGCTCCGTTGAGTATCGCCCAGTCCACACCCCTGCGCAGCCAAGTTGAGCTGCACCCAAGCTTGCACCACAGCCTGGCGCAGTTTGAATATCTGGGCCCAGAGGCAGAGTATAGAATTGGGGGTGTTGACAATCACTAAAAGGAAATTCCCAGGAAAGGGACATAGGGGTAATTATAACAGCTTACCTTAATGTGGCAAGGTAATGTGACAAAGCAGTTGGGAAAGCCAGTGGAATTCAGGGGTGCATAGGGAGCAGTATCACCAGCAAAAGAAGGGAAGTGGTGTTGCCACTGTATTGGTCATTGGTGAGATCACACCTGGAGTACTGTGTCCAGTTCTGGAGACCACACCTCAGAAAAGACATAGGGTAGAGATCATCCAGAGAAGGGCAATAAGAATGGTGCAGGGGCTGCACCAAATGTCCTATAAGGATAGAGAGAGGGATCTAAATATGTACACCCTGGAAGGAAGGAGGGACATGATAGAGACTTGTAAAAACTCATGGAGGCGAATAAGGCATGGTAAGGGAGCATTTTGCAGAAAAGAAAGTATACAAGAACAGTGGGGCATACAATGAAACTATAGGGGGCAATGTTTAGGAGGAATGTGTGAAAGTATTTCTTGGCTGAGAGGGTGGTGGATGCCTGGAGCAATTTTCCAGTAGGGGTGGTGGAGGTAAGGACAGTGGTGGGCTTTAAGCATAAATGGGCTAGGTATGAAGGAAAACTGGTAATCAAAGTTGAGGGGGGAGGTGGCTGGAGACCAGGTAGGGGTATGCAATGGCAAAACAGGCAGGGAAAAAAGAGGCAGAGTAGGCGGGCCAAGTAGTCTTTATCTGCCAATAAATTCTCTGCGTCTATGTAGCATTTAGGTATACCATATATTCTGACTTGTTGGCATGAATTAAAATAAAAACTGATTATGAAATAAATACGTATATAAAATTACTGGTGACCCCTTTATCACACCATTAAGAGGGCTCTTTCAAATGCTGTAATAACCAGAAAACTGGTTACAATGATGTTCTCAAAACTTTCTTTCAGTAGCAGTGTCAGTCTCAGTTCACGTGCCATTTCACTGGCTCTTACTATGCGTGTGGGCAGGCTATTGGCTCTTCGTGCATGTGTGGGCAGTCTGAACACCTCAAAAAACACGGCAGCTCCATTTCCGAGGAGTCGCACTGATCACCCGCCCACCTGGACTAATAGTTTGCCTGTCACCCTCCTCACATGCAAGTTATTAATTTTTTTCACTATTTATTCTGGTTGATCCTGTCATTACAATAAAAAAAAAATCTATCTGGTTGATCCTGCTGTTGTTACTCTTCAGTCACGGCTTCAAGAGACAGTGACTCCATCGGGAATGGACCGTGGTGACTGACTACTCATATTGTTAGTTACTGTGGTTACCTGGGCGCTTCCACGGTCTAATTAAAAAGAAAATAATGTCTCTAATGGTGAGAGAAATAGACGGAGCTGGTGTGTGTGTGTGTGTGGGTGTGTGTGTGCGCGTGCGCGTGCGAGTGTGCCTGTCTTTCTGACAGCAGTGCTCCACTAACACAAGTGCTCAAAGAAAAAACTCCCAGCACCAGTAATTATAAAAAATAATGTCTATGCAACTGTGTTTTTATGGATTTTTTTACACACCGTTGGTGTGTAAAAAAAATCCATAACACACAGTTGCATAGCCATTATTCTTTATATAAATGTGCTGAGCAGCGTTTAATATCAGGTCTTCATGCTATGTTGAAAACTTCTGCTCGTCCTGAAGGTCACCTCCCCATAGTTTTTTTGCATTCCAGGGATGGTCTCACTGCACTCTGAATTTCTCTTTTACTGGGCCATCAGTTTAGAAATCTATCCCCTCTCAGTGGGACCTACAGTATGTGTGGTAATTGTGCTACTTCTTATTTCATGATGTCTGTGGTAATTGTACTGCTTCTTATTTCATGATGTCTATTAATTATAATGCCCAGTTCCATTGCTCTCAATTTACGTACATTGTTTCATGTATATTTTTCCTGCTGTTAGTCTGTAACTCTTCCAGGTTGTGCCTGAAAATAGGCATATGTATTCTTAGTGCATCTTACCTGGTAGCAAAAACTAAATAAATAAATAAATAAATAGTATGACTGTGTTAAAAGGTTGATCTATGAAATTTTCCAGAGCAAAGTGTAATGATTATATTGGATCTGTAACATAAATGTTAAGTATGAAATGTGTGGGAGACACTTTTCCAGTTGTAGTATGTGGAATTGTATTATGCAGAGACCTTTTATATTGAATTTGTATATACAGTACATACATTTTTAAAGCTCCACTGAAAATTACCTTTGGCTCAATGGTTGTATCATCTTATTTGTTAATAATAATAGAAATAATAACTGTGCTGTACAAGGAATTAGATCATTGAGGGAGCTCATGAGGTTATTTGTCTTGAGCCAAGGGGCGAGTGGCAGTACAGACTTTATGAGCTCCCCTCAATGATGTATTTCATGAATATACCACTGTTGCCTAATGTTTATTTCATATAATGGATTTGGATGGCTACTGTAAGTTTTGATTACAACTGCATACATAGGGAATGGGTTTAATGCTAACCAGTTCTATGAAAAATGTTCCATCTACAGTATGTGTTATAAATCAATAAATATTTACAATGATCCATAAATAAGAGTATCAATAACTGAAAACTGTATCGATTGAGCTCTTCTGTGATGTATACAGACTCCAAGCTTTCCTTTAATGAGCTGCTGACACATTATATTTCTTGGGGTAGGCAGCTCATGGCAAGGATCTTCCTACCCCAGGACTTGAATGAGTCATAAATTAAATTTACTAATAACTGGTAATGTAGCATTCTAACCTACATTACATGTGCTAGCCCCCTTTAACATAGTACCTGTCATAAGCACAAGTTACACCTAAAGACCTTGGTTCCATATCAGAACAGCAACTGCAGTAAGGTGACTGGTCAAAACGGTACAGATCCCACATTGGCTACAATGGCACAAAACATCTTTTCTTGCAGGGGGCTTTGTCCCCAGCACAGACACCCTATTATATATTCCAACTCCAGGGGGGCACACCTCGGGGATGGGGGAACCATCAGTTGCTAGAAATGTTGGTGCTGTAATTCAAGTCACATTCTGACCAGTTGCCGTTGTTCAGTCGCCATTTTCCCAGGCTACCAAGACCTCTGCTGCCACCGATAGCTGTAAAATGTTGCCTATAGCTCTGCAGCCCTGTCCCTACTTTGTGTCATTAAAATGTAGTTTTGCAGGCAGGGATGTGGCAGGCAAGCTGACGATAAGGAAGTGAGATTGCAATTACTGTAAGATGGAAAACCACATAACCACTTATTAGAAACATTCAATTTATGGCTCATTTGAGTCCTGGGGCAGGCAGCTCCTTATCAAGAGCTGCCTGCCACTAAGGTGTCAGCTGCTCTTTAAAACAGTAGTGTAATGAAATTCGGAGAAACATTTGACCCTACTGTTTTTCACTATAATATATTCCAGGCATCTTCCAGTCTTATTTGGTTGTCAAATATTCTAGTTCTACCTAAAGTTGAGTATCATATAAATGTTTAAATCATTTTTTTTTTTTTTAGGAAAAAAAGATGGCCACCCCATTTGGCTACAAAATAGCATTGTAGGCCTGGAAAGGGTTGGGATAGAGGAAAAAAAATGAATTGTGCACTGCATTGGAGGTACCTAGAAAAGTAGATTTGACAGGTGTGCCAATATATTTATTTACTGTAGCTGAAACAAGCTTTTTGGGGAGAAGAGTGCTCATTGCACTGCTGTTTTTAACCACAAACTGTTTTTAGCCACCGACCTTTAATCTCAACATGAAATACAATAATTTGTAAGGGTGTTTTGTGTTCCTGATTTAATCATTTCAGTTGCATATTTTTCTTTTTCATAAATTTATACCCCTCCTTTTATATATTCCATATCACATCTGTAAACACTATACTTTTCTAACTGAATGTGCTCATTGGGGACAGTTTTGTACAATTAAGTTTTAAAGTTATCATGTCAAAGTTTTCAGTTTTTGTCCAAGCAGCTAGATTGGTGGTGTTTGATTAGAAATGTGCATGTATATGTATGATTTTTAAAGAGCAATCATTTAGGTGCTGCAGCCCAGAACCAGGACAAACCCTTACAGTACCTGGCTCTGACTCCTATGGTGCATGAATTTCATTTTATATGTGCTCCATTTTAGGAAGGGAAGGGATCGTATTTTGGCTCTGTGGAGCCGAACCACTCTGATTCCTTCCACTTCCTGGTACCTTCTGTGAGCGTGATCCACCCCCTTGCTATGTCATTTTGTGATGTCACTATATGGATAGCGTGGGGGCATGATCCATACACATGAATGGGGTTGTTTTTCAAAGTAAAATTTATGTAGCTTAGATGGCCATTCGGAACAAATCATGGCCACTGTTTAAGTAATAAGTTCCTTGTTAGTTAATTGGTGGCCTTGATTTGTTCCAAATGACCATCTAAATGACCAAAATTTTACTTCGCAAAACAGACCCATTCATGTCTATGGAGCACGCCCCCATGCTATCCATATGGTGACATCACATAACGTGATAGCATGGGGGTGGACTGCAGACTGAAGTTGTACTAGGAAGTGGAAGGGATCGTATCAGCATGGCTCCACGGAGCCAAAATATGATCTCTTTCAATACAAAATCGGGAGTACTAAAAAACAAAATATTAGAAGCATTCAACTTTGGGATTGGTAAGGATTGCCCATGCTTCTTGGGAGGAATTTTAAAAATGATGTGGATAGTTGCTCTTTAAGCCTCTTGTTCCATCATTGCCATTTATATTGCTCCCTGTTTGTACAGGTCCTGTGTTACATTCGATGTCCCAAGCTAGCAGCAGTAAAGCATTGAGAAATGGCATTTTGACTGCTAAATTAAAGTTCCATACTGGGTGAGCAGTGCTTGCAGTTGTGTAACAGGTGCAGAGTTTGAGAATTTGGGAGTAATGTGAATAGGTTTTAGCAATTACTTTCATCAATTTTGTAAAGGGTGTTTTAAGAAATCATTTGAATACTGCTTTAAAATATTGTACTTCAGATCGTAGGTAGCATCCGTAAATGAGGCTTTTTGATTCTCTGTATTTCTCACCTGGTATAATAAATTAAGATGAATTTTAAATACATGAAAGATTGGTTTGTTCAGACAGCTGACCTTTGGTGGAAGATAGCATGAGGAGGGATGTCAGAAGAATTACTGTTACAGTCCACATGGTGTATTATTATTTCAGCAGCGTAGGGAAATAATAGATACAGTATAAACACTGTAAAATAGGCTGTAAGACAAAAGAACCCTGTCCTACCAGGTACTGAAGCACTACAGCCCAAGTTCTCATGTGCAGAGGGTTAAATAAGTGAGACCCATGTGCAGCAGTCACACAGCAAAGATGAAAAGAAGGAGCACACCTAGGGTACAGCATGCTACTGGATTGTTGACTTCCTAACAGATACTTCCAAGTATGATACCCTTCTGCTGTGGCCCTTATGTTACATAGATACATAGATACATAGACAGTGTCGGCAGATAAGGGCCTATGGCCCACCCAGTCTGCCCATTTGAGCTTGTAAGTTCAGTTTATGTTTTCCTAGAAGTCTGTTGTCCCTTACCTCTGACCTCCAGAATTCCTTTATGTCTATCCCATGCATTCTTAAATCCCGTGATTGTTTCAGCCCCCACCACTTCCTCTGGCAGGTTGTTCCACTTGTCCAACACCTGTTCTGTGAAGAAATTCTTCCACTAGGGTTACACTAGGGAAGCTCTTTGTGACAAAGACTATAGAAAGGTCAAGCCTTAAAAATCCAGGCAGATTATTGGCTGAACAGCTGTAAGTGATAGCAACTCCAGCTGCTGCTCAGAAAACAAAGGACAGACCCTCCAGTGGAATGGAGGGGGAGCAGGTCAGTGGTTCAGTCCATTGGCTTGCAGCTCTGGCCATGTGGAAGAGCTGGGAAGGTCCTGAGGGAGTGTCTGAGGCTGTGAGGAGGGTGAGAGGCATTTACTTGGACGAAGTCCCACCTCTCTTCTGAAAAGCCAGGCAGCTGATTGGCTGGATTGCTGTGAATATCAGCAGCTCCAGCTGCTATCCAGGAAACAAAGGTCTGACTTTCTTGCAACAAGGTAGGCCTGTGGATTTTGATACTCAGCTCTCTGGCTGGTTGCTCTGGTTGCACATAATGGTAGGGGAGGTCCTGAAGGAGAAGCTAAGGCTGTGACAAAGGTAAGAGGCCTTTGCTTGGTCAGTGCCCCATTTCTCATCTGAAATTCCAGGCAGTCTATTGGCTGGATGGCTGGGAGTGTCAACAGCTCCCCGAGCAAACAAAGGACAGACTCTCCAGCAGCCAACAGTGTGGATTGAGGTGAATCCAGTCAGCGATTCAGCTACCTGGCTAGTAGCTCCAGCCATGTGGCAGGGCTGGGGAGATTCTGAGGGAATGTCTGAAGCTGTAAGGAGGGTGAGGGACCTTTACCTAGTTAAAATCCCAGCACCCTCCTGAAAATCCAGGCACTCAATTAGCTGGATAGCTGTGAGTGGTAGCAGTTCTGGCTCCAGCCCAGGAAACAATGGGCTGACTCTCAGGTGGGGTGAACAGGGTGCCAGTCAGTGAATCAAACCCCTGGCCTGCAGCTTTGGCTATATGGAAGGGCTGGGAAAATCTTAAGGTCGCATATCAAACTGTGAGGAAGGCTAGAAGCCTTTCTTCTGTTAAAGTACACCTCCTTCACAAATATCCAGGCAGACTATTGGATAGACACCTAACTGCTGCCTAGGAAACAAAGGGCCGAATCTCTGGCAGGAACTGATTGACAACTTGACACCCAAGCTAGTGGTTCTGGCTATGTAGAAGGGTTACGGCAGTCCTGAGAGAGCAAATAAGGCTTTGAGGAGTGCAAGAAGCCTTTACTCAGCTAAAGTCCTGCCTCCATCATGAAGAACCTGCCAGTTGGCTGGACACTCAAGAGTGACAGAAGCTTCAGCTGCAGTCCTCGAAACTAAGAGCTGACTTTCCAGTAGCATGAAGTGTAAGCTGATCAGTGACTCAACCTCCTGATTGGCAGCTGTGGCCAGTTAGAAGGGCTAGGAGGTCTTGAGGGAGCATATGAATAGTAGCAAGCTACTTACAGACCACATCTTCCTGAAACTGTGCCCATATCTCTTGGAGTCATTTATCTGTAATTTGAATTTTTTTTATTGACAACATTCACATACATATTTATCCCCTCTTGAAATTCATTCACTGCTTATGTAGTTATTTTATTTAATGGTAGAGTTACTGCCTTTGGATGAGGCAAAAAAATGGTTATCAAACCATACGCTCAAACTCCATCAATAACCCTAACCCTTTTCTTGACTGATGAGTGCATCTCTCAGGAAGATTATAGACTATGACTCACTAGATTTATTCAAAATAGCAACTGAGATTACATTGTGTGATTAAGCATGACAGGGGTTCAATGCCAGAAAATGCTTAAAAAAGAGGCTGTAAGGTACAGGGCAGTCTTAACAGGCACTAAGGTAAAAGAAGAAACCACATAGGTGTGGAGGCACAGTCTATCGGGACACTTTCTGGAGACTGAGGTGATTATCCATTTTTACTCAGCTCTTTTGGTTGAGGACAGAGATTGCTGGACTCTGAGCCAAACTGGCAAGGGTGCAAAGAACCTTCTGCACCACCCAGGGACCACCAATTCTGCCACCACTCCCCCAGAGGATGCCAAGGCAGATGCAGAGAGGCTGGGCTTTGGTGAGCTCCAGAAACATGGAGAAGTGGAAACAGTACACATTCCTCAACCTGTATCACCATGCAATTCCTGCAACATACAGTCAGGATGTGGTAGCCGGGAGGAGGCACCTGTAGCAGTGGGAGAGAGGAAGTGGGGGGGAAGAGGATGAGACCAGGGAAGTCACTTTCCAAAGACCTGGAATAATCTAGGCAGAGTTAGTCAACAAGTGCCTGGACAAAACCATGCAAAGCTAGTTAATAAGGGACCTTGATGGTCTAACAGGGCCCAAAAGCACTCTGAACTTTAGTAATGAATAATACAAGCAAAAGCCAGGCTGAAGCCAGCTAACTTAACATGATATAAATATCTAAGAAATATTATAGAAGCCTTTCAGCATAACAGTTTTCACACAGTGCATAAAGTTGATCATACAAATGATGCATAGTAGCTTGCAGCCTGGTACCAATGCATTACATAGGGCAACACATTTTAAGCACAGAAGCACTGAGCTTCAAAGCATACTATAAGCTTATAGAAGGAAAATATATTTTACAAGAGAGTCATAAATAACATTCTTCATGAGCTCTAACACTATGCACACTAAACTGCATCACAACACAACACATTTGTTATTATCATTGCAACCATAATATCTAACTGGTGTCTTCCTGAAAGATCCTCCTAGTAGACGATTGCTAGAGCAGCAGAAGATGGAAGGGAGCCAGATGTCATTATCCTCCTGGGGAAAAATGACCTGGCAATGGAGAGCATAGGAGTAATGCAAGGAAATTTCAGGGAGCTAGGGAGGGGCCTCAAGAAGGTGGCATGCATGTTTGCTTTTGCTGAACTGTTACGTGTATATAGCTGAAGGCAGGATAGGACACACCGCACCAGGGCTTTTAACAGTTGTCGAAGGCATGATGCATGGAGGAGGAGGGCTTCAGCTACATTGGGAACTAGAGGCCAACCTGGGAGGATATGGGCCTCTATGGGAGAGATGGAAAGCATGTTTCCTGGAAAAGGACCACAGTCCTTAGTGGGAGGTTTAAATGTTACTTGGATGAGTATTTAAATTAGCTGGAAGGGGGGGGGCTATAAAACCAAGGGAGGCAACAATTATGTTCACTCACTGAGCACATACTATATACAGTACATGCACAGTCAGAGCTCAGTCTGTGGCTGGCCACGGTAGTGAGCATTGGGCAGAGCCAGTCACCGGCTCCTACAGGGTGGTCACTGTGGGGTAGGGGGGTTGGGGGTTCACTAGACCACCAGAACTATGTCAATGCATATTATGGGTGCTAGGGGCTTGGGGGGCACTAGACTACCACAAGAGGGGGTCATGTTATTTATTAATTAATATGGGCAGCATCGAGGAGGGGGGCATTCTATCATTTAACCAACTGGACAGCTTCAGGGATCAGTGGGGTAACTTTTTATTAATGAAATACATGGCAGCATCAGGGATCTGGAGCATTTTAGTATGTAAATGACAGGGGAGCTTTGGGGATTGGGTGGGGGAACATGTTATTAAATAAATACATGGCAGCATCGGGGAGGAGGCATTTTATTATTTAACTAACTGGACAGCTTCGGGGATCGGGTGGGGTAACTTTTTATTAATGAAATGCATGGCAGCATTGGGGATCAGGGATGGAGCATTTTATTATGTAAATGATAGGGCAGCATTGAGGATCGGAATGGGGGTATTTTATTAAGAAAATGTAACCCCTAGGCGGCACTATCTCTAGGGTTACCACCCCTGCCTAGTACTTCTAACAACAGGTTGTGGGGCCTTTGTTGAATATTTTTGTGCCTCCACCCAGAGTAAAGTATGTGGGGGTATCTACCTAACCTGGAATAGCCCTCTGGGAAGCTATATCCACCCACAAACCCAGCTAGTTACCACAAATCGTGAAATGTGGGACGTCCCTTTACAGCACTTAACACACAGTTGGCATTAAACATTAACAATATGCACACACACCTTGCACTTACCACCAGGGTCTGGTCTTCAGCAAATCTCCTCTACAGACAGTGTTAACAAGGCAAGGTAAGCATGCATTTTCAATACTGTAACAGATTTCAGTTTTTCTGAACCAATCAAGAATAAGCCAGTTAAATGTGAAATAGAAAATCAGTTTTATTAAGGGGATATGAACCAGGGTGGGGCATGAATCTAGAAGAATGATTACTTTACTGACTTGATTCAGGTTACTCTGCATGCTTGTACTCTAGTCCCACATTAAACAGTCTGACAAAAACTGGGTACCCAGAATGTTATGCTGGCTGGCCAGAATCAGTGCCCGGGGTTGGCTGGCATTGCAGCTGTTGTTGGGGCCCTTGATGGAAGGAAAAAGCAGTTAAACATGTATGAACAAGACCTTGGTTATTTGTATCCTTGGCTGGTTGGCCTAGTCCTTTGTAACCCTTTAACACACTAGAGCAATCAGATGGTACCACAAAAATTATTTAAAGTTGCAGGGAGCTACCCTGAGTTTACTCACAACACCTGTTGGTAGGAATTTTTCTGTCGAGATGAAGACCTGCTGCAGAATACTGAAGAGCATGGGAAAACTGGGCCTGCACAACTCACCTCCACTTCACAGCCTTTCCCTCCAGGTGGCCACAACCTGTGACTACTTGCTGAACAGGGGCTGGATCCCCAAGCTGGTCTCTTGCTGAGAAAACAGTAACTGATGCAAGGATAGTCGGCTTGGGCTGGGTTTGACGTAAGCCCAAGGCTGGATGAACACTTCTGGCAAAGTTCAGTTTGTTTGCCGGTGAAAACCTCCAGCTGCAGACAGTTTGGTCACTGGCAAAGATAGTCTCCCTGGACAGGAAGCCTTGATCCACAATAACATTCAGCACATTTAAGGAAAACAACATTTACTTCTCTACCTCAATTCGGTTTCAGACCAGTTCACAATTGCAGTCGATTCACTGAGCAAACCTCTCAATCAGCAAAAAGGCAATCTCTCACACAAATCTTGGGCCGAACGCTTCACAGGAGCTC
Organism: Neoceratodus forsteri; assembly: GCA_016271365.2. Classification (NCBI taxonomy): domain Eukaryota; kingdom Metazoa; phylum Chordata; order Ceratodontiformes; family Ceratodontidae; genus Neoceratodus; species Neoceratodus forsteri. Next base: position 25,821,692 of record CM057453.1, read on the forward strand.
CTGTCAGTCCAATATCTTGAGCTGCACTTCTCAGAGTCTTGGGGCTAACTCCCATGTCCATCTCCACTACACTGAAAACAGAATACTTGAACTCTGGGTTTAGAAGGCCAAGCAGAATCCTCTCTGGGCTTGCAGTGGTCAGGCTGGTACTCTTCCTTAGGCCTAGGCTCAGATCCAGCTTTGCTGTAATTTCTCCAGGGTACAGGCTGTCGGGACATGTGAATGAGGTCCCTTACCTTAGCTTGCAGCTCTCTCATGTCTTCCATTGCATCACTGCCTGATCTAGTTTCAGTAACTTGGGCAAAGGCCCCTTTTGCAGCAGACTGACCTTCGCGAGTGCCCTCAGTGTTGGAAGCACAGTTGGCGTGGCTTTTCACCATTTCAGCTATGTTCTGGATGCTGGCTTGCAGTTCTTTTTGTTCTCTCAGCAAGTCACTTATCTGTGGAGAATTGGGGGTAGTATCCTTCTCATTAGGTTTCTCAGCAGTGGGAGTAGTTTGTGCCATGCCAGCATACGAGTCCCAATAATCAACTTCAGTCCCGGCTTCCTGATTTTCCTTCATCAACCAGCAGTAGGCAGGGGGATTGTCCTTGCGATCCTGAAATGTTAAATTAGCATAAGCACACTAGAGTAACAAGCAGACTTGAGAATATGTTCTAGCCTCACTCGGTTCAATTTGCTAGCTGGTATACCACCCCTGTGGTGTGCTCTCTGAAGACCCCTCTCTACTTGAGTCACATAGGCAGACATACGCTCATTCTTCCATTGCTTGGTGGATTTAAACTTCTACATTAAGTCCTCTCCTGACTCAGTACTACCAAACACTCCCTCTAAAGCAGACAGGTATTCATTGGCAGAAGCCTCCGGGTTGGTGGATCTCAGAAATTGGATGGCTTCAAGTGCAGGGCCCCTTAAACTCTCCATGAGTTTCTTTCCCTTCTCACCCTCCGAGCATTGCCACTCTTGGACCAAAGGAGACGCATAGTCCATCCAGTTTTCTAAGTCTTCTTCCCCCTTGGGGGTGGGAACAGTGCCCGAAAACAATCTGAGCCTGGGGTAAGAGTCCAAATTCACAGAAGGTACCACAATGGGGGACACTGCAAGGGGAGATGGCATAGGCAGGGGCGTAGAGGCCAGTGAGGAATTCACTGCAGAAGCCCCCCCAGGACTCTCCATGGCCCTTTTCAAATCCTCAAAGGTCAGTCCCTCAGCTGCTAATAAGTTTTCCCAGCTTCCCTCTCAACCCTTAAACTTTAGATGAACCACAAGGGGAAGGCGCTCCACTATGCATAGTGATAGTCCTCCATCCGGCCTGGGATCCCTCAGGTATAATAATAGGGGGCACAGCCTCTGGGTCTATGGGAACACTACATTCAATAAGAGCTACTATTGCCTGAGCAAACAGATAAGCATTTCGCCCTCATACAGTGATTTTCCCAGACACTTAACTTTGCTCACTGCCTCCTCAATAGTAGTTTTAGTGGTACCTAATGGGATATCCAATAACATTAAAGCATGGTGGGGATTAACTTCTTCTGCCTCACTCCAGCCCAACAGGTGGTGCACACCCATTTTGTGAGGGAGAATTTCAAGTTTAGACTAAGCAAGGTTCTCCATTTCAGTTTTGGTGCTAAACTAACAGTTAACTGCAATTTTGTATTTTGGCCACTGGGGGGGTGCTAATCCCAGTGGTGCCTCCAAGATGTAACCCCTAGGTGGCACTGTCTCTAGGGTTACTACTTCTGCCTGTATGTCTAACAGCAGGTTGAGGGGCCTGGGTTCAATATTTTGATGCCTTCACCCAGAGTAAAGTATGTGGGGTATCTACCTAACCTGGAATAGCCCTGTGGAAAGCTATATCCACCCACAAACCCATCTAGTGACCACAAACCTTGTAATGTGGGACAACCGTTTACAGCGATTAACATACAGTTGGCATTAAACATTAACAATATGCACACACCTCTTGCACTTACCACCAGGGTATGGTCTTCAGCAAATCCCCTGTAGAGACAGCGTTAACAAGGCAAGGTAAGCATGCACTTTCAATACTGTAACAGGTTTCAGTGATTCTAAACCAATTAAGAATATGCTCATAAGCCAGTTAAACATGAAACAGCAAATCAGTTTTGTTAAGGGGACATGAACAAGGGTGGGGTGTGAATCTAGAAGAATGATTACTTTACTGATTTGATTCAGGTTACTCTGCATGCATGTACTGTAGTCTTACAGTAAAACAGTCTGACAACAACTGGGTACCCAGAATGTTATGCTGGCTGGCCAGAATTGGTGCCTGGGGTTGGCCGGCATAGCAGCTGTTGTTGGGGCCTTTGATGGAAAGAAAAAGCAGTTAATCATGCATGAACAAGACCTTGGTTATTTGTATCCTCAGCTGGTTGGCTTAGTCCTTTGTAACCCTTTAACACACTAGAGTAATCGGATGGTACCACAAAAATGATTTAAAGAAAAGTTACAGGGAGCTACCCTGAGTTTACTCACAACACCTGTTGGTAGGAATTTGCCTGGCGATATGAAGACCTGCTGCCGAATACTGAAGAGCATGGGGAAACTGGGCCTGCACGACTCATGTCTGCTTCATGGCCTTTCCCTCCAGGTGGTCACAACCTGCAATTACTTGCTGCACAGGGGCTGGATCTCCAAGCTGGTCTCTCACTGAGAAAACAGTAACTGATGCAAGGATAGTCTTCTTGGGCCAGGTTTGGCATAAGCCCAAGGCTGGATGAACACTTCTGGCAAAGTTCACTTTGTTTGCTGGTGAAAACCTCCAGCAGGCAGATAGTTTAGTCACTGGCAAAGATAGGCTCCCTTCTGGCAATCAGGAATCCCTGAACAGTAAGCCTTGATCCACCATAAACATTCAGCACATTTAAGGAAAACAACATTTACGTCTCTACCTCTCAATTCGGTTTCAGGCCAGTTCGCAATTGCGGGCGATTCACTGAGCAAACCTCTCAATCAGCAAAAAGGCAGTCTCTCACACATGGGCCGAATGCTTCACAGGAGCTCCTCTCAGTCCAATATCTTGAGCTGCACTTCTCAGAGTCTTGGGGCTAACTCACATAGTTTAAGATTACTTTTGGATTAGTCCATTTTACTGCTAACAGGCAGTCCCTGCCAATTCCCCTCAGCTCCTTTCCTGGAGCTGCTTCACGATGGCTCAAGCTGCTCACTCTCTCAGCTCTAACAGCAACTGCCCCCTTTCTTCTAACAGTTCTTGAACTAGTCCAGTTTTCCTGAATTCTGTCTGGCTAGGGGAGCTGTCAATCACAGTTCTAGTGCTCCCATTTGTCAGTTTAGGCACCAGCCTTTAAAACTACAAGAACTACAGCTTTTTCCCATGAGGCACCTGAACTACGGATCCCTCAAGGTCCCCTGTGTCCCAATTGGTCCAAATTCCTGAAAGTCCTGGACCAAACATGGTGGCTCCCATTTGAAAAGGATAAGCTGCAAGAAGGCAGATTTGAAGCACTCGGACCCAGCCCGGACCATTTACTGTATACACACTGGCCAATGTCTTAAAGGGACAGGTGCAGAGGCACATCATGGCACTCTTACACAGATAAACCAGATTTAAAAATAACCATGGATTTATTATCTCTGCAGGACGTCTGCCTGGCAGTGGGCAGTGATGGAGCTCTGGGAGACACTTAAGGTAAGCCCCAAATTGGTGGGGGGGGGCTACATAAATGACGGCCACTATACCACCAGGGCGGGGTCTTGCATTGATTTAACAGGAGATTGGGAAACAACACTTTGCCACACATTGTACAACTGTCCCAGAGGGACATATTCTAAGTACCCTTAGACCAGCCCTGGCTGGTCTACAGGTACTTAGAATTCTTTCCCTGGAACAGTTTTGTGAATTACATTTTAGGGAATGTAGCAGTTTGTGTCTGCCGCATGCCCCCTTGCACAATGCCACAGCCTGTTTAGTGGCGCAAGGCTGGTGCAAGCCCTCTTTGGCACGTGCCTGCGTTTGACACAGGCTGCGTTACAGAACAGCTCATGATGCAATGTTTGATGAAAGGTGCCTCTTGTGTCAAACATGTTTGACACAGGCACCTTGCAACATTTTCAGGGCTTTGTGAATTGGGCCCCCAGTGTTTAAAAGAAATCTAAATAAGAGCTAATGGTCATCTACTGGATGTAAATGTATGACTGTTATCTAAATTGTGTGTCATAGAATTAATTTACATTGGGGCCTATTCACAAAAGTGTGGGACTTACATGGGAATATAACGTAAGGGGGGCGTGCAGCTGCATGCTGTGTAGACACCAACGAACACGTGGTATGCACCAACAGATGCACAAAGTGTCCAATAGGTGGGGGTGGAGAACAGAGAGATGAACAGCAATGTGCAGGGGTGGGCCAGAGGATGTGCAGGAGCAGGGGCATGCCCCTTGACCCTGCCATATATGGTGGTGTGGAACAGCTGCATAGGTGGCATAACGCATTGAGTGGATGTATGATGGAGGCAAAAGACATGCAGACAAACTGGGACCCAGATCAGTGGGTGGCTGCCATGCCACTACCTCCCATATCGGCCACAGAGCCTGGCAGACAAGCCAACGGGGGAAGGAGGCAGCCACGGTATGCCAAATTCAGCAGTGCACAAGTGGCCATGCTGGTAACCGACATTCACCAGCACTATGACGGCAGACATTCCTTGTCAACCCCTGTGAAGACCAAGGCATGACTCTGGCTGGAACCCCAGGCATCAATCAACCCCGTAGGACTGAAGGCCTGTACACTCGCCGCGATCAAGCACAAATATATGGCAGTATAGCCTAGAGGATAGAGTACAAGTATGGGGCTGGCAGTATAGCCTAGAGGTTAGAGTAATGAGCTGTGAATGCACTTTGTACATCCAGCAGACCTGAGTTTGATTCCCACAACCTCCACTTGCATATTGTGTGACTCTGAGCAAGTCACTTAACCCCCTGGTGATCCCAGGTTGCCCCTGAAAACAGGCACTTGTGCCTAGTGGGCCTTACCCAGTTACCAAAGACTAAAATAAAAATAAAATAAATAAATAAAACAAGTGTCAGGACCTCCAGTCATAGGTCAAGAAAAAGCTGAGTCGGGCACACCAGTCACAGGGTGCCACAGGCAGTGGACCACCCCTGCCTGTACCTCCAATGAAACCAGTTGAGAAACTAGTGGTGGACACCATTAGTGACATCCTGAGGGACAAGGAGCCAGATGGACTTGACAGCATGAGAGGTGAGCGGCACGAACATGGGCACACACCACACCACCCACCCACACCACACTCAGAGCATACTGACCAACTGCACTTCTCTCCCCAAAGTGCAGGACAATGACAGCCCCAGAGAGGGGCCATCAGGCCACTGCAGAGGGACAATGCAGATGGCTCCAGTGGAAGGTAAGGAACGGGAAGGCCGCTGTGCCAGGTGCCTTGGTACCACCACCTGTGCCGATAGTGATGGCAGTATTTTACCCCCCAACGGGTTGCATGCAGCAGGACACACAAGCATTGCAGGAGGATGCCACACAGTTGCCAGCACACATCAACACCAGCCAGGAGTGGACATGCAGTGGAGCCATGCACACGTGCCACAGGAGACCGCTGGCGCAGAGGACAAAGCATCACAGACCCTCCCCCACAAGGACAGCCAGACACTGGAGGGCACAGTGGCAGAGGGACAGCGCACACCACCAGCAGTGGGATGCAGCTCCAACAGACCAGGACCCCGGAACACCAACACAGCCCCCCTGTGAGGACCCTGACACATAGGGCTCCCCTGCAATGGCTCTGGATGATGAACCAGAGTTGTCGGCTGGGTCACCGGATGCCAGACATGCACACCAGATGCCACCCAGTGCCCTGCTGCATATCTACTAGCCTGACCTGCGTAGGCTAGAGTGTGACCATCTGCAGGCCACCAGGGAGAACACACAGGTCCTGGAGTGGCTCATGGAGGTGGTGGCAGGTGCCGTACATGCCCGGGAGAGGTTGGCTACCAATGTAGCTGTAGGTGTCCATGCCTAGGAGAGGCTGGCAGATGAGGTTGCTGCAGGTGTCCATGCCCAGGAGAGGGTAGCTGATGTGCTGGTGGCCATTGCTGCACACATGGCTGCTGGACAGCCGCAGGCACAAACACCTGCACCCCTGGTGGACAATGTGAAGGGTCAACCTCCATCGGCACTGAGTGCCCCTAGGCCTGCATGTGCTGCCCGACTCACAGGCACGGCAGCCCATGCCAGCACTGCACCCACTGTACAGCATAGGGAGGTACCCCCCCTGTATGCGGTGCTCATGGCATGCCATGTAGCCACCGGTGGCAGCAACACCACAGGGCAAGACACATCACACCGGCACAGGTGCAAAGGGACGTCCCTGTGGTGGCCGCAGTGTATAGGCTGGGTAGGCACGGCCACAATGAGTCACAGAGACACTGGCAGCACACACACCCAACAGAATGCATCCCAGGATGCAAGCGCCAAGAACCACAAGTTGCAGTGTGCACACACATGTGGCACAGGCACAGCAGCACCCATGTAATACACCACACACGCATGTCTGTGCCACTGCAGCATGCATTGAAGGGCACATAAGCACCCCACAAGGGCCATGCATTGACTGGTATGGGACACAGTGGGCAGGCACATGGCAAGCCAGACACACATGGCCACATGTGTGCTCAGCATGGCGGTGTCATCATCGCACACATGGTACCATACCCTACTGGCCAAAGGTGCCATGTGCCACGTGGTAACATACAGCATGGGCCACCATGCAGTCCACCACAGGGGAACCCTGGAGGCACCAGCACCAACCACCTGTGGCCTGGGACGCTGCAGGCCATGGGGCATGTGGGGGTGTGGAGGCATGTCAGAAGCACTGGTGGCTGCTCATCAGGGGTGCAGGGAGTCTATGGCACATGCAGATGTTGTACAGCATGGCACAGGCAGTGAACACTCTGCATGCCATGCCCAGTTTCAACATCATCATGCCACTGCTGTGGTCCAGGCAGTGGAACCACATCTTCAGGAGGCCAATGGTATGCTCCATGATGTTGCTTGCTCTTGTGTGGGCCTGATTGTAGGCCTCCTCCACAGGGTGCTGTGGTGCCAGGTATGGTGTCAGAAGTTATGTTCGCAGTGGATAGCTGCTATCCCCTGTGGAGGTGACAGTAAGATGCATTAGTACTGTGCCACTGCCACACAGTGTCTAATCATGCAGTGAGAGCCGTGGTATGTGCTCACCTCTGTTCCAACCATACCCCTCGGATGTGTGGCTAGATGCCGCTTGAGCTCCCAGTTGCTGAATATGTAGGCATCGTGGCATGCCCCAGGAAACATCGCACACACATTCATCAAGATCCCATTGGCATCACAAACAACCTGGCAATTCACACTGTGGTACCCTTTCCAATTGCGGTATGCCTCCTCATTCACCGCCGGTGTCAGGATTGGCATATGCATACAGTTAATGGCCCCCACCATGTATGGCATGCCATATAGATCATGGAATGCCCCATTTGCCAACCTGATGTCCCCCTGCATTGTGGGGAACCATATGTGGCGAGCCAGGTGGGGTAACAGAGCATCCATCACCTGGTACAGTGACTGGGACACTGACCACTGGCTCACACCTGTCACGTCCCCCATGACCCTCTACAACATGCCCGTGGCATAGTACTGCAGGGCACAGAGGACCTTGGTCTCCATGAACATAGCCATGGACTGCTGTGTGCGTGGCTTGACATGGTCCTTGACAAGTCCACATATGTACTGCAGTGTGGCATGGTCAATACGGTACCACAGCAGGCATTCAGTGTCCCACAGAGTGTCTTCCTCCAGCCTGCACCGGAACACGCATGGCCATCTGTGATGATGGCAGGTATGGTGCCGCACAATGGTGTCCTCAGTGAGGACTATGTTCAGCAAAGCTCCAGGGCACATGGTATCCAGGTGCTCACCACCACTGTGTGCGGTCAGCACTCACCACCTCAATGCAGGCTGGTGGTGTGAGGTGCAGGGTGGCCCACATGCCACATGCCCTTTAAGGGGTATGTACAGCACATGTGGTGAGGGTGTGCCATGTGAACTGCTGTGGTGATGTCAGGCGTGTACCCAGATGCCACACTCACAGCAGCGACAATGGCGGTGGTGGGCAGTAGTGTCAGCAGCAGTGGCGGTAGGTGCTGCCTACCTAGGTGCCTGATTTGTGTATCTATGATCTGTTACCAGGACCAGTTGCCAGTAGGGGTGATATGGGAGGTGATGGAGAGGCAGCAGGTGAGTGTAGTGGCATGCATGTGTGTGGGTGGGTAGGGGACTGTTAGTGGATACGAGACTAATATGTTGCACTGTGTGTTCCAGGTGACAAGAGGCAGACCGGCGTGCATGGTCCTGTAGCAGGTGGATCTGGAGCTGGGGGAGCATGGGCCAGGCCCCCAGGAGATGTCTCCTGATGGATATTCCCCCTGTACTTTACCCTGTGGCAGTCCACGAAGGACATGGTCTACCATGACAACATCGGCGATCTGTGGGACATCCGTCAGCCATCCAAGGTTGGTGCTAGCCATGTTCCAGGGGTGTGTGTGTGTGTGTGTGTGTGTGTGCGTGCATGCATGCTGTTCACCCATGTGGCCCCCCAGTTACTGATGGCTGTCGCCCTGTGTGTTTTTATCATTGCAGTGGTACCAGGGTTCAGTGAGGAGGATCATCCTGGAGGAGAGGCCCTTCACCAGCACTACCCCACCATCTCTGTCATCCACCTCCAAGTCTGGGGAGTCTGATTGAATGACCCTGCATCCACATTGTGAAAAGTGTTCCTGCTTGGTGTACTGTTTTGTTCTGTGCCATACCATACCGTATTCCCTGCCCTTACCCTGCCCTACTGTTTAATAAACACTGGGTTGTTCAGCAGCCTCTGGGTGTGCATCTGTAATTCACCCTGCCACTGTGCTGCTTGGGCAGCCTAGGTTTGCATGGTGTGCTGTCTGTTGCAGACCCTTTGAGTGGTGTCTGTGTCTTCTCACTATGGCATGCAGCCCATGCCCCAGGTGCGCCAGGCCCATTGACCTGTGTACGGGTGGTTCACATTCGGCGGCCATGGGCCTGTGTTCCCGTTTGTGCTGGGGCATGTTGTGCTGTGCTTTGCAAGTTTCACCATGGCTTCTGTGTGTGTGTCTGGGTGTTGCAGGTTGTGGTGTGGGTCACTTTTGTGCCCTGTTGCTCACTGTGCCTCCATGCACATGGGCAGTACATGTGCTGCTGGCTGATGGCCATCACATTGTCCTGTGCTGGGGGACATCCTCATTGGCATGGCATCCCATTGTGGGCCACCTCTGTGTCACCCTTTGCTAGCCAGCGGTGCAGTTGTTCCACACCTGCCATTTACGTCTGCCTTGTGGTCACGTAGGCAAGCCGCTGTGGCAGTACACGGCTTACATTTGTGCACGGCTTCATGCATGCGCATACATCATGCAGCGAAGGTGGTCTACACTGCCACGTCCCTCCATGCCTGCAGACCCCATGGGGTGCACAGGTTCATGGGGTGGGCCTCTGTGCACCGCTATGCCCGTTACATGCGTGCCTTGCAGACATGCCTTTTGTGTGTGTCCTGCTGTGCACCATGCATGCACATCATGCATAGCCCTACGCACACATTGTGAATAGGTCCCATAGCTTTCTGTTTTATGCATTTAATTTTTACTTATAGGCCCAGATATTCAAACTGCGCCACAAAAGTGCGCAACAGCAGGAGCAAGCGCAAGTCCACTGCGCCCATGCACAATACGCGCGATATTCAAACACTGCACAGGCCAAGATGCACCTGCGGCACATGACTGAATATCGCGCCAACTGCACCATAACGCAACAAGGGATGTGCAGTGGTGCAGGTCAGATGCGCAATAGCAAAACCAGGGACACCTAGTGGAGCAGGGCAGCAGCGCAACAGCACAACCAGGGATGCGCAGAGACAGGATGCAGGGGCCCACCACCCATGGTAGGGATGGCAGAGGAGCACTCAGCAGAACAGACATTCCCCCCCCCACACCCCATGCACCACACAACTGGAGGAGAGCAGGAAGAACCAATGGCCCAGGGACACCAGCAAGAAACCCATCGCAGTGGCACGGTGCACCAGCACACCCCCTTGCAAGCTGGGACCGTCACACATGGATGCCCGCCACCCCATGCCTCACCAACCCACCAATGCAGAGCACACCCTGCACCATGATCCCCATACACCCTGCCCAGGAGTAGGGCCTAACAGTGCAGAACACCCCAAGCATGCAACCACCCCCACTGTGACAATACAACCCTGTGCACCACAGAACCATGCAAGGCAGCCCCACCATGAGCACCCAACAGTGGGAAGCAGCAGCAGACAGCGAAGCAACGGCTGCAGACACAGTGCCACCACACATGTCCCCCCCCAGGTAAAGCTGAGAGGCTGACTATGTGTCAGCACACGAGGTACCACACACATGATAGGGCATTCCCCGGAACCCACCACCAGTGTCAAAGCACCCTGCCCACCCTCCTAAGGACGCATCCTGTCCCTGCACTGGCCACAACAGCCAGTGCAGACACCCACAGTGTTGCATGGAAGCATGCACCACACAGAATGCAACACAGTGCACAGACAAACAACCACCCATACCCAAGGGCACACCAACACAGGGACACAGTAGCAGGTCAACCAAGCCCCCCGGCATGTGACCACGGCAGCCGTGTACACACAGCCAGAACCTCTCCACGGCACAGGTGTGGCAGCAACCCTGTGCAAGCACCACGACATTGTACACCACCAGCATGCAGCTGAACCACAAGTGACAGACAGTGGAGCACATCCCCTGCAACAGGCACAGGTGACAGCATCGAGGTGGGACAACAACAGTGGATGCAACAGTGCCACCCAAGGCAGACGTTGTACCACACCAGTGACAGGAGGCAACACGGCATTGTGCCAGGTACAGGAGTTGTCCAGCATGGACAGCCACCACTGACATGCCAGCAGACTGTGCATAGCACAGACATGCAAGGGTGTCAGCTGCACAGGCCATGGACGGTCTAACAGGGGTGCCATGGACACAGCACATGCACCGTGTACCACTGCACACAACCATCCATTGCACAGGGAACAACACACAAACCACAGACAGTGATTGAGAGCTACGCCCACACCACACTTGCCTCCCCTACGGACACACACACACACACCCCATGATAGCACCACCCCCGACACCATGCACACCACTGCAGCTGAGCACCATTAGCCCACTGCAAATCAGAGACCACAACAGTAGGCATAACTAAACAAATGTATTATAAAAGTGGTAAAAAACTATGTACAAATATAAACATGTGAAAGGGGTGAGGGACACAAACAGGGTGGAGGTGGGTAAGAGGCAGGGGTGAACAAATGGGAGAGGGAAGGAGGGGTGTAAGGGTGGCTCCATGGGGCATTCCAAGATGCAACCTCAGTCCATCTTCAGCGGGAGACCCTCTCCCTGCTCCTGTGGCACCTCCTGTTATGATGACGCCTCACACTGTGGCGCTCCAGCCTTTCGAGGATGGCCAGAGAGACCCTGGCTACCTGCAACTGCTCCTGCAGTGCACGCTCCACATGTACCAGCCGCCGTCCACCTAGGACAAGAGAGCAGAGTCAATAGGCGTGAATGCACAGCCCCCTGCAGCCCACCCATTGTGCATGGCATACAGCCATGGGACACACCCCTGTGATGGTGTGCGACCACCCACAGTGATCATGTCCACAAGACCTGCCCACCCAGGTGCACACAGCCATGTGGACCACTGCACACACCCACCACCCAAGTCCCGAACAGCACCACCATGGCTGTACAGTGACATGGCTTTGCGGTGCGAAGGCAGTGGCACAGCCACGTACCCGTTGCATGCTTGGACCACCATTGATGCACTCCCAGACATGCAGTGCCACTGGACATTGCTGACTGTACCATGTTGCGTGCATGGCAGTGGTGTCAATGGATGGTGGCCATGCCCCACCGCCCACCCTGCTACACAGCATGCACAAAAAATCCTGGATGTAAGGCACTCACAATCATCAGGCTGGTCCCAGCACTGGGCTGGTATGGGTGCTCTGGCATCTTGATGTTCCACATGCCGCAGCTGCCCCTTCCTGGAATGCCGGTGCTCCTCAGGGCCTAGGGTGCAAACATGGAGAGAGGAACATCAGTACAATCCGGTAGCAAAGGCCCCCCGCCCCTGGGTGTATGTGATCCCACACAGCCATACCCATCTGCCCCCCACCCCATACCACCACCACCACCACCACGGCCCACACTGGACGGACCCACCCCCTGTGTGATGGACACATGCCCACCGCGATACCCATATGGACGTAACCAGTGTGTGCATAAGGCACCTACCTGACCGTGGAACCGCGCCCCTCCTGGCACATGCCCGCAGGTGGGCGAGCCTGTCCGGGTCCCTCTGCTGGAGGTCCCCATACTGGTGCCTGCACTGCTCTGCTGTGTGCTGAATGCCCATTGCCTCCTCCAGGGCCACCGACACCTCCTCCCACACGGCACTCCTGGCCCTGTCCAGGGGTGCCTCCCCAAAGAGAGCAGCAGCATGGGGCTCAACCAGGGATGCCAGGTTAGCCAGTTCGACCTGGCTCCAGATTGGTGCCCGTCTCCATGCCATCTTCCAAGCATTGAGTATCAAAATGGTGCTCCATAGCGCAGGTCCGCCACGTGCGGATGCTGCGCGGTACTGCGCTGCCATTCCCCATCATGCTGTCACCGAACAGCGTGAAAGAGGTGCACCCATGTGGAAGCATGGTGCCTAGGGGGCAAAGGTCAGCACAGGATCAGGGGTTCCTCGTGCATGGACCGCTACAGCGCGATTGGTACTCACCATGTGTGGCACAGTAAGGTGCCTGTGTGGCACTTCCTGTAGCGGCCTACCACGCTGTCACACCACGGCGTCTACGGTGCCCCAGTGCAAGAGCGCCATACATGTGAACAATGCACTAGCATCACTGGCACAGTGGTGGACGTGCCCTGCGCTGCCTCCCATGCTCAGCACATCAGCAGTGTGGCAGGCGTTAGCGTCAGCACCCTGAGCATGCACCGTTCGGTGTCTACTGCACACGTGACAGAGCTGCGCCCTTGCCTGAGCACTTTCAACACAATTGCGCAAGGCGCAACAGTGCGATATTCAGCCAGCATATGCAAATCAGCTCATCAGTGATTCAATGGCGCAGCTACTGCATTAGTATCCACTTAAAATTGAGCCTCGCCTCATTTGCATGCGTTGCACTATATAAATGTGACATGGGGCTCCAGAGGCCATAGTCTGGTATTGCAGTCTATTGTGGTGAGTTGCATGCTGTTTGCCAGTGTGGACTGTGGTGTGTGGGAGATGCATGGGACTGCACAGTCAGAGGTAATACCTGTCATTCCCACAGGGTCAATGATGACCGAACGTGAGGTGGAGGAGGAGAAACAGAGATGTGGGAGATGGAGGAGGCCCAACTTTACCAAAGCAGAATCAGAAGCCCTGTTTGAGGCCTACCTTGACCAGGAACCATTGCTCAGCGGACAGCGGGGAACACCACAGACCCGTGCTGCGGCTTGGGGTGAGGCAGCGCGTGCCATCAACCAGCATGGCAGCCACCAGCAGTTCATGCAGGAGTGCAAGAAGAAGGTGGGCAGGGACAGGAGGATTAAAGATAAGGTGGCTGCCATCAGGGCAGCATGGGCTGCGACTGGTGGGGGACAGCCGGCTGTGCAACGCCTGACACCACAGGAAGAGCGGGTTGCTGGCAGCATGCGGTGTTATGCCCTCGTGGGTGTTCCAGGTGGTGGCTTCCAGATGGGTGGTAGCCCGTCACTGCATGGTAGGTCCTGATCTGTCACTGTGGGGAGGGGGGAAATGCCACAGGGTAGGGCAGATACATTAATGCTACTGTGTTCCCTTACACCTCCTGAGCATCTACATGGGTCAGCGGTGGTGGGCTTGTTCACTGAGAGCGATACCCTGGACACAGAGGAGGGCCCATCCACCTCCACAGGTGTCCAAGGGTCAGGACGACAGTGGGCCCGCCTGGCTGTCTGGACTGATGGTGGAGCTGGTGCAGAGGAGGCCCTGCCCATGTCCCAGCGTGACAGTGTCCATGGATGCCAGCATGCTGAGACTCGGACTGGTGCCGTATCTATCACTGATGATGATGGAGCTCACATCATGGACAGTGATACGTGTGGGCTGCAGGATGGCCACACAGCAGGTAACAGCACGGGCATAGCCATGGGTGGTGCCACCGTGGAGGCCTGTGTGACATCACAGTCCCAGCCTGTGCCTGTCTGCACCAGTGGGGCAGCACTGGTGTGCGTCCAGGACAGTGGGGCTGTTGCGGCCGCTGCAGCGGCACCGTTGAGCCCTGAAGAGCGGCGGCCAGAGGGGCAGTGCCAGCAGTCAGCCAATGGCAACTGGGGGGAAAGTGTCGGGGGTGGCATCAGTGCACCACCTGTGGACATGCCCAGGCATGGCCCTGATGTGCAGAGCCCAACCTCAAGGGGTGCTGCCCAACATGGCTGCGAACACCATGAGGGACAGTATGCTGATCAGGCGGATGACCTCTTAGATAAGCACATCCGCATACTCCGTGAATCAGTGGATCAGCAGTTGTGGCTTGTGACGGCAGTGGATGCACTCAGTGAGGACCTGGATCAGGCAGAGGAGTGGCGCAGCAGGGACACTGGTCTGCTCCTGGCAGGGATGGACCGGCTGCGGGAGGATGTGACTGCCACCATTGACAGGCAGACACAGGCATTCACAGCTGTCATGGCCACAATGAGCACACAGTTATTTGCCCATGCACCGCAGACACCGCTCAGTGTCATGTCCACCCCCCATTCCTGGTGTCATGCAACACCCTCCTTGTCAATACTGGGTTCAGCTGTGGGCATCCCTAGCACGCCTGGCACAGGCATGTTCGGTGAGCTGCAGACCCCTGCTCGAGAACCGTCACGTTCCCACAGCAGCACCCCTGGAGGACCATCGTTGCCACCCCATGAGGCCAATGGTCAGTCTGTCACAGCTGGCGGATCTCGGCAGGGCCGCCCATGCATTCATAGCGGCCGTGGCACTGTGTCACGTGACTGACCTGTCTCCCACCATGGCTACTGTCTGACGCTGAAAACAATTAAATAGCACACTCAAAACCTTTGCATTGCTCAAAATGCAATTCACATTTCTGGAGAAGGGTGCTGCTGTTGTGTGGCATCCAGTGCACCTCCCCCCAAAGAAACATGGCATATATTCAACATTCAAACATTTTAACTGCCTAATGGCTTTTCTTACTTTAAACTCCATGTAAAAAGGGGGTTCTCTTAGTTTTCAGATTGGAATTCCAAAGTGAGCAAGCTATACCACCCCTTCATGGTGGGACCCTTTCGGTATAGTCCCTACACTAGCTTCTCAGCTCTGAAATGCCTGCAGTGGCTATTCATAAATATAGAGTGCTGCCTAAATTGGCTTAAATCACATGGCCTTATTGGCTCCTTAAATTGATTCCACCCAGGAATTTCCAAAAGTGGTGGCAGGGAGCATGCTAAAGGGAGTACCACAACTACCAAAACTCTAAAAACAACCAAATAGCACACTCAAAACCTTTGCATTGCTCAAAATGCAATTCACATTTCTGGAGAAGGGTGCTGCTGGTGTGTGGCATCCAGTGCCCCCCCCCCCAAAGAAACATGGCATATATTCAATATTCAAACACTTTAACTGCCTAATGGCTTTTCTTACTATACCACTGTGGAGTGGTGGTATAGCTTGCTCACTTTGGAATTCCAATCTGAAAACTAAGAGGACCCCCTTTTTTACATGAAGTTTAAAGTAAGTAGAGCCAGTGGCCATGTAACTGTTTAAATATTAAAATGTACCATGTTTGGGGGGGGGGGTTGTGCACTGGTATTCTGTTTTTAACAGCTGTTGTTTACCACAACAGAGTAGCACCCCCTAGCAGAAATGTGAATTACATTTGTGGGCAATGCAGAGTGGAGCATGTTGATTTGGGGAAGGTGTGGCACCCCTTACAACATGCTCCCTTCCACCACCTGTAAATGTTCCTGGGTGGAAGAACCTTATTTAAGGAGCCAATTAGGCCATGTATTGTAGGCCATTTCAGGCAGCACTCTATATTTGTGAGTAGCTACTGCAGGCATTTCAGAGCTATTAAGCTAGTGTAGGGACTATACCGAAAGGGTCCCATGGTGGAGTGGTGGTATAGCTTGCTCACTTTGGAATTCCAATCTGAAAACTAAGAGGACCCCCTCTTTTACATGAAGTTTAAAGTAAGTAGAGCCAGTGGCCATGTAATTGTTTAAATATTAAAATGTGCCATTTTGAGGTTGTGCACTGGTATTCTGTTTTAACTACTGTCTGATGCTGCCCTGTGTGCAGTGTGTTGTTCAACATGCAATGCATGGGTGAGGTACCAGCCCTGCACACACACACACACACACACACACACACACACACACACGTTTCCATGTGCACTCCCAGCTGCTGGCCGCTGTGGTGTGCATGATGTTTGCATTGTGCTGTACACCAATGTGCAATGGTGCCTAGCATCTGAGACACACACAATGACAGGCACTGGCTTGGTGGTCTGTGGACGTGTGTGTGCTAGGTGGCAGTTGGGGTCGGCATGCCTCCTACCCTTTGTGCATGTCTTGTGGTGTGTGTGTGTGTGTGTGTGTGTGTGTGTGTGTGTGTGTGACCGCTTGCCATGTTAGGCCATGCCCATCCCTGACGGCGTCTGCGGTTCCACGCTCAGCCAATTCCCTTTACGACATGCGCCTCTGGGGTTTGTCCATGTGTGTTTGTGGGTTGTGCACTTGCCATTGGTGGTTGCACATGGCCCATGACTTACCTGGGTTGGTTGAAGTGCTCCTCTGTGATGGTGTCCCGGTGCAGCTGCGGCATCCGGATCAGTTGGGGGTCCCTTCGACCAAGGGGGGCTGCCCATCACCATTTGCACC
Source organism: Neoceratodus forsteri (assembly GCA_016271365.2). Classification (NCBI taxonomy): domain Eukaryota; kingdom Metazoa; phylum Chordata; order Ceratodontiformes; family Ceratodontidae; genus Neoceratodus; species Neoceratodus forsteri. The sequence goes on from CM057453.1 coordinate 25,838,730, forward strand.
AGTGTCCTCATCATCCCCATCGCTGTCTCCCTCTTCGACCTCTACAGCTATCCCACAGTCATTGGCCATATTGTGCAGGATGCAACAGGCCAGGAATAGCCTGCAGACCTTCGAGGGGCTGTACTGTAGGGCACCGCCAGACGTGTCCAGGCAATGGAAAAGTGCCTTCAGCATCCCGAACACCTGCTCTATGACATTGCGTGTGGTGGCATGTGCCTCATTGTACCATTGCTGCAATGGGGTCATGGGCCTCCGGTGTGGTGTGAGCAGCCAGGGATGGAGTGAATATCCACTGTCGCCTGTGTGTAGAGGGTGGACATTAGTTTGGTGATCAGCGTTGCCCTGCCATGGGCCATCTAGGCCAGTACCTATGTCACCTCTGACTATGCCCCTCCCAAGATCCATGTCTTTCTGCGTGATTTGCATACTCACCCACTAGGTGGCCAGTGGGGATGTCCCCACTCTCGAACCTGTGGCACAGTGCAGACTGGTGCCAGATAAAGGCATCATGTGCTCCCCCAGGGTGCGTGGCACAGACATTGGTTATGCGCCCCCTAGCATCACACACCACCTGGCAGTTGATGCTGGCATAGCCCTTCCAATTAATGTAAGCAGCACCTTCCAGGCCAGGTGGTGTGTGGATGGCCACATGGGTGCAGTCAATGGCCCCGAGCACGCCAGGCATACTTGCTACCCTGTGGAACTCTTGTATGTGTGCTGTGTGCTCCACCTGTGTGCTGAGGAAATGGATGTACTCTGCAGCATGTGGCAGCAGTGCGCTGAGGAATTGTGTGAGTAGGCATGACATGGCCAACTGGGTTATGCCTGTTGTGTCCCCTGTTGGTCTCTGGAAGGTGCCCGTGGTGAGCAGGCACATGACAGCTGTCACCTTTGTCTCCACTGACAGAGCATGGCTCTATTGTGTGGGTGCCTGCATCTCATCACTGCACAGCTCACAGAGCCGCTTCAGGATCGCCCAGTTCAGGTAATACCAGCCCACTATCTTGGTGTCACTGTACAGCTCGAAGCTGGTGCGGGCTCAGTACTGCCTGTTGGGGGCATACCACTGACGGGCCCTTTCATGGCCGTAACCCCCTGCTGCCTGCCTTCTCACACCCCTCATTACTGCCTCCATCTGAATGGTGGCACTGGTCATGTCCCTGGCTTGTGTTCCCCCCCCGGCAGCTGTAATCCCATTCCCCCACTGTCGTTTGTGCTTCTCCCCCTGCACGGAACACCTCCAAGATTTGGCTGTCCTGCCCACTGCCACAGCCCTCAGTCCACTGTGGCACTTCCCTTTCACTCCTGCACAGTAGCACAGGCTCCCCACTCCTGTCCTGTTCCTGGTTGTTTCCAGGTGTGCTATGTCCTGCTCCTGCCCAGTCCTGCTCACTGCTACCCTCTGCCTTGTTGCTGTCACCTCGCTCCCACCTCTGGCTTCCCCGTAGCGTTCTTGCACCTCTCTCTTGTTCCTTTTTATTTTGGATCATTTTCACTGTCCGCAACTTCCGCTTGCTCCCCTATTGCGCGCCGCGATGCTGTTGAATATCACATGCGCCATTTATTCATGGTTCCTTCCCTTCAGTTGCGCATGCGTCATTACCTTTGCACTCTCTTGCACATTGCGATTTGGGGTAGCTGCCTCCCACTGAATATCGCTTGGTATTTCAGACTTGGCTGACAGATCTCGTTGTGCAAGCATGGCTTAAACCCTTTGAATATCTGGGCCATTGTGTTTTATGTAATGTTATAATTACTATTGTTGCACCTTTCCCCCAGGTGTGGCTGAAAATGGATCTTTTTGATCCAGACCACCTTCCTGACATGACGGAAATAAATAAATAAATACAAATTGATTTCTTCAACTGGATGACCAGGGAAACAGATCACGGGAGGGAAGTGGATGTGACCTATCCACACTTTAGCAATGCCTTCAACATTGTCACACAGAAGACTGATTAAGAAATTGAGCAGCCTAGTGGTGGGATCAAAAGTGGTGAATTGGGTAAGGAACTGGTTAATGGATAGGTGACAGAGGGTGGCGGTTAATGGAACTCACTCTAATGAGGGGAGCACAATCAGCAGGGTACCACAGGGCTCAGTACTGGAATTGGGCATCTTCAATATCTTCATAAGTGACACTGCAGAATAACTGGAAAGGAAAGGAAAGGTATTCCTTTTTGCAGATAACACCAAAGTCTGTAAAGGGTGTATTCTCGGAGGGGGTGGAGAGAATGCATAGGCACCATGGGAAACATGAGGAGTGGTGAAGAGCATGGCAGTTGGGGTTCAATGCCAAAAAGTGCAAAATCATACTTCTAGTGCATAGGAACACAGGAGCTGAGTACAGGATGGGGGGGGGTTACTGACAGTCACTAAGCGGGAAAGAACCTTAGGATTATCGTATCTGAGTACCTCAAAGTGGAAGGGCAGTGTGACACAGCAGTGGGTAGGGCCAGTGGGATGCTGGGATGTGTAGAGAGCAGTATCTCCAGCAGGAGGAGGGAGGTGGTACTGCCACTGTATCACTCACTTGTGAGCTCCCACTTGGAGCATTGTGTCCAGTTCTGGAGGCTACACCTCAGAGAGGACACAGGCAGAGTTGAGGTAGTCTAGAAGACAGCAACTAAAATTGGTGCAGGGGTTACATCAAAAGCTCTCCAAGGAGAGATTGAGGGATCTCAACATGTACACCCTGAAAGAAAGGAGAATTAGAGGGCATGAAAGAGACCTACAAGTATCCCTCACAGGGGCGAACAGGATGCAGAAAGGGAGATTCTTTTAAATGAGAAAGTGCGCCAGAGCCAGGGGGCATGCTATGAAGCTGGAAGGAGGGTTAAGAGGGATGTGATTAAGTACTACTTTACTAAAAGAGTGGTAGACGCCTGGAACAGGCTGTCAGCAGATGTGGTAGAGGCAAGAACAGTGGGGGGGCTTTAAGTATGTGTATGATAGTTATAGAGCAATATTAGTAAATAGGCAAGGAGGTGGGGAGAGTCACCAGAGATCAGTTAGGGTTTGTGGAGAACATCTGGATAGACATGGTGGGCTAAGCAGTCCTTTTCTGTTGACAAATTCTTTGTTCCTACATTCCGTGTGTCTGTTTTGTCAGATTATATCATTACTTTTTTGGATTGCTTGATTTAGATTTCAGTATTTCGTTTTCATTTTAATGTGGCTTGAGGTTGGCCAGGAGTTGAGAGTGGGGTTCGCGGGGTTTTGACCCCCAGTGCACACATTTTAATTCACACATAGAGTGACTACAATAGTAATGGCAGATGAGATTTATTTACAAATCCTTCTTGGTCATTATGAGTCACTGTCTGTAGTCGCTCTCATTGATCTGCCTCCAATGGCATTTATAATGTCATCAGTCTTTAAAAGTTATGGAAAATAATTTTTTAAAACGTTCTGTTTATATTCGTTTTTATAATATGTAGCATTTACCACTACAGTTATTACATTTCTGTTATTATCATTATTCTATCATTATCTCTACTTCATCATCAAGATTCATCACATCTGTTAACTCTTTCTTATGAAGTTCCAACAGTTTTTCTACTTGTCTTTCCTCAATACATTTATTTAGAAGAAGAAGAATCAGCATTTATATAGCGCTTTTCATACATCCAAAGCGCTTTACAAGCAATGGTAGACTGGTAGTGAAGTGACTGAATGTGTGGTGGCGGCCATATCGAACATCATCACCCACACACAGCCTGGATAATTGCATGAACCGGTTTATGGGAAGGAGAATGTTGGCCAGGACACCAGGAATGTTCCCTACTCTTTGCGAAGAGTGCCCTGGGTTCTTTTACTTCCATCTGGACACCCACCAGGACATCACCAGGGACCTCGGTTTAACGTCTCATCCGAAGGACGGCACACCCCAGCAGTACAGCACCCCCCAATACTGCACTCGGATGCCAGTGATTTTTAGGTGCAAGTCCAATCCTGGTGTGGGATGAGAACCCATGACCTTCTGGTCCAGAGGCAGATGTGCTACCAACTGAGCCACACTGACTTTACTTGGTGAAGATAAAAATAATATATAGTTTGTTGCCCCTTCCATCGGATTAAGCATTTTCCTGGACCAAGCTCAAGTTTTCCTAGAACATGAGGAATCTTTTTGCACCATTGTTTATTTATTCATTTTATTTATTTATTTGTTGAGGTGGTGGGTGCACTGATCCCAGGGACCGTTTTCAGACACAACTCGGGCCATTAAGATGGTACATCAAAGGTAGTAGAAAAAAGCACGTACATGTCAAGATACATTAGATTGTTACAATGCAGCTGATTGACCAAGTCAGAGGGTTAAGACAGGACAGTGCATACAGCAGCTCAATACATGGAGAATAAACACTAGGTCATAAGAGTGCATTCGAGCAAAAAATAACAACACTGTACACAATTTTCAGAGTATACAGCGCAGCAGAATGCTACAAATATGAGAAAGAAAACTACATGTTTAGCTAGAACCAAACCAGGGGTATTAAGACTCCACGTCAGGAAGGCAATTGCAGGTAGAGAAAGCTGTGAGGGTGGTCCTATATTGCAACTAAAATATGAAGCATGATCCTAGAGAGCAGTGGGGAGTTGGTATGCTGGTCCAGTGACTTAGAGTGGCAGTGGAGAAGGTGGCAACTTGAGTGCAATGCAGGAGAAGGTTGCAGAAGAACATGAGGCCATGGGGACAAAGCTTAGGCTTGAGTAGGGAGGATGGAGGGATGATTCTTTTTCCAGAAGGGATTTATTTATGAAGTAGCCTAGAAGGTCATTTTAATGAAAGATGAGAAATAGCAGGATATACATGATACTTGTGATCTTCAAAAAACAGAACATATTTTTTGAGCTGTCTCAGTAACAATTTCTCAATTAGCTTCAAATGCTCATGTAAATAGAATTGCAGCATGTGACTTCTTTTGAACAACGTAAGTCATTTTCATTAGTTGTGTGTTTTTCAGCATGTTGGAACTGTCTAAAAGCTTTAATTACAAAGGGCAGATTCTCAAGAGGGAGCCCAAGAACATCGATAAAAATCTCCTTCAGAAGTTCACGGTCCCTAGATATTTGGATATTTGCCATCCAGATTATTTGGCAGTACAACTGGTCTAAAGTTTCTGTATTTAAAGCAACACAATGAAACTGGTCAAAAAAAGGGATCCTACCTTTTTTACCTCTTTATTATTAAAGGTTCCAGGTTTCTTCCACTTTTATATGGTGCTAACATTTTCTAGTTCCAATGAAATTTGAGGTATTTCATAAATGTTTTAATTTAGTTTTTTTTTTTTTCACAAGAAAAAAAGATGGCTACCACACTTGGTTTAGAAACAGTATTGTATACCTAGCAAGGGTTAGGATCAAGAAACTAAAAACACTCAAGGTTTGCAGCATAGGAGGTGCCTAGAAAAGTAGATTTGCCAATTATGCTTCTATTTTTTGTTAACAGTAACTGAAACTACCTTTTTGGAAAAACATTTTTCATTGCACTGCTGCTTTAACAATTTTCTAAAGCCTTATGTGTTTTGTTTTTTCCATATATTGACTGACGAGCTCCTTGCGGTAAGCTGGACAGCTGTATCAGCCCTGTCCCATTGCACTGCAGCCGTTCTGCATCTCAGGCCATCTCTTCTAGACCAGGCGGTCCGCCGGTGCTTGCAAGGAGGGCTTCAAGAGGTCCAACCTCCAGTTTTCCTCCAGTTTTCTCCCCGAGGCACAGCGTACATGCAATGTAGTGCAAGCACACTCCTCCTCCAAGGAAGCACTCCAAGGACAATGTACGCCGACCTTTACTCTAATTATGGGACTCACCTGTGCTACCACCTGGCTTCCGCCAGGTGACAGTCAAACGGTGAGTCACAAGAACCCCCCCCTCCCCAAGGGAAGAGAGCTGTCTTACAGATGCTCAATCTTCCCTCCCCAGCCAAGCCCCCGAGCGATCTGAGTCCATTCCCAAACGTGTTCACTGGTGTGGCAGCAAGGAGTCATGGATGCCTCAACCCACCAAGCCATTGGTCTGGCTTTGCCTTATATGTTCTTAAAAACGTTATGCTGCTGTAGCAGAAGCACTTTATAGCTCACTCCCCCATGCCATCATGTAGACTTTTTAAAGCTATATCTGTTTCATCTGACCTTTTGAGAAGACTGTATGCTTCATAAGCCATTCTTCATTTCTTAGACTAATTAGGAGGTGTCTTTTGCAAGCCCTTCTTCATATTCCAAACAGGACATTAAAGCAAAATGAAGTCTCATTCTCTTTTCTAAAGTAGTAAAATTAAAGGCTTTTTAAAGTTTTTAAAGTGGGTATACAGGAGCTCAAATTAAAGCTGATACCCTGCTATGCCATCCTGGCAGCTGCTCCCCCAGCAAACAAAGGGCTGACCCTCCAGCAGCCAGCAGTGTGGAGGTGAACTTAATCAGTGACACAACCACCTGGCTGGCAGCTCCAGAGTATGGAAGAACTGGGGAAATCCTATGGGTGTGTCTGAGGCTATGAAAAGGGTTAGATACTTTTACTCAACCTAAGTTCCACCTCCTACCTGAAAATCCAGGCTGCAAATTGACTGGATAGCTGTGAGTGGCAGCAGTTCCAGCTACTGCCCAGGAAACAACAAAAACATAGAAATATAGAAGTTGACGGCAGATAAGAACCGCAAGGCCCATCCAGTCTGCACATTTCCTTTTCTACCTTATAAATGTGCCATCGGCCTTTGCTCTGTCAATGGCATATCTATTCATACTCATCTATATTGCTCCCTTATGCCCATCCTATGCCTGTTTGAAGCCCTGCACTGTATTCATAGCCACCACTTCCTGAGATAGGCCATTCCATGCATCCATCACCCTTTCTGTGAAAAAGAATTTCCTCACATTCACCCTTAATCGGCCTCCCTCTATTCTCATGCTGTGTCCTCTTGTCCTGCCATTTTTCTTATATTAAAACATGTTAGACTCTTTCACCTTGTTAATGCCCTTAAGGTGTTTGAATGTTTAGATCATATCACCTCTCTCCCTCCTTTGCTCTAGGGTATACATATTGTGCTCTGTTAATCTGTCCTCATATGTTTTTTGATGCAGTCCCTGCACCATTTTGGTTTCCCCTCTCTGGACTGCCTCAGTTTGGTTAATGTCCTTGTGAAGGTGTTGCCTCTAGTACTGCATGCAGTATTCCAGATGGGGCCTAACCAGTGTCTTGTAAAGAGGGATTATTACCTTCCTCTTCCGGCTTGTGATACTCCAGCTAATACACCCCAACATTCCCCTAGCCTTACCTACTGCTTTAGTGGTCTACGTGGATGATTTCAGGTCATTGGTAATGATGATGCCAAAGTCTCTTTCTTCCCTTGTGACTGCCAGCAACTCCCCTCCCAGCCTGTAGGTGGCTTCAGGGTTTCTCTTCCCTATGTGCATGATCTTGCACTTCTTTGCCTAAACCCCAGTTGCTACTCTTCCAACCATTTTGCTAGTTTATCCAGATCTCTTCTCATTCTCCCCTCCCCTCCCCATCTGGATCATCTACTCTGTTGCAGATCTTGGTGTCATCTGCATACAGACAAACCTTACCCTCCAGTCCATCTGCAATGTCACTGATGAAGATATTGAAGAGGACTGGCCCCAGGACTGATCCCTGAGGTACCCCACTTGTGACTTGCATCTCTTCTGTCTGTATACCATTTACCACCACTCTCTGTTTTCTGCCCGTCAACCAATTTGCCACCCAGTTGACCAACTTCTGACCCACCCTGAGCCTATCAGATTATTAATCAATCTTCTATGTGAAACAGTATCAAGCTTTCTAGACATCAGGTTAGGCAACATCAACTGCTCCCCTTGGTCCACCACTCTGGTTACCCAGTCAAAGAAATCTATGAGATTAGTTTGACTGGACCTTCCTTTGTAAACCCATGCTGTCCTGGATCCTGTGCTCCTATGGATTCCTGGTGTTGCACTATCCTTTCCTTAAGGAGTGCCTACATAATCTTGCCCACTACTGAGATAAGACTGACTGGTCTGTAGTTCCCTGCCTCCTCCCTGCTACCACTCTTGTGGAGTGGGATCACATGAACCCTTCTCCAGTCTTCTAGGACCTCTTCTGTGCTCAGAGACTCACTAAACAGTTCTGATAATGGCTCTGCTAGTTCCACACTTAGCTCCTTTAGTACCCTAGGATGTATGCCATCTGGTCCCATTGCCTTGTCCACCCTGAGCTTATCGAGCTCTTGTAGGACCCTTTCTTTTGTGCACACCTCCTTCCCCCATGTCCGTGGTGCTGAGCTGTGGGCCCTGCCCTACCTTCTCTTCAGTAAATACTGAGCAGAAGTATCTATTTAGGATAGATGCTTTTACATGGTCCTCCTCCTCACATGCCCCCTTATCCCCTTTGATCTTAGCAACATCCCCTCTGGACTTTTTCCTTTCACTAATGTATCTATAGAAAGTCTTGTCACCTTCTTTTACTGTTTGTGCTAGTGTTTCCTCAGTTTGGGCCTTTGCCTGCCTTACTGCCTTCCCTGCTTCCCTTAGGGAAGTTTGGTATGCCTCCCTATCTTCATCCTGCTGCGTTCCTTTATATTTCCTGAAGGCCAGCCTTTTGGCTCTGACCTTTTCTGCTACTGTTTTTGAGAACCAAAGTGGTTTCCTTCTTCTTTTGCACTTCCTTTTCTCTCTAACACAATGGGATGTTGCTTCAAGTAGTGCATCCTTAATGCTTATTCACTTTCCCTGTACCCCCTCACCTGTATTTCTTTTTGCCAGGGCTAGCTTAACTCTGTTGGCCATCTTATCAAAGTCAGCTCCTCTGAAGTCCCATATTTTTGCCTTGGAATGGGATGATTTAGTTCTAGTAACCAAATTGAACCATACCATGTGATGATCACTGGCCCCCAGGTGACCTTCTACCTAGAGATCTTTGATCCTGTCCCTGTTAGTCAGTATTAGATCTAGGATAGCCCTGTCTCTTGTGTGTTGTTGTACCAGTTGTTTGATGCCCTCCCCCTGCAGGGAATCCACCATGTGTCTAGTTCTGGCAGATGTTCCTGCTGGTATTGCCCAATCTGTATCCGGCATGTTGAAGTCTCGCATTATCAGAACCTTCCCTTTAGCTATCATGTTTTGTATGTCTTCTAACAGTAATGTGTCTATGTCCTCCTCCTGGTCTGGAGGCCTGTACACAACCACAGTTTGTATGGCTGTCCCATTTCCTGTTTCCAGGGTAAGCCACAGTTCTGCTGGCTCCTTACGTGAATTATGAATTTCTGTAGCTTTGAAATTTTCATTGACATAAAGGGCCACTCCACCCCTCCCCCCTTTTTGCACCTCAGTCTCGTCTGAACAGTACATAGCCAGCTACTGAAGTCTCCCAAGTGTGGTTACTGGTAAACCATGTCTCGCTAATGGCTACTATGTCCAGTTTAGCCTCTGTCATTATTGCCTTTGGGTCTGGGATCTTGTTTCCCAGACTGTGAGTATTTGTGTATATGATTTTCCATTGGCCAGATTTCAGTGTGTTAGTCGTTGGGTGAGGTCTGGCATTTCCCCTGTGCATCATATGGGGAGCTGGACCCTTTTCCTTACCTGGTGATGCAAATGAACGATAAACATGCTGAACTCCTGTTTGACCACTAGCTGAGGGGGAAGGGTGTTCTTCCCATTCGACATATGGGGTGCTGCACCCCTCTCCCCATTTGCTAGTTTAAATATTCTGCAAAGATGTCAAACTTCTGCCCCAATGCACTGATTCCCTCCTTAGTCAGATGCAGTCCATCAAATTTAAAGAACTTTCGCTCCCAAAACTGTTGCCAGTTCCCTATAAATTTGTGTCCTTTTTCCTGGCACCAGCCCTTGAGACACATGTTTAGCTGCCCTATCTCCCCTTCTCTGACCTTCCGTCCATCTGCCCCCCTCTCCCAGACTGGTAGGATCTCAGAGAAGGAGATGCCAGACAAAATGGATGATAATTTGCCACCCAGCCTGGTCAGGTGTTCCTTGGTCTCCACAACTGACCAGCTGGTGAGATCATTAGTCCCTATGTGTACCAGGACATCAATGTTGTCTCCTGCTTCCTGAAAAATTTTAGCAATGCGATCAGTGTCTCTCTATGCTGATGTACCTGGGAGACATCTGAGACATCTGACCATTACCCCTGGCTGGAGACAGGTATCAACTCCCCAAATCATGGAGTCTCCTATGATCAGACGTTTTTGGGATTTGCTTTTTGCTTTTTTTGTTTTGGTTCCTGTTTTGGGTGAGTTTTTTGTGCTAGCTCCTGTGCTTCAGTGTCCTGCTCTGCAGTGTCCTCTGCCCCTTTGTTTGATTTCGGAGATAGAGGCAGATACCTGTTTGTAGTTTTGATATGGTTTGTGGAGGTGATATGTTAGAGAGCACCGAGTGATGGGACACCTGATGTCCCCTCCTAACCACCTGCCAACCTCCTGGACCAACTACCCTCTGCAGTCAAGGTGCTTCTGTTGGATGTTGGGGAAATGGTGGGTGGTTCTTATATTATATTTCCTCTTGAATATGCAATTTGAGGTGCACAATCTCTGCCCATGTGGCCTGGAGCTGAGCCCTTAGATCTCCAATGGCCCAGCATGTAGGACAGTGTCCTAAATCCTGTAAAACTGCCCTTCTAAAAAGTGTTCCGCAGTACCTGCAGTTATTGATATCCATTCCAGATCAGTTGCTGGGTTTATAACCTGATCAGAGTAATTAGAAGGAAGAAAATGAAAGCAAAATTTTGATTTTGTGTTTTGTTTGTTTGTTTTTGTATAACTTGTTATAACAAGTTAAAGCAGCAGTGCAACAATCTGGTGAAAATGTTGACCTATACTTTTTTATGCCATTTTAGATTGACACTTACCTCCTGACTTGTATGATACTCTGCTTTTCACAATTTGTGTCTGCTTTAGTACTTTTTGTCATGTCTGAAATAATAAAAGGAGCACTCCTTTTAATATGGCTCGGACCAGGTTTTCATCAGTATTTGCAGCTGTTTTTGAACAAATATTGTTCTGTAAGGTCAGAGAACACTACCTGCTGCATAATTGTTAATTTTAGTCACAACAGAAGTGATATATAAACAACGGATGGACAAAACCAGCTGAAAATACTGATAAAGACCTGGTCCACACCATATTAAAAGGAGCGCTCCTTTTATTATTTCAGACATGAAAAAAAAGTACTAAAGCAGACTGAAACAATGGAAAGAGTGGTATCATACAAGTCAGGAGGTAAGTGGCAATGTAAAATAGCATAAAAAAAGTAGAGGTCAAAATTTTCACCAGATTGTTGCACTGCTGCTTTAAATTACTAGTACCCCTGTAAAGGAGATCACTGTTAGATACCCCTCTGATCCTCCCCTTCCTGCTTTGCTACAGAGAAAAATATACCCTGTAAGAAACACTTTGCTACAGAGAAAAATAAAGCAGTAACAGAAGATATACCTTGCAAAAGACAATTTGAATCAGAAGATTACAGCAGTATTCTGTAAGCACTCACCTGTAGGCACACTCTGTAATGATGCAGCAGAAGGTATACCCAGCAACAACAATTTGAATCAGAGAAAAATAAAGCAATAAAATGTTAGCAACAAACAGTAACAATCCCTGTGAGTACAAAATAAAAAATAACAATTCACAGTAAATCTGCCTAGCCAAAAGAAGCCTTAATCCTTTTCTTTGCTCTGGTAAGGTTCTCTGCTCTGTCCTTTCAAGCAACCTAGAATAAAAGAGCTCAGGTGAAGCTAGGTGCCTTGGCCAGCAAACCTAGTCTTCCACTTTGACTTTCTGATGACACGGATGAGGTGACAGTCATGGAGTAACAGTCATGACCATGGTTCAGCCCTCTGTCTTGCAGCTTTGACTATGTTGAAGGGCTAGTAATGTCCTGAGGGAGCATATGAGGCTGTGAGGAGTGCAAGCAGTATTTACTCAGCTAAAGTCTTGCCTCACTGTCACTCCCACAAATTCAGGCAGACAATTGATTGGACAGTAGTCTGCTGCCTTGGAAACAAAGGAATGACTCTTTGGTGGCATGGACAGGGAGCCAATTCACAATTTGACCACGTGGCTAAAGGTTGCTACTATGTGGAAGGGCAGAGGAAGTCCTGAGGGAGCAAATAAGACAGTGAAAAGCACAAGAGACCGTTACTCAGCTGAAGTCCTTTGTCTCTTCTTAAAATCCAGGCAGCCAATTGGCTGGACTGCTCTGAGTTGCAGTACTTCCAACTGCTGCCCAGGAAACTGAGGGACAAATATCCAGCAGAATAGAGGGTTGCTAATTGGTGACTCAACCTCCCAGGCAGTCAGGTCTGGCCAGTTAGAAGGGCTAGGAAGGTCCTGAGAAAGCATCTGAATAGGTAGTAATCTACTTACAGACTGCAACTTCCTGAAACTTCACCAGTTATCTCTGAGTCATTTCTGTCATTTGAAAGGTTTTAATTACAACATTCACATGCATATTTATTCTCTTTTGAAATTCATTCCGTTTCTAAATTTAGTGGCAGTGTTGCCACCTTTGGAGGAGCTAAAAAACAATCAGTAAATCATACCCCCAATCTCCTCCTCTAGCCCTCAATCCTTTTTATGATGATGAGTACATCTCAGGAAGATTTAGACTCTGACTCACTACATTTTTTAAATGGCCACTGAAACTTAATTGTGCAAGATTTTGTCAGATTAAGCCAATTGCTTTTGGGGGTGTTTGACCTAGATATAAGTGTTTTTAGTTTTCATATTCACGCAGGCTGAGGTTGGGCAGAGGTGTACGGGAAAGTTTGGGGTCTTTACCCCCATTGTACGCAGTTTAACTCACAAATCAAATGACTACAACCGTAATGGTCGATGATTAAGTACAAAAATGTTTACTTGTTCAAGGGGCCTTGGCAAACAAAAAAATTATGCAAAAAGTAAGCTAAATAGCAGCATTTCCAATGTACATCAGTACATAATAAAAATACATCAACTTTCATCACAGCATTTAAATGTAAACATATTTAACAGTATTATTTGAATAGTACATTAGTATAGTACATTCCAAGGGTGTAAAGAAGTACATGAAATAATTCTGCATAGATTATGCAAACATGAAAACAGGAAGCCACTTGGATAGTGAGGTTCAGGTCTGGTTTCCTACATTGCACACTAGTACAAATATTATCCTGTAATCTTGATTTCCTAAGGACAGATGCAGAACAGCTAAAATGTTGTTCTGAAATACCTCCCAGGTAGAGTTATTAAAAACAGAATCACACAAAAATGCATATAATAAGATGGTTAATTATGTTATTAGGAAGTTTATAAAAACAAGATATTTATTACATTCTGTACATAGATAATAGAAACATAGAAGTTGTCGGCAGATAAGGATCTCTAGGCCCACCTAGTCTGCCTTATCTTCCCTACCTCCTATGCCACCATAGGCCCTACTTGATCTCCGGCTTCCCCTCTATGCCCTTTCCCCTTGTGTCTATCCTATGCATGCTTGAATCCTGTTACCATTTCAGTACCTACCACCTCCATTGGGAGGCTGTTCCAGGTGTCCATCACCCTTTCTGAGAAGAAGTATTTCCTCACATCCCCTCTGAGTCTCCCCCTCTCTCCAGCTTCATGGCGACCCCTTGCCCTCAAGCATCTTTTTCTATGTAAAATGTTACCCTCATGTACCTTATTAATACCTTTGAGGTATTTGAACATTTCTGTCATGTCTCCCCTTTCCCTTCTTTCCTCTAGAGAGTGCATATTTAATTCCTTGAGTCTTTCCACATAGGGCTTTCAATGCAGGCCTTGCATCATTTTGGTTTCCCTCTTCAGTACTGCCTCCACCCAATCTATATCCTTCCAGAGATGGAGCCTCCCAGTACTGGATACAGTACGCTAGGTGGGGCCTCACCATTGATCTATACAAGGGTAATGCTACCTCCCTCTTTTTGCTGGTGATACCCCTCCCTATGCACCCAAGTGTCCTGCTAGCTTTACCCACTGCCTTATCACACTGCTTTGCTACTTTCAGATTATCAGAAATAATTACCACCAGGTTCCTTTCCTGTTTTGTGGTTGCCAATACCACCCCACCCAATTGGTGCATTGCCCCTGGGTTTCTGTGCCCCAAGTGCATGATTTTGCACTTTTTGGCATTGAAACCCAGTTGCCAAACCCTTGACCAGCCTTCCAGTTTGTTTAGATCTTTCTTCATTTTCTCCACCCCTCCGGGGTGCATCCACTGTGTTGCAGAGTTTTGTGTCATCCATGAACAGGCATACCTTTCCTTCTGTTTGGAATGGTGTCAAAGACCTTACTGAAATCCAGGTAGACCACATCTACCACTCCGCCTTGAACCACTTCCCTGGTCACCCAGTCAAAGAACTCGATCAGTTTTGTCTGGCAAGATCTCCTCCCTGTGAAGCCATGCTGCCTCGGATCCTGTAATCCACTTGTCACAAGGTATTCCCCAATCCTTTCCTTCAGTAGTGATTGCATTACTTTACCCACCACCAAAGTCAGGCTGGCACGTCTGTAATTTCCTGTCTCCTCCCTATTACCACTTTTGTGAAGTGGGATCACATCTGCCCTTCTCCAGTCCCCTGGAACTTCCCCCGTATCTAGTGATAGGTTGAACAGGGCTGTCAGAGGTGCAGCCAGCACCTCCTTAAGCTCCTTCAGTATCCTAAGGTGTACCCTGTCCAGACCCATTGCTTTGTCCACTTTTAGTTGTGCTAATTCCTTGAGGACTCTCTCCTCTGTAAAAGGACTAGTGTCCACCTCCCTTCCTTTAATGTCCTTGTCCTCTATCTGTACCCCATCACCTACCCCTTCCTCTGTAAATACTGAACAAAAGTATTTGTTCAATATGTCTGCTTTTATCAGGTCCTCTTCCACAAAAAAAACTCCTTTCCCTTTTAGCCTTGCTATCCCTCATTTGTTCTTCCTCTTTTCACTTATATACCCAAAGAATATATTATACCCCATTTTTAATGATTTGGCATTATTTTCCTCCATTTGTGCCTTTGCGCTCCTAACTGCTTTCCCTGCCTCCTTTTGTTTCGCATGAGGTTTCTCCCTAGCCTCCTCCTCCTCCTCCTTCTTCTGTGTCATCTTGTAACTTCTAAATGCTAGCTTCTTTGCCCTTATTTTCTCTGCTACTTCTTTAGAGAACCATATCGGTCTCTTTTTTTCTCTTTCCCTTTTTAACCTGCCTGACACAGAGATTTGTTGCCTTCTCAATGCCCTCATTTATTTTTGCCCACTGTTTCTTGACTTCACCCAGTTTCCATATCCCTGCTAGGGCATCCCTGAGGCATTCTCCCATTTTCTTAAACTCAGCCATCCTGAAGTCCAGGACCCTCATTTTAGTGTGGCTTTATTGTGGCCCAGTTCTTATACTGAACCACATCGTACGATGATCACTGGTCCCTGGGAGGCTATCCACAGTGACATCAACGACACTGTTCCCGTTTGTCAGTGCCAGGTCCTGTATTGCTCCCCCATATGTGAGTTCCTTAACTAGTTGCCCGAGGAACACCCACTACAAGAAGTCCAGGATGTCCCTACTTCTAACTGCTGCCACAGCTGGGAGGCTCCAATCCACATCTGGTAGATTGAAGTCCCCCACTAGCAATACATCCTCCTTGCTTGCCATCCTTTGGATTTCTTCCAACATATCCTTATCCATCTCTCCCCCCTGTGCTGGAGGTCTGTCGATCACTACTGTGTGAATAGCGGCCCTCTTCCATGTCTCCAGAGTGACCCACAGTACCTCTGCTCCTCCCTGCTCCCCCTGAGTTTCTGTAGCTTTTATGTTTTCCCTCACATAAAGAGTCACTCCTCCCCCATTTTTACCTACCCTGTCCCTTCTGAATAGAGCATAACCTGGTATGGCTACATCCCACTCCTGGTTTTCGCTGCACCAGGACTTGGTAATTGTGACTTTGTCCAGGTCTGCTTCTGCCATTGTGCCCTCTAGGTCTGTGATCTTATTGCCCAGACTTCAAGCATTTGCACACATGGCTCTCCAGATTGTACTACTACCTCCCCCTCATTTTGCCCTTTTGCCCTCCCTTATTTCCTTCACTATTCTTCCTACTATCTCCCCTTCCTTCTACCCCCTGGGTTCTTATGTTAGTTGGTTCCTTTTGGGATTTCTCTCCCTCAGGATTCACACTGCTGACCTTGTAAGGCAGGTGGGGGGGGGACAGTTTATGTCTCCCTGCCTCATTCTGCATCTACCTCAGCTAATATAAATGCTCACCAATGTAACATTTAAACTGTACAGTTCCCTTCCTGGATGGAAGCAGGCTGTTGCCCCTGTACAGGCCTTTATCCCTCCAGGTGGGGCCCCAGTCCCAATGAATCCAAATCTCTCCTCTCTGCACCATTTTTTCAACCATGCATTGAAGTTCCTGATGCAGAGAATCCTGTCTTTCCCCCTGTCATAGAGAGGTTGCACCTCTGAGAAGGTCACAGATCATGCTAATTGCCTTAGATCCCTTCCCAATTTCCTGAACTCTTCCTGAACTATTGCTGACTCATCTCTAGCCATGTCATTTGTCCCCAGATGGACAATGACTTCCATCTCTCTCTCCTATCTTGCTGCCCCAGCGATCCCTTGGATCCTCTTTCCATCTCTTTGAGCTGTGGCACCAGGAATGTACCTAACCTCCCTCTCCTTATCCGTACCTGTCCCTAACTGTATCCCCCTTACTATGGAGTCCTCCACTAGGATTTGATTCCTTCCTCCTCTGGGGTCCTTTTCCACCCCCCCCCTTGGAGTCTCCACTATGGAGAACCCCTACATCCACCTCAGTCGCTACTTTGGGTGCCTCTGTGAGACATTCCCACCTGGCCACTGTGGTGTAGGAGTTTTGTAGTGGTATCAAATGAGGGATGTGCCTGTGCTCCATCATCCTAGCTCTCCCCGAACCCACCATTGTCCAGCCACTCCTCCTTCTTGGCATCCTCTGAGGCAGTGGAGGCAGACTAGGTGGTCCCTGGGTGGGGAAGTAAGTCCTCCAAACCCAAGCCAACTCAGCCTTGAGTCTGGCAAC
Source organism: Neoceratodus forsteri (assembly GCA_016271365.2). Lineage (NCBI taxonomy): Eukaryota > Metazoa > Chordata > Ceratodontiformes > Ceratodontidae > Neoceratodus > Neoceratodus forsteri. The sequence goes on from CM057453.1 coordinate 25,855,771, forward strand.
CTCCTCCCTCAGCCCGGCGAGGTGCATACAGATGGGGCAGCAATGTAGTCCCCAGAAGGTCTCTCTGAAGGCTGCCACCCCACAGCCACTGCACCACTCTCATCATCTTTCCTTTCTATGGTGCCTGCTTTTGTTTTGCCTGTTGAAACCTCTTTGTTCTCTTACCCTATACAGGGTGTTTTACCTACTCCCAATGTTTTATGTCTTTGTAAAACCATCGTGTTCCCTTACCGTTTATAAGGTGCTTAAACTACTCCCAATTTTCTCTGTTTGTAAACCCTTGTGTTCCCTTACCCTATAAAAGGTACTTTATTTAAGTCTACACAGTGCTTATCCCCGCCCCATAACACCCTGCCTCAGGCACCCTGTGCAGCATGGTCTGCTGCCTGTGGTCCTCTCTGCGGACACCATGCTGATGGCCTACCAATGCCCCCTGCCACTTAGTCAGATGCCACACTCCTGCTTTGGGGCACTCACACTTTGGGGTCACTCATGAGAGGGGTCACTTGTCCTTCTGGGTAATTTATTGGGACTACAGCTGCCCTACTGGTCAGCTATGGTTACGTGGTCTGGTGGGACCATCATTGGCACCATTGAACTTGACAGCAATTATCCTCCCTCAGCTTGCCCTCTGTAGCATCCCCTCTCCTCGCTGAAACCCCATAGCTTCAGCAATCAACAACACATTAGATGTATTTTTAAACAATACAGGACACAGCTCTTTTGAAAGAAGTAATCAGCAGCACTTAGCTCAATTGTGATCCACCACTCCTCCTCTCCCACTGGTGTCCTTGTGAATAGGACAACATAAGATGGGGAGAAACCTCTTGCTTTAAACAATAGTGTGAAAATCCTTAATACAAGTTGATTTTCTGGTTCTTATGATTATACATAAGCATTTTGTATTCCTTATTTTTATAGCAGTAAGAAAATATGGTCCCAGTTTAAACAGAATACAATTTCTAGTAGTCTTGAATAAATAGTTAACTATTTGCCATAATGATGAATACTGTTTGGCTAAGAAATTTGATAGCCATTTTCTTTTTATGTCTTGGCACCAAGGGCATTTATTAACTACAGTAGGTGTGTCAGATCTCTGTATCCCAAATTACTTAGACATTGATTGATAATACCATTTTAGCTATTTTCATACAACTTGGATCTGATATCCAAAAATGGGCAAAGCAGAGTGTAACGCTTTACGCTGCACTTGCCCATTGCCCATGACCCTGAGGATGCTATATTCTGTTGGATAGCACACCGGCACTATCCATCTCAATATTGTCAGTGCAGCGCTAAGATGAGTAGTGCTGCCCCGACATGGAACCCAGCAGTGCAGGGAACAGCACCATCATACTCGATAATGCCGGTAGCTCCCAGTGGAATATTCAGACGGCCCCATGCAAATGAGCCCATTGAGCATGCAAAACACTAAGGGTCCATTTGCATGCCCATTATGAGCACATTTGCATGGGAAGTGGTGGCAGGTTTACACCCATGTGACTGGCTCTGTCCCCATCCTGATTGCCCAGTCCCATAAACTCAAGTCATCCCTAGTGCCTAGTGCTCCTCCCACCCTCTGATCACCAGCCCAGGTAGAGAAAAATAATTCCCTGGTGCCTAGTGGTCACCCGCTCTGATCACTGTCATCTCCACATATGGAAAGGTAATCCCTAGTGCCTAGTGGTCCCCACCTTCCAATCACCTTCTCTGTATATGAAATGCACCAGGGATTACCTTTTCATATACAGGAATGGCAATAGGAGGGTTTGAAGTACCACTAGTGCCAGGATTCTGCCCCTTTTTCATATGAGAGATAACCAATTGGGGGAGTGAAGGGACCACTAATGATGGGGATTACCTTTTCATATACAGAAATGGTGATTGGAGGGTGTGGGGACCACTAGAAGCAAGGGAGTATCTTATTTTCATGAGGGCCGGGGATCAGAGGCCAGGGCAGACCACTGGGCCCCAGGAAATCTTGATGAGTTGCTGGGGCTTGGACACTGATGGGAAATGACTTACCACCAGTGCATAATCTATTTTGTATGGGGCCATGACTCAGAGGGTGAGGGGACCACAAGGCACCAGGGCATTATGTTCTGCTTACAGGGATGGGGTCAGAGGATGGGGGGACCACTGGACACCAGGGATGTCTCTTACTTTACCAGGAATGGCCATCAGTGGACAGGGCACCACTTCATGCCAGGAGGTGGGCATGCTCTCCCAACCGCCAACTTGGTTGTTGACTGTAGTGGCTCCAGCAGCTGCTAGGGTTGCCCAGAGTAAGTCAGGTTTCTGCACATGTTAATAGCACTGCATAAACTGGCCTGCGCTATTCCTTTTGTGCAGAGCTACCACATTGAACATTGCATTGTGTGGATATTCATGTCTCCACCCCCTCCTTTTGCGCACCAATCCTTGCAAAAGTACTATTCCATTTTGCCTGTCATCAGCCCCTAGGTGCCTCACCAAATGCATTGAGGTGATGGTAGCCCATCTTCGGTGTCGACAGATCAGGGTGTACCCCTGTCTAGACAATTGGCTTATAATGGGTCCCGCCAGGCAGGAGGTGGAGAGGTCTAGGGGTCTGGCCCTCCAAACTTGCATCGACCTTGGCCTCCTGGTCAATGAGGCCAAGTCAGACCCTGTGCCTTCACAGGTGATTTGTTTCATTGGGGTAGAGCTCAACTCTTGCCAAGCCACAGTCAGAGCCAGGCTCCCGACAGACAGGGCAGAGGTTCTCTCCTCCTTTGCCCAATCATTTCTTGTTGGGTACTTGTGCCCTTCCCAAGATTTCCTGTGACTTCTGGGCTACATAGCAGCCTGCACCTCCATGGTCCGATGAGTCCAGTGGCATATGCACCCCCCTTCAATGGGAGTTGGCCAGCCAGTGGACTCAGTGACTAGGTCATTTCGACCAGCTGGTCACTGTAACCCAGAAGATGTGGGATGCTGTCCAATGGTGGACCATCCCAGAGCATCTGCAGGAAGGGATTCCATTTGTTCATCCCGAGCCAACAGTCATCTTGATGACCGACACATCTCTCATGGGCTGGGGTGCCCACATGAGGGACCACAGAGTCCATGAGCTCTGGACCCCTGAGAAATCCCAATGCCATATCAACCTGCTGGAGCTCCAAGCAGTCCAGCTGGTGCTGACTGCATTTGCTCCATTCCTTCGGGATCAAGTGTTCAGGTCCAGATGGACAACACCACAACCATGTACTATCTTAACAAACAGGGTGACATGCACTCCCAGCCTCTGCGCAGGGAAGCTCTCCATGTTTGGGCCCTTGTGAGCTGACTGGAGGTGGATCTAGCCATTCACATGACAGGATACTCAAATCAGGTGGCAGACACCCTCAGTCATGTGGGAGAGGCATCCCACAAGTGGTCTCTCCAGTCAGAGGTAGCACACAGTTTGTTCTCCCAGTGGGGAACCCCTCAGGTGGACCTGTCTGCCTCCAGGGAGAATGCAAAGCTGAGGCTATTTTGTGCCCACCCCCCTCAGCAAGGAACACTGCAGGGGGATGCCTTCTCAAGGCCGTGGACCCCATGCCTCTTTTATGCTTTCACTCCACTAACCTTGATCCACAAGGTACTCCTCAAGATCAAGAGGAACAAGGCACAGATGATCCTGGTGGATCCATACTGGCCCCACCAGTTTTGGTACTCTAATCTCCTCAGCTTCAGCTTCAGCATCAGGCTCCCGAGGCATCTTCCAGCATGCCCAGACCTACTCTCAGCTACTTTGTCTGTTGCACTGCTATGTCTGCTCATGGAGTAAAATGACTTTAAAGCACTGAATTGGTGTATCTGTTGTTTTTTGCAAGTTTGCTGCTGTAGGGGTGAGTGCTCTCCTCAAACTACAGATGTACTCACGTAGTTGAGGCATCTAGGAAGGGATCAACCAGGAAGTGCTATGCCTTCAGGTGGAAGAGATTCTCCATTTGATATCAGGGCAAGGTGCTGGACCCTTCGTCCTGTCCAGTGTCTAGCATTCCCGACTACCTTTTGTCTTTTTCCAAAGGGGATCTTCGGTCTGCAACCCTTAAGGTGCACCTGGCAGCCATCTCTGCTTAGCGGGCACGGACCAGTCAGCAGACAGTGGCACAGGAGAAGATGGTCTGGTGTTTCTTCAAAGGCCTTGACCATATTTCCCCTCCGGTGCATGAACCACCACCACCACCACTGTGGGATCTACTGCTGGTACTGGCAAAGCTTATGGGCAAGCCATTCGAACTGATGCACAGGTGTGAGATGTCACACCTGTCATGGAAGACCACCTTCCTGGTGGCTATCACATCAGCCAAAAGGATTGGGGAGCTCCAGGCACTCTTTGTTTAGTCTTCTTATTTGGTCTTCCACAGGGACAAGGTTGTCCTGCATCCCAATCCAAAATTTCTTCTGAAGGTTGTGTTGGAGTTTCACCTGAACCAGGTGATGACTTTGCCAGTGTATTACCCCAATCACAACTCGGATGCGGAATACAGGCTCCATACTTTGGACTTGAGAAGAGCACTCTCTTATTATAAAGAGCGCACGGCTGGAGTTCGGGGAAAGGTTCACCAGCTGTTTGTCACCTGCGCTGAAGCTGCACCTGGCAGACCTGCAGACAAGTGAACAATTGGCAGGTAGATCACTTTCTGCATTGATCTCTGCTCTAGTTTGGCATATAAGGAGCCTCCCGGAGGGCTAAGGGCTCATTCCACCTGCCATACTGCTGCGTTGATGGCTGCTTCTAGGGATGTCCCTATCCAGGAAATCTGCAGGGCTGCTACCTAGAAGTCAGCAAACACCTTAATTTCCCATTACCACATTGACCTTGAGTCACGCCGGGATGCTGGTTTTGGGGCCTCAGTTCTCCAGTCTCTGCTCCCTAAGTGGGGGGGGGGTGCACCTAGCCTCCCTCCCTCCTCCTGGAGAACTGCTAGGACTCTGCCAATATATGTGGCTAGAACAACACATCCACATCCCTAGAAAAACAGGTTACTCACCTGTAACAGCAGTTCTAGGAGTAGTATATGTTGTTCATCCACATGGACCCACTCAACCTCCCTGGCTTCGAAGCACAACCACTGCTTCCAGCGGGCAATATCCAGCATCAAGGGGCGGAGCTGAGGGTTATACCACCAGGGTTGATGGGAGGAACCAGCTTTAAGACTTCCAGCAAGAATTAAAAGGAAAGACAACTGCCAATACGTGTGGATGAACAACATATACCACTCCTAGAGCTAGTTACAGGTGAGTAACCTGTTTTTGTGCCAGCCCAGTGGCATGGCAGGCTGAGGCACTGGTTGCCTCCCCGCCTGACACACTGGTGACCCAGGTTCAGGAATGGACATGGGTCTATCTGGGGCTGGCCAGGAGAAGAAGGATCAAGGTTTTAAAAGGGATAACAATCATGTTTTGTTTTTTCACTGTTAAATACTCTCGTATTTATTTCCATGCCAGCCACATATCTAATTTGCTTTGACTTATTTTTGAGAACTTACTCAATTAGGTTTGTGGTGCCCTCAAACCTAGATTGTGTTTTTCACCGGATCAGCCACTGCTTGCACTCTCTCTCCCTTTCTCTTTTATTTCTAAGACATTCCATGACATTAGACACTATTCCATGCTCTTCATCTGAATGGACCAGAATGGTGTAATTGGAATATCCAGGTAGTAGCTGCTGAGGGCTCAGAGAGAGAGAGAAAGAGAGAGATGTATGTAATTACAGAGGCAATAAAGTATCAAATTATTATTTTAACAAAAGGGTCTACAAATATCAAAATAAAGGGCAGACCATAAAAGGAAATGAGGAGAGCATATAAAAGTATAAAATCTGTTCCCTTGCACAGCAGTAAAAGACCATGCTTAAAATGCAAAGAGGAAAAGATTAGGCTAATTTATTACTACTGTTCTAATAGCCTTACTTTATACCTCACAGACTGCCTGCTTTACCAGCAAAGGTCTGTATCATATCAGAGCTTGCTTGTCAATCAATCAAATCTTTATTTTAATAGGTGAAGCACCATTGAGAAAAAGTGATTTACAAGGTGGACCTGGGTAGGTCAAAGTACAAATACAGTAAATGGACATTAATAATGTCATTTGGGACAACATACGTACATATGATCAGGGCCATCTACAGGGCATACGGACATTGAGTCGCATCTTTTTTCGCCGCAGTCAAGCCATTGTGGACTTATAGCTGTATCTCCTAGTTGCCGCCTGCATAGTGGTCGCGGCCAATTGGTAGATTCAGTGACTTTAGAATGGTGACATTATCAGTGCGACTATCTTGCACAATCTAGCGCTGTCTTGCAGAAACAATTAAATAATTAAACAAAGCAGCTTTTTGTAGATTCTTAACACTTTACATGGCTACAAAAGCAAAACCGTACAGTACACATTCATTCAAGTTTTACCTGTTGTTAACCATAGAGTATGTGCAATCACAAAAGTGGAAGCAAAACTGTGCTTCCAGAATTACCTGTATACTAAGGAAAAGGACGGTAGTGATGACAAGGTCATTTGGTGATGTGAGCAGAGATCATGCAGCGCCAAAATGCACAACTGTTGGGGACACAATTTCCAAGGATCCCTCAGAGCACTGTCATGCGCTACTGCATGGTCGTGCGGAAGTTATAAAGGCATGAAGCAACACGAAGCGTAAGGCTTGCGAGTCGGAGGAATCCACTCGCAATGTGGTGCATAAAGTGCTCCAAGATGTTGCTATAAGCCATGCACACTTGCTGCCAAATGTGGAAACACTTAGACGAGATGTCAGGAGACATAGGCAGCACGGGTGGCCGAGTGACACAGACATTGATCAGTACTCGTTAACAGTCACTAGTGAGCCTTTCCTGTGAATTAATGAGGAAGGCATTATTATATTTGCTAGTGACAGTGACCTAAAAATTATAAACAAGCAGCCGCATTGGTTTTGCGATGGAACATTTAGTGTGACTCCCAATGAGGATGATCAGATGTATACTGTGCATGCCCTTGTACAGGGTGTTAACAGGCCGTGTGTTTATGCACTTCTGCCAGGCCATAGTGAGTCCATTTACAGGAATTATTTTGCCACCTAAAAGAACTTTTGGGAGGCAAGATGAGACCCATCACAGTTATGACTAATTTTGAAATAGCTGCAATAAATGTATTGCGACAGATGGCCCCAACAGCTGAGCTATCAGGCTGTAATTTTCATCTTGGGCAAGCTATTTGGAGACGGGTTCAACAGGAGGGGATGCAGCAAAGATATGTGTTTAACAAAACATTTGAACACAAAGTAAGATGTTTGCTGGCATTAGCTTTCATTCCAGAGAATATGGTGGAAAAGTATTTTGAAGTAATGCAGGATGACGAGGGTTACGAAGACATACAATGCCTGATCGATTACTTTGAGGACAATTACATTGGCAGGCTGTCAAGGAACAGAAAAAATAGAAGGCAGCCTAGGTTTCCTATTGGTTTTTGGAACCAACGTTCAAGGGTTGTTAACGACCTGCCCCGTAATGCACAAGAAGCCAGGCATGGGGCTTTCTCACACAGTTTCTGTAAGCCTCTCAACACAAGCAAAACTTGCTCGAAAGCTTCGGCAGGAACAGCATGCTGTGGCACTGCAAAGGCGACAGCTGGAGCTGGGGCAACAGCCTCCTCATAAAAATAGCAAGTACTCACGAATAAATCAAGTGTTTAAGACAATATGCAACGATATTGCAAACCGAGCGCCTAAACAATACGTGCTAGACATTGCCGCTGTAATTGAAATAAATGTTGCCTGATAAAAAATGAAAAATGTATCAGCACAGTTTGCACATTGTGACGCTTTCAGTTATTTTAATTGTTTATGTATCATTTGCACTCTACTTCCCCTTACATGAAGACTGCACATGATTTTACCTTTTCATTGTATATTGCACATGATTTTAACTTTTTATTGTATATGCAGCATTTGCACACTGCTTCCCCATACATAAATTCAGATTGTAACTTTTTATTGTATTACACAAAGTTTTTGGACTATCTAAATAAAGTTTTGTTACTTAATCTAACTAAATAAGAGTAATAAAGTTTTGTTATGTGTGTTTGGAGCTGCGACTTGCTGTTTGGATGCCATGTCATAGCTGTGACTGGCTGTTTGGAGCTGAGACTTGCTGTTTGGATGTATGTACTGCAAACTGTGACTTTTTGTCCGGTAAGAGATAGCAACAGCGACTTATTTTCCAGCAATGCAACAGTCAGGCAATCAAAGTGGTAACAATAATTTGACTGCACGATGAAAGTACCACTGTCTGTTGTCCATGACCAAATGTCCAGGAACGAAAGGTCCGTACATGCATCTACAGATGAGTAGCTGTAGAAAAAAAGGCATACAACACTTTGAAGATATACATTCGTAATTTATATACATATATACAATGTAACCACATAGGTTCAAGATTCAGCAGCTAGACAGATAATTATTGTAGCAAGTTAAGTGATCCAGGAGTGACAATGAAGTGCAGCCAGAAGTGAAGACACAATGGGAGCAGGAGAGAAGGAATAGTGGAGGTCGAACAATACTAATGGATGAGCCACTTGGGAAAACATTTGCATGTCTCCTTAATGGAATGATCAAGCAGAGTTTTAAAGAAGGAAAGCTTCACAGGGGTTGCAAGCTTAAATGTTTTTTGAATGGTGTTCCATAGGACAGGAAGGGCGTAACTTATCGCCGATTTACCATAGTGAGATCTAACCTTGGGAATGATAAGGGAGATACAGGATAAACTTCTCAGTGGGTAGCTACCCACGACACAACAGGGCAAACAATCTAAAATATAACATGGAACCATATTGATAATGGCTCTTTATGTCCATAGAACTAAGTTCCTTTGATGTCTAAAACTCAGGGAAATCCAAACTAAAGTTGAGTAAAGAGATCAGTGATGAGTGGAATAAGGTGCACCCATAATGAATCTAAGTGCTCAGTGGTATAATGTGCCAAGCTTAGTCAATGCAGATTTCAGGCCTTGCCCATAAAGAAAGTCAGCATAGTCCAACAACGGCATAACGGTTGTTTGAACCAGCCTGGTTTTTGCTTCCAAAGTTAGTAGAAGTCTGATCCTAAAACAGAGACCAAGCCTCTGCTTGAGCTTTTTCGAGAACTCCTCAATATGGTCAAAGAATGAGAGTTTATAATCTATCCAGACACCTAGATATTTAAATTTTGCCACGGTTTCCAGATGCTCACCTAAAAGTGTAGTTATTTGGGGTGCAGAACCATGGTTACATTTATTGGAGGCATTGCCCAATGGGGAAAAGAGCACAGTCTTAGTTTTTTAGCATTTAGGAGTGGCTTTAGGTACAATAGATTTTGCTGTGGTATGTTGAATTTAAACTGGAGGTCCCTTAAAGCTAGTTCTGGGGAAGGCCTATCTATATAAATGACAGTGTTGTAAGCAAACAGATGAATGTTTGCTGTCTTAATACCTACGTTAATGTTATTAATATAGATAGCAAATAGTAAGGGGCCTAAAACAGGCCCTTGCGGCACCCCTTTCTGTAGTATTTTTAGTGGAGAGAGTTCCCCTTCAGCCTTAATTTGCTGATGATGCCCGATGAGGTAGTTTGTAAACCAGTTTAACACTGTGTGGTCCAGCCCAGTATTCCTTAATACGGCTAGCAGCAGGTTGTGGTCCACCGTATCAAAGACTTTGCTCAGGTCAAGGAACAAAGTGCATACATGGTTTTTTGAGTCCAGTGCATTTAGCCAGTCATTTGAGACCTTGGCAAGTGCTGATACAGTGCTGTGCTGTGATCTGAAGCCAGGCTGTGGTGGGTTAAAGAGATAGTTACTCTCCAGATGCTTCCAGAGCTGTGAGTTGACAACCTTCTCTAACAGTTTGGACAGGACGGGAAGAAACAATATTGGACGGTAGTTATTTAAATCATGAAGTTCTCCAGATTTAAACAAGGAGATTACATTAGCAGTTTTCCAAATAGAGGGGATGGCCCCCTGAGCAAGCAATAAGTTAAAACGATGAGTGACTGGGGCAGCTAAAACATAATATCCTAATTTTAAGCAGAAAGGCTTGACATACTTGGCATCTGCACTTTTCCTGGTAACTAAAGCCCAAAGTAGATCCTCCACCTGCTTAATCATGATAGGGCAGAAGAAGAAGCCTGGTACATGCCCATAAGTAATTAAAGGTAGGCAATTAGGGTCCTAAGTACACATTTGCACCCAAAGATTATTGGCCAGTGATGTGTCAAACGCTAGCCCTGCGGTGGCAAAAATGGTTATTAAGTAGGTCTAAGATCTTCAGCTTGTCAGTAACCTGGACATTTAGGCAAAACTGTGTATGATTTAATAGAATCTGTTTTTCAAACATGTGAACATTCAAAATGGCTCAAACACTGGCCCAGTGGTGTGGAGGGTTGAGGCGCCTGGTGCCTTACCTCCTGCCATGCCGGCGAGCTGGGTTCAAAAACAGATGCAGGTCATTTGGTGGCTGGCCAGGGGAGGCTGGATCAAGCATCCTAATGGATGGCTCAACACCCTCGGGGGATGGGGGTAGTGTGACCTGCTGCTTGTCTGCCACCTGGAGGTGTCCAGTGGTAGCATAGTCAGGGCTCACTAGCAACAACCAATCATGGGTATTTGAGGACATCTCCACGAAGGTGGAGCTCATCTGTCATGCCATTGCACATTGTGCAGTTTTGGGGGCAACAAAAGGAACCAGAGGAAAAAACCCTCTGGCTGCAGGATGATGTCTGGGCCTTTACAGGCCCCACACTGGTGACCGGGCACCCTGCTGAAAGTCCTGCAAGCAGAGTACACCAGGCAAGAAGGTAAGTCCCGAGGAAGTCAGGTGATGGGACTGGAGGGACCGGACAGAAGGGAAGTGGCCAGAGGTGACAAGGAGCCTAAAATACTGATTAAAAAAATGTCTAAAAAAAACAGACCTCTGAACAAAACCAGATGACCAGATAAGGACCCTGAAAACTGGATCATCCAATCAAAACTGGACAGATACAACCCCTATTTTGTGACGCGTGTCACAAAGTACCTGCTGTTATGTGTTTGCTAGTATCAGTGTCAATGAAGAACTTCAGTCCAATCAGACGGAGCACCATTTACATGCCCACATCATGGCGATGGATTCCTACTCTATTTGGGCATAATTATGTCTACTGTTAACACTCTAGAATGATGTACACTACAGGTCACCATTGACTGCTTGACATTTTTGACATCATTACAGCATCTAGTCCAGTGTTTCTCAAATTATGAGGCCCAGGGGGCAGGAACATTGTGAAAGGAGGGGGTACTGAAGATCAGAAGAGCACTTTTCCCAAAGTATGTTTTGCTATACAGGAATATGGTAAATTCACATTTATGATGATGAAAATAATGTTAAGGAAACGTGTACACCATATGTAAGATTACCACCTGTCCTGAGTTTCGCAGGACATTCCTGATTTGGGCAGTTGTGTCCTGCCAAAAAATGTGAAAAATACTACATGTCCTGACTTTATGGGGAAAAAAATATTTCCTAACTTTCTACTAAATGTTGCAGAAAACTATAATATGTTAACTAAAATACCTTAAAATGATAACAAACAATAGAAGCAATTAAGAAACTACATTACTTAGCCTTAATTCTGATTATATAGAGAAAACAAATCTGTTGCATTTGTCGAGGTTACATACTAGTACTGCGAAAAATCATGTTTCAGTAAGAAATGTCCCACTTTGGGCTTCCTAAAAGGTGGTAACCCTAACCATATGGAAATATTTAATCTAGAATACTAACGGCTCAGCTCATGTGTACCAGTTCCATCTTGCTTTCAAAATTAAATAAGTAAGTCATACTGATAAGTTCTCCTCTCAGTCAACATTAAAGCCCCATCCAATTGTACAGAGAACAGCAGTGAAGTTTAAGGAAAGAGAAATGAAACACTATATTGACAATGTCACCAATAAAATATGCAAAGAATGGTTCACAAATTGTATATAGGAGCATAATCAAGATAGTTTTGCTTAGTCTCTTTCTGTAATCATGTAAATGGAATACCTGTCAGTTAATAATAGCCTGTGGTGTTACACAGAATGTTCAGGATCTACTGTAGTTCCTTACCATTTGGATAAAATACATGGCATTCTCTCTAAGCTTAGTTAAAGGAGAACTGCATTAAACCTGTGAGTCATTTATTTTCTGCAGAAGTTGTTGTTTATGTAGTGGTTCCCATTCTGTTATTGCCCCATTTTTACCCCATCTTTCATTATTGCCCCATCTTTAGTGGCCTTTTATTTAATCCAATGGATATTTGTAAGTTACACACTGCTAAGTGCCAATTTAGAATTGTATGATGTTGCTTATGTCCCCCATGAACCTCAGGATTCTATATTAGACTACAGATACATTGTACACACAATGTAAGTCCTTAACAAGGACATAAGTGACATCACACTGTTCTAAAATGGTCTTTACCAACAATGTGTGAATCAGAAACACTCACTGAATTTACTGAAAGGTCAGTTCAGATAAAACAGTAACCGACTGTGAAATGATAGTTAAAAGGAACTTGTACAAAAAAATGCATGTTTGCTGATTCAAGGCAGTTCTCCTTTAAGGTATAAACAGCCCAGTTCAAATGTTCCACTGTTTATACATATTCCAGTGTCAGTGGCTCAGCAGGTTGCACACTCACGTCTGAGGATGGAAGATTGAAAAGTTGTTGGTTCAAACCCCACACCAAGAACTTGGGGTAAAATCCCAATACTGAGACTGTAGTGCATCATGAGGGGATTCTGTACTCTGGAGGTGCCATCTTTTGGATGAGATGTTAAACCGAGGTCCTGTCTGCTTGTTCTGGTGGTTGTTCAGGTGGACATTAAAGATCCCATGGCACTTCTTGAAAACAGTAGGGACATTTTTTTATTGGTGCATAAATATACTCATAATAGTACATAACCAAAGCAACAAATCGCATTTGAAATCAATTTCATAACATCATAAGTAAATTAACAATCGTCAAGAAATTAATATAACCATTAGGTTCTAAATATGTAACTCTTTTTCACCTTGATTTTTCTTTTTTCAAAATAACCAATCCAGTACACCCCATCTTTCAAGATATATCTTTCTAAAACAGTTGTCCCTTTCCTATTCCTGAATGTCTTGAATATTATGTACAATTTGTTGAAACAATTGCTCTGGTGTAATTACTATTTGTTGTGTAGTTAAATAACATCTAGTCTGCCATATCCAGTATTTCATACAAGTCATCACTAACCTTGCACTACTTAAATGATATTTATTTCATTGTTGTGAGAAGATTCCTAACAAAAAGGTTTCAGGTGGGATATTATGAAAGGGGATTTGACCCAACTTGTGTTTTACCACTTCCCAGAATTTTAAAATGTATGGACATTCATAAAAGAGGTGGTTCATGGGTTCTAGCATATCTTGGCATAAGTCTCTAGGGCAATGCCTCTCTGTAATATCTTTATGGTTCAAGTTGTTTTTAATATTGAGTTTCCCCATGGGCACTCAGCCATAACACATTCCACATCCTTTCTGGTGTTCTGGGGTCTTGAAACATTTGACTTACAATCTTTTTTTCTTGTTTTGGTCTATTAAATATTGGGGGGGTCTCCTGGAATTTAGATTTCTGACTTTGCTCATAAAAGACTGTCCTATTATTTTGGATCATTGCCTTTTTAGTTATATTCTATTGTTTTAATTTTCCACAACAGTATTGAAAGTATTGTGGTAAATCATGTAACCTTTTTTTATTTGGGGATACATGATTCTAGTTCCCAGTCTTGCAAAAAGGTGGAAATTTGGTCTTGTACCCAAGGCATCCTTTGTTTGGGTAGATTTAACATAGTTGGTTTTATATTTGTGTACCAGAAAATACTGTAGAAAAAGGTCAGAGGATTAATCATATTAATACCCTCCATAGATACTTTAAGTAGGTGACATCTCTTTTGATGGGGTTAAGCCAACTCCCCCATACACATTGAAAAAACCAACTGTACAGTTTACATTCCAAGGCCAGGATTTTCAAACTGCACCCAGAATGGGCGCAAGTGCCTGCACTTTGCAACTGAGTTGTGCTGGAGCACAAACCTGCTATATTCAAATGAGATGCATTACCGCGCATCCTGCCTGAATATAGCAAAAGATGCAGGTGGCACAAAAGGGGTCCACCAAAGATGCACTGATGCACCCCCCTGTGCAGTCTGAATACCTGGAATAGGGATGCACGATGCATCTTCGGGATGCGCCGAGCGCAAATTCCAGATATTCAGACCAACACATGCAAATGGAGCCATTATGCATGCAAGGCACAAATGGGGCCATTTGCATGTCATTATGGCCCATTTGCATATCTGGGGCAGGGATGTGCCTGGCACTGCTGAGTAACAGCAACACAAACCATAGCTCCCTGGTAGTCCAGTGTCACTCCCCTCCTGTCCCTGAACCTTGTCCATATGAGAAATAGTAAACAAAACACCCTGGTGGTCCAGTGGTACCCCTCCCTCCCATCCCAGATCCTCAGCCGTATGAAAAACATTAATCGAAACCAGTGGCGGAGCCAGGTTTGGGAGCCAGGGGGGGGCAAGTCAGTCATTTTGGGGGCACCAAGATGGTAGCGAGCGAAAGTGATCATTTGAAATTGTGACTGTTATGGCCATTATCTGTACATTGAAACATTCCTATCTATTGCATATTGAAACACCTTGTACATAGCAACAAAACACTGTAACATCTCTGCTACAAATGTAAACAACACACGCTTTGCATATTGAAACAGCAATGTTACAATGAAACATGCCTTTTGTCCATTGAATATGGGGCAATTAGAATCAGGGTCTACAAAATAAAAGGCTTGGTTTTTAAACTCTGTTGAAAAAGTAGTACGGTTTTATCATGTCCTCATTTAATGAGAGTTTTGGCATAAAACTAAAGAAGAATGGATGGTTGTTCTACAAAAATGTAGACCATGCTGGATGTTGATTCACCATTTGTATTTCTTTTATGCCACAACTGTCTTTAAATGATGACATAATTACACCATATGGTATGGTATTACTTCCTTTCCAACAGAGTTTAAAAGCCAATTAGCCAAATGCATTTTTATTTTGTAGACCCTGACTTTAATTGCTGCCCCATAAAAAGAGGGAAAATCATGTTTGCAACAGCCAGTGACTTGCAGCAGCATCCCAATACATGACAGAATACTATACATATACACAAGAAAAGATTTCAAATAAAAAATAGAACCACAAATGTGCCATCCAGCCTACCTCACACAAAGTGTGCTCCTCCTGGCTGTAGTGGATCACTGTTCTATCCTGCCTGCCTGCTCTTGTCTTGCTTGTTCTCTCTATAGTCACACAAGAACAGTCCACCCCACTACCCTCATTATATTTCCAGCTAAAATAAACCACAGTTGAACTGAACACTGAATTTATAACCAAACCATCTAGTTCTTGATGAAAGCTGTCTGAAAATATTGATATGCTTTTTTTTTGGGGGTGCTCAGAGGCTGTGTCAGCTCAGCACTCAGCAAGAGTTCAATATGCAATGCAACTACTTACTCCCTTCCTTTCACAATAATTAAGAAAAAGCCTGCTAAGGACAGCATTCATCTAAAAATTTCTTAAATTTAACACATTTTAGCAATTTCTAGGAAAACTCCCGGCTCCATGACCCCTTCCCAACCAATTTTGTAAATTTTGAAGGAGGCAGTATAGTGTGGTGGTTTAAGGCCCTGAGCTGCAAATCTGGACACCTGGGTTTGAATCCCACAGCCCCCACTTGCATACTGTGTGACCCTGAGCAAGTCACTTAACTTCCTCGTGCTCCCAGGTTGCACCTGTAAACAAGCTTTCAGCTTTTTTATTTTAGTCTTTTGGTAACCAAGTAAGGCCCACTAGGCACAAGTGCCTGTTTTCAGGGGCGACCTGGGAGCACTGGCCGGTTAAGTGACTTTCTCAGAGTCACACAGTATGCAAATGGAGGACGGAGGTTGTGAGAATCAAACTCAGGTCTGGTCTGCTGGATGTACCAAGCTCATTCACACCTCGTTCCTCTAACCTCTAGGCTATACTGCCAGCCGTATAGTTTAATCATAGCTTAGTGTGTCTCAGCTGGTTAAATAACTAAAAAAAAAAAACTTTTAACCCCTAACCCTGCAGGCAGGGGCTTACTCCTGAGTTGCACTCAGGCATAGAACCTTTGCAAGCTTTGTACAGCTTGACCACTGCAAGCCTTTACTAGGTAAAGTAAATTCCTTCCTTAAGGGGGTTTTCTTTTTTTTTTTTTAACCCCAGTTGGAGGTGGGCAGGGAGCAGCACCCATACAGAAAAAAATATATATTTCCCATATATAGCCCCAAACTGTCACTCTCTGTCTTGTCTCAGGTAGCAGGTGGCACAGCTGAGATGGACTCTGGAGCAGGGGGGTGGAGGGGTGGGTGGCTGCACTCACTTACAGTGGTCTGGAGCAATTATGGGGCACTAATGAGGAGTGAGTGTGAGTGAGGAAGAGTAGTTGCACTTGTCTGACAAGCCCAAGGGAGCTGAGGAGCTGGAGGGACACAGCAGGAGTGGACGGGTGGGAGTCCCGGGACCAATGCATGCCATTAATTATGCCCATTGCCCACCATTCAATCTCTGGAAGAAACTGCTTGACAGAACGAAGACAAATTAATTATTACAGCGACTCCTAGGAGTTGCAAGGCACTCACTCACTTCACTTGTCACTAGCAGACAGACAGTGTGGGCAGTCGGAATCGGATGGATCGCATTGCAAGAAATTTGCAAGATAAGAATTGTACGGTATGTATTTTACAGATAGAAACATCACGAAATAGCGTACAGCACTTATTCTATGATGTCTGCATGATTATCTTGATTGGTTTCCTGCGCAAAATGAATCTGACTGACGAATTCTGGATTTGAAAAAAAAAAAGCCCATGAGTCCTGACTGAGTTGTGAACTTGTGACAGACTTGTACACAACTCATTCAGGACTCGTTGTTTTTTTCCTTTTTCAAATCCAGAATTCATCAGTCAGATTCATTTTGCGCAGGAAACCAATCAAGATAATAATGCAGACACCATAGAATAAGTGTTGTACACTATTTTGTGATGTTTCTATCTGTAAAATACATGCTGTATGATTCTTAACAGACAGTCCTATCTGTACAGCCGATCGGGGATCATCGGGTAGGTCAATCATCAAATTCAATCGAGAAAGTAAGGTGGGCAGCAATGAGCAGACATGATTCTGATGAACTTGATTTAATTTGTGCCCTGCCGGCTGCCAGACCAGTCCCGGAATGGTGGAAAGACAAGTATGTTTTAATTTAAGTTAACTTAGCGTAGTGTACAGTACTACTACTCAGCACTGTGTTGTTTTGTTGTGCCGTTGTGTTGTGTGGTGGCAGTGAGTGGCATGACGATTGGCGAACCAAAGTGATCGTGACTCGAGGAATGGGATGCTTTGATTGGTACACTTATCTTCATCAGAGAGACATCAGTTAGTTTTGCTTTGTTTTTTGAGACCGCAGTCTGATCGGACTACAGAGTGAAGCGGAAGAGATTGTTTCCTTAGAGAGGGGAGGGAGTGGGATGCAGCCAAGCTGAAACACTTTGCTAGTTTAGTTTACAGCTCGAGGGGCGCAAACTTGGAGGAAAAATGGTCCGGGGTTGGTGCTGGCCCCCCCTGCCTCCCCCAGCTCCTCCATTGATCGAAACACCCTGGTGGTCAAGTAGCACCCCCCTCCCAGCCCCAATTGTATCACTGAACACAAATGTGTGGGGTTGGATGTTCTATTTTATGTTCAGGGCTTGGGGGTGGGGTAGACACCCAAGGGATTGGCTTCTGTGTTGCACTGTGCAATATAGCAGTCTGCCTGTGGGTGGCTACAACTTAGGCATGGTTTTTCCATAGCCTAACTTTGTGCAGCATATCTCTGAGATGTGTGGGCAGCTGCACCGCACATCTCAGCTGAATATGGAGATGTGCCACATATGCAGGGGAATGCCCCCCTCCGGATGTGCCACATACATTACTTTTGTGCTATGATGCATCTGGACTTGTGCAGCACATCATCCCCTTTTGAATATGGCCCATGGGCACATTTTGGTGATGTGTTGGTGCAACTCAGTTGCACCAGACACATCTCCTTTGAATATCTGAGCCCAAGTTTTTAGGGGGTGGGTATATGTGACTCAGATATAAAACCACGGGAATTGGATATGTTTTGTTCATATAGACATGTGTTTTTTTGCACATCAACCACTTATTCCATTGTGTTACCCTTTCTGCAGCTTTATTTAATACATGTTCCCAGTTTAAAAATGCTAAGTCTCCTCCAAATAGCGTACCTAGAATTTAACAATAAGTTATAAGGATTGGTATACCTATCATTTCCTTAATCTGTGGGTGTGTCTGTCCTATTGGGATACACACACTTTTGGCAAAGTTAATGGAAGATCCCGAAGT
Organism: Neoceratodus forsteri; assembly: GCA_016271365.2. Classification (NCBI taxonomy): domain Eukaryota; kingdom Metazoa; phylum Chordata; order Ceratodontiformes; family Ceratodontidae; genus Neoceratodus; species Neoceratodus forsteri. The sequence continues at coordinate 25,874,273 of CM057453.1, forward strand.
TCTGGAAATTCCTCTAGTTCTCTTTTAACGTGTGCAGTTGAGTTATGGTCTGCCAAGACTAAAACCAGATCATCAGTATACGCTAGTGTTTTTATTTCCACGTCTTGGCTAGAAACTGAAATGCCTGTGATTTGTAGTGCATTATTTATATGTTGAATTAAGGGGTCTAAGGTCATAATATATAATAGGGGACTCAATGGGCAGCCCTGTCAGACACTTTTCTGTATTTGGCATTGTTTCCCTATCCATCCATTTATGTATGGTAGTGCTGAAGCTTTCTTGTAGCAGACTTTCACCCAGGAACTAAATAATTCAGGGATCCTGTAACCAGCCATACTCTTCCAAAGATACTCATGTGAGAGTGAATCAAATGCTTTGTTTTGATCTAGACCCAGTATGTATCCTGTCAATGAGCCTTCAGTACCTTTTGCTAAAATTTCTCTTATTTGTATTAAAATATCTGTAATATTCCTTCCTGGGATTGAACATACTTGAGTGGGATGTATTATGTATTATGTACGTTAGTGCTAATGCTAGTCTGTCACTCAGAATTTTTGTTAAAATTTTGAAGTCTATATTTACTAAAGTAATAGGTCTCTAATTAGACAATACGGTCTTTTCTCCTTTTTTTTGTATAACAATAGCAATAAACCTTTGTACATTTCTTCAGGCATTGTTTCTCAAAATGGAATTGCATACGTTGGTCAGTTCTGCCCCTAAGTCAGGCATGAGTTGTGTGTAAAATTCTGGTGGCACACCATCTAAGCCTGGTGCTGTTCCTGGTTTTAATTGTTTAATTGTGTTTATAAGTTCCTTTTCAGATATAGGTTGAATTAAAGTATTGGCTTTGTCCTGTGGTAATTTTGGTAGGCGACCTCTTTGTAAACAATAGTAATTCAGGGTAGGGATTTCCAAACACTTGTTTTATATATTGTTCTGTTTCTATTAATATCCCAGTTTTATCTGTAACAATGTGGCCACTATCTGTTTTTGCTCCTTTCATATATGTCTTGTTCCTTCTTGTGTTGCAACTGTCAAATGGATTGGTTTGAAAATGTGTACCTTGAGTTCCAAATTTTTGTTCCATTTCCAAGGATTTCATTCTATTGTACTGGTATTGTGACATTTCTTGTTTTATAACTGAAATTTGTTCAGAATAGTTATTGGTTATGGTATTTTGTAGTGAAATTAAATGATATAATGTTTTCCTTAGTTCTTCATACTTTTGATCGTTTTGTTTCCCATTTAACTTCCCCATCAGTTTCCAGAAATACGTAAAATATTTTTTACCATCAGTCCACCAGTCTAAGTGGGAGTCATGTAAAAAATATGCAGATTTCTGCCTGCTATTATATTGTTAAGACCTTCTGATATTTCTTTATATGCAAGTAGTTTTGTATTTAATCTCCAGTATCCCTTTCCCACTGCTGTCTTAAAGGTTTGCAGTTTTAACACTAATTAAATCATGGTCTGAAGTGGCCACTGGGTGGACTTTACCTGTTACAACAGGTAGGTTTTGGAATACCAGAATATAATCTATTCTGGTGGAACTACGGCATCGGTGATAAGTATGTGTTGGAGCTTTTTCTATTTTGGCAAAACAGTCTATTAAATCAATTTGTGTTATTAATTTATTCAAAAATGCTGTATTGCAAAATATTTTTTTTTGTTTTAAGTCCTCTGTCTACTACAATTAAAATCACCACCAAAAAGTACCTGTTTGGATGTTGAAAAAAAAAAAGTTGAATTTGCTTCAAGATCTCCATTCTCCTAGATTTAGTCTGTAGGGCATATAAATTTATTAGTCTAAAGTCTCGACCTTCTAGTAAGATATCTAGCAATAATGCTCTTCCTGGATTTATAACCACAAGATGTGTGATTTTTACAGTGGAGTTATTTAAGCATGTCCCTAGCCCACTGCAGGTGTTCTCCACTATTGACCAATATATCCTGCCCCAGAACCAAGCTGTTTGGGCAGACTGAAGTTAGATTTCTGTATTAAGCCTAGTATCTTGTAAGAATACTATATCATATTGGTTTTGCTCAAAAAATGCAAATGTTCTATGGTTTTTTTCCTGATTTTATACTTTGGGCTAGATATTCAAGAGTGTGCCTGGCAATGGCACAAGTGGTTGCACCGCACAACTGAGTTGCGCTGGAGCAACAAAGGGATATATTCAAAAGAGATGTGCCATGATGCATCTCATCTGAATATATATCAAAAAATGCCTGCGGCGAAAATACGATGCGCCAGCGCATCCCCCAGACAGGTTTGAATTCCAGGAATAGGAACTGCACCAGCACATCAGAGATATGCCATGCACAAATTCCTGATATTCAGACGCAAAAATGCAAATGGGACCATAATGCATGCAAGCTACAACTGGGGTCATTTGCATGTCATTATGGCCCCATTTGCATGAGTTGTGCATGGCTGGTCAGTGAAATGCACCTGGCGTCCTACACAGCATGCAGTGCTGTCGATGGTAGTCCAATGGTTCCCACTCCCCACTCCCCACTCGTAACCCCAATCACCAAAAACATTTCCAAATTCATTACCTGGTAGTCTAGTGGTGCCCCCTCCCCACCCGTAACCCTGTTCAATGAAAAAATGTCCAAATTCATTCCCTGGTAGTCCAGTGGTACCCCCCCCACCTGTAATCCCAGTCACCATAAACAAGTGAAATATCATGCCCTGGTAGTCTAGTGGTCCCCCTACAGGAGCTCCAGCCCACCCAGCTCCACCCCCCCAGTCATCGGCAGGCAGCAAACCCAGACATACCTCCGTGGCTGCCCGCCTAATGACAGCTTACAGTATCTGCTGCAAACACATTGGTCCATACTGTGGACCAATGGGTTTGCACTGCATACTGTAATAGTCATTCACAACTTTGATAAAGCCAAGTACGGCAAAACCAGTTGGGAGCCTTTGTTGCTGCTACCTGAGATCTGCAATAAATTTGTAATGGAGAAAATCAAGCGAGTCTTGATGCTGGTTCTTTTGTTGTTAAAGATGGCCCCTAGTAACTTACTTTCTCACTGTCAGACACATGCACTGAAATAGGTAACTGTCAAGTGTTCTGTATTCTCCAAAATGGCTTTTAGTTTGCTTATTTCCGCTAAGCTATCCAAGTTAGCAAGTCACTGCAAAAAAAGGGGAAAGAGCAAGTTCTCAGCTATATAAAACTGGCCACAGTAGCCATGTTTGTCAAATCCTAAAAGTGGTGTATAAAAAAATACCCAAACTCGGTCAGAGCAAATACCAACCATTCACGTATACAATTTCTGTCTCCCATTCTGGACCCCACCATCTGCCACACGTGGCTGCAGATGATCTTTCTAGTGGAGGGCCTTGTCCTCCCCAGTGGCTCCACCATGCTACTTCTTTCATCTAGGTTACTCCAGCAGCTAACTCAGCTTGGATGAGATCCCATCCTGCTCCTAGGGGCCACCAGCAACATGATCAGCTATTGGCTAATAATCAGCAGTTATAATTTTAGCATCAGTACTCTCTGCCAGGAGATGGGGAGGGGATCAGAAACAAAGGAATCCTGCCTGTTTCACAATCTCAAGGGTGCTGCTGGTATCAACTCTGATCCTGCTTGGCATGATCTGGGACTGGAATTAAAACTTAGTGCAACACACTACAACACTATAAGTATTTTAATCAATTATAAATTTATTTAAATGTTTTTTCGTATAATCGTAAAGCCCAACTACTGAATTTGGACTTTATAGAACGATTCAGAAAATCTGATTGTTCTATTTGGTACATAAAATGACTTACAGGCATTTGAATGGTGATGAGTACTACGCTGTGCTCATCATGGTCAATCTGATTTATTGCCCTCCTGGACCTGATAATATTACCAATACCCACATTTGCCGGTAGCAAGAAACTGACCAGAAGAACACAGTGCTTGTAAATTTCAGTATAGTGTACTATTGTTCACTCATTGTTCTGATTGTGTTTACGAGAGGCTGACAAAAGAACAAAACAGTAACAGGTTACACAACAGCCAACAGGGGAACTGTCTCAGATGCACTTACTTCAAAGAAAGTAGCAACAGGCAAGCAGAGCAAAAGTGGTAACAGCTTTCTTCTGAATCTGAAAGTAATCGGCAGCAGCAGCAGTGCAGCAGGCAGTTGGACTCATCCTCGGAGGTTTGGTCTACCAGCAAAGTATGTACTAACCACGAACTGTGAGATGGCAAGTAAATGGCAAGTAATGGGCCTGGACTTGTTGGGCTACTATTCTTATACCCCAATTAATTTGAAGTGCAGCACAGAACAGGCAGTGCTCATTGAAGAGAAGCCACAGCCTACCAGACAACAATATGGCCAGTATTTTGAAAGCATCAGGAACTAGAAGAGGTGTTAACTTCACTTTCTCACTTAATTTAGCCGTGGGCTGTGGCAAGGAGAACAAATTACTTTGTTGCCAGCTAGTGACTCTGGCTGTGCTGGGGACCATTGTTTGTCAGGATATGCACAGCTCATGCAGAAAGGCGCTAATTGTGGACATTTAACTCTCCGGCCAACCAACTTCAAACAGGTTAATGTTTCCTGACTCAGTACAGCACTTCAGGTGAGGGAGAAGAGCTGACTGTCTGCTTAAACTGGTGCTTGAACTGCACCAAAGGCAGCAACCTCAAAGGGGCATTTATTTACATCCCACTAAAGATGGGGGCCCAGTAGCACCATGCGTATCCAGTTTGGGATGCCCTTCATGGGGCCAACCCCTCTTGAGAGGCCCTAACTTGTTCCAGGGAGTATCAAGCGAGTCTGAAAATGTACTGTATTTAAATATGGAGTACAAGGTGTTTTGTGTGAGGAAATGAGGCAACCTGAAAATGGATAATGGCAGGTAAATTTATGTACAAATTGGTGACCAGGAAAATCACCCTGAGCAAAGGCTGATTCCAGATAATTTATTTACTTATGTAAAAACTGGTGACTGGAAAAGGCACACTGAGTCAAGGTTTGTTTCCTGGTGTGACCAGGGGAAAGGTACATGGAGTAAATACAATTCAGAATGCACAATACTGCTGATAAATAGGAACAATGTGCGAAATATGAGAGGTAACAATTGACCAATTAGACTAGTGGCAGACCAGCACATATACACAGGCTAATCAAAGATGCACCAAGAGCAAGAGGGGGGGATATGATCCCTGAAAAGGTGTTTAAAAACAGCGTAAGTGAGGAAGAAGCAGAGGAGGGTAGAAAAGTTCCAGATAAAGGGAAAACAGCCTGAGAAAGCAGTCTGTCTGACCCATGGAGGTTTTGCAGCAAGGGGGAACAAGGGTCTCAGAGTTAGAAGAGTGGAATAAGTATTAGAACTCGGTGTGCGGTGGGAGGGATTACAGAGGGGGAGAACAATAAATTGAGAATAAACTCAGCCAGCTACTCAAAGGCATTTAATTTATTCATGTGTACTTTGCAAACTACAATGTTTTTCCTTTTAGGAGGCCCAAGATTATTTCCATATTTCGGGGAAGGGGCTCAAGATTTTTTCCAAGGCTCAGGGGATGCTCACTGTGACAGTCTGAGAACTAATGATCTAGTCCATAGGAAAATTGCCTCTTGATATTGGCATACTTCTTTGTAGCTAATGACATAAGAGACAATGGTAAGAAGCAAGATATCTTATCAGTGTAAGTGCTAAGACTTACAATTTAATAAGAAATGTTCTAAATCCTGAAAAACCTGGAGAAAAAAGTGTTGATGAATTTGTGAACATGTTAAAATATTCTTTTATCCTCAGACGGGATGAGACTGTGCAAAGATAAAAATTTTACTCACAATCTGGGAAAACCAAAAGAAACAGTGGAAGACTTTGTAGCAAAAATAAAAGGAAAATAAACAATGTACTTTATACAGTTTTTTAATATATCTCTACAGTACATACTGTATTTATACCTCCTTTATTTTGTATTTCTACAGATTTAGTTACATGCTTATTGTATTCGTTTTGTATTCAATCAATATTGTACCCCCCTCTCCCTTTCTACCAGAACACATCTGAAAACGAGCTATTGTAGCTCAGTATGTGTTTCCTAGTGAAACTTTTAAAAATAAATATATAAGTGTATTTATATGTATAAATATTTATACAACACATGTTTCAAGATAACTGATGAGAAAAAAAGTGATATCTCTCTAAATATGAAAAGATATTGGTATATTTTCTTGATGCATTATGTCATAGTGATATCTTTCCTTGCACCACCAGTTGCATAGTGTATTCTTAACTCATTCAGGTTAAGAAAGTTCAGCCTCAGTAGCAGTACTAACCACATTCATACGAGGTTAACTTTAAAATGAAAAATGATGGCATGGTACTATGAGCACATAAATTGCTCAGCACAAAAATATCTACAAAATGAGTGGTGTTTCATTTAAGCAATGATGCTTGATAGAGTGTGTGTTATGCTGGGATGACATCATGCCTCGGGTGGTCGGGCATACAGCTGCAGACAAAGTGCATCCAACGTAAATCCAGCATGACACACACCTTGGAGTGCATTATTGCTATTATACAATAGCTCATATAAAGAAAAAAAGAAAACAGAAAAATATATTTTAAAGTTTTTTTGTTTTTTTTTCATTTTCTGACATGGTAGGTATACATACAAAAAATAGTGCTGCAGTTTTGTTTTGGTCATTAAGTGGTGCTGCATTTTGTCCACAAACACACACATCTCTCTATTTGTTGTATTCTGCCTGGCACCACCCTGCCCAACCACTCACATCCATGTTTAATTCATCCAGTCCCGCTGCCTGCCCTGGGACCAGGTGAAGATGTGTCCTGTTGTTTTGGGAGGTTGCACCAAAGCCACGATGTAAAGAAGAAGGAGCCATAGTTGAAATCACAATGTAAAGGAGCCATAGCCGAGTGGACACTTCCAGTGTTGCGATCATGGTCGGTAAGCCGTCAGGTCATTGGGATGGGAGGGTTACTGCAGTTGTAAAAGTGTTGCTGGTATGTTTTAAATTAACTGTTTTTGTGAAGCAGCAACATGAGAGAGAGAGAGAGAGTAGTTTCTGAAAGAGCCATTGCATGCATCTTTATGGGGAAATGGCTCAGTAGGGAGTGCGCTCCTCTAGTACGGTGCTGAAACTGTAAAGCCTCCTGCACATAGCAGCAGTTTTGAAAATGATTTCAGTTCAGTTTAAATACAGTTTGAAGTTGTCATGGGTAGTAGGGTTGCTTAACTAGAAGGGTATTTTATGAGGAGGAGAACTGTGACTGGTCTAGGATTTCTGTAGTATGTGTACGGATACATATGCTACATAGAACATGTAAAATGATCATATGTGTGACTGGCCTTGATACAGTGATGTTGTACTGGGATAACATCACTGTTCTGGGAGGCCACTCACCAATCAACTTCTTAGAAACCCTTTCTGCTATTGTGTAATTACAGACACATCTTAGATCTTTTATAATCAGCAAAATAATGGCAGGAAATTCTTTTTTTATATTTTTTCAAACAAACAAATGCAAATTACTTTTTTTTAAATGATAGCTGGTACTGTGAGCATAACAGTTGTTCAGCACTAATATATCTACAAAATGAGTGGTGTTTCATTTATAGATCCCTTTTAGATATTTTTTATAATCAGTGAAAAAAGCAGAAAATTCTGGGGTTTTTTTTGTTTCACTTTTTTGACGAACAAATTCCGTCAAAAAAGCAAAAACAAAAGAATTGTACATTCAATTTTTTCATTATCTACTGGCCATTATGTAAAACTATGGGGCTCACTGTGTTAGCAAATATCAGAAACCACTCCCAAACAGGTACAGCATTGTAACTGTAACAGAAGCCAAGTTAGTCACACTTTTCAAAGTCACAAGCATCTTTTTACACATTCCCAATCATGTTTATACCAAACCATACGTTTGTATAAACAGACCATGATGTGGCCTGACTGAAGATATCACATTTCTCTTCATTCAAAGCCAGCAACATTAAGATATCCCACTCTTAGCTTTGCCACTCGTGACTTACCATAATAACATTAGCCTCTCACTAAGATAAATATGATATCTTCAGTCAAGTCACGTCATATCCCATATATATCTGTGATGTAAATGCTTGTGTAAAAATGTCAACCTTGTCAATTTCTTAACTTGTTCTTCAAGTGTATATTGGACTGTATTTGTTTGCACATATTACATTTGACACATGAATGCTATAAATCAACACCCTGCTGTAGTAATGTCATGCCTGGACCCTTATGGAAACCAGGTGTATCATCTAAATGGCATTGTCCCGGGCTGCATAGCTACTAAGATACATTTTTTTCTTGTGTAACTGGAAATTTGGGCATTTACAAAGTTTGTTTAAAACCCTTAATATATTGCTTAGTGTGTCTGTTTTGAAACACTTCTAGTTTTATGTTATTCAGGGTCCCTTGTTAATGCTGCTTTTTCACATCCAATATTCTTTTTTTAATTGCTTCTCACTTCCAGAACCCAGTATTATCAGCTAAGCTGAAGCCCTGTATGGAAAGCTTCAGTCTGGGGTTCTGCTCAATTAATGTCACTGGGTTCTGGAACTCATCAGTAATAAACAATAGAATACTGAACAGGGGAAAAGGCTGCATTACCAAGGGACCCTATATAAGCAAAGAATAGGACTATTTCAAAACAGAAACATAAAACAATACACAAGAGAGATTAAACAAACTGCAAACATGCCCAAATGTCTAATTATATTAAAAAATGATAAAAAAGCGGCTATGTTCCCTTTCATAAAACTACCGAAGACTGCAGCTATTGTGATACATTGTTATGCTAGTTAAGAGGTAAATTGATGTGTGGTATACCTCAAATTGGGAACTGCGCTAAGAGTTGCTGATACCATACAATGTGCTGGTAGAAATATCAAGATTTAAAAGGACATTCTTCAGACTCTGTTGGTGGTAGAGATCGTAATGGGAATCCATAATGACTGTGCATAAAGTGTCACAGGAAACTGGAACACAGACCCATACTATTATCAAAGATTGTTACAGATGTACAGGAAAGCACTCCTCTGCAGAATACATGTTTAAGATTGACAAATGCCACATTTGGGAACAACAGGGCATGTTAATATAATCTGCAGGAATGAAGAAAGTAAAAGCTAACAAAACATAATCCAGGCAAGAAACAGGTGTGAACTTGCCAGGATGCATGAGGTAGCTATAGTGTTCATTATGCACTGTACAGAAGGATGAATATAGGGAGAGACCAGAACAATATGAGTTATATTCTACACGCAGCATAAAGGAATCAGACATTTGGTGTCTATGTGCACAGTTTATAGAAACATAGAAACGTAGAATCTGACGGCAGATAAGGACCGCTTGGCCCACCCAGTCTGCTCATTTCCCTGCCTAATGGATAAGCTGCAGATTCTAGTTCACCAGCAGCCTACTTCTTTCTACCCCCAACCCCTAGAATTGCTTTATGGCTGTCCCATGCATGCTTGAATTCAATCACTGTTTTTGACTCCACAACCTCCCTTGGAAGGCCATTCCATGCTTCCACAACCCTCTCTGTGAAAAAATATTTCCTTACATTACCTCTGAGCCGCCCCCCCATCTTCAAATTGTGCCCCCTTGTTCTTACACACCTCTTTTTTGAAAGATGCTACCCTCTTGGACTTTGTTGATTCCCTTGAGGTACTTGTATGTTTCTATCATGTCCCCCTCCTTTCCTCGAGGCTATACATATTAAGCTCTTTTAGTCTCTCTTCATATGTCTTCCGGTGCAGACCCTGCACCATTTTAGTTGCCCTCCTCTGGACAGCTTCCATCTTGTCTATGTCCTTGCGGAGATTGGGTCTCCAGAACTGCACACAGTACTCCAGATGGGGCTCACCAGCTGTCTGTACAGAGGGATAACAACTTCCTGTTTTCTACTGGTGCTGCCTCTCCCTATACATCCCAGTATCCCCCAGCCCTCCTTACTGCCCTCTCACATTGCTTGCCCATCTTTAAGTCATCTGATATGACTACCCCTAGGTCCCTTTCCATTTTTGTTGTTGTTAGTATCTCACCCCCCATTGTGTACTCTTCCCCTGGGTTTTTGTTTCCCAGGTGCATTACCTTGTACTTCTTAGCATTAAATCTAAGCTGCCATACATTTGACCATTCCTCTAACCTTGCCAAGTCCCTTCTCATCCTTTCCTCCCACCTTGTGCATCAACTCTGTTGCAGATCTTTGTGTCATCTGCAAAGAGACATACTTTTCTTCCAGTCCCTCTGCAATGTAACGCTACAAAGACATTGAAGAGGACCGGTCTAATACTGAACCCTCCGGCACCCCACTAGTAACCCCTTTCTTCAGAGTGGACTCCATTTACTATTACCCTCTGTGTCCTATTCTCCAGCCAATTCTTTACGCAGGCTATCATCTTGGGACCCACTCCCAGGCTGGCTAACTTGTATATTAATCTTTTGTATGGGACCGAGTCAAATGCCTTGCTAAAGTCTAGATAGGCCATGTCCACAGCCCCTCCCTGATCTACTACTTTGGTCACCCAGTCAAAGAAATCTATTAGATTGGTCTGGCATGACCTTCCTGCTGTGAATCCATGCTGCCTTGGGTCCTGTGCCCCTCTGGCCTCTAGGTACTTGACAATTCTTTCCTTCAGAAGTGATTCCATCATTTTCCCTATCACTGAGGTTAAACTAATTGGTCTGTAGTTTCCTGCTTCTGCCCTGCTCCCACTTTTGTGAAGGGGAATCACATCTGCCCTCCTCCAGTCCTCAGGTACCACCCCATCCTCCCATGATTTGTTAAAGAGGGTAGTCAGTGGTGTCACTAGTTCTATCCTTAGTTCTTTTAGAATTCTGGGATGAATCCCATCAGGCCCCATTGCTTTGTCCACCTTCAGTATTAAGAGTTCTTTCAGAACCCTTTCTTCTGTAAATGGGCTGGTATCAACTTCAGTATCCAGAGTGTTTCTATTGTTTGTTTTAGGTACCTCCCCCTCTTCGTTTGTAAATACTGAGCAAAAATATTTGTTTAGTATCTCTGCCTTTTCACAGTCACCCTCTGCCCACCCCTCTCCCCTTTATTAAGCCTCACTATCCTTCCCTTAGTCTTCCTTCGCTTCCTGATGTACCTAAAAAAGGTTTTATCCCTCTTCTTAACTGAGTTGGCTATAGCTTCCTTTTGCTTTAACTGATACAATTCTCTGTCCTGCTCCTTCTGTGATTCCTTGTACTTTCTGAATGCTTTCTTTTTCTCTTGAACCTTCACTGCCACCTCCTTTGAGAACCATAGTGGTTTCTTACATCATTTTGTTTTGTTTATTTGCTTCACACAAAGGCTTGTTACCTCTGTGATGGCAGTTTTTATTATTCCCCATTGTTCTTCCACCCCTCCTTCCTAGCCATTTGCTAGTGCATTCCTTAGGCACGCACCCATTTTGGCAAAGTCAGCCCTCCTGAAGTCCAGTACTTTTGCCTTTGTATGGCTTGACTCTATTGCTGTGTTTATTGTGAACCATACTGTTCGGTGGTTGCTAGCTCCCAGATGGCTACCCACTTCTACATCTGTGATCCTCTCTCCATCTCCATTTGAGAGGACCAGGTCTAAGATTGCTCCCTCTCAAGTGGGTTCCAATACTAGTTGTCTAAGGCATGCCCCCAGTAGGGCATCTAGAATAACCCCACTCTTAGAAGTGGCTGCTGCAACTGCACTCCAGTTAACATCTGGCATATTCAGATCACCCATCAGCAATATCTCCCCTTTATCTGCCATTCTAAGTATACTTTCTATCATTTCCTTGTCCATTTCCTCCCCCTGAGAGGGGGGTCTGTATACAACCCCTGTGCGGATTGTGGTGCCATTGCCTGCCTCCAAATTGACCCACAGTGCTTCTTCTCCTCCCTGTTTACCCTTTTGTTCTGTTGCTTTGATTCCTTCTCTTATGTAGAGAGCTAATCTTCCTCCTCTTTTACCCTCCCTGTCCCTCCTGTAGATAGTGTATCCTGGTATGTTTACATCCCAGTCATGGTTCTGTGTGTACCATGTTTCTGTGACTGTCACGATATCCAGATGTTCCTCCTCCATCAAGGCCACTAATTCAGGAAGCTTGTTACCCAGACTACGGGCATTGGTACTCGTTGCTCTCCATTTTTTGATGGCTTTACCTTCTGTAGCAGCATCCCCCACTGACCTTTCTACCTTGGTCTTTTTCTCATTTAGTACCCTGTTTTGTAGAAAAGGCTGGAATTTTCCTGCTGCTTATCAGTGCCTACCCCTTGACTAGTTTAAAAGCTTGCCAATGAAGCATTTAAACCGATTGCCCAAAAGACTTGTTCCCTTCCTGGACAGATGCAGACCATCCTGCCAGTATAGGCTGGTGACCCTCCAGGTAGAACCCCAGTCCCCAATGAAGCCAAACCCCTGTGCTCCACACCATTTTTTCAACCATTCATTAAACTGCGTGGTGCAAAGTACCCTCGCCTCACCCATGCCACTGACAGGCAGCACCTCTGAGAAGGATACTGTGTGTGCTACTTGTCTTAAGCCCCTCCCCAACTCTACAAAGTCCTTCTGCACTGCTCTAATCTCATGATGAGCCAAGTCATTTGTCCCTAGGTGGACAATGATATCCAGCTCAGACTCCCGTGCAACTGTTCTCGTGATCCTAAGGATGCGCTTCCTGTCCCTCAAGCCATGGCACCAGGCAGGCACCTTACTTCAGTTTTCCTGCTCCCCCCAGTTCTTATCCTCATCTGAGTCCCCACCAGGAGCTGCTTCCTTTCCCTGTGGTGCCCTCTGCCTCCTTCCTGAGGGCTTCCTGTGACAGTTGTCTGCACCCTCCTTAGTCTCCTCTGTGCATGCATCCATAGGGGAACTATGCTCCCCCAGAATGGTGTATGGATTGTGGAGTGGAACAACTGACTGGGTGTGCCTCTGTTCCATCACCCTTACCCTCCCTGAGCCCACTGTGGTCCAACTGCTGTGCTTTCTTCACAACCTCTGAGGTAGTGGTGATGGCTCTGGTGCTCCTGGATGGGGGAGGTTCCCTTGCTACTGTCCAGTGCGGTCTGAAGACGGGCAACTTGCTCCCTCAGGGCAGATAGTTGTCTGCAAACAGGGTAGCATCTCAGCCTCCAGAAAGACTCCCGGAAGTCTGCTTCCCCACAGCCATTACATTGTACTACTCCCCACATAACTGTCTACCTTGTTTAGTTTTTTTTTGTGTGTGTGTGTGTGTGTGTGTGATTGGTGTGTTATATAGAAATATATGTATTTATATAATGTGTATGCTTATATTGTCAGTGCAGTGTGCTAGAGAGGATATGACAGTGATATGCACCTTGCCCTCTTGAGGAAATGATGTTAGAGCGCCAGGTATAAAATGAACTATTTCCAGGGGTGGGTGGGGTGAGGGGTGGGAAGGGTTTGGGCCTAAACTGTGCCCTCATGAAACAATCAGCTAAAAGCTCTGACCTCCCACTGCGATGAGTGCCTTCCTGTCAGCAAGATGCCACACACGACAATTTGACAGAGAAAATACCCTGCTAATCAAACAGAGAAAAATCCAAACATCCAAGTCAGACACAGGTAAACATCCCCAGCCGCAAAACAGCCTGGTGACTTGTGCTCTGAAAACAGTCAGCCCCCAAAACACGTCAGCTGTGCAGAAGGGCAGACACAGAAAACAGTATTCAGTCTCTGTAGGTTTAAACTTTTCCTGCACTAAAAATCTTAACAATTGTAACAAAAGTAAAGCAAGCTTCACCTCCCTCTGTTGATTGAAAGACTGCCTTTTCTGATAATTCTAAGTTCCTTATTTCACCCGTCAGTTAGAAGTATCCTCCACCTGAAGAATATTAACTTTCCTAAGGAATCTGCTTCAAACCAAAGACAATTGTAAATTGTAAGGTTCACCTCCCTCTTTTGTGAGCACAACTCGCTTTCTTGCAAATCTTAAGTCCACTGTTGCAGCTTCCAGCCAGAGGTAGCTTCACCTGAAGACTATTAGGTTATATTTAAAATGTTCCTCTCAGCGAAAAGATTAACAAGAAAGCATGCCTACCAAAGTTAGTACCTATTGCTCTGTACCTAAGAGTTAATGAAAAAGTAGTGTGGTTTTATTTTAACACAAGTTGTAGTCTGACCTTTACATGAACAAGCAATACTCTCTTTCTTGCTTTCTTTCTTTCCTTTATACCCAAAATTACTTCCTGCTCATTTTCCTCTCCCTTTACACCGAAAGTCCCACTGTGCATCTTTCATCTCCAAGTACTGATTTGGGTCCCTCCCTTCATACCTGTTCTTACTCCTCTCTCCCATACCCTTCTCCTCCTCCTATCCCATTCAGTCTAGGGACCCTTACACCTTCACACTTCCCCACCTACACTCTTCTGCTGGTCAATCTGCCTTCCATCTCCTCCCTTCTCTCTGGAATCTGCTCTCTTCCTCCCTCTGTCTCTCCCCTTCACTTCACTCCCTCAGACAACCAGCTGAAACTTCTCCCTGCACTTTCCTGTCAACCCTCTACCTGGCCTTCCCTCCCCCTCCCACTATGATTTTGGGAGCTCATAAAGGCTCCACTAGCACAAGTACCAGCATCTTACCCTACAGGCACTAAGTACTTTATCTTGCTCTTGTCTAGGCTATGAGCTACTCTGAAAGCTAATTTATGGCTTAGAAATAGAATTTGACAATAGATAAGGACTGATTGGCCCACCCAGTCTGCCTATTTTTTTCCCTGCCTATACTGTCACTGCAGACTAGGGGTGTGTGAAAAAAAAATTCCACCAGCGGAATTTCTGCAAAAGTCAGATTTTTGCTTCCATGAAAGAACATAAATCATTTTGCCAAGTTTTGTGGAAATTCTGCTGAAAACTGCAGAATAAATATAAGAAATGCAGGTTAATGTATTAAACTGCGGGAAAAACTCTGCAGAACTGATCAGTGTCAGTGTTCAGTTCTGCAGCTTATGTATTAAACTGTGGGAAAAAAGCCTGCAGAAGTAATGCAAACCACGTATAATTACATGATTCATGGCGAAATACTAAGCAGGAGACTTTATTTCTGCATATCATATAAAACGTCCGCAGTTCGTAATTAACTGCTGCAGTGCTAGGCAGAAATCCACAGTTATTTGGTGAAAGTTCAGAATTCTACCACAAGCCAAAGAGTAGAAAATACCACAAAATTACCAAAATTTCACGGAACTAAAGAGACGGCAGAAATCCACACTTTCGCCCACCCCTACTGCAATAGACACTACTTGATCTCTGGCTCCCTCCCCTTACTGCATCCCACTAAGACTCCCTTGTGCCCATCTTATGTATTCTTAAAGCCCACCACTGTTTTTGCCCCCATGACCTCCAGTGCAAGACCATTCCAGGCATCCACCACTCTTTCACTGAACACATACTTCCTCACATCTCTTTTGAATTTACTACCTTCCACCTTCATTGCATATCCTCTTGTTCTTGTGCATATTTTCTTCTGAAAAACACTCCCTTCCTGTCCTTATTTACCCCCATGAGGTATTCCTAGGTCTCAGTCATATCCCCCTCACTCATCTCTCTCTTCCAGGGTGCACATATTGAGGTCTTTCAGTCTCTCTCCTCAAAGGGCTTCTGATGCAGACCCCATACCATTTTAGTTGCCTTCCTCTGGACTGCCTGTGCTCTGTCTATGTCCCTCCTGAGATGTGGTCTCTAGAACTGAACACAGTACTCCACCACCGGTGATATATATAGTGGCAACACCACCTCCTTCCTTCTGTTGGTAATATCCCTCCCTATGCACCCCCAACATCCCACTAGCCCTACCCACAGCCTTCTCACACTGTCTTGCCACTTTGAGATCCTCAGATATGACTACTCCCAGGTCCATTTCCTGTTTGGTGACAGTCAGTACCAGTTATCCCATATTGTATTGTGCCTCTAGGTTCCTGTACCATAAGTGCATGATTTTGCACTTTTTTGCATTGAAACCCAGCTGTCATGCCCTTGACCACTCCTCGAGTTCTCAGGTCTCTGCACATTCTTTTCACCCCCTCTGGAGTGTCCACCCTGTTACAGATTTTGGTGTCATCCCCAAAGAGGCAGACCTTCCCTTTCAGCATTACTGTGTTCTTGCTGTCCTGACTCTTGGCAAATCAATGGTGAGGGCTTCCTTGGGGTTCTCAACCCTAACATTCTGTAATGTTTTTCCTTTTCCTGCTTGGGGGGAGTTAGGGTTGGAAACCCTAACCCCACATTTCCCTACTTTTGTTGGTTTAATCTGAACCCTAACTGATGCATTAATGCAGTTTTTTGTAAAGATAGATTATAGTTGCATAGCAGTGCCACTATAGTTAGAGCTGAGTAGGCTGTTTACTGTTAAACTCCTAACATTTCACTTTAATAACTTCACCACCGTTTGACAGATTTGCACATAGTTCTGCATGCACTGTCTTGGTGCCAAGATCTCTTGACTTGCCAAGTTTCATTTTAGCTGGATGTGTAAATTCGGAGATCCAGATAGTGAAAAAAGTAAAAACAATTGGGGGGGGGGTTGTTGTTTTTTTTGTCGTCACCTAGTACCCAGAAGGTTTGGAATTGTGGTCTGAAATTTTCAGGGTAGAAATGTCTTGGTCTAGAGTGGTGCCTTCCACTGGTTTGGTAAAAACATAGTAATCTGTTCCACAGTTATAAGGAATTGAAATTTCGGTTCTGAGCATACTCAGTACAGTCTTTTGAATAGTTGTTTCATACCAAAAAAGAATTTGGCCCACATGAAAAAAATATTTTGTTCTGTATGGGGGTAACCTTTCTTCATGTGAAAAAAAATACTTTTTCATATGGCTGCCATCTTGTTTCCATTTCTTTTCAAAAAATTGTTTGGGAAAAGCCATGAAAATGATACCCTGCAGAGACACCAACACATGTATCTTGCTAATCGGGACCTCCTTAGGTGGATTCTGCAATTAGTTTTTGGAGAAATCACCCAGAAATGCATTTTTAACACATTTTAAAATCTGTTTTCATGACCCAATTTTTTTTTTTCATATGGCCATTTGAAGAAAGAATAGGGCCATATGAAAAAAGATTTCATTCATACGAAAAAGAAATTTGGACTGACTGTTTTTTCATACTCTTTTTTTTTTTATATGAAGCAATCTTGTTTTGTATGAACGACACAACCACATGAAAAAAATTCCTTCATACAAAAAAAAAATTTGGACTTTGTTTTTTTACACATTTACATGCGAACATATGAAATGCCAGCAGAAACAGGCTGTATGGTCTATCAAGTCTGCTCGATTGTGCAGCTAGCCCCTCAACTTGCAGCTGCCCCACCCTCCCTCCCTCCCCTTCTCATAACCACCCACCATACTCTGTCCTGCTTTCTCTTAAATCCTCCTACCATTCTACATGATACCACCTCCTCAGGCAGAGTGTTCCACTTATCTACCACCCTTTCCATTAAAAAGTGTCTCCTGAATCCCCCCTCAAATCTCAGCCTGTGCCATCTTGTGTCCCTCCCCCTTCTGATCTGAATAATCCCTTCTGTATTAATCATGTTAATACCCTCTAGGTACTTAAAGGTTTCAGTCATATCCCCCCTATTCCTCCTCTATTCCAGGGAATACATTTGCAGCTATCCAGGCCTCTCCTGGTAAGATTTTCCCTCAAGTCCCAGTATCATCTCTGTTGCCCCTATGCTGCACCCCCTCCAGTCATCTGATGTCCCTCTTCAGGAATGGACATCAGTACAGCACGCAGTATGCCAGGTGCAGCCTAACCAGTGATGTGTACAGGGGTAGACTCACCTTTCTGTGCCTGGAGGAGATTCCCCTTGCTATGCACCCCAGCATCTTGTTTGCCTTTGCAGCCACCTTCCTGCACTGAGCTGAGTGGTTCATACTCAATAGCAATCTACTACAAATGTTTAAAATTTCCATGGATAATGATTTAATGGAGGACCTGGGTATCAGTTATGCAGTATGAAAATTCAACCTTAGGAGCCATGATAAACAACTTAAACTAACATATCCAAACAAAAACCAGAGAAGACATTTTTTTACTGAGCGAATAATCAACACATGGAACTCTCTCCCACCAGAGGATATGAATACAAGCAGTATAATTACATTTAAAAGTAAGCTCGACACTTACCTTCTCTCAAAAAAGGGTATTAACAGCCCTTGCTTAGGGGAGACAGACATATTAGGTTTCTAAAAGTCTTCTGTCTGCCTTCTGCTCAGAGTATAATACCGAGTATAGTACTCCCCATTATTAGTACCCCTAGATCCTTTTCCTCCACTGTGCTTTCCAACTGTACCCCTCCCAACTGATATTTCCTCCCGATTCCTTGCTCCAAAGTACAGTACCTTGCACTTCTTGGCACTGAACTCCAACTCCCATGTCTCCGACCATTCCTGTAGTTTGGTCAGGTCATCCTGCAGCCCCCCTCCACCCCTCTATGTCACCTACCACTACACAGATCTTGGTATCATCTGAGAACAGACTGATCCTACTCCGGATCCCATTTGAGATATCGGCTATGAATATTCTTAGCAGCACCGGTCCCAGTACTGAACCCTGGGGCACCCCATTCATAACTTTCCTTGGTGATGAGAGTTCATCCACCACCACCACCCTTTGCTGCCTACTTTTCAACCAGTTGGTGATCCAGTTGACCATTTTTGTCCCCACCCCAATGTATTCCAGTTTTCCCCCCAGCCTCCCATGCAGCACCAAGTCTAAGGCCTTGCTGAAGTACAAATATAGAATGTCCACTGCATGGCCCCTGTCCAGTTCACTGATAACCCAGTCATAGTACTCGACTAGGTTTGTCTGGCAGGATCAACTTTAACAAGCCATAACTCTGTCAATATATGGAGTTATGGGACAATCTATGTAACAAAATAAGGATCTTAATGAGTACTACAACACTGACACATAACACCATCCCCCCCCAAAAAAATATTTAGGGGCCATATAAAAAAAAATTAAAATTAAAAAATTAGAATTCCCATAGGATATTATTGCAACTTTAATAAGTGGTAGGATTTCCACTTGCAAAGCCAGCAACCTGTGTTCAGAAACGAACCCAAGACACTGGAGGGCTGACCGTGGGAGAAGGATGGAGCATCCTGAGGACTACTGTCCTTCTCCGCGGGGGAGTGTGACCGACACTTGATGGACCCCTGGTGGAGGCCAGGGGTTGTGCAAGTGACCGGTGCCAAGAACGTCCATGGGATGGGGCGGACGCAGGATGTCATTGTACATCCCCACCCTCCAAGAAAACCAGAAAAAAGAGCAGCTGCTGGCTTCCCTAGATGAAGCCCACCATGGCTTCAATTAGCCTCCAGGCCAGCCCTCCAACCTGTCCCATTGTCTGCGGCACTGAGGGAGTCTAGTGTCACAACCCTGCCCTGGGCGGGTAAGCCAGGGGGTATAGGAGGGTCACAACCATTGTGGAGGTGGAAGTCATGGTCCATGACTGGGCTGGGGTACTGGACGGCTGGCAGCAGGGGAGGAAAAATAGAAAAAAAAATACTTTAATAAGCTGTATCTCTATCAGTGTTTGGAGTTAATGGACAATGTATATATCAATAGGAAGGTCTTAATGACTAGTATAACACTAAGCCCCTAAGAAATAAGACCTGAAAATGGTCCATCCCTACAAAATAAATGACAAAGAAGCACATAAATTGCTTTTCTGGAGGAACAGGAGCTTAACACCAATATACACATGTGAATAAATTAAGGAACAGAAGTGCTGAGCCCAGAGGGTCCTGTATTTCTGTAATCACATGGATCTATTCACACAGGTCCCAATGAAAATACAATTCTACTGTCTCAAAAAGTAAGGAAATTCATTGAAAAGAAACTTCATTAATGCACCAGTTAGAGTTAAGCCAACAAAAGTAGGGAAATGTGGTGTTAGGTTTTCCAACCATAACACCCCACCCCACCCTGCAAGCAGCAAAAAGAAAACACTTTACAGTTTTGGCTGTCCTCAGTCTTCAGAAATCAGGCTTGGGGTCTTCCTTAGGGATATAAGCCCTAACACTCCCCCCCATTCTATTGGAAAATAAGCTCACATGTATAGACTATATGAGAATAGGGAGAGTGTTAGGGTTGAAACCCCAAAGAAGACCCCAGGCCTGATTTCCCAAGACTCAGGACAGCAAAACTGTGAAGTTTTTTCTCTTTCTGTTACTCATCATCCCCTGGCTCCCTCAGGCACCAATTGAAACGTCAACCCCTACCCACCTGTTCCTGTTACTTTCATATGCCTTTTGAGTAAAATATTAATATTACTATTACTGATATGCTTGGGTAACATGGAAATTTATCCTGGCCTGCTCTCCCCAGTTGCATCCCCCTCTGACTTTTCACCCCTCAAGGGATTGAAATTCATCTTAAATCAGCAGTGTATGATACTTGACACAATTTTGACCTGTATCTTTATATCATATTTTAGATTGCCCTTTATCTCCTGACTTGTATGGTGCCCTTCTTTACACAATTTGAGTCTGCTTTAGTACTTTTTTCACATTTGAAATAATAAAAAGAGTGCTCCTTTTAATATGGATCAGATCAGGTTTTCATCAGTATTCTCAGCTGTATTTGTACATCAGGGCCCAGATATTCAAAAGGGTTGTGCCATGCGCAATAGGGTTGCTCCAGTGCAAGTCCAAAAATGCGCCATTCTGCGATATTCAGCGGGAGGCAGATACATCCCCCAAATCACGCTGAGCAAGAGCGCAATGATAGTGAATGTATGCGCAACTGAAGGGGGAGGAACCATGCATAAATGGTGCAGTGCGATATTCAACAACATGCGCCATGCGCAATAGGGGAGCAAGCGGACGTTGTGCAATAGCGGAAATGAGCCAAAATAAAAAGGAACAAGGGAGAGGCACAAGAACGCTACAGGGAAGGCACATGAGGCTGAACTCTATCCAGACAAACAGGGCAGGAGGGACACACAGGGAAGGACAGGGAAAGGGCACCCTGAACACACAGGCACAGGGAAGGTGTGGGGAGCCACAGCCAGTGCAGAAGGGGGAAGTGCCACACAGCACTGAGGCCACCACAAGAAGGTGTTCCTGGTGCAGGGGAAGTAGCAGCCAGGACAGCGGGGGGAACACAGAAACAACTGCTGGGGGGGGACACAAGGCAGGGACATGGCCAGTGCCACCATCCAGATGGAGGCAGTAATGAGGGGGGTGAGAAGGCAGGCAGCAGGAGGGCATGGCCATGGAAGGGCCCGTCGGTGGAATGCCCCCAACAGGCAGTACCGAGCCCACACCAGCTTTGAGCTGTACAGCGATACTGAGATCATGGGCCAGTACCACCTGAATTGGGCAATTCTGAGGTGGCTCTGTGAACTGTGCAGTGATGTGATGCAGGCACCCACACGACGGAGCCATGTTCTGTCAGTGAAGACTAAAGTGACAGCTTGCATGTGCTTGCTCACCATGGATACCTTCCAGAGACCAACAGGGGACACCACAGGCATAACCCAGTTGGCTGCATCACGCCACCTCACCCAATTCCTCAGCGCACTGCTGCTGCATGCTGCGGAGTACATCCATTTCCCCAGCACACCAGCGGAGTGCACAGCAAACATACAGGAGTTCCACAGGGTAGCACGTATGCCTGCCATGCTAGGGGCAACAGACTGCACCTATGTGGCCATCCGCACACCACCTGGCCCCGAGGGGGCCGCATATATCAATCAGGAGGGCTATGCTAGCATAAACTGCCAGGTGGTGTGCGATGCCAGAGGGCACATAATCAATATCTGTGCCACGTAACCTGGGGGAGCACATGATGCCTTCATCTGGCACCAGTCGGCACTGTGCCACAGATTCGAGAGTGGGGACATCCCCACTGGCCACTTAGTGGGTGAGTATGCAAACCACATGGACAAACATAGAGCTTGGGAGGGGCATGGTCAGAGGTGACATGGGTAGTGGCCTACATGGCCCAAGGCAGGGCGATGCTGATCACCAAACTAACCTCCACCCTCTACACACAGGTGACAGTGGATACCCACTCCGTCCCCAGCTGCTCACACCATACCGGTGGCCGCGACCTCATTGCAGCAATGCTACAATGAGGCACATGCCACCACATGCAATGTCATCGAGCGGGTGTTCGGGATGCTGAAGGCATGTTTCCGTTGCCTGGACACCTCCGGCGGTGCCCTACAGTACAGCCCCTCAAAGGTCTACGGGCTATTCCTGGCCTGTTGCATCCTGCACAACATGGCCAACGACTGTGGGATAGCTGTACAGGTCGAAGAGGGGGACAGCGATGGGGATGATGAGGATGCCGGAGATGATGGTAATGGGCAGCCCCCCCTTGGGCGATGGGACCCCCGACTGCTTCGGCTGGCACAGCTGCACCGGGACACCATCACAGAGGAGCACTTCAGCCAACCCAGGTAAGTCATGGGGCCATGTGCAACCACCAGTGGCAAAGGCACAACCCACAAACACACATGGACACACCCCAGGGGTGCATGCAGTCAAGAGAAGTGGCCGAGCATGGAACCGCACACACCACCAGGGATGGGCGAGGTCTAACATGGCACATGGTCATACACATACACACACACATGCACACATACACACACACACACCTCACAAGACATGCACAAAGGGTAGGAGGCATGCCGACCCAGACCACCACCCCTAACCACACACATGTCCACAGACCACCACGCCCACTGCCTGTCATTGTGCATGTGTCAGACGCTGGGCACCATTGCACTCTGGTGTACAGCGCAATGCAGGCATCATCATGCACACGCAACAGCGGACAGCAGCCAGGAGGGTGTGTAGATGGAATGTGTGTGTGCGTGCAGGGCTGGGTATCCCAACCGTGCATTGCCCGCTGAACAACACAATGCACACAGGGCAGCATCAGACAGTAGCCATGCTGGGAGGCAGGTCAGTCATGCACCACAGTGCCACGGCCACCACGGATGCATGGGCAGCCCTGCCGAGACCAGCCAGCAGTGACAGGCTGACCACTGGCCTCATGGGGTGGCACCGACGGTCCCCCAGGGGTTCCACTGCGTGAACGCGACCATCCTCGCGCGGGGGTCTGCAGCACACCGAACATGCCTGCGCCAGGTGTGCTCAGGATGCCCACAGCTGAACCTGGTGTCGATAAGGATGGTGTCGAACGACGCCGGGAACAGGGGGTGGACATTGCACTGCATGGTGTCTGCGACGCATCGGCAAATAACTGTGTGCCCATTGTGGCCATGACAGCTGTGAATGCCTGTGTCTGCCTGTCAATGGCAGTGGTCACATCCTCCCACAACCGGTCCATCCCTGCCAGGAGCAGAGCAGTGTCTCTGCTGCGCTGCTCCTCTGCCTGGCGCAGAGCCGCACTCAGTGCATCCACTGCCATCACAAGCCGCATCTGCTGATTGACTGATGCGTGCAGTATGCAGGTGTGCTCATCTAAGAGGTCATCTGCCTGATTGGCATGCTGTCCCTCAGGGTGTTCGCAGCCCTGATGCTCATCACCCCTTGAGGGTGGGTGCTGCACACCAGGGCCAGGCCTGGGCATGTCCACAGGTGGTGCGCTGATGCCGCCCCCTGACACTGTACCCCCATGGCCATTGGCCGACTGCTGATGCTGCCCCTCCGGCTGCCACTCTCCAGGGCTCAATGGTGCTGCCGCAGTGGCTGCAACACTCCCACTGTCCTGGGCACACACCAGTGCTGCCTCACTGGTGCAGACAGGCACAGGCTTGGACTGTGATGACATGCAGACCTCCACGGTGGCACCACCCACAGCTATGGCGGCGATGTCACCTGCTGTGTGGCCATCCTGTGGCACACACGTGTCACTGCCTATGATGTTAGCTCCATCATCATCGGTGACAGATCCGTCACCAGTATGAGTCTCAGCATGCTGGCATCCATGGACGCTGGCACGCTGGGACATGGGTAGGGCCTCCTCTGCACCTGCTCCACCAACATCAGTCCGGACATCCAGGCAGGCCCACTGTTGCCCTGACCCCCATATTCCTGTGGAGGTGGATGGGCCCTCCTCCATCTACATGTAACTGGCCTCGGTGGAGAAGCCCATCATCTCTGACCCATGCAGATGCTCAGGAGCTGTAAAGGAAAAAAGTAGCATTACTGCATGTGACCTACCCTGTCCCCCCCCAATAGACAGACCATGACCTACCATGCAGTGACGGGCTACCACCCATCTGGAATCCACCACCTGGAACACCCTCAATGGCACAACGCTGCATGCTGCCAGCAACCCGCTCTTCCTGTGGAGTCAGACGTTGCACCTCCAGCTGTCCCCCACCAGTCACAGACCGTGCTGTCCTGATGGCAGCCACCTTCTCTTTAATCCTCTGCCTGTCCGTGCCCATTTTCTTTTTGCACTCCTGCATGGAGCACTGGTGGCTGCCATGCAGGTTTACAGCATGCACCACCTCCTCCCATGCAGCAGCAAGGGCCTGTGATGTTCTCTGGTGTCCACTGAGACGCGGCTCCTGGTCGAGGTAGGCCTCAAACAGAGCATCTGTCTTGGCCTTTGTAAAATTTGGCCTCCTCTTCCTCCCACGACTCTGTTCCTCTTCCTCCACCACACGCTCGGTCATGATTCATCCTGTGAGAATGACAGGTGTTACCTGTGACTGTGCAGTCCCATGCATGTCCAAAACAGCACAGTCCACACTCCCAAACAGCATGCAACTCACCGCAGTAGACTGCAGTAACCGACTATGGCCAGTGGAGCCCAATGTCACATTTTTATAGCACAACCCATGCAAATGAGGTGAGGCGCATCTTTAAGTGGATGCAAATGCAGTGACTGCGCCATTGAATGGCTGATTAGATGATTTGCACATGCCGGCTGAATATCGCGCTGTTGCACTTTGCACATTTGTGTTGAACATGCTGAGCCAAGGGCGCAGTTCTGTGATATGCGCAGTACATCCTAACTGCGCATGCCTGGGTTGATGACGCAGGTGCCTGCCACGCTGCTGATGTGCTGTGCATGGGAGGCAATGCAGGGCACGGCCACCATTGTGCCAGTGGCGCTACCGCGCTGTTCACCTATATGGCACTGTGGCACTGGGGCATCGTAGGCGCACTGGGGCAACAGTGCTGTAGGCCATTACAGGAGGTGGCACACAGGCACCCAATCACGCTACACATATTGGGTTCCAATCATGCTGTGGCTGTCCTTGCACCAGAGACCCTTGACCCTGTGCCCGACCTTTGCCCCTAGGCACCATGCATCAGGCATGGGTGCACCACTATCACACTGTTCAGTGACAGCGCGATAGGGAATGGCAGCGCTGTACCGCACAGCATCTGCATGTGGCAGGACCATGCTGCAGAGCACCATTTTGCTTGAACCAGGCAGCAGAGAAGGCACGGAGAAGTGCTGTGGTTTGGAGCCAGATAGAGCTCGTCAACCTGGTGGCGATAGTTGAGCCCCATGCTGGGGCTTTGTTTGGAGAGGCACCCCTGGACAGGGCCAGGAGTGCGGTCTGGCAAGAGGTGGCCGACGCCCTGGAGGAGGCCACTGGCATGGGGCAGACAGCGGAGCAGTGCCGCCACCATTATGGGGACCTGAGGCGCAGGGACCTGGACCTGCTTGCCCGCCTGCAGGCATGTGCCAGGAGGGGCATGGTGCCACGACAAGGAAGGTGCAACATCCATACACTTTTATCGTCCATACGGGTATCACGGTTGCATGTGTCCGGCACATGGGGGGGCCGTCCGGTGTTGGCCGTGGTGGTGGTATCGGGGTGTGGGGCGGTTGGGTATGGCTGTGTGGGATTGCACACACATGGGGGCCGGGGGCCTTTGCTACCAGATTGTACTGATGTTCCTCTCTCCATGTTTGCACCTTAGGGCCAGAAGAACGGTGGCACAACAGGGAGAGGAGGCGCTGCATGGTGGAGCAGAGGGACAGGATGGGTGATGGTGGTCTGCTGCACGTGGACCAGCCTGCTGAAGGTGAGTGCCTTGCATCCATAATTACTATTGCATGCTGTATAACTGGGCAGGCAGTGGGGCATGGCCACCATCCATTGACACCACTGCCATGCACGCAACTTGTTACAGTCAGCACTGTCCAGTGGCACTGCATGTCTGGGAGTGCGTCAATGGTGGTCCATGCGTGCACCGGGCACATGGCTGTGGCACTGCCTTCACACCGCATAGCCAAGTCACTGTATGGCCATGGTGGTGCTGTGCAGGACATGGGCGGTGGGTGTTTGCAGTGGTCCACATGGCTGTGGCTGCCTGGGTGGGCAGGTCTTGTGGACACGGTCACTGTGGGTGGTCGCACACCATCACAGGGGTGTGTCACATGGTTGTATGTCATGCACAACGGGTGGGCTGCAGAGGGATGGACAGTCACACCTATTGACTCTGCTCCCTCATCCTAGGTGGCCGGTGACTCCTGCAGATACAGCAGGATATTCAAGAGCTGCTGCAGGTGGCGAGGGAGACATTGCAGCTCCTCCAGCGCATGCACCGCCACGGGGTCAGGAGGAGGAGGAGGAGCTCACATCAGCGCCAGGAAGAGGAGGACCGGGGTGGCTGTTGATGTCCCCATGCCCCGACTACCACCTTCCCCCATTTGACCCACCCTCACACCCCTTCTTCCCTCTCCCATATGTTCACCCCTGTCCCTTACCCGCCCCCACCTGTTATGTGGCCCTTCCCCTCCTCTTGCATATAATTGTAAATAGTTTTACTTGACATCTTTTCAATATTTACATTTTGTTATAACAACTGTGGTGGTCTCTGATTTGCAGTGGGCTACAGGTGCTCAGCTGCAGTGGTGTGCATGGCATCAGGGGTGGTGCACGCATGGGCGTGTGTGTGTGTGTGTGCAGAGGTGAACCACCTATGGTGTGGGCAGGGGGATCAGTCACTGTCTGTGGTTTGTGTGTTGTACTCTGTGCACTGGATGCTTGTGTGCAGTGGTCCACGGGGCCTGCACTGCGTACATGGCACCCCTGCCAGACCATCCATGGCCTGTGCAGCTGACACCCTTGCATGTCTGTGATATGCACAGTCTGCTGGCATGTCAGTGGTGGCTGTCCATGCTGGATAACAACTGTAGCTGGCACAATGCCAGGTTGCCTGCCATCACCAGTATGGTGCACATCTGCCTCCAGTGGCACTGTGGCCTCCGCTGTTGTTGTCCCCCATCCATGCTGTCACATGTGTCTGTTGCAGGGGATGTGCTCCAGTGTCTGTCACTTGTGCTCCGGCAGCATGCTGGTGACATAAAGCTTCATGGTGCCTGCGCAGGGTGGCTGGCACACCTGTGTAGTGTAGGGGTGCTGGCTGTGTGTACACATCAGCCATGGCCACATGCCAGTGGCTTGGTTGACCCGCTGCTGTGTCCCTGTGTTGGTGTGCCCTTGGGTATGGGTGGGTGTTTGTCCATGCACTGTGTTGCATCCTGTGTGGTGCATGCCTCCATGCTACACTGTGTGTGTCTGTGCTGGCTGTTGTGGCCAGTGCTGGGATGGGATGTGTCCTTGGGAGGGTATGCAGGGTGCTGTACCACTGGGGGTGGGGTCCAGGGCATGCCCTGTTGCATGTGGGGTACCTCGTGTGCTGACGCATGGTCAGTCTCTCAGCTGTACCTCGGGGGGGGACGTGCAGGGTGGCACAGTGTATGCAACTGTTGCATCGTTGTCTGCTGCCGCCCACTGCAGGGTGCTCATGGTGGGGCTGCCTTGCATGGCTTCATGGTGCACAGGGTTGCATTGTCACAGTGGGGGTGGTGGCATGCATGGGGTGTCCTGCACTGTTGGGTGCTACTCCTGGGCAGGGTGTATGGGGATCATGGTGCAGGGTGTGCTCTGCATTGGTGGGATGGTGTGGTATGGGGTGGTCGGCCTTCCTTGTGTGCCGGTCACAGCTTGCCAGGGGGTGTGCTGGGGCACCATGGCCCGGCTGTGGGTTGGTTGCTGGTATCCATGGGCCAGTGGTTATTCCAGCTCTCCCCCGGTTGTGCAGTGCATGGGGTGTGGGGGATGATGTCTGTTCTGCTGTGTGTTCCTCTGCCCATCTGTGGCATGGGTGGTGGGCCCCTACATCCCTGGTTGTGCAGTTGCATTGCTGCCCTGCTGCTGGGAGGCATCCTGGTTGTGCTATGGCATCTGGACTGCTCAGCTGAACATCCCTTTTTAGCTATGGTGCAGGTGGTCGAAATTCAGTCATCGGCGTGGGCTCATCTTTGGCTCACAGTAGTTTTTGAATATCAAGGCTTCTTATGACAGAAAGTGGACTTGGGCTTGCTCCTGCTGTTGTGCACTTTTTGGGTGCAGTTTGAATATCTGGGCCCAGTTGTTTAAAATCAGTTCTGTTGTCACTAAAATTAACTTTTATGTACCAGGTGGAGCTCCCTGACCTTATGGGACAATAGATGTTCAAAAACAGCTGCACATCACAAGTCGGAAGAGGGAGGTAATAATCGGAAGAGGGAGGTAATAATCCCTCTTTACAAGACACTGGTTAGACCCCATCTGGAGTACTGCGTGCAGTACTGGAGGCCACACCTTCACAAGGACATTAACCAAATTGAGGCAGTCCAGGAAAGGGCAACCAAAATGGTGCAGGGACTGCATCAGAAAACATATGAGGACAGATTAACGGAACTCAATATGTATACCCTAGAACAAAGGAGGGAGAGAGGTGATATGATTGAAGCATTCAAACACCTTAAGGGCATTAACAAGGTGAAAGAGTCTAACATGCTTTAATATAAGAAAAATAGCAGGACAAGAGGACACAGCATGAGATTAGAGGGAGGCCGATTAAGGGGTAATGTGAGGAAGTTCTTTTTCACAGAAAGGGTGGTGGAAGCATGGAATGGCCTACCTCAGGAAGTGGTGGATATGAATACAGTACAGGGCTTCAAACAGACATGGGAAAGTCATAAGGGAGCAATACAGGTGAGTATGAATAGATGGGCCATTGACAGAGCAAAGGCCGATGGCACATTTATAAGGTAGAAAAAGAAATGGGCAGACTGGATGGGCCTTTTAGTCCTTATCTGCTGTCAACTTCTATGTTTCTGTGTAAACATTGATGAAAACCTGGTCCAAACCATATTAAAAGTAGCACTCCTTTTATTATTTAAAATGTGAAAAAAGTACTAAAGCAGACTCAAAATGGAGAAAGAAGGGTATCATACAAGTCAGGAGATAAGGGGCAATCTGAAAAAGTACAGGTCACAACTTTCACCATTATCATGTACTGCTCCTTTAATCAATGTGTACAGCCTGCTCAAAAAATTGGATGGAATAAAAACATGGGTCTCCCACACAAATCCAGATATTCTTATCCTCACAGAAATGACTTAATGTGTCAGTATCCAACCATGAAATTGCCCTACCATCATACAATCTCTTCCACCTGGACAGTTCTACTAGGGGAGATGGCCTTGCCATTTATATTTAATAATGAATTCAAGGCGGTTGAATTCAGATACATATCAATGCCAAAGGAATTTGAGTGTCTGGCAATCAAGCTTTCCTTATCAACTGTTGAATGCATTAATATTGTAGGTTGCTACAGACCACCTAAAGGAGGGTTAGAACTCCTGAAGCATATTAGCAACATCTTAAATACGCACCCTAGTGAAACATTAAAATTGGAAGACTTAACTCTTGATTGGAACTCCCCAAAATCAAATAGCTTAAAACATCTTTGCGACAATTTTGGACTAGCACAATTAATGACTGAACTCACAAGACCAAACATAAAAAATCCTACCAGTGATTCCACACTAGACCTCATACTGACCAATAGGCCCCATAAGGTCACCCATGTAGGTGTAGTCTACGATGATCTCAGTGACCATAATATTGTTGCCTATGTCAGAGGTCCAATTAAACAAGAACCTCAAGCAAAATTCATTTTTAAAAGGCGATTCACAAACCTTAACCCATCTCAATACTTAGCTGACTTGAGCACGATAAACTGGCAGCAGTTCTGTCTCATTCTCAACATTCATGAAGCAATCGGGTTTTCAATCAAACACTATTGGGAATCATAAACAAACATGCTCCTCTGATAAAACAGAGGGTCAAAAAGAACTTGTGCCCCTGGTTCAATACCGAAGTAAACAAAAAACTTTAAGAACAAGGGATAGACTCTGGACTATTGCTAGGCATGTAAAATCTGAAGCTGCATGGACTGCCTTCAACCAAATGAGAAATTCATGCACCAAACTAATAAGGTATACTAAAAATAACTTTTCTCTGAATGCTTTGGATAACTCAAAAAGTAACGTAGCCAAATTCTGGAAAGTGGTAAAAATATTGAAAGCCAGAAATCAATCCCTTCCTATTAAAATCAAGTTTTGAGGCAAATTAATAACAGATCAACAGTTAATTCTGGAGGAGTTAAACTCCCATTTTGCCACTGCCAGACTTGTCTTTAATAACTTTCTGGCAGCTCATTACCCTACCCCCACCAAGAAAATTAGTTCTACTCATACTCACCCCAGAAGTCTATTCACAGTCCAGCCTATTACATACAAGCAGATGGAAGATGCAGTAATAAACCTAGATACCAAAAAAAAGTGCTGAAGTAGATGGTTTAGACTGCTTCTTTTTAAAAACCGGCTATCATTTCCTTGTGGCACCAATTACACACCTTTTTATTCTTTCATTCTGCAGTATAGAACTCCCTAAAATTTGGAAGATGGCACATATCATACCTCTTTTCAACTTAGGCAATGCATGCAACCTAAGTAATTACAGACCGATATCTATATTACCTACCATGGCCAAGCTTCTTTAAAAATTAGTCAATACTCAATTAAGAGAATATCTAGAGCTTACAAATCTTATAAATCCTATGCAATCAAGTTTCAGACCAAACACAGCACTACAACGGCTTTAGTAAAAGTCTCCAATGACTAGTTGATAGCCCTTGATCAAAGGCAGATCACAGGAGCTGTATTCCTGGATCTTAGTAAAGCATTAGGCACAGTTGATCACCATACACTGCTAAGCAAGCTAAAGGATATAGTTGTTGATTCAACTGTATTGTCTTGGTTCTCAAATTACCTAATAGGCAGACAGCAACAAATCAAAGTAGAAAGTGCTTTCTCCTCCTATAAGATTCTACCTGGAGGAGTACTGCAAGGCTCAATCCTGGCCCCCCTGTTGTTAATGCTATATGTTAATGATCTAAAGAAAAACATCACTTTTGTTAACCTACACTTCTATGCTGATGATATGGTCCTTTATATTTCTAGGCCCTCCCTAACCAGTGTATGTAAAGACCTCCAACGTCAATTTAATCAGCTACAGTTAACTCAACAGAAAGCTGGACTCTACGGTTTCAGGCAGTGCAAAGAATTCCAAAACTTTGGATGTGGTTTAAAACATTTATTAAATAAATAAAATTCACAGTAGAAGACCCTCCTGCCACCACCAGCGTTTCATACTAATACATGCTTTTTCAAGGCGTTAATTGCAACCCAATCACTGTGTCTTATTTATATTCATTTTGAAAAGAGTATTTGATTTTCATTAGTTAAGATTACACAGTGTCATAGGGGCCTTCAACAAGAAAGGGACGGGGGAAGGGAGGAATGGTAGGCAAGTAGGAATAGGGACAAGATAAACACATTTTACTTGATTTTTAAGATGGTAGAAACAAAAAATATATACATAAGAAAACCCATAAATAAATATATACATATATATATATATATACACACACACACACACACGCACACACACACGCACACACACACACATATACATACATAAAGAGATATACAGCAGTATTAATGAGCATAGCCATTATTTACATGTAAAATTATACATAATCTATTTGCATGTAGCAAAATC
Organism: Neoceratodus forsteri; assembly: GCA_016271365.2. NCBI lineage: Eukaryota > Metazoa > Chordata > Ceratodontiformes > Ceratodontidae > Neoceratodus > Neoceratodus forsteri. The sequence continues at coordinate 25,906,140 of CM057453.1, forward strand.
CATAATATCATTTTTTTAGGAAAGGCAATAGTGAGAAGCATTCATTATGACAAAATCAGACCATGAATTTAAATTGACAAAATGCTTCATTTTCTAGCAGGAGGTTATTTAAATCACCACCCCTTGGACCACAAATTACTTTCTCAATTCCCTTGAAATTAAATTTGTGGTCAGTACTACAGTTCTGTACATGTACTGCAAGGGTGTTTTCCTGATCCCTGTTAGCAATACTCCTCAGGTGTTCCCCAATCATTTGTTTAAACGTCCGACTTGTTTTCTCTACATAGAATTTTTTACCAGTGGACAGATACACTATTACTACATAGTTACAATCTATAAAACTACTTGTTTTAAATATCTTAGGAGTATTGGCTACAGAAAATTCTCTGTCAACATTTAAAACCACGTAAAATTTGCAATTCATACATCTAAAAGTCCATTTTGGCAATCCAAAATGTGAAGTGTCATTCAATTCCCTATAAAAACTGTGTGTAACTTTGTCACCAATCATTTCCCCTCTTCTGAAAAACATTTTCGGTGGTTATGCACTGACAGTTTGAAGACATGCCTCCATCTTTAAAATAAGCCAATTTTCAATAATAATATTCCTAACAATATGTGCCTTCATATTGAAAATGCTCACAAAGCAAACATCATTTCTAATTCTATTGTTGGTCATTCTTTTGGAGTCTGGCAATTCTTTCCTGTCTATCAAATTTACAGTTTCCATAGCTTTTTTGATGCATATTTCATTAAAGCCCCTTTCTATAAAACAGACTATGAACTCCTTCTTCATAATGTTTTACTTCTGTGCAGTTTCTTTTAAGTCGAATAAACTGACCTTTGAGAATATTGTTCACAATATGCCTCGGGTGGTGACAATTAAAATGAAGTATAGAATTTCTTTCAATATCTTTTCTGAACAACTTGATTCCAAGTCCCCCTTGTTCATTCTTATAAATATAAAAATCCAAAACATTGACAGTTTCCAGATCTTTGCAAACAGTAACTTTAAGATTGCCATTACTATTCTCTAAATATTGAACAAACTGAGAAAGCTATGGTTAAACCTATTACAATCTAAGCTACTGCTAAATGCTAAAAAGACAAACAATTTAAAATACCTGTGTTTATGGCTTGATAGTCGCATGTCTTTTATCACACAGATTGAAGACCACTGCAAAAAACTAAAAATTAGATTAGATTTCTTTTACAGAAACAAAAACTGTTTTCCAATGGATGTCAGGAAGAAGCTAGCGCAGGTGACCATTCTCACCCCTTCTGGACTATACAAACCTGATTTATAGCCATTGTTTTAATGCCTTACTAAATAAACTAGGGGCCAGATATTCAAAATGTTGCCCCGGGGCTAAATTAGCACTGCCTGGAGGGCAAACTTAGCCTGGAGCACAAAGCAAACTATATTCAAAAGGAAATAGCTCGGTGCTAATCCTGCTGCTGAATATAGCAGTCTAAGGAAGCCGGGCAAACTGGTCTGGGAGTGCAGGGCAAAAATAGCCCAGGAATAAGACAGCACTGAATATAGCAACAGGGAAGTGCAAACTGCAACTGCAGCTGTAGATCATTAGACTCTGTAGCAAGCCAGTGTTGCTGGTGGAGAACACTGTGTGTGATCGCACAGAGATGTCTCCCAGCTACTGCAAACACACCTCTCAACCTCCTGCCTCATAAATCAGGGACAAGGCTTAAAACAAAAAGGGACAAAGGTTTAAAATCAGGGACACACCTTAAAAATTGGTGATATCCACTCAGGAACCTGGTAGAATAAGTGGTGTAGTGTAAAATGCATTGTTTAAGGAAGAACACGTCTGTAACATTAATGTCTGACATTATGTTATGCCTACAACCCCCCACTGTTTGGTCCTGGAAACACAATTTGTAGGAGGGACAGAGTAAAAGTTTGAGGTAAATCCAGGGACGTCCCTGAAAATCAGGGACAGTTGAGAGGTATGACTGCAAACAACAATGTAAGCCACACACTGCAGAACTGTGCTTAGTGTGCTATGCTGAAGTGAGGTCTGCCCGGGGCTAACCTGATTGCACAGTGCTAACACATTATCCCTGTGCAAACTGGCTAGCCCGGGGCAAACGGGAGCTATATTCAAAGCTCCCATGCAATGAGTCTACTTAGGTAATCCTTGGGCAAACAGGCACATTTGCATCTCATTATGTGCTGCTTAGCATACAGTGCCATGCAGTTTGCCCGGTGCTACTGCATGGTGCACACAGCTTCACCTTTTGGTTGGAATGGAAGTACAGGCTGGATTCTGCAGGTCAAGGCATGCCCACAGCATCCCCTGTTGGTCAGAATGAAAGTACAAGCTGGAAGCAGCCGGAACTGTGTGCTGGCAGGCACAGTCAGTGCATACAACACACCCATGCAGCTGTGCAGGCAGGACCTGTATATATGTATGTGCATATATATATATATATATATATATATGTATATATACATACATACACAGATCAATAGCTAAACAGACACACTGCCCATGGCCATACATGCCCTGGAGGATGCCTCCCCCAACAACATAGGTACCCCAGTGCAGTAGTGGGTGAAACATAGTGGGGGGACGCAATGCATGGGACAGGCATAAGACAAACCTGGTGGGGGCAGGAGGCCATAGGCTGTAGGGTCACTAGGATATGCAGCATACCCAGCAGATAGGGAACAGGGCAGACTGGCTGGACCAGGCAGTCCTTTTCTGCCATCATGGTCCCTGTTCCAGTGTGTGCCTGTTACGCCCTGGTAGGCTCATGTCTCCCCCCACCATGATTCCCAACCCCAGGTAGCCCCAAAACACACTGAAACCCCTCATGTGCCAGTGGTCCCCCCACCCCCAAGCATGGGTCCCGACCCCCACTGAAATTAACATATAAATATTGTCCCTGGTAGTCTAGTGGTCCCCCCACCCCCAAGCACCGCTTCTGTCCACTGTTGAACATGATATAAATATCTCTTCCCTGGTAGTCTAGTGGTCCCTCACCCCCAAGCACCGCTCCTGTCCACCATTGAATATAAAATAAATATATTTATCCTGGTAGTCTAGTGGTCCCCCACCCCCAAGCATGGCTCCCGGCGTTCGTTGAACTGAAAATAGAGACTTTTCCCTGGTAGTCTAGTGGCCCCCCCCAAGCACGGCTCCGAACGTCCATTGAACTAAAAATAGAGACTTTACCCTGGTAGTCTAGTGGTCCCCAAGCATGGCTCCTGATGCCCATTGAACTAAGAATAGAGACTTTTCCCTGGTAGTCTAGTGGTCCCCAAAGCACGGCTCCGGCGTCCATTGAACTAAGAATAGAGACTTTCCTGGTAGTCTAGTGGTCCCCACCCAGCAGTGATGCCCCCCACTCATCCCAATCAGGCTGCAGAGCGAGCCGGTCGGCGCTGATTTGTACCTCAGTCGGCAGCCGGCTGTAGTGGTGAGAGGAGGGCTGAGCCAGTTGCTGGCTTGTTCTTGCAGCCTGATTGGGATGAGCGGGGCATCACCACTGGGTGGGGGACCACTAGACTACCAGGAAAAATCTCTGTTTTTAGTTCAATGGACGCTGGAGCTTTTGCTTGGGGGGACCATGACTACCAAGGAAAAGTCTCTATTCTAGTTCAATGGATGTCGGAGCCATGCTTGGGGGTGGACCACTAGACTACCAGGAAAAGTTTCTATTTTTAGTTCAATGGATGTTGGGAGCCATGCTTTGGGGGGACCACTAGACTACCAGGAAAAGTCTCTATTCTTAGTTCAGTGGACATCGGGAGCCGTGCTTGGGGGGGGACCACTAGACTACCAGGGAAAAGTCTCTATTTTTAGTTCAATGGACGTCGGGAGCCATGCTTTTGGGGGACCACTAGACTACCAGGGAAAGGTCTCTATTTTCTGTTCAATGGATATCGGGAGCCATGCTGGGGGGCACTAGACTACCAGGGAAGGAATATTTATATTATGTTCAACAGGGCACGGGAGCCCTGCTTTGGGGTGGGGGGACCACTAGACTACCAGGGTAACCAGTTGTACATTACCGTCAAGGGGGGGATTCATGTGTGTGTATGGGAGCACCGCTGCAATACCATCAGCTTTTTGTTGGTGGTATTTAGCGCCGCGCTACAAGTTGCGCTAATGCCTGTAGCGCGGCACTATACTTTTGAATATGCCAGTGCACTGGCATTCAGGGCCCCTCCCCTCAGTCCCTCCCCTGCATACATTATTATTTAGCGTCGGTGCTAACACCTAGCACCGGTGCTAAATGTCCCTTTGAATATTGCAGTTGGGTGCTAATTTGGTGCTAATTCGGCACAAAGGATTTGCGCCCAGCGCTCCGCTTTGAATATCTGGCCCTAGATGTGCTATGTCACAGGGCACTATGATTCATTACTAACTCAGCACTTAGAACTCACCACTGCCTAAATAGGGTGGTCGACCCTAACCATAAAGAGGCTTAAAAATCTATATATTTGGGCCTACAAAACACTAACCAAAAATCTACCACAATATATTTCAGATCCTGCCATCTTATCTCATAGTAACTATGCCTTTAGGAATAGCAATTATATTATTTTTGATATCCCAAAATATGCTTCCCAGTATGGTAAATCAGTGATAAGCAACATCATCCCTACATCTTGGAATAGCCTACAAAAATCATTTAAACTCACCAGCATAGTCAGTCTTGGTATCTTTAAATCTCTCATAGGAAAACATAACATTGAATCCTGTAACTGTAATTAGCATAATCATATGACTGCCACTGGACCAATCACTTGTCCAGAGTAAGATCTCCTAAATTGTTCTGATGAATACCACTAACTATCCTTATGCGCATTAGGATACACACAATTTGTATTACAGTAGATAGGCACTTAACACATCCAGCTATACTTTATATAGAGCTGTTATATAATCTATATTTACTCGATGTATATTGCACTGTATACTTTTTCCTGTATAATGCTGTTCAATCACCTACACTTACTCCATGTATATTGCATTATATACTTTTTTCTATCAATCCACTGTGCTGAATATATATCGCTCTAACTATTGTATCTTGTTTTTATTGTATGCTGTCCTACCCAGGACCTCCTTGTAAATGAGTTTGCTCAATGGAGCCCTTTCCTGGTAAAATAAATAAACTAAACTTAACCCATCCAGCCTATTTGTTCTGTATATGCATTCTTTACTATTCGTTCTTTTTTTGTCTCATATCGTACTTCATTTTTGACCAGATGTTTTGGACATTTGTTTTGTATTACTGCTTGTTCCACCACCCCACCCCACCCCCACACTGGGTCACACCTGAAAATGAGCCTTGGTTCAATGTGCCTCTCCCAGTTATCAATTTTCAAATAAATAAACAATAAAATTATATTAAACCACGCTGTCTGGTGATCACTGGTACCTAGGGGACTGCCAACTGTGATGTCTGCAATGCTCCAGCATTGCCCTATCCCTAGTGGGTTCTTTGACTTGCTGACTCAGAAAAGCCTCTCATAGGGTGTCAAGGATGGCCTTGCCCTTCCCAAAGCCACAGATGGAAGGTTCCACTCCACATCTGGCAGGCTGAAGTCACCAACTAGCAGCATTTCCCCTTTATTTGCCATTCTGATGATGTCTTTCCCAAGTGTCTAATCCAGCTTCTCTCCCTGTGCTGGAGGTATGTATACTGGCCCCAGAGTCTGTCTCCAGGATGATCCATAGCATTTCCAGCCCTTCCTTTTCCTCCAGATGCTCTGGTACCTCCATGGCCTTGATTCCCTCCCTCACATGCAATACAATCTCTCCTCCCTGCCTGGTCTGTTCTGAACAGAGAGTAGACCAGTAGGGCCATGCCCCAATCATGGTTCTCAGTGCACTGTGACTCCGTTATGGCCACTTAATCCAAGACAGTCTCCTCCATGATGGCTTACAGGTCTGAAATGTTGTTCTCAAAAAGACTGTGCATTGGCACACATGGTTCTCCACACATTACTACCCCCTGCCTGTTTTTCTGCTCCCCCTCCTACCTATATTTTTCCCTTAAGCTCCCTTCCTCCTCATCTCTTCCATTTTTACTTTCAACACTCCCTGTCTCCTTCAATCCATTATCCTCGCTTACCTGATTTATCTTTCCTTTTTCTCTATCTTGTTCTCACCCCTTCCTTCTTGCACCCCTATCCTAAAGCATCGACTCCCCTCGAGCTCTCCCTCCCTGATGCTTCATCATCTGAGGGAGGGCAACTGCTTCCTCCCTTGGTTTTACTGTCTCCCCAGCTAGTTTAAATGTTCATCCAAGTAGCATTAATGATTGTGGTACCCTTCCTAGAAGGATGCAGGCTGTCTTCCTTATACAGCCGATATTCTCAAAGATTGGGTCCTAGTTCCCAATGCAGACAAAGCCCTCCTCCATGCACCATGCCTTCAACCAGTTATTAAATGCTGTGGTGCAGAGTACCTTTGCCTCTCATCATCTGTAAACAGGAAACACCTCAGCAAAAGCCACCATGTGTGCCACCTGTCTGAGGTCCTTTCCCAGCTCCCAACAATTACCCTGCACCACTCCTACTTTGTCCCTTGCTAGGTCATTTGTCCCCAGATGAACAATGATGTCTAGCTCCCTCCCCTGCTGCCCTAGAGATCTTCTGGATACTCTCTCTGTCTCTCCAAGCCGAAGTACCACTCAGGCATGTCACCTCCCAACCCTTTCCTTCCGCTGTCCACAAGTCTATCCCCTTAACAACAGAGTCTCCCACCAACAGTTGCTTCCTCCTTGGCTGGAGGCTTTTTTTCTCTCTTCTTGGTGCCTCCCCTTCTGAGGACACCTAGTTCCTCCCTTACCACTGTAACATGTACCTCCTCTCAGCTGCCCTATTCTGCCAGTATGGCATAGGAGTTCTGCAGTGGTATAGTCTGAGAAGTAGGCACCCTTCCTCCCACCCTCCCAGAGCCCACCAAGGTCCATCCACTCTGTCTTTGCCTAGGCATCATCTGGGGGAGCAGCAGCGGCCTTGGTGGCCCCTGGACAAGGCAAAAGATCCTGTGTAGTGTACCCTTGCCAGTTCAGCTCAGAGTCCAGCAACATGTGTCTGCAATGCAGAGAGGTGAGTACATATGGGACAGCACCTCAGTCTCTAGAAGGTGTCCCAAAAGACTACATTCCCACAACCATTGCACTGCACCAATCCCATGAGCTTCCCTTCCTTAGCCTTGAGTCTTTTCAAGCTCTGCTGCACCCTTCTACCAGCTTCCAGCTCCTGTTGTACTCCTACATCTCCCTTTTGATTCCCTGAAACTGTTTTGTTACTGTAACCCTCCCTCCAGCAGTGCCTAGGGGTCCTGATGGTAAATTCTGGAGGGGGGCACCAGCCAGGAAAACACCAGAGATCCTAAAAAAAATAAAGTAAATAGTTTGGCCTACCTTGACACTTGAATTCATACCGTCAAGGAGAGATGGATCTTCACAGCACTCTGAGATGGAGGAATCAACTGGCTACACCAGGCAGGTAAGGCACTGAGGTTGTACTTGGGGGCAAACCGGTTAGCGGATAGGCAGACAGAGGGACAGGAGTACCAAGTTTCAAAAGAATAAAATAATTTAATTAATTTAATTAATGGAACATAAAACTCAGCTCCATGGGGCTGGAGGCACAACAAAGGACAGGCACAAGGATGTAGAACAGCAAATTCTGCACCACAAAACTGCAGCACAAAAGTTATGCCTAGGCAGGCTGGATAAATGGGCCCCACTTAGATGACTGAGCCCAGAGTCTCAGACAGCAGGGCAGCAAAACTGACCAAGGCCTAACGCTGCACCAGGGGTCCCCAGACACACGCCCCAGTCACACTCTGGCCTGGTAAAACACTCTGCCGTGCAACCTACCAGTACTCTGCCACACCAAGCAGGGTTCTCTAATCAGCCAGCTCCCTAAATAGATCCAGACATCCCGCAGCATATGGGCCTAATGCCAGAACTCACCCTGGTCCTGGACTAAATTCACAACTGGAGAAGGTGGGCTTGGCTTCTCTCACTACCGACAGGCCACCAAACCAAAGATGGAATGCCACATGGATACAACCTACCTGGTACTGCCATCACCGGATAGGACATGCCATGGCTCTGCCACTGCCACGGTGTTCCACTCACATAATCCACATTCAGGACAGGCCCTGACCCACCCCAGTACCACGGTGCAGATTGGGGATTATAGACAATTCCTAGAGGCCATAGCTCCTACTCCCATGGGGTTCCAATCCCACCATCCGCTTCCCTGCACACCTCCCAGCAAACCCGAGCACCAAACCAGAGTCACTAAGCTAGGCCGCAAATTCCCAAGCTGGGGTTCGAACTCTGGCCCACACTTGTATTCTGCAGTTCCACTAGCCTCCTCTCTCACTAAACTCCCCCCCTCATTTATACCCTACGGGGCAGGATCACCACATCCACTGAGAGGGCACCACCCAGGGCCTACCTCTCACGAGGCACCTACAGGGGGAGAACAGTGTAACCTTTAGTAAGCCTCCCAAACAGGGAAGGGCTTACATTACCCACCCTAGATATGATGTCTCCTGCTTTCCCTTTTTTACCCCTCCTACCTGATCCTACCTTTTCCTAGGAGTTAACTGACCCTTATACACTTGTACTATGGCTACAAGCTGTACTTTTCTTCTCCCTAGCTGATTAACACAGTAAGCGGTTGGCAGATTATATATTACCTCCTACCTTATTCTGGTGTCCCACCTGCAGAGTCCCCTCTGGCCTGCAGAGTTCTGGCGGAAGTCCTTCAGATGTCCCTAATGCAGATGTTCCAATTCTGTTCTGTGTCACTCACACAATAAGACACAAATGTGATAGGATACACTGGTTGTTACCCCTTTCATTTCCTCTTCCTGTTTCCTGGAAGTAATGTGGTGGGAGGAGATTACAGTATTAGGATTGATGGGAATACTTAGGGAATTCCTAAAGTCTAGGAAGGAAACAGATAAGGTCAAACATTTGATACAAAACATGTTTTGTATGATTATTCCAAAACCATTTTGTATTCTAACTAAGAAAAAGGAAGTTGCTGGAAACAGGCAGTTACTGTGCATCAACAAATTTTACAGTAGGTGAACAAGCATATGTTTTTTTAAACTCAAAACAATTTGAGGTCTAAATTAAGGGGTTGACAGTGTATCTTTAACTGCTCTTTGGTAAGCACCAACATCTCTAATTGTACATCATTCTGACATGGAAATGGAAGGGTCTACATTCTGATATAGCTTCATAATTAAACAGCAGAGACATTTACAGGAAGTGATGGTAGGCTGACTGTCAGCCTACTGATTATGCTGTCAGATCTGGCAGCACCAATGGACTGCCAGGGTTACTGTCATGGGTTGCTCATCTTCTTTCCCTTCTCACCTGTTGCATATCTGCAGATTACAGTGGTTATGGTGGTGACACCTGAGGCAGTATCTCTCATCTCTCTGTTCACACAAACTGCTTAGTCTCCAAAGTTACCAGTTCCTCTGGACATACAAGTATGTGTAACCAGGGTCTTAGAGCTAGTGTTCCCCTATAGCAAGGTGGCTTGCTAAAGTTATTTACATGATCTTAAAGTCATTTTACTCTGGGGAAACTGCTTTACCTACCCTGGGTCTGAGGATTTCCCTTGTCTATGATTCACTCTGCCTTCTAACAAAAAGTCATGTAACCCCCATTCCCCCCTCCAAGGTAACAGAGGAAGTGTTCATGTAACCCCCGTTTGGGGGCTTACCTGTATTGCCCCAGTTTTTCCTGTCTTCCGGTGGCCTCTTGGTTTTCCCCGTTATTGCCACCACCACAGCCCAGTCCTTTCTGGTGCCTTTGGTCCTCCCCGAGTTCCCCCAAGTAGCCTGTATGTTATTTCAGCCCATTTGGGCTTGAAATTTTGACTGTGAATTGCCGGCATTATTTTGAGTTAATCGGCAACTGTGCATGCACACCATCGCACAGTGATGTACTGACCATCTTTATTGCGGTCGGTCGGGGATTGAGTCGGGGGTCCCAGTGCACCTGCTGGGGTAAATGGGCATCAGGAGACCTTTAAGAGGCAAAAGAGAAGGCTCTGCATTGTTTCAAAATAGAGCTTGACTAGGGGCATATAACGAGGGCTCATGAATAATTCATGAGCTAGTCACTGCTCCAGGGGTTCAGGTAGAATCGGAGTATTGACGGGAGACTGAGGGAGGAATTGTAAATAGTTATACCGTTGTTTGATAGAGAGAAGGTGCTCCTATCATATCCTGGGGAGACTTGTCTCATAACATTACTACATACGCTGTACTAAAGCTTTGAACATGGGACTGCCCTGGGACTGTATAGGACTGAATGGGGGCTGACATTTTGATGATCCTTTAACCCCATACAGCAGCCAGTCCCCTTTCTAGGTGCCCAAAACTGAGCCTAAGGACTTCTAGGAGAGGGAGTTTCCCTAATTCAGGCACCTAGATCATGCTCCAATGAACAATTAGAAAATATTGATTACTATGGTTATTGATGATTGATTGGTTTGAACAGCCAAACAGAAGGCTGGATTCTCAACAGAAAACCCAAGAACTTATTGAGATTGAGTCAATCTGTTCCAGGGTTCTTCTCGAGCTAGGCGGATTCTGTGCGAGAGGAACTGGACTGTGAGAGGCCTTGCTCAGGACTCAGCTGTGGATTGTGCTGTAGAAAGTGAGTTAAAGGAGAAGCAGAGTGAGAGACTGGACTGGATTCTGAAACTCTCCAGGTACTGTTAATTGTGCTGCTTTAATTGGAGAAAATATCAGTTGCTGAGACCCTGCACTAGTAATCTGATTGTGCTGCCAGCTCTGCGTTGACTCATTTGGGAAGTTAATCAGTTGCTGCAAAGGACTTGACTTGCAGACTGGGACTCTGAAAGTGATTCTGAAGACGCAAATTGTCTCCAGTCAGGGTGCTAGCCAGGTTCTGTGATTTTGCTGAGCGGACTGAACTGAGTGGCTGAGAGCTATGTCCCAGCTGAAGCTAAAAAGAACCTTTTATGGACAGTTAGAGTTGCAAACACTGAAGTGAACAGAGGTAGAATTTGTCTTGGACCTCCCCTGCAGAATTCTGTAGTCTGAGTGAAAATAGAAAGGATAGCACCCGTTTAGCACACCGGTATTGCTGCTTTAATTGGAAGCACTGTCTAGTTACCACCTTAGTGCAGGGACTGTAAAGGGCTCCTACTGCTAGGGAGCCCTCACCCAGAGCCAGGGAGGAAACTAGTTAACCCCTTCCAAGTGGGACCCACTGTCTCAGGAGGTCACCGGCACTTGCTGGGGTGCTAGGGCACCTACAACCCTTGTGAGTAGCCGGGCTGTGAAGCCACTCCTGGGTCTAGGCCTTCTGGGGCTGGTGTGGACCTGTAATTGAGCTCTGCAATGGGCCAGAAGTGACTGAAGGTGACAAGTGGCCAGACCTCCAATCAAGAGGACAAGCTGCAAGACCTTCAAGCAAGATCCAACCTGCCAGGGGAACCAGAACCACCACCCCACCCCCATCCCCGCCTATTGCTGCATGAATTGTGCAGAACACCACACTCCAGGACAGCTGACAGCTGGAAATAGTTATGCCAACTGTGTTGAGGTCTAAAAACCATGAGTACCCAGGACCTGATTCCTGGATTCTGAAACAGGGGTGTGTGATTCCAAATTTAAATGTTTTTTCAATCTTCCAGGGCCCCAACATCCAGCCAACCCACGGCAACATCCAGGCCTACATCAAGTGGGTACCCCAGGGATGTCTTAGGGTAACACTGGTACCAGTGGGGGTGGGCAGCTGGGGGTTAGACTGGCCCTTGGGCCTTTATGTTATTGTTCATCACTCTGTTACTAAGTTTTCATTCTGCAGCTCTTCCTCTTCCAGGTATCCCCTGTCCTAACCCTCACCCCCAAAATAAAGCTGTGAGTTAACTTGTTGAAACTGCTGTGTCAGAAGAGGTTTATTGCAATTTGCCTTTTGACTTTCTTATGGTATGTGGTGGGAAAAGGTTGAGGGGAATTCCGTGTGCAGGGTGGCTGGTCGGTGAGATGGGTAGGTGCAGTATCCCAGGGGGCTGTACCAATCAGTTACCTGGCCCACTTACAACTTACTCTGGGTGGAGGCACAACGCTATTATCTATAACTTTGGGAAAGAACCTCGAATTGTCACCATAGTAGGACCCAGGCCGCTTAACCTGTACATAGGGCAACAGGCAGGGGTAGTAGCCCATTTGCACATGGTACCTGGGCTACATTTATGAATTAAACTGTACAGTTGGGTGGCATTCATGGAGTGTATTGTGCTCCCATGTGGGAAACCCAGGTTTGTTATATGAACCTGTCCATCTGCCCCAGCTAGTAGAGCTATGAGAGTGCTGTGGAGGCAGCGCTCTCGAGGAGAGGTAGAACAGTGCCTCCTGTGATTAATGGAGTGGCCATGATGTCATGGGTAACTACATGACATCACCCCCCCAAAGGCTGGCACAGAAGTGAGGGTGGACACAATTACATCAGGGGTTGTGGGAGGGCTAATATAGGGATTAAAATATCCTCAGGCAGCCAGTGATGACCAGCCCTCTGCTCACAGCTCTGGTTCCATTTACTGATCCCATCCCCTTGTTTCCATCTGGGCAGTTGAATATTCCCAGTTTGATCCACCACCCACTGATCCATGCCCTGTCATGAGGAAGTAATCTCACTGGGTCCATACTGGGCTAGTGGGGTCTGAACTAGGAGGTAAGAGGAGTGGATTGGTAGAGTAAGTAAGTAAAATTTATTTCTTTAAGGCACCCTTTCTAAGCTCAGGGCCCCTTTACAAAATTTCACATACAGCATTTAAAACCACAGTAATAAATAACATCATATCCATAATAAAATTTATGTTTCCGAAAATGCTTGATTAAATAAAAAAAAGTCTTCAGAGCTTTTTTAAAACCCTCCACAGTCAGGCTATTTCGTATCTGGCAAGGTAGAGAATTTTACAGGGTAGGAGCCATAAAGGAAAACGTTTTTCCACCAGATGTTTTTAAGGTTACCCTGGGAATCTCTAGCAATCCCTTGCCAGAGGATCGGAGGGAGTGGGAGGGGCAGTAAGAAGTCAGGAGTTCTTTCAGGTAGTGGGGTCCCAAACCGTGTAGGGCTTTAGAGGTCATTAAAATGACCTTGAAAGTGATCCGCCACTGCACAGGCAGCCAGTGCAACTCACACAGCACAGGTGTTATATGGCTGGATCTTGGGATTCCAGTCAGCAACCTTGCCCCCACGTTTTGCACCAGCTGCAAGCAGCGAATACCCACTCCCAGCAGCCCAAGATAAAGGGCATTGCAGTAACCCAAATGACTGGCAACTAAGGTGTGGACCAGGGTAGGGAGGTCCTCTGATGGAACCAAGTGTTTTACCCATGCTATATTCCTTAGATGGAAAAAGGATGATTTGACTACGGCCGACACCTGCGCCCTCGCGGTCAGGCCCTCGTCAAATATAACACCAAGGTTACGCACCTGGCCAGATGCCATAAGCAGGGTCCCCCCAGAAATAAACCTGAGGGTTTTCCCACCCATGGACCTGACATCCTCACTCCCAGTTCCACCCCCAATACCTCTGTTTTTCCTGGGTTCAGCTTCAGCCAATTAGCACTCATCCAGTTCTGTTTCTCCAGGAGGCAGTTGTTGAACAATGTACTTGATTCAGACTCCTGCCCAGGCACAAAAGACATGTAGAGTTGAGTATCATCAGCACAGCAATGAAAATTCAACCCATACCATCTTATAATGTCCCCTAGTGGAAGCATATACACCGCAAATAACATGGGGGACAACACCGAACCCAGTGGCACCCCACAGCGTAGGCAGTGAGAGGTCGAGGAATAAATCCCTGACACTACTCTCTGAGTCCTACCCTGCAGGAAAGATTGAAACCAACTGTGGACCACCCCCTTAGTCCACAGAGAAACCACAGGCATTCAAGGAGCACCCCATGATCTACGGTATCAAATGCTGCTGAGAGATGAAGGAGAACCAACATAGAACAAGTTCTCCGATCTCTCGCCATCAGGAGATCATTCAGCACCCATACAAGAGCTGTCTCAGTACTATGCCATTTCCTGAAGCCAAACTGAAGAGGGTCATGGATATTGTGGCTGGTTAAATGAGCTTTCAGCTGCAAAGCCACCACTTCTCGATAACCTTTCCCAAAAAGGGAAGGTTCGAGACCAGTCTGTAGTTTTCTGGGCAGTCGGGATCAAGTGAGAGCTTTTTCAGAAGGGGGTGCACTACTGCCTCCTTCAAGGGATCTGGAAAGATCCCTCTCTCCAATGATACCATTACTATCCCAGTAAGGATCGGGCCAATAACCTCTACACATCCCATATGTAGGTGAGTAGGGCCCGGATCCAAACTCCAGTACGTTGGATGCAAAGTCTGAATAATCCTCACTATATCCATGACTGCCGGTTGACTAAAGGTGAACCAAGTTAGTTGGGTATTAGTGCCCCTCAGTTGATCACTGCAAGACCCAATGGGGAGGCGCTGGCTGATCTCATCCCTGCTAGTGGACACCTTATCAGTGAAGAATGTCGCAAACTCTTCACACTATAACTGTGACAAAGCTCGACCGGTTTGGAGACAGATTGGATACCACAGTCTGTCCACAGTCCAGAAGAGCTGGGCCGGTCTATTCCTCGCTGTCGCAATTTCCCTGGACAGGAACTCTGCCTTCTTATGGGAAATTGCTAACTGATAGATCTTATAATGTTCTACCAGTCTAAGCTTGTCCACTTCCACAACGCACTTGGAGACTTAGCTGCCCCGTTTCATAACCCTTCCAAACTGTCAGCTCAGTCAATCTCAGCATCAGCATGTCACATTTCTGGCTGTTACCTCTGGAGGGGATATGCGCTATGTTTAGTAATAAGAAACAAGAATGACAATTTGGAGTTTAGTGCAGCCAAAGTGATAATTTATTTTACTTCAAACAGGCTAAGTCTCCAAGTGCGTTACCAGCCTTCTTAGCTTTACAGTTCAGGATGCACATACTCCTCCACAATTCTTACTTTTTGTTTGACGTTTGCTCAATAATAAAGTGCTTTCCAAGACCTAAGCACATTATATTTCTCCACCAGGAATATAGGAATTTAGCAATGGTGATAAAAGTTTGTATCTTTATGATTATGATTTCGAGGTGATGCCAAAAGTGCCGGTTCTGAGTCAGTATATAAGTATAAACTGGACACGTTATCATTGGAACAACTAAAAAGGGAATTCTGTAAGAATGGAACTGAAGGGCCTCGTATAAGTTTATCTTGTGGCGTTACATATGATTCTAATGAAATTAGTTATTTTTAGACTTAGAAGCAAGTTGCATTTTATCAGTAAGTATGAGGTAAACATCTGTACACATATTCTATTAACAAACAAACAAATACAACAATTCAGCTGAACCAAATGGTAGAACATAAATGACCCATAAGTCAAACAAACAAACAAACAAACCACAACAACAACAAAAATACCCTAAAAGGATTTGGTTTTCGTCAGTGGGAAGTTTTAGATTTTTAGAAGCATGCTTGTGAAGACAAAGTCTATTTTTCATCTCACTGGAGAACACGTGGGACGTAGATAGTTTACAAAACCTAAGATCCGTAGGGCTGTATGAATCACACTGAGGACCACCCCTCGCTTATATGTAGCCTTCCAGACTGGAAATCCAGCAGCCACCATGCAGTCTCTGAGCAAAGAGTCCACCCGGATAAACTGCACCTTCTGCTGCCCAACATCTGGACAACATAACATGCATGTTTGCTTTATTAACAGCCTTTTGTTCTTGCATCTTCCACGCTATCGCCTATCGCCACTTCTTTTAGAAACATTTCGTATGGAACTCTGCAGAACTTCCCAAAAAACGTTTAGGAGAACATAATGTAATCAGATATGCTCTTGAATAAAAACTGTTGCTGGGTGTATTTCATGATAATACATTCACCCCAAACCAGGCTGCAGCAAGTGTTCTGCAATGCAGTGCCATGATTTTTGAGTACAAGACCCGCCAAATATAGTTATACCACACATTTTAACAATATTTAAATAGGTATTTGCTAAGTGGGGTACACACCTTTTTAACATCGGTGCAATAAAAAATTAAATGTCTTACCTGAATGATTCTTAATCTAAATCTAAAGAATTTGGTGGCACAACATCTTAACACAGAAATTAGATTGGAGTAATGATTTTACAGGTATTAATTCATTTCTTATTAAAGTTTAAATATATGTTCCCACCCCGCCTCCCCTCAACCCCAAAGGTGACCTGCGAGTCCTCAGTTCCATGATTCCTAGGAGTGTGCAAGCACTACGTGCAATGAGTTGCTGCTATTCTTGCCCACCTCGGCTGAGTCTGAGGGATGCTGCTCCTGCAGGGATGAGACTAAGGAGCACATCTGAGCTGGGCTGCCCACCAGAGATGACAGCCGAAACCTGCGGCAGCGATGGGGTGGGTTTGATTGGCACCGGGACAGCTGGCATAGTCTGGCTACTAGGTGGGTGGCAAATGGCTTTCATAGGCATTGCAAAGGGTCCGTAGTCCGGAGACACTGGCATGCTTGCCATGGAGTCCATCATCCCGACGTGAGGCCACATGGAACTGACCATGTTGCTCAGTTGACTGGGCACTGGATAGCCCAATCCGTGCCCCTCAAGAAATATTACAGTGCTGATTTAGTCAGTGGCTTCATTTCTTATGGCACTGTCACAGCAGAACTGTGTATATATTTATATAGCTTGATAGAGATACACTTTCAGCAGCATGTCTGGTGCAAAAAAGCCCCCACTCTATCCAGCAGTGAATTTATGAATCTTTTCATCAGACAAAACTTTTAAATAACAATCATTGTCATTCAGGGAGGTTTGGATTATCCGGAGACACCCAGTCCTTTTTCTCCAAGACAGAGCGAGTCTTTTGCGAGCGGCTGTGCGCACCACACGCTACCTATGAGCATGACACAGGCGGGGGCACAGGTAGGTTACTTACCCCATTCGAGCGTGACTTCAGAACCAAAATGCAAAGGGGGCGGGGGGCATATGTGCTTTCATAAGACTGCTACTGTGCAATGAATGAATTACTGCTGGCACTTGTTAACAGTTTTCTGCTAGGTGGAATTTACAAAGGAGGGGTCTTATATGCCCACTTTGCATGAGACCATTCAGAGTTTGTAACAGTCTGTTCAAAAGAGATAACTTCCTATCTAAATTCTGCAGGGGAACAAGAGAAAAAGTTAACAGACAGGCATTGTTCGGTACTTTTTAACACACCCCAGTTAAACAGCAAACAACCTGACCTTGGAGAAAAAGGACTGGGTGCCTCCGGATAATCCAAACCTCCCCGAATGACAATGATTGTTATTTAAAAGTTTTGTCTGATGAAAAGATTCATAAATTCGCTGCTGGATAGAGTGGGGGCTTTTTTGCACCAGACATGCTGCTGAAAGTGCATCTCTATCAAGCTATATAAATATATACACAGTTCTGCTGTGACAGCGCCATAAGAAATGAAGCTCTTTACAACTGCACGCGTCTGCTCGTTGCCACAACTGATATGTACCAGTCACATCAGTCAGGAAACTGAGCAATAGTAGCACACAGTTATAATTATAATAATAAAAATAAGTACTGTATATTTTACAAGGACAAAATACAAATACAACAATATAGATACTTTTTTTTGGAAAGGTGATTTATATTTAATTTTTATATTTTTAATAATGACATATAATGGAAGTCAAGTGTTCACACCATAGTATGAGTAAGGTGGTAACAGACATCGCAATACAAGTGTAAAGCTAGGGCTATGTCGAAATTGGAGGATGGAACGGTTTTTGAAAAGGAAGGTTAGTGATGGCGGGGAAACTTCTGGAGTGTCTGGAAAAGTAGTAAAGCGAGTTGTGAGAAAGTATGACCCCAGCTACATTAAATTTGGGTTCCCAACAACAGCCGATCCAGAGGCAAGGGCCCAGTGTGTTGAATGTGGAGAGGTGTTGTCCAATGAAGCATTAAAGCCTTCAAAACTGGAAAGGCATTTACAAACTAAACATCCTGGATGTGTTGAAAAACCAAAAGAATATTTTGAAAGGAAGCATGATCAGCTAAAAAGTCAACAGAAGTCCATAAGTGCACTCGCAACACATTCTAAAAATGCCCTGAAAGCATCTTACCTTGTTGCAGCACGTATCGCCCGATGCAAAAAATTGTATAGCATTGGGGAAGAGCTCATTTTGCTAAGTGCTGTGGAGATTTGTCATGAAATACTGGAAGAAACAGCAACAAAAAAAATACAGAGCATTCCTCTTTCAAATGACACTGTTGCTAGAAGAATAGTGGATATGAGTGATGACATTGAAAGCCAGCTTCTGGAAAGGGTAAAGAAAAGCCTGTTTTTTGCAATACAGTTGGATGAATCTACCAATGTTTCCAATGCAGCTTTACTACTGGTCTTTGTGAAGTTTTGTTGGGAAGGTAATCTGCATGAAGACATACTTTTCTGTGATGAGCTACCTACACGAACAACAGCGGATGAGTGTTTCCGTTGCCTTAACAGGTACATTGTGGAAAAAGGACTGGACTGGAAAAATTGCGTCGGTGTGTGCACTGATGGGGCGGCATCCATGACGGGAAAGAACTGTGGTGTGGTGAAGCAAATAAAAGGAAAAGCACCATAAACTAAGTGGATGCATTGCTTTTTACACAGAGAGAGCCTGGCAGCCAAAAAAATGTCACCAGAACTGAATAAAGTAATGCAGATAGCAGTGAAAACTGTGAACTATATAAAAAGTAATGCACTGAATTCCAGATGTTTTGCAGCATTGTGTGACAGCATGGAGTCGGAACATGGACAATTGCTATTTCATTGTGAAGTCAGGTGGCTTTCCAGGGGGAAAGTGCTGAACCGGTTGTTTGAGATGAAAAAGGAGGTTCATGCATTTCTTGAAGAGAAAAAATGTCCCATGGCAGAGAATTATACAGATTCAATTTTTTTGGCAAAGCTTGCCTACTTGTCTGACATATTTGACAATATCAACCAACTGAACCTTTCCATTCAGGGAAGAAACAGCAGCGTGTTCATGGTGGCTGACAAAATTGAGGGATTTAAGAAGAAGCTCACACTTTGGAACAAAAAAGTAAATGAGAAGAGATTTGAAATGTTTCCACTCCTGAGTGAGCTTTTGGAGGAGAATCCCCACATTAACATCTCCAAAGTTGTATGTCAGCATTTAACTCAACTGGTGGAGAAATTTTCAAAATATTTCTCAGAAGATCCCCAGGATGGCAACCTTTAGATTTTGGACCCATTCTCAGTAGATCCTGCTGCTTCAGACATTGCCCTTTCAACAGCCTTGGAAACCCAGCCGATGGAACTATCAGCAGACAGCAGCCTAAAACTACAGTTTTCAAGACTTGAACTTGCTACATTTTGGATTTCAGTGAGAACAGAATACCCTGCACTGTCAGAGGGCAGTTAAGTTCCTTCTGCCATTCACCTCAGCTTACCTATGTGAAGCAGGATTTTCAGCTGTGACTGTCACAGACTAAATTTAGAAATAAACTCTGCACTACTTTAAATGCCACTCTAAGAGTCAGCCTGTCTACAATTGCCCCAAGACTGGACAACATCATTGACCAGAAGCAAGCACAAGTATCTCACTAACTGCTGGTAAGTAGCTATAAAAATATATATTGTATTAATGTGAGAATTAACCAACTTATTATAGCAATTAAAATTTAGGGCAAAATAATTTAATTAAGTAATCAAATAAAATTTGACTACTAAGAAAATAATAATAAGAAACGTAAATCTCGGTTAGGATGTTATGTTTTTACATCTGGTGAGGGTGCGAGAATCTGATCACATGTGGGCCTCCTGTTGTGGGTCACAGGTAACGAAGTGGGCCTTGAGGTGGAAAAGGTTGAGAAACGCTGCTTTAAGAGAACCACCCCACTCCCTACTTTAATATTCAAATCAAAAACCTAATACTAAATAAACATCTATTTACAATTTTATACATAAACAAAACACAAAACCAAAACCATATACTCTCAGATAACTCCTCCACTCTCTCTCACAGAGTGAGGGAAAAGAGGGAAGGTCTATAAATCCCACCCACTGTCTCTCACACAGAACGGGAAAACAATATACAATACAAAATTATCAAATTAATACTTATTCAAACTAAAAATAAACTATTAAATCAACACATAATCTCAGTTCACTTTACAGTCCTAGGCAATCCAAATTTTCTTCTTTAATCAGCTTTCACACTCATGTTTCATCCAAAAACAAAAGGTAGAAATGTTATGCACAGAGCTCACATCTTAAGGAGCCATGAATGTCATTCTGCCTCTCATGTGGGCTCTCACTTCCACAAAGGAACCGACAAGCAGTCACAAATCCCATGAGTAAGTTCAAAATCAGTTCCGTGATCACATTCACTTTACAAGCAGATTTGTTCCAGGTATTACATACCCCACCACTGCCACTCCCCGCTCTAGCCACCGATCACACAGATTCAGATAGCTGGATCAGTTTCACGTCTCCTCACCATCTTCACTCCAGCTGGAGTCAGATTGAAATATTATACTTGCACAGGCATTAAATCCACAGATAATATTCAGGAGCTCAAACCAGCCATAAAACCCCTCCCCAGACCCATTCTGCACCACGGCCGCCCACCAGCTACTGTCAGGCCGAATGGAAGTACTACGGAGCCGGCCGCCCGACAGCAGCAGACCCACACTACACCACTAGGTTGGGTTAAGGCTGAGAAGAATTCCTCCAAAACCTCCACAGATCCACTGCCCAGTGAGAAAGCCGACAACTCCAGTCAGAGTATAACACGGTCCAGCTTCTGACACCATTTAACTCTCCACAACCCAGCTACTGAGGTAGGAAATTTCGCTGTGCTACCAGATTTTAAATCTCGCTCTCACTCATACTCCTTTTATTTATAGCACTAAACAGCGCTTCTCTCAGTGATCAGAATCCAGGGACGGTCCAACAAAGGTGGTAGGATAGTAATTTCCTATTTCCCCAAATTCGTTACGTTTTCATACAAACATAGGAACGAATCCTACAGGTCCAAAAGTTCACAAATTCACCCTTAATTTACCAGAACCGACAAATAAGCGAATGAAAACAAAATAACATAAATGTTTTGGTATAAATAAATGAGTTTAAATAAGAAATAAAGCAGAGAAAGTTAAAATAATCCTGTGGTTCTCCACTGCTGCTTATAGCCAGGCCAGCACAATACAGTGGAGGAAGAAGGAGCTCCACAGCATGGAGTATGAGGTATGCCAGGGTGGAGAGAAATCTACATTAAAAAAAGGAGTGTTAAACAGTTTTACCTTTTAAGTTTGGGTAGTGGGCCCTTGAGCCCATATGGTCTTTGATTTCTTCCTCTTTCAGGCGCATGGTGCTCCTGATCGAGGGACTCCTTCCCATACATGAAACACAAGGGTGCTGTCCAGTGAGCAAAGGACAAGCAGCAGCAACATAGTCACAAGGTAATTAAGAGTAACTGAAGTCCACAATAACATCTGAGTCAAGTTTTATTCAGTGACACAATCTTCCAGAAAATCTCCTTCCACAAGTGGCTACCTTCATTTTCAGGCAAGGCACATGTAGGTGGCTGTCCTGTGAACCCAGAAACCAATTCATTTCTACTCACAAGAACCCATTTGTCATGTTACTTTCCTTCCCTTGTTCCCTTCAAAAAGCCAGACACTTTCAGTGGAAACCCACTCTTTGGCAGTAGGTATGGAAGTGAGGCAACCTAGGTAAGGCACAAGCAAGAACCTCACTCAAGAAGGTACACCAGCAGCAACCCTTAGTAAAGACTTAAAGGTTATCCTACACTTCCATGAGGCTTCCAGAAAAACACTTTTTTAGGATCTTGTAGGGGGACTTGAATCTTGGAAAGAACACTTCTCTCTGTTACCCCATCTGTGGGGCTTATGGGTATTGGGACATGGGGGACCCTTGCCTGCAGCACCTTCAAGACCACAACCCCTACAAACTTGGCAGAAACTGGATTACTGGGACCCCCTTGAGCCTTCTCACTGCAGCAGCTCCTACACACTTTCAAACTTGAACCCATCTCTTTAGCAGGGTGTGTTTACTCTGGAGCTTTCTCACGGTAACTGTTTCTGTAATACAGTCTTACCTGGTATGGGTCCTTTCCTACTCTGCTTCTCTAGCAGTTGCAATTTAGCCTCCAAACTGGGACACCTGAATATTGGCTTTGGGCAGTCCTACCCCCACACATCTCTGGCAGGAGTCTTTTGTGTGATTTCTTTATGCTGCCCTGAGCCCCCAGTCAACCACTTCTTTGGGTGACCTAGGGTCCCACCACCAGTCCCTGTCACTATCCCACCACCCTAATGCTACCCCAGACCAGTTGACTCGACATATCCCTTCACTGCGGGACAGCAGTGTAGCTACAAGGGTGCAGGAGGTGCAGTGGCACCCGGGACCACAATGTTTGAGGGGCCTAAATCATAATTTTGATGTTTATTCAAAACTGGGGAGGGGCCCTGTAACATCACCTTGCACCCAGGCCCTTTGGGAATTTGCTACGCTACTGCCGTGGGAGAGAGCCCAGGAGAGGAGACTTGTATGAAGGCTTCATTCTACGTCGAACACATGGCAAGGGTTCAGCATAGACACTTCCAGGCTATGTGGTGAACAGGGACCGGCCGCCATCATCCAGTTGGCTGAATGGCTTATTTTCATGTTTTCTCCCCAACCCATCCCCATCCCCTCACATATGGTTCCGACTGCAGCGGCATCCTGGGAGGAGGACATTCAGCAATGTGTTGAGGCTCATACCACCATGAACACCAGCCACATGCCACCACCACAGGTTGCCTGATAAGCAGTCCAGAACCAACTCCCCCCCCGGAGGGAAGCGTCCATATGACACTCATAACTCCCTTCCTGCCAGACTCCTCTACTGTCATCCGAGCTCAGGGTGCAAACCCAGGTTGCCAGTTTGCCGAGCGAACACCCATCACTCTGCACCACAGAGCCAGCTGGCAGGAGTCTTTTGAAACAGGTAAATGAGACCCAGACTTACCAGGAGCCCTACAGCCCTGGACACCGAGCTCCTTTACTTTACTCTGCCTCTGCAGAGCTCTCTAGAACTGAAAACCTCTGTCCTATTTCTCACCTTGGTAATGTAATATGAGGCTGCACTACCATCTAGAGGAAATACTGGGGGAATAACAAAACTCCACAGTGGTAGGGATTTACAGTCAGGACACATCATTCTAGCAACAATGCCCTTTTCATTGATTTGATTTGACGCAGTACATGATTTGATGCTTTCCAAGCATTTTCAACACCACATTCAACTCTAGTTCATGTGCCCTTCAGGGAGAAAGCTCATCACAGGTACACTCTATTGTCACTTCATTTAGTCCTATATTAAGAACCACTGACTTCTCTTGGGCTTTTTATTCCATCTCTACTTGTGGGGTGGGGGTGGCTACAGGCCCTGGCTTAGACCAAATGGTAATCCTCAGACTTCTCTACTGACTCTTATTGGAGATCGGTCCTCAAGCTCAGCCTTTGGCATCAAAATAAAGAAAAGACTAATGAGGGGGAGGTGCACAGTCCAATCAAAGCACAATTACGAGCCCTAGAGTGATGAGACACACAAGCTCACTTGCCAAGTAGTTAATGACATAACTTCTTTTATTAGTAATTTTTTTTTCCATCCCGTTAAATAAAAAAAAATGCAATGATAATCTTCTCTGTATCACTCCAATTTTAGTATATTTGCTGTTGAAGAAGATTAGTGTGGCATTCTTTTTTAATTTTAGCATGGTATTCTTTTTTAAGTGGATGAAAAAAACTGTAATTTACTAATAAAAGAAATTACAATATCATGAATTATTTTGTGAGTGAGCTTGTGTGTCCAATCATTCTAGGGTTTGACTCTCATTGGACCCTTCTTGGAGGCCCTGCTGCATGCTTACATCTTCTGCACTGAACTTGGTGCTTTCTATTACAGCTCTTACTTACCTCAGGGGTCACTCTTCTCATAGCCAGTGTCCCTGTACTAAAGCCTGATTTGTTTTGCTTTTTTCCCAGGCTACTGAACTGGCAGCTCTGTGTACAGCATGTACTGTGGTTTTGCTAGTCAGTGAGCCATTTCTTCCAATAATCTCCATTTCTCTGTGCACACGCTGACCTTTTCTTCACTTACACTTGCAAGGATTCTCAACTAGCCACAGTCACTGCCTGGCTTTTCATGTGCCTTTGTTGCACAAGGCTCAAGTCCACCCATGGACTTCCTTCTGGAACAGCCACCACCACCACAAAGCCACTGCTAGTTTTGGGTACCACTCTGCTTGGGAACCTATAAGTCAGTCAACAGGGAGTGCTCCTACTGGGCTCCCTGTCTCTCTCTCTCTTTCTCTCTCTCTCTCTCTCTCTCTCTCTCTCTCTCTCTCTCTCTCTCTCTCCCCTCTCGCTCTCCCTCACTCTTCCTCTCTCTCTCTCTCTCCCCTCTCTGTCTCTCTCTCTCTCTGATGCCACTTGCTCTCACTGGTAGAGCTCCTTTCTTTCTTTAGATTGTGCCACCCTTAGCTTACTACCAAACCCAGGGAAAACATAGTCTGCACCATGCCAAAATAGGGGGGACCACAGCACCCTGACTCTCAAATGTTTGAATTATCTACAAGCTCCAGGGGCGGAAAACTTGAAAGATTCTTCCATACCTGCCCTTCTTCATCCACTGAAAAAAAGCAATACAGCACACTCATGGAGACAACTGATGCCAAGTTTCCTCAAGTACTATAGCTGCAAAGATTTTTATTAAAGCATGATGACAAAAACGATTTACAAAGTCCAGGTGGAAAGTAAGCAGACTTCCTAGTGCTTTGCTGATCACTACAGCTTTGTCAGGGGACTGATTTACCACTTTTACATACAGCAAGCCACATGAGCTTTTCATTTCTGATTAGATATTGTTGGCATGCCCATGGAAGAATCTTGTCAAGTCCCACCTAGCCTCCTATTCCAGAACTCTCTAAATGAACCTGCAGCTTAAAGACAAATTTAGGAGCTTTTTAATGGAGAATTTAAATGGTTATGTATTTAAAAAAACATTGCTGAACTGTGCACGTAATTATTATTGCATAATGAGTTTTATATTATATACTTGCTTATATTTTGTAATTTTTTTTTATAATGATTGTTGCTTTAGTTGACGCTTGCCTTTTTACCCAGGTCAAACGTGAAAGTAGGCTTCTAGTCCCATGTTCTAACCTGAGTATCAATCAAGTAAACTAAACTAAACCACAGTTCTGCCAAAGTGTAAGTTTTCAAAAGTCACAGGCATGCCCATGGCCAGTTTTGACTCATACTCGGACTCATGCAGTTTGCTAAACTGCATCCAGGACATATGCATTCTGAAGGCATGCTTGCATTATGGAGGACAGAAGGAGAGACTTCCACACATCAACACATATATTTTGTGCCCCAAAGCATTCCTGAATTGCCAGGTATATTAGGGAGGTGCATTTTCTGAGAATCAGGTACTGACCAGTAGGGGGCAGTTATGATGGACTACGTGGCCTGCTTGTGTCTTCAGTTCCTATGTTCCTAAACTGAAATACTTATGAACATGCAAAGTAGCCAGCAGCATTAGGTCTTCTAGTCTATCAAGTCTGCTCGCTATGTAGGGATTTCAGCTTTGCTCAGGTTGATGTCCCTGCTCCCCCCTTCCCCAACTATGTCACCCTGTCCTCCTCCCCTCTCCTGATCTTAATCATCCCCCTATATCTGTCCCAGCCCCTCTTGAAGCTACCCACCCTCCTCACTGAGATAACCTCTTCTGGCAGTGTGTTCTACTTGGTCAACACCTTTTCTGTAAAGAAGTGTCTCCTAACCTTCTTCCTAAACCCCCCCCCCCTCAGCTTAAGGCTATGCCCTCTCTCTTAGTTTTGATGCAGCTTTCCCTGAATAGACCTTTCTTGTTTACCCTATTGAATTCTTTCATGTACATGAAGGTCTCTATCATGTCTCCCATCTCCCTTCTGTCCTCCAAGGAGTACGTGTTCAGGATCCCCAGTCTCTTCTCGTATGATCTACCTTGCTGCCCCGCAATCATCTTTGTAGCCCTCCTCTGGACCATCTCCACTAGGTCGATATCTTTTTTAAGGTGAGGGCTCCAGAACTGTACTGCATACTCCAGAAGTACCTACCAATAACTGGGAAGTGCCCATTGGATTGCAATATAATATAGTCTGTTTCATGGGACTCTCTTACATGTGGTACTGTAATTTATTCTTGAAGCTTCAGCTGCAGCATATCCTAGATTTTATAGTTTTATTTATTATTTTATTTTATGATTTTTGGCCTGGAAAGGCACATTGAGTCAAAGTGTGTTTCCAGGTGTGTCCTGGGAGCACAGGGTTCTTAAGTGACTTGCTCAGGGTCACACAGTATGCAAGTGACAGTTGTGAGTTTCAAACCCAGGTCTGCTGGGTCTCGAGGTTCACAATTTACTGGCTCTGTGTTTGTGGAACTCATCAAGGCATTCGACATTGTGGACTATGATGTACTTTTCGATACATTGTCCCATATAAATTTTTCAGGGGAAGTACTGTATTTCATTGGATTAGGAATTACTTATATAACCACAAGGTAGACAGACATGTGGGGAGTAGTGCAATGTAATGGCTGTGGGGCAGCAGTCTTCCGGGAGTCTTTCTGGAGGCTGAGATGCTGCCCTGTTTGCAGACAACTATCTGCCCTGAAGGAGGAAGTTGCTCGTCTTCAGGCCACACTGGACAGTAGTAAGGGAACCTCCCCCATCCAGGGAGCACCAGAGCCACCACCACTACCTCAGATGTTGTGAAGAAAGCACAGCAGCTGGAACACAGTGGGCTCAGGGAGGGTAAGTGTGGTGGAGCAGAGGCACACCCAGTCAGTTGTTTCACTCCACAATCCATACACCATTCTGGGGGAGCATAGCTCTCCTATGGATGCACCTGCAGAGGAGACTAAGGAGGTTGCAGACAACTGTCACAAGGGAGGCCCTCAGGAAGGAGGCAGAGGGCACCACAGGGAAAGGAAGCAGCTCCTGGTGGGGGACTCAATTATTAGGGGGATAGAACTGGGGGGAGCAGGGAAAACTGAAGTAAGGTGCCTGCCTGGTGCCATGGCTTGGAGGGACAGGAAGCGCATCCTTAGGATCACGAGAACAGTTGCACAGGAGTCTGAGCTGGACGTCATTGTCCACCTAGGGACAAATGACTTGGCTCATCATGAGATTAGAGCAGTGCAGAGAGACTATGTAGAGTTGGGGAGGGGCCTAAGACAAGTAGCACACACAGTATTCTTCACAGAGTTGCTGCCTGTCAGTGGCATGGGTGAGGCAAGGGTACTTTGCACCATGTAGTTTAATGAATAGTTGAAACAATGGTGTGGAGCACAGGGGTTTGGCTTCATTGGGGACTGGGGTTCCACCTGGAGGGACACCAGCCTATACTGGCAGGATGGTCTGCATCTGTCCAGGAAGGGAACAAGTCTTTTGGGCAATCGGTTTAAATGCTTCATTGGCAAGTTTTTAAACTAGTCAAGGGGGGAGGCACTGATAAGCAGCAGGAAAATCCCAGCCTCCCTACAAAACAGGGTACTAAATGAGAAAAGACCAAGGTAGAAAGGTCAGTGGGGATGCAGCTACAGAAGGTAAAGCCATCAAAAATGGAAAGCAATGAGTACCAATGCCCATAGTCTGGGTAACAAGCTTTCTGAATTAGTGGCCTTGATGGAGGAGGAACATCTGGATATCATGGTAGTCACAGAAACATGGTACACACAGAACCATGACTGGGACGTAAACATACCAGGATACACTATCTACATGAGGGACAGGGAGGGTAAAAAAGGAGGAGGAGTAGCTCTCTACATAAGGGAAGGAATCAAAGCAACAGAACAAAAAGGTAAACAGGGAGGAGAAGCAGCACTGTGGGTCAATTTGGAGGCAGGCAATGGCACCAAAATCCACACAGGGGTTGTATACAGACCCCCCTCTCAAGGGGAGGAAATGGATAAGGAAATGATAGAAAGTATACTTAGAATGGCAGATAAAGGGGAGATATTGCTGATGGGTGATCTGAATATGCCAGATGTTAACTGGAGTGCAGTTGCAGCAGCCACTTCTAAGAGTGGGGTTATTCTAGATGCCCTACAGGGCGCATGCCTTAGACAACTAGTATTGGAACCCATTCGAGGGGGAGCAATCTTAGACCTGGTTCTCTCAAATGGAGATGGAGAGAGGATCACAGATGTAGAAGTGGGTAGCCTTCTGGGAACTAGCAACCATCGAACAGTATGGTTCACAATAAACACAGCAATAGAGTCTAGCCATACATGGGCAAACGTACTGGACTTCAGGAGGGCTGACTTTGCAAAATGGGTGCGTGCCGAAGGAATGCACTAGCAAATGGGCGGGAAGGAGGAGTGGAAGAACAATGGGGAATAATAAAAACTGCCATCACAGAGGTAACAAGCCTTTGTGTGAAGCAAATAGACAAAACAAAACGATGTAAGAAACCACTATGTTTCTCAAAGGAGGTGGCAGTGAAGGTTCAAGAGAAAAAGAAAGCATTCAGAAAGTACAAGGAATCACAGAAGGAGCAGGACAGAGAATTGTATCAGTTAAAGCAAAAGGAAGTTGGGAAGGCAGTCAGAACAGCAAAGGCCCAAACTGAGGAAACGATAGTCAACTCAGTTAAGAAGGGGGATAAAACCTTTTTTAGGTACATCAGGAGTGAAGGAAGACTAAGGGAGGGATAGTGAGGCTTAATAAAGGGAGGGTGGGCAGAGGGACGGTGAAAAGGCAGAGATACTAAACAAATATTTTTGCTCAGTATTTACAAATGAAGAGGGGGAGGTACCTAAAACAAACAATAGAAACACTCTGGATACAGAAGTTGATACCAGTCCATTTACAGAAGAAAGGGTTCTGAAAGAACTCTTAAAACTGAAGGTGGACAAAGCAATGGGGCCTGATGGGATTCATCCCAGAATTCTAAAAGAACTAAGGGTAGAACTAGTGACACCACTGACTACCCACTTTAACAAATCATGGGAGGATGCGGTGGTACCTGAGGATTGGAGGAGGGCAGATGTGATTCCCCTTCACAAAAGTGGGAGCAGGGCAGAAGCAGGAAACTACAGACCTGTTAGTTTAACCTCAATGATAGGGAAAATGATGGAATCACTTCTGAAGGAAAGAATTATCGATTACCTAGAGGCCAGAGGGGCACAGGACCCAAGGCAGCATGGATTCACAGCAGGAAGGTCATGCCAGATGAATCTAATAGATTTCTTTGACTGGGTGACCAAAGTAGTAGATCAGGGAGAGGCTGTACATATGGCCTACCTAGCTTTTAGCAAGGCATTTGACACAGTCCCACACAAAAGATTAATAAACAAGTTAGCCAGCCTGGGAGTGGGTCCCAAGATGATAGCCTGGGTAAAGAATTGGCTGGAGAATAGGACACAGAGGGTAATAGTAAATGGAGTCCACTCTGAAAAAGGGGGGGTTACTAGTGGGGTACCGCAGGGTTCAGTATTAGGACCGGTCCTCTTCAATGTCTTTATAAGCGACATTGCAGAGGGACTGGAAGAAAAGTATGTCTCTTGCAGATGACACAAAGATCTGCAACAGAGTTGATGCTCAAGGTGGGGTGGAAAGGATGAGAAGGGACATGGCAAGGTTAGAGGAATGGTCAAATGTATGGCAGCTTAGATTCAATGCTAAGAAGTGCAAGGTAATGCACCTGGGAAACAAAAACCCAGGGGAAGAGTACACAATGGGGGTGAGATACTAACAACAACAAAAATGGAAAGGGACCTGGGGATAGTCATATCAGATGACTTAAATGTGGGCAAGCAATGTGAGAGGGCAGTAAGGAGGGCTGGGGGGGGATACTTGGATGCATAGGGAGAGGCATCACCAGTAGAAAACAGGAAGTTGTTATTCCTCTGTACAGACAGCTGGTGAGCTCCCATCTGGAGTACTGTGTGCAGTTCTGGAGACCCAATCTCCGCAAGGACATAGACAAGATGGAAGTTGTCCAGAGGAGGTCAACTAAAATGGTGCAGGGTCTGCACCAGAAGACACATGAAGAGAGACTAAAGGAGCTTAATATGTATCGCCTCAAGGAAAGGAGGGAGAGGGGGGACATGATAGAAACTTTCAAGTACCTCAAGGGAATCAACAAAGTCCAAGAGGGTAGCATCTTTCAAAAAAAGAAGTGTGCAAGAACAAGGGGGCACAATTTGAAGATGGGGACCAGCTCAGAGGCAATGTAAGGAAGTATTTTTTCTCAGAGAGGGTTGTGGATGCATGGAACGGCCTTCCGGAGGAGGTTGTGGAGTCAAAAACAGTGGTTGAATTCAAGCATGCATGGGACAGTCATAAGGCAATTCTAGGGGGAGGGGGTAGAAAGAAGTAGGCTGCTGGTTAACTAGGATCTACAGTTTATCCATTAGGTAGGGAAATGGGCAGACTGGGTGGGCCAAGCGGTCCTTATCTGCCATCAAATTCTATGTTTCTATGTTTCTATAACAGGTCAGACAAAAAGATGATTGCGGGACTACACTCAGATCATTGTTTTATTAAATATGGAGTCCTGCAAGATTCAATTATGGGCCTTTTATTGTTTACACTTTTTGTTAATTCATTACCAGAGATCTGTAGGTACACTGAGCGTATCCTTTATGCTGGTGATACAGCCCTTTTTTGTAAAGATAATAGTCCCTCCGTATTTTTTGACAAGCTCTAAAGTGACTTTAGTAGGCTACATTCTTGGTTTTCTGCACATGGCTTAGTTCTTAATGCCAAAAAAACAAAGTCTGTGGTATTCTCAGGTATTAGAAGGGCCACTGATTTTGTCTTTATTCTTAAAGACAATGATTGTAACTTGATTGAGAGAGTTACTGATTTTAAATATCTTGGTATATCCCTAGATTGTTATTCAGCTTTTGAAAATGATATCAGTCCGTTGAACAAAAAAATACATCAAAGGCTTGGTATGTTATATCTTGTGAAACAATTTCTGATACCTGAAACAAGGACTCTGTTAGCAAATAGTTTTCTGCTTTTCCCTAATAGACTAGGGCTCACTGGTTTACTCCTCCTCTCCTTCTTCAAAAATCTTTGGTATGCCGAGGATTACGTACCTCAACATTGTTTGGCTTGTTACTGGGTTCCCAAGAATGACCTATCATTGCTATCCCTACAAAGCTGTAAAATGGCTTTCATTACAGGATAGATTGAACAATAAAATTCTGACATTTTTCTTCAAAATTTATTTGGAACATTTGCCAAATAGTATTATTTTCCTATTTCAGAGATCTGTTAATGCACGTATATCTAGACTCACTACAGGTCATTCTTTTACAATCCCATTTTGTCATATAACACAGGGACAACTTTCCTTCTCACGTACTGTAGGGGTGTTAAATATTAATAGCTTACTATAATAATTGGTTCAGTGTCCAACATTGATGCTATTTAAAAACAATTTAAAATGTTACCTACTCAACAGAAATTTCTGTGTTTTTAATTAATTGTTTTTTAACCATTGTATGTGTATAATTTATGAGTGTTTTGTTTACATTTATTGTTGTTTGTCACTGGATGCTTGTGAAAGCAGGCAATTTTGCTCACATGCCTTTCCAGTATAAAAGATAAATGAAATGAAAATGAAACTTAGTGCTATCCTACATTTCAGTGTCACAGGGGACTAGTGCAGGTCATTAACTGACATAGGTCATGGACTCAACAGTCAGCCCTCTTTCTAGTTCCATATACATCTTTGGTGCAATAGTTTGGATATGAATGGCAATACCAATGTTTAAAACCAGTCAAGGGATTCAAACAAATCAGTTCTCCTTTATAGTACACAAGTTCCTGCTCCTTTAACTCTTCTGTAGTAAAACAACAGGACAGTTCCCCTTCCCACAGCTTTCCATTTTATCCACTGGGCATTACGAGCCCCTGCTGTGAAATAAATTGTTTTCTGTTAACAGGAAGCAATTTCATTTCATCAATGTGCAAGTGGTGTGTGATGCGAATACCCTGGGTCATGCTATACATCTTAGTGAACAGTGCGGTGATGGCAGTGAAGAGAACGAGAACAAATGATTGGTCTAGAGTTTGTCACCCTCTTAGAAGTCCACATCAGGACTTTTACAGCAAGTCAGTGATGAAATATCAAAGGCATGAATAATGTTTTCTCTAGTCAGTGAAAAGTCTTGTTCTAACTAACATTTTTTAGTTTTAAAGAAAAAACTAGCATTGCTCAAATCCCATTATGTTTTCAGTACAGTATCTCGAGTGAGTTGTTTTCCTCTTCTTTTTGTGCCCTTCAGTGTGGGACTGATGAGTGCTTTAAAGGGGCCTTATAGAGCACAGTGGAATAGCATATGTGTAGCCTGCACATAGTCAGTCCATATAGCTCTGCACCCCAAGCCACTCCACTTACATGGGCTTGTGGGTGACATGTATGACTTGTGGCCAACCCCTTGTAGGGGAACAGAGCTCCACATGGAGAGAAGGAGCTTCCTAGGGTTGGGGGGGGGAGCTGAGCAGACAACACTTTTTGAATTGAAAGCCCATACCTGTCCTACTACTGTATCACAGAAGGGGATTGTGAGCCAAGACAATTAATGGACTGGACTGTCATTTTCTCTCAAGTAGGGCTACAAGCTTGGTTCTACAAAAGAATTGAACACCTTGAACTTTGAGTGTTTGATTCATTTGGACTGTGGCACATTTTTAGGGGAATAGGCTGACTTTTGGTTTGACTGGCTTGTCCTGGTCCAAATGGTGTGAATCAGGCAAACCAGTTGAACCATGAACTGCAGCTCACACCTGAAACAGTTAACTAGGGCATAGTGTAAGTCACAGTTTGCAGGCAGAGCCAGACTCCATTGGACAATGTGAGTCAGTGGGAAAGCTCACTCATGCACTCATTGTCAGGCTGTTAGGTAGCTCAGGCAGTGCTGTGATTGACTTCTAGTTAGCATAGCTAGGAAATTCTCTTCAGAAAGCTAACAATCTTTGAACATTTTACCTACACTAGTCCTGCAGAAGCAGAACTATTGAAGGGATACGTTTTAGGAGGAAGAAGAAGAAGAAAAACACAAAAAGACAGGCTGAGCAGCTCTGCTGCAGCAGGCCTCTGGGACGAGGGACTTGCCTGAGAGGGAAGAGACTGGATGAGGAGTGTGCCTGGGGCTGGGCAGTGGGCAGATATGGCAGTCTACAAGTGCCCACTTGTTTTCTAATCTCAGCAGTGCAGCACACTTGTTTTCATTGCAGAACTTGCATTTTGGCAGGCATTACAAATACAAATAGCTTTTGACTGAAGCCCCTGACAGAAGCCTAAGATGAAGTTTTTTTGAGGGAGTGGGGTACTTTTTATTTACTCATTTTACTGGGCAGTAAGTGTGTGTCTGGTGGCAGCAGGGCAGTGCCTGGCCACTGGTAGTTGGCATCCCATAAAAAATGTAAATAATTCTTTTTCATTCACATTCGTGAATCCCATTCAGCATCCCATTAATAAAATAAAAATTAAAATTAAATAAAAAAGAAGAAAAAAACAGAAAAAGAATAAAAAAACAAAATTAAAACAATAACATCTTACTCTTCATCTTCATCACCCAAGTGGCTGAGTCCTGTAGCAACTCTTTTCTTTTTGTGGCAGTTTCAAACTCTTTACAATCTATATTCACCCATGTTGCAGGCTTGCTTGCAGCAGTTACTTATTCCTCCTCCTGAGTCTTGAAGTAGCCTTTTGCAGTGTGATCTGGATAGTGGGTAGTGCAGCAAGTGTGTGTCAGACGGCAGTGTGCCTGTGCCCTGCCTCTGGTAGTTGGCACCTTGGTGGCATTCCATAAAAAATGTGTTTTTTTTTATTCATTTTTTTCCTTTTGTGGCACATATCAAATTGAAACTCTTAGTCTTCACATTTCCGCAGGTTGCTGTGGTTCCATCCTCCTTAGTCCTGAAGCAGCCTCTGTGTGTGTGTGTGTGTGTGTGTGTAGTCCTGACGTGTGTTGTTGCAGAGTGATCAGGGTAGTGGGCAGAAAGTGGGCCAGTTGGCAGCATACCGGTGTCAGTTGCTGGTAGTTGGCCCCTTGGTGCCACACTATAAAATAAAGTAAAAACAAATCTCATCATTCCTTCAACTTGCTGAAGTTCCTTCCTCCTGCTCCTGAGTACTGAAGCAGCCTCGGGTGTCATCCTGATCTGTGCTGTTGGCTGTGATCTGGGCAGTGGGCAGGGCAGCAAGTGTGTGCCAGCTGGCGGTGTGCCAATCCTCAGCTCCTGGGGTTTGGTACCATGGTGGCATCCCCTTAAAAAGATAAAAAATGTAAGCATTCTCCAAATTCCCCCAAACTGCTAAAGTTTCTTCCTCCTCCTCCTCCTCCTCCTCCTTCTCCTGAATCTTGAAGCAGCCTGTGTGTTGTCCTGAGCTGTACTGTTGCAGTGTGGCTGGGCAGTAGACAGCAACTGTGTGTCACTTGGTAGCATGTAAGTGCCTGGCTTCCGGTACTCCTTGGTAGCATCCCATTAATAAAATAAAAATTAAAATTAAATAAAAAAGAAGAAAAAAACAGAAAAAGAATAACAAAACAAAATTAAAACAATAACATCTTACTCTTCATCTTCATCACCCACGTGGCTGAGTTCTGTAGCAAGCATTAAAAAATGGAGCAACAGAAAGGCCAAGGAGATGGTAGCATGGGATCATCCAGTCATATAAAAGAATAGTCAAAGCAGAATGGACATGGTCACAGATCATCTGCCTCAGTGGGAACTACAAGTGTAGAAGAAGATGACAGTAGTGGTCAAAAAGTCTATAAAGTATCACACATCGTAGGAACCACTCGCAGTGGCACTGCAAGGGTTGCAACATGAGCAATCATTGTAGAAAAAAGGAATAAGAAAGGAATGTGCCCATGACACAGATGGAAGAAGAGGGGTAAAGTGATTTGTTGGAACTTGGGGACAGAGATATGGATTGTGATTATACATCTGATAAAAGTGATAGCAGCAGTTCTGGGGAGGAGGATGTGGTGGAACAGATAGAAGCATGACATGGGGTAGGTGCACATAAGAGATCAAAAAAGACCATCAGTGGTGGTAAAAAAGGCCATACAACAACAAGGGGAAGCACAATAACAATCATCTGAAATGACAGCAGATAAAGAAGACACAGGCAAAACTGGTGGGCCAGGACAGGTCTAGGTCAAAACTGCGCGGTCGGTAAACACGAGGTCAAAAGCCGCTCCATGCAGACACAAAAAAAATGGTCACAGTGAAAACACATGCAAATATATATAAACATATTCCAAAACTGCACACACTGTTTTGCCCACGCAGTTTTCGACAACATGTTTATTCCGACATGGTCTTAACGGTAGTCCACCCATGACACCACCCAGGACACATGGCAGAGGAAGAAGAACCATTCCCTGACCCTGAAGAACTGGTGAAGGAGGAGGGTGATAATGTGGAAGGAGCCCACAGTAGCCCACCCATTAGGCAACAGCCGAGAGTGCCAGGAGGAAAGACAAAACTGGTGACGTCAGTGGTGTGGGATCTCTTTCAAGTGAACAAAGGATCAAGGACACGTGTCTTTTATGAAAAAAAACACAGATTTTGTCGGGTAAGGAGAAAACATGGCTGGAAACATCTACCATGAAAAGGCATTTAGTGAAGTCCTACAGATTTCAGTATGAGAAGGAATGCCAACACCCAGCACCAGCAGCAGCATCACCTGGCAATGAAGCTGATGATAAACATAGAAACATAAACTTTGACGGCAGATAAGGACCACTTGGCCCACCCAGTCTGCCCATTTCCCTACCTATTGGATAAGCTGCAGATTCTAGTTAACCAACAGCCTACTTCCTGCAACCCCCCACTATAATTGCCTTATGTCTGTCCCATGCATGTTTGAATTCCCCCACTGTTTTAGACCCCACAACCTCTCCAGGAAGGCAGTTCCATGCGTCCACCACTCTCTCCGTGAAAAATAATTTCCTCACATTACCCCTGAGCCGTCCCTCCTCTAACTTTAAATTGTGCCCCCTTGTTCTTACACATCTCTTTTTCTGAAAGATGCTACCCTCCTGGACTTTGTTGATTCCTTTAAGGTACTTAAAAGTTTCTATCATGTCCCCCCTGTCCCTCCTTTCATCAAGGGTATACATATTAAGCTCTCTCAGTCTCTCTCTTCATATGGTTTCTGATGTAGACCCTGCACCATTTTAGTTACCCTCCTCTGGACTGGTTCCATCCTGTCTATGTCCTTGCGTAGATGAGGTCTCCAAAACTGCACGCAATACTCCAGATCGGGTCTCACCAACTGTCTGTACAGATGGATAACCACTTCCCTTTTTCTACTTGTGATGCCCCTCCCTATGCATCCCAGTATCCCCCTGGCTCTCCTTACTGACTTCTCACATTGCTTACCCACCTGTAGGTCATCTGATTTGACTACTCCCAGATCCCTTTCCATTATTGCTGTTGTTAGTACCTCCCCTGCTATTATGTACTCTTCTCCTGGATTTTTATTTCCCAGGTGCATTACTTTGCACTTCTTTGCATTGAATCTAAGTTGCCATATGTCTGACCATTCCTCCAACCTTGCCAAGTCCCTTCTCATCCTTTCTATCCCCCCTTGTGTATCAACTTGTGTATCAACTCTGTTACAGATCTTTGTCTCATCTGCAAAGAGGCATACCTTTCCATCCAGACCCTCTGCAATGTCACCTATAAAGACGTTAAAGAGGACTGGACCCAGTACTGAGCCCTGAGGTACTCCTGTGACAGGGGGGAGGAGAACATCTGAAGACCAGGTAGAAAGGAAGAGGAAGAGGAAAGACGTCTTACAAGTGGTAGCCAATGCACAACTCCAACATCTTCCATTTATCAGTTATTTAGCCCACTGACTCCCATAACTCCAAGGGGCCGCAAATCCCCAGCCACTTCCAACCCCAGGGGTGGCAAAAATAGATACCAACTGTCATGTCTAAGGGAAAAAAAAACTCAACTCTCACTGGTTGAGTCCCTATAAATGTGCCAGAAATAGGAAGCCAACAGACCAGAGGCAAAAAGTTAACAATAACAATTGTTTAAGTGCTAGCCACTGACCTGCTGCCATTCTCCTTTGTGAGCAATGCAGGTTTTTTGTTGCTAATGCAAGTTGCAGTGCAAAGGTATCAAGTGCCTAGACGTACCTACTTTGGCTCTTCCTGTTTTGTTTCAGATTGCCTACAAGACTGTGTCACATGTCCTGAAATCATCATTTGTTCCAGCTGTTCGCATCACCACTAACATGTGGATCAATGGTCAGACTACTGGTTACATGACAGTGACTGCCCACTGGGTCAGTTTCCCCTCTCATTCCCCTCCTCTTCCGCCTCCTCCTCTTCCTCTACTTTAAGTGTCAGCAGTAGCAGTAGCCACAAGTCACAGGGGCCCTCCAACCTCCACAAGCAAGTAGCTTTATGTACTGTTGACTTTGACAATGACCATAGTGTAGAACATTTGTTACACTTCCTTCAACAGAAGTTTGATGAGTGGCTGATACCACACTCATTAAGATCAAGTTTTACAGTAATGGGTAATGCAAAGAACATTGTAAAGGCAGTTGAAGATGAGGATTATACACATGTGCCATGTTTTTCTCACTGTATAAATCTGGTACTTCCAGGATTCCTAGATGAGGAAGGCACCACTGTGCAGACATGTAGGCCAGAAAGTTAGTGGTCCTTTCAGCCATTTTGTAAAGGCAAATAAGCTGTTATGAAGCATTCAGCAGCAGAACCACCTTCCCCTCCACCTCCTGAAACAAGATGTGGCAATAAGATAGGATTCTACCTATTACATGAGGGAATAGCTACAAGTACAACAGAAAGCTATCTATCAGTATGCCACTGAGCACAGTATTGGCAAGGAAGAGATAAACATCAACCCAAATCAGTGAGGCCTAACGGAAACCCTCTGCACTGTGCTGAAGCCCTTTGAGAAGACCACACGGATGGTAAGTGCTGACATAGCTGGTGTAAGCCAAGAACTCCACCTCACTGCCCTCATTAACCTGCAACTTCTTTGCATGAATACTCAATATGATGAAAAGGAGGATACCACTGGTCTCAATCTAGCAGAAAGAATAAGATCACATTTCTGGAATGACACATACTTTTCAAAAATGAGTACCGATGACCACTACATCATGGCCACTCTCTTGGACCAGCAGTTCACAGGTACATTTCAGACATTCTTTGATGCACAAGAATGCAGTAAGGATCAGCAGTCCTATAAAGCCTGGCTTATCCATTTGGTCACTGTACTTATGGCACAAAACAAAAACAGGAACACAAATAGAGCAGAAGAACAACACTCACCATCATCTCTTGCAATCGCACTGATAGGCCAGGAGGAGCAGAAAGAAGGAGAAGGATCCCAATGTGTTTCCACTGCTACAATTGAACAGCACAAGAGTCCCACATTTTGTCTCCAAATCAACCTGCTACAACTGCTACAGCACCTTCAGTGCGCCCAGATCTGGCAAACCATTTTCCTGTAGTGCACCTTCATTTTCCCTGTATTTTCCCTGAAAAACAGGGATGGAATTCCTGTAGATTTTCCTGTATGCACAAACCAATGTAAGTACTGTACACAATTGGCTTCATTAAACCTGTTAATAAAATCACTATAACAAATATTAAGGCTGTTTTGAGTTCTTATTTATTTTTACAAGTTAAAAGTCACCTAAAACATGTCACATAGAAAAATAAGAATACATGAAACAGCTGAGACTTCTGGGTTCTTGAGCCCCAACAGACCTCAGTAGTGTTCTCCCCCCCCAGACTTTTTCAACGTACAGTAGATAACTCTCCAACTCACCCTTCCAGCTTCCCCCCCTCTTCCAAATACCCGCTGTTCTACTTTAAAGCAGTCAAGATGCACGAAGCCCGCAAATACATTAGTAAAGCAATTGCCAAGTCCAGAAATAGTGGGGACACGCTTGACCTCAAACTGCTGTCCCTCACCCTCGACGAAGTACTAGGACCATTAACAAAGATCTTCAACCTCTCCCTCAGCCTCGGCCAGTTCCGTGACAGATCAAAATCCACTACTGTTACTCCAATCCACGAAAGTGGAGACAGGGCACTCCATGGGAACTATCGACCGATCTCCATATTACCTCCCCTCTCCAAGGCCATCGAGCGTATAGTAGCAGATTAACTCACTGATTTCCTAGCCAAACACAATATCTTGTGCTCTCAATGACATGGGTTCAGACGAGGGCATAGCACCACATCTGCCCTTCTGGAATTCAATGGAGCAATCCGCAGTTCTCTGAATAATGGTCACCTAGCTGGGTCAGTCTTTGTCGATTTAACTAAGGCTTTCAACACCATCCACCAGCATCTACTACTTGAGCAGCTTCTGAATGCTGGGCTCTCTTCTGACTCCATGACCTGGTTTAAAAGCTATCTGGAAAACTGATTCCAAAGAGTTAAAATTGCAGATGTCCTCTCTGACGCTAGACCTGTCCACTCAGGAGTCCCCCAGGGATCCATACTGGTCCCCTTCTATTCAGTCTCTTCCTGAACAGCCTTCCACAGTCTTGCCCAGAACAAATCATCCTCTGTGCTGATGATGCTATAATTCACACCACACATAAGGATCCCCAACCCCTACAAAACAATCTACAGCTAGGCTTCACCTCAATTGAGAACTGGTTTCGTAAGCACAAATTGGTCCAAAATTATATGAAAACCAAGTCAATGCTTTTCAGCAGCTCCCACAACAAGTACAGGCTACACCCCATCACAAACCGCCTTGGAGCTGCCCCTGAGCAGATGCAATCTTTTAAATATCTTGGGCTGTCTCTCAACTGTAACCTATCCTATGGTGCTCACATTGACAGCATTGCCAAAGCTGCAAACATTCGCATTGGACTACTCTACAGGCACAGGCAACACCTTACTCCAGAAGCCTTAAGAGTTGCTGTTCAGAGCTCTGTTGTCTCCATAATTGACTATGACCTAATAATATACAGCTCTGCTTCTGTAACTGCCCTCAGACGCATATCCACTTCTCTCAACCAAGCTTGTTGGCTCATCACTGGAGCTCACTGTCTCACTCATATATGTGACCTCTATGCACAAACTGGCTGGCTACAACTCTCAAACCACATAAAGTACCAAACCTGCATTATGGCAAAGAAAATAAACATGGGCCAAGCACCCCCCTGGAGTCCAAGCTCTCCTTTGCCCCATTAGTATCCCTCGGCACACTAGGGGATCTGAATCTCAACTCCTACAGGTCCCTCACTGCCGTATCACCCAGGGACAAAGATCCTTTGCTCATAGGGCCCCTAGCTGGTTAAATGGTCTCAGCAGTGACCTCTCCTCCATACCTAAGCTTGGTCCATTCAAATCCAGGCTCTGCCTACGTCTCTCTGCCTCTAGCACCTGCGACTGTCTCCTTTAATCAGCCCTCCTTACCATTACCCAATCCTTGTCTCAGCTCTTTCTACATAGCACTTCTATTTTCTACTCCTAATCTCCTACAACCCCCTCCCCCACCATCTCTTCCCCCTCCCCTGCACCCCCTACACCGCCTGTTGTTTTCTCTGTGATGTGACAGTGCCTCTGGCTGCTCTTACCTTTTGTGTCCTTGCCATGTCTTGTAACACTATTTACCCCGTCAATGCCTCTGGCTTTAGTTTAACCCAAATGTATGCATTCATAGTCATGTAACTGATTGTTAACCTGTTATCCTGCCTTTGTTACTTAATTGTCTTGGTTTTTATGTTTGCTTGCACGCATGTGCAAGAGACATAGTGCCACCATACGAGTTTTCGTAGGTGTACCATCCCCACTTCCAGTGCCCTGCTCCTTTTTGCAGGCACGGCCGCACCACACCAATGAATGTCCAAGCTGTCTATGACAGCCGTTCAGATGCAGTGCCATACAGTTCTGAGAAAACCACCGCTACCATCAGTGGTGGTAACGTGTAGGCAATTTGCATACTGTCGTCGGCAGGCAATTTGCACATTGCCGACAGCAGTATGCAGATTGCCTACACATCAGCACTGCATCTGAACTGTCATAGACAGTTCGTTTCTGATCCCCATCAGATCCAGTTCCCCCACCATGAACACCTAGGTTGCGTGCTGGGAGCCCACACCAGTGTGCTCATGCGTTCCCCTCCACCCCCACACACTGTATGACCAACGGGGGTGCCCAATCCCCCATCGACTCCACTGCCCCCCCCAAAAGCAAACTTCCAGGTGCCACACTGGGAGCCTACTTCAGCGTGGCAAAAGTCTATGGCCCACTGGGGTGCCCAATCCCCCATCAGATCCACTGCTTCCCCAACAGACTTCCAGGTGCCACGCTGGGAGCCCACCCCAGCGTGGCAAAAGTCCCACGTTGTCTTTATAAAAAAACAACACCTAGAATAAAAGAAAATGGTCCTTTGTTGACTCTCTTGCACCCTCCCCCAACCCGCGCCCACCGTCTGTGTACTCCACCTCCCCACAACCCCCTCACCCCGTACTTACCTCTAGAGGCTGGCGCGATGATCTTTGGTGGACCGGGAACACATCTGCACTCTTCAAAGCCAACCGCGAACTGAAGAAATGCCAGTAAGCTGTATAATGACATACATTTTTTTTTTCAACTTTGGTGCATATCTCGGCCATTTTGGGGAATTTTTGCACCAAATTTTCAACATGAGGTTCTTGGGACCCCACCTCATCAACTCAGCTACTGTCATTTTGTTATTCAGTCCCGAAAAGTGATTTCGTGGTCACTGCGCGGAACCACCTTTCCGGACTGAGTAACAAAATGGCAGTGTCACAGTTCATGAGGTAGGCCTCCCAAAACCCTATGTTGAAAATTTGGTGAACAAATTCCCCAAAATGACTGTTTTACAAGCATGCATTGCACAGTTCCTACGCACGCTCGTAACCTTGAGAATTTTTACTATTTTCACTCCAACTTTTCAACATTGCCATTTTACCACACCTCCTTATGAGCAGTAGAGCTGTCATTTTTCACATCTTGCCCACAATGTGTTTTCACGCATGTAGCGCACAATGGCGTGGTTGGTGTGCAAAATCAATGTTTGAGACAGATTAAGAAAATTACAGTGACGCTGTTCATGAGCAGAGGTCTTAAAATGGCTATGTTGAAAATTTGGTGACAAAAGTCCATAAAATAACTGTGTTACGAGCGTGCATTGCACAATTTCCATTCACCCTTGTAAGTTCACGAATTTGTAATATTTTCAGTTCAGATTTTGAACACTGGCATTTTTCCACACCTCCTTATGGACAGTACAGCTGTCATTTTTCACACCCTGGCCATAATGTGTTTTGGCACTTCCGGCGCAGAAATGCACGGTCGCTGTGAGAAATCAGTGTTCGGGACAGATTAAGAAAATCACAGCGACACTGCTCATGAGCGGAGGTCCCAAAATGTCTGTGTTGACAATCTGCTGTTAAAAATCCCCAAACTAATTACATTACGGGTGTGCATTGAGCAGTTTCTATGCACACTCGTGACTTCACCGATTTTTTTATATTTTCACTCCAGATTTTCAACATTGCCATTTTCTACACCTCCCCATGAACAGTACAGCTGTTATTTTTCATATCCTGTTTGAAATGTGTTTTTGCATCTGTGATGCCAAATGGCGTAGTCCCTGTGCAAAATCACCTTTCAGCTAACGAACTGATATTGCCACTGTTCATGAGGTAGGGTCACAAAAAACACATGTTGAAAATTTGGAGTGAAAATACCAATGAACGCCTCAGATGTTAGCGTTTCCAACCATAATGCACCACCCTTTACAGACTGACAGGCATCAGGGGTGTGACTTGGGATTGTCGCCTGTAATGCTCATGCCATTCCACCCCCACCTACACCCTGCAGCCAGTGACAGGCATCGAGGTGTGCCTTGGACTCTTTGGCCCAAAAGTTCACCCCATTCTCCTATACTGCACCCATCTCACCATATTTCCTTATGGAATGGGGTGAGCGTAAGGCTAAAGACCCCAAGGCACACCGTGACGCTTGTCTGTGTCTGCAGGGTAGGGTGTGGTGAAATGGCGTGGGTGTTATGGCCGACGAGCCAAAGGCACACCCCAATGCCTGTCAGTCTCTGCAGGGTGGTGGTGGGGTTGGCTTCAGTTCAATACTTCACTGCTATTCCTAATATGCATCTCTCTAACTCCTACACTACCAATGCCAATACCAGCAAGCAAACACTCGGCATTGACAAATGCTTGTTTTTTTTTTTTGTTATTGTACTGCAACTGACGTGGAACCTTTGTAAAAGAGCCATGGCTCAAAGGTACTTGTAATCCTAGATTCAAATAAATAAATAAAGAATAAAAACAAAGAATATTTGTATTTTACATACCGGAGTTATAGGTGGCCCAATCTGAGGATTTCTAACAATAAATATATGGGGGGGGGGCTTAAATGTCCAGATGCCACATGTATTGCCACTAATATCAGGTGTCATTTTCTTTAAAATGGTACAAAATCAATTGTGTCAGTCATTCTCACTCACTCCCTCTCTTTTCCTCACTCTCACTGTTTTGCTCTCACTCTCACTCTCACACTCCTCCCAGCCCCCAAACCCATTGTTTGGTTGTCTGCAATAGCAATGAGACAGTTCAGTTACTGGACTCATCTGCTGATTCCCCCCTCCACCAAGGGCAAAGGGTACAATGTGGTGAAGGGAGCAGAGGCTACAGACTATAAATTACAAATATGAAAACAGTTTGAAGTTGTCTGGTCTGATAAGCCCACTCCACTATTTGTGGTTTCTAATGATGGCTTGTGGGCTGTTACTTAGGCATTTAGACAGCTTCAAGCAA
This sequence comes from Neoceratodus forsteri, assembly GCA_016271365.2. NCBI lineage: Eukaryota > Metazoa > Chordata > Ceratodontiformes > Ceratodontidae > Neoceratodus > Neoceratodus forsteri. The sequence goes on from CM057453.1 coordinate 25,950,133, forward strand.
GGCCACAGGGCAGCTTATACCTTAGTGTTATGCTAGTGGGGGTACACCTTACTAAAGTTTGCAAATTGAGTTGCTAAGAAAATGTTTCAAAAGAAGCCTCTGAGCACTGCATAACCTGTTGACAAACTCCATAGTCCACATGGTGATGAATGGCCCTCTAGGCTGCAATAGTCTAATTTCTGCATGTGAGCATAAAAATGTTTTAATGATTAGGCTGCTGCTCTTGTGCAATATATTGAAAGTATTATTTAGAACTGGATAGAGAAAATCCACTTTCCTGATTGCCTGAGAGGTCTTCTCAGCTATGAGTAAAACTCTCAACATAATCATATTAAAAAAAGTTCCTGGCAGCAGGCTTTTTACCAATCTGCATATTACAACATCCTTTTCTCCTTACTTTGCCTACAAATGCTGTAGCTGCCATGCCATCAATATTTATTAATAATAAAGAGATCTGCCCAATACCTCTTTAGGAACATAAACCATTTTTTCCAACATCACCACTGACAGTGACCTCAAACTCATTGTAGCTGTATGCTGGAATCATTGAATGCTGAGTGCACCTTCACAGCATGTGGCTTTTCCATTTCATTTTTTAAAGGCACAAAAAACACTGCCAGTCATGGCATTTTTAACATGCTCATGTCATGCAACAATAACTGCCATCCAACCCCATCTTTCAACACACACACACCCAACCGACCAACACTGTTGCTGCTCATGGAAACATCAGCCCTGCTAGCAGCTCACTTCACTGCCCCCCAGAACTGGAATACACAGCGATACATGACAGCAACTCACCATGATGCTATGAAAAGCAATAATGTTAAATGTACTTGACTACCTAACACTTATTCAAAATGGGAGGAAGGGTAGGGGGAACGCTGTCCTGTGGGTCAACAGGTTGCTGTAACTAGAACAAACAAACTGAAACACTATCCTAAAATAAATGCCCAAGGAGAAATGTATACATAGTCCAACATTAATTTCAAACTCTGGTACTCACAATACAGGGGTAATCTCATCTGAATAATGCTGTTCACACCATAATGCTGAACTCCATGGAACTGCAGTTTCTTCTGGTCCAGTGAGTCCTAAATAGAAGGCGATATTAAATTAAACTATTTCTCGACCCGACTGTGTACGGAATGGTTTCCCGCTGCTAACCAAGACACAGAGATGCTGTAGCACGTAAGGAGCCATGTTGGGAGAACAAACTAAGTGAATAATCTGCTGCTCAGCACATGATTTATAGTGGCATTTGAATTTCATGATCATCCTGCCAAAAACATCCTAGCACCTCATAGGTGCTGTGAACCAGTCCAGAGTCCCTGCGCTTTCAGTGTCAGTCGGTGCATGAATGGGCAGTGATCGTGAATGCTGACGCTCACGTTTAGATAGCAAAAATACTGGCACCGCTAAGCATTGCTTCTAGCCGAATCACCTGTGACCCCAGCTGAATCCCCGTGGAAATGGCAAGATTCGACTTTCATCCCTGTACCCCGGTTTTGTAGCTGAAACCCCATTAAATACAGGGATCCCCGTAAATCTGGGAGCACTGCCGCTCTGGAAAGACAGCCACTGATGACAAACCACTACAGGAACAACTGCCTGATTATGGCTTGCTGCAGATGCACGGCAAGTCACTTTCTGACACAGTGGTGCCTGAAATGCCAGTAAACAAAATAGAGTAGGATTATCTGAATGAGAATGTATCATTAGCAGGAGATGAGCCTCTATTGTACTGGTATCAACAAAAGACCATTTGGCCTCTTTGACACAGGTAGCTGTTGAACACCTTAGTTGCCCACCTGCAAGGATATACTCAGAGAATTTTCAGCGCTGCAGGTAATACTGTCACCAACAAGAGAACATGCCTTTTGACCTAAAATATAAAGATGCTGACTTTAAAAAAAAAAATAACCTGCACCTTTTTCCAAAGTTTTGCCACTGTAAGCTTCCCCCCCCCCAAATTGTGGGCTTACCTGACTTGCTCCCATTTCCCAGTTCCTCAGTTCCACTCACCACCCCCATGGCTCAGATCTTGTGTGCCCCAAACTCTCCGTCTGGCCCCCAATGTATTTCCCTGTGAGAATGGGGCCAGAGCAGCAAGAGGTGCAGAACCACTGTGCTGCTTCTGCAAGAGAGTGTGAGTGGCAGTCTGCGCATGCGCATTAGAGCGCATCGGTTTTCTCACCGTTGTTGTGGCAAAGTTACAGCCTTTCTGGTGCTCATGGACCCCACAGAACGCAAAACAGGGTCCAGAGACACAGAGGAGGCAACTGAGAAGCCATCTAAATGTTTAATTAAAGAGCGCCAATGAGCGCTAAGGAGCTGGGGGCTATAAATATTAATAAGTTTGCCTGTTGCCTGGGGGGGGGGGACAGTGTTTCAGCAGCAGCAACAGGCAGGAAATGTAATTAATATAATTACTTCTGTATGTGGACTAAAGGGCAAAGGGTCTACTGCTGAACTTTGGGGGAAATATAAAAAAAAATTGAGATGTCTGGATGCACAAGACTTTGAAAATGAAGACTTTACTTGGGACTGTGTATGCAGTAGCCATGTTATTCACCTTTAACCCCTGGCATAGCCAATCAGACAGCAGGGATTTTGGCCAAGAGACCTATGGGACTGCAAATGGGCTGCTGGAAAGAATAGAGGGACAACTCTTGGTGCCCAAATGAAGGACCAATATGGTGTCAAGTGTGCTATATGAATATTAATTTGTTCAGTTGGACAACTGCTGCAGTCAATGAGAAGGGGCTGCTTGAAAACTCATAAAAGGGACCATTTTGCCCACCAAAGGGGGAGTCTGGAGATTCAGCTTGAGTGTAAGAGAGACTGCAGAGGGCTGGCTAACCCTAAAGGCCTGCCTGTTTGCCCAAAGGCCCTGTCATGCCACTGAATTTGGCAAGTGTCAGCACACCTGAAGAAGCGATTAGCCTTTGGGAAAGGAACTGGACTGTGTGACAGGATTCCCAGGGTGGGAATTGAACCTGCATCTGAGTGAACTTGCTGAGAATTTAAAAGTTGCAAGCCAAGATTTGGACCAGTGGCAGATATACTGTTGAAATGCATAGCCCTCCACCAGCACAGCCCCTATTGAAACAAAATCAGCTTTGAATCCCAATGCCATACCCTTTACCCCAGTGAGACGGTCCAGAACCCCAGTGCCTGAACAAGAGATGGACATTGAAATGGACAATGTAGTTGACCCAGGCCATGGGGAATAAGCTCCCGATAATGGTGATTTGACAGACAATGATCCTGAGCTGCCAGCAGAACCAGAACTGGGAGAGGTAACCCCCCCCCGACCTGATTGAGATGACAGCCTCAGACACAGCACTAACTAGATGGTCTGAAAGGCAGCACAAACCCATTATAAAGCTCACCTACGATACCCTGGGTGCCTCCACTGACACCCCCCCTGTATGTCACCCATAAACATATTGTGCCCAGAGTACATGCCCTTCCAATTGTCCCCAGGTACTATTCTGAGGTAAAGTTTGATGTGGGGAAATGTGAGATTGTATTACAAAAGTAACCTGTTGATAGATAGCATTCGATGTCTAGTTAGGCAATGTTATACTGATTTTGTTCTCAATGTTTGAATGTTGATTATCTGCTCTGCTAGACAGGAATCAGGTGTCTAATTAGAAATGTGTTGAAAATGCTTTATTGACCATAATTTGAGTTAAAATAGCTTGTCAGGACACCAAGCATTTTGGCAAGGGGATTGTGCAAGCCCCCCATTCTGGTCTTATCTGGCTTGCTCCCATTTCCCCGCTCCTTCATTCCACTCACTGCTGCCATGGCCCAGGTCTTGTGAGCCCCAAACTCTCTGTCTGGTCACTGATGTATTTCCCTGTGGGAATGGGGCTGGAGGAGCAAGAGCTATGTAACCGCTGTGCTACATCTGCACGAGTGTGTGAGCATCAGTCTACACATGCACGTTAGAGTGCATTGGTTTTCTCGCTGCTGTTGCAGCAAAGTTACAGCCTCTACAGTGCTCACAGACCCCATAGCAAGTAAAACAGGATCTGGAGACATGGATGAGAAAACTGAGAAACCATCAAAATGTTTAATTAAAGAGCGCCAATGAGCACTTAGGAGCTAGAGGCTATAAATATTCAATAGGGCTAAAAATATTAATGAGCTTGCCTGTTGCCTGGGGAGACAGTGTTTCAGCAGCAGCAGCAACAGGTGGGCAATGTAATTAATATAAAAACCTCTGTATGTGGACTAAAGTGCGGAGTGTCTACTGCTGATCTTTGGGGAACATATTTAATAAAATTGAGATATCTGGCCACACAAGACTTTGAAAATGAGGACTTTACTTGTGACTGTGCATGCAGCAGCCATGTTGTTACCCTTAGCCCCTGGCATAGCCAATCAGTCAGCAGGGATTTTTACCAAGAGACTTATGGGACTGCAAATGGGCTGCTGGGAGGAAAAGAGAGACAATTCTTGGTGCCCAAATGAAGGACCTATAGGGCGTCAGGTGTGCCATATGGCAACTAAACTAAATCCATATGAATATTAATTTGTTCAGCTGGATAATTGCTGCAGCCAATGAGAAGGGACTGCTAGAAAACTGATAAAAGAGACTATTTTGCCCACCAAAGGGGGAGTCCGAAGGTTCAGCTTGAGAGTGAGAGAAACTGCAGAGGGATGGCTAGCCCTAAAGGCCTGCCTGTTTGCCTAAAGGCTCTGTCTGACCCCTGAACCGGGCAAGTGGCAGCATGCCTGGAGAAGCGATTAGCCTTTGGGAATGGAACTAGACTGTGTGAGAGGATTCTCAGGGTGAGACTTGAACCTGCATCTGAGTGATCTTGCTGCTGAGAATGTGGAAGTTGCTGCTAAGATTTGAACCTATGGCTGTGAGAAAGGCCTGGAGACTCTGCAGTAGGAGAGAGACTGTGAGATTTGCTGCCAGAGACAGAGTGGACTGTTCTGCAATGCCTAAAGAGCCATCAGACTGTGGCAGCTGGAAAGCAGAGACTATAAAGTTCACAGCTTGAAATCTACAGTGTCTGCATCTGACAGTAAATTGACCTGCAAGCTGTGTTCCCCCAATTGGGTAAGTGCATTAAGAGTCTGTTTCACTGTAAGGCAGAGAACTGTGTTTCTTGAGTTAGAGACTGAGGCAACTTCCAGTTCCTGTGCTGTATCAGAGAGAAGTGAGTGCCTGCATCCAGTCGGTGGAATTGCCAGTTGGCTCAGTACCCAGACTAAAGAGGAAACCAACAGAAAGGAAGATATTGAGAGGCCTGCCAAGTGAACACTGCATACAAAGGCTCCGGGGTCAAAGATTGGAAAGGCCTTGTGGGTGAAGACCAGCATTCATCACTTCTTCAGCTATCTGCTGCTGTGGTAAACCTACAACTCCTGACACCAACACGGTACCATGAGCAAGTTTCTGCCAAACCCCTTGTGAATCTACAGAACTATAAGTACCCAGGGCTGCAGCTTTGGGGAAGTTTTATTTAGCTAGCTAGCAGGCTAGTCAGAATTAAGGGGGTCAAGTCCAGGGCAGGACTGCACCAAGATTAAAGCTGCACCCAGGCAGAAAAGTAAAGTTGTGCATCTGTTGCTACTGTTTAAAGTATTGGGCTCCAATGAAAGATCCCCAGTGTCTTCTACATGGCGGTGTGGTACCCACCCAAAGGTCAGTATAGACTTTCAGGACAGCTTCCAAGAGAAAGACAGGTGCACCAGCAGGTGAGAGGTGGTGATTGTTTGGGGCAGAAGTGTTAGCTAGTTGTTATTGTTGTTGCTGTTTTATTCCATCTTTTTCCCCCTCCCCTTTCAATAAAATACTGTTGTTGTTCATGCTAATGGTTGCTATAGAATGTTTCTGTAGAGAAGGGGGATATTATCAGAGTTTGTGCAGAACTGTTTGGTGGGCAGCTAATATATTTTCCTGGGGGTTGGTAACCTGCTATTTGCCTATAGGTATTCCCTACTACTTCCTCAGGTGGAGGTACCTCACCATTCTGCACCTACCTGTCCTAACCCAGGCCAGCCCCCTCGAAGGTGATTGCTGTGAGTACCTCAAGGGCTCCAGAACAGCCAAATGTGGGTCATGGGGCTGTTACACCACAGTTTATGGAAGATGAATCTCCTACAATTCCAGCTAGGCTAAAGACAGAGGAAAATGAGGTGGATGGGGAGTGCTTCTGTGTCCATTAATTTTTGGTGGAACCAGTAGCATAGACACACACTGTGGGCTACTGCACTGTTGTCTTCACTCAGTCTTCTTCAAATTAATATTTTGTGATTTTTATTTTTCAGTAGGTCTACAAAGGCTGATTCAATCATTTTAGAAGCAACGTGTCTCATGAAGCCAGTGTGAACAATACGTATCCATGGCATAATGGGAGGCCTTGTCCATGTGTGACACTGTCCCAATGGAGACACAATTTTTGGAACTAGTAACCCACACACATGCAGCACTGTTGTCTTCACTCAGTCTTCTTTAGAGTAATGTTCTGTGAATTTTTGGTAGGTCTACACAGGCCGAATAAATAATTTTCTGGGCAACATTGCCCATGAAACCTGTATGTACAACACTTATCAAAGGTATAGGAAGCCTTGCCCATGTGTGGCACTGTTCCAATGGGCATACAATTTTTAGAATCAGTAGACCACACTGTGGGATGCTGTGCTACTGTCTTCACTCAGTCTTCTTTAGAGTAATGTTCTGTGAATTTTTGGCAGGTCTACACAGGCCAAAAAAATACTGTAGAACTAGTTATTTTCACACAAAGCAAATTTAGTGCAAACACAAATGAAACCTTAATTGCATAAATTTATTTCAGCGCTAAGTCACAATTACCACATTCACTATAATGGGAAAAATACTAAAAGTGATAATTAGCGCAAATTTATTTTCATGTAAATTGGTGCTTCAGCGAAAATAGTGAAAGTTATTTGACAGTGAAAATTTAAAGTTCTACAGTAATTAACCAGCATGTACAACACTTATCTATGGCATAATGGGAAGCATTATCCAACATCCACTTGTGACACTGTCCCAATGGGCACACAGTTTTGGAACCAGTAGCACATGCTCTAGGATTCTGTACTAATATTCTGTGGGCATACTTAGACCTTACACTTACAGCCATTTTATTTTCGAGCATTGTTAGCTGAGCATTGTCCATGTTTGGCACCAACCGAGTGGACACAATTTTTGAAATGAGTACCCCACAATGTGACCCACGACATCATCCTGCTGTTTTGGGTGCTTCATCAACCCAGTGCATTATGTTATTTCATTTTACCCCATTTCCTAATGCATTTTAATAGTTGAACCAGTGCAAACTAGACTGCCAGTAAGAGAACTTTAGCAAACTTTATGCAGTTTGACTGTTGAAGTTTGCATGGTTCAACTTTGGGAGGTTTGCACAGCCCAACCCTTAAGGCTATGAATTTTGTTTGTTTTTTAAATTCTGGGAAGCATGCACTGCCTCTCCAATCGTACAAGACAAAGAAGAGGACTTGTGGCCTGAGTTTTTGGGTCCATTTTGGCTCTACCTGTTCACTTATGTCCTGCGGCAGAAGGTTCACAGCACTTATGGTTGGGTCCCAAGGTGGTAGCCTGTACATACCCTGCATGTCTGATGTCTGCCTTGTTTGGATTTGAGCACATGGAGATCACTGTTCCCATCCCAACACTTCCCCCACCCACCCACAAAGCTCTGTGGGTGGGATGGCATCAGGTTGAAGAGTGACTTTGTATGGCCAGGGAGGGATGGTACATTTGGCAGAGGGCTATACACCTGTGAAGGACCTCCTTCTATGGCATATGAAAGTTTCAAACTGTGTATAGCTAAGCAAGCTTCCATAATAACATTCTGTGTATAAAAAATAGGCACCCACCTTATCAACTGCATTTCAAATCAATCACAGGTTGGATCTGTCCACAGAGAGATATAAACCAGGGATGAACGCTAGTACAAGACAGACACCTTCCTGAAATGGTTGCAAGTTGAACAATACAGTTAATCCCATACAAAACACTAATATAAATACTATATAGAATTCCCAGGGTGGAGTATAACGTGCAGCAATGTCTCTTCCAAGCCCTTTGCACCATTGCCTGAAGGGTATAACATCATGCTGGTCATACAGGCAACCCCGCCTACCTCGAGTGTCTGTTGAATTAGCCCTGATTTACACAGTGTACAGTTTTTAGTTGTAAGCTCTCATTCCCTTTCTCAGCCTGCATCTTCTGGCATCTAGCCTGCCTAGCCCCACTCCCCTCTCCCTCTCTTTCTGCTCTCACCATTCAACCTCCCCTCTGACTGCCTAATCCTTACACTACTTCTGCCCTCTTCCAAGATCTCAGGAGCCCACTCAAGTGCTGCTGGAACTGCAGTGCTGGTCTCTGTGGGCAGGGCAGTACAGGAGTACCTCCCTCTCTCCCCCTTGCTCTCTACCTTCTTACTCCCCATGGATGACTACAGCTCTCTCCCCAGGTACCTAAAGCAGCTGTGCTGTGGGTGTAAGATGCCACACTTCATGCAGCATCGCAAGCTTCAGCCCTCCAAACCCACCCAGGGATGGTGCTAGTTAAAAATTTCCTGTTTGCCGCTGAACCAGTCAGTGCACTTCGGTGTCCCTACAGGTTTCATGCTCTTGGACTGGTCCATCATCCCCACTGCTTTTGCTTGCTTTCATTCATCCTATGTTGACAGTAATTAGGTCTACCCTGCTGCCTCCTCTCTGCACCTGCATACTTGCAAATTACCCTACAATTTACTCCTAAAGGTTCACTGGCCACTGATCAAGCCTGGAATTCTACTTCATCTAACTCTCTCCCCTCTACTGTCTTTCTCAATGTAACCCACCCCTTGTCCTCCCAATTGTCTAGGGGTCCCAATGTCATGAAGGGGGGTCTTAGACCAGATCACTCCCTGGCATTTTCTCAATCAAATTGGAAAAAAATAAGGTGGCCTTACCTGCTGGCATCTTTTATTTTCAAGCAGGCCTCCCATACCCAAGTAGTTTCCCTCTACTACAGGTGGCAGTAAACTTCAGATGGCATCTTCTGGATGGTGGCATCTCTGTTGCCTCGACTTAAGAGGGGTTGTTTTTTCTCTGAGACAGAACACATACTGTGAGCAGTCAGGTTCAATTCATTATTTCTTAATTCATCAGTCTAAATGATCAGTCACCACAACCATCATCACAGGAACAATAACACTTTTTTTGGACGCTATAAAATGATTACGTCCAAAAGAAATGATTTTTTACATTAACAAAGAGCAGCTCCATGAGGCTGAGATGACTACACAGAGTACAAACAGCTCTTTCAAGCACATCGAATCAGCTCAGCGGCTAAGATTTTTTTCACAGAGGCCTAGCTCTTAGACCAATCTGACTCCACTTGTGTTTCTTTTCCCTTAGGCAGAGATTTCACTCAAATCAAAACAGCTCTTTCCATCAAGACAACCCTTTTTTCACACTTCAAAATTCCTAGCTGGGGAGTGCCTTACTCCTTCCATGCCAGCCGAGCCAGTTACAAGGCCTCAGGGCAAATGCAGCCTAAGCCTCCTGTGGCTGCTCACATTTAGTTACCCATTATGGTTGTACTGAGCCAAACAGTGCCCACAACCTCCTTTGCTCTCCGATTCTACACCAGGCTGCCAAAAAACATAGTGGCAGCTCAATTCCTTCCCAAATTCCTGTTCCAAAAGAACCATAGCTCTTAACAGGTCTGATGGACCTGCCCCAGACATGGGCACTGTTGGAACAAAGACTTATAACTTTTTATAATAATGCACTTGGATTCACCTCGGGCCTTGCCCAAAACTTATTTCATAAATTACCAAAATAATAATTAAAATATGATATTATTCTTGTTCTCTAGATTCAAATATAATGGCAAATGACACTGCTTTCCTCACTTATAATTATATGAAAAATGTATATTTTATTTACACCTATACAATAATTCTAAATATTCCTCATTAGCATAAATATCAAGCCTAATAATGTAAATATCAACAAAATTGTTTCAGATAATCCAGCAAACTAATAAAACTAATTTTAGCAGATAAGCATTGCAAATGAATAAGCAATATTCATTATGATCAATGGTAGTAGTTAAACTAAACTTCTGTCATACTTAGTATTTAACACAACCTTCATGCATAAGAACATATACTTATCAGATCAATATCTCAGATTATTTCTGTATAAAACTTGTTTTAAAACTTTATAGCATGTAAAATGTATTTTCTATGAGAACTGGCAACAACTCATTACATTAGTGTTTTGTACTATACTTTCATAAAACTCAGTTTCAACTTTTTAGGTTATGTGACATTTCTTAGTTCAAAGCTTTTAAGCTATATACCCATGTTTTATAATTAAAAGTACATTTCCTTGTTACTTTCCCAGATAAGCCAATTTAAATTACTAAGACTATTAAATAGAAATTAATTTGTGAAAGTAACAAAATTATACTTATATTTCTGGTTGTAGAAGTGGTTATTCTTCTCTCAGCTTAAAACTCTTGGTTGAGTCTGGCTCCTGATGAGAAGTTTTTTTGTTAGCTAATTTTCTTGACCCTGGAACTTATTGGCGTGGACACACTCTACAAGTTAAACTTTTACTGAAAGTCACTTTACCAAAAGTCAGTTCTTGGATTTGTAGAACACAGCTTCAATCTGCACAGTTCATAACAACACTGGATTCAAAGAACTTTCTTATGGATAGCAAAGCTATTTCTGTAACTGGAACTTAATGATTCCTTCATGTTGTGCATCTGCTTTTAAAACCTTAGGACACTAGATTTTCTTCTGCTCAGCACACTGTATAGCTTGTGCTAGTTTTAAAGATAAAACTGTGTCTAGTCATCAGCAGGCAACATTACTGCAGTCAAAATGCTCAGCAAATAAAACACAGACCTTGCTTCATACACAATGAGAATGTCCTTGCATCTGGTTTTTGCACCTGGATCTTCTGGCAGCACTTCATACACTTTTGACTATCCTTAGGCTGGTCCCTGCATTCCAAACAGGCATAGCCCAAAGTTATTTGGCCTAGCTACAGCATAAAGCCATTAAAATTCTTAGTTAAACTAACATAGGTCTTTTTGCATTGATATGTTGGTCCAGACTGAGGTGTGATCAGACAAATTCACTAATATAAAACAGCCCTGGTGATAACATCACCAGATTTTGATTGGCCTGAGTCATTAGAAAGGTAGGACATCTCAGAAGATAAATGATGTCATACAGACATGCCTCTTAAGACATCCCCTTTTTCTCCAGACTAGTTTGTTCCGTCTGGTGACCTACCAACTTTGGTTCACACTTTCGTTACCTCACGTCTTGACTACTGTAACTCCCTATACATGGGGCTTCTTGGGGTTGATATCCACCACCTGCAGCAGGTGCAGAATGCTGCGGCCAGGCTGTTGTCTGGGTCTACTCGATCCAGTGACATTTCGCCTGTCCTAGGCGCTCTGCACTGGCTGCCAGTTCAGTGGCGGATCACCTTTAAAGTTGGCTTGCTAACTTTTAAGGCCCTACACGGTATGGGTCCGAGCTACCTACAAGAGCTTCTGCATCCCTACTGCCCTGTCAGACCACTCTGCTCAACTGATGAGGGATTGCTGGAGATTTCCAGGGTGCATTTGAAATCTTCTGGAGCTCGGGCTTTTGTTTTTGCTGCCCCCACCCTGTGGAATTCTCTACCTCATTAGGTGAGAGAATGCCAGACAGTGGAGAGCTTCAAAACTGCTTTAAAAACATACTTATTTGCACATGCTTTCCCTGATGACTAGAATTTACCTGATTTTAATAATATACCTTATTATTTTTGATATTCTTATACTTAATAATGCTTGGGGTTTACTTATTTATTCATTTGTTTGTATTTATTTTAGAATGTAATTGTACAGTGCTTTGATATATTATATTGCACTTTATAAATAAATTTTACTTACTTACGTAATGTTCAAAAGTATTTTCCTGAAATAAAATTCTTATTTAACCTAATTTAAACATTAAACTTACATATTCATATGTTTTTCCTCAAGCAGATCATATTGGTATAAGTCTGGTCTTTGTAACCTGGATACTTTTTCATTTACACTATTACATAGAAACATAGAAACATAGAAGTTGACGGCAAATAAGGACCGCAAGGCCCATCCAGTCTGCCCATTTCTTTTTCTACCTTATAAATGTGCCATCGGCCTTTGCTATGTCAGTGACCTATCTATTCATAGTCATTTGTATTGCTCCCTTATGCCTATCCATGCCTGTTTGAAGCCCTGCACTGTATTCATAGCCACTACTTCTTGTGGTAAGCCATTCCATGCATCTACCACCCTTTCTGTGAAAAGAATTTCCTCACATTCCCCTTAATCGGCCTCCCTCTAATCTCATGCTGTGTCCTCTTGTCCTGCTATTTTTCTTATATTTAAACATGTTAGACTCTTTCACCTTGTTTATGCCCTTAAGGTGTTTAAATGTCTCGATCATATCACCTCTCCCTCCTTTGCTCAAGGGTATACATATTGAGCTCCGTTAATCTGTCCTCATATGTCTTCTGATGCAGTCCCTGCACCATTTTGGTTTGCCTCTCTGGACTGCCTCAATTTGGTTAATGTCCTTGTGAGAAGGTGTGGCCTCTGACCTGCCACGCAGTACTCAGATGGGGCCTAACCAATGTCTTGTGCAGAGGGTTATTACCTCCCTCTTACGACTTGATACCCTACTAATACACCTAACACCCCCTAGCCTTACCTACTGCTTTGAGGTCTGCTTGGATGATTTCAGGTCATCAGTGATGATGATGCCCAAGTCTCTTTCTTCCTTTGTGCTTGCTAGCAACTCCCTCCCAGCCTATAAGTGGCTTCAAGTTTCTCTTCCCTATGTGCATGATTTTGCACTTCTTTGCATAAATCCGGTTGCCACTCTTCTGACCATTCTGCTAGTTTTCAGATCTCTTCTCATTCTGCCACCCCATCTGGATCATCTACTCTGTTGCGATCTTGGTGTCATCTGCAAACAGACAAGCCTTACCCTCTAGTCCATCTGCTAGGTCACTAATGAAGATGTTGAATAGGACTGGCCCCAGGACTGATCCCTAGGTACCCCACTTGTGACTTGCATCTCTTCTGACTGTATACCATTTACCACCACTCTCTGTTTTCTGCCAGTCAACCAGTTTGCCACCCAGTTGACCAACTTCAGCCACCCAGCCTACCTAGCTTATTTATCAATCTTCTGTGTGGAACAGTGTCAAAAGCTTTGCTGAAGTCAAGGTAGGCGACATCAACTGCTCCCCTTGGTCCACCACTCTGGTTACCCAGTCAAAGAAATCTATGAGATTAGTTTGACAGGACCTTCCTTTGTAAACCCATGCTGTCTTGGATCCTGTGCCCTATGGATTCCAGGTGTTGCACTATCCTTTCCTTAAGGTGCTTCCATAATCTTGCCCACTACTGAGGTAAAGACTGACGGTCTGTAGTTCCAGCCTCCTCCTGCTACCACTCTTGTGGGTGGGATCACATGAGCCCTTCTCCAGTCTTCTGGGACCTCTCCTGTGCTCAGAGACTCACTAAACAATTCTGCTAATGGCTCTGCTGGTTCCTCCTTTAGCTCCTTAAGTACCCTGGGATGTATGCCATCAGGTCCCATTGCCTTATCCACCCTGAGCTTAGCAGCTCTTGTAGGACCCTTTCTTTTGTGAAGGGAGTAGTGCTCCTCCCTCCCCCTGTGTCCATGATGCTGAGCTGTGGGCCCTGCCTACCTTCTCTTCAGTGAATACTGAGCAAAGTATCTATTTAGGATAGATGCCTTTACAGGGTCCTCCTCCTCACATGCTCCCTTTTCTCCATTAAACTTAGCAATACCCCTCTGGACTTTCTCCTTTCACTAATGTATCTATAGAAAGTCTTGTCACTTTCTTTACTGTTTGTGCTAGTGTTTCCTCAGTTTGGGACTTTGCCTGCCTTACTGCCTTACCTGCTTCCCTTAGGGCAGTTTGGTATGCCCCCTATCTTCATCCGCTGTGTTCCCTTATTATTTTCTGAAGGCCAGCCTTTTGGCTCTGACCTTTTCTGCTACTGTATTTGAGAACCAAAGTGGTTTCCTTCTTTTGCACTTCCTTTTCTGTCTAACACAATGGGATGTTGCTTCAAGTATTGTATCCTAATGCTTGCCACTTTGCCTGTACCTCCTCACCTGTGTTTCTTTGCCAGGGCTAGCTTAACTCTGTTGGCCATCTTATCAAAGTCAGCTCCTCTGAAGTCCCATATTTTTGCCTTGGAATGGGATGATTTAGATGTAGTAGCCAAATTGAACCATACCATGTGATGGTCACTGGCCCCCAGGTGACCTTCTACCTGGAGATCTGTGATCCCTTCTTTGTTAGTCAGTACTAGATCTAGGATAGCCCTGTCTCTTGTGGGTTGCTGTACCAGTTGTTTGAGGCCCTCCCCCTGCAGGGAATCCACTATGAGTCTAGTTCTGGCAGATGTTCCTGCTGGTATTGACCAATCTGTATCTGGTATGTTAGAGTCTCCATTATCAGAACCTCCTTTAGCTGTCATGTTTTGTATATCTTCTAACAGTAATGTGTCTATGTCCTCCTCTGGTCTGAGGCCTGTAGACGACCCAGTTCTTATGGCTGTCCCATTTCCTGTTTCAGGGTGACCCACAGTTCTTCTGGCTCCTTATGTGTATTCTGAATTTCTGTAGCTTTGATATTTTCATTAACATACAGGGCCCTCCTCCCCTTTTGCACCTCGGTCTCTTCTGAACAATACATGCCAGGTACTGAAGTCTCCCAAGTGTGGTTACAGGTAAACCACGTCTCACTAATTGCTACTATGTCCAGTTTAGCCTCTGACATTATTGCCTGCAGGTCTGGGATCTTATTTCCCAGGCTGTGAGCATTGTGTACATGATTTTCCATTGGCCAGATTTTGGTGTGTTAGTTGTTGTTGGGTGAGGTTTGGCATTACCCCTGTGCATCGTATGGGGAGACAAACCTTTTTTCTTCTGGTGATGCAAATGAGCAGCAAACACACTGAATTCCAGTTTGACCACTAGCTGAGGGAGGGGTGTTCTTCCCATTCAGCGTGTGAGTGCTGCACCCTCTCCCATTTGCTAGTTAAATATTCTGCAAAACGTCAAACTTCTGCCCCAATGCACGACTCCTCTTTAGTCAGATGCAGTCCATCAAATTTAAAGAACTTTCGCTCCCAGAACTGTTGCCAGTTCCTACAAATCTGTGTCCTTTTCCTGGCACCAGTCCTTGAGCCATGTGTTTAGCTCCCTATCTCCCTTCTCTGACCTTCCGTCCATCTGCTCCCTTCTCCCCAGACTGGCGGATCTCAGAGAAGGAGATGCCGGACGAAATAGATGATAGTTTGTCACCCAGCCTAGTCAGGTGTTCCTTGGTCTCCACAACTGACCGGCTGGCGAGATCATTAGTCCCTATGTGTACTAGGACATCAATGTTTTCTCCTGCTTTGTGAACAATTTTAGCAATGCGGTCAGTGTCTCTCCATGCTGATGATTAAGGGTTATAACTTCATAATTTCAATAAAACTTCTTAAAATAAAATGATAGTCTTGCTCTAAATATTCTAAGCTACAGAATGATATAAGATTTGTAAGAAAATTCCATTCTTAAAGTCTTTAAAACATTACTTTTTGTAGAAACACATAAAGTTCTTTGTTCTCCTTAAAGACTTTAATCTTAAACTGTCAGAAATATTCTTTTAGACATTTTTTTCTCTATAGCAACAAAATACAGACTTAAGAATCCTTTTCTTAGACTTCTCAAGACATGAGCTATCATGAGATACTAGATTTGTCTAGTTTTGAATAAGAAAATTATATTAAAATAAGTTTTAATCATAACTCCTGAACCGTTGGTCCTGTAGTAATGAAATTGGGTAAGCTTATTCATCATACTAGTGTCCAATAACTGTCTAATTTTCATTGTGGCACCATATTGGGGTTTTAAGTTATAAGCAAAATAATGTTCTTAATATTCAAAGTTTAAACAGAGGAACAGTTTTTTTTCTTTCTATACGTCTGTACCAGTCACATGACCTCCTATCTGATTGTAGTCATAGATTCCTAGCTCTGGCCAACACTTCCCAGTACAAACACATGGCTATAAATCAGTCAGATCACAGGGATGTGTCTCTTGTACTGAAATAGCTTCAGTTGAAGTCTCCTTGGAATGTGGCTAGGCCCCTCTCACAGGACTTCCAATTAAAAAGAAGACTTTACTGGAACACAATTTTTTTCTGAACTCTGAAACTGTCTCCATTTTAAATGGCATCATTCCTCTATTTTAATGTTTTTTAAGACTTAATCAGCATTAATCTTGACCAGAAATTAGAGTAAACATTTTCCGTATTAGTCCCATATAAAAATCACATAATAATAATAATATTTAAAAATCAATTTTTGATAATAAAAATAAAATAATTTTTTCCATCAAGGGTTTTTTTCCTACAGTTTCCCCCTTTTTAATTAAATTTCACCCCAAAATGCATTTGCAATTCAAAACAATAATCCTACTATATATGGGTATATAGTTTTAAGCATTGTGGGGAAAACGAAACATGAAAGACAAAGTTGAGTCATCAAGTGGTAACTTATGACATCAGCAGCACATTGCATCATCACATATGACATCATAGGATGTGACATCATAGATGTGACGTCACTAGATGACATCATTTGTATTGTATTATTTGCATAGATATGTGTACAGTACTACATGAACAAACATGATTAAACATGATTACAACTATATACACTTTTAAAACAATAATCTTTTACAGGGTTTTGAACATTTTACAAATACAACAAATTCTCTTTGTTCATTAACTTCAAAGATCAGCATTACAATTAACATTGTAGTTTAACTCTTGTTTGTTATTTCCATTCTTTTTAAATTTGTATACCTTTTTAAATCTTTAGTATTACAGTACTGTACAAACAAGGCTAGTAGTTAGTTATTGTTACATTTCATAAGTTATGCCTCCCATATGTGCTGAAGGCATCACTAAACTCACAAGTGTAACTTTTACCAGTGTTTACCAAGATATCATTCCTTGATTGGAAGTTACCTTTTGTGGTATTACACAGATTTAAGTTTAAGCTCTATTTGTAGTTTACTTTTATTGCAATCATAGTTACACTGGGATTCCTTAAATGAAATTACAAAAGTTTTCTACCATTTTGTTACCTTATTTTACTTTTACTAAATCAAAATCAAACCTTTGACTATTTCTTTGTACATTTCTTTTATCAAAATTAACATAAATCAAAAACGTTTTTACCTGAATTTATCTTATTTCTCAACATTTTATTTTTCTCATTGTCAACCACTTTAGTTTTACGTTATCAACTACTTATGCTTCTTTAAAACCTTTTTTTATCTCTTTTTAAGATAATACCTTCTGTTAGTCTTCCCAGTACTGGAACAACAAATATCTGAACTGTCCTACAGCACGGCAGGTCCCACGGCTTGCCCCAGACACGGGCATGGCAGGTTCTATAGCAAATCCCAGGCTGCACTCCCCTTGCCTTAAACAGTTCCTCCTAGCAGTGTGCCACACGGGTAATGGCCCACCAAAGCTGCCACCTCTGATGACCCTGCTACAGTTCTGCCACCACCGCAGCAGCCCCACTGCCAGGCTATCCCCTTTCAAAAAATGGGGCTGCAGGGGGATTCTGGTGTCTTTCAACCTTTTGTTCTTTGTCTTCCCTTCCCCACACAGGTGATGAAATTTCTTCCCGGCCTCGCATGGCCACAAAACTCCTGACAACCCTCCCTCAGAGACCAAAACATCTCTGTGTCACGCTGATGCTGCCCATTACTGACTCCTGGGCAGGGGGATGACCCCCTCGGAACACTGTCCCTACTCACAGCCGCTGACTCATCTCTCCTCCAGCCCCAGGGGACCAGGGCTTAAATACTGGCCAAACACTGCCCCTTGGTGATAGTGAGGTGGAATGGCCTGAAAGCACTTACTGGATAAGAGGGCACCATAGAGAGGGGGACATGCAATCAAAGGCTAGTAAGCCCACCCTGTGAGGGGGCTTGCACTCTCCCTTCCCTTTAAACCATTTCCTCCTGGAAATGGGGCAGTACTGACACTTCCAAAGACCCTACACCACCGAGTGGGTATGCGTAATCTCCACCCAGCCCCAAGGCTTTGCTGGAAACATCAAACTTCTAAGCACCTACCTAACCACTCTGTGGAGTGAGTTTGGTCAAAAATGCATTTTACTCATAGAATAAATTTTATAAAACACTTCCTTTAAAATTTAGTAAGCTTCTTCTTGTTCTAGCCACGTTGCCTATTAACTTTATAATCAACAGGTAACTGTATAACTTTTTGGATCAAATCTGTAACATTTATCTAGCTTACATACCCACTCACAAGCCAATCACTCTCTCAAGCACTCCCTAGCCACACAGAGGTATCAATGTATAGCATACTGTCCTAAAGTTTTTTTTTTGGTTTTTTTTTAAAACAAAGGTTACATTGCTTCTTTTTTTTTTCCCCAAGAGAAAACAGGAAACTACTTTACAGTCTCAGGGGAGCAAACAAGCAATCACAGTTCAGGTCTTTGGATATTGAGAATCTTCCCCGGGCACAGTCCCTTCTTAATTTGTGAGCAAAAATGCATGCATTTACAACAAACAGCTTAATTTCTTCTGGTGCGGCCCAATCAAAGAGACAGCCCTGGCAATCATTTAGTATGGGAGGGTGGGTTGGATGAAGACTCAGAAGGCGAGACAAGTTCTTTCAAAATGTCCCATAGGGCAGTGCATTTTATTACAGAAGGACTTCACCATACTTCGCAATAAAATAAACAGTTCAAACAGTGCAAATCTGGAACTTATATGTTGCTTGTACTACTTGACTAGTCAGGATGATCTTGGGCAACTGTAAAAACTTGTCTTAAAGGGCTGTCAGTTCCCACTCAGCCAGTAGGCTCACAGGGACAAAACCAGTACCTGAGAGTGATCCTACCTGCACCTGCAGTTCTGCAGCCCATACTTTAGGTAGACCAATTACCCCTCTAGCTGCTCAACTCAGCTCTGGTCCAAAACATCCCAGGCTTGGCTAGCACCACCACTGGTCAGTCTTTCTGAGACTGCTCCCAGCAACGACTACTCCCCTCTTGCATCAGCCAGATTTCACTCTTGTAGAGGGCTGCTTCCTTCACAGCTCAGGTCTCAACTTATCGCATCTCCTTATCTGACAGACTGTGCTCAGCCAGCTCCTTTTATGGGTCTGGAGATCATGTGACCTGTCAATCATAGCTTAAATGTTAGTTAAATATTTGCAACAATTTTAAATATGGCTGTTTCATACAGAAAAGTAAGCAAAGCATAAACAATACATTTTAACACATATCAGCTTTTAAACAATCAGAAAATAAAGCAATAAAAAAATAAAGATGGGAACTACCAAGCAGCAAATCCCACCTTTCTTGTTCCCAGACTCCCTCATGCTAGAGCAGGGGTTCTCAAATGGTGAGGCCAGCCTCCCTTGGGAGGCCCCAACCTGTTCCAGGGGAGGCTCAAGCAAGTCTGAAAAAGTACTGTATTTAAATTTTGAGTTTCATATATTTTGTGTGAAGAGATGAAGCAAACTGAAAGAGGATAATAACAGCAGGTGAATTTTATGTATTTATTTACTGATAGGTGACAAGGGAAGGTGAATGAGCCAAGGCTCATTTCAGGTATACCTGGGGAAGGGTAGGGAGTGAATACATTTCCAAAAGGTAACTGCAAAACAGTCAAGAAATACACAGTGAACAATAGTGCAAACAAATATGAACAATATATTAATAATGAGTGGTGGTAATTGATCAATTTGTAAACTAATGGCAGAATAGCCCAAATACAAGGGTTGAGCTATAGAAGTGCTGAGAGCAATAGCAGGAAGGAGCAAAGTAATCCCCGAGAAGTTGCTTAGGAGCAGGGAAGGAGGGGGAGAGGCAAAGTAAGTAGGAAGGTTATTTCATATAGAGAAGAAACAGAGAAAGTAGTCTGACCCATGAAGTACTGCAACAAGGTAACAATGGTTCAAGAATGAAAATAGTGGAGAAAGTAGGCTGGCCTGTTTGGGGGTACAATAAGCTGAATAATAATGTTTGTTTATTTTATTTATTTGTTATTCAGATAACACCTTTGAGCACAGGAGCTCTTTTTCAAAAGTTCCAAGTCAGTATGAGACAAAGAACTGAATGTGAGCCAAGTACTCAAAGGGGTTTCAATTTATTCATGGTGTACTACGTAAAGTACAGTATGTTATTTTTCTTTGTGGAGGCCCAAGATTATTTCAATTTTTGGGGGAGGCTCAAAATCTTTTCCATGGATTTGGGGAGGCTCACTGTGACAAAGTCTGAGAACTATTGTGCTAGAGCTCTATAAAGCCCACAGATTTCAGTTGGCCTGAGCCCATAGTAATCCACAAAATGGACTCCAGCAAACTAAAAGCACTTGGAGACAGGCATTACCCAAACAGGTGCATTTTCCTCAACACATAGCAATGTGTGTAATTTTGGCTTAAAGAAACATTTCATCTAATATCAGGAAAATTCAGATAAGACCAGCAATATAAAACAAAAGGCATTACTAATGCATTGTTTGTAGCAGTTTGGCACATTTCATCGAACAATAAGAACTTTGGGATTCCTGATACCTCCATTACCTTCCATATAAAACTAAAGGTGGTTTATAGTAGTTCTTCAGTATTTTGTTTTATATTTTATAGGGTCAAAAACACAGATTCATTGTATGCACTTTCTTATCTATTTATGTATTAGCTTTTGGTAACTGGGTAAGTGCACAAGGCAAAGCATCCTGCCTATTTTCAGGCACGACCCGGGAGAGCACAATATCATAACACAGTATGAATATAGAATACAATCAGCAGTGGTACACAAATTGATATATAGTGCAGAAGAACTGCCCAATAAATACAATGACAGAGGACAGCCATAGAATAGCATACACCTGCTGGAAAACACTAACAGTGGTCAAGTTATCAATCATCACATCAAACAAAACAAGCAATATGGGCAGTCTGACAGGCCTAGCTGGGAAACAGGCAGGTAAGCACTTTAAATCAGACTTGCTTGGACTAGGAGTGGGAGAAACAGACAGTTAGAGTCAATTAGTTATAAGAGGCAAATACTGAAGGATGAACTGACAACAAACTGAATAGACAAAGTTGAGAGACATAGTCTAGGTGGAGAGACAGGCAGAAGTTAAGTGCAAACACAGTTATCCAGAGAGAAGAGGTGGGAAAAAAGGACATGCTTAAATGAGAGAGGAGATGAGGAGTTCCTGATATGGACGGAGAGGGAGTTCCAGAACCTAGGTGCAAAGTAGGAGAAGGCTTGCTCCCCCATTTTCGTGGAGCAAGGTGGCACAAATAGCAATGGGGAGGCAGATGATCTGAGGGTACGGGAGTGAGATACAGGAGTTAGCATGTTGCCCAGATAGGATGGACGAGGAGATCTTGTTAAGGAGTCAACAAAACACCCAAGGGTGTAGGAACAAAGGGCATCAGGAGACAGCCATTGTAAAGCAGAATAGAGAAGACAGTGATGGGTAAGGCTGGGAGCCGATAGGGCAAATCTACCTATATTATTGTAGAAAGTATCCCATTTACAAAGAACTCCCGTGTTGGCTTGAGAGAGCACTGGCAGGGCATATAGCAGTTGTGGTAGTAAGACACCTCTAGCAGCTGAGATCCTGGCAGCCTGGGGTGAGTGAGTGTCGCATACTGTAGGTTTCTCCAGATTTGGCATTAACAGAGCAAAATACCACAGTGACATGTGCAGAGTTCTTCCACAGGTACCGTATAATATTTTGCAAATGGAAACTTTTAATAGGGGATGTCTCTGTTATTTGTTGCTGTGTAACATGTCAGTGTTGAAAACAGGCAGTTTTGCTCATCCTGTTTACAAGTATGAATAATAAAACTTAAATGAAATGAAATGGTATACAGCACCAAAGTACACATTTCTGTCACCCAAACTGTGCTAGGGCAGCACATGTATACTCAATGCTAGGTGTGTGGGGGGGGGGGGTCAGAAAGAGAAGAATTAGAAAGAATTTAGAAAGAGGGGATAAGGGGACGTGTGAGGAGGAGGACCTTGTAAAAGCATCTATCCTAAATAGATACTTCTGCTCAGTAATTACTGAAGAGAAGGTAGGACAGGGCCCACAGCTTATCACCATGAACACAGGGAGAGGGAGGTGTGCACTAGTCCCTTCACAAAAGAAAGGGTCCTACAAGAGCTTAATAAGCTCGGGGTGAACAAGGCAATGGGACCTGATGGCATACATCCCAGGGTACTAAAGGAGCTAAGGGTGGAACTAGCAGAGCCATTATCAGAACTGTTTAGCAAGTCTCTGAGCACTGGAGAGGTCCCAGAAGACTGGAGAAGGACTCATGTGAGCCTGCTCCACAAGCGTGGTAGCAGGGAGGAGACAGGGAATTACAGAACAGTCAGTCTTACCTCAGTAGTGGGCAAGATTATAGAGGCACTCCTTAAGGAAAGGATAGTGCAACACCTGGAATCCATAGGAGTACAGGATACAAGACAGCATGGGTTTACAACAGGAAGGTCCTGTAAAACTAATCTCATAGATTTCTTTGACTGGGTAACCAGAATGGTGGACCAAGGGGGGGAGCAGTTGATGTCGCCAACCTTGACTTCAGCAAAGCTTACAATACTGTTCCACATAGAAGATTGATTAATAAGCTGGGTAGACTCGGGGTGGGTCAGAAGCTGGTCAACTGGGTGGCAAACTGGTTGACGGGCAGAAAACAGAGAGTGGTGGTAAATGGTATACAGTCAGAAGAGATGCAAGTCACAAGTGGGGTACCTCAGGGATCAGTCCTGGGGCCAGTCCTCTTCAATATCTTCATCAGTGACATTGCAGATGGACTGGAGGGTAAGGTTTGTCTGTTTGCAGATGACACCAAGATCTGCAAAAGAGTAGATGATCCAGATGGGGTGGGCAGAATGAGAAGAGATCTGGATAAACTGGCAAAATGGTCGGAAGAGTGGCAACTGGGGTTTAATGCAAAGAAGTACAAGATCATGCACATAGGGAAGAGAAACCCTGAAAACACCTACAGGGTGGGAGGGGAGTTGCTGGCAGTTACAAGGGAAGAAAAACACTTGGGCATCATCATCACAGATGACCTGAAATCATCCAAGCAGACCACTAAAGCAGTAGGTAAGGCTAGGGGGATGTTGGGGTGTATTAGTAGGGGTCACAAGTCGTAAGAGGGAGGTAATAATCCCTCTTTACAAGACACTGGTTAGGCCCCATCTGGAGTACTGCGTGCAGTACTAGAGGCCACACCTTCACAAGGCCATTAACCAAATTGAGGCAGTCCAGAGAAGGGCAACCAAAATGGCGCAGGGAATGCATCAGAAAACATATGAGGACAGATTAACTGAGCTCAATATCTATACCCTAGAGCAAAGGAGGAAGAGAGGTGATATGATTGAAACATTCAAACACCTTAAGGGCATTAACAAGGTGAAAGAGTCTAACATGTTTCAATATAAGAAAAATAGATGGACAAGTGGACACAGCATGAGATTAGAGGGAGGCCGATTAAGGGGTAAGGTGAGGAAGTTCTTTTTCACAGAAAGGGTGGTGGATGCATAGATCGGCCTACCTCAGGAAGTGGTGGATATGAATACAGTGCAGGGCTTCAAACAGGCATGGGATAGGCATACGGGAGCAATACATACGAGTATGAATAGATGGGCCATTGACAGAGCAAAGGCCAATGGCACATTCATAAGGTAGAAAAATAATGGGCAGACTGGCTGGGCTTTGCGGTCCTTATCTGCCATCAACTTCCATGTTTCTATGAGTATTAAAGTTTCAGTGCTGGGTGATCAGTCCAGCAAAGACAAGATAGAATATCTCCACGTGGAGTCAGGCACTCACAAGCCATTTAATCTCAAATAGGTGACCCACCACCCCAGAGGAAATAGTAATCAGGATCTGGTTTGGTAGTGCCATCCCCAAAAGAGTCCTTCAAGATCACATAATTTTTGACTCTGCATCCAGCCAGGTCTTGTACCAATGTGAAATGTTTAAACAAGGTCAGACCAGCCCAGGGGGTGGAGAAGCACATGGCTCTGGCCTTCTGAATGACCTACTGAGTGGCATGCCCTGTTCCTCCAGACCTCGACTATAATTTGGTGACCATCCCTCTAAACACCCAGTTAGATCTCTTCTCCTCAGTTATGTCCCACAACCACTGTGGAACATAGGGATACTCTGTGGTGGGGTACTCTGTATGAATTCTTCTCCTGATCCACTGCTTGGCCTGGAACCACCCGGGCAGGTCCCTCACACTGGTGCGCCGTGCAGCCCCCGGTTCTAACCACACCTGGGTCCAGTACACAGCATTAGCCAGGTCACTCCCAAGTAGAGATGTTCTGAAATAAAATTTCACTCGACAAATTGCTGCAAAATTGGCAGTTTTGCCCTGTGAAATACTTTGTGAAACTCCGCCATTCCGAAAAACATTTCACAGGGTGCGAACTTGCGAAATTTCATAGCAGAACACAAAATTTAACTCAAAAATGGCAACATTTCACCTGCAAGTGGCAATTTTTATGGGTCTACGAAATGTCACCATTTTTGGTAGAAATTTCACATTTCACCCCACAAAATATATCGAGAAATGCACGAATTTCGTGAAATATTTAGTGTTTAAAAACGTTTTAATTTCACACAACACTACTCCTCAGAAGGTCATCTATTCTCCCTCTCAGCATTTTGCACTGTGCCATGAGGAGCAGAATGGTGTCTGGTAGGGTTATGGCAGGATGACTGAAAGGCCTTTGAATTTCATGGTCAGTGAACTGGTATCATCTCGGTGGTCCTCCTGTGGCCAACAAAGCAGTCTCCTCCCAGATGTCTTCTTCTCTGGGCTCTACCTTCACTACTGGATGTACAGAATACAGTGGAGGAGCCTTGCCTTGAGCTGGTGCACTGGCTGTCGCCAGGTAGGGATCCCACCGGAGACCCCCTGGGCCCTGGGGGTCCCTGATGACATCTGCAGACCCCTGCCCCTCCATCTGCCACAGGGATGGTCGACAGCCAGTGGGGTGGAGCTGGACAGATGGTTGTGCTCCCCCTCACCACCCTCTGATAACTCCTCCATGGCCTCAGTCTTCTCAGGAGACCCTGGCTTGATCTCTGCTGCCACCTCTTTGCTTTCCTGCAACTCCAATTTTGCTTCAGTTCCCAAGTCCAGGCTTTCCTGAGAGAGTAGGGAAACTGAGCTCACCAATGCACTGGTGGGGTAGGGCCAGAGGTAGCCATACAGTGTCCTTCAAAAAGTCCCCCTGGCATAGTGCTGAAGCAGATGGAACAAACTGGCAGCTTGACCACTCCCGCTCCACAGTAGCCACATCTCACACACCTTTCCTAAAACTTTTGCCTCCCTGAAGAATTGCAAAGCTAAGTAAGCAGAGAGGTAGGAACTGTTGCATGGGGCTCCTCCTCAGATGAAAAACCTTCTGCCATGATCTTCTGTAGAAAACTGTTTCAATTGCTTTCAATCTGCCACTACACTGTAGATCATACTTCTGCTCTCTCTCCCTTCTCGCTATGCTGGCAAAATGGCGCCTCCTTACCGCTCCCTTTTAGACACCTCCACAGAGCTGACTAATCACCAGTGTCCTTTTACATCACCTGACTCAAGTCCAGACTCAGAGGCACCAGTAGAGAAAGCCACATTCACAAGGGGCCTTCCACCATGCCTGCGGCCTACTATAACTGTGCCATCAAACCAACAGGCCCAGCCCCCATGACTCCCCCACAGCAGTGGTGCCACCAGTCTTTCTGGTGCAGAAAATTAATCCCGGACAAGCCCCCTCATCTGTAACCTACCCCTTTCTCCTTCGAATTGTCTATGGGTCCTGATGTTATGAAGGAATGGCACAGACTAGAACACTGCCTGGCATTTTCTCAGTCAAATTAGAGAATAACAGGGTGGCCTTACCTGCTGGTGTTTTCTATTTTCTAGCAGGCCTCATATACCCTAGTAGTTTCCCTCTACTACAGGTGGCAATAGATTTCAGATGGCATCATCTGGAGGGTGGTATCTCTGCTGCCTCGACTGGGGAGGCATTTTTTCTACGAGACAGAACACATACTGTGAGCAGTCAGGTTCAATTCATTATTTCTTAATTCACCAATCTAAATGATCAGTTGCCACAACCATCATCACAGGAATGATGACACTTTGTTTTTGGACATTATAAAATGATTGCGTCCAAAATAAATTATTTTTTCCATTAACTAGGAACAGTTCCATGGGGCTGAGATGACTACACAGAGTACACACAGCTCTTTCAGGCACATAAAATTGGCACAGCAGCTAAGATTTTTTCACACAGGTCTAGTTCTTAGACCAATCTGGCTCCACTTGTGTTTCTTTTCCCTTGGGCAGAGGTTTTACAAATGGAAACAGCTCTTTCCTTCATGACAACCCTTTTTTCACACTTCAAACATCCTAACAGGTGAGTGCCTTACTCCTCCCATGCCAGCCGAGATAGTTACAAGGTCTCGGGGTGAATGCAGCCTAAGCCTCCTGCAGCTGCTCCCCTTTTAGTTACCCATCACGGTTATACTGAGCCAAATGGTGCCCACAAGCTCCTTTGCTCTCCAATTCTACACCAGGCTGCCAGAAAACATAGCAGTGGCTCCATTCTTTCCCAAATTCCTGTTCCCAAAGAGCCACGGCCCTTAACAGGTCTGACAGACCTACCCCAGACATGGGCATAGCAGGTACGGGTATGGCAGACCCTATAGCAAATCCTAGGCAACACTCCCCTTGCCTTAAACAGTTCCTTCTGGCAGCATGCAACACGGGTAATGGCCTACCACAGCTGCCACCTCTGGTGATCCTGCTGCAGTTCTGCCACCACCACTGCAGCCCTACTGCCAGGCTAACCCCTTACAAAAATGGGGTACCGTGACCCCTGTGCTGCACGGTGATTCCAGTGCCTTTCAACCTTTTGCCATCTGTTCTTTGCCTTTCCCTCCCCACACAGGTGATGAAATTTCTCCCCGACCCTGCACAACTGCAAAGCTGCTGACAACCCTCCCTCAGAGACTAAAACACCTCTGTGTCTCACCGACACTGCCCACTGCCAACTCCTGGGCCAGGGGGAGGACTCCCCCCCCACCTTGGAACACTGTCCCTACTCACAGCCGTTGACTCCTCATCTCTCCTTCTGCCCCAGGGGACCAGGGCTTAAATATCGACCAAACACTGCCTTGGTGGTAGTGAGGTGGAATGGCCTGAAAGCACTTATGATATTATAACCTGAACTCACAGTCTAGTCCTCCCTGTCAGCAACCTAATAGGACCCGTTTCTCCAAAATAAACAAATAAATAAATAAAAACTGAGTGTCTGAAATTAGTTAAATGGAGAGCACCACATCTGCCCTGCAACTGACTGGAGAAATATATTCAGCTCTAGGGCAGATGGGAGACCCTGGATGCTTCAGTAGAGAGGTTTGGGGAAGGAGAGAGATAATCCACCTGTGGCCCAATGCTAGAGACAGAGGCAGATGATATAGACCCTGCGCACTACTGCCCCTGCAGGGTTACCCATAGTAACATCCCCTACTAGAAACCACTTATACCACCACTTATCTACAGCACTGCCTGGAACCTGCGCAGCACCCACTGTCCTTGTTCTGTTGTTTGTAGTCACCTGTTTATTCTACCAGGTAGAAGAGTTTTACTTCTGTTATCCCGCCAGGTTGAACTGTTCTGACAATATTATCATCTTTTTGTAAGTAATGTAAGATCTCTATATTTTGAAACCACTTGTATCAAGGACCCCACTGGAAATGAGCTCTGCTCAATTGGGTAATTCTTATTCATATGAAAAACTATGACTAACATGTATTACTACTATTACTGACAAGTAGCTGGATTACTACCATGAACATGGACAGCGGCAATGCAAAGCGGGGGACCTTATATCTCGACAGCACACAGAACTGAAGATAACATATTTCTGATGTGCCCTAAAGCTGCCTGAACTTTGTATTTTTTTCTTTTTCGACAACCCTGTGAGTTGTATCAAATACATTCCTTAATGTACTATATGTAATACCAGCTATTGCTTCTAATAAAGCTGAGTTAAAAAAAAAATACTATACAGAAGGTTGCACAACTGCTCCTCATGCTATTTAAGGCTTGCTTGCCTGGGACACTGTCTCAGCGAAGATTCAGCAAGGCAGATCAGTCCTATATAACCTCATAGGACAATTTTCCATGGATGCCAAGGGAGACAACAAACACTGTGACATGGGGCATCAGCTAAACTGGCTTCTCCTGGAATTCTCAGCTAAACTGATCTTAGTCACATTTACACACAAGGTGTTATCAGACGAGAGCCCCTTCTGTCTACTAACCTCTTCACCTTCCACAAGCCCAAACTGAATCTTACATAACAGGATTAAAAAAACAAACTCCTCAGCATTCCACTGTTAAAAACAGACTAGGGCCACAATTCCCTCAGATACACTGCAGTGAAAATGTGGAATGATGTTCCCCTGGAGATACGTAGCATTAGCTCCATTAAACTGTTTGTCCAGTTTAAAAAAGTACCTCTGCAAAACACTAAACTGTAATTGTTACAGCACTTAACCTTGTCACTGGCTGTGATAGTACTATATACTGCAGCCTGTATATCCTGATGTAACCAGGAAGTTGTTCACATTGCGGTTATTATCCCTGCCTTGTGGGCTCAAACAAGGTTGAGGGTCCTGGTTCAATGAACTCCTGGTTAGGGTAGTCATATCCAAAGTTTAAAGACGGAGTCCAGCCATAAGTGTTACATTGCAGAATTAAAGTAAGCATACCCCCCCCCCCCAATTAATCTCATACCAAAACTTAGGTTTCTATGTTACTTGACTTCATAAAATTACGAGCTATTTTATAACTCTGATTTACCTGTTCAAAAAAGCTGGTTTCAGTGAAGAGCCACTGATGATGTCATAACCTGAACTCACAGTCTAGTCCTCCCTGTCAGCAACCTAATAGGACCTGTTTCTCCAAATTGTAAGAAACGGTAGCTGTAGTAATCATTCAAAAAAATAAAAAATCTGACACAGGGATGGCTGAAGTGCTTGCATCTCCAGAATGTTCAGATGCTTGGTACTGTACTTTAGAATGCATCAAGAGGTGGTTTTGGAATGCAGTGCTGAACCAAGGCATAGACTGTCAAGGTGGTGCACAATTTTAAAATGTTGGGAGGAGACATGCAATCTTGAAATGTGGCACAGATGTGCCATCTCAAAATGTGGCAGGACACTCAATCTCAGAATGCAACAGGAACGCACATTGAAGAATTTGGCAGGGACTGGCAATTTCGAATAGTGGGGATGCACACTGTCAGAATGTGACATGACACACCATTTATTCTGAAATTGCTTGTCTCAGCCACATTACAGATTTATTTACATCCACCATATTTCAAAAGTGTGCATAACATCCCCACTGCATTCCAACATTGTGTGTCCCAGCTACATTCCAAAATTGCACATCCCTGCCACATTCTAAAGTTGTGTTTCTATCCCACATTCTGAAATTGTGTCATGGCCACATTCCAAAATTGTCACTGGCACATTCTGAAATTATACATCACCACCACCATCTGAAATTGTGGATCACTGCCATATTCTAAAGTTGTGTGTCAATGCCAAATTCTGAAATTTGCATCACCGTCACATTCTGAAACTGTGCATCAGCACCACATTCTGAAATTGTATCACTAATGCATTCTTAAACTGTGCGTTACCTCCATATTCCGAAACAGTGCATCATCACTACATTCTGAAACCGTGCATCACCAACACATTCCAAACCTGTGTGTCACCATTACATTCAGAAACTGTACATCACTGCCACAATCCAAAATTGTGTCACTGTCACATTCCGAGAAAGTGTGCATCACCAGATTCTGAAATTGTGCATCACTGCCACATTCTGAAATTGTGCATCACCGCCACATTCCAAAACTGTGTGTCACCATCACATTCAGAAACTGTACATCACTGCCACATTCTGAAATTGTGCATCACTGTCAGATTCTAAAATTGTGTTGCTTCCACATTCTGAAATTGTGCATATCCACCACATTCCTAAACAGCATGTCATCACCACATTCTGAAACTGTGTGTCACCAACACATTTCGAAACTTATGTCACCATCACATTCTGAAACAGTGCGTTACCACTGCATTCTGAAACTGTCACCATCACATTTCGAAACTGTTTGTTACCACCACATTAGCAAACTGCGTCACCACCACATTCTGGAACTGTGCAGCACCGCCACATTCCGAAACTGTACAATACCACCATATTCCGAAACTGTACATCACTGCTACATTCCAAAATTGTGCATCACTGCCAGATCAGAAAGTCTCTCCTCGGATCGCTGAATTGAGGGTCGAGAGGCCTAGGACGCCCCCACCGCCAGAAACCAGAAAGTCTCCTCGGATCACTGAATTGAGGGCCAGAGGCTCAGGACGCCTCCCCCGCAGAAACCAGAAAGTCTCTCCTCGGATCGCTGAATTGAGGGTCGAGAGGGCTCAGGATGCCCTCCCCTGCTGCAAACCAGAAAGTCTCTCCTCGGATCGCTGAATTGAGGGGCGAGGGAGGCTCAGGACGCCCCCACCAAGAGCAAGAAAGTCTCTCTGGGATCGGCTGAATTGGAGGGTTTAGGGCCCACGCCCCCGGCTGTGAACCAGAAAGTCTCTCCTCGGATCACTTGAGTTGAGGGTCGAGGGCCCAGGATGCCTCCCCCCGCCGCAAACCAGAAAGTCTCCTCGGATCGCTGAATTGAGGGTCGAGAGGGCTCAGGATGCCCTCCCCCGCCACAGAACCAGAAAGTCTCTCCTTGGATCGCTGAATTGAGGGACGAGAGGGCTCAGGATGCCCCCCCACCGCAAACCAGAAAGTCTCTCCTCGGATCGCTGAATTGAGGGTCGAGAGGGCTCAGGATGCCCTCCCCCCCCCGCCGCAAACCAGGTACGAAGGCAACCTCACTGGGCAAACAGACCAGACTCGGCTGTTGGCGCCATTTTTTTAAACCTTAAAGTGCAGTACCCTTTAAATGTATTAATTTCCATTAATGTGCAGTACCTCCAAATGTCTTACTTGATTTCCCCACACAAATGAAGACTGTTTTTTTTTCTTTTTTCCCCTTCTAATTTTCTCTGTTATCTGTAAAAAGAGGATACCTTGTCCTTCATGCTGTGTTTGAATATTAATGTGTTAGCAGCCTGTTACATAGCTAAGGTCTCCGACTGTGATTAATAGTGCGACAGTCATCTTTGGCAGCTGTTAAACGCTAAAGGCTGCATTTCTTGGCTAACCGGCTGATATTTAAAAGATTATATATCAGACGCTGCAGCTCTAGAGTTAGTAAGGCAGCAATCAAGGTTTTTTCTGTGTTCCGAATCTCGGCAGCTTTGAAAACTTTCAGGCTCATCCCCTCCCTCTGGCGTCTCAGTCTGCCCCTCCTCTGTATCCTACCTGTCTGCATATTTAAACCCTGTTTTCTGCTTCCTCTCCACAGAAAGTCTCTCCTCGGATCGCTGAATTGAGGGTCGAGAGGGCTCAGGACGCCCTCCCCCCCCTCCACAAACCAGGTACGAAGGCAACCTCACTGGGCACACGGACCAGACTCGGCCCCGCTGTCGCTGCGCTCCGGCTCATTCTGAAATTATACATCACCACCACCATCTGAAATTGTGGATCACTGCCATATTCTAAAGTTGTGTGTCACTGCCAAATTCTGAAATTGTGCATCACCGTCACATTCTGAAACTGTGCATCAGCACCACATTCTGAAATTGTATCACTAATGCATTCTTAAACTGTGCTTTACCTCCATATTCCGAAACAGTGCATCATCACTACATTCTGAAACCGTGCATCACCAACACATTCCAAACCTGTGTCACCATTACATTCGAAACTGTACATCACTGCCAAATCCAAAATTGTGTCACTGTCACATTCAAAGTGTGCATCACCAGATTCTGAAATTGTGCATCACTGCCACATTCTGAAATTGTGCATCACCACCACATTCCAAAACTGTGTGTCACCATCATATCAGAAACTGTACATCACTGCCACATTCTGAAATTGTGCATTACTGTCAGATTCTAAAATTGTGTTGCTTCCACATTCTGAAATTGTGCATATCCACCACATTCCTAAACAGCATGTCATCACCACATTCTGAAACTGTGTGTCACCAACACATTTCGAAACTTATGTCACCATCACATTCTGAAACAGTGCGTCACCACTGCATTCTGAAACTGTCACCATCACATTTCGAAACTGTTTGTCACCACCACATTAGCAAACTGCATCACCACCACATTCTGGAACTGTGCAGCACCGCCACATTCAAACTGTACAATACCACCATATTCGAAACTGTACATCACTGCTACATTCCAAAATTGTGCATCACTGCCAGATCAGAAAGTCTCTCCTCGGATCGCTGAATTGAGGGTCGAGAGGGCTCAGGACGCCCTCCCCCCCTGCCGCAAACCAGAAAGTCTCTCCTCAGATCACTGAATTGAGGGTCGAGAGGGCTCAGGACGCCCTCCCCCCCCCGCCGTAAACCAGAAAGTCTCTCCTCGGATCACTGAATTGAGGGTCAAGAGGGCTCAGGACGCCCTCCCCCCCACTGCAAACCAGAAAGTCTCTCCTTGGATCACTGAATTGAGGGACGAGAGGGCTCAGGACGCCCCCCCCACCGCAAACCAGAAAGTCTCTCCTCGGATCGCTGAATTGAGGGTCGAGAGGGCTCACGATGCCCTCCCCCCCCGCTGCAAACCAGGTACGAAGGCAACCTCACTGGACAAACAGACCAGACTCGGCTGTTGGCGCCATTTTTTTAAACCTTAAAGTGCAGTACCCTTTAAATGTATTAATTTCCATTAATGTGCAGTACCTCCAAATGTCTTACTTGATTTCCCCACACAAATGAACTGTTTTTTTTTTCTTTTTTCCCCTTGTAATTTTCTCTGTTATCTGTAAAAAGAGGATACCTTGTCCTTCATGCTGTGTTTGAATATTAATGTGTTAGCAGCCTGTTACATAGCTAAGGTCTCCGACTGTGATTAATAGTGCGACAGTCATCTTTGGCAGCTGTTAAACGCTAAAGGCTGCATTTCTTGGCTAACCGGCTGATATTTAAAAGATTATATATCAGACGCTGCAGCTCTAGAGTTAGTAAGGCAGCAATCAAGGTTTTTTCTGTGTTCCGAATCTCGGCAGCTTTGAAAACTTTCAGGCTCATCCCCCCTTCCCCTCTGGCGTCTCAGTCTGCCCCTCCTCTGTATCCTACCTGTCTGCATATTTAAACCCTGTTTTCTGCTTCCTCTCCACAGAAAGTCTCTCCTCGGATCGCTGAATTGAGGGTCGAGAGGGCTCAGGACGCCCTCCCCCCCCCTCCACAAACCAGGTGCGAAGGCAACCTCACTGGGCACACGGACCAGACTGCTCGTCATGTCGCCATGTCCGCTCATTCTGAAATTATACATCACCACCACCATCTGAAATTGTGGATCACTGCCATATTCTAAAGTTGTGTGTCACTGCCAAATTCTGAAATTGTGCATCACCGTCACATTCTGAAACTGTGCATCAGCACCACATTCTGAAATTGTATCACTAATGCATTCTTAAACTGTGCGTTACCTCCATATTCCGAAACAGTGCATCATCACTACATTCTGAAACCGTGCATCACCAACACATTCCAAACCTGTGTGTCACCATTACATTCAGAAACTGTACATCACTGCCACAATCCAAAATTGTGTCACTGTCACATTCCGAAAGTGTGCATCACCAGATTCTGAAATTGTGCATCTGCCACATTCTGAAATTGTGCATCACCACCACATTCCAAAACTGTGTGTCACCATCACATTCAGAAACTGTACATCACTGCCACATTCTGAAATTGTGCATTACTGTCAGATTCTAAAATTGTGTTGCTTCCACATTCTGAAATTGTGCATGTCCACCACATTCCTAAACAGCATGTCATCACCACATTCTGAAACTGTGTGTCACCAACACATTTCGAAACTTATGTCACCATCACATTCTGAAACAGTGCGTCACCACTGCATTCTGAAACTGTCACCATCACATTTCGAAACTGTTTGTCACCACCACATTAGCAAACTGCATCACCACCACATTCTGGAACTGTGCAGCACTGCCACATTCCGAAACTGTACAATACCACCATAT
Source organism: Neoceratodus forsteri (assembly GCA_016271365.2). Taxonomy (NCBI): domain Eukaryota; kingdom Metazoa; phylum Chordata; order Ceratodontiformes; family Ceratodontidae; genus Neoceratodus; species Neoceratodus forsteri. The sequence goes on from CM057453.1 coordinate 25,984,525, forward strand.
TCCGAAACTGTACATCACTGCTACATTCCAAAATTGTGCATCACTGCCAGATCAGAAAGTCTCTCCTCGGATCGCTGAATTGAGGGTCGAGAGGGCTCAGGACGCCCTCCCCCCCTGCCGCAAACCAGAAAGTCTCTCCTCAGATCACTGAATTGAGGGTCGAGAGGGCTCAGGACGCCCTCCCCCCCCGCCGTAAACCAGAAAGTCTCTTCTCGGATCACTGAATTGAGGGTCAAGAGGGCTCAGGACGCCCTCCCCCCCACTGCAAACCAGAAAGTCTCTCCTGGATCACTGAATTGAGGGAGAGAGGGCTCAGGACGCCACCGCAAACCAGAAAGTCTCCTCGGATCGCTGAATTGAGGGTCGAGAGGCTCACGATGCCCTCCCCGCTGCAAACCAGGTACGAAGGCAACCTCACTGGACAAACAGACCAGACTCGGCTGTTGGCGCCATTTTTTTAAACCTTAAAGTGCAGTACCCTTTAAATGTATTAATTTCCATTAATGTGCAGTACCTCCAAATGTCTTACTTGATTTCCCCACACAAATGAAGACTGTTTTTTTTTTCTTTTTTCCCCTTGTAATTTTCTCTGTTATCTGTAAAAAGAGGATACCTTGTCCTTCATGCTGTGTTTGAATATTAATGTGTTAGCAGCCTGTTACATAGCTAAGGTCTCCAGCTGTGATTAATAGTGCGACAGTCATCTTTGGCAGCTGTTAAGCGCTAAAGGCTGCATTTCTCGGCTAACCGGCTGATATTTAAAGATTATATATCAGGCGCTGCAGCTCTAGAGTTAGTAAGGCAGCAATCAAGGTTTTTTCTGTGTTCCGAATCTCGCAGCTTTGAAAACTTTCAGGCTCATCCCCCCTCCCCCTCTGGCGTCTCAGTCTGCCCCTCCTCTGTATCCTACCTGTCTGCATATTTAAACCCTGTTTTCTGCTTCCTCTCCACAGAAAGTCTCTCCTCGGATCACTGAATTGAGGGTCGAGAGGGCTCAGGATGCCCTCCCCCCCGCCACAAACCAGGTACGAAGGCAACCTCACTGGGCACATGGACCAGACTCGGCCCCGCCGTCGCTGCGCTCCGGCTCCCCACCACCCCCACCACCACCCTTGGTCGACTCTTGAATTTATAGGCAGGGTTAGTCAGATGACCTTGGGCGAAATAACCTATCAGCCCACTTTTCCAGCTGCAGGTTATACAATTCTATCACTAGTGGCCGCTGTAACCGTCCCCTCACTTAATTCCCACACAATGTATTCTATACTTATAACAACACTACTTACTTCCAGGATCCTTCTACTTGTTCTCCAACCCCCGTGGCTCCCATACCACAACTTCTTACCTAATACCCTAACCTTTCAGCAATCACTGTTTTGTACTGGTCCTGTCCCGCCAACTTCTCTCACTCTCTCCAAACTGTTCCCAAAGACCCTTACTCACACACACCCACATTAACACGCACTCTCACTCAGGGTTTGCACTGTACCTCTGCGCTCCCCTGCTTCAGACCTCAGCCCCCCGCCACCTTCGTTAACCCTACACTTGTCCCCCTCACTTCCCTCTCTGTACTACACAGCATTATCACTGCTCTCTCAGTCCCCTCCTATGGCAAAAAACGCCCATCATCCTACCTTTACCAGTGTCTGTCACCCAAACTCTGCAGGCTGACCCTCCTGCGGCACACTCTCCTTTTTCTGCTTCTATCAGGTAATATCCACCCCAACCCAGGACCTTGCAGCACAAAGACCTCCCCAAAAAAACCTCAGGGGAGACTGCTGCTAGCCTACCTTAATATTTGCAGCCTACCCAAAAAGCACACCCCTCTGCAAGGCTGGATCGCCCAACATGCACCTGACATACTAGCCCTCTCTAAGATCTGACTCTCTGAAAATATCCCCAATGATACTGTCTCCCTCTGTAATTATACCATCTTTAGGGCAGACAGGACCAGCAAGAGAGGTGGTGGCTGTGCAATTTTTGTTAAATCCTCCCTCAATGCCATAGAAGTTCATACTGCCGCCCCACAACATGGAACCCAGACACTAACTGTCAAACTAAACCTGGGTTCCAAAACGCTACACATCATCGTGGCCTATATCCCCCCGAGAAACCAAAAAGTGGTGTTTGAGTCTATCCTTCATACTATCTCCCACCTACCGAATACTACTGAAATCATATTAATGGTGATTTCAACGTCGACTGGCTATCCCCAGCCGCTTCCAGCTACAATGACATGGCCCTGGCATTTGATCTAACCCAACTTGTCACCTCCCCAACCAGGCGGGACATTAGAACCGGGACCTCCACCCTTCTAGATCTTATCTTCACCAACAGGCCACGTAACCTCTCCCAAACGACCATGCTCCCAGACTCCATCAGTGACCACTCCCCGGTTACTTGCTGGTGGGTGGGTAAACTGCCCCCTGCCCCGCCAAAAATTTCCTGGCAGCAAAGGCTTAAAAGAGGAGGCCTACAGAACCTCAAAAACTACCTATCCAACAGCTACTGGCTCCCCATATACACCACGCAGTCTGTTGACACTGCCCTCACCCACTTTATTACCACCTTTAATAAAGCCTGTGATTTATTCGCTCCCCTCACTAAGCAAGTGTTGAAAACCAGAACCACCCCTGGATCACACCCTCACTCCTCAACCTTATGCAACACAGGGACAACCTTTGGCATAAAACCATTGACTCCCAGCGCACCCAGGATAGACAACTCTACAGGGAAGCTCGAAATAAAATGTACATGGGCTGTGCATCAGGTAAAGCCACTTATTACCAACAAACACTTTCCTCCTGGGAGATGGGAAAAATTCTGGAGCAAAGTAAAGAACTCAGTGGTAAATCCTGCTCCCCCAACCCTACTTAACTCAATCTAAACGGGCACATCACACAAGATACCGCCACTATAGCAGAAGCCCTTAACTCCGCCTTCTCTGACCTCTCCCATATCCTCCCCCCTAATTTTTCTCACCCTACCACTACCCCCCTTCCCCCCAACCCTGGGTAATGTCAACTCTCCTCCTTTGAGGCTTCGAGTCATCCCCTGCAGTGAGACAAAACGCTATATTTCCAAAGCCATTGCCAATACTCGGTATAGCAATGACTCCTTAGATCTCAAACTCATAAGGCTTACCCTCATGTCACACCACCTCACCTTACAAAAATTCTCAATCTTTCGCTTAGCCTCGGCCAGTTCCCCTCAACCTGGAAGAAAGCCATAATCACTCCCATTCTGAAGAATGGTGACCCCACTAACACCAGCAACTATAGACCAATCTCTAGTCTTCCTCCTCTCTCCAAAGCACTGGAAAAAATAGTTTTGGATCAGCTAACAGAACATCTAACTAAACACAACCTCCTCAGCCAGGAACAACATGGCTTCCGGACGGGCCATAGTACCATCACTGCACTTACTGAACTCACCACGTTCATCCACGAGGCCCTTGACCATGGCTCACTTGCAGGGGCTATCTTTGTGGATCTGACCAAGGCATTTGACACGGTCAGTCACGAGCTACTGCTTTGTGTCCTTCCTCAACTAAACGTGGTCCCGGAGGCCACTGCCTGGTTCAAGGATTACCTCTCAGGACGATCTCAGCATGTCAGGATAAATACCACTATCTCCTCCCCTAAAACAGTTCATTCCAGGGTCCCGTAGGGGTCTATACTTGGCCCATTATTCTTCACCCTCTTCTTAAACTCTCTTCCCAAAGCTTGCAGCGGTCATTTACTACTCTATGCTGATGACGCAGTCCTGTACTGGTAACATCCTCATCCAAGCGCCCTTCAACAGGTCCTGCAGGGCTTTTTCCGGGAGCTAGAAATCTGGTTTAGTGATCACTGCCTGATCATCAACTATAACAAAACTAAGTCCATGATCTTCGCGCATCGCCAAAGCCCTCATAGTCAGACGGCACTCCTAATTTCAGACTCACTAGGCACCCAGCTGGAACCGTCACAAACTTTAAATACCTGGGTATCACCCTAGATACCTCCCTCTCCTACCATAGCCACACCCGTCTTCTCTCCTCCGCTGTCAACACTAGAGTGGGCATCCTCTACAGACTCAAGCACTGCCTACCTGCACAGGCCATGCAACTTGCAGTCACCTCCTCCATCCTCTCCCTAACTGACTATGGGATAGTTATATACGGCTCTGCGGACCTCTCCACACTGAGCAGTATAAACACTGCTCTGAATAAAGCCTGCTGCCTAGTTACAGGCAGTGACAGACTAACCCACACCTGCAATCTTTATACTCTGACTGGTTGGCTAAACTTCCAGCAAAGACTAAAATACCACAGCTGCATTCTCGCAAAAAAGATACACCTTCAGCTTGCCCCCGTCGGACTAGACTTTGACTTTGACGGCAGAAAAGGACCACTTGGCCCACCCAGTCTGCCCATTATCAGTGCAGCCCCCATCAGGCGTAACACAAGACTCGCAGCACACCCACCATTGCAGGTTCCCCTCTGTAGAACAGCACTAGGGCAAAGATCTTTCCGGTACCGTGCTCCTCTCTGGCTTAACTCACTACCCCCTCCTCTCTCTCAGTCCCATAGCATTTCACTATTCAAATCAGGGCTTAAAACCCACCTAAAGGTGAGTGCTAAATGTGATTGTGGCTAATTCTGCCTCCCTCCCTAATCCTCCACTTCTCCTGACACAGGGTCTACCTGAGACCTACGAATGGCATCCTGCTCGCCGCCTGCCTAGGGACCACAGGATTGCTACCAAATTACCTCCTGCTGTTTAAGGTTCATACCTAATTACCTCACCTGCTAATTAAGTTTCAGCCTGGACTGCTCCAGCAGTACTGTAACTTTTAATTCTGCCTGTCAATGTTAGTCCTAACTGTACTCTGTTTACCCTCTACCCCCTGTAACCGATGTGGAGATTTTGCAAACATTGCTGAGTTAGTACTAAAACTGTAAATACTGCCTGTTCTTGTACGTCTTTACTGTATTTGTCTACCCTCCACCCCCAGTAACCTGACGTGGAGCCTTTGCAAAAGAGTCTATGACTCAAAGGATTGTAATTCCGATCTTACTCAATAAATAAATAAATAAATTCCAAAATTGTGCGTCACTGCCAGATTCTGAAATTGTGTCACCACTACATTCCAAAATTGTGTTAGTCAGATTCCAAAATTCTGCATCACTGACACATTCTGAAATTGTGTGTAAACTTCCACATTCCAAAATGCCTGTCATTGTCACATTCTGAAAATGTGCATCCTTATCATATTCCAAAATTGTACATCCCCACATTCCGAAATTGTGCACCACCGCCACATTCTAAAACTGTACCTTTCTGCCACATCCTGAAATTGTGTGTAAACTTCCACATTCCAAAACTGCTTGTCATTGTCACATTCTGAAAATGTGCATCCCCACTACATTCCAAAATTGTACATCCCCACCAAATTCTGAAAATTAGTGTCACTGCCGCATTCTGATATTGCATGTCTAAGTCACGCTCTAAAATTATGCATTCCTGCCTCATTCTGAAATTGCATGTGATTACCACATTCTGAAACTGAGTCACCACCACATTCTGAGATTCTATGTCCACGCCACAATGTGAAATTGTATGTTGCCACTACAATCTGTAATCAAGCATCCCAACCACATTATGAAATTGTGCATCACCACGTCAAAGTTATGCCTCCGTGACACATTACGAAATTATATATCCCTTCCACCTTCCACAACTATGTGTCTCCTGCATTTCAAAATTGTATATCTCTGTCACATTCTAAAAATATATGACACCACCGCATTATGAAATTTAGCGTCCCTGCCACATTACAAAATTGTGTATCCCAGCTACTTTCTAAGATTGTGTCATTGCTGCATTCCACAATTGCAACCTGGTGACATTTCAAAATCTCCCACCTGCAGTATTCTAAAAATTGCACACAAGTTTGTCATTCTAAAGCCATGTTTGCTACTGCATTCCAAGCCCCCCCCATCACATTCTGAAGCACTGTACCTTGCATCTGCACATTATGGAAATGCATGCATAGTTCCATGTGAAAACTGCAAAAAAATAATCGTGATTGATTTAATAGCACACACATTTCGGCAAAGCAACAAATTGCGCCTGCACAAAATTGCCATTGCAAATATAGTGCCGGTGTAAATATAGCGATCCTTGCAAAATTAGTACTCACCTCCCACTGTCTCACCCAGCAATGTAGTCGGAATGGTCATCGGAGCAGCCAGTCAGCTCAGTTACTGTAATTACCTGCTGACTCACACACAGTATCTGCGGCATTTTTTCACATTACTGTGAATGTGCTGGGTGAGGGAAATCTGTGCAATGGTTAAGTAGGTTTTATGTTTATTGATGCCAGAAATCAGAAAGTTCAGCAGGTGAAATGGACTATCGGGTGAAAGAGAATTTAAAGTGCAGCAACCCCGTAAGTGGCAGCCTGCAGTCAGTCAGCTGGTAATTACAGTAATTAAGCTGACTACATTATACAATTACAGTATGTGTAATTTATGATACCATTTTGCGAAGACAGAGCATTCTCCCCCCTGACCAATCTGCTAATTGCAGCACCACAAACTAAAAATTAGGTGCAATTGCCTCCTCTCATGCTTGTCTTCAGCTTGCATTATACCTATCCCTGCTCCGTTTGTTGTCCTTGCTGTCCTGCATCCAGCATCTCTCGGTTGCCAGCTCCCTCAACCCCCATTGCAGTTTTGGTGTCCCAAACAGGTGCAGCTCTAGCATGATCTACCCCACCGGTGATAATAGCGATGCTGATGGAGACCGGGAGACACCGACAGGGAGCACAGTAGAAAAAGATCCACGATCGCGATTTAAACAATCGCTGTTTTTGTAAAGATGTACACAGCAGTATTCGCTGTTATGTCTGGGTGCTGATATTTTGCGGTCGCCAATAGTACTTTTGTCATATTTTGTTTGTGTTTTTGTAGTCGTGATTATTTACTCGCTATTATCACGGGATACCGCATGCACTGACCCATTCAGTGTCAGTTTTCCTTTTTCAGATGTTTAATACAACTGCAGTTTTATGTAACATGGGAGAAATAAGTCACATAAGGTAGCCTGCAGGGAGGATGAGGCTGTGAGTTCAGGTTATGACATCATCAGTAGCTCTTCACAGAAACTGGCTTTTTTGAAGAGGCAGTGAACTCAGGATTACAAAATGACTTGTAACTTTTAAACAAAGTAACTCAGAAATTTTATTTTTGGCATGAGGCTGATTGGGGATATACTGATCCAGACTCTAATTTACTGATGCCAGAAGTTCTGGCCAGACTCCCTCTTAAAAGAAATTGTTAGATGGGCACAGAGGTAGCGCTACTGCTTGTGACACTGACAACACAAGTTCAGGAATGAGCTCAGGTCATTGTGGCCAGCCAGGGGAGGAGGACTGCACATCCCAGAGGATGCTCTCCTCCTCCAGGGAGGGCAAGCTCCTTTCTCTGCTGTGATACAGCCACCTACTGCAGCTGGAGTCAGACTTGGGAGAGGGGACATCACAGACATCAGCATGGAGACACACACCCATTGCATGGCCGCACACACCTTGATATCACTGCATATGACATCCCAGGGATAATAACAAGGGAAAAAGACCACAACCCCAGCACCTCCACAACAGTGATGGTCCTGGTATATCCAGGTCCCACGCCTCTCTAGTGTGTGCCCCAGCTAACATGACATAAAGTTCAGAGGTACTTTTTCCACCCTGACCCCACCTGGAGAGCACGGCCAAGGCTCCATGGAGGTACAGTAAGTGTCCATGGTTGTGAGGGAGGAGGAGATCAGGATGTGCCTAGAGGTCCCAAGAAGTGGAGGGGCTGGAGAGTACCAGGGGCATATATAGAAAGTTTAATTAATTAGTTAATTGTGCAGTGCCTCCACACAGGGAACAATTTAAATGGGCCTGGTGTCGGTATGGTACAAGATGAAGGTGCAGAACAAGCCCTTAAAGCAGCAGTACTAGATACCAAAAATCGGATCTTTTGCAACAGTTTGTTCCCTGTGCTGTGTTGAACATTTATCTGGTAATCTTTCTTGTTTTCAGTGTACTATCACCCTGTAATTTGCTCTGTTTTCCTTTTTTGTTTGTTTACATTTCTTCCACCTGCCATGTTGAACTGGAACCCTCTGCTATCAAACGCACATGTGTATGGCTCGCAGTACTACACAGGGACAGTGGGAATGTGCAGCACAGGATCCCACTGAAGTAAACAAAAGACATGATGCGACGTGAAGGGGGAGCTTGACTGAAAATTAGACAGCCACCATATTTACTGTGGCTCCACAAAACCAGAAGTTAATCACTTCCTGATTATCTAGTACTGCTGCTTTAATTTAGTCACAGTTCTCCCAGACCAGGGGATCTCTCTTGATGGGATCTTTAATATCCACCTGAACAATCACCAAAACAGGCAAACAGGACCTCAGTTTGATGTCTCATCCAAAAGACAGAAATGTGTGTGTGTGTGTGTGTGTGTGTGTGTGTTGGAGGATGTTCAAGATCCTATGGTATCTGACACAGAAGACTGCCTGAACAGCCTAGGGGATGCTTATGTGAAACATTATTAGGTGCTGTATAAACAATGAGAATTGGGCCAGTACCCTTCGGTGTGATCCATAGGATGGAACAGAAGACAGAGAACCATTTGCTCTCTTGTTCAAATCCCTCCAGATCTACTGCCATCTATGTGCTTCACAACTGTAGTCTCATAGCTTTTAAACTGGAAACAAGACTCCAATCAAAGTATTACATCACAGTTCTGAGTAAGTGCATTGTAAATAAAATGGCTTGACAAAAGAATGACAGTTATAAAATTAACACCGTCAAGTGGTGAGGAAATCAGAGGAAAATGAAGTTCAAAGAACGAGATGAAATGCTGGGTAGGACTGGGAGTCAGAATAAGTCATGCCCCTTGTGTAGCATGGCTGCAAATACTGAAAGCTGTCTCATCATAGCAAATGCATTAAAGTCTAGTTAATGGAGCAAGAATAAGGACAGCATGCTGTTCCTAAAAGGACAGACCATAAATTCAAGGGTAGGGCTTTTCTGCACACATCAGAAGTCTAAATCACACCTATGGCTTTTTTAATCTGTCCAGATGGAAAGTAACTCATTCATAATAATGTGCATGTAGGTCAAACTGTTTTGAAACTACTTTACCACACTCCACTCAGCTTTCTTTTTTCTAGTTCAGTAAGGAAGAACATGGATAGAATTCAAATGTGCAAAAAAATCCCTCTGAATCTACAGACGGTCACATCCTTTTTTAAGGGACTATACTATGTGCTTATATGTGAAGTGTGGGGTAAAGGTGTGTGGGCCGGCACCAGGGCCTGTAAATTTGGCTCAGCTTCACCAGTTCAGTAGAACCACTTCAGCTACCAGTGTAGTAATTGGCCTGGAGTAAAACAGACTACAAATCACAGGCACGCCTCAAGGTCAGCAATGAATGAATTACTGTTGCCTACTTGTGGCAGGTGCTGTTGGCATGCATCTGTTGTAGTTTATTGTTTTTGGTGTTGTGACAGAGTCTGCAAAACCCATTAAGACTGCCATGGCCCAATGTGAGCTACAGGGATAGCTACTATTTACTTCTGACCTCAAGGCATATACCACCCTATAGATTCAGGCTCTCCACTTTCCCTTATGCCAATGTCCATATTTTCCCTTGCTTTGCTATAGATTTAGCAATTATATGTTTATATTATTGTAAGCCCCCGGAGGTGGGGCTTACCTGGGTTGGAATATGGCCCTTGCTGCCCCCAATGTCCTGTTTCTGCCTCCAGTCCTCTGTGCTGCTGGAAGTGGGACCGGAAGGATTTCTAGGAGCCCTGGCAGGATTCAGGTCATGGTTCACTTCCCAATTTTCACAGCAGCTACCGCCAGATCTCCATGTTTCTCAGCCCCATTAGGAAAGTGGGGCTGAAGTCCATTTCACTGTTTTTGCATCTCCAGGCACTGGGGGGGGGGTACAATTCTGCCTGGTTTGGGAGCTGCTACAGGCAGACTGGGTGTAAGCAATCATGGCTGCTCATGTGGAAGCTGTGCATGCACGGCTCTGCCTTAAAGAAGCTGCAGCTCCCAAAACAGCAAGTTTGGCGTGCAGCCACAATGAAAGGCTTTCCCGGCTCCAGATCATGCAGTGGAGCCGGTATCCAAGGTTAAAACACCTCCAGGTGTGTTAGTAAGGTTTCCCAGTCCCATTGTAGCCACTGGGACTGGGAGCTATGAGAGCGAGGAGCACATGTGCACCCACAGCCTTACATGGCACAAAAAGGCACCTCAGCCTTCGGGAGCCCAAGCAGCTGAATGGGACTCCCCTAAGCAAATTAAAGGTTCCCCATGCCTCATAAGGGCAGGCGGGGCCGGGGCCAATGGTTATTCTGCTCCAGCAAAGAAAACCACAGCGCTTTCACTGGTACAGGTGTGGTGCCGCTGAGGTCTTTGCTAGCCCCAACAACTCAGAAAAACAGAACCAGTAGGCACTCCAGAGGTACAGTGTTGAATGAAGAAAACATGAGTCAAAATACAGTTTTGCAGGTTTATTGTGCAGAACACAAAGTTTGGTCATCAGACACTGGTTAGTGAACAACTGGAAACCGTTACCCAGATGCCTCGGCGCTTCACTCATTAGAGCTTTGTCAGGAGGCACATATCTGGGGAAAACGGGACCCTTAAATATTCAAAAAGTAGTGACATCATCAAAAATAATGATAACATTCATGTGAGTCCCAAACATAATTTATAACATAAATGATTATCTAAATGAAAAAAAAAATGAAACAGTCAGCTTCTTTTCTTAGATTTGTTTTTACAACATTTTTAACAAAATTTTTAAGCCCTTTGAAAAATGAAAGTATAAAGGGGAAGCAGGAGTCAGACGTTACTTATAAAAGCATTCATACAGAGAGTCCTGCGCTTGCCACACCTCCAAGCTAGAAAAAGAAAACAGGAACACAGTGAAAAATTAGAATGCACAATTTGCACAAGTCAATTTATATGTATCACATAAGAAAAACAACAACAAAAATATTTGGGGTGTATATTGTCTGGGAACAGTAAAGCGGTGGAGGGTATATGGGGAGGAGGAAGAAATTACCTTTAGACCACATTATTCAACAGCAAGTGAAAGCACATACCAAGCCAATTATTTATAGATAAGGCCTATAGTCAGTTTCTGTATTTAGGCCTTCAGGCTGCAAGGTTCTTAATGTGAAAATCCAAAAGGTTTCATGCTGCAGTAATCTTTAGTTTGTACCCAGTCACCTCCCCTGAAACCCATCCTCACATGTTCTAAACCCATAAATCTGAGTAAAGAGGAATCACAGTTGTGTGAGAAGAAAACATTTTCAGCCACGGGGTTATCCATACACAAATTCTTTCTGTCCCGGACATGTTCTTGCACCCTTGTTTTCAGATGTCTAGTAGTGCGGCCAATGTATACCAGCCCACACGGGCACCATAATGCATACACTGCAAATGCTGTTATGCACAAAATAAATTATCTAATGGGGACACAAGGTGAACTGTCTGATTGTTGGAATGCTGATCCCTGCACACACAAAGCACAATTGATAGAGTTGTCACATCTGAACATTCCGTTTTGTGAGTTCCAAGTAGTGGTGGCATTGTTAATGAGGGGTAACATAGAAACATAGAAACATAGAAACATAGACTTTGACGGCAGATAAGGACCGCTAGGCCCATCTAGTCTGCCCATTTCCCTACCTACAGGATAGGCCGCAGATCCTAGTTAACCAACAGCCTATTTCTTCCTACCCCCCACAAGAATTGCCTTATGTCTGTCCCATGCATTCTTGAATTCTCCCACAGTTTTAGACCCCACAACCTCCTCAGGAAGGCTGTTCCATGCATCCACTACCCTTTCTGTGAAATAATACTTCCTCACATTGCCCCTGAACTGCCCTCCTTCTATCTTTAAATTGTGTCCCCTTGTTCTTGCAAGTCTCTTTTTCTGAAAGATGCTACCCTCTTGGACTTTGTTGATTCCACTGAGGTACTTAAAAGTTTCTATCATGTTCCCCCTCCCTTCTTTCCTCAAGGGTATACATATTAAGCTCCTTTAGTCTCTCCTCATACAGCTTCTTTTGCAGACCCTGCACCATTTTAGTTGCCCTCCTCTGGACTGCCTCTATCCTGTCTATGTCCTTGCGGAGATGGGGTCTCCAGAACTGGACAAAGTACTCCAGATGGGGTCTCACCAACTGTCTGTACAGAGGGATAACAACTTCCTGTTTTCTGCTGATGATGCCTCTCCCTATACATCCCAGTATACCCCAGCCCTCCCTACTGCCTTCTCACATTGCTTGCTAACCTTAAGGTCATCTGATATGATTACCCCCAGGTCCCTTTCGTTTTTGTTGTTGTTACTACCTCCCACCCATTGTGTATTCTTCCCCTGGGTTCTTGTTTCCCAGGTGCATTATTTTGCACTTCTTTGCATTGAATCCTAGCTGCCATACTTCTGACCATTCCTCCAACCTTGCCAAGTCCCTTTTCATCCTTTCCACACCTCCTTGTGTATCAACCCTATTGCAGATCTTTGTGTCATCTGCAAAAAGGCATACTTTTCCTTCCAGTCCCTGTGCAATGTCACTGATGAAGACATTAAAAAGGACTGGACCCAATACTGAACCCTGTGGTACCCCACTAGTAACCCCCCTTTCTTCAGAGTGGACTCCATTTACAATTACCTTCTGTGTCCTGTTGTCCAGCCAATGTTTTACCCAGGTTACCACCTGGGTCCCACTCCCAGGCTGGTTAATTTGACTACTAATCTTTTGTGGGACTGTGTCAAATGCCTTGCTAAAGTCTAGGTAGGCCATGTCCACAGCCCTCCCTGGTCTACTACTTTGGTCACCCAGTCAAAGAAATCTATTAGATCTGCCTGACATGACCTTCCCCTGTGAACCCATGCTGCCTTGGGTCCTGTGCTCCACTGGCCTCTAGGTACTCAACTATTCTTTCCTTCAGAAGTGACTCCATCACTTTCCCTACCACAGAGGTCAGACTGACAGGTCTGTAGTTTCCTGCCTCTGTCTTGGACCCATTTTGTGAAGGGAATCACATCCGCCTTCCTCCAGTCCTCGGGTACCACACCATCCTCCCATGGTTTATTAAAAAGAGTAGCCAGTGGTTTCACTAGTTCCTCCCTTAATTCTTTTAGAATTCAGGAGTGAATTCCATCAGGACCCATTGCTTTGTCCACCTTCAGTTTTAGGAGTTCTTGCAGAACCCTTTCTTCTGTGAAAGGACTGGGATCGACCCCCCTATCAAGAGTGCTTCTGTTAATTGGATTAGGCACTTCCCTCCTCTTTTGTGAATACTGAGCAGAAATATTCATTCAGTATTCCTGCTTTTCACTGTCCCCTCTGCCCACCCACCGTTCATTCTATTCAGCCTCACTATCCCTCCCTTTGTCTTTCTACGCTGATGTACCTATAAAAGGTTTTATCCCCCTTCTTAACTGAGTTGGCTATCTTTTCCTCAGTTTGGGCCTTTGCTATTCTGACTTCCCTCCCTGCTTCCTTCTGCCTTAACTGGTACAGCTCTCTGTCCTGCTCCTTCTGTGTTTCCTTATACTTCCGGAATGCTATCTTTTTCTTCCTGACTTTCACAGCCACCTCTTTTGAGAACCATAGTGGCTTTTTTTTTTCATTTTGATTTGTTTATTTGCTTCACACAAAGGCTTGTTGCCTCTGTGATGGCAGTTTTGATAATTCCCCATTGTTGCTCCACACCTCCTTCTAGCCTGTTTGCTAGTGCTTTTCTGAGGCACTCTCCCATCTTGCCAAAGTCAGCCCTCCTAAAGTCCAGTACCCTCACTTTTGTATGGCTTGACTCTGTAGCTGAGTTTAACTTGAACCACACTGTTTGATGGTCACTTGTCCCCAGATGGCAACCCGCTCTAGATCTGAGATCCTCTCACTGCCCTGTTTGAGAGTACAAGGTCTAAGATTGCTCCCTCATGAGTGGGTTCTGAAACTAGCTGTCTAATGCCTGCCACCTGTGGGGCATCAAGAATGGCCCTGCTCTTGGATGTTGCTGCAGCAAATGTGCTCCAGTTAACATCTGGCATATTCAGGTCTCCCATCAACAGTATCTCCTTTTCTCTGCCATTCTAAGAATGCCTTCTATCATATCCTTGTCCATTCCTTCCCCTGACATGGGGTCTGTACACAACCCTGTGTGGATTGTGCTGCCTCTCCAGTCTCCAGGTGACCCACAGTGCCTCCTCTCCTCCCTGTTTACTCTTTTTGTTCAGTTGCTTTTATCCTTCCTTTACACAGAGGCTACTCCTCCCCTCTTCTCCCCTGCCTGTCTCTCCTGTAGGTTATGTACCCTGGTATGTTAACATCCCAGTCATGGTTCTCTGTGTACCATGTTTCTGTGACTGCTACGATATCCAGGCATCCCTCTTCCATTAAGGCCATCAGCTCAGGGAGCTTGTTGCCCAGACTACAGGCATTGGTACTCATTACCCTCCATTTCCTGATGGCCTTACTCCCTTTTGCCCCATCCCTGTCCTTCTTGCCTTTGTCACTTTCTCCATTTACCCCTGCCCTTCTCCCTATTGACACCTCTATGTTGGTGTTTGCCGCACTTACTACCGTGATTATTTGGGGCTAGGATTTTCCTGCTCCTTTGCAGTGCCTCCCCCCTTGGCTAGTTTAAAAGCTTGCCAATGAAGCATTTAAACCTATCACCCTAGGATCCTGGTTCCCCTCCGGACAGATGCAGCCCATCATGCCAGTATAGGCTTGCATCACTCCAGGTGGACCCCAGTCTCCAATGAAGCCAAACTGAGCTCCACACCAGTTTTTCAACCACTGATTGAATCCCATGGTGCAGAACACCCTAGCCTCTCCTATGCCATAGATGGGCAGCACTCCGAGAAGGTTACCGCTGTGCTACTTGACTAAGGCCTCCCAATTCCACAAACTCTTCCTGCACTTCTCTAATCCTTTCTTAGCCAGGTCATTTGTCCCTAGGTGGACAATGACATCCAGCTCCCTCCCTGTGCAGCTGCTCCGGCAATCTGAGGATTCGCTCCTGTCCCTCCAAGCCATGGCGCCAGGCAGGCACCTTACCTCCCTCTCCCCTTCCTCCCCCAGTTCTACCTTCCTAACAATGGAGTCCCCCATCAGGAGTTGTTTCCTTCCCCTGCAGGGTACCCTGCCACCCTCCTGTGGGTCTCCTTTGTGGAGGTTCCCAGCATCCTCCTTGGTCTCCACTGTGGGTGCCTCCATAGAGGAACCACACTTTGCCAGAATGGCATAGGAATTGTGGAGAGGTACAACTGGAGGAATGCGCCTCTGTTCCACCACCCTCACCCTCCTGAGCCCACTGTGGTCCAACCACTCCTCTTTCTTGGCAACCTCTGAGGCAACGGCAGTGGCACTGGTGGTCCCTGGATGGAAGAGGAGGTCCCACAAATCCTGGCCAACTCAGCCTGGAGATGAGCAACCTCCTCCTCAGCCCAGAGAGGTGCCTGCAGATGGGACAACACCACATCCTCCAGAACATCTCCCGGAAGACTGCTGCTCCACAGCCACTGCACTGCACCACTCCAATCATGTCTTATTTCTGGCCCCTTAACTGTTTGCAATCCTTACTCTTTCCTCTGTTTTTTTTTCTCTCTCTCCTTACTTTCTGCCTGCGTGCCCTTTAAGCTCCTGATTGTCCTGTTCTGAGACAAGAATATCCTATATTTCTCAGTAGACCACTTACTTGCTCAGAGGCAGACCTCCAGCAGCTAGAGGGGGCCAGAGAGCTACTCTTGCCCTTCTAGGATGGTGGGTCCTTGGTGGTTCTGTGATCTCTCACTTCCTGCCCCTAAACAGGAAGTTCCTGTTGTCAGTCAAATCCTGTGCCTATAAAAATAGAACTAGCTTGGGATGGAGGGGAGGGAAGGAGGACAATATGGTCCCAGCAGAGAATTTCAGTCACACAGCAGTCCTTTCTCCTGGTGTCTTCTGCCAAGCTATTACTGTAACTGGCTTTTAACAAGTTTATCCCCAAGATTGGTTCCTCTCTAAAATGTTATTCTTGGTTTTACTCCAGTAGTTCTTCTTAATTCTTGATCCCTGATCCCCCTTGGAGAATGGGCCAGTATTTATTACATTGCTACCAATCTGTCAGGCTACATGATTGTAACTGGTAGCAAAACAAATAATCTAATTTTCTTGTGAGTCTCTGATTCTGGGTATCAGTAAAGATTCCCTAGGTCTGTTTTTGGCTTTGTTTAATGCAGATTCCAAAAGCTTAGGATCATATCCCCTGGTAATGGACATATTTTTCATCACTTTTGCCTGCTCAAGGAATTCTTCCATTTTCAGAACAATTTAATCAATCAATCAATCAAGTCTTTATTTAACCAGACGTTCATCACTGAACAGAAGCTCGTTTGCAAGATGGACCTGGGTGGAGCATGAACAATTGTATATACAGGTAAACACAGGTATTTACAAGGCAATACAGATAATACTGTTTACAGAGAGGAAGAAAAAGAAGTTTATATGTACATAGAATTATACAGATATTGTACAGATTACAGGGTATTTACATACATAGAAGTGTCTATAGGAAGATAAAGCAGGTTATCTAAGGTTGCAGGAGGAAGTAACGGAAGAAAAAAAAATATACACCAGGTAGAGGCGAAGGTGAGGGGGAAGGGAGGGAGGTAGGGCGAGAAAGGCTAGGAGGGCACGGTGCACAGAGAGGAGTTGGTAAAATGGGATGTAGAGAAGGTGGATGGAGAAAAGGAGTATGTGTGAGCCCCGGGATTGAATGCTATAAAGTACAGGGCATGGTAGGATGTCACAACCCAAGGGTAGTGAGCTCCTATCCAAGGTTGAGAAAGGAAGGATAAAGGAATGGATGGGCCTAGTGTTGATAAGATGGGGGATAAGAGAGAGAACAATTAGGCTTGTGAGGAGCAAGCTGGGGGGTCAGTACTTAAAACTGGGTCTAGGTGTGGCTATATACCAGTGCAGACACCGGTACTGGGTCTGAGTGGGTGAAGCAGTTACATACTTCTCTGATTGTATGGAAATAAAGCATATTGAAGACATTTATACCGATTAGAGTGCTTAATTTGAGGGTTTTTTGTAGATCGTTCCATAAGGTAGGTAGCACAAAGCTTATGGCTGCCCTGCCGAAGCGGGATTTTGCTTTGGGTACTTTAAGTGTAATAGCTGAGTAACTTCTTAATGCATATTTCCCAATTATACTCAGGGGAAGACAGCAGGAGATATAGTAAGGCAGTTTATTAAAGATGGCTCTATAGGTCCAGAGACTGGCGTTTCTGTGGCGCCTGAACTTTAGTGATGTCCACCCCACTGCTGCATATAGGGTGCAGTGAAACGTGTCGAAGGGAAGTCCCGTTATAAACCTCAGTGCTCGATGGTAGAGTGTGTCCAGTTTAGCCATGTAAGAGTTGGGGCATTGGCTGTAGAGGAAATCAGCGTAATCAACCAATGATAGGAAAATGGATTGGACCAGTTGTTTCTTGGCATCTCTGGTGAGAAATTGGTTGATTCTAAAAAACAGGCCAAGCCTTTGCCAAAGTCGTTTTAGCAAGTCCTCGATATGTTCAATGAAGGAGAGTCTTTGGTCTATCCAAACTCCCAGATACTTGAATTTTGTAACAAATTCTAGTTTGTCACCTAGAACTGTGGTAATTTGGGGAACTGTCCCACTGGACACAGGGTTAGCTATACGGATGAAAGGGGAGAGGACCATCGCTTTAGTTTTTTTGGCGTTAAGGAGTAGCTTTTTTTGGAGGAGCTGGCTTTGCAAAAGGTTGAATTCTGACTGTAGGTCATTGCAGGCAGCTTCAGGTGTTGGGTGACTCACGTAGAGAACTGTATCATCTGCAAACAATTGCATTTAAGTTGCAAGAATTGACTAATAGGAATGGAACTCTTTAGAGATCTGGGGTGTACACTACTGGCCAATAAAAAGTTGTTTGAGGCCGTAGGTTTCCTAAATACTTTTGTAACAATCTGATTTTGATTGTTGATTGAAAAAGTGACATCAAGAAAATAAATTGTGCATGGATTAAAATTATTGAAAAACCGTAGATTAATGTTGTTATTGTTAATCCATTCCATAAATTAATTTATCTCATTTTCAGTGCCATTCCAAACACACAATATATTGTCAATAAAATGATACCAAGCTATTATGCATTTGTGAAATGGGTTAACCCCTGGGTTGTAAATGCATTCCTCCTCCCATTTGCCCAGAAATATGTTGGCAAAAGAGGGTGCCATAGATGCCCCCATTGCTGTCCCACAGGATTAAAAATAGAAATTATGGTCAAATTCGAAGTACAGTAATTATGTGAAAGTACAAACTGCAAATCTTTGTCGATTAATTCGAGGGGCATAGTGATTTTTATGGATCTCCTTGTAAATGGTATTTACATGCTCCTACACCATCTTGATGTTTTTTTTTATTTAGTACACTTTTTGCTACAATCAGCCACCCAGAACCTCAGCCCAGTCACGGACCCTCGCTTCCACCTCCACATTGGATACACCACTTTGACACCCCCTAGCTTACCCCCCAGGGTGGGGTCGTGGCACCAACCCCCTCAAGGTGCCGCAGACGATGGGATAGGTCGAAGGGCCGTCCTGGAGGCTGATTGAAGCTGAGGGCGGGCTTCATCTAGGGTGGCTGGCAGCATTGTTTTTCCCAGTGTAGAGGGGTGGGGACGTGCAATGACGTCCAGCATCTGCCCCGCCCCTGGGCTTGCTTTTTGGTGTCGGTGCACGCAGTACACCCAGCCTCCACTAGGTGTCTGCATTGCACTGAACACTGTACACCCCTTCCCACTGGAGAAGGAGAGAGGTCATCAGACATTCAATTCCTTCTCCCCCAGGGTTGGCCCTCCAATGTCCCGGATCTGTTCCCGAACCTGGGTCGTCGGCATAGCAGGTAGGCACCCTGCCCCTGTGCCAGTGGGCTGGCCCCACCATCTTGATGTTTGATAGAGGTGTAGATGGCGTCTGAATCAATGGTTAACCATCTGCAATCCTGGTACCATTCAGATTTACAAATATGTTAAGCATGTCCATAGTATCCCTGATGTGTGATGTTACACTTCTTTGTAGAAAAAAATCAAAGAAATGACATAAGTTATCAGTTAGAGAACCAATCCCTGAGACAATGGGTCTGCCAGGGGGGTTGGTGGGATGTTTATGGATTTTAGGGAGAATGTAGACGGTAGGTGTAATGGTTGTATGAGTCAAAAGATACTTTTCAGTTATATCACCTTTTGCTTTGACTCTGTCTAGTAATTGCATTAATTCTGTTCTAAACACTGAGACAGGATTAGATGATAGTTTCCTATAGTTATTATTATCAGCCAGCAATTCTAAGAAATTGTCTTTTTAAAAAGTATAGGTCATTACCACCAAATTAGCAGCTTTGTCAGCAGGTTTGAAAACCTCTGCATCTAGCCCACCACCCCCTGACCAAGGAAAGCAGCCACAAGCCCAAATGAGGCTCTCCACTTCAGCCAAGCGGCCCCGGCTCTGCTACCTGCCAGCAGCTGGACCTCTGCATCCAGCCCACCACCCCCTAACCAAGGAAAGCAGGTATGATCGGTTAGCTCCTAGCTCCTAGCTCGGAGCTGCCAGGCTTCAATCCCCGTGATTGGACTGGCTCCTGAGGACTGTGGATGCTTCCCGACTGGATGCTGATCCCCATTGAGAAAGCAAGTGCCCAAGGCACCTTTTTCAAATCACAGCTCAGCCACTGCCTTGCTGTACTACTCTCTGGACAGTTTTTTGCTGAATTTACTGCTACTGTGGAAATTATTTGTTTTTCTTCTTGGAATTTTCTACCTGCTGTACTAGCTAGGCCTGACTTCTATAAAGCTTATGTCTTGTACTGCTGAATATTTTTACTGCTTAAATATTTCACCTTTAAACTACTGCACTGTATATGTAGGAATTGCCTTTCAGAGTATAGCAGAGTTGTAGGGAACCTTAACTGACTGCTTGACTTCTATATAGCTTACTGCTTGTACTACTGAATTTTTACTGCTGAACTAGTTGCCCAATATTGTAGGATAGTTTGAACTGCCTACTGCCTGCTGGTTTTCTGACACACTCTTTTCCCATTACGGTTGTTCTCATTTCTCCTCGGACTTCCTTCTTTGTTCCCCTCTTTCACTTGCTTTTTCCCTTTTTCATTTCTTTTTTTGCTGTTCCCACACTGTTTCTCTGCCAACTACTGGATCACTGATTCCCTCTCCTGACACCCCCCTGAACCAGCATATTCTGCAAATATTGCCTGGCATTTTTGGCCATCTTCTCTACTCATTCCAGACTTCCCTGAGTTCTCACCACCATACGCTTACTTCCAGCTTTCCCTGGTCACATTCAAGGGGCCTTCTACCCCTTCCCCATCAACCTCCTGAACCAGTCTTTTGTTTTGTTAAATTTCCACCTGGTACCTTTGACCAGACCTCTCTGCTGGAACCTTTTCTCTCCCACCATTTGCATAAATTGCCCAGGGCCCTCCCACCAATTTACTTGACCTTTGTCTTTGACTTTTTAACTAACTGCTTGCCTTTTTTTTCTGCTCTTTTTTAACCACAAGCCCAAATCAGGCTCTCCACTTCAGCTGAGTGGTCCCAGCTCTGCTACCTGCCAGCAGCCGGACCTCTGCATCCAGCCCATCACCCCCTAACCAAGGAAAGCAGGTACAATCGGTCAGCTCCTAGCTCGGAGCTGTCAGGCTTCAATCCCCATAATTGGACTGGCTCCTCGGGAATGTGGCCACTTCCCAATTGGATGCTGCAGATCCCCATTGAGAAAGCAAGTGCCCAAGGCACCTTTTTCAAATCACAACTTGGCCACTGCCTTGCTATACTACTCTCTGGACATTATTTTCGCCCACCCCCGCTCCCTCCTTTATTAAATACACTTCTCCAGTGATCTCTGCCCCCTGAGGACTCATACTAGTCAATTACAGCAACTTCTTAAAGGGGCTCTCTTTTCCTACTACTTCTTAAAGGGGTGATCCTCTCTCATGCTCAAATTTAACAAACATTGCTGCTGCCTTATCTGTATCAGCCCTTTAGTCCTTGCATTTTTCTAGAGTAGTATTAATCTTAGACACCCCTTTCCCACCAATCATGACTTCGATAACCAGATGAATGCCTTTTTAAATTCTTCTGACCACTCTCTGTATGCTCTCAGGGCAGCCATGCAATGACCCTAAACTGCCTACCCTCCTTATCACTGAGCATACCTAAGGCAATACTTACTGCACCATAACATCAATGCTTGACTCCGACCTACCTGCCATTTGCAAGCCTGACAACACAGCCTGGCATGCCTGGTCCAGAACTCAGCATGCCCAGCCATGGCTTCTTCCTCCCACATTCCTGCTCAGACTGTCCTCGCTCTCCGACAAGCATGCCATCAGAATAAACTCAAGAAGGCAGCGCAAAGCTAACACCAAATACTTTAAAAGTTACTTGGTTAGACTAGCCCTCCTGTTGCTACTTCTCCCAGGCAACATAAACCCCAATCCAGGCCCCCCTCAAAATCAGGGTACAATTGCCCAGAAACCAGGCATGTTAACCTTTGCATCCCTAAACATCCGCAGCCTGGCAGCAAAATTGGACAATCTACAAGCCTGGGTAGCCCTCCATAATCCTGATGTGCTGTCAGTTGTCGAGACATGGCATTCTTCCAAGATCCCCGATGGTGCCATCAGTCTACCAGGTTACACAATTTTTAGGCAAGATCAAGTATCTAAAAGAGGTGGTGGCTGTGCAATCTACCTGAAGGATAGCTTACAGATGCATAGTCCTAAATTTACCCAACCTAGGGCCATTTGCCCAGGCTCTTGCCTTTAAGGTCCTTATTGGGGCTCATAATAAAACAATTACACTGTTATCAGTCTACATCCCACCAAAGAACTCGGACCAAGGTCTCCAAGCCATCAAAGACTGCCTTGGAAGCCTGACCCTAAGCTCCGAGGTTATACTTCTTGGTGATTTCAGTATTAATTGGCTTGCCCCTGAAGCTAACCACTTCAAAGATGCAATTCAGGCTGTCTACTTTACACAGCTCATTGAAGTCCCCACTAGGACCAGTTACAGAATGGACACTAGTACTCTGCTCGACTCGGTACTCATGAACTGACCTGAGCATATTTCCAATGCCTCTGTCCTCCTGGAAGACATCAGTGACCACTCCCCTGTCATGTTCAGTTGGAGTAATAATTTCACCAAACCCCCTCCAAGAACAGTCACCAACAGGGTCCTCAAGCCTGGTCACATGGGTCACTTTAAAGTCGATCTCCTCAACGCTGACTGGTCAGCAGTGTTTGGGGCTTCTGACGCTAATAGCGTGCTTGACCATTTCATCCTCCTATTCAGTACAATCTGTGACACTCACACACCCTTCAAAAAACATAAAATCAAAGGTTATTTCAACCCCTGGAAGAGCCCAGACACCCTTGAACTTATGAAAAATAAAGACCATCTCTGGCATGTAGCCAGGGCCACAGGGAAGCAGTCCGACATCCTGAATTACAAACAGGCCAGGAATAACTGTACCAGGACCATCTGAATAGCTGAAAACTTATACTACAAGGAGACCCTAGCCAAGAATTGGAATGATGGTCGTAAATTCTGGGCAAACCTAAAAGAGGTCACTGGACGTGAGCCAAAAATGGCCCCCACTATGCTCAGCATTGATGGATCCCCCATCCTTGATCCTAAGTCTACAGCCAACACCTTCAACCTTGCTTCCACCGACCTCCATAATGTCCTCCCTGCCGACTTCTTCTCCCTCACCAACCCTGCTGCTTCTTTACAGACCCCAGTGCATCCCCCTTTTCGCTTCCAGACTATTACTATCGGAGAAGCCAGGAAATACCTATGTAAGCTGCTTGGTAAGGGGAGATACAGTGGAGATAACCTCAATCTGAAACTAATCTTGCTCTCTCTGGAAGAAATCCTGTCTCCTCTTACCCATATCCTCAACCTATCACTCCGGTTCGCAGTATTCCTTCAAAAATGGAATGCCGCAGTAGTTAGCCCGTGTACAAGAGTGGGGATCGGGCCATACCCGAGAACTATAGACCCATCTCTATACTTCCACCACTCTCGAAGGCCCTGGAATGAATCATCGTGGACCAACTGTGGATCACATGGTATGGTTCAATTTGGCTACTACATCTAAATCATCCCATTCCAAGGCAAAAATATGGGACTTCAGAGGAGCTGACTTTGATAAGATGGCCAACAGAATTAAGCTAGTCCTGGCAAAAAGAAACACAGGTGAGGGGGTACAGGCAAAGTGGGCAAGCATTAAGGATGCAATACTTGAAGCAACATTCCATTGTGTTAGACAGAAAATGAAGTGCAAAAGAAGAAGGAAACCACTTTGGTTCTCAAATACAGTAGCAGAAAAGGTCAGAGCCAAAAGGCTGGACTTCAGGAAATATAAGGGAACACAGCGGGATGAAGATAGGGAGGCATACCAAACTGCCCTAAGGGAAGCAGGGAAGGCATTAAGGCAGACAAAGTCCCAAACTGAGGAAACACTAGCACGAACAGTAAAAGAAGGTGACAAGACTTTCTATAGATACATTAGTGAAAGGAGAAAGTCCAGAGGGGGTATTGCTAAGCTTAATGGAGAAACGGGAGCATGTGAGGAGGAGGATCCTGTAAAGGCACCTATCCTAAATAGATATTTTGCTCAGTATTTACTGAAGAGAAGGTAGGGCAGGGCCACAGCTCAGCATCATGGACACAGGGGAGGGAGGTGAGCACTCTCCCTTCACAAAAGAAAGGGTCCTACAAGAGCTTGCTAAGCTCAGGGTGGATAAGGCAATGGGACCTGATGGCATACATCCCAGGGTACTTAAGGAGCTAAAGGTGGAACTAGCAGAGCCATTAGCAGAACTGTTTAGTGAGTCTCTGAGCACAGGAGAGGTCCAAGAAGACTGGAGAAGGGCTCATGTGATCCCGCTCCACAAGAGTGGTAGCAGGGAGGAGGTGGGGAACTACAGACCAGTCAGTCTTACCTCTGTAGTGGGCAAGATTATGGAGGCACTACTTGAGGAAAGGATAGTGCAACACCTGGAATCCATAGGGGCACAGGATCCAAGACAGCATGGGTTTACAAAAGAAAGGTCCTGTCAAACTAATCTCATAGATTTCTTTGACTGGGTAACCAGAGTGGTGGACCAAGGGGGAGCAGTTGATGTTGCCTACCTTGACTTCAGCAAAGCTTTTGACACTGTTCCACATAGAAGATTGATAAATAAGCTGGGTAGGCTCGGGTAGGTCAGAAGTTGGTCAACTGGATGGCAAACTGTTGACTGGCAGAAAACAGAGAGTGGTGGTAAATGGTATACAGTCAGAAGAGATGCAAGTCACAACTGGGGTACCTCAGGGATCAGTCCTGGGGCCAGTCCTCTTCAACATCTTCATTAGTGACCTTGCAGATGGACTACAGGGTAGATTGTCTGTTTGCAGATGACACCAAGATCTGCAAAGAGTAGATGATCCAGATGGGGTGGGGCAGAATGAGAAGAGATCTGGATAAACTAGCAAAATGGTCAGAAGAGTGGCAACTGGGATTTAATGCAAAGAAGTGCAAGATCATGCACATAGGGAAGAGAAACCCTGAAGCCACCTATAGGCTGGGAGGGGAGTTGTTAGCAGTCACAAAGGAAGAAAGAGACTTGGGCATCATCATCACTGATGACCTGAAATCATCCAAGCAGACCTCTAAAGCAGTAGGTAATGCTAGGGGGTGTTAGGGTGTATTAGTAGGGGTATCACAAGTCGTAAGAGGGAGGTAATAATCCCTCTTTACAAGACACTGGTTAGGCCCCATCTGGAGTACTGCATGCAGTATTGGAGGCCACACCTTCACAAGGACATTAACCAAATTGAGGCAGTCCAGAGAAGGGCAACCAAAATGGTGCAGGGTCTGCATCAGAAGACATATGAGGACAGATTAACAGAGCTCAATATGTATACCCTTGAGCAAAGGAGGGAGAGAGGTGATATGATCGAGGCATTCAAACACCTTAAGGGCATTAACAAGGTGAAAGAGTCTAACGTTTAAATATAAGAAAAATAGCAGGACAAGAGGACACAGCATGAGATTAGAGGGGGGCCGATTAAGGGGAAATGTGAGGAAATTCTTTTTCACAGAAAGGGTGGTGGATGCATGGAATGGCTTACCACAAGAAGTGATGGCTATGAATACAGTGCAGGGCTTGAAACAGGCATGGGATAGGCATAAGGGAGCTATACAAATGACTATGAATAGATAGGCCACTGACAGAGCAAAGGCCGATGGAACATTTATAAGGTAGAAAAAGAAATGGGCAGACTGGATGGGCCTTGAGGTCCTTATCTGCCGTCAACTTCTATGTTTCTATGTAACTTGCCGAATATCTGGACAAACATAAGCTCCTATGCCCTGGCTTTGGGGCAGGGCACAGCACCAGTACAGTCCTCCTGGAATTCACAGGCTTCATCCATAAATCTCTCAATCTTGGACAGCTTGCTGGGGCAATCTATATCAATCTAACAAAGGCCTTCGATATGGTCAATCATACCCTCCTAGTTGACCAACTCACTGCTACAGGCCTTGCCCTCGAGGCGGTTGCATGGTTCCGCAGTTACCTGCACTGCCACTCCCAGCAAGTCAGGATAGGTACTGTCCTCTCAGACAGCAAACCTGTCTGCTCAGGCATTCCGCAGGGTTCAATACTGGGTCCCCTCCTATTCAGCTTATTCTTGAATTGCCTCACCCAAACCAGTCAAGGCCGCATCCTCCTTTATGCAGATGATGCAGTTGTCTTCTCAAATGGCTCAGACCCCACTGCCCTTGAGCAGCAACTAAGTAGTGACTTCACCAGTGTAGAGACGTGGTCCAAAGATCATGAATTGATAATGAACTACAAGAAAGCAAAAAGCACGCTGTTTTCCAGCTCTCTAAACAAATACAAAAAACTACCTACTGTCAATATGCAATAGTGGCAGGGTTCCCTTGAACTTGTTCAACACTTTAAATACCTGGGAATCACTATTGACAAATCACTCTCCTATACTCTCCACATTGACAACAATGGCCAAAGCTATCAACAAGCGCATACGGCTACTTTATCATCACAAGCATAGCCGCTCCTTCTGAAGCCCTCAGCATAGCTGTTCACAGTTCTATGGGTTCCCTGGTGGACTACGGGCTGCCTGTATATAGTTCTGCCACAGATACTGCTCTCCGGCGCATAAAAACTACACTCAACAAAGCCTGCCGGCTCACCTTAGGTGCGCACCAACTGACTCACACCTGTGATCTCTATGCCAGGGCACCCTGGCTCATGCTCAATGGCTGACTAAAATATCAATCCTGCCTTCTGGCCAAAAAGATCTGCCTTGGTCAGCTACCACCAGGGGTCCAACAACTTCTGGTTCCCAGTAATAATCCACAGCACCCGTAACTCTGAACACCAGTCCTTCCTAACTCCGAAATGTCAAACATCTCAAGGACAAAGATCCATTGCTTACCGTGCACCGCTGTGGTTCAACTCTCTCCAGGAGAACATTGCACGTCTGCCCACACTGGGTACTTTCAAAGCAAACTTGAAGCTCCTTATGATACAGAAATCTCGATGCACCTGCCATCGCTAGCACCACCTTTCCACCCCCCCATCACTACTTCCATCCCCTGCCTCTCAACCCTTCCCTCTCTCCTGAGTAGGCCCTCCTAGTCCCCCCCCACACCTAGCACCCTCTCCCTCTGCCTCCAATCTAGCCTCCTCCCTCTGATCCCTACTGCTATACTGATATTACGCTCTCCTTTTGCACATCGCACTTGGGCTTCTCCCCTTCACCCCCCTTTTCTTTTTTTCTTTAGCACTTAGCAACGCTCCAAACAACCTCTTGTTTGCTGACAACTGACTGGTTTCACCATTGAACACTGTAAATTGTCTGTTTTCCTGTGACCTGTACTGTGTTTGATATATAATTCTGTTTGTTTACCTTTGTATTTCTGCAGTCCTTTGTATAATTTCACCTATCTGTTGTACTGAAATGTCCTAACGTGGAACCTTTGTAAAGAGCTCTGAGCTCAAATGGTTTTCTGAGTACTGAAATAAATAAATAAATAAATAAATAAATAAAAAAAAATAAATTCTGCCTTGCCTATAACTCATTAGGTGCCTGCATTTCCTGTAGATTTAAGTTAAAGTGTTTAGGTTTTGTGTCTTTATCGTGTAATTCATGTACTTTTTTCAGCACAGTTTTCTTGTAGGCCCGAATTACTAAATTATTGCTACTTGGCCCAAACTGAGATTTGGTAGAAAATAATTGCTTGCGTAACTTTATGAATTTTTTTTTATTTATTTGAAAGTTTGTGACCGGGAGAGGCACACTAAGCCGCAGCTTGTTTCCACGTTCAAGGGAAGGGGAATATGTGTACAGATGTAGACTGACTTATAGGACCAGATGAAGCTGTTGGTGGTATTTTTAGTGAATGAGGGGGGAATCTGGCCAGAACGCCAGGGAAATTCCCCTACTCTTACCAAGAAGTGCCATGGGATCTTTAACGTCCACCTGGACAACCACCAGAACAGGCAGACAGGACCTCGGTTTAACGTCTCATCCAAAAGATGGCACCTCTGAAGTGCAGCGCCCCCCTCTTGATGCACTACAGTGTTAGTATTGGGATTTATCTCACATTCCCAGTGTGGGGCTAGAACCCACCACCTACCGATCTTCCAGCCTCAGACGTGAGTGTGCTACCTGCTGAGCCACTGAACTGCATTTTTGTTTATGTCATACAAACACATATTGAAACTCATACTTGCAGTTTCCTCAGGGTAGTTCTCCCTAAATAATTATTCTAAACCAGCAAAGTTCTGTAGATCCAAATCAGTCCATCTGTTAATGTTTGTGTCTATGTCAAGATCCACTGCTGAACTTGAAATTGATGCATGTTGCTCCCTCGATGGACTAGCCATTAAGTTCAAATCCAGTGAGTCCCCATCCACAACATTCCTTGTTTGACCTAGGTTGTGAATGAAAAAATCGTTTAAAGTTAACTTGCGAAAGAATTTTTGAAGGTCAACAATGATTTGAAATTTATCCGGTCTAGGAGTGGGAACAAAAGTGAGTCCTTTCTTTAAAACACTCATTTGGATTTCAGTAAAGACTGTATCGGTTAGATTAACTATTTGCCACTCCTTGTGGCTGGTTTCCCTCTGTTCTCTGTTTGACTTTACGGACCTCTTTCTTACCTCTTCTTGGTTTTTCTTTTTCTTCCCTTTTGTGTTGCTTCTTTCTCCTTTACCTTGTTCCCTGACGTTTGATCATAAAAAGAAACAGGTCGAAAAGTGCTAGTTGTATGTTACTCTGTAATGTCTCTGTGCTACCACTGTCGTTAGTTGGAGTTTTATTGCTGTCTGATGATTTTAACTTGGTTTTCCTTGAATGGGAGTGAGATCTCCCTCTCAAATTTAACCTGTCTTGGTCACTAAATCTGGACCACTTAAAGACCTTGCCCAGCTGATAGTCCGTTTTGTCCCTTTTAAGATTTTTTTGTTTGTGGTTAACAAGTGCTTGCTCGTGTCTTATTTTTTTTTATCATTTTAACACTTTTATACCTCCTCAGTAGAGAGGCCCCTTCGATCTCTGGCTGCTGGCACCTGCACCCCCAGAGCCGGTCATGCGTGCTGGCCACACAAACCTGCACCACCAGGGGCCGGCCTTTCATCACTTTGCACCCCTTGGTACGTGCCTCTCTCAGGTTCCTATTGAGGGTGCAAGGTGCTGCCATCTGTTGCAGAGATTGCCCCCTGCCATTTTCCCACATATTCTCCCCTTTCAGAGAGCTGGACGTGCAATGGCGTCCAAGCACGTAGTGCTGATGCCCACCGTGCTCTCCCCCTTCTTTGTGCATGCCTACTGTAGTGCGGCTGGCTTCCGGCAGTCACAGCTACAGGGCGATGTGAGCCCCACTACCCACCCCAGGGGAAGCAGAGCAGTCATCGGACACTCAATCCTTTCTCTCCCCTGCCAGCCCCCGATGGCCCATGTCCATTCCCGAACCCGGTCGCCGGCATGGCGTGAGGTGTGGCGTCCAGCACCTCAACCCTAAGTGTCATCAGGCCGGCCCATTGCTCGTGTTTTAATTAAGCAATAATGCACGACAGGGTGTATGTTGTGCTAGGATAATGTCACGCCTGGAGTGGTTGAGCATGAGGCTGCAGGCCAAGTTCATCCAATGACCCCAGAAGTGACATTATCCCAGCACAACACACACCCTGTTGTACATTATTGCTATTATACAATGTCTTGTTTAATTTGAAAAAACCAAAAGATGGTAAAAACGCATTTTTAAATAGATTTTCACTTTATTTATCAATGTGGAGGTATACCAAGGAAAAAAGTAGTTCTGTTTTGGCTAGTAGGTGGTGCTACTGGTAAGTGAGTAGCTATGTATGTGCAGATGCCACCATGTCCTCCCCCACACACACACACACACACATACACACACTTTCCTTTTCCTGTTTGCAGAGACAGGTGTTCTAGTTTGTGGCCAATAGTTTGTGAAGTTTCAAGGGTGGCAGTTGTGAAGCTGATCAGGAGCAGGTGAAATGTGGTTTGCTGAACAATACTGAGTGAGTCATCTCATCTGCCCTTTTGTGTTATGCTGATCACAATCTAGATTGATGTAAACTGAGAAAAAGGTGCTGGTTGCTTCGGCACCACCTACACTGGGACTGTTAAAATATGTTTGACTTTTTTTTATTTAGAGTCATGAAAGAGGTTGTGAGAATGACCAAGACGAAAGTCGAGGGCACACCTGCATGAAGTGCATGGCCACATGGAACACAGCATAATGTTTGCATCTGTTACCAGAAGCAAAACATTTTATTTGTGTTGCTGTCAGTCATTTGAAATATGTTTTACAGTCAGCTGCTTTGTGTAGTTCTTGTTGTTGAACTGCCATTTTTTTGTCATGAACTGAGCGGCTTTCTGTGAATAGCGCAACCAGCAGGTACAGTCTCTGTGGTCCACCGAAGTCACTGGGTTCAGAGAAGAAAAGGGGCTGTAAAGATTTTATCTTTGAGTGCTGTGGAAAAGAGAAGTATGAGACTTTCTGGGAGGGAGGGAGATTTTCATTTGTATTTAATAGTGAAGGAGTTGGGGATGCTAATGGCGGCTTGAGACCAGAAATCAGTGAAGTGCATTTCTGACCAGGGATCAGTACACAGGGATACGTGGATTAATTCTGTTAAGACTTGATGCAGTCATTTGTGTACTATGACTAGACCTATGATGTTGTACTGGGAAAACATCACGGGTCCAGTCCCACACTGACTAACCAGAGGCCAGTATTCTTTCTTGCCATCATATAATAATTTATCATGCAGGCTGTTTTTGCAAAATCAGGGTGTTGGGAAACTTTTAGAGCTTGTTTAGTAGTAGTGATTTTCTTTATTAGCTCCTGATGAGTGTTTGTGTCCTTTTGAATTAAGATCCTTATATTGCCGCATTCCAAAGCCACTTGTTCCCAATCATCTTTAAATTCAAATTCCTGGAGACCACTGGATGGCGTGACAGTCACTCTGAGACCATCAGGTATGATATTTAATTCTAAATGTTGTTCCAGACTACATATATTATACCTTGCATTCAGTTCTTTAAATAATAATTGCACTAGTGTCCCAAACAAACTGTCGGCCATCACAGAGGCAACAAGCCTTTGTGTGAAGTGAAACAACAAAACAAAACGTGGAACCTTTGTAAATGAGCAGTTCCTGCTCAAAGGTATTTGTAATCCTAGATTTCAATAAAATAAAATAAAATAAAATAAATGAAGGAAAAAACCACTATGATTCTCAAAAGAGGTGGCAGGGAAGGTTAAGGAGAAAATGATAGCATTCAGGAAATATAAGGAAACACAGAAAGAGCAGGACAGAGAACTTTATCAATTAAAGCAGAAGAAGGCAAGGAAGGCAGTCAGAATAGCAAAGGCCAAAACCGAGGAAAAGATAGCTAACTCTGTTAGGAAGGGGAAAAAAACATTTTATAGGTAGTATAGGGAGCAAAGAAAGACCAAGTGAGGGATACTCAGGCTTAATAAAAGGGAGGGAATGTGGGCAGAGGATGACAGTGAAAAAGCAGGGATACTGAACGAATATTTCTGCTCAGTGTTCACAACAGAAGAGGTGGGAGGTACCTTAACCAAACAAGAGAAACACTCATAATAGGGGGGTCAATACCAGTCCATTCACAGAAGAAAGGGTTTTGAAAGAACTCTTGAAACTGAGGGTGGGACAAAGCAATGGGACCTGATGGGATTAACCCCAGAATTCTAAAAGAACTAAGGGTAGAACTAATGAAGCCACTGACTACTCTCTTTAACGAATCATGGGAGGATAGGGTGGTACCTGAGAACTGCAGGAGGATGGATGTGATTCCCCTCACAAAAGTGGGAGCAAGATAGAGGCAGGAAACTACAAACCAGTTAAGTTTGAACTCAGCGGTAGAGAAAATGATTGAATCACTTCTGAAGGAAAGAATTGTTCAGTACCTAGAGGCCAGTGGGACACAGGACCCAAGGCAGCATGAATTCACAGTGGGAAGGTTGTGTCTGATGAATCTAATAGATTTATTTGACTGGGTGACCAAAGTAGTAGACCGGGGAGGGGCTATGGATATGGCCTACCTAGATTTTAGCAAGGCATTTGACACAGTCTCACACAAAATATTAATATACAAGTTAGCCAGCCTTGGAGTGGGTCCCAAGGTGGTAGCCTGGATAAAAAAATTGGTTGGACAACAGGACGCAAAGGGTAATAGTAAACGAAGTCCACAGTGAAGAAAGGAGGGTAACTAGCGGGGTACCACAGGGTTTAGTACTGGGACCGGCCCTCTTTAATGTCTTTATAAGTGACATTGCAGAGCACCTAGAAGGAAAAGCATGTCTCTTTGCAGACGACACAAAGATCTGCAACAGGGCTGATCCACAAGGTGGGGTGGAAACGATGAAAAGGGACTTGGCAAGGTTGGAGGAATGGTCAAATCTATGGCAGCTCAGATTCAACACAAAGAAGTGCAAGGTAATGCACCTGGGAAACAAAAACCTGGGGGAAGAGTACACAATGGGGGGGTGAGATACTAACAACAACAAAAATCGAATGGGATATGGGAGTAATTATATCAGATGACCTAAAGGTGGGCAAGCAATGTTTATTGTTGTTTATTGTTTATTGTTCTAGGAATTACTACCTTTGAGCCAGAGGCTCTTTTACAAAGGTTCCATGTCAATTAGGTACAGTACAAAAGGTTACATAGATAACACAACAATTTGTGTTGTGTCAAGAGCAAGAAAACATATACAAATACATATCAAATCATTTGTGCAAAAGGACATGAGATATCAATAATCACATTATTATTACAAGAGAGGTCATGCCAGATTAGGAGAAACAAATAGGGAAAAAGTCCAGAACAAAGAGGATAAGTGAAAGGTGTGGGGAGCAGACAATAGCAGGAGAAAAGGTTTCCCAAACATGTCTTTGTCAAATAACGGGACAGGGTGGGTAGTGAGGAAAATAGGAGGTTTAATCAGGGCAGTCACAGGAGCTGGAGGTGGCAAGGTGAGAGAAAAGCCTTGATTTGAAAATACCTAGAGAGGTGGAGGCAGTAATATGAGTGCTGAGGCATTTAGCCAGCTGGGGGCATGATAGGCAAATGATCTTTGTCCCTGAGAAGTCCGGCATCGGGGGACTTGGAGGCTGGTGTTCTGATCTTCTGGTAAAATGGGTGCTGGCGGCGGGCACTGCACAGATCTTGGATACAGGGTGGAGTGAGGCCCAGAGTGGATTTTTTTCGCCATCAGGCAGGTAAGGTACTTTATCCGGTTTGAGAGTTGCAACCAACCTGAGTCAGCATAGAGTTCACATGTGGGGTACGTGATTGCACCAGTGAGCAAACCGACAGGCCTTATTTAGGGATGTTGTAATGTACTAAGTGCTGTAGTAGTGGCAGATCCATATATAACTAAGCCATAATCAACGACTGAGATGATAGAGGATTGATGGCAATCCTCAGTGCAGAATGGGTAAGAAGCTGTCGGTTCCGATACAGAATCCCAATTCGCTGATTAATAGTTTTTGCTGTACTATCAATGTGAGTTGCAAAGGTTAGGCCTTGATCAAAGT
This sequence comes from Neoceratodus forsteri, assembly GCA_016271365.2. NCBI lineage: Eukaryota > Metazoa > Chordata > Ceratodontiformes > Ceratodontidae > Neoceratodus > Neoceratodus forsteri. Next base: position 26,017,807 of record CM057453.1, read on the forward strand.
TGATTCCAAGATATTTGAAAATTGGCACTTGTTCAAGGGTATTTCCTAGGTATGTATTAATGGTGAGTGGGACTTGCGTTTCTTGTTTTATGGGTTAGAGAAGAGCATGGATTTAGTTTTTGTGGTTTAGAACCAGCTTATGTTCAAGGAACCACATCTCAACTTGGAAAAGCATGCTGAAGGTTGAGGCGTAGAGGTTCGGATCTTTATGAGTGGCAAGAATCACGGCATCGTCGGCATAGAGGATTATTTGTTCAGGGCAGGATTTGGGGAGGGAGTTTAGGAAAAGGCTGAAAAGGAGGGGGCCCAGGATGGATCCCTGGGGAACTCCTGAGCGAACCAGTTTTGAGTCTGAGAGAACTCCAGCTACTTTTACAGATTGAGAGTGCTCAGCAAGGTAATTTTTTACCCAGTCACCAGGACCCTGCGAGAGCCCTAGGGATAGTAGTTGTTTGATAAGTAGGCCATGGTGAACTGTATCAAATGCCTTGGTTAAGTCAATGTAGGCTGCTCCAGTTAGGTTTCCTTTGTCCATGGCATTGTGGATTGCTCCTGAGAATTCAAGTAGGGCAGTCGATGTGCTGTGCCCTTTCCTAAATCCATGCTGCTGAGTGCATAGGATGTTGTGCTTTTCCAGGTAGTCTGAAAGTTGGTCCGCCACCAGCGTTCAAAGGGCCTTAGAGAGAGGTGGTAGTATTGATATCGCGATAGTTACCAGGCAGTGACTTATCACCACTTTTGTGCACCGGAGTGACAACTGCAGCTTCATTTCCTAGGAAATTGGCTGTAGCAGAGGGAGAGATTGAAAATTTTTGTGAGGGGAGCAGTACTTCCTCCAGAGTGAGGGACAGAAGTTTAAGGTCAATAGTGTCGCTGCTTGCTCGGACTTAGAAATGGCCTTCTTTACATATTTATAGACTTCATGTCCTTACTAGTTTGAAATGGAAGGGTGGTTTGGTTGGAGAGGCAGTAGTAGAAGTAGAAATTGGAGGGTCAGCATCAGTGAAGAAATCAGATGAGAGGACACCACTAAGGTCCGTGATGGTATCATTTAGGGTGCTTGCAATGACCTCTGGGTCTAATGTAGTGGTTCCATCCACATTCATTATTGTAGGAGAGGATTTGGACTGCTGACCCATGATATTCTTTTTGTTGTCCCAGAAGGATTTCCTTCGCCCAGGAGTTGGAGAGGGCATTCTTGAAGTAGGAGCTCTTCATCAAGCGGATCTGTTTAGTACAGTGGTTACGAGCCTGTTTATACTTTTGAATGTCCAACAGAGTGCCAGTAGCTCTTTGCAGTGGCCCAGAGGTGATCCCTACTTTTGAGTTGTGCCAATAGCTTCACCGTGAGCCAGGGATTTGTGAGTGCTTTGATTTTGCGCTTTTTTACTAGTGCATAGGTGTCACAGGCAGTGTTGAAAGTAGAAATAAAGTAATCAAGGGCTAGGTCAACATCTTGAGTTTTGTAAATCAAGGACCAGTCTATCTGCCTAAGACAGGTCTTGAGATGAATAAGGTTGCCATAAGGTAGGACTCTGCTATAGATGGTTTTTGGAGGCGGCTTACGAAACTTATTTATCCAGGTACATATTATTGGAGAGTGATCACTGAGCGAGTCAGGGAGAACACTTACATTGGTTATACAATGTGAGAAGCCAGTAAGGAGGGCTGGGGGGATACTGGGATGCATAGGGAGAGGCATCAACAGTAGAAAACAGGAAGTTGTTATCCCTCTGTACAGACAGTTGGTGAGACCCCATCTGGAGTACTATGTGCAGTTCTGGAAACCCCATCTCCATGAAGACATAGAAAGAGTGGAGGCTGTTCAGAGGAGGGCAACCAAAATGGTGCAGTGTCTGCACCAGAAGACATGCAAAGAGAGACTATAGCAGCTTAATATGTATACCCTCGAGGAAAGGAGGGGGGGGGGACATGATAGAAACTTTCAAGTACCTCAAGGGAATTAAAGTCCAAGAGGGTAGCATCTTTCAGAAAAAGAGATGTGTAAGAACAAGGGGGCACAATTTGAAGACAGAGGGGGGATGGCTCAGAAGTAATATTAGAAAGTATTTTTTCATGGAGAGGGTTGTGGATGCATGGAACAGCCTGCCTGAGGAGGTTGTGGAGTCAAGAACAGTGGGAGAATTCAAGAATGCATGGGACAGACATAAGGCAATTCTAGTAGGGGGGTAACAGGAAGTAAGCTGTTGGTTGGCTAGGAGCTGCAGCTTATCCATCAGGTAGGGAAATGGGCAGACTAGGTGGGCCAAGCGGTCCTTATCTGCCATCAAATTCTATGTTTCTATGTATCAGAAAGTATCAATGATACAAATCTAAATTCAACTACTCAGTGGGACCGGGTAGCATACATGCAAACTGTATATGGAGGTATGTAAGTAACTGATGGTAAACCCCACATTCAGTACTTTGGCCACTTATGGCATTAGCCAGATATATTAAAGTGCTACACACACAAGAATTTGAAAAACTAACAGGCTATAGCATTCCTAACTTTTGAAAAATTCCTTTACTATATAATATTCAAACAATGCACTTAGTTCAATTCTTAAAACATTTTCATTTATACAGGAGGACAATTGAAAACAAGGCTACATAGGGAATTAGGAAACCTGAAAAAGTAAAGTGAGCAAGGAAAGTCTATATGAATCCACCTGTGGATGAAAAAGGGAGATAAAAATGATGAACCAAGCCTTCTCAGAGAAGCACAAGTTTCCTTGTTGCTAACATTATCAAAAATCATGCCGGCCCAGTGGCACTGAGGGTTGAGGTGCTGGACGCCACACCTCGCATCACGCCGGCAACCCGGGTTCGGGAATAAGCCTGGGTCATCGGGGGTTGGCAGAGGAGGGAAGAGATTGAGCACTTGAATGGACTGCTCTCTCTTTCTGGGGAGGGTTCAGGGGAGCGATCGCTCATAAAGCAACCTCTAGTGGTGGTCAGAAGCGCACGACGTAGCGATGCTGCGCATGCAGGGGGTGGAGCTGCAGCATAGTGATGCCTTAACCACCATGCTCCGCATGGGCAGAAACAAGGGAAAAATTCCTCCACATCTGGGATAGGTGAAGGCACCCTCAGCCCCAGGAACACACCCTATCACCAGGCTCCCTCCTCTCCATGACTGACCCATGCAGCCCTGACAGTCTATACGATACATACAGCACCCTGGATGGGTAGGGCAGCCCTTCCTCTGGGGGGTGTTTCACACCCACTACACTCCATAAGAATGTCCATGTACCTTTTGTGTAGAGATAGCAATGATTCTTCTTGCATTCTTGATGCACTGCACACACTTAAGTCTGGAAAAGGCAACCTGGTGACTGCCCCTAAACTGACTGTATTCACATTTTGTACCTGTGCCCTTTATTCGTTCTGCCATTTTTACATACTTCGTACAGCTGTTGTGGTACTTCACTTCTTTGGCTATGAGATCAGTACTGCCTACCATCATATCCATTTGTCGATCGTCCATTTCTTTTGCTGCATTTTTTATGCTGTCTGCTGCCCCATAAGTTACACATGATGTAGGATATTCAAAAGTCTCCTTTGACTCCTTAGGATTCCTTTTCTTGTATGATTTGCAAAATATACATTCATTTGGGAATATGCCTGATGTAGATGCTGCAGATTCAGATAGAGCACTATGAACTTGGGAGTGAAGCAATTTTGCTGGATAACTCTTTACAACGACTTTTTTAAAAGTTTCATTAGCTACAAGTTTACCAGAACTTTTATATGCAGTGAAGTTCTTGTAGCAGATATAATGATACCCATGGCTGCTGCAGTAACATTTAGACAATTCAAGACACACCATGTTGTACTTTGACCATGTTTGATTAAAAAGTCTTTCCTTTGCATCAACTACTTTCTTCCAATGGGTATCATCAAAAGGTAGCGGAACTCCATGGTCTGTGCTAACTCCTGGATCAGTGTGTAGGATGCATCACCTCTGCATTTTGTGAGAAGTCTTGTTAGCCATATCTGAAACACGAAATAAATTATATTAATAACTAAGTAAACCAAGTCTATAAAATAAAATAGATAAATTAAATAAATAAGTAAACCGAGTCTATTATATAAATGTAAAACTTTTAGTTACTCTTGAGGAAGTACATTTTCCAAGAAAACGTACAACTATAGATGAATAACAGTTGTAAATCTAAATTCTACATACTTTTTTACATGAGAAACAGTCATCAAACCTTTCGGACCCAGACACAAAGATAAATGCACCTGGCTCCTGCTCTACCGATACAAACTGTTAACTCGTCGACTATACCAGGAGAATCAGAGAACTAAAGAGAGAGTGGGGTGGAGCAACAACAAACCGAGAACTTAAGAGAACATGGTGGGGACAAATCTCTACTCCTTGGTCAGCTGCCTCACACATAATTAAAAGTAAAAAAAAGCTTAATGGATCTCCACTTAAAAAAAAACAACAGCTTAACAGCTTCTGGATGGCATGGAGAGAACACCAGATTACAGGAAGGGGACAGGACACAGAGACATATTCAATGCAATTAGAGTGAGAAGCAGGTTGGGGGGCAGAGACATGCTTACACCACAGCAGCTCCACCTACTGGTGAAGATAAATCAGCACTACATTTTGTGTAAATATACCTACCCATTCAAAAATGAGCAAAAATCCAGTTCTGAAAGTACTTTTTAATCTTTTTTATTTATACAGTTATTTATTTATTGATTGATTTTTTTATATATGAGCCATTGTATAATCGGAATATTGCACTACAGGGTATGTGTAGTGCTGGAATAACATCCCTTCTCAGGTACTGAATGCACTCGACATGCAGCCTCATGCCCACCACCATAGGCGCAATGTTATCCCAACATTACATACACTGTCATGCATTATTCCTTACTTGTGTATAGTGCCTCAAGGCAGAAAGAGACTTGTTCATGCCCATGGTGCACTAGTGGTTGTGGTGGCACTGGCCAATCAAAATTGTACCATTCGCTGTGCAGTGTGCAGGCAGGGGAGAAGATATTGTCACCTACATGCTGCAGTGGCACATGATGAGGAAAATGTGAATTATGATAGAGGATTTCCCCAGCCCTTCACACAGCTTGAGAGCATAGATTATATAGAGAATAATGCATAGGTAACTGTGTGTTCTGAAGGTTTTTTTACACACCAGGAGTGTGTAAAACAATTTAATAAGCACACAGTTGCTTGAGTTTTATTTTATTTTTTTATAATAACTGCTGCAGGGACAGCAGCAAAAAAATCAATTTTCCAAACAGGGAAAATGAAATATGAGTGCCTCACATGCCACAATAACTGGGTATGACATCATACTCAGTTATTATAGCATTTGATCACATTGATAATCAGTGTGCTAAAAAGGGTCACCAATTATCATAGACTTAATAAACTGACCAGTGAGGTTATGGTGCATCCCATTTCTAAAATCATGAACTATTCACTCTGGCATGGAGCTTATCTCAAACAATGGAAAATGTAATATTATAAGATGGGTCCGAGAATCCGACACTGATTGGCTGACTGGCACCTTTCAGGCATTGCAAATCCTAGCATGACCAATGCAAAAGATGCCAGTCAGCTGCATCTGCAGTCACCCCCTTTTTCAAATCCATCCTACCCCCCAAAAATCAAAGGTGAAAAAATGCCATCCTGACTCCCTGCTAAGCTGCTGGTAAGCAGCCACACTAAAGCGGGACTTTCAAAACAGACTGCACTTTGAATTCATAGACCCTCAGTTCATTAGTAATGATCAATGTAACAAAAGCCACCAAAACATGGCAAACATATCTCTTTCAATATCTTTGCTCTCTGGTCCCAGGACAGCCAAAGATGGGGGGGCAGTCAAAGCAGGGCTCCATAGTTCAAAAGTGTGTTGCCACAACTGTCAGGCTGTCTGTTTGGAAAAAAAAGTGACGCTTCGCAGGTTATCTCTAATAAAGCACTCACACCGTGCTGTCTAAAGAAGCAACTGTCAGGCTGTCTGAAAATAAAAATAAAGCTTCAGAGACTCTAATAACGGCAATCTCAGCGCTCACACCACACTGTCTAAAGAAGCAACTGTCAGGCTGTCTGTTTGAAACAAAACTGAAGCTTAGCAGGTTCTCTCTTGCTGCAAACACATGACTAACTGCTCTCTGTTGGTGTAAACATGACTGTCTCAGTTGCGGGGGGGGGGCATTATTCTACCTAGCAACAGGGAACTATTTTTCTGTGGTAAAACAATAAATTCAAGAAAAATTATTTAAAGTGGCAAAAATATATATTGTTCTTTAAATTTTTGTTACAAAAAGTGAAGGGGTACATTGTATAATCACAATAAACCACTCCAGGGTGTGGGTTATGCTGAGATTCATCCACTTCTGGTGTGGGTAAATCCCAGCTTAACCCACACCCTGTCGTGGTTTATTGCTTAAAAAAAGCTGGCTGCTGGACTAGTGGAACTAAGGGTTGAGGGGCTATATGCCACACCTCGCTCCACACTGGCGACCCAGGTTCAGGAATGCCCAGGGCCATTGGGGGTCGGCCGGGGAGGGAAGGATTGAGCATCCGTAGGACTGCTCTCCTTTCGTGGAGAGGGACTGTGGTACCCATCACTTTGCAGGTGTCCTCGATGGAAATCAGGGACACTACAGGAGTGAAGTACATGTGAGGTGAAGTGCGGCGGATGTCAGCATGTTGGACCTTGACATCATTGCATGCCCGCACTTCTCAGGGAAAAATACAGGGAGGAAAATGGAAGATGACTGAGGCAGATTGATGGCTATACTTCAGCAACCAGAGACCTGTTGTGGAATCGCACTTTGGTATTGGTTCCCGGCCTGGCACTGGGGACATGGGCGGGGGTCCCCCGTGCAGGTATGGCACTTTGCCAGCCGGTGTGTGAGTGAGTCTGCAGGCTGATCGGGAATGAAGGCAGTGGCTGGAGGTAGGCAGGTTGGGCTGCAGGAGTATAAATAATGATATGATAAAAAAAAAGCTGGCTGATCAGTGCAGTGGTAGCACTACCGCTCACGACACCGGTGACCCTGGTTTGGAAGCAAGCCAAGTCATCCAGGGCCAACTGAGGGAGATGAGCTGAACATCCCAGAGGATGCTTTTCTCCGGGGAGGGAAGGAGGGAGACCATGCCACCACATGACCACCACCTAGGTGACCACAGATGACAGTGCAGGTGTGTGCACAATAGGGTGGGGGAGTGCTGACTGGCTGGGGGGGCTTCATGCACTGTGTTCGCATGCCAGTTCTCAGTCAGTGCTCCCAGAGGGAGTGGAGAAAATGGAAAAAGAACCCTCAGCTAAGCAGAATGACAGTCCTGCTGTCCCACAGACCCCACAAACTCTGACCTAGCTCTCTCCTGTTGACGTTAATGAAGATTGCAAGGGTCCTGAGCCAGCCCAAAGACACTGTTGTGGGGCGTAAGCTGTGAGGGAAATGCAGGAGAGATAAGTTCCCAGGAGAAGGCAGGGTGATGGAGTTGGGAAGATGCAGGAGCCCGAAGATGGGGGCAGATGCCAGCTGCGAGAGGCGGCATAAAAAGATATAATGCAATAACAAAGCCCATACATAAATATGGACCTAAAAATATCGCCCTGTCATTTCAAAGAGTTGCAATGGATGCAGCATCAAGTTGCATTACTTTAGCATCACAAGTCGCAGCTGCATCTGTATCAGAAGGTAGCACTACACTCAGAAAATGGCTGCACCACAATCTGCTGCACCTGCACTTGCATCCAGGTTAATGATGCAAAAGTGACGCAACTATGACGCAGCCCACATTCGCGCTGCAAATATGACTCAGTTATGATGCATGTTTATCTTGGGCCATGACATGGTGGTTTTGACACAGCTGTGAAAATAAGGCACAATTATTTGCTGTATTTGCATTTTAGCACAAGTGCATAATATTTTACCACTTTTGAAAATGCCACCCCTCATTTCTAATTATTTTACTCTGAAGAAAGGGGGGGTTGCTAGTGGGGTACCACGGGGTTCAGTACTGGGACCGGTCCTGTTTAATGTCTTTATAAGTGACATTGCAGAGGGACTGGAAGGAAAAGTATGTCTCTTTGCAGATGACACAAAGATCTGCAACAGGGTTGATACAGAAGGTGGGGTGGAGAGGATGCAAAGGGACTTGGCAAGGTTGAAGAAATGGTCAAATATATGGCAGCTTAGATTCAATGCAAAGAAGTGCAAAGCAATGCACCTGGGAAACAAAAATCCAGGGGAAGAGTACACAATGGGGGTGAGATAATAACAACTACAGAAATGGAAAGGGATCTGGGGGTAGTCATAACAGCTGACCTTAAGGTGGGCAAGCAATGTGAGAAGGCAGTAAGAAGAGCTGGTAGGATACTGGGATGCATAGGGAGAGGCATCACCAATAGAAAACAGGAAGTTGTTATCCCTTTGTACAGATGGTTGGTGAGACCCCATCTGGAGTTCTGCATCCAGTTGTGGAGACCACATCTCCGCAAAGACATAGACAGGATGGAGGCTGTCCAGAGGAGAGCAACTAAAATGGTGCAGGGTCTGCACCAGAAGACATACGAAGAGAGATTAAAGAAGCTTAATATGAATACACTCGAGGAGATGGGGGAGAGGGGGGACATGATAGAAACTTTCAAGTACATCAAGGGAATCAACAGAGTCCAAGATGGTAGCATCTTTCAGAAAAAGAGATGTGCAAGAACAAGTGGGCACAATTTGAAGATAAAGGGGGGACGGCTCAACGGTAATGTGAGGAAGTATTTTTTCATGGAGAGAGGTGTGGATACAAGGAACAGCCTTTCTGAGAAGGTAGTGGACTCAAAAACAGTGGAGGAATTCAAGAATGTATGGGACAGACATAAGGCAATACTAGTGGGGGGGGGAGAAAGTAGGTTGTTGGTTAACTAGGATCTGCAGCCAATGCAGTAGGTAGAGAAATGGGCAGACTAGGTGTGGGCCAAGCGGTCCTTATCTGCCGTCAAATTCTATGTTTCTATGTTGCCCCATTTCATTTTTGGCCCCCAAGGAGTTAGTCATAGTGAGGGATCTCAACCTGCAAGACATTGACTGGGACATTACAGCAGCTAGGACCACCAGAAGTCAGGCCCTTCTAGATACGTTGCAGGACTGCCTACTAATGCAGCAGGTCAGGAAACCCACAAGGCAGGCTGCCATTCTCCACGTGGTCCTCATCAACTCAAACATGGTAGGCAAAGCAAAGGTTGGGGAACCACTAGGATCCAGCAACCATAAAACCATGTGGTTCAAACTGGTCCTCAGTACTAGTACATCCCATCAAAATCTGAAGTTCTGAATTTCAGAAAAGTACTCTTTAACCAGATAAGGGAATATGCCTGGGACAAGTTGGTTGGGGTGGACAGAATCAGGGGTGTGGAGGAAAGGTGGGGAGAAATTAAAGGAGCCAGTCTTGAGGCAGTGAAGCCATGCTTGAGGATGATCATCAAGAGAAAGAGGTACAAGAGACTAATCTGGCTCTCTAAGAAGGTCAGGGAGGTGGTGACAGACAAAAAAAGACCTTCATCCAATAGAAGGAGAAGCAGTAGGATGAAGAATGGAGTGAGTACCGAGTCAAATCAAGGGAGGCCAAGAGAGGGCAGTCAGGGATGCAAAAGTTCACAAAGGGATGGGAACATAAAAAAAACTATTTTCAAATATATTATGGAAAAAAGAAAGAAAGCTGAGAGGAGGAATTGTTAGGCTGATGGGGGAAGCAGGGTAATAAGAGGATCTTCTGAAGGCAGCAATTGTGAATGACTACTTCTGCTCAGTTTTCACAGTGAAGGACAGTGGGCCTCTTCCAGAATGCAGCATAAATGCTTCCAAAAGGGGATCCCAGAAATGAGGCAGAAGGTATTTACAAGTGAAAGGGTCAGAAATGGGCTTGTGGATGAGATGCATCCAAGGCACTCAGGGAACTTGCACTGAGATTGGCTGAATAGTTGGCAGGGCTTTTCAGTAGCTCAATTCAGTCAGAGGTGGTTCTGAAAGACCTGAGGGTAGCAGATGTATTTCCGTTCCATGAGGATGGGGACAAGGAGCAATCAGGTAACTACAGGCCTGTCAGTCTTACCTCTGTGGTGGGTAAACTGATGGAGAAACTAGTCAAAGAGGACCTAGTGGGCTACTTGGAGAATAATGGGCTCCAGAATAGTAAACAGCACAGATTCATGGCAAGGAGGTCTTGTCAGACCAACCTGATAGTATTCTTTGACTGGGTAACTAGGGCAGTAGATAAGGGACAAGTGGTAGATTTCCTCTACTTTGATTTCAGCAAGGCATTTGACTTGATGCCATACAGAAGGATGCTGAAGAAACTAGAGGATCTGGATGTGGTGAAGGGGTATACCGTTATATGACCGAAGCAAACTGAGTGACTCAGTTTGCGCCTGTAGAAACAGCGATAGTGAGGTTATGGTGAGGGGAGGGAATAGTGAGGGATCAGGGACACAACAGTGATAGCGAATGATGACGGATTTTCGGGCTGCAATGGGTTAAATGGTGGAGTGCAGCCTGCTGCTGCTGAGCTGCCCACCTGGTGTGGCGGGTGCAGACAATGCCTACGGTGGCAATGGTCCTGGGTTCAGGACTGCCTGCATGCAGGTATGTTTTTAACACTTTTTGTTGTGTTGGATTTTTTTTTTATTTGTTTGGAGCCATCTTCTGGTCTGTTGCCCTAGCTGCAGTATCCCCTGTTTACTGTGCCCCCCCCCCGTGCATTCTCCTGTCCCAATGACTGCCCCCCCCGGAGAGGATTATATAAATATGGGGGTTGTGGGAGGGACTAGCCCCCCTCATTAAACATTAATATTAATGTCCCATCATGAATTGCAGTGCCATCGCTGTATTGATGTTTGCTGTGGTGGGTGTAGTGTCGATACTGTATTCAGTGAAATGTACTCGCTGAGTTGCAAGTCACCGAAAATGTTTTGCTGCTGTGACATGGAACCAGTGAAGGGCATAGTTACAAAGTTGGGTAGCTGGTTAAGGGGGAGACAGCAGAGGGTAGCGGTAAATGAAGTAAAATCTGGGGAAAGAGAGGTCATGAGTGGGGTACCACTGGGTTTAGTCCTGGGTCCATTCCTCTTCAACAAGTTCATCAGTGACATAGTAGAAAAAATTCAGGGCAAGATGCATCTCTTTGTGGCTAACACGAAGCTTTGTGGTAGGATAGACATCAATGAGGGGGTAAAGGAGTTGCAGAGAGACCTGCAAAGATTGGAGAGGTGGTCCAAAGTTTGGCAGTTGAACTTAAATGCCAAAAAGTGCAAGTTGATGCACATTGGGAACTGGCACCCCAGGACAGAGTATTGGAAAGAAGTGGTTAAGCTAGACAATACTGCTGAGGAAAGAGACCTTGGAATCATCATAAGTGACTCCCTTAAATAATCTAGGCAATCTTACATGGCCTAAAGCAAGGCTACCAGGATGTTGGGGTGTACTGGGAGGCGATTTAATAGCGGGAGAAAGGAGGTATTACTACTGCTCTATAGATCACTGGTAAGGCAACACCTGGAGTACTGTGCCCAGTTCTGGAGCCCTCATTTGAGGAAAGATAGGGACAGGCTACAGACCATGCTGCGTAGAGTAACAAACATTTTTCATTGCCTATAGGACACATCCTACAAGGATAGGCTTAGGGCACTAAACATGTACTCACTGAAGGCCAGAACAGAGAGGGCGATATAATACAGATCTTCAAGTTCCTGAAAGGAATGGACAAGGTAAACGGCAAGGAATTATTCAACTGAAATAGGGAATCTAGAACACAGAGATGTGAGGGGAAGCTGCTGGGAGGGAAATTCTGGAGGGAAGTGAGGAAGTTCTTTTTAATGAAGAGAGTGGTTAAGCTGTGAAACAGAGATCAATGCATAAGGCAGCACTCAAAAACAGCTCACAAATTCAAGGTATAAATACCAAAAATCAGATGTCCGGTGTAATAAGTTCATGACCGACCCAAAAGCTGTTGGGTCGGTCATGAACTCATTTCACTGGATGTCTGATTTTTGGCAATTATACCTTGAATTTGTGAGCTGTTTTGAGTGCTGCCTAACGTGTTGATCTCTGTATGCTTTTTTGGCATGCACCCACTCTATCCTAGGATGCGGTTCCACCTGTGTGCATTTTGAGTTGTGAAACTGCCTGCCGGCTGAGGTGGTGGGCCCCAAGACCTTCAAAGGCTTCAGACACGGTTGGAACAGAGATGAGCACTTAATAGTCACCCAAGGAGGTAGCAGGAAGGCAGGGGGCAGGTAGCAAAGGCACAATCCCCATATAGGTACTAGGTCTTGGGGGTAGGATAGGATATTACAGGCAGACTAGATGAACTAATGTTTTTTTTCTGCCATTTCTTCTAGTTTTTATGATCAAACTCATGAATTCCTCTACCAGCATAAGCTCTTGACAATGTCACAGCTTGGGTTCCAATTGCAACATAACACAAAGACTGTCTTGGTGAGGTTAACAGACATTACCCCCAAATTGTTGGAAATGGGGCAATAAGTAACCTCAGTGTTTGTGGGTCTCACAAAGGCATTTGACCTTGTAAATTACAATTTATTAATCCAGTCTTTAACCATGCTAAATTTTTCCAATGAGGTTTTGTCCTGTTATGCAAGTTATCTAAAAGGAATAACACAATAAATTCACTTCACAGTACTTGTTCTTCCTCAGAGACTATACTTTATGTGGACAATGTCATAATTTCTACTAGGAGTAAGGGCTCTCACAGTACTGAATACATTGGTTCAGATGGATTTTGATCAGCTTCAAAAATGGTTCATCTCTCACAAGTTAAGTCTTAAACACAAAAAAGTATGGCGTTTGCAGGACCAGTGAGAATGACAGATTACAGTTACAGGATTAGTGATTTTAATGGTGAAGAACAGGTTAAGTACCTTAGATTTTGGGGCATGATGCTGGACAGTGTTTTTTCTTTTAAGCACGTTAGCCAAATTATTAAAACTCTACATCAAAGATTAGGCTTATTAAATAGGACAAAACGATTTTTGGTCCCAGAGTCCAGGATGTTGTAAGCCTACAGTCTTCTGTTTTTGGTTTTGGATTATGGGTCTTTGACTTTTTTGTCAGTGTTAGAGAAAGTACTGTTCATGTTGCAAGTTACATATAATAGAATATGTCAGTTTGTAACTGCTTTAATATACCTCTTACGATGTACCTTTACCACTTCATCAAACTATGAACTGTCTTTCCATGAAAAGTAGATTTCATTCTTGCTTAGTAATGCTTTTACACAACACAATGCTTGGTTAATGCTTGATTGCGTTTCTGAATTTTTTAACGGGTCAGTTAATAACATGGGAACAAGATCTCAGAGCAGGTTTGTTTTCAAAACACCATTTTATTTGACATCGCTTGGTCAGAGATCCTTTATGGCGCTATTTACAAGCTACTACAATAAACTACCAACAGATGTTATGCACTGTAGTAAAGTAATGGGCTTTAAGAATGAGATTAAGATTGCCGGGCCCGGTGGTGCTGAGGGTTGAGGTGCTGGACGCCACACCTCACGCCACGCTGGCAACCTGGGTTCGGGAATGAGCCCAGGGCACTGGGGGTTGGCAGGGGAGGGAAGAGATTGAGCATCCAGTGGACTGCTCTCTCTTCCTGGGGAGGGATGGGGGAAGTGACTGCTCAAGGAGCGACCTCTGGTGGCAGCGGGAGGTAGCCCAAAGTAGCGTCATGGCATATGCCTGGGGGTGAAGCCATGTCAGTACATTGCCTTGATAGCTGGGCTCCACAGGGGGATTTACTAGTAAAAACACCCCTCCCCTCCTCCCTCTGATAGGCGAAGGTGCCTACCACCCAAGGACCACACTCCCAGAAGTCAGACGCGGCTCTCTCCTCGGTCTTCCTCCATCCCGGCCTGGAGCTCAATACTATAAGAAAGAGTGCCCTGGGTTGGGGTGGCCCTTCCCCGGAGGGTAGACCCGGGGATGCCCAGTGCTGGGGGGAATGGAAATGAGTCAGGTCACTCAGGGAGGTAGAATCCGACGAATGTAAGGTCGCCAGAGAGAGTTCAGTGGGGCATAAGGATGGGCTGGGTCAAAAATAGAGTTTGAAAAACAAAAAAAGAATGAGATTAAGAACCTGTTTTGGGAATGTACTGTTTGCACATGTTTTGCTTTATTATTATTTTTTCTTTCTGGCCTGTATTATGTTTTAATTGTTTTATGTAACTGGTTGCATGTGTGAAAATCGGCATTTTCATCATCTGTGTACCAGTTTACAAATTAAAAATTAAATGGAAGTAGAAGAACGATGGCAAGGAAACATGATTTCTGAATTAACATTTGATAAGTCATGACAAAGATAATAAAAAGCACTATCTATAGTGCTGTAAGACAGACAGACAATTGTCAATGCCCACAGCAAATAGGTGGCTATGGCAGCACGGGTCAATTCATATCGTACCATTTGCTGCACAGTGAACAGTGAGAAAAGAAGGATTTGTTAGTGTCATCCACATGCTGCAGTGACACAAGACAAGGAAAAATGGGATTCATGACCAAAGGAAAAGGAGGATAATGATGATGACGAGGATGTGTTGTTTTCTAAAGCTAGAGTACTTCTATGGTTTTGTTTTCATTTAATTATTATGATTATTATTTGTAATTATTATCATTACATTTGGTGTATTTATATGCCAATAAAATGTGATTTCAGTGAATTTCTGGTTTCATCTGTAAAATACTTCCATATTGCAGAGGATTCTTTTGTTTTTTAAAGAGATTCACCAACCTCTTGTCATTCAGATTTGCACCACATATTGTGGTGCCTTATATCAGCAATTTGGATTTGGAGATTAATCAAGGTCACCAATCAACTAAGAAGGGCCTTCTTAGCCAGCCCGGTGGTGCTGCGGGTTGAGGCACTGGATGCCACACTGGCAACCCAGGTTCGGGAATGGACTTGGGTCATTGGGGGTTGGCAGGGGCAGATTGAGTGTCTGCAGACTGCTCTCCTTTCCTGGGAGGAGGGAGGTATTGTCGGCCACTGTAGGAGCGACTCCTAGTGGTGGTTGGAGGTCCAAGGCAGTGGAGACAGCATAAGGGGGAAGGGAGATGTGGTGGACGTCCTGTGGGCGGTTGCGGGAGTGCACCAGTCTCGCACTGGACATCATTGCACGTCTGATCTCCTGGGGCAACCAAGAATAAGGGAAAAGAACTGGCACCTGGGTAGGTGAAAGCCTGCTCTCCATTCCCAGCCACGTTCAACACCAGACTCACCTGGGCACATCTCCTACCTTATGACCTCCAGACTGCAGCTTGGACCCTATAGATAGAGCACCAGTGGAGTTGGTGGCCCTTTCCCAGGGAGCTCAGATCCGGGGAGGCTTGTAGCCTGGAAGAGACAGAGGGGAATTCAGAGATAGTGCACTGGAGGTCCTCAGGCAGAGCGGGATAGTGGGGTGAGTGAGCAGAGCTGGAGAGAAGACCTAAGGGACCAGTGTGGGAAATAAAGAAATAATAAAAAAAAAAAAAAAGAAGGGCCTTCTTAGTTGATCAGTGTCCAAATGGCCATTATTATATATAAAAACATTGTTAAAACTGCCACCACAGACTTTAATGGAGCACACCCTCACACTCTCCCTGGGTACTCATCATTACATGCCTGAGCATGGGGACAGATCGTGGGAGGATCCAGGGACCGGGAAGTGGAAGGGATCAGCTGACTACCTCCGAGGGGCCAAGATATGCTCACTTCCACTTCTATTATAACTGCAGAAAATGTTATAAAACATACACAAACAGTGTTTCACCAATATAAAGCACCATTAAGTGTAAAGCACACCAGAAGATTGATGAACTGTGGACTAGTGGTGGTGGGACACAGTGAATTTCCAAACAGAAAGTGGTTGCCTAGTCAGCAATTGTGGGATGGTTTTCTTTTTTCAGTCACTGTGGATTGACATGCCTTTAGGATGCATTAGGAAGGGCAACAGATAAGACATATGATCAGATAATATAATCTAATATGCAGTAATACATGATAATTTGATGTAATATATGATGAATGATGATATACATTAATATATAGTCATTTTATTATTTTGTGTTTATTTATTATTATTTTGTTTAAGTGCCAAGAAAACATAAATCTTGAAACTGAATACATGATTTGGGCTTGCTGATTCACTCCCTTCCCTTATGCTCTTTTCAGAAGCTGATAATGAATAAGGGGAAGAGAGATTTTGAGGAACTGGGTAGCAAATACAAGTTTTCTTTTTCTGCTGAAATAGAATTTACATTTCTATATGGTTCACTTTTATCATGATAGAGCAGGTGCTAACTCCAGAATTATGCAAGTAACCCAAATATAAGCAGAATATCATTCCTGACCAGCTTGGTAGAAGTACAGGAGATAGTAGAGATTATCGGACCACCAACGGACCTACACTATTAGCATTGAATCAAGTTACGCTTCTTTCTGAAATCAGTCTTTGGGTTATTTTTCAGTAGTTTATTTGAGTTGGTGGGCTTCAACCCCAACGCCCTCATAAAAAACAAAAATATAAGGAGGGTGTGGGGGCAAAGCCCCCCAATTCAAACAAACTTACAAAACCAACATTAAAAGTAAGCACAAGCAGGCACTGTATTCACAAAAGACTTATACTACTTGCATTGCGCTGGTCTGATAATCTCCACTACCATCGAAGTATGAGACAGAGAGAAGTGGCCCATGATAGCCATCCAGTAATCTTAGAAATAGAGAAAATGTACTCAGACAACCCGAGTTTGTCCCACACAGTATGAAGAAAGGGGGGGGGCACCCTCCAGATTATCATCATACACAGAGTTCAGCATTATAAAGTACATACGATTAATATGTAATAAGTATAAGATTGTGCCTATATTTATTTCCCCGCCATTGTGATCAGTTAGTAATGATAATTATCCTTAGTGGTGCAGTGATGATGGAGTCATCTGATCTCATTGGTGACAGAGGACAGAAATCACATCATTTTAGCATAAAAGAAGGAATCTGCACTTTATTTCATTGTTTGTTTTTTTTCATATGCATAGTGGCAGCAGCATCTAAATGATGGTACTAGTCAAAAGCACTGAAGAAGCCAGGGCACAGTACTGCCATGCTCACAGCAGAGCCAGTGAGGAGAGAGTCTCAGTCCTGGGTTCCCTGTTACTCTCACATTACTTAGGACTGAGGCTTCAGTCACAGGCAGGGCCCTAGAAAGCAATCGTGACTGCTCCCTCAAAAGAACAAACAGATTGTAGATGACAAGCACTGGGTATTTAAAATAGGATCAGGCAGCAATTAATTGCTTTAAAGAAAACATAAAGGGGCACCAGAGAAATTTAAAATAAGGATTACTCTCAGATATGGCGAGAAGGCATCAAAACCACCAGCTGCACATGGTACAGTTAGGTACCACAGGAAACTACAAACGACCAGGAATGACATCAAGACCCACAAATCACACAAATAAAGCCCCTAGTAAAATGGATTAACATGCTGAGACCATGACAGAGTAGGCAGCAAAGGTCTCAACTGTTTAATAGCAAAAATGGAATTAGATAAAGACAGCATGGCCTGTCTACGCACCCAGCTATGTAAACTGCAGATTGAACTCATGCATTCTTTTTTTTTTTTACTACCCTGATGTGAAGACTAACCAAAAAGAGCCTTGGCTCTGCACAAAACTTGGTACAAATATATATTCATGTATGAAAACTCACTACATAGCAAGTTCCTATGAGTCCAGGAATGTGGGGTTGATGGAGCTGGAAGTGGAGCGGTTGCCTGTGTGAGAAAGAGGTGAGAGAGTCAACCATCTTGGAGCATGGTGAAGCCTCACAGTAGCAGTCTGGGGGAGCTGCTTCATCACTGAGCTCAGGTGACTTAGGGAGAGGCTGGGGACAACTCCCTGAGAGGAGTTACTTAAATAAAATGTGGAAAGACAAAGAGAAGCATATACAGTATGTAAACTAAATTAGATAATGCTAAAAGTGCAAATTTTGGAGCAATTTTTATTAGGAGTGTCCAGAATAAGAGAATGGGTTTACTGCCATCTGCGACACTTGGTGAACTTCATGGATCAGTGGTCAAAGGTGTCCTGGGGCCAATTTTCCTCAAATAAATTTAGGGAAAGCTAAAGGTGTCCATTTCCCATGGTAACAATTGTTTATTTTTTAAAGTAATTTTGAGGAGTGTTTGATTGTTTTAAAGAGGAGTACTCTGAAATTTTTTTTTCCAGAGGTGAAAAAAGTGTTGCCTAATTTAGTTTACCAGCACCTTCAAATTGGGCATCCATTATGGTTGATGCTGCTGTAGAATTCCAAAGGGTGTCAGACCCTGACTGGTTTGGGAAGTTTTCAGCCACTCACAGACCCAAAATTCCAAAGTGTAATTTATTCAGAATGTTGGAGAGTTCAAAAGGAGCTGTACAACTCCTTTCAGATCAGACAGACTTGAATATCAGACAAGACAGGATGTGATGTTTGGACAGTCCAGCCACATTGACCAAATCAGAGGGGAGGGTCAATCTGTCTATAGAGGCCTGTTTCTTGCACAGTACAGTTGATACTGAACTTATTGTGCAACCAGTTAACAGAGACAGAGTTAGCATTTGAGCTGTTAAGGCTTTGCATAGGAAATCTTTTCATCACTGATATCTGATTGTCAGCTGGTTTCTACTGAGCTCTGAATGAGTTGTCTGAATGTATTTTAAGCTAAATGCCACATTCTACAGCTGAAGGGGAAAAACAGACCAACTAGCTGGCAACTCATTGCAGTCACATAAAAAGAATGGGTTGCAAACTGCCTGCACAATAAGTTTAATGTGAACTGTACTGTAGAGTAGAGCTTTGTGGACACTAGCCTCCAGTAAACCAGTATATCCAGTACCATAGGGGTTCACATGTATCCAAGTGCAGGGACAGTAGGGCAGTGAGTGAAACCAGAGAAAGGGTAGTTACTGCTTGCTGCATAAAGGTACGTGTATTTTTTTCAGCAACAGTTTACTGAATGAAGAGAAGCAACCAGCTGCCACATCTAGTCATCTGAACTAAAGCAAGTTGTTTGCCTTCTGAATCGTCCATACATAAGCTCACCTGTACATCTCACCAGCAACAGCAAGTTCAGATAATGAGTGTGTTTATTTAAGTTAAATAATGGGCATTTGCCAAAAGACTGTATTTTGAAAGACATTTAAAGAGAATTTTCTTTAAAGGAACTCAAACTCAACAGATTTTCGGTGAAGTTACCTAGGTACTAGAAATATTGCTGGCCAATTTGTATACTGTGAATATTTATGTTGAATTCTATACAATGAATAGAGAATTGCACATAGTATAAGGATAACTAACAGTATTTAAATATTGGGTAATAGAAACATAGAAGTTGACGGCAGATAAGGACCGCAAGGCCCATCCAGTCTGCCTATTTCTTTTTCTACCTTAGAAATGTGCCATCGGCCTTTGCTCTATCAGTGGCCTATCTATTCATAGTCATCTGTATTGCTCCCTTATGCCTATCCCATGCCTGTTTCAAGCCCTGCACTGTATTCATAGCCATCACTTCCTTAGGTAGGCCATTCCATGCATCCACCACCCTTTCTGTGAAAAATAATTTCCTCACATTCCCCCTTAATTGGCCTCCCTCTAGTCGCATGCTGTGTCCTCTTGTCCTGCTATTTTTCTTATATTGAAACATGTTAGACTGTTTCACCTTGTTAATGCCCTTAAGGTGTTTGAATGTTTCCATCATATCACCTCTCTCCCTCCTTTGCTCAAGGGTATACATATTGAGCTCCTTTAATCTGTCCTCATATGTCTTCTGATGCAGTTCCTGCATCATTTTGGTTGCCCTTCTCTGGACTGCCTCAATTTGGTTAATGTCCTTGTGAAGGTGTGGCCTCCAGTACTGCACACAGTACTCCAGATGGGGCCTAACCAGTGTCTTGTAAAGAGGGATTATTACCTCCCTCTTACGATTTGTGATACCCCTACTAATACACCCTAACATCCCCATAGCCTTACCTACTGCTTTAGAGGTCTGCTTGGATGATTTTAGGTCATCAGTGATGATGATGCCCAAGTCTCTTTCTTCCTTTGTGACTGCCAGCAACTCCCCTCCCAGTCTATAGGTGGCTTCAGGGTTTCTCTTCCCTATGTGCATGATCTTGCACTTCTTTGCATTAAATCCCAGTTGCCACTCTTCTGACCATTTTGCTAGTTAATCCAGATCTCTTCTCATTCTGCCCACTCCATCTGGATCATCTACTCTGTTGCAGACCTTGGTGTCATCTGCAAACAGACAAGCCTTACCCTCTAGTCCATCTGCAATGTCACTAATGAAGATATTGAAGAGGACTGGCCCCAGGACTGATCCCTGAGGTACTCCACTTGTGACTTGCATCTCTTCTGACTGTATATCATTTACCACCACTCTCTGTTTTCTGCCAGTCAGCCAGTTTGCCACCCAGTTGACCAACTTCTGACCCACCTCAAGCCTACCCAGCTTATTTATCAATCTTCTATGTGGAACAGTGTCGAAAGCTTTGCTGAAGTCAAGGTAGGCGACATCAACTGCTCCCGTTGGTCCACCACTCTGGTTACCCAGTCAAAGAAATCTATGAGATTAGTTTGACAGGACCTTCCTTTGTAAACCCATGCTGTCTTGGATCCTGTGCCCTATGGATTCCAGGTGTTGCACTATCCTTTCCTTAAGTGTCTCCATAATCTTGCCCACTACAGAGGTAAGACTGACTGGTCTGTAGTTCCCTGCCTCCTCCCTGCTACCACTCTTGTGGAGCGGGATCACATGAGCCCTTCTCCAGTCTTCTGGGACCTCTCCTGTGCTCAGAGACTCACTAAACAGTTCTACTAATGGCTCTGCTAGTTTCACCCTTAGCTCCTTTAGTACCCTGGGATGTATGCCATCAGGTCCCATTGCCTTGTCCACCCTGAGCTTAGCGAGCTCCTGTAGGACCCTTTCTTTTGTGAAGGGAG
The DNA here is from genome assembly GCA_016271365.2 of Neoceratodus forsteri. NCBI lineage: Eukaryota > Metazoa > Chordata > Ceratodontiformes > Ceratodontidae > Neoceratodus > Neoceratodus forsteri. The sequence continues at coordinate 26,038,827 of CM057453.1, forward strand.
TAGTGCTCACCTCCATCCCCTCCTGTGTCCATGGTGCTGAGCTGTGGTCCCTGCCCTACCTTCTCTTCAGTAAATACTGAGCAAAAGTATCTATTTAGGATCGATGCTTTTACAGGGTCCTCCTCCTCACATGCCCCCTTTTCTCCTTTGAGCTTAGCAATACCCCTTCTGCACTTTCTCCTTTCGCTAATGGGGTAAGGTTTAGACATCCAGGAAGAGGTATCTGGTAGGAGTCAGTGGGCTAGCTTAGGCGGGTGTATTTGCCTAGTAGTCATGCCCTTAAGACTTATAAACTCACTGTGGACTGGGAGTTGTCAAGGGATGACTGGAATGGTATAAGCCTACTGTCGCTCATCGAAAATACTGAATGTAGGTGGGGACAGTCCATAGTAGAAAGTAAAAGTATATTATATAGGGGATACATGATGGACATGTGTGGAACATGCTAGATAGCTGAATGAGTGGACACTGACCTCAGGTAACCTCACGAGTGGTGGAGCATAGCGGAGCCACGTGTGATGGTTCCCGAGGTCACTGCCCATGAGTTCAAATATCTAGCATATTCTACACCAAGCCATCACGTGTACGATTTATACAATAGGGGTCCTTGTATGTATTGGTTTTTCTGCCATATATTTAGTAGTTTTCTTGTGGTTTTGCCGGTAGTTTCTATAGTTTTCTTGTGTTCTTGCACAGTTGTGATGCTTTGATGTGTGATTGGTTGTTGTGTGTGGCTTCCCTGTGTGTGTCTTTGTTATTTACTAGTGATGTAATTGGTTAGGTTGGCAGCTATTGGTTGGTGTGGTTTTGTGGGCAGGTTTATCCTATGGTGGCATTTCTGAATCTAGTGCCGCTGTCGTCTGTATTTGCATTTTTATTATTACTTTATATGTTTTTTATGTTTTGGGAGTGTTTTATTGAGTGGTATCTGAGAGGTACTGGTACTTCTGGGGGTTTGCTTTTGTTTATTGGTTGCTGTTTGGTTGTTTTCAGTGGGGGGTTATTGGCATTTAGTTATTGGTGCTTTGGTGCTTTACTGATCTTTATTTTTTATTTTTGGTTTCAAGTAGAGTAGTTTATTGTTTGGGGAGTAATTTTATTTGTATTATTGTATGTGGTTCTTCGGTGTTGTTGTGGTTTCTTCTTGGTGTGGAGCCATTTCTCTTTGCTTCAGTCAGAGTGTGTGTCTGTTTCTATTACTCGTGGTCTCTTCTTTGAGTTGTTTCCGTAGTGCTGTCCTGTAAGAGATAAATAGATTGTTAGTTGGTTTGTGGTGTTTTACTTTTTAATTTTATCTTATGAGGTTGTTTATTTGTGATTGTTACCTTGCACAATGATAAATGTAATATTTGTTGCTTTTACAGTGGTGTTGGAGAAGTAGGCTAACATGGTGTCTTTTTAGTTGGAGATGTAGGTCGTTTAAGGGTTTTCATATTTTATTTGTTTTGAGGTTGATGGCATTGGTTTGAAGCTTGGGATATGTGATATTTTATGCTGCTTCTCTTCGTTGATGTGGCAGTAGTCATTGACAGACTGTAGCTTTTTGTAACCCGATATTTGTATAATATCTGTGGCTGGTATCCAGCTGTCTGAAAGTTTTTATATCAGAAGTTTTCGTATGGAATGATTTGTGAGCCTTTCGTTTATTTCCATTCTGGCTCTAGCTATCATGTTTTTTTACAATGTTTTCTATAGTGTTGATGCCCAGGGGCAGGTTCTTGTACCAGGTAGTAGGGTATTCTGATTTTGGTTCATCATTTATGGTAAGGAAGAATGAAGCATCATTGTGTAGTAATTGTTGTGGTCTTTTTGATCTGTAGATGAGGTCATTTGTGAATGGACATTTATTTGGTTGATTCATCTCATAGGCTTGTGGTTTTATCTTGCAGATATCTTTTGGGTTGGTTCCCAATCTGGTTTTAGTTTGCTGTTCCATTGTGTACTCCAGGAATCTGTTGTTGTGATTATTGTCTTCAGTCTGATGCCTCCACACTTGAGATTTCTCATTTTTGTGTTGCCTCGTATGCCAAAATAAAGGGTCACTGTGAGCCACATGGTATTTAGTAAGGACTGGGCACTGTGTGGTCTGAGTTGATTTTGTTGGCATACTTTTTCTATTATAGTGTCTGTTATTTCATCTTCTGCCATTGGACTGTTTCCTGTACCTTGCTCATTTAGTTGTTTTTGTTTGGCTTTGTGGACATCTCTGGTTTTTAGGAATTTCCGGGATGTTGTCAGTGATTCTGCATGTTGTTTTTCTTTTAGGCATCTTTCACCACTTTGGAAGATGGATCTTGGTGTTAGCAGTTCGTATGAACTGCCGTACTTTCTGTGACACTGTGTAAAATAGTGGCATACTATGGAGTCTAATTTTTCAGCTGGTGTTTGGCGGACCGATGTTTTAATATTCATTTCTTCACCTATGTGTTTTTGAGGTTAAAGGAGAAGGCTCATGTGCATTGTTTACAACGATCACTGGATGTAATAAATGTATATTTCGGTATCTTACAGTGTTTGGAGTCTTTTTCATGTAGTCTCCTGAAGGTTGTGCCTGTGAGTGTTCCGCTGTGTTGCTCGCAAAACGCCATTCCCCGTTGCTTTAATTTTGAAGCCCGCGCCATGTTTTGGACACGCATGCGCACTGTCAATCACTTTGTCTCATCAGGAACGTCATCACCGCAACAAGTGCTTCCAAGTGTAACCTGGGTGATGCGGATGTTGTTCCCATGTGCAGTGAAGTCGGGGTGTGAATCGCTTGAATTAAACATTGAGGTAATTTTACAGATATTTTCGATCATCAGGTGTCCTTTTTACATTGTGGAGCCCAGACAGGTTGTCATGTCGTGTAGACTGAAGAAACTCCATAACCATTTTTCTTGGTTGCGGCGTCGCCCGCGACTGAGCTGCTGCATAGGGTTCATGACTTTACCCTTCGTTTTGCTCTATTTTTTCACCCGAAAAGAAAGACAGTTTGAATAACGTTAGCTCAGAAGCGTATAGAAATAAATGTTTATTGTGCAACCCTGTTATTGAGTGGGTAGTGGTATATATACACCTCTCTACTGCCCCACATTATGAGGGTGTTCTTCATTTAATCCTCCGCAGTTGCTGTGCCCCCCCCATCATCCTAAATGGGAAAGATGCTGGCCAGTGGCCACAAAGAGCTGGTGCTGAAAGCTCAGAATGTAAAGCAGTAATTCATGAAAACTTGCGCGGCTGAATCAAAATTAAACGTTGCACAATTATGGTCACTCCTTTCTACAGAGTTCTGGGCTTTTATCTTCATGTTTTATGATGTGACCCACATTTGGAGGTCCGTGTAGCCAAGGGGTTGAGCCAAGGTGTGGTATGCCTCCAGAATTGTGATCTGACTGGAGATTGAAAGGGGCAGATTCCTCAAACAAATAAGGAGTTTGGTTCTTAAATGCATACCAGAATTTAATAGTACCAGTACTGACTTGTGGATGGAAATAAAATTGTACCTGTATGAAATTTATATAATGTAGCAATATATATTAGATTATACTGGGGAAGCTCTTTCTTAGCCAATCAGAATGCAGACTTGCTGTCTGATTATTCAGCAATATCCAAACAGTAGACTAAATAATGGGACCCTGATTCTGCATTGTGATTGGCTAAGAACAATACATGGTACAGTGGCTGTGCATTTTGATTGCTTGCTGCATGTGTACCTAACCTGTCAGATACTCTACTGCCAAAACAGCGCTTCTGTGAGAAACATCACGAAGAACCTAAAGAAGACCTAGGGTAGAAACACCAGGGCTCTTCCTGCTTTTCCGTGTGGCTTATGGGCTCACCATAAAATAAAAAATGATTAATAATATCCAGCCTTGTTGCCTCTTCATTTTAAGTGCCACCTTTGAATTACCTGCATATTGGAATTTTGGTCGGCACTGGCATGGCATCCTGTGCCCCTTATTTATTTTTGTTTTGACTTGTTGCTGCTTTTTCACAGTACAGTAACACAGATTTGGCAGTTTAGATTTGGCGTGGTAGCAGGGAGTCCAGTTGGTGTGCATATCTGTAATCCCTTGCTCCCCCCTGTTACCAAGAGCACCCCCTCCTTGTGCAATCAATTTTGTATATTTGATTTGATGAGAACTGCAGTTTCATTATGGCATTATATTTCTGTCTCGCAGTATCAGTAGTTGTTCATAATATTGTGAAATACTTGAGCCTGATTTTGGTGGCCACCCGACCACCTGAGACATGGGTGTGGGCTGCATTACTGCAGTGAAATCCCTGGTGGTCTAGTGGACCTGCCCCTCAGACCGATTGTGGGCTGCATAACAGTACTACATCCCCTTGTGGTCCAGTGGAACCATCCCCTCACCTCATCATGGGCTACATGATGGTCCTATTCCCTGGTGGTCCAGTTAACCCTATCTCCAGCCCGATCACAGGCGTGATCACATGAAGACATTCCCTGGCAGTCCAGTGGACCACATCCAGCCTGATCATGGGCTTTGTAAAAATAATTCTACCCCTGGTTGTCCAGCGGTACTCCCCCTGGGCCGTACTGCACTACACCATCCTGATTTGTGAATGGATACTGCTTGCTGTCAGTGGGTCCACTGGACCACCAGGTAATGTCTTCATCTAATTATGCAGGTGATGTTGCTGTGGGTAGGGTCCATGGGGCCACCAGGTAATAGTGTCAACATAAATAAGCCTGCGATGTGGCTGAGGGCAGGTCAGTACACCACCAGAGATTATTTCAGTTATCGAAGCCGGCCACTGGGCAGGTGGCGGTTGTCCCCGTCGGTTGGAGCCTGGCAGGGTGCTTTCCACGTGCCGTGGATGGGTGTGCATGGTACTCAAAGGAACTCTGCTATAAGCCTGATATATGCTCAAAGTACATCCACATCTGCACTGGGTGCCTGGAATGTACCCTCCGCCACTGACCACTAGCCGACAGGAGACCTGGGGCACCCAAACAGGTGAGTGCCGTGACAGCCATGTTTGCAGACCCTATTTGCCCCCACCCCGCTTGGTTTCCCCATACCCAGTGCCAGCCATGCATCACCCCGTACCACCCAAAAGTATACCACTGCCATTGACTGAGGACCAACCCCACTCACACACAGTCCCTTGTGTGGCCACCACTGTATGTGCTGACATCACGGTACATGCCCTCCCACCCCAAACCTAGTAGTCCTGCCACACATAGGTGTCCATTGCTCCACCCCCGACTATCATCCCTCCCATGTTACGTTCCTTTGTGGTAGCGTTGCATGTGAGATTACCAGTCAGCAAAGCCCTCTTCGCACTGCCATGGTTCCTGGACATGCGCAAGTGTGATCAGCAGATATGCATCCACGTATGTCAGATGTGTATCAACGCCACAAAGGTTAGGGGGACGGGGGGCGTCATTGGTACCATGGGTGTGGACACTGTCCTGACAGACAGTGGGATGCAGCCACAATGGACAAGTGCGATTACCAGTGTGACCATCATGGTGTTTGCCCTATGAGGGCGGGGCCATGGTCAGGGGGTTTGAACTACTGACTCCAGTGCTGTTGCTGCAGTGTGGGTGAAGCCGGCAAGAACCAGCCCGTAAGTGCAGCATGTGCGTGCTGGTCCATGTGCCTGTGGAGGGCATTCATGAACCAGGACGCGTTCCTGTCTGTGCAAGGGATCCACTACCTGGCACAAAAAAATCAATGCTCAGCTTATGGCCTGTACTTTTACCTGTATGTTAAATCTATGAACATACAGGTAGCATGCAATGACATTTCTACATACCTTGTAAGTATTACATGAAATTACTTCAGTTATTTAATTACTGTTGCTTCTTTTGTGAAGTTGATTGTGTGCAAATCTTCATTTATATACTAGGCCATGTCATCGCCATCATCATCTGATGAGTCACAGTTTGCCGACTACAGCTACATTGGAGGCTATGCATTTGAACCGAGTATACTGCTGAAGAACTTGCTGCCATGGAGAACCTGCCAGATGTTGATGTACACAGTGGGTTAACATTAGCGAAGAGCCTGAGGACAGAACTATGATTCCAACCACTGAGTGGTGCATCTGTGGTGGATGTGCGACCATGGCCACCAATCGTGAATGTCTGTGTTGTGGTGAGCCCCAAGAATGCATTGAGAAAAAGTCAGAAGAGGGCTTACAATGTCTTGTTCATCACTCTGACTTTGAGGCAGTTTGTCTTCGTCGGGCCGTACTAATGACCATAATGACACTACGTCACTATGCGTACATTGAGAGACAGCCTGACAACGATCCAACTGCTAGGTATGCAAAGTGTGAGAAACTGTCTCTCGACACTCTTATTGTAATGTGACTGTATCATGCCACTATTACAAGTTGTATATTGAAATCATGCATACAATATGTATTGTATGAACATACAAATGTCAGTTATGTTGCAGTTATGTGTTATGAACATTGTATGTATGTATAATGCATAACATGGGTTATATACACCATCGTGCATAGTGTTACTGCACAGGGCACTTTGGTCGCATAGCCACCACCCTACATGCATTATGCTCCCTGGTATCTGATACACTTAATGGTAACTGCACACATCAGTGCAACAAACACACCAACTGTACAGACTACAGCGCATCATGTGGTCAGTTTCCGCTTCATGACTTTGCGTGATGTACAGCAGGTGGTGGGCACATTGTCTGGCAACCATGCCATGGTTGACCCTGCCAGAACAATCCTATGTGGCCGTGGCTCACAATACAAACGTTCCAACAACTGTCAGCCACAGCATGAAGTGTGCTGCACCCCCAACCAACAAAGCAATTATCCATTCTCCCATTCATGACAGCCACAGTTCAGACAGGTGCACATGAATGCCCTTGCATGTACGGATGTCAATACAACACCCCATCAGTGGCATGACTGCCATGAAGTCCTCATCCTCCACACTGTACTGCCTTTTCAATCCACCCACCCCGTGAGACCTACACCACCCACTGTCATCAGTAGCTGCGTGTCATAAGTGGGTAATTGTAGTCTGAGACAGACACACAAAGATTTCAGTCACAAAGCAGGATGGTGACCGTGGCCATAGTGTGTTTCTCTCCCCTCCACACACTACAAGAACCTCATGCCTCACATGTCTTTGTGTTCTGCACTACTACTGTGACACCAGGTTGGCCCTCTGTCTCCTCCTCCCTCTCTTCTTTCTTTAGTACCTGTAGCCACATGGGACAGGTTGTTATTTCAAAGGCAACATTAGCTGTTTATATATTGGGTGAGTAAATCGACACTGCATATATGTTAACGTTGCCTTTTTTCTCAAGTATTCAGACATACCGCCTATCGTCAGTATATCTATTGGGTCTGTGGGTTTCTTGGTCGTAAGATCCGAAAAATCATACCATCGTGTGTGGTGCAACGTGTGCATACTGCTTACCCGGATCCTGGAGGAAACTATACTGGATACATGAATGCTGAAGACTCAGATGTTGATTTAGCGTTAGCTGACATTGAGGATTCGGACTGACTGTAATTGAAGTGTAGGATACCTGGATGGGTGCATTACTTATTACATTGCATGTATGTCGCCTATGAGTAATTCAGCCATCGAATGGGCTTGCTGGTGTATAGCACCAAATCTGTATTGCAATGTAATTAGAAAGCGGATCTTTGTACAAACAAACATGTTTAATTTCCTTGAAATGCCTGAAATTGAACCAACATCACAATGTAACAAGGTACTGTTTTTGGGATTGTATGGGCAAGAAACTTTGGAAATAGTTATACACATTGTCGATATTCACTTCATTTATAAACAACATCATGGAACACATTGTTCATCAATGTGACATATGGGTCCACTGTAGTATTGTAGTAATGAACTCCGACTTCACAACCATGTTTTGGTGTCGCGACTTTTGTCTACGCCTTGTATTACTGAAATTATCTGAGAACAGTGTGGTAGATCTTACTGCAATTATACAATGGAGCCATGTGTATCATTTTTTGTATGCGCATTTACTTAGCTATTTGAAGGCTAACAGGAACCCCGTTTGCTCAGTGAGTGAGCATGGTTAAGCCAGTGATATTTGTTACTATGCTCTGCAATATGTCCAGTTTCAGCAAGTATGATGTTATAGGCTGATCAAACACGGGTAACTAATGTCTGTGCCAGTAAAAGGAAATGTTCCCTTAATACACAAGTGCTTCAGATCAGGTTTTGCATTCCTTTCCCGTCCTCTGTGCAATCTGACCTCTCATTTACTCGTTTTCCTGGATATCATCTTCCCGTGTTGTGGATTTCGTCTTGCCATAAATATAGTCCCTCAAGCATGAAGTGCTCGAGTTTGGTTTCACCCCTTTTCTCTTTGTCCCACTTCATGACCAGGCCATAATCCATGTTGGTTGCTGGATCTGTATTGGGTCCAAATCTGGAATGGTGACTCCATTTTACTACAAGAAAGGCACCGCGTCCTAAAATTCCTGATAGTAGCCCCCATCCCCCATGGTCTCTCATGGTAGTATAGTGGGCATCAATGAAAGACCCTACACAGAATTGTGCTGCAAAACATATACAGATAACCCTTGGTATCGCCCTTACCTACAGAAACCCGAACTTTGACAACTGTTTGGGTCAGGTATATTCTCCCATACCAAATCATTATAGTGTGAAAAAGCAATACACAAAAGTTGCTCAAATTTGTGCACTCTGACAGCCAATATCTGAGTGACAACACCACCCACTCTGAGTCAGTTGCTGTACTGTGCAAAAAGCAGTGTGGTGGCACCACACACCTTCCCAACACTAATGCTGCAGGCAACATAATTTGTCAGTTATGCCTTCATCAAAAGTCACAGTACACACTGGCTGCCCATTCAGGTAAACTGTGGCCGGGATACTCAAAACTCACCATGTGCAACCCACCTATGCGGACCAGCGTGATATTCAAGGTGGATATTGCTCAGTGCAAATCCCAATGCGTGTGGCACACCAGTAATGTATGCTGCGCAAGTGCGGGGGGTGTGCCCCTGCATAGGCGGCTCATTCCAATATTCAGCCTGTGATGTACGGCACATATGCAGGCAGAAATCCGCTTTATGCCGCACATGGGGGGCACGAAGTTGACCCTGAAAAATCAGGCATAAGTCAGGGACACCCACAGGCCGGCCACCGTATTGCTGGTTGCAACATGGCACCCGCCTGCTGTTGGTGCCCACCGAGACCACGGGCTGGGTGTTGCGCCACCCCAAGCCCAATCGCGGGCTGTGTACACTGGAAAGCTTCCCTGGTGGTTTAGTGGACCCATCCCCTGCCCGATCAGGGCTATAATAAAGTGATAAAATCCCTGGTGGCCCAGTGGCTGCATCCAGGCCGATTGTGAGCAAAACATCCAAACGTGTAGCCTGGTGGTGTAGCGGTACCCCATAGTCCACCTGCCCGCACAGTTCCACCACCCTGCTCCCCCACCAGTCAGCAGAGGGCAGCATTTACCCACCCGCATGCCCCCCTTTGCCCGCCAACTGGCGCTACATGAATGTACTCCCATTGGTCCCAGCGTGGGACAATGGGATGCAGACTCATACTACTACTACACAGTCACAAGATGTGAATCATCTTGACATCTACACCACCAGGCTATAGGTTTGGACATTTGGCCCCCGATCAGTCTGGATGCAGCCACTGGGCCACCAGGGAGTTTATCACTGTATTATAGCCATGATTGAGCAGGGGACAGGTCCACTACACCACCAGGGAATAATATTACATATTTCATCCATTATCGGGCAGGGGATAGGTCCTCTGGAACACCATGGATCCATCCATTTTCTACACTGCCCGCAATTGGGCGTGCACCTGCGAGAAGCAGGGGGCGTCGGTCCCTGATGGCTGCAGTATGGTAGGGTGCAATGTGCAAGTCACCGGGAAGCGGTGCACCTGTATGCAGATGTGGCCATAATGGTATGGTAATGGCCCCATTTGCACCATGCATATCAGATGGACCTATTTGCATATTCACCGCTCAATATCGAGGTTCCTTCACCTTGCGCAACTGCCCTTGTGCATCCCCCTGCCTTTCAGTTCAGTGCCACTGCACCACGTGCCATGCAGATAGACATGGTGCCATATTCAGCGGTGCTGAGCCATGGCGCAGCAACATTGAATATTGCCTGGTACAAGCTGTGGCATAGCCCAGTTGCGCTGCGCTCAGGCTTGTGCCACATCCGGGCACAGTTTGAAAAACCAGTCCTGTGTATCAATTCCCTTATAGATGTACTGTATGTCGCACAAAGTACAGTACCATGGCTTATCTATGTGTGTTTTGTGTCAGTAACCTGAATATGAGTATGTAGGGTGGATCAGTACAGTGATATGGTGTACTTGCTTTTGATAACTTTTTGAAATTGGGAATACATGCAGCAAGTGTTGATCACTACACTACCACGGGACTTGCAGGAAGGGTGACATTACAGCAAATGTTTTGTCAGATGAGACACAGTATGTGGCTTGATACTGGATATGGGTTGTGAGTGCGCTCCAGTACACACCACGTTTGTCTGAAGAACTTTTTCTTTATTCTTTAAAACGTGAATATTTCAGAGTCTCTACAAGATTTGTCTTCTCAATAGAAGTCATTCTGTCTGGACGTCTGGTTTGGTAGTGATGGTGGGTTTTTCTGTTTTTTCCTGTCAAGGACTTGAGCCATCATCACTGGGATATGAGGGTATGTTTTATCCTCCATTACCTTCTTGGCAACGCAGTGATCTCTTCCTTTGGGTTGCACTTGGCTGTACTGTGGCAAGTCCTTTCTAGCACCCTTCTTGCAAACCTTCTGCTTGCGGTTTGCATGAACGTTGTGATCTAGGGCACACAGTTCAGTTCTGCACATCATACCGTTAAAGAAAAAGTGCTTATTTTTAGGTACATAGTGAATTAATTCGGAGTGGTATACTTCCAGGGGGTCAGTGTGGCAGACCGGGACAGTTTCACTATATCTCTCAATATAGTTTTATCCCGAACAACTGCAGCCAGCGCATCCATTGCTGGTGTTCCCGCCTGTAGCCACTTCTTGGTCTGCTGCTCATTTTGGGTCAGTGGCACATGCTCACATGCATGGAAAAGGGGTTTATCTGACCCAGCGTGGATGTTCTGAGCGTGATCAAGTACTGATGTCCATCTCTCAGCGAGTAGCTGCTCATTACCATTACACCCAGCTGCTGAAAACCACACATGGTTTTTCACTGACTTAATCCAAGGCTGTAATGGTCGTGTAGCTACTTTTTTGGATTTCTCTCTTAGTTTAGAGGCAATGCTTTTGGCCATGTGCCATACATCGTACTGATGGAATATGCTGATATATTTTGATCTCATGACTTTTGCAATCTGGACGTGCCTATCCATTGCAATACACTCAATTTGCAGACCACAATCTAGGACGTGGTCCAGGCATTGGGTGAATGCCGCCTTCTCCATGTTAACACTTTTCATATTAGGACCTGCTTGTTTCAACACAAAGTGTACTATTTTGTGTGTTTCATTCTCCATAAGGTTGTATGTGCCATATTTTTCCGAGTATCCCGGAGAATCACTGCGGCCATCACGCACAGTGTTACTTTCTTGTCTTTTAAACTCTCTATCAAGTCTGCCTGGTGAGCTAGCCATGTATTGTGGACAACAGGGAACAGGTACAAATCCTGAGTCTTATTGTACATGGATTTAGAAAAGAATTTCAAGTTCATGAATTTAGCAAACTTGGTAACCGACTGATACGTATTACCAGTAAATAAAATACTTGCAGCAGACAGTAAATTACCCACAGCGGTTCTGTTTTCAACCGGCTGTGAGTTCCAATAAAATGCATGATTATTTTCACAGGAACTGTGAATACTTAACAGGGTACCTCTTGAACTCTTACTTCTACCTATTACAGTAAATCATTTCCCACACTTTGGGCATGGTATCATATCGAACAATTGCTTTATGCATTGTTCAAATACAATATATTTGTTCTCAGATACATAGTCTGCAGAGTCTTGACCACCACATAATATTTCCTCAAAATTTAGTTCTCTTTCATCTGTGAGATTCTCTGTAATGGTATCATCTGGGTCGTAGTCTGGATCACTGTCATGATCATGCTGCGATGCTTGTTCCACAGAATCTTCGGAATCGGACTGAGAAGATGTATCAACTTCCATTCCATCAATCTGCGTAACAATACATAATGACATGACAACATTTAATTGCTTTTAAGACACAACAACAGAGTACTTGACTGTGCATTCCATATTTACAGTGAATAACAAGTGTGTGCCACATGTGTGATGGAAACAGTGCTGTGTGTGTCTGTGTAAGTCGTGGAAATGAGCAGTAAGTAACATTGTTCAGTTCAGTAACACTGCACAACAGGGACTGGAATACCAGAACATATTGTCACACCTAGGGTGCATTGTGATGCATATGGCCGCAGGCCAAGTGTATTGTGCACCCGGAAAGTGACAATGTTACATGAAAGCAATAAGACACGACAGTTTCTGTGTTTGTTACACACTTTAACACATGGGTATGATGCTTAGTGAAGCACGAGGCCACCAACCGAGTGCATGCCGCATCCTTCCTGTGTGCTAAATAGCGTAACAGGCAGTCTCTGCAGTGACTTATTGCAGTAATGAAATGGCTATGAGAAATACAGATGTATGCGACACCTTACATGTATAAGTTTTTAATAGTGGAACAGTGAAATGGCTGTTCACAATTCTTTTGACATTTTTCATACTCCGACTTTTTCTGTGGGGGACTTCAGGACTTTTAGCTGTTTGCCCTTCTGTGTTAATTTGTTTCTCCCACATGTACTTCTCATAACACCGCCCTTACCAACACCACCTCCTTAACATATTCACTTCCCCTGCTTCATGCAACTGTAACACACTGCTTAGAGTCCCTGCAGTGTAACAGTACCAGAAGAGGAGCACACAATACTTGTATCCTTGGCGAACAACAAAATTGTGCAGTTGACAGAATGGTGCCCTTTACATTACAAAGCTGGCATATCTGTGTCATTCACTGTAAATTAAACATATATGACAATAAACATTTATGTCACTATTGTCACACACATTAATATATTGTCAGTTAAGAAGTGATTCACCTTACTGTTTTTCTGTATTGTTACATCGTTCACTTCGTTGTTAAAAATCTGAGGTATTAGACTGGATGTAGTACAGCTTGCAAGTCGTGGTTGGGGTGATTGACATTGCAAATCAGATGGTCCTGGATGTTGTGTGTCAAACTCATGTTGGAGTGACAGGGCCACAAATCCACACTGAATGTTGCTAGTGCTTTTCTGTAGAAAAAGAAGTAAAAACAGGGACATGGCAACAGTCACATGTATACAATACAAAAAGTGTTGTACAAGTAAACCAAGGACAGGCACGTGCATGTAGCGGGGTATTATGACAATGGATCTTTTTCAGAAAATGTCATACTGAAAACAATGACAATGTATTATTAACTGTATTTCCTTGCTGTGACAAGAAATACTACAAAAAATTGTTTATATGTGAAAGTACTATGCATACGATCACACATTTGCAATGCAGTTTTGGAATATGCACTGATATTGAAAGGAAGCCCTGTATTACACAACTGAAAACTTTCTGCAATAATTATCAATTGTGTTGCACATTGCAAACTCCCACTACAACTGTCTAACACCCTATCCTCCAAATGATGACTTTGTTACTACTGTACTGTCAACCATAAACCAAAAAAGTGAATAAGTGTTCAAATGACTAATATGCGATAGGAAGCACTATAGCACAGTGGTTAACAGCACTGACTGGAAGTGGTGTCTGATGGGATTCAAACCCCGGTCTCCAGGTTTGCCTCTCACTGAGCTGCAAACCGGGAGACTTGGGTTTGTATCCCATCAGCCCCCACACACATGCATACTGTGTTATCCTGAAAAGTCACTTAAGTTGCTTGTGCTCCGAGGTAGCACCTGGAAACAAGCTTGACTTACTGGCCCGGATATTCAAACTGCGCCAGGCTGTGGCGCAAGCCTGTGCGCAGCTCAACTTTGTTGCGCACGGGTGTGACCAGGGCGATATTCAACGGAGCTGCGCTATGGGCGCAACTCTTTGAATATCACACCCTAACCACCCCACTGTGCATGTTAATGGCACTGCGCCAGCACAACTGCTCAAACTGGAGCATGGAGATGCAGTGGTGCAAGTGCCATTGCGCTATGCACAGCACCTGCGATATTCAAACGGGGACATGCAAATGGTGCCATAATTTAGGCAAGGTGCACAGCGGGCCATTTGCATCTCATTATGGCCCCATTTGCATGCCATTAGCATGCAGGTGCGCTGATCCCCGATGACTTACGCCTGGTGCCCTCCCAGGCAGCAGCCATCGGGGACCGACACCCCCTGCAGCCCGATCGTGGGAAGTCCCATAATTAAAAAAAAAAAAGCCCAACATCCCCACTGGACCCCTATGTTCCCCATCGCGGGCATCACTGAATCCCCAAGTCCGATATCCCTGGTGGTCCAGTGTACCCCACACCACCAGCCCACTGGGCCCCACCACCTGCTCTCCCCGTCAGCGGTGAGCGTAGCACCACCACGCCTGCCGCCCGCCGACTGACAGCTCGGTGGGGCTGCCCGCCCAGTGGTTCAGAGCATGAGCCAATGGGTGTGCATGTCACCGAACAGTCAAGTCAGATATGTCAATGAATTTATTCACATATCTAGACTGACTAGAGAACAATATGGACTGCGCCCATTGGCTCATGCTCCTGAACCAATTTGCGTGCAGCCCTACTGAAGCTGTCAGTTGGCGGGCAGCTAGCGCGGCAGGTGGGTGGGGTGCCTGCCGCTCCCGCCCGGCTGACGGGAGGAAGCAGGGTGGTGGGGCTCAGTGGACGGGTGGGGTGGAGGTACAGTACATCACCAGGGATATCGGAATTTGGGGGGGAAGAATGATGCCCGCGATCGGGCTCAGCGCGGTCCACTGGACCACCAGGGATATCAGATGTGGAGGGGTGAATGATGCCCGCTATCGGGGCATGGGGGGTGCCTCCAGGTGCGGCAGGAACAGGTGATGGCCACCCACAGGTGGCAGCTGGTGTGTTGTGCCCTGCAATGCAGCAGCTCACCTGTGGGTGGCCATCACTTGTTCCTTTTTTTTTAGGCGTAACTTTGTGCAGGCGCAGGTAGGGGTTGCGCATGCATGACTGTGCACAGCCCGGGCTGAATATCGGGCTGTGCAGGTTATGCATGGGCACACCCCCCCCACCTGTCCCTGCATAGATTACTGATGCACTGTGGAGCATCGGGATTTCTGCGGCACACTTTTCCCTTTTAAATATCGCACCAGGGCGCATCACTGGGTTGTGCATGGTGCAACAGTGCTGCGCCATGCGCAACCCTTTATAATATCTGGGCCACTGTTTTTTTTTCCTGGCTAAACAATTTCCGTTCCCCCTTCCCCCTTCAATGATCCACCCTGATACATGATTGGAAACAGCTGCCTTCTCATAATTATTGTACAACAACACAGCACATTTAGGCCTACACATCATTGTCCCTTACACACCCTCACCTTAACTGTGAAGAGAAGGGTGCATTTATGTGTTGTCAGTTAATGACAATACAGCACTGCTTCCCTCCTTTCCAAACCCATGTTACAACTCATATTCTAAAATGTAACCAAGCAAAGGAAGTAATAATACACAGCCGTATTTCTGTGACGCATGTACAAGAGTGCGATGAATACTAACTACAAACACTGCGTCAACACAAAATGTGGAAATGGGGTGAAGACACATGTGAAGTGATGGTATGCAATTGATAACATAATAGCTGAGACTAATTTGAAGGGAAACGTCAATGAAGAATTGGGCCATGGGTGGGTGTAAGACATGTCCCAATTACGTGTTCTGCAGAAGAATGACTTATTACCTTGTGAATGCTAAATTAGCACCCTTGTTGCTGCCTGATCCTGTCTGTCACCCCCAACATTTCATAGTGTTTTGCATAGTATACCCATGCCAGATATACGATTCACAGTAGATGGCATGGCCACAGCTACTTCCTCTATGAAACATCATAGTGAGACAACAGCTACTGGTTGGTGGCGCTATGCAAAAGTGGAGATGACGACAGGTGACATACTGGATCATCAACATATGATCTTGGTACTTAATCATTTGCAAGGTCAAAATTTCAAAATGAAGCAGAACACATAATTCGATGAATGCCACACCCCGGCATGGAGCCAATTCTTGATAGACATTTTCCTGCACTGCTGATTGAAACTATAACATACGGTATATTTTACCTTCTCCTTATGCATGTATGTGTGATCACATGCACTGACAGTGAATCACTGGAGCAGTATCAAGCGCTCATAACATCTCATATAGTCCATGTCTATGTCTGTTTGACATGCAATTCCAGGTATTTCAGGCACCAGGGCAGGTTCAGTGTCCAACTGTTCAAAACATGACTGCTGTACTTCAATGTCTGCAGATCTGTTTCTGTCACTTGAAGTTCATCATTGTGTATGGTTTCTCCATGTTGAATAAGTGACTGTAGAACCTGTCACAATACAATAAATGACATGATATACATGTTGATTTATGTCTCTTTCACTTCTTAAGTCATACCTAAAAATACATACATGAAAGCAGTGAAACATGAAGCAATGATCGTGTTTTTGTGTGAGGTGACTACGCTGTACTTTGAACTGCAGACTGGAATCTCACAAGTAAGAAAACAGAAAGTGCTTTGCATTATTCTGTTTTCTTGCACTATTAGGAGTACGTGGTGTACAGTACCAACAACATTGCATGCATCCATGAGCCATGGAGTACAAATAAGCAATAAGGCATGACCAGCGGTTATGTTGATGGTCCGTTAATCATCTTCCAGAGGGTATACTGTGGCACAAGGTGTAGGCCACTGCAACATGCCCATAGATGGTGATTAACTGACCATTAACATAATCACTGTGAAGCTTATTGCAATATCCTAAAAAATTTTCAGCACTGTTAAACATTGTTTAGCAGTTGATAAGCGGCATTTGTATGTTAATAAAGATTAACATAAGGCTGTTACAATGTTTACAATCAATCAGAAAGCTCCATTGGTCAGAGCGGTTTATAACTGTGTTATACTTGTCATCAGAGGACTTAGAAATGAGGAAGTAGAAAATAGTCATGTTTCAAGGAATCATAGCTGTTGTTAAGCATTCACGTTAACAACTGTGTAATGCACACCTATATCTAGAAACCCCATTCACAATATACACATACACGTTATAAGTGCTGTAACACTGTCAGCGGATGTTGTAATGCGCATTGTTGATTGACAGGAGTAAGCCTGTGGCCTCGTGCAGAAATACTCATACAGACATCATCACTCTATTACGCTTTTACAGCATTCTGTGTTACTGCTTATAACGTCTCTCTTTATTGTACATGGGGTACTACTACTACTTCATACATGAACACCATTGTGGCACGATCATATTGCTTGAAATCTTTCAGACATTTTATGACACTGAATCCGTGTCCAGCAGCAAGTGTTCTAGTGACCTTGTGAGGAAATATTACACAAGCAAGAGCACAATAGCATGCTGCACCATGGGTATCATTATCTGTTAATGTATCCAGTGTCCCGCATTGGTTGCTGGTATACCTGTTTCTGAAAATCAAAGTTGGTACTGTTTTATTGTTACAATAAGGGGACAAGAGAAGTCCATTGGTGGGGGAATTGTGTAGGAGGGAGTGATAAGAGGGTTACATGGAAAACAAAGGTGGACCAGTAACAGTAAACCAGCAACAATGTTACATGGATGCTGCTGCTGCATGACTAATTTGGGCAGCTGGCTGCAGTGGGCAGAGGAAGCAGTAGTTGATGATAGCGTCATGACTGAGTGACAGGGCCAGAACAAATGTATGTGTCTCTGTGCTTGCATAAGTAATCAATACAACATTCCATGGTGTCGTCAAAGAGATATTACCACAGCCAGGGCCATAGTAAAGCACAAAGCCCACCGCTGAGTGTCTTCAGCCTGGAACTGGCAATATCTGCTAACTTACACCCTGGACTGTCTTCTGCACTTATAAAATGGGAACCTTTTCATGTTAGAAAAGTTTACACCACAAAGAATGTTTATAGGTACAAAAAAAGATGCTTTAATTGCTTATATGACACAATAGTCCTTCCGCCTACTTAAAAGTGACATCATTATGGAGTTGTGTAGTGGTAGTACAGATGTAAGTTTCTTGCAGTGCCCCAGTGCTCTTGTGCTAATACTTGTGTTTTCGTGTATATATATATATTTTTTTTTAAATTTAATATGAACAAGCTCTGACTGGGAACTAAATCTGAGGATGCTGAGTGCTGTAAAATGTGACTGCTGCCATGACATACTGTTTGAGTACTGGACGGTGACTGTTCCTGTGTGGACTTCAAACTCCAAGCCGGTATGGAGCTCAGGCTGTGGACTGCTCGATGCACTTGGGAGTATTCCTGGAAGTAGGACAGCCATTGTGGTGCGGGAGGCACTGACTGAACCGCACCCTTTATTTTACTACTTGCATGTTTTGCTACGATCATTTTTTTTTTCTGTGGTATGAAAGAAAAATGAAGAGTGAGTGGCTCCAAAGCTTCGTTGAACTGCTATGCCGTAAATACTGCCAACTGTTAAAAAAGTTCGTTACATGAGTACCTGTAACATTCCATTCAGCGTTGTTTGTTTCTTTGCCTGTACTTTTTTCTAGAGTGATGTAATACAGATATTACACTGCTTTTCAAGCAAATAACTGACCTTATCTTTGATGTCCATTTTATTACTCCATTGATAACATTACCATTAAAAATAAGAACAGTTAATGGCTGAAAACAAGTGCAATATCTGTATTACCTGCGAGCACTAAAAACTACGTTCAAATAAATCAATGGCCATACATGGAGGCCCAGATATTCAAACTGTGCCATTCTGGCGCAAGCCCTGCGCTGCTCAAAATAGTTGCGCGGGGGTGTGGCGAGGCGATATTCAAAGGAGTTGCGGCTGTTGAGCAACTCGCGCAGATATCACCCAACCACAACCACTGCGCTGGCACAGTGGAACTTGCACCACTGCAAGTTGCCAAGTTGAGCATTAAACTTGCGGTGGTGCAAGTACCATTGCACCATCGCCAAAATTCCGATATTCAAAGGTGACATGCAAATGGGGCCATAATTTATGCAAAGAGGCGCGGGGGCCATTTGCATCTATTTATGGCCCCATTTGCATGCCATTAGCATGTAGGTGCGCCCGATCCCGAGGACTTGCACCTGGCGCCCTGCCAGGCAGCGGCGTCAGGGACCTCGCACCCTGCAGCCCGATCACGGGCAGCATCAGTGTATCATCCCCCACACACAAACAGCTCGAAAGCCCAGCCGGGCATACAGTAACACCCCACACACACATATCTCCCGAAGCTGTCGCGGGCATAACCTGTATCAACCCCTCCAACATCTCCCGAAACCCGATCGCGGGCATAACCTGTATCAACCCCATCTCCCGAAGCCCGATCGCGGGCATAACCTATATGAACCCCACGTCTCCGAAGCCCGATCAGCGGGCATAACCTGTAAGACCCCCAGTGCCCGATTGCGGGCAGAATGTAAAAGCCCCCCGAATATCTCCCTGGTGGTCCAGTGGACCGTATACGTAATCGTGGGCAGAATGTCAATTACAACCCACCCAACATCTCCTGGTGTCTAGTGTCCCCCACCCACCCACAAAGCCCCCACCCCGCTCCCCGGCGGCAGCATCCACCCGCCTGCCGCCCGCCGCCCGCCGACTGACTGTCTATAGTAGGGCTGCCGCCCGATTGGTGCAGAGCTACAGCCAATGGGCGATGCAGCCCACACCGCACATGACAGTCCAGATTTGCGAATGAACATCATTCACAAATCTGGACTGTCATCGTATGGTATGGGCTACCGCCCATTGGCTGTAGCTCTGCGCAATACGCGTGCAGCCCCGGACGCTGATCGGCGGCGGCGGTGGCCGGCTGATGCTGCTGTCCGCCGGCTGCGGGGGCAGGGTGGAGGGGCTCCGTGGAGTGGGTGGGGACACTAGACACCAGGGAGATGTTTGGGGGTTGTAATTGACATTCTGCCCGCAATCGGGCATTACGGGTCTACTGGACCACCAGGGAGATATCGGGTTGGGGGCTTTTTACATTCTGCCCGCGATCGGGCACTGGGGGTTCATACAGGTTATGCCCACGATCGGCTTCGGGAGATGTGGGGGTTGATACAGCTTATGCCCGCGATCGGGCTTCAGGAGATGTGGGGGTTGATACAGGTTATGCCCATGATCGGGCTTCGGGAGATGTGTGGGGGTTGATACAGGTTATGCCCGCGATCGGGCTTCAGGAGATGTTGGGGTGTTGATGCACCTTGCGCCCGCGATCGGGCTTCGGAGATATGGTGTGGGGTGCATGTTACTGTATGCCCGCGATCGGGCTTTGGGAGATGTGTGGGCGGGGGGTTGTTTTTATGTTCTGCCCGCGATTGGGCTGGTGGGGAGGCACAGGGACCGCGTTGGGGGCCAGCCAGGGGCGGCAGCTGCTGTGTTGCACCCTGCAATACAGCAGCTCACCTGTGGGTGGCCCTCAACTTGATCCTTTTTTTTTTGGCTCGAGGTTGTGCAGGCGCAAGTTGAGGGTTGTGCATGCACAACTCTGCACAATCCGACTGAATATCGGGTTGCGCAGGTTATGCATGGTTCCTCCCTCTCCTGTTGAGCATGCATTCATTTGCATTGCTCTTTTGCGCAACCTGTTGTCAGTGGCGTAACTGCCTCCTGCTGAATATCGCAGAATGGCGTTTTTGGACTTGCGCATGCGCAACCCTTTTGAATATCTGGGCAGGAATGTTCACAGCTAGCCATGGAATGGTCATTTTTGTAAAGGCAGACATTGTTTTTGTCGCAGAATAGCAGTTCAAACATAGAAACATAGAATTTGACGGCAGATAAAGACCACTTGGCCCACCCAGTCTGCCCATTTCCCTACCTAATGGATAAGCTGCAGATCCTAGTTAACCAGCAGCCTACTTCTTTCTGCCCCCCCCTAGAATTGCCTTATGGCTGTCCCATGCATGCTTGAATTCAATCAATGTTTTTGACTCCACAACCTCTTCTGGAAGGCCGTTCCATGCATCCACAACCCTCTCTGTGAAAAAATATTTCCTTAAATTAGCTCTGAGCCACCCCCCCTTCACCAAAACTTGAGATCCACTCGCAGTTGCATTTCAATGTCAGACTTTTTTGTAATACTCATTGCAGCATGTGTCTAGCTGGCAAGCACATTACACTTTTCTATAAATAACTGAAGGCTTCATTTCGTTCTCGCTGTTCAAGTGGATGCTTATTACTAGAGGCTTTCGTACTTGTGGTAGGGTAAATGGCACCATGTTACTCCATCATGTCCACAGTGAAAGCACTTAATGTGAAGGCAGAGGTAGCCCGGGCCCAGGCAGCGCTGTCTGTGAACATCAGCGTGAGTTGGAGGACGCAGGAGGTAGTGAGGACCAACCTGGGTCCTAAAGGAACCATGAAACTGAGTACAGCAGACCAGCCTGTGACAGTGTGGGATGAAGGTCAGGGCTGATAGGGAAGCTAGATGGTACGTAGTGTGAGAGCAGGGTGGGCAGAGGGTCTGAGGGGAGGGTTGGCCTGGAACTCCAGACGGAGCAGCGGTGGTCATTTCTTTGCAGCTAGCCATAGTCATGGTGAATGAAGGTTCGGTTACCAATGATGGTGGGTGTGTAACTTGACAAACTGCGTGGAGACACAAGTGGTTTCAAGAGACCTGCTGGTTTCCCCGAGCAACATACAAAGCTCAATAACCGGGAGTTTAGTTTTTAAGGCTGTGGGTTGTGCATTGGAGGTGCATGCCGCGTACTGTGGCTCATCTAGCTGTTACTAACAGCCGTTCTGCAGAAATGACGTAATGAAATGCAAAGTTGGTGGATGGCTCACAGATGGCTATTGGAATATGTAATACACAAGTCTGCCATGCTTTCATTGATTAGAACTGCAATGATTGAGAGTGTGTGTCGCGCGTGTGTGTGTGTGTGTGTGCGCGCGTCGGCAGCCTGCCAAAACCATGATGTCATTTTCTTGGTAGCGGAAGGACTGTTTTAGCAGAACTTCTCATAAAAATGACTTTTACTGCTTACAGATGTGCTATTTTGTAGGTGCAAAAAGAACAAAAAACATTCACATTTTAGAAGCACAATAACACAGTACACGGTGTGTGCTGAACAAATATTGCCATACTTCCAGGGGCTGAAGGCACCCAGCAGGGCCTTGTGCCTCACCATGCCCCTGTGTATGTAGTAATATCTGTTCAACACACACCATGTCATAACTTATTGCTTACATAACAGCAAATGTTTTGTAAAGTTGTCTGACCCCATGTTATAAGAACAATTACCCACACCAGGGTGTGTGGTTACTGGGGATTAATGAAAACACTGGGTGCTGTGAGGACACTCATGCTCGACCCCACTGCCTCACAATGAACTCAGGGTGTTCATGAATCCCTAGTAAGCACACACCAGGTTGCGGGTTATTGCTGACATGACGATACCCCATGCTGCATTATTACTTATGTCTCAGAAGAGGAGACATGTAAACCAATACTGCATTACTGCAGGATGCTGCAGCACTGTTACAAATGAAATAGCACAAGTATGGAAATCAAGTGATGTCTATCACTATTGGAGGTGGGGATAGGATTAAGACAGGGAGGGTTGTCCAGCAGCATAAACAGGTGGAAATATCACCATTCAAGTAATGGTGGTGTGATGTAAAACAAAGCAACAATGTGTGGAATATACAGTACATTGCACGATCATTGCAGAAAGTTACTGTGGAACAAAACAATATTAAATTAGGTTAATACCTGATCACGATCCTTGCGCTGCAAGCGACGCACAGTATGCACTCTCTCCTTCGGTTTCTTCTGAGTGTTGAGAATCAAAGTGGGAACTGCAGTGTCACTGATTAAGTGCGTGCCTGTCAGCCTATACACTTCTGCCTTCAATCCGGATTCTGTTTGAAGCAGTCTTCTTCAAAGTGGATCGAGCACACTACATGGTTTCTAGACCACTTGGTATGCTTTAAACTCAAGTCCTTGCGACGGATGTTATGAAACCACTGGGCTGCTAGACTCTTGTTATTTCTAGGAAATTGTTTATATAAAATACCAACAGTTCGTCCAGTCATATTGCTACACCCAGGTACCATACAACGAGGCATGTTGTTACAGTTAAACAAAGCAATATAACAACACAAAATAACTACACTGGACTAAATATTAATATTAAAATACTATTTTGATTCATAGACCTACACTCACTGAATAGTAATAGGGCTGAAGCTGAAAACAGTCACTAAAGTATGCACAGATATAAATACAGGTGTTTTGGAGGAGAAATATGTGTTGAGGGAAAAATAACAACACTGCATAGGCAGCCAATGAAATAAGTTTGTGGAAATACATATGACCAATAGCAGGAGGTAGACACTATAACATGAAACAATATTGTTACACTGAAAAGTGTGTATGCACTGAGACTGCTTCAATAAAACTACATGACACCATTTGATTTGGGTTAAAATCCTTTTATTGCATGAATAGGACAGCAATTATTTATATACTGCATCAATGTACTTTAATCATGCCAAATGTAAGCTGAGGTAAACAAAAGGACAGCATGCCTCGCACAGCACTGATGTCTGCAGTCACGATCGCGTGGAAATGCATCGTGCATCACTGAACAGCTTCCCCAATTCAGGAGGAACTAAAGTCATAGCGCATGTTGCGCGCGGGACCACATTTGAAGCAACACCCCATCTCGGCAATTGCGGCGATGACATCAGCGGAAGCGGCGTGAGGGCTCAAAATGGAGGAGAAACAAACACAGCACTATTTTTGCTCAGTAATAATGTTTAAATTGCGAAATTCTGATGGGAAACGTGGTCGGGAGATGAGCACACAGGGTTGCCACCTGTCAGGTTTTTTACCTGGTGATCAGGTTTTCAGGGTCCCTATCAGGTAATCCGGTTTTGCTCTGTGCTGGTCAGGTTTTTGAGCCATTTTGAGTGCTCACATACTTTTGAAACACATTTTGTCATATAATTCATTGTTTCAGCTACATGTCCAGGTTACAGACAAGTTCTGTTGTCAATGTAGCCTTTGTTTGTGAATGTAGTCACCCTGGGAGGTGTAAAAGTATGGCCATTAACACCATTAGCACTTACTTACCAAATCTTTCCACTGCATCTTAAAGTGGCATAGCAGCACAGCTGCCCCACCTTTGTAACAGTAACAGAGCCAGTTGTCCTCCACTTTCATTTGCTGGTAAACATTTTCATCTCGAACAGAATTTAGGCATTTTTAAATGTTTTAAATAATTTTTTTTTCCTCAAG
Organism: Neoceratodus forsteri; assembly: GCA_016271365.2. Lineage (NCBI taxonomy): Eukaryota > Metazoa > Chordata > Ceratodontiformes > Ceratodontidae > Neoceratodus > Neoceratodus forsteri. The sequence goes on from CM057453.1 coordinate 26,063,312, forward strand.
AAAAAAGTATGGTCACTTCTTTGGCTTTAAAATAGTACTGTGGACAAGAACAGGAAATGGAGGCAGAAAAAGATATAAAGTATGTATACTGTTGTATGTTATTTACAGTATTGCCCTTGTCTACCCCCAGATCATATCTGTAAATGAGATTTCTTTTATCTCTGTATGTTTATCTGGTTAACCAATGTCAATAAATAAATATATAAATAAATAATTAGGAAGAACCTAGGAAAGTAACTTTAATCAGGCACAGTAATGTTTTTATTTAACTGCTGCATTAAGTTGTTTTTTAATGATATAACAAATGGAGCTCTAGGAGGAACAATGCATGATGAGTCATGAAAAGGGGTGGGGCTAGGGGCGGAGCTTAGGATCCGGTTTTTGCCTCAGCCAAAGGTTGCAACCCTATGAGCACACGATCCTGAACACTGCACTGCCATACGGTAAGTGAAACTGATACAGAAACAAAGCAGGACTTCCCCTTTAAGGATGTCCAATTCCATTTTTTTCCATGTGTTTGCATTTTTGATGCTTTGAATGTAGTGGTTTACGTAGTGGTGGTCATTGTATGTTGTAAAGGAGTCCATTTCTTGTTCTGCTTCTATGTTTTTTGGCTGTTTGGGATTTCTTCTGGGTCTAGGTATTCTTTGTCATTTTCTAATTGGTTTAGTAGTTCTTGTATTTCATCTTCTAGGTCTTCATTCTTTTGTGTCATTTTCTTGTTTTCTGATGTTCAAGTCGCCTGTCTGTTGTTTTGTTCCTTTTTAGTTTCTTCAGTACTGTCATTTTTATCATCTGTTGTGTGCTTTTTTCTAGGTCTCTCAGTCATAGTCTGCTTTTTTTCAGCAGTGTGTTATTCGTTTCTGATTTGCACAAAGATTCTGTGCTATTTCTAGTGCTGTCCAGGAGTCTCAGGTGTGTTCCTGTGCAGGGGATTAATGTGTCTGCTGTGGTTTATTTGGTAATGACGTACCTGTCATGGTGTTTATCTACCTTTTTCACAGTGGATAAGTCACTCTAGATTTATACAGTGAGGGTGAGAATACATCTGTTTATGTTATGGTGTATACACTCACCCCTATTGTAAAAATAGTGATAAGCAATATAGAGAGATTCAGAGGTGTTAGTTATTGAAAGCATTTACTGTGTTTATGCAAGTATATCCAACATACCTGACAAGTCAGAATGGTTAGTAAAGTTTCTTCAGTTAGCTTATTTAAAAGTGTTTTTGAGTCATTATTCCTAGGTTGTGTCTTGTGTTTCTCGTGTCCTGTAGTCTCCAATGATCAGTACACTGCATCCTTGATACTAGGCCTCCTTTCAGTCCCTTTCCCATCCACAAGCTTTAACAGGGCGTAGAGTTGGGACAGTCTAATCGAGCATACCATCAAAAGAGCCCAATACAGCAAATGTGAAGTGGCTGGAAAGCAAGAACCCCACACTGGAATGCTTGCCTTGTTTCTGTGAGACCACATTGTCGCACCAAGTTGGGGAACTGTAAGTACTTGAAGTAAGAGGGAGAAACTGGTATGTTTCAGAATTGCTCAGGATGATTTCATCACCAGATGCACTTGTTGACCAGCTGGGGAGGCTGCTTGCACTGTAGTGGGAGTGAAACCAATGAATTTTGGGGGACTAATGAAAGAACACTTACTCCCGTAACAGCACATCTTCGAGAGAATCTCCTCCATTGGGACACACCTTTCAAACTGTAAGCCATCAGCATCAGGACTACTCAGAAATGTTTTCTAGCCGGGTGCTGCCCACAATGACATGCAATGTTGGCACCTATATAATTATGGATGGCCCCATGCTCCTCAGTTCCCCATCAGAGATAAGCCTCTTACCATCAGGAAGCAGTAGACCAGATCAGTGCCAGGCATACAAGGAGAGGCAAGGAACTGGAAATATAGTATACAGAAGGCACTTATGGACACCTATAAAACAAGGCAGTGGGCAAACCTGCCAGCTGATACCTCAGAAAGGGAGAAGGGACTTCCGGTGATGGCACCAGGCAATGTGGTAGTGGGAAGACAGAGCTCCAGAGACCTGACCATCTAAATAATGTTTTTCACCCACTAAAATCATGAAATGAACAAATCCAAAGAGACTGGAGGAGGTGATAATGGCTACTCACCAGAAACTGAAGGCATTGGCTGCCAAAAACAACAAGGCAAAGGCTGCATCCTCGTCTCCTCGCAGCCAAAGTTGCAACTGCTTGTCGACCAGCAGGCCCCACATGCCAGATGGCTCCAGAGACATTGAGTCAAATGGGGGAAGAGGAACAATTCACCATCACCTCTAGGTGCTTATATTCTGAGTTGAGGCACCTAGTGGACACCATGGACAGAATCTGAGCATAGGTGACAGACAATCGAGCAAAGCTGAAACAGCAAGAGACAAAAACACCACCTTGGAATCTTATGTGGCAGCCCTGGAGGAATCCTTCAACCTTCATAATGGGGCCATCCTACAGCTGCACGATTGGGAGCACCTACTCTGACAAAAGCTAGAGGATCTTGAAAATTGATCCCGGTGCACCAACCTGTGGATCCATGGTGTCCCGGAAAAAACTGAGAGCGGAAATATGGTTACTTTCACTGAAGGCTTTTTAAAAGAAATCCTAAACCTGGATCCAGACTTAACTCTAAATGTAATAAGAGCTCATCGGGCCCTGTCAGCTCCCCCCTCCGACCCGACAGCACGGCCCCTCTACATTATAGTGGCCTTCCTAGATTACCGCATCAAGGAACTGATACTTAAGAAAGCTTGAGAATGGAAGGAAGTTATATTTGGAAACAAGCATTTATTCTTTGAACAAGATTATGCAACACTCACTATGGACCAAAGGAAACAGTTGTTCCCCAGCCTAAAAGAACTGCAGGCCAAAGGCCTAAAAGCCAGAGCTGAGTATTCTGATAAATTAAGAATCACTTCAGATGTGTACTCTAAGCTGTTCTACTCCCTTCAAGATGCAAAGCCCTACCTGAAATCTTTGGGCATCTCATCTGCAAGGCTCGACTCAGCCATGCCACTTAAACGGTTACAGAAGAGGCGCTGGTGGTCATGGGGCCAAGGGAATTCTGCAATATGACCTACTGAAAACAACACATGGGAAAAGATGGTGCAGGGATCTCACAACAGACGTGCAGCACTCCAGACTCCTGCGACCAGCCCAAAGAGGAGCCAGGCCCAAGACCCAAGATCGGAAGCAGCTACGGGGGGGGGGTTCCTCCAGGAAATCCTTTGGCTGACCTCCGAGAGACACAAGTTTTTATTGCTTCATATCTCTCCACCTTGCTGGACTTCATAAGGTGTCTGGACATATGCTTAACAGTAATTAAGGAGGGCTTCCTTTCCTACTCCCTCATGGAGATTGCGGGGGGCACTCAGGACCAAACAGCAGTGGTCCTGCATTTTCATGTGATCAGTTATAATAACTACTACTCTTAGTCAGTTTAAATTTAAATAATTCAATGTGTGGGTGAAATGATTAATATTTTTAAATGGATGGTACCTGGCTGGCTAGGCCACTCCATGGGCTTGATCTGCACATGGGGGAGGGGGGTGCAGGAATGTCTCCAATGAAGTCATGACGCAGAGGTTCAAAAAACAAAACAAAAATCTGTATGTAAAGGGGTGGGGGGGGACTGTTGAGCAGATCAAGAAAGACTTGTTTTGAATGCCAAGTTTAGTGGATCTACAAGATTAACTGGAGGCAAATGGAGTTACATTGCGGTACCACTCTCCAAAGTAATATTGAAGGGGTTGGGAGGTGTCTCTGGGGGAGACAGAATCTTGTTGCCACTTGGCTGGTGAAGCGTGCACTTGCCTCAGCTGGGGAAAACTGATATCAGCAGAGGGTACTATGGCTCGTTTGACCATACAGCTTGCTGCCCATTTTGATCTTAAAGGCAGCAAGGTACAAGTGCCATTCATGGAAGCTTCAGAAGGGAAATGCTTCACAGGTTTATTTCCCATTTGGGATTTAAAGTTACAGTTTACACTACAAGTTGTGTTAAAGTTATGGTTGTTTTTTCTGTTACTAAAAAATGAAGGCATTCTTTCTCGAACAAGCAGAGTAAAACCCAGGTGGAGGAAAGAACATGGGGGAGGGGTTGGGAGGGAGACAAGATCTTTCAGAAAGAGATCTGAGCCACTGTCGTTAGTTCCATGGCAGACTTGAAAGTAATGACCTACAATTTCCGGGATATCAGTAGCCCCATTAAAAGAACTTGTTTGCTGCGGGAGATGGGTAGGGTGGAGACTATGGTTGCCATGCTGCAGGAAACCCATCTTCACCCACACGAACACAGAAAACTTAAAAAAAAACTGGGTGGGAGAGGTTTACGCCTCCTCCTGGACAGAGCATTCACACAGAAGGGGAACAGTTATTTTTGATCCGGAAGGAGGCCCCAATTAAGATTCAGGGAGTGGAGCTAGACCCAGGTGGGAGATACATCAGACTGCAAGGTACCTACAGAGACTTAAACTGTACCTTCCTAAATATCTACGCCCCAAACAGAGAGAAAGAATGCTGTTCAGTTTTGAAAAAATGTTGCTTGAAACAGTTGTAGAGCCTGAGGACCTGTATATTATTGGGAGGACTTTAACACAGTCATCTCAGGGACCCAGGACAGCAAGGGAGGGGGAACCAGGAAAGATGGAAGGGCAGGCGAGTTGATTCAGAGAATGGCCACAGAGCTGGGAATTATAGATATCTGGAGACATACACATGGAGACATTCAGGACCTCATCCATTATTCAGATAGACACAACAGTTATGCCCAATTAGATACGTTCTTCTTGGCCTCGGAATGGGCTTCCATGGTGATGGACTGTGAGATACTGCCACGCACCCTATCAGATCACTCCCCCACCTTATTGACCATGTCTATCTCCCTTTCTCTCAGAAGCTCTAACTGGAGACTCAATGTGGGACTCCTGAATGCACCAGAATTCAAAACCCTGATTAAGGACACTATAAAGACATACCTTCAGGAGAACCAAGAGGGGGTAACCTCTCATGCAGTTAGGTGGGACGCCTTGAGGGTGGTTTTGAGGGGGGTCATAATTAGATATGCCTCTCAACAGAAAAGGCTTAGAGAAAAAAAACAGAGGCACCTAGAGGATTCCATAGCTGACCTGTAATTTCAGCACAAAATCTCCCTCAACCCCCAAATGAGAGAAACTTTAAAACAGAAAATGAATGCGTTAACTACTCTGATGACTGCGAATATTGAGGGGAGTTACAGAAGAACACAACAATTGTACTATGAAGGGGGGCAGAGGGCAGGCCAATTATTGGCCTACACTTTCAGGCAACAACAAAGCAGCAGGGCAGTACTGCAGCTTAGAACCCCACAGGATCAGGGGCAGCCCTGAGGTGACCCAGGGAGGTGACAGATATCTTTGCATCATATTACCAGAACTTATATACCCAGGAGGGAATAGATAATTTTGATCAGAAGATGGAGACTTTTTTCGCTAAAGTCACCGTCCTGACTTTACAGACCTCAGAGGCCGATGGGCTCGAGGAGGCACTAAGGGCTCAGGAGATACAAGCCAAAATTTTAACTTTGGAAAATCTCCAAGCCTACACAGTCTGCCTGCTGAATTTTACAAAACATTTGCTGATCAGCTGGTCCCCTTACTGACACAGGTATACGAGGAAGTCCGGGGGTGGGGGTGACCCTATCCCAGAGTCCTGGAGATTGGCTCAAATCTCAGTTTTCCTAAAGGAAGACAAAGTCCTCAAAAACCCAGGCTCATACAGACCAATCTCTCTACTAAATGTTGATCTTAAGGTGTTCACGGGGATACTAGCAGATAGGTTACAGACAGTCATGCAAAAAGTGATACACCCGGACCAAACTGGATTTGTTAAGGAGCGGTACCTGTAAGATAATATTAGGAGAGTCTTAAACATTTTGGATCAGAAAAATAGCCATTTCAATGAATGCCAAAAAAGCATTTGATAGGGTAAATTGGTCATTCATGCTAAAAACCATGGATAAAATGAAATTTGGCCCCAAATTACTAAATACCATTAGATCCCTTTATGCCTCCCCACAAGCTCTGGTCAAAGTACATGGGATTAACTCAAGATATTTTGACCTCTCTAGGGGCACAAGGCAGGCTGCCCATTGTCTCCTCTCCTTTTTGCAATCTGCATAGAATCCTTAGCTACGCTGATCAGGCAGGATGAGGGACTGGAGGGTATCACTGAAGGTGGGGTGGAACAAAAGATCTCCCTATATGCAGACGATACCATCATTTTCCTCTCCAACCCACAAATAATAGTCCCACAGCTGATTAACCATCTCTCCAGCTTTGGCCAGCTCTCAGGTTACAAAATTAATTTTACTAAATCAGAAGCTTTGGTGGTGGCTGGCACAAAGCCCCCTGGTTTCGTGGCAAGCTTTCTCTTTATCTGGGCCCCTAGAGGGGAGATTCAGTATTCGGGAATACACCTAACAACTTAAAGAAACTCCACCAGATAAATTACAGCAGACTCTGGGACAGGGTGGCAGTGGGCCTGGCCAGATAGAATTTCCTACAACTCTCTTTAACAGGCAGGGTAAACATGTTAAAAATGAATGTCCTACCCAGATTCCTTTTCCTCTTTCAGTCCCTCCCAGTCCAGATCCCGCAGGCATTCTGGACCAAGATAAACATGGCCATATCAAGGTTCATTTGGAGTGGGAAATGCCCTCGCATTGCAAGAATGGTGCTGCAGCTCCCCAGAGAGCGGGGGGGGGGCTTACCCAGCCAGACTTTCAAAAGTACTACCTGGCGGCACAGCTCATGGCAGTTTGCACCTGGACCAAACAGAGATCCACCTCAGGGTGGCATGACATGGAAAGTGCAGGGGTGCCTGGACAGCCCTTCTTTACCCTGGCTCTGACCACTACACCCTCTGAAATAGTACACACTATTAGGAACAGATGGGCAATTCGTAGTTGGAAGATTCTTCAAAAAGTTTGAAGACTTACATTTACCCCCCTGGAACTGGGTCCTATGTCACTTATTAATATGAGGATAGCTTTACCCCACCGAGGCTGGACACAGCATATGCTAAATGGGAGAGAAGGGGATTACCAGATTTTCACAATTAACTGAAAACAGGCAGTGCATTACCTACAGCAGGGCGAAGGAGAAGTTCGGGTGGGACAATTCTGAAATCCTGAGATACATGCAAACCAGATACTTTATCAACTCCCCAGGGAACCTACAAAAACTCTTCAGGACCCCCTCAGAGTGGGAAGATTACATCTATTGGGTATTAAAGATAAAGAACCCCCAGAGATACATAGCAGGAATATATAACCTCCTACAAAAGACTCAGGGGGGCACGATATTGAATATAAAGGAAGCATGGGAACAAGAAGCAGGGATATTAATCCCAGATACTGAATGGGGAAGGAGATTGGTCAAGGGCTGGAAGGTCATGGCTAGCCCTTAATGGAGAGAATTTTATTGGAAGATCTTGATTAGGTACTTCAGAACCCCACTGATCACTAAGCACTACCAACCTTCTGGCTTGGATAGATGCTGGAGACTATGTGGGGCCCGTGGTACTCACTCACACATATTTTGGTAGTGCCCGGTGCTGACTCAATTCTGGACCACCATCCAAAAATTAACACAGGAAGTTACAGGGGTAGACATCCCTCTGGAACTAAACCAGTGGATTATAGGCTTCCTAGCCGCAACCAGGCTCAGCCCAGATTCCAAAAAATTGGTCTTGACTTGCATGACTGCAGCCCTAAAATGCATTACTTCTCACTGGTTTACAGTGTTGGTTCCTTCACAGGAGGAGTGGGAGTCTAGAATAAATAAAATACATGAAATGGAGTTGATAACTGCAAGGTTATGCTTGCAGCAAGACAAACATGTGGAGCGTTGGAGGGGCTGGGACAGTTGGCAAGCCAGAAAACAGTCCCAGTGCCTAACAGAAGCACAGAAGGTTAGCAGAGCTGAGTGCCCTTCATACCACATCCTCAGATAATAGTCCCTTGATCTTAATTCTGTCTATTCATTCATTTGCTCTAGATACCTCAGAACAGGTCCTCTGGGATGCATGGATCTCTGGCTCCAGACGCTGCCTTGGATCTCTCGAGGATTGGACTAGAAACCCAGCTGTCTGACACTCTCCCCCAGATGGAGCCTGCATGATCTTGGTTTGGTTTGTCTTACCCTACTCTCCCTTGGCCCTACTGGCCTTAACAGGTAACCTCTTTCCTTTTTGTTTCTCCTCCCTTGAAATAACCACAGTGGAAAAGAAGGTGGGAAAATCCTCTAGCTAGATAAGTCAGACTTGTTTACTTGTAGAATCCCTTTGGTTACATTGCATAATCCCTTTTCTTTTTCTTAAGGAGGAAGGTTATAGATTATGAGAGTTTGTACACACAGTATTGGATAATTGTATAACATGCACTATAGAAGGTTGAATGTTGTTATTTGGATAAGTCAACAATACAGAAAAAATTCAACAGTTGATGATAGCTCTGTATAAATAGAATTGTGGCCAAATGTTGCAGCCAAATATCTGTATTTATTGCATGTGACTATCTGATATGTTTTGAATAAAGCGGAGTTTAAAAAAAAAAAGAAAGGTGGGAGGAGGGCTGCTGAGCTGTAGCCCAATAAAGGAGATTCTCTCGAAGATCTACTGTTATGGTATGTAACTATTCTACCTCCACTGAGAATATCTCCTACTTTGGGCCACACCTTTGGAATGATTCCCAAGCAGTACACAAGGTACCCATTGAAAGTGGCTAAATCTGATGTGCAATCAGGACAAAAGACCTTGCAACAACGCAAGATCAAATCCAGCACATCTATGAAAGACGATGCCTAGACTGTAGTGATTAGTGAAAGTGTGCCCAGTGCTCTATATGGCAGCAGCACAAACAATATATCAGCTGCAGAAACATTCTGAAATCAAACAACGGAACTGGCCATGCAATTTGTAGAGTGGTCATGCACAGCACCAGGAATTGCTTACCGTACTTTCCATAACAAAATTCAATACAATTAGCCAGCCATTTGGAGAGGCACTGTTTAGCTGTGGGGTGCCGTCTTTCCCAGGGGCAGATGAAACAAAAAGCTGAGAGGACTTTCTGTAGTCTTTGGCGCAATCAAACTAAAAATGCAGTTCGCTATGTACACCAAGTGTAAGGAGCATGCCTCACTCTTGTTAGCATGCTCTGGATAATACACATGAAGTTGTATGGTCTGACTCGATGTAAAATCAGACACCACTTTTGTTGGAAAATGAGGATTGGTCCACAAAGACACGCTGTCCTTGTGAAAACTCAAGTAAGGAGGCTCATGCATTAGAGCCTGAAGCTCAGAAATCCAATGAGCAGAAGTCATGGTGACCAAAAACAGTATTTTCATGAAAGAAATGCATCCCACAGGTCACAGCAGACTCAAACAGACGCAGAGTTCATTTTTCAAGTATGATATTCAGTTCCCAAGTTGGAACTGGTTTACAAATTGGGGGACGCATATGCAGAATACCTTTCAAAAACATATAGGGCACATCTAGTTGTGCCACCTTGCTCCCATCAATAAGGGCATGGAATGCTGAAATGGAAACCAAGTGCACCTTAATGGATGAGTACTGGAGACCGGAATCAGATACAGATAAAAGGTAGTCCAGTACAGTATTGACAAGACACATAAATGGGTTCGCTGAACAGGAAGCACACTTTCCTCACATGAGAGGTGGTGTGTACTAATGGTGACACAAGCTAAGAGTGTGCAGAAGCGTCAGGTTGCAGTGTGTGCTCTCTGAGGAACTGTGGCCTAAACCCTAATGTCTGCATCTGATAGGGTTCTGTTTCTAAAGTGTTTTAGGAAGGAGCTGACACTGTTAGACACAGAAAGGGCTTAGAGGGACCCCAGTAGTGACTCAGGGGTGAACTAGGCAGATGGAGTACGGAAGCACGTGACCACCCAACATCCGCATTCCTAGGAATATAAATCTCACCCCAGTGTGAGCGGGCAACTTTCTTTACACTTTCCTCGCATGAGAGGAGATGTGTACTAACGGTGACACAACTAAGAGTGTGCAGAAGCATCAGATTGCAGTTTATGCTCTCTGAGGAACTGTAGTCTAAACGCTGATATCTGCACCTGATAGAGTTCTGTTTTTAAAGTGTTTTTTTAGGAAGGAGCTGACACTGTTAAACACAGAAAGAGCTTAGAGGGACCCAAGTAGTGACTCAGGGGTTAACTAGGCAGACAGAGCACGGAGGCATGTGACTTCCTGATGTCTGCATTCCTGGGAACATAAATCTCACCCCAGTGTGAGTGGGGTAAGCACGAGCAGTGCAAGCATGCAGTCACCGTGCGCAAAGACACGTGTTAAGACATGCGCTGCGTGTCAGCGCACGTCTGCGGTGTCTGCAGTGGAAGTGGAGAAGAGGACAGAGAGAACACCATAGCTAGTGAGGTAACAGTAATAGGGGAAATAAGGCAAGCAACATAGTAAGCTATAAGCAGCAGTGGGAATATCAAGATAGAGTCATTGAAACTGAATGCTCTGCTAGAAGTAAGAGTAGGACATAACAAGGATGCAAATGTGAAATTGGAAGGAGGAATACTGGGAATAAGATGTTTGTTGTGTAAAAAAGTCAGCACAGAGGTGGATAATGAAGTGCTGGTGTTTATATGTGATGAGTGTCATTTAATACAAGAACTGAAACATGAGCTGCTCGAAACAGAAATGAAGTTAGTTACAATGCAGCAAAACAAGCTATTGCACATGTCTGAGGAGCAACACCAGTATGAGACTGAGGAACAGGAGCCCATAGGCAAAGATAATAGAAAGAGAAGAATGGGAATGGAGGAGGGTGGAGACTGGGAAGTAAACCATAGGAAATGAAAACAAGCATTTGTCAATGCCAAAAGTTGTCGTGCTGGCATTGGCAGTGGCGGAGCTGGAGACACATAGCACTGTGATTTTGTTAATGTGTTCCAAAAGGTGATTTTGCACAGTGAGCACACCATTGTGTGCCACAGCTGCGGAAACGTGTTTTGGGCAGGCTGTGAAAAATGGCAGCTGGACTGTTGATAAGGAGGTGTGCACAAATACCAGTGGTGAAAATGTGGCATGAAAATATTGCAGATTGATGAAGTTACAAGGGTGCGTGGAAACTGCGCAATGCACGCTTGCAACACAGTCATTGTATGGACTTTCAGCACCAAATTTTCAACATAGGCATTTTAGAACCTCTACTCATGAATAGTGTCACCGTCATTTCCTCAAACTGTCCCAAAAACTGATTTCGCACAGTGACCATGCAAATCTGCGCCGGACATATGAAAACACATTTCAGCCAGCTGTACTGTTCATAAGGAGGCATGGAAAAATGCCAATGATGAACAGCTGGAGTGAAACTATTACAAATTCACAAAGTCATGAGCGTGCGTGCAAACTGTGCAACACATGTTCATAAAACACTAATTTTATTGACTTTCATCCCCAAATTTTCAACATAGGCATTTTTGGACATCTGCTAATGAACAGTGTCACTGCCATTTTCATAATGTGTCTCGAACACAGGCTTTCCACAGCGACCGTGCTATTGTGCGCCAGAACTGCAAAAACAGATTTTGGTCAGGATGTGAAAAATGACAGCTATACTGTTCATTAGGAGGTATAGAACAATGGCACTGTTGAAAATCTGGAGTGAAAATATTATAAGTTTGCGAACTTACGAGCGTGCATGCAAACTGTGCAACGCACTCCCATAACACAGTCATTTTATGGATTATTGTCACTAAATTTTCAACACAGGCATTTTAGGACCTCTGCTCATGAACAGTGTCATTGTCATTTTCGTAATGTGTCCTGAACAGTGATTTCGCACAGTGATCGTGCTATTCCGCTCCAGAAGTGCAAAAACACATTTCGGCCAGGTTGTGAAAAATGACACTATACGGTTCACAAGAAGGTGTGGTAAAATGCCAATGTTGAGAATCTGGCATGAAAATATTGCAAATTCACTAACTTATGAAGTGTGTAGCAACTCTAGCGCATGCTCGTAAAACAGTCATTTTTTTGGATTTTTCCCACCAAATTTGTAACATAGGCTTTTTGAGAGCCCCCCTCATGAACAGTGGCACTGTCATTTCATTACTCAGCCCCAAAAGGTGATTCCATGCAGTGATTGCAAAATCACCTTTTGGGACAGAATAATGCCATGACAGTGTAAGAATTCATGAAGAGGGGTCCCAAAAACCCCATGTTGAAAATTTGGAGCCAAAAGTCCCAAAAATACCTGAGATATGCAGCAAAGTTGAAAAAACCCTATTTATTCCATTATACAGCTTACCGGCATTTCCTCAGTTCACGGTCGGCTTTGAAGAGTGAGCGTGTTCCCCAGTCCACCAAAGGTCATCGCGCTGGACTCGGAAGTAAGTATGGGGTGAGGGGGTGTAGGAGGCAGGATGCACAGAGGTTGGGTGCGGGTGGGAGCAGGGACACTACGTGGGACTGTTTTCGTTTTACAGGTAAAAAAAACCAAAAAAATTGCGAGACAGTTTTTTTCTTTCAGGGGATTTGGCATGCTGTGATTGTCTCCCAGCATGCCACCTACATGTTTGGGGGAGTCTGTAGCTGATGGAGGATTGGGCACCCTCGTCATCACACAACATGGGGGGGTGAGTATGTTATGCCGATGGGGATTGGGCACCCCGTTGGCACACAAAGAAAGTTGGAGGGCTGAGCTGAGGGGGTTAGGCACCCCTCAGAATTTTACAAAAAGGGGGTTTCTTTATGCCCGGCCAGTGGGCTCCACATCAGCACACAAAGAAGTGGGAGGCGGGCCGAGAGTTGGGCACCCCCTCAGCATTTAACAATGGGGGGTGCTTTATGCTGAGAGGGAGTGGGCTCCCCCATCGGCACATACACAGGGGGACAGGGTAAACTGACAGGGGGATTGAGCACTCCCGAAGTCAGCAGTTTGGCAGCCAGTGTGCTGCCATGTTCACAATGTGGTGAGCACGTCCAGGGAAGATCCGCTGTGTCTGACGAGCTTTGCTCAGATTGCAGTGGACCTTTTCTTAGATGTGCTCACCACATTATGTATGCTTGGTGTGGCGCCAGCATGCAGGCTGATTGGGGAATGAGGGATGCACCTACTGGTGCGTGCTCTGCATTCACCCAATAGTGACCACACCTCCAAATCCCCACTGCCACAAGATGTTGGCTGCACAAGTGCACCAACATAAAAAGGGAGGAGAAGAACTATGGGTTTTAATTTAGACACAACAGTTTAGAACCCCTCCTTATGTTGCATGATGAGAATACTGGGGGTGAGCAATAGGGGACAGTAAATAGTACCAGGAATGGAGCTACTGTGAACACTAGAACTAATGTAGATAATAGTACCTCAGATAGTACTGCACAAGCATAAAATGGGGGAATTAATTTACTGGAAAGTACTATAAAGGCAAACTTAAACAGTCATAATTCAGGAGAAGAACTAGTTACAGTCCCGATGAATAATGAACAAAACGATATGGATAGTACAACCCCTAGTACCCAGATTGAAACAGGTAGCGAGCGCAGTGTAGTACAGCAGAACATAGGGGAAAAAACTATGTACCTGTTAGAAGACTCAATTGTGAAGTATACCGGCAGATATACCTCAAGAGGCTGTAAAGAAAATATCATGACGAGTTATTTTTCCAGAGCTAGAATAAGAGATATGCAGGGGATGCTAAAAGATATAGTAAAAGAGACAGACAGTACTGCTACTCTGATATTACACTTGGGAATAAATAACATCAAGGGACATGGGCAAGCAGAAATAAAAAAAGAGTTTAAAAACATTTGGGAGGAAGCAAAGAACCTTAAATGTACTGTACGCTTTTCAGAAATCTTACCAGTTCCAAGGGAAAGTAGATAAAATATAGGTAGGATCAAGGATATAAATAACTGGTTAAGACTATGGACACTGCAAGAAGGAATAGGGTGCATTACCCACTGGGAAAGTTTTGAAGATGACCTAACTTTGTATTGCCGAGATGGTCTACACCTGAGTAAAAAGGGCAGTAGGAAATTGGGAATGGCACTTTAGAAAGCTGTGAACAACTCATTAAACTAAAAAACAAGGGGTGAGGGGCTAATGCACCAGAAACAATTAAAACTTTTCATATTAAAGATAGTAAACCACGAAGGAACATAATATCCGATAAGAGTAAAGGTTTTAAAGTATGGTCATGTAATGCAAGAAACCTAAATCTCAGTAAGAAATCAGAGCTGGAGGTTATGATGTCAGCCAAAGATATTGATATTTGTATGGTGACAGAGAGATGGTGGGATCCAGAAGTGGAATGGAACAGGGAAATAGAAGGACACAGGTTGTTTGCCAAGGACAGAGTAGATAAAAAGGGTGGCAGTGTGGCCATATATATATATAAACAATTCAATTAATAACTTAATTTTTAAACCCAGGGATGACTTGGGCATTGAGTCATTATGGATAGTGATGAAGGGCAAGACAGAAAAATTATTTTTAGGACTTTATTACAGGGCCCCTAGTAATATTAGAGAGATGGATGCAAATATGGAAGCAGAGCTAGAACATATTGCAGCAGAAGGGGATATAGTTGTTACAGGTGATTTTAATTGTCCCGACATTAACTGGCTTAACCAAACAGCACAAAATGTGAATGCAAAACATTTTCTGAATATGATACATTCATAGGGACTGAAACAGTAAATTTATAAGCCAACTGGAGGTGAAAATGTGTTGAATCAAATAATAACAAACAGTGAAGAGATCATTGGTAAGATCAAAATAAGGGAAACCCTTAGCAATAGAGATCACAATATAGTGGAATTCATTATTATAAAACAGATGTCATTTATTAAAGGATATACAATTAGGAAAAACTATATGGAGACCAATTTCACAAAAACAAAAAGAGAGCTATCGAAATAGGATTGGAATAATATATTGGAAGGAACAAATGTTAAAGAGATGTGGGTTTTGTTTAAGAACAAACTTTGACAGGTAGAGGATAAATATATCTCAGATAAAAAAATGTACAACAGGAGGGGTAAGAGACCACCCTGGTGTATGAATAAAGTTCTTAAATTATGTGTAAAAAAGAAAAAGGCTTATGACAAACTGAAAAAATCAGGGACATTAGAAAATGAGGAAATATACAAAGCTTCAGTTAAAAAACTTAAAAGCACTATTAAAACAGAAAGAAATGAGGTAGAGTTTGGGTTGGCACACATGAAAGACAATGGCAAAGTTTTTTTTTAATTATATAAACAAATAATGTGGCAATAATAGTCATATAGGACCAATAACAACAAATGGAAGGGAAATATACAATGCGAATGAAATGGCAGAAATATTCAATACATACTTCAGGGTTTTAAATAATTGATTAGCAGTTTTTTCTTGGGACAATACTAACTGTACAGAAAGCATTTATGTAGGTTTTCTATAAGTGTTATGTTTGTTAAACACAGTGAGGTAAGTGCTATGTATTTTCACAATGTTTTAGAACCTTCGTGAGCAAAACACTAATTAATTTTTAGAGTTAAATAAAACCCTGTACTTTGGGTCAGTATTTGAATATAAAAATCAGAATTAATTGGAAGGGGCAAAGTTATTGAATTTTCATTAGAGATTAGCCCTAATGAAGTGAAGGAATTATTAAATAATCTAAAGGTTCATAAATCGGCAGGGCCTGATCAACTAAGCCCAAGGTATTGCAAGGAAATCAAACAGCAAACTGCACAGCCATTGGCTATGATATTCAATAATTCCTTTTGCACTGGGGAGGTGCCGGAGGACTGGAGGCTTGCAACTGTGGTACCCTTGTTTAAAAAGGGAAATAGGGCGCTGATATCAAATTATAGACCAGTAAACCTGACAGCTATATTGTGTAAAATAGCTGAGAGCTTCCTGAAAACCCAAATAGAAGAAAATCTATATACTTAGAGGTTTGTGGATAGTAAACAACATGGATTCAGGAAAAACAGAGGATGCACTATTAACCAGCTATGTTTTTACGAACATACTAACAAAGAATTGAATAAGCATTCTCCAATGGATGTCATATTCCTGGACTTTCAAAAAGCATTCAATAAAGTTCCTCATAGTAATGTAATAAAAAAAATGATGGCAGTTGAGCTAGACATTAAAACAGTGAGACGAACTAAGAAGTGGTTGGATGGGAGGAAACAGAGAGTACAAGTGCTGGGAAAATACTCAAAGCCCATTGATGTGACAAGTGGAGTGCCGCAGGGTTTGGTATTGGGTCCTGTGTTGTTTGCGCTTTACCTAAGTGACCTACATCATAATACAAGCAATATGGTAATAAACAGCTTAACCTGGTTCAAGGTCAGTTGGCATTCATGTGTATCCCCCTCCCCCGGGTCGTGCCTGAAAATAGGTAGGATTTGTCTAGTGCACTTACCCAGTCAACAAAAACGAAATAAAATAAATAAATAAAATGTGCTGATGACATTAAACTGGGAGGACTGGTAGGGACCCAAAAACAGCAGGTGGAAATGAGTAAAGATCTGGATATAATAGGAAAGTGGGCGTTAAGAAATAAGATGCCATTTAGTGTGGAGAAATGTACAGTTATGCATTTAGGCAAACAAAATGCAAGAAAGAAATATTTGTTGAATGGAATAGAATTAAAAAAAGGTTTCATATGAGAGGGGCTGTGGAATCACAATTGATAATAAGTTAGACTTTAAACATCACAGAACAAAAATTATACAAAAAACTAACTATATGATCAGGAACATTAAAATAAGTTTTATTAATAGATCTAAGGGGTGTTTGCTGTCATTGTATCGAATGTGTGTCAGGCCACACATGGATTATGGGTCACCTCTATGGAACCCCTACTTACAGGAGGAAACAGAGAGAGTGGAAAAGGTGCAGAAGAGATATACCAAAATGATAGGATCACTGTGAAAATACAACTACTAAGACAGATTACAAAAACTGAGATTATTCTAAGGAAAAGAATAGTAAAAGGTGATCTAATGACATTGTATAAGGTGGTTAAAGATCAGGAAATGATAGAGGAAATGGGTATCTGTATACAGGAAATACCAATGTATTTAAGGGGACATAGAAAACAAATAAAGGTGGAAACAGCAAAAAACAATAGCAGATGTTTCACATTTCTGAACAGAACAGACAAGGTGTGGAATATACTCCCAAGTTATATAGCAAATAGTAATTCTGTAACATGCTTTAAGAATGGAGTGGATAGGTGGTTGTTACAAAATAGGACAACGTAGACCCACTGATGTGGGGAACAGTAAAAATAGGCTGTATTGCCTTCTTCCATTCTAAACCCAGTATAAGAACCCAGTATATGGAGAAGCACCTCCATTTCAAAGATTATGTGTGTCTCATAGAAGGCTTTCTAGCTGCAAGCAAGACACCAGCCACCTGGGGGGGGGGACCCCAAAATGGGTAATGGTTATGTCTTCAGGAACCAGGCATGCAGATGCAGGGACCACAGGTCCAGATGGACCATGGACTCCTAAACTTGGGACAGCAGACCCTGGTAGAGGGGAGTTGAACAGGAAGCTCAACCACCAGATGCTGCAGAAGTAGAAACCAAATCTGTTGAGGCCAGAAGGAAGCCACTAGTATTACGGTGGCATGTCTGCATGCAGTTTGTGCAGGACCCTCTGAATGAAAGGGAATGGAGGAAAAGCATAAAGGAACCTCCCTTTCCAGCAGAGAGACAACACGTCTTGCTAAAA
The DNA here is from genome assembly GCA_016271365.2 of Neoceratodus forsteri. NCBI lineage: Eukaryota > Metazoa > Chordata > Ceratodontiformes > Ceratodontidae > Neoceratodus > Neoceratodus forsteri. The sequence continues at coordinate 26,081,091 of CM057453.1, forward strand.
AACTCCATGCCCTGGAGCGAGCAAGCAGAAAAGCAGCAGTTTTGCATTGTGTGGGGACGCAAATCTATCCAACTCTTGATTTCTTGCAAACAGGTCATTTATCATGGAGGTCAGCAGTTCCCATTTGTGCACCAGGAACTGAGACCTGCACAGTCTGTCTGCAAAGATGTTTTGGACACCTGGGAAAAACATGACTGATAGCTGAAAGTTGTGCAACATCACCCAGTACCGCAGTCTACTCACTTCCCTGCATAGTGGATAAGAGTGCGTGCCCACTTGCTTATGTAGTGCATGACATTGACATTGTCTGTCTGAATTAGCAAGGGACTGGGACTGAGATGCTTCAGGAAAGAACTGAGACCTAGTACAACAGCCCACATCTTTAGAACATTGATATAGAGATCTGAGTCTAGATTGGTCCTGGCCCCTTGGGTTTGAAAAGATCCAAGATGTGCACCACAGTCAGACCATAAAGCATCCATTGTAAGGATCTGCACAGGAGTCAGGGAAAAGAATGGAATACCCTGTAGCGGGTTTAGGTGGTCCATCCACCATACCAAAGTACAGCAGAAAGGGGATATAACGAGGACCATTTGTTCCAACTTGGCCGTCAGGTAATCCCATTGTAACCAAAGAGTCCAATATCATTTGCACTAGTGGAGATGGGCAAAGGGAATAGTAATGGCGGCAGCAGCCATTAGTCCCAGGAGATGTAACATCATCCGAGCAGACATGTAATGACTCCTATATATCAGCCGGGCCAGGGCAGCAGTCACCTCCACCCTGTCTGCAGGCAGGAAGGCACTGCCCACTGCCGTGTCCAGCACCGCACCAATATATTGGAGACACTGACAAGGAACTAGCATGGATTTTGTTACATTTACTATAATGTGCAGTTGTCTGAACAGTTGTCTCATTTTGGAAATGTGCACAGAATCGTTTCCCTGGAAAGGGCCTTCAGAAGTCAATCGTCCAGACACAGGAAAACTTAAAGCCCTTCCCTCTGTAGGGCCACTGCTACTACTGCTAAGCATTTGGTAAATACTCACAATGATGAGGATAAGTCAAAGGGCAAGACTCTAAACTGATAATGGCTGCCCTCCAGCACAAAGTAGAGAAGGAAGAACTGAGGGGGGATAGACAGCAACTTCAGAGCATGCCCCTTTTCCACTATTTCCAAGACCCACTTGTCTGTTGTGATCTCCCTCCACTTTGGCAGATGAAGGGAGATCCTGCCCTCCTACCATCACCCCTGGAGGTAGCAGTGGAGGAGAAGGAAATGGGGAGTCAGAAGTTACCAAGGCAGCAGGGGTGGTTCCTTGGCTGATATCTTTGGGTGCCTTCGCATGAGATCCAGGAAGGAGACAACTTAGGAGGAGACCACCACCATGGTTTTGTGCAGGGGGCTGCTGATGGGAGCCATGCCCATCATGGGCTGTAGGCATGCGAAATGAACCCCTACAACACCCCCTGGCAGGTTGAGGGTACAGAGAGTTGAGTGACTGTAAAGTCAACCTGGAGGATTGAAGGTCACATAGAGCATTGTCAACATCACTTCCAAACAGTCTGGAGCCTCTGAGAGAGGCATTCAGCACAGCCTGTTGTACATTAGTAGCAAATCCAGCTACCCTATGCCATGAATATCTCCAAAGACATGCCTGATGCAGCAGCCCTTGCAAAACCATCAGACGCATCACATGCAGAATGTAACAGATGCTGTCTAGTATCCACTCCAGCTGAGGCAACTTTTTTCAAGTCAGTCTTGGCAGGATCATCAGGCAGAGCCTGACTGGTAGACATAGCAGAGTTCCACAGGCTATTCTAACATGTAATCATGTTTGCCTGGTATAGGCCTAGGGATGTAGAGCCGTAAATTATTTTGCCCATAGCATCCAGCCTCCTGGATTATTTATCAGGAGGCAAAGTGCTCATGTGTCTAGGGGCTCTTGAGTGGCCATGAGCAGCCCTGATAACCACAGAATTAATTTCAGCCTAAGAAGCATAATAACGCTTTACAGACAGAGCAGGGTACTGGTTATCAGCCTTCCTAGGCACTGCAGGCAAGGTATTAGACCCATGCTAGGCAGCAATTTTAGCATCCTCTATACAGGAGAAACTACAATGGAGGGTGCAGCAGAAAACTCCCAAAATTCCATTAAATATTTCTTACTGTAGTCCTCCTCCTCAGCATCAAGCCCCATGAAATTTTGGATTTGCCTGTGTAAAGTATGAAAAGAGGGATCTTTGGAAGGAAACCTAGGCATATACACCACCAAAATCTCACTGTATGAGAAGAGGGTAGAACTAGAAAGCAAATCCCCCCTTACAGGGATCATTATCCCTTTCTTCATCTCCAAATCCTCCTCCATATTAACGAGATCAGGATTATATTACACTTCATTGTCCAGAATGACAATGGTTAATCAGGTAGAGGGGACAAAACCTTTTACAGGTACATAAGTGAAAAAAGAAAGACAAAGGGAGGGATAGTAAGACTGAAGGGGGAGGATGGGGGCCGCATGGAGGATGACAACAGTAAAGCTGACATATTGAACAGGTATTTCTGCTCAGTCTTTACTGAGGAAGAGGAGGGTAATGGGTCTGAAGAGAGTACAAGGGGTGAGAATGGTGCAGAAATGGACACAAGTCCCTTTACATGAGAAATGGTCCTGAAGGAACTGGAAGTAATAAAAGTTGATAAAGCAATGGGCCAGATGGGTGTACCCCAGGGTCTTTAAAGGACTAAGAGAGGTGGTGGCTGAACCTCTGGCTATCCTGTTTAGCCAATCACTGGAAACAGGGAGTACCCAAAGACTGGAGGATAGCAGATGTAGTCCCTTATACAAAAGTGGGAACAAAGAGGAGTGGAACTACAGACCAGTCAGCCTCCACCTCGGTAGTGGGGAAGATCATGGAAGCACTACTGAAGAGAGATTGGTGGAACATCTGGTTGTCAATGGACTACAGGACCCAAGGCAGCATGGTTTCACCAGGGGAGGTCATGTCAGACCAACTCATTGAATTTTTTGACTGGGTGACTAGGGAGGTGGATCAGGGAGGGCAGTGGACATGGCCTATCTGGACTTCAGCAAGGCCTTTGACACTGTGCCACATAGAAGACTATTACACAAACTGGGGAATATGGGTGTGGGCAGGACAGTAGTGTGGTGGGTAGGTAACTGGCTGGGCAGCAGGACACAGAGGGTGGTGGTAAATGGCTGTCACTCCACAGAGGAAAGAGTGACCAGTGGGGTACCACAGGGATCAGTGCTGGGACCTGTCCTATTCAACATCTTCATCAGTGACATTGCAGGACCTAGAAGGCAGAATTTCACTGTTCGCTGATGACATGAAGCTCTGTAACAGAGTAGACACACCAGAGGGTGTAGACAGAATGAGAAAGGACCTGCAGAAACGAAGAATGGTCAGGGTTTGGCAGTTGAAATTCAATGCAAAGAAGTGCAAGATAATGCATATGGGGCACAAAAACCCTAGCACAATATATCAGTTGGGGGTGAGGATATAGCATGCACCAAGCAGGAAAGGGATCTTGGGTTATCATCTCTGATGACCTCAAGGTGAGGTAACAGTGTGACAAGGCAGCAGGTAAAGCAAATAGGATGCTGGGATGCATAAGCAGGGCATCACCAGCAGGAAAGGGAGGTCATAATTCCACTATACAAGACACTAGTGAGGCCCCACCTGGAGTACAGTGTACAGTTCTGGAGACCTACTCACGTAAGGACATAGACAGGGTAGAGAAGGTTCAGAGGAGGGCAACAAAGATGGTGCATGGATTGCATCACAAGTCCTATGAGGACAGGTTGAAGGAACTGAACATGTACTCCCTGGAGGAGAGGAGGGAGAGAGGATATGATAGAGACATACAAGTATCTTACAGGGAGGAACAGGGTGCAGGAATACACTATTTTAAGCGAAAAGATGTTCCAGGACTAGAGGGCATGGGATGAAGTTGGAGGGAGGACAATTCAGAGGAAACGTGAAGAAGAATTTCTTCACAGAATGGGTGGTGGACAAGTGGAACACCCTGCCAGAGGAAGTGGTGGGGGCTGAAACTATCACGGGATTTAAGAATGCATGGGATAGACATAAAGGAATTCTGGAGGTCAGGGGTAAGGGGCAACAGACTTCTAGGAAAACATAAACTGAACTTACAAGCTCAAACTGGCAGACTGGGTGGGCCATAGGCCCTTATCTGCCAACACTGTCTATGTATCTATGTAATCAACAGAGACAGAGATGATGGCTGCAATGGCGGAATGAAAGGTATGCTTCTGGATCTTGACAACAACAATGATGCTGATGAGGGAGGCCTAGTCGATAGGATAGCTGTTATTAGTGGCAGGAGTGACAGCAACAAGCATCTAAACAGTTCAGAGAATGATGTCAGCACAACCTGGGAGTCAACAGCACCCAGTAAAGGGGCCAGGGACAACCAACATTGAGGGGGTGGATCTTGATGGTGGGGCTTCATACCATCTGTAGTAGGTATGGTAGTGCCAGAGCCAGAACTTGACTTGGTGTTTCATCAATGACTGGGGGGGGACTGTAGTTCTCCCTGCTGGAGCGGACAATGATGATAACTTACCCTCCTTCAATGAAGACCTCGACCTCACCAGCAAAACAGGAGCTTTATCCCTGTGGTGATGGCTGGAAAGAGGAGGATTTCAATAATGACTTTTTCTTGTCTTTGTCCTTTGTCTTCATCGACCATGGCAGTAACAGCATCACTGAATGCCTTCGAGTTCCTTTCCTATAAATGGTTAAGCAAGAGGCAGAAGCAGGCATGGAGCCCATGGTGCTGGTGGCAGCTTTCATGGCATTGATAATAATGAAGGTTTCTAGTGCCTTCTTTCGGCATCTCCTTGTAGCCTGGTTTAATCCATGGCAGATTGTGTAGGCCCTGACAATGTGGGACAGGCCCAAACACCAAATACAAGCTGTGTGAGCATTGTCCTTGAAGTTCCTGTAGCCGCAAGTACAAATCCTAAATAAAGTTTTTTTTTTTTATATTTCTTTATTAGTTTTTTTCTTTACAGGAAGGAGGAGCCCATACAATGTATTTTCATCTTTAACAGATATAATACATTTCCCTAAAGACTCTAGGTGGTATACTACTGTACTCCAAAGTGCCTCCAATATACAGGTTTTGTTATTAGTTCACCGAGGGTGAGTCTACCTGACATAATTTTAATATCTAAATCTAGTTTACATCATGGGATAAGATCTGTTCTATGGTCTACTATAACCCACATCCATCACCTGGACCAGAAGGTAATACATTTCTGGACTCTAAGGTTAATACCAGCTGTTAACATCTCCATTTTATATATTTGGTATGTTATATCTTCCCATTCCTGGAGCATTGGAGAGACCTTCTGCAGCCACTTTCTTGTGACTGCCTTGTTGGCTGCCAGAACAAGAATAGCTAGCAAAAATTTAGAGTTATCTCCCCTAAACTCTTGGGGGTTATCTAATAGAAGTATCCGTTCAGGTTTTAAATTCTGTATTTCTGGAAATATCTTTCTTAAGGCATTCTCTATCTCTTTCCAATATTGGAATAAAACTTCACACTCCGAAAAGATGTGTGTATGTGTTGCCAGTGGCTCGACACAGGCTCTCCAACACTCCGATCCAGATTCCCCACCAAATTTCCCAGTGATCTGTGGGGTTCTAAAAAATCTAATCACACATTTCCAACCAAACTCTCTCCATGACCATGATCTAGTAGCCATATGTAGTATCAAGTATATTGATTACCATTCTGCATCTTGTCTTAATAAACCCATCTCTTGCTCCCATTTTTTTTGCCAAGTTCTTGTCCCTTTGTCCTTATTATACATTAAGGCTTGATAAATATATGATATTATATGTTCTGGGATACCCATCTCTTTAATTTTGATTAAGATTTTGGATAAAGAATTTATCTTTTCGGGGTCCCAGCTTAGCCCTACCAGTTCTCTACAATGATTTCTTATTTGTAAGAATCTAAAGAAATCACTTCTTTTCAGACCAAAGAGTCTCTCTATATCTATAAACTGAAGAAAGGTCCCTCCTCTATAGTACTGGAAAAAGGTCACAAGGCCTCAATCCATCCATCTCTTGAATGTATTATCTAGACTTGCTGGGATAAACCTAGAGTCATCTGTAATTTTTAGAAAAAGCTGTGCAGTTTTGTCCTTTGTATTTAGAATTATTTTCCTCCAGATTATGATTAGTTGTCTTGTATATTGGGATTTAATATCCTTCTCTAATATAGATCTGGATAAGGTCAGGGTAAATAAATATTTCTCTGTCCCATCCCTCAAATCCCCCATCTCTATTTCCTTCCAAAAGGGATTCGAATTTCTGTCTACCCACTGTAGGATATGTGCAATCATTGCTGCTTGAGCATATTTTTCTAGGTTTGGGAGTGCAAGTCCCCCATTTTGTTTTGGGAGTTGAAGTATTTCCAATTTTATTCTAGGTCTTTTCTTTCGCCAAATGAATTCTGAAATCATCTTGTTCCATTGCTTAAAGTATTTTTTGGTTGGATAGATTGGTAAGGACTGAAAAAGATAAAGTAGCCTCAGGAGGACATTCATCCTAATGGTACCTATTCTTTGGATCAAAGAGATAGGTAAAAGCATCCATCTCTTCAGGTCATCTTGTATCTCCTTTGTCAGTAGTCTATAATTAATGTCATATAATTTTGATTTTGAAGTGTCTTTGTGTATAATTATACCTAGGTATCTGAGGTCTGTGGTTGTCCAGTTTAGGGGGAACCTTTGCTGTAATTCAGTGCTGGGATGGAAATTTATGGTCAGGACCTCGGTATAGCTGGTGTTTAATTTATATCCCGAAAGGTTTTCAATCTCCTGTAGGACCGTAAATAAATTTGGCAGAGTAGTCTCTGGATTTGTAAAATAGATTAACAAATCATCAGTAAAAAAAGCCAATTTGTGATTCTTTTCTTGTAATCGTATTCCTGTGATTGCAGGATTTTCCCAAATTGCTTGTGCTAGGGGTTCGGCATATAGGGAAAACAGAAGAGGAGATGGGGGCAGCCCTGTCTAGTGCCTCAGGTCAATGAAAAAAATGATGAAAAAGACTCATTTACTTTAATCATAGCTCGGGGTGAAGAATAAAGCTGGTTTATAACTCTTAGGAAGGCTTTAGGGAAATTGAATTTTTCTAAGGTGTACTTCAAGAATTTCCAGGAAACTTGATCGAAAGCCTTTTGGGCATCCACGCTTAGTATTAGTGTAGGGGTATGATCTTTTTGTACTTTTTCTAAGAGATATACTGTACATTTGATATTATCTGTCGTTTGGCATTTAACTATAAATCCGGATTGTTCTTTTCTAATTAACTCAGGGAGAAGGTTTTCCATTCTTTTTGCTAAGATTGCCGCAAAGTATTTATTAGTAGTATTTATATTTTTATAGGACTGAAATAGGGCGATATGATTCGCAGTTAGAGGGGTCCTTCTTTGGTTTTAAAATTGCTGATATATTAGCATAATTCCAACTATCTGGGGGAGGAGAGGACTCCTCTTGTATTCTATTAAAAAGTTGTGTGAGAAGGTGAAGCAACTCAGATTTAAAAGTTTAATAAAATTCTACTGTGAATCAATCAGGGCCTGTACTTTTGTTCAGTTTGGAGTTACGTATAACAAGATCAATTTCTTGGGGGGGGGGAATCGTCTGATCACCCTATTTTGTTGTTCTTTGGACATTTGGGAGAGGCTAATGCGATTAATAAAATGCTTTATATTTTCCTTCTTCAGGTTCTCCAGGTTGATTGTACAGTGTAGAATAAAAATCCCTAAATCATTCTAATATATCCTTTGTTTTATATAGAAACTGATGTTGATAGGGGGTGTTTGATTTTCGTTATAGTTGACATAGCTTGAAGTTTCTTTAGTCTATAAGCTAATATTTTGGTTGCTCTACTTCCACCCTCATAATATTTTTGCTTGATATACATCAAGGCTTGTTCTGTTTTTTGATTTAATATATCTTGAAGTTGCTTCTTTATTTTGTTAATCTGTGAAATCAGTGTATTGTCCCCAGATGAATGTAGTTGCTGTATCCTCCCTAGTTCCCTCTCTAGATCCTGTTGTTTCTGTTTTCTTTGTTTGTTTTTGCATGATGCATAGGAAATAATCTCCCCCCTCATAACTGATTTTAATGTATCCCATAGAAGTCCCTCTGATATCTCCGGTGATGAATTTTCTTGTATTATGTGGGGTATCCAAGCCTTAATTTTGTCTTTAAATTTTGTATCTTTCAGTAGCACATTATTGAATCTCCATTGTCTCTGTATAAATTCCTGTCCCATGTCTAGCGCTATCAGAATTGGTGCATGATCAAAAATACAGATGGGGTTAATTTCTATTCTGTGGATCTTTTCTAAGAATTCACTGGCTAACAGAAAATAACCTATACGAGAATAGGTGTTATGAACACCTGAATAGTAGGTATGCTTTCTTGAAGTAGGATGGCTATGCTTCCAAGTGTCTATCAATGATAAATCCCTAATCAATCTCTTAGCATGCTTTTGTCCTTTAGTAGCTCAAGTAAGTTTGGGGTTTGAACTGTCCTTTGCAGGATCAAAGATCATATTTAAATCCCCCCCCCCAATTAGGAACAAGCCTTGTTTAAAATCTATTATTTTATCTAATAAAAATTGGTATATTTTACTATTAGATCCTGGAGGTACATAAAGGTTCGCCACCGTAAGCAGTTGGCCCTCCCATACTCCCCTAATCATTGCTAGTCTCCCCTCCCCATCATGATATGATTCCTGAACCTGTAAAGTGGATGATTTAGGTATTAGTATTGCTACCCCCCTCTTATGTCCCCTCGCATATGAACTGACAATCACCTGGCACATCCCTCGTCCAAGTAGTTTCTGATGTTCACTAATAGAGAGATGGGTTTCCTGTAATAGAATAAATTGGGGATGTTCTCTTTGTAAATGTGAAATGACCTTGGTCCTTGGGCTACTCTGGCCATTAACATTTTGAGAGATCACCCTGAGGATTTTTTTATTCTGTGTCATTTATATTGTATTTTCTCTCCCTCCCCCTCACCTTTTCTTCCCACCTCTTTTCTGTTATTTGTAACATCCATTTCCCTTGTCAGCTCATCAAAGGGCATCCTTTCTATCAAACCATCTCTTAATTCTTCTTTTAATCTAATGAACTTCCGGGCTCCCCCTTCCTTGTTATAACCCCTTCCCCTTGAAATAACCAGCTCCAACAGGCAACTATGTACATGTGTACTTCTAGACTCAGAGATACCTCTGATTTGGAATAAATATTTAGTTGAGTTAGGGCTTCTTGTCAATCTATATAGAGCTGCCCTCGGGAGGGGGGAATAACCCCCAAAATGGAAATTAAAACTACCTCCTTTCTCCCAGGAATCCTCTACTTGAGTCACCCCTAGCTGGGGTTGTAGAACAAGATAACCAAAAAAATTAAATAAAATATCCATATACAAAAAAAGCAAAATAAAATATATAAAGGTGCCTAACATAAGCATTCTCCACCTTTAGGAGCTCCTATACTCTCCCGATAGATATTTATATCCATCTATGTTTTGGCCATTGTACATGGACCTTTAAAAATTATTGTATGATATCTTTCCGTCTTCATTATACAAATGCAATTTTATACAGTGTCCTTCTCTCCAATGTCATTTCTTCTTTAGTTTAGTTTCTGAGCCCCAGACTTATTTTGATGAAATCTTTCAAATATCTCAGTATCAGTCTCAACCAAAGTCAGAAAGCCCAGGAATAATATTGTGTCATTATTTACATGACTTGAGTACACAAGCTCATAACAAAGAAAACATTTTTGACCCTTGATCTTCTTTGTAGCATGGTATTATTTCTTCTCTATGTCTCTCCCCTCTGGTCTGTTTCCTCTGTCTTTTGGTCTCTACTGAGTCTCTCACAGACCATTCTCTCTAGGAGAGGGACTTTAGTTAGAGAGCACCCATCCCCCCCCGAGTAGGAAGGAGAGCTCCCCTGATCAACCCCGGAGCAACCCCTCCGAGAAACCCTCCCAAATTAAACCTACAGTCTCTCAGAAACTCATATCACCTCTTCTCCCCATTTATTGTGGGAATTCCCAAGCCGTCTCTCCATTTTTATATGCACCTTTCATTTTCTCTTCCTCCATGAGCACACTCTGCAAATGTGTCCAAGCCCATATTAGTCATTTTTATAGTGTTCAATATTTAGGATATAGAGAGAATAAGCTGACTCCTCAGCTCTTCCACCACATCTATTAAGCTCTGCTTGAATTAACATCATCTCGCTAAGTGCCCCATCTAGTGGTGCCACGGAAGATCAACGGCAAAGAGCCCCACATTGATCCAATCCTTCCTTAGTAGGGATATATTAGGAATAAGAGGTAAGACTCCCCCGGTTTCCAATTAGAGGGATCACCCTGGATAGGTCACCCCAGGTAGACCCCAGAACTCTCCCCTCACTCCGAGATCAGGGGGAAGAGAAAGGACGCCCCCCTCCCTCTGTCCCCTCTCCTATATCTTTTTATCTGTTCCCCTCTCCCCTCCTCAGTGCAAAGGGAGAAAAAATTAATTATGTCCCATTTTAGCTTATTCAGTTAGACATTTGGAGATGTGTCCCTTTGTTCAGAAGTGAACTGTCCCAAAAGGTTTTTTAATTTCCTCAAGGGTCTCTTGTTGTAAATTCTTCCCTGTTCTCTGGTTCTTGCTGGTCTCAGATTCCCCACCCTGTCTCTGGCCTGGTAATTTTGTTGGTAATTCAAAACCTCACTTTCTCAGACCTTCCACCACCATCTGAATTGACTCGTATACTTTTTGCCCATTCGAATACTGAATAATTAATTTCGCTGGATATGGTGTACGAAATTTTAATTTTAGATGTCGGAGAATCGGAAAAAGAGGGATATATTCTCTTCTTCATTGCATAGTAGCTACAGCGTAGTCGATGTCAAAAAAGATCCTCTTGTTTTCAAAAAATACCTTTCTCACAGACCAGGCTTTCTGCAATATTATCTCTTTTGTATAATAACTCTGAAATTGAATTACTGTCAAGCGGGGTCTGATCTCTGCCCTAGATGGCTTGGGGCCTAAGGCTCAATGTGCCCTTTCTATTTTGAGATTCAGTCGTGTGCCCAATGATAGTGTTGATTTTATAACATTCTCAATAAAACCTCTCATATCTTTTTCCTCACTGTCTTCCGGTATCCCGTTAATTCTTATGTTTTTCCATCTTTGGCGATTCTCACCATCCCCCTGCCTCTCCCCCAGGGCTTTAGTGTACTGAAGAAGCTGGGATGAAGTGGACTGAGTCTGAGAGATTTCTAATGCTTGATCGGTACTTTTTTGTTTGAGCGAGGAGACTTGTGTCTGAAGGGTTGAGACTTCTGCTCTAAGGAGATTATGATCTGCACGAAACTCTTGAAAGTCCCTTTTTATCTCCTGGAGGTCTGTAATAATCCTGTCTAGTTTATCATTTAGGATTGAATATTTAGCCAGTTGTCTTTTGCTTAATGCTTTCTTCTTTTTAACCGCCAAGGTCACCGCTTGGGATAGGGTTGAGGCCTCTGATTCAGAATATTCGGGATCTGAAGGGATCTCTTCCATTGTCAAAGCAGTGAAATGGTTTGGGGAAGTCCTTATCTTGCTTGAAGCCATCTGTAAGTATTTCTCCATATAATTTACTCGCTTTATGGCCAATTGTTGGAGTTAGAAAAGAGAGTCAAGACGGAGCTCCGATCTCACATCGCCATTAGGTGGAGAGCTGCATTGGAAGTCTAAATAAAGGTTCTTTTGATGGTGGCATAAAAGGACACCATTTGCAAGTTAAAATAAAGTCTGCAGGTCTGATGAGCGACCAACAGCAGGATAAAGAACTGAGGAGCAATGTAGCCACCCACTATTATATAGGCACCAGTGCTGCACGCCATTGTAGGCAGCCATGGGCTAGCAAAAGTTTCCAAGCTGTCCTGACACCAACAACTTACAGTTCAAAAGGTGTGGTCCAGTGGAGGAGATATCCTTGATGAAGATTCAGGGTTTCTTTGGTTGTATGTTACCAGCAGCTCTTGTCTTCACAGCCCCATGATTATGGCTTCCAGTCCCTGGTCTAACATGACCTACTCTAGTCTCCAGCACCTCCACTTGCAGAACCTTTAATTGGTGGAACTGGCATAGTGGAACATTTATTTGCTCCTTCTTCACCCTGCATCCCTTTCTCCTCCTGTTCTTCTCTTCGTGTTTTCTACATGAATCAACAGCACTCACACAACAGATGGTGACACAGTGTAGCTTCCAGATGCTAACAGTGATGAATTACAATAGTCATTGACAGCTCTTAAATGCCCACATGACATGCATGTCATGTACACAGCACACAGACAAGCCGCAATATTGTATGACTCATGAGGTGATACGGTTCAGTGACACCACCAGGCCAACCTCCAAAACTGACAGACCACATCCCACCCCACTACACTAAAACACCCTGTGTATTACACAGCAGTCTGCTTTACCTTTCACTTACTGGCCATAGGCACTCACATACAGGCAGAAAATAAAAATATGGATTCTTGTGCCCTGCTGCACTTCCAATATCCATTAAAAATATCAAATAAAACCTTCAAAATCCCTTCCCCCACCCAATCAAAGTCACTCTTTTCACATAAAAGCAGCTCTCTTCATGCCACAGGTCCTTTTACTGTGAAAGAGAGCTGGAAATGGCACTGAGATATGAGCAGTGCGAGGAGTTCTCGTTCTCTAGTATTGCTAATTGGTTGCAGCAGGCTTGTGGTTATGGCTTGCCAACAGCGTGGGCATGCTCAGTGTGTTTTCTCTGTAAAAAGTGCTGTGTCATGACAGCAAAGTGCTGAACTGCCAAAGGGAAAATGAAAACTGATTGCCACAGAGAGAATGAGGTTTAGCATAACTGAATTTGTATTTTGTGTTAGTGAATCAAATTAATCCCCAAATTTGTGCAGATGGAGGAATAAGAGTTAGAGCCCAGATTTGTTTTGAAGAGAGAATGAGCCAAATGTAAGTGATTCAGTCTTTAGCCATTTAGTTAAAAAACAGCCTGTTTAAAATCTTTGCACAGAGATTTGTGTTCAAAAACTAAACAGCACAAATATGCATTCATAGGGCTTTGGTACCTTGGAGCAATGGCTGCCTTCTTTCAGCTCTAGTAGGGGGTTGCCTTGGGTAGTTCCAGAATCAGGAAAGTGGTAATACACTTTTTTCAAGTTGCTGATCAGGCTTGTCTTGACAGAAGGTCTAACCATCAGAAGCCTTGGGTGATTACTGCCTTTAGGGCAGGTGAAGACAAATCCCCCCATGTGGTGTACAGGATGTGAGACATCAGAGATCAGCAAGGGCCATATCCCTTGCCACCCAGAAGTACACTGGGTCCATAGCACCTTTAGCGCAGCTTGCATCTGCACCACCCAGAAGGCAATGAGTACTGGGTCAGTAATACGCCATTTGTATATATTATCTAGTCAAGTTAGATAAAAATCTGGGCATTCCTGCATGACTTTAGAACATGGCCCACAGAGTGTCTATAAAGCCAGGGGCAACATAAATCATTTGGTGGGTTGACTGCAATAAGAATATGATTTGGGTTCCCCAATGCCAGTCTTTAATGGAACTACACCAAGGTCCACCATCAGGCCTGCAACAATCAGCTGTGTGCATGCATATAGAATGGGAGCTCCCAAGGACTGTGGGGTAACTGGTGCACCAGTGGGATATAATGCAGAGACTGTGGGTACTCAGCAGAGTGTCGTGGAATTTTGCAGGGGAAGTACTTCACTGTGTTGTTTTGCCTTGGGTTTCACCAATTTTTCTCTATCCAGAACCTGTTCCTGTCCTCCAATAAATATCCCTTTGTTTTTTCTTATTGTGTTTACAGCGTTCTACTGTTATTGGGGTTTGCTCATTTCCCCTCCCCCCAGCCACCCGTTCAGTACCCCTTTTTCTTCCACACTCTCCTTGTTCTGTTATTGTTAGAGTATAGTTCAAATCCTAATATAGATGTTACTGTATTAATTGTGTTTCTTTTAGTGGCACTGGAAGCTTAAAGGAGGAATTTGTGGAAGTTCAAGTAGTGCTACAATGTTGAGAGCTGCTGAGCATTTTTAACACGTTTGCACTTTATGTATTTATGTAGTTGATGTACCAATGCACTGTTTGCGATATGCACATTGTTGGTTACACACTGCCAGTCACACTTTAGGATGTCAAGCAAGGTAAGCAAGTTAAGTTATTGCAAAAAGGGCCTCCTAGCAGGCTATAAAAGCAGCTAGTTGGCAACTGGCAGCACCTGCAAGAAGCGTGGAGGTGACCACGTGAAACATTTGGTTCACCTGACATGACTCACTTAGCACATCTGTCCTGTTTGGATTGCAGCAGTACTGTCTGCAATACAGATTTGCCTTTTTATATTTCCCTGTGTTAGTGGGATCCTTCAGATGAGCACTTGGAAGCAAGCTGTCTGACAAACTATAGAGGACCTATCAGATCAGAGGGTGAGTGCTGGTTTCCTTGCTTGTGTGTGTTGGTAATGTCCTCCTCCAAATATATGTTTCTCAGTGTTTTTGCCCTAACGGTATTACTGCATTCCGGGCACTGACCACACAGGAAGGAACCTTTTATATTCTGTGAAGCCAAATCAAAAAAAGTATTTTTTGTGTCTGGGGTTTTAAGTTAAGCACTAGTCAATCTGTCTTAGGTTTCAACTTTTTTGGCACAACCAGAGTGTTTTTTTTAAAAGTCTCTGCTCTGGTCTGCTTGAAGTGGTGGTAAGGATGTCCCATTGTTTGTATATTATTGTTTTTAAGTCCCCAAATGCAAGACAAAAGGTTGTAGAAGTTATGGTACTCTTATCTTTTTCTCAGTCTGATTTTAAAGAGTTCTTATCTCGTTGACTGTTCAGCTTTTGTTGTACAGTTTCTAAAATTGCTTGTCTATATCTTCTAAGAATCTACTTGTTAGGATCTTTGCTGACTCTGTATAATCTGTACCCCTAGTGCAATTTCTCTTAGCTCTAATGTACTGCCCATATGGTATGTCGTTAATTTCTTTGGATGAAAACTGTCTGTATATAAAACAATACTTCTATCTATAGGTTTCCTGTAGAGTTCTGCACCTAATCTATTCCCATACTTGAAAATTAAAATATCCAAAAAGGGGACAGATTGTGTGTCCGTTGTCAGAGTGAAGGGTATGCTGGTTAAGCAGTTGTTGAGGTAGTAGTGGAAGTCTGCAAGTTCCTCTGGGGTGCCTTTCCATAGCAGGAACACATTGTCTATCAATACAAGAGAGTGATGTTTTGTGTTTAAGGATATGGGCTAGTTTCCGATATGTATCTGTTCTCAAATTAGGTCATAAATAGGTTGATGTATAAAGGAGCTATGCTGGTCCCCATAGTCATCCCTCTTAGCTGTAAATAATAATCTTTTTTTGAAACGCAAATTATTTTTAGTTACAATAGAACTAGTTCAGCTAGATCTACTAAAAACCCATTAGGATGAAGTTCCTTCTCTGACCTTTCTATAAATGCTGTTTCCAAAGCAGCTACTCCCCGTTCATTCATAATACCAGTATACAAATCCTTCACATTGAAAGACATTGAGGCACTGGAAGTAATGACTGAGCAGATATAAAACCACTTGATCCAAATAAATAAATTTTGCTTAAGATATCACTAATATATCTTTCAAAAAAGTGTATCAAAGTAATAACTACAAAGCACTTTTTGATAAAAGGTAAATAAATACAAGCACTAAAAATGATTAAAATGGTATGGATACTAAAATATATATATTTTTTTAAACCTCCCCAACCAGGCAAATGGCAAACATAGAAATTGTAGGCAGATAAGGACTGCTAGGCCCATCCAGTCTGCCTGTAAGCCTCATACTTGCATGCAACCTCTGACCCTATGTGGTCAATTGCTTTTTCATCTCTCACTCCTACCCCAAGGTTCCCTTGTACCTGTCCCAGGCATGTTTAAATCCCTCCACTGTGCACCTCCCCCCATCCTGTAGCTCTCCCAGGGTTCCAAACAATGCCTGATATCTTGCTGGTGCAGTCTCTACAGATATACCACTGACAACGCATTTGCCAATGATTTGTATTAAAACAATAATTTAACAGATGAGAGTTTTGATGCCAGTGTGTTACATACAGTACATAAATTCAATTAAGTAAATTAAATGAAGCTTGACTAAGGAAATTACCTAATATAAGAATACATATTAAAAGAGTATGAAAGCAATTAAGCAATTAGTCAGAATTCATTGCCATATACTTATGCAAGTAATTATTATTATTTACACAGAAGCATTTAAGAATTGATACTTAAGGCAATCACAGGTTCATGACTTCCTGTGTCAGATATGGTCATACTTTTAACGTGCATGACAACTGTCTAAACAACTTGACCAACTGTATAAAAAGCATAAATAAATATAATTTTATAACTGTAAACTCTGCAGCCTTCAAGAAGCTGGGTATGGCCCAGTGAAACATCAGCTTAAAGTAGGTCTGGTCAACATGTACCTCAAACAAACATAAAGAAATATTTACAGTATATGCTTGATAGAGTATTTCCTACCATTGTATGGACTAGAATGGGACTATTGTAGGAAGACTACTCCTCACATGTGTTTTTTATTTCATAGCTCAAGAAGTTAGAAGGGTAGTCCTTGTGACAATCTAGGCAGACTCTGATGTATTTAAAGGAGGAAGCATCCTCAAGTGTAGCACCATCAAGGGTATGGAAGGAGGGTAAGTGGGAGAGACTAGCTAGTCTCTGTCTCATGCCAAAAGTCACAGAGACCATTCTTTTGGCCTTGGAGGACAGCTGATTAGCCTGAAACCAGTGCTGGATATTAGAAAAGTCAAGTTGGAGCAAAGCCGTGAGGTAGGAGGCAGAGGATTGAGAAGCTTAGAGGACCATGTCCTCTACATACATGTGAATGGATGCAGGGGAACAAGCAGAGGGGAGGTTGTTTAAGAATATGGAGACTAGAACAGAGCCAAGGATGGTTCCTTGGAGGACACCAGAGCAGATAGGCAGAGGAGGGGATAAGGCACCACCAGTATGGACAGCTTGAGACCTGCTCTGAAGGTAGGAGCCAAACCACTCAACTGAGAGAGCAGAGAGCCTCATTGCCTTAACTTTGTTCAGAAGTATAATGTGCATGACAGTGTGAAAGGTTTTGGCCAGTTCAACAATAATAGCAGTGGTGACCAAGCCCTGATCCACACCAGATAGGACTGAGTTAGTGAGTCACAGGAGGGAGTTAGAGGTGAAGTCGGGCTCCCTAAAACTAGACTGGAAGGGGGCGAAGAAAGAGGAAGAATCAAGGAAAGGGGAGATCTGGGAGAGAGCAAGGTGGTCCTGGAGTTTAGCCAGAGAAGGGAGGAGGGAGATAGGGCAGTAGTTACCAGGGCAGGAAGGGTCACCCTCTTTGGAAAGGGGGATGACTGTAGCCTAATTCCATGTGTCAGGGACTGAGGAAAGCAAGAAGGAGAGGTTTGGAAGGAAGATATCAGGGAGAGCAATGACAGGAGAGGGAGTGACAGAGGTTTGGCGTCAAGACCATCACAGCTCCCACCTTTGTGAGGGTTTAAACCCATGAGGACTGTGAGGGAAGCAGAGGGAGTGCTGTGGGACAGTAAGGGTAAGGAGGGTGATGGAGGGGGGTTGAGGAAGGATGGTAAAGAGGAAGGGGTGGAGGAGGAGGAAAGGAGGGAAAGGGCACAAGAGGTAAAAGGGGAGTTTAACAATGAGGTGACAGTGGCAGAGTCACAGACAGGGTGTCGCCTACCTTGAGGATGGGGGGATGGGTCAGAGAGGAGATGAGGACACAAATGACCTTCCAGAACTTAGAGGGGTGATTAAGGTTGTTCTGGCATGTGGTGCCAAAGTAATCAGCCTTCACAAGCCTAGTAGCTCTGGTACAGGCATTACAGAGAGCCTTGGGGAAAACCTGGGAAGGGCTTAGCAGATAATTCAGCCCTCATGACCCTTCCTTCTTGCCAGCTGGGGCTGCAGTTGGGAGGAAATAGCGAGGGAAAAACCTGGGGGGGGCCTAGCAGATAATTCAGCCCTTACAACCCTTCCTTCTTGCCAGCTGGAGCTGTGGTCAGGAGGAAACAGTGAGGGGGAAACCTGGGGAGGGCTTAGCAGATAATTCAGCCCTCACAACCCTTCCTTCTTGCCAGCTGGGGCTGCAGTTGGGAGGAAACAGCAAGGGGAAAACCTGGGGAGGGCTTAGCAGATAATTCAGTAAAAATAAAGGAGTAAAGGAGACAAGGAACAAAGTAAAAAGGGAAGAGGTGTGTCAGGTGAAGCTTTAGGGGACAGCACAGACAGAAAAGGGGGAAGCAGGTAAGCAGCCAGAGAGGGAGGGAATTAAGCAATGGAGAGCCATGTGTGCCAATGCGAGGAGTTTGAGAAATAAAATCCCAGATCTTGAGGCCATCATGGCAGAGATTAGCCTGGATTTGGTGGCCTTAATAGTCATGGTACACTGAGCATCACAACTGGGACTTAGTCATACTTGGTTACTCTCTGTTCAGAAGAAACAGGGCAGGGAGGAAGGGAAGGGAAGGATGGGTTACACTATATCTGAAGGAGGGACTCAAAACCAAAAAGGTACAGGGTCGACCAGAGGAAAAGGAAGGTCTGGAGGTGCTGTGGGTCATCCTGGAGACAGGCTCTGGGGCCACAATCCATACCAGAGTAGTGTACAGACCTCCAACACATTAAGAGGAGTAGGATAAGGCACTTTGGGAAGCCATCATCAGAATAGCAAGTAAGTGGAAGGTGCTATTAGTTGACTTCAGTCTGCCTGATGTGGAGTGGAGCCTTCCAATGGCAGCTTTAGCAAGAAGCACAGGCATCCTTGACTCCTTACAAGGGTCTTTTCTCAGGCAGCTAGTCAAAGAACCTCCTAGGAATGTGGCAGTGCTGGACCTGGAGCTTACAAACAGGAACAGCATTGCAGACATCACAGTGGGCAGTTACCTAGGTATACCAGTGATGGGTCTAGGTCAAAACCATGCGGTCGATAAACACACGGTCAAAAACTGCTCTGCTCGGACAGTAAAATAAAAGCGCAGTGAAAAACTGTGCAAATATATATAAATATACTCCAAAACTGCGCACACTGTTTTGCCCATGTGGTTTTTGACCACCCATTTATTCCGAAACGGTCTTGACGGTAGACCACCAGTGATCACCATATTGTGGTTTAACATAAGGGCAGGAGCACAGGCAAATCGCACAAGGATGAGGATCCTGGGCTTTAGGTGGGTGGATTTTAAAGAAATAGAAGACTGGCTCAGACAATGCCTCTTTTGGGAGGGAGGTTGTCAGGGAGGGGTAGAGGCACAGTAGGGAAAAATAAGGAAGGGCATAATGAAGGCAACCAGCCTTTGCATGAAGGAAATAAATAAAAGGAGAAGGAAAAAGAGACCATTATGGTTCTCTTGGGAAGTGGTCAGGGTGGTGACGGAAAAGGGATGGCATTCAGGAGGTATAAGGAAACACTGAGGGAGGAAGACAGGGAGGTATACCAAGTAAAACAGAGGAAAGCAGGTAAGAACGGGAGGGGAGCAATTGCACAGACAGAGGAAAAGATAGTCAAAGGGGGAGCTAAAAGGGTTAAGACTTTCTTCAAATATACAAGTGAGAAATGGAAAGCAAGGGGAGGAATAGTGAGAATTAAGAGGGCAGTAGGGTGAAACTCACAGAAGAGGACCAAGAAAAAGCTGCCGTCTTGAACAGGTACTTCTGCTCTGTCTTCACAATGGAAGGAGGTGGGGATGGACCACCAGAGAGTAGCAGGGACAAAGAGGGGGACAAGGTGGATGCAAGTCCATTTTCAGAGCATAGAATCCTGAAGGGACTTGCAGTACTAAAGGTTGACAAGGCAATGGACTGGACAGGATACGTCCAAGACTACTACAAGAACTCAGGGAGGTGCTAGGCACCCCACTGATGGCCTTATTCAACAGTTCACTGGAAATAGGGGTGGTTCTGGAGGAGTGGAGATAAGCAGATATGGTCTCTCTACACAAGAGCTGCAGTAGGAAGGAGGCTAGCAACTGTAGGCCGGTCAGTCTCACTTCAGTGGTGGAGAAATTAATGGAAACCCTGCTTAAGGAAAGACTGGTAGAGTATCTTGAATCCAGTTGGCTGCAAGACCACAAGCAGCATGGATTCATGAGTGTTTGGGGGGGTGGGGAGTCATGGCAGATGAATTTGATGGATTTATTTGACTGAGTGACCAGCGAAACAGATCAAGGGAGGCTGTGGACGTGGCTTAGCTGGACTTTAGCAAGGCCTTCACCACTGTGCCACACAGGAGACTGATAAAGAAATTAAGCAGACTCGGGGTGGGATCCAAAGTGGTGAACTGGTTAATGGATAGGTGACAGAGGGTGGTAGTTAATGACATTCACTCTAATGATGGGAGGGTGACCAGTGGGGTGCCACAGGACTCAGAACTAGGACTGGTCCTCTGTCTTCATAAGTGACATTGCAGAAAACCTGGAAGGGAAGGTATGCCTTTTGCAGATATCAAAATCTGTAATATGATGGGACACTCAGAAGGGGGTAGAAAGTGTGAAGGAATCTTGGGAAACTTGAGGAGTGGTCAAGAGCATGTCAGCTGGGGCTCAATGCCAAAAAGTGCAAAATCATGAACCTAGAGCATAGGAAGCCAGGAGTAGAGTATAGGATGGGGGTGGGGAAAGGGGGTACTGACAGTCACTAAGCAGAAAAGGAGCCTTTGGGTTTTCATAACTGATTACCTCAAAGTGGCAGGGCAGTGTGATAAATCAGTGGGTAAGGCTAGTGGGATGCTGGGGTGCATAGGGAAGGTTATCTCCAGTCGGAGGAGAGAAGTGGTATTGCCACTGTATCGCTGTCTGATGAGACCACACCTGGAGTACTGTGTCCAGTTTTGGAGGCCACATCTCAGGAAGGATATAGACAGGGTGGAGGCAGTCCAGAAAAGGGCAACCAAAATGGTGTAGGGGTTGCCCGAGAAGCCCTGCGTGGAAAGCCTGAGGGATCTCAGCACATACACCCTGGTAAACAGGAGAGCACTAGGAGACATGATAGAGACCTAAAAGTACCTCACAAGGATAAGCAGGGTGCAGGAGGAGAGTCTCTTTCAAATATGAAAGGGCACCAGGACCAGGACCAGGAGGCATGTGATGAAGCTGGCGGGGAAAAGTTTAAGAGGGATGTGAGGAAGTACTACTCACTGAAAGAGTGGTTGATGCCTGGAACAGACTGCCAGCAGAACTGGTGGAGGCAAAAAGAGCGGGGGGCTTCAAGCATGCATGGGACAGACATAGGGGAATATTAGTAAATAGGCAGCGGGGAGGGTCTCCAGACACCAGTTAGGGTCTGCAGAGACATATTGGGCAGGGAACATCTAGACATTCTGCGTGGGCCAAGTGGTCCATTTCTGCTGACAAATTCTATGTTTCTATATTTAAATGCATCGACTTCCTTTCACTTGAGCCAGACAAGAAGGGAATCAGCAACATAATGGCTCACAAACCTGCAGTCAGTCAGCCGCACACAAAACCCCTCCTTATAAGGCACACACATTAGGACGTACCACACAGTGCTTCTCCCTAGCCACCAGTGTATCTCTTGATTGCACTGGACAGGTGCCAGTACTGCCAGATGGAAGTCACACCACGGGATGGAGAACTTTTATAAATGTTAAGATAGTCAGAGACTGGATATGGCCCTGGGGCTGCCACGTTTGTTGTGCTTCTTGCCGCAGGACTGCTGGGTAGGGGTCAAAAGACAGCACATGCAGCTCCAGACAAATAGTCAGTCCTGAGCACAGCATTGCAGAGTTATAACTTGCAAGTTGGTTTGGGCTTCAGTGAAACTTCTGTGCTTTACCTGTGAAATTAAGTTACTGAAAGGAGGTTTGGCATAATCAAATGTGCATGATGTGTCAGATTCGATCCCCAGATTTGTGCAGACATAATAATATGCAGGCTGGAGCTCAGATATGTTTCAGAGTGAGAAAGAGACAGACATGTGATTGATTCAGCCTTCGGGAAGTTGTTTGAAAACAGCCCATTGAAAATATCTGCAAAGGGATTTTTGTTCAAAAACTGTACAGCCCAGAGTGCCTTCACAAGAATTAGTGCCTTGGAGCAAGGATTTTCTTGTTTCAGCTCCAGCATATGGAGTAGCAAATTGCCTTAGAGTGGTTCCAGAGTGGGAGAGTGGTAAAATACTGCTTTTCCAGTTGCTATCAGAACTTTTCCTGACAGAGGGTCTAACCATCAGAAGAGCTGGGTGACTGCCTGCACTTTAGAGTAAGGTGAAGCCAGGTCCCATCATGAGGTTAAAAGAACCAAGATATCAGAGACATCAGAGACCAGCATGGCCTACACCCCACACCAGCCAGATGCATATATTGTATATTAGGAGCTCCAAAGGGATTGTGGGGTAACTGGTGCACCAGTGAGCTACAATGCAGAAACTGTAGGTACTTAATGGTGGTGGAGGTGGAATTTTGCTGGGTATATACTGCACTGTATTGTTTTGCCTTAAATTTAACCCATTCTATTCCCCATTTAGAGCTTTTCGTGCCCCTAAATAAATCTGTTTTTTAATTGCATTTACTGGGTTCCTGCTATAATTTTTTTTTTACTTGCATAATTAAAGCGATAAGTAAAGTGTGAGCAAATTATTAGGGGGTCCCCATCACTGAGGTATGGAGTTGCATTTATTTCCTGTGGAACAGCACCCTGGCAGCCACTTGTCCAAGGATCCTCATAGGTGGAGGCACTGGGCCATATTCCAATTACCTCCAAACTAATTAACGCCAAACTGACCAAACCCAGGAACCACTGACCTGCAAGCCTAATCCACTTTGCCCAGAGACAATCGTATAGGCTTAGTCTCACACCTTGCATGTGGGGGTGGCTATATTAATGTGTATTATTATAATAACTATGGAGCTGGCGGTATAGCCTAGGTTAGCGTAACGAGCTGTGCATGAGCTTGGTAGATCCAGCAGACCTGGAGTTGATTCCCACAACCTCAGCTTGCATGCTGTGTGACTCTAAGCAAGTCACTTAACCTCCCAGTGCTCCAAGGTCGCCCCTGAAAACAGGCACTTTTACCTAGTGGGCCTTACCCGGTTACCAACAAAAAAAAAAAAAAAAAAGACAGGAAGCTAAACACAGAAAATAAATAAATATAAGCAGAAACATGTCAAAAGGGATATATTTTCAACATTTGTCCTGTGATGTCAGGGGCTCTTTTATAATTCATTAATATTCTGTGTGGAGGAGGAGGAGGAGAAGAGGAGGAGGAAGAAGAAAAAGAGCAACTTTAAAGTGATTTTCATACAAATTGAATCCCAAAGCACTTTGCAAGCAGTGAGAGACTGGTAGTGAAGCAACTGTAACATTTACTTACACATCACCTGACTAGGCCGAGAACATGAACAGGGGGTTGAACAGGATGGGAGTCACCCCCACCCGGCCCCGAACTTTGGTCCTGCAGCCGAACTTGTTCTGCCTTCGGCCCTGGAGCCCTACCTCATGTTCTTTGGGCCTTCAAAGTGTGCCAACCATTCCTTTTAAAGGGGACACACACAGTCCCAGCTCCACCTGCCAGCAGGCAGCCCTGAACACCGGGCAGCCCTGAATTAAAGGGTCCTTAGCTGGTAAGCTCCCTGAGTCAGCTTACACTCCCCCCCCCAAGCCATTCATCACCTGGTGAACAACTAAGAAGCTGCCCAGCAGGCCCGATTCTGGGGAGGATATATGCACTCTCCACCCCAGGACAGGCCCTGGCAAATACTGCTTGCATCACCACAACGGCGGGTACCCCAACTAAACCTAAAGGGCTGAACCCAATTAATGAATTCCCAAAAACACAATCACACCCGTATAAAGCCTGGCAACCCTCCTACCATGCCTAGGATACCTATCTGGGCACATGGGCAGCGTCCTAAGCCAGTTTCCCAAACCAACTCACAACTAAGCATGCTGCTGCCACCATCAGGCTAAAACTAGGCAAGGCACAGAGAGTACAATGCTGAACCATACAAAAACTGCTTTTTCTTTTTCCCAAACAGCATCAAAACAGAGGTGCAATAACACTTTAAAGCAGGCAAAGGCACACTGGTTTGAATCTCTGACATTTTGCTTTTCTTTAGTTCTTTTTCTACTCAGGCAGAACACTCCAAATGCCCCTCACATCGCAGGCACTCGTCACTTACAGGCCAGACAGCACTTCTCACTCTCCACTCAGGCAACACCCACACACCCACGCACACAACCAGGCACACAGTCTTAATAATTAAAGGGTGCCAAAATGATTGGAGGCACACAGAGAATGTCCATCAAAGTCCAAAATAGCAGTCCCGGAATGGTGGGTAATTCAATCCACTACTCCTCAAGGCAACCTCCACAGTGGTACAAACAATCCAACAGTATAACAAACATTAAACACAATGAATGTTTATTGCAATCCTGAACAGAGGGGACCCAAGCTCCCTCAATGGTGTGGTCAGTCCAGACTACAGTCCAATAGACTTACACAGTCCAGAGGGAATAAGGGAGGTCCTTCTGCTGCATTTGAGCTGGATCAAATGCAAAATACAGCTTAGGGTCTGGCTTGGTAATCTCTTCACCGAAGGAATCTTCACTAATGATGTAGTATTTAGTGCATTGCTCTTTTGCATCCTGAGCCATGGAGAAGGTCTCGAACAAGGTCACTTCGGTTCACACAGCAGTGATGCACAATTTCTCAGCACAGTCGATGGCTTGCTGATGGCGAGGTCCAATGTCAGAGGGTTCCACCTGATTACGCTGTTGCACCTTATCCAGAGCCTCCTGGAACACCCAGTCCTCTTGCCTGTCTTCTATCACATTCCATATCCTCTCACAGAGATAGGGGTAGGTCTCCCCTGGATAATCGTTTCTAGTGCTCTGCCTGACCCACCATTCAGCTTAGGACCATTTAGGGATGCTCTTGACGCTGGTATATGGGTAGTCCTTTTGACAAGCTAGCTCCCAGAGGTGTAAAGGCAGTACCAAAAGTCAGGTGGCTTCAGAGAATTCATATTCCACCTCTTCTGCTTGCACACTTGAGCCAAGCAAGGGATAGTGTCCGAATAGTGCAGACTAAGGGAACTGGCACATCCTGGGGTTGTCCCTTTCCCAAAACTTATCTTCAAAAATCAGAGACACCGAAGTGGCCATGGGCACAGCATCTACCCCTTCCACACACTTCCCCTGCTGACTGGTGCCCTTGTCTGATGATACCTCCCCGATTATCACACCTGGATGCTCTCCTTCCTTACTAATCAAGGGGGATCAGGGGGTGGTCTTTGTGGTCCCTGCCACCATGGAGGCAAAATCTGAAGCAAGAGCTACTACTGGAGTGGGCTCCTTCCCCACCCACGACCTCTTCCTCTGCCACGGGGAGGGGCAGGGTCCTATCGAGGGGAAGTGCTGGGCAGATGTCTAGCACCCTTCTCCTCGGGGATCACTTCACTCACAGTCCTTTCCCTCTCTTCCCAGTTCTCCAAGCTTGAAGGATGGGTACTTAGCTGCACAGGCATGGGAGACCACTCCCAGGAAGGCACAAAGGGAGTGGAGGGCGAGCACAATGGAGAAGCTGCACCATGGGAGCAATTGAAACACATTAGCACACACTTGACATTAGCTCCAGCACAGCTGCAAATCACACACTGATTCATTATGCTACTTTTCTCTACCTGTTCCCAAAGTCAAGACAGGAGAGAGGCAGGCACTAGCACCTCCTTTCCAGTTTTCCCTGCGGTGTCGGCCATGATGACAAATTTTAGGCCCTCCAAGCACTACACACAGCAGTGCACAGTCACTCCATCTCAGCAACACAGCCTCCACAGTTCTGACCAGATAGCAAAATGGTGCTCCCGCCAGAATGAAACAACAGACTCCTCCTTCAACTGCCTCCTCCCCTTATTTTATTTATTCATTTATTGAAATAGTTTCACCAGGAAAGGCACACTGAGCAACAAGATGCTCGTCTCCTAGTGCGACCTGGGTTGGATAACACGCAGGTTATCGACTGAGCAAATAACAGAGGCAAATAGCGTCACATGGATACAATTGCATTAAACTACAAGCAACAACGCATGGAGTACATTGGATATTGTATGGAACATACAACAATTACCTGACATATAACAGCAATACAAGGGAAAATTTAGCACACAGTAATATGCAGGTATAAGCAACAGGAGACATAGAACACATGATGGTACAGGACAAAAGTGTATAGGTTGGGGCTATATGCCAGCATTTATAGCAAACCTAAGGCCGCTGGTCGGGCAGTGGGGAAGGAAGCAATTGGCACATGGCTGAATCAGGTACAGGAGCAATTAGTGGTGAGGAAGTTAGCTAGGGTGGTAGAAAGAGAGTGGGCAGAGAAAGAATGCCGGATTTGAGGTGGGAGATCATTCCATAGTGTGGGTAACCGGTGTGAGATGGCGGCTTGCCCGGCAGTAGTCTTCCACCTAGGGATTGATAGTTGGCGGTAGTCACAGGATCTAAGATAATGGGTGAGGGAGGGGGCAGCTGAGAGCACGGAAGAGAGGTAGGAAGGGATTGTGCCATGCCATAGGTTAGGTACAGTACAAATTTAGCACAGTGTGAAATGTGGTGGTTTCCATGGGACGGTAGTGCCAGGGAACGGTAGAGGTTGCAGTGGTGGGTAAGGCATGAGGCATCGAGAGCAAAGCAGCAGAAGGCATTAAAATGTGTGTCCAGCTTAGAGAGGGTGGACTTAGGGGCTGCACTGTAAACAATGTCACAGTAATCAAAGGAGGGGAGTATCATCTTCTGAACCAGTTCACGTTGGATGGGGAGGGAGGCTACTGTGGTTCCTATAAAGTGCACCGAGCATGGGTCGTAGATTTTTTTGAAATAGCATCGATGTGGTCTGAGAAGGAAAGATGGCAGTCGAGCCATACCCCTAAGTAGCGGAATGAGGAGACATCTTCGAGTTTTTGGCCATCCAGGGTGTGGAAATAGGGAAGGGATAGGAGTCTGGGCAGGTGCTGTCATGTGCCAAAAGTCATTGTGACAGTTTTTTTTTACCTTTAGGGATAGATGGTGAGAGCTGAACCATTGCTGTACTTTGTTGAAGTCGGCTTGGAGGTTAGTTTGTACCACTTCAGGGTCGGAACCTGAGGAGAAGAGTACTGTGTCATCTGCATACATGTGGATTGAGGTAGTAAAGCAGATGAGCGGTAAGTCATTTAGGAATATAGAAAACAGTATGGGTCCCAGAACCAACCCCTGGGGTACACCGGTAGTTAAGGGAAGGGGGGAAGAGACAGTATTTGCGACTTTAACGGATTGGGTTCTGCCAGAGAGGTAAGATCTGAACCAGTTGGTGGCAGCAACAGAGAGGCCTGATTCAGCAAGACAAGAGAGCAATATGGGGTGGGAGATGGTGTTGAAGGCTTTCGCAAGGTCGACGAAGACGGCTGAGGTGATCAGCCCACTGTCCATACCAGTCAGGCTGGAGCTGGTAAGCCATATCAGGGAGGATGCTGTGGAGTGTCCCTTTCTGAAACCTGACTGGTAGGGTGTGAAGAAATTAGAGTCAGTGAGGAAGGAAGTAAGTTGGGTGACCACAAGGTGCTCTTGTAGTTTTGCTAGTACTCGGAGGAGGGAAATAGGGTGGTAGTTGGAGGGGGAGGTGGGGGTACCTCCTTTTGGGAGGGGAATGACAGTGGCGTGCTTCCATGCTTGGGGGCGGCAGTGGCAGAAGAATTGGTTTAAGAGTTTGGCTAGCGGAGTTGCTATGGCGGTGGCAGAGAGGTAGAGGAGTTTAGGGTTCAAGCCCTCTTGGGATTTGCCTTTTGAAGGGTTGAGAGAAAGTAGTGCATCTAGGGCATCCGCTGCAGAGATGTCTTTGAAGGAAAAGGGGCAAGGCCTAGTCAGGTTCGTTACATCTGTAGAGAGTGCGATAGGTGCAGGGTTTGGCAGAGAGGAGAGTGGCAGCACAAGTGAAGAAATATATGCTGAACTCAGTAGCGACTGCTGTTGACTCAGCAAGAATGGAGTTGTTAATATTTAGAATTGGAGTGGGATTGGCAGCTGGTGGGGTGAAGAGGGAGTGAATGACCTTCCAGAATTTTGAGGGGTTATTTAGGTTGGACTGTAGGGAGCTGCTGAAGTACTCTGCTTTACCTGAGTGAGTGGCTCTGGTACACTTGTTTCGGAGCATGCGGTATGACGGGAGATGTTGAGGGAGGCGTGAGGATTTATGTGTTTTCCAGGCTTTGTCATGGGTGGTTTGACATGCAATCAGTTCTTGGGTGATCCACGGCAGGTGGTTGCCTCATACCCTTGTATATCACAGCAGGGCATGTTTGTCCCAGACGCTGAGGAAAGTGTCTTTAAAGTGGAGAAAGTGATCATCAATGGAGTTCATAACAGGGCAGGGGCCCAGTTTGCTAATGCAAGGTTGTCTAACACCGAGGCGAGATTGAGGGATTTGAAGGAGCGTTGGACTAGAAATTTAGGGGGGGATTTTGAGAGGCATATTTTGAGCATTAAGAAAGTAACATGGTGGTCACGGAGGGAGTCAGGAAGAATACCGGCATTTATGACCCGGTGAGGGTGTGTGGTAACAGCCCAATCGAGGAATGAGTGGTTACCAGATTTTAGGTTAAGCCAGGTGGGCTCAGTAATGATTTGAGAGAGGTTTAGAGCAGCAATTTCAGTCCTGGTTTTGTTGAGGGTAGGAGGTAGCCAGTTGCGGTTTAGATCGCCCATAATATGAAGTTCCCCTGTCAGGGTTAGGCAGGAGATTTGCTTGAGGAGATTGGTGATAGCAAAGGATGGTGTGCCAGGTCGGCAGTATATTCCTGCAATGTAGATTGGTAGCGAGAAGGGGAGAGTCAGCTGGAGGGGGGTGTTGGGGACCAAAATGTTAAGCAAGGTGCCTCAAAGTCTGAAAGAGCAATAACAGAGCTGTTTAAAACACAATACTAGAGTAAAAAGGTGAAGGGGGGGGGTCAAAGGCCTGAGCTGAGATCGCTACTGGTCTTATGAGGAACACAATACAGGCATTTACATTAAATCAGAAAACTTCAGCTATAAAATGCAAGTAAGACAGTTTTAACAGAAAACATAATCTAGTACAATATAATTCAAGCATTAACAGTGCAGAGCTATATGGAGCCAATCGGAGTGCTCCTGGGGCTGACTGCAGCCAGTGGGTCACAGCAGTAGCAGACTCTGGATTTAAACCTACAGACAACTGTCCTCATGTCAAAAAAGCAAAATCGCAGCTAGGGTTCCCTTCCTGGAGGTAATCAGTCCCTGAGGGCAAGTCCGTACCTGCACTTCAGTGAGGGGCTGGTGGCTTCACACCTGGACTGCAGGTGGCAGTCTGGCAGGTCGGGTTCATCAGAGAACCAGGGTTTTGGCTCCCAGACTACCTGCGCTTCTGTGAGGGGCTGGTGGCTTCACACCTGGACTGCGGGTGGCAGTCTGGCAGGTCGGGTTCGTCAGAGAACCACGGCTGTGGCTCCCGGAATACCTGCACTTCTGTGAGGGGCTGGTGGCTTCACACTTGGACTGTGGGTAGCAGTCTGGCAGGTTGGGTTCATCAGAGAACTTGGCTGTGGCTCCCAGACTACCTGCTGTTCTGTGAGGGGCTGGTGGCTTCACACCTGGACTGCGGGTGGCAGTCTGGCAGGTTAGGTTCGTCAGAGAACCACGGCTGTGGCTCCCAGACTACCTAAAAGGAGAAGGCAGAGGAGAATTAAATAAGAAAGTACCCTTCAAGTCCAACACACAACCCAGACGAAATTGCAATCTCCACTGCTCCCAAAGATGCTGCACCCCAACTGTAACCCCCTGGGTGGCGCTATCCCAAGGGCTACTACCCCTGCCTGCATGACTAGTTTCAGGTTAAGGGGCCTGGGTACTGAAAACAGGCGTCTCCAACCAGAGGACAGGGTTGGTGGTAGCGTGGCTGACCTGGGTACTGCCCTCCGGGACACTGTGACCCATCTCTTTCCCCTCTAGTGGTCTAAACAATGAACAGAATACACAGGTACAATAGCCCCAAACCACAAATATATCCCCACTCTGATTGCACTTACCACCAGGGCTGGTTCCACCTGTCTGACCCTGGAGACCCCCTGTAAAATAAGATTAGACACAGCCAGCAACAACAATATGGTGCTATTACTATAGAGATGCACCACAAATAGTTTAAGTGCAAAAAGAATCAGATCTGATTTATTCAGGGGGATTGAACAAGGGAGGGGTGTAATCAGGTTGACTGGTCTAGCAACTGATTCAGTCAGGCTATAAGGCATGCACTTTAGAATCCCTCAACACAGTCACACACACACACTCTGGGTACCCAGTTGTTGATGCAGGCTAGCCTGATGCATTGTCCAGGGTAGGCCGGCGTCGCAGCTGGTTGGGGTCCTAATGATGGGAATAAAGAATCGTGCACAGTAACCCACAATTTGTAATCTGGAGCCAGATGGTTCAGTTTGTGATAATCAAACAAAACAGTCAAATCAGATGACACACTTTGATTTAGCTGATGTTACAGGGAGCTATCCTGGTGTTTAATCACGCTACCCAGTACAGGACGCAGGATGGATGAAATGAATACTGCAGAATGACTTGCTTGTTTGTCAAGAGAAGCAGGGCCCACACGATTCACCATTGCGTCATTCCTGTTCGTGATGCTGAACATGGGGCTGATCCCCAGGCAGGTCTCTCATCGATGATCTTCTCTGTGGTGTGAGTAGCTGGCTGGGCCAAGGTGGCACAGCCCAGGCCAGGAGAACAATTTGGATGGCAGTCCAGTAGTGCTGGATTCAGCTTCCAGCAAGCGTGACACAATTGGAAAATGGGGAACCAAATCGTGACCCACTGAGAACATTCAGCACACTTATAGTAAATAAAAAGCAGTACCACAGTTTGGATGACAGTCCGGTCGCAATCACAGTGTCTGTGCAAACCGTACACTCTGTGGTGGTTTCAGACTACCTGGCAGGCCGATCGTGTGAAGCAAATCTTCGGTCTTCTTCACGTAACAGGGCAGTCACAATTCAGTATTTCTGGTCACAAGCCGGTTCGGATTCAGTCCGATTAATTTCACTAGCAGATCTCTCAGAAGGGAAGATGAAGCAGGAAGGCCAGACACAGCCTTCTCACCAGTTTCCAGCTGCTCGAATGTCTTCTGCAGTTCACTGTCTCAGCTCCAAACTCAGACTGACTCTGTGCTGCAGGCAGCACCAGGACTTCCTTCTGATCCAAAAAGGGTTTGGTTGGTTGATTCATCTGTCTGTCAAAGCAAGAGCTCCCCCTCCAGGCCCATTTAGGCACCAAAATGAAAAATCTACAGTTCCTACAGAAATTCACTCCCACAAAATCCCTGGGGGCAGACTCTATTTTAAGGTCCCCAAAGGGTACTGATTGGTGCAATACAGAAATGTCAATGCTGCAAAAGAAAGGCAGGTTAGACAAACTATAATACGATTATCATTAGAGCAGCTAATCATCAAACAATTACCAGTTCTAACACAGCTCCCTCTGCACCATTAGCATGGCAGAACAGAGCAATATTATTGCAGCCCGGGCGGGACTCGAGCCTGGAAACACTTGGCCCCTACCCAGATTAATTATACACTACAAAAATAATGTCTCTTAAGGGGACAGGCATGGAGGTTAACAGGGCACTCAGATGCAAGCACTTTTATACCTGTAAAGATACAGAACACCTGCCTGGCTGTGGGCATTTAAGCACACCCAAGGAAGACTTTTGGGAACCCCCATTTATGGGGGGGGGATACACCACATAATGTCTCGGATGAGCTCCCACATTGCAAGCCCCCCCCCCCCAAGTCTAGGGGTATTCCTGACGTTATAAGAAGAGGAGGGGGCATTCCACAACACAGCAACACAGTCCAAAGGAATAAAAATCCATACCTTTTATTTTATTTCTATTTATTTATTTGTTTACCAGGTAGGTACACTGGTCCCAGGGACCGTTTTCAGGCACGACCCAGATCACAGAGATGGCATGAAATACAAAGATACAGAGAAAAAATCATTACTACATCGAGTGACAAGTACTAGGATTTAAGAGCCATTGCTATACACGCACAGTAAACAATGACTTTAAGGTATTTACAATATAGGTACAACAAACAATAGGAAATAGCCCAATGTAGTGAGGTAGCAATCTGGGGTACTGTAAGGGTGCAAGGATGTTGAGGGGTGCAGTTGCAGACAGATTTGGAATGGAGTTCAGAGAATAAGTTTGTTTTGAAGGCTTGTAAACAGCCTGTGTTACAGACAGTGGCCGGGAGGCTGTTCCAAAGCATGAGAGCTGCTACCGAGAATGCTCTCTGGCCCAGGTTCATTTTGGAGTGAGGGACACTTACTACTTGTTGGGACAAAGACCTCACCATTCTAGGGAACTTCTTAGTGTGGAGGAACCTGCCTAGTGGGGAGGTAGCACTAGCCACTAGGGATTTATGGACAAGGCGCCCAGGTGGAGGTCACCTCGGGCCTGGGGACCAAGCCATCCTAGTGACTCGTACACTGAGCAGCGATGGGTGGTTAGTGGGGCAGAGAGAATAAAATGGCAGATGCAGTTTTAGGCAGTATTTAGATGGATGAGATTCTAAGAGGAGGTTTAGGAGATGACCGGGAAACAACACTCCTGGAGTGGGAGCATCACTCCCCTACCAATCACTAGTTGTGCTTCAGGGGTAAGAAAGTGTTTCAGGCCATAGCAAGCTCCAACCTGCTGGTGAACGTTTTTGATGGTAGCTTCTATGTGTTCACCGAATGTGAGTGAGAGGTCCAGTGTAACCCCTAATTATTCATAGCTCTTTACATGATCAAGAAGTGTACCGTCAGGGGCTGAGATACAGAAGGAGTTTACTACTGATGTAGGAAGATTGTGGAGCTTCTGCCTGGATCCAGATATCATGGTTTTGGTTTTCTTAGTGTTTACCAGTAACCTACTGGCAGAGAACCAGTTGTGTGTGATTGTGAAATCCTGGGATAGGGAGAGAGAGACAGGGAGGAAAGACTGGGGTCGCTCCTGTAAAAGATAAGGTCATCCACGTACATGATTTTCAGACAGCCATGGCTAGTGTTAAGTAGGTTGTTAACGAATAAGGAGTAAAGGATCGGGCCCAGTATGGATCCTTATGGGACCCCACTGGTCACCTCTGTTGGTGACAGGAGAGTGCCACTGAAGTAGACATTCTGTGACCGCCCGAAAAGGTAGTGACAAAAAAGCTGGATGTCCTTTTGGGGAAGCCAAAGGAGGCAAGTTTATGGATAAGGAGGTTGTGGTAGATGAGATCAAAGGCCTTGGATAAGTTGATGAAGATTGCACTGGTTAGCAAGCAAGCAAGCAATTCTTTATTTCTGGAATGCTATTCCAGCAGAACATAGCATTGTACAAATATCATAAAAACAATTATCAATCAACCCATAACAATAAAACACATATAAACCAGCAGAACTTTACATGTTAGGAAAAGCTGAATCAAATAAATAAGATTCTAGGGCAGCTTTAAAAGCCTCTACAGACGGGCACTCTCTAATCTGACAAGGTAGAGAATTCCACAGTGTTGGAGCTGCAAAAGTGAAAGATCTGGCTGCTGAAGTTGTCAAATGGTTAGCATAACCTAATCAGCAGATCTGAGTACCTGGTCAGTGAAACTGGCAGTGGCTGTGGTGGTACTGAAACCGTATTGAAAAGGGGAGAGAAGCTCATGTTTATTAATGTAATTGGACACTTGCCAAAAGACTGTCTTCTCCACCACTTTGCTGAGGTGAGACAGTGAAACCGGTCTGCAGTTCTCCATGAGTAGTGGATCCCTGGAATTAAAAATGGGGACTACTCTTGCCTGTTTCCATAGTTTTGGCACAGAGGAGGTGGCTAGGGACATGGTGAAGAGGAAGGCCAGGGGGATGGAATGTAGCATGCAGCTAGCCTCAGGAATCCAGGGCAGGGGCATCGCTGCCTGCACTACTGGATCTGGGGAGTCCCATAAGAAGTTTATAAATCTCCTTAAGGGTGGTGCCTTTAAAGTAGAAGGGGCATTGGGTGGTTTGGGGGAGTTTATGGCAGCCTCTGGTCCATTGATGTTTGAAGGGGGAGGTTTGTCATGGTAGGGTTGGAGGTTGGTGAATTATTGGTTAAGCAGATCTGTTACAATGTGTGGTTCAGTAGCTAGGTTTGTGTCTGTGGTCAAACTAACTGAACTCTGCTTTTTGTTTGACTTAATAAGAGAGTTGATAGAAGACCAAAATCTGTGTGGGTCACTCAAGTTATGAGCCTGTGAATTTTTGAGGTAGGATATTTTCTGTAGTTTGGCCTGCTGTTTGCAGCTATTACATAGGGTGTGGTATGAGTTCCACAGTGCCTCTGTCCCCAAGCTATGTCCCTCTGTTTCATTTCCCTGATCAGTTCTCTGGATAGCCATCTAGCATAGCTACCACCAACCCTATGGGTGGTGATCAGGCAGGATCTATCTTCTATTGAAGCTAGAGCTGAGGAGAGGAAGTTGAGTGCGGAGTTCACATGGTAAGGGAATAATATGTAGTCCAGTCCACCACCAGGATGTTGTCTCTGAAGTGTTCAGAGGACAGACTTGAGAAGTCCCTGAACAATATGGTTTTAGGTGGGGGATGGGGTCTCTTACATGTCCAAGTGCAGAAAGTTGGGGAGTGGTCACTAATGGAGTCTGCTAGTACCCCTGATGCAGAGATTCTGTCTACTCTGTTTGTGACAATCCAGTCTAGTACAGAGTGATAGGTAGACTGGTTGTTGTGTCATGTACAGCAGGAGATGATCTGAGTGAGGTTTACTTGTTTGAGCAGCTCAGAGTACTCATTCTGATTATCAGTTAGCCAGTCTAGGTTTAGATCACCAAACAAGATTACGTCTCTATGGGGGGGTAGGGCACCAATTGTACTGATGAGCTGCTGTAATCCTGACATGCCCACTTTAGGTGGATTGTATATGCATCCAACATATAACCTCTTGTTAGAGCCGAGTATTATTTCTACTATGAGCCATTCAGGGCCCGAGTTACATTCAGGGCTTGTGGAGATGATGGAGTCTGTGAAATGGTCCCTAATGAGAAGCATCACTCCATCTCCTTTTTTTCTTTCCTGAGTGGTCATGCCTGAGAGAGGTATACCCACTAAGGTGGTATAGAGAGGATGAGATGAAGGGATTTAGCCACGTCTCTGAGATCCCTAGGATGTCAGGTTTGTAGAGGGCTATCCAAGCCTCTAGTTTATGTATTTTGGGTGGGAGGCTGTGTTGCCATATATTCATGTGGGCAATCTTTGTGCCATGCTTTACTGACCAAGTAGGATCAGAGTGGTAATTTGGGGTAGCACTAGAACCTGGGTTGGTTTTGATGTCACTGTCCAGCAGTAGTATTAGCCGAGTACAGTGGTTAAGCCTAGAGTGGAGCCCTAGTAGAATGAGTGGGGGTGCGGAGTGGAAGTGTAGCAAGGTTCCCAGGATACGACCCTCCCTTCTGGAAATGGAAGTCAGGTGTGAGAGGGGATGATCAAGTAGAGTTCGTGGTGCAGAGGGAATGTATTGGTCTAGAACTGAGTGGGAGTACAAGCTGTAGGGTTGCCTGTCTGTGACGAGTACTTGGGCGCAGAAATTACATAGACCGGTAAGGCTTAATAGTAGTAGATCAATACTAAGGGTCTTGAATAAGTTGTGCATTTTTTACTTCCATAGTGGGATGAGAGGGGTGTCCTTTCTGTGATGCAGTTGAGGGTAATTGTCAGGAGTATCTGTTTACAGGTGGGAGGAGTAGTAATGTAGAATGGGGGGTGTATGTGGGGTTACTATGTGTGACCAGTGTTGCTTTGACTTTTTTTTTTATTATTATTTCAGGCCCTAGGACTTGAGCTCCTCAAATTGGGGCAGCAATTTGCACAAGCAGGTATGGGTAGAAATGGGTTAAGTTCTGATTGTCTATGGTAGTAAGCTTGGGAGGAACCAATGGCCACAGTAAGGGCGGGCAGGGGAGGATATATTGGTTGCAGGAAGCTACCACTGGCGCTTTTTTACAGGTGTGCTAAAGTGGGCTGATTGTTTCAATAGCACACCACTCTGCCTATAAGAAGGAGGAGCACATCTCTGGGTGGGAGGGTGGTTGGGAAGCGTGGGCAGGAACTCACTAGTGGTGTCATGCACTGCAACTTGTGCAGTGCAATGCAAGAAGGCTGCTGCACCATGGACGGCTGGAGCTGGTCAGTCCCTTTACCTGGGCTGCTAGTAGAGTCTGGGGGATCCGGTGAAGCTTCAGTGGAGGGAAGGGCATCCCACGCTGGCCCTCTAGCTAGTGCTGCTCTGTCAGTGGGGAAATCAAAAGGAGAAACAGTAATTAAATGGGCTAGAGAGGGATCGGAGGAAGGAGGGAGATGGGGGAGCTTGCTCGAGTGAGAGGGTTACAGAGCTGCGGACTAAAGCAATGAGCCTGCAGACATTAAATAGGTTTTACCCTGCAGCACAGGCTATACAAGACATTATAACAGGCTGATTCACTAGTATTCTGGCTAAAATTACTTGAATTACACGCAGACCTTAATACAGTTGTTACACTGCTGCACAGGCTATACAGAACATTAACACAGGTATTTCACTAGAAATACGGCTGAAACTACTGAGGATACTGGCAGTCTTTTATGCTAAAAAAACAATCTATTGTTGTACGCCGACTTTTAATGAAGTCTGGTACATAGTGGCAATATGGAAATAGTTTAAATATAAGGCAAATTCCATTTGGCGCCAAAAGTCCAACTGCCACTTGTGCAATGCAATGCAAGAAGGCTACTGTGCCATGGATGGCTGGAGCAGGTTGGTCCTTTTACTTGGGCTGCTAATGGAGTCTAGGGGGTCCAGTGAAGCTCCAGTAGAGGGGAGAGCATCCCACGTTGGCCCTCTAACCCCTGGAGTGATCGGCAGCTGGTGCTGTCCTGTCTGGGCTGCAAGTGGAGTCTGGGGCTCCAGTGAAGATCTGGTGATGGGGAGAGTGTCCCACACTGGCCCTCTGACCCCTGGAGTGTTTGGCAGCTAGTGCTGCTCTGTCTGGGCTGCTAGTGGAGTCTGGAGGGTCTGGTAAAGCTCCAGTGGAGGGGAGGGCATTCCACACTTGCCCTCTAACCCCTGAAGTATTTGGTAGCTAGTGCTACTCTGTCTTTGGGGAAATCAAAAGGGGAATGGGGGCGACTACAGTGGGTGCAGCAAGCTGAAAAAGATAGTCCTGATGGGCAGTGGGGTGCAGAAAGTCTGGTCCAGGGAGTTAGGGGGCAATCTGGTTAGCAACTAAATAGGTCCAGTGTACAGGTGTAGATAAAGAATAAAAAACATTTGATTTAATAGATAAAAGGTTCCTGGGGAACCAGGACTCCCTACTAAAGGTGGCTGCAATACAAGAACCCTGAAAACATATGACAGCCTCCCTCCTGCACTTCAGCTTTGCAGTCCCCCCTAAACGTCACAGAAAAACAGTGTGGGGTGCTTTCCTTTTCTCTCACAGGCCTGGGTGTCCCGATCTCAACTCATCAAATGGGGACGGCAACCCACAGCAAACAGTGCCCCACACCTGATCCTCATAGAAGGCCCAGAGGCATGCAGGATCACACTGCAATACTTCTACTTCCAACCAGCACTGCAGACCCACGCCACTGAATACAGGCTCAAAACAGAGTTCCCAGAGACAGGCTGCCACCACTGTCCCCCACGATGCAGTCTCTCACTCTGCACCACCCTGCACCATACCCAACCCGTAGCAACCAGTGGATTCACTTAAGGACGCCACCCAATGTCTATCCCAGTGCCGGAGATCATGAGGTAGGCCATACACTGTACAACCGGGCCCCAGCTCCTTTCTCCTGCACCTGGGGGAGTCCTCCATCACTGCAGCCTGAAATGGACCCACACCCGACCATTACACTTCACCCGACTAGGCTGAGAACATGAACAAGGGTGGACCAGGATGGCAATCACCCCCTTCCAGACCCGAACCTCAGCCCTGCAGCTGAACTTGTTCTGCCTTCAGCCCAGGAGCCCCATCTCCTGCTCCCAGGCTCT
The DNA here is from genome assembly GCA_016271365.2 of Neoceratodus forsteri. Taxonomy (NCBI): domain Eukaryota; kingdom Metazoa; phylum Chordata; order Ceratodontiformes; family Ceratodontidae; genus Neoceratodus; species Neoceratodus forsteri. The sequence goes on from CM057453.1 coordinate 26,119,323, forward strand.
TCCAACCTTCCTTCAAAGTGCACCAACCACCCCTTTTAAAGGAGGTATCCAACCCTAGCTTCACCCACTGACAGGCGGACCTGAACATGGGCCAGCCCCAAATTAAAGGGCTCTTAGCTGGAGAGCTCCCTGAGGGGGCTTACATACTGTAGTGGCAGCCATTTTGCACATCAACACGCACATATAGCTTTGGATAATTGCATGAACCAATTTTATGGGAAGGGGACTGTTGGCCAGGACACCAAAGGAAATCCCATATTCTTGCAAAAAATGCCATGGGTTCTTTTACTTCCATCTGGACACCCATCCAAGACAGCATCAGAGATGGGCAGAAGGGACCTTGGTTTAATTTCTGATCTGAAATCTGGCACACCCCAACAGTACAGCCTTCCCCTAGTGCTAAACCCGAGTCCCAGTATTTATGGGTTTGAGCCCATGTCCCAGTGTGGGACCAGAACCCATGACCTTCTAGCCCAGAGGTGGATGTGTTACAAATTGAGCTCACACACTGACACCACTCCCACAATGTGGAAACTATTGTTCTGTGTGACTCCAAAGAGTTTTTTTGAAAGTGTGTTATCATTTCTATGCATTACAGAAAGAGCTCTGCTAGGAAAGGTCTTTTGACTGAAGGATAGTGAGATACAAGATGGTCACAAGTCAATCAACAGCCTTTTCTATCTGCCAGCTGCAGGAAAAAGTCAATTTTATTGTCCTGGTTGTTATCCAAGCCTAACAGAAATCAAAGACAAAGCATAGCATTTCTGTTTTCAACCACCATTATCAGGGACAGTGACTCGGTAGTTTGCAAGCTTGCCTCTAGGGCTGGAAAATCAAATGGGCAGGAGTTCTAGCCACACAACAGATACTTGGGATAACAGCCAGTGCTGACACTGTAATGTGGTATTAGGGCAGCACTGCACAGTTGAGGTGATGTACTTCGACTGAGAAGTCAAAACAAGATCTCCTGCCCATTTCTGGCCACTGCCCAGGTGGAAATGAAAGATCCCATGGCACTCATCAAAGAAGATTGAGGGGGTCTCCCCCAGTGTCATGGCCAACATTCTCCCTTCCACTAAAACTGACCCTTGTAACCCACCCATCAGGTATCATCTGGAAATGAAATGTCAGAGCTCAGTGTGCTTATCCTGGTCAAAATGACAATCCATTTCTTGGTTGAAATGTTTCAACAGAAAAAAAAAACATTCAGCTGAGAACAGAATGAAACACATGCCTGTACTTTGTCCTGCTCAGCCCATACTGGATCAGAGGTACAAACCTGTTTAAAAGGCAGTGTCTGATCTGGCAAAGTCTTGTCAGCTTAACTTGCACAAGGAATGGAATACCCATGATGCCTTGTGCTGGGATTGATGCTTCAGAGTAGGTGTGTGGTTTGGAAAAACATACAAAAACCAAACAATCTGGATATTTCTTCTCTCTTAGCATCCTTTTCTGGACCCATGTACTACTCTTCTGCAAACTGCCTCTTCAGTATGATCACCAAATGTCCAATGAGCTAAGAAAAGCTCACTTCCAAATCCATCCGGTGGGGGGGGGGACCAGGGAACACAAAAGACAGTATTGCAATAAAGATGAGCAATAAGATAGGTACAAATAATATACTAAGAGTGAAACCATGGGCAACAAAGTACAGTTCAAAAATACTGTTAAGAACTGCTTGACACTGACAGTGTAAACCAGTGCAAAAAACATAAGGTGTGCAGATGTCTTGCACAAGGCCAAAAATAGTTTGCACAAAGCAGTACACAGTGTTTTGATATAATTACTAGCAAATACAGATAAGTGCATGGATGGACACAGCAGAACAGTGTGGAGTAAAAGGTTAGGTCAGAAGTCAGGAAAGGAGAGTAGGAGTGAAGGAGAGATGAGAGTGTTAAGAGAGAGGGAGAGAGAGAGAGAGGAGGTAAGTGCATGGATGGATGCGAGAGGCACAGTCTTGGAGTAAGACTTTTGGAGCAGAGAGGAGTAGGCGGAGAGGAATGTGCTCTAGTCAACCCCAAGCTGTGAAATTGTAAAAATGAGATGCTGCATCCCAGCTGGACATCCTACTCTAGAGCAATGTTAAAGGTTTAGCAAGCTCAGACCTGGCCAATACATGTATTGGCCAGGGTTGATCTTGCTAAACCTTTAACATTGCACTGCAAGTAAGAGAGGTATGGCCTACTCCTAACTGGTGAGCCCCCCAATGATCACCTGTCTCTTATGGGCCACTGCACATTATATAAGAAATGAAGCCAGAGAGTGGTCTCCCCACAGCAAAGAGAGAAAGCAGGGGACCTTAGCTCATATCGGCATGGTAACATTTCAAAATAAAGCATGAAGCCAGATAGTAGTTCCACATAAGGGGAAGAGATAGCAGTGGGAACTCAGCTCATATTGGCAAGGTAAAAGGTAAAGTGTAGTTTCATGACCAATGAGTTGGTCACCTTGCTGTCAGTGGTCAGGCTAATCGTGGTTTGGTCGAATGATGAGACCAAGAATCCCTCTAAATGTTAAAATGAGGGAATGAAAACCAAGCAAGAAGACTGAATTGATCTGAATGAACTGCAGGCACGTAAGCAGCTTGGAGGTGGGGGGGGGAGCACTGGTACTGTTACTGTTTTCATCCTACTGTAGATAAATTAAAGTGAAAACAATGGCAAAGCAAGCCATTCTGTGAGATCTCTGTCAGGACGTGTTTGTAAATGTAAGCATACAGAGAACACGTGGATGCAATAAGGGGCTGTATTAAGTTATTGACATCTCTCATGTGATTGTAACTTGTCAACTGACCACCAGAGTCTGAGAAATGTGAGCTACTATATTTCTGAATTTTCTAATGGCAGCGATACATCAGAAGCTACTCACACGCACAATCAATACTGCAGCTCTTTTTATCAGTCATGTGTTCTCTTGGCCTACTGCTTCTCACTGAAATGGTAGTCACAGATAACAGACGTGCATGGAAATGAGGCACAAGCCATAATGTGAGGGCAACAGAAAGAGTGAGAAAGTCAGGGTCAAAGATCAAAATGATTTAATCAGACCAAGAGTAAGACAGCAGAGGGTTGTACAAAAAATAGTGTCTGAGAAGGAGGAGAGAGAGAAAGAAATGAAGCACGACATCAGACAGTTTTGCAACACAGCTGTAACCACTAGACCACTCTGCCTTTCTATTGATGGCAATCACACACAAGATCAAGGCAAATCAGATACTGCGTCTTACTTGGGCTGTCCTGGGTAAATAGATTGTAAAAGAAAATAGCACTGAACAGGCATGGAGTCTGAAGTACCCATCTAAAAGACTAGGGATGAAAGGCTATACAAGTGGGATGCCTTCACTCTCTGAGGAGGGCACCAGGATGTACGGTGCACGTTTTGAGAGTGCATTGAGGTGCCCTTAAACTAGCAGAGGGTGGAGGCAGAACAGATACAGACAGGTGCATCTACCTAATTGAGGGAGGACTAGATGGCCTTCCACTGTGTTAGAAAGCACTGAAAGAACAATAGGGCAAAACGAGTGTGCAGACACAGATGCTGGGACAAGTGGTAGGAGATGGGCTCTAGGGGTACCAATAGAAAAGGGGGAGGATGGCAGCAGGGACAAGGGGGCAGGACCAAATAGTGGTGGGGAGCAGGTATTCTGGAGGGCTATGTGCATGAAGGCCAAGAACTTGGGGAATAAATCCAGTTATCTGGAGGCAGTGGTGTCAGAAGCACAACTGGATCTGCTGGCAGTCACTGAACATGGGCCAATGGGACATGACCATACCAGGATATGAAGTATTCAGGAGAGATAGAGAATAAAAGAGTGGTGGCATTATATGTAATGGAGAGTATAAAAATTGAGGCTAGTACAATGTGGGTAGTACAGGTGGTAACAGAGGGGGAAGAAACACTAGGGCAGAGGTGGTGTATAGGCCACATCTCAAAAAAAGGAAACAGATAGAGAGCTGGCGGGTGAGATTAAAAGGATAATAAGACAGGATGAGGTGCTGCTGCTGGGCAACTTCTTTTTTTTTTATCATGTCATGATTTTTCCGCCTTGCTGTGGCAACTTACTGGCGGGGCATCCAGCTGCCGGCCCTGCCCGCTGGGAGAGCGCCAGGCTCACTCGCATGATGGGGGATCCAGCACGGCCATCACCAGTCCACTGCAGGGCCTCCCCATACCCTGTTCAGCTGGACCGGCCCCAGACCCCCCCCCAGTGCGATGACACGAGAGTTCTCCCGGCAAGGCAGGGCACGGCTATCAGGCTGCACAGTCGCGCCCAGCCATTTTTCCTCCATTAAGGTCCCCTGATGGAGCGCGGGCGTGCAATTACGTCCATTCACTGTGGTGCAGATATCCACCGCGCTCCCCCTCTGCTAACACCTGCATCTGCAGTACCCCCGGGTGTCCCCAGGGGCCGCCGCAGCGCGGTGTGCTTCCCCAACACACCCCAGGACTAGGAGAGCTGTCAGCGGATGCTCAATCCTAGTCCTCCCCTGCTGACCCCCAATGACCCGGGCTCGTTCCCGAACCCAGTTCGCCGGCAGGGTGCAAGGTGTGGTGTCAAATGCCTCAACCCTCAGCACCACTGGGCCGGCCAGCTGCTGGACAACTTCAACATGCCTGACATGGATTAGATGACCCCAGCAGCAGAAAGTGAGAGGAATCAGCAGCTGATGGGAGTTTTTTTCAGTATTCATTCCATGTGCAGAGGGTAGAAGCACAGAGGGACAGCCATCCTTGACTTAGTCCATATGAACAAGGATAGTATGGGTGGTTAGTGCTTGACCCACTGGGAGCCAATGACTACCGGACAGCATGGTTTGATACCAAAAACAGTGGGAAATCAGTTCCCGAAAAGTCCTAGATTTTAGGAGAGCTGGTTTTGCTAGAATGAGGGAGCTGTTAAAGGGGAAACTGGAACATGTATGTGGGACTGTGGGGGTCAAAGCAAAATAGGAAGTGATAAAAAATGGGATATCAGAAGTCTCAAATCTCTGTGTTAAGGTAATAGGAAAGAATAAGAGGATTAAGACACCATTGTGGTTCACAAGGAAGGTGCGGTGGCTATGAGGACAAAGAGGACAATGAAAAAAGCATTTAAAACACATGTCCAGGCAAGAGAAGAGGAATAGGATAGAGTTTCATTGCAGGATGAAGTAGATCAGTGGACTGTGCGGCAAGCTAAGGCTGATGTGGTGCTGAGAACAGTGGAGGGAATGAGGAAGGGAGGCACAACTTTCTTTCGTTACATGTGAGAAAATCAAAAATGTAAGGATGGAACTGTTGGATTAAAAATGGGAAGTGAGGAGAAGAAGGATAAAGGAAAGGCAGACGTGATGAACAAATATTTTGGCTTGGTTTGGAACACCTCCGACATCCTGCTTTCACCCACATGGGTCATGGTACCTGGCTAGCTTCAGGGAAGGTTGGTTACAAGGGCTGGTAAGGTATTTATGTGAATTAAGAAAAATAATGCCAATAGTAAATACCAGCGACAGGAGATCACTATCAAAGATAAACCAATTTTAACATTTGGCAATGGTATCAGTTTCTAATCTAATGGCTGCACAGCCTTTTCATTGCAATAACATCAGCACAATCTGAACTGCATTTTACTCTATCTTTCCCGACAGAATATCATCTAACATTTAATGCAAACAATCAGCACTGTTAACCCCAACCCTCGTAATAGTTGCTAAAATGTTCCAAAGTCAGTTCAAAGTCCCTCAAATTACAGTCCCTTCTACCTTGAACCTAAATGGGTGTTGCCCATAGTGATAATGGTGACTCCGAAGTCCGATGTGCTGTCCTGGCCAGGAATGAAGAGGCGTTGTCCTCTGGGTCCTTTGGCTGGCTCCACTGTACTTCCAGTTCTCTTTTGGTCCTCCATCTAGTCAATTCCACTGCACCTCTCAGCCTCTTCTGGTCATCCAATGAGAAGATGAGTTCCCTGCCTATAACTTTGAATTAATTAAAACAGAATCTTCTACAGTGTCTCAAACAAATGACTAAACTAAAATGAACTTCGCCTCACTTCTCACTAAATTGGATTATCAAAATCCAAGTATTATAGCAAAACTTAACCTGACTGACCCTTTCCTGGATAATAACTGTTTACTGTCTTTGGCTGTGGTAGCCCCTTAACTATCTAAGCTGGCACTTTAAACTTAATTCACCTGTTTTTTCTTCAGTCCTAAAAGGAGGAGTTGACTGCAACAGAGACCACCCACATCACTCCTGTCAGCTTCAGAAGGAGGAGAAGGAGAGAAAGAGACAGAACCACTTCTCCTCCAGCTTCATACCCACCCCTACTCAATGACTGATTGGTCAGTCAAGTTACTAAGGCTCCTGTCAGCCAATCAGGAGCAAGGTTGTGTCCCCCACCCACAAGCTGAGGAGGTCTCAAGTCACTTCCTCCCAACTACAACTCTGCTTCATTTTTTGCCCTTTATTTTTCCTGTTGGGGTTTCCATCCAAACTTGCCACAGATTTGGGGGTAGATAAGACTGGTGATTCCCTATATACCCCTCTTAATATAAATAAAAAGTGTAATTTGTCTGTTGCTAGTGGCTGAATAACAGCCCCCCCCCTGTCTTTTATCATATCTGGTTGATTCTGCCTCCCTGCAGACATCAGGACATTCCTGGCACCAGTTTCTTCCCAGCAGGCTCCACCTGGCCTGTTCATTATGTTTATATCCCCTGCAGGAACTGTTTGTTTTCCGCAGGCATTTTTTTATTATTATGCCCCTCAGGGCTCCTTTCTTGCCACTGTGTAGCCTGTCTGTTTGGGCCCTCCTGGCCCTTGTGCTGCCTTTTCTCTCTTCATCCTCCCCGATCTTTTAGTATGCCCCACCCTGGGCTTGAATACATTTCTGTTGTGTGGCACATGAAGCACAAATCATCGTGGCCTCTGCCACCTACTGCTCCCCTCAGGGATCGTCTTGCCCTAGATCCTTCATCCTGCAGGCTTATTAATTCATATAAGCCCAGCCAGGCATTTTACACCAAGCAGTACTGCAACTTTAGATGGCCACTCCAACATTGGGCACCTCCCATGCTGCTCCTCCCGGGAGCACTCACATCCGACCGCAGAAGCAGCTGTATTGCCTGGTGGCTCCTGCCACTCTACACTGCTCCTGATTAGGAGCCTAACATGTCAGTGGTCCAGCTCTCTACCCCAACCTCTGCCTCACATGCTGATCCATCTCCATCTTCCTGACTGTGCCCTGACAGTAGGCATCAGTGGGAGAGTACAGACACACCTAACATCTTAAAATCAAACGTGGTGGTGCATTTTTACAAGCTCACTCCTCCTCAGGTCAAACAGACACTGAGGAGGAGACAGACAACAGAACCCAACAGTCTGGAAAGGGAGAAGCTATTCCTGGATCCCCTAGATACCAAGGATGTTACTGAGGAGATGGACTATAGCCCAAAAAAAGCCCCTACTAGCCCACTGGACCACAAGCGATTTCTGACACACAACAGAACCCTAGTAGACCACCAGGGTCCTAAATAGTCCACTAGGCCTACTACTTTTGCTACTAGCCACCAGGCCAGCACAGGACCGGGGGGGTCAATTTGGATCCAATCTCAGTGACAAGAATTTTAGAGGGCTTAAGCCCACTAAAGGTGGATAAATCTATGAGCCCGGACAGGCTCCATCCCCATGTGTTAAAAGAGATGGGCAAGACCTAGTGGAGTCACTGACTCAGATTGTCAACAGCTTATTGGAGACAGGGATAATACCCAGGGACTGGAGGACAATAAATGTAGTTTCCTTGCACAAGAGTGGGAGCAAGTATAAACCAGGGAGCTACAGACTGGTAGTGCAAACAGATTTCAGGACAAAAGATAACGTTTCACAAAGGGGGGGGGTCATGTCAGACAAACCTGATTGATTTCTTTGATGGATGACATGGGGTAGTGGACATGGGCAGGTAGTAGACACACTGGACATACTGTACTTTGACTTCAGTAAAGTCTTTGCTCCATCACACATGGTTGGTTGGTAAAGAAGATGCATGAACTGGGGGTGATGGATAAGTTCACAAGACGGGTGGGTAACTGGCTGAATTGTAGAACCCAGAATGTGATACTTAATGGGGAATTCTTGGGTGACAGGGTGATCTATAATGGTGTGCCACAGGGATCAGTCTGTGACCAGTATCTTCAACACCTTCGTCTGTGACATTGGGGTAGTGATACAGAGCAATATATGACTGTTTGCAGATGATACATAAGGAATAACACATGACAAGGTGTGGTTTATGGGCTGATAAGAGCATGTCCCAGGTGTGTAATGAGGCACTTATGCCAAGTGTCTTTAGCACCTGGTAAGTGCTCTTATGTAAGCAATAAATACCAACAGGATGGACATTATTGGGAAATACCAGACCGCCCAGGGGTGTAATGAGGCCCAACGCTGCAGGCAGAGGGCCTTATAGCCCCTGGAAGATTTGGTATTTCCCAATAATGCCCATCCTGGAGGGTATTACTGCGCTTAGAAAATGACTATCTTAGTAAGTTTTAATAAAATGCTAAAAGAAGAGAGGGAATGGGCAGAAAAAATGAATAGAATTAGTAGAAAAAAACATTATTGATAAAGTAGTCTATATTTTTTAAGGCTGTTCCAGCTGCTGTTGCTCCTCCCCACAAAGGCCATTCTGATCAATTGGCTCCCTGCCCCAACACACACACACATCCACCTGATCCACCTAGCAGACTCTCAGCATCCTTTTTAAGTTCTGCCCCGTTTTTACACTTTCTGAAGTGCAAGTTACCTGCGTGTCAACTTTTATGGTTGACAACAAGGAGACTGAATTATGTGAAAAGATCCTGATGTGAAAAGATCCTGACTCCCCCCCCCCCAAATTCTAGCAGAGTCCATCCCCCTGAAGCCAACAGGTGCAACAGAATGCAACAATACCCTTGTGTTGCTAAGTTAAGGACACGGCTTTTCTTTTTTCCACGAACAGAGGAGCCACACAGTGAAAGTGTATGGAGTAGAACGTGTCGTCGTGGCAGCTTGTATTTTGAAATGGGCAGCACGCTCGCGCATAAACTGACGGACACACAAGCAAGTGGGATCCCTTGCTTGTACTGCTTTTCGGTGGAAACTGTATGCAGTGCCTTTTTATTAAGAGGCAGCTGTACTAAGAAGTGCAGAGGTGACGAGTGTTGCGGGAGGGGGGTGAAGACCAGTAGCTCTCACTAAACGAGAGAAAAACATGGCGGTCATTTCAGATTTCACTGGGTGCTTTCAGCCAATGACAAAACAGGCTGGCACCTTAGGAGAATGCTACTCGGTGAAGTGGCACTTGGGCTGGCTCTTATTTTTAGCTGGGCATCTATTGAAAAATAAATGTCCAGCTTGGAGCCTGTCTCAGCCAATCAGCTTTAAGAATTGATTCTTGCCATTTTCTAACAACCCATAAACCACACCTTGGAGTGTGTTATTCCGCTTATAAAATGGATCTCAGAATTTAAAAAACAAAATGAAAAAATGAAGTTATTTTAATTAAATGAATAAAAAGATTTGCAAACCTTTGTTTTTCTGTAGTTTTTAGAAAAAATAGTTCACTTGGTTCTGCCAAAAGAGGGTGATTGTTAGTAGGAAATGCCTTTTTTATGGCTGCAGTGGTTGGAGCCTGCAGCCATCTTGCTGTAACTGTGAAAAAGGGGATACCAAAGCACAAATTTGGAGTTGCAGTAGTTCTTCCACAATTTCAAATCAGTGCACTCATTTCCCCCTCCCGTGCACTATTTTCTTGTTGACACTTGTGGAGTTCATGGTGGAACATGGCAAAGTCTGCCGTGTCCAAGATGGCTACAAACTTTATTGCACATGCTGGCAGGTACTGGTGCATGAGAGCAACTCTGCTAGTTCATATGCAATAATGTTTGGTGACCATATTGGACACGACAAACTATACATGTTCCTCCGTGACCTCTGTGAGCTCGGCTGCAGCCATATTGCCTCTGGCCAGATTTAGTTTGTATTTCCATTACTTACCCTCCTCTTACAAAGAGGTCGCCCCTCCTAACACAGTGATACTTTCTAAGGTCTGTGTTCTCAATACATTTCAGTTTCTTGTTTTTAGTGGCTGAAATGTAATGGAGCTGAAAGCCGACAGTAGTGCAGGTCACTTTCAGTTAAGACATCAGCTCCATGAGAACAGTGCACGAACATGAAGTAGCTTAAGTTTAAGTAGCTATTTTTGTAACTTAAATAATTCGAAAACACCCTTAGAAAGAAGATTGCCCCTCGTCACACAGTAATACTTTCTGCAATGTGTGTTCCCAATACATTTCAGCAAGTAGCCGGCTTGATCAGGAGTGTGAGTGTCCCTCTAAGGCCACTGCAGTGAGTGCTTTCTCTTTAGTGCTTTTACCATTCAAGCGCTACAGCATGAATGAACGGTTTCATGATTTTTGCTGTTTCTTTCATCAAACTCATCAGAATTTAGTCATGTAAAAGGGGGTGGGGGGAGGACAACAGACCGTCAGGAAGGAGGACTGATGACCGGAGGAACGGCAGTGTCCAGGGGCAGCATTCTGGAGAAACAGCAGCAGAGGTACAACATTATTTTATGAGGACTGTTAAAAGTAAAGTTGCTTTGGCTGGAGTTTCGGTAGCGATAGTCGGGTGAGGTATATGGCTGGGGGGGTGATAGATGATCAGGCACTTATTTGAGAACTCTGAGTCCAGGTTTGAAATTTTCAGTTCAACATGGTGTGGAAGGTATGGATCTTTTGGGTGTGAAGTGTCCTTGTCAGCCAAAGTCTTTCAGATGAGACGTTAAACCGAGGTCCCATCTGCCAGATCTGGTGGTAGTTCAGGTGGATGTTAAAAATCCCATGGCACTTCTCAAAAAGAGTAGGGGATATTTTTATTTAAAACCACAAACAAACATTACACATATACAGAAACAAAAACCAGAGAAAATAAAAATACTTATATTCTTCAAACATACCTTTCCATGTACTTATAGACTATTTCCATCTCTTCCCTTTTTCTATAATTAAGCTATTCCAGGTACATTTTTCCATAAATTGTTTGCTCTTTCTTCACTATACAAGGTATATTCATTCTGATATACTTTATCTAGTTCCACTTGTATTTTAAACAATAAATCATTTTGCTGTAATTCCTTATTCTGCAAGAACCTCTGACATCTTGTTTGCAAGATAACCCATTTTACAATTGCTAATATTACATACACAGTTCCTTTATTCAACTTTCCCAATTCTCTTGTCAATTGCCCATATATCAAAATATTATAAGTCATCTTCTCAAATATATCCATACCCAAAAATTTAGCTAAATTCACCCAAAATGTTTTATAAAATGACAGTAAAAAAAAAAGGTGCTCCATATTTTCCTCCACCATTCCACAATATACTTCTGCACATACCCCATCTTCTTTCTTTTTATGCTTTTGGTTACCTTTTATGTTACGCTTCCCATGGCTGCATATCGAGACTGTTACCCTCATTTTATTTTATTTATTTATTTAGTTTTTGTTAACCGGGTAGGTGCACTAGCCATAAAACGACTATTTTCAGGCACGACCTGGGAGAGTACAACAAAAAGAGAACAGTTGAACAACAGCAACATGGGTACAATAATACAAATAGAGGAAGAGTACAGCAGTGCTACAAAAATACAATGGGTAGAAACAACAAAAAATAATTGCAAGCATTATACAGATAATGGCAGTAAGATATATAATAAGTGCAGAAACCATGGACCTGACCTGTGGAGTGAAACGGTTAATAAGATAGCAAGGTTTTATAAAGAGAAATGTGAGGAATGTTCAAACATAACAAGAAAGACTGACAGAAGGAAAGTCAGGGGTGGCAATTGGCAAAACAACAGTGGATGGTCAGCAACAAGGTTCGAGAAGGAAGAGAGCTAGTAGTCAAGTTATTTACAAAGAGAAGGAAAAATATGGGGAGGGGAAGAGGAGACAGTCTTGGAGCTGGATTAGAGCAGGGGTAACATTACTGGTAAGCCTCAGGAGCTTCAGGTTGGGTCAAAGCATGTACAATCATCAGCTAAGGATAGATAACGACAATATTCACTTTTAAATCCAAAGTGAGACTGAGACAGACGGAGGTTGAGTGGAAGAGCATTCCATAACCTGGGAGCAGAGAATTGGAAGGCCCCTGTGCCTTTAGTCGTCCGACATCTTGGAACATAGAGCAAGGATTGGTCAGCTGATCGCAGGCCTTGGGAGGATGGTTGAGGGACCAGCAACGCCGCCAGCTGGGATGTTTTTTTTTTTCCCGGATGATTGAGTCCATTAGTGATCCAAGGTAGTATTGTCTACTGGCAGAGGGTGAGAGCCAATTCAGATCCTTAAAAAGAAGGCAATGATGTTTGAGTCGAGGTGACGAAGAGGCAAATCAGCATATATTGTTATAAGTTACGTCCCATTTTAGTAGGGAGGTTTTATGGGCAGAGGTAAGAATAGAGGCACCTTGTACTATCTCTAGTCCCCCTTCCTTGTCCTTACTCACAGTCCCTACAGGATAAATCATACTTTTCCCTCTATTCACCCCAATACCTGTATATTTGTTATTTTTGTGAAATATGGAATCCTTTTTCTAGCATCATTTCTAATATTTTGTCAATATGTATACCACTGACCACATTAAATACTGGTTTCTCGTAATAGTTCCTTTCTACCACTTCTTTATAGATTTGTTTTCTACCTTTCCTACTTAATAAGTCTGTTGTTAGCCCCCAATGTGTAATGTATTTCCTATATATTTCCATGTAGACCAGTAGCTCTTGTTTCCGTTTTATATTCCCTGTTTTGCCTATGATCATTATCAAGTTATGACTCCACCTTTGTACTAAATGGCTCCACAGCATATATTTCCCTTGTAAGATAGGCACTACGTTGGCATACATAAAGATACTTAGGAAAAAAACTATGGGGTGAATCATATTCGGTCCTTCTTCCCTTATCGGTCTATATGTATGACCTCGTTTTATTGGGTTTAGTCTTGAACCCCATAAAGCTGAAAAAAAGAGTCCCAAAATCTTAGCTTGAAGCATCTGAGGTACTGGAAATACGTAAGCCACATACAAAAAAATCGGTACTAGAAAGGTTTTTAACAAGTAAATCTTTTTCTCCCTTGTCATATTCCAGTCATTCCATTTTACTACTTTCTCCTGTGCTATTAATCTTTTAACTTTCCAGTTTCTAAGAGCAGCATCTTTCCTACCAAAAAAAATGCCCAGAATTTTTATTTCACCTTGTACTATCTCTAGTCCCCCTTCCTTGTCCTTACTCACAGTGCCTAGAGGATAAATCATACTTTTCCCTCTATTCACCCCAATACCTGTATATTTATTTTTTTTGTGAAATATTTCTAGCATTACCTCTCCTGACTTTTGATCTTTGACTAATATAACACAGTCATCTGCATATGCACATGTCTTCCTTAAGGATTTATTCTCCAAAACTATACTTTTTATTTGTTATTCCTGCTCAATATTCCTTAATAATGGATCAAGACAGAAAACCTATAGTAGTGGACTTAAAGGGCAACCTTGCCTGACCCCATTTTGTACATATATCGGTATTCCTAGATGTCCATTTATCATTGGGCATACCTGTGCCTCTGAATATAGTGCTCTTATTAGTTCCATAAATTTGTTGGGCATATTGTACTCCTTCAGAACATCCCACACATACTTGTGCTGTATGGCATCAAAAGCCATCTCTTGCTCTATCGCATATAGATACCCATCCAATCTATTTTCCTGTGCTTCATTCATAATTTCATATATATATATGTAATATATGGATAGTGAAAATAATACCCCCAAAATACATACAAAAAATTCCTTGTAATACAGTAGTTAGTCCCGTAATAGTATACTTCCGGTCCTCGTAATAGTATACTTCCGGACCAATAATACTATACTTCCGGTCCTCGTAATAGTATAGTTGGGATTACCGATGTGACTACTGTGTGAACCGAGTTTTGTTTCTTTTTTTTTGTGAGAGAAACATGCGGAATGGGACTGGAAGTGGGAGCAGGAGTGGGGGTGGTGTGAGCGAGGAGCGAGGAACAACACTCGGGAGTCTTACTAACTCTGTAGACCACAGCGCCGTACAGCAGGCACAAGTAAGAAATTAAAAATTCCTTGCATCCATATATTACAAAAAATAACAAATAGGTTCTGGTGTTTCAAGGCAGAAATTCCATCTCGAGGTTCTGGGGATACAAGAAACCTCTGGAGCTTCGCTCTCGGCGTTTCTTGTATCCCAAAACCTCTCGATGGAATTACTGCCTTGTAATACACCAGAACCTATCTATTATTCTATTTATATATGTCAGTGGCTCAGCAGGTAACACACTTGCCTCTGAGGCCGGGAGATCAGAAGGTTGTGAGTTCTAGCCCCACACAAGGCACTTGGGTTAATATCCCAATACTGACACTGCAGTGCAGCATGAGGGTCAGGTGCTGCACTCCTGAGGTGCCATCTTTCGGATGAGACGTTAAACCGAGGTCCCATCTTCCTGTTCTGGTGGTAGTTCAGGTGGATGTTAAAGATCCCATGGCACTTCTCAAAAAGAGTGGGGAAATCTCCCCGGTGCCCTGGCCAAATTTCCCCCCATTCACTAAAATACCACCAACAGCTTAATCTGGTTCAAAGTCAGTTGGCATTCATCTGTATCCCCCTCCCCCGGGTCGTGCCTGAAAATAGGCAGAATTTGTCTAGTGCACTTACCCGGTCAACAAAAACTAAATAAAAAAAATATATATATATATTAGATTTTGCCTGACCTCTCTATCAGGCATGGCAAATGTTTGCATCTGTGAGATCAGGTGATCTGCAATGTACATCAATCTTTTGTTTATTACTTTGGCCAATATTTTGTAATCTGACGTTAGCAGACTTATAGGCCTCCAGTTTCTAATATCTGTTTTGTCTTCTTCCTTGTATGAAAAAGATAGTGACCCCCAGCTTCATACTTTCAGACATAGTCCCTTTTTGAAAAATTCCATTAAAAACCATTGTCAATATCTTAGAGACCTCTTCTTCATATTTTTTGTAGAAGGCATTGGGAATGCCATCTATACCTGGTGCTGTGTTGACTGTCAGTGTTTTAATTGCCTCCTTCACCTCATTTACTTTTATTTCCTCATTTAGGGCCAAAGCTTCTGGTTTCCCTAATTTGGGCAATTTTTCCTTTGTTAGAAAATCCTGCTCCTTTCTACCATTTTGTTTCTGAAATTTCTGTTTTACATGTTCTTGTACTATATGTTTTATATGACTTATCTTTGTAACACCCCAGCGCTCTCTCTTAAACCATACATTACTCTATTATGTATTCTCTCTTTGCTACTCTCAAAAGGGTTAGTTTGGAATTTTGTACCTTGCATACCACTTTTTTGTTCCATTATTAATGATTTCACTCTATTATACTGATAACACTGCATTTGTGTTTTAATTTCTGCTATTTGTTTCGACTCATCTATTTTACTTTGTACTTCATGACTAAGCAACTTATGTAACTTTGCCCACAGAACTAAGTATTTTTTGTAATTAGACATCTCCTTTCTTTGTGATTCTTCGATTATCATTTGCTTTATATCATTCTTCGTGTCCTCCCACCATTCTGTCACTAGGTCATGTAGCTCTAGTACTGACTCTCTAGCCCTAAACAAGTCCAATACTTTCTCATTACATTCTGGTTCATGCAGTCTTTCTGTGTTCATTCTCCAGAATCCGCTTCCAAAAATCATGTGTTCGCCTAAATCTATCATAAATTTAACTCCTAGGTGATCTGAGGTTTCTATGGGAATTACTCTAACTTCCCTAATCCTGGTTTCTTTTTTTAACATCCAAAAATCTATTCTAGTTGACAGTTTACCCTTATAATATGTATGTTCTGGCTTTTTCCCTTTTAGTTTTTAAGCGTCCTCTAAACCCTTTTTTCTTAGTATGTTTTTTAACGTATGTGTGTCGTAGAATATTTTGCTTGTTTGTCTCCCCCAGTCTTATTTTGCTAAACTGTTATTAAAATCCTCCACAAAGTATTAGTTTAGATGTATGCAAATACAGCTCAACCAGGCCCATCATTTTATTTCTTTCCAATTTGGTTTGAGGGTTACAAATATTATTAATCCTCACAGCCATTTGTTTTACAATTGCATCAACTATAAAAATTCTGCCTGGTACTAGGTCCATTATTTTTGTGACTTTTACATCCTTTGTAAGGAAAACAATCCCCCCCACCGAGCACCTTTCTTCCCCTATAGACCACAGAGACGCCCCCATCTCCAATCTTTTTGTGCTTGCCTTATTTCTTCAATAGTGCTCAAACATGTATCCTGTAATATTACTGTTGCTTTGTAATTCACTTAGAATATTAAACGTTATCATTCTCTTTTTCCTTTCTTTTATACTGTTTACATTATTTGTAATACATGAAAGGCAGTCCGTTTATTTATGCAGGTTCCCCCCTTTTTATCTTCAACCATCTTTTTCTTTTCTTTTCTTCTTTTTTTGGAGACTTGTGTGTCTGTGGTATCTCCATCCACTGTTTTTTCTGGGTCTGATAAGTCTACACATGAGGATATTGAATCCTCTTCTATCGTGGCCCATTCTTTGTCTTGTAAAAGGGCATATCTATTTGTAAGTTCTATACCTTCCCTGTCTCTTTCCACTGATAGCCCTTTCTGAAGTCTGGGTTGTGACTTTTTTCTGGATCTAGTCACCATTGTAAATTCTGTTTCCTTCTTTTTTCCATTTTTTTTTGTTTAATATCTCCTGTTCCTTTGTCCCCTTCTTTGTTGTTCCCTGTAGCATCTCTCTCTCTTTCTGCTGTGCTTGCTTTTCCTTTGGCCTAGGTGGGGGTCAGGGGGTCTATCTTTATTTCTGGCATCATAAATTACGTTATCTTCTTTCCCTTTTGCCTTCTGGGCCACTGCTAGATACACATCTTGCTCTGCTATCTCCCCTGGGTCCGGGCTGTTGTGGGCTGCCCATGGGCAATGTAAGAAGAAATGTCCTTCTTCACATAAACTACATTTTACCTTGTTTTTGCAGTCCATCCCATAATGACCAATTATTCCATACAATCCACATTTTATTTGCTCACAGGAACTACTAAGATGTCCTTTGTCCCCACACCTGTAGCAGGCCCTGGACTGGCCTGCATAAAATACAACTCCTCTATCCCTTCCCAAGAAAAAACAGTTCACCAGGTGTTGTATTTCTCCATTTAGCTGTTTCAAAGTCACTTTATATTTCCATCCCCCGTCCATAGACACTCTTCATCTAAGATTGGTTCTGGGGGGCCATGTACTACACATTTTTGTTTTAACCAAAAGGTGATGTCAGACACATTCACTTCCTCATTTCTGAAAAGCACCGTTACAATTTTAAAAGCAGGCTTAGTTAGGGGGATCACAAAAAACTGGTTCCATTGTGGTGTATGCTTAATTTGGTGAAATAACTTCCAGAACCTGTCTAGGCCCCCTGCATGTTTAAAACGTATGTCATACTTGGTGCTTCCTGGGACACAAATTAAAGCGTAGATCTCATAAGGGTAAAATTTCATGCATTCCTTTAAAAGCTGTCTTCCTATACAGATTCTATCAGGGGCATCTGTAGCTACCCCTTTGAATTTAAGGTGAACCACATTTCTTGTTTTAGCTTGCTTCATTTGGTCCTCTGAAAATAGCTTTTCCCTTGTATTTCCCTTCCAGGCATTTTGTTTTCCATTTACCTGTTCCTCGCTTTGGTCTCCGTCTGATTGAATTGTTTTTTGTTCTGCTTCCATAGAAGTCTCTTCGCTGTCCTTTTCTGTTAGTACCTCTATTTCCTTGGTGTCATATGTATTTGCAGATATATTCTGCATTTCATCAGGCTTCTCAACACCCTCCCCATTTTGACTTTTACTCCTTTCCTCATTCTTTTCTGCTTTATTTTGGTTTGAACAACTGGGTCTGTTGGGATCCCAACCTGACCCGTCTGCTGTTTTTTCCAGCCTGCATTTAGTAAGGCAGCTGACACCCAATCTGTGGTATCATTGAAATTTACTGGACCTTTCACCTCTAAATCAGTGGCATTTTTCTCTTCCTGGGGGCCCCCTTCGTTTCTCTCTTTATTTTCCCCCTATTTCCTTTCTTTACCTTTTTGTTTTGTTTGGTTTTTCCCTGAGATTTGCCTTTTGCATTTACTGCCCATCTTAGACCAAGTCATTTGTGACTCTGCATGGCCATTCCCTTCAGGTGTTTTTTGCTTCTGAACTCGTTGTTTCAACTGTATTGGGAGTGGCCTGCTTTGATGTTGCCATGTCAGCATAGCTCAGCTGACTGTGACAGGCTGCTTCCCTGTCATTGCCCTCCTGTTCCATTTCTTTCAGTAAACAATGCTTTTTATTTTTTAAGTATTTCTTCTTCTTTTTCCAACTGTAGCAATAATAAAGCTGTTTTACCAAACTTACTGTATACTGTGGACTTTTCCTTTATACCTCTGACCTCCACCATTGTAACTCCATCTGTTTTTTTACTGCCACCATTCTTATTCATCATATCAATGCTTCCTTTTTCTTTCTCCAAAGCTGCTTCATTCTGTTTTCTTTCTGTACTGGTCTCCTCAGGTATAGAGGCCGGGGTGGAGACCTGCTCCCCAGCCTCCCGTATATCCTCTCACATGGCTCTCCTCACACCAACTGACAGTTTCCAGAAAGCTGTCTTGGAGTCCCCCTACTGGAGAAGTAGGGAAAATCTATTGAACAAAAAAATCGTAATACTTCCAAAACAGATTATATCACATAAATCAAACATTCCATAAACAAAGAAAGGAGAAAGAAAACCAAAACAACAAAGGTATATTACATTCATGTAATGGCAGCATCTATATCTGTTACCCAAGGAAGTTCTTTCCATAATTCTAATAGATCTTGGTTTGACATTTTTGCTTGTTCCAAGACAAAAACATTATGAAAGTCTTTAACAATCTGCCTCGTCAATTCGATATATGTACAATCCTTTTGTTACAGGGTGAACAAACACCTAGCCATCCAAATGTTCCATTCTATGATTGTGAAAAGTAGGGTCAACATACTAAGGTTCCATTTCTGCCATTGTGGAGAAAAGTAGCCATATATCAGGTTTTCATCAGTAACTTTCGAAAAAAGAGGTTTCTGCCATTGTTTTGCTAAATATCCCCAAAAGTTTACAATAAAGGAACATTCAAAAAACAAGTGTTCTATTGATTCAATTACGTTAATGCATCTAAGGCGACTACATATTCTCTCTGGAAGCTGTTTATGTTTCTGGGTGCCTTTTATATTCATTTTTTAAATGGCAAGAGAGCCATGAAAATCCCACGTGACACGGAATTCTTGATGGTCTCAAGAGTGCCTGCAAAGACTGTAGGTATATAGTTAGGCAGTTAGGAAAGGATACTGGGATCTGACACAAGGCTGTCAAGAGCTGTATACATAATGCTTTATGTGAAGCAATGGAGATAATTTGTTGAGAATTTATTTTCCATTGTTTTAACCTTTGAAATGTTTCTTTTAGGTAAGAGGGGCTAGTCTGAGAGGCTCCAGTAGGTCTGGATACATTTGTTTCCCATTGATGAAACCAAAGCCTACAGTTACTATGTAACCAGTACTCCCAGCCTTTCTGTGTATTAACCAAAAGAAGTTTCAGGTTAGACATAAAAAAATACTGTTATAAAACAGTATGGGGTTGATCATGGATAGTCCACCTTCTCTAACTGGCGGGTAAGTAACATGCCTTGTAATAGGACTGGGGCGGCTTCCCCAAACAGCCTGGAAAAATAAACTCAGAATTGAAGTTTCCAACTGCTTGGGGATGGGGAAAACATAGCTCAGATATAGGAAGATGGGTACTAAGAAAGCTTTAATCAAAAATACTCATTTTTTCTTATCAATTTTACTCCTGTTCCACTGGGCAACTTTCTGTTTGCCTATTGCCAGTTTCTACTCCCAGTTTAATTTTTCCATCCCAGGGGGTCCAA
Organism: Neoceratodus forsteri; assembly: GCA_016271365.2. Taxonomy (NCBI): domain Eukaryota; kingdom Metazoa; phylum Chordata; order Ceratodontiformes; family Ceratodontidae; genus Neoceratodus; species Neoceratodus forsteri. Next base: position 26,139,349 of record CM057453.1, read on the forward strand.
ATTTGACTCCTGGGATGGAAACTGAGTCATCTGTAAGAGGGATTGGGCTAATCATGGTATCAGTAACAGGAAGGGTGCCTAGGGTGAAACCTTTACATTTGTGTAGATTCAGCACAGCACCAGAAAGGGAACCAAACATGGTACACTGAGCCAAGGAGTTATGTACTGAATCTTTGTCTGCCACTAGTAAACAGAGATTGTCTGCATAAGCCAGGGCTTTAGGGACAGCTGGTGTTTCTGAACTGGAGATGTGCTTAATGTTTATACAGTTATTTATCTTCCGCAGAAAGGGATCTATAAAGAACACATACAGGAGGGGACTCAGGGGGCACCCATCTTACCCCTCGTTTAATAGGTTTCAATGGGCCCAACCAACCATTCACTACTGGTATAACTGTAGCTGTTCTGTATAATGATTTCAACCAGTTTATCATAACCTGTGGTACATGATAGTGGTGTAAAATGGTCCAAAGAAACTCATGACTGATGGAATCGAAAGCCTTCCTTTGGTCTAGGGAGATGACATGCCCTGGAAGAGTATCAGTATAACCTGTAGTTATAACTTCTTGTAAGAGAATGAAGTGATCTTGAATGTTTCTGTGTGGAATAGAGCAGGATTGTTCTGATGAAATGACTAATTTAGCTATTTCTATTAGTCGAGTTGTTAGCATTTTGGTCAGGAGTTTGAAATCTGTATTCAGCATACATAGAGGTCTCCAATTGTTCATATTTGATTTCTCATCTGGATTATTCACCTTCAGTAACAGCAAGACACTGTGAATATACTCCCATCCTGAGAACTCTGAAACAGCAGCAGCTTCGCTTCACAACTCCCTACCTTGCAAGGCTCACGATTACGTTCCCAGATGGCCCTCAACAGTTTGAAACCCCAGAAGCAGCAATAAAAGTTTTGAACAGCAAGGGCATCTCAATTTCTTTACTGAAAAGGCAAGCAAATACCGAGCAAGAGCAGGAGATGCATGATGCTGCCTGAGCCCCCGTGACCAGTAAGTAAAGTCATATGCAGCAAGGCCAAGCTACTCTACAGGATGTGAAGTCACTTTTGCAACAATTCTGCCAAGAAACAGCACCTTGAGGAACCTATTGACATTTTAAGGCACTATTTTTATCCAGGTAACAGATCTTACTGACCCAACCAGTGGTCCCTTTGCTTTGTAGGGAAAAGGACTTTCCTAACCTTCCCTTGGTGACATTGGATGTGGGAGGGGGGACTAGAAGGGATTTGAGATAGCGCTCCCTCCTCCACTTCCCGTAGGTGGCTGGATGTTGGGGTTTATGCCTCATTCCAAATAGACTTCCTGACAGGACAAGAAAAGGACATTGATGGGAAGGGTGGGGGCAAGGTTTGATAGAATGGAAGGAACCAAGGAGGGGAGAGTCTGGAGGGAAATTATAAGAGTCACAGGTAATGTTAAACTGGTTTCCTTTTTTTGTTTGTTTGCATTGCCTCAATCTAAACCTAAAAAGATTTTTTTCCTGACCTGCTCTCCTTCCCAGAAGACCCACTTTTGGTGGAAAAGGAGTACAAGTGGCTACATCTTGACATAAGTGGAGCCCCCCACACTGACTGGCATAGGGGCAAGGCCCCACACATTACATTTATAATGAGACCACCCAGAGTAATAAAAACTTGCTCTTGGGGATAATTGTTGCCAAATTAGACACACTTAAGGTGTCTATTGTGTCCGCTGTGAAGGGATGCACTACAAAGACGGTGGGAGGTAGAGTGTCGGCCTTAGGAAATAACAACACCTATATTCTCCTCTGTATCCTAATGGTCCTCAAGCTCCCCCTGGCATCTTTTTCTACTGCCAGTACATTGACTAGTGGGGAAGGGGGCCCACATAACTACTGTGGCAAATCCCCCTTGGAAGTTGTAGCGAACTCCAAATAGGAGGTGAGAGAAATACTTCCCTACCTAGGAAGTCACACTTGACAGCTGATCCCAGTCCTAGTGATCATAAAGAGTTACACTGGTACTGTTCTACCATTAATATGCCCTTGGGGCACATCCAGTATACTCACACTAAACAGTTCATTTTTTTTTATTACCATACTTAAGCTGAAGTTCCTGTATATAGTTTGTTGTAAGATGTTATGTTTAAGCCATAGTTAAAGGCTTCATATTAAGATACAAGACAGAATTCAGAAATACACCAAAGAACCATTGGACGATTTCAGTCCACTTTAAAATGTGTCAGAGGTACAGAGATGTGGCAAAGTTAACAAATACTCATTTAAGTAAGAGGAGAAAATTTGAAAGAGAGGCTCTGGAGGTATTGGGTTAAAAAAATGATCTTATTGTAATGCAGTGAACTTCACTAGAGGATATAATTATTATCACTATGGTTAAGCCTATGTTAGTGATGTCACTAAATAATAATTGGTTACTTAGTCCCATTAAATGTTATAGACTCTTACAATTCATTAAAAGAGATAAGCCAGACATTGTGTTTCTCCAGGAGACACACATCGGCAGAGGAACAAAATAAACTGCAAAATTCTGGTTTTTCAACTGGTAGGAGAAGGGGAACAGCCATCTTGATACCAGGGAAGGTTCCTTTCAAAAAACAGACTCGAGTTGAGGATCCTAAGGGCAGGTATGTCATTCTGACAGGTTGGTTATATGCCCATCCAGTAACCCTTGTGTCTCTGTACCTTTCCCTGGGATCCGCCAAATCAGTGGCATAGAAATTCCTTACAACACTCCTGGATGTTATGCAGGGACAGCTGATACTGGGGGGAGACCTAAACACCACTCTGAACCCTTCCCTAGATGCAGCAGTATCCAGACCTCACAGGGCAAACGCCCTACAAAAATACCTTCGGCAGACCCTCTCCACTCTGGGAGTTGTGGATATTTGGTAACACTGTTATCCCCCTTGACCAGAGGATATACGCATACGTCCCAGGCCTTGGGAGGTTCCTCCCATATAGACTACTTATTTACCACAGCCGAACATTTAGAGACCTTGCAGGATGTCTGGCATGGGATAACATTCCTGTTGGATCATGCCCTGCTCTGAGCTAAGTTCAACTTGGGAAATGAAAAAGGCACCTCATTCTGGCATTTAAACCTATCCCATATGAGAGACCCGGGATTTAAACAAATGATTGAGGAGATTGTCCCACAAGCTCTAAATGAGAATACCAGACCTGAGACCTCAGCCTCGGGTCTCTGGGACACCCTGAAAACTATCATCCGGGACAGGATCATAGCCTATTCATCTAAAAAAAAAAAAATTAAAGAAAGAAAGAGAGGCACATTTCAGGGGATTGGAGAGTGAGCTTCAAATCCTACAGTGTTACTATGTACTGGGCAACAAATCCATCCAATCTAAAATACTAGAAGTGAAACAAAAACTCCAGAAATATATAGACCAAGAGACAGAGCAACAGCTGTTCTATCTGGAGCACAGCCATCATGAAGGGGGACCCAAAGGCGCTCGCAATCTGGCACGTAGACTCAGAATGCACAAAGCCAAAGCATGTGTAACTACCCGAACTGAGCCATGGACGGGGAATCTATTAGTCCATCCACAAAATAATTAGACAAACCATAGCTAATTATTATAAACAATTATACTCAGCCAATCCAACCCCTGAAGCCCTCTAAGTGCAAACTTATCTGCAGGGCTTGAATTTGCCAAAACTTACTCTAGACCAAGCAGAATCTCTCTTAGTCCCAATATCAGAAGGGGAGCTAGACATGGTGATTAAGAAAGCCAAAACCTTGAAGGCCCTGGAGCCTGACTGTTATCCATCAGAATTTTATAAAAAATTCAAAAAACAATTGTATCCCACCATGTTGGATGTCTTTCATGAAGTTCAGAGCAGAGGACCCCCTCCCCCTTCCTGGAAATATGAGATTCTAACTGCAATACTTAAACCCTAAAAAGATCCTAAGTCCCCGGCCTCATATAGACCAATATCTAAGCTAAATTACAATCATAAGAGCTCTATGAGCATTTAGCCCACAGATTTGAGACCCTCCTCCCCCAATTAGTAGACCCAAACCAGGTGGCTTCATCAAGCAGTGTCAAGCCCACGATGCTGTCAGACGCACCTACCTGATAGTCAATTATGTCACACAGAGAAAGATCCCCCTGGTCTTGTTAGGCCTAGATACAGAAAAGGCCTTCGATAGGGTCTCATGATCATTTCTGTGGGAGACCCTGTCCCATTTTGGCTTCCCAGATAAAATCATAACTCAACTTCAAAATGTCTATAAAACCCCTCAGGCCTACCTAAAATTAGATGGAGCACTCTCGGACCCCTTCACCTTGAGATGCGGGACCCATCAGGGGTGTCCACTTTCTCCCCTTTTATTTGCCCTGTACCTTGAGCCCCTGGCCCAGGCTATAAGAAAACAAATAGAGATGGAAGGTGTAAATATGGGGGGAACAACCTATAAAATCTCTTTATTTGCCGACGACATCTTACTGTTGGGAACCAATCCAGAGTAATCTATCCCAAAGATTTGGGAACATCTAGAACTGTTTGGTAGGCTGGTGGGGCATAGGGCAAATAAACAAAAAAAGAAGGTCCTAACATATCATTATACCCTCACAAACAACCTAAAGCAATGTTTCCCATATAAGTGGCACAGACAAGCAATGCGTTATCTTGGAATAAAACTAACAAAGCACCTAATTCTTGCAGATATCCTTAATTATGAACCTCTGGCCCAGCTGCTCCAGGAAAATATAGCCAGATGGACACAACTACCCCTGAGCTTCCGAGCAAGAATAGAAACAATCCAGCAGAATGTCTTCCGCCAAATTCTGTTTTTCCTTCAGATACTCCCAATATTCCCAGACAGCACTTATTTCTGAATTTGGGATTGTAGGCTCTCCAGATTTATATGGAAGGGTCACCCCCCTGGTCTGTATGGGCACCCTGCAGCTTCCTCGGGACAGAGGAGGCCTTAATCTCCCTAACTTGCAAAGATACAATGGCGTGCCACATACGCACAATAATGAGCTGACTGAATCCATCATATTAGGCACACTGGAAACAATTTAAACTCCACTTGAGTGATCTTTTCGACCTATCTGATTATTTGTTTGTTTAGCCTCCCCCCCCCCCCAAAGTGTCTTCCAGTTTCAAACTTCCCTATAATACCACATCCCATTCAGGCAATGGCTAACAATGACCAACAAATACTTAACCACTCCCCCCCAGAAGTCCTGTATCTCAGAGCCTTGTCATCAGACACTCAATTCATACCTAATAAGACAGACAGGACCTTCGAGCAATGGAGACAATTTGAGGTACAGTATGTATACCAGCTGATCGGTCCAACAGGCAGCTATTCTTTCATTTCCCTCCAGGCTACCTATAAAATACCCCAGATATATTTTCACAACTATCTACAACTGAAAGCCTATCTCCAGCTCCATGAGGAGGCACTGTCAGCTCTGTTAGAATGCCAGACACCCATATTTTCTCTGATCCTGTCATAGAAAAGGGGTGATCCTTTGGATCACTTAATCAGCCGCATCTATAAAGCCCTGACTGCCTGCCTTGGGGACTCCAATGCTAACAAAAAAGAAGCCTAGATGAGAGAACTCCAAGCAGATATCCCAGAGAAGAGGTAGACAACACACTCAGTTAGGGCCCTTAAGGTCTCAGGTTCACCTTACTGGAGGGAGTTCACCTGGAAAACACGCAGTCATTATTTCTGAACTCCAGTGGTGGTAGACAAGTTCTCCTTGGATATCCAACCAGATTGCTGGGAGTATGTGGTTGTCCCAGAGCAGACCAGACCCATGTGTTCTGGAGCTGCCACCTATTAAATACCTTCTGGAAAGAAATTACATCAGAGATTACAGATATATATGATTGCCCAGAACTCTTCAATCCCACATTTATTCTCACAGCAACCCCACCAATGGGTATAAAAGTAGACAGGGAGACCTATAGACAAATCTCTTTATTAATATTGGCAGCTAAAAAGGCCATCAACAGGCTTTGGCTTACCACAGCAATAAGCACAAATGATGCATGGCTCATGATAGTAAGAGAGATATATGCCCTAGAACACCTGACTGAACGTCTGAGGGATCAGACAGAAACCTTTGATTTGCACTGGCGCAGATGGGTCATGTATCAACTTAATCATTATCTAGAATCCGTCCCTTGAATGACTGGAAGTTGTCAGGGGAGGGGGGAGGAAGGACAACCAATTACTAGGGGGGATTGTACATGCTTAACTCAAATAAAACAGAGCCTGAGGAACTGGGGTAATACACTGTTTATTGTAAAACATAATAAAAACCTTAGACAGAGCATAGTCTTCATGAACTAGAAACCTCTGATTTATATTTTATTAGTCAACATACATGTAGAATAGAAATTATTTCTGATATACCTGTAACTTTATCAATTCGAATGTACAATTTACTGTTGTGTAACTGTCTCTGTACCTGTTGGTTTGATGAATACTGAAAATAAAAAATAATAAATATAAAAAAAAAGACTTAAGGAGCCAAACTGGTCTAATTTTCTTAGATCTGGTAGTTTTAATACTGCTGCACGCTGTTGTTGTTTTTTTTTTTCTAACTCAAAATCGAAAGGCTATACCTGATCCTGCCATTGTAAATTGACTGTACTCTCAGCCCCCTGGAGCTGCTCTATTTAATCTTTTAATTGAGTCTGTCTGGGTCCAATCATTTTCAGGCACAGAATAAAGTTCATGGTTTCTGAATTCTGTGGTGCTGGTGACTTTGTATTAATTCGTGCAAAAATGACTTCTAATGAATTCTGTTTTAATCTGCATCAAATGTTCCATTGGGTTCTGTGAGAGAATAAAAGTTTGAACCCCCCTCCATCATAGGGGGGGCGTAACAGCTAGAGATATTCTAGTGTGGTGCTGTCTCCATGTTTTCCATTGCCGCTGGGCCTAGGGTGAGTGAAGTTCTGGCTGGGGACAAGGTAGGCCACTGCATATTTTGAAGACGTCATAAGGTAGGCCATCTCGAATATTACTGCTTTGCTGCTGAAAAAGTGACGGAGTGTTTCTGGTCTGTCATTCTGCCTCTCCCCACAACACCCAGTTACCCCTAGACATGGGGGGGGGCTACAGATGTGGGGTTCATGCGGGATCTGTTTATGCACAACCCTAGCAACTGGTGGCACTGCTATGGAGGGGTGCTGCGGGAGCCGGGCTGGCCTGGGCCTGTGTCCGTGTGGTGCAGTTGTGGCAGGATGAAGGCCTGCTCTGGGAGCTACTTGTGGGCCTTTCTCTCTCTCTCTCTCTCTCTTGTTGGCACCTCCGTGGCTTCAATGGGTCATGAGGTGCCATTTTATCACTGGACATCAAGAGAGAAAAGAGAGAGAGAGGCAATGATTTCCCGGTGTTAGCAGCAGTGAGCAACAATTCTGCACCTGTTTGGAGGACAGTGCCGATAAAGATTATGTATGTAAAAAACATTTATTTTTATACAGGAAAGATGTCATTTATACATCATTGGGTCATTTACCCATGTTCAAGATGCTCCTGTTATAGCAATCATTGGTTCCAACATACAAAATACACTAAATAAAAACAAAATACAAAAAAATATACAAAGAAATAAAACATACATTCATCAATAACACAATTCCTAGGAGGTTCGCAACCATCATACAAATATAGTGATTAACATCGTTTAAACCATTATGAAGTGTAAATCCGCCAAACATATAAACAATTTAGACAGATATGAGCATAATAAACATGTTGAACAGTCGGTAGGAGAGGGTATCCAAAGTTATTCATTTTTTGTTCATGACCATTTACTAATCATAACATTTACATTCTCATGTAGAGTTTTTTACCAAAGAGCTCACAGGGGATTTTGAGCTTTGTAATCTATGTCTTAATTTAATATCAATGGGTTCCCAATATTTTTTTACCTTAGCTACAAAAGTCATATTCGCAAATCTATTCTTAATTTTAGTTTGTGAATATTTATTATTGACATCTCTTAAGTTGTATTTAGTTTCTTTAATTTTTTAATTTGTTTATTAAATACTTTGGTTTATTACCCTGTATTACCGAATGTATATGTCTGGTCCATTTCAGGTCCCTTTTATAATCTAAAGGTAACCAATTTAAAGATTTTAACATTTCACAATGGTGTGTGCGATGGTCGCACTTTAAAATAAATCTTGCTAAATTATTATAAACTACATCCAAATGTTTTAAATTCAGTTTACTTGTTTGATCGTATATATGGCTTCCGTAATCTAAGCATGGGATTATTAACTGGTTTACTACACTAGTCCTCATTTTTAAATCTAAACAGAATCCTGATCTGTGAAAGGCACCTAGTTTTCTATTTGTTTTCTTTATTAGTTAATTTATATGAAAATCAAATTTCAATTCTTCATCCAACCAAATACCCCAGTATTTATAACATGTCTCCTGCCCTAAGGTGTCATTTTGTAATGTTTTTATCTGTATTTGAGTTTGTTGATCTACCTTTCTCCCCCTGCTTATTTTAAAACTCATAACTTTAGTTTTCTTACTGTTCAAAACTAACCTTGATTTTTGCAACCATAATTCCAAATTTGTAAAATCTGTCTGTAGCCTAAGTTCCATTTCTTGTGGTGTTTTACCTTGAGCAATTAATACTGTATTGTCAGCATATAGTCTTACTTTTGTATGTTCCGCTGTTGTGACCATATCATTTATATATTAGAAATAATGTTGGCCCCAAAATTGAGTCTTGTGGAACTCCCCTTTGGACTTTAGCTAGATTTGATAGATACTGACCTATCTGCACCTGTTGTGTTCTATCGAATAAATAAGACTGGAACCACGGTAATGTTTCTTCGTCTAAACCCATAGATTTCATCCTATCTAGCAATATTCTGTGGTCCATGGTGTTGAAGGCTTTGGAGAGGGCCATGAACACTGCGCCCACCGACCCCCCCCCATTCAGCTGTGAGGCAATAATATCCACCAGGTCGGTGAGCACGGTGTCCATGAAGTGGCCCTTCTGGAATCCGGATGGATAGCAGGTCAACAGTGAGTTCTTCTCCTCTAGATGTTCATTTAGTTGCTTCTGCACTAACCTCTCCATTACCTTCGATACCGTGGACAACAGAGCTATGGGCCTATAGTTTGTTGGTTCTACAGCTACACCCCCTTTGAAAATAGGAATAATCTTAGCTTTTTTCCAAAAGTCAGGAAACCTTTGTTCTGTGAGACTCCAATTGAATAGTTTAGTCAACACAGGTGCTACTATTTCTATGGAATCTTTCAGAAACCTATTCTCTACATTATCTAAACCATAGGCTTTATTTATTTTTAACTTCCTTATTTCTGCTTTAACCTCCTTGCAGGAGAGGATCTTAAATCTAAACTTGCAGGTATTATGATCATTCTGGGAAATTGACTGAAACCCACCCTTACAATCTACTCCTAGGCTAATATCTGGTAAAGTAGTGAAATATTTATGTAAGCTATTTGCTGACTCCTGAGTTGACAATATCATTCCTTTTTCTTCTATCTGGATGGGAACTTTATCAACTATTGGTTTCTCAAAAGATTTTAATAGAGACCAATACATCCAGGGTCATTGTTTGCATCCACCTTTGCTTTATAATAGCTAGCCTTTGTTTTCCTAATTTTGGTCTTTAACTCATGTCTAAGTTTTTTATATAAGTTCCAATCCATAATATTTAATGTTTTATTTGCTTTTTTCCAAATTATGGCAGAAGGCTATGCATCCAAAGAGGAGCCCCATGCAACTGTTCCAACCTCCCTGCTTTCATGGCTTTGGGACTTAGCATGGAGAGGACAGGTTGAAGAAAAGTGTGCAAGATGTGGCTATAGAGGTAAAGGGGTTGCCAGGGTGCCTGTTTGCTTGCTCTGCACCAATGCTGCTCTGGGGAGACTTTTTGAAGGTATGCCTATGGGGGACCCCGCTCGGTGTCTCTGTTGTCCGTGGAAGTCTGGACCTAGGAGTGGAAGCTAAGCTGGAGATGTAGAAGAGTGATGACTGAGGTGAAGAAGGGGTCCCCAGATGTGAAGGTAGGGGTTATGGAAGATACTCTTGAGGGCAGAGAGGGGGAGCACAGCCATCTGTCCAGCTCCACCCCACTAGCTGTTGACTATCCCCATGGCAGAGGGAGGGGTAGTGGTCTGCAGTTGGCATCAGGAGACTCCCTAGGACCCAGGGGGTCTCCAGCAGGATCCCTGCCTAGCAATAGTGTACCCGTTCCATCATCTGAAGGTGAAGCCACTCCTCCTTACAGTGTCTGTTCCTGTAATAAAAGTGGGTCTCACTAAGGTGGAGGTAGATCAGGAGGAAGCACTGGATGGACCTGATCCAGAGGCAGCTGAAGGACCCCCCCAAGCATCACTAATTTGCCGATCATGAGTTCCAGCAATTGATCCCAAAGCCTTTCCACCCTTCTGCCATATAACTCTTCCAGACAACACCCGGTACCTGAGGGCACAGAGCAAAACCCTGAGAGCTCGCATAGATGGCCTGCTGCAAAGTGACCCAGCCAACATGGTATACAGAAATGTTGTGTGGCTGGAGCCAGGGCAGGCTAGAAGAACTCACATCAGGGAGCTGCCTGAGTGGTCTCAAGCTGAGCAGTGGATTAGAAGAAAGATGCATGCTGAATACCTTTATGCTGAGTGCCTCCTGGATATAATCAAGGAGAAGAGGTTGGATTGGGTCTTTAGAGAATGCCTTAACAAGCTACAGTCAAGACCTGGAGGTACTGGGCACTCCTCACAACAGCTAATCCAGAAGGCCCGTTCTATGTTTGTTTGTTTTTTTATCCCTGAGCCGGGCTCACATTGTTCAAGCACTTCATCCTGGTGCGGGACCTTGCAGGGTGCCGGGTAAAGTATTATATCATATCTAAAGATTCTTTAGGAGATTATACCACCAAGCTTGACCCAGACGTCTATTTCCCCTTGGGTGATGGCACCCCCGATTTAAAGCCCAGTGGACATTTGGAGCCCCTAAATTGAGCCAGGACTGTCTTTCATGATTGGCTTAAGCAAAGAGAAGTTAAAATGACTGTTTCCTAAAAATGCAAGCATCCAAAGTGTTGTGCCCAGGGAGATCTCTGTAACCATCCATTGGACTAGCACTTAATCATTTGCTACTTCTCCCTGAGACTGTGTCTGGACTTTGGGAAAAAAAAAAAGAATTTGGGTTATTTCTAAAAGAACTATATGATTCTACCTCGGTGTGAGTGGAGGGTGTAGGAGAGAGTGTTTGGGAGTGTGGATATTGTGGGAATGGATTAGACAAAAAATGTGTGTTTTATAGTTATTATAAAAGAGGAATTAATGAAAAAAAAACTGTTAATGGTTGTACTAGTTAACATGTTTAATGGACAGCCTGGCATATAATTATTGTTTTAAAATCTAAATGTTTTAATGTTTTTTTTCCTACCTTATTTTAGTGTCCATCTCACCTCCCTTGCTCCTTAAGGACAGGTTGGTAGGGGGTTTTCTGGTTTGGGGCTGGGCATTCCTGGTGACCTCTGGGACTAGGTTGGGAGTGTGCAAACATGCTTGGTTTCCAGGGGATGTAAATGGCCCTCTTCAAACCACATGAAGTCTTGCTGTATTCTGACTATTGCAGTTAGCCCCAGCACTCAGACTGCCCCGGAGAGAAGAGGGTTAATTTTCTATGCAGAGCATAGAACGTTGAGCTCGAGCTCGATCTCGGTTCAAACCTCTGTCTGCTACACTTAGAAGCACAACCGTCAGATTCTTTACTCTGCCTAACTGAATGGTCGCTCCAGAGATTTCTCCTTTCCTCGTAGTTCGAAAGTCAGTTAAAGTCTTCGGTTTTACCGATTATTTTTTCGCAAGTTTCGATTCAGATCTCTGTATGTGGTACAGTAAGTACTAGGTAGTGAACTTGACATAGTAAACTTGTGGAAATTGTAAAAATTGATTTTTGACCAGTTCGACTGAACCGGCCATTTAGTGTATTACATATTCCGTCTGTTTCTAAACTTAGAGTCTGGTTACCGGTCCTTATCGGTTTTAAAAAAAAAAAAGCATTTTCTTGTGTTTTTTTCCAATACCCGTGACACGGTTAGAAGGGTGTCTTGCCTGGTTGTTTGCCATAAAAAGGCTAAGTTTGTGGTTAGGATGGCTATGTCTGAGAAACCCAAAAGAAAAACCGGGCCCACTGAGTTTCAACACTGCAGTGTGTGTGGGGAGGTCTTTGCTAAGACTAGATCCCCACACCACCTGTGTTTATTGTCTGGGGTTTGACCACCTTGATTCAGACTGCCAAATCTGTAAAAATTTCCCTAAGTCTACCCTGGAAAAAAGATTAGGTAGACTTAGGGATAAGGAGGCCGTGAAGTCCGCTGACCCAGATGGCCAGCCCGGTTTGGTTCCGACCGAACCTGAGGGAGTGCCCTCTGACCAGGGCGATACTTCTTCGGGCAAGAGGAGAGCCGATCCTGAGGGATCAGTTCCTACAAAAAGACAAAGAAAAGAAAAATCGGTCGGTTCAGATCCAGAGACCCATTTTCCGACCGCCGAAAAGATTGCCAAAGCGATAAGGATTGTAGAATTGCTTCACCCGTTCCGTCTGATCCGGTGCCTTCTGGCAGGCGCTCGGTTCGGTCGGTTCCTCCGGTTCAAGGTTATGCCTCTAAAGATTTTTATGAACCGGATTTGGATGGGTTGAAGATTATGATGATGATGACGATGACGATGGTGGGGAAGGTCTGGATGAGCACATTGAACCGGAAATCTCCCCAGACAGGCCTTCTGGTGTTTCTCCTCATAGGCTTTCTGAGTCCCCTTCCCACTACATGTTTTACAGGAAAGTGGCAGAAACCCTTCAGCTCCCTGTGGAGGAAGCCATGGAGGAACAAGAGAAACCTGATTATGTGGAGATGATGGACATCCCAGAGTTCAAGAGACTGTCTATTCCCCTTCATAAGTCTTTTATGAAACAGACACAAAAGACTTTAAAAACTCCAAATTCTGTACCTTCTGTCGACAGAAGGATGGACAAAAGGTACATCTTATCAGGTTCAGGTACTTGTATCAACAATGCAGCCATGTTGGGGTTGTGCAGGCTGCAGCCTGTGATAAGACTAATATACCCTTGGCTTCACACCCCCCCCCAGAAAAAGACTCAAGGAAGCTGGCTGCCATGGCAAAGAAACAGTACATGGCATCTGCCTTGGAACCCAGGCAGGCTAATTATATGGCCTATGCAGCCAGGTACCAGAAGTCCAGGTGGGACACTGTACTGGCACTGGCTAAGCAGACCACCCCCCAGCTAGTCTTGGACCTGGAGGGGGTGGCTGCTGATGGGATTGAGGCATCTAAGGTACAGTTCCATGCTGCTGGGGACTCCAATGATGTGTCATCTAGAGTCATGGCTACATCTGTGGCTCTTCGGAGAATGGCTTGGCTCAGATGTACTAGTCTCTTACAGGACACCCAGGCTAAGGCCATGGATTTCCCTGTGGTGGGTAATTCTCTGTTTGGGGAGCAGACAGAGAATTACATGAAAAAGATGGATGAGTATAGGACCACCTATAGGAGTGCACAGGCCAAGGAAAGGCAGGCAACTCCTCAAAGGCAGCAAGCTAGGGGCAGGGGCAGGCCTTTTCATAGGCCTTTCTACCAAGCACAGACCTCTTCTCCTTTTCCTCAGAGGGGGTTCTTCAGAGGGAGAGGCAGAAGGGGGATGAGCAGGGCTGCATCCACCCCTCAACCTAGGGCTCCTGCCAAGCAGACACCCTGATGTGTCGGCCCGGGTCGACTCCCCCATTCCTGTAGGAGGCAGGCTGGCTTACTTCATTCAGGACTGGATGTCTGTTACCTTAGACAAGTGGGTCCTGGAGGTGGTAAGCCAGGGGCTGGTTCTCAGCTTCAAGAAATTTCCAAAGCTGAGGGCCAGATCTTTTCCACCTGCAAGCATCTCCAAACCATTGCCTTAGAGGCAGAGATTTCATCTCTACTGGCTCTAAAGGCTGTAGAGAAGTTCCTACATTGCACAGGGCAAGGTCTGTACTCCAGGTACTTCCTTACCCAAAAAGACAGGAGTGGCGACCCATCCTAGACTTAAGATACCTGAACAAACATCTTTTAAAACCAAAATGGTGACTCTGGGAATAATCTTTCCCTCTCTAAGGCCAGGGGACTGGCTAGCCTCCCTGGACTTAAAAGATGCCTACTTTCACATTCCCATCAGGTGCTCCCACAGAAAGTACCTCAGGTTTGAATTGCCTTCAGGCCATTATCAGTTCAAAGCTATGCCCTTCGGCCTGACATCGGCTCCAAGGGTTTTCACAAAATGCCTAGCAGTAGTAGTGGCCTTTTTAAGAAGGAAGAATATTTCCGTACCTGGACGACTGGCTCATTGTGGATCAGTCCCCAGACCAAGTCAAGTCAGACCTGCTAGTGACTCAGCAAGTGCTCACTTCCCTAGGATTCCTTCTCAATCTTCCCAAGTAAGTTCTTGAGCCTGTACAGCTCCTCACCTTCATAGGTGCAGAGTTGGATACAGTCAAAGCAAGAGCTTTTCTTCCCCTGGAAAGGGCAAGGGCTATTGCAGAGCTGGTTTCTTCATTCCACCTTCTGGTCTCTCAGCCAGCAAGGCACTTCCTTCAGCTTCTGGGCCACATGGCAGCTTCTGCAGCAATGGTCCAAGGGGCCACATTTCAGATGAGGGACATTCAGTTTCACCTGAGGGCCTTTTGGTCTCAGAAGAAAGATTCTCTAACCAAACTAGTTCCAGTGACTCAGACTCTGATCCAGGCTCTCCAATGGTGGCAGGATCAGAGCAACCTCAGACAAGGAGTCCCATTCATCATTCAGTCTCACTCTGTGGTCTTAACCACGGATGCTTCTCTATTGGGGTGGGGAGCCCATCTGGGGGCTCTCACAGCCCAGGGACTGTGGTCCCCTCAGGAATCCCTTCTTCATATCAATCTCTTGGAACTCAGGGCGGTCTTTCTGGCCTTGCAAGCTTTCTCTCAGTCAGTGCAGAACAAGGTGGTTCAGGTCAGGACAGACAACACCACCACTACCATGTGGTACATCAACAAGCAGGGAGGCACTCGGTCCACGGCCTTGTGCACGGAAGCCATGAAATTGTGGTCCCTAGCTTATTCTCTGTAGACCTCTCTGATAGCAGTCCACCTTCCAGGGAAGGACAATGTGCTAGCAGATGCATTGAGCAGGATCTTCCAGGGCCATCACGAATGGTCCCTGGACCCTCCGGTGTTGAAAGTGATTTTTTCAAGGTGGGGCACTCCAAAGATAGATCTCTTTGCAGCCCCAGACAATCACCAACTTCCTCTGTTTTGTTTCAGACCCCAGTCTTGGGCTCAGTCCCTCTGGATGCTCTGATCTTGAACTGGGAGGGGAAATTTCTATATGCCTTCCCTCCTTTTCCTCTACTGTTCAAGGTTCTGGTCAAGATAAGGTCACAACCCTGCAAAGTGATTCTGATTGCTCCAGACTGGGCCAGGCAGCCTTGGTACCCCCATTGCTGTCCCTAGCAGTCCAATTTCCCCTGTCTCTTCCCAGGAATTACAACCTGTTAATCTCCTCTCAGGGGAGGATTTGGTACCCCAATCTTCGATCTCTCAATCTCAAGGCATGGCTCTTGAAGAGTTGGAGTATGCAGATTTGCATCTGTCCCAAGGGGTTCTGGATATTCTCAAAGCCTCTCGAAAGCCTGCCACCAGAAAAACTTAAAATGCCAAATGGAAAAGATTCAGCATTTGGTGTTCCAAGTAGCATATATCCCCAGACACTGCTGAATTGTCTACAGTTCTGGATTATATGGTTCATCTTAATAGCCTAGGCCTCAGACCAGCTACTCTCAAAGTACATTTGTCAGCTGTTTCTGCTTTTCTGTCAGTGGAAAGCCTTCCTCACTGTCATCTCACCGGTATTCTGTAAATTTTTCATGGGATTGCTTCATACCAATCCCCTCTTTAGGGATCATACCCCTGCTTGGGATCTTAATGTTTGCATTGCTCAGCTTATGCAACCCCCTTTTGAGCCTTTGTCTTCAGCAGAGCTTAAGTACTTGACTTGGAAAACTGTGTTCCTGGTAGCTATTACCTCTGCCAGGTGTATCAGTGAATTGCAAGCTCTGTCAGTGGAGCCTGATTTTGTCTCATTCCATAGAGATAAGGTGGTCCTTAGAACTAACAGGAGGTTTTTACCTAAAGTGGTTTCAGATTTTCATCTGAACCAATCTATGTCTCTCCCTGTGTTCTTCACTGATCATTCTTCTTCAGGAGAAAGAAGTTTACACAGTTTGGATGTTAAAAGAGTCCTTAGTTACTACATTGAGCGTACTAAGGATCACAGGTTTGACTCCCTCCAGTTGTTTCTCACTTATGGGGAAGTGGGGAAGGGCAAACCTGCCACTAAGAGAACTATTGCTAGGGGATTGTCTCTTGTATTCAATTCTGCTATGAGAAGCTAGGCAAAATACCTCCCTCAGGTCTGAGGGCTCATTCGACTAGAGGTACAGCTGCTTCCCTGGCTGCGGCCAGGGATATTGCTTTGCTAGAGATATGTAAAGCAGCCACCTGGAAAACAGTCCATACATTTGCCAAACATTACTCCTTGGACATCCAGGCTAGGAGTGATGCTCGGTTTGGTACAGCAGTACTGCAGAGCCTATTCCCAAGGTAGGTTCGATTCCCTCCTCCATGGAGGTACTGCTTGGTAGTCTGCAATAGTCAGAATACAGCAAGACTTCATGTGGTTTGAAGAAAAATTACTCACCTTAGTAATTATGTTTCTTCTAATGGAGTCTTGCTGTATTCTGACCTCCCTTCCTGCCTCCCCTCTCAGAACCTGTTTTTGGGAAGTGGGCTGGCAGGTGCAGTGTTGCACCCCAGGGGTGCATTTGGGCACTCCCTCCATTTAGAGAGGGGGAGTGGGTTATATTATTAATTTAACAGTCTTAAGTTGTTCACTACCTGGTTTTTGATTTTGGATTTCTTGACTTGAGTCTTTTAGGGATCCAAACTATTTGGTTGCCATTTGGCTAGTAAAAATTTTACAATTTCCACATAGTAGTTAGTATTAGCTCATAAGAATCTGACGGTTGTACTTCTAAGTGCAGCAGACAGAGGTTTGAACTGAGCTCGAGCTCAACGTTCTATGCTCTTCATAGAAAATTAACCCTCTTCTCTCCGGGGCAGTTTGAGTGCTGGGGCTAACTGCAATAGTCAGAATACAGCAAGACTCCATTAGAAGAAACATAATTACTAAGGTAAGTAATTTTTTCTTATGCACCATTTCCAGGAAGAAATGGTTTTAAGGGGGGAAGAGTATAAGCCCCCCCCCCCCAGGTGGGCTTAGTAGCCTTTGGCACCCTCTGTCCCTCCCTTTGGATTAGCCAGTTAGTATGGGAACCCCCTTCCTTGTCTTCTTTTACGCTGCCATGAGGGGCAGCAACATGGAGGGTATAAAAGCCCTGGTTTGAACCCGGGAAAGAGAGAGTAGGGCAGGAATTGGCAGTGGACACAGGGACCGTGTGCCGGAGGGGAGCCCCATCCCTTTGGCCTAATCAGGTCAGCAGGCAGCAGAGTCAGAGCATCGAGAGTTTGGTACTCCACTGGAAGGGCAAGAAAGTGTAGCAGCGGTAATGAGGGTTCAGGGAGGGATGGCCTTTTGAAGCTGGATATCGGCTGCGAAGAAAGGAAGACTGTAGGAGTCGGAAGGAGTTGGACCCAAGGCAATGGGTGCACTGCAGATCAAAGGGGGTTCTGGAGCCCATCTAAGTTATGATGTGCTCAGGTAGTGGGGCTGCTGCAATGGTAGCAGCACTGTGGCAGGGTGTCCTGGAGGTGGCAGCTTTAGGATGCTGGACCAGTGTGGCACGCTACCTGGGATTCACTATAGGGCCTGCTGTGCCCGTGTCTGGGGCAGGCCCTGGGACCTACCGTGCCGTGTCTGGGGTAGGTCTGTCAGACTCATTAAGGGCAGGGGTTCTCCCTGTGGAAACGGTAACTTTAAGTAAGGAATGTGCCACTGTTTGCTGCAGTTTCAGTCTGGGGTTGGCATGCAGTGCCCCTCTAAATTGTACTTTTGGCTCAGGAAATCTGTGGGTTTTAAAGGTCCCTTGGGAGCAGCTGTGGAGGCTTAGGCTGCTAATTGCCCTGAGGCCAAAAAGGCTCGGCTGGCATGAGTAGGAGTAAATCACTCCCCCATTTGACGTAAAAGGAACTGGTACTTGTGAAGAGAACATTGGGGTGGAAGAGGGAGAGGTTTCTGTAGAAGAAGCTGTCAAGACTTAAGGAGCCAGAGTGGTCTAATTTTCTTAGATCCAGGAATTTTAATACTGCTGCATGCTGTTGAAAAAAAAACAACTCAAAATCGAAAAGCTATACCTGATCCTGCCATTGTAAATTGCTTGTATTCTCAGCCACCTGGAGCTGCTCCATTTAGTATTTTAATTGAGTCTGTCTGGGTTCAATCATTTTTAGGCCCAGAACATAGTTCGTGGTTTCTGAATTCTGTGGTCCTGATGACTGTATTAATTCCTGCAAAAATGACTTCTAATGAACTCTGTTTTAATCTGCTTCAAATGTTCTGTTGGATTCTGTGACAGAACAAAAGTTCGAACCCCCCACCATAGGGGAGCCATAGCAGCTGGAGATATTTCAGTGTGGTTCTGACTCCATGTTTTCCATCACCGCTGGACCAAGGGAAAGTGAAGTTTTGGGTGGGGACGAGGTACACCTCTGCCATATTTTGAAGACATCATAAGGTAGGCCATCTCGAGTATTACTGCTATGCTGCTGAAAAAGTGACAGAGTGTTTCTGGTCTGTAGTTCTGCCTCTCCCCCACAACACCCAGTTACCCCTAGACATAGACGGAGAGGGGGCTACACTGAGTGGGAACACAAACACCAGAAGTAACTCCACAAAGCTGGTGGTGGTGGGGGCAACATTAAGACAGATAGCAAAAAGTATTTTTTCATGGTAAGGGTGGTGGAAGGGTGGAATAGGTTGACAGACGAGACGGTCTGTGCAAAAACAGTGGGGGATTTAAACATGGGTGGGACATGGGGCTTGGTAAATATTGAATCAAAAGGGAAGGGGGAGATGTGATGAGCCACTAGGGCTCTTTCATTCCACATTAGATAGATAGGACTGGGCAGACATGATGGTTCAAGTGGCCTTTTTCTGGTGGCAAATTCTGCTTCTGAGACTGTTAA
The DNA here is from genome assembly GCA_016271365.2 of Neoceratodus forsteri. NCBI lineage: Eukaryota > Metazoa > Chordata > Ceratodontiformes > Ceratodontidae > Neoceratodus > Neoceratodus forsteri. The sequence goes on from CM057453.1 coordinate 26,158,567, forward strand.
CGTGGTTTAAGATTCAGAACTGGTTGACCCGCATATATTTCACATTGTTCTATATTTCTACTTTCTTGTTTGCTGCTTAATAAGAAGTCTGTCATTTATGTTCACAAGTTCATTCTGACAGATGAAACAGAAATCCTGCCCGGTCCAGTTTGAGTCCCTTTTTTTTTTTAATTCTCTCCCTCCTGCCCAGTCAGCCCTCTTTCACGAGGTCATCCCAGTCCAGTCCACTGACATTCACCGGGGTTTGAGTCCTATTTTTAATGGATGGCACCCTCTCTGCTACCAGTGAAGGAACTTCAGTCCTGATGGCATCATCTGCAATCACAGGTCAGTCTGGAAATTCCACAGAAGGAAGACTGCAAAGATAGTTTACCTGCTCTGCTGCCACTCCTCTGCATCACAAGTGTCATCGGTTATGTCTCAAAGTGCCCTGAGGGCTGCAGACAACATATGACCATGACGTGCTGTAAATAATCTATGTATACCTATAAATGGCTGTCCTAGTTTCATTGCTGTAATTGTCAATGTTTTCTATGCTGTACTGACTATGTTCCCCTGTAATAGCCTTTGGATACCTGTACTCGTCTAAGTTTCATTGCTGTAACTGTCACTGATTGTATGCTTACATGTCTATATTCCCTAGCTGTACTTCATCCCCCAGGACATTCTGTGAGATGAGCCACTTGTTGTTCAGTGTACATTTCCTGGTGAAACATTTCAACAAATAAATAAAGTCCTGTGATCACCTTCTCAGGCTCCTGAGAGTCAGTCAACAATACTCCATTTCCTGGATAAAGTGTCTATAAGGTCTTCACTCCATGTCTCTCACTGTACCCTTTTCTCTGGTGCAGTCTGCTTTCCTCTCCCTACTGACAATATCTGTCCACATCTGGGAGTTGTGGAACTAATAACCGAGACTAAACTAGCAGTGCAGAATAGAGACCCCTCCTCTTAAGATGCTCTGTTGGGCTAAAAGAATTTTGAAGGAGTATAGCTCTGTAAGCCAGAGGGGCTCTGTAAGGTTCAGTTACTTTGCATAGAAGGAATCTGGCTGTGTATACTACTCTCTCTGCTTCCCCATTGATACAGGTGTAATAGAAACAGACAGTGATGGCATAAAAATACCAAAGGTCCACCTAGTTTGCCCAGCATTCCCGCTCTGCCTCAGGACCTATTGTCCATACAGGATTTTATCCCTCCTATTACACCCCTCTGCTCTCCTTCCTACTGTTACCACCCTGAGCAGCCACCAAACCCTTTACTTTTTCCCAGCCATGCTTGAAACCCTTTATGGTCTTGGCACCCACCACCTCTGCTAGTTAACTGTTCCATGGCTGCACCACCATTTTGATAAAATAGAACTTCCTCACATTCCTCTAAAATCTTCCCCCATCCAGTTTCCACATGTGACCTCTGGTTCTTGACTGTACTCCTGTGAAATAATTCCCTCTAGTTCACCTTTTTTATTCCCTTTAGGAACGTGACCGTCTCTATCATATCCCTCTCTCTCATCTGGTCTCAGTGGGTACATGTTTAGTGCCTTCAGATGAGCTTCATAAGATCTGCCGTGTTGGCCCTGAATCATCTTGGTCACCCTGCATTGCACTGTCTCCAGCCTGTCCTTCCTTAGGTGAGGACTCCAGAACTGAACACAGTATTCCAGATGCGCCCTCACCAGTGACCTATATAGAGGTAGTAGTACCACCTTTTTCCTGTTGTCAATAACCTTAACATATACCCCAACATCCTATTAGCCCTACTATAGGCCTTGTTACACTTGCTTGATTGTTTGAGGAGGTCACTAATGATGACTCCCAGGTCCCTTTCCTCTGCGTAGTGCTCAGTTTAACCCCTCCCATCCAGTACTTGATCCTGTTTTTTTTCCCTAGGTGCAGAACCTTGAATTTTTTGGTGTTGATTTTCAACTGCCAAATCTTAGATCACCTATCTAACCTTTGTAGATCCCTCTGCATCTTCCTGATCCCTTTGTCACTAACTACCCTACAACAAAGCTTTGTGTCAACTGCAAAGAGACACAGCTTGCCCTGGATGCAGTCTCCAATGTGTCTGATGAACATATTGAAGAGGATAGGACCTAGGACAGTTCTCTGTGACACCCCACTCATGACCTGTCTCTTCCAATTTGGCCCATTTACCAACACCCTCTGCTCACTCTCCTTCAATCAGTTTCCTACCCATCTAACTATGTATCTACTGCACCCAGGTCCTCCAGCTTCTTCAACAATCTTCTGTGTGGCACTGAGTCGATAGCCTTCCTGAAATTAAAGTAGAGTAAATCCACACCCAGACTCCTGGCATTAAGACAGACCTCTGTCAAACTAGCTCTGGATCCCCTTTTGCTGTTTTGTGATCCTACACATACATTCCTTCCATTCTCCTTACCTGCTTATTCTTCCTATTGCTTGCAGACCCTGAAAGCCTTCCCCCCCCCTTTGCCTCTTCCACTACTCCTTTTTGAACCTCAACCTTACTTTTACTTACCTTACTGTTACCAGTCCCAGAATAGCGGGAGCACTATCTAGGTTCCCCTACCTCACTCCCTTTGCTGTGGTTCCTTTAGCCTCATTATCTCCTACAGTCAGTTTAACTGTCTAATGTAGATGTCAAACTTTTGCCCCAGCACACTGGTCCCCTCTCTTGACAGGTGAAGGCCATCACATTTGAAGAGCTTCCCGTCCCAAAAGTCCCCGACAAAGTGGTACCCTTTCTTCTTACATCATCCCTTTAGACACCCATTTAATTCCTCTGTCTCTTTTCTCTGTACTCTGCCTTTCCCTCCAAAGCTACTTCCCACAGGGAGGACCTCAGAAAAGGCCAAGGAGGCTGAGTGTGCTTGCAGTCTGTCACCTAGCCTTGTGAGAGGGGGTTTCAGAAGAAGACTCAAACACACAGCAGTATGGTGCAGGAGAAGGCAAGTATGGTTGCCGTTTTAAGTAGCTACTATCCTCTTATTTTTTAATTTAGGCACTTCTCTATTTATCAGATTTGTCATGGGTGGGTGTGATTAACAAAAAAACTGGGTAGGGTCCCAGTCATTCACAAGCATCTGAAAGTTCTGCTTCACTTGCACTACAGGCTGGTTCAGCAGATAGTTGGTACACAAATGTACCAACACCCCTAGCTCCCCTCTCCTGCTCCATTATCCTGCCTATTCTGTCTATGTCCTAGATTTCTGATTCCCCAGGAAAGCACCTGACCATCCACCACTCCTCCTTCCTCCACCCACCACCCTCTCTACTTCCCGATCATAAAATCCTTAACCACTAAGACTCTTCTAGCTGTCTTCTTACTCTAAACTCTGGGTACAACCAATACATCACCCCCATTTCCCCGACTGATCCAGAGTACCCCCTGGTGGAGTCAGGTACCTAAGTATCCTCCAGGGTGCAAAACAATTTGCTGTTGAGATGGCGTGGGGTTGATTGACCTCCTTACAGCTACTCATGACACCCTTCATGCTCCCCCACCACTCTCTACCCCCATGGCCCAGTGGACCTCTGGAGGAGTGGGGGTATGGGCTGTGGGCTCCAGCTGAGATGGTGCTGCAAGAGAGATATCTTGTCCCTTGCTGCAGCCAGCTGAGCATGGAGCTCTGCAAAGATTTTACAGAAGGAGCAGTGACCCCTCCTCTAGAGCATAACCATGGAGAAGAACCCCCTCCACCACCACCATAGTCCCTGCAACTGACTTTGCTCCCCTCTAACCCTCATGAGCTTTTGCTGGGTCTACCCTTCTGCTCTCCCTAATTCACTGCTCTGACAGCAGAAACAAAATGTTAAAGCTGGGTGCTTACTCTCCTCTCTACCAGCACTTCCAGTATATAATAGTAGTAGAAGTAAAGTTTAGAATACTTAGCTTCTCAGAGGATTCCAAATTCTATCTAGTGAGGCCTACCTGTACGATGCTCAGAATTACAGTCCTTGGCAAAAACTGCAAAAATTGAACTGGTGAATTGAGGCCTGTTGTGAGTTATAAGCAGCTAAGGAATGCCATGTCTAGCAAACACAGTCTGCAGGTGGGCCGCAATAGTGGCAGATGTTTCTGTGAGTTTGGGGACTTCTACATACCATGAATAACAATCAACCAGTAAAATGTATGATGTTCCCACAAGGTTACATAGGTTTGTCCCAAAACTTTGCCAGGGATGCTCCAGACACTCTGACAGCACCAAAGGTTCTGTAGGGTTTGGGACGGTTTCTGGTACAGGTATTACAATTGCGTACCAGTTCTCCCAGCTGTTTTCTCAAGCCAGGTCACCAGACCAATTGCCTGACTCTGGAACAGCATTAAGTCATGCCCAAATGTCCTTCATTAATGCTGTTTAGAATTACCTCTCTAAGGGCTTGTGGGATGACCAAGCACATCCCTGTAGCAAGAGTCAACTGTGAACAGTTAGGGTAGCTGCTTCTTTCCAAAATCTATTAAGCTCCCCTGTGAGCTTTTGCTTAGCTGGTCAACCTTGGGTGCAGAAGGTGAGGATTTGGCTACAAACTGGATCCTGAAGAAGATGAGCTTTAATACTGTCCAGCCAGCTCTGAGTAGCTGGAAGTGCATGCACCAAGTAGTCTTTGTAAATGCCCATGCAACACTGGTGATTTATGTCTACCAGTATTCCATCTCTGCAGAGCAGAACTTGCCTGTTATTGTCAGCCGGGAACATGTGAAATACAGTAGGTAAATCTCATGGGTCTCATTTTCAGCTGTTGGATGCATGGTGGCAACTCATCCAAGCTCTTTGCTCCAAGGAGGCTTGTGAGTGGGTTTGTGGTCCATCTCCATATGGAACTGAACCGTGATTAGAGGCGGGTGAAGTGGACAAAATCCGCTATGTGGAGCAATTCACGTATTAAGGCTGAATCCATGGAGTAATCCGCAATGCGAAGTGGAGTACTTCACCTTCTAATTATGATCACGAAGTCCATTGGAAGCACTGACGTTGCGTTACTCCACCTTTCCCCAACCACTTCTACACCAATTTTAATTGAAGTGCACTGATTTCAATGTACTTCGCCTTGTTTGTGACCCCAAGGTGAATTTTGAAGTGATTCATAGGATTGCAGGTCACTTGGGCTCCAGATTGTTCTGCACAGCCTCAGTTCTGGTAGTGTGTGTGCAGTGGTAGCTGGAGACAGTTTGCTCTCAGAGCTCTGAGAGTCAAGCCCTCTAAAAACCATTCAGAAAGCCTTTTTGAGCCACTTTTTTTGCTCAAAATTTAGTACATCGATTGTAGGAAACCCTCCTGTGATCATATCATCGAGTGTTTATTGTTTTTGTGTGGATTTTGAATGTTAATTTAGAACATTCAGTCTGTGTACTGACAGATACTGTTGAAGTGTGCTTAGGGGAAGGGTGTATCTGTGGTGAAGTTAGATTAACTGGGAGAAAGGCAGTCTTTCTAACCGTTTTGGTCATATTTTTGTTGTATAACTGTATTCATGTACACACAGTAATATTTTCAGTAATTTTTGAAATTTTTTTGCTGATTGTTGTGGTGCAGTGCATAATTTCAGTTTGTTTAAAATATTTGGTTATATTACTGAAGTTTTCAATTTGCTGCACATTACCTGTAGTGTGTGTGTGTGTATATGAGTGTGTGTGCAATGTGTGTCATCAAGTCAGACACATTTTACTGTGCCACACAGTAATTGCAGCACTGTGAACCTGTTATCCATCTGCGTTATTTTATACTGCTTTGTGGTATCTTGGTAGTGGACTGTTACTGCAGTGTACACCCCAACCGGCAAAGGTTTTCTTTTCCAGTTTTGGATTTGTGAGCACTGGTTAAGGTGTTGTTGTGCCTTTGCATCTGTATCTCTTGAGTGTGCAGCACAATCTTAATCTGTCTGTGCGTTTGCATCTGTTTAGTGCCCAATCTCCATCTGCAAGTCACAGTTGTTGTTTTTTGGCTTCCCAGCCACCCCAAACTGAAAGTTCATAAATCTAAATTTCTTTATAATTTTCTTGGTGATCCCCAAAAATTCCTGCAAAGAGACGTGCAAGCAAAGCTGTTTCTGGCCATGGCACTGCTGCCAGTGGCAAGACTGGGCATGGGCATGGTAATACGCAGAAGTGCATAGCTGATGTCAGTAACGGGATTTCTCTGTCAATGTTTTTTACAGTGCAATCTGTTGCTTCACTGATAGTTGGAGGAGACGATGTTGTCCCCGCTGGTGGTGTTAGTGCAGTTGGTGCTGGCATGAGTATTGCTGCCCCAAGTTCCACTTCTAACCAGTTAACCATTTTAGAAAATATAGCTGAATGTACAGCTGTGACTGACAGTGCAGATGATGTCATACTCCCCAACATCCCCATGGTAGTTGAACATGATTCTGATCCTGATAACGATGACTCACAATGTCACACTTCCAGCGCTGTTGAGGTAATGCCTTTGCCATCCAATGATTCAAAGTGTGGTGCAAAAATATCTGGTGATGATAATGATGCTGTGGTTGGAACATGTTCTCCACAGGACAGCATCCAAGCTGAAATTGTGTGCGAGGATGATGAATATGATGATGATATCAGTGACCCTTGTTGGGAACCAGAGAAAAAGAAAGTCAAGGTGGCTGTGTCTGGGTCTGTTGGTGTTAAATCCCCCCTTCCTCAAAAAAATTGTGATATAGCGGTTCCTGTTGATAATGATGATGAAAACCTAGTAATAATCATAGGTAGTCGTGGTGGTCAGTCAGAGTCCAAGTGTGTCCAGCAAGAGAAATCATGTAGTACACTCCCCCATTTCAGCGGTTAAAAAAAACGGAGTCCAATATGCAGCATCAGGGACATGTTAAAAGTAGGGGATCAAAATCCCTTGTTTGGGAGTTTTTTGTCCAAGATGCAAATGATGACTGAGTTGCAATCTGCCAGGTTTGCCATGCGCGTGTGAGTCGAGGTAAAAAGGGGAGTCATCTGGGCACAGGAAGCCAGCATACACATCTTAAGAACAGGCACATGGCACTGTGGACTTGACACCAGAGGGCAGCTAATGCCATAAGTGGGGCGTTCACCCTCGTCATCAACCTTATCGAGCATGTTATTCCCTTCCATGAGTGTAAGACCAAGTAGCAATGTCTGTAGTAGTGTTGAAATAACACTGGAGGAATACTACAGGCATGATGAGGAGGATTATGATTTAGAAATCTTGTCAAGTAGTGGTCAGAGTAGCAGCAGTGGTGGTGGTCTGTGCAGTATGTCTAATGCAAGTGGTACATCAACCCCTGTGCTTAAAACGGGGAAAATAACTTCATTTGTGGACTTGTCACCTGTGCACCCCTCTTCATCACACGTCCACACCCCACCCCAGCCATTCGCAGAGCAGAGCCATTTGGCACAACCCATGCAAAACGTGTAACAACAAGTTAGCCCACGTTGCAGAGTGTTTTTGCCCGTAACCTGAAGTACCCATCCAATCATGCAGTGTCATGTGAACTTAATGCTGCTGTAGCTGAAATGCTGGCAATTGATCTTTTGCCCTTCTCCTTTGTTGAAAATTCAGGATTTTGGTGGTTTGCGGCACGCACCTGTCTGAAATGGAAAGTCCCATCCAGGACATACTTTTCCACCCGTGCTGTCACCGAGTTACACTGGACTGTGGCCGATGCTGTCAGACATACCCTTCAACATTCCTCCTCACAAGGTTTATGCTAGTTTTAGACTAGTTTCTAGATTTTCCTTTCTAACTCTCTGTTCAATAAGCTGTTTCTCTTCCTACAAGGCAAAAGTGAAACTCTCTTTCAAGCATGATTCACTTCCTGCCTGCCTGAAGCATGTAACCTAGACTGCGTAAGCCATGTGATGTGCGTGGGCTGCCTGTAAATTCTCGCTCCGCCTTTAAAGCGAAGTAAGGCGGAGTGAGTAACACAAAGTCATTATCACCATTATTACCAGGCGAAGTGGCGAAGTAGCAGTCTTCAATGGGCACTTTGCATAGCCAGAAAATAACGCAAAGTGGTCTACTTCACATCTACTTCGCAGGCAGAATTTAACTTCACTGCATCTCTAACCATTATAAGATGGGTGGAGAACTTTTCACAAGTCTAGACTAGGATGAGGGCCCCTTTATTGACCTACACATAACATTATTTAGTGGTAAGTGCCTGTGATGCATATGCAACAGGTTTCTTTTCAGTTCCATGCTTCTGTAACAAGATAGTGGTCATGCCATAAGCAGATGAATTTGTAAAGTTGATCTTCTTGTTCGGGTTATATAGCACAATAGTGAACTCTGCCTTCACATTTTAGAAAGTGGTCGTGTGGTATCCCCCATTGCCATGCAATATGACTTGAGAGTACAGCAATACTATGTATTTTCTATAGTCTGCTTTTAAGTCTTTTCTGTAAAGCCTGCAATGAATTTTCTGAGTTGATTTACATGCCCAGAAAACTGTGGTCCTTGGAGACATTGGTCTTACCTGGTATCTGAGTTATGACTGCTACTTTTCTGGGTCTGACTGAATCCCCTGATCTGAAATTATATGTCCCAGGAACTTCGCAAGAGATTTTCACAAACTCACATTTCTCAAAGTTTAGTGTTACCCCAATATTTTGGATCCTCTGCAATACCTCTTTGACACACTAATCATTTCCTCCCTGGTGTGTCGAAAAATGAGGACACCATCCATGTGACAAATACTCCATCTTGGCCTTCCAGTAAAAGGTGTATCTCCATTTGGAATGCTTTTGTACTAATGAGATGCCAAAAGGCAGCTGACAGAAGCAGCAGATTACAAAAGGGGTTATAAAATTAATAAGCGTGGCTGACCACTCATAGTGGCAAATCTGCCACAATTCAACGTTGGCATCAAGTTTTGAGAAGAAATTTTGCAAACCCCAGCACACTAAGGGTTTGATCCACTAAGTGGAGAATGCATCTGTCTCACCACACAGACATGTTGAGCTTTGCAAGATCAATGCAGATGTGCACTGTGTCAGTGTTCTTATGGACAAGCACCATCCTTGTGTACCAGTCTGTTTTTTTTTTTACCCTCCATTTACTCCCATATTCTCCATGTAGTGGATCTCCTGTTTCACCTCTGGAAGGAGCAGTATCAGGACCCAGTGTGGAATTCAAAGAGAAAAGGGCATGGTGTCATCATAAAGTTGTACTGTATGGAGTACTCCTTCTGCATCCTTCCCAGACCTGTGAATAGCTGGGCAAACCGCTCCATCACTGTGTGAGCCTGAAGATCCTTGACTCTGGAGATGAGGCCTAGCATCTTGATGGTGGCATTGCCTAGCAGGGACAAGTGTAGCCTTCTCACCACGTAACATAAATATCACAGTGGACTGTTTCATCCTTGTGGCTTAAGTCTGCTCAGAAGACTACTGGTACATCTAAGGGTTGTCTCCCTGGATCCACGAGCACCTTGTTAGCTTCGTGTATTGGGTACTATTGTTGAACCAGATGATAAGCAGACTCAAATAGCAATGATGCTGGCCACTGTTTAAATTCTGAATGGCAAAATCACATCCTGGAGACAAAGATTAACAGTCCAGGCAGCCCTATCTGCTGAGACAGCCCCCAAAAGGAGTGCGCCTTCTTCCTGCACATTTGATACCACATTTTTGTTTTGTGTTTTTACAGTTTTCTCCCCCGGATTTGCTAGTGCAGACCCCATCCACTGTGTTAACCTCGCCCTATCCACAATATCCCTGGTAATTAACCATCTTCTTGCAACTCCACAGCTTACCTCCACTCATAGCAGGGCCTTCCAGATCTGGAGAGGTCCCTTCAAGCAGTGACTCCCACCACCCTTGTGGTGGGAATTTCCTAGGTAGAGATGAGGGTCAGTTCTTGAAGAGGAGCTGGAGCATGCCCTGCTTCAATTTGTGAGAAACAGGGTTTTTCCTCTCTTTTTCTGTCCCACCCACCTCCCTTTATGTGCACACGTCATGACATCCCAAGGGCAGCATGGAGCCCTTCATAATTGCCTCACTGCCAAGCATGCATCTACCAGACCACTGCCAAGAGCCTCTCTAGGAGCAGTGTACAGAAGACCCTCTTTCCCTGGAAGGAGAGCATTCACACAGATGCCCTCCCCCCCGCTGGTTTCCACTCCAGTTGATTCAGGTGCAGGCGTGAACCGGGTCCCCATGTGCCTAATGTGTGCCTTACCACTCAACACCGTGGAGCTGGATTTTGATCTACAGACCAGGGTACATGCCCCTTTTTCCAGTATGTGTGGCAGGTCATGTCTCTTGCAGGGTACTGGTCCCTTCTGTGTACTGTCCCTCTACTGAATAGTGCACAGGGTTTTGTGCTCAGTTTCCCTGAGCCAGGACACCTCTGCCTTGGGCATGCTGCTGCTGGCGTTGTTGGGGCATTATGCCCCAAAATGTGGCCCACCTGAAGCCCACGTCTGTTCAGTATGAACATACTGTAATCAACCATTTCAGGTTTGTGAGAAAGCATGCTGGGTGGTCGTTTCCTCAAGTTCAGCTGCTAGCATCTGACTACTACTGCCTTTGTGCCACAGCAATGGCTTTTTTCAAGAGTCAGATAAAGTGTAAGCTGCACCTCTCAGGGATCCTGGTGGCCTGCTACAAGGTGGTCACACATTAACTCATCACGGAGGGTCACATAATCACAGTTATACCCAAAACGTGCAGGCTGTAATGAAGCCCTCTGTAGATTTCCTGGGTTCCTGCTTGAACTGGTTAAAGTTAGTTTACTTGTAACTTACATTGTGTTTAACAATGGAAACTTACGTTGTGCTTAACAGTGAAGGGGGCCTAGAGCCGAGCCTGAACAGCATCATATTTTTTGTCTTACATCTGACAAGTCTGTCCCCAGAGCTTATCATCAGCAGTATCCCCCATGCGATAAATCAAAGTATTCACATGGGTCTCACCCAGGTATCTGATTCAACATTATTTATCTTTATACAGGATATCATCTCTGGGAAAAACGTTTCTATTTTCAAGATGATTCAGTTGAGTACAGAGTTACAAACATCAACGCTACACATAAAACAACTTTTATACTAAATAGTAATATATAAACAATAATAAAAGCCCAACTTAGGGTGAGAACAGTACATTATTTAGAATATTCTACCTTCAGGGAAATGTCCAGTTAATAAGTTTATTTGTATCAGGAGTTGCACATCACAGTTAAGCTGAGGATCATTTTCAGTGGCATCCTGCAATTAAATGGCTTGCAAGGCTGAAGTGCTCAAAGCAATGAACCCAGCTTGGCCTTTTCTCAAGGTGGCTAAAATTGAAAGGAGTAGATGACTGAGGGTGAAAAGATGCAAAAGCTACCATGGTTTTCCCTTTGGACTCTAGTTTTCCTTCTTTCTTTGCATGCAGGTTTTTTCTCTGCAGTTGGTATACCCTGTGTGGAGTCAAACTGTGCTTGCTCTATCATGTGTGGCATACATTTAACACTTGCTAGTCCTATGGGACATTCTGTGTATTTTTTTTTTATAGAGCTATTTGCCTCCTCCCGCCAACTGGCGCCGGGGACACATAGGAATTTTGCAGGTTTTCTCCCCTGATCCCCCCCCCTCCGAGGCCCCAGCACATGGCCATGCAAGCATGTGGAGACACGTTACGCACCCCCATGGCACCAGCTCATTCCTTTCCACCTCCCATAACTGTTTGCCACCCTCTCTCCGCCTATGCTAGCCATTGGAACTCCACCTGCTGAGAGCGGAACTATGGGGGGGGTGCCAACCCACCTTCACCACCCTTGGGAGAGGACAGCTGTCCATCAGTATGCTCAGTCCTGCTCCACCCTCACCCCCACACTGGCACCCCGATGACCTGAGGTCATTTCCAAACCCGGGTTGCCGGTCTAGCATGAAGTGCGGCGTCCAGTGCCTCAACCCTCAGTGCCACCAGGCCAGCCACTCTCTGTTGTTTTATGTGGCTCTGCATTGTTTGGGTGTACTGGAATACTCCAAAGACCATGGACTGAAACAGCGAGAAGAAAAAATAAAAAAAACAAAGCACACCCCCACCATCAGGAAGAATACTCTATGGATACTGGTGAGGAGGATGACTTCTAACATCATGTTGTGATGCCTTCTGCTCCTTGCTGGAATACATCACCAACCTTACTTCAGTTCAAAAACACAGTGGGCTGTATTTTAAAGAAGACTTGATGGTGGTGCAAGTCCTGATTTTTAGCTGCACCTGCAAAAAGTTTGATTATTTTAAGATATTTTTCTGCATTTGCGACACTTCACCTGCTTCATGGCAAAAAAATGATGCATAAATCATTTTGACCATGCATCATTTTCTGAGTGCAACTGCAGCACCTGCAACAAGAAGTTGGACCACATGTTATCACAAGTAGCTTAACAGTGCTAAAATCATGATGCAAGTCATCATACGCTTCTGGCGAGCCTTTGAAAATCCAGTCCTGTTACTTTATTTCCTTCTCCCTGCCCTGGAATTGCCTCTGGCTCCTGATTTTGGAGCAGACTGCAGTATCTTTTTAAAGGGGCAGTGTGTTATCACCACAGAGCTGGTCCTTACAGGGCAGAGAGTTGAAGCAAAGTGGCAGAAGGGGAAACCTACATTATTCCTCTTTGTGCTCTAACTTCCAGGTGAATAAACTCATAACTTTTTCTCCTGTGTTGTCAATCTAGCACCTTTTTCATACACTGAAATTTACTACAATAACAACAACAACAAAACAAAATAGACAACAAAGTGGACCACACCAGCAGAAAGAGGATGCAACACACTTAACCCAGTTAAAACTGTGTTGGACTATTCAGCAGGAGTAGCGAGTAAAAAAGATGGGGATATGAGGAGAAGCTGGTGGGGGAGGTCTTGAGAGAAGTGAGAAAGTATTTTACAGTGAGAGAGTGACTGAGCCATGGAACAGTGTACCACCAGAGGTGGTGAGTGCAAAAACCATTAATGGCTTCAGACATGGCTGGGGCCGAATAAAAGGCCTAACAGCTGTACCGGGGGAAGCAGTGAGGCAGGGGCAAGGGTGGTGGGGAAGAGGTGAAGACAAAATGTCTAGACAGCAGGTCTTGGATCGGATAGAATAGAACAGGGCAGTCTGGATGGAATGATGGTCTTTTCAATCAATCAATCAAAATCTTTATTTAACCAGGCGGACACTGTTGAGCAAGTTCATTTTTGAGGAGGACCTGGAGTGTGCAATACAAGGGTACACAAAAAGCAACAGTAAACAAGGTAATAATACAAATATCATAGTAAGCGGTGTCAGAAATATGCAGGATATCAAAGACAGAAAAAAGGCAAATAAATTATAGTTCAGCACTGTATACAGAGAAGGATAACACAATAACAGATGTATACAGGTTACTAGCATATTAGATGTGTTTTTTTTACAAGGTTAAGGTGAGAGAGGGAAAGGGTTTAGGTAGGGATTATAGCTTTTCTGCAGACATTGTCACAATGTTGATATGGAAAGAGAAAAAAACATGTGGGACACATCATTATGTCATAGAGAAAGAAGTGCAAAACAATGTGGACATTGGTGTTTTCATGTAAATTAAGATTGCTGTTGATAAAGCAACACAGATTTATATTAATTCTCTCCATCAACATCTTAGTGTACAATGTGCACTCTCTGTGGAATAATGGGCTTCTCAGTGGTAAAGTGAGAAATTAGACAGGATTTTTTTTCTAGTGCACCTTTCAATAATACAAAGTGCTGTACAGAAAAAAAACAGAAATAAATACACAACTGTACAGAACAAATACAGCAACAAAAAGGAAGAGGAGTACTAGCTAGGTTATAGGACTATGCTCCTCTAAGTGTAAGATAGTTGAGAAGTATGCATAATTTCTTTCGAATACTGGAAAGCCACTTTTTTGTAACATTAGCTCATCTAATTTAGTATTTTATGTGAATTTACAGAGTGCTGTATTTTACCAGCTAGATCCATTAAAGATGTAACTTATGTTGCATTTATTTTAACTTTAGAATATTTGTATGCTGGCAGGGCATGTACTTACAAGACATTGTATGGGGCAGGTGGAAAGAAGATGGGTAAAGGCATTCACGTCTCTCCTGGTCATCCTGTGTGCTCAGGATGCTGAATAGTGTAATTAAAATCAAGCATTTGGTCTTCAGCTATGCAAAAATAACTGCAGGACTGGGCATCTGTCTAGGTTTTTAGTCCGTTTTAAATATTTTAGCCCCTGGCTTAGCCTTAGACAAAAGCCATATCACAGCAGGGACTAAGCTGGATCAGCACACACTGTAAAAATATGCATGTATTAAACTTTGTTAAAAAAAGGAGGAAAAAAAGATTAAGACAAATTTTGTCTTCAACCAAGCATTGGCATGGCTGCGTGATATACGGTATGTAACATATAAGTAAATTATTTGAAACCAATGAAATTATTACCTTGTTAGTCAAAAGCACTTGTAGTATAGTCCAACTTTGAATGCTCTGCTGCAGATTAAGTGGCACTTTGTTCCAAGAAGGGGGCAAGCATCCCAAAAGGTCTTTTTTCTCAAAATCCTTTGTTCCTTCTGGGATCGCTTTCCCTTTATCACAAATTGTAGTAAGAAAGAAATGTGACCCACAGGGATTTGAACCCAGTGGTGGTGGTGGAACCGGTCAGGTGGTCTGACCATCACACTATAAGATTACGTTACGAGGCTCCCCTTATAGGCCTGCCCTAAGGAGATGGTCGAGTATTGCCCTCTGAGGAGTTTGACTCCTGATGGCCTTATGGCAGTACTAGACCTATCAGGCTCAGTGAATGCTAGCAGGAACCCAGGGGACCAAGTACTAGCCTATAACTAGGCAGTAATGGAGGCCCTGGACTCCCTTGCTCCTTTCCGTGTTTGTCCCCTCACTCTCCACCCCAAGTCCCCATGGTTTGAAGGGACCTTGAAGGAGCTGAGATGAGTGGGTCGAAGGTTAGAGCAGTGCTGGTGAAAATCAGGCTTAGAGAGTGACAAACTTAGATTGATGGTTCATTACCAGGACTATCAATCAGTGATATGTCGTATGAAAGCAGAATTCCTGTCCAGGGAGATTGCTGCTGCACAGAACTGACCAGCTCAGCTCTTCCAGACTGTCAACAGAATGCAATCCAACCTGTCTTCAGTCCCGGGGAGCATTTTCACAAACTAAGTGTGATGAGTTTGCTAGGTCACAGAATTTAACTGACAACAGGAACTTCCTGTTTGGGAGCAGGAAGTGAGTGATCGAAGAGCCACCAAAGACTCACCATCCTAGAAGGGCAAGAGTAGCTCTTCATCCCCCCCAGCTGCTGGAGGTCTGCATCTGAGCAAGTAAGAGGACTACTGAGAAATATAGGAACTTCTTGTCTCAGAACAGGAAGATAAGGAGCTAAAAGGGCACAGAGGCAGTAAGTAAGTAGGGGAAGAAAAAAAAGAAAATAAACAAACAGAGGAAAGAGTAAGTATTCCAAACAACAGTTAGGTGGCCAGAAAAAAGACATGATGGGAGTGGTGCAGTGCAGTGGCTGTGGAGCAGCAGTCTTCCGGGAGACGTTCTGGAGGATGCAGCGTTGTCCCATCTGCAGGCACCTCTCTGGGCTGAGGGAGGAGGTTGCTCATCTCCAGGCTGAGTTGGACAGGATTTGTGGGATCTCCTCTTCCACCCAGGGACCACTAGGGTCACTGCCGTTGCCTCGGAGGTTGCCAAGAAAGAGGAGCGGTTGGACCACAGGGGGCTCAGGGAGGGTGAGGGTGGTGGAACAGAGGTGCATCCCTCCAGTTGTACCTCTCCACAATTTCTATGCTGTTCTGGAAAAGTGTGGTTCCTCTATGGAGGCACCCACAGTGGAGACCAATGAGGATGCTGGGAACCTCCACAAAGGAGACCCACAGGAGGGTGGCATGGGACCCCACAGGGGAAGGAAACAACTCCTGGTGGGGGACTCCATTGTTAGGAAGGTAGAACTGGGGAGGAAGGGGAGAGGGAGGTAAGGTGCCTGCCTGGCGCCATGGCTTGGAGGGACAGGGAGCAAATCCTCAGGATCACAGGAGCAGCTGCACAGGGGAGGGAGCTGGAGGTCATTGTCCACCTAGGGACAAATGACCTGGCTAAGAAAGGGATCAGAGCAGTGCAAGAAGTGTTTGTGGAGATGGGGAGGGGCCTTAGACAAATAGCACACATGGTAACCTTCGCAGAGGTGCTGCCTGTCTATGGCACAGGTGAGGCTAGGGTGCTCCACACCATGGGATTCAATCAGTGGTTGAAAAACTGTTGCAAAGCTCAGGGATTTGGCTTCAGTGGGGACTGGCGGTCCACCTGGACAGATGCAGGCCTATATTGGCATGATGGTCTGCATCTGTCTAGGAGAGGAACCAGGATCCTAGGTGATAGGTTTAAATACTTCATTGGCAAGCATTTAAACTAGCCAAGGGGGGAGGCACTGGAAAGGAGCAGGGAAATCCTAGCCCCCCCCAAAAAAATCAGGGTACTAAGTGAGGTAGACACCAACATAGAGATGTCAATAGGAAGAAGTGCAGGGGTAAATAGAGAAAGTGACAAATGCAATAAGGACAGGGATGGGGCAAAAAGGGGTAAGGCCATCAAGAAATGGAGGGTAATGAGTACCAACGCCCGTAGTCTGGGCAACAAGCTCCCTGAACTGGTGGCCTTGATGGAAGAGGGATGCCTGGATATTGTAGCAGTCACAGAAACATGGTACACAGAGAATCATGACTGGGGTGTTAACATACCAGGGTACACAACCTACAGGAGAGACAGGGAGGGCAGAAGGGGGAAGTAGCTCTCTATTTATGGGAAGGGATAAAAGCAACTGAACAAAACAGTAAACAGGAAGGAGAGGAAGCACTGTGGGTCACCTTAGAGACTGGAAATGACACCACAATCTGCACAGGGGTTGTATACAGACCCCCATCTCAGGGGGAGGGAATGGACAAGGATATGATAGAAGGCATACTTAGGATGGCAGAGAAAGGGGAGATACTGTTGATGGGGGACCTTAATATGCCAGATGTTAACTGGAGCACCTTTGCTGCAGCCACATCCAAAAGCAGGGCCATTCTTGATGCCCTTCAGGTGGCATGCCTCAGACAGCTAGTTTTGGAACCTACACATGAGGGAGCAATCTTAGACCTCGTACTCTCAAATGGGGACAGTGAGAGGATCTCATATCTAGAAGTGGGTAGCCATTTGGAAAAAGTGACCACCAAACAGTGTGGTTCATGATAAACTCAGCTACAGAGTCAAGCCATACAAAAGTGAGGGTTCTGGACTTCAGGATGGCTGACTTTGGCAAGATGGGAGAGTACCTTAGAAAAGTACTAGCAAACAGGCTAGAAGGAGGGGTGGAGCAACAATGGGGAAATATCAAAACTGCCATCACAGAGGCAGCAAGCTGTTGTGTGAAGCAAATAAACAAATCAAAATGAAAGAAAAAGCCACTATAGTTCTCAAAAGAGGAGGCGGTGAAGGTTAGGGAGAAAAAGATAGCATTTAGGAAGTATAAAGAAACACAGAAGGAGCAGGACAGAGAACTGTACCAGTTAAGGCAGAAGGAAGCAGGGAGGGTAGTCAGAATAGCAAAGGCATAAACTGAGGAAAAGATAGCCAACTCGGTTAAGAAGAGGGATAAAACCTTTTAGAGGTATATCAGGGAGCGTAGAAAGACAAAGGGAGGGATAGTGAGGCTGAACAGAATGGATGGTGGGTGGGCAGAGAGTGACAGTGAAAAGGCAGGGATACTGAATGAATACTTCTGTTCAGTATTCACAAAACAGGAAGTGGGAGGTGCCTAATCCAATTAACAGAAGCACTCTGGAGGGGGGTCGATCCCAGTCCTTTCACAGAAGAAAGGGTTCTGAAAGAACTCCTAAAACTGAAGGCGGACAAAGCAATGGGGCCAGATGGAATTCACCCCAGAATTCTAAAAGAATTAAGCAGAGAACTAGTGACACCACTCACTACCCTTTTTAACAAATCATGGGAGGATGGTGTGGTACCTGAGGACTGGAAGAAGGCTGATGTGATTCCCCTTCAGAAAAGTGGGAGCAAGACAGAGGCAGGAAACTACAGACCTGTCAGTTTGACCTCTGTGGTAGGGAAAATGATGGAATCACTTCTGAAGGAAAGAATTGTTGAGTACCTAGAGGCCAGTGGGGCATAGGACCCAAGGCAGCATGGGTTCATAGCGGGAAGGTCATGTCAGACGAATCTAATTGATTTCTTTGACTGGGTGACCAAAGTAGTAGACCAGGGAGGTGCTGTGGACATGGCCTACCTAGACTTTAGCAAGGCATTTGACACAGTCACACACAAAAGATTAGTAGTCAAATTAACCAGCCTTGGAGTAGGTCCCAGGGTGGTAGCCTGGGTAAAACATTGGCTGAACAACAGGACACAGAAGTTAATTGTAAATGGAGTCCACTCTGAAGAAAGAGAGGTTACTACTGGGGTACCGCAGGGTTCAGTACTGAGTCCAGTCCTTTTTAACATCTTTATAAGTGACATTGCAGTTGACACAAAGCTCTGCAACAGGGTTGATACACAAGGAGGAGTGGAAAGGATGAGAAGGGATTTGGCAAGGTTGGAGGAATGGTCAGAAGTATGGCAGCTTGGATTCAATACAAAGAAGTGCAAAGTAATGCACCTGGGAAACAAAAACCCAGGGGAAGACTACACAATGTGGGAGAGGTAGTAACAACAACAAAAATGGAAAGGGACCTGGGGGTAATCATATCAGATGACCTTAAGGTTGGCAAGCAATGTGAGAAGGAGGTAGGGAGGGCTGGGGGGATACTGGGATATATGGGAGAGGTATCACCAGCAGAAAACAGGAACTTGTTATCCCCTGTACAGACAGTTCGTGAGACCCCATCTGGAGTACTGCGTCCAGTTCTGGAGACCCCATCTCCACAAGGACATAGACAGGATGGAGGCAGTTCAGAGGAGGGCAACTAAAATGGTGCAGGGTCTGCAAGAGAAGCCATATGAGGAGAGGCTAAAGGAGCTTAATATGTATACCCTTGAGGAAAGGAGGGAGAGGGGGACATAATAGAAATGTTTAAGTACCTCAGTGGAATCAACAAAGTCCAAGAGGGTAGCATCTTTCAGAAAAAGAGATGTGCAAGAACAAGGGGACACAATTTGAAAATAGAGGGGGGACGGCTCAGGGGCAATGTGAGGAAATATTTTTTCACAGAGAGGGTGGTGGACACATGGAACAGCCTTCCTGAGGAGGTTGTGGGGTCTAAAACTGTGGGAGAATTCAAGAATGCATGGGACAGACATAAGGCAATTTTTGTGGTGGGTAGGAAGAAATAGGCTGTTGGTAAAATAGGATCTGCAGCTTATCCTCTAGGTAGGGAAATGGGCAGACTAGGTGGGCCAAGCGGTCCTTATCTGCCATCAAAGTCTATGTTTCTATGTTCTTCACAGATAAGATTGCCACTATCAGGTCTGAGATTCGCTCAGCACCCTCTAATGGGCTTTGCAGTGGTCGACAGGAGGTCACTAGCCCTCAGTTTGTCTGGTATGATATTGACCAGCTGTAGACTGTAGGCATTGCTTGGATCATCCAGAGCATGTACCCAACTTAAGGTATTTTGGACCCAGGCTCTATGAGTCTCCTGATGGGGTGCGTAGAGGTCATCGGCATGGTTCTAGCTGAGATAGTCCGGTGTTTGTTGGAAACAGGGGTGTTTCCTGACCCTCTGAAGGAGGCAGTGGTGTTACTCCTCCTTAAGAAACCTTCCCTTGACCTGGAGTGCTTAGCTAACTACAGGCCTGTCTCTAACCTGCCCATTGTGGGCAAGGTTATTGAGAAGGCAGTTGTGGCACAGCTGGAGGTCCATTTATCCATCTACAATGTCTGTGACCCTCTCCATTCCAGATTTAGGAAGAGGCATAGTACCTGGATGGCCCTTGATTGGGTCCTTTATGATCTCCTGACTACTATGATCAAGGAAGCCATACCATCTTGGTTCTCCTCGATCTGTCTGCAGCATTTGACACTGTAGACCACAAGGTGCTGTTGTAGCACCTGCTGCTGTTCTGAAGAATGTCTGGAACAGTTCTCAGATGGTTTAGATCTTTCCTCATGGGCAGGACCCAGACAGTGGTGTCCGGAATTTATTCTTAGGCCCCTCTCTCCCCCACTGCCTTATGGGGTCCCGCAGGGCTCCATACTGTCACATGTGTTGTTCACAGTGTATATGTGCCATTGGGAGACATTATAAAGTGGTATGGGCTAAGTTTTCTCTGTTATGCAGGTGACACTCAGCTCTGCATGTCTGTCATACCAGACCAAGTGGGTGCTGTCTCGGTCTTCAGTAGTTGCCTCTCTGAGATCCAGGACTTGATGAGAGCCAGCTGTTTGAGACTGAACCCTGATAAGACTGAGGTGTGGACCCAGGTCACCGGTACTTGGGTATGTTGCCTGGCCAGCCGTCTGGGCTTTGGCTCAGTGGGAGTCAAGTTACTTGCCTTAGACCAGGTGTGAAATCTGGGCATTGTGTTCGACAGCAGTCTGACTATGAAATTTTAGGTGTCTGCTGTTGCACAATCCTCTTTTTACCATCTGAGGAACATCACCCGGATTAAACACCTAGTCCCTCCCGGTGATCTACCTACCTTGGTCCACACCTTCATGACCTCCTGCCTTGACTACTTTAATGCCCTCTACCTAGGGCTACCAGGAGTTGTTATCCACTGTCTACAACTCATTCAGAATGCAGCAGCCAGGTTGTTGACTGGCTTACCTCGATCATGCCATATCACTCCTGTGCTCTGTAATATGCACTGGCTGCCAGTTTACTGGTGAATCACCTTCAGGGTCAGGTTACTGACCTACAAAGCCCTACATGGCCAGGGACTGCATTACCTACAAGACCTTCTTCACCCATACCACCTTCTCTGCTCCACTGAGGGATTGCTAGAGATTCCCAGGGTTCGACTTAAGACCTCTGGTGCTCACTCTTTTGTCTTCGTGGCCCCAACCCTGTGGAATTCTCTACCTCATCAGGCTAGAGAGAGCCTGACCATGGAAAACTTTAAATCTGCTTTAAAAATGCATCTTTTTGATATGGCTTTCCCAGACCCTGTCTTATTTATAATAGGATACATTTTAGCAATCTGTTATTATATTTTATGGTTTTACTACTTGTTTTTATAACCTGTTGTACAGCGCTTTGATCATTGCTGGAATTGCGCTTGATAAATAAAATTGACTTCACTTGGAATACTGTCCCAGTGCTAGGAAGAAAACGTGTCCAAGAGAAAACAGCAGGCCCAGCCATGTGAGCCTATAGTCTAGTGGTTATTAGAACTGGGATGGCATTCCAGGGGCCTGGGTTCAAATCCCAGTGGGTAACATTATTTCTTTCTCACTACAATTTGTGATATAAATGACTTAGCAGTGGCTAATACTGTACTAAAAAAACATCTAGCTGTTCCCTTTATCAGCCAGCCTTAAGAAATAAACACTTTGTATGGAAGTTAAAAGAATGTTCAAAGATGGTGAGGCCAAAGAAACATTTGCAAACCTGTTTATGGCAAAGCATTTTTTCAAGTGCTGCAGTAAAATACCATTGGCCTGACTCATATAGCAAACAGTGATGGGTAGAATATGGGACATTTAGAAAAAAAGTGCATATTGTTACGCAGTTACGCAGTATCCTCATGCTCACAACCTCAAGATCCAAAGCAGAGGCCATCAGCCTTAGCACTATATTCAATTACAGGGAGTAGCAGTTGCTTAGCAAATCATAAGGTCGAAGTGTTATAGTAATATGCTCAGTTAGTGAAATGCATGAGAATTGAACACTACGTCTTGGGCAGCTCATACCAAAACTAATACCAACTAAGTTCTAGCCTTCACCCCAGATAGCTTTTCCAACTGAATCCGGCTCTTCTTGGATTTTTGAATGTTTAGTGCAGTAATATAGGGAGGCAGCAGCCTAGTGGTTACAATGCAGAGCTGTGAAGGGGGAGACCCAATTTTCAGTCCATCATTACCTACTCTGTGACCTCAAGCACTTCCAAGTCCCATAATTCCCCTGTACTGAATTTCTTCCCCTTCCTCCCTCCCTCCCTCCCTCCCTCCCTCTCTCTGACTTACAGGAACTTATTCACTCACTCATGCACTCTACACTTAGCCTCCCTGAGCTTTCCTTAAACTTCTTCAGTCTTACTTAACCTCTTTGTATATACCTAAAGACCAGCTCAACAGTTCACAGATTGTAACACACTCAAGGAGACAGTGAGCATGAGTTATGCTCCAGAAAAAACAACGTTCTTTATTTTCCTTTAGTGTTCAGGAATAATCTGCTAGCACTCAACCAGCCTTGTGTTCTGTTTAATTCAGTTTGCAGCATAGTCAATAAATCATGACAGTTTTTAGCTGAACTATACAAAACTGTGTTGTCTGTAGGAAGAAGAATATTTATTCTGCACACTGATGTGTTGTTGTTTGTGAATAGAATGCACAACAAAGGACTAAGGATGGACCCCTGAGGATCGCCTTATTGTTAATGCACTAGGATCAGACCTTATCTTAGCTATCCTAACCTGCTATTCTCAGACAGTTACATATGCTCTAAATCCACAGCAATACTTCTTCAGACAAGCATATGACTCATAATAAGCCCAGTAAAATTTTAATCACTATGTCATAATCCTCAGGCAAGTCTGCAAATAGTAATGAATCAGTTGCCCCATGCAACAAGCTTGATCATTAACCAGCTAAGGTCATATCAGTATAGTAGTATTTTCTGAAACCTATGGGAAAAGAGAAATATAACTTGATTATTGTATTATAATTTAATTGTATTGTATGTTATAAAATTCAGCCAGTTTTGATATAATGGAAAATGCAAAAATAAGGCAAACATTGGTAATTTCATATTTGAGCTGCTTTTGTGTATTGAAACTACTATTTCCCAATCAGAGGGTAATGGTTCACTCTTCAGTGGTAAGTTATTAAGTCAGGTAATTGGGAATCCAGTGTATAAGAAGTAGTTTTAGAGATCGATGGAAATATAAAATGTACTTTCTATTGTCATTGCTGAGGTGTATTTATAGTGAAATATTCTTTATATGGGTGCTGAACTGTACCACTCAGTTGTGTGTTTGTCATTGTCGTGTCTCCTCTGAGCTCTGTAAGAAACAGCTTGATTTCATTTTGGACTCAGCATAGTTTTCCTTCTGCTAAAATCAAGTAAATTGAATGCTGTGGTACATAAAAATGAATCCTGTCAAAATAAATCTATATCTGATTATTTTTATAAAAGAAAAACTTTTTAATGGTGTGCCGGTGTAGAAATAACTTGAGACTAAGGACTAAAAAAGGATTGTGGGCCCAAAAGATTGGGAATGGAGCATTACGTGTTGTCACAGTCTCACGGTAATTCCAAGGAGCTTTTTTTTTTAAATTAAAGCAGCAGTTCATGTTAGCGGTGACATTTTAACCTATACTTTTTTTTTCTATTTTAGATTGGTCTTTGTTTCGTACCTTGTACAATACTCTGTTGTTTTTTTACCCATTGTGAGGCTGTTTAGCAATTTTGTTATAAATAATGAAATAATAAAAGAAGCACTTGTTTTACTATGGCTCGGATTAGATTTTGATCAATATACTGTACGTTATTGTTTTTGAGCATGCACTGTTTAATATAACTTTACTTGTGACCAAAATGAATTACAGTAGCATGCCACAGAAACTGCTCCCTGCCCTTGTGGGAAAATACCTATACAACAGCTGAGAAAGCTGATGAAAACTTGGACTGAGGCATTGCGAAAAGGGCACTCCTTTTAATATTTCAAATAAAAAAGTGCTAAAGCAGACTCTAATTGGGAAAGAAGGGAATCGTGCAAAACAGTAGATAAGGGTCAATCTACAATGGAATTAAAATGTATAAGACACAGTTTTCACTGTAACATGTATTGCTGTTTTAAACATTGTTTTTACTGCCTGTACCTGCTACAAATAAGAATACAGTAAACTGCCTTTTAAATTTCTATCTTTCCATGATATTGTTTGTAAATTATCAGAGCCTGGGTGCTTGCTGATATTGATAGTTCTCAGTTGAGGTACCTCTCTGTAACTAATAGTGTAGTGGACTGCTACTGGTATGGCCTAAACTTGGAGAACTCCCCCGCACAGGAATAAACAAAATCTTTAGATTCACCCACAGTAGGAAATATATATTCACTTATTGAGTGGTGCTGTGCTAGTGATTATCAAAAGCATGCCTTTACCACACCAGAGTACAGCATAAATAGGAGAAATAGGTATGTGCACAGGCCGCAATATTTGGGAACATTCTAATTCAAATTCAAACATTCCAATGTTGAGGCCCCAGGACCCATGCACATCCTCCTCTCCATTATGACTTACAACTAATTAAAATAGTAACTGAACTTCTAAACAAGTCAGATGTAATATTTATGGGTGATCTGAACCTATCCAGTATTGACTGGCAAAACCCAACAGCAACCACTCAGTCTGAACATAGATACCTAGAGGCATTTCTAACATTGGGCTAGAGCAAATGGTCTCTGAGCCAGCAAGGGATAAGCACATTCTGGACCTTGTCCTAACTAACCTACCAGTAGATATAGCTAACACTGAGATAGCTGAACCTATAGGTAACAGCAACCATAACACGGTTCTGTTTTCCATCAGCAAGCATAAAATTAATATTAAGCAAAATACATATAAACTTAACTATAACAAGGGGGATTCCACCAAAATCAACAAAGCATTACATAATTATGATTGGGAAGCACTATTTTCTGATCTCTGAACTAATGATTGCTGGATGCTGCTAAAAGATATCATATATGAGCTTGAACAATTATACATTCTGGTTTAAAAAAAATGAAACAATAAGGGGCAAATACAAACAAAAAGGAAAGGGCATTCAGAAACCTAAAACATTCCCAAACTGAAGAGAATAAAATTAAATATAAAAATGAATTAAAAACAACAAAAGGGCTTATAAAAAATGAAAGGAAAAAAAAACTGAATTCAGACTATCAGTATCCAAAGGAAACATTAAGGCATGTTATGCTTACATCAAGTTCAAATAAGAAAAGTGAGTCCACAATTACATCAATTATTAAGAATGGAGAGGAAATTAGTAATAGACTCGAAATAGGTAACACCTTTAATGATTACTTTGGGTCATTTTTTTTTTTCCAAAAAGATAACAGTAGCATAAACTATCCTTACATTAATAACTACAAAGACATAACTTCTGACGAGATCAAAGCTGCGGTTCCATCCCTCAAAAATAACTCAGCACCAGGCCCAGATAATTTGAATACTCACTTTATTAAACAGACCTTAAATGGGTTATTATGTCCCCTAAATATTATCTTTAATAAATCTTATGTTGAATGTGAGGTACCTGATGATTGGCGCACAGCCACAGTAGTACCCATACACAAAAAAAGGAACAAAAATAAAACTGAAAACTGTCACAAACCTACTCAGCAGGTCAGGCCCTCTGCTCTCACAGTGCCCACCTCTGAGTGCAGTATTGTGAACAGGTAACAGAACAGGGTAACTCTCCTGTCTGCTTGTTGGTCTGAATCACCTTTGGTCTCAAGTTCTGGGGGTATTCAAACTGTGAACCTTATGCTAGCGTACCCAAATGTACAGGATCAGATAATTCTGCTCTTCTGGGAATGCCAGATATTTTTTGCCTAAGGGCACCTAACCAGGTATCCAAAATGAACCTTAAAACTCTATGAAAGACCTTGGGTATTTCTTACCTTTTTCCAGTTCAGTAACACCATTAAGCTTAGGAACAGTTGTCAACTTTAACCATCTATACTTCACATGCAAAAGAAAGAATTTCAAAGGCACACCAGGCAGTCTCTTTAAAATAAGAGGTTTACTAAAAAAAAACGGATAAAAAATATGTAAAATGTAAACACATAACACTATATCACAAAGCATACAATCACTTAAAAGAACAAGGTTAAAGTACAAACATAAACTCCTACCACAATACAATTAGACTTTCCTATCTAATGTATACCTTCTTACAGTTAGATGTTGTTTCTAGGAGCCCACAAAGAAATGTGTCACTAAAGATCAGACACAGAATAGTTTAAACTGTCTCTATACCCACCTCTTCCATGATGTCACCTAGCTTCTCCTTGTTAAATATAAAATAAATAATACACACAGGATGTCCTATCAGGAGGTATATTAAATAAGGTAACATCCGCAAAAACTAATTTCCCAAATTATAAGTCTGTGATTTCCCAGTTCCTTCTCCGTGATCGTTGAGCAGTTCCTGTTCCCAGTCCATATCAAAAGACCTTTTACAACTCTGTAGTTTTCTCACCTAGATGCCATATAGCTTTTTAACACCAGTTGAAATTAACTGTTCTTCCTCTGAAGACATCATAAAATGTATATTTTAGTTTCCCAGCTTCAAAGAAGCAACAGGTCATAAAATGCAATGTCTTGGAAGTTAATCACATTACCGGGCTCTGCTGTTTAACATATATCCTGTCATTTTAACTGAAATTGGGGAAGGGTCATCCCACAGGCTGTCTCATGAGAGACACTCAATAACACATTATATATACAAATATCATAGAGCAATCATAACCAGCTGGCCAAGCGTCACAATAACTACTGCCCAATCAGCCTTACATCGACCATGTGTAAGATCATGGGAAAAATATTGAAACAAAAAAACAGATCATGAGCTAGAAAGTAAAATCCTCTATCTTGATTTCAGCAAGGTCTGTCACTCTGTGCCCCACAAAAGGTTGATCAGGAAGTTGGTGGGTCTTGGAGTTGGGGAAAAGATGACCAGATGGGTGGAAAACTGGCTGAGGGACAGAAACCAGAGGGTGGTTGTGGGGAGAGAGTTATCTGGCACCAGACAGATAACCAGTGGGGTCCCACAGGGCTCGGTGCTGGGGCTGGTGTTGTTCAATGTCTTCATCAGTGACATTGGGGATGAAATTAAGGGCAAATGTGCCTATTCATGGATGACACCAGGCTCTGTGGGAGAGTGGACACAGCTGAAGGGATACAGGACATACAGAACGATCTGGAAAAGCTGGGGAGGTGGTCCAGGGCCTGGGAGCTTGGCTTCAATGCCAAGAAATGCAAAGCTATGCATATTGGAGCCAAGAATCCCAGGACAGGGTACTACCTTGGTGGAGTCCAAGTATCTGCATCAGAGGAGGAGAAGAACCTGGGAGTGATGATCATTAGTGACCTTAAGCACTCCACACAGTGCAAGAAAGCAACAGCAAAGGCAAACAAGATGCTGGGATACATAGCTAGGGGGATCACAAGTAGGAGAGAGGAGGTTATACTGCCCTTGTACAGGTCACTGGTAAGGCCACATCTAGAGTATGGAGTTCAGTACAGGTGCCCACACCTCAAAAAGGACATTAACTTGCTGGAGAAGGTCCAGAGGAGTGCTACAAAGATGATAGCCGGTCAGCAGAGCAAGGCATATGAGGAGAGGTTGAGGGCACTGAACATGTACTCCCTGGAAGACAGGAGAGAGGGGACATGATTGGCACCTTCAAGTACTTGAAAGGGATACATAAGGTTGATAAGGAGAGTCTCTTTAAGCTGAGTAGCATCCATAACACGAGGGGGCACAGTCATAAACTGGAGGGTGGGATGTTTAGTAGGGAGGTCAGGAAGCACTTCTTCACAGAGAGGGTGGTTGACACTTGGAATGCACTGCCAGAAGAGGTCATCTCATTGAAGACAGTGGGCAGCTTTAAGAGAGGCTGGGACAGGCATGGGGGAAGGTTAGGATCATAGGTAGGGAGGATGGGAGGAGTGGAGAGGGAAGGCAGGGACTGTAGCTCAAGCTGTGGATCCTGCACTATGATCAGACTTGATAGACCAAATGGCCTTCTTCTGTTGGCTTCTTCGTATGTTCGTATGTAAAGAACTTAATAATATACAACATGGTTTTCGAAAAGACAGATCATGCACTACAAATGTAATTACATTTTATGAGAACATTAGTAATAGTACTGATAAGAACTGCCCAGTAGACATCATCTAGTTAGACTTTAATAAAGCATTTGATAATGTATCTCATAGTTTACTAAGCAACAAAATGATACAACTAGAACTGAACAGCTATACAGTTAAGTGGTTTGAAGGATGGTGAAATAATAGATCACAAAATGTTAGGATAGTAGATACAACCTCAAGCAGTAAAGAGGTCACTAGTGGTGTACCACAAAGTTCTGTGTTGGGACCAACACTATTTGGAATATATATCCAGGATCTGCATCATGGTGTTAACAGTCAGATTAATACATTTGCTGATGACATTAAAATATCATCTGAAGTAGATACAGAGGAAAAAATCAGAAAGTTCAAACAGGATCTTATGAAAATTGAACACTAGGCACATAACAATAAAATGCCTTTTAATATAGATAAATGTACAGTTATACATTTGGGGTCAAAACACCCAAACATTAATTATTCATTTTATGGCTCTGTCATCAAAGCAGCCAACTCTGAAAAAGATCTAAGAGTCATTGCAAACAATCATTTCACATGGAGTAATCAGTGCAGGAAAGTAGCCCAGGTGGGGAACTGTATTTTAGTTGCCATAAAAAGATAATTCATCACAAGAAATGAACACTGTATTCTCCAACTGTACAAATCTTTTATCAGACCACACACTGACTATGCAGTCTCCTTCTGGCCCCCTATCTGGAAAAAGACAAGAGAATCATAGAAAGTATGCAGAGAAGGGCTACACAATTAATACCAAGAATTAAAAATTCATCATATGAAGATAGGTTAACTTCCTTGGGATTGTATGATTTACAGTTAAGGAGGAAACAAGGGGACTTATTATTGTTATTCAATATTTTGAACGGCAGTATGCTAATGAACATCTGCAATTTTAAATTTGCTGACAAACCAGATACCTTGAGGTGTAATAATAAGCAAATTCATGTTCCAAGATCATTCACAAATGAACGAAAACACTTCTTTACTACTGTTAGGGCAATTAAATTATGGAACTCCCTTCCGCAACACATAGTGGAAATTAATACCTTTCAGAAGTATAAAACCAAACTAGATAAATTCCTTTTAGGGAAAAATATCTAATCTACCCCACAAGTGTGAGAAGAGTGGTCTCGATGGGCCTAGTGCCTGCTTCCACGCTTGCCAAACTGAGTAATACCGAGTAATACTCTATGCAGTCCCCTTATATTCCACATGCTCTAAAAGCACCACTGTGACCCTTACCTTATCTTAAATGTTGCTCCTGATGCTATCTTCAGAGGTTAGGCAACATGAAGACCTACCCAGTGTGTGACTGGTGTCCCTCCCTCATCCATATGGGGTAGGGGTGTGGCAAGTTGATGTTCTGCAATTGTAGTATGGTCTGGAGGGTGAGTTCCTAGCACTGTTTTATTAAACTGTTATTAAAAAATGTGCTTCATATCTTTGGAGGCACAATTACATATGTCCCATATTTGCTACCCACCATCAGGTCTGTATGGACTATAGTAGGAGGTGGAAGGCATCTCTAGAACTGCAGTGTTAGAAAGGCAGAAATTCTGTGCTGGTAACACCCTATTCCCAACAACTGCATTGCAGACCTTGTTTTACTGAAAGACTGAAGGTTAACCAGAATATCCATGTTATACATACATAGATGGCTTGAGTGCTTTGGGAACTAGGAAATCAAAGGATTAAACTCTAAGATAGCTAAATACTCGTGGTGTGAGCTTGGGCAAGTCACTTGAAGAGACTTTCAAGTTTTCTGCACAAAGATGACAGTTGGCATCAGTAGGACTCAAACATGAATAATATTCTAAAAAATCTATTTCCAGGACATTCCATTCTTTATTACTTTAGACATCTGCATACATCTTGGGTCATAACCCCTGTCAAATGTTGCATTTCTGCAACCCTACCAGTGCCCCCTCACACAGGATTGTAATAGATCTCCACCTTAGTTCACACTATTTTGTGTCCTGCACCCCCATTTCTCCCTCTGTATAGCTGACATACTCCAGACACCTGGACCCATGAGCCCAGGAACCAGTGCCCTTGGATCAAGCCTAGGCCTACTGCTCAGACCTCAGGTGGAGTGTGATCTTCTTTTCACATGCTTTACATTATCACTTCTCAGCATTAAGAAAGTTTAATTTCTTCAGGAAAACAGATACCTCAAAGATCCACATGAATACCCCTTTCACAATGCACCGCGCCAGTCATTAATATTTTAATAAATTTATATATTTATTTATTTCAAAAGTTTGCCCAGGAAATACATACTGAGCTGACAACAGCTTGTTTCCAGATGCATCCTGGGGGTAAGGGGTAAGGGGTAAGGGAGATAGTCAGTAAGAGGAAAAATATATGGTATTAACAGTATTACAAAGACAGTAGTCATAAACAGCATTACAGTATATCAAAGGAGCATAATCATAAGCATTGTAAGACAATTACATACAACTGGTACATGTAGTAGATAAAAACTGACCTTTGATAGACGGGGTACTCAATCATACAGGTATGAGACGGGGAGGAGGGCAGCAAAATGGGCAGGGTAACATAAGTGAAGTCAAGAGGTACAGGGTTATGGGCTGTTGCAGTGGCAGTAGAAAAGTTATGAAGAAGAAACTTAGAGGAGTACTACATCCTCATATCTTGAACATTTTATTTTCCATGTGAACAGACAACTCTTTTCGTACAGCTGTTCAGGGCATATGTGATTGCTTTAATTTATTTTCACTGTTCATATTAGTCCCTATAACTATCCTGGAGGTCTCTATTTTCTGTTTGTTGAAATTGGATTGTACCTGAGAGCTGCATTAGCATATGAGAACATGATGTGTCAGCACCCTTTAGACTCCACAGTATGCCTGTTGGATTACTTAGAATTCAACAAAACAAGTTGCATCAAGGTGTGAGATACCAAATTTACCTTCATTATGCAAACTGTCTCAGATGTAATGCAGGGTTTTTTCATTTAAATTGCATTCAGTCTGTGTGCTTCCAGACAGTTTTTTTTCAGGTAATGTGTATTTTCAGCATAGATACATGGTGCAAATGATTGCTGCGACATCATGTTCTCATATGCTAATACAGTTTTCAGGGACAATGAAATTTCAACAACCAGAAAATGGAGACCCCAGGATAGTTACAGGGACCGGTATGAACAGTGAAAATGAACTAGAGCAAACACATATATCCCCAACAGTCACACAAAAAGAGTTGTCTGTTGACAAGGAAAAAAATAACATTTACAAGATATGAGGGTGTAATACTCTTTAAAGGAAGAAACAGAGAAGGCAGAATGGAATGACAGGGAAAGGGTAGACCAGAGTTTAGGAGAGTAAAATGAGAAGGCAACTTGACCAACAGTAGATTTCCTAGATGGAATAGAAATAGAATGGGAAATATTGATGTGGAGAGGGTAAGAGAAAGTAGGAAGACAGGACAGTAGGGGGTTAAGGTACGAAGGAAGAGAACCAAATCAGAATTTGGGTACAAAGAAGGAACAATGTGGAAAGTCCCTGGCATTAAGAGAGGGGTGTGAAAGGGCAGAGTAGAGCAAGCAGTGGTGGGTACAAGGGGGACAGTCTAAAGAAAAATGACAAAAAGAGTGAAAGAAGGGGTCTAGTCTGAAAAGGAAGGATTTGGGAGCGTCACTATAAATTATGTCACCATAGTCAAAATTAGGGAGCATGATATTTAAAATAGTCTCTCAGCAGGCAGGCAGCAGGATACTCACTTTGATCCTGTATAGCGCACCAAACTTGGGGTGGAGCTTTTGGTGTATGGCATCAATATACACCAAGATATCAAGATGTCGCTCCAGCCAGACCCCAAGGTACTTAAAGGAGGATATATACTCAATCATACCACCATCAAAGGTGTGGAACAAAGAGAGAATGGTGAGTCTGGTAAGCCTCTGTCAAACCGGTCGGGCTTTCTTTTGTCTTGAGCTGATCTTGCCTTGCATGGCGCTACTGCATTTGATATGTTATGTTACTTCTGTTTTGTAAGTCATAATACAGCCTATATTGTGTGAAGTGTTGGTGCCGTGTTTTTCTTTGTTTGATATACTGTCTCACTACACAGGCACGACTGAAATTGGAGCCGCTACTTTTGTTACTTTGTATTTGACTTTAGCTGGCTCAATTTACCTTCCACATTAGCGCTTGGGATAATATTTATTGACTGCTTTATATTTTTTATCGAGTGGTCTTTTTTTTGGACATTTTTTGATTGAATATTTTGCAATTGATTTTTGTCTTTCCCAATATGTCCTCTAATTTAGAGGATGTACATGCAGGCAATGATGGCTCTACGACATTCAGTAATTTTTTATTTTCGGGCACCGGGACTTCTAATCCATTTATTGCCCCTGACCCTGATTTAGCGGTATCCTCGGTTAATTGTGTACGGTCTGGTGATTC
This sequence comes from Neoceratodus forsteri, assembly GCA_016271365.2. Taxonomy (NCBI): domain Eukaryota; kingdom Metazoa; phylum Chordata; order Ceratodontiformes; family Ceratodontidae; genus Neoceratodus; species Neoceratodus forsteri. The sequence continues at coordinate 26,190,969 of CM057453.1, forward strand.
CTCCAATTGTAAACCTGTGGCTAGCATTTTTACTGCCTATTACGAATTTGAAAAACTGGCATTAAAAGCGAGGAGGATTTATTGGAATTTAACTAACCTCGAGGCGTATGTCCAGGTGAACCGGGTCCCGAGGGGTCTCCGAGTTATCAAATGGCCTGGATATGGTATGGAACGACAGGAATTTAAGGAGGATTGGACTAATCAATTGCAGACTGCATCTATGATGCTTCAGGAATGTCTAATTAGAGACTATCAAGCGCAGAAAGCACTGATTGAACCTCTTGTTAAGCTGAAGGAAGCCGCCTTTGTTAGGTACAATAATGATCCTGAATTTAAAGATCTTGAGGATAAATTAAGGATGGCAATTACCAAACAGGATACTCGTCTTAAGGCTGTTAAAACTAGGAAATTTGAGCGTGACCGTGTGGACTATGCATTAAATTGAGTATTCTCTTGGAAAGGATCTGAGAATACTGGCAGGACCAGGCGAGGTAATCACAAGAGTAAGTCAGAGCCTAATAAATCTATATTGCGCAATAATAATAGTAATACTGAAAGCAGCTTTTATTCCACCTCCGATTCATCAGATGAACCTTTAGAAGAGGTTGGCGCGGTGAGCAACAGTCAACCGAGCTGTTCAGAGAGGCTGGTCAGATTTGAGCTAGATCCCAGACACACCGAGGGGGGAGAAGGAGACGCAAGAACAAAGGTCCCTGGGGGCAAACGGCATGTATTTCCAACACAGAGGAACATACAGAACACAAGGGGAGGCCAATATAGTGAATGTGATTAATTTGTCTAATGTCATCCTCACTCAGGATCAAGTTTCTGTTTTGGAAAAAGGTCTTAAATTTGTACCAACGTGCAGCAAGTTTGACATTTTTTTGGACATTAAAAGGTTTACTCGAAAATTGAGCCTTAAATCATTCTTTAATAGACAACGTGATCTATGTCCGGTGGATTTAGTGGTAGACCCTGAAATAACGTCGACCCTGACACAACAACGAGAGGGACATCTTTTACACTTTAAGGGCTTATCTATCTTTAATCCACCACCTTCAGCAGCAATCATGATTTTTGAAACAGCCTGTTTGAATGATATCGATGTTATGTTCAAGGAACAGAAGACTTCACTGTATTATAATTTAAGTCGGGGTGAAAAACAAGCACTGACTGAACTGGAACATAACCAATCTATTACCATTAAACCGGCGGATAAGGGAGGTGCTGTGGTGGTATTAAATACTTCAGATTACATACATGAAGTTCAACGTCAATTGGCAAATGAAACTTTTTATACACTATTGGAAAAAGACCCTACTTTAGACTTTAAAAGGGAAATCGATACGTATTTACTGCAGGTATTTCATGATGGTAGGCTTTCAAAAGACTCCCCTGATTTTCTCACTGTGCAACATCCAGTGAGACCAACCATTTACGTCTTGCCAAAAGTCCACAAAAATATGCAGTGCCCTCCAGGGAGACCCATAGTGTCGGGGATAGGTTCCCTCACTGAACCACTTTCTCAGTATGTGGATGCACACATACGTGATATAGTGGTTACTTTGGCGTCATATTTGAGGGATACAACGCAGACTTTGGGTCTCCTGGATGACCTGCAGATTGAGCAGTCTTGGTTACTGATTTCTATGGACATTGAGTCCCTATATACTAACATACCACACCAGGGTGGCCTTCGCGATACGTGACTGGCTGGTTCTTACCACCACGCTGGATGGAAGTGAAATAGATTTTTAATTAAATTGTCTGAGTTTGTACTTACATCTAATGCTTTCATTTTCCAAGGGAAATATTATCACCTAATTAAAGGCACTGCGATGGGCGCTACATTTGCTCCCAATTACGCAAACCTTTATTTGGGACAGTGGGAAAGGGAGGTTATCTATGATCGTGGAAAAAATCCTTTTTATGATAAAATTGATCTGTGGAGACGTTTCATTGATGATGTGCTGATGGTGTGGCGGGGGACCCTTTCTGAATTGGAAAACTTTGTAGCATATTTACATTCATCAAATGAACATTTGAAATTTTCGGTACGGGCAGATGTGAAACATATTGAGTTTCTGGATTTGGATATTATTAAGTTGCAAGATGGTACTATCCGTACATCTATTTTTCACAAACCAACTGATAGAAACTCGATACTACATGCCTCGAGTTGTCATCCCCGCCACACCATCAGTAATATCCCTAAGTCTCAATTTATGAGAGTGAAGCGAAACTGCAGTGATGTAGCGGACTTTGAAGTTAGCATGTCTGAAATGGCAGGCAGATTTTTGAATAGGGGCTATGCTATTAGTGTATTAGATCAGTCTATGGGTCAGGTACGTCAGATGCCTAGAGAAGATTTACTTAAATATAAGATCAAACCTCAGAATGATGTGCAATTAGATTTCATTACAACATTTGGTCAGAATGCCACGTCAATCAGGAGTATTATTAACAAGCATTGGTCTATTTTGAATACGGATGTTTCATTAAAGGATGTGGTTAAAACTAAACCCAGATTTGTTTATAAAAAGGGTAGGAGTATCTCTGATCGACTTGTGCATTCCCATCAACCTATAAGTAGTGTAAGGGCTGATTGGCTACCCTCACAGCCAGTGGGTTTCTTTCATTGTGGACATTGTAAATTCTGTAATGTCATGGGTCAAACTAAGTGTTTTCTACGGTTAACGTTGCAAGGCAGTTTGATGTTAGACAGTTTATTAACTGCTGCTGGGGTGGTATATATGGCGGCGTGTACTTGTGGTGCCTTTTATGTTGGTAAAACCTCAAGGCACTCAAATTGAGGTGTCTTGAGCATGTTAGTGATATTAGCTGTCATAATGAAAGAAATGCCTTAGTGCAACATTTACAGCGATGTTCCTACGATGCTAAACACACGTTTTCTTTCTGTGGCATTGAGAGGGTTACAAATGGCCCACGAGGTGGAGACTTAGAAAGTAAAATTCTACGTAGGGAAGCTTTTTGGATGTACACACTAAATGCTTTATTATATCCGGGATTAAATGATTCTTTTGATATTGCTCCGTTTTTGAGACGTTAAATAATATATGCAGGAGTTTTTTTGGTGTCCTATTATATTAATTAGGTGATGTTTGTATATTTAACTTATTTTCCTTTTTCTCCTTTCTTTTGTAGGAAGAAGTTCCGTTTTTGACATCATTAATATCATGATGAAATTGTTATTGTGATCTATTGCAATTTATTATAAATTGTTTAATATTTATATGTAATATTTTGGAATATTATTTATTTATTGTGATATATTTTTATGCATGCCCGTGAATAGATTATTGTTAATTTTAGTCTTTTTTGCTTTTTATATTTTTTCATTAATGAGCTAACAGTTTTGGATTCTTTAGTATTATGTAGTATTTTAGGTAGTACAAGGGTGCACTGTCACTTTAAATTGTACACTATATATGTATGGGTTTACTGTTGGTTCTGTATGTGTCCCTGAGGAGGCGCTGTTTTGGCGCGAAACCGGTTGGGCTTTCTTTTGTCTTGAGCTGATCTTGCCTTGCATGGCGCTACTGCATTTGATATGTTATGTTACTTCTGTTTTGTAAGTCATAATACAGCCTATATTGTGTGAAGTGTTGGTGCCGTGTTTTTCTTTGTTTGATATAAAGCCTCTGTCAAGTGTCATAAGTCATGGAAACTTTTTGGCATTGAAGGACAGTTGGTCAGACTGAGCCAGTGCTGAGCATTGTCAAAATCCAGCTGTAGCTGGAAAGTTCATGGGAAGGGGTACCAGATAGCAGAATATACTGTATCATCAGTATACATATGAATGGACTCAGAGGAACCGACAGAGGGGAGGTAGTTCAAGAAAATAAAGATGAGCATAGGGCCCAGGACAGACCCTAGAGGAATAACTGAATAGATAGAGAATGGGTAGGAAATGGAGCTTCCAATCTGGACAGCTTGAGGCCTTTCCTCAAGGCAGGAGTGAAAACAACTGACTGAGGAGTCAGAGATGCACTGCTTTAAGCTTGTCCACAAGAAGGGGATGTGGCATAGTGATAAACGCTTTAGCAAGATCAACAGAGATGGCAGAGGTGATCCATCCCAGATCCATACCTAAGAAGATGGAGTGAATGAGCTGGTGGAGGAAGGTAGAAGTGGAGTGGGATTTCCTAAACCAAACTGGGAAGGGGTGAAGAAGGAGGAGAAGTCAAAGCTGGAAGAGAGCTGAGAAAGAACAAGATGTTCCTGTAACTTAGCCAGGGAGGAAAGGAGAAAGATAGGATGGAAGTTATGAGGAGAAGAATGATCTCAACCTTTAAGGAAAGGGGTTGACAGTAGCCTGCTTCCAGGCTTCAGGGACCATGGCAGAGGAAAAAGATAGGTACAGAAGCAGAGTAACAGACAGGATGATAGCAGGAGCCGAGAGAAGCAGAAGCTTAGCATCGAGACAAGGGCTACCTCCCTTGCGAGGATTAAGGGCAAGCAGGGCATTAAGGAAAGCAGATGGGGTGAAAGGAGAGAAGAGAGCAGAGGAAGGCAAAGGGAGGGAAGAGAAGGGAGAAGTGAGGAAGGGATGAGACAGAGAACACAGGTGATGAAGCAGGAATTAAAGGAAGAGGCGACAAAAGAAGGGTCAGAGATGAGGGAGTCACCAACCTTGAAAACGCTTGAGGTATAGTGAGAAATCACCATTTCAGATTAAATGAGATTCAGACTACAGTGGACCAAAGATGAGGGGTATTTTTTATAGGGTACATAAAACCTTGTTTATTTTATTATATAAGAAGAAACTGGGACATTTGTGAAGTTTGTTAAATAATAGAGTTTAATGTATTTGAGTTCTCCTCAAGACACAAAGTATCTGATGGAGTACCACAAGGATCCATCCTAGGGCCCTGATTCTTCTCCCTATTTATCAATGAATTGCCCTCCAACTGCAGCAATGTGAAAACAGTAATGTATGCAGATGATGCTGTGCTGAACTGACTCTGATGTTCAATCAATTGAAACTGGCTTAAGTGTAGACTTTGTGATGCTGCAAAAGTGGCTTATGACTAACCACCTTGTTCTAAATACCAAGAAAACAAAGACAAAGCTTACTGAATCTAGAAAACTAGGTAAAGATAGGTCACAGTCTCTCAGACTGGTCACTGCCAAGAGTACAAGACTTAAGGTAGTTAACAACATAAAGTACCTAGGCATTCTCATTGACCAGGAACTTTCCTTCAGGCCCCAAGTAGAACATGCTACTAGGTTAGCCTCTCAAAAACTAGGCCTACTCTATTGACTCAGTGTCTATCTCACAAACGAGGCCCACCATTCAACTGCCTGCTCAATATTACTTTCAACACTTCTCTATGGAGTGCCAATTTTCCCTACACTCAGGAAAGCAGAGCTAAATAAACTCAGAGAACTCCTTCATAGGGTACACAGGTTTTTGACATGCACTGATAACAGGAAGCACTATTGTGCTATCCTTGCTTCCCTCAACTGGCTTACTCTTGAAGATAGACTAGATTACCCCATACTTTGCCAAATATTTAAAACCCTACAAGACTACTTCCCTAGCCTCAAGAACATAATGGTGCACAAATTACACAAGAGAAACCTGCGCTCTTCTGCCCATCATCTCCTGGAAGTTCCCAGAGGTAAGACCTCGATAGGCCAGCGATCTTTCGCATACAAAGCCTCTCAGCTCTGGAATGAACTCCCTTTCCTATCCAGGCAAGCGCTTCACTAGAGTTCTTCAATGGTCTGATCAAAAAGTACTCCCCCCCTCCAAACAGGGTGCATCTGCATGCACTGAGCATTTGGTGTGATGGCTTTCTCCACCTTTGTTTCCCTCCCCCTCAACCCTTATGAGTTCAATTTGTGCCTCACACTAGAATTGTATTATTTCACTATTGCACTTGGAATTCCATGTGGGTGTATTGTACAATTTTATGTACCTCAACTGCAATGTTTTTGTCATGTCACTTGTCTTCTGGCCCATTACAGCTGAACTGAACATTGTATTACATGTACAACTGAACTGTTCTCCCTGTTAATTGTAACTAACTCTGGGTCGCTCCTGAATAAGGGACATCTGTCTAAGTGAGTCAACTCCGTTAACAAAATTCAATAAATAAAAAAAATAAAATGTGTTTTGAAATCATCTTTTTTTTTTATATATAAGAGCCCATAGTAGCATGAGGGTCTGCTTTATCTGCAGTGCAGTGAAGGAGGTGGTTTTGTATTATGAAGTTTGAAAGTTTCTAGTGAGGGTGGATAACAACGAACACCACTGTACTTTGTATAATGGTGTACAATGGATTCCACAACAGCTACAGTATAACTTGTTTCCAGGTACCTCCTGCAGGGTGAGTTGCATGCACTGGTTTTACTGATGGGGAAATGTTGGCCTTGATACCAGTAAAACTCCTCTGCTCTTGCAGGGGGAGTTGCTGTCTGTCTGTGCAAAATGTTGGACCCTGAAGGTGATGGAGGAGGAAGAGCAGAGCATGCAGGTAAGCTATCCTCACTTTCTGCTGCTCCAGCTACTGAAGTTGTTCAAATGGACATGGATATTGAGGACGCTTCATGATCTGGTGCAGAGCAGTGCTTTTGGGAGGACTTTTCTGACCAGGGCATGCCATCTGAGGAGAGAATATTACAGACTGCCATGAAGGAGATGACACAGTATTTGAGACTTGAAGGCACTAATAGCAGTGGAAGAAGCCCTCTTTCTCTGAAACAGGGAGAAATTGGTGGCTGAATAGTGATTGAGAAAACACAGATGAGTAACCTGATCTCTTACCCAGTATGATTAAATCAGTATTAGCTGTCCAGGATGATGTAGTATCATCACTTGGAATGCCAGACAGCCTTGCTGCTACACTTTAAATGGCTGTAAATGTTTCTGTTGCTATGGGTAGTAAAACTGCTGCTCCACACAAAAACAGTGCCCAAGCAGCAAGCCGCATGAAGTTCCTCCCACTATTTAAGCACCTGACACTCACAAGCAACAGCCCAAGTCAGAGAGACATGAGTGGAAGTGCATGTGTGACAGTCAGTCCCTATGAATGAGACATGGGAGAAGGTCCAACTGCCAGCTGCCACCTGCAGAATCAGAAGAAGTGTGGTCTGTGGAAAAGGTGCTTGTAGGCACAGGATGGAGGAAGAGCCCCGAGGGAATGGTGCTGCTGGATTTCAACCCTGAGTCCTCGGTGTAGTTGGATATGGAGAAGAACAAGTTGGGAGATACCCACAGAGAGCATTCAACAAATCAGAGCTCTGACTCAACTACACCCTCAGCTGTAGTTAAAAAGTTAACTGGTTCACGTGTTTCTAAAGCTGCCTGGAATGCCCAGGAAAGACAGTGCAGGAAGATTTGATACAGTCAGAGGAGTTGAAGGGTATTTACAATGCTCGGAATTACAAGGCTACTGTGGGTCCCTGTGACATTACAGTGTCTGAAGTTATTAAAACTGAGCACACTTGCATTGACCAGAGCCCCTCCACACATATTTCACTGGGAACAGGGCAGGCAGCTGTATGGAGTGACCCCATCCCCCCCCTTGCAGAAGACCTACCTGTGACAGTAACCACTGCACCAGATCGTGATTTGTCTGGGACACAGAGAATACTACTGTTGAAGGGGTAGAATGAAATGGGTACCCCCTCCTCGCCACACAATGTTCCTGATGTGGAGAAATAGTCAGTGAATCTGCAAGCTACTGGAGCCTCTGAGAATCTGTCTGAAATTGTGCAAATGACTAAGGTCCATGAGAGTTCAATCAGAGTTCAAGCTGTGTCTTTATAATGGGTACTAGTGCTCCAGGAAAAAATACTGTTGTTTCAGCAGCTGAGCCTCCTACAACTGAGCAGCCCAGTGCTTCTCACTGGTAATCAAGTGATTTAGATATGGAAACTGATGAATCCTCAACTGAGAAAGGCCCCAGTACTACTGTAAGACCTTCATTGGGGGAGTGGGAAGATAGCCAAGGACAGAGTAACCAGACAGGAGGGCCAGAGCCAAACAGAGCAGGCCACTAACCAGCAGTAGAATCCAGCACAGTAATGGAGACAGTTTTAGATGGCTGACTTATTTTCCAACTCAAAGGCCCCAGCCCAGAGAAGGAATGCTATGCAACTCAGATATAGAAGGGGTTTGAAGTTACCACTGGATAGACTGTATGTGGGGAGAACTTTGTTGAAGGACTTGATGCATTTTTTTTACTAGTGAAATATATACACTGATACATACTCCAGGAGACATTACCTTTGACATTAGTTTTAAAACAACTGCTAACTTGGAATGCTTTTGGTCAAAATACAACTCCCTTAAGAACACCCTGCTTTGGATTCCCTTTCAAGCCATCCTGCTCACAAAACCTGCCAGAAGAACAACCACTATCCTTTTCAAACACAAAGGTGTGAATGTTTTCGACATAAAATATTGGTTGTCAGAGAAATGTGACATTCTGGGACAACCCGACCCCATTATGGACAATAAGAAAATCTGGACCAGAGGATGGAGATTTAGAGTAAAGCTCTCCCATGCAGTTTCTTCTTAGCCCATGACAGGGGGCAATGATTTTACCAATGTCAGCATAAAATTTGGTTTAAATGTGGATAGGGGAACCATCTAGGTAATGTGTGTGACAAGGTCCGATGCAATCTACGCCTGGGGTATGGCCATGTGTGTACAGTGAAGCCCACCAGGATGAAGCGCAGCACTGAAGAATTCTGCAGTAGAGTTACTGCAGCAAACAATGCAATTTCAATGGGAGTTGATCCCTTTTGTCATGCAGTAAACCTGTGACACTGTGCTTCATCCTGGTGGGCTTCACTGTACCTATCGTCCAAATGACCTTATAGGCAATTTATGTGAAGAACATGAACAGTCATACTGAGCTTGTTGTTGGGTTGCTTATAACAGGGGAGACTGCCTTAACCAGGAATATTGGCTTACAACTGTACAAAAGTCAAACATCCAGAAGAGACAGCAGGAGGCAGCTCAAACAACTAGTGAAGCATCCAAGCTTAGCTACCCCCATCCACTGGCTGGTCAGGAAAACCCCTTGGTTTTGCTACAATGTTGCTATTAAATGGTTGTCCTGCTACCTTACTGGTAGACAGAAGAGGATAAAAGGTCATGGCACATTCTCTCCTCTAAAAACACTGCAGAGAGGAGTTGCCCAGGGGTCCATCCTGGGGCCACTATTATTTGCTATTTATATCAATGACATTGACCTTAACATTAACACTGCAAGCATCCACCTCTTTGCAGATGACACGTGCCCTATGTCACTAGGCCCTCCTTACAACTCGAATGCCTTGAATTACAGCACGAATTTGACCTTCTCCAATAAAATCAGCTTCACCTGAAACTGCATCTCAATGCCAAAAAAAAAACAAGTTATGCTTCTTCTCTCTTATTCTAAAGAGCCAATTCCCCATTCCTTGAATACCAACCTACAGATTGTCAAAGTTCTGAGGGAACCACTCAAACTAGTAGAGAAATTCAAATATCTAGGTTTCTGGCTGGACTGTAAGCTTTCCTTTGTTACCCATATCGAGGAACTAGCTAAAAACTACGACAAAGACTTGGACTCTTTTACTGCATCAAACACCTACTTACTTATGAAGCCAAAGTAAGATTGGTCCAGACAACCTTCCTCCCCCTAATTGACTCTGCAGATTTCCTCTACAGCCAATGCCCTAAAACAGTCCTCGGTACTCTAGACACACTCTGTCACAGAGCCTTGAGATTTATCTTAAATGCACCTTTCTACTCTCACCACTGTTCCCTTTATCTACAGATTAATTGGCCATCTCTCAATATCAGGAGGTAGTGCAATGCATCCCTCTGGGTGTATAAAGCCATCACCCTGAAGCTTCCTCCTTACATCTGCAACCTATTTAAATGCTCCCCTTGCAGGTATTCCCTCAGAAAACTTTCCTATATTACATTCAATATCCCCAAGATAAGAACCCACTTTGATTCCACATCCATGGGATACTCACTACCCACTCTGTGGAATTCCCTATAAAAAAACATTAAAACTTATGCATACCATTTGGGATGTGTACCTTTAAAGGGGCACTGTCAGCCTTGACCCTCATTTTTTAGAGAATTACATCAGTGTGCCTCTATGCACGCACTAATCCCCTCTGATGCACACAATAGCCATATACATACTTTACAGTAGTATTCTTACCAGTATTTGTTATTTTCACGAATTTCCATTTCCCTTTGGGTCCGTTGCAAGTACCCCATCCCCCAGAAACTTAAGGTAGCCAAGAGGGTTCGTCTGACACCAAGCGCCGCCATGGACACTGATTTTACACATGCCCATGCTGACAAGCTAAATGCAGCATGCATCTTCTATTGCTGTATTAGACCTGCCCATTTTAAAGTAAAACCTAGCACTGGGAAAGTAAAAAAAAAAAGCTTTTAAAAGCAGTGGCCGAAATCTTGCGCATGCTTGAAAGTGGGACACTCCCACGCATGCACAGGATATGTGCTTCATCCTGCTTTCATGCATGCATGAGATTTCGGTGACTGCTTTTAAAAGCTTTTTTTTTACTTTCCCAGTGCTCGGTTTTATTTTAAAATGGGAAGGTCTAAAACAGCAATAGAAGATGCATGCTGTATTTAGCTTGTCAGCATGGGCATGTGTAAAATTAGTGTCCGTGCCAGTGCTCAGTGTCAGATGCACCTTCTTGGCTACCTTAAGCTTCCGGGGGACGGGGTACTTGCAACGGACCTGAAGGAAAGTGGAAATTCATGAAAATAACAAATACTGGTAAGAATACTACTGTAAAGTATGTATATGGCTATTGTGTGCATCAGAGGGGATCAGTGTGTGCATAGAGGCACACTGATGTAAATCTCTAAAAAACGAGGGTCAAGGCTGACAGTGACCCCTTAAGTACCTGCTTAAACTCACTTTGCAGACAAAGGACAAGCGCTCTTTCTTTGCTAAATAACGGGCCCATTTTCTAAACAGGCTCTACTGCACTTATTGCTGCCATGATGGCATGTGTTCCACACTCTGCCTATTCTTTTCTTCTTCTTCTTCTTCAGTGGAAGGATCCCGTAGGTTATTCCTCTTTACCTAACCTGCTCCTTATACAAATCCCAAATACCTTGTACTTACTCCCTATTCTCTGCACCTTCATTTTCCTAATTTTGCCTATCCCTACACCCTCCCACCATTTCCTACCCCCTGTCCCCTACCTGTCTCTAGCTCTCTCGAAGCCCCTTCCCCATACTCTTACACCTTATTCCAGCAACTCTTCCTGTCCTCCCGCTCTTTTTCAGTGTTAATTTCCTCTCTGTATTTATTTTAAGTTGTATCTGCACATTATCTGTCTCGTATCCCTCATACTGTTAGCATTTTTTTAAATCTTCCACCCTAATTTTTATGTATAGAACCTAAGTAAGCTGTACCAGCACATTACTTGTTTTTTACAACTGGTGTTGATATTACTGTGTTTGTATTAGGCATTGTGATTTTTAATTCTATATACCCTTATGTATGTTAGTCCTTCCAGGACCACCTCAAAAATGAGCTTTTCTCAATGGTGTTATCCTGGTAAAAATAAAATTGAATTGAATTGGTGGAGCAAATCAGGACCACCACCCCCACATCAAGATACTCTACCTGAGCAACCATGAAACCCTGAAAACACAACTAATGCAAGCCTTGGTCAGCAAGAGGTCAGAATGGAGGAGACCACAGAACACAACAGAAGCACTGGAAAAAACACCCCAACCTGATTCTTTTCAGGAACAGCACCACATGGCAAAACAAGACCAGGTGGTGGAAGGCATCGTGCCCCACCAAGAATGACACCCATTGCAAGGAAAAAGGTCCATGAAAAGGCACAAAACCTAAATTGAAGATAAGCCACAAAGATCTCAGTGTCATGGGAATCCCTTTGAAAAATAAATTTGAAGCCCTTCATCTGACATAGGTGATTCGGACATGGGAATGGACTCAAAAGCTTTATCCATGAGGTCTTTGCAATACCTGGCCTCCTCAGAAACAGAGGATAAGTGCTCTTTGGATTCCTCCAGGAAAAGGAAACCCAGAACTGGCATATGGACTAAAAGTGGAAATTCCTAGACAAAACAGCAAGAGTTATAAGTGTCATAGGATAATCCTCACATTATCTTCTGCAAATGTCCAACAGTTTCAAAATTACTATAGCTATGTTAAAAAGCATAACAAAAATAAGAAAAGGTGGCTATTGAGCTTCTCTATTCTTAAAGATCTAAATTATGAGATTTTCTTGTTATGGAAAACTAGACTAGATATGATTACCGACATTACTCAAGCTCAGAAATTGTGGTGATGGGGACCTTCATTTTGGAGATTTGGAGAGGATAAATGTGATGGTGTTGGAATATTACTAAGGGGTACAGGCTTGTGCTTCTCTGTCTCATGTATGTTGGACATTGTGCCAGGGCGGACTCTACTACTTGACTTGTCAACAAATACCGAATGTCTGCATATTATTAATATACTGTATGAGACGAGAAAGGGGGGACATGATAGAAATGTTCACATATCTCACAGGTATTAATAAGGTACATGAGAGTAGCATTTTACAAAGAAAAAGATGCTTGAAGACAAGGGGTCATGCTATGAAGATGGAGGGGGTAACTCAGAAGAGATGTGGGGAAATACTTCTTCACCGAAAGGGTGGTGGACACCTGGAACAGCCTCCCAGCAGAGGTGATGGGTGCTAAAATGGTAACAGGATTCAAGCGGGCATGGGATAGACACAAGGGGACCTTAGAAATAAGGCAATGGGGGGGGGGGGGAGACCAGAGATTGAGAAGGGTCAGTGGTGGCACTGTAAGTAGGGAAAATAGGGCAGACTAGATGGGTCAAGAGGTACTTATCTGTTGATAACATCTATGTTCTATGTGTATGCTCCACAGAAAAAAAGGGAGTGTAGATCTATTCAAACTTATACAGCCATACCTGTATACCTCCAAAAAAAGTGGTCTGAGGAGGAGAATTCTAAATTGTGAGAGCCAGAGGGTGACAAGCTACAAACCCCAAAATGAAGTGCTGAAGCTTTCGCACCTGCCTGGTTTGTCTCCCAAGCGAAGGTAATTGGCCATTATTGGTACAGTACCTTGTAAGCTGGGCTACCAGGAATAAAGTAAAGCAGTATATTGTGTTAGTTCAATAAAACCTTGCTTTGTGGGGTCAACTCCTAGTTTCCAGTGTAATCATTGACTCAAATGCATAACATCTTGGCACCCCAGATGGGACGAGATTGATTTGCTCCCCAAAATCAAAGAATAGTGGTATGAAAGGATTGCACCCTACATACTTGACCGACTAGTGTTTCCCCCTCCTCTCAACATCCTCTGAGTCCTTCCTAGTTACCCTTTCTGTGTTTTCCTCACCAACCCAACCTCTCCTAACCCACCTTCCAGTTTTGGTCTGCCTAGTTATCAACACCTTATTTATGCTTTTTTTTACTGTAATATGAGTTTATCACCCTATACTATGTTTATGGACCTACTACTGTTTCACTATCTATTGTTGTATTTTCTTTTATCACTTTTGTAATCTATTGTAATAACTGTTTTTTCAAAGTTCTATGTATTTTTAGTTTTGCTATTGTTGTTCTTGTGCCATTGTTTTTTTGCCTGGTTCATACCTGAAAACGGTCCCTGGGATCAGTATACTTACCCAGTTATCAAAGTCATAAAATAAATACTTCTGTCAGTGGGAGCTGATAGTAGAATGGACACTGTCAGCAGAAGGCTCTGTTTTCTGAAACCCGGTCTGGCTAAAAAAAAGACAAATTACGTAACATGGAGGAATTTATTGTTGCTTTTATGACTGCCCATGGAGCTCAGAATTTTCGTAAGGAAGCTAGACATAAAGGGGACCCCTGGAAATATGTTAAGCAATATTTTTGTTTAGAATCAGATAAGAAACTTAAGGGCAAACAGCAAAAAGGCTATTGTATAAGAGATTTATCATGTTGCTGTTTTGACTTTGCAGGACAAAGTCAAATGTATTAAGAAATGTGGTAGAGTTCACAAACATTGACTATAAACTGCAAAAGGAAAATGAAAAAAAAGGAGATAGACAGACTGCAAGTGCACTTGAAATGTGTAACCTGTGATAAGTATGATCTTGAGCAGCAGTGCACAGACCTTAAAGGAGCCATGCATGTGCAACATGAGCAGTTGCAAGCATCAGCTAAGGGGACCGAGCCTGTCCCCAAAAGTATAGGAGATTGAAGGGCAAGCTTTAAATGACAAAGGTTAGGCATCTGTGAAGGAAAGCATCAGCATACCAAATAACGTTAACCTTTCACTTTAACTTCCTCTGCTGCAGTTCACATTTCTCTGATACTACCCTTCCTGCCTTATCTCATCTTTCATCACCCAAAGTTTAGAAACTTTTTAATACTCTGACTTTTCACACACACACACACACACACACACACACATATGCACACACATGCTAGTATACAATTCTTCAGAAGTATAGCTGATAGGAAAAACCTTGGCTTTTAGTGCTGTGTGATAGAGGTTAAATAAATACTTTGAATTTTATGTTATGCCACTTTGTGCTTTACAAATGCTCAGGCATTACACCACTGTGTGTTTTGTAAATTTGAACTGGGATTTTTCTACTCTGAATAGCAAGTAAAATGTTCAAGGTTAAAGCACTGCATGTTTTTAAAATGCTGTCTTAGTTACTGGAAAAAAAACAGCCAAGTCAGCACAGGGAACAGAGAGACATTAATGTTTATAGCCATTCTTTATATGCATGTTTTATAGTAACAGTAACTTTGTGATGACATTGATGATTTTGACAATAGTGCTATGTGATATTTTGGTGTGAATATTTTTACCATCTTCTGCTTCATACCTGGGACCATCTAGTCCCTTGAATCAGGCTAATCCCTGTCCCCCCACAAACATACACATGAGTCTGTATTTTACTGGCAGGCTATTGTCCAGAGTTTAGAAGCAACAGGCAGGGGAAGGATTAAATCTGTTCCACTATTCAGCTTTTGCAACCTGAAAGGAATAAAATAAAAAAAAAAACAAGAGTTTCTTTTATAGCTATGTTGCAATTGCCTATTTAATGGAAAAATGTAGTTTCTGGAAACCACAGTGAGGAGGGTGCAGACATTGAATGTATGCCCCCCTCCCACCACACACACAAAGTATTTTTAGACAATCAGGCAAGCAAATATATTATGTTAGATGGGATAAAATGATAGAAAGATTGTGTTTGTATGTGATAAAGGGTTTGTGTACATGAAGGACAGCAAGTGAGGATTATTTAGAGTCTATTCAATGGTGGAGACTTTGGAATTGTTTCATAAGAATGCCAGCTGATGTGAAGGAATCTGTTTATGCAGGCTTGCTTGTATGCATGTGTCTTATGAAATTACAAAGAGATGTTTTAGTGCAAAGTACGGTGTGGTATGAACTAATGTGATTAACCCTCTACCCTATGCACCTACTGAAATCATTCCTTAACAGGCAACTACCACCCCTTTCACTGGTTTGAACTTAGTGAAAAGGGAGGCACATACCTCATTGTGAATAGAACAACGAAACTTGTAACTGTTAATGTTTGCTTATTTTGAAGTTATTTGTAGCTTTTCCATTGCACTGGCACATTTGTGTCATCTCATTTGCAAGGGGGCCCCAACTCTTAGTATACCCCATTGTGTAAGCAACAGGTTTTTCTTCTTGTACTATACTGCTTGTTAAGCATAAAAGGTTTAGATTTTTTTTAACTTTTGTTTTCCTTTACCCTCCTTCTCCAAAAAGGGGGTGTGGGGTGCATTTCCAAAAGAGGCATGTTTAAACTAAACTGAGATGAGTTAAGACCTCTGCTGGGGAGGTGGTCTGCTGAGCAGCCGCTGCAGCTCAGAAGGATGAGCCACGGCAGTGCAGGGCAGCTATGCACCTGTGGACCAGGACTCGAAACCTGGTCCCAGACTTTTGGCAACTGCATTGTGTGATTCCCCCCACCCGCCCACTGGTGTTTCTCCTCATCCCGATATTAACCCCCTGAGTTGATTATGTTAATGGGGGGGTCAGGGATGCAGGGTGAAGAGCCCCCCAGCTGAAAACAATGAAGTCCTCCACTTTCTTTGATGATGTTGCTGTTAGGCATTCTTTTTCAGCACCTGCAATGTATCCGCTGTATTGACAGCATGGTACATTGCTGCACTATTTTTGTTTACAGTGATATGACCCCATACCCTTATAAAACACTTCTAGATACCACTGTCATCACTCCTGTACCCCTATACAAGGAAACCACTCTTTGGAGTATCCCATCCTTTATCAATCTTTAAAAATATGTACCTGTCTTTGAGGTCCCCACAACTCAGCTGTCTTTAAATTTAAAATCCCTTCTTGATTGCAAGGACAATCACATTATTATGATCAGTAATAGAACTGTATGCATGAAGCAACACAAGTACTGGATCAGTTAGAAAAAAAGGTACAGTACAAGGTCCATAAACAAACTTAAAGGACCATGGAGTCTCAAAAAGACAGAGAAGTGCACATACCCCAGGAGTTAAGACAAGGAATTCAGAAAAACAAATACTGGGGTCAGCAACTCAAAGGCTGTAATCACTGATGACTTTATTACAAAAATATGTAAAAACAAATCGAGTCCTCTCAAATGCAAGCATGCAACAATATGAGAACCCAAAGTGGTATCGCAAAACGGCAAATATTGCAGAGAGAACACCAATGCATGTTATAAACCAGTCAATAGACTTTCAAATATGCAGTACTCAAAAGCCCAGAGGACGCCTGAAACCAGCAACAAGACCGCAAATGCGTGTCACGGAAAAACCTACAAAAATGTACAGACAAAACAAACATACCACTCCAGGGCTAGAGGGACTGGTCATTCGCAAATAAAGGTGCTCTATTAATAAAAAATCCTCTGCTCACCACAAATTCCGCCGAGACCGATACCACGGAAGAGACAACAAAGCGCCAGAACCGACGTCATGCTTACGTATCGACTGAAACATCTTCCTCAGAGCGTGGGTTGGATATTCTGTGTCCTCTTAAATACAGCACAGCTATTAAAGGGACAGACCCAAAAAAAAGAACACCTTATAACACATACCACCATATATCTACAATTAATCAAAGAAAAATATAAAATAAAATTACTGAATTCCATGAGTGCTGCATAGTTAAAAAGGGGAAAAGAGCCGAACAAGTCATAATCCCCGTTAATCAAGGCTAGAGCACGAAAAGTCATAGACTCGAAAACTACATAAGTGCCACCTTATACACCAGAACAATAAAGTGAAAGAAAAAAATAAACTTATAAAAAACCAAAAAGGACATGTTTAAACAAATCACCAAATGGGGACAGAGCCGAAAAAGTCATATCCCCATATTGTGGACAGAGCACGGCACAGGTCATGTCCACAAATACTAATGTTAACTATAAAAAGCTGTATAATGGAAGTTCATCATTTAAACCATAGGGAACCATCGTGTTTAATTCAAAGATCCAGAAGGTTTCTCTTTGCAGAATTTTTGAATTCAGATCTCCACCTTGAAATCCAACTTCCACCTTCTCCAAACCAGTAAATTTCAATGTAGCCGGGGATCCATGTTTTACTTCATGATAGTGACGTGCCATCGCATAATCCATATTAGCATTCCTAATGGCTCCTTTATGCTCACCAATTCTCAATTTCAGATTTCTTTTAGTTTGGCCCACATAACATAATCCACAAGGACAGGTCAACATATAGATAACCCCCTGAGTATTGTAATTTATGAAGGATTTGATCTCATAACTTTTCCCAGATCTTGGGTGATGAAAACTTTTGACGTCAGATGTATTAGAACAATGTACACATCTCCCACATTGGAAGTTACCTCTAGGAGGCAAAGGTAGCCAGTCTCATTGTGTATTTTCATTCTTGCATGGAATATAAGAATTAACCAATAGATCCCTTAAATTCTGTCCCTTAGCATAGGAAATCAAAGGGCGATTTTGGCCTATTTGTTTCAACCTCAAATCGGAATTAATAATATTCCAATGTTTGTGGATGACTTTACATATTTTGGGAGCCAGATAATTGAATTCAGTGATAAAAATTAATTTGTCCACTTCATTTTTATTTTGTACATTAGAACTTAGCAATTCTTTTCTCTCCATATTATTCACAAGGTGTATACTGTTTAACAATACTCCTGAATCATAGCCTCTTGTTATGAAACGATCCGTGATATCCTTCTTAGCTTCTAAATAAGACTTATTATCAGAAAAGATTCATTTGGCTCTGATATACTGTCCCTTTGGAATATTATTGATCACAGACCGATTGTGGGCCAAACTAAAAGAAATCTGAAATTGAGAATTGGTGAGCATAAAGGAGCCATTAGGAATGCTAATGTGGTTTTAAGTTTTCAATCCTGGAACACGTAGTGAAACAACCTAGATGAAGTAACAGAATACATACATTGTCTCAAAAAGAGACAAAATGGATTTTATTGTTAGACACAGCCGTACCATTGGGGCTCAATGAGGAGACTGACTTCACACTATCTTTGTAAATTTGAAGCAATATAAGAAATAGAATTTATATTTTCTGATAAATAACCTTTCTTTTTTTGCACATCTTTATTGTAGGAACTCTTATCAGGAGAAGCCCTTTCTTCAACTAAATGCAGATGTGAGAGCTACATGATTTTGTAAGCCCACACAGCATAAAAGAAGTTCAGCACTTGCTTAGAACGTTGGTCCTTTTATCCTGCAAAGCTTCATTCATTTTGGATCTATAACTTTCTCCAAATCAAGCACTCAGTGACAGCTTGAATTGATAGCATCGTTGAAATATTTAGATTGACATGCTCTAATTTGATGCTGATAATTCTGCTGGATTCCCCCACCCCCTTTTGGATGGATGGATATATATATATATATGACTGTTAAATAATTGTCTGATTTGCTTAGTCCTTTATAATGAAATTAGCAAAATTATTAAGTGAAACTGAAAAAAAAGACTCTTGTATGACAATTCTTGACCTCCCGACTTCCTCCCTTGACCTCCCATATAAAAAGTTTCAGAAAGGTGTAAACATATGAATTTGTGAATGTTGATATTGGTTTTGAATGTTTGCCAGATATACTCAATGTAATATTTTGTAAACTATCTCTCCGTAATCAATTTTAGGTTTAATCAGATTAAGTAGCCAATCAAAAAGCAGTATTAGCAAGATTTAAAAATTGTATGTGAAATTTACTTTTTAAGTTACAGTTTAACATCTGGCTACTTAATTAAACTTATTGGTATACTAATTAATAGTTTGCAAAAAGGTTTTTGTAAGTTTTTTGGATGGTTAAACTTCTTTTATTCATCAATGGTGTGTATCATTTTAATTGAGATGAGATAAATGTTCCTAATGTCTGTATGCACTTTAGATAGGCTCCTAAGGAAGACCCAGATTGGGGTCAAGCTCAGGAGCTTCTGTTTTTGCATGGCACCCTGCTGAATGAAAATAAGCACTTTGGGCTTTTGAACTTGAACCCTTGAGTGCAGGAGTTTTCTTTTTTCATTGCAATATAAGCTGGCAGCTTTTGTTCCTACACTGCAATTTCCAGTGTTCGCCATTCTTCCTGAACAATACATAATAAATGTAACTGATTAGTGATTGCAAATCTACTTTAAAGATATGGGCTCAATTCTCAACACTTGGGGAAAGCCGTGCCAAGGGTGGCTCACATTGATTGCTGGTGTATCAAGGACCCTACGCCCGATTTACAATCAAGTAGGGTGCCAGAGGCAAAGTTCTGCAGCTTGTGTCAACTGTGGCCATGAGCCAGACAATGCATCTGGATGGGTTGCTGCAAACTTTGGGGCAGCACTTTGCCACTCTAATGTGTCACTGGTGACTAGTGGTCCCCCCCAGCCCCAGTATCCTTTGTAATATGATTAAACAAGTCCCTGGTAGTCTAGCGGATCCCTCCAGCCTGATCCTCTTTGTATTATAATTAAATACATCCCTGGTGGTCTTAGCAGACCCCCCAGCCCCAAATCCCTTTCTAATAAAATTTATCCCATCCCTGGAGGTGTAGTGGACCCCCTCCAGCCCTGATCCCCTTCTTAAAAAAACTGATCCAGTCCCTGGTGGTTTACCAGACCCCACCAGCCCTGATCCCCTTTTATTAAAATAAAAATGGCCCTTGTGGTCTAGCAGACACCCTCCCCATCCCTGATCCCTTGTCTATTAAAATAGATCCCATCCTTGGTGGTCTAGAGGGCCTCCCCGCTCTGATTTGCAATATATACTAATAGATATCAGCCCGCCCAAAAGGTGAATTTGCCAAGTGATCATAAAATCATCTGTCGGGCAAGAGTTGCAAAATGACAGTCATACTGTTCATGAGGTGGGGTTCCCAAAAGGCCATGTTGAAAATTTGGGGTCAAAATCTCAAAAAATGGCTGAGTTATACATAAAAGTTGAAACCACCAATGAAATATACTAAACAGCATTTACCTTAGTTTTTCATATTGCAGTCACTGGTTCCAGAAGCAAGACGTGTCTTCGATCTGGAGAGCAGATCTCAAACCTGGGACCTCTTCAGGTGAATGAGAGTGTATGGGGGTGTCAAGGAGGGTGTGGAGAGGTGGGTGCACAGGGGAAGTTGTGTGGGGGGTGCGAGTGTGATCGGCAATAAACTTTTTTTTTCCAGGTAAAAAAAAAAACAATGACATCGAAGGACAGTTTTCGTATTTCCCTGTATTAAACAGAGATGGGGGGATGCCACTAACCACCAACGATTAGTTAAAAAGTGGAATTGGAGGGTGCGGAGAGGGACACGAGACACCAGGGGAAAATGGGGCATAGTGGCAAAGTGCCACAAAACAAAAAAAAATAAGGAAAAAATAAAATAAATAAGGAAAAAAAAACATGAGACATAAAACAAACATATGAGAATTCAGAGTGGGAGGAGCCACTAGACACCAGGGATGTTTATACAGGGTTCCAAAGAGAACCCATAAAAAAATCCTTTTTTGCCAAAACAAATCCTTTTCTGCCAATCCTTTGCTGTGGTGGTGGAAAAGGATTCCATCTGGTGAAAAATGATTGCGGACTTAGTTTCTAAAACAATCCTTTTCTGCCAGGCAATTTCCTTTCTTGCCATCCTTTTTCATCATGGTAAAAAGAAAATTCAGCTGGCAAAAAAGGATTAAGGACTTTCTTTTTCAATCCTTTTTCACCAGATTAATTCCTTTTTCACCACCCTTTTTCATTATGGCAAAAAAGGAATTTGGCTGGCAAAAAAGGATTGAAAAAAAAATCTGAGTCCCTAATCCTTTTTCGCCAAATTCCATTATCGCCATGACAAACAAGGACTTGTGAAAAAGGAATTTAGCGACTAATGAAAAAGGATTTAAAAATAATTCAAAAAAACTTCAGAGGTCACATACAAGCAAAAAAAATAAATAAATAATACACACACAGAGCAGCTCATCAACTCCTGATGAGCAAGACACATACTTCAGTGTCTGTAAAAAGACATCCCTGGACACAGATAAAAGAGATTGTTGTTAGCAAAAATTAAAAAACAAGATGGTGGCTTACGAAAAAGGATTTTTTTCTGACAAAAAAAGGAATAGGATCTGGTGAAAAAGAACCCTTTTTCGTCAGGCCAAATTATTTTTTTGTTCCATTCCTCTATATAAAAGACTGAACTGAGCATGCTCAGAACCTGAATTTTTAAAATGTAATAACTTTGTAACAGATTAATATTTTTTCACTAAACAAACACAGGCTTGTTTGGGACAAGCTCTTTCTACCCTGAAAATTTCATAACAAAATTCCAAACTGTCTGACTGCAGCACGTCATAAAACCTGCAAAACAAGGCACATTTCACATTTTTTTCACTATGTGCAGTGCAGCTCTAAAACTACCAAACTGATCGAAACAAAACTTAGCATGTCAGGAGATCTACCACACAGCACAGCACAAAATTTTGTGCAAATCTGTTGAATGGTTGCAAAGTTATTAAAGTGCAAAATTTGAGGTTTAACATTAAAGTGCTGCTCAACCCTAACTATAGTGGTGCTACAGTGGTAGCGCCCCTATAGTTAGGGTTCAATAGTCACTTCTATGTTAAACTCAAACTTTTGCACTTTAATAACTTTGCAACCATTCCACCAATTTGCATGAAATTTCAAGTGTGCCATTGGGGTCCAAAGATCTCTGGATGTGGCAAGTTTTGTTTCAGTCAACTGTGTGGGTGCAGAGATACAGAGTGTCCAAAAATGTGAAAATTACCTTTTTTTTTTTTTAACTTTTTATTTATAGCATTTAGTACATATACACACCAAGTACATATTTTCTGAACAGGTATATCTCAAATTGTTTACAGCATTACATTACTAAGTATTATGACTATCCATTTGGTTGGTACAGCACTGAGGGTGACTTCAGCATTTTCTAATTAGTAATCTTTGTTTTCCATTCAGGGACTATAATGCAACCAATGCCTTAAATGTATTCTTCAAGAATCTTTAGAAAAAAACAGCATTTTTAAACTGACCTTTAAGGTCTATTGTGTACAATATCAACATTAGTACATTAAAGAGATCTCCATTCCAGAGCTCCCACTTAAACATATTGGGGATAGGTGGTGTTGCCTGCAGTATTCATGGGAAATTCGCCCTCTAGAAAAGCTACAAAGTTAGAAATAAATCCCCTGCATCAAGACCAGCTTGTGCCATTGTTAATTATATAAAAGGCACCAGAGTGGGTAAAATCCAATCCGTCAGGGCTCTCCTGGAAAACTGTATTAATTAGTAAAGCAAATTACACCTCTTCCCCTGCCTTATTCTCTACTTCAAACAGCACATTATTAATTAAACCTATTACAATTGTCAACAAATTTAGGTATATTGAAGTCAACAGTAATTCTTAATGAAATAGAGAACTTATGAAAAAAAAGCATACATTTCCTCTGTATTATTCAGTCTCTATAAAGTTTCCTTCTTCTAAATAGTTCAGAGCTGTCTCTCTCCTGAAACTGGTAAGAGAAAAATACAGCATAGTTATAATAAGAAGATACTCATAGGACTGTAAAGTTCTGGCCAAGTATTTTACCAGAAAGCTGTTAGCCCTGATCCAAAGGCAAGCTGAGTATTTTACCCAGAAAATGCTAGTCCTGGCCACAGTCAGTCTCCATCGGACTCCTCTTCCTCTGAAGAGCACTACTCTCATTGCTGTTTTGCCACTATGCATTCAATGCAGACCCCTGCTTCTTTCGGATCAGTGAAGCAGTATTGACGCCGGCCAACAGTGAAGCAAAGATGTGCTGGGAAAGCCAAAGAAAAGGAAATGTCTAACTCCCGGAGGCAATTTGTAACACCATCGAACGCCTTCCTTCTCATCCAAGTGGCGTATGAAATGTCTGGAAAAAAACAGGATACGATTTTCTTCCAAGTGCACTGGACCTTTGTTTCTCAGCACCCCGAGTAGCATGTCCCTTTCTCCAGCTGATTGCAAAGTAAGCAGGACTGTTCTAGGGTTAGTGAATCCCCTTGATGGTCATCTTGGGGTAATCCTGTAGGCCTTCATGATTTTGAAATCCAGGCATTCAGTTAGACCTTCCAGCTAGGTCTGCAGGTAGGTTAGTAGTGATGCCCCTTCTGATTCCTTGGGAAGTCCCAGGAGCCGCACATTCGCAGCTCGAACAGTATTTTCTAACTGTTCCACGTGGCTTCTCAGAGTGGCCTGTTCTTTCAACAATATAGCTGTAGCAGCCAGGGCTTTCCCTGCCGTGGCCTTAGTAGATTTTGTAAGTTCTCTCATTGCATCTAGCCTGCTTTCCATAGAGAGGAATTTCTCCGAAACCCCATTTAGCTTTTGATCCATTTGCTGTACTGTTTCTGTCAGGGCATTTACTGCGATTTGGAGGGAAGAAAGGGTTGCTTCCATGGAAACCAAGCTCGTGGATAGAACATGGCCTGGTGTTTCTTCAGGTGGTTTAGCTGTAGAGGAACGCGGGAGAAAGAAGTCCTGCTTTGTTGACTTCGTACAGCCCATTTTTAGATTTAAAGCTAGTTATTCCGATGCAATATTTAATCTATTATCAGTCTCTGGTAATTAAAAGTAGTTTCGATATTTAAATGTTGCTTTTTATAAAGAAATTTAAATTCCATATAGGGAGCTCCAGACAATTACTGCTGCTGGCTTGGCTGCTAGCTCCGCCCCCGAAAATGAACATTTTTGTGTCAATTCTTTGTCACACCATTTCTCAGCAACAGTGTGGAATTGTGGTCTGAAATTTCCGGTCTTGGGCTACAGATGTGCCTTTTGAAGGTTTGGTGAAAAAATATTAATCCATTCAAAGTTATTAAAGTTTCAATGTTGCCATTATTTCCTATGGGAAAAATTAGATATGCAGTATGAATAATATGAATAGCAAAGATGTAAGCACTCAGACCAAGAGCTATATTTCACTGCCTTTTATTCAGAAAAGTGCAGAAGTGCTGAAAGTGCAAAAATTGCTGTTTGACCGACCATTATGGCTACTGGTAAAGTTACAAAAAGTCCTCTTACATTTTGCCTAGCTGCATGCCAGGCTAATTTATTTATTTATTGGAATGTTTCACCAGGAAGGGCTCACTGAACAAGTTGCTTGTCTCCCAGTGCATCCTGGGGGAAGGGGAGAGGGAGGAAACATCAAACAATCAAAAACACATATTTACAGAGAGTCAAGACATTTGAACAACCATAAATAATATACATACTATACATAATAAGTGCTAATACATATAAACAAACAGCAATAATGCAATAGACTCTTGTGGAAGAGATCTGGCCAAAGTGCTAGAGTCTACACTATATCCGCGGAGAATTACAGTTAATCAGAGCAAGTGACTAATGGTAGAGAGGAGGTAGCAGTAGGAGGGATGTAATGTGTAGTGGAGGAAGTACAGTAGGTGTATTAGTTCTGAAGGGGAAGTAGGTGGAGATGCATAAGGGATCTGCTAAGGGAAGTGGTAGTTATTGTATGGAGAGAGGAAAAAGGGAGAGACAGGGATTAAATACAAGAATAGTTTACCAAAAGTGGAAATAGGGGGAACACAGGGATTAAGTACAGGTACAGTTTACTGAGAAGAAGTTGTGCAGTGCAGAAGAGAAGGAGTATGGGTAGGATGAGAGCCAAATCTGACAAGGAAGAGAACTCCATAACTTAGGGAAGCGATGGGAGAAGGCCATCTGCCCAACCGCAGTTGACCGGAGGGGGATGACCATTTGACGGTAGTCAAAAGAGCAGAGAGAGTGGGTTGGCTTCATCAGAGATAAGCAGCCACCATACAAACACAAATATATATGTATGTGTGTGTGTGTGTGTGTGTGTATATATATATATATGCAATAGGAGTGGACATATATTCAGTGTGATAAATGCTTTTATCTGAGTCACTGTATGTATAAATAAATTTATACATACAGTGACCATTTATACACACAGTGCCGGACTACTTCCTAGTTTGACACACTTTCACTTTCTGACAGAGACACACACACTCTCTCTACTGGTATCTGCAGTGCACATCGTGCCCCATCCACAATAATACACTCCTTTTAAAAAAATGTTTTTTTTTGTAGTCTCTCCAAAGCATCATCCCTCTAAACAGTCCTCACACCAAAAAACACAAGCCATGAAGCAGTATTTCTCACTGCAGTCCTCTGCATCTAAGCCCTTCCCAACCGTGTCCCGAACTGCCTCAGCCCCAACTTCCTAAAGAACCACATCCTGAACTGCCTCAGCCCCCGACTTCCTAAAGAACTTGTCAACAAGCAAACTGCAGTTTTTTTAACTAATCTCTCCCCTCCATCAATGACCTACAAACAAGACTGCTAACCTGAAAAAAAAAATGTCCATATCAGAAACCGCTCTGCTTTTCTTTTTCTTTCTACTTCTTGCGCTTGCTCACATTGCCACTGCAGATCACGTGCCTCGGTCTACTGTTCATTCCGATGCCACTTGCTCCACTCCAAATTCCAATGTTTCATAAAAAAAAAAAAAACTTAAAAAAAAGAAAAATACTTCACAATAGCCACTACTGCTGCCATATTCTTTTCACAAGCGCTCACAAAAGTCAGCTAAACATCTCCAGTATTCTTTCAACAAGTGCTCGCTAAACTCAGCCGCCATGTTTTTCTGTAAAAAAAAATGTTACAACGTACTTTCACCCAATCAGATCTAACAAACCACAGATGACAGCGCATCAACCTGGCAAATCACAAAATAAACCCACACACTTTTTCATATTTCTTTATTTTAAAAACCTTTCTTTATAAATGACACATATACACAAGGTCTTTCCCTATTGCATAAATGAAATATGCAGGGGGGAGCTGTATGATATATCATTTATGCACACTTGTGCTGTTTGCCCTTGGCCACCTCACTCGTGGCTCATGCCACTCGTGAGGTTGCCCAAGGTCAAACAGCACTCGTGTGCATAAATCATATATCACACAGCTCCCCCTGCACATCCCTTTATATACATATATATATATATATATATATATATATATACACACACACACACATATATCTGAAAATGTGCAAAAATGTGCTGATTCATTAAACATGTAATTAAAAACAATTGTTGTAGCTGCCTTTAAATAACTGGACACAATTAAAAGACCATGACAATCTTAAATCAGTCTATAAACTAGCATTCATATAATTTGGACAATTGAATGCACTTCTATGTACTTGTAGTTCTATTGCTGATAATTCTACGTTAATTCTCATTGCCTGAAATCTGCCAACTCCAAAAACCTGTTAGGTTACACTTTAAATTCAGTTAGACCACTGTATATGTCTAATTCCTTTTATCTTTACTTATTTTGGGTAACCTCATGCTACTTAATTTTATGTCTGTAGCACCTGTTCATCTGTATATATCACACTAAGAGGTATAACATTGTTCACAAGAATGCTGATAGATCAATATTGTCATTCAGCCCCTTTCCTTCTCTGGATTTCAAAACAAAGATCCAAAAACATTCTCTTTGGCCTATTAGTTGTTTTAAGTTACCCCCTCTGGGTCCCACTGTGACCTTTTCAATGTCGGTGAATTTAATACCGTGCTTTACAGTGGTGTCATTGCTGCTGTTTACATGTTGCACTATAGCACAGGTCATGTCATCTTTTTCCAGTACTTTGACATGTTCCCCAATCCTTGCACGAAACTCTCTAGCAGTTCTCCCCCCAAAAATTCCACAGGAGCATTGTAAAAGGTACACTATCTCTGTTGTATAACGCAGGATAAGATCTTTCATATTAAAGATCTGCCCAGTGGTGGGGCTTGAAAAAGTATTGGTTACTTGTATGTATTGACAAAACGTACACTTACCCCTTTTTTTGTGTCTACAGGGAGTGCCATTGACCATATTGTATTGCTATTCTTTTCTAGTGGCAAAAAAGACCTTACTGCCTTGTCCTTTACCATAGGGGCCCTTTTGTAAATCATTCTTGGGCCATTTCCAACATGTTCCCTTATTTTCTCATCTGTCTGTAGTATACCACAATTATTTATTAGAATCTCTTTCAACTTGTTACTTCTGAAACTATATTTTGTTACAAAACCAGTATCTTGATATTTGTTACCTACTGTACATCTCGAGCTTCCTCCTCTGAGTTAATGTATCTGCTCATGACATTCCATCTACTGTACTAAGTATATGGAGTCTGGCGGTAAGATGGCAGCCACACTGGGCCAGCTGTGAGTTTGGGAGTTTGGAGTTTGGGAGCAGAGTTTTCTGAGTGGATTAATTGTTCTCTTTAGTGCAAATTTGTTTATTTTTAGTTTGTGATATATTCTTATTGTTTTGTAAAGATCCTTGGTGGGATGGAGAAATGGAAGAGTCGGTTTGACCCCGAGTCTGTTAGTTTAACAGAAATAGGAGTGGAGCTACTCTTTTGACGTGGCTCCTGGCTGAAATTATGCTTTTGAACTGCAATAGTTATTTCTGTTCTTCACAATCTCCAGAGACTGTGACTTGTGTGGGCGGTGGCCACAGTGACATATGGCTACTGTTCTGAAAGGGCTACTGGCAGCAGGAGAGAGCAGAGGCTGGCGCAGTGTCGTTGATTGTGCTGGTGGAGTGGTGCCACAGCAGAATGAGCAGAGTTGATGGTCTGGGGGATTGGAGGAAGCGCTGCATGGAGGAAGGAGAAAATCGGAGGCCTGTAGTGTTGGGTCTCATCCAGAAGACTAAAGGATTGTCCTGTGGGGCCTGTGCCCCGATTCCTTCAGGTGTCCGGGGTATCCACTGAGGTGGACACTGGAGGGTGTTCCTCAAATGGAAAGAACCAGTGGGGTGGCTACCAGAGAGTGGCAACTTCCACGGGGCAATCCCTGGACTGTTGTGTGGTGGTCATGGCCAGTCAGAACCGGGAATGAAGTGGAGGACTATAGAAAGGAGATCTGCTTGTACAGTGGACTGTTTCCCAGACTGTGTGAGGGCCTGCTGCGAGTTCGTTTCTGTGTTTTGATTAACTGCTGATGCTGACTTTTCTGTGTAAAGCACTGGTGTCTGGACTAAAGAACTGAAGACTTCTTGAATGTGTATATACTTTTAAGTACAGTAAAATATAAAAACAGCAGGGGTCTAGGAGGGTGAGAGCCTCTTAACACCTAAGCTGCTTGAGCTGTGGAGGTGAGATCTCCCCAGTATTTGGTTTTAAGTTTGGACAAAAAATGCTGATTTCATTAAATTGAACTTGGACTAACGACGGACAAGTTTAATGCATCATATTGGTTGGATCTGTACTATGCAGGATAAAAAAAGAATTTGTCCTGCTAATCATTCTCTGTCCTTGTTTCTGAGGATGTATTTATTTATTATTACTATTTTGTTGTATTATAATAATTTGTATAAATTAGTTTGAGTGGGTTTGTGGGGGTGTATTTGGGTGTGTGAAAGGTGTGTGATTGAGAGTGTTAAAATTGTTTTGTGGTGAGTGAGAGTTGAAATTTGGGGAACTGTGTTTAATTTGGGGTTAGAACCTGTATTGGTTGGGTGATGTGGTATTTTAGGGGTTATTTTATTCTGTGTAGTGGGTTTTAGCTGTGATACTGTGTCTGGGACAGAGGCCCTTAAGGTGCAGCTTCTCAGGGGATTACCTCCATCCCTTCGAGCTTCCAATACTCTTGGCTGAGGCCTACCAGAGATGTAGAGCCTTGGGAATAGCTCGGAGAGGGGAGGTCCAGGGCTGGTTGGATCTGAGTGGCTGCTGGGGTGACTGGGATTTGGGTGGTGAGGCCAAGGAGATGCCCTGGGGTGAAATGGGAACTTAAGAGAGGGTTGCCATGCTTGGTTCCCATACCCAAGGGCTACACAATAGACGGTGGGCAGCTGGCTGACCCAGTTGCCCCACCTCATCCTACTCGGGTTCTGTTATGCAATGCCAGGTCGATGAGGAACGAGACTGCTATAATGGCAGACCTGATATCCTCGGTCGACCTGGCCTGCATCATGGAGACCTGGTTGGATGCAAATGCCACCCCCATATTGGAGACAGTGGTACCAGCCAGGTACTCTGTGATACACAGCCTGAGGGAGGATCGTAGGGGCAGGGGGGTGGCCATTTGTTTTAAATCTGGCCCGAACTTCACGGTGCTATCTGTAGATTATATGCAATCTTTTGAGTGTGTGTCAGCCGGAGGGGGTGTGGGTGCAGAATTCAGGGTCCTTGTGCTCTATCATCCCCCTGGTTTAGATGGGGATTTTTTATGGGAGATCAAAGAGCTTGTTACCAGCCTGGTGTTGGAGTCTCCCAGGTTGTTGATCCTGGGTGACTTCAATGCCTGGGTCGACAGCGGGCTCTCGAGTTTTGGGAACAATCTCCTTGGGAACATTGGGGCCCTAGGCCTGCTACAAAATTTAACAACAGCTACCCATTCGGGTGGCCACACACTGAATTTGGCCTTTTCTTCAAGATTAGATGTGAGTGACCTCAGAGTAGATCTGGTGATTTGGTCGGATCACCGCACCATGGGGTTCACGCTCAGGGCCCCCCCGATGGTCCCACTCCTGTGGAGATGGTCTGGTACTACCCGTTAATAGGAGTTTCCTCTATGGGACTGTCGGCAGTGCTGGACCTATCGAGTGTTGGGGCAGCTTGTGTGGTTGGGATGGAGGAAACAGTGGCAGCCTATAATGGGGCTGTCACGGCAGCCTTTGATTCCATCACACCCATTCGTGTCCATCCTTTGTCTACTTGCTGGAGACCTCGTTGGTATGATGAGGATCTCTAGGGTTTAAAGACTAAGGGTCGGAGGTTAGAGAGGCGCTGGAGGAGATCCGGCCTGCTGGAGGACAAATTGTCCCTGAAGTCTCATTATGTTGACTATCAGGGGGCAATCTCCTGTAAAAAGGCTGAATTTTTGTCCAGGGAGATTGCTGCAGTGAGGAACAGACCAGCTCAGCCCTTCCACATGGTAGATGGGCTTTTACATCCTGCCTATCTCCATGTAGGGGGAGCAGGTTCTAGCACTAGGTGGGAGGAGCTGGCTCTGTTATTCGCTGACATGGTGTCCTCTATCAGGGATGAGGTCTCCTCAAGTGCCTCTCGAAAAGGATGCAGGGCCTGGCCTGAGTTGTGCTGAAACACTCTTCCTGCCTGGGATGAGTTTGAGCTGGTTGGGGTGGAGGAGGTGATAGAGATAATCTTGAAGCTGCGGCCAACACAATGTGCTCTGAACCCAGGTCCGACTTGACTTTTGGTTGGATGTCTAGACCCGATTGGACCTGTGGTTGCTGAGGTCATCTGGAGTTCCTTGAGGAGTGGGGTCTTCCCATTGGCCTTGAAAGAGGCCTTGGTTAGACCCCTTTTGAAAAAAACTCTTTGGACCCAGACTGCCTCAGCAACTACAGGCTGGTCTCGAACCTCCTATTTTTAGGGAAGGTTATTGAGAAGGTGGTGGCCATTCAGCTTGAGAGACATCTTGCCTCTTCCTCCACCTATGATCCTTTCCAGTCTGGGTTCTATGCGGGGCATAGTACAGAGACTGCCCTGATGAGGGTGCTTAATGATCTCCTGATGGTGAGGGACAACAGACTGCACCATCTTGGTCCTTCTGGACCTCTCTGTGGCGTTTGACACCATGGACCATGAGGTGCTGCTTGATCATCTGCGGTTCTGGTGTGGCCTGTCCAGTAATGTCAACTGGTTCAGGTCATACCTGACAGTGTGTGCAAAGGCTGATGAAGGGGTTAGCCTCATCTAACCCAAAGTCTCTGTGTTGTGGGGTTCCGCAGGGATCGGTCTTGTCACCCTTGTTATTCACAGTGTACATGCTGCCATTGGGGGACATTATCAGGTGGTATGGGCTGGCTTTTCACTGCTATGCAGATGATACCCAGCTATACTTGTCCTGTGCGCCCAATACCCAGATGTCAGCTTCTGTATTTAACAGCTGCCTCGAAGAGATCCAGTCATGCATGTCTCATAACTGGCTTAAGCTTAACCCAGACAAGACAGAGGTACTGGTTGTGGGTCCAGGTCATCGGGGGGTGGGGTTACCCCGGTCTAGTGTTGGGGGGTGTTCCCCTTGCCCCGACTAGACAGGTGAAGGATTTGGGATTGATTCTGGATGACAGCTTGATGCTTGATGTTCAGGTGTCAGCCATGGTCAAGAGTGAATTTTATCATCTCAGGAATATTGCCCGAATCCAAGTCCTGATCCCGCATGAGGACCTAACCACGTTGGTGCATGCTTTCATCACTTCCAGGCTGGACTATTGCTATGTCCTGTACCTAGGGTTATCTTCAGGCAACCTCCCCAGGCTGCAGCTGGTGCAGAACGCAGTGGCAAGGTTGTTGACTGGGGTGAGAATGTGTGAATATATCACCCCAGTCCTCTGTGGACTGCACTGGCTGCTGGTCAGGTGGAGGATCGTCTTCAAGGTAGGGCTTCTGATCTACAAGACCCTGCATGAAAGGGGACCTGTCCATCTGCAAGATCTCCTTATCCCCTACCATCCACCCCGGGCACTCCGTTCTGCCGGGGGAGGCCTCCTTGGAGTTCCCAGAGTTAGGCTGTGGCATTCCGGGGACAGGACATTTTTGGTGGCCACGCCTACCCTGTGGAACTCCCTTCCTGTTTATGTAAAGGAAGCTCCCTTGGTAGAAGCCTTTAAAAAGGGTTTAAAATCTTATCTGTTCCAGCAAGCTTTTATTGATTGATTAGTCGTCTGTTTTAGTGATAGATAGATGAATTCTAATATCCGCTTCCAGTTGAATTATGTACATTTCTGTACATTATTTTATATTATTGTTTGTTTTCATTGCACAGTGCACAGAGTCCATGGAAATGGTCATTTTTATAAATAAAATATCTATCTATCTATCTAACTGCTTGCTGAATTACAGTCAAGATGTAGGTAACAAATATCAAAATACTAGGTCCTGTAAAAGACAAGGTGGTAAAGTAATTTTTTCCACTACAAAAGAAGAGCAATACAATATGGTCAATGATACCCCCTGTAGGCACACAAAAAAAGGGGCAAGTGTACGTTTTGTCAATACATACAAGTAACCAATACTTTTTCAAGCCCCACCACTGGGCAGGTCGTTAATATAAAATTTCTTATCCTGTGTTATACAACAGAGATAGTGTACCTTTTACAATGTTCCTGTGGATTTTTTTTACATTGGGAGAACTACCAGAGAGTTTCGTGCAAGGATTGGGGAACATGTCAAAGTACTGGAAAAAGATGACATGCCCTGTGCTATAGTGCAACATGTAAACAGCAGCAATGACACCACTGTAAAGCACGGTATTAAATTCACCGACATTGAAAAGGTCACAGTGGGACCCAGAGGGGGTAACTAAAAACAACTAATAGGCCAAAGAGAATGTTTTTGGATCTTTATTTTGAAATCCAGAGAAGGAAAGGGGCTGAATGACAATAATGACCTATCAGCATTCTTGTGAACAATGTTATACCCCCTAGTGTGATATATACAGATGAACAGGTGCTACAGATATAAAATTAAGTAGCATGAGGTTACCCAAAATAAGTAAAGATAAAAGGAATTAGACATATACAGTGGTCTAATTGAATCTAAAGTGTAACCTAACAGGTTTTTGGAGTCAGCAGATTTCAACCAATGAAAATTAATGTAGAATTGACATAAGAACTACAAGTACATAGATGTTCATTCAATTGTCCAAATTATATGAATGCTAGTTTATAGACTGATTTAAGATGAATTGTCATGGTATTTTAATTGTCTGCAGTTATTTAAAGGCAGCTACAACAACTGTTTTTAATTACATGTTTAATGAATCAGCACATTTTTGCACATTTTCATGTGTATGAGTGTGTATATATACTGTATATATATATTTGTGTTTATATAGTGGCTGGTTTTCTCTGATGAAACCTGGCATGCAACTTGGAGAAACATAAGAGCACTTTTTGTAACTTTACATGTGACCATAATGGTAGGTCAAACAGCAGTTTTTGCACTTTCAGCACTTCTGCACTTTTCTGAATAAAAGGCAGTGAATTATAGCCTTTGGTCTGAGTGCTTACTTCATCGCTGTTTGTACTGTTTTGTTACAGCACCAGACCATTCTTGGTGCAGCCTTTTACTAGCATTTACATGCAATATGAAACAACTGTTTTGTTGCCATGAAAACAGCACTTATTTTTGCAAATGCAGAATGTAGTGTCAAGATTCCGTCATCTTGTTTTCAGTTAGCGAGGCAAACAAATGTAAAGATTTCAAAAAAATACTGACAGATGGTAAACACTAACAGTTGTGTTCAGCTAATTGGGGCCCAATGAATCTGATTCTGGGGTCAGTTTGCCCCCAAAATGGGCAGAAATATGTTTGTTTTATCCACAGAGATTTTAGTGCTGCAAATTGTGGCACTATTTCCACGGAAAAAGGGGGGGTGTCACAAATTGTGGCAAAAGGACTCAGTGTTTTGCAAAACACCATTCCTTTTGCTGCAGTTTGCAGCACAATGTTTTTTATGTATCCAATAAGTTATATATGCTTAGTCTTCACTACTGTTGAGACCTGAATACCCATGCACAGTTTATTCAACAAACGTTGGTAACAAAAAAAATAAATGTGCAAAAAATATACCTACATCAGCATTGTCTACCATCATTTTATGCACCATCCCACACATTTTGTAAATCCATGGTTTGTGCTCTGGAGTGTAGACTGCTTCAGTGAAAGCAGATATAAAAAATGTCAAAAATAATCAGAAGTTCTTTACATTAAAAGATTTCATTTTAATAGTTCATTTTTTGCCAATGAACTCTGTCGCAAGTACCACACTGTAAAAGCTGCATATCTTTACCATAGACACAAAGCAGCAGTGTGATCAGCTTTTGCTCCCCCACAAGTGTCAAAAAATCGGAGGTTCTTAACAGAAAAAGATGCCGGTGTAATAGGTCAGTGTTTGCCTATGTACTCTTTTACAACTGCCAAAGTGCTAAAGCTATACATGTTTAGGGCTGACATAAAGCAGTGGTGCAATTGGCACTCACCCCCCCCCCCCAATAAAAAAGCAGTCCATATCACAGAAGTATTCAAAAGCGTATAATTGACAAAGAATTGGCACATCAAAAAACCAACAGGATGCCTTGTTTGAATTATCGTTCATAACTAATTTGGATAATAAAGTTATCATTCACATTTGAAGTAGAAGTCATGATTGGTCGCTCTCCGACTGTTGCTGGAACAGCCTTCATAAACAGTTTACCACAGAACATACATAAGCTCACTGTATGTATTTCATGTGTGAGTAGTTCTGATTTTGTCTATACATGTAAGGGTAATGTTTCAAGTAACAATTGTTACATAACAGTAGCAGGGTAAGTGAGGAGGAAGGTGCTATTTTTTTTAACAACTGCTGCTACTCGAATTCATAAAATGTTTTTTTTTTTGGGTGGGGACTAGTTAGTGGCACCCACCACCCTTCAATGTCTCTATATTGCTGAAAAATAAGAAAACCATCCCTTGATGTCTTTTTTTTTAAACCTGTAAAATTGTAAAAGAAAACCATCCATCACCTATCACACTTACACCCCACACCCGACCTCCACTGTGCACCCACCTCCCCACACTCCCTCACTCACCTGAAGAGGTCCCAGGTTCTACATCTGCTCTCCCAATTAAAGACACATCTTGCTACTGGAACCAGCAACTGCAATATGAGAAACGAAGGTAAACGTGGTCCAATGTATTTCAATGGGGGGTTCAACTTTTATGTATAACCTTGGCATTTTTTGAGATTTTGACCCCAAATCTTCAACATGGCTTTTTGGGGACCCCACCTCCTGAATAATAGGACTGTCATTATGCAACTACTGCTGGAAAGATGATTTTGCTGTTGGTTGGCGAAATCACCTTTCCAGTAGAATTTGTGCAATGAGACTCATATTGTTCATGAGGTGGGGTCATAAGAAGGCTGTTATTTTTCAAATCCTGGCCAATATGTGTTTTTGCACCTGTGGTGCAGAATAGTGTTGCAGTTGTGCAGAGTTATGTTTTGAATATTTTCCGCACCAGGTACATGAGATGGGGTAATACTATGGCTATGTTGACAATTTGGTCACTGTTGTCCTATAAATGGAAGTGCAGGGACTGGAGGGTCCTGTGATTCTACAGCTACATATATATATACATGTCTATGGAGGGATGGGAGTGCAGAACCACACCAACAGGCATCAGGGTGCCTTGGGGTCATCAGCCCTAACGCTCACCCCATTCTCCTGTACTGTACACATCTCAGCTCATTTACTTATAGAATGGGGTGGGCGTAGGGCTGATGACCCCAAGGCACCCCCAACACCTGTTGGTATGTACAGGGTGGGGGTGGGGTGTTAGGATTAGAAACCCTAACACCACCTTTCCCTATTTTTGTCACTTTAACCCTAACTGATGCATTAACAGAGCTTTTTGCAACTAACATATACATATCTAATATATATATATATATATATACAGAGTGCAAAAAACTTCATTAATTCATCAGTTAGGGTCAAAGTGACAGAAGTAGGAAAATGTGGCATTAGGGTTTCCAACCCTAATACCCCATTGCCCACCCTGCACAGACCCACTGGCAGGGGGAGGGGTCTGTCTTGGGGCCCATGAACCTAATGCACACCCCATTCTAGTATAAAATTAGGTGACATGGGTACAGCATAGCTGAATGGGGTGTGCATTAGGGTTCATGGGCCCCAAGACAGAGCCTCCCCCCTGCCAGTGGGTCTGTGCAGGGTGGGCAATGGGGTGTTAAGGTTGGAAACCCTAATGCCACATTTCCCTGCTTTTGTTGCTCGACCCTAACTGATGCATTAACAAAGTTTTTTGCAATGTATCTCCTTACTTTTTGAGATAGTAGAATAGTATCCTTATTTAATGGTGGGAGCTCAGGTCCCATCCCTCCACTGACATGGTATAGCAGTACCCGCATGTTACAGTGGGATCACAGGGTCTTCTGGACCCTGCACTTCCATCCCTTCATTGAGATAGAACAACACCATCCATATGTTACAGTGGGACCATCCCTCCATCTAGAGAGTGCAACAGTATCAACATGTTATGCTGGAATCACAGAGTCCGCTCCCATCCATCCATTGACATAGTACAACAGTATCCACATGTTACGGTGGGAGTGCAAGATCCCATCCCTCCATTGAGATAGTATAACACTATCCTTATTTGAGCCCAAATTTTCAACACAACCTTTTTATGACCTCACTACATGTACCCAGCACAGAAGATTTTCAAAACCTTGCCCAAACATAATTCTGCACAATTAAAACACCAATCTATGCCACAGGTGCAAACTCACATTTTGGACAGGATTTGACAAATGACAGCTGTAAGGTGGGGTAATAAGCATATGAGGTGGGGTAATAAGAAGAGTATGTTGAAAATACGGAGTGAAAATATTGAAAATCTACTAAGTTACGAGCGTGCAGAGCAAGATTGTGCCAAATGCCCATAACACAGTAATTTTTCAAAATTTTCACCCCAAATTTTCAACATAGCCTTCTTATGATCCCGCCTGATGAACAACATGACTGTCATTATGCAAATCCCACCAGAAAGGTGATTTCACCAACTGACCATAAAATCACCTTTCTGGCAAGTGTTGTCTAATGACAGTCATATTGTTCAGGAGGTGGAGTCCCCAAAAGGCCATGTTGAAAATTTGGGGCCAAAATGTTGAAAAATGGCCTAGTTATGGCTGAAAGTTGAAACTCCCACACTGAAATACATGGCACCGCATTTACCTTACTTCAGATTGCAGATGCTGCTTCCAACAGCAAAACGTGTCTTCGATTGTGAGAGTAAATGTCGAATCAGGGACCTCCTCAGGTGAGTGGTGGTCTGGGGGGATGTCAGAGGTGTGTAGAGAGGTAGGTGCACAATATGGGGTCGAGTGGGGGGTACGGGTGTGATCAGTGATGGACAATTTTTCTTCTTCACAGACAAAATGGCCACAAAAAACAATGAGGGATGGTTTTCTACTTTTTACAGAAAAACAAAATAAGTGGGCACAGGTAGGGAACCCACTGCCACCAATGATAACTGGGGCAATGGAGAGTGGGGATACCACTGGACACTAGGGAGATATGGCAAGTAGCCACTAAAATTTAAAAAATATATCAAATATAAAACCAAGGCATGAATTTGGCTTGGGGGGGATGTCCTGTACCCGCCCATGCCTTTGGTTTTGTGTAGTTTGTTTAAAAACACAATAATTTTAAAATTTAACATCCCTCTTCGTGATCCCTTTTTGCACCTATCCTCCACGAAAAAAAAAGATCGGGCTGGCAAAATGGATCACGAAAATTATAATTTTCAAAACTGCCATTTTTTTAATAAATACACAAAACCAAAAGCATGGGCGAACTGGGGCG
Source organism: Neoceratodus forsteri (assembly GCA_016271365.2). Taxonomy (NCBI): domain Eukaryota; kingdom Metazoa; phylum Chordata; order Ceratodontiformes; family Ceratodontidae; genus Neoceratodus; species Neoceratodus forsteri. The sequence goes on from CM057453.1 coordinate 26,228,942, forward strand.
TCCTCTAAGCTAACCATGACTTGGTTTAAAAAAAAAGCCACTGGGTCAAGCTGCAAGATTTTGTTTTTTCCCTTTACTAAAGGAGAAAACAAAATGGCAGCCAACTGAACAGGGATTTCCCTCGAGAAAAGGGATTTTGCGAGATTTCAGAATCCCTTTTTGCAATCCCTGTTCGCAAACCGCTCATGAAGAGGAATCCCTCATCAAAACTGTACCTCTATTCCAAAGAGTGAACTGTGCATGCTCAGAACCTGAATTTTTAAACTTTAATATCTTTGGAAAGGATTATTTTTTCACCAAACCAACTCTGGATTATTTCTTGGGATAACCTATTTCTACTCTGAAAATTTCAGGCCAAAATTACAAACAGTGTGGGCACAGAGCAATCTCAAAAAATGACCCTGACAATTACCAAAAAAAAAAAAGAGAAAAATGCATTTTTGGGTGCTTCACTGCACGAAAACTGCAAATCTGATCAAAAAGCAACTTGGCAAGTCAAGAGATCTACCACCCGAGACTGTGTATTCGAAATTTCATGCAAATCCGATGAACAGTTGTGAAGTTATTAATGTGCAAAATTTGGTGTTTAACATTAAACTGCCTACTCAACCCATAAACCGGATATATATATATATATACTATACTTGGGGTTGAGTACAAACTTCTGTGTTAAAGCCAAAATTATGAACGTTAATAACACTGGAACTGTTCAATGGATTTGAATGAAATTTTGCAAGCACAATCCCTGGGGGAGGATCTCTCAACATGTCACATTTCATGTGAATCAGTTTTGTGGTTTCTGAGATACAGAGTGTCAAAAAATCCTAAATGTACCAGTTTTTTTACACTTCTTTGTCCACCTGCATCTCAGAAACAGTTTTAGGTTTTGGTCTGACATTTTCAGGGTAGAAAGCCTTGGATTACAGATGTGCCTTTTGAAGGTTTGGTGAAAAAATATTAATCCGTTCAAAAGTTATATAATTTAAAATTTTCCAATTATTTCCTATGGGAAGATTTATATGTCGAGCCGCGAAAGTTAGAACTTTAAATACGATAGAAATGCTAGCAAAGTACCACCTTCTTTTCACAAGAAAGGTGGCAGTTTGCGCAAAGTACCACCTTCTTTGTGAAAAGAAGGTCGGTTGTTTTCACAAAGTTCACCTTAGTGCGAAAGGTGGAGCTGCCTTGTGTCCGCCATCTTGTTTGCCACTTAGCATGGATCTTTACTTCCAGAAACTGTAAAATACAATTAAAGAAAAAAAAATCAGAACATAGCTAAAGAGTAGTCATTCAGCTGTATTCTGATGTTTTTTTTTTAAGTGGTCCCAAACAAGTCCCCAAATCTCGGGTGCCAGCTCAGCCAGAGAACGGCTTGTAGCCCATTCTCTGTATGAGAAGAGTGGTATTTTTTTGACTTCTGCAGCCACAGCTGGAACTTGTGCTGCTGGCTGCAAAGTCAAGGTTTACCCACTCTATTTTGCTGCTCTTTACCGGCAGCTTTGCCGACATCGGGGTGCCCAATCCCCGACTCGGCACAGCAACAACCCCTCCAAAACTGTGGGACACTGGGTAGCCCGCTCCCAGTGTCCCCAAATTATATTTTTAAACAGCCAACATTGGGGTGCCCAATCCCCAAGTCGGCACAGCAATAACCCCCTCCCAAGCGATGGGATACTAGGTAGCCCACTCCCAGTGTCCCCAAATTATGATATTTAACTGCCAACATCGGGGTGCCCAATCCCCAAGTCAGCACAGTAACAACCCCCCCAACTGTGGGACACTGGGCAGCCCACTCCCAGTGTCCTCAAATTACAGCCGACATCGGGGTGCCCAATCCCTGAGTCAGTACAGCAACAACAACAACCCTCCCCAACTGAGGGACTCTGGGTTACCCACTCCAAGTGTCCCACAAATCGTAATTTTTACCCTGTAAAAAAAGAAAACCATCCCAACATCTTTTTTTAACCCTGAAAAAAAGAAAATGGTCCCTTGTCATCTCTCCCCATCCTCCTCCTCCCATCCCCACCCTCCCTCCCTCTGTACACCCACCTCCCTGCACCCCTCCTTAACCCATACTTACCTCCGGAAGTCGGCCCTGTCATCTTCTGTGGACTGGGACATGTCTGCACTCTTCAAAGCCAAACTACGATCTGAGGAATCTAGGTAAGCACTGTATAATGGGAGACAATGGTGATTTTCATCATATGTTGATATCTTATCGAATTTTAGGAATCTTTGCACCAAATTTTTAACAAGCGGTTCTCGGGACCCCCACCTCAGGAACACAGTCACTGTCATTTCATTTCTGTGTCACAAAAGGTGATATCAGGGTCACTGTGTGGAATCACCTTTTGGGACCAATTAACAAAACTACAGTGCCACTGTTCATAAGGTGGGGTCCCAAAAAGCCTATGTTGTAAATTTGGTAAACAAATTCCAAAAAATGACTGCATTCCGAGCATGTGTTGCGCAGTTTCTATGCACGCTCTTAACTTCACCAGTTTTTAATATTTTCACCCCAAATTTTCAACATTGCCATTTTTTCATATTTCCTCATGAACAGTATAGCTGTAATTTTTCACATCCTGCCCAAAATGTGTTTTCACACCTATGGAACAGAATGGGACAGTCACTGTGCAAAATCAACTTTCAGGATGGATTAACAAAATCACAGTGCAACTGTTCATGAGGGGAGGTTACAAAAAACCCATGTTGACAATTTGGTGAAAAAATTCCAAAACATGACCGCTTTATGAGCGTGCATTGCACAGTTTCTAGACACGTTCGTAACTTTGACAATTTTTCATGTTTTCAGTCCAGATTTTCAACATTCCCATTTTTCACACCCCTCATGAATAGTACAATTGTAATTTTTCAAATCCTGCCAAAAATGTTTTCCTGCACCTGTGGTGCAAAATGGCATTACAGTTCCACAGAATTACATTTCAAAATGGATTTGAAAGTTTTCTGTACTGGGTACATGTGGTAAGATGATAAGAAGGTTATGTTGAACATTTGGGGTAAAAATTATTTAAGATGGCACAGTTATGACTATTTGTTGTGATTTCGCTATGCCTGCTCATAACTTTATGTGTGGAAGCGCAGGGGCCAGAGACCCCTGTGTTTCCACAGCTAGATACATATGTGCATCTGTTGGACCCTGCACTCCCACCGTGACATATGGACACTGTTATACTATCTAGATGGAGGGATGGGAGCTCCCACAGTAAAATGAGGATAAAATTATACTATCTGAAAAAGAAGGGATATTCGTTGCAAAAAACTCTGTTAATGTATCAGTTAGGGTGAATACTATAGCGACAAAAGTAGGGAAATGAGGCATTAGGGTTTCCAACCCTAACACCCCACCCTCAAGGTTCCTACCTCTACCACTCCACCCCAACTACTCCACCCTCCACACACCAACAGATGTTGGGGTGTACCATGGGCTCATCAGGACTAACTCTTGCCCCATTCCATATGTAAACAAGCTGACATGATACAGCATAGGAGAATGGGGTGACAGTTAGCCCCGACAAACCCCATGGTACACCTCAATACCTGTTGGTGTGTGGATGCTGGAGTAGTTGAGGGGAACTCCAGGGATGGAGGCGTTAGGGTTGGAAATCCTAATGCATCATCTGTCACTATAGTATTCACCCTAACTGATACATTAACAGAGTTTTGCAATGAAAATATATATATATATATATATATATATTACACACACACATACAATATTATAAAGATCTGAGCATAAATACAATATAAAATAATTATGAAAATAGCAGGCTTATGGTCTGATTATGTAATAATTTAAACTTCCTTCAAGATTATCCTAAGAAAATCTTTGTAATGTACCCTCCTCTATAGCTCTCTGGACAAGCCTCCATATTTTCCAATACTTAGCTGATTTTTTAGCAAAAAATTGTTTTTTTTTCTAGTCTCATAATTTCTAAAAATAGACTTCTCCACAGCTCAATTTTTGGGATATTTTAAGTTCTTCCACATTCATGTTATACATCTTTTGGCATTCAGAAATGCTATATGAATCATAATTTGTCCCTCCCTTTTGGAACAGCTTGAAATGAAGATGTTAAACACAGTTCAGGTTCAAACTGTAGATTAATTCCCAGTATCTTCTCTACATGTTTTAAAACTTTTATCCAAAAGGGATGGATAAATGGGCATAACACCAGTACATGGGCAGCATTTGCCACTGCTCCACATCTCCTGTTGCAATAATTAGACATTTCTGCATTAAGCTTATTAGGGAAAGGACACTAGTAAATTCTATTAATAATGAAGTATTGAATTCGGTCCATTCTGTTATTAGTTGCACAGTTCCAAGTTTTTAATATAAATTGCTATTTATCTTCAGGGATATTGATCTGTAAATCTTTTTTCCTCACTGACTTTTTAAAGTCTGAGTACTAATATTCTGGTTATTAATAATAAAGTTATATAATTTGAAAATAAGCTTAGACCTGCTTGGAACCGTTACCAGTAATTTGTACAAAGGACTTTTTTTCCAAGCAAATCTTCTTTTTTATTATAAGGTTGTGGAGTAAAGCATGCATCTGTGAATAACTAAAAAAACATGTGTTTAGATATTCCATATATATCCTGTAGCTATAGAAAAGATTTAATCAGATTCCCCTTCAATGAATCTCCAATTACTTTAATTCCAGAATTCAGCCACATCTTCATATATGGGTGGGAGAATATAGGGTGATAATTATTCTTTACTAAAGATGAAAGAGTATGTTAAGCAATTTTGCCAGCCCAATGTTTTGTTGAATGCATGCCAAGCTAAACAGGTTAGTTCGTGAAAGTAATTATACCTATAGTACCTATCATATTTTTATTATTCCAATTTTGAAATGACATCTGTCCTAGACTATAATTGGGGGATTCCCCCATTTCAGAAAAAGTTCAAGGAGGGCAATTTTTACTAAAGCATTCTTTCAAAGGTTCTACTATTCAGCTATTGCAAACTGGTAATAATATTGGAAATTTGGAAATGTTAAGCCTAGTTGTTGATACCTTTGATATTGTTTTCCCTTTCTTAGTCTTGGCTGACCATTCTTCCAAATAAATGTGTTTAGAATATTATCAATTTTCTTGAAAGTCTCCATGGGAATACCTTTGCGTAGTGCTTAAAATATATATATAAAAAAACATAGAAGAGTATTCATTTTGACTACCTGTATCCATCACAATAGTAATAAGGGAAGGCCCTTCTTTCTTTCCAAATCCTTCTCGGACCTTTATTTATTTATTGAAATGTTTCACCAGGAAAGGTACACTGAGCAACTTAATGCTCATCTCACAGCACATCCTGGGGGAAGGGGTGGTGGGATGAACAACATATTTAAATGAACAAAAACAAACACAGAACAGTATGGAGACAGGAGCATAATATACATGATAATCAACGCCTACATAGTAATTCAGTGCAATCGTACAGGGGATTCATGATGTTTCAGTAACAGCAAGGGAGGGAAGCATGAGTAACAAGACACATATAGTAAGTGCTAGGTAATTAAGAATGATAGGTGGAGGGAGGAAGAGGAGGGGTGGAGAGGGGAGAGCAAGAAGGCAAGGAGGGAGTCAGGAGCATGAACAGTTTATGGTCAGGTAGTTGAGTACAGCTGAATTGAGGGAGTACAGTAGTAGCCACAGACATTGCCAGCTATTTCCAGATATTTCACAAAATTTCTAAAGAGTTTCTCTTTGCTGCCCCTACTGTAGAAATGGAGAAAGCATTAGATATATCTGGAAATATCATAGAAATTTTGGGAAATAGCTGGCAGTGTCTGTGGCTGCTAATGTACAGTGAGGAGAAGTGGCGAATTTGTGGAGGGAGAGCATTCCACAGTTTTGGCAGATGATGCAAAAAAGCTTTTTGGCCAGAGGATGTAGATCTGTTGGGGATAAAGAAGGTGTGTATGTTGTGAGATCTCAGAAAGTAAAGGGTGGGTGGAGGGGTACTAAGGGAGGAGGAGAGGTAGGAGGGGAGAGAACCAAGCCAGAATTTAGAGATGAACTTGGCACCGTGTAGCATACGATGATTTTGGAGCATGAGGAAGTTTAGGGACTGGTAGAGATCACAGTGAAGGGTGAGGTGGGGGGCTTCAAGAGCAAAGTGGCAGAAGAAGTTATAGAGAGAGTCCAGTTTGGCTAGGGAGGACTGCGGAGCAGTACCATAGACTATGTCGCAGTAGTCAAATATAGACAAGATCATCTTCAGCACTAGCTTGCACCTGGCCGTGAGTGGGATACAGCTGCTATTTCTGTATAGGGCACCAAGCTTAGGCTTAAGCATACCTCTCAAGTGTCACACATTATGAGGTACGTCACTCATTTTGCCTCTCAGAAACCCTTTGTCCATCATGGGGAAGGTGATATGTCACATTCCCCACTGCGACTTTAAAGCAGAAATTCATAATAATCTATTATGCTCAGTTATACAAAAACATTATGAACATTAGTACACTGATAGCTAAAGTGTTCTGAGCTTCCAGTGCCATGTTAGACGGTATGTCACACATTTTGCTCATTTGTCACACATCGTGTCACACATTTTGGTGAAGAAAGGTTGAGAGGTATGGGCTTAAGTTTTTTCTGAATGGCCTCAATGTGTACTGAGAATTTTAGGTGTCTATCCAGCCAGACACTGAGATACCTGAATGAGGAGGAATCATTGAATACAGTCCCATCCAGGGTGTGGAATGTGGTTAGGGAACTTAGCCTAGCAAGTCTCTGCCTAGTTCCAAATGTCATAGAGATGGTTTTCTTGGCATTTAAAAAGAGTTGATGAGAATTACACCAGTGTTGGACTCTAGAGAAGTCTGGAGCCTGGTAGTGACATCAGCAACAGATATACCAGTATCAGAGCCTTCTGGAAAATTAAATAATTTTAAGATTATGCCTTCTGGAACACCACTCTAGATCTTCCATTCAGTCTTTTATTTCCTTTATTTCGGTAGCCTGAGTAGTAACTTTGGAATCAATTACTGGGATACAGTCCTCAATTTCAGATATTCTGTTTTCCATTTCTGTAATTCTATTAACAATAGATGCAATATAGTCTTTAACAGTTCCAATATCTATACAAATTGAATCCATTTTAGATTAAAGCCTGAAAAGCCTTTTTGCATTTTTTGTCAACATCAGATTTGGATTAACAGTTAGATCACTTGTCTAAATTTTATGTTTTTGAACAGTTGCTGTATTTTGTTGACTATTTTTTAAAACCCCAACTTGACTCATCTGTATCATTCAAAGTGCTCAGGGGCTTTGGTGTAAAACAAAATTCGAACGCAATTGGTAATTTATTGGAGTATTTTTATTTATGTTGTTGTTATGGCTAGGCATCAATTCCACAGACTGAAACTTTAGAATTCCTACCTTCTTTTTTTAGTTGTGCTCATTTTTTTTAAACCTGTGCTTGTTAGCACTAGAAAATGGACTAAATTCACTGACTTCCTCAACAAAATGACTTACTACTACAGTGTCATCTTCTGCAAGGCCTGAATTATGCAGGGGTTGAGGTACTGAGGTTTACAAGACTGTTTTCCCCTCTTGGTGCTGCCCTTGACCTGTACTTGGGCTGGTATCTTGGTTTGCCTGTTTATTGGATCAGTGGTTGGTGTTGTCCTTGACTTGTGCTCGGGCTGGTATCTTGGTCTGCCATGTTTATTGGATCAGTGGTTGGTGTTGCCCTTGACTTGTGCTCAGGCTGGTATCTTGGTCCACCATGTTTATTGGATCAGTGGTTGGTGTTGCCCTTGACTTGTACTTGGGCTGGTATCTTGGTCCACCATGTTTATTGGATCAGTGGTTGGTGTTGCCCTTGACTTGCTTGGGCTGGTATCTTGGTCCACCATGTTTATTGGATCAGTGGTTGGTGTTGCCCTTGACTTGTGCTTGGGCTGGTATCTTGGTCCACCATGTTTATTGGATCAGTGGTTGGTGTTGCCCTTGACTTGTGCTCAGGCTGGTATCTTGGTCCACCATGTTTATTGGATCAGTGGTTGGTGTTGCCCTTGATTTGTGCTCGGGCTGGTATCTTGGTCCGCCATGTTTATTGGGTCAGTGGGAGATACTGGCTTTAATTTGTTAGTTACGATTTTTTTCTTCATCTTTTTCAACATCGAATGTTCTTTTCACTCCTTGCTGAGCCACTTCACCTTGTTCTGTAACAAGGTTTTGTTGTTTGAATTTGGTTATATTCCACTTGGGCTTAAATTTCCAGCTTCAGGTAGTAATTCAAGCTTTTCTACTTTATTTTATGTTTTTGCTTTTCGGGCACTTTTGTAAAGAACTCTTTCCTCTCTTTTTGTTCTTTTAATTCTCTTTTCTTCATTTTATATGGCCCTATGGGTCGATTATTTTAACTCTTCCAGTTTGCAGCCACATTTACAGTAATCTGACTGTATTTGTCAAGCTTTAGCTTGTAAAAGTGAATCCCTTGACTACTTGGGACAGATACCCATTTTCCTTAATTAAGTAAGCAGAGTGGCACTCTCCTTTAAATCTTGCTGTATTTCTAGCAGTTCAAAATACAGTATTAAAGCTTTTTCTTGTTCTTCCACTTTCCCTTCCCCCTCACACTCTTTCACCTTTTCTTCCTTTATGCATATGCTTATGCGACCAAATGCTGTCTTACCAAGCTACCATTTTACTATGCATTAATTCAGTTAATAGAAAGGAGAAGGGCACCTTATCATATTGAAAACTGTATACTGTTCTCAGTTTAATTATGACTCCCACTTGGTTCTTCCTTTCACCTAAGTGTAAGTAAACACCAGCTTTTAAATTGAACTGTTGCTCACGCTGAGAAGATTCCATCTAACTGAGCTGCTCTTTGCTCTTTTCAGCAATCTCTTTTCATTAAATGAGCATTTGCATACATGGAGAAGATTCCATCTAACACAGCTGATCACTCCAGTGATCTCTTTTCTTAAATTGAACGTTGCTCATGTGGAGAAAAATTCTAACAGAAATGCTCTCTCCAGCAATCTCTTTTCATAGATTGGGCATTTGCTCATACATAGAAGATTCCATCTAACAGAGCTACTCTTTCTAGCAAACACAGCTTGATTTTAACTTTAGGTCATAAGTAGTTCAAAATTCAGAAACATAAAAAAAGAAGGCAACTTGCACCCTAGAAGATTTGTTTCACTGCTCACAATTTGGCTGTAGCTCCAATTTCATTCTTTAGTTTCCCAGTCAGTATGCAAACCTGAAGTCAGGGAATGTTGTATACCAAAATGAAGGCGAGGAAACAGGACAAAAAGAAGTCTATCTAGAACTATTGGGAATACCACAGCATTTCAGTTCCTCTTAACTGAACCGAGGGTTTCATCTATTGTTGCAGGAGGGTTCATTTCTGAGCTCCATGCTCTCTTCCTCCTATCACTCACCTTGTGCTTGCACCATCTTTCACTACCCCTCTGGATCAGTTACTGAATGATGGTGACTTGGACTTGATTCTCTCTAGCACATGTCTAGAACTTACTTTTAAGGCATTTGTAATATTTCAAGCTGTCTTAATGCTTTTTTATTATAGTTATTCACTGCTTGCAATGAGGTTTAGCCCAACTTCACCAACTGCTGCACTTTAACACTTTTTACATGCTATGCAACAAATCAAATTGTTTTTGGAGGCCAGCTATGCCAGTGAGTGCAGAATATAGGCATAATAATATTTAACATCAAAATGTATATTTACTGTGCTGGCAATGGCCTGATTAGCAGAACCATATTGGGCCATTGGACCATTTGAAGCACATATTGGATTGTCATATTTGGAGGGTGATGCATGTGCTTTGCACACATCAAGCGGTGGACTAGGATTATGATGACTGGGTATAACGAAAAGTATTGCAATCTGTTGCAAGAGATGGCAAAAAGGTTAATGAGAATTATCTTCTGTTCTAAGGCTTTCTGCTTTTCCATGCCAATGTCCTTGCTATTGCAAAAATTGAGTTGGAAGGTAATATACTTAGCACAGCCTTGTACAAAATGCTGAATCTAAACACAATTTGACATAGCAAGGGCTATGTGTGTAAAATGTGCAGTCTCAGAATGGAAAAATACAGTAATCTACCCAGGGAAAGATGACCTTGTATGGACATACTGTATGCTGAGTTCTGTAAAGATAACAGCTAGTGTAAAGGGTATATAAGCTGAATTGGAGAGGCAGAGGGTGAGAAGTTATGAATCCTGAAATGAAGTGCTGCAGCTTTCATACCTGTCTCATTCATCTCCCAAAGGAAGGTAACTGGTCATTACTGGTACCTTGTAAGCTGGGCTGCCAGGGTTAATGCAGTATATTGTGTTAGTTCAATAAAACCTTGTTTTGTGGCATGCAGTCTCTTGTTTCCAGTGTATTTATTGACTTGACTACCTAACAAAACAACAGAGCATTTATTCATGGAGTGTCCATATGTAAAACTTTTCTGGGACCAAACGGTAGTTCAATGGCATAACCCAGAACAGAATTCAGTGACTTATGAAAATTTCATTGTACAGTCAACCCAGTGGCATGGAGGGTTGAGGCACTGGACACCACACCCCATGCTGTGCTGGTGACCCAGGTTCAGAAGCGAGCCTGGGCTGTTGGGGATCAGCTGGGGGCAGTGAGGGAGCAGGATTGAGCAGCTGTTCTGCAGTTCTCTTCTCCCAGAGAGGGATCTTGTTGCCCCCCACAGTTGCACTGCCCTCAGATGGGGTTTCAGAGTAGTGCAGGAGGGAGGGCAGCACACAAGGGAGGGTGCCATGGAACCACGGCATGAGTGTGCCTCCAAAAACGTGTGACCGCAGCATGGGTGGGAGAAAAGCAGGTAGAAAAATGGGAGCTGGCAGGCTCCATGATTGCCTGATGGCTCCCCGCACAAGTCGCCCCAATTTCTGGATTATGCTCTGTGGAGTAGAAAGTCGATGCTCCTCACCCAGGCCCCGTTGTTGGGGGCAATCCATGGGGGAACTACGAGGTTGGCTGAGTGAGGATGACTGGGCTCGAAAGGCGAGCCCCTCCTAGGGAGGTCCAGAGCTGCCTGTCAGCTCCAAAGAGGTAGAATAAACAAATAACAGAACATATCACTGTGAGACATGTTGCTTTTCAAAGGCCTTTAGCTGTTAGTACATTGCACCCGATTTCTGCTTGTATGAAATTTTACATATGGCAAACTTGTTACAAGCTAGTTTTCAACAAATGAAGCAAAACTGCCATCAGAGATTAGGGTAATCATGAATGAGCTTCAGAATATCTATACTCGGGAATGCAACTCTCTGCCTATTGTTACTGTTCAGGCTAAGTGGAAGAATTTTGGCAGTAACTTTGGTATAATAAAACCAAGGCAATATTGGTTCTTAGAGCTGGAAGAACAGGTTTGATTCTGTTAATCACTGTAATTACATGAGAACAATAAAAGTTTGGAGTTAAAAACAGCAGGAAAACCAAAAATATTGTAATTGTTCCTTTTTTTAGTTTAATTTTCCTTGTAAGTATGCATGCTACCGGTATCTATCGAGACTGCATGGGCTGGATTTTCAAAGGGTGGCGCAGGGCTTGCACTGAGCCCTGGGTCAAACCCTCTTCATGCACCATGCTGGTTTGCCACAGCTGTGCCTGATTTTACAATCCTGAGTGCAGGTTTGACAGTTTACCCACTTTATGGCAGCTTGAGCCAAATCTCGGGCACAAGCTCCATGAAAACGGTCCCCGGCACTAATGCAAGCTAGACCACAAAAAGATGGTCAATTTGCATCAATTGCCACAAGGGCCGGAAAATCCTTTTAGATTGCCACAGGTCTGCTGTGCCATATCTTTGGCATACCCAGAGTTTGTTGCAATCTCGGACATTGGAAAATCCAGTCCCATGTATTGTGATCGTTTAGTTGTTGTCTATATATTTTTCTTTTACCAAATAAAGACATTCTCCTTCTCTTCTTTGTAAATGCCACAGGATCTTTTACTTCCTGTTAGATAATCACCTGAAGGGACCTTGGTTTAATATCTCATCCAAAGGACAGCCCCTCACCAGTGCAGTAACCCCCTTGAACTGCACTACAGTGTCAGTTATGGGTATTAGCATAAGTACCAAAATGTGGGGCAATAACCCATGACCTTCTGATCTTCCTGCCCCACAGGCAAGCATGCTACCTACTGAGCCACTGAGAAACATTCCATCGGTAGAAGTGTCACATTTTAAGATTTAAACAGATTTTTAAGCTCATCTGAGAAAATACTTTTGGCAATTCCCTTGTTGAAATCTAAAATTAGACAAAGATCCTTTGTCTCTGCAGCTCTTGCAATATGGAATAATCTTCCTTCTCCTTTAAGAAAATAGGTTCTTTTACTTTTTTTTAAATCTCAGCTGGTAAACTATCTGTATTCCAACTGGAAATGTGATTAATAATATGCATATTGTTGTATTTATGTGGCAATGCGCTATAATGTAATACTGCTGCATTACGTTCTGTACAATGTGAAGCCAGTTTGCATGTGTAAAAGAGCCATGTGGCCCAGTTTGCTGTCTTTTCAAGCTTAATATAATGCTTTAATTACACTATTTACAAGTTCTGGAAACTGATGGGTCAATGATAACAGCCAAACAGAAGTCCTGCATGGAAAGTGTCACACTAGGCTTCTGCTCAACTGATGTTACTAGATTCTGGAACATATAGGTAATTAAACAAGCATTTGTCAATGCCGAATGTTTGCTTGCTGGTATTAGCATTGGAAATGCAGGAGTTAGAGAGATGCAGAATAAGAATGGCAGTGAAGTACTGAACTTCACACCAACCCCACCTCCACCCTGCAGAGACGGACAGGCATTGGGGTATGCGTTTGGGTCATCGCCCATAACGTTCATGCCATTTCACTTCACCCTATCCTGCAGATGCCAACACATGTTGAGGTGTGCCTTGGGGTGTTCGGCTTTGCAGTCGCCCCATTCCATAAGGACATACACTGAAATGGGTGCAGTATAGGAGAATGGTGTGAGCTCTGGGACCAAAGAGTCCAAGGTACACCTCGATGCCCGTCACTGGCGTAGGGTGGCGGGGTTGGGGTGGAATTACATGAGCATTACAGTCGGCAATACAAAGGCACACCCCGATGCCTGTCAGTCTGTATAGGGTGGGAAGTTATGGTTAGAAACCCTAATGCCCCAGGCATTTGTTGGTATTTGCACTACAAATTTTCAACATGGCCTTTTTGTGACCTCCACCTCAGGAAAGCATTTGAGACCTCTTCTCATGAACAGTGGTATTGTGATTTTGTTCATGTGTCCCAAACTTTGAGTTCCCACAGCGACAGTGCCATTCTGCACCAGATGTACGAAAACACAGATCGAGTAGGATTTGAAGAATGACAGCGGTACCATTCATAGGGAGGTGTGAAGAGATGGCAATGTTGAAAATCTGTAGTGAAAATATTAAAAATACTCGAACTTCTGGGCTTACGTGGAAACTGCACAACGCATGCGCATAACAGTCATCTAGTGGAATTTTTTCACCAAATTTTCAACATAGGCATTTTGTGAGGTCTGCTCATGAACAGTGTCACTATGATTTTCCTAATCTGTCCCGAGTATTGATTTCCCACAGCAACCGCGCTATTCTGCGCCAGATGTGTAAATGCATATTTCAGGCAGGATATGAAAAATGACAGCTGTACTGTTCATAAGGAGGTGTAAAAATATGCCAATGTTGAAAATCTGGAGTGAAAATATTACGAATGCGATGAGAGTACGAGGGTGCGCGGAAACTGCGCAACGTACGCACACAGTAATTTCATGGACTTTTGTCACAAAATTTTCAACACAGGCTCATGACCAGTGTCACTCTGATTTTTTTTAATCTGTCCTGAACACAGACTTCCCACAGCGACCACGCTATTCTGCGCTGGAAGCGCGGAAAAACATTTCAACCAGGATGTGAAAAATGACAGCTGTACTGTTCATAAGGAGGTGTGGAAAAATGCCAATGCTGAAAATCTGGAGTGAAAATATTACAAATTTGCAAAGTTATGAGTGTGCATCTGTGCAACGCATGCTCGTAACACAGTAATTCTACGGACTTTCGTCACCAAATTTTTAACGGGCATTTTTGGACCTCTGCTCATGAATAGTGTCACTGTGATTTTCTTAGTGTGCGAAAACACATTTCGGTTAGGATATGAAAAATGATAGGTGTACTGTTCATAAGGAGGTGTGGAAAAATGCCAATGTTGAAAATCTGGAATGAAAATATTACAAATTTCTTGAGGAAATTCACCGATTGTCGGTGACTGGCATGCAACACCACGACAGTCATTTTTGGACTTTTTTCACCAAATTTGCAACATAGGCTTTTGAGAGCCCATCTCATGAACACTGGTACTGTCATTTTAGTTAATCAGTCCCAAAAGGTGATTCCATGCAGTGACTGCAAAATTACCTTTTAGGACAATCTTACGCCATGAGAGTGGCTGAATTCATGAGGAGGGCTCCCAATAACCTCATGTTAAAAATCTGGTGCCAAAATTCCCCCAAATGCCTGAGATATGCACCAAAGTTGAAAAAAACCCTATTTATACCATTATACAGCTTACCGGCATTTCTTCAGTTCGCGGTCGGCTTTGAAGAGTGCAGGCGTGTTCCCAGTCCACAAAAATCATATCGCCAGGCTCCAGAGGTAAGTATGGGGTGGGGGTGGGAGGTAGGGTGTGCAGTGGGTGGGTGTGGGTTGGGGAGGGATGGCAACCAGCTTGGGATTATTTCCTTTCTTTCAGGAGAAAAAAAAACAAACAAAAAAGACATTGCGATAAGGTTTTTTTCAGGCTTCTTTCAGCACACTGGGGTGGGCTCCCAGTGTGCCACCTGCTTTTGGGGTGGGGACTTAAGTCCAATGGGGACTGGGCCCCGTCGTCAAAATGACTGTTTGGGGCATGATGCTGAGGGGGATTGGGCACCCCCTCAGCACACAACAAATGGGGGAAGGGGTTACATTACAGTGTAGCCCGGCTCCCCAGTCGGCAAATGAACTGGATCGGAAGCATGCCAATGGGGGATTGGCCACCCCCATCAGCTTTCATGGGGCTGTGAGGCAGCAGCAAGCCACTGCCGTGTTTACAAAAAATGTTACACTACACTCTTAGAAAGGAAGTGTTAAATTTGACAACAAATTAGTTAATTTTTAACACAGCAGTTAGGGAAATCAGCGTGTGTTAAATTTAACACAGTGTTGTGTAAACTGTTCAACACACAACTGTATAGATTTTACTAACAATGGTGTGTTGATCTTTTAACACATTCATGTATTACAATGTCCATAGTGAATGTGTTATTTTAACACGTGTGTGGAATTCTGAAGTATGTTAATCTCACATTGAATGAAAAACCACAATTGTTAATCCAAAAAGTTCATAATTCTCTATAAATGAATTTTAACTTCAGTGTCAACAGGCTTTGTCACATAAACAACAAAACCAAATACACAACAAATCTACACAGGTGACATGCTTTTGTTAGAGCTCATCAATATGCTGTATTTGCATCATGACCTAGTGCTTGGGAGTCCTGGGGGTACTATGGGAGTCTTACTTTTTAATGTTATGGGGAGCCCACAGTAGAGAAGAGAATAACTACAAAAGATAAGAACCCCAGAGCAAACTCCCTGGGACAAACACTACCCTGGAAAGGTATTGAACGTGCAGCTAAATTAGCAAGGAAAACACAATTGCAAACACCAAATTAAGCAAAGCATCATGAGAAGTATATGCAAATTGACATGGAGGAATTTACACTGGCTCAAATCTTTATAAAAAAGTATATATTTTAGCATATATAGAAATACAGTTAAAGCTGCAAAATAAAATAAAAATTACAATACTGCTTGCAAAAACATTTTAATTATGTACTGCAATACAGCACTATACCATTTCTGGGTACAGTTGATCAATTGAATTAAGTGTTATTTTTTTAACACATTAGTGAGTTAATATTACACACACTGTGTTAAACCTTTATAAACTTACAGTGTACAAAATAACCATGGTGTCATTTTTTTACACTTTAATTGTGTAAATCACTTTTCATAAATATGACACAATTGTGAGTTAATGTTACACACACTGTGTTAAGCAGTGAGTTACACATTTACAGTGTAAAAAACAAATAACACTTAATTTCTTAGAATGTAAGCAAGGTACCGCCCTGCAATGACTGGTCACTCCCTCATTGCAGCGGCATGGCTGACGCTGCAATGACTAAGCGGCCCCTCATTGCAGCGGCGAAATCGTTTCAACTTGGTGGCACTTTTGGAAACCAATGTCATCAGCACAGTGTGCCTGCATTGGTCCACCAGTGCCAAGCCCCCATATGCAGTGCCGCCATTGGCTGCCACAGTGCCACTCCTCCACAACCCGCTTCTCTCCTAAGTTGCTGCATAATGTTTCTTGCACATGCGCGCAAGCAAACATAAAAATGAATATTGGGTGTGAAAATGGAAGCATTAACAGAGGACTGTAGATAAGTAACAAAGTAAGAAAACTTCAAAACAAACACCTGAAACAATACACATCGGGGAAGGGTATTAAACTGTATACATGCCCCAAATTTTGGATGCTAGAAGAAAAAGTAACAAAACAAGGTCTATGTTGCCTTTACACAAAAACAAAGTGTACACAGCTACTTACCAAATAAAACAAATAAAAGCAAACATTGAATAAAAAATAAAACAGGGCCAAGGTCTCTCCCACAGGTCTGCACTGACATTGAAATGAAGCGCCAAGTGTCAAGAACAACAAATTCAAAATAGGAGGGAATATTTTCCTCATTTTTTTTTCTCCCTAGATGAACAAAGTAGGTGATTTGATACCTTTTATTGGACCAACAAGAAATTTTCAGAATACAAGCTTTCAGGCTACATGGAGCCCTTCTTGGTAGTGACAGTTTTATAAAAAGCCTAGCTTTTATTCAGTGAATAGTGCAATCTGCTACTAGCAATTAGCATACATAAGAAAGAGTTGTCAGATCTGAAGACAAGATGGCTTTTAGGAGATGTTCAAAGTACATCTTTAGTAAGTAATGAACTGAAGATACTAGAGTCAGAGGAAATGGTGTGGGGGTGGGGTAGAGAGGAGAGGGAGAGAGAGAATAAAAAGTGTTCATAGGTCTGTGCTGCATAAACATACATACACATAAGAATACAGTTTACGTAGATAAAAACAAAAACATGGTCATGTATAAAGTACAAGTAACAAAATAGTAAATGTGAGAAATAGTATATATAAATATATATATATATATATATATATATATATATATACACATGCAATAGGCATTGGACACAAGAAGCTACTGATAAATCCATTTATTAGAGCAACTATATGTATAAATATATGTATATGTATAAATTGGAGACCAGAAATTTATACTTAAAGCAAGTTCATCATCAGCAAGTTAGTTTGTCATTGTAATCCCACACATACACACACACACACACACGCACACACACGTCCATTGGCACTACTTCTTTATTTTCACTTTCCTTAATACACAATAAAGTACTGCCTCACTCCCCTCCCCCATCCCATCAGATCCCAACTCACAGCACAGAAAATCACAGCTAGTCTTTTCCCCCCTTTTAGCCTTACCTCAGCATAGCTGAGCCGGTCACTTCCTTGGGGGGAGAAGAATAGTTACCTACCTTTACAGTAGATCTTCAAGAGAATTTCCTCCATTGAGCTGCATCATGGAGCTGGTAGAAGAAAAGAACGTGGTAGACTACTCACCATTGTGAGTGTCAGGGGGGCTACTCATGGCTAAAAAGTGCCTCAAGGGAGTACGTAATACCTCAGAGCTAAAACAAGCTAATAGCCAGAAAAGTTTTGGTACAGGAAATCTGTAACAAAAGTGAGGTCAGCACTTAACTAAATAAGAAAAAAAGGGGATCTTTGAAAACTAGCAAGTTTCAAACATAAATCACCTTTAATAACACAACTTTTAAAAAAGTGACAATCCTACACAGGCTAAAAAGTCAATAGCCCAAAAACAGTGCTAGAGAGTAATATGAGAATCGGTTTCAGATGAAAATAGACTGCAAAGGCAAAATATACTGCTTCACTTTGCCCAAAGTCGTCCAAGTCACTGTGGTGAAAAGAAATGCTGACACCAAAGTTAGTATCAAACTGAAAACTTTCTCTTGTGACTGAAGAGTCTAAACAAGTATACCAGGAGCACATAACACCACAAATTTGCCAAAAATGACTAAAACTCAGGTGCGCAATGTGCCATGTAGGCTGACCGGTTCCCCAACTACTTCCTGAAATGCTTACATATTGACTGAATTAGCAGTCATCCTCAGAGCTTACATCATGGAACTGTACTCCACTGGCATTAGGACCACCTGGAAATTCTTTCTGGCTGGGGCTGCCCACACCAACACACCTAGTCAGTGCCTATATAACTTGGGAATCCCCAACATGCCTCAGTTTCCTGCCAGATACAAGCTTGGAGGATCATCAGACTGGCATGGACCAAAGTGACCAGGACCATACCAGGCACACAGGAAAGGATATGGAAACCTGAGCAGAGATGCCATAGGAGGCCTCAGAGGGGGACCAGCTTGGGAGAGCAATCAGGATAGTAAGTCACCACCCGAAAAAGGAGGAAAGCTGGAGGGTTTTCTCTCACAGATCTGCTTTTATGGTGAGTAACTATTCTACCTTCTTTCAGGATATCTGACTCTGTTGAGCCACATCATGGAACGATTGCCAAGCAGTACCAAGGACAGGGGGAGCATGGCAGGACCTAATGATCCTGAGTAAGGAGACCTTGCAGAACACTGTGGCCAAAGACGGCATGTCTATGAAAGACAAGGTCCAGGCAGTAGTTTTTAGTGAATGTATGAAAAGTAGTCCAAGTGGCAGCAGCACAAATGACTGCAGCAGATACATTTTGAAAACAAGCCACTGAGGTAGCCATCCCAGGGGTGGGATGAGTACGAACAGGAACAGGACCGGGAAGCTGCTTACCACATTTCTGGTAAAAAAAAAAAAACATAATACAATTAGCCAGCCATTTGGACTAGCCTTGTTTAGTAATCAGTGAGTCCACCATCCTGAGTGCAAAAGCAATAAATAACTGAGAAGATTTTCTACAATTCTTTGTATTATCCAAGTACCAATGCAGCATCCTACGGATGTCCAGCATGTGTAAATGATATTCCCCACTATCTGTGGGAGACAATAAATAAACAGGAAGGTCGACAGTCTGATTTAGCATTCTTTCAGACACAACCTTTGGAGGAAAATGAGAATTGGTACGTAAAGCATCCCTATCCTTGTGAAAAATAATAAAAGGATAGTCTGCAACCAGAGCCTGTACCTCAGAAATGCATCTAGCAGACATTATAGCCACCAGGAACTGTATTTTCCAAAACAAGAACTGCAACTTACAAGTAGCTGCAGGTTAAACAGAAAACACAGTAAGAGTCCCTAAGACCAAATTAAAGTCCCACAGTGGAACCATACCAAGGGGGTGCAGTAGGAGAATAGCTCTTAAGAATCTACGGGAAACCTCCATCTGGGCCATAGTCGTGCCCTCTGTTAGGACATAAGTAGCTAACACAGTGGCCACGTGGACCTTAATGTAGAAATACCCTAGTTGTGAGTCCTTAAGGGGCAAGAGGTTGTCCAGCACTTTAGAAACTGGACACACAAAGGGATCCAGGGCATGCTGAGTACACCAAACTGTAAAACATTTCCATTTTTGTGAATACATGTACTGGGTAGATGGCTCTCTAGCCGCCAGGAGAATGTCTGCCACTGCCGGGGGAACCCGGAAGAAGAAGCACTCTATGTCCTTAGAAGCAAGGCATGCAGGTGCAGGGATTGAACAGCTGGGTGCACCAGTGCACCCTGCTCCTGTGTTAGAAGTCTGGCTTGCAGAAGCAGCAGGACAGGATGTTCCATGGACAATTGCTGGAGTAGTGGAAACCAAATTTGCCTGGGCCAGTAAGGAGTCACCAGAATCAGGGTGGCTAGCTTGGCCTACAGCTTGACCAGAACTCTCTGTATTAGAGGGAATGGTAGAAAAGCGTACAGAAGCCTCCCTTTCCAACATCTCACCAGAAAACTCCAGGCCTTGGAGCAAGCGAGCACTAATGTGGCAGTTTTGCATTGGATGGAGATGGAAATAAGTCTATGTCTGGGTGACTACATTTTTTTTTTTAAAAGGTTTACCATGATGGGGTCTGAGAATTCCCTTTCAACGCAGAGCACATGGTACCAACTGATGTGATCCACTAGTGTGTTCAGGGTATGAGGGAGGAATGCTGCTGACAGGAATATGTCACGTTCCACTGCCCAATGCCCAACACTCATGCCTCTCTGCAGAGAGTGTACAAATGAACTCCACTCTATCAACTGAAGTAATGTATCACCAGCATTGTCTGTGCAGAGCAACAGCTGATTCCCAGGAAGGAGGGCAGCGAAGGCCTGTAGGCCATACAAAACAGCTCTCATCTCCAGAGTGTTGCTGTGAATAATTGTATCCAGGAGGCCCCATTGGCCCTGGGTTCTGAAGGGATTTAGATGAACCCCTCATCCTGAAACTGAAGCATCTGTGGTCATCACTGTGAGGGGGGACAGACAGAGGAACAGGAACCCTGTTTGTAAATTGGAGCGGTCCAACCACCAGAGCAGAAAGTGACAGAGCGGAGAAGTGACCTGTATGAAACACTTCAGCTTGTCCTAATACTGTGCCCATCATGCCCTGAGGAACCACTGAGGGATCTTCATTTGGAGGTGGGTCAGTGAAACAGTTAAGATGGCTGCCACCATCAAGCTGATTAATTTTAGAAGACATCTGGATGACACATTATTTCTGGAGGTTACCAGCAGTGCCTGGGCCACTAGTGCCATGGCACAGCTGGAGGGAAGAATGCCCAACCCAGCCCCATGTCAAGAACATCCCCTATGTATTGGAGCCTCTGGCAGGGGTTAGGACTGACTTCAGCTCGTTAACCAGTACACCCAGCTGGTCCAACAATTGTTGAGTTCAAAACAATGTGTAGACAATGGCTTTACAAGGATGGGCCTTTAACAGCTAATTGTCTTTATAGGGGAAGACATAGAGGCTCTCCCTGCAGAAGGCAGTAGCCACTGCGGAAAATACTTTGGTAAAGACATGCGGTGCAAAAAATAAACCAAACGGCAAGAGAGGAAATTAGTTGTGTGAGACCCATTTTTTTTTTTTTTTTTGGTGGTGTCCTCAGCTGCAGTCACACACACACACAGGCAGAGGCTGTTCATTGCCACTTCCATCTTCAGATCTCATTGCTACTCAACTGACTGCAGTTTGTAAGGGTGGCAGTGAACAATCTCCATATGTGTGCATGACCACAACTGAGGACATCACCAAAAAGGAAGAGGTGGACAACCAACCGAGCACCTCCACATCACCTGATGAAGGTGAGATTAAAAATCATTTTGTAACTCTAGAAACACATCTATTTCATGAACTAACTCTCACGCACAACTTTACTAGCTAGAAAATTAAACTGAACTTGGTCTGGTGTTCCGAGGTTTAAGAGCTACTAATGTCACTTCTGGGGACTAGAGGAATTCCCTCATAAAGAAGCCTGGGAACAAACAGCAGCCCAGTGCGCTAAGAACTTTAACCAATTGTTTATCATAACTGTTACAAGCAAACATGAGGAATTAGCCAAAGAAATTGTTGAAACCAAGAAAGCATTACAGAAGTTTACACCACATTCAAATTTCAGCAAGTTTGATAAAACAACTTATAAGCAAAGCAAAACATGAGGCTGAACTAATTAAAAAGGAAGCTTGCAGATTACAAGGAAGGGATAATCTTTAATTGGAGCAGGAGAAACAGATCTGCAAGTCATAGATGCTCCATCTCCCATAATAGAAAACAGAGACTCCATCAAAAAATGTGCTGCAACGGCTAAACCTGTTATGGTCTCAGGATCAGAAGATAGTAACCCAGAAAAAACAGCCACAACCTCATCAAAGGGAGTTACTTTTTCAGTGAAAAGCAAGGAAAAACAAGTCAAACAGAAGCAACCACTGTAAAAAAGGAAATCCATAAACAAAAGAAAAACAAGAAGAGGAAGACGTAAACAACATACCGTGTCAGAGGAGAACCAGGAGTTACAAATCATAAATCTTACCTGTTGCACATTAACAGCAGCACAAAGGTGATTCGTAAAGGCATTTCCTTAATACCAAGTACCTCATCAGACAAATTCAAGGTCAACATTGATCTGGAGAAACAATTCCAAAAAATAGTTATGGGACTATTTTGCTAAAAATCAGGAACCCACAACAAACATGGAATACACTTTCTTTCTGCTCCAGACTGAGACTGAAATGCATATAACTTCAGAGGCTAGCACAATGTGGGCTGGCGAGGGTCTTAACCTCAACTCTAACTTGTTGGATTTTTCAGAAATACACTTTGAAGAAACAGGATTTAATGCTTCATGGATCATCTAGGATCTTGAAAATTATGCCGTGCTTGAGGCCCTTTACTATGAGGTGCTCAACATGGACACAGGTAATAACTGGAACTTTGTTGTATGATGTCAATAGACAGGATTGTTTGCCCACAAGGAACTCTTCATTTAAAAGTAGATCTGGTGTTTGTCCTTTTGTTTTTAACCCTGTGATTTCAGCTTACAAAAAATTGTACTGAGAGAGGTCAATAAGTTGCTCGATTCATACACTACCCTGAAATATAGAAATCTGTCTAATAAGGAGTTCAAGGCTCTTAAACAACTGCAGAAACTAACATACTAAAATGCCAGCAGAATAGGCCTAATGGTCTCTCGAGTCTGCTCGATTTTCAGCATCTGCAGTGAGGGTAGATTTTGGTGTCCCCCCCCCACTTGGGTTATACTGTCCCCAGTCCCAGATGTTCCACCTGTACTGGGCCTGGTCAGATTTAATCTCCCCCTGTACCTGTCCCATCCTCATTTAAACCTGTCAACAGTCTCCACCTCTACCAGCTCCCTGGCAGTACATTCCATGGCTCCACCACCCTTTCAGTGAAATAACATCTCCTCCTCTCCCCTCTGAGCCTGCCCCCTTCCAGCTTACACCCATGACCTCTCGTTGCCCCACCCTCCTTCCTTTGGAGCACCCTGACTGGGCCTCCTTTATTGATCCCTTTCATGTACTTAAAGACCTCTATCATGTCCCCCCCATTACTCCTCTCCTCCAGGGTGTACATGTTGAGCTCCCTGAGCCTCTCCTCATAGGTCTTCTCCCCCAGGCCCCAGATGATTTTGGTTGCCCTCCTTTGAACCCTCTCTAGGAGTGTAATGTCCCTTTTTAAATGTGGTCTCCAAAACTGCACACAATACTCGAGGTGTGGCCTAACCAAGCAGTTGTACAATGGAAGGATCACTTCTGCCTTTCTGGAGGTAATTCCCCTGGCGATGCACCCCTGCATCCTATTTGCCCTTGCCACTGCCCTCCTACAGTTCTCTGAGTTGTTCATTTTGACATCTACCACTACTCCCATGTCCCTCTCACCCTCTGTGACTTGAATCATGTCTCCTCCCAGGGTATACCCCTGGCCTGGATTTCTTATTCCCAGGTGCAGAACCTTGCACTTCCCCACATTGAATTTTAGTTTCCATTTTCCCGACCACCTTTCCAGAGCCTCCAGGTCCTCCTGCAAGGCCACCCTGCCCTCCTCCTCATCCACCACTGCATCCATCTTTGAGTCATCTGCAAACAGACTCATCTCACTCCTGATCCCCCTCCTGATGTCCGAGACATAGGCATTGAACAGGAGTGGCCCCAGCACTGACCCCTGGGGAACCCCTCTAGTAACCCACCTTGGGGATAAGGCTAACCCTCCAACCACCACCTTCTGAGTATGCTCAGAGAGCCAATTTTGTATTCACCTTAACAACTGTCTCATTACCCCCATTTCCTTCAGTTTAGCCAGCAGGCCACTTTGGGGTACTGAATCAAATGCCTTGCTAAAATCCAGATAGTGGACATCCACTGGCCTACCCTGGTCCAGGGCCCTTGTCACCCAGTCATAGAACTCAACAAGGTTTGTCTGGCAGGATCTTCCCATGACAAAGCCATGCTGCCTATCATCCAAGTACCCAGTTTGCTCCAGTAACCCCCCCCCTAGCCTTTCCTTGACTATACCCTCAATCACCTTGCCGACCACCGATGTCAGGCTAACGGGTCTGTAATTTCCTTCCTCCTCTCTTGATCCCCCCTTGTGGATCGGCACAACATGGGCTACCCTCCAGTCTTGGGGCACCTACCCAGTCCTCAGAGAGATGTTGAAAAGCGCCGCTAGAGGGACTGCCAGGACATTCGCCTGTTCCTTCAGCACACTGGGATGTATCTTATCTGGCCCAGGTGCTTTTTCCATCCGAAGGGACCTGAGGGATTCCTTTACTCTCTCTACCAGGATTTCAGCCTCCATGTCTTTCCTCTTTTCACCCTGCACTGCTGGCCCCCCACCTGTTTGTGGTGACCACTTCCTTTCCCCAGACCCATCAGGACCCCTGGTCTCTACCAGTCCCACCCCTTCTTCCAGTTTTCCCCCGCTCCCCTCACAAGGCATAGCTCCTCCATCCCCCCTGGTAAACACTGAGGCAAAGTACTCATTTAGGACCTCTGTCTGTTCCCCCACCTCCTGTGCCCAACCATCCCCTACCCTTCTTTTGGTGATCTTCCCCTTACTTTCCCCCCCCATGTATCTAAAGAAACCCCTTGTCCCCCTCTGGATCCCACTGACCAAGGACTGCTCTTTTTTTGCCTTAGCTGCTCTCACCACCCTGGTGACTCTCTTGGCTGTCAGCTCATATTCCTCCTGATCCCTTTCACTCCTTGAGCACTTGAAGTGCCTATAGGCTGCCTTCTGTTCCATCACCACCTCCTGTACCTCCCGGGTCCACCAGCAGGGTTTTCTGGCCTTACCGAACTTACGCCTTTCCCTTGTGCAAGATCTGAAAACCTCCTGTATTCCCCTCCTAATGATCTTCCACCTGCTGTCAGCATCCATATCCGGCCTTATCCTGTCCAGATGATCTTTAAGGATCCTTCCCATCTCCCTGAAGTCTGCACCCCTAAAGTTGGTTACTACCATCCTTGTTTGGCTTTTCTCCCCCCCCCCCAGGTCCAGGAAGAACCAAACTGTGGCATGATCACTCGCCGCCAAAGGGTCCTTCAACTCTAGGCCCCTAATCTGATCACTGTCCGCCAGGACCACATCCAGTGTCCGGGCCTCCCTAGTTGGCTCACCCACCTGTTGTGTCAGAAATGCATCCTGGAAGTCATCCAGCAGCCTCTGCTCTTTGGCCACTGGTAATATCATAGTCCCCCAGTCTGTTTCTGGTATGTTGTACCTAATGTAATTTTTAAGGCAGCACACAAGGAAGGAAATATTATGATGGATCATGAGTTCTACAAAGCTAAAGCTTTAGAGCTATCACATGAAAGCTCTCTACAGATCCTCTGCCTGTATTTAAAAAATAATTATTTAATTTACTAGAGAAGGCTAAACAGAGAGGTGAGATTAATGAAAATGAATCTGCATTCCTTTGGCCAAAGATTCCAGTAACTCCAACATTTTACATACTGCCAAAATACATAAGGATCTCAGTAACCCTCCCGGTTGTTGGATCATCTCAGGCATGGGATCTCTAACAGACAACCTATGTAGATTTCTGGACTTTTTCCTGTAAAGGAGCATTGTCTGTTTGGAGTCCCATGTCCGAGATACTATGCACATTCTAGAAAAATTCAGTAACTTCATTTGGAGTCCAAATTACATCTGGTCAGAGACAGATGTCAAATCCCTGTATACTTTGATACAGCATGCACAAGGGATTGCAGCCTGCGGTTATTTTCTCTCAGATGATATGCCAAAAGAGAACATACCCTGCACATTATTGTGGAAGCATTAGAATTTGTTCTAACTCATAATTATTTCATGTTTACTGAGATTTTCATCTCCAATGCTGTGGGACAGCAATGGGGGCACCTATGTCCCCCTTATTTGCCAGTCTCGTTTTTGGAAAAAACAATGTACTGTCCTAAACCCTTTCCATAAACATATTACTTGGCACTGTTACACTGAGGATATTGTCTGTGTCTGGGAAAGAGCCATGGATAGTACACAAAAATTCATTAAGTGGCAAAACAGCTGTGATATTAATTTAAAATTCTCATGCACCATGGATCCTAAATCATGAAGTTTTCATGACATCACTCTCAGTGTAGCCTGCCAAAATAAAGTCATCACTAAAGAGTATTAGAAGCCAACCCCAACCAACAGTCTTTTGCACACAAGTGCTCACCCACGACCCCTTAAGGACTTGATTCCCTATGGGCAGTATTTATGCCTTATGCAAAACTGCTCTGACCAAACAGAGTTTGAATATCAGGCTGAAAAATTAATGGAGAGATTTAAACAAAGGGAATATGCTACTGATATTTTAGATGATGTACTAGAAACAGCTAGGAGAGTAGATCAAACTAACTTACTAAAAACAAAACAAAAGTACAGAATCAGCAAAATCCTGTCTGATTTATGACCGAGTTTAATCAAGTTGCAGGTCAAATTGGCAATATTGTGTGAAAATATTGGCATATTCTCATGGGAAACCCGATATTAGCAGATAGTCTTGGAAATTCACCTAAAATTATCTTTAGCCAGGTACAGAATCTAAAAGACTGGCCAGTCCGCAGCTGGAAAAAAAACACTGGAAAGAACACTTGGTCACCCATACCCCTGCCTGTTATGCACAGTTGTGGCAATTTTAATACTTGTGCCTTTTGCCAACAGGGCACCAGTTTTCAATGGTAGGGCAGCAACAAAAAATTTGACATCAGTTTAGTTCATGTGGCACGCATTTTGTTGTGTACACCCTCTGGTGTAATCGTCAAGAACTCTATATTGGATCAGTCCTCTTTAATGTCATTAAAAGTGACATTGCAGAGGAGCTGGAGGGGAAGGTCTGCCTCTTTGCTGATTACACCAAAACATGCAATAGAGTGGACATTCTGGAGGTGGAAAGGATGAGCGAAGACCTGAGAAAACTCGAGGAGTGGTCAAGAGTATGGCAGCTGGGTTTCTATGTGAAAAAGTACACAATAATGCTTGTAGATCCACTCTCAGTAAAAAAGACGTCCTCCTCCTTGAAGTGCAACCATGAACTGTGGAAACAAGGTTAAGTGATGTTAATGTATTTTAAATGCATTTTGAACTTTTACTCATAACTTTGTCACTTTAAAATATTTTTGTGCCAAATTGTCAACATGGCCAGACTCTTCCCATGGGCCCTGCGTATCTGGATCTGTTCATGCAGGTCCCAAAGAGACCTATGTGAATGAGGATGTGAGTCCACTATCACAAAAAGAAAGGAAATTCATAGCAAACATGTGGGCATTAGGTTTGAAGAATGCAAAGTGGACAATGTTAGAAAATGAAAAACATTAAGATTTGGTGTATCTGGGGGTCTTGGCAAATCAGTGGTGTGGTGTTCCTTGAGGTTGTCAACTCTAATGCCTACCCCCTCCCTTGAGCAAATGATCTTGATCTCTTGCTTCACATAGGGCCCTACATGAAGGAAAGTATGACTGAGTCTGTTGGCCACATGTGATAAGGCATACTTCTTTAACCCCGTAACACCTTACAATGTCTTTTTACTGTGTGTGCTGTATTTATTTTTTTATTTGTGTTTGATTATCAACTAGGCCTCTGTAGGTATTTCAGCTGAGGGGAGGGCTGGTGTGACTTGGAAATTTCACTACTCAGTTCTTGAAGAGAATGGGTGGGGGCAGCTACTGTTTCTGTCCTGTACACTGGGCTGTAACCAGTGGGGTACCACGGGGGCAGTGCTAGGACCGGTACTACTTAACATATTCATAGCTGGCATACCAAACATGATAAGGACCAAGATCAACCTCTATGCAGATGATACTAAGATCTGTGCACTGAAGAGGAGAAGGGAAATCCTAGCCCCTCCCCCCAAAAAAATCAGGGTAATTAGTGAGGTAAACACCAAAATAGAGCAGTCGATAGGGAGAAGGGCAGGGGTCAATGGAGAAAAAGACAAAGGCAATAGGGACAGGGATGGAGCAAAAAGAAATAGAGCCATAAAAAAATGGAGGGTAATGAGTGCCAATGCCCGTAGTCTAGGTAAAAAGCTCCCTGAAATGGTGGCCTTGAAGGAAGAGGGTTGCCTGGATATTGTGGCAGTCACAGAAACATGGTACACAGAGAACCATGACTGGGATGTCAACATACCAGGGCACACAATCTACAGGAGGGACAGGGAGGGAAGAAGAGGAGGAGGAGTAGCTCTTTATGTAAGGGAAGGGATAAAAGCAACAGAACTAAAGGGTAAACAGGGAGGAGAGGAGGCACTGTGGGCCACCCTGGAGACTGGAAACGGCTCCACAATCCACACAGGGGTTGTATACAGACCCCCGTCTCAAGGGGAGGAAATGGACAAGGAAATTATAGAAGGCATCCTTGGGATGGCAGAGAAAAGGAAGATATTGCTGATGGGGGACCTGAATATGCCAGTTGTTGACTGGAGCACCTTTGCTGCAGCCACATCCAAGAGCAGGGTCATTTTCGATGCCCTACAGGGGGCATGCCTCAGACAGCTAGTTTTGGAACCCACTCAGGAGAGAGCAATCTTAGACCTGGTACTCTCAAATGGGGATGGAGAGAGGATCTCTGATCTTAAAGTGGGTTGCCATCTGGGAACAAGCGACCACCAAACAGTGTGATTCATGATAAACTTAGCTGTAGAGTCAAGCCACACGAAAGTGAAGATACTGGACTTCAGGAGGGCTGATTTTGACAAAATGGGAGAGTGCCTCAGAAAAACACTAGCAAACAGGCAAGAAGATGGGGTGGAGTAACAATGGGGAAACATCAAAACCACCATCACAGAGGCAACAAGTCTTTGTGTGAAGCAAATAAATCAAAACGAAAGAAAAAACCACTATGGTTCTCAAAAGAAGTGGCAGGGAAGGTAAGGGAAAAAAGATAACATTCAGGAAGTATTAGGAAACACAGACGGAGCAGGACAGAGAACTGTACCAGTTAAAGCAGAATGACGCAGGTAAGGCAGTCAGAATAGCAAAGGCCCAAACCAAAGAAAAGATAGCCAACTCAGTTAAAAAGGGGGATAAAACCTTTTATAGGTACATTAGGGAGCAAAGAAAGACTAAGGCAGGGATACTGAGGCTGAACAAAGAGGAAGGTGGTTGGGCAGAGAGTGAAGGTGAAAAAGCAGGGATACTGAACGAATACTTCTGCTCAGTATTCACAACGGAAAAGCAGGGGGAAATACCTAATCCGGTCAATAGAAGCACTCTGGATAGGGGGGTTGTAGTCCTTTCACAGAAGAAAGGGTTCTGAAAGAACTCTTAAAACTGAAAGTGGATAAAGCAATGGGGCCTGATGGAATTCACCCCAAAATTTTAAAAGAACTAAGGGAAGAACTAGTAACACCACTGACTACCCTTTTTAATAAATCATGGGAGGATGGGGTGGTACCTGAGGACTGGAGGAGGGCAGATGTGATTCCCCTTCACAAAACTGGGAGCAAGACAGAGGCAGGAAACTACAAACCTGTAAGTTTGACCTCAGTGGTAGGGAAAATGATGGAATCACTTCTGAAGGAAAGAACTGTTGAGTACCTAGAGGCCAGTGGGGCACAGGACCCAAAGCAGCATGGATTCACAGTGGGAAGGTCATGTCAGACGAATCTAATTGATTTCTTTGACTGGGTGACCAAAGCAGTAGACCAGGGAGGGGCTGTGGACATGGTCTACCTAGACTTTTGCAAGGCATTTGACACAGTCCCGCACAAAAGATTAATAAACAAATTAGCCAGCCTGGTAGTGGGTCCTAGGGTGATAGCCTGCGTAAAACACTGGTTGGACAACGGGACACAGTGGGTAATAGTA
Organism: Neoceratodus forsteri; assembly: GCA_016271365.2. Lineage (NCBI taxonomy): Eukaryota > Metazoa > Chordata > Ceratodontiformes > Ceratodontidae > Neoceratodus > Neoceratodus forsteri. Next base: position 26,258,934 of record CM057453.1, read on the forward strand.
AATGGAGTCCACAGTGAAGAAAGGAGGGTTACTAGTGGGGTACCGCAGGGTTCAGTACTGGGGCAGGTCCTTTTTAATGTCTTTATAAGTGACATTGCAGAGAGACTGGAAGGGAAAGTATGTTTCTTTGCAGATGACACAAAGATCTGCAACAGGCTTGATACACAAGGTGGGGTGGAAAGGATGAAAAGGGACTTGGCAAGGTTGGAGGAATGGTCAGCTGTATGGCAGCTTAGATTCAATGCAAAGAAGTGCAAAGTAATGCACCTGGGAAACAAAAACCCAGGGGAAGAGTACACAATGGGGGGTGAGATACTGATAACAACAAAAATGGAAAGGGACCTGGGGTTAGTCATATCAGAAGACCTAAAGGTGGGTCCACAATGTGAGAAGGCAGTAAGGAGGGCTGGGGGGATACTGGGATGCATAGGGAGAGGCATCACCAGTAGAAAACAGGAGGTTGTTGGCCCTCTGTACAGACAGTTGGTAAGACCACATCTGGAGTACTGTGTATAGTTCTGGAGACCCCATCACCGCAAAGACATAGACAGGAGAGGCTGTACAGAGGAGGGCAACCAAAATGATGCAGGGTCTGCATCAGAAGACATATGAAGAAAGACTAAAGGAACTAAAGATGTATAGCCTCGGGGAAAGTAGGGAGTTGGGGGACATGATAGAAACTTTCAAATACCTCCAAGAGGTCAGCAGGTAGCTCTTCAGACAAAGAGATGTGCAAAACAAAGGGCACAATTTGAAGATAGAGGAGACTGCCAGCAGTAATGTGAGGGAAGTATTTCTTCACAGAGAGGGTTATGGATACATGGAACAGCCTTCCTGAGGAGGTCGTAGAGTCAAAAATAGTAGGGGAATTCAAGAATGCATGGGACAGACATAAGCAATTCTAATGGGGGGTAGGAGGAAGTAGGCTGTTGGTTAACTAGGATCTGCAGCTTATCCGTTAGGTAGGGAAATGGGCAGACTAGGTGGGCCAAGTGGTCCTTATCTGCCATCAAATTCATACTAACATACTAATTGCCAGCAGATTAGGCCTTATGGTCTAACGAGTCTGCTCAAACCTCAGATCCCTTATTGGGTGCCGAGGCCCTCCCCCCCTTGTGTTCCAGAAACCTCTAGCATCCATCCCCACCCCCCTGGGCCAGGCCATCATCTGATACATTCGCTTTCTGTGTCTGTCCCACCCTGTCTTGAAGCCCTCCACTGTGGATCTCTGAACCAGCTCATCAGGCAGTGCATTCCAAGGGTCCACCACCCTCTGAGTGAAAAACTTCCACCTCTTTTCCTGCCTCACCCATCCACCTTCCAACTTCAAACCATGTCCTCTGGTGATACCTCCCTGCTTTAGTCTAAAGATCCCCTCCATGTTTACCCTATTTATTCCCTTGAGGTACTTGAAGACCTCAATCATGTCCCTCCTGTCTCTCCTCTCCTCTCCTCTCCTCCAATGAAAACAGGCAGAGATCCTCAAGTCTGTCCTTATACGTCAAATCCCCTAGTCCTCATATCATCTTAGTTGCCCTCCTCTGTACCCTCTCCAGGAGCTGTATGTCCCTCTTCAAGTGTGGTCTCCAGTACTGTACACAGTACTCAAGGTGTGGTCTAACCAGTCCATTGTACAGTGGCAGAATCACTTCCCTGCTCCTAGAGGCGATCCCCCTTACGATGCATCCCAACATTCTCTTTGTCTTGCTAGCCGTTCTCCTGCACTGCTCAGAGTTATTCATACATGCATCCACCATGACCCCTAGGTCTTTTACATAGAAACATAGAAACATAGACTTTGACGGCAGATAAGGACCGCTAGGCCCATCTAGTCTGCCCATTTCCCTACCTACAGGATAGGCCGCAGATCCTAGTTAACCAACAGCCTTTATCTTCCTGCCCCCCACAAGAATTGCCTTATGTCTGTCCCATGCATTCTTGAATTCTCCCACAGTTTTAGACCCCACAACTTCCTCAGGAAGGCTGTTCCATGCATCCACTACCTCTCTGTGAAATAATACTTCCTCACATTGCCCTGAACCGCCCTCCTTCTATCTTTAAATTGTGTCCCTTGTTCTTGCAAGTCTCTTTTCTGAAAGATGCTACCCTTTTGGACTTTGTTGATTCCTTGAGGTACTTGAAAGTTTCTATCATGTCCCCCTCTCCCTTCTTTCCTCAAGGGTATAAATATTAAGCTCCTTTAGTCTCTCCTCACTGACTTCTCTTGCAGACCCTGCACCATTTTAGTTGCCTCCTCTGGACTGCCTCTATCCTGTCTATGTCCTTGCGGAGATGGGGTCTCCAGAACTGGACACAGTATTCCAGATGGGGTCTCACCAACTGTCTGTACAGAGGAAACAACTTCCTGTTTTCTGCTGCTGATGCCTCTCCTATATTTTTCCCCTGTTGATGCCTCCAGCACTTCCCCTCCCAGGGTGTACCTGTGTTTAGGGTTTCCCCGCCCAAGATGTAACACCTTGCACTTGGTGATATTGAAATTTAATTTCCATGTGTGAGCCCAGCTTTCCAGGGTGTCCAGGTCCCCTTGCAGGGCCAACCTCCCCTCTTTCCCCTCAACTACTGCTCTCATCTTGGAGTAATCAGCGAAGAGACTCATTTCACACCCTATACCCTCCCTGATGTCCGATATGTATGCATTAAACAGGATCGGACCCAGGACCGAGCCCTACGGTACCCCACTACCGACCTCTCTAGGGTTCGAGAGCTCCCCACCAACCTCTACTCTCTGGGTGCGTCCAGCTAGCTGGTTTTCAATTCAATGTTGCTATGTTTAATAAATCCACTGGTTTTCAATCAGTTTTTAAAATTAACTAAAACAAAACTTTATAAAACTCCAAAAGTAATAATAAAGTATTTTTAAAACAACTGTGTCAGCTGTCTGTTTCTTTCCTATGTACTGGACCACTTTACTGCTGGGGGAGGGGGAAATAAGGCTGAATCAGTGGAATATAAAAAAAAGGTTTAAAGCTCACAGAAAGGTTTACAGACTCTTCAAGATGTGGGCAAAGAAGGGTCTAAATAACCCTTCTGGGTCTATGGGCTGGTTCTCAGGTCCCATCTGGTCCATCGGTTCTGGTTAAGTTGCTCCTCTATTCTGGAGATTATGGGAGAGCTGCTCATATTTTTGTATATAGCTTATAAAGTTGAGCCAGTCTTCTACTGTAGGTGGGGTTGTTTGTAACCATTTTTTGGTTTTGGTCTTACAGTATAGGCCGCAGCCAGGAGAATGGACCAGAGATAATGGGAGTCTTTCCCTTTTAGGTCTCTAGGGGGTTGGCCTAGCAGGAGGTTTTATGGGCCTGGGAGGTTTACAGGTCAAATACATTTGTAATTTGCTGGGAGATTGAGCTCCAGAAGGTCTGAATTTTGGGATACCGCAGAAATATATGAGCATGGGATGCTTCTGTGGTTCCGCACAATCTCCAGCAGGAGGACGTTGTGCCTGGATTGCATCTGGCTAAGAACGTGGGCACCAGGAAGTATCTGGTACGGACCTTGCATATGTACTCCTGCCATCCTAGGGAGAGTGTTGTGGACCAGGTCAGGTGCTATATTTTAGGCCAGATGGTCTGAAAAAGAGGGAGATCCAGATCCTGCTCCCATTTGCTTTTTAGTGAGTCAGAAACATGGGCCTGCATTGAAAGTAAGAACTTGTAGAGTTTAGAAACTGCATGGTCACTTTCCATGGAGGTCCATATTTGGATGAAGGGGGAGTTATTCTCTGGGCTTAATGGTTTAGAGGTTTGGAGTCTAAATTGGAGGTTTATAAAGTCCCTGATTTGAAGATAATAAAATAAATCATTCGGAGTCCAAGAAAATGTGGTTTGGGCTTCTGAAAAGGAGATGGCTGCGTTTTGTCTTATTAGCTGCCACAGGCGACCTTGAGACCATTGCGTAGTATACCAGGCAGTTACCCTAGCAGGAGGAAAATTAGGGTTTGTTATGAACCATTCATATTTCCAATTATGGGTATGATATCTTCTCTGGGGGTAACTTCTTTTCCAACCTTCAAGAATTGAGGTGGTGCTATCTGGCAAGATCAGTGATTGTTTTTTAAACTGGGAGAAAGAGAACAGGGCTGCTGCTGGAGATAATGGTTGAGATCTTAATAAGTCCATCCACTTCCAACATGCTGTATAATGCAGGTTCCCCAGAGAAAGGCCAGTCTCAGCTGCGAGGAACTCCAATCCTTCTGTAGGTTTGGCAGTGCAACCCCTCCCAGAACTTTAAGTTGCATTAGTAGTTGGGACTTAAGTCTTGGTTTTCTACCTTGCCATAAAAAAATAAACAAGAGCACAATGCCACTGAGTAAGGGACTTGGCGAGAACTACACATGGGACACACTGAAATAAATATAAGAGCCTGCCGGCTCGTCAGCGCAGCGGTTGGATTTCTGCTTGCGACGCCGGCAACCCGGGTTCGGGAACGGACTTGGGTCGTTGGACAGCTGGCCGGGGAGAAGGTTGGAGCGTCCAGACAGTCGCCTCTCCAGGGGAGGGGTGGGGATGCAGTGGCACCTGCTTGTTTCTGGCGGAGGCTGGGAGCATAGCAGGGCTTCAGGCTCTAATTTCCGAGGGAGTGACGGATGTCGGCGTTCGCCTTGATGTCAGGTACGTCACTCTCCAAGGGGAGAAAACCAAGGAAAAAATGGCTCCCTGGCTAGCCAGATGACGGCTCTCCAGCCCCCTCGCTACCGTCATGGCTCCACGGCCTCCCACCTCAGCAACACCTGGAGCCGATGCCGCAGTGCGCTGGACGACCCCCACCAGTGCTTTCCCTCTCTTAGGAGGGGGACCCACCCGGCGAAGGGTAACGGCGGACTACCTCCAGGGGGTTGCGATCTGAAGTAAGGGTAGGTGGTGGAGATGGTGAACAGACGAGATAGGACCTTGGGGGCCTGAAGGAGGTGCTGGCCAGGAGAAGCAGAGGAGCAAAAAAATATATATAAGAGCCTTAGAAGGGCATTCATTTTGATAGCCTGATTTCTAGCATAAAGAAACAGTCAAACCAGTGATGTCAGAGAGGCAAGTATAAAGATGCAGCATAGTGGGCCGGCCAGCTGATGGTGTATCTCTGTGTGTTAGCTCTTAGAGCTTCAGTTATGATCTGGGATTCTGAATGAACAACACAGGTTCTAGTCTGCTATAACTCACTAGTTGGGGTAAGCTTCTTCTACTCTACTTAGAATTTAGATAGCTGTGAGTTAGAGTCTTCTGTGTGTGTCCTCTATTTTTCAATTGTTTATTTTTATCTCTGTGGAAATACTGTATTCCCCATAGCCTTTAGTGTGTAGTATCCTGTAACATATGTAAATATCTTGGAGTATTAAAAGCTATTTTATACAGTCATTCACAAAGGTGCGGTGTGCAAATATATGGAACCCAAGCAAACAGAATATATAAATTTGAACCCTTGGTGGCACAGCTGGTAGTGCAATTAGAATGGTATTCTGGGCAGCCTAGGTTCAAATCCCACCTGAAGCACTTATTTCTTTCTCTCCTCCGTTTGGGTTCCATATATGCGCATACAGCACCCTTGTGAATGAAAATATAAATATCTGTGCATAGAGGTGTGAGAAAAAAAATTCCACTGGCGGAATCTCTGCGAAAGTCATACATACTTTTGCTTCCCCAGAAGTTCGGAAATCATTTCGCCAACTTTTGCGGACATTCCGCCTAAAACTGCAGAATAAATAAAAAAAAATGCGGGTCAATGTAATAAACTGCGGGTAAAGAACTTCCGCTGATTTCCAAATGTGAACTGCGGTACTTTTATGTATTGTGGACAAATCATAGTAAACTGCAGAAAAACTAGCTCCCTTCATTCCCAGTCTTTGTATTATTTTCACCTGTCAGCAATATTTCCGCCATATGCATTTCTGAAATTCACAGTAAATTTTATTTTCCATATGTATATGTATGCATGGTAGTCATGGAACTTTTGTCAGCTTTTGCAGTTGTTTTTTTAAACAGCGGAAAAAATAATCCGTGTTTTTTTGTGTGCCGGAACCCAGCCGCACCAACTGCAGAAAATGCATGAGGGAGGCTTAATGGAGATTAGAGACTGGGAGAGGTAGATAAAGACAGTGATAGACATAGGGAGTATTTAGAGAGCGAGAGAGTTAGTTTTTGGGGCATTTAAGTAGAAAAAATGCTTTTTAAAGTTTGTGTGTGTGTGTGTATATATATATATTAGAGGCAAAAAACTCAGTTTAATGAATTAGTTAGGGTTGTTCCACAGCGACAAAAGTGAGGAAATTCGCTGTTAGGGTTGAAAACCCTAACTCCGAATTCACCCCACACCACACACACACAGACACACACACATTCAAGTATGGGGGAGGACCAAGTCAACACAACCAATGACAGACATCCAGTAGCAGGTGACAGAAATAACAAACAATTGTCTAAATGTACTATGAGACATCCCCACCCACCTGACCAGGTACTGCATGCTCAGTGGAGATCAACAGCAAAACTGAGGCCATGTACACCAAACGTACACATCCCTGATTGCAGCTGCACACAACGTACCACACTTTTGTCGCTGTGGAACAACTCTAACTAATGCATTAAACTGAGTTTTTTGCCTCTAATTTCCCTTCTTTTTGAGAATGATAACAAGAAATAGTGAATGTAATGCAGCAGCGGAGTCGATGCCCTCTGGGCCCAGCGCTCCACCTCCTCATCTTGGTGGCGGAGCCTGGGCCTCCCGCCACATGATGTCTTGTGGCATACTCCAGGGACAGTAACGCAAACAGAAATGCTAACAGTGGCGCATATGGTAACACAAGCATGAATGAGAACAGAAAGGATGACGCACATGGTGGCGTGACGGAAATGGTCTGCCACGTGATGTGTTGTCACATAGTAACATGGTGCCTGCAAACAGAAATGTCAATGGGCATGGTGATGTAAAGTGAAACAGAAAGATAAACAGTACTGTAGGCAGAAAATGGCAAAAATAACAGAAGCATAGCGCAAATGAAAGCATAAAGGATACGCGAGTGGCGCAGACATCAACGGTAAGTGAAATGAAGTACGAAAGCTCCTGAAAGGCAACAGTAACAGTAATGCAAGCGCACAGGCTGGTTTTCCCAAAACCTGCATTGAGAAAGACAGTGAGTACAAATAATGTATGCAAAATAATGAGTATCGGCGCAGAAACTGAGATCTTGGAATACTAAATACATTATATCTCAGGAACGTCTGACGTGAAAAAATTTAAAGATCATATTATTTACAACTGTCCGAGCTAATTTGGATCTTAGCCCTGATTAGGGAGACTAAGAGGTTTTCAACCAAGTCCTGTCTCGTGCCGCTTCCGAGATACGGGCCCTGAAAGGCGCGCACGCCGTAATGTTATCCTATGGGAAAAAAAGAAAAGTTCAGAGCGCCATAACTTTGCCTCCCTGTAATGTTTTTTCACCAAACCACTGAAAGGCACATCTGTGGGCTGTTGGCTGTCTTCCCTTCAAATTTCAGGAAAAAAGACCAAACCGTTATTTTGCAGCAGGGATCCAAAGGATTTCTGTTATGCGTTGGGCGCCGTAATGTTATCCTATGGGAAAAAATGTCAACTTTGGAGTGCCGTAACTTTGCCGCCGTGTGATATCTTTTCACCAAACTACTGAAAGGCACATCTGTGGGCAGTTGGCTGTCTTCCCTCCAAATTTCAGGAAAAAAGACCAAACCGTTATTTTGCAGCAGGGTGCCAAAGGATTTCTATAATGCGTCGGGCACTGTAATGTTATCCTATGGGAAAAACCGTCAACTTTGGAGTGCCGTAACTTTGCCACCGTGTAATATTTTTTCAATACAACACTGAAAGGCACATCTGTGAGATGTCGGCTCCGTTCCCTCCAAATTTCAGCTCAAAACTCCCAAGGTTCTTTGGCAGCGCAGTGCCAAAGAAGTGCCATCATTTTCCACAGACTAGAAAACTACTGTCGCATTTATGCAAGCTTAAAAATATGAAGACTTTGGAGCAACAAAGTAATTTAAGTGAAGTATTCTTCAGAAATTTGAAAAACATATTTCTGGGGTGTTTTACTACAACATAAAGACATGGCAAGCATCCTCAGGGCCCGACTAGGTGAATACAAAAAGAATTAGGTTGCTAGAGGGTCCCAAATTTAAATGCCAACCATTTTTCTGATCACCAACTGAAAACAAAATGGCCGATTTGCAAAAGTAACAGGCCCATTTGCAAAAGTAAAAATGCATTTGCGTAAGTGTTGAACTTTTTGTTAACTTTTCCCATTGACTTATAATGGGAAACTGTTTTTTGAATAACTTTTGAACCGTTTAATATTTTTTCACGAAATCTTTGAAAGGCACATCGGGGACCCTGGCTGCACGTTCCCTGAAGATTTTGGGCCAGTCACACAAACCGTACAACCTGTAGGCGCGACCACAGAATTCCAGAAAAGCATAAATGCGCGCACAGATCACACTTAATAACTCCGCAACCGTATATCCGATCAGTACAAAACTTGGCAGATCCCAAGGCCTGTAGGTCTTGATCAAACATTCCAAATTTCAGATAAATCCATCAAACAGTTGCAAAGTTATTAAGGTGCAAAATTTGGGGTTTAACATGGAAATGGCTCCTCAACCCTAACTATGGTAGCACTACCGCTACCATAATATAAATATTATATATATATATATATATATATATACTGTATAGTTTTCTGTTTGATAATTTTTTTTTCTGTAATCTTATTTTTTTTTTGTGTGTGGAATTATTTTTGTAGTTGCGCAACATCACCACCCCCCCCATATATATAATGCTTGCACAAGCAGATGCACCATTGTCATCTGAGCCACAGCTCCAAGAAGAGGGCGAGGCTGTGCAGTAGCATGGTGTGTGCAGGATGTAGCAGACTCTGGGCAGCATCATGGGCAGCAAGTGTCACCAGCCCTGCATGAGCAGCAGCTGCCAGACACAGCCAGTACCAGCACCACCAAGAAGAAGAGAACTGCTTCATCACCTCCATTTTCCAGCAAGGGAGTGGCATTGCTTGTTAAAGCTGTGACAGAACATGCCACTGACCTATCTGGGCCTGAAAAACTAGACCTTAAAAAGAGGAAAGAGGTGTGGGCCAATATTAAGGTCACTGTGGATAGTGAGTGGGGTGGAGTTGTGAAACGTTCCATTAAACAACTGAAGCACAAGAGGGATGATTTACAGCGCCATGATCAGGATGTCCTGGAGGAGCTTGGATCTGTTGTGACATGCGTTCCTTCATGGTTGAGGAAGAGGAAGAGTGTATCGAAGGACAGCAGCACTAGTAAGTATTAAGATATTTCTAATCCTTATATTGTGTGTATGTAAGAAGTAAGGCATACCCAGGTGTTCTGTTAATGGTCTGTTAATTACCCTCTAGGGGTGTAATGTGTCACAAGGCATAACCCCTGATCATGCCTTATTGATAGTGAATTAAAAAACGTTTTATAAAAATTCTTTAAGCAATAATGCATGACATAGCTTGTGTTGTTTAAGCAATAAACCACAAGGGGGTGTGGGTTATCGAGGGATTTACTACGGCTGGAGTGGTTTGCCCATGAGGCACAGCTGAGTGGGTAAATCCACGGCAGCCGTGGTAAAACCCCTGATAACCCACATCCCCCGAGTGGCTTATTGCAATTATACCAAGTACTGTTTTTTTTTTATTATTTATAAAAACAGTACTTGCTATAAAGCTTAAATAAGCGACTCAGTTGTAGAGCAGTCAGTGTTTTTGTTTACTTTCCCCTGATGCATGGAGCTGCTGTTTTACAGTCTCCACTTAGCGGGGGAAACAAGATAGCGGATGGAGTTCTGTGATTTTTGCCGTCGTAATGCTTTTTTTTGAACATGCGGCTGGCTGGCACCTTTTAGATAATCAATGCAGGTAAGGTGCCAGCCTGCCTATCTGATTGGTCGGTGTCCAAGGTACATGGTATAATATGGGATTTACACATGCCTTGTGTTTTGTATCACAAGGAGCAGCAGTGTGACTTTAACCACACAAGAAGTGTGCAAATCCCACTACTACACATACCCTGAAGTGCATTATTGCAATTATAAAAGTAATCTATTAAAAATTAAAATTACAATAAGGTTCAAGGAAAGTAAACATTTGATTACAGAGACCTTTACCAGTTGTCTGTTGCAGGATTTACACATGGCCATGTGACATGTTTTGACCAATTTGAGTTTACAGGATTTTCAAGACCCATTCAGGGAATCCCCCTCTCCCCCCACAACAGGCACTGTCAGTGACATGAAGTCACGCTCACACTCAAAGTGACCCATTAGAAAGTACCGTGACAACTTCCTGATATTAACTGTACACATTTTTGAACACTGAGACACTGCACGGTGCCAGTCAGGGAATGCTCCCCACAATAGGCACTGTGACATGAAGTCATGCTCACACTCAAAGGGCCTTATTATGCCTTGGCCATGCGATAAAACATGTTCCATGTGCACCCTGTCCTGTCTTATTGCTTACTTGCTGTTGTCCACAGTAAGACACCTAACAATGCAGTCATACTCATAACCATTGAATGTAATGCTGATTATAGCATTTCGTGTTTGAAATGTCATTTCTGCTTCTGACTGGTGAACCTTAAATCTGTTGTTTATTTTCAAAAGATGAATGGCAATCTGAAGATACACCTGGGACATCAAGTGGAAGTGGCACCACTAGGCCTGGCAATAGTGATGCAGCTGACGTTGAGGATGATGACAGAGGTGTTGTTCCCAATGTTCCTGGTTCCGGAAGGTCATTTTGATGATTGTGAATTCTGAATGACCCTTTCAGTACAGTTAAATGCCATTTATGGAGTACATCATTTGCTTGTTATGCAAGGTGCATTTCTGCAGAATCACAGAAATGCTGTGTCAATGGAGAATGTCATGCTCTGGTGCACAGGCAGATGGATCACTATCATAATGCTGGATATTATGCAATTGTATAAAACACTGGTTATGCCTACTGCCTCATCCCAAGTACTATCTGCAATTGTGGTGGCAACTACTGCACAAGCATGTTAGCGTTCCAGAAAAGGGCTACCAAGATGTCACAGTGTTTTCATCCAAAAACATATGAGGACGGACTAAAGTACCTGTCACTATGTAACCACTGCATGAAATGACACAACGGTGGTTGTGGGAAAATGAGAGAAACTTTACTGTACCTCAACGGCATGAAGAAGGTGCAAGGGTGATACCTCTTCCAATTTATAATAATGAAGAAAATGAAGGGACCTGATAAGAATTGGGTGGGGGAAGAGTAAGATTAAAAGTGTGAAAGTTTTTATTCACAGAAAGGGAAGTGACACATGGAATGGTCTGCAACAAGAGGTGGTAGGATGCTATCAAGCAGAGTGGGTAGTTGTAAACATGCCTGGTACAGTCACAAAGTAAAACTGATGTTGTAATGAGTGATGAACAACCACTGACCTGTGATCGTGTTGTAGGCCACATGCAGGTGTAGGACTTATGTGCAGAATGGACTGGGTGGTCCAACCTTATCAACTGGGCATACAATTCCTATGTTGCAGTGTATGTATGTTGCTCTACAAAATGTCACCAGTCCATCAAACTTCTTGACACTGACTATGTGACCACTCCACTCTCTTGCATAGTGTGTGACTAAGTCATTTAATTTCCTTTTGCCCTGTGTATTTCTTGTCGTGATTCTGTTTATCTATGGTAAAGGTTTTAAAAAGTTTAGTGCTCATGTGTGACTGTAGTTGAGCGTTCAGGCATCCATAAATAATCAATAAGGTACAACCAGGGGCTATGTTAATGTTCCAGTTAATCACCACCGGTTGGGGAATGTGGCACGAGGTGCTGAAAAGTGTCGTATTGCCAACAACAGGTGGTGATTAACCTGAATAGTAAAATAACCTCTGTGACTACCTTATTGCTATTATTATAATTGGGTTCAGTTTCTCTTGCCATTTTTTAATGACACAGTATTTATTTTAGTTATTCTGAACCCATTACATACAATAGTCCTGACGCCAACTACCTCATATTAACTGTACACATTTTATGGGACGCTGCACGGTGCCAGTCAGGGAATGCTCCTCCCCCCACAACAGGCACTGTGACATGAAGTCATGCTCACACTCAAAGTGACCCACTAGAAAATACCGTGCCAGCTCCCTGATATCAGCTGTACACATTTTTGAGCACTGGAACACTGCATGGTGCCAGTCAAGGAATGCCCCCCCCCCAAACAGGCACTGTGACATGAAGTCACGCTCGCACTCAAAGTGAACCACTAGAAAGTACTGTGCCAACTCCCTGATAACAACTGTACACATTTTTGAACAGGCTGAAGTATTTACCTAGGCAGTTTGGTGATGAACACATCCGTAAGCCACTAGACTTGGAAAGTAATGTACTGTAGAATACAAACAGCAATCAAGGCAGCTGCAGCGCCAGCGGTACTCATAAAACATTACAGTAGTGAGTCAGATCTGAAACAGATGGAAGCACAGTGACAGTAGCAGAAATAAGACAAGCATGGACTGCCATTATTTACTTCTTGAACAACAACTGTAAGTATCATAAACAACCAGGGACCTTATTTCTCTTTAGCTAATACACAGTCTGTCTCAGTACAACTTGCAGCTACTACAGAAACAGCAGTCCACTACCACTGTACTTCCTTCAAATCCCACACCACAAACTTAACTCAAAAGTGTAACACACCGGGCCTCAAAGATGTTCATTATAAACACTAAATAGAAAACATAAACCATTTGCAATGTTTATTTAAAAAATGAAAATAAAGAGTACGTTATTACATGGGCAGTTGGAATGGACACACCATAAAGTCACATCGCTTTGTTAGTAAGAAACTATCAATGCTTTAGCAGTAGCAAGTTAGCATCAGCAACGGTCATAAAACGCGGCAATGTCCCAGTGTTCTAACATAGTTATTTATTTAATTTATTTATTTGAGCATCAGTTTACAACCTTTGAGCCAGAGGCTCATTTCCAAAGGTACCTCGTCACATTGAGGACAAATACATTACATTACAGGCTCGTTGTTACATCACATTGAGGACAAATACATTATATTACAGGCTCATTGTTACATCACAAAGTTTCAAGTTGTAATAAAATGACAACCAATTAAATTGACAGCCATATATATTTACAAATATTTGTAGAGTGAAGGAACCATTCTAGTTACAGTGGTGCTGCTCATGCGAGCATTGTCAGTATGTGGTGGACTAAGTCACGACTAGTGACAGGTGCAATCACGTGCATTAAATAGCTGGTTCCACAGTGCGGTTTTGAAGGTGGAGATAGTAGTGGTGTCAGAGATGGCTGGTGGGAGCGCATTAAACCAGGCTGGGGCTCTATAACAGAAAGATCTCTGTCCATGGCTTGTTCTGGTTCTAGCGATCAGAAGGGTGATTTTGCAGGAGGTTCGGGTATTAATCAAGGGTTTGGCTTGGTTAATGGAGGCTGTCAGCCCGGGAGGGGATAGCCCAAGAAGGTTTTTTTTCGTAATGAGGCTGGTTTGGTATTGAAGTCACTCATCCAGATTTAGTAGCCTTGCCAAGTCATATAGCTGACATGTGTGAGTGAGCCTGGGGGCCCCTGTAATAAGCCTACACGCCTTATTCAGGACAACGCAGATTTTGTTGAGGGCGGTCGAGTCAGCCGCACCGTAAACAGGTGAGGTCAGAGTCCACCAGGGACAGCATCGAGGATAATAACTGCTAGTCGGAGGGCAATGGGGGAGATAGTTTTATGGCGGTAGAGGATACCTAGTCAAGACATTAGTAGCAGAGGCAAGTGCCTCAATATGGTGTGTGGAAGGAGAGGGCAATGTCAAAGCTGATCCCAAGGTACTTGTACGAGCGGACTAGTTCAAGGGGTTGCTTGGAGCTGGGGAGGATGTGTAGTGGGAAGTTACTGGCTTTGTTTTGAAGATGGGCAAAGAGCATTGATTTGGTTTTTTTTGAGATTGATGACAAGTCGGTGCTCTTTGAACCAGGTTTCTGCATCATTGAAGGCGAGTTGTAGGGAGTCCTGGAGGGTGTTGGGGTTGCGGTGGGTGGCAAAGAGGACGGCATCATCTGCATATAACAGAATTCTACCGGTGCAAGCAGTGTTTAGGTAGATTGAGAAGAGTAGCGGTCCCAGGATGGAGCCCTGGGGGACACCTGAGCGGATGGGACAGGTTGTAGAAAGTGTCCTGTTGATTTTGACACGTTGGAGGTGGTCAGATAGGTAGCTTGTGCACCAAGAGATCGGCCCAGTAGATAGGCCAGTATGGGAGAGGGCTTCCAGTAGGAGGGGGTTGGAGACAGTGTCGAAAGCCTTTGAGAGATCTACAAACACTGCACCAGCTAGGGCGCCGGCATCCAGGGAGGAGTGTATGAAATTTGAAAACTCAATTAGAGCCATTCTGGTACTGTGCCCTGCCCAGAAGCCGTGCTGTTCTGGACAGAGGATGTTGTACTTGGTTAGGTACTCAGTGATTTGAGAGGCCAACAGCTTTTCAAGGGCTTTGGAGAGGGGTGGAAGGATGGAGATAGGTCTGTAGTTCCCTGCATTAGACCTGTCACCGCCTTTGTGGATGGGCGTAACTATGGCCGTTTTCCATGCAGTTGGGAATTGCCCCAAGCAGAGGGATTTCTTGAGTAGGGTGGTGAGCGGAGCAAGTACCTGGTCCAGCACCTGACGGAGAATGCTGGGGTCCAGGGAGTCGCTGCCGGGACTATTGCTCTTTAAAGCTTTGAGCAGGTGCGGTCTGGCTTCCTGGTTGGTTACCCTGTGTAGATGGAAACAAGGGCATTGGATGACAGGGGCCGGCTGGGAGGGGCGAGGGTCAAAGAAATTACTAGGGAGGACCGAGCTAAGGTCCATGAAGGTAGTGTTTAGGAATTTGGCTATGCAGGCCGGGTCAGTCGAGGTAGTCCCGTACATGGTGATCTGGGCTGGGGGGGGTGTGGGCACTCCCATTCAATTGTTTAACGTTGTCCCAGAAGGTTTGCGCACACCCCCAGGAGGATGTGAGCGTGGCCTGGTAATGGTCGGCCTTTGCTTTACGGATAGCCCAGATGCACTTGTTCCGTGCTGCATTATAAGCCTGTCTGTCAGCTACCCTGCCTGTTTCAGTGGCAAGGTGCCATAAGTTAACCCTGTGCTTGAGCAGTTGACGTAGGGCAGGGGTAACCCAGGGCGCACTGAGCTTTTTGGTATGTGTTCTGGTAAGGGGTGCGTAGAGGTCACAGGCTTTGTTGAAAGTCTGGGAAAAGAAGGTGAGAGCTGTGTCTATGTCAAGAGCATGCTGTATGGGTGACCAGTTAATCCGGGAAAGAAGTCGTTTGAGACTTTTTAGCCCATCAGGTCTGAGGCGCCTGCGGAGTGTGGGTTGGGCTTTAAGTAGGGGGGTGGGGGTCGACCAGCGGAATAGGATCAGGGAGTGATCACTGAGTCTGGGAGGACCTGGATATCTTGGATTTTTTGGGGGCGGTTTGTGATGGTTACATCTAGAAGGGTACTGGTACGTCTCTTGGAGTTTACTCTTGTGGGTTGGGAAATGAGTTGCATCAGATCCATAGCCACAAAGGTATCTCGGGTGGTGGAAGAGGAGGCACTGAGCCAGTTCACATTTAGGTCCCCCACAAGGATGTGATCAACCTTGTGTTGGAGGGTAGTGAGATAATCGGTTAAGGATAACATCACCGGAGTTTGGTGCTTTGGTGGAATGTATGCCGTAGTGAGATATAGGGGGTCCCTGGTGGGGTCAGGTGTAAGTTTAAGTGTGAGGGCCTGAGCCCCGTTTACAAGAACCGGGGCAGGGAATGCTAGCCCAGTAAGTGAGTCCCTGGTATAGATAGCACAGCCTCCCCCACGTTTGCCAACACGATCCTCTCGGTATAGAGTGTATCCAGGTAGTGAGACAAAGTGGTCGGGAGTGGATTTTGAAAGCCAGGTTTCTACCAGAGCTATGACATCTGGTTTATGCAGCATGACCCAGCATTGGAGGGAATCAAATTTTTTGAGTATGCTGCATTTATTCCTGGAGGCTATACGGAGACCGGCGGTCCCAGTTGTGGGGCTGGTCTGGGTGGGGCCTGGGTTGGGATGTATATTGCCTGTGAGGAGTAGTAGGAGAATCATGGCTCTAGCTAGGGGGCAGAGTTTAGCGATCTTTTGGTGGGTATTCGGGGGTTGGGGGCCATCAGAGAGGAGGGGATGGGTAGGGTCAGCACGGTCGGGAGGTCAGGGGTGATTAGTCGCCAGTGGGCGCCAGGGTAAGCGGAGGGGAGGTAACCTGGGGATGGGTGCTGTGGGTAGGGGCACATGGTCGTTGTAGGGTGGGATATTATTATATCCAGGGGAATTGATGCTAGGGCTGGCGTACTGGATGGGCTGCCTGGTAGCTGGGTTATAGGTACCAGGGTAAGTAAAAGGGGGAGGCATAGTAGGAGAGGGTGGGCTGACATGGTGCTTGCCGTAGCAGCAGGGCAGAAAGGTAGAAGTATTTTGGGTGCTGTTCAGCAAGCGTAGATACCACTTTGGCTTAGTGGTAGTGTCCGGGACTCTGGTACAGATGGTACCAGGTTCAAGTCTCAGCCAGGGCAGCTGGAGAAGGGACCATGGTGGGAGCTGAGCTCTGTGTTCTGGGGCTTGAGACACACTGCATTGGGGCCAGAAACAGGGTGAGAAATAGCGACTCCTAGTGGTCACAGGGTGCAGGCTAGGAGGTTAGGCTGGGGGTCAGGATGTATGATGAACTATGGGGGTGGGGGCTGGGGGAGATGTAGACAGGGATTAGAAGTAGGTAGAGGAGGGTCAATGTGGCCAGAGATTTGAGGTAAGCAGAAGTAGTGGAGGAGCGAAGTGGCACAGGCTGATAGAAGGACCCAGGAGGTTTGGGGGTAGAGGTTTGTATGACTGTACCTGAGGTAGGGTCTGAGGGTCCCTCTAGTGGCTGGCAGGTATAACCTGCAAATGGGAAAGTGGGGACTTAGTAATTCAGCAGCCAGGAAGTGATGTCATCAAAGGGGGTCAATAAAGGAAGGGACACCCCTGGGTGGGGGGGTGGCTGGAGCGGGTGGGGCAGCCTCCTGGTTGTTATCAGGGAGGTGTGACGTTAGTGCTTAGGGGTTCAGTTGTGTGTGCTGTGGGTGTGCACTCTGCAATGTCTACAGTACCTGTTACTTTGTGGGTGTGGATGGAGCATTCCCTGGCTTAGACCATGCACGATCCCACATAGTGATCAAAAAAATATATACAGTATCTGTGTAGTACAATTGCTGTATAACAGCCACTCACAGCATTGCCATATTCATAAGTGTGTGGCTATTATAATGAACCCTAATTTCCTTCCCAATCCTTTTTTTCTGTACTGCAACACTTGAATCCATCAACGCATTAGGGTCACAACCTGAAGGTGAGGTGGAGCCACCGAAGGAGGCAACTCAAAGTATATGGCACAAAAACGTGAAAATCTGGAAGGCGCTAGAACGTCTTGCAGTGCAGGAGGAATCACAGCAACCCAATCCTGCCGAGACCGGGGGAAGCGCCAGCATGCCAGGGGCAGGTACAAATGCTGATAGTGCCAATCAGCAAGCTCCTCCACTGGATACAAGTCATCCGGAGTGGGGTGGAAATAAGAGGAGGGACAAGAAAATAATAAAGTTGACATAAAAGGTCAATTCTCTGGAGACCCACATTGTTGAGGTCAAGGGGAATCAACAAAAAATTATGGAACTGCTAAGGAGGATGGTTGCAGTGCTTGGAGTTCACGGACAAACTCCGAAAGCAGCAGTCTACAGCAAAAAATTTTAAATGTTTGGTGAGGTGACAGTACTGCTGTGACATTGACGTCCTGTAAATAGTTTAAAAATTGTAGTGTTGTTAAATTGGTGTTGTTGTTTGCTGTTCTCATTATTTGTTCTCATTTCTTAACCAGGACTATAGTTACTGTTGTATTCTTTTGTAATTGATGGTTAGTATGATTATATAAGTAACTGAGTGATTGTTGTGGGTTTTTCTAAACTTGTATCTTGTTCTGGTCTCCTTTTCCGAAAAATATAAATATATGTTTTCATACCACTGGTCATCCTTGTCTTTGGCTGGGGTACTGGTTGGTTATTGACACAATTTATGCCAAGGTTCAGATAAGCTGACATTAATTAGTGGCACACTTGTTGAAGTGCCCCCACACAGTCATTTCCTGTTTAAATACCCCCACCCAAACGACCACTCATTTCCCATAAAACACACTCTACATATTGGGGAGTAAAAGTAGGAATTGTTTGACTGACTGACACTGAGTGGAAAAGATCAAAGGTAATAAATAGAAAGGTATACCCCAAAATATCTTACCAGGTCAGTTGTGATCGACACATCATGACAAAATAGTCAAAAGCAGCATCAGATGGGATCCTGGCAGCAGCATCAGTGTGTGGATGGCCTGGAAAGGAAATAGGTCATTGTGAGATACTTATAGAAACAAATGACGTTTGGCTAGCAGACACAGTGAAATGCTATATCAGGCTTTCAGAACAGTTTCTTATATTCTATACTATCTTTGACTGTCAACAGTGACTGCCCACTCCAATGACTATCCTAACTAATCCTACAACATCCACCTTGTGTGTGCCTCCCCCCACTCCCCATACAAGCACACACTACCTACCCATTAAACACACTCTACAGCTTGAGGAGTAAAAGTAGGAATATCAGTACAATACTTACCTGTTTGACTGGCTGACATTTAGAGAAGATGATCAAGGCAAGGGTATTAATTAGAAAGAATTCCCTATATATCTTACCTGGGGTTCGTCAGACTCATGATCCAGGTATCGACCAAAGTGACAGCAGCAGCAGTGGCAGCATGTGACAGTCCGGGAAGAAGAATAAGTCAGAGTGAGATAGGTACCATCCAGAAACAACAGCAATTTTGCTTCTCAAGAGACAGCACTGTCATCATAAGGCTTTATGCACGTTGCTAGAAATGTAGGACTGGTTAACGGCAGTTAAAATGGTATGTAAGTTCTAGTAACATGTCTCTACAAACAGACTGTTACGGACTACAATGCATACCAAAACAAAGTACCCTAGTAGCATCGCCACAATTGGGACCTGCACCCTCCTAGACGTCATTATCTCCAACCGCCCCCAAAAGATTCAGGATATTCAAGTCCTCCCGAACTCCTTAAGCGACCACTCCCCACTCCTATTTCTCTGGTCTGCCCCCAACCCCAAGCTTGTAGCTCAAGCCATCCGCTGCAGGTGTCTCCGCCCAGGCGGACAGAAAAAACTCAAACAGTTCCTCGCTGACACTGATTGGTCTCCCATCCGCCATGCAACCAACACTGACACTGCCCTCGACCTCTTCTCACAAGCCTTTAACATGGCCTGTGATCTGTTTTCTCCCTTCACCATGGTCCAGTCCAAAAGGCAAAATGCACCTTGGGTCACCCCTGCCCTACTCCAACTGCCCAGGAACAGGGATAACCTCTGGCATATAGCCACCGAGAGTGGCTGGATGGCTGACAGACAAGCATATAACACCGTACGTAATAGGTGCACGTGGGCCATCCGAAAAGCCAAGGCAGACCACTACCAGGCCACCCTCACCTCCTCATGGGGGTGTGCCCAGAACTTCTGAGACAATATAAAAGAAATAAATGGGAAATCATGCTCCCCCCAGCCCAACTTACGGTCAATGGCTCCACCTTTACTGACCCCACTGACATTGCCAACTGCCTTAACTCCTCCTTTACAGATCTTAGTCCTGTCCTCCTGGGTAACTTTTTTGACCCAACCCACCACCCTCAGACCCACAACGCCCCCAGTTCTACCTACACAAAATATCCATCTGGGAAGCCAGACTACTCCTGCCTAAAGCGCTAAACAACAACAGTCCTAGCAGCGACTCCCTGGATCCAAAAATACTCTGGCTGGTCCTGGATGATGTCCTGGTCCCACTCACTGACCTTCTTAACCGGTCCCTCTGCCTGGGGCAATTTCCCACAGCATGGAAAACAGCCATAGTCACACCTATTCACAAAGGAGGTGACAGGTCCACCCCCAGCAACTGTCATCCAATCTCCATCCTCCCCCCCTTCCAAAGCCTTAGAAAAAGTGGTGGCCACTCAACTCACCGAATATCTAGCAAAATACGACATTCTTTGCCCGGAACAGCATGGCTTCCGTGCTGGTCACAGCACAAGTACAGCATTAATGGAGTTCTCCAACTTCCTGCACTCCTCTCTGGACTCCCTAGCTGGAGCAGTGTTCATTGACCTCTCTAAGGGCTTTGACACGGTCTTCCACCCCCTCCTACTAAATGTCCTTGACTATACAGGGCTCTCTGCTGGCCCCCTTGCCTGGTGTGCGAGTTGCCTATCAGCCCTCTCCCAGCATGTCAAAAATAATGGGATACTTTCAGAAACCCATCCCATCCACTCAGGGGTTCCCCAGGGCTCTATCTTGGGACCACTACTCTTTAGCCTCTACCTCGATACCTTGCCCAGTGCCTGTTCTGGCAATATTCTCCTGTACACCGATAATGCTGTTATTTATGCTGCCAACAGAAATCCAACCTCCTTCCAAGACTCCCTCCAACGCTTCTTCAATGATGCTGAAAACTGATTTAAGGAGAGCAGACTAGTCATTAACCTCAAAAAACGAAGGCAATGCTCTTTGCCCACCACCAGAACAAAGCCAGCAACAACCCCCTCCAAATCCTCCACAGCACTCATCAACCACTTGAACAAGTTTACAAGTACAAATACCTTGGGATCACTTTTGACTCGGCCCACACCTTTCATACCCACATTACAGCCACCGCTAACACTCATCTTGGCATACTCTACCGTCACAAGGACTGCCTCCCACCTGATGCCCTCAGACTTGCCATAACGTCCTCAGTAATGTCCCTTGTCGATCACGGCCTTCCAGTCTATGGTGCTGCTGACTCCACAGCCCTCAACAAAATTTGACTCACCCTAAACAAGGCTTGCAGACTAGTGACCAGTGCCCCTAGACTCACCCACACATGTCAGCTCTATGACATGGCCAAACTCCTTAGCCTCGATGAATGCCTCCAATACCAAACTTGCCTATTAACTAAGAAGATTCTACTTGGGTTCTCGCCCCCTTGCGTCTCTGCCTCCATCCAACTCAAACCTTCCAGAGTCACTACCCGAACCACTGACAAGGTCACATTACTGGTACCCAGAACTAGAAGAAGAAGGAGAAGAATAAGCATTCATATAGCGCTTTTCATACACAGTATCCCAAAGCGCTTTACAAGCAATGCTAGACTGGTAGTGAAGTGACTGAATGTGTGGTGGCGGCCATATCGCACATCATCACCCACACACAGCCTGGATAATTGCATGAACCAGTTTTATGGGAAGGGGAATGTTGGCCAGGACACCGGGAATGTTCCCTACTCTTTGCGAAGAGTGCCCTGGGTTCTTTTACTTCCACCTGGACACCCACCAGGACAGCACCAGGATGGGCAGAAGGGACCTCAGTTTAATGTCTCATCCGAAGGACAGCACACCCCAGCAGTACAGCACCCCCCAATACTGCAGTCGGATGCCAGCGATTTTTAGGTGCAAGTCCAATCCCGGTGTGGGATGAGAACCCACGACCTTCTGGTCCAGAGGCAGATGTGCTACCAACTGAGCCACGCTGAAACCTAAGGACCACCCAGGCACAGAGGTCGTTCAGCTACAGAGCCTCGTCCTGGTTCAACTCGCGCCCTGCAGCCATTTCCAACACCACCAAAATTGCCCCCTTTAAAACTGCCCTACAGAACCAACTGTTCAACACCCGCTGCTGCACCTGTTGCTGAGAGATACTCCGCTGCTCTCTATCACTATTGACATAGCCCTCTGGGCCGAACTACCCCTCACCCCCCCCCTCTCCCATGGGCTCTGTCTCCTCTGCCAGTATGTGCTGGTACCAACCTGTCATGTCTGAAATGTCTTTTAATTACTCATTATGTTCAAGCAACTATGTAAAACTATGTTACTGTATGACTGTAATCTGTACATATGTTGACTCTGTATGTCCTTTCTGTGACGAGGTACCTTTGTAAACGAGCCTCTGGCTCAAAGGTTGAAAATCCAATTTATACAATAAATAAAAAATAAAAATAAATAAAATGCTCGGGCATATGGCAGCTCAGGTTTAATGCTAAGAAATGCAAGGTGATGCACATGAGGCGAAGAACCCGAGAACAGAGTGCTACATAGGAAAGTACATAGGAAAGGTTCAGGCCACAACATCGAAGGAAGAAAAGGATCTCTAGTGTAGACAGGGTCAGTGGGTGCCTTCAAAAGGACATGGGATAAGCACAAAGGCATGTCATGTGGAAGTGCCAGGGAAAGAACAATCAGGGTGGGAGAGGGGCCGGTGCCGGGATCAAAGGTGTAAACTTGGGGCAGAACTCAAATCACTAGCAGCTCCAGCAGACATGACAGACCGACAGGTGTCCTTCTGCTGTCTATTTTCTCATGTTCTTATAACAATTTAGGAATGTATTGCGACGTTGTTTTCAAGAGGAATAGATACAAATTAACATCACTAGTATGCAGCTAAGGATTACAACTTCTAACACTTTTCAAAGCATTGTTCCAGATAATTATATTTGTTTAGTGGTTTGCTTGAGATGTAACATGCACATTAACGTTGTAAAACTTGGAAAGGTGCTGAAGGTGCCACAGTTTACTAAACATTATCAGTACTTATAAAGAAACAGTAACAGTCGGACAAGCCAACATGTGTCCGTTATATTTTCTTTGGTGGGGGAGGTAGAAGGCCCGGAATATCGGCCAACTTGGAAATTAACAGGTGGCTGAGTGTTTCACACAGCAAGTGACGTACAACACATTATGATGTGCATCATAAGCAGTAAATAATGGACTAGCCAACATGTGTCAGATAAATTTTTTTGGTATTTATATTTTCTTTGGGGGGGTGGGATTAGAGGGTCCAGAATATCAGTCAACTTGGACATTAACAGGTGGCTGAGTGTTTCACACAGCAAATGGCATACAACACATCATGATATGCATTGTAAGCAGCAACTAATAGACATGACATTGTCCATTCAAATGTTTTTGGGGTAAAGGGGGAGGACCATGAATGTCAGCCAACTTGGACAATAACAATTACCATTACAATCTCATGCACTTTATATATGCATTTCTTTAATGCACATGAATCATCAGTATAATACTACGACATGTGTGATGGGGTGAGGAGTACCTCAGCGCACATCCATGTTTTTGAAATGCATGATTAGGAAAACTCAAACCCCTCGGATGTGTCTTCCTCCTCTGATGGTAGAACCACACTGTCTTCTTCAGCTTCAGTTTACGTCTCGACATCACCTTTTTTCACCAGCATAATATCTCAACACTGTTGACAGTTTATACTGCAATGGGAGGAAATGAGAATTCATTTTTATAAATGTCAGGTACTCTATGTTTCTGTCAGATTGTCAACTGTGCCGGTCATTGACTACTGCACCGGAGGCACTGAAAACCCTCCCTGAGCTGACACTTGCACAGGGACAAGTCAGATACTCGACAGCCTGAGATGCCAGGGTAGGCCACACTTCTAGCTCGCTTTTCCAGTATAACAATGGCTCTTCATCAATGTTCAGCTGCTGTGGGTCATCCAAGTAGGACTGCACGATATGGCTGGTTGACAACTGCAGTTGACTTTTACCATGACTTGGCTGCCATACAGAAACACCAACCTGCTTCAGCATGGACCACAGAGGGTTTATGGAACTGCTTGATGAGGAGGAGGCCACTACAACAGGCACATTACGTGTGTAAGAGGACGCGGAGGAAATTGTGGCACTACCCTTTCCTCTGTCTGGTTTGTCCCAGGGATGGGATCCAAATGGTGACTGTTTGTCAGCATGGTCCCTTGCCATACAATTTTCTACCTTCCCACAAAGGATAAGGATGTGGCGATCAACCTCAGTCTTCCCACCCAGAAGTAGAGCAGTAATGCCATGTTTGTACCTTGGATCCAGCAATGTGGAAAGGACGTATGCCTCTGAGGTGTTGATGTAAATCACTCTCGGGTCATTGTCAAAACTGTAGAATCCTGTTAGCCAGTTCTACACCTACTGAATCAGCTGCCACTTGAAACTGTTCTCTGATGTTTACCAGTGCCTGACACAGTACTCTCATCAGTGGTATTACTTGGCTCAGGCATGCATTGTCAGAGCTCACCACTTGTGTGGCATTTTCAAAAGGATGGAGTATTTGAATTACACTGTCCATCAACATCCACTGAGCTGGACTGAATGACATGGCTCCCTGCATGTCACGGTCATGCAGCTGCATGATGTAGTCATTTATCAGTTTATACTGCTCGAGCATGTACAGTGTTGCTTTCCAGCGTGTGACAACATCCAGCTTTATTCGATGTTGTGGCGCTCCATTTGCCTTCTGAAGAGTGGTCAACTCTGACCTTGCAAGTGTGGAGCGAGAAAAATGGTTGCAAATTTTATGGCTCACATTCAGCATACTGGTTACTGACTCATGCTCCAGAAATGCTTTAACAATCAAATTCAGTTCATGGGCAAAGCATGGGACATGAAAAAATGAGCCAACATGGATTGCTTTCACAGCATTACGAGCATTATCAGTAGCAATAAAGTCTGCAGAGAAACTATGCGGCTTAAACCACCTTGTGATGGACTCGTTAATTCATTCCAATATCCTTTCAGCTGTATGAGAGCCATGCATGCTCTGCATACATAGGGTGGCATGCTGACAAGGACCAACAGTACTACTACTACTGACTGACAGTGGGGAATCTGAAAATGTACATGGGTGAAAGGTAGAAACACCAGGTAAAGCTGCCCAATGTGCAGTAATACACATAAAACTTATCCCGGAGGATGGTCTACTCGTCCATATAATCAGTGGTAAGGTGGATTCTGGGTACCGCTGAGTTGGACGCTGCATGGAAAACAATGCAGAAAAAGTCACTATTAAGAGCAGGGACAGCCTTTGTGGAAAAGAATGTGCAACTGGAAACTTTGCTTTTTCCATCAAGTGAAGAAAGCTGGGTTTCTCCACAAAAGAGTATGGCAGCAGGTCTGTGGCAAGCATACGAGCAGTGGTTGTAGTCAGCTCTTTTGCAACTGGGTGGTCACGGTAGTTAATGTGCTTTGTTAGGCCCAATTTTAATATCTGGCTACTTCAGCTTTTGTGTGACTAGTGGGGAGGTGGATGTACTGCGTTTATGAGATTGCCTACTGATTAGACTGCCCTGAGTAACAGGAAAGCCATGATGCCTACTTTCGACAGAGGCAGGAGAGGCATGAAGTTCACACTGAATAGTGCTACCACTGCTATCTGCAGAATCAATAATGGTTGAACTGAGTACAAGGTCAAATGTGGAAACTAGTGGTGCTTCATGTTGCTCATAATGAACAGATTCTGAAGTTGGCATTGCTGCCATTCGCTTCTGCTGTGACAAACAAATAGGATGTTTCATTTGCATGTGGCTATGCATTCCAGTGGTTCCATAATGTGATCCCGGCTTGCCACGACTGATTTTTGATTTACATATGTTACATATGGCTGTGCTATCATCACTCTCACACACAGAAAAGAAATCCCACACCAGTGACTTGCCGCCACACATGTCGGATTTTACGTGCTGCAGGTGCAGGGGATGGGGCTGGGAGGTTTGGGGTGGGCAACACTATTGCCTGCTGCTGCTTTTCCTTCTGCTTCTCTGTAACATGAAGTGGTACCCTGCTTCTAACATCCACTTGCTCCCTATGCTGCAATGGTTCAATGGACGTTCCTTTGCCTTTCCTGTCTTTACCCATCACTACACTTTTTTCAGTTGTTTTTGGGGAGGTTTCCAAATAGGGTCAGTCACTGACTAATCATCCCCCCCCCCCCCATCAGTAATGACTGACTCGGGCAATTCATGTACTAATTCAGATATTTCCACCAAGTCATCTTCATCTGCACCCTGCACATCACCCTCCACATTAGCCCGAGAAAGTTGGTCAGGCTCACACGGAGGAAATTCTTCCTTCTCTGCCTGTCTCTCCACCACTTGCTCAAGTTCCCTTCCCTCAGCAAGAAAACGTAATGGTTGGGGACTACACCTAACATCAGGCCTAATGCTGTTATAACCCACTGCCGGTGTACTACTCCTCCCTCCTACCAGCTCCTGAGAAAATTCCTCAGAATCATCATGTGGCTGTTCCTCCTCCTACTGAGACTCCTGTTGCTGGCACAGGAATGCTGCAACATCCACAGCAGTTTTTCTTGCTGATCTTGCATGGGATACGGCCACAGCTGCTGAGCTTTAGACCACTACGCCTGCTCAATCCAAAAAAACTAGCAGCTGCAATGCCAGCTCCTGCAGCTGAAGTTGACACATCATGGCCAACTCTAGTGGTTACACTACCAGTAACTATGCTGCTGCTGAAGTTGGCACATCATGGCCAACTCCAGTAGTTGCACTACCAGTAACTATGCTGCTGCTGAAGTTGGCACATCATGGCCCACTCCCGTAGTTGTACTACCAGTAACTATGCTGCTTCTGAAGTTGGCACATCGTGGCCAACTCCAGTAGTTGCACTACCAGTAACTATGCTGCTGCTGAAGTTGGCACATCATGGCCCACTCCCGTAGTTGTACTACCAGTAACTATGCTGCTTCTGAAGTTGGCACATCGTGGCCAACTCCAGTAGTTGCACTACCAGTAACTATGCTGCTGCTGAAGTTGGCACATCATGGCCCACTCCCGTAGTTGTACTACCAGTAACTATGCTGCTTCTGAAGTTGGCATATCATGGCCAACTCCAGTGGTTACACTACCAGTAACTATGCTGCTTCTGAAGTTGGCACATCGTGGCCAACTCCAGTAGTTGCACTACCAGTAACTATGCTGCTTCTGAAGTTGGCACATCGTGGCCAACTCCGGTAGTTGCACTACCAGTAACTGTGCTGCTGCTGAAGTTGGCACATCATGGCCCACTCCGTAGTTGTACTACCAGTAACTATGCTGCTTCTGAAGTTGGCACATCGTGGCCAACTCCAGTAGTTGCACTACCAGTAACTATGCTGCTGCTGAAGTTGGCACATCATGGCCCACTCCCGTAGTTGTACTACCAGTAACTATGCTGCTGCTAACACCTCTAACACACTCCCCTATACCTTCTGCACCTCTAGTAGAGACAGTTTCATGTGCTGAAACAGCAACTGTTTTCTTCCCAGAGACTGCAGCACACTTTGACTTTCCAGAAGACATGCTTTTAGTTATTACCCCAGCAACAAAAAATATAAAGTAACGCGATGAAAAAAATGAGATGTGAAAAATTATCTATGAATCAATGTAACTACTGCACTAATTTCTATCAACAGAACTCACAGATTGCTTCAGTTCTCTCAGTCACCCCCTCAAGAAAAATAGCAGTTCAACAAACACTAAACTGAATTTTTTGTCAAAAATCTCACAGAAAAAATGACAAACTGTGAGAAGCACAGTCTCTCAGATGTATCACTAAACAAAATTCAAAAAAACTGATCATCTCAGCAGGAAAAGTACAACAAAATTATTATATCATCAGGAAAAGTACATGTATGGAACTTTTGCCAACACAAATGATGACTTTTTAAGTGTCAACACTCAGAATAGGTTCATTAGACTGCAGAGAGCTCTTTCCTCATCAGAAATCACTTCAGAAGTGAAACTGAGGGAAACAGACTCACGCACTGAAGCCCTGTGCACACCATGTGATCACCGAAGAGCTGTAACCAATCAAAATGCAGTTACTAATAATTGCCATGTAATTTGAAATTTCCATGGATTTTCCATGCATAACTGCTGAAAATTCACACTGTCGCTGAACTTAAACAATACAGTATTACACATTATTGGAGATTATGCAGAATTTATTGAAAACTGCAGATAAATCAATTCTAGCGACGTGGATGCAGACTTGAAAATCATGTGATTTGAGAAAACTGCGGGTTAATGAGAACTAATGGCAGAATTACTGTTCTAAACTGCGGAATTTGATGAACAACGCCCCAAAAACAAAAACATGCAACTCAGCAGGTTCTGTGGAATTAAAAATAAGAAACCCGCAATACAGCAAGGGCAGGAGGAAAAAAAAAACAAACAAAAAAAAAACATTCTTAATTTCTGTCACCACAGTTAAGTGGGTCTACACTTTTTGGGTGCTTACATTCAGTTCTGTACCTTAAGATTGACAATACAACATCTACAGAATCAAATATGGCAATACATTGATGGTAGAAAAAGAAATTTGCAGTAATGCCTTGAAAAACGCAGAAAATTACACTATACTGCAGAAAAATTTACAGGGTAATTTATTTCCACATCTAGTTACAAAAAATCTACACTTTGTCATTAAATAATGCAGTACAAGGTGAAAATCCACAGATAATTAGTGGAAGTTCAGAATTTCATCCAAGGTGAAAGAGCAAAAAATTCCGCAGAAATTTCACACAGGCGGAATTCACAACTTTCACCCAGCTCTGTCTGTGCAGTACCAGGCTGTACATTAGAGAAAGAGTAAAGTGCTTCTGGGAGTCCCAGGTTTCCAGTTGCATTTGTGGTGCAGCTGGTAGCGTAGTCAGGATGGTATTCCGATTGGCCTGGCTTCAAATCCCAGCTGAGGCACTTATTTCTTTCTCTCTTCCGTCTATTTGCTTTTTTTATATGTACTGTACTTCATGCTTTTTGTGACTGGGCCATTTCAGGTAGAGATAAAAAGGGGTAAATTGGCAAGTCTGTCATTCATCTTTCTGAAGAGGCAGGCTATTGTTACCATATCTAAAGCAAAATTGTTCTCAGCTGTAACAGAAGGGGTGGGTCATTTGCCCTTTGGTAAGGAGCACTGTACTGTGTGAGCAGTGGCTCTGGTGGACGTCGGATCTAAAGATATCCTGAGTGAGGATGCAGCTACATACCAAAATTACCCTTTCAGGCATCTGAGAGGTTGTGAAATTGTTAAATGCCGCAGACTGAGTTTTGGGAGAGAACAAGTCTGTGACAACCTCCATAGAGTATATGCCTATGAGGCACTGGCTTGGATCTGTACCTTGTGCTTTGGATAGGCTACAGGCTGGGGGGAAGGGGTGGGCATTAGGGCTGACAACCCCAAGAAACACCACACCACCAATTCGCCAAGACTCCCGATATTCCAAATCCTGATGTTTTTAATTTCCTTACTTTTCACGCTTTGTGTTCTTCAACCCTAATGTCTGCACTAACATAGTTTTTTGCAATGAGTGTGTGTATATAATTTATTTATTGGAATCTCGGAATTACAAACCTTAGGAGTCAGATACTCATTTACAAATTCTCCACATCAGTAGTACAAAGAAACAACAGTACAAAAATACAAATGAAATACAAGAGCCAAGGCAATTACATAACAATTAAGATAAAAACAGGATACATCAGGTCAGGAGAGAGCAGGTATAAAATAAGAGTATATATAAAAGATATCTATATTAGCACAGCCACTGCTATATTCAAATATACACTTAGTGTGGTGCTAATCTGTTAGTGCATGAGCACTAATACCTACCAGGCAAGCATGCAAATGAGGCGTGCCAGCATGCATGCAATCTGCACTGGTACACTGGTAAAGATTTTGAAGCACTAACAGCCTACTTGCACTGTGCTTTTAACTTCTTCTGAATCCCTACTTTTACAAATGAGCACAGTGGTGCATGACACCCCCCCTCCCCAACCGGCATCTCTTCTGCCATAACAGCCTTGTGCTGCCTTCCCTTCTCGTACCCAAACTCAGTGCAATACTAATAAATCCCTGGTAGTCTAGTCCCCCTCATGGCCCATTCAAATGTTTTAGTATTATATCCACACAAATCCTAGTAGAAGTGGTACCCCTCCCTCAATGGTCCCTGTACAAATCATCATGTGGGTGAGGGGAGCACTAGACTGCCAGGGATTTATTAATCTTTTTCATGGATATTTCCACAGTGCCATAATACACTGTACTGTAAGCAATCGGCATCAGGACCTCATAGTAAGCTTTTGCCATATGGTGCTGCCTATGTCGACAAGCCTATGTGCATGTCGTCAGTGAACGGTGTGGCTTATATTTTTCTCCCCCTGTCAAGAGAATGAACCTTGGACCAGTGAAATCTGTTTTTCTGTAGTCATTGTTTTACCAACTGAATACATTTTTTTTCTGGTAGCTACTCCTTTGGAAATTTTCATTCGATGGTGTATGTCATCGCCAAGTAAAGTGTTTTTTTGCTACTATTGGCATGCACGGTGGGTATAATTTAAGGATACCCATGCATTGCATGAGTGCTGTTTAGGCTTAGCCCAAGATGTTAAACACTGTGAAATCTGCTAGACTTTTAACTAGGCTACACAGAGATGCAGGTAAAATATTTTAGAGCATTATATAGACAAAATGGACAAAGTTGATGTCAGTCAAAGTCGTAGAGTCTTCCGTTGCCTAAGCAGAAATCATCGACAATGGAAAATGGTGTGTATAAAGCTGATGCATAAGACTGCCACCAAGTTGGATTCCTTCCATTGCGCATGAAAAGCTGCCATTTGGGCCCCTCATTGGTGAGTCAGCGTGGCTCCTCTACCCATCACTGATCAGAGGTACCCACTCTCAAAACAGAACAGCAAGTCCAAAGATGCATCCACTGCACTGGTGAAAAAGGTGAGTTTAGCATCTGCAAGACCAGAATGCTGTCCTGCAAAAGACTCAGCTCTGATACCAGTGGTACGTAGCATCCCACTTGTACTTCCGGACCAGCACAATGAGCTCCATCTCATTGAAGCTGGCAATACCAGTAATGGTAGTGACCCTGATGCCACTACTGGATCTTGCCATCATTGTCATTCCAGGTGCTGCCTACTCTGCCTCAGGTTGTTCCTCAGCTGCCTCCCCAGATGCCACTGGCTGGGCATGCTGTGCCTCCTCAGCCCCCCCATTCCGAGGCCTGTGACTTCCAGCACCTCTGAATGAGGAGTACAATCATGCCCTCCTGGTAGAAGAGGAGGACTGGGGGAACAGTACCCTATAATCATCTTCACCCTCTGGCATTGGAAGATAAAGATGGCTCCACTGTGTCCTCAGGCAGTGAAGATATGGTCCTATACAGGCATTGTTCTCCTCCTGAGGACCCTACCTTCCAGGCACTAATGTGGCAGATCCAGGAGACTGAGGATTCTTCTTAAAATAATCTGTGTCATTTTCTAGAGGTGGAAAGTGCCTCCTCTGTGGTCATTCCATTCTATTCATGCTGCACTGGAGGACACTATCCTGACGTGATTACCTGGCATAGGCCCAGAACCTTGCTAGTTGCCCCCTAATAAAGTACATAAGCAGTATCTGGCTCCTAGAGATAATAAAAATACATGATTTTTCCCAGCTAGGAACTGATTTAGTGGTAATCATAAATGCACATGACAGGTTTGGGAGGACCCCCCAGAGGACCAGACCTCCTCCCAAAGAGTACCCAAAACAGGGCATCATGGGCAAGTACACCACTGCCTCGGCCTCTCTTGGCTTGAGCATTGTGAATTACCAAGTATATTGGGCCAAGTGTCAGAACTGCATGTGGAGAGAATTGAGCTGTATTGCCAACAGTATGCCTGACAGGCCTCTAAAAGCAAAAGTCCTCAACAATGTGCCTCGGAGCTCTGATGCCAGTAAACATCCTCCAAGATTCATCTTTTTTTTTTTTTTATTAGTTTTAAGTAATCATACAGAAAACTAATACCATCATCCTCATACATGGCAATAGACACATCATTACAATAAGTATTGTAAATTAGGTACTATTACAACACACATTAGTCAGCCATATAATCTTGTACAACAGGAGTTGGGGGGATACCTTAACAAAACGTCACCATCTTCAATAGCTGTAGGTATTAACATAGGGATATTATATAGGTAGTGGGAAAAACACACAATCTTAAGATTGTTATTTATACCTGTTGAAAATTTAGGTAGTGATGTAAGGAATAATGAACCCACAACACGCCCTTCTATCCTTCCTGACTAACCACATTAATTGTTTACTTTTGCTGCCTAAACCAGCAAAACAGGCACAACACCAGTGACACTAAGTAGACAGACATTTTAAGAACTGTAGCTAAGAATGAAACCCTGTAGCTCGGAAAGTAGCCCAAACTGTGCTGCGACATGTGCAGCACTGGAAGGCAAGCAGAGCTCCCATAATAGCAGGCGACCAGTCAATATTCTGTCACTAGCCTCCCCAGACAAATACGAATACAAAATATTGACTCCCCCATGCCAAAAAAAACAGCCCCATCATCTTGCCATTCTGCAGCATATACTACACCCCATACTCAAAAAAAGAAACGTTTTACAGTTCTGTTAACAGTGTCTTACAAGTGGTTGGGCTACAGTCCATACAGACCACCATATTAGTGTGCATACTAACTAATCCTCCTCAAAGTCTGGTTGCGCTGCATTCTGCTCTGTATCCTTAGCAGCAAAATCAGCTTCAATCTTTTGAAGCCATCAACCTGCATCTTGAGGGTTGGAAAACTGTTATGTTTTGTCTCCGTACATTATGCACAGCCTGACCAGGAGCAAGAAGGAATGTACAATTCTGAAGGCCGGGAGATGCTGTTGGGTGGCACCACATCGCTTCCACCAGGCTCAGGTCTGAAAAGAATGATCTGGATACAGCTTAATGTCAGACTCATTAATCTCAAGTGGGTACACAGTCCGCACTGTGTTAAAGACCATGTCTCTGTATTCAGAAGCAGGAGTTTTCATCAGTATGGTGTGGGGGTGAGATAGTGTCTGTGGCCAAACCCTGGGGTTTACACAGTAGGCTTTTGTAAAAACTTTCCAGTCAAACATCTCTGGCACTGATAATTTCTGTTGTAGCCATGATACCAGGAAATCTAACACGTGAGTTCCCTCAGCCCCCTCTGGGACACCGATGACATGGATTTTGTCAGAATGTAGCTCATTCTCGATGGCTTCCAGCCATCCCTTAAGTTGCCCATTTTCCTTCATAAGCGCAGCAACTTTTGTTAGGGCCATAATTGCTTGTCTGCATTGGCCACAGTCCTTAAGAGCTCTTTAATTGCAGAATTATGCGATTCCAGCTTTGCCAAGGTTTTTTCTATCTTCGAGTCCATGGCCCGCATGGACTCCAGCATCATCTGCCATGGGGGCTCCAGGGACCCAGTAGAAGCATTAGTTGCCACGTGTTTGGAGGATTCACAGGCCTTGTTAGCTGCTGACTGCTGTGCTTTCAGCAGTCCAGGTTGCTGCATCTTCTGCCGACCCATAGCTTATTTAGTATCAAAACTGTGCTGCAAAGCATTGTGCAGGTATTTAAAGCAAGTTGCAAATCAAAAGTTCACTTTTAAAGTATTATATTCCAAAAAGACTAGATGGAGTTGTGAGAGCTCGAGTGAGTTGCGACCTGCTGGGAAGATGGCTCTCTAGTGCCCCCCCCCTCCGAAATTCATCATTGATGCCCCAGATGCTGCAGCCAGGGCAGCTTGCTTCAGACACCACTCCAGCCTCATGTTGCAAATTTTGTTCAGGACATGCAACATTTTGTCCTGAATGCATATTTTAAGGGCACAAAGCTCTTTGGGCTGGAGGCTGAAGTCATTTTCAATGAACTTGAGGCCTCCAACAAATCTATGAGAACTATTCAGTTATTAATCCCTTATGACCTCCAGCATGGCTGTGGCAGTGGTCCCTTTCATATAAGCTCTCTAAACTACCCTCTCCATGGTTAGGGATGGAGTTATGCACCCCAGCAGCAGTTCATGGGGCCCCCCCTACAAAGTCCTCAAGTAATGTGGGAAAGACAGCAAACAGCCACCCTCTCTCCTCCTTCTGACTCCCTACTCTGTCCACTGGATCCCCCATCAGAGACCCGGGAGAGGACAGAATCTGTTACTATCTCAGTGGCAGTCAGTGACCACAGACAGATGGGTCCTTGACATCACCTTGGAATTAGTGTCACAGCCCCCAGTGACATCACCTAGGCCCTGACACTACTCCCGTATATAACCATAATTGAAGGAAGAGGTGCTGGCATTGCTGCACAAAAAGGCCATTCAGCCAGCTTCCCCATTGAAGTAAACCAGGGGTTCAACTCCAGGTACCTCCTGGTACCCCAAAAAACGGAAGCTTCCAACATATCCTGGACCTCACAGGGCCGAGCAAGTATGCAGCATAAATAAATGTTCCACGTGCAGTCTCTGGGCTGTCTCCCTCCCCCCCCCACAAGAGGGGGATTGACTGAGCACTCTGGATATGCAGGATATCTGCGTGCATGTAAAAGTCATGAGGTGCCACAGGCAGTTTCTCAGATTTTGACTGGAGGGGCAACATTACCATTTCCAGGTCTTCCTCTTTTTCTTTTCCTCAGTGACAAGTGTCTTTACCAAATGCTTTGCTGTGGTGGCCATAGAAGTGTGCCAAGAGAAGCTCTATGTCTTCCTGTACCTGGATAACTGCCTCCTCAAGAAGCCAGGCTGTAATACACTTTGCACCACAAACAGACAACTGCTGAACATTTGGGGTGCTATTAAATGCGGAAAAGTCTGTTCTGGTTCCTTGTCAGTGGTTCCAGTACATATTGCCATACTGCGGGGGAAGGTCTGGACAGAGTCCAGGTGAAAGCCTTTCTCCCTAAGTGGCTCCAGTGGCCTTGGTGGGATGCAGCACCTGGACCTTGGCCTGCATCATGCTTTACCTCCAGGGCCTCATGGCAGCCTCCATATCTGTGATTCTTCCAGCTCACCTGAAAATAAGGATTCCTCCATGCTTGCTGCAAGCACAGTGGTCTCAGGCCTCGCAGTCGCTAGACCAGCTTATTGCTGTTTACTACCCTTTAATACTCATTCTGCCCATTAGCTCCTCCGGGTGGTCGTAAAACACCTAGGTCAGGATTCTCAAAGAGAGCCAAAAATTCTGTAGTTGCGGAAAAATGGCTTGTAGCACTGCAGAAATTTAGTTGCAGCATATTCACAAAGAAAATTTCTACAGCTGCAGAAAATTGCAAAACAGGCAAGTTGTGAAATTCCATAAGTGCTGAAAATCCGCAACAATTTTTCTGCGACTGCTGAAAATTCGCAAGTGTAGATCTGCAGCTGAGGAAAAGGCTCAGCAGGCACAACAACAGGTGATACACGTTAACTGGAGTAGCAGGCTAACACTCTTGCCATAGATGCAGCAGAAAGTACTCACAGAGACCAGCAGTCAGTCACTAAACTGGGACCACTGCAGCGCCACTGGTACCAGCAGGACCATGCACCACAGTGGCTGTCGGTAACTGATGGTTGTGTTGCCTGTTTCAGTAGCACTCACTGCAGGCTGTTACCAGCTCTGCTTCTACTGCCTGTGGGGCTCCTTTATGGACTGCACTGGGTCTAGTGGTTGTGGTTTGTTGCCTTTCAATGAAAATTTGTGCAATCTGTATTGTAACAACTGACACTACTATACACCCACTGGTGTGTTGTAGCTTGGTGCCTGAACTGCCACTATAATTGTATCTCAATTATTGGTACACTACATTTTGCTCAGGGAGTATTACGCCTCACTCTCCGTGGTGCAGCGCGTGTACAACATTTTTTATGCAACTCTGGAAAAACACTGACTGAGAATAGCCTTTAAGAGGATATGCCATAGGAACTTCCGCAGCTGCACTTTTTTCCAGTGTCCGCAATATATTTTTTCCTCAGCTGCGGAAGTTTTGTGTATACTACTCAGCGCAATTTCTTTTTTTTCCGCAACTGTGGAACATTTGGGGACTTGTGGATGGTTTTGCACCTTCAGAGTGTTTTGAGAATCCAGCCCCTGGTCTTTGTGTCCTGTAATGCCTGTAGGTGGTGGTTTAACTGTTCATTTGTGCCTTACAAACATCCGTGGAAGTCTTGCATTTACTGCTCACAAACCATAGGAGCTACACACAAAGTGGGTGTGGAAAAGTTGTTCAACACAAAATTACCTTTATAATGATGGCAGGCAAGCTAATCATTTCAGTTTTTTCCTGTACTTTGAGAAATACCTAAGTTGATTTTTTGTTTCGACAAAATGCAACATGGCAATGCAATTTTTTGTAAAATATAAGACTTTTGTAACCTAAACTGCACATACATAAGTAGTATATATATAAAAATACAAGCATGTGCAATTTGGGTTTGATATGCCTTATATTTTATAAAAGAAATTATGTTTCTGTGGCAGATTTTATTGACAAAAAAAATCTGCTTTTTGGTATCTTCCCAAGGTATAGGAAAACAAATGAAATTATTACTTTGGCTTGCCTACGATCCTTAGAAATGTAATCCTGTGCTGAACAACTTTGCTGTTCATAGTTTGTGTGTAGCTATTATGTTTTTTTGCAGATATTTGCATTTGTTTGAGGTATGGGGCCTTGGACTAAATTTCAAATCTACAACTATAAAGTGAAATAAATCTATACAAAATACATTTTTCACATACACAAAATGTATTTGTGTTAGTACACTGAATAACTGTAAATTACATATGCATGTGTAGTTTGGGCTAGATGTGCTTTATGTTTGACAAACCATTGTGTTATTTTGGTGAATTTTGTTGAAATAATCAGTTTTTTTCTGTATTTCACAAGGCATTGAAAAAAATGGAATAATTGCATGGGTTTATTTACCATCATTAGAAAGATCATTTTGTCATTAACAACTTTGCCACTTTGTGTGTAACTATTTATGGTTTGCAAGATATTCGCATTTGTTTGAAGTATGGTACATTGAGCTACATTTTGGCTGTATAGGCTCAGGAAAACACCTGCAGTGTGCTGTGGACACAAGAGCAGAACACTCAGAATTGTACTGTGGAGGGAATGAGTTAAGGGATGTCCTGCTGTCATGGTAGGACAGGGATCACCTGCTTGTGGGGACTCCCTTTTTTTGCAGTTTCATCCATAGGTGATCCTCACCACAGAAACCTCCAATTTGGGGTGGGGCACACACCTGGGTCCTCAACTAACCCTGGGGTCCTGGTCTTCATTGAAACAAGGCCTTCACATAAATGTGCTGGAAATGAGGGTGGTTCTGTAGGGACTCCAGGCCCTAGCTGCTCATATTCAGAGGGCATGTCTTCTGGTAGTCAGTTAGAGTGTAGTCTATTACCTGAGCAAACAGGGAGGAAACCCGTCTCTGTATATTGTAATTTGTCTTGCTTTCATGACGAGGAACCTTTGTAAAAGAGCAACTTGCTCAAATGTTGTTTCCGATGTGAATAAATAAATAAAAATCCTCTGTGCCAATAGGCAACAAGGGTGTGGGAATGGGTGGTGGCCCAAAAGGTCTTGCTGCCTGCTGTCCACATCACAAGCTCATTGAATGTTTTGGCAGACAGCCTCAGCTAGTCTGTGGTTCAATGCCATGAGTGGGAGCTGAGTCAGACCATAGTCAGACAACTGTTCAACATTTGGCGAAGGCCATAGTGAAACCTTTTTGCATCCCCACACAGCCCAAAGCAGCCACCTTTTTGCTCACTTCCCCAAGGGCATGACATGTTTTTTCCAAAATACACTGTCCCTCTGTTGGAAAGAGATTCCTCTATGTCTTTCCTCCTCTGCCTCTAATTCAGAGGGGCCTGACCAAGCTCAGCCAGGAACCAGCAATAATGATCCTCATGGTACCTTTATAGCTCAGGCAGATCTGTTTTCTGCCACTGTGTGAGCTGGCAGAAGGGGCTCCCTTTTCACTACCTCTGCAGCTGGGCCTTCTGTCTCAGAACAATGATACACTGCTATATCTGGAGCTGCAGTCCTTGATACTCCATGCCTGGCTATTGAGAACATAGAGGTTTCTTGGTACACAGTCTCAGCAAAGGCCTCAGCTGTACTGCTTGCTGCTAGAAAACCTTCCACCAAGCATACCTACTCTTCAAAATGGTAATTTTTTACTGTGTGTTGCCAAGTGGCATCCCGGACCCTTTCACTTGCCCTGTGCAGAGGGTTCTGTACCATCTCCTGACACTTCCACAGTCAGGATTGCAATACTCCTCCATGAAGGTTCACCTGTTGGCCATTTCAGCTTTTCATGCCCTTATGTCAGGAAAGACTGTGTCCCAGCTATATGTGGTCCACAGGTTCCTGAAAGGCCTGTTGCATGTGGCCCCTCAAGTCTGGAAGCCTTTACTAGTTTGGTTTCTGAAACTTGTGCTTGAATCACTGGGGAAGGACCCTTTTGAGCCCATCTCTTTCTGTGATATGAAGTATTTGTCCTGCAAGAATTTATTCCTTGTGGCTATAACGTTCATGAACCACCTTTCCTGGTATTACCACGGGAACGGTGGCACTGAGTACTCACCCCAAACTGTTGCCTAAGACGGTATCTGATTTCATATTAAATCAGTCCATTGATTTACCAGTGTTTTTCCCTTCCCATTGATTTACTCATGTTCTTCTCTTCCCCTCAGAACCTGGGAGAAGTGCTGCTGCACTCTTTGGACATCCACAGGATAGTACAGATGCATAAGAACTTACCATAACAGTAGATCTTTGAGAGTATCTCTTGCATCAGATCATAATACATGGGATATCCAGCTGCAGGCATCACTTCCACCAGATGATTTCCCAGCAGTCTCTTCCAGGGGCCTCCCCTTCCTGTCACCTGATGTGCTCTTGCACATATATAAAGGTGAGGCCCCTGATACTCCTCAGTTCTATTTTTCATGTTAGTGACCGATATGAAAAGTGAATCATAAGTCTCCGATGGGAACCAAGGAGAAGAACAAAAGACAGCAGCTCAAGACTGCCATGTGAGAAAGGAGCAAGGTATCCTTCTGAAGCAAGGGGGGCAGTGGGCAGGGCAGCATGGCCTGCTGCAAGAGATACTCTTGAAGATCTACTGTTATGGTAAGTTCTTAGGCAACTGCACTGTCTTCTTCAAGTCAATCTATTGCAGCAGGCCATAACACATAGGAAGAATCCCAAGCAGTTATGATGCCCATGGGAGGAGGAAGCGAACCGCAACAGATAAGGACAGGAGGCCATTGAGGACAGCCCACCCAAAAGTGGCACGCTTCTTTGAAGCAATGTCTAGACGGTAATGTTTTTGTGAATGTATGTACAGTAGACCAGGTGGCGGCCTCACAAATTTCTGAAGCTGAGACACCTTGAAAAACACACTTTGAAGGTAGCCATGCCTCTAATTGAGTGGGGTTTTACGGATCCTGTGAGAGATTTATATTTGTTATATAGTAACATAATGCAGTTGGCCAACCATGTGGACAAGTACTGCTTAGAAACCTGATCGCCCAGTCATCTTGGGGCAAAAAGAAACAAAATGTTGCTCAGTTTTATGCAATTGTTCAGTGCGGAGAAGATAAAGTCTCAATGTTCTTTTCAGATCGAGAGTATGAAGCTGGGCTTTCCCTGGATTCTCAGGCTCCGCAAA
Organism: Neoceratodus forsteri; assembly: GCA_016271365.2. Taxonomy (NCBI): domain Eukaryota; kingdom Metazoa; phylum Chordata; order Ceratodontiformes; family Ceratodontidae; genus Neoceratodus; species Neoceratodus forsteri. The sequence continues at coordinate 26,298,438 of CM057453.1, forward strand.
ATATTCTGACAACTGAATGGACTGATTTAGAGTAAATTCAGAAACAACTCAAGGTAGAAAAGAGGGATTAGTACGTAAGGACGCCCAATCTTTATGAAACCGTAAATAAAGTGACTTGCCCGTAAGTGCCTGTAACTCTGAGATACGTCTACCTGATGTAATCGCCACAAAAAATCATTTTTCATGATAAAAAAACAGAGTTTGCATGTATATGCAGGTCTCAAAAGGACCTTCAGTCAATTTTTTAAGTAGAAAATTCAAAGCCCACACTGGGACAGAGTCCTGAACAGGGGGCTGTAAATGTAGGATACCTTCCAGTAAGGTTTTAATGAGAGGCAATCTGGACAATGGTTTGTTGTCCACAGGTAAATGAAAGGCAAAAATAGCCGACAGGTGTACTTTTGTCGATGAATAATTTAGGCCACCCACTGACAGAGAGAGGAGGTAGTTCAGTATTCTCTTTGGGGAACAAGCATGGGAGTCCAGTTCCTGGGAAAAGGCCCAAATAGAGAAAAAAAACACTTCCACTTCATAGAGTAGGATGACCTAGTAGAGGGCTGCTGTGCCACCCGTAGACTCCCTGCTACCCCTTGGGGCACCTGATAATGAGAGAACTATGTCCTCAGGAGCCCTGTGAGCAGGTGCAGGGAGTGCAGGTCCAGGTGTAGCAGGTAGCTGTCATCCTGTGATAGGAGTGCCAGACAAAGAGGCAGAGGCAGAGCATCCCAATCTGAGATTTGCAACAACAAGGGGAACTAAATCTGCCACGGCCAGTAGGGGGCTATGAGCATCATCAACGCCCCATCTTTGACCAGTTTTAGGAGTGCTTTCTGTATGAGAGGAAAGGGTGGGGAAGCAGAAAGAAAGTGTCCTGTCCAGGAACAAGATAAGGTGTCCAGTCAGAAAGTTCCAGGACCTCACTCTAGAGAGCAATAGAGAGGCAGTTCTGCATCTTGCGGAGAAGCAAACAGGTCTAATTCCAGATGACCCCACATGAGGAAGACATCTGCCAAGACATCTGAGTGGATCTCCCAGTCGTGAGCCTCAGCATGAGTTCTGCTCGGGGCATCTGCCAGGGTATCTGAAACCCCTGGAATGTGGACTGACAGAAGGTAAATGTCCCTCTGGGTCACCCAATGCCACACCCTTATGGACTCTTGGCAGAGAGGGTATGAAAGGGTACCGCTTTGTTTGTTTAGGTAGTGAACTACCGTGAAACTGTCCGATTGCACTTGAAGACACCCCTGAGGGAGCAAGGTCTTTAACATTTGTAAGGCGTATAGAACAGTTCTCATGTTCAGGACAGTGACGTGAAGACAGGATTCCAGCACCATCCAAAAGCCCTGGGACTGAACCCCTTGAAGATGGGCACCCAAGCCCATCAAGGAGGCAGCCGTCATTTAGGCTGAGGTCCAGGATCTGAGGATGGAATGACTTGCCCCACAGGAGATTGTCCCTAGACATTGACCACTGCAGTGTGTGAAGTGGTGGGGAAGACAAAAGGACCATGGCATCGAAGTCATCCACCTTCTGCTCCCACTGGACTCTGAGATTCCACTGAAGGATCCTCCTATGAAATCAGGCATGAGGGACAATGGGGAGGGTAGCTGCTAAATGTCCCAGGAGCCGAAGGGAGTCTCTGGCTGAGACTTACTGGCAAGACTGTAACCTCAGAAAGAGGGTCAGAATGGCATGCGCCCGAGTGTCAGGGAGAAACACCATGCATGAGAGGCAACTAGTACCTCTCCTACATGCTGGAGAGTTTGTGATGGGTACATCACAGACTTCGGGCAGTTGACCATGATGCCCACCATGGAGAACATCTCTAGGGTGTGGGTCAGGGTGAATTCCAGCATGGGACATGTAGATGCCTTTAGGAGCCAATTGGCCAGGTATGGAAAGCTGGACAGACCCGTCTGGTGAAGGGCCCACTGACACTGCTGCCAGGCATGTGGGAAATACCCTAGGGGCCAAAAGGGAGGGACCAAAAGTGAAAATGGTGGTCCTGAAACTGGAATCATAAGGGCTGCCTGTGGGAGGGGTGCATTAGGAAATGAATGCATGCGTCCAGCATGTCCAGGGAACAGAGCCAGGCCCCTGTATCTAGTAGGGGGAGCAGCTGATCTTCTAGCACTGTATGTTGAGGTGAAGACCTCAGAGCTGGAACAGGATGGAAGTCTCCTGTCCATTTGGGAACCAGAAATAACCAGGAGAAATATCCTGAGCCTCTGTTATGGGTGGGAACTGGTTCTACAGCATGTTCTTGTAACAGAGCATCGTCCGGAGGACAGTGTGATACCCAATGGGGGCAAGAAAGGAGGAGGTACTGGTTGAAGACCAATGTAGGACTGGACTGGATCAAGAGAAAGAGCCAGAGGCTTAACGCAGTCCTTTACTAAACTCCGAGGTGCAGGGAGAACCTGCCCCCGATGGACGAAGGGTGCCCCTGTTGAGGAACAGCAGGGATATACCGTGATGGTTCCGAGGTATGTTGTGGGCTCAGCAGAGCTAACCAAGCCTCACATTTGGTAGCATGTCACCTTCTTTGCGTTATGTTGCTGTAAGAGGGGACAGCAAGTTCTGTATGGAGCTTATGTGCACTTAAAAAATTAAATAATAGCACTGTGACTGCACCTTATTAAAGGACTGGCTTTGAATTCTTGTGAATGCCTAATGTTGATATGGACCATGATTTGTAAGTAGCCTGTGCTGGCACATACATTTTTTCACCTTCTTAGTAGTAGGTCTACCTCTGAAGGAGCGGCTTCGAAAGGATCCCCAGTATGCAGGCTTTGCCTGAGGTTGCAACATTGGGTTTCAAACAGACTGGAGGGTATGACCTGAGTCTTGCAGGGCCTTCAGAATGTTTTGGGACCGTGGCCCGAAGAGTTTGTCCCTGTGAAAGGGAGCATAATGGATGGATCGTTGCACATCTGACGAGAATCCTGAACACCTCAGCCATGCATGGTGTCCAAGGCAAACACCTGCAGAGGAGGCTCTAGCCAAGGAGACGACAGCATCAGAGGTATCCCTGAGTGGGTGGCAGCAGAGGGCTGTCATGGAGGGTCTCCTGAAACTTGGCCAGTTGAAAGGGACTGGACCGAATCTGGAGTAACCTTAAGGAGCTCCTCCCAATATTTGAGGAGGTGGCCCATATAATGCAGAATGCAACTGGACACAGTAGTGTTTATCCATGATATCCAACTTCTTGGAGTCTGCATCCGTGGGTGCAGCACACATATGTAGCGGTCTAGCAGATCTATCGTGAGCCACAGTTTGCAACCACAGAATCCGCCTGTGGAGGTGGAGAAGATAGAGGTGGTTCACAGGAGCCTGAGAAAAAGTCTGTCCACCCTGTGAGGTATTGGAGGGAATCTGAAACAGTTGTTACCAGGCTGCCAATATGGCCTCCTCAAAAGCATCCACAAGGGGAGAGATGGCATGTCATTTGGAATACCAAGGTATTGGACCGACTGTTTTCTGGAGGCATCCTGTTCCTGGAGGAGAACAGAGGCGCTTCTGTAGAGGGACCCCAGTCATATCCCATTCCAGTAAGAATGAGGCACCAAATTGTCCTCCCAGGGATGTAACCCTGGTGTGGAGGGGTTGGAGGCTTGGATCATGGCCACCCCGGGGATTGGACAAAAAAAACAGGACATCACCATGGTCAAGTGACCCCATAAGAAGAAGGGGTCCGAGACCGGAGGGGTACCACCAATGGAATCATGCAAGGGATCCTCATAAGACCCCAATACCATGGTAGATGGAGAAGCCATGATAGGGCTCCCCTCCAAGGAATTCCGAGGCGGAGTCTATGACGGCAACAGGAATACCATCAACGAGGCAGTAAGGCTAGGAGCCACCGCGTTGAGAACCATCAATGACAACGCCATTGGTAAGACGGTGGAAAAGGGTCCACTGTCAACAGGATAACTGTCAACAAGAGGGACGATAAATGGCAAAAGCATCCTGTCGACAGGAAAACCATTGACAGGAGAACCAAATAACCCATCATATGTTCCATCAACGGAAGAACAGTCGGTAGGAGAGCCAAATGGTCCAAAATATGCTCAGTCGATGGGAGAACCATCGACAGGACAGCTGAATGTCCTGAGCATGCTCCATCAATGGCAGAACCTTCGATGGGAGAGTCAAATGGCCCAAAACATGCTCCATCGACGGGAGAACCATCGACAGAGAAGTGTCAGAGTATCAGAGGCCATCATTCACAGATGATGGCTCAAAAGACATATTGGCGAGGAAAGTGGTAGAAGCTGCAGCACAACAGTGGTCTTCAATGGAGGAGCCATCGGTGATGGGAGGGACCCACAACCAGCACTGGAGAAGACATGGTGTCAATGAGTCCCTACTATGACATTTTGTCGAGCGCCCATCGGCACCAGATGATGTCTCGAAAGACTGTCGGCAGGCAGCGGTGTAAGACGTCGCACAACAGAGGTCACTGACAGAGGAACCGTTGATGACAGAAGGGAGGAACGGACCCATGACCATCGACAATGGAGAAGACGGGGTGTACAGTGGGGCTCTGCACCTACTTACCTGAGATCTCGAGGACTGTGAAGAGGAAAAAGGTAGCATGGGGGAAACATGCCTGGTGCTATGCATGCTTCCACCTGGCCCAAGCTCCGTCGATGAAAGGGGCTCACCCATTCAAGACCCCGAGGAGGTAGTAGAAGAACTCTAGGTGACTTCTTCGGTGATGAACTGAAGAACGCTGGTACTCTTGATCAAGAGAACTTGATGTTGACTTGGTCGCAGTTGGAAAAGAACTGAGGAGTATCAGGGGCCTCCCCTTTATATATGTGCAAGAGCAATCAGGTGACAGGAAGGGGAGGCCCCTAGAAGAGACTGCTGGGAAATCATTCAGAGGAAGTGATGCCTGTGGCTGGATATCCCATGTGTTATGGCCTGCTGCTAGAGACTGACTAGAAGATGATCTTTTGGTACTTCCAGCACTGTACCAAGGACTCTGACCAGTCTTCCTAGCTGTTTGCATCCTTTGGTGCTGGCACCAAGTGTAAACTGGTCTCTAAACTGTGCCTCTCCAAATTATTCTCCTGCATCATCATCTGTTACAGGCAGGCAGGGCAGGATCTGCCGAATATCATTACAAGGCATGCCACATGGGGCATGGCAGCCTTGGGGGCTTGTTTTCAGTCTGTTTCAGCACTGATATGTGCAGTGCTGCTACCTGGCTCATGATCCATACTGTTATTAAGCATTCCAGTCTGGGTCTGATCTCTTGGAGTAGGGCAGGTGTTGGCTTTTCTGTTTTATAAGGCCTGCTCTCCTGAGGGGTTGGTCCACTGTTTTTCCCTGCCACCCGGTTGGGGCTTGTACTGCTTGGCTAATGTCCATTGTATAAATGGTTCTATGGAGATACCCTTGAAAAAGATAGGTTCAATACCACTAGCAGCAGATGTTTGAGAGCATCTCCATGGAGCCTAACTTTTTCCCTCAAACCATACCCCTAGTATGACAAACCTTTTTCCTCTTAGCTTCTTGATGTGACAATGCATAGTGAGCCATAGAAAACATAATCTATATCCATTGCTGCCACTTGATGTGTGCTGGGGGTTGTTTGCTTTTCTCCCACTGCCTCTTTCTATATGATTGGTGGGGGCTTTCCCAGTCCAGCTGTTGGTGGATGGTTCAGATCTCTGTTCACCTATGGTGAGAAACTGACATGATTGGGGCCCATCCACATTATACAGGTGACACCATGTGCAGATATGCATGTAGACATGTCATCCTGTCTGGAAAAAGCTTTTCATGAGGTTCTGATGCTGTTGTCTTATAGTCCAATGTATTATGCCTCTGGAGATCATCTCAAAGACCTACTATTACTGTTCAGTAACAAATCTTTATTACACAGGGACCAGGCGAGAGGGAGAAACAAATGTGGGCTTTGATTTTCTTATTGAACACGTCATGGCACTCGGGATGCCTAAGGGTTTGGAGCACACTGCATGCAGGAGTTACAGCCTTCCATGCAATTCAAGGAGCTAAAGCTAGCACCTTACTAGGTAATGAGTAAGTAGTAAAACTTCTTATTCATGAGTGCATTACTTGCGCTACATAATACAATTAATATCGGATATAAAAATATACCATCAGATTCACTGTATTAAAGTATACAAATTGTAGCAGGAAACTCAAAGTCACAGAGGTAAACGTCTTACATACGCATTATAATAATATTATTATATATTATTAGTGCACAGGGTTGAAGTACACTAGAAGCCAAGGCAGTTTACCCTTTTAAGAAAAAATAGGTCAACCTTTATACAGATTCAAGCAGCATGGTGTACAACCTATTTGCCTGATCCAAGAACCAACTTTAAAGTTGTCTCATCTTTACACTGCCCTTTGTTCACCTCAGTGTAAACAGAGCAGAGTTCCAGATCACTGAACTCTGATATCAGAAATGGGACCGTCTACCTCTAACTTAAGTTTTGGAGATTAATATTTTATACCCACTGATGATCTGAGGCCTTTTTTTAAATGTAACCCCCCTGTTACCCGGGGTTACTAGAATCCCAGTAAGACCTAGTGGTAGGCAGGGAAGGCAGCTTGTGAAACTCCAATTAAATGGATTTCACACTGTCTCACTCTGTTCTCAGTCTCAGCTGAGACTGAGGGATGACATCACTTAGAACTGTTGCAGCTGCATAAGCCACACTGGAATGTTGTGGTTGGAGGTTAGAGTAGAACATTGGGGAATTTGAAGTCAGTTCTGTAGAGTTCAGTAGAGTGCATGCAGTCTGAAAAAGGTGCTCTGCTGTAAGCAGGCCCTCAGAGCTTTAAGTTCTGACAAAGAGCTATTAATTTGTTTTTAGGTGTGTGTTCTCACCTGAAGAGGAACACAGGAACTGCATAATGAAGTGGTGGAGACCGCTTTCAATGGTTCAGGGCCCCATCCCTGCGGGGATGGGGGGAAGGAATCAGCCTGCTTCCAGGAGCAACCCCCTTGGTCCGGCTAAGGAAAAGAAGCTGCCTTGTTTAAGTTTGTGCGGAGGCACCAGAAGCTCTGGAAGAGAGTTCCTTGAGGAGGAAACGCCTGTGGGGCACCTGCAACCGAAGGGTGAGTTCGCTCTGCTAAAGGGCTATGTTTTCACCTGCATCAAGATGAAACTAAAGGGACTGTTACTGGGGGGGGGGTCAGGAAAAGACAGCCAAGTACAGTTTGGAAGAAGTGGGGATTGGACTGCTTAACTCTATGGGGAGTCTAGAGTAATGGACAAAGCCACTTATTAAGTAAGTTCAAGTCCAGCACAAATGGGAAGTAAAGACAGTAGACTGAATGTGATATACATTTGAAAGAATCTACCCAGCAAAGTGTTTTAAAAGATGAGGTGTTACAGTCCAGAGAAATGGCCGGGTATGAATTATGGGAGCGAGAGGTGGGAGACACCCCCCATCAGTAGTAACCAAATTCACCTCTACGGATTTGCTCTGAGACACCTGTTGCTTTCTCTCAGGTACTTGGCCAGTGCCTGAGGAAAGTACCCAGATGTGGGATTGAGGAGGAAGATTCCCTTATGGAGCAGAAGTGCTCATAGGTGGTTTAGGGAGCCACCAGTAAATGTTTCCATGCTATATGGAAAGTGTCCAAGTGGCTGGCAAGGGAGCCGAGCCAGGGAAAACCCAGAGCAGCGTACAAGTTCGGGCTGTGTGCCCAGTGTGTTTCAGAGCCTGAGGGCTAAAGTGAATGAGGATGTGTTCTGGTCTCCTTAAATCTGCATCACCAGGAGTGTAGCCCTGTGGGGGTCCATCTATGCTTTGTTTATTCTGTTGGATGTGAATAAAAGCCACACTTTAGAATCCCACTTCTGGTATTGGACATTACGCTTATTGCTTCCTTTGTCCGGAGTTACTTGGGTGCCCATGTGCAGAGTAGCCAAACCTAGCCAATGTAGCGAGTGACATATTCCTCCCCAAACCCAGTCCACCAGGTAGAGCTGTCAGATAGAAACGGCATACCTGGGTGGGGTCTACATAAGCCTCCTCTATTTAAGTTCTCTAATATGTAGGGAGGTACAAGCTCCTTGTTAGACCTGTACCAATACAACATGATGTGAAAGTGCCTGTGTACTACCAAGTTCAATCAATCTAGGTCCTCGTACTACTAAAATGATTAACACTATATTGCTAAGTACGTCTTTTTTTTTTTTTTTTTTACAAAATACCCAAGCATTTCCCTAAATCTTTCACTAAGTTATCACTACGTATATCCCATTTAAGCTTATTATCTGGCCATACCAAAGTACCCAAACTGGCTCCCAAGCTTCTTTGGCCCAGACGGAAGCCTTTGAAATGCCTGTACCAAAGCCATCAGACATGCAAGGTCTGAGTATTTTAGTTCCACTCTCCAAAACAACATCATTAAACCCCGATTTTTGGAAGGTTATCCATTCCCTCTTCTACGCTCAGACCCAGTCTCCCCTCCAACTCTAAAAATTGGCGGCTCCATTATTTCTGACCCTTCTGTTGTTGCTAACTCTTAATTCTTACTTTACTACCTGTGCCCTTTCTCGTATCCCTTCCTTCACTACCACCCCTCATTCCCTCTCCCTGCCTTCTTTTCCTCCTTTGTTCTCCTCTCCTATCACTCCTGCTGTTTCCCTAAAGGCCCTGCTTTCCCTAAATCCATTAAAGAGAGGCAGTCCTGATGGTCTCAATCCTAAGCTTCTTCACTTGGCACCTGCCATTGCTCTTCCCATTACCTTACTTATAAATCTCTCCTTCTCTTCTACTGTTCCTGATGTCTGGAAACAGGCTACTGTCATACCCATTCACAATGGTGGTGATCCTACCTCTCCTATAACTATTGTTCAATTTCTCTTCTTCCTGTCTTTTCTAAGTTACGTAAACATATTGTTCTATCTCAGCTTACTTCCTTACTTGACAATTCCTCCTTTTTCACCCACTTCCAGTCTGGTTTCAGGAAATCCCACTCCACATCTACCTCCCTCCTTCGGCTCACTGATTCCATACTTACAGATATGGATAAAGGGCTAAAGACTTCTGCCATTTTTTTTTATTAACCAAGTTTTATTATTTCCAAGCACCAGGTGTATACATAGGTGAACAAACCAGTATGAGAGACTAGGTGCAAAAATATAACAACCCACATAACCCCACCTCCCGCCCCCCCCAAGAACTACATACCCCAATTAACCATCCAACTGTCACAGTATACACAACATTGTATCACATATGTTTCCAAGTTGTCAGGATGGCCTCTAAGCTTCCCCACAGTGACATGTATAAATTAACTCTATCTTGCATAAAAGCAATATGCCGTTCCAACTGCAGGGCTAACATGATCTCTCTATACCATTCCAGGACGGACGGTGCCTTCTCGTCAGTCCAATGTCTTGCTATTACTATTTTAGCAGATACCGATATCAGCGCCATGTGAGCTCTTCGAGCCACAGGGATACCCACAGGAAAACAATTGGTCATACAGATTGCAGGGGTGAAGAGTTCAGTCAGGCCAAAGATAGGGTCCAAAGTGTTATTAATGGCACCCCAGAATACCTTTATACGGGGGCACAGCCACAGCATATGAAATAGAGAGCCTGGGTCTTTCCTACATCTAGTGCACACGGCTGAAGCTGTTTTCCCATATTTAAAAAGTTTAGCCGGTGTCAAATATAAATCATGCATGATGTTGTAACAGACCAGTCTTAACCTATCTTGCTTAACTAATTTATACATTGATGTCCATAAGGTCTTCCATAGGGTGACATCCCCTTGAATATCTAACTCTTTTATCCAATAGGAGCAGAGACCAGATGGCATTCTATGGTCCCACTCCTGTAGAACTTTATACACTTTGGAGAACTTCTGCCATTTTTGTTGATCTTACTAAAGCTTTCAACACTGTGGTGCATCCCCTCCTATTGGACAAACAAAGCCGTGGGCCTTAATGACTCTTCAGTTAGTTGGTTTTGTTCCTACCTTATAGGTTGGTCTCAAGCTGTCTGGATAGGTAAATCCTTTTCATCTTCTCTTCCCATTAGCTCAGGCATCCCTCAAAGGTCTGTCCTGAGTCCTATTCTCTCCTATATTCCTTAACAACATATCTCTGTCTGTTCCTCTGTGTCCATTCATATGCACGCTGATGACACAATTCTTTTTTTCTTCTGCTTCCTCTCCCTGTGACCTTATCTCCCGACTACAGTTTGATTTTGACAACATTCAGCACTGGTTCAAGGTAAACCTACTGTCTCTTAATGCCAAAAAGGCAGTCTTTATGACTTTTGATACCCATCATAGGCTTGCCAAACTTACTTCTCCTCCCCTATTTAATACCCTTGATGGTGCTAAACTTGAAGATGTCTCCTTCTTTAAGTACCTTGGGGTCTGCCTTGACCGGCATCTTGATTTCTCTGTACACTTTGATGCAATTCACCAAAAGCTTCACCCTAAGCTTGGTGCTTTGTACAGGAGCAAAGCGTGTATACTGCTCCCTGCCCGCCGAGAAATTGTACTAAAAATTACCCCTTCAATCTTTGACTACAGTGACAGTCTACTGTAGTGCCCCTAAAACCTCCCTTGCCAGACTGGACCCTATTTTTCATTCTTTCTGCCACTTTGCTTTAGATTGCCCCTCTTGTACTCACCACTGCTCTCTTTACTCAGCTCTTTCTTTCCTTTCTCTTGATGCTGAACGCCTTTCCCATTGTGTCTCTTTTTTTCGAATTCTGATTTAGCACCCTTCCCTCCTATCTTAAAATCCTTCTTTCTCCTTCTTCATCCTACCCTCTCCGTAACAAAATATTTTCCATTCTCTTAATATCCCTCCTAGAAAATCTATTACTGGCCAAACTGTTTTTTCTTACTACTTTCCTAAATGTTGGTCCTCCCTTCCCCTTTCTATTCATTCTGCCTCCTCTACTTCCTCCCTAAAGTCTCTTCTTTCTGACTTTTGTTGTCCTACCTGCAACTGTCTTTGACCGTTCCTCTGTTTCTCTAGTCTCTAATCTTGTCCTCCTCTTGTTGTTTCCATTATTGTTTTCTATCTGTATATATTTGAGAGTGTTTTTATTTTCTAGTTGCCTTCATTTACTATTTTGCCATTCATATTTATTATTCAGCTTGTATTTCTATATTTTTGCATTTACCTTGTTATTATATTATTAGCTATCTCCTTCTCCCCGACTCATCTGGAAACTAGCTGGTGTCAGCTCAGTATGTACTTCCTGGTTAACATTTTTCAGGAAAGAGAGAGAGAGAGTGAGAGAGAGAGAGAAAGCAAGAAAGAAAGACTCACAAATATCTGTAAAACTAAGTTGCTATGAGGCCATTATGGGATGTAAATGATTTCTTAGTGCCCTGCATGGGCAAAGGTGTCATTTGTATCTGGACCTTCAAATATAGCAAGTTTGTGCAAGAGTGCTAACAGGTTTGGGACACCCTAAACTGTTGTTAATTGTCTCCAAGACCCTGTCCACACAGGCAGCCAGATTTGAAAAATATTTTTAAAATGGTTATAAAACTGTTACCGCATTTACCATGCTACTGCGTCATTTGTCTGACCTGTGTTTAAACACTGTTGCTGCCGGTCCACACTCAAAGTGCAGGAAACACGCTTGTACACTGCAGTAGAACACTGCCGGCATTCATTCTCTCCCCTTTCCCACAATGCAGTCTCATAATCTGTCATTCATAGTTACACAGCAACAGTTTCCAGAATCACTACAAGTCTGATAAGAGTCTATAGGAGCCTTCACTGATCCAGACGCTGCGATGGAATATGTGAGGGGACTGAGCAGCAGTGAAAAGGCCAACCGAGAAGGAGAGAATGAAGGGTGATCCCGATAATATGTTGCCAATTTGTACCTTCTCATAATCAGGAAACCCCGGGGTTGGGGCTTTAGGGTTAGGGATCATCTTGGCCCGCAACTCCAGGACTCGGGGGCCTATCAGGGCAGGGATCGAGAGGACCCCTGATTTTACCCATCCTGTCCCTCAGGACGACTTCCCTTCTAGAACTATAATTCATCTACCTCCAGGGCACAGACATTAATATCACCAAGATGATTCGGACACAGACTTTTAGCCCTGAGGGGATCGTTTCTACTGTTATGACGTTGATGTTTGGCTGTTGAATTAACTCTGTTTTCTTATATGTTTTTGGCTGTTACAGGATTGGAATTATTATTGCATGGGTACAGGGCAGGCCCGTGTTGGATATGGGCTATATGTGCAGATGATTTAGCGGGGGAAGGAGGTGCATAGGCGGGCAGACACACACTGCTGGGCCCAAAGTCCATCCTCTCATTAAGGGATTATATATGCCTTATTTCTAGATGGGGACATTAAATTGTATATTGAAGAGCAATGGGGACAATCTGTTAGAAGCACATTGGAGCTATGTCTGAGCGCGCCACTCCGGGCGTGCTGCGGGCCTCCCTGTTTGCTACCTGTATGTACATTTGGTTAATGGATAAGAGGGATGAGGGCAGATGGGTTGTTTTCCTTGCTGGCGCTCACCTGCGGCCGGTGACATACGCCGGTGGTGGGCCTTCCCCCTCACCACAGTACTGTGGTTCAAGCGCAGGATGTTTCCATCTTTGTGATCCTCCCTCTTCAGACCCAGTGGATTTAGTAGCTCACACCATGAAAAGTAGAGGGTGATGGACATCAAGGAATTCTACAAGGGACTAAGGAATGAGGGAGGTGAAGGTGCAGAGGGAATGGGGGGAGGCGCATGGGGTGATGTAAACGGGAGAAGTAGGAGATACAATTGAAAAGGGTGGATAAGGTAGGGGAGGGGGAAGGGGGAATGAAGATCATGTTTTGAGGGGGTTTGTTATAGTTAAAAACTGTGGACTATACAGACAATGTTTTGATATAGCTGACATTAATCAAAGGTACTATTACGTGGCTGTGGCTAGACATATTACGACTCATCAAATATGGCAGACTTAACAGTGATAGCGTGGAATGTCAATGGACTGAAAATGGTTGTTAAAAGGAAAAGGGTATGGTCTTCCATTAAGAAAGAAAAGTGAGATGTGGTGCTACTACAAGAAATTTACCTCACTAAAGACGAAGCAAGCAGACTAGCTCAGTTGTTGGGAGGGGTCCTCTTGGCAGCACCATTCACCTTGAGATCTTGGGGGGTTGCAGACTGAATACAGTCTGGCCTTCCCCATAAAATTAACAAATGGATGGCAAACTCTCAGGGAAGATTTGCGATAGCTGAGGTAGATCTGGGGGGAAGCTATTCACTTTCGCCTCAATCTATGGCCCTAACTTTAACTCCCCATACTTTTTCACCCACCTAGGAGTGACCCTAGCCCCATTTCCAGACAGCATAGTGATGGGGGGGTGATTTCAACACCTACCTAAACTCTGCTTTTGACCACTCTGGAAATAAAACCAAACCATACCCAAAAAGTGTGGCGGCACTGAGGGAGCTGATAAAGAGGAGAGCACTAGTAGAAGCCTGGAGATACGCTCACCATGGGGACAAAGAATATTCTTTTTACTCCCATGCCCACTGACTCTATACCCAACTAGATTATATATTTATTTCCCCCCCTTGGTCACAGAGGACATGTGGGCCAAATATGGACCCATGCTCATATCGGACCATGCCCCTCTGTAGCTGCTCTTGCAGGCCATACCGCAGGTCCCCACTGGGATTCAGGGCCGGATTAAGGCATAGGCATCACAGGCACAGGCCTAGGGCCCCTGCCTGCCAGGGGGCCCCAGCAATCCCCAACATATATTTACTATATATCCTTTTCTTTCCGTCTGAGCTGCATGTTTTTTGTAAAGGACTCAGCCACTGAGTAAGTCAGTGGCTGAACTGTTACATGACTTTCGCCTCCCTAACTAGGTGTTAAGTGCAGCTGACAGCTTCAGGGGCCCCAGCCAGGATGACCATTAAGGTGTGAACAAGCATATTTTCTTTGCTTTGTCTCCCACACCCATTTAAAATCCCAGCTTAGAATCTTACTCATAACTATAAAAGATTAGCAACGCAATTCAGTGTGTATGCTTTATATTTTATCTTAAGTATCTGTTTTATTGGCTTAGGAAACCTTGTATCATCCTTGAAATTTGAATGTACGCAATAGCTTAATTTGCTTGAAACCTTTGTACCATGTTTGACTCTGGGTTGTTTTACCCTTCGCATTCATTTGTAATACCTTTCATTGTATTGTCCATTTCTCTTGTTTCGTACTTCCATGATGTGGAGCCTTTGTAAGGGTTCCGATATCTCAATAAATAAAAAATAAAAATTTAATCTCACTCCTAAAATTAAGAAATCTACATTAAGTTTCAGTGATACAATTAGAAATCATACTTTTTTTTTTTTAATTCTCTCATCTCGCTCATACTGAAGTTCTGACCTTGATACAGCTCTGTTTTCAGGGTAAACAAATGAATGTATTTCAAGATTCTCATCAGTAAATCTTGCCATTTATGGATCCTGGCTTACTTATCAGTAACAGAAACGTCTGATCCTGGGAATGATTTCAAATTTTTCCAATAATCACTCGCTTTGTAGTATAATCTCTAACGTTCATAACCCCACCCCACCCCCACCCCAGTAAACCACAAACTTAACTCCCACACCACCCAGGACCTAGCCTGTTTTAGAGATCGGTCCCTACCCAACCCAACAAAACTCCCACATCCTGGTTCATACTACCTGACTAGACAGTATGATAACACCCAGACTGCGAGTGCACACCTATGTGTTTGAGGGTGGAGGGCTTTGGAAAAGTGCAAATCATGACATTTCGCATACAAAAAATTATTTTTACCAGGTCTATTAATTATTTTCTCTAAATTATCAAAACTCAGGCTATTGCTATTTTTCCATACTGACAGTAAAAAAAAAAATGAATGAAACTAATACTATCTCTTTATAATCCCCATTGCACCATGACCGGTCCCTCTCTCCAGGCATCCCAATGCACCCAGTCTGCGCCATGAGGACCGGGAGGATGCTACCATAGGTGCCGTGCTACTGTACAACTCTGGAGACCTGGTTTGATCCCCCTGGGTGGGGTGGAAGAGTCCATCCTACCTCCTCCAATCCTCAGTGGAATGTGCAACCAAAGCTCCTTCTCGGTTCTTCCATGGTCGCAGCAGTGCAGGAGCCCTTCGCCTATATCAGCCATGGGGTGTTTTTCCTTGTTCTGGTCCACCCCTTTCCGATGTCAGCACTCAAGGAGGACAAATGAGATGGAGGCATGCTGAGACATGCCTCCGCTCTGGTCCTCGGCTGACGTCAGCCACTTTGTGTCTATCTGTTTTCCCAACCACACCAGCACCACCTGTGGTCACCCAGGCGGTGGTGGTGGTATCGTGGCGGGACCAGCATCCCACCCCTTCCCAGAGAAGGGGAGCAGCCATTGGGTGCTCAATCCTTCTCCCCCAGCCACCCGGCCAACCCCCGGTGACCTGAGTCCATCACCAAACCCGGGTCACCGGCGTGGTGCGAGGTGCAGCATCCAGCACCTCAATCCTCAGTACCATCAGGCCAGCCAGTTTCACTAATTTTGAAGCATTTTATGCCACTTTTTAAGGACAGCAAGAACATTGTTTTCATGTTTTAGTAACTGATATGCAGTAGCCAAGAGGTGGGGTCATGGCGAAGTTGCATGGTTACAGTGAGGGGGGCCCCAGATTTCTCTTGTGCCTAGGGCCCCAGGTTGCCTTAATCTGGCCCTGCTGGGATTACATGGAAGATGGACCCAACCATACTCTTGGTCCCCCAATATATAAAGTATATAAATGAGAAAATTAAGATGTTTATCGACCTCAACAAAGAAAAAGGGACATGTTAATTTTGTATGGGATGCTCTTAAAGCCTTTATACGAGGGGAGACAATCTCCTACACTGCATATCAAAAAAAAGCAGTCCATCAGGAAAGAAGGCTTCCTTATGCAGGACATCCAGGAGCTGAAGAAGGCGGCCATGGCCGACCCCCAACCATACCTAGTTAAAAAGGGCACACTAAACCAAACAGAGTCTAGGAAATTAGAGAGGGACCTCCTAATTACCAAATCCTATGTACATTTTGAGGGGGACAAGGCGGGCAAGTGGTTTGCTGGGCTAGTGAGACATGAAAAGATGGAAAGGACCATTCTTAAAATTGTAAGACCAGACGGTACTCATGCATTTGACCAGAAGGAGATAAACAACACATTCCGGAAGTTTTATTCCACGCTATACACCTCTCAAGTGTCACCGGATGGTATTCCTGAGAAATTCCTCAAGTGGGTTGCCTTACCCTCCCTAGGTATGGACGTAAGGGACAACTTGAAATTACCTATCACTTCTGAGGTGATCAGAGAAGCCGTGTGGCAGACCAATAAGGGGAAATCACCGAGCCCGGACGGCATCCCTGCCGAGTTTTATAGGTACACTTGGGACTCCTTGAGCTCCCGCATGACAGAGGTCCTATGCGCTTCCTTGGAGGAAGGGACACTCCCACCCTCTCAGAGGTTAGCAACAATTGTGGTATTCCCCAAACTGGGAAAAGATCCTACGAAATGCAGCTCTTACCACCCTATATCCCTCCTAAACGCTGACTACAAAATACTAGCTAAGACACTAGCAGGTAGACTGGAAAGGGTACCCCAGAATTAATACATAACGATCGGGGGTTGTCAAAGGCTGTCAGGCTAAGCACAATCTCAAATGCTCAATAAACATTATTCATCAGTGGAACAAGGGGGGGGGCGGTCCCAATAGAGGCCTTCTTGCACTTGACGCCGAAAAGGCCTTCGACTAGGTCATGTTTGCGGTTCTCCGCAAATTTGAACTGGGAGAACCCTTCCTCACCTGGCTTAAAGTCTTATATACTAACCTTCAGGCCCAGATACTAACCAATGCCACCACCTTAGCTCCATTTGCTTTATTCAGAGGGATGAGACAGGGTTGTCCCTTGTCGCCACTGCTCTATGTCCTCACTATGGAGGCTCTGGCATCTACTATATGGGGAAACCCAGCGATAAGGGGATGCATTGTGGGAGGGATAAATCATGTTATTTCCTCATTTGCTGATGATGTACTTTTATTCTTAGACAACCCTGAGGAGGCCTTACCGTCCCTAGGTAAATATTTCGGGATTACGGTCCACTATCAGGACACAAAATTAATTGGGACAAGAATGAGTGGCTTCCACTAAGAGGAAGAAGAACACCCATTATGATTGTGGGCACCACCATTTACCCCACCAAACAAATAAAATATTTAGGAATTCTCCTTCCCAGTAAACTCTCCCACATTATCCAAATTAATTATAGGCCATTGATACAGAAAATCAGGGAGGACTGTATTAACTGGAGAGCCCTTCCCCTAATTCTTAGGAAGAGTCAATATGATTAAAATGTATATTTTATCACAAGTCCTCTACCTCTTTCAAACTATTCCTATTCATCTTCCTAAGAAGTACCTTAGTGTGCTAGAGGCAGCTTGCACTCAGCTGCTGTGGCAGGGCAAGAAACCTAGAATTAGGAAAGAAACATTATGGAACCCGGTGCACTTAGGGGGTCTGGGGTTACCCATCATGCGTTTATATTACTTAGCCACACAACTGGCTCACATACAGGATTTGCTGAAAGAGGGAGGTGATGTCCCCACCTGGTGGGACATGGAGTCCAGAGGAGACATGCATCTCTACCACACCCTTCTAGTTAACTCCTTATGGAATAAGTTCCCTCCCAAGATTATGAACCCTTGCACTAGGGTAACTTGGGGTGCGTGGTCAGTTGCTCATGCCTTGTTGAGGGCCCCTTCACTCTTATCACCTGATATGACCTTGGAGTCGGTGATGGAGGGAGAGGGCAGCCTCTCAAAACATGATGGTAGGGGCCTCAAAGCCTGGAGAGCCTGGAGCTTATTCAAATTGGGCCAGTTCCTGGAGGGGGGGATGGTGCACCAGTTCCCTGCCTTAAAGAAGGAATTCATGCTAACTACGACATACTACTTCCTCTACTTCAGACTCAAAGCCAAAATAAATGTGGAGTTGTCCAAAAGGGCTGGTCACCGAGCTGTACAACGTATACCCCTAGAAGAGTTATTCTGAAACTTTTCTAACACCCAGGGTTTCAAACCATTAACAAGGTGTTACAAGATTTATTTATTTATTTCTAGGAAGTACCTTTGAGCCAAAGGTTCTTTTACAGAGGTTCCACATCATAGCAATACATGGGCATAACATCATTTACATTGGTTACAAGTACATAAGCAGATACAAGGTGGTTCCATCCCTAGAAAGACATGAGTACATCACTTTACATAATTACAATAACAGAGAGTACATAAGTAAAAATATACAGACACATAATTTAAAGCAGGCTAGGTTGACAGGTTAAGTGAACAACTTGAGAATCTACAGGATATAGAGCGAATCAGGTAGGGAACAGAGGATGATATAGTCTGTAAAATAATTAACATACTAAACGCAAGAAGGCGAGAACTTGATGGGGAGCAGTTCTTGTCTTAAGTGCTAAAGAGTGTAGTCATAAAGGAGGGTTAGACTCACTGGGGGGGTGCTGAGACTGGGACCTGGAGCCTACTAGGGGAGTGTTAGTTAGCAAGAAGAGAGGAGAAGTCAAAGGTGCAGGTTAGAATGAGGGTAGCAGGAAAGAGGAGGGAAGAGTGTGGGGGAGTTCAGGTCTCATAGTCACAGTTCCTGTTTGTGGCAAGGGCCACTCAGAGTTTATCATTATAGGGGCCTATTTTGTCCTCTTTTGTGATGCCTAGGTCAAGCGCATTAAGCCAAAGTGGTGCCCGGTATTCGTAGGACCGTTGGCCTTCTGTGGTTCTATGGAAAGGGACTCAGAGGGCTGAGTTGTTTGTACCCCTAGTGCATCTGATGGAATTAGGTTGGCTAAGGAGGCTTTGCAGGCCTGTGGTGGGAAATCCTAGCATAGACTTCTTGGCAAGCATGCATACTTGATACTGGAGGCGACTGTCAAGGTTGAGCCATTTTGTAAGAGTGTACAACTCGCAAGTGTGAGTGAGATGGGGTACACCTAGGACTAAATGACACACTTTGTTTAGTGTTGTTTTGATACATTTCAAAGCAGTTTGGGAGGCAGCCCCATATACTGCTAGACCATAGTCTATCACTGAGAGGACTGAGCTATTTACAGCAGTTCTGAGTGCCTCAGAAGTCAGGCCTTTTCTGTGTCTGTTCAGTAATCCTAGTCTTGCATTTGATGACTTTGCGACTGCGTTTATGTGTTGATTAAACGAGAGGGTGCAGTCCAGTGTCAACCCTAGGTATCTAAATGTTTGAACCATCGCCAGGGAAGTGTTCTGATTGTTGTGAATGCAAAGTTGGTGAGTGCAGTGTTTGTTATGTGATGATGCGAATAACATAGTCTTAGTTTTTTTGTAATTGAGAAGCAGTTTTGATTGAAGAAACCAGTGCTCAGCCGCAGTGAAATTAGCCTGCATTTGCTTTTCCAGTATGTAGGGGTCAGAATTACATGAATATAGGACCGCATCATCTGCATACAGTAGTAGCTGTTTGTTTACCGATTGAGGGAGGTTGTTTAAGAACAGGCTGAACAGTAGAAGGCCAAGGATAGAGCCTTGAGGAATGCCTGTGTTAACACTAAGGGTGTCGGAGAAGATGTCCAGGATTTTCACTTTTTGGACCCTCCCAGAGAGGTAACTTTTGAGCCATGCTACTGTTGCAGGGGAGAGGCCGGTATTGGAGAGCTGATCCAGGACCAGATTGTGATTGATGGTGTCGAAGGCCTTGGTGAGATCAATATATGTTGCCCCCACCAAGAGCCCTCTGTCTAGTGCATTATGGATAAAGCTGGTAAACTCAGCTAGAGCAGTTGTGGTACTGTTATTTTCGAAATCCATGTTGTTGCTGACATTGTAAATTATACTTGTCTAGATGTTCCATCAGTTGGTCACTTACGATTCGCTACAGGGCCTTGGAGAGTGGAGGAAGGATAGATATTGGGCGGTAATTTGTAGAGTTGACCCTGTCACCACTTTTGTAAACAGGAGTAACCATCGCTACCTTCTAGATCCATGGGAGTTCGCCTGATACCAAGGAAAGATTTAAGATTTTGGTGAGGGGTTTGAGAGTTATGTCCAGGGTGAGCCTAACTAGTTTTAGGTCAAGTTGATCAGAGCTAGTTCTGGAATTACCTAGCGCTTTTAGGATGTACTTTTTTGCTTCCATAAAGGTGATAGCTCTGAAGTAGAAAGGCGGATGGGAGTTTGATTGGGTCCCCAGGTTTCGTTGAGTGCAAACCGTCTTTCGGATGAGACGTTAAACCGAGGTCCCATCTGCCTGGATTGGTGGTAGTTCAGGTGGATGTTAAAGATCCCATGGCACTTATCGAAAAGAGTAGGGGAATTTCCCCAGTGTCCTGGCCAAATTTCCCTCATTCACTAAAAATACCACCAACAGCTTAATCTGATTCAAAGTCAGTTGGCATTCATCTGTATGCCCCTTCCCCGGATCGTGCCTGAAAATAGGCAGGAATTGTCTAGTGCACTTACCCGGTCAACAAAAACTTAATTAAAAAAAAAAAAGTATCTGATTGGTGTTGAAGAAAGCTAGGGGGCAACACTCCACTGAGGTCAGTAAAAGCTTTGTTGAAGACATTTGCTATGCAACTGTGATCCTACGTAGGTTGGCCCTCAATGTTCAGGAAGGTGGGGGGAGTTTTATTAGGTTTACTGGTTAGGGACTTGATGTTCTCCCAGAACTGTCTACTGTCACCCCATGAGTTTGTCAGCTCATTTTTTAAGTGAGTGTTTTTGGCCTTACGAATAGCCCAGGTGCATTTATTCCATGCAGCTCTATAGTTCTGGTAGTCTGTCTGGGTACCGGAGTTTCTTGCTTTGTACCACAAGTCATCTCTATTTTTCATGAGGGCTAGTAGCTGTGCTGTGATCCAGGGGCTGTCACAGTCATGGATCCTTCTTTTGGTGTAGGGGGCGTCGACATTGCACACTTCATTGAATTTGCTTATAAAGCATTCTAGGGCAGTGTTGACATGTGTTGACATGTGTTTTGTGGTCAATAGAGCTCCAATCTTGGAGGCTGAGGTGTGCTCTTAGAGCTCCCAACTTGCCTTTCTTCAGAAGTCTAGTAGTAATAGTCTTGGATGGTGCCATTGGAGCCTTATTTGACCATTTACAGATTACCGAGGAGTGGTCACTGAGAGAGTCGGGGAGAACCGTGATGGAGGATATTCTTTCTGGCCGATTTGTGACCACCCAGTCGATTACTGACCACAAGCCTGTTCTGCTGTTATGGCGAGTGGGGGAATCTACAAATTGCACAAGGTTGAGAGTGTTACTGGGGTGCCTCCGGACCCTATGGAGAGAATTAGGAAATCCTGGGAAGAGAACATTTATCCAGATGCACTCACTGGGGGCTACTGGAACTTAATATGTAAAAACATTTTGAAGTGCTCTGTCAATAACCCCCTGAGAACCATCCAGTACAATTTCTTTATGCAGACATACCATACTCCCAAACTAGCACATCAAATTATCCCGGTGTGCACCCCATATTGCTATAAGTGCGCTGCACAAGAAGGCACCTTCTACCATATGGCCTGGGAGTGCCCTAAAGTTCAGAAATTTTGCGAGGGTGTGGTAGACATTCTTTCTAAAACCCTGAATTGTGCACCCAGACTAGACCTAGCTGAAATATTACTAGGGCTTCCAAGCCAGGGGACCTGGAAACCCATGAGGGGACATAAGTTGCGGAAGCTGAGTATAGTGGTGGGAATGTGGGAAATAACACTATACTGGAGACTTAAACAGTCCCCCTCTATAGCTGCATGGATAACTTCCCTGCTACAGGTAATTAAATTGGAAAGAACTCAGTACCTAGTTAGGAATCAACTGGGAAAATATGAAGAAGATATCTATCTACGCTTCGGCCAACAATACCGCCCTCACCAGAATCCAGACCTCGATAAACAAGGCCTGCAGGCTCCTGACCAGTGCATCCCTCCGCACCCATACTTGCTTGCTCTATTCGACCACAAACCTGCTCACCTTGGAGGAGCGCCTGCGCTACCAAGCCTG
This sequence comes from Neoceratodus forsteri, assembly GCA_016271365.2. Lineage (NCBI taxonomy): Eukaryota > Metazoa > Chordata > Ceratodontiformes > Ceratodontidae > Neoceratodus > Neoceratodus forsteri. The sequence continues at coordinate 26,320,522 of CM057453.1, forward strand.
CTTACTTGCCAAAAAATCCCTGCTAGGACTCTCCCCCCCCAGGGGTCACTGTCTCCCTGTGGCTTGCATCCCCATCTGTTGCCACCCATAGCTCAATTAAGGCCACCTTTCTGGTGCCCCATACCAAGACCTCCCTAGCCCAAAGGTCCTTCCACTACCACGCCTCCACATGGTTCAACTCCCTCCCGCTCTCTGTCACTAAGTCTACCAAAATTGGTCCCTTTAAAGTCACTCTCTGTAACCACCTCTTTGGTGCCCAAAGTTGTAGTTGCCCTTAATCAACCTAATGTTAGGATCCCTCCCCATTTCTTGCCCATAGCCTTGACAATGTCTGTTGGACTGCTTCCCCCCTCCTTTTTTTTTTTCTCTTTTCCTCACCCCTGTTCCCCACCATCCTTCCACTTAGGTATTTCCATGGTACGACCAGGGTTGTGACTTCTACTATTGTTATACTTTATACGATTGCTATTTACTGCATGTAACTTTATCTCGTAAACCACTGTTATATTGTGTTCTTTTTATCTGTATTGCACCTGTATGTTACCACTGTTGTATCTCAACACTGTAACCATGTTGTCTACCCTCCCTGTGATGAGGTGCCTTTGTAAATGAGTCCCTGACTCAAAGGTTGTAAATCCGACTTTCAAAAATAAACAAAATAAATAAATAAAATATGGTACCCCTTGGAACAGGCTCTCTCAAGGGACTGGTTCCAGGCCTTTTGAAGTGGGAGTATAGATCCATTGACAATCCCTATCTTTCTTATCCATCTAGTTTACTTTCTCTATAACATAAACGTTGTAAGTAGCCACAAATTAATAATATTTCATTGTATAGATAAAGGTATAAGCACAGTATTTAACTGACTATAATCTGTACTTTTAACTGCGCTTTACTGTCACTTTATTGTTACCTCTGTCAGAGGCGGATTAAGTAAGGTACCTAAGTTATCTACATACATTGTATCCCTCCCAGGATGGGGGAGGTGAAGAGAGTCTGTATGAGCCCAAATTAAATAAAGTTTACAAAAAAAAAAGTATAGAGTGAGTGTCTCAGTGAGCTATGCTTGCTATATTACATTATACAGCTTTGTTTGGCCAGGCAATTTCCAGCTGGCCATTTGGTGCAGTGGCTTCAGTCACTGCCTGTGTATGTGGTGTACCTGGGTTTGGGGATAGATAGATAGATAGATAGATAGATAGATAGATAGATAGATAGATAGATAGATAGATACATACATACATACATACATACATACATACATAGCTAGATAGAGAGATATTTTTTTTAAGTTCCGTTTACCCATTCCCTCCTGCCCAAAGGTTGCCCCCCCTTAGCCCCCTCCAAAGTTTTTTCCTGTGCCCCCCCCAGTTGATTATATTAATTATAGGGGGTGCAGGCAGCATTGCCCCCAACATAAACATTTAGGCTCAGATTCTAGAAGATTGGAGCAAGTTGCCGTCAAACACAACTTGCGCCAATCGCCGCTGTGACATGGACCTTGTGCCCTATTCTAGAAGGGGCAGGGTCCCCATGTCTAAGTCCTGTGACTTGCGACATACAGCCAGGCATGCCGAACAGAGGGCGTACCTGGCGAGGATGTCGTAAGCCGCAACCGCAAGTGCTCCCTCCCCATTGCGCACACACTGCCAGTGCCCTGCAGGGCTAGAGGCCCCCTACCCACTGTCACGGTGCCCCCCAACCCCATCTGCCACACCATTGCCAGCGTACTGCACAGTATGTACAGTATACCATACATAGTCCTTTACAGTTACACCTGGTGGTTTAGTGGCCCCCCACCCAGCAGTGCCAACTCCACCCAGCACCACCACCCCCCACCCAGCAACTGGCACAACCCTCCTCTCACCACCATGGCCAGCCACTGACTGAGCTCCATCTGAGCGCTTACTGCAGAGATGCGCTCAGAAATTAATGTACCCTGTGCTAATCAGTGCTCAGGATATCGACTTTACATGTTGCTAATGAAGACCTTTAAATATGAGATCCATAATCTTTATTTAATATCTTACAATAAGACTTCCTATCTTGAAATAAGATTTAATATTGTGCCAAGTTCTTAAAACATTTGTATTCTAAGATTTATCGACTTGTTTATGGTATTCAAATTCTATAGTAAGAGTTATTTTCTTACTTTGAAAAATCTTATTAAAGAGCTAGTGTACTGCCTGGAAAATGCCTGCAATTAATTGTAACTTTCAGATGTAGTCAGCTATCACTTCTTATATCTCAAGTATTTATTCTTTTCTGTTTGCTAATTAGAAGATTTTCCACCTGGCAGTGCTGGGATTATGTGTGGAGCAGTACTCTGGAGGAAAAGAAAAGTCAGTTCTGTTCCTCCCACTAGATCAACACTGAAACCACACTGATTATGACATCACTAGTAACCAATGAGAACCATTTCTCACTGCCAGGTTTCAATTTCACATAAAGCAACAGGGACCAGCTCTCTGGTTACTAGTGATGTCACAATTTCCTGCATTTTGATTGGTAGCTTGTGAAAGTCACTGCTCAGGCTGCAAGGATTGTGGTGCCTCAAGGTGCTTGGTCTCATTTCTGACGATGTAGTGGGAGGAACAGGACTGACTTTTTTTCCTCCAGACAGAATGCTGCTCCACACATCACCTCAGTACTTTCAGGTGGAAAATCTTCTAATTAGCAAACAGAAAATAAAAAAACTACTTCAGATACTGCAAGTGATAGCTGACTGCATCTGAAAATTACTATTAATTCCAAGTAGTACACTAGCTCTTCTAGGGTCGCGAGGGCCCTTGGAGGAAGCCAGCCCTCCCCTGCTGAAGCGTGTCTGGACCCCCTCCCAACAGACGCTATCCAAATTCGGGATTCTAGGGTCACGAGGGCACTTGAAGGAAACCAGCCCTCCCCTGCTGAAGCGTGTCCGGACCCACCCCAACAGACGCTATCCAGATTCGGGATTCTAGGGTCACGAGGGCCCTTGGAGGAAGCCAGCCCTCCCCTGCTGAAGCGTGTCCGGACCACCCCCCAACAGATGCTATCCAAATTCAGGATTCTAGGGTCGCAAGGGCCCTTGGAGGAAGCCAGCCCTCCCCTGCTAAAGCGTGTCCGGACACCCCCAACAGACGCTATCCAGGTACACAGTCTCACACAGGAGAATTTTGGCAGCCGGGCGCGGTTCTGGCGCCATTTTTTTATTCAAGCTGCTGCAAACAATCAAGCCTGCTCTTCCAACTGGCTGCGCTTTCTCATCCGGCGCCAGCGCTGCTCCCCACCACCCCACCACCGCCCTTGGTGAGCTCCTCCTTTTATAGGCTGAGGTCACATGACTTCAAAAACCAGCCTATTTTCTCATTTGCAGCTTATCAGCTACTGCCACCAGAGGGCACCAAAACAAATTCTCAGCTTCCCAAGTATAATTTTCAGCACAAAATGCTGCTGCCCACAGCTCTTATTCTCCTCTCCCTGGCCTCTCTATCCTTCTTGCCCCCAACCACCCTCCCAAGCCGCGAACCACCCCCGTCACTACCCCCAAGGCAATCTCCCCACCCTTACTACACTACCCACTCATACTCGCCTGCTCATGAGCTGTCTCCCAGCTACTACAGTCACATTAGTGCCTCCATCCTACCTCCCTCCTTTCATCTGAGACTTGTGGTCTTACACACCCCAGCCCGCCGCTACCCTCCTACTTCCCCATCCTCTCATGCTACAAACACCTGCCCTAACCCTCTGCGGACAAAGTTAAAACATATCTCCTGCCTACTTTTGCTCCTGGCTGGGGACATTGAGGCAAACCCTGGCCCTGCCCTCTCAAATTCTAATTCCCACCCCCCTTTCTCCTACCCCAAAGGCCTCCGAATCTGACACCTAAACACTTGTAGCTTGCTAGCTAAACTCTCGCTGCTGCAACCAATTGCACTAACACAGCGCCCTGACATTCTTATCATATCTGAAACCTGGCTAAAACCTCATCACACTGATGCCGAAGTATCCATACCTGGGTACACAATAATTAGATATGACGGGCCTGGCAAAAAGAGAGGAGGAGGCTCAGCTATGTATATTGCCAATAATCGACAGTTTTCAATAGTGGATATCCCTTCACTCCCTGGAAACATAGACGCCACACTCATAAAACTTTCACTCCCATGCTCCACCCCCATATATGTGGCAGGCTCATACTGCCCTCCCTGCACATCCCCCGAGGACATCCTCTCCCACTTGAACTCCTTACAGTCCCTGACTGCGGGGGGCGAGCTCCATGCCACAGGTGATTATAACACAAACTGGCTAGGGCCTGACAAAGCCCACCTAAAGTCCAAAATTAAGGCCCTTAACCTCACCCAGCTCATTGCCGATCCCACCAGACTAAACCACAAATCCCAAAATCACTCATTATTGAATTGGGCTCTCACCTCCCACCCCCACAGGATTATTAACGCAGGCCTACTACCCAACTCCATAAGTGATCATCACATGATTTACCTGATCAGGAAGGTGCACGGCCCCACCGCCCTCCCCCAAAACACTACGTACTAGGTCCTATAACTCCCTCAATGTAGCATCCCTCCTGCTAGACCTAGGACGAGTAAATTGGTCCTTTAGCCCTGGAGCTTCCTCCATTGACACCACTTTCGAGGGCTTCAAAACCAGCTTCCTAAAACTTTGGGACAAACATGCCCCCCTACGCAGATTTAATCAAACTATGCCACACCAGGGACCACGCCTGGGAAAGCCTACAAAAAGTTGGGATCACAGGAGTCACTGACTACCTATAGATCCCTACGGAATACTTGCACTAACAGCATCCGACTAGCCAAGAAAAACTACTTCCTCCTGGCTTTTAGCAAAAACATAAATCACCCAACTGATTATTGGAAATCACTTAAATCCCTGATCTCCCCCCCAACAAATCCCCCAACCCCTGCACTATCTGTTCAGGGCTCCCTCATCTCTGATCCCAATGGTGTAGCTGAAGCTTTTAACCCCATTCTCCAGCTGCAGAAAATCTCCTGTCCTCCCTCCACCCACTCCCGACCCCCCACGCCCATGTCCCCAAAACCTATCAGCCCGGTCCAACTGTTCTCATTCCACCCAGTAACCCGAGAAGAAGTCCTCCGATCTTTACGGGCCCTGAACCCTAGCAAAGGCAAATGCCCGACATCCATGGATGCAAAGATGCTCTTTCTATCCGCCCCAGCCATCGCCGCTCCTATAGCCGCCCTTTTAAACCTCTCCTTCTCCTTGGGCAAGCTCTCTACAGCCTGGAAAGAGGCCACCGTTATCCCGCTGCCAAAAGGAGGCGATCCTTCCTCCCCAGGCAACTACAGACCCATCTCCCTACTCCCTATCCTGGCCAAATTACAGGAATGACTGGTCCTGTCCCAACTCACTCCATACGTGGAAGCTTCTTCTTTCTTCACTCCATTCCAATCGGGCTTCCGTAAATCCAACTCCACCATCACCTCCCTGCTACGTGTCACCGGAGACATTCTCATGAGCATGGACAAAGGGCACATCACCACGTTGACCTAGCTAAGGCTTTTGACACCGTCTCTCACTCCCTACTCCTCTCCAAACTCACTGATGCAGGGCTCTCTAAACCAGCCACAAACTGGTTCCAGGACTATCTAGTGGGCAGGACCCAAACGGTCAAAATTGCCGCACACACCTCAAACCCCCTACCAGTCTCTGCCGGTGTCCCCAAAGGATCTGTTCTAGGTCCCCTACTCTTTTCCGTTTTTCTAAATGCCCTCCCATCAACCTGCCAACACTCATCCATCCAGATGTACATAGATACATATGTAACCCCCCTGCAAATGGGGGTTCCCAAAAGACTTCCAGGAGCTTGCTTGAATGCTCCTAGCCTGAATGGTGTTTGGCGTTTAAGCCATTTATCAGTGAGTGTTTTTAGAACCTCTGGTACTGTCTCTTTAAGAGCTGTCTGCTTGCAGACATAATTAGTTTGTATGGGGGACTGTGCTTCTGTTTGAGTACCACTCGAGCTGCTGCCAATTCACTCCATTTTGCAGTCACTAGGAGTGCAAAGGAACCTATCTGAAAGATGTAACTGTTTGCCAGAAATCATTTACAGTAATAATGAAATTACAGTTTGTCTAACTGCTTTCTTTGCAGTCAGAACTGTGTCTGCCTAGTTCCCCATTCTGGTTTTGAACTGCTGAACTGGACCAATCAGTGTGGGTAAGCTAGCTCTAAAATGGTGCCTTGGACTAATCAGAACTTGGACTCATAATCTGAGCCAGCCACAAGAGGATTGTATGGGCAGTGACTCTGGGAGATGTAGTTTAGACTTTGGCGCCTTTTTGGACCAACAGCAGCAGTCTATTGTGAGTGACAGCCAATCCAGTCAAGAACTGGAGGAACTCAAAGGAAGTGCCGGTTTTGTCTGTTGGGAGTTTCAGTTGAGCTTTGGCAGTGAAGGGAAAGGAACCCTGTGCTCCTTCGTGCACAGTTTTAGTCAAAAAACATGTGTAAGGTCCAGAGTTCGGTCTGAGCTTGTTAGGACTGAACTGTCCTGTGAAGAGAATCAAAGGATATCTGAAGAGTAGAAACCAGGCTCACCCTGTAGAAAACTGGAGGAATTGCTGAAAATTGCACTCGGTCTGTCAGGAACTGAATCTGCTGTGTGTTCTCCGGGTATTGTGCAGTAATTGCGATCGGGATACAGATGCAGCCTGCCTGGTATAGTGCTTTCTTTTTACCATATAAATTGTGAAGAGGTTTGTACCTCAAGTGAATCCTGCTGCCATTAAGTGACTTTTGCCTGTGACTGTTTACCATATAAATGTGAGAGGAGTCTCTTGAGCTCAAAGTAGCCCTGCTGACATTGAAGGACCCTATCTTATTTGGAGGTCGTGAGTACTAATTCAGGGTCGCTCCCTGTTGAATTGCCACATTAAATCCAAATGGAATTACTGTACTGCTGACTGTTTAATTCTCCTTTCTCTGTGTGAAAGGGCCCCTACCAGCTGCCACGGTTTGGACTAGCCACTAGGGCTTGGGTACCCAGGGACAGTAACTGATAGGGATAGGCTGTGCACAGAGCCAGGTAGATGAGTAGAGTGATAAGCTAATTAACCTGATTTCCCCTGTCCTTGTTATATCCCCAAATAAATCAGAGCTGCTTGTTTCAGCAAAGTTATACTGCCTGAGGTATTTGTCTATGTTAAAGTACTGTACTGTGATTGTTGCACTGTATCTTATTTCACAGGAGGTCCCAGTGCCGGAACCAGTCCTGGGGGTAAGTGTATACTGTAAAGGTAATTCTGATGTATTGTGTGGGCCACTAGTGGGAAGAAAGGGGGGTTGCAGTGTCCCAGAGGGCTGTGACCAAGTTGTTTAACTATTGTAAACCCTGACCTCTGGGTGGAGGCACCCGCCATTGGATCCAGGCCCTCAACCTGTTAGTGGCAAATCAGGCAGGGGTAGCCCCTGGAGATAGCGCCATCTAGGGTTACACATAGATACATAGATACATAGACAGTGTCGGCAGATAAGGGCCTATGGCCCACCTAGTCTGCCCATTTGAGCTTGTAAGTTCAGTTTGTTTTCCTAGAAGTCTGTTTCCCCTTACCCCTGCCCTCTAGAATTCCTTTATGTCTATCCCATGCATTCTTAAATCCCATGATTGTTTCAGCCCCCACCACTTCCTCTGGCAGGGTGTTCCACTTGTCCACCACCCGTTCTGTGAAGAAATTCTTTCTCATGTTTCCACTGAATCGTCCTCCCTCCAACTTCATCCCATGCCCTCTAGTCCTGAAACATCTTTTTCGCTTAAAAATAGTGTTTTCCTGCACCCTGTTCCTCCCTGTAAGATACTTGTATGTCACTATCATATCCCCTCTCTCCCTCCTCTCCTCCAGGGAGTACATGTTCAGTTCCTTCAACCTGTCTTCATAGGACTTGTGATGCAACCCATGCACCATCTTTGTTGCCCTCCTCTGAACCTTCTCTACCCTGTCTATGTCCTTACGAGGTATGGTCTCCAGAACTGTACACTGTACTCCAGGTGGGGCCTCACTAGTGTCTTGTATAGCGGAATTATGACCTCCTTTTCCTGCTGGTGATGCCCCTGCCTATACATCCCAGCATCCTATTTGCTTTTACCTGATGCCTTGTCACACTGTTTCCTTACCTTGAGGTCATCAGAGATGACAACCCAAGATCCCTTTCCTGCTTGGTGCATGCTATATCCTCACCCCCAACTGATATATTGTGCTAGGGTTTTGTGCCCCCATATGCATTATCTTGCACTTCTTTGCATTGAATTTCAACTGCCAAACCCTTGACCATTCTTCAAGTTTCTGCAGGTCCTTCTCATTCTGTCTACACCCTCTGGTGTGTCTACTCTGTTACAGAGCTTTGTGTCATCAGCGAACAGTGAAATTCTGCCTTCTAGATCCTGTGCAATGTCACTGATGAAGATGTTGAATAGGACCGGTCCCAGCACTGATCCCTGTGGTACCCCACTGGTTACTCTTCCTCTGTGGAGTGACAGCCATTTACCACCACCCTCTGTGTCCTGCCACCCAGCCAGTTACCTACCCACCATACTACTGTCCTGCCCACACCCATATTCCCCAGTTTGTGTAATAGTCTTCTATGTGGCACAGTGTCAAAGGCCTTGCTGAAGTCCAGATAGGCCATGTCCACTGCCTCCCTGATCCACCTCCCTAGTCACCCAGTCAAAAATTCAATGAGGTTGGTCTGACATGACCTCCCTGGTGAAACCATGCTGCCTTGGGTCCTGTAGTCCATTGACAACCAGATGTTCCACCAATCTCTCCTTCAGTAGTGCTTCCATGATCTTTCCCACTACCGAGGTGAGGCTGACTGGTCTGTAGTTCCCTGCTTCCTCTTTGTTCCCACTTTTGTATAAGGGGACTACATCTGCTGTCCTCCAGTCTTTGGGTACCTCCCTGTTTCCAGTGATTGGCTGAACAGGATAGCCAGAGGTTCAGCCACCACTCTCTTAGTTCTTTAAGGACCCTGGGTGCACCCCATCTGGCCCCATTGCTTTATCAGCTCTTATTACTTCCAGTTCCTTCAGGACCCTTTCTCGTAATGGGACTTGTGTCCATTTCTGCACCATTCTCACCCCTTGTACTCCTTCAGACCCATTACCCCCTCTTCCTTAGTAAAGACTGAGCAGAAATACCTGTTCAATATGTCAGCTTTATTGTTGTCATCCTCCACTGCTGCTCCCATCCTCCCCTTCAGTCTCACTATCCCTCCCTTTGTCTTTCTTTTTCACTTATGTACCTGTAAAAGGTTTTGTCCCTTTACCCACTAATTTTGCAATGTGTTCTTCTGTCTGAGCTTTGGCTTCCCTTACTGACTTCCCTGCCTCCCTTTGTTTCTCCTGGTACTTCTCCCTATCCCCTTCTGCCTGTGTCTTTTTGTATTGCCTGAATGCAATCTTTTGGCTTTCACTTTCTTTGCTACCTCTTTGGAAAACCATAATGGTCTCCTCTTCCTTTTCCTCTTGCTAACCTGCTTAATGCATAATTCTGTTGTTCTTATAATCCCCATTTTAAATACTGCCCACTGTTCCTCAACCCCTGATTCCTGTCCCATTCCCCTTAATGCCTCTTTCAAGTATCTCCCCATTTTCCCAAAGTCTGCCCCCCTAAAATCCAGGATACGTGTTTTTGTGTGGTTTGGTTCTGCCCTTTCTGTGATTTCAAACCACAATGACTGGTGGTCACTGTTACCCAGGTGCTCCCCCACTGTTACCCCCATCACACTGTCCCTGTTTGTGAGCACAAGGTCCAGTACGTGGATGACACTGTTCTTTATGCTTCAGGCCCAAAAATATCAAGCGTAGCAACCCTCCTGCAGGAAGATTTCTATGCCATCCAGCACTGCTTCAGGTCCAACCAGTTATTCCTAAACTCCCAAAAAACTGTATCCCTAACATTCGGCACCCAACAAAGACTCTCCCGTCAATCTCACAGCACCCCATTCAAAACTTTGGATGGGACTCCTCTCGAGAATTGCACTAGTTTCAGGTATTTAGGGGTCTGGCTGGACCAACACCTAGACTTCTCCTCTCATATCGAATCCCTGCACAAAAACCTGCTCCCAAAACTCGGTGCTTTATACCGTAACAAAAGCAGCCTCCCTACACAGTCAAGGCATACCATTGTCCAAAAAATGATACTGCCTGAAACATAGAAACATAGAATTTGACGGCAGATAAGGACCACTTGGCCCACCCAGTCTGCCGATTTCCCTACCTAATGGATAAGCTGCAGATCCTCGTTAACCAGCAGCCTACTTCTTCCTACCCCCACCCCCTAGAATTGCCTTATGACTGTCCCATGCATGTTTGAATTCCACCACTGATTTTTGACTCACAACCTTCCTCCGAAGGCCGCTCCATGCATCCACAACCCTCTGTGAAAAATACTCTTAAATTACCTCTGAGCCGCCTCTATCTTCAAATTGTGCCCTCTTGTTCTTGCACACCCTTTTTTTTGAAAGATGCTACCCTCTTGGACTTTGTTGATTCCCTTGAGGTACTTGAACATTTCTATCATGTCCCCCCTCTCCCTCCTTTCCTCGAGGCTATACATATTAAGCTCCTTTCGTCTCTCTTCATATGTCTTCCGGCGTAGACCCTGCACCATTTTAGTTGCCCTCCTCTGGACAGCTTCCATCCTGTCTATGTCTTTGTGGAGATTGGGTCTCCAGAACTGCACACAGTACTCCAGATTATGGAGACATAGTATATACCATAGCCCCTGCGTCTGCCCTGGCCAGCCTCGACACACTGTTCCACTCTTTCTGTTGCTTTATCCTCGATTGCCCACATTCTACACACCACTGCAACCATTACAGCACTCTAAACCTGCCGTCCCTTCATGACCGTAGCCTAACAAACTGCGCCAGATTTGCAGCCAAGTACTGGTCCCTCTCCCTTCCACCCTATCTGTCATCCTCCCTCTCCAAACAACCTTCACCTGCGTACTCCCTCAGGAGTACAGACCCAAGGCTGCTACATGTCCCATTCAGGCATACTACTAAAGGCCAGGCTGCTTTTAACTACCAAATACCACAAATCTGGAACGCCCTACCTGCCCCCATAAGACATGCTCCTAACCCCTACCATCGCAACCGCCTACTCAGTGCATATTTCTCCTCCAGCTGCTCCTGTTTCAATTAAACTAACCCTACACTCATGCTGTAACTTTTAACTGGTTTTACAACTTTTTTACTCAATTGTATGTCTACCACTGTCTATAATCACTCTCAAATGTTGGAGCACGTTGATTATTGTTTCCTCTGTATACCATGTATGTAAAAACTGTTTGATGTAAATCTCATGTTGTATTTGGGTCTCGGCCTCCAGGTCGCATCTGGAATTGAGCATGTTGCTCAGTATGCCTTCCTGGTAAAACTTGTAAATAAATAAATAAGTAAAATAAAAGAAAGACTACATGTTTCCTCAGGTTTGCCAAGAGACAGTAACTAAAATGGTACTCCCAGTCTTCGACTAAGCAGATGTGGTCTTCAACCCCCCCTTGCCAGACTGGATATCCTCTGCAATGTCTTTTGTTGCTTTGCTACCAACCCCCGCCCCCAGAACCCACCACTGCTCCCTCTTCTCCTCCCTATCATTCTCCCCCTACCCTGATGTCACCAGTCCCACTGGGCCTCCTTCATCTCCAAATATTGGCTTGGGTCCCTGCCCTCCTACCTGTCCACACTCCTCTTACCCATTCCCTCTGCTTCATACTCCCTCTGCTCCAGGGATCCTCGCAACTTCTTCCTCACTCCTCTGCTGGGCAGTCAGCCTTCTCCTCTCACCTCTCCTCCCTCTGGAACCTGCTCCCCTCCTCTCTCCATCTCTCCCCCTCCCTCATCTTCCTTAGGCACCAGCTAAAGCTCCTCTCCGCCCCAACCTGCTCCTGTCAGTCCCCTCCCTGATCCTCTCATATTGTAGCCCCTATCATCCCCGAATCTGGGCCTCCTCCTCCTCAGTTCTACCTCAATATGTACCAGTCTCCTTTCTATTCTACAACTGCACTACCATCATTCCACTTGTTTTGGACTCTTTATTTGCACATCAAAGCTACTCATTGTACCTTTGCTTAGCTCCGTTTACTTTTATTTGCATTGGTACCATGTTAAATTGTACACGGTTTCCCTTAGTGTGTACCAATTATTGGTACTGTGTATGCTTTTTATTGTATTTGTCATTCCCTCACCCCAGGGTCACAACTGGAAACAAGCCTTGGCTCAGTGTGCATTTCCTGGTTACCAATTTTCAAATAAACGAATAAGTAAGTAAGTAAATAAATAATGATCTTGCCCCACTGGCCGATAATTGGGCTTTGTTTCAATACAAAATGTATACTTTTTTAGATTTTGTTTCTCATTCTAAGATGCTAATTTGTTGCAGTGTAGGACTACTTCCCTTGCACTGCTGGTCACACACCTTCTGATACACTTCAACATTCTTCCAGACCCTTGACGGCAGCCATGTGCTACTTACATAGAAACATAGAAACATAGACTTTGACGGCAGATAAGGACCGCTAGGCCCATCTAGTCTGCCCATTTCCCTACCTACAGGATAGGCCGCAGATCCTATTTAACCAACAGCCTATATCTTCCTGCCCCCCACAAGAATTGCCTTATGTCTGTCCCATGCATTCTTGAATTCTCCTATGTTTTAGACTCCACAACTTCCTCAGGAAGGCTGTTCCATGCATCCACTACCTCTCTGTGAAATAATACTTCTCACATTGCCCCTGAACCGCCCTCCTTCTATCTTTAAATTGTGTCCCCTTGTTCTTGCAAGTCTCTTTTTCTGAAATATGCTACCCTCTTGGACTTTGTTGATTCTCTTGAGGTACTTGAAAGTTTCTATCATGTCCCCTCTCCCTTCTTTCCTCAAGGGTATACATATTAATCTCCTTTAGTCGCCTCCTCATACGGCTTCTCTTGCAGACCCTGAACCATTTTAGTTGCCCTCCTCTGACTGCCTCTATCCTGTCTATGTCCTTGCAGAGATGGGGTCTCCAGAACTGGACACAGTATTCCAGATGGGGTCTCACCAACTGTCTGTACAGAGGATAACAACTTCCTGTTTTCTGCTGCTGATGCCTCTCCCTAACATCCCAGTATACCCTGGCCTCCCTACTGCCTTCTCACATTGCTTGCTAACCTTAAGGTCATCTGATATGATTACCCCAGGTCCTTTTCCTGTTTTGTTGTTGTTACTACCTCCCCACCATTGTGTATTCTTCCCCTGGGTTCTTGTTTCAGGTGCATTATTTTGCACTTTTTGCATTGAATCCTAGCTGCCATACGCCTGACCATTCCTCCAACCTTGCCAAGTCCCTTTCATCCTTTCCATGCCTCCTTGTGTATCAACCCTGTTGCAGATCTTTGTGTCATCTGCAAAAGGCATACTTTTCCTTCCAGTCCCTCTGCAATGCCACTGATGAAGACATTAAAAGGACTGGACCCAATACTGAACCCTCGGTACCCCACTAGTAACCGCCTTCTTCAGAGTGGACTCCATTTACAATTACCTTCTGTGTCCTGTTGTCCAGCCAATGTTTTACCAGGCTACCACCCTGGGACCCACTCCCAGGCTGGTTAATTGACTAATAATCTTTGTGTGGACTGTGTCAAATGCCTTGCTAAAGTCTAGGTAGGCCATGTCCACAGCCCCTCCCTGGTCTACTACTTTGGTCACCCAGTCAAAGAAATCTATTAGATCTGCCTGACATGACGTTCCTGATGTGAACCCATGCTGCCTTGGATCCTGTGCTCCACTGACCTCTAGGTACTCAACTATTCTTTCCTTCAGAAGTGACTCCATCACTTTCCCTACCACAGAGGTCAGACTGACAGGTCTGTAGTTTCCTGCCTCTGTCTTGGTCCCACTTTTGTGAAGGGGAATCACACCCACCTTCCTCCAGTCCTCGGGTACCACACCATCCTCCCATGATTTATTAAAAAGAGTAGCCAGTGGTTTCACTAGTTCCTTCCTTAATTCTTTTAGAATTCTGGGGTGAATTCCATCAGGACCCATTGCTTTGTCCACCTTCAGTTTTAGGGGTTCTTGCAGAACCCTTTCTTCTGTGAAAGGACTGGGATCGTCCCCCCTATCAAGAGTGCTTCTGTTAATTGGATTAGGTACTTGTCGTTTTTCAGACACTTTATTATTGACCACCAGGCCCTTTTCCTCCAACACTGCAGCAAGGGGGACCCCACACAGGGTATACATTCTGACTGGTTTTCCTCCTCATATGGAGCTCCTTGCATTTGGCTATCTTGTATCTGAGGCTCTTGGGCCAGATTTTCAATAGCCTAAATGCAGGTACATCTCAGGGATGCACCCACACCTACCTTCCTCCACCATGTCAGTCATCTACTCGGACGGATGCAGTTTTCAAGACCACGTGTTACTGTGGCAATTGGACATGGTTACATCAGCATACATCCACACTTGGATGCATCTACTGTGTGGGGCCTAAGTCAGCCGTAACATCAATTAGATGGTCTAAGGTGTTGACTTTGGGAAGAATTATAGCCCAGGCAGGGGGCTGGTGGTAAAGAAGTCAATCATGACCAAAAAAAAAAGTTCTCCTCATGACCACCCTGCAGGCAGTCAACAGCCCCCATTCTGCAGTCCCCTCACCTTCACCCCCACCATCACAATGCAGCACTGCTACTAGGCAGATAATGGTGACTGCCAACTTGGAGGGGGGGGTTACATAAGCAATAACACCCAACAGGGTGGGTGGTATTGGGCTATACCGGACCACCTACGGGTGTAATGAAGCTCGATGTCACAGGCAGAGGGCCTTACAGCCCCTGGAAGTTCTGTTATGGCCCATACTGCCCACCCTGGAGAGTATTACTGCGCTTAGAAAAGGGGCTATATGAGACATTTTTATGTTTGCTTGCACGCATGTGCAAGAAACATAGTGCCATCATCCGAGTTTTTCAGAGGTGTGTCAGCATCTTCCAATTCAGTCAGTGTGTTTGCAGGCGCGGTCGCAGTTCTCCAATCACTGCTGGAGCTGTCTATGACAGCAGTTGAAAATGCAGTGGCATACAGTTGAAAGAGGGAGCTACGCTTCAGTGAGCAGCGATAAGATATCACCTGCTCATGCGTGCTCCCCCCCCTTACACACACGTGCACGCTTACTGCCTTACACACACGCTCACACATACTGTGTGCTCGCTTCCCCCACGCGACACCGTATAGCCGATAGGTGCCCAATCCCCATCGGCTGTGCTGCACCCCCAAACAGAGTTCCAGATGCCACTCTGGTGTCCACCCCAGCGTGTCAACACATTCTAGTAGGCAACGGGGTGCCCAATCACCCATCGGCCCAGCCCCCAAACAGCCTTACAGCTGCCACGCTGGGAGCCCACCCCAGCGTGGCACAAGTCCCAGATGGCCAACGGGGTGCCCAGTCCCCCGCCGGCTCCAGCCCCCCAACAGCCTTACAGCTGCCACGCTGGGAGCCCACCCCAGTGTGGCACAAGTCCATATGGCCAACAGGGTGCCCAATCCCCATCGGCTCCAGCCCCCAAACAGCCTTCTAGCTGCCATGCTGGGAGCCCACCTCAGTGTGGCAAACATCCCACGCCGCCTTCCTGTTAAAACAAACAAACCTGTAAACAAGAAAACGCTCCTCAGGCTCACCCAGCCCACCCACTGCGCATCCCTGCCTCCCCACACCCCCCATACTTACCTCCGACTCGCAAAGCACGATCTTCAGTGGACCGAGAACATGTTCAGCATCTTTCAAAGCCGATCTGCAACTGAGGAAATGCCGGTCAGCTGTTTAATGGGATAGATAGGGTTTTTTCAACTTTGCTGCATATCTCAGGTATTTTTGATTTTGAACCAAATTTTCAACATGGGTTTTGGGATCTTTCTCATGAACACTCTCACTGTCATGGCGATAATCAGTCTGGCGGGGTGATTTCGCAGTCACCGCGCAAAATCACCTTTCGGGACCAAGTAACAAAACAACACTGCCACTGTTCATAAGGTGGGCTCTCAAAAGCCTATGTTGAAAATTTGTGAAAATTCCAAATGACTGTTTTAAGAGCGCATGCTAGGTAGTTCCTACGATGCTCGTAAGTTTACGAATTTTCAATATTTTCACTCCAGATTTTCAACATTGCCATTTTACCACACCCTCCTTATGAGCAGTACAGCTGTCATTTTTCACATCTTGCCCAAAACATGTTTCCGCCTCATGTAGCACACAATGGCAGATAGTCGTGTTGAAAATCAATGTATGGGACATATTAAGAAAATCACAGTGATACTGTTCATGAGCAGAGGTCTTAAAATGGCTATGTTGAAAATTTGGTGAAAAATTCCTAAATGACTGTTTTATCCAGTATGCGCTGTGCAGTTCCTATGCACGCTTATGTTTACTTAATTTTCATTATTGTTCTCCAGATTTTCAACATTGCCATTTTATTACACTTCCTTATGAGCAGTACAGCTGTCATTTTCACATCTTGCCCAAAACATGTTTCCACCATGTGCGAAAGAATGGCGCAGTCGTGTGTGAAATCAATGTGTGGGACACATTAAGAAAATCACAGTGACACTGTTCATGAGCAGAGGTCTTAAAATGGCTATGTTGAAAATTTGGTGAAAAATTCCTGTAATGACTGTTTTACGAGTGTGCATCATGCGCAGTCTTGCATCGCATCGTACCGTAAGTTTGCGAATTTCACTATTTTCACTCCAGATTTTCAACATTGCCATTTTATTACACTTCCTTATGAACAGTACAGCTGCCATTTTTCACGTCACCAAAATGTGTTTCCGCACATGTAGCGCACAATGGTGCAGTCGGTGTGCGAAAGCAATGTTTGGGACAGATTAAGAAAATCACAGTTACACTGTTCATGAGCAGAGGTCTTAAAATGGAAATGTTGAAAATTTGGTGACAAAAGTCCATAAAATGACTGTGTTACGAGTGAGCATTGTGCAGTTTCCACGCACCCTCGTAAGTTCATGACTTTGTAATATTTTCAGTCCAGATTTTCACCAGTGGCATTTTTCCACACTTCCTTATGAACAGTACAGCTGTCATTTTTCACAACATGGCAAAATGTGTTTTCACACTTTCAGTGCAAAGATGCGTGGTCGCTGTGGGAAATCATTGTTCGGGACAGATAAAGAAAATCACAGTGACACTGTTCATGATTGGAGGTCCCAAAATGCCTGTGTTGACAATCTGTTGTAAAAAATCCCCAAACTAATTACATTATGGGTATGCATTGCACAGTTTCTATGCACGCTCGTGACTTCACCAGTTTTTTTAATATTTTTACTGCAGATTTGCAACATTGCCATTTTTTATACCTCCTCATGAACAGTACAACTGTCATTTTTCACATCCTGTTTGGAATGTGTTTTTGCACCTGTGGTACTAAATGCCGTTGTCGCTATGCATAAGCAGCTTTCGGCTAACAAACTGATATTGCCACTGTTCATGAGGTGGGGGTCACCAAAAAACCATATCGAAAATTTGGAGTGAAAATACCAACGAATGCCTGAGGTGTTAGGGTTTCCAACCATAACGCCCCACCCTGTAGAGAATGACCGGCATCAGGGGTGTGACTTCTGATTCTTGCCTGTAATGCTCATACCATTCCACATCCTGCAGCCAGTGAGAGGCATCGAGGTATGCCTTGGACTCTTCAGCCCCAAAGTTCACCCCATTCTCCTATACCACACCCATCTCACCATATTTCCTGATGGAATGGGGTGCACATAAGGGCCAAAGACCCCAAGGCACACCGTGACACTTGTCAGTTTCTGCAGGGTAGGGTGTGGTGAAATGACGTGGCCGTTATGCCTGACGACCCAAAGGCACACTCCAATGCCTGTCACTCTCTGCAGGGTGGTGGTGGGGTTGGCTTCAGTTCAGTACTTCACTGCCATTCCTATTTTGCAGCTCTGTAACTTCTACACTACCAATGCCAATGCCAGCAAGCAAACATTCGGCATTCACAAATGCTTGTTTATGTAGGGTTTAAAATATAAAAAAAATGAGTAGAAATCCATTGTAAGTCTTTTTTTTTTGGTAAAATTGTCCCTCTACTGGTATACCTGTCAGTAGAGGGCACTGTAGTGTTTGATAAGTGTTTTCAAAAAAAAAAAACAGAAAGTTATCTCAGTGGTAGCAGCTGTCTTCAGTCTCCCCTGTACATTTTTGTGGTTTGTGGAAAGAAAGCAGTCACACCTTATGTTATCCCCATGCTCTGTTTTGTCGATATGAAGCCCTCACCCCCATTTCATTACCTCCATGTTCTGTTTTCTCTGAAAGAATGCGATGGAGAGAGGAATGTATTCGAGAAGGACTGTACCAGAATCAAGCAGGGCAGCTGTGTGCGGTCAGGCAACGGAAGAAAGACAGAGCAGTGCCTAGTTACTTTTTTTTTTAAATGTTGAAGCCTCTTCTTTTTGTTGTTGTTTCTGACCAAGGAAAACAGCCGGGGCAAAGAGGGGAATAGCACAGCAAGGAATGGCCATGTTTATGCTGGCCATTTAGTTTTAAAAAATATTTCTATGTTCCTGTTACACATAAAATTAATTTCTGTCGGTAGCGGGGCAGTTAGGGTACTGATCACAGAGTGGGGCAAGAAGGCCTCACTCACTAAGTGAGGGGGAAAAAATGTCTGGCAGATCATTTTTTAAAACTGAAAGTGGGCACAGTGATATGGGTAGAGTAATGTAGCAGTGCCAACTGCCACTTGTTTCTTGGTGGGCATTGTTAAAAAGTAACTGTATGCCCAAAGACAGCTCTTGGCCAATCACATGTCAGGATTTCTTAAGCCCATTTTCTAAACTCCATTAATGTAAACAGATTTTCCTTCCACTGCACCACTGCCAAAGCCACAAAGGAGGAACAGCAAAAGAATTAGTAAACCATGACTGTGGCATGAGGTGTGATGGCTGCAAAGCCCTGTCAGGGTGAACAGGCCTTTTTATGGTCCTTCTAAAGGATTAGACATCTTTCAGTGGCAATAGTGGGAGAGATGTATCCCACTCCCTCTCCGACCTTTGAAGAATGAAAGGAACTTTGTTGCTTTTGGCCAGCACCACTACTGAAAGTCCTGCCTCTGTGAACTGGGGCACAGCAGCCTTTTTGAACATTCTCTGGGTGGATCAATGCACACAGAGAGTTTTGAAAATCTGGCACTAGAAGTTCAACCAGTCACTCAGCTTGTTCAGGTGCTCGTGAAGCTTGTCCTCATCAAAGAAGTCCACCTCATAGCCTGCTTAGTGATCATCAGCAAATGTAATTAACCTGCTGGAGACCCCAGCTTCCACATGGTTGATGAAACTATTGAATAGCAGTGTCCTCTGCACAGATCCCTGAAATAAATCCTACTAAGTACCTCACTCCACTCAGAGTGGTGCCTGTCAATAATTCTAATTCCTGCCCTAAGCCAGTCAGCAATCCATAGTAAGAGGGTAATTTAAAGTCAGAAGAGAAACTAGGTCCATCATGTCCACTGCTTGCTTTATCAGAAGGCATGAATAAGTATGGTGTGCAAACATGTGCACTTTGTGTATGGCTAGTGAACAGCACACTGGTGTACTCTAACCAGAATCCTATCACACGGCACAGTGTAAAAGGCCTTGCTGAAGTTCAGACAGAGTTATGTCTATGGCCGTGCCACAGTCCACCTTCCTGGTCACCCCTCAAAGAAGGTGATACAATTGCTTGGCATGATCTGCTCCTCGTAAAACAATGTGGACAGAGGGGAAAACCCTGCCTCCACCAGCTGAGTTATTATTCTGTCTTTATAAAATGGCAGGGTAAAATCATGTAATCTGATTGGCTCTTATTTATATGTAAAATGTGGTTTATACATGGTTAAAAAAGGACTACTCAGATGCCGAGCGACAGCGGCTAGCCCCAAGTGTGAGACCGACGGCACTCGACTCGGGCTGAAACTGCTAACTAACCTGTGGTAGCTGGCTAAGAGCCCTTGCCACACTAGAGAAAAAGGTTTGTTCAACTTCTGCAAAAAGAAATCATAATGTATTTTCCCAAACTTAGGAGTGCTACTAGTTGGGTGGGGTGTGGAGGGGTGGTACCATGGCAACTACATAATGGAAAAAATACAGATACGGAAGCCTGAACAGCTCAAAAGTCTTCAACTCAAAAAAAAAAAAAAACAGTAGGCAGAGGAACTATTTCATTAAAAATGAAGGCAAACTTTTACATTTTTCACTATTAAATGCTATATATTTTAGTTGACACATATATCTATATTTTAGGTGGCCATTTCATAAGTGCAATAAGCCACTCCAGGGTCTGTGTGTTACACACTTTAACACATGGCTAGGAGGCTGGACGCACTCGGCCGGTGGCCTTGTGCCTCACTACGCCTCCTAGCCGTGTGTTAAAGTGTCTAACACACACCCTGTTGTGTATTATTGCTTACTTTTTGTCTGCGTGTACAGTGTGTTAGGAGAGAAACATTCTGCCAGTGGAACTGAGCAGAATTTTGAATCCATGTTTTCCATGGTAAACATTCCATGACAAACATTCCATATCTTGAATGTGGGGAAAAACAGAGGAAAAAAAAAACAGGTAGAAGAAAGTAGGCAACAACACAATTACATCATCAATGACATCATTTGTAGTGGGCGGAAGGACTATTTTATCATAAATGCACACAAGTAAATCTATTGTTTCTACATAAAAACATGCTTTTCCCCCCAACTGCAAAACGTTTTAAAAAAGGAGCCCATTTTATAAGTGCAATAAGGCACTTCGGGATGTGCGTGGAACACATTTTACTGCACAGCCAGCTGCTAAAGTCACTTGGCCTTTCAGGCTTGTGCCTTATTACATCCCTGGCCATGCAGTAAAGTGTGTTCCATGCACACTCCATCATGTCTTATGGCTTTCTTGATAATGGGATCCAGGACATTGCCAAGCACTGATCTCAGGCTAACTAGGCTGTAGTTGCTTAGGTTCGACCTTGCCCGCTTCCTGAAGATGGGAACAATATGGGCTACATTCCAGTTCCCAGCTCCACACCTTTCCAGACAGACTCATGAAAGATTACTGGCCTTACCAACTGTTCATTTAGCTCCATAAGAGAAGCTTGTAGAATTACCTCTGACAAAGCTCTAGTGAGTGACATGCCAAGGTGTCTGTAGAGTGCTACTGTTTTTTTTTTACTCAAAATGAGGAAATATAATGATTTTGTAAGTTTTGTTTGATCAAATATTCCCTTCTTACGCTGTGTTAAACTGCTGCTGTTGCTGGGGTGAATAAGCTGGCTAGTAAAGCTATTAAAGCAACCACCTGCAACCATTTTACAGAAGCTTGTTATAGTAATCATCATGTATCTGCTTTATTGTAGAACGTAGAAACATAGACAATGATGGCAGAAAAGGACCACTGGTCCATCCAGTCTGGACATAAATCCTAACAAATCCGGGACCTATTTTCCACACAGGATTCTAACCCACACCAGCCACTCCCACATTTCCCACCCTACTGCTATCACCCTGAACAAACACTAAGCCCTTCACTCTGTCCCAGTCGTGTCTGAAACCATTGATAGTTTTGGCACCCACCACATCAGCAGGCTCATTGTTTCACGGTTCCAACACCCTTTCTGTAAAAGAAAACTTTCTTGCTTCGCTCTTGAATCTCCCCGTCAGTTTTCACTCATGCCCCTATGTTCTTGATCCCCTACTTATGCTAAATAGTTCCGCAGCTTGCCATGTTCATTCCTTTCAGGAACCTGAAGGTATCATATCTCACCTCTCTCATATGGCCTCCAGTGAGTACATGTTCAGTGCCTTAAGCCAATCCTTGTAAGATCTGCCCTGCTGGCCCTAAATCATTTTGGTCACTGACATTGTACAATCTCCAGCCTGATCTTATTTTTCCTTAGGTGAGGGCTGTAGAACTGGGCATAGCACTCCAAATGGGGCCTCATCAGTGATCTACAGTATAGAGAGGTAATAATACCTCCTTCCTTCTGCTGTCAGTGCCTTTTCCTATGCACCCCAACATCCTGTTTGCCTTCCTGTAGCCCTTGTTACACTGGTTTGATTGTTTTAGGGAGTCACTGATGATGACCCCTAGGTCTCTTTCCTCAGAGGTTGTGAACAACTTTACGCCCCCAATCCAGTACTCTGTCCTTGGGTCCCTGTTCCCTGCGTGCATCACCTTATACTTGTTGCCACTGAATTTCGACTGCCAAACCTTTGACCACCTCTCTAGATTTTCCAAGTCTCTCTGCATTTCTGTATCCCCCTCCTTGCTGTCTATTCTGCCACAAAGGTTAGTATTATCTGTGAAGAGACACATCTTGCCTTGGATTCCTTCTTCCAATTCACTAATGAACATATAAAAAGGACTGGACCCAGGATCGATCCTTGTGGCAACCCACTGGTGACCTCCCTCTATTCTAATTTTACTCCATTAACCACAACCCTCTGCTGTCTCCCTTCCAACCAGTTTCTCACTCATGTAACTGTGTCTTTCTTGTATGCATCCAAATTTTGCTCTTGTTCTACTGTTTGGGACTGGCTGTATAGTGGGACTGGTGTGACCGTTTTTGTTTTGTTTTCCTTTTATTTCCACTGTGAATCTAGTGTGTGTCCTGTCAACCTTTTAGGACTTATTTGGCTTAATCTTTAACAGGTAGTCAGCTACCAAAGTGGACATAACATCCTCAGCCTGCATCAGGCCTCCTCAATACCATGGGCCCTCTCAGCATGCCCCTTCCCCTCACTGGGGGCCATTTGTTGAACACTGAAGCCAAGTATTCACTAAGCATCTCAACCATAGTGCATGGCTCTTTCACAGGCTCCTGCTCTCCTTCCTGTTTTCATGTGCTCAATACCCTCTTCACTGTCTTACTTCCATTAATGTACTGGAAAAAGGCTTTGGCATTGTCTACAGCTCCTACAGCTATCCTGCTTTCCAGTTCTTGGCAGTATAGCCTAGAGGTTGGAGTAACAAGCTGTGAATGAGCTTGGTACATCCAGCAGACCTGAGTTTGATTCCCACAGCCTCCACTTGCATACTGTGTGACTCTGAGCAAGTCACTTAACCGCCCCAGTGCTCCCAGGTCACCCCTGAAAACAGGCACTTGTGCCTAGTGGGCCTTACCCGGTTACTAAAAAAAATAAATAAAACAATTCCTTCTTCATTTTCTTAATTCTAGCCTTGCTGTCCCACAGCGCTACTCTGTACTCCTCACAGGCCTGGAAGCAACTCTTCCCTTTCACGAGATGTAACAAATTATTATGTTCGTGATCAGTTTAGCCTGCAACTGCAATTAACTATCTAACATAGCCCCCTTATATGACTATCCACCAAAATCCCTACACCTTCCCTCTCTCCCCTCATCCCCCTTACCTACCCCCTCTCCACTACCCTCCACATTCTCCCCTCTGTTCCTGCCTATTCTGACAATGCTCTCAAAAGTAGCTAAATGCTTCTTGTCGGTTTGTAATATTTAACAGAAATGTTTGCTCATTATTACGATTTAATTCTGGTGTCCCAATTAATAGTTTGCTCTGTACAGTATGACGTAGAACCACTATAAAAGAGCCTCGCTCAAAGGTGCAGCTCTGAAACATGAATAAATAAATAAAAGTTTCTTTAGGTCCCATATGAGCTGGAGGGGACACTTATTGGCACTTTTTCTGTGACTGCTTTCAGGGATGCAGACCTTGCCGCTACTTCAAGTACCTTGTATATTTTTACTGCACAATAAAGACAGAACAAAAAAAATGAAGTCACCCCAGAGTTAAAATATCACATGATGCACAACAAAAATAAAATAACAGCGCCTACTGTACATTCATTTAGAACCCCATAAAATGAGACTCGGAGAACTAGCCACCAGGTAGAACACTGAACCTGGAAAGAAATGCATTTTCAACACCATGGGGGTGGAGATTATGTTTAGGAGGGCAGTAAAAAGGTAATACTGGATTCTCACTTCTGGATGGGGATGTTTCCTGCTTGTCATTACATATCCTGGCGGTTTCAATGCTTCTAATTGTAAGCACAGGAGAAACAGCTGCAGCATTACATGTGAATCACAGAACGGTCAATATTACCAGCAAGGGTCTGCAGAAAGGCTCACCTCTAGAAATCCCAGCTGAGGGCTCTCAGCAAACTCATTCTGAGGAGCTGAATGAAGCAGAACTAAAAAGGGCATCCAAATCTTCAAAAGAGTAAAGCATTATTATGTTCGATTGAAGGTGGTTAGTTGAAATTCTCCTTCACATAGATCAGGAGCTAAATCTGGGCCTCGCGTTATCTAACATGAAAGGCATTAATTCCTCACTAATACCAAGCAGCACTAAAAAAAAAACAAGTTCTCAAAACTGCCAAGCAAAACTTCCTGAATGATGACCCAGTATTTTATTTTACAAAAACTGGTGTCTTTGACAAAACAGTTGCAGGTATCCAAAGCCATTTCTGAGGTACTAAAGCAGATCTCCTACCTTCCTCTCCTTTGCAGGTATAAAAAGGCAATCTGCACCTCAACAGCAGTTAAGTGACTTACTGGAACGTGCAAAATTGTGAACAGTATTATAGTTGTGAGTTGTTACATCAGTTAGCAAGACCAAATGGGTGAAGTCTTCAATACCGGAATTAATGCTACTGGAATCGAATGATTGCTAAGCACTCCACAGCACCAGAATGTTGAGTGCTAAAACCTGTCTTGTATGTATGCAAATGGACCCAGCACACAGTTATACCACTATCAACAGTACATTATACAACCATTGCAGATAGACAAAATGACCCACTTTATCACACTCCACCACCTTCTGGAGGAGAAAGAAGCAAAATCTGCTTACAGTTGCTAGGCAGCAGCTGCACAGGCAGTTTTCACAACCTGTTTTCAACCGTGTGTACCACCGTAGGCCCATCTTTATGAAATCGAGTACTAAATCCTGATCTGGTACTGACTGCCTTAAAACTCACTCCTGGATCTGTGTCCTACAGCAGAAGTGGCAGAGTGCTGCTGCTCACTGGATTTGTGCAGTGTCAGAAGAGAGCACAGTTACATAAGAACTTACTGCAACAGTAGATCTTTGAGAGAGGCTTTTGCAGTAGGTACCTTGAGGACTGCGCCCCTAGCATCAAGACCACATGGAAACTTTAGCTAGCAATGTCTGATGAGGGACCACCCACCCAGCATCACATGACCGATGTCAGCGTGTCACTATATAGTGGGTGGTCCACACACCCGCCTTCCAGTTCTCCCGCCAGAGACATCCAAGGAGGCGCAACAGAAGAATGGTAAAGAGGCTCCTGGAGCCCGTAAAGAGCTCATGGAAAAAGAGCAACAAACAAACTCGGGGGTAGGAGGGAGGGAAAAAGGTTACCTACTGCAAGAGCCTCTCTCGAAGATCTACCATTACGGTAAGTTCTTACGTAACTGTACTAACGTACTTCAAGAGGACTCTTGCAGTAGGTAATCACCTTGAGGACTGAGTCCCAAGTAGTGTGAATCAGAAGAAACTGAAACACGGGAGGCAGGAATAAGTCTGCTAAAGGCAAGAAATCGGTACAGGAGACCCTGAAGCACAGCTAGGTGCAATCTTGCCCTGTGCCAAGAAGCAATGTCCAGACTGTAATCTTTTGTGAAAGTATGGACTGAACTCCAGGTAGCTGCAAGATATGTCAGCGGCTGACACCTTCCCGAAAACAAGCAGTAGAAGCATCCATACTCCTGGGGGAATGTCCCTTCACCTCCTTCAGGAGGGTCTCACCATACTTCTGGTAACAGAAAATAATGCATTTAGCCAACCGCTTAGATAAGCATTGTCTGAAAACTGCTGCCTCTTCTCTCTCGGGTGCAAAATAAACAAAAAGCTGATCCGCTTTCCAGAAAGATTTTGTCCTGTTAGTGTAATAGCGCAAGATTCTATGAACATCTAAGGTATGCAGAATCGCCTCTCCCCAATTGGAATGCTCGGGTTAATACACTGGGATTTGAATTAGCTGGTTCAAAGTAAACTCAATCCACTTTGGGTAAGAACTTATGGTTGGTATGAAGAGCCACCTGGTCTCTATTATAAAACAAATAAAGCTGCTTACAAATCAGGGCCTGAAGCTCAGAAATCCTTTGAGCTAAAGTGACTGTTACTAAGAAAATTGCTTTCCAGGACAAGTAGCAAATGTCATAGGAACCACCTGGTTCAAAAGAAGGCAGTGTCAACTTTTCTAAAAATACAGATCCCATGGTGGTGCAGGACTATGCACCTGGCATTTGAGATGCAGAATCCCTTTCCTGAATGTCTTGGAAAACTTCCAGCTGGGCTACTGTCCTGCCATTCACTAAGGTATGGTAGGCAGAGACGGACAACAAATGGACCTTCAAGGAAGAATAACCCAGGTCCAAATCATAAAGGTGTTGGAGATACTCCATGACCAATGGAACAGGGCACAAGAACAGATCCCAACCCTTCAAAGTGGCCCCGATGGAAAAACCGCTTCCATTTCATGGCAAAAGTCATTCTCATAGATGGCTTCTGGCCTCCATGAGGACTTGCACCACCCTGAAAGATACTCCAAAGCACAAAGCGCCTATGCCCCAAGGTGCCATGCATGAAGATTAAGGATTTCAGCCCTGGATGGACCAGCATGCCCTCCTCCTAAATCAGGAGGTAGTTGCAGAGAGGCAGGAGAACAGTAGGATCTACTGCCAACTGCTGAAGAAGCGGAAACCAAACTTGGCGAGGCCACAGAGGGTGCTATCAAAATCATTTGTGCCCCTTCCGCCTGAAGCTTGAGCAGCACCCTCTGTAATACCGGAAATGGGGGGGGGGTGTACATGAACCTCCTTGTCCAGCAAAGAGATGGCATGTCTCACCAGAAAAAACACCAGGCCCAGGAGCTAGAGAGCAAACTTGGGAAGATTTGCATAGTATGAGGAGGCGAACAGATCTAGGTCCGGACAATCCCACAGGTCGAAAAAATGTTTGACTATGCCCTGCTTGAGCTCCCACTCATAAGTGCGGACTCTGGTGTAGCTGAGACTGTCCTCTAAGACATTTTGAATGCCTGGAGCCTGAATTCAGCGAGGCTGCAGAACTGCCCAAAGTCACACCCATGTAGCCTCCCTGCAAAGGGGGTACCAGCGAGTGCCTCCCTGCTTGTTGAGATACAACATGACACACATATTGCCTGACCGGACTAACAGGGTGCCCTGGCAAAGCACATGCTGAGAGGCCTGAAAAAATGTAAAGAACCGCTCTCATCTCTGAAACATTTATGTAAAGATGAGACTCCACTTGAAACCAGCGACCCTGCGTCCTGAGACTCACTAGATGAGCACCCCACCCTGACCCTGATGCATCCAAGGTCAGGGTGCAGGAGGGAGGAGGAAATAGGAAAGGAATTCCCCTGGTGAGGTTGGCTTGACCCTGCCACTAGAGAAAAACCCGCTGCATTGAACTGGAGACCATGACTGTGTGGTCCAGGTCGTCCAGCTTCTGGTACATCTGCGCCCTGAGCATCCACTGTAAAATATGCATGTGAAGCCATGCCCTGGGAAGTATCCAGCACCACCCCAATAAATTAAAGGTGTTGGGAAGGAACAAGTTGGTACTTTGGGAGATTTACTGTAATCCCAATTTGTGCAAAGAGATCCAGAGTAGCAGAAAGGGAAAGTTCCCACTGCTCCTTCGACAAGACTGAAAGGAGCTAGTCATCAAGGTAGGGGAAAACGCAGTGACCCTGACATCTCAGAACCATCGCTACTACCACCAGGCACTTGGAAAACACCCAAGGTGCTGAGGACAGGCCGAAGGGGACAGCCCTGAATCGATAATGCTCCCCCTGAAAGGCAAAATAGAGGTAGTGGCGATGGGCTTGAAAAAATAGTGATATGCAGGTAGGCATCCTGCATACCCAGAGTGTAGAGCCACTGTCCCCTGTGCAAGAGGAGCAGCAGGCCTGGGAGAGTCAGCATCCAGAATCATTGGAACTCTGTGTACAAAACCAGGGTGCTGAGGTCCAAAATGGGATGCAGATCTCCTATTTTCCTGGGGACCAAGAAGAAAAAGGAGTAATACTCTCCCCCCAACCCCGGTCGTATGGAACTGGCTCTGTTGCCCATTTCTGCAAGAGTCTCAGAATCTCTTCTTTAGTAGAGAAAAGTGCACCTGGGTAGTGTAGCACTACTGGAGGCCTGTCTGGAGGCTTTTCCCGAAACTCCAGAGTATGACCGTGTCTGATTAACTGAGTCGGAAGACCAGTTATCAGGCTGGGACGGGGGAGCTCCATCATCCGCCCGACCTGACGGCGGCACCTTTTGAGGGTCCAGCAACAGAAGGCATGGAACTGGTGTGGGAGAAGACCTAGGAGGCAGAACCACTGGGCCTTGGGTACCTCCTGAGGGGGGGTGGCAGAAATCCAACTCAGAAACAAGCTTAGCCTTTGCCCTGGATCATCAGGATTGCAGGATGGCCCGGAAAACCACCTGAGGCTGGGGAGGCAGAGGGTATGGCTACACTGTCGGGTACCCCACAAGGAACCTGGACATCAGGTAACCTGGCATTAGATAGAGCAATGTCGGAAACCCTGGAGGAGGATAAGGGGCCCCATAATCCTGGCATGGGGAAGCCCGACGGCAGGTAGCTCCAGTAAGAGGGAGGGGCCGGCATCAGGTACCCTGACGGAGGGGGGGTAGCCCAAAGAAAGCGTTGATAGCAGAGCCAGAGGTCCTGGAGGAGGGCTGAGAGGTGTACCTGTGCCTGCTCCCGAGGGGCCCAGAAGGACCAGGTCGAATGGCGGCCCAGAAGGCAGCTGATGTAGGAACAGCGGAACCCCCGCTGGGGGTCCGATGGAGGAGAATCCTGAGGTCCTCGAGGAAACCCCAACATAAATCTGGAGGCGGTGCAGAATCCAAGCCACCTGTTGGATGACCCCCATCTTCAGCCCTTCTGGACTCCGGGAACCAAACATGGCACCCAGAGGCCAAGAAGCCCCCAGAGGCCTGAAGCAATCTCAGTACCTCTGGCCAAGGAGGCCCATCCCAAAGCCCTCCAAAATGGAGCGGCTAGTGGAGTTGGCAAACAGATGTCTGCTAAGACTCCCTAGGGGACCGATGTCCCCCGGCTCTGCAAGGGGGCTGCCCGAACCCAGAGCAGACAGTTACAGCCTTCCCTGCCAGGGCAGGCATCCAAGAAGGAGGCTTGGCACTTCTGCCCAAATACGGGGTAGGGAGTCGGCTAAGGCAAGGGGACTCTCATCTAGCCTGAAAAAACAGACAACTCGGCGTGAGCCTGAAAATCCCCCAGACAGGGCTGGCCCAGTGGCGCTGGAGGTTGTGACACTGGTCGCTACACCTCACGCCACACCAGCATCCCGGCTTCAGGAAAGAGCCTGGGCTGCTGGGGGTTGGCAGGAGGGAGAGAGGATTGAGCATCAGGAGGACTGCTCTCTTCTCTTGGGGGGAGGGAGACTTGTCATCCTGCTTGCTGACTGCCCTCTGGCGGTGGCCAGAGGGCAGTATGGGTTGGGAGGCATGCCCCAATGTGCTGACGTCAGTAGGGGGGGAAGGGATGGGAGGAAAGCAGAGGAAAAAGAGCCTGGCAGCGCTCGATGATGGCCACCGCTCCTGACTGACACCAGCTTCTGGATTGGGTCTCTGGGGGGAAGTGTAGCATGCCGCCACCCTCCTGGCCCTGCCGCAGTGGGTAATCTACAGGGAAACTGCTGGCATCAGCAAGTGTGGGAGCCAGTGACTCTGGAGAGAGAGAGTCCACCCGTCCGGAGGACCGAAGCCACCTGCCAGGGTTCTGGGAACATAAAATGTGAATGAAAAAAAAAAAGGAAATCCCCAGACTGAACAGCTTGCCTGTCTAGTTCCACCAGAACTGGAACATAGATGGTCAACCTTCTGATGATGGGGAAGGTGGAGGGGCAGGGGAGGCTGACACTGAAGAGCCCCGATGAAAGGTGGCCTGACGTTGGAGACCCTAGGGGCCAGGCCCTTGGGACCACGACTACTGAAAGGAAAGGAACTCCTTATGACAGATCAACCGATGAAAGGAACCCAGTGACAGGAGCTCCGCCGGCATGGACCCCACAGAAGGTGGGTTTATTGTGAAACTACCCTGCGTCAGACGGCCCGACGACGGTTCCAACGTCAGAGCCTGAAAACTTGACCCAGGCCCCTGTAGAGCCTGAAGGTCCTGTGGAGCCCGACTAGACATCGGGCCTCTGGGAGAAGGAGCTATCTGCTCCAAAGAGCCCCCGGACATCTGGGGTAAAGTGAAAAACCCAGATGGGAAGTCCAATCTATGTCAGGCTCATTGTCCATGCCGGCGCCTAGCGTAGCAGCTGGTATTGGGCAGTCGCCACTCGACTCGCCCTCTGGGGTGGAGCACTCGCTAAAGGGGTCAGTGAGCGTTCTGCAGGAGAAGGTCAGGCAGACGATAGTGGGGCCAGCCAGTGATGCAGTCGCCTGTGCTGGACACTCATCAGAGGGACCTGCGAGCGACTTAACGGTAGAAGCAGGGTGGATGCCAGAACAGCTAGTAGGTGATTCTCCCACTATGGCTGGGCATTTGCCAGAGTAGCTGGTGAATGACTTACTAGCTAGGGCTGTGCGCTCACCAGAGGGGCCAGTGAGCGACGTATCAGCCAATGCTGGGTGGTCGTCGGAGGGACCGATGAGCAACTTACCAGCTAAGGCTAAAACTGGGTGCTCGCCAGAGGACCCAGGGGAAGAATACACAATGGGGGGGAGGTAGTAGCAACAACAAAAAAGGAAAGGGACCTGGGGGTAATCATATCAGATGACCTTAAGGTTAGCAAGCAATGTGAGAAGGCAGTAGGGAGGGCTGGGGGTATACTGGGATGCATAGGGAGAGGCATCAGCAGCAGAAAACAGGAAGTTGTTATCCCTCTGTACAGACAGTTGGTGAGATCCCATCTGGAGTAACGTCCAGTTCTGGAGACCCCATCTCCGCAAGGACATAGACAGGATAGAGGCAGTCCAGAGGAGGGCAACTAAAATGGTGCAGGGTCTGCAAGAGAAGCCATATGAGGAGAGACTAAAGGAGCTTAATATGTATACCTTGAGGAAAGAAGAAGGAGAGGGGACATGATAGAAACTTTTAAGTACCTCAGTGGAATCAACAAAGTCCAAGAGGGTAGCATATTTCAGAAAAAGAGATGTGAAAGAACAAGGGGACACAATTTAAAGATGGGGGTGGTTCAGGGGCAATGTGAGGAAGTATTATTTCACAGAGAGGGTAGTGGATGCATGGAACAGCCTTCCTGAGGAGGTTGTGGGGTCTAAAACTGTGGGAGAATTCAAGAATGCATGGGACAGACATAAGACAATTCTTGTGGGGGGTAGGAAGAAATAGGCTGTTGGTTAACTAGGATCTGCGGCCTATCCTGTAGGAAGGGAAATGGGAAGACTAGATGGGCCAAGCGGTCCTTATCTGCCGTCAAAGTCTATGTTTCTATGAGCCAGCGAGCAACTTACCAGCTAAGGCTGGGTGGTCGCCGGAGGGGCCGGTGAGCGACTTACCAGCAGGTGCTGAGCGCCCACTGGCAGGGCCAGCAAGTGACTTATCAGCCTCGCCACAGGTACTGGGCCCACAAGAAGAGCGGGACCCTAAAATGGCGAGAGTCCACAGTAGCCTGGAGAGATCCAGTTGAACCAAGGCTAACTCAAGCAAGGGCCCAAGGGCCAACCCCCCGAAAGGGGAATGGACAGGGCTTAAGAGGTGACCCCCTGGCTGGAGGGCAGCCCCTCTGCACCTGGTCCCAGTCCCAAAAATCCTCCGTATCCTGTAGATCCTTCTGCTTGAGGACTCCCCGAACTCTTCCCGACCGAGACAGTGAGGTCCACCTTGAGTGCTGCTCTTTATCCATGTAGCCCATTCAGGATACAGGCAACCTGCTCACCAGGCCTGAGAAGAAAAGCAGGCCCCGAAGCCCATGGGAGGGTGAGTGGCCAAGGCAGAAGGAGAGTACAACGGCACTGTAAGAGTGGTTGGGAATGAAGGAGAAATAACAACCAAGTATTGGAAAAAATAATTTGTTATTCTAAGTTAAATGATATTAATCTGAAAAAAGGTGGTTGACTGAAGCGACAATCTCCGCAAGGTCCGACGTGCACAGGTTGACGGCGAGAAAGAAATGGAAGGTGGGTGTGGGGACTATCCACTATATAGTGTCACGCTGATATAGATCATGTGACGCTGGGTGGGCAGTCCCCCATCAGACACTGTTAGCTAAAGTTTCTGTGTGGTTCTGACACCAGGGGGCACAGTCCTCAACGTGATTACCTACTGCAAGAGCCCTCTTGAGGTAAGATCTACAGTAATTTAGCTCTGTGCTTTCTCACCATTGGTAGCTTTGAGCCACCAGGAGAACAACAGGGATTATCTCAGTTGTTTCTCACTGTTTTGCCTAGAATGGATGACAGCGATATCAGCATTCCAATGTCAGCACATTAGAAAGCAAGTACCATGCATAAGTTCTCTCTGAATGCCAGCCCATCTGTCCTGAGACAACTGTCTGCACACAGGTGGCCATCCCTGCACTACGGGTGTGTGTTTGTAAACCAAGGCCCACGTGGTGCATGATGAGAAGTGCCACATTCCCAGCATGGTCATTCAGTACTCAGGGGTAATAAATGACTCCTATATCTGACACGTTTCTCCTCTTACATAAGGTGGGCTGTTTGAAACTGGCACAATAAGCGGCAGATGGCTAGTTGAAAAGTACACAGATATGCATGTGCTGTTCCACTATGTAGGACCCACACATGAAGGCTCTGTTGGTAACCCATGCTGCTGTTACCATTATAAGGGGCAGCCGCTATCTCCTCTGGCCCTGATTCAGAATTCAACTTTGCTAAATCTCTGCAGTGGAGGAGCGCTACAGTGAAGCACACTAGGCCACCAATACAGTCACTGAGCGCATCTTTGGCACGCTGAATCTGCACTTACGTATGCCCTGGTCTGGCAGGCCCCTACAATACAACCCCTCAAAGGGCGAAAGGCAGCTCCAGCATGTTGTATGCCACACAACATCCGCAGCTGTAGGCTGGCGATGACTCTGAGGAGTACCGGGGGTTGCTTACATTGTAGTGAGCTCCATTTTTTCTATGGCAGGTGTTGAGAGGCCAGTGGACCATGTTATTCTTGCTGCATGTGAAGGCTCCTAGAAGTGCAGCACCACATGTTCTAGCAGATACCCCACACTGCTGAAAAACAGCCTCACCAGAACCAGCTACACATCTCCAGCAGGGGGAGGTGTTTCTGCTGGGGGGTTTGTAGAGATTTGCTACTGGGATCTCATTCTGGTATTTGTGTAGGTGGCTCTTGGGGTTTTCTTCTTAGATGAGGAGGTGCCTTAAATCCTGTTACACCACTTCTGTGTCCTATCTGAAAATCCACATATGTGGAATCTCCTGTGAAATCTCTGAAAATCCATCAGTTTGCTATGAAAATGTGCCAAAACTGCATTTTTTAACAACTTTTGCTAGTTCTTTTGGTTAATAGGGTTGAAAACTCTATACTAGTTGTTGTCTCCCAGTAGTTGTTATGTATGAACACCTGTACTGTTTGAGTTGTGTGTTCACACCTCCCGCCCTGGGAAGAAATTACTTGCAGTGTTGTCTTTCAGTATACATTTAAATTATAATTTTCTCTTAGTACCACATTTGTTACTTGGAATCAAATCGCACCTACTGTTCTTGTTTTTGTATTTAAGAAAATAAAACCACTTTAAAAAAGCATTACAAAACTTCTGTAGGTGGCCAGCACTAGTCGCATGGCTACCACCCACATCCCCTATTCAGCATGGAGGGATGGCCGCCCAGGATTTGTCCTTAGACCGCCCGGCTGTCTTCCCCTCCCGGGTGGCGTTCTTGGGCTGTCTGCATTGTGTCTCATCTGGTCTGTGAGGGTGCCCTGCTTACCATCTTACACGAGGGCCACTTGGGCCATTGTTGCTGCACGGACTTCTTTTCTGCCCTCCTATCTCGACTGATTGTATTTCTCTGAACTGTTTCTGCCTGCTGCACTTGGGAATTGCTGCTGAATTCATCGGAGCTTTAAGAGGGACCAGACAGGACTCTCCAGTGCTGCTTTTGCCTGTTTTTACATCTGTTTGCCTGTGTTACTCTGCTAGTTCAGATGGTAGCCATTTCTGATCCTTATCAGCTAAGCTAGTCAGAAATTGAGTACCATTGTTAATTACTGCTGTATTCTGCTAGATTAGTGCATATTTAGCTGTATTCAGTCCTTACCTGGGCCAAGAACACTGCCTGGAACCCACCGCATGGTGTGGCATCTCCTGCTGCAGGTCTTACAGGGTACCATCTTGTCTTGCTTTGTTTCTTCCCCTCGGGGCCTCCTATTTTGGCGCATGCGAAGTATGGAGCAGTGTCCGCACTCGAGCACAGTGTCCAGCATAGCAGTGACTAGGCCTGTAAGCTCCCCCTGCATACTTATAAAGATCTTTGTATTGTTCCGCTATATAGGCTGGGACCACAGCCCACAGCAGCACACACAGCCAGGGAAGCCTGCACACAGCAGGAGTAATGAGGTCCACCAGAGCCCTTAAAGGTAACTACTCTCCTCCCGCAGCTGAACTCTGTGAGGGATGTTAACCCGTTGATGCTTCGCATCGACTGCCTCTGCCCACCCAAGGCCTGCCCTCAATGTATTGTCCTTTTCCTATGACATCACTTCCTGCTTACATTTTTTTCTAAGTCTCCACTTCTCCATTAGCAGGTTATACTCACCTGCCACTGGAGGGTACTCCTTGCACAGCCTCCCTATCCACTCTTAACCACTATACACTTTCCTGCTCTTCTACCACTCTACCTACATCAGCTACTTCACTGCCCTATCCCCTCCTACTCGCTGCCATCCAAGTCTTCCCACCCCCCTGCTGTTTACCCCCCCTCTGGACCATCTTCCATTCCCCTTGCTGCCACTAGGAGTCGATATTTCACCCCTCCATCCTGGGCCTGACCCAATACACTCCAGGCTCCCAACTGCCTGGTTTACCATCTTTCCCAGGCTTTAAGGACACCTACCCTCAGGGTATTTGAACCTTGTACCCTGTGCACCAAAGATCACAGCCCTATCACTACACCACAGTGGCAGTCACACAACTGAAAGCATAGCTTAGACCCTTATATCTCTCTACTGCTCCATCAGAAAGAGGGACCATGGATGCCAATTCCCCAACACTACACCTGGCCATCCCAGCCCTCCTGATACTGGCCTTTCTCCTACCAGACCACAGTCCCTGCACTCATGGTACTGCACCCCCTGACTATACCTTGGTCTCCTGACCACCACCCACACTGGTCACAAACCTGGAGCCCCGGTATCCACCTCCCCATCACTCACCAGGCTCCTCTGCCTTTCTGGGACCCCCTTGGACCCACCTCCTTACTGCTATTCCCACCCTTTGTGCCCTACCCCTAACAGGTCTAGCCACAAATGACTGCAAATATCTCCCAGCTACAGTTCCTCCCTGGCAAATAAAAGTTAACCTAAGAAAAGTCAACCCCAAAAATAGAGAATCAATACTAGTTACTTACACAGGTCCAAAAAGTAATAACTCAATTCAGTGTAGTCTATTAAATAACCTCCTTGAGATAAGGAAGCTTTGACTGCTTTCTCTCTCTCTCCCTCCCTCTCTCAGCAGACAGAGACCACAAACAACTCCTGTTTTAAATCCACAGTTCAACCAGGCCCCTTTCAGCTCCTCCCCTTAACAGACACCTATTTCACAGAGGTTAAGTAACAGGTCTAGTCACAAATGACTGCAAATATCTCCCAACTGCAGTTCCTCCCTGGCAAATAAAAGCTAAACTAAGAAAAGTCAACCCCAAAAACAGAGAATCAATACTAGTTACTTACACAGGTCCAAAAAGTAATAATTCAATTCAATGTAGTCTACTAAATAACCTCCTTGATTTAAGGAAGATTTGGCTGCTTTCTCTCTCTCTCCCTCTCTCAGCAGCTGAGGCAGCTGATAAAGGAACCCACAAGGGAGAAATGTGTTCTAGATCTGTTACTCACCAATGGTGACAACATCATGGGGGCTGAAATTTGGGACCACCTGGGGTCCAGTGACCACCACATAGCATGGTTTTGAATTAAAACCGAAAAAAAAAAAAAAAACACTCAAAAACTAAAGTCTTGGACTTAAAACACACTGATTTCACAAGAATGAAAGGGGAGCTCAAACAAATCCTGCCAAGCATAGCATGTGTGTGTGTGGGGGGGGCTGTCTAAGAGTACTGGACTTCACTCAAAACAGCCATATTACAAGCCTCAAGTCAATGCTTAAAAAGCATGAGTAAAGCAAATAAGAGAAGAAAACCCCTCTAGTTTTCTAAGGAAGTGGCCACCGAGGTCAGGGAGGAAATGAGTGCATTCAGGAGATACAAGAAAACAGAACATGATAAGACATGGAGATATACAAAGAGAAACCAAGGGAAGCAGGAAAGAAAATTAGGGCTGCAAAGGCATCAACAGAGGAGAAGATAGCAATGGGGGTCCGTAACGGGGACAAGACCTTCTTTAGATATATCAGCGAGAAAAGAAAGGCTAGCGGCGGTATCGTGAGACTCGCAAAGGAGGATGGGGGACTTACTGAGCACAATAAAGAAAAAGCAGAAATCCTAAACAGATATTTTTGCTCTGTTTTTACAAAGGAAAAGAATGGCTGTGGACCAACCTTGGAGAAGAATAGTACAAATAGCAGCAGATTGGATTCAATACCATTCACAAAGGAAAGGGTTCTCAAAGAACTGGAAAAACTCAAGGTAAACAAGGCCATGGGAACAGACGAAATTCACCCTAGGATACAGAAAAAGAGCTAAGAGAGGAATTGGCAGCCCCACTGGCCAAACTGTTCAACCTTCCACTGAAACTTGGGGAGGTACCAGAGGACTAGAGAAAGACCACGGTCATCCCACTCCACAAAAGTGAAAATAAAGAGAGTGCAGACAACTACCAACCAGTAAGCCTCACCTCGATTGTGGGCAAAATAATGGAAGCCCTACTCAAGGAAAATATTGTCATCTTGCTAGGGGAAAATGGGAAACTGGACCCCAGGCAACACAGTTTTGCCACAGGAAGGTTGTGTCACACAAATCTCATTGATTTCTTCAACTGGGTTACCAAATTAGTGGATCAAAGCGTTGCTGTGTATGTGGTATACCTAAACTTCAGCAAGGATTTCGATACAGTCCTGCATAGGAGATTACTGAACAAGCTTGGCAGCATGGGTGTAGAGAAAAAGGTAGTAAACTGGGTGCAAATATGGCTAAGTGGGAGAACCCAGAGGGTACCATCATTCCCTTAGGCAGCGGGGGCACACCCGAAGCTCTAGGGCAAAAAGCGGAGGCCCTGACTGCCAGCATCCAGCTTGGCTATCTCCCAGCAAGCCAGCAGCCCAGGATTCTGAATTCAGGAGGCGGGAGCACACCCGAAGCTCTAGGGCCAAAAGCGGAGGCCCCGACTGCCAGCATCCAGCAGCCCAGGATTCTGAACTTGGGTAGTGGGGGCACACCCGAAGCTCGAGAGCCAAAAGTGGAGGCTCGGACTGCCAGCTTCCAGCTCGGCCATCCCCCAGCAAGCCTGCAGCCAGAATTCTGAACTCAAGTGGTGGGGGTACACCCGAAGCTCTAGGGCCAAAAGCAGAGGACCAGACTGTCAGCATCAAGCTTGGCCGTCCCCAGCAATCCAGCAGCCCAGGATTCTGAACTCAGGCGGTGGGGGCACACCCGAAGCTCTAGGTCCAAAAGCGGAGGCCCGGACTGCCAGCATCCAGCTCAGCTGTCCCCAGCAAGCCAACAGCCCAGGATTCTGAATGCAGGCAGCGGGGGCACACCCGAAGTTCTAAGGCCAAAAATGGAGGCTTAGACTGCCAGCATCCAGTTCAGCTGTCCCCCAGCAAGCCAGCAGCCCAAGATTCTGAACTCAGGTGGCGGGGGCACACCCGAAGCTCTAGGGCCAAAAGCGGAGGCCCTGACTGCCAGCATCCAGCTCAGCCATCCCCTAGCAAGCCAGCAGCCCAGAATTCTGAACTCAGGTGGTGGGGGCACACCCGAAGCTCTAGGGCCAAAAGCGGAGGCCCCGACTACCAGCATCCAGCTCAGTTGTCCCCAGCAAGCCAGCAGCCCAGGATTCTGAACGCAGGCAGCGGGGGCGCGCCCAAAGCTCTAAGGCCAAAAATGGAGGCCTAGACTGTCAGCATCCAGTTCAGCTGTCCCCCAGCAAGCCAGAAGCCCAAGATTCTGAACTCAGGTGGTGGGCACACCTGAAGCTCTAGGGCCAAAAGCGGAGGCCCGGACTGCCAGCATCCAGTTTGGCTGTCCCCCAGCAAGCCAGCAGCCCAGGATTCTGAACTCAGGTATGGCTCCTTTTGGCTAAAAGCCCCGCTGGGCTTGAATTTGACGCGAGTAACCCTGATTGGCTGCCGCTCACAGTGCAAAGACTGCGACTCGCTCAGTGCTTGAGCCTGGCCTGGACAGACTTTTGCTGGCACTCTTCACTTCCCACAGCTACATAGAAACATAGACTTTAATAGCAGATAAGCACCATTTGGCCCACCCAGTCTGCCCATTTCCCTACCTATTGGATAAGCTGCAGATTCTAGTTAACCAACAGCCTACTTCCTGCAACCCCCCCCACTGTAATTGCCTTATGTCTGTCCCATGCATGTTTGAATTCTCCCACTGTTTTAGACTCCACAACCTCTCCAGGAAGGCGGTTCCAAGCGTCCACCACTCTCTCCATGAAAAAGAATTTCCTCACATTACCCCTGAGCCGTCCCCCCACCTTTAAATTGTGCCCCCTTGTTCTTACACATCTCTTTTTCTGAAAGATGCTACTCTCCCAGACTTTGTTGATTCCCTTGAGGTACTTTAAAGTTTCTATCATGTCCCCCCATCCCTCCTTTCATCAAGGGTATACATATTAAACTCTCTCAGTCTCTTTTCATATGGTTTCTGATGTAGACCCTGCACCATTTTAGTTGCCCTCCTCTGGACTGCTTCTATCCTGTTTATGTCCTTGCATAGATAAGGTCTCCAAAACTGCACACAGTACTCCAGATGGGGTCTCACCAACTGTTTGTACAGAGGGATAACCACTTCCCTTTTTCTACTTGTGATGACCTCCTTATGCATCCCAGTATCCCCCTGGCTCTCCTTACCAACTTCTCACATTGCTTACCCACCTTTAGGTCATTTGATATGACTACCCCCAAGTCTCTTTCCATTATTGTTGTTGTTAGTACCTCCCCTGCTATTGTGCACTCTTTTCCTGAATTTTTATTTCCCAGGTGCATTACTTTGCACTTCTTTGCATTGAATCTAAGTTGCTATATGTCTGACCATTCCTCCAACCTTGCCAAGTCCCTTCTCATCCTTTCTACCCCCCCCCTTGTGTATCAACTCTGTTACAGATCTTTGTGTCATCTGCAAAGAGGTAAACCTTTCCTTCCAGATCCTCTGCAATGTCACCTATAAAGACCTGTATTTTGTAGGCAAAGTGGGATTTTATTTGCTTAAAATATTGTAACGTGTACCTACTACTGTTTAGTGATAACTGTATTTGCTGTAAGGGAATCAGCTGTTTTTTTCTAAACTGCTAGTGTTTTTTGTCAGGGGTTACTCCCTTCCCTAATTTCGGGTTCCAGAGTTGAAAGTTAGGGCTTTGGTAATTCAGCCTTGCTTGAATTCCTACTTCCTCATTCTCTGGCTCTCCCCCCATCTGCCCACCATTTTGCCACTGCTTAGATCTATCTCCCCATCCTAGACCTCAGCCACCTCTCGCCGTAGCAATTTCTCAATTCTTTGTATAGCTACTGAATATTCCCCCTGCCCACCAATTTCCACCTAATTTTAGCTCTCAGCCTCTCCTCACTTCTTCCCTTAGGCGGTGGGGGAACACCTGAGGCTCTAGGGCCAAAAGCAGAGGCCTGGACTGCCAGCATCCAGCTCGGCCATCCCACAGCAAGCCAGCAGCCCAGGATTCTGAACTCAGGTACAGCTCCTTTTGGCTAGAAGCCCCACTGGGCTTGAATTTGACGCAAGTAACCCTGATTAGCTGCCGCTCGCAGTGCAAAGACTGCGATTGGCTCAGCACTCAAGCCTGGCCAGGACAGATTTTTGCTGGTGCTCCTCGCTTCCCGCAGCTACTCTGATACCTGTATTTTGTGCCGCCCACCTGCCCGACCCCATCCTCTATTATACATGGTAACCACGCCCACACTTGCAACTCCTCCCACCTACAATTACAAGCTGCCAGTGGCCTCTTAAAGATATACTGCCTGTTCAATACCAATCAAATATTGTGTTAAAACTGTACAGCCACACATTGCCACTCAGCGAGACAGGCTTACCAACTGAAATAAGCTGCCATGTCCCTTATCATGGGGTAATCTCTCCTTCTGCTCCTCGCTACCTCACTTGGTACAGCTGGCACCATACACCAAATTGGACCACTGCCACCCCGCTCGGAACCACTACTATGTATCACCTGACTGACAAACGCACCTATCGCAACTACCTCCCTTGGTTGCAAACAGCGATTCTTTTTGCCATACCCTACAAACACTGATGATAACATTCCTACCCCTAGCTTAGGGGTGCTAACGGTTAGCTACACCCTAAAATTCAAACTGGTGTCCAACTACCTCTCTCACCTGAAGGTACAAGCCGAATTAAGCATGATCCTTACTGCTAGAAAGGTAATCTTTATGCTTCTGCTCCTCTCTGGCAACATACATTCTAACCCAGGCTCACCCACCTCCACTGGCCCTGGTGTTCATAAGGTTAAAGGCCTGAAAATAGCCTCACTAAACATCTGCAGCTTAACTGTAAAATTTTACCAACTCCAGGCATGGATGGCCCTCCATGCCCCCAACATCTTCTGCCTAACGGAGACCTGGTTGACTAGTAGGATAAAAGATAGCGAAGTTGCTCTCAAAGGCTTCTAAGCATTTAGGATTGATAGAATAGGCAAGAGAGGTGGTGGTTGCCTCATTTATGCCAGGGATACACTGCAAGGCTCTGTCCTCCCTGTCACCAGAGTGGCCAAGGATCATGAGATAATAGCGATAAAAGCACAGGTCGGTCTACATGGCAAGGCCCTCATCCTTGCTATGATCTACCTGCCCCACAAGAAAGCCAAAGAAGGCCTTCTTTCAATTATGGAAGTTATAAGTACCCTTCCAAAGGGTATGGAGCTCATCATTACAGGGGACTTTAATATTAACTGGGATGGCAAAGAGGCAGCACCTTTTAGGGATTTGATAGCTACCTCCAACCTGGCACAACTCGTCACCTGCCCCACCAGGCAGAACTACAAGTCAGGAAACAGCACCCTCCTAGTTTGGGTCCTAGCAAGCTTACCATCCCACATCTCTGAACTCAAGGTTCTCCCAGACACGCTGATTGACCACTCACCAATCTCATTCCTGTGGTCTAATAAATTTACCAAATGCCCACCCATTCTAATTGAAAGCAGGGTCTTGATGAAGGGCAAACTTGGTTCCCTCAAATTGTCCCTTGCTCTCCATGACCGGACCCCTATGACCTGGCACCTACCCTTGATCAGGCCCTCAGATACTTCATAGATGGTTTTAACACCATCTGTGACATCTATACCCCACTCACAAAAAGGAAAATTCAGGGTCAATCAAATGACTGGATTGATGGGGAGCTAATATCCCACCTGAAAGAAAGAAACAACCTCTGGGAGAAGGCCAGAAATATAGGAAGCAAGCATGACTACCAATGTTATAAAATGGCAAGAAAGCGCTGCACCAAACTAATCCAGCTCGCAAAAGCCAACTACCATAAGGCACAGCTTAGAAACTCTTGGGGTGATGGAAAAAGATTCTGGGACAACACAAAAAATATCCTTGATAAGAAGCACCCTCAGCTGCTCAAGATCAATAACTCCCCCACTACTGACCCTCTAGTCACAGAAGATGCCTTCAATAAGGCCTTCACCGACTTGACCTCAGTGCTACCACCTGACTATCTGAAACATGCCATGAACCATGCCAGCAGCAAATCATCTGAGGGTACTCATCCAGCCTTCTACTTTAAAAGGGTGTTGGTGAAGGAGGCCCTAACTATGGTAAAGAAAGTACTAGGCAAGACCAGACTGGGCAGTGATGGGATAGACATGAAACTACTATCCCTCACCCTGGAATTTCTTATTGTGCCCAAAACTATGCTATTTAACAAGTCCCTGGCCCTTGCTTAATTCCCAGAGGTCTGGAAGCAGGCCCTAGTTATGCCAGTGCATAAAAGTGGAGACAAGTCTTTGGTAACCAACTACAGGCCGATCTTGATCCTCTCCCCTCTATCCAAGGCACTGGAAAAGATCGTGGCAGGATAACTAATTGACTACCTCAGCAAGTACAATCTGCTTTGCCCTAACCAGTGTGGCTTCAGACAAAATCATAGTACCGCCACTGCCCTGCTGGACTACAAGGACTATACACACAAGGCCCTGGATGAAGGCAAACTGGTGGGGTCTGTTTTCATTGACCTCACCAAAGCCTTCAACACAGTTAACCACCCTCTACTACTAATCCAACTGCAAAACATGGGTGTGGTGCCCAACGCCATATGCTGGTTCAATGACTACCTGACACAAAAATGCCAATGTGTCAAAATTGGGCAAACAGTATCCAGCGCTAGAATAGTATCCTTAGGGGTTCCCAAGGGTCAATACTGGGGCTCTTACTCTTTAGCCTATTCTTAAATGACCTTCCCTCAGCCTGTGACACTAAACTCATCCTATACGCAGATGGTGCTGTTCTCCTGAGCAGCAGCAAATCTCATGGTGCCCTCCAATCTGAACTACAGAACTCCTTCTCTAAACTCGAGGCTTGGTTCTGTAGGCACAAACTGCTTCTAAACCACAAGAAGACCAAGGCCATGTTAATATCCAGCCCACATAACAAAAACAGGTACCACCCCCTTCGTCCTTTCCAACTCGTGTAGTGATCGGCTGGAGCAAGTGCACTTGTTCAAGTATCTGGTAGTCACCCTATATAATACCCTCACCGTCACGCACAATATTGACTCTCTTGTCAAGGCAGTTAACACCAAGATTGGTGTCCTATTTTGGCACAGGAAATACCTAACTCCGGAGGCGCTCCGCCTCTCAGTCTCCAGCTCCATCTTATCAACAGTCGACTATGGACTAGTGGTCTGTGGTGCTCAATAAAGCTTGCAGGCTCACCCTGGATGCAGATCACAGCACGCACACCTGTGCCCTGTACGAACACACAATCTGGCTGACATTGAGGAACAGGATAAAGTTCCAGACCTGCCTCCTAGGGAAGAAGGCACAATTGGGTAAAACTCCACCCTGTGTAGGTAATACATTTGCGATGATCACCTCTTTACATGTCACTGGGAGAGGACAAGAGGTAACATGTCTATCCCCTTCCGTCGCACCTTGCTTGGGCAATGCACATTTGCCTACCGGGCCCCCCTGTGGTTGAATGAACTCCCTGGGCACCTCTTGGCCATCAATCGCCTGGCTCAATTCAAAACTGGCCTCAAACAGCACCTAAAATCACTATCAGAGTGTAACTGCCTCTAAGGCCAACCGCACCCATCTCACGCTGCCCCCAAGCAAACTCTAGGCAGGCTTTAGGTACCCCCTCCAGTCCCAGCACTAGACTAGCCACAGCTATCTGTTCTCTCATACACCTATTGGCACCTGCCCACCCCATCCCCACTCCACTCCAACACCCAGCTCAGTGAGTTCCTGTACAGACCCTTTTAATACAATTTACCTGGCCTAGCCTCCTCACACCTTGCCCTTACTCAAGCACTTCTCTACCTCACTGCCTCCCCTCACCGCCCCATTTTTTCTGCCATTACCATACCGTCCTACTTCCCCACCCTATATTCCACCATCTCCCCTACCCCCTCTCATGCACCTCCCAACATTACTCAATCAGCAACTTTCTACCATCTTATATGACAAAGCCCCTTGTGGCAGCATCCCCCCCCATATCTCCCACTGCTTCCTAATT
This sequence comes from Neoceratodus forsteri, assembly GCA_016271365.2. Classification (NCBI taxonomy): domain Eukaryota; kingdom Metazoa; phylum Chordata; order Ceratodontiformes; family Ceratodontidae; genus Neoceratodus; species Neoceratodus forsteri. Next base: position 26,364,633 of record CM057453.1, read on the forward strand.
CCCGGTTGCAGTACCTAATCCCCAGAACCCACTGCAGTCTCTAGTGCACTAACTTGTGTAGTATGATGTATTATGTGTTATACCTAGGTTATTGGAAATGCTGTTAGCACTGAAACTGATCTGTATTGGTCACTGTGATGTAACTCTGTTATCACCTAATGTATCTCTGTTGTTAATTCTGACGTGGAACCTTTGTAAAAGAGCTTGCACTCAAAGGTCTTTTTCCAAAGTACAAATAAATAAGTGAAAAGATCCCTATCAGAAGAGAGGGATGTAACTAGTGGAGTGCTACAGGGGTTGGTGCTGGATCCTATCTTCTTCAACATCTTTTTTAGCGATATAGCAGAGAGCCTGGAAGGCAAAGTGAGTTTGTTCGTGGACAACACAAAAATATTTAATAGGGTGAACACTCCTGGAGGAGTGGAAAGGATGAGGACTGACCTAAGGAAACTGGAAAGTCGGTCTAAAACAGGGCAACTTAATTTCAATCAAAGAAGTGCAAGATCATGCACCTCAGGAAGAGCAACTCAAAAGAAGAATACCTCATAGGAGGTGTTAAACTGGAATACACCAAACAGGAAAGAGATGTAGGTATCATTATAACAGAGGATCTGAAAACATCCAAGCAGTGTGAGAAAGCAGCACTAAAGGCAGATGAAATTCTCAGTTGCATAGGAAGAGGGATTAACAGTAGAAGAAAAGACGTTATCATGCCACTGTACAGATCGCTGGTGAGGCCTCACCTGGAGTATAGTGTTCAGTTCTGGAGGCCTCACCTCAGGAAGGATATAGACATAGAAACATAGATTTTGACAGCAGATAAGGACCGCTTGGCCCACCCAGTCTGCCCATTTTCCTACCTAATGGATAAGCTGCAGATCCTAGTTAACCAGCAGCCTACTTCTTCCTACCCCCACCCCCTAGAATTGCCTTATGACTGTCCTATGCATGCTTGAATTCCACCACTGTTTTTGGCTCCACAACCTCCTCCGGAAGACCGTTCCATGCATCCACAACCCTCTCTGTGAAAAAATACTTCCTTAAATTACCTCTGAGCTGCCCCTTCTATCTTCAAATTGTGCCCCTTGTTCTTGCACACCTTTGTTTTGAAAGATGCTACCCTCTTGGACTTTGTTGATTGCCTTGAGGTACTTGAAAGTTTCTATCATGTCCCCCTCTCCTCCTTTCCTCGAGGCTATACATATTAAGCTCCTAAGTCTCTCTCTCATATGTCTTCCGGTGCAGGCCCTGCACCATTTTAGTTGCCCTCCTATGGACAGCTTCCATTCTGTCTATGTCTTTGCGGAGATTGGGTCTCTAGAACTGCACGCAGTACTCCAGGTGGGGTCTCACCAACTGTCTGTACAGAGGGATAATAACTTCCTGTTTTCTACTGGTGATGGCTCTCCCTATGCATCCCAGTATCCCCCAGCCCTCCTTGCTACCCGCTCACATTGCATGCCCACCTTTAGGTCATCTGATATGACTACCCCAGGTCCCTTTCCATTTTTGTTGTTGTTAGTATCTCACCCCCATTGTGATCCCCTGATTTTTATTTCCCAGGTGCATTACCTTGCACTCTTAGCATTGAATCTAAGCTGCCATACATTTGACCATTCCTCTAACCTTGCCAAGTCCCTTCTCATCTTTTCCACCCCACCTTGTGCATCAACTCTGTTGCAGATCTTTGTGTCATCTGCAAAGAGACATACTTTTCCTTCCAGTCCCTCTGCAATGTCGCTTATAAAGACATTGAAGAGGACCGGTCCTAATACTAAACCCTGCGGTACCCCACTAGTAACCCCACTTTCTTCAGAGTGGATTTCATTTACTATTACTCTCTGTGTCCTATTCTCCAGCCAATTCTTTACCCAGGCTGTCATCTTGGGACCCACTCCCAGGCTAGCTAACTTGTATATTAATCTTTTGTGTGGGACTGTGTCAAATGCCTTGCAAAAGTCTAGGTAGGCCATGTCCACAGCCCTTCCCAGATCTACTACTTTGGTCACCCAGTCAAAGAAATCTATCAGATTTGTCTGGCATGACCTTCCCGCTCTGAATCCATGCTGCCTTGGGTCCTGTGCCCCTCTGGCCTCTAGATACTCAACAATTCTTTCTTTCAGAAGTGATTCCATCATTTTCCTACCACTGAGGTTAAACTAACAGGTCTGTAGTTCCCTGCTTCTGCCTTGCTCCCACTTTTGTGAAGGGGAATCACATCTGCCCTCCTCCAGTCCTCGGTACCACCCCATCCTCTCATGATTTGTTAAAGAGGGTAGCCAGTGGTGTCACTAGTTCTACCCTTAGTTCTTTTAGAATTCTGGGATGAATCCCATCAGGCCCCATTGCTTTGTCCACCTTCAGTTTTAAGAGTTCTTTCAGAACCCTTTCTTCTGTAAATGGGCTGGTATCAACTTCTGTATCCAGAGTGTTTCTGCTGTTTGTTTTAGGTACCTCCCCCTCTTCCTTTGTAAATACTGAGCACAAATATTTGTTTATCTCTGCCTTTTCACAGTCACCCTCTGCCCACCCTCCCTCCCTTTATTAAGCCTCACTAACCTTCCCTTGGTCTTCCTTCGCTCCCGATGTACCTATAAAAGGTTTTATCCTTCTTAACTGAGTTGGCTATCTTTCCTCGGTTTGGGCCTTTGCTGTTCTGACTGCCTTCCCAGCTTCCTTTTGCTTTAACTGATACAGTTCTCTGTCCTGCTCCTTCTGTGATTCCTTGTACTTCCTGAATGCTTTCTTTTTCTCTTGAACCTTCACTGCCACTTCCTTTGAGAACCATAGTGGTTTCTTACATCATTTCGTTTTGTTTATTTGCTTCACACAAAGGCTTGTTACCTCTGTGATGGCAGTTTTTATTATTCCCCAATGTTCTTCCACCCCTCCTTCCTGCCCATTTGCTAGTGCATTCCTTAGGCACGCACCCATTTTGGCAAAGTCAGCCCTCCTAAAGTCCAGTACTTTTGCCTTTGTATGGCTTGACGCTATTGCTGTGTTTATTGAGAACCATACTGTTCGATGGTCGCTAGTTCTCAGATGGCTACCCACTTCTACATCTGTGATCCTCCTTCATCTCCATTTGAGAGAACCAGGTCTAAGATTGCTCCCTCTCGAGTGGGCTCCAATACTAGTTGTTCAAGGCATGCCCCTGTAGGGCATCTAGAATAACCTCACTCTTCAAGTGGCTGCTGCAACTGCACTCCAGTTAACATCTGGCATATTCAGATCACCCATCAGCAATATCTCCCCTTTTTCTGCCATTCTAAGTATTCTTTCTATCATTTCCTTGTCCATTTCCTCCCCCTGAGAAGGAGGTCTGTATACAACCCCTGTGCGGATTGTGGTGCCATTGCCGGCCTCCAAATTTACCGACAATGCTTCTTCTCCTCCCATGTTTTCCCTTTTGTTCTGTTGCTTTGATTCCTTCCCTTATGTAAAGAGCTACTTCTCCTCTTTTACCCTCCCTGTCCCTCCTGTAGATAGTGTATCCTGGTATGTTTACGTCCCAGTCATGGTTTTGTGTGTACCATGTTTCTGTGACTGCCACGATATCCAGATGTTCCTCCTCCATCAAGGCCACTAATTCAGGAAGCTTGTTACTCAAGACTACGGGCATTGGTACTCATTGCTCTCCATTTTTTGATGGCTTTACCTTCTTTTGCAGCATCCCCCACTGACCTTTCTACCTCGGTCTTTTTCTCATTTAGTACCCTGTTTTGTAGGGAGAGGCTGGGGTTTTCCTGCTGCTTATCAGTGCCTCCCCCCTTGACTAGTTTAAAAGCTTTCCAATGAAGCATTTAAACCGATTGCTCAAAAGACTTGTTCCCTTCCTGGACAGATGCAGACCATCCTGCCAGTATTGGCTGGTGTCCTCAGGTGGAACCCCAGTCCCCAATGAAGCCAAACCCTGTGCTCCACACCATTTTAACCATTCATTAAACTCGTGGTGCAAAGTACCCTCGCCTCACTCATGCCATTGACAGGCAGCACCTCAGAGAAGGATACTGTGTGTGCTACTTGTCGAGGCCCCTCCCCAATTCTACAAAGTCCTTCTGCACTGCTCTAATCTCATGATGAGCCAAGTCATTTGTCCCTAGGTGGACAATGACGTCCAGCTCAGACTCCTGTGCAGCTGTTCTCGTGATCCGAGGATGCGCTTCCTGTCCCTCCAAGCCATGGCACCAGGCAGGCACCTTACTTCAGTTTTCCCTGCTCCCCCAGTTCTATCCCCCTAATAATTGAGTCCCCCACCAGGAGCTGCTTCCTTTCCTTGTGGTGTCCTCTGCCTCCTTCCTGTGGGCCTCCCTTGTGACAATTGTCCTCATCCTCCTTAGTCTCCTCTGCGGGTGCATCCATAGGGGAGCTATGCCTCCCCAGAATGGTGTATGGATTGTGGTGTGGAACAACTGACTGGGCGTGCCTCTGTTCCACCATCCTCACCCTCCTTGAGCCCACTGACTGGAGAGGTGCAAAGGAGAGCAACAAAAATGGTACAAGGACTGCACAGCATAACATATGAAAAATGCCTGCACAACCTCAACATGTATTCCCTGGAACAGTGGAGGGAGAGGGGTGACATGATCGAGACCTTCAAGTACCTGAAGGGTATAAACAGGGTGCAAGTTGAGGATCTGTTTCAGGTCAAGAGACACACAACAGCCAGAGGGCACAATATGGAGCTGGAAGGTGGTAAGTTCAGGAGCAGCGCACGGAAGTTCTTCTTTACAGAAAGGGTGGTGGATGCTTGGAACTACCTCCCATCAGAAGTTACAGAGGCTAAAACGCTTGAAACATTCAAAAGGGTTTGTAATAAGCACAAAGGCACCATAGCACTGAACAGCAGTTAGGGGAGTGGGGCAGGCCTGTTTTTGAGGCAGACTAGATGGATCTTTGGGTCCTCTTCTGCCATCACTTTCTATGTTTCTATGTAAGAAGTGAAAATAGGAGGCACATAAGCAGCAGCTGGAAGGCACAGTGCACATCCTACAACTATACTAGGATTACTAGGGACATACAGATGTACAGAAGGCTTTTGCACCCATAGGTGTACATCTCCTGCACTAGCAGGGTTAGTGCCTTCCCACAGAGTTAAGCAAATCGCTATCCAATTTCATTTTAAAGGTGTTAAAAGAATCTACTTCCACAACATCCTTTGGGAGAGTGTTCCACAAAGGGATAATTCTTTGTGTAAAATAAATTCTTCTCATTTGGCTGTTGGGATTAGTTAACTTAAGTTGAAGACCATGACTTCTTAGGAAAATCTCCCTTTGATTGAAAACAAACCAAGGTCAGAAAATAATGGTTTATCTCTGACAAGTTTAAACATTAACAAGAGGTCACCTCTTAATCCCCTAAATTCTAAGGAATAAAGGTACAAAGCCCTGAGTCTATTTTCATAGCTTAGGCGTAGACCGTCGACCATCCTAGAAATTCTCTTCTGTACTCCCTCTAATTTATTTACATCTTTACGTAAGGGGGGTTTCCATAGTGGGGAACAGTAATCCAGTATGGGCCGTACATATGCTTTATATAAAGGAATGAGACAAGCCCTATTCCTAGAAGTGACAGACCTCTTAATACAACTTATGAGTTTATTGGCTTTTTTTAGTAAGGTCTGTACAATAATTGCTGAACTTAAAGTCATTAGAAATAACACCAAAATCCCTTACATTGTTGACCGACTTCAAAGTTTTGCCAGTCAGTGAATAATGGTTACAGGGGTTGTCTTTACACAAATGAGTAACGACACATTTGTCGGGGTTAAACATCATACCATTTATAAGAGCCCAGCATTCTAGTGCTGTGAGATCATTTCTCAACTTATGGAGCCCACCATCGTTTACATCTGTGGCTATTTTGGTGTCATCATCAAACTTATTTATTTATTTAGTTTTTGTTTATGGGGTGGCTGCACTAGCCATAAAGATGACTGTTTTCAGGCACGACCCAGGAGGTTACAGGGCAGACATTGCAGGTATAACAAACTGTAGATTACATCAAGATACATAAACAAGGTGTTGTGAAACAAACAATAGGTTAAGCAGCACAGGTAGTATACAGGGTATTTCGAAAACCATTTAACAATAAGCTAAGCATTACAGGTAGTACACAGGGTAGTCCTGGTAGGATCATAGAGGTTTTTACAGTCATAAGAAAGCGAGAGGCAAGAATTGGGCTGTAAGCTTAGAATATGAGGCAGTGCAGTAGAAAGGTCTGTCAAACTTAAAATTCTACAGCTTTACACACAAAAATTAATTCTAAAAAGGATTCAGCTGTAAGCTTGGAAAACCAGGCAGTGCAGTACACAGTCTGGAAAACTTAAAAACTCTACAGTTTTTCACAACAGAATTAATTCTAAAAAGCATGAGGCTGTAAACTTAGAATATTAGGGAATGCAGTCAAAGGTCAAACTTAAAACTGTTCAGCTTTTCACACAGAATTAATTCTAAAGAGGGCTATAATAATCACTGTTCATTCACAGCAAGTAAATCACTTTAAACAATGGCACTGTAACACTATATGGCCTAAACTGGATTGACAGTTAAGGAGAGAAACAGTTGGGGGGGTCCTTTCTTGCTTTACAAAAAATAAAGATTGTCTCAGGGGGAGCAACGCTGATAAGCGTGTCTAATGAAGCAAAGTAAAATGGAGACCAGCTGGAAAGAAGTCAGTGAGACTGAGATCCTCCAATCAGAGTGTTGGTGCTAAAACACTAACGTACTTGAGGAGTATACGGTTTTCCGACCCACAGATCCCAGGTGAGCCACCAGAGCGTGGTTCAGTCTAGGCTGGGTTAGTGGGTCCTAAATTTGTCTGTTTCTGTAGATTGCTGGACCCTGCAACAAACCGGAGTTTGGAGGATCCCAGGCGGCAGTTACGGCTGGGGGAAAGAAGCCACGCAGTCTGTCGATTAGCAGGAGCAGGACCATGGGTAACTTCCCAGGGCAGGCTTGTAGCTTCTCACCCGGCAGTGAGGTCCAAGTCCCAGTTGGGCATGGCATACCTGAAGGGGTATACAGCTTTCTGACCTGCAGCTCTAGGTAAGCCACCAGAGTGTGGTTCAGTACAGGCTAGGCTAGTGGGTCCTAATTCAGATGTTTCTGTAGATTGCTGGACCCTGCAATGAACCAGAGTTTGGAGGATCCTAGGTGGCAGTTACGGCAGGGGAAAAAAGCCGCGCAGTCTGCCGATTAGCAGAAACAGGACCACAGGTAACTTCCCAGGGCAGGCTTGTGGTTTCTCCTCCAGTGGTGAGGACCGAGCCCCGGCTGGGCACGGCACACCTGAGGGGGTATATGGTTTTCTGACCTGCAGCTCCAGGTGAGCCACCAGAGCGTGGTTCAATACAGGCTGGGCAGGTGGGTCCTAATTCGGCTGTTTCTGTAGATTGCTGGACCCGAAACAAACCAGAGTTCAGGGAATCCTAGGTGGCAGTTACAGCAGGGGAAAGAAGCCACACAGTCTGCTGATTAGCAGGAGCAAGACCTTGGGTCACTTCCCAGGGCAGGCTTGTAGTTTCTCCTCCGGCGGCGTGGTACGAACCCCAGTTGGGCACCGCACACGAGACTGTTTAGATTTATATTCAAATCAGAAACAAAAATGGAAAACAAGGAGGGTCCCAATACTGACCCTTGTGGCACACCACTTGTCACATGGCCCAATTCAGATGTATACCCTCGAATTCTAACAGCCTGCTCTCTATCCATTAACCATGTGTCAATCCACCTAATGAGCAATTTGTTTATCTCAAGTCTTAACATTTTGTCTCTCAAGGTTTGATAAGGGACCTTATCAAAGGCCTTGCAAAGATCTAGACAGATAACATCTACCAATTTTTTGTCCTCCAGAAAAGCACTTACTTTTTTATAAAAGACCAGGCTGGCAGTGAAGCATGACCTCTGCGCCTTAGCACATAGGCAGTGAGACACCTCGGTTCTATCTCTCCTCATGCGACAGGTAAAGATTTCATAGAATCATAGAAACTGATGGCAGAAAAGGACCCCACAGCCCATCCAGTCTGCCATTAATCCCTCTTAAGAAGATCCCCCCTCTCCTTTACCAGCCTGCTCCCTGCCTGTTAGGCTCATGTATCTATCCCAGGCTCTCTTGAAGCCGTCTTCTGTATCCACTCCCACCACCCATTCTGGCAGACTATCCCATGGCCTTACCACCCTCTCAGTAAATAACCTCCCCCTGATGTCCCTTCTGAATTTTCCCCCTCCAGTTTGTAGGTATGCTGTCTAGGGTCTTTGTTCTTACACATTCTGAGGATGCTGTCAAGCCTCGGCTTGTTTATGCCCTTCAAATACTTGAGCGTCTCCACCATATCCTCCCCTCTCTCCTTTTCTCCAGTGTGTACAGGCCCAGAACTTCCAGCCTCTCCTCATAAGACTTCTCCTGCAGCCCCCTCACCATCCCGGTTGCTCTTCTCTGGACCCTTTCCAGCCTGTCCTTGTCTCCTTGCCTATATGGCTCCAGAACTGGATCCCATATTCCATGTGTGGTCTGACCATGGTTTAGTATACTGGCAGGATCATCTCCCTCCTCCTGCTTGTGAATCCCCTCCCTATGCATGCCAGCATTCTGAGTGCCTTTCCTGAAGTTCTGTCACTCTGACTCCAGACTTTCAGGTTGTCTGAAATAGTGATCCCCAGGTCTCTCTCCTGTTTTGTTATGTCCAGCTCCTCCCCTTCAAGCTGGTACTTTGCCTTTGGATTATGTTACCCTATGTGCATAATTTTGCACTTTTCTATATTGAGCTGCAACTGCCATCTTTCTGACCACTCCTCCAGCCTAGCCAAATCCTCCCTCATATCCTCCACCCCCCCTTCCGCCATATCAACCGTATTGCTGCGTATCTTCATGTTGTCCGAAGACACAATTTCCCCCGAAGACCCTCCGCGATGTCCCCAGTGTATATGTTGAAGAGTATGGGTCCAAACACAGACCTCTGGGGGACCCCATGCAACACCCTTTCTTCCTTTGAGTACACCCCATTCACCACAACCCTCTGCATCCTCCCCTCCAGCCAGTGTTCTAACCAGCTTGTGAGCTTGCTCCTCACTCCTAAGCTATCTACCTTGCCTTTCAGCCTTCTGTGGGGGACAGTGTCAAATGCCTTCCTGAAGTCCAGGTAGGCCATGTCCACCACCCCCTGGTCCCAAATCTCCATCACTCTTTCAAAGAATTCAATCAGGTTGGTCTGGCAAGACCTGCCACCTGTGAATCCATGTTGGCTGTCATTTAGGAGGCTCTCACCCTCAAGATATTTTATCAGCCTTTCCTTAATAAGCACCTCCATTAGTTTTCCAACCATGGAGGTTAAGCTAAACAGGCAGTAGTTTCCTGGCTCCTCCCTTCCTCACCCCCATGTAGGTGTACTACCTCAGCCCTCTTCCAGTCCCCAGGAACTCTTCCTTTGTGTAATGACAGGTTAAATAACCTCGTGAGTGGTGCTGCTAATTCCTGTCTTAATTCTTTGAGTATCCTCGGGTCAGTCCCATCTGGAACCATTGCCTTGTCCCTCTGTAGTTTTTCTAATTCTTCCCGTTCCCTAGCCTTCGAGAAGGGACTTGAATCCATCTCACTACTCATTCTTCCCCTACCTTCCAACTTCGGCCCCTTCCCCATCTCCATCATGAAGACCAATGCAAAGTAATTATTCAGGACCTCTGCCTTTCCTATATCTCCTTCCCTCATTGCACGCCCTCCCCCTTGAGCTTTATAATCCCGTGCTTGCCCTTCTTACTGTTGCTTACGTATCTAAAAAACTCTTTCCCCCCCTTTTTGCCTCCCATGCCATATGCTCTTCTGTTTCAGCCTTTGCCCGTCTGATCACCTTCCCCTTTCCTCGCAGTTTTTCCTTATATACTTCCCTGTCCTCCTCCCTCTGCAATGCTTTATATACCTTGAATGCCTTCCTTTTCTCCCTAACTACACTCCTCACTTCAGCTACAAATCAAAGTGGTTTCCTCCCCCTCCTTTTCTTGCTAATCATGCTAATGCACAGTTCTGTCACCTTCAGTATTCCTCTCTTTATTTCCCTCCCAGAGCTCCTCCACATCTTCCAAGTCTTCCCTCACCTCTAGTTCCTTCTGAACCGTTGCCCTCATTCTCCTAAAGTCTTGCCTTTCTAAAGTCTAACACTCTAGTGATGGTACTGCTCTTATCCCGACCTTTTCTGATTAGAAACATAGAAACATAGAATTTGATGGCAGATAAGGACCGCTTGGCCCACCTAGTCTGCCCTTTTTCCTACCTAACAGATAAGCTGCAGATCCTAATTAACCAACAGCTTACTTCCTCCTACCCCCCACTAGGACTGCGTTATGTCTGTCCTATGCATTCTTGAATTCCCCCACTGTTCTTGACTACATGACCTCCTCAGGGAGGCTGTTCCATGCATCTACAACCCTCTCTGTGAAAAAATACTTCCTCACATTACCTCTGAGCCATCCCCCCTCTATCTTCAAATTGTGCCCCCTTGTTCTTGCACATCTCTTTTTCTGAAAGACGCCATCCTCTTGGACTTTGTTGATTCCCTTGAGGTACTTGAAACTTTCTATCATGTCTCCTCTCTCCCTCCTTTCCTCAAGGGTATACATATTAAGCTCCTTTAGTCTTTCTTCGTATGTCTTCTGGTGCAGACCCTGCACCATTTTGGTTGCCCTCCTCTGGACAGCCTCCACTCTGTCTATGTCTTTGTGGAGATGGGGTCTCCAGAACTGCACACAGTTCTCCAGATGGGGTCTCACCAATTGTCTGCACAGAGGGATAACAACTTCCTGTTTTCTACTATTGATGCCTCTCCCTATGCATCCCAATATCCCCCAGCCTTCCTTACTGCCTTCTCACATTGCTTGCCCACCTTTAGGTCATCTGATATAATTACCCCCAGGTCCCTTTCCATTTTTACTGTTGTCAGTATCTCACCCCCACTGTGTACTCTTGCCCTGGGTTTTTGTTTCCCAGGTGCATTACCTTGCACTTCTTTGCATTGAATCTGAGCTGCCATACATTTGACCATTCCTCCAACCTTGCCAAGTCCCTTCTCATCCTTTCCACTCCATCTGGTGTATCAACCCTGTTGCAGATCTTTGTGTCATCTGCAAAGAGACATACTTTTCCTTCCAGTTCCTTTGCAATGTCACTTATAAAGACATTAAAAAGTACGGTCCCAGTACTGAACCCTGTGGTACCCCGCTAGTAACCCTCCTTTCCTCACTGTGGACTCCATTTACTACTACCCTTTGCGTCCTGTTGTCTAGCCAATTTTTTATCCAGGCTACCACCTTGGGACCCACTCCAAGGCTGGCTAACTTGTGTATTAATCTTTTGTGTGGGACTGTATCAAATGCCTTGCTAAAATCTAGGTAAGCCATGTCCACAGCCCCTCCCTGGTCTACTACTTTGGTCACCCAGTCAAAGAAATCTATTAGATTCATCTCACATGACCTTCCCATAGTGAATCCATGCTGCCTTGGGTCCTGTGCCCCACTGGCCTCTAGGTACTCAACAATTCTTTCCTTCAGAAGTGATTCCATCATTTTACCTACCACTGAGGTCAAACTAACTGGTCTGTAGTTTCCTGCCTCTGTCCTGCTCCCACTTTTGTGAAGAGGAATCACATCCGCCCTCCTCCAGTCCTCAGGTCCACCCTATCCTCCATGATTTGTTAAAGAGTAGTCAGCGGTGTCATTAGTTCTACCCTTAGTTCTTTTAGAATTCTTGGGTGAATCCCATCAGGCCCCATTGCTTTGTCCACCTTCAATTTTATTAGTTCTTTCAGAACCCTTTCTTCTGTAAATGGACTGGTATCGACCCTCGTCTTCAGAATGTTTCTCTTGTTTGGTTTTGGTACCTCCCCCTCCTCTTCCTTTGTGAATACTGAGCCGAAATATTCGTTCAGTATCCCTGCTTTTTCATTGTCACCCTCTACCCACATTCCCTCCCCTTTATTAAGCCTCAGTATCCCTCCTTTGGTCTTTCTTCGCTCCCTAATGTACCTATAAAAGGTCTTATCCCCCTTCTTAACAGAGTTCGCTATCCTTTCCTCGGTTTGGGCCTTTGCTATTCTGACTGCCTTCCCAGCCTCTTTCTGCTTTAACTGATAAAGTTCTCTGTCCTTCTCAACTAGTATTGGAGCCCACTCGAGAGGAAGCAATCTTAGACCTGGTTCTCTCAAATGGAGATGAAGAGAGGATCACAGATGTAGAAGTGGGTAGCCATCTGGGAACTAGCGACCATTGAACAGTATGGTTCACAATAAACACAGCAATGGAGTCAAGCCATACAAAGGCAAAAGTACTGGACTTTAGGAAGGCTGGCTTTGCCAAAATTGGTGAGTACCTAAGGAATGCACTAGCAAATGGGCAGGAAGGAGGGGTGGAAGAACAATGGGGAATAATAAAAACTGCCATCACAGAGGTAACAAGCCTTTGTGTGAAGCAAATAAACAAAATGAAACGATGTAAGAAACCACTATGGTTCTCAAAGGAAGTAGCAGTGAAGGTTCAAGAGAAAAAAGCATTCAGGAAGTACAAGGAATCACAGAAGGAGCAGGACAGAGAACTGTATCAGTTAAAGCAAAGGAAGCTGGGAAGGCAGTCAGAACAGCAAAGGCCCAAACCAAGGAAAAGATAGCCAACTCAGTTAAGAAGGGATAAAACCTTTTATAGGTACATCAGGGAGCAAAGGAAGACCAAGGGAGGGATAGTGAGGCTTAATAAAAGGGAGGGAGGGTGGGCAGAGGGTGACTGTGAAAAGGCAGAGATACTAAACAAATATTTTTGCTCAGCATTTACAAAGGAAGAGGGGAAGGTACCTAAAACGAACAGTAGAGACACTCTGGATACAGCAGTTGATACCAGCCCATCTACAGAAGAAAGGGTTCTGAAAGAACTCTTAAAACTGAAGGTGGACAAAGCAATGGGGCCTGATGGGATTCATCCCAGAATTCTAAAAGAACTAAGGGTAGAACTAGTGACACCACTGACTACCCTCTTTAACAAATCATGGAAGGATGGGGTGGTACCCGAGGACTGGAAGAGGGCAGATGTGATTCCCCTTCACAAAAGTGGGAGCAAGGCAGAAGCAGGAAAATACAGACCTGTTAGTTTAACCTCAGTAGTAGGGAAAATGATGGAATCACTTCTGAAGGAAATAATGGTTGCGTATCTAGAGGCTAGAGGGGCACAGGACCCAAGGCAACATGGATTCACAGCGGGAAGGTCATGCCAGACAAATCTGATAGATTTCTTTGACTGGGTGACCAAAGTAGTAGATCAGGGAGGGGCTGTGGACATGGCCTACCTAGACTTTAGCAAGGCATTTGACACAGTCCCACACAAAAGATTAATATACAAGTTAGCCAGCCTGGGAGTGGGTCCCAAGATGACAGCCTGGGTAAAGAATTGGCTGGAGAATAGGACACATAGAGTATTAGTAAATGGAGTCCACTCTGAAGAAAGGGGGGTTACTAGTGGGGTACCGCAGGGTTCAGTATTAGGACTGGTCCTCTTTAATGTCTTTATAAGTGACATTGCAGAGGGACTGGAAGGAAAAGTATGTCTCTTTGCAGATGACACAAGATCTGCAACAGAGTTGATGCACAAGGTGGGGTGGAAAGGATGAGAAGGGACTTGGCAAGGTTAGAAGAATGGTCAAATGTATGGCAGCTTAGATTCAATGCTAAGAAGTGCAAGGTAATGCACCTGGGAAACAAAAACCCTAGGGAAGAATGCACAATGGGGGTGAGATACTAACAAAAACAAAAATGGAAAGGAACCTGGGGGTAGTCATATCAGATGACCTAAAGGTGGGCAAACAATGTGAGAGGGCAGCAAGGAGGGCTGGGGGGATACTGGGATGCATAGGGAGAGGCATCACCAGTAGAAAACAGGAAGTTATCATCCCTCTGTACAGACAGCTGGTCAGACCCCATCTGGAGTACTCGTGTAGTTCTGGAGACCCAATCTCCACAAAGACATAGACAGGATGGAAGCTGTCAGAGGAGGGCAACTAAAATGGTGCAGGGTCTGCACCGGAAGACATGAAGAGAGACTTAGGAGCTTAATATGTATAGCCTCGAGGAAAGGAGGGAGAAAGGGGACATGATAGAAACTTTCCAAGTACCTCAGGGAATCAACAAAGTCTAAGATGGTAGCATCTTTCAAAAAGAGGTGTGCAAGAACAAGAGGGCACAATTTGAAGATGGGCGGCTCAGAGGTAATTTAGGAAGTATTTTTCACAGAGGTTGTGGATGCATGGAGCGGCCTTCAGAGGAGGTTGTGGAGTCAAAACAGTGGTTGAATTCAAGCATGCATGGGACAGTCATAAGGCAATTCTAGGGGGTGGGGGTAGGAAGAAGTAGGCTGCTGGTTAACTAGGATCTGCAGCTTATCCATTAGGTAGGGAAATGGGCAGACTGGGTGGGCCAAGCGGTCCTTATCTGCCATCAAATTCTATGTTTCTATGTTTCTCCTTCTGTGTTTCCTTATACTTCCTGAATGCTATCCTTTTCTCCTTAACCTTTCCTGCCACCTCTTTTGAGAACCACAGCATTTTTTTCCTTCGTTGTGTTTTGTTGATTTGCTTTACACAAAGGCTTGTTGCCTCTGTGATGGCTGTTTTGATTACTCCCCATTGTTCCTCCACCCTCCTTCTTGCCTGTTTGCTAGTGCTTTTCTGAGGTACTCTCTCATTTTCCCAAAGTCAGCCCTCCTAAAGTCCAATACTCTTGCTTTTGTATGGCTTGATTGTATGGCTGTGTTTATAGTGAACCACACTGTTTGGTGAGTCGCTTGTTCCCAGATGGCTACCACTTCTAAATCTGAGATTCTTTCTCCATCCCCATTTGAGAGTACCAGATCTAAGATTGCTCCCTCCCGAGTGGGTTCCAGTACTAGCTGTCTGAGGCATGCCCCCTATAGGGCATCAAGAATGACCCTCCTCTTGAATGTGCCTGCAGCAAAGGTGCTCCAGTTAACATCTGGCATATTCAGGTCCCCCATCAACAATATCTCCCCTTTTTCTGCCATTCTAAGGAAGCCTTCTATCATTTCCTTGTCCATTCCCTCCCCCTGAGCTGGGGGTCTGTATACAACCCCCATGTGGATTGTGGTGCCATTTCCTGTCTCCAGGATGACCCAGAGTGTCTCATCTGCTCCCTGTTTACTCTTTAGTTCTGTTGCTTTGATCTCTTCCTTTACATAAAAGCTACTTCTCCTCCTCTTTTACCCTCCCTGTCCCTCCTGTAGATTGTGTATCCTGGTATGTTGACATCCCAGTCATGGTTCTCTGTGTACCATGTTTCTGTGACTGCCACAATATCCAGGCAACCCTCTTCCATCAAGGCCACTAGTTCAGGGAGCTTGTTACACAGACTACGGGCATTGGTACTCATCACCCTGCACTTTTTGATGGCCTTACCCCTTTTAGCCCCATTCCTGTCCTTACTGCATTTGCCTTTTTTTACATTTACTTCTGGACTACTCCCTAATGACTTCTCTACCTTGGTGTTTACCTCACTAATTACTGTTGTTTGTGGGGGGAGGCTGGGATTTCCCTGCTGCTTTTCGGTGCCTCCCCCCTTGGCCAGTTTAAATGCTTGCCAATGAAGCATTTAAACCTCTCACCTAGGATCCTGGTTCCTCCCCTGGACAGATGCAGACCATCGCACCAGTATAGGTCTGCATCCCTCCAGGTGGCTCCCCAGTCCCCAATGAAGCCAAACCCTGGCTCCACACCAGTTTTTCAACCATTCATTGAATTCCCTGGTGAGCAGTACCCTAGCATCACCCTTGCCATAGACAGGCAGCACCTCCGAGAAGGTTACTGTATGCGCTACTTGTCTAAGGCCCCTCCCCAACTCTACAAACTCCTCTTGCACTGCTCTGATCCCATTCCTAGCCAGGTCATTTGTTCCTAGGTGGACAATAACATCCAGCTCCCTCCCTCGTGCAGCTGCTCCCACGATCCTGAGGATTCGCTTCCTGTCCCTCCAAGCCATGGCGCCAGGCAGGCACCTTACCTCCCTCTCCCCTTCCTCCCCCATTTCTACCCCCCTAATGGTCGAGTCCCCCACAAGGAGTTGTTTCCTTCCCCTGTGGGATCTCATGCCACCCTCCTATGGGTCTCCTTTGTGAAGGTTCCCAGCATCCTCCTCGGTCTCCACTGCAAGTGCCTCCATAGGGGAACCACTATCCACCAGAAGGGTGAATGAATTGTGGAGAGGTACAGCTGGAGGGATGCAACTCTGTTCCACCACCCTCTCTCTCTCTCTCTCTCTCTCCCTGAGCCCACTCTGGTCCAGCCTCTCCTCTTTCTTGGTAACCTCTCAGGTAGTGGCATTGGCCCTGGTGGTCCCTGGGTGGGGGAGGAGGTTTCACGAATCCTAGCTAGGTCAGCCTGGAGATGGGCAACTTCCTCCCTCAGACCAAAGAGGTGTCTGCAAATAGGGCAGCATCGCAGCCTCCAGAATGTCTCCTGGAACACTGCCACCCCACAGCCATTGCACTGCACCACTCCTATCATGTCTTATTATGTGTCCCCTCTCCTGTTTCTCTGCTTACTCTCTCCTCTCCTTACAACTCTCACCCTTCCTGTTCTGGGACAGTAACTTCCTATATTCTTCAGTAGCCTCCTTCTTCCTTGCTCAGTGTCAGACCATCACCAGCAGCTGGGGGGGGGGGTGAGTGAGCTACTTTTTTCCTTTAGGGTTGACAAGACCAATGTTTCTCTATGATCCTTCCCTTCCTACTGCCAAACAGGAAGTTCCTGTTGACAGTCAAATCCAGTGGCTATAAAAGTAGAACTGGCTTAGGGTGGGATGCAGGGCAATTAGTAAGAAAAAAGGCTAGCAACAGGAAGTTGTAATTTGAGTCACCTGCTTTTATAGTGTCTAAACCACACCCCCAATTAAGCTGTCTTTCCTCCTACTGGTTTAGCAAAGTAAACTGATACAGAACCCTTCCCAGCACATAACACACACTGACTTTCTTTCCTTTCTTTTTTTAAACCCTAAATAAGGCCCCTTCTACTTCTAATAAAGTATCTATTTGCTTAAACTCAGCAGACACCGACTCCTGCTAAGATATAAGTGTTAAATTAATAAGAAAATGTAGCTTCCTTTAGTTAGCTGCTTTCTGCTCTACAAGCAAGGCTAGCAACAGGCAATTCCAATGTTTACTGTCCTATGGTCACTGTCGCCCAGATTTTCCCCAACCTCCACCCCCCTGACACTCTCCCTATTTATCATAACCAGGTTGAGTATGGCTCTCCCCCTACTTGGTTCCATAACCAGTTGGTTGATGAACACTTCTTGCAAGGCTTCCAGCAGCTCCCTACTCCTATCTGTGACTGCTGACGGGATGTCCCAATCCATGTCCAATAGATTTACAGCTCCCACCACCACAACTTCCCCCTTGCTGGCCATCTCCTGTATCTCCCTGCCCATCTGTCTACCTACTTCCTCCCCCTGATTTGGTGGTTTATCGACCACTTCTAACTTTACTGCCCCCCCATTTTGCTTAAATTGACCCATAGGGTTTCTGTTGGCCCTTCCCTTCCCCCACACACCATCACCCTAATCCTGTCTTTTGCATAATGAGCAACCCCCTTTCTGTCCCTCCTGAAGAGTATGTACCCAGGTATTTTCACTTCCCAACTGTGGTGTTCAGTCCACCAGGTCTCCGTAACTGCCATTAGGTAAAGGTCATCCTGTGCCACCACCACCAGTAGAACTCCTATCTTACTATCTAGACTTCTGGCATTTGCTAGCAAGCCCCTCCACCAGCCCTGTTTCTCTCCCTCCCCCCCTTTCGACTTCCCTTCCCCCAACTGTGGGGCAGAACAAGTTGGGTCAGATTCTCCTGCCATTCCCACTGGGCTACACCTAGCTTCACCCTCCCCGTCTCCTAGTTTACAGGCCCACCTAGTATTTTATCTATGTGTCCCTGCAGTTTTCCTCAAAATCCTAGCCCCTTCGTCATTTATATGCAACCTGTCACTTGCATACCACCCATGTGTCCCCCCAATTTCCTATACATTCGTAGCCCTCCCTTCTACACCACTGCCTTAGCCAGTGGTTAAAGTCTTTGATTCTCAATTATCTAGCTGTACTGGTGCAGTGTACTGGCAGAGCTTCTGAAAAAGCTATTGAATCCACCATCTCTTTTGCACCCTCTAGCTAGTTCCATAAATCTCTTCTGCACCTCCTCCACCTCCTCCCTGGCCAGGTCATTTGTACCTAAGTGGAGAACCAGATTAGGTTTCCCCAATCAGCCTAATACACTCCTTAATTTTTGGGAGTGCCCTGTTCACCTCCATCCCTGGCTAACAAAAAACTGACCTCCCCTTGAAGGTTACTCCCTTTCTTAGTGGATCCCTTTAATAATAGAGTCCCCATACACTATTACTGATTTTTCCTGTGCTAACCCTAAGGTTGCCTCACCACCCTTACTTGGCTTTCGCCTGCATTCCTCTTGACCTCCCCCCAGTCGCCCTCCTCCCCTACCCGTACTATCCTTTTGTTCCCCTGCCCCACCGGATGGTCCCCAGTCTTCCCCCTCACCAAATGTCTCCTCAAACCTCTGACTATTCCATTCCTGTTACTCTCCATCCTTGTCTCCAATACCCCATTCTCTCTCTGGATGTCTGTGCCTTGTGCCAGACTCTGTTCTTCCCTTAGGACGTCCCCTCCCTGGATGCCTGTGCCTAGTGCCCCTCTCTGTTCCCTCCCTGGGATGCTCCCTCCTGCTTCCCTCCCCCTCTCTTTCCCTGTCCTGACTGTTACATCATTTCCTCCAATGTTATTACTCCCTTCCTTCCTGGTGTCGCCCTTCCCATTGTGCTCATTAGCCTGATCAGGCCTTGCTTCTGTCTTATTCTGCCTGTCCTGGCATGGCTCCTTATTCCCTTTAACTTCTAACCAATTAATTTCTACATGCTCCGTCAGTTCCATTAAGGGACAATATCTACTTGAGCCTGCTGTGTGTCTATGCTCAAAAAAGCCACTTATACTGCTCATCATGTCCCCCTCACCTGATCTGGGCCTACTCTTCCTAACCTCCTGTGTGACCTGCCCCTCCACCCCCTGGCCGGCCTGTCTCCTTTCCCCTACCTGATGGCCTTCAGTGATTCCCCCGATGATTTCACCTTTCACCCAGGACAATTCCTTTTGTAGCCATGCTAGCTCAGCCTCCAGTCTTCCCAGCCTTAGGCAAACTGGGCATGCCCCCAGTCTCCACAGTGTGTTCATGAACAATGCTGCTCCACAGTTATTACACCCCATGATTCTCCCTACCCCATGCCCCCTTATCGCCTCCTTCCATTGGTTGTCCCTTCCCTTATGCCACTGACCCATACCCTGTCTTGACCCTCCATACTGCTCCATCCCCTGAAGCTGCCACTGACCCTCCCCCCAGGTGTGCCCTCCCATACTTCTCCATCCTCCAGCCTGCACCCTTCTTCCCCCAAGACCCTCTCCCTTTTGCCACCCTCGTGCCATACCCCTGGTGATCGACTTCCTGCCCTTCCCAAAACTAGACACAATTTAAAAAAATTAAACCTTAACCCTGACCTATTAGCTGAGCCTTGAACCTGCCAGCTTTCAACCCGGACCTATTAGCTGAGCCTTAAGCCTGCCAGCTTTCAAAACAATCTGACCTTCTAACAATTAATCCTTAATCCAGACATATTGGCTGAGCCTTGAGCCTGCCAGTATTAACTCCAACTTATCATTCACTGAGGTCATATAACTTTTAACCTTAGCCATTAACCTTAACATACAGTATCAACTCTTAATGCAACTGGCTTACTCCTCAAGGTCCACCCTCCCTAGAGCCTATGTCCAATCTGTTCAGTTCCAGTTTACAACAGAAGTACTTCCCCACAGACGTCAAGCCCTACCCCCGTGCCTGCTTGAGTATTTAACAAAGGTAGGGGAAGGGGATGGATAGAGGGGCCTTTTTCTTCACAGAAGAGATTACAGTGCCCTGTTTCTATGTTGCAGCTGGGCGCTGTTGCTAAATCCCAGCTGCACAGTTTGAGCTCTCCTGTCTCTGTCCTCTTGGCGTCATTCCAGTCCTCTTCCACCGCCAACACAATCTCACGCCCCGCCGCAGATGTGGCACTCAGTGGTCCCTTTGCTGGTCACCGATGCAGCGACCCCACGTCCAGCTTTCTCTCACTGAACTGTACTGGTGGCTGGGCTATTTAAACTCAGCCATGATTCAAACGCTGGTGCCCTGGCTCCTGACTGGCTGCAAAGCCTCCACCATCAGCCGCCAATGCAGTTTTTCTTCCACTCACAGAAGAGATTACAGCTCCCTGTGTTTGTATGTTGCAACTGGGTGTTGTTGATAAATCCCAGCCGCACAGCTTGAGCCCTCCTGTCTCTGTCCTTTTGGCATTGATCCTATCCTCCTCCACTGCTGATGCAACCTGACTCACCACTGCCGATGTGACACTTGCTGGTCCCTCTGCTCACCGATGATGTGGCGATCCCAAGTCTGACTTTCTCTCGCTCAACCTGCATGAGCACTGTCTTAAACAGAGATTGCTCTGGCATACCTAAGACAGAGGTACTAGGCAGTGGACCCTGGAGCAAACAGGTTGCTGGCTTCACATCTCAAGCATCAACAGGGGAAGGCTTCAACTGCAGAAATCTGAAACCCCACCATAGGACTGTAGCACCGTAAGGCCTCAGAGAAAGCTGGAGCATTCCGGGCCTAAAATGAAGCTAAGTTTTGTAAACTCCAGTGGACAATGCCCCGGTGGCGTTCCTTAGAGAACTTAACCTACCCCAGCTGTCAGAGGAACAATAGGAAAGCACAGTAAGCCCCATCGCACTGGAAGAGATCCTAATAGCATTGCAGAAGGCCAAAAATCAGAAAGACCCCAGGCTGGATGGGTACTTATACTTTTTTATTCTGTTTTAGATTGCCCCTTATCTCCTGACTTGTATGATACTGTTTTACCCCCATTTTGAGTCTGCTTTGCCACTTTTTCTACAGTTCAGTTTTTTACAGAGGAAAGAGGACAGGGAAGTGTATCTGGAAGAACAAAGGGAGACAGGGAAAGTAGTCAGGAGTGCAAAGGTGGAAATGGACGAGAAAATAGCCCAGGCAGTAAAGAAAGGGGACAAGACATTTTTCAGGTACGTCAGTGAGAAAAGAAAGACCAGGGGAGGGATAGTTATGCCAAGAAAAGAAGGAGGTGAGTGTGTGGACAGGGACCAGGAAAAAGCAGAAATCCTGAACAAATAATTTTGCTCAGTATTCACAGAAGAAGAGGAAGATGAGGGATCACAGAAAAGTGACAGGAGCATCAATGGAAGGGAGATGGATACTAGTTCATTTACAGAGGAAAGAGTCCTAAAGAAACTCGCAAAACTGAATGTGGACAAGGCAATGGGGCCTGAAGAGATACCTCCAAGAATATTAAAGGAGCTTAGAGAGGTACTGGTAGCACCACTGATAGCTCTGTTTAACCACTTGCTGGAGGCAGGAGTGGTTCCAGAGGACTGGAGGAGGGCAGATGTAGTCCTCCTTCAAAGAGTGGGACAAGGAAGGAAGCTGGTAACTACAGATCAGTCAGCCTGGCCTCAATGGTGGAGAAATTAATGTAATCATTGCTTAAGGAAAGGACTGTGGAATATCTTGAACCCAATCAATCAGTCAAACCTTTATTTATCCAGGCGAACACCATTGAGCAAAGCTCATTTACAAGATGGACCTGGTTAATACAGGAACACAGGATGTATAATATATGAACAGTCACAACATAACACCTCAGTAATATTATGCAATACAGAGATACAATAGTTAAACATAGTCATAAATGGAGAACAGTTTGGAAACAGTGGTTCAGTTCCTTTGTGGTGTATAATGAGTCTAATATCAGTAGCTGGAAGTACTAACTAGGACAATTGTTAGGTAATGGTGTATTACATATAATGCTATAAGTAAGAAGACAGACAGTGAGTTAAAAAACAAAAAACAAACAAACAGTGTAACAGAATAGAAGGGGGGGTGGTAGGCGAGGCAAGATAGGGTACAGGTAGGGTGGTAGGGGATAGACGAGGGACAGATGAAGCCTCAGAGAGGACACAGTACAGGAGGGTGGGGAGCAAAATTAGGTATTAGAGAAATGTGAAGGAGAGGCAACAAGGTCAGGCATAGTGGAGAGGACAACGCCATCATGGTACGCTATAAGTGCAGGGAAGTTTAGGATCGGGGGAAGCAGTTACAAATTTCCTTGACCGAATGGTCATATAGGGTCTTGAAGGAGGATAGACTGACTGGGGTACTAAGATTTAGCGATTTTTGTATTTTGTTCCATAGAGATGGCAGCGCAAAGCTTATAGCTATTCTCCCAGAGCGTGTTTTTAACTTAGGTACCTTTAAGGAAATAATGGAGTAGCTTCTCAGTGCACGGTTCCCAAGCTCGCATAGCAGAAGACAATCAGAGATATATAGGGGTAGCTTTTTTGATAATAGCTCTGAACGTTCAGAGTACAGCATTTCTGTTTCTCCTGTACTGAAGGGAGGGCCACCCCATGGCAGCATAAAAGGCACAATGATGAGTGGAAAAAGGTAAGCCAGTAATGAATCTCAGAGCCCTGTGATACAACGTATCCAATTTAGCAAGATGAGAGACAGAGCAGTGACTATAAAGAAAGTCAGCATAGTCAACCAAGGAGAGAAATGTTGTTTGTACTAGCCGCCACATGGCATCGCTAGTAAGGAAGTTATTAATCCTTAAAAGAGTCCAAGCCTCTGCCTCAATTTCTTTAGCAGATCTTCAATATGGTCTGTAAAGGAAAGTCTATAGTAGAGCCACACTCCCAAGTACTTGAATTTATTGCCAAATTCTAGGTTTTCTCCCAGGACTGTTGTGATCTGTGGAATTGAGCCAGCACTGGTCAGGTTTGCAGCATGAAGAAGTGGAGAAAATAGCATTGCCTTAGTTTTTTTGGTATTTAATGTGACCTTTTTGTTTAGGAGTTGGCTCTGAAGTAGATTTAATTCAGATTGTAGGTCTCCACAGGCAGCTTCTGGCGAAGGATGACTTAGATAAAGAACCGTGTCATCTGTGAACAGATGGATATTGGCCTTAGTTATGTTGGTGTCAATGTTGTTTATGTAAATTGCAAACAGTAGGGAACAAAGAATGAATCCCTTGGGGATCCCTCTTTGCAGAGGTTCACCTTCTGCCTTGACTTGCTGCCACCAGTCAGAGAGGTAGTCAGCAAACCAATGCAAGGAAAGTGAGTCCAGTCCTATCACCCTCAGGGAGGAAAGGAGCAGGCCATGATCAGTGGTGTTGAAAGTCTTACTTAAGTCTAAGAACACTGCACAGGCAAAGATTTGATTCTCCAGGTCTCGCTACCGATCATTGGTCACTTTGGCTAGGGCAATAATGGTGCTATGCTGTGCTCTAAAGCCAGATTGCATTGGGTTTAGAAGATTCATAGTTTCTACAAAGGTTCTCAACTGCTTGTTCACAAATTTTTCCAACAGTTTAGACAGTATAGGGAGTAGATAAATTGGTCAGTAGTTGTTAAGATCACAGAGGTCCCCAGATTTAAACTGTGGGATAACATGAGCTGTTTTCCATAAGGGTGGAAGGATTCCGAGGGACAGTGAGAGACTGAATAGGTGGGTAATTGGTACAGCTAAAGCATGGTAGGTGACCTTTAGAAAGTATAGGTCTAGAGAGTCAGCACTCGCCCTTTTTTTGGTATCCAACTGTAACAGAAGTTCTTCGACCTCTTTTACCAAAGTAGGCTGGAGAGGAAAGACTGAGTTGGTAAGAAGAGGTTCAGAGTTTTGTGAACCCAACTGGGAGAATAAAGAACATGCAGGGGAGTTGTCAAATGTCAGCACTGTGGTGGTAAAGTGGTTGTTAAATGCATCCAGGATCTTCATTTTATCACAGATGGTGGCACTGCCAGAGGTAATCTTTGCAGGCAAGGAGTTCCTCGGAGTATGTCTGGACATATCCTTAATGGACTTCCAAAATTGACAGGAGCTCCTGGCAGCAGAATCCAGTTCTGAATGATGAAAGGAGGCCTTAGCATTTCTTATCATCTTGGTGCATGTATTCCTGGCTTTCCTGAAGTGACACCAGTCCATTGGGACATTAGTTGTTTGAGCTTTTTTCCAAAGCTTGTCCCTGTCCAGCAGTGCTGTTTTGAGTTCTAAAGAGAACCAGTAACAGGTTCTACTCCTTACCCTAACTTTTACAAGAGGGGCATACCTACAGTATTTAATGCCCCAGTCACAATTTCAGAAAATATATCATATGCCAAGTGGACCGAGTTAACTACTGTAGGTAAAAGTCCTGCCAATGCAGTGAGTATTTTAGCTCATCAAGGTAGGCAGACTGATCAAAGTTATGTCTGGACCTCTTAGTAGAGAACTTTGATGAGGATAGTGGATTCTGGACCTATCTTACACCGGCGATGATGCTATGGTCACTAATATCAGAGAAGAAGGTTCCTGCATGGGAGAATAGGTGCGGTTTATTTACTAAGATGATGTCAAGCAGTGTACTAATAGCAGGGTTCTTCTTATTAGGGTGCATAGGCTCACCAGTAAGTTGCATCAGTCCGTGGGCATCACAGAACTCCTTAAGTAGTGCAGCTGCCTTGGACACCCAATCAAGGTTAAGATCCCCAAGGATAACTGTTTAAAGGGAGCCATGCCCCATAATAGTAGTTAGATGGGTGAGGATTTGAGAGCCAGCAGATGGGGGTCTATAGCAACCTAAGACACGATGCGCAGTGGAGGAGGATATTTCAACCTTTAGTGCTAGGCATTCAAATTGGTTTGCAACAGATAACGAGTCTAGGCATGAAACCAAGTATTTATCCTTGACGTAGATGGCCACTCCTCCACCTCTAGTGAGCCTGTCAGCTCTAAATAATGAATAGTCCAGGATGTTAATTTCCCTGTCAGGCATAGAGGGTCTGAGCCATGATTCGGAGATCACCAAAACATCTGGTGTATTATGATTGACCCAGGCCTGGATCGAGGTAAGCTTTTTTAACAGGCTGCATGCGTTCATATGCATAAAGCACATTCCTTTTAGTTTTGCTGGATCTGATGGGGAAGTAAGAACTTTAGCTGGGCCAGGGTTAAGCTCAATGTCTCCTGAGCACAACAGAAGGAAAAGTAAGAGCTTCCTTAGCGCAGCAGATTACAGGATCCGAGGCAGCATGGATTCCAATCGTTTAACCAGGTGAGACATGCTAAGCTGAAAGCTTGTTTACAGGTGCAACCTGGGAGCACAGGGAAGTTAAGTAACTTGCTCAGGGTCACACAGTATGCAGGTGGGGGCTGTGGTATTCAAACCCAGGTCTCGAGATTTGCAGCTCAGAGCCTTAAACCACTGTGCTATACTGCCTCCAATTCACTGGGGATTCACTGGTTCACTGGGGGGGGTCATGTTAAACAATTCTGATAGATTTATTTGACTGGCTGACCAGGGAATTAGATCATGGGGGAGTGGTAGATGTGGTCTACCTAGATTTCAGTAAGGTCTTCGACCCAGTTCCATACAAAAGACTCGTAAACAAGTTGGGTAGCCTGGGAGTGGGCCCCAAAGTGGTAAACTGGGTTAGAAATTGGTTGAGTGATAGGAGACAGAGGGTGGTGGTAAACGGAGTTCTGTCCAAGGAGGGGAGGGTGACCATCAGGGTGCCACAAGGATCAGTACTGGGGCCGGTCATCTTTAATGTCTTCATCAGCAATACCACAGAGGTGCTAGAAGAGAACGTATGCTATTTTGCAGAGGACACAAAGATCTGCATTAGGGTAGACACTATGGGGTGGAAAAAATGAAGAGAAAGATCTAAGAAAGCTTGATGAGTGGTCAAGAGTGTGGCAATTAAGATTCAATATGAGGAATTGCACAATCATGCACTTGGGGCACAGAAACCCAGGGGCAGAGTATATGATGGGAGAGAGGTACTGACGACTTCCAAACAGGAAAGGGACCGGGGGTAATCATATCTGATGACCTAAAAGTGGCCAAACAATGTGACAAGGCAGTGGGGAGAGCCAGTGAGAAGCTGGGGTTCACAGGGAAGGGTATCATCAGCAGAAAGAAGGAGATGGTGATATTGCTGTACAAATCATTGGTGAGACCTCATGTAGAGTACTGTGTCCAGTTCTGGAGGCCACATCTCCGGAAGAACAAAGACAGAATAGAGGCAGTCCAGAGGAGGGCAACCAAAATGTTGCAGGGTCTGCACGAAAAGCCCTATGAGGAGAGACTTAGGGACATCAATATGTACACCCTGAGGAGAGGATGGAGAGAGGGGATATGATACAGACTTTCAAATATCTCACAGGAATAAATATGGGCACAAGAGGGAAGCATTTTTCAGAAAAAAAGATGTTCAAGAACAAGGGATCATGATATGAGAATAGAGGGGGGTAGACTCAGGGGTAATGTGAGGAAGTATTTTTTTCACAGAAAGGGTGGTGGATGTATGGAACAGCCTCTCAGTGGAGGTCGTGGGGGCAAAAATGGTAATGGAATTCAAAAATGCATGAGGTAGGCATAGGGGAACCATAGGGTCTACGGTATTGCTGTAGGTAGGGAAAATGGTCAGACTGGGTGGGCCAAGTAGTACTTATCTGTCATCAATTTCTATGTAGTTCAAATAATAAAAGGAATATTCCTTTTAATATGTCTCAGACCAGGCTTTCAAAGGCGTAAAGGGTTGAGACAGAATAGTCTTGCTTACCAGTAAGTACATGGACGCAGTTACTGATCTACTCACAGAGAGACCAGACTATCTGGCTAAACTGTAACACATGGATAGCTACTACACTGAAAGTGTGGGACTGGTGAAGCAGCTGTGGATATAGCACTGACTGCTCCTTCTTTGCCCCACTGCACAGACAGAAAACTCCATACCAGCAAAACTTGACCATAGATATGTCCATCGGGCAAGAGCTGGACTAATTTACATTTTCCAGCTACTGCTGCATAGGACAGTACCAATCTTCTAATATCTCCAGGAAATATACGGATTGCAACAACTCCACTTATTCAGACACACAGTTATACTGTATAACTAACACTAGCCCAGGACACCTGGGATTCAGCGAGCTGGCCAATGCTGGTCCAGTCCTGTGTGCAGCATATACAAGGTGGAGGAACAGTACACTTGATCTTGCATATATATGGAGCACTGCAGCTCACCCATTGGGATAATACCCTACAGGAAGCACAACAATGGGAAGCAGTGTCAAGGGTGGTGATGTCAGAAAAGGAGTGGTACGAGGCCCGTACACAATCTGCCTGAGTGATCTCATCAAATGTATGTTAGGAATACACCTGAAAGCAACTGCTTCAGTATTTCTGAACCCCAGTTATCACAGCACACTTCTCCCTTGCATATGGAGCACAGTGCTGGTATTTATGTTCGAAAAACAAATCCACTCATACTCAGAGCATGTGGGACTGTATACGTCTCCAATCTTTTCCTAAAGGAGTCAAGGCTGAAATCAGAGAGGCAGCCATGGATAGCTCCACATATCTTCCTTCACAATATCCTACTGGGTGTAGGGATATCCATTTGCAGCACATATTGGGTGTCTACCTTGTACTGTAGCTTGTAAAAAAGCCTTACCAAGAAATGGCTAATGTTAGAAATACCTACTATCAAAGAATGGAGAGATGTAGTGAATCTCATCTACAAGAAGGAATCGATAACATTTACTCTGAATGAGCATACTGCTCAGTTTCAGGACAGGTGGGTTTCTTGGTTCCATCAAATTATGAGTAAGGACTCAACACTCATTTGATAACAACCTGCTTCGGGACTTGATAACACTGTGCACCACCTGAACAATGTAAAAACAGGTGAAAGCTGTCAACAGCCCTAAGATATCCTCTTGCCCCTGTACCCGCCTCCCCTGTACCCTTAGGGACAGTATAATCTGACTCACCAGAGAGGCCTCCCAAATAGCTGGAACAGGAAGGACCCGTCTTATATACATAAAATGATGTCTGGGAGTGGGGGGATCCCTTTCAGCTAGTGTCCACTGTAGCCTGACACTCAATCATATGACACAGTTCTTTATAGCTGCGGCTTTGTGATCATATCTGAAACTGTCTGTCAGAATGTTGAAGGATGGCACCTATAATACCTTGGACTCTACGTTGCAAAGACATAGGAATATGACAGTGTGGACCAGTGATAGCTGAAGATCATGGAACCATATCCTTTACTTAACTAGGTGATCATAACATTTCTGGACTAGCTCACACATGTCGAAGTAGACCTGCCACTGAAATGAAAAGACACAGAGACTGGAAACAATCTTGATTATAATCAATGTCAGTAATGTCCAGGCACTGTCTGTAACCATTCTATGTGACGTCTGTCTTTAAAGGGAAAAGTTTAAAAAACAAAAAAAAGGGGGGAAAAATTTACAAACACAGCTAGGATAGAACAAAGGGAACAGAAGTTATTTAGAAGAAAAAGGGATGTGGAAACAAGGAAAACAAAAGGGGGAATAGAGTAAGTGAAGACCACACGGAGCCAACATGGGCAGAATAGATTGACTGTTGGTCTTTTTCTGTCATCATAGTCTATGTTTCTATATGCCTGTTTTATAAGGCATCACCAAAACGTTTAGCAAAGGAGTTTTGTAGATTGTTATGGTCATATGGGCCTGCAGTGCCTTTATCTGCAACTGCCTCTGTACAGGTCAGTTCCTTCCCTAACCTGCTTTTTGTGAAGGCTGCTCCATCTGCAAGGGCTTGGTCAGTTTGCTGCCACTCAAACACTTGTCCTGTTATCTATTTGCAACTAAACTGTAAATGCCCAGCAGCAGAAGTGATTTTATGTGTGCTGGTAGGATGGAAGAAACAGCATTTCCACTATGTAAGGCAGCATTCCCCCCACCCTGGGCTAAAGCTGCCTTCAGGGTTAAAAGGTAGTTAGGGATAGGAAGGATTCAGTTCATATTCAGCAGTGACTTTTGCACAGCAAGCCACAGCGCATAGAAACAAAAGAGAGATCTGACAATATGCTAACAATTTACAGCCTGTAATAATGCACTGTGCTAATAGGTTGGCGAAGGTGAAAACATTTAGCTCTCATTGCTCATCAGCCGTAGTCTACAAAATCATTTAACTGAGCCTGAAGGGGGGAACACACAGTTGTTATTTCCTGTGAGAACCTGTTTATTTTTCTTTTATTGGAATGGCTGAGGCTTGGTGATAATGATAAATTGAGTACTGCATCATTTCCCCTTAGCATATTATTAAATTATCTCTGGCATCTTAAGACATGACCTACGTACTGAAATTTAAATCTAATTAATTTAAAGTAACAAGTCAATTTTATCTGTCTTTATGTATTTTCTTTATTTTGCGAGTGAAAGGCTTGCATCACTCATGCATTAGAGT
Source organism: Neoceratodus forsteri (assembly GCA_016271365.2). Classification (NCBI taxonomy): domain Eukaryota; kingdom Metazoa; phylum Chordata; order Ceratodontiformes; family Ceratodontidae; genus Neoceratodus; species Neoceratodus forsteri. Next base: position 26,394,075 of record CM057453.1, read on the forward strand.
TACTCTTAAGTGACATGTCCTGGAAACAGCAGTACAGGTATCTGTAAAATGAAATTGATACCCTCCCATGAGAAACAATGCATGGAGCCCTAAAGAATACTTATATCACTATTTTATGCAAAAGTTATTAACCACTCCAGTAATATTACTCCAATAAAATGTTTTTCCATTATAAAAATAACCAGTAAAGCAACTGTTCCTGTTGGGGCAATCATTTTGTTTATTATACCTTTTTTAATTAAATTTTATGTTGCTGTTTTTTCTTAGTTATTCTAAGTTGCCGCCCTCCCCCCCATCCTGAGTCGGCTTTATAATTGTTTTCTTCAATCCTGTTTCTCCTGCTACACATTGACCTGCTCAAATCTGGCATGATCCCCCAAGTCCATAACCAGCCTTCCCTTGGACTTACCGACTTCACCTGTCTAGGTCATAGAGGGCGGCCAACCTTCTCAGGAGCAGGATCCAGAGGTGGAGGTCCCCAAGTCAGCAGCATGGTGCCTATAGGGGAACTGAACTGTCATCTGGCCATGACTAGGTTTTTTCCAATCCGATTTTCTCCCTAGGGTTGCTGGTGTGCAGGGACTCACACATGCAGAAAAGCGGCTCTGTTCAACATCTGCCAGGATTCCTCCCCAGTATGCTGGCTCCATCTGCACTTTCATGCAGCTTCTGCTAGGTAGCAGGCATGCTAGGGGACACATACTAGCCAAAGGAGAAAAAACTGCCCTGGTATGTTCAAGCCTCCTTTCCTCAGCTGGCCCCTGGCAACGCAAGCTCACATCTGAGCCCAGGTCACTGCATTCACGAGCAGTGGTGCTACCACAAGGCTGAGGGGCCGGCTTTGTTTTAGAATTTTTTATACTTGAAATAACAAAAAGGGGAGTGCTACGAAATCTGGCAGCCCCCAGATTTCCATCAATAGCCTCAGCTGCTTCTGAACATCCATTGGTTAAGTTCACTTATCTTGTGAATAAGATGAACTACCATGCAACAAAAACTGCTCCCTAACCTTATAGGACACTGGGGGATATTGATGCTAATTCCAGGCCACAAAATGGAAGCTTTCACATGGTGAACATTAAATGTAATGTGGCACCCTTTAAAGGGATTTGGAAACAAAACTGAACAGCTGGGAACAACACTGAGGGTTTTAATGGATTGCAGAATGAAATAGAGAAAAGTACAGTTACGTAAGAACTTACTGTAATAGTAGATCTTTGAGAGAGAAGCTCTTGCAGGAGGCCACACCAGTAGAACTAAGTCGTCAGGCACCAGGACCACATGGAAAATGTCTAGCTAGCAGTCTACCATGGGGGACTGCCCACTGCCACTGTCAGTCACCTGACATCAGCCTAGCCTATAAAGGTGGGTGGTTCTCCACACCTACCTCAGTTCTCCCGCTGGAGACCCTGTATGGGCAGCTAATGGAGAACCGAGGAGGTTTAACAAGAGCCAAATGAAAGGCAGAAGAAGTGCAAAAGAAAAAGAGCAGCAGGGGGAAGGAGGGAGGAAAAGCAGGGCCTCCTGCAAGAGCTTCTCTCGAATAACTACTGTTACGATAAGTTTTTATGTAACTTTACTGTCTTACTTTGAGGAAGGCTCTTGCAGCAGGCCACACAAGTAGGACTGAATCACAAGCAGTACTGGGTAGCATCAGGAAAACACCACCGGGAGGAGGACAGATCAAAAGCCAAAAGCTCAGGAGAGAGAAGGCCCTGAAGTGCCACTAGGCTGAAACTGGCCCCACGCCAAGAGGCAATGTCCAAGCTGTAATGCTTAGTGAAGGTGTAGACAGAACTCCAGGTGGCAGCAGCACAGATTTCCGCTGCAGACACATTCCCGAAACAAGCCATTGAGGCAGCCATGCCTCTGATGGAATGGCCCTTAACCACTCCCGGAAGGGGCTTGTTGTACTTGCAGTAGCAATAAACAATGGAATTTGCCAACCACTTAGACAAACACTGTTTAGAAACATGAGCGCCTTCTCTCTTGGGGGCGAATGAAACAAACAACTGTTCAGATTTCCTGAAAGGCTTTGTGCAGTTCGTGTAGTACCGCAAAATCCTATGTACATCCAAAGTCTAGAGCAAGGCCTCCCCCTGATTAGAATACTCAGGAAAATAAACTGGAAAGTGGATGGACTGATTCGAAGTAAACTCCGACACCACCTTAGGCAAAAACTTAGGATAAGAATGCAAAGACACCCTGTCTTTGTGAAAAACCAAATAAGGCTCCTTGTACATAAGAGCCTGGAGCTCATAAATCCTTCAAGCAGAAGTAACAGCAACTAAAAAGGGCGCTTTCCACAAAGTACAGTTACATAAGAACTTACCGTAACAGCCGATCTTTGAGAGGAGCTCTTGCAGCAGGCAACACCATTGGGAACTGAAGCCAACAGTTGCCAGGACCTCATGGAAAACTTCTAGCTAGCAGTCATTAGCAGGGGACCGCCCACTGACATCAGCCCACCCCTAACGTCTGCCTATAATATAAAAGGGGTGATCCTCCAGCACAACCTCAGTTCCCCCGCCGGAGACCCCGGCATGCACAGTAATTGGAGAACCGAAGAGGTTACTCTAAACTGAGGAAAACGAGGTGACCATGAAGGAGAAGCAGTCACCAGGGGGATGGAGGGAGGGAAAGCAGTGCCTGCTGAGCTAAAGGAGCTTCTCTTGAAGATCTACTGTTATGGTAAGTTCTTACATAACTATACTATCTTACTTCGAGGGGGCTCCTGCGTCAAGCAACACCAATAGGACTGAGTCCCAAGCAGTGCAAAGGACTGACACCAGTCAGCTGGGAGGAGGCAGAAGTCAGCATAAGGCTCTCAAGAGAGAAGGCCCTGCAGGACTGCAAGTCCAAAGGCTGTCCTATGCCTAGAGATAATGTCCAGACTGTAATGCTGAATGAAAGTGTGGACAGAACTCCAAGTGTCAGCTGCACAGATAGCAGCAGACGACATATTTTTTAAAGGAAGCAGCTATGCCCCTGGTAGAATGGTCTTTGGCCGGTCCCGGTTAAAACTTGTACTTGCGGTAACAATAAACAATGCAGTTAGTTAACTATTTAGATAAAGAGTGCTTCAAAACAGGAGCCCCTTGTGTCTTTGGGGTGAATGAAACAAACAACTGGTCAGTTTTTTGAATGACACGAGTGCGGTCCAAATAACAGTGAAGCACCCGGTGGACATCCAGAGTATGAAGTAAGGCCTCCCCTCGATTTAAATACTCTGGCTAATAGGCAGGTGGATGTCTTGATTCAGAGTAAACTCAGACACCACCTCAGTCAGAACCTTAGGATTAGTCTGCAAGTATACCCTAACCTTGTGGAAAACTAAACAAGGCTCTTTACACATCAGAGCCTGAAGCCCGGAAATCCTTCAAGCAGAAGTAATAGCAACTACAAATGCTTTCCATGACAGAAATTGTAGCTCGCAGCTTTCGGCAGGCTGAAAGGGAGGCAAAGTAAGCTTTTCTAAAACAAACAAAGCAATCCCATGGAGGGACAGGGTCCCTAATGGGACGCTTCAGATGTAGCATACCCCACAAGACAGTGCAAGAAAGATCCAGCTGGGAAAGAGTCTTGCCTTCAATAGGTGCATGGTATGTAGAGATGGCAGACAAGTGCACCTTAAGGGAAGAGTAACTCAAACCTGAGTCCAAAAGGGAAAGGAGGTACTCTAGAATGAGATTCGCCAGACAGGTAACGGAGTTCAGGTGACGAGTGGTGGCCCAGATACAGAACCGCTTCCACTTCATAGCATAAGTAGCTCTAGTGGAAGGCTTCCTGGCTGCCAGTAGGACATCTGCCACCCGGGGGAGAAATCCCAAAGCGGGCAACTGCTAAGTCTGTAGGAGCCATGCGTGAAGATGCAGAGACCAGAGGTCTGGGTGGACCAGAGTGCCCTGCTCCTGGGAGAGCAAGTCAGAGTACAGGGGCAGGGGAATTGGAGGTTCCACTGCTAGTTGCTGGAGGAGTGGAAACCAAATCTGGCACTGCCAGTAGGGGGCTATTAAGATCATCTCGGTCCCCTCTGACTGCAACTTGAGAAGAGCTCTCTGCAGTAATGAAAAGGGAGGAAAGGAGTACAGAAACCTCCCTGTCCAAGACAGGGACAACGCGTCTCACCAGAAAACACCAGGACCTGGATCTAACAAGCAGAAACTGGGCAGTTTTGCATTGAGTGGGGATGCAAAGAGGTCCAGCTTGGGATGGCCCCACCTGTCAAAGAGCTCTTTAACCACTGAGGAAGGAAGTTCCCATTTATTCCTTGGACTGAGACTGGCTTAAGCTGTTGGCCAAGGTGTTTAGTACACCTGGAACATGAATGGCAGACAGTTCCAGGTGATGGTCTATGGCCTAATACCAGAGTCTCATGGCCTCTCTGCAGAGTGGGTAAGAGAGTGTCCCCCCCCTTGCTTGTTTATGTAGAAGACCACTAATATATTGTCCGTCTGGATCAAAAGAGGGCCCGAGAACAGGTTTGACTGAAAGGCCTGCAGGGCGTAAAGAATCGCCCGCATCTCCAAGACATTGATGTGGAGATGCTGCTGCTGCAGAAACCAAGTCCCTTGAGTCTGACGGTCTCTCAGGTGGGCACCCCAGCCCTGGCTCGAGTAGTCCATAGTCAGGATCTGATGAGGCAAATGTCCGAAAGTGGACCCCTTTGGAGAGATTGGAGAAGTTCAGCCACCATGCCAGAGTTTGTCACACAGGATTGGAGACTAACACCATCTGCTCCAAATCATCTGTGCACTGGTTCCATTGGACCCAAAGGTTCCACTGGGATACCCTCATGGGCAGGCAAGCCAGAGGAACTGTCGCAACTGCCCTGGTAGTCTTAGGAATGGCCTGGTAGAAACTTGGCAAGACAAGGATACCAGTTGAGCCTGTACTTGTAGACATTCTGCCCTGTCTGGAGGCAGAAAAGCTCTGCCTTGGGTGGTGTCCAAGATTGCCCCGATGTACTGAAGCCTCTGACCTGGCCAAAGGGAGGATTTGTGGAGACTGCGGGTGATCCCCAGATCCCAAAACAAGGCGAAGGTGGCCTCCATGGTGCTGATTAATTGGTCCCTGGTGGGAGCTGTCAGAAGACAGCTGTCCAAGTAAGGAAAGACACAATGACCTTGCCTTCTTAAGGTTGCAGCCACTACTGCTAGGCACTTTGTAAAGACTCTGGGAGCCGAGGATAGGCCAAATGGCAGAGCCCGAAACTGGTAATGATTTTCTTGGATGCAGAAGTGAAGGAACCTCCTGTGGGGTTGAAAGACTAGGATGTAAAGATAAGCATCCTGCATGTCCAGTGAACAAAGCCAATCCCCCTGATGAAGTAGGGAGAGATGGTTGGGAAGAGTGACCATCCTGAAGCGTTTGTATTCTATGTACTTGTTCAGGTGGCTGAGGTCTAGGATGGGATGCAGGTTTCTGGTTCTCTTTGGACCCAGAAAGAAATGAGACTAGAATCCCTTTCCTCTTTGTGCTGGTGGGATGGGTTCTACGGCCTGTTTTCGCAGGAGCACCTGGACCTCCTCCTCCTGGATGAGGGTGATGAGGGCCTGAGGGCAATGAGAGGGCAAGGGGGATTGTCCGGGGGCATCTCCAAAAACTCTGGAGTGTGCCCCTTTTCCACTAACTGAAGAACCCATTTGTCTGAAGTTATTTTGTGTGATCCCTCTAGATATACAGAAAAACGAACCCCACCTCCTCCCCTAGGGCCTCAGCTGGGAGAAGGGGGTCAGGTAAGGAGTCAGGCAGAGGACCTGGGAACCAGCAGTGCAGGCTGGGAGGTTCCAGGGGCCCTAGGGGCTGAACCTCCCATGGTTTGGGTAGTGGCTTTATGCTTTAAGACACTCCTGTGCTGGTGTGCCCTGGATTACTGCCTGGAGGACTGACGAAAGGATTGGCACTGAGAAGATTTAGGCTGAGAGCGGTACAAGGTGTGTACCGAGTGCAGAGCTTTGCCCGACTCCTGGAGGCGAGTCATTATGTTCAGAGAATCCTTACTGAAAAGGACAGGAACCCTGAAAGGGGCATCCAGGATTTTGGACTGCACTTCAGGGGTAAAACCTGAAACTCTGAGTCAGGAGCAGTGACAAATACAAACTCCTGTAGCCGCAACTCTGCCGGCAGAATTCAACGAGTCACAGGAGGCTTGAAGAATATGAGTACCAACATTCAAGCACAATTTGAGAATGTGCAGTAGCTTGGCCTTGCCAGAATTATCAGGCTGAGCTTGTACCACCTTCAAAGCCTTCTCCCACAAGGCATTCTGGTACTGGACCATGTGGGCTAGAAAATTCAGGGAATGGATAGTACAGTGGCCGAGGCATAAACCTTCTTGCCAAATTGGTCCATCTCTCTAGAATCTCTGTCTGGAGGCTGAATGCTAAGGTGCCTAGGCTGCTTGGAGTTGTCATGGGCAGGATTAATGACCACAGAGTCGGCCTCTGGATGATCCCTGTAAAAGGGTTAGCCCCTTGGGGAATTATACAGGTGATCTGCCTTCTTGGACATTGCCGGAGTAGTGGATGGATGCTTCCAGGCACCCCTATTAAAATCCTTGAAGGAATCAATCAGGGGAGGGATGACCAGGGGTAGTGACTCCTTCTTATGGAGAAAGATGGTCAGCCTACATCGCTCGAGGACCAACTCCTCCGTATCCCAACCAAAAACTGTTTGGATGTGCCTCATGACATCCATAAAACAAGAATCGCCTGGAATAGACCTAGGGATATTTCTGGGGTCCTACAGTTCTGAAGACAAGTCAGAGCGCTTGGATTCCTCTAAAGAGGAGGAGGAAGAATGCATTTCTGATTTGTCAGAGTCTGAAGATGGAGAAGGCGAGCCATGGTGCTTACATCAGTGAGTACTTGAGTGGCTGGCATCAGCCCAGTCTGGCTGGGGAGTAGACTCTCTAGGAAGAGGCATTGGTGGCTTCCTAGGGGGTCCTCAGCCTTGACCAGATTTGGAGGAGGAGTAGGGGATCTCCTCAGGGACTCCTTGTCCTTAAAATATGCCCACTATTTTTTTTTTATTATTTATTAAGTCTAGGATTACAATACCTTTGAGCAAGAAACAGCTCATTTACAAAGGTTCCACGTCAGCAAGGAAGGGTAACAAAACAGAGGTAACACATTCCTATATAAAGCAATTAAAGTAGCATACTAGTGCACTGTAGTAGGTAAATCAACATATCAAAGCAAAAATAACTAGAGAATCCAAGAGGAGGCAGTCTAGACGCCTTGTCAGGAGCAGCAAAGGTAAGAAAGTGCAAGGATGATAGAGAGTGAGAAAAGAGAGCAAGGGAAGCAAACAGGGTGGGTAGGAGGGGAGGGGGCAATGGGAGGGTGACTCAGAGGGGGCAGGGGGTGAGAGCAGGCTTGCAAGAGAGGAAAAGTTTGGTGTACTAAAGTGCAAGAAAACTAGAGCAGTAACAGTTAGGTGAAGCAGTCACAGTTGCTGTTAGCTAAGAGAAGCTGCATGAGTATTATTTTGAAAGTGTCAAGACTTGGAGCTGATAGAGTTTCACTGTTCAGGGCATTTTATCACAGCAATGCATGATAGGAAAAGGACCACTAAGCTGCAAACACAGCATTGAGATCCGCAGGTGGAATCCAAGGGGTTATAGGGGGAACCTGCATTGGGGGGGTTAGGAGTAGAGGGCCTCAATGTCAGTTCCTTGGGCTATGGTAACCTGGGCCTCAGTTCCTGAGGGGAAAGTGAGTTAGTAGCGTCAAGCCGCAGGGAGTAGAGAGTATCCAGCGTCAGTCTATTGGGAGTTGACAGACGGGGCACTGGTTCCCGGAGGTCGGTTGGGGGGGTGACCACAGGAGCTGTCGGCAACCATGGGGGGTTGGGCGACAACGGTTGAGGTGTCACTGGGGTCAATGCTGGAGTAGCCGGCATCGACCGGACAGGTGTAGACTGATGCCAGTCTGGTGAATCAGCCAGTTCCAGCTATGAAGAGGAGGCCTGTCCTGTTGAGCTAGCTCCCAAATGGGACAGAAATGACAGCCTAATGGGGGAGTTTAGCGCATGCCCCGGGAATTGCTTACAGACGTCAGACCTTGAGGTCAGGGCCAATTTAGCTGATGCCTTGACTGGGAAGGCAATAGGCAAAGACTAGCTGCCCGAAGGCCTGGTCACGCCAACTGGCTGAGGACCTACTGGGTGTAAGGGCCAGAGAGGTTGGGGAAGAAGTCCCGAGCCCCAAAGAAACACTGCCCGAGATTGTGATGTGAGTGGGTGGTTTCACCACCGGGAGCCCGAAGGGAGTGAGGGCCGCTTGGGTGGTGGAGGTCAACCTACTGTGGGAGAAAGACCCAGAGTCGGTCGCCGACTTATACGGGGACCGAGAATGGGAAGCTGACTGGGGTTTGTCCCTATGCTTGTGCTTTCTGCTGGACTTCTTCTCTTTGTGGGATGAAGAAGAAGTCGAATCCTCAGAGGCTAAGGAAGAAAAGGTGATTTTGCCCTGAAACTCCTTCTCCATTGTGGTTAATTTCTGCTGTAACAGGAAGGCTTCCAGGGTCATCTGGCGGCAAATCCTGGTGTGCTGGTTGAAGACCAGACAGTGCTGGCAGGCCTCAGTGTCGAGGTCCGGACCTAGGCAGAGCAGGCAAGAAGAGTGGCCATCCTTGTAAGGAAGCTGCTTGCCACACGCACACTTTGTCCACTGCCACTTAGAAGAAGAAGAGGAAGGAGAAGAAGACATGCAAGAAAATGCTGTATCTTTAAGAACAAAATAAAAATAATAAAACACAGGTAAATTGCAAAGAAAATGGAGGCTGATTTGAGCAGAAGACATCCGTGGAGATCCGACTTGCACGGGTCGACAGCGGGAAAACAACTGAGGTTGGGCTGGGGGACCACTCCTTTTATACAATAGACGATCATCAGGGGTGAGCCAATATCAGGGGGCGGTCCCCCGCTAATGACTACTAGCTAGAAGTTTTTCATGGGATCTTGGTGCCTGCTGACTTTAGTCCTAATGGTGCTGCCTGTTGCAAGAGCCGCCTTGAAGTAAGATCAGAAAGCACAGCTCGCAACTCGAGGCTGGTTCAAAGGGAGGTAAAGTGAGTTTCCCCAACCTACAGTTGAGGTCCCATGGAGGGACTGGGTCCCGAATGGGAGGTTTCAGATGCAAAATGCCCTGCAGAAATGTGCAGGACACTTCAGAATGGGCAACAGCTTTGCCCTCGATAGGTGCGTGGTATGCAGAGATGGCAAAAAGATGCACCTTAAGTGAGGAGTGCCCCAAGCCAGAATCCAAAAGAGAAAGAAGGTACTCCAACACCTGATTCACCGGTTAGGTGAAAGGATCCAAATGGTGAGCAGTGGCCCAAAGGGAGAAACGCTTCCATTTCATATGTATATGTATAGCCTCGAGGAAAGGAGGGAGAGGGGAGACATGATAGAAACTTTCAAGTACCTCAAGGGAATCAACAAAGTCCAAGAGGGTAGCATCTTTCAGAAAAAGAGATGTGCAAGAGCAAGGGGGAACAATCTGAAGATAGAGGGGGGACGGCTCAGGGGTAATGTGAGGAAGTATTTCTTCATGGAGAGGATTGTAGATGCCTTTCTGAGGAGGTAGTGGAGTAACAGTGGGGGACGTCAAGAATGCATGGGACAGACATAAGGCAATTCTAGTGGGGGGAGTAGGAGGAAGTAGGCTGTTGGTTGACTAGGATCTGTAGCTTATCCGTTAGGTAGGGAAATGGGCAGACTAGGTGGGCCAAGTGGTCCTTATCTGCCATCAAATTCTATGTTTCTATGTTTCATAATGTAAATGGCCCTGGTGGAGGGCTTCCGGGCAGCCACCAGAACATCTACGACCTTAGAGGACACCCCAAAGTGGGCAACAGCTAGGTCTGCAGGACCCACGCATGGAGATGCAGGGACCTTAGGTCCGGATTGACCAGGCTGCCCTGGTCCTGGGAGAGCAAGCTGGTGCACAGAGGTAAGGGCACCGGAGGTTCCACCGCCAGCTGTTTCAACAGGGGGGACCAAATCTGACACAGCCAGAAGGGAGCTATGAGAATCATTGCCGCTCCTTCCAACTGGGCTTGAGCAGAACCCTCTGTAGAAGTAGGAAGGGAAGAAAGGCATACAGAAACCTCCCGTTCCAAGAGACAGCCAATGTGTCTCACCAGAAAACTCCAGGCCCGGGATCAAGCCAGCAAAAAAGTGGCAGTTTTACATTGAGTGGGTCGCAAAGAGGTCCAACTCTGGATGGCCCCACCTGTTGAAGAGATCTTCGCCCACCGAGGTTAGAAGCTCTCACTCATGATCCTGTGACCTGGAGCAGCTGAGACTGTAGGCCAAGATGTTCTGAACACCTGGCACATGTATGTCCAAGAACTCCAGACCATGCTCGATTGCTCAATGACCCAAAACCAGACTCTCATAGCCTCCCGATACAGGGGGATATGAATGGGTCCCCCCTGCTTGTTGGTGTAATCCACCACACACATTATCTGTCTGCACCAGCAGTGGGCCAGGGAGGAGACAAGTCTGAAAGGTCTGCAGAGTGTAAAGGACCACCTGCATCTCCAGGACGTTGATATGGAGACCCTGTTCTACATTCATCCAGGTACCCTGGGTCTGCTGATTGGCCAAATGAGCACCCTATCCCAGGCCAGATTAGTCTGTCGTGAGTATCTGTTGGGGGAAGTTGAGAGCTGAAAAGAGACCACCCCAAAGGAGGTTGGTCAGATCCAGCCACCACGACAGAACCCTCCAGACTTGGTCGGAGAGCAGGACCAACATGTCCAAGTCATCTGTGCATTGGTCCCACTGGCCCCTTAAGGTCCACTGAGGAACCCGTATATGCAGGTGGGCCAGGGAATGTCACAATGACTGCTGCCATGTGGCCAGAAACATTAGCAGGGACCTGCCGGCTGGAGGAAACCAGATGAGCCTGCTCCATCAGTCGCTCCACCCTGTCCTTGGGCAGAAAGGTCTTACCCTGGCTAGTGTTCAGGATAGCTCCACTGTATTTGAGGCACTGACAAGGGGAGAGGTAGGACTTTGGTAGATTAACAGTGATCCCCAAGGTCTGAAAAAGGCAAAATGTGTATTTCAGATTCTGAACCAGACAATCCCTGGAGGGGACGGCTAGAAGCCAGTCATCCAGGTAGGAGAACACATAGAAGCTCTGCCTCCTCAGTGCCACTACCACTATTGCCAGGCATTTTGTAAATACCCAGGGGCCACAGAAAGGCCAAAAGGAAGAGCCCAGAATTAGAAACAAGCTCCCTGAAAGTGGAAGCGGAGGAAGCGACAATGGGCAGGAAAGATTTGGATGTGTAGATAAGCATCCTGCTTATCCAGAGAGCAGAGCCAGTCCCCCTGGTGCAAAAGGGTCCCTGGAGACTGACCATCTGGAAGCACTTGTACTCTATGAACAGATTCACATGGCTCAGGTCCAAGATGGGCCGAAAATCCCTGGTCTTTTTGGGAACGAGGAAGAAGTGGGAGTAAAAAAACCCTTCCCCACTGAGCCTGAGGGACTCTCGCGCTATGGCTCTTTTTTGAGGAAAAGCCTGAATTTCCTCCCAAACCAAAGACAGATGGGTGGGAGGATAAATGGAGTTTACAGGTAGATTTTTTGGAAGCCACTCTAGAAACTCCTGAGTGTGACTATGCTGTATGATCGGAAGCACCCAGTTGTCTGTAGTCACCCCCTTCCCCATCTAAGTGGAGGGAGAACTGACCCCAGAACACCTCATGTGGATCCTCTGCTGGGAGGGGGGTCAGATAAGGAGTCAGGAGGTGGTGGGGGGAGTAGGCAGGGGGGCCATAGGGGCTCTGGCGGTGGCAGCAGCAAGGGCCACTGTTGCCTTATGCTTGTACTAACCCTTGGCAGGCTGGTTCTGAGATTGCTTACAGGTGGACCTGAGAAAGGACTGATGGTGGTCTGCTCCAGGCAGAGTGTGACAGAGCAAATGGACCAACTTAAGGGGCCACCCTGACTCCTGCAGAGTGGAAATGATGTCCTGGACATCCCCACCAAAAATTACTGAACCCCTTAAGAGGGTATCCAAAATGCTGGCCTGTACATCAGAAGCAAAGCTGGACACCTGGAGCCAAGACACCAGAGACAGACCGCAGCAGCTGCCCCATGCCCAGAGGTATGCACAGCATCATAAGCAGTCAGGAGGATGTGATTGCCAACGTCCGAGCCCAATTTCATTAGTTGGGCAAGCTGTATCTTAGCGAGGTCCTCAGGCAAGGTCTGTACCAGATCTCTGGCTTGGTTCCAAAGAACATTTTGATACAGGACCATGTGGGCAAGATAATTCAAGGCCCTGATAGCCAGGGTAGTAGAGACAAGCACATGTTTGCCCAGGTGATCCAGCTGCCTGGAATCCCGGTCCAAGGGAAAGGTACTAAAGTGCTTGGGCTTGTTAGTACGGTTATGCACAGAATTAATCACCACAGAATCTGCCTTAGGGTGGCCCCTAAAAAAGGATTGCCAGCCGAGGCATGGTAAAGACGATCTGCCTTTTTAGGCAGAGGAGGGGTGGTCGATGGGTGATTCCATGCTGCCTGAGTGACATCCTCACAGAAGTCAGTTGAAGGGGGCACCACCACTGGGAGGGCACCCCACTGCCGGAGATAAATGGCCAAGCGACACCTCTCCGGGTCCTGCTCCTCTGTCTCCCAGCCAATGATGGACTGGATGTGGCGCATGACATCCATGAAGTATGGATCATCACGAGGGGACTTTGGTACCTCCTTGATCTGGTCATCCCATCAGAAGATTCCCTAGGTGTGGAGGAAGAACCCAAAGAACCAGATTTATATTCAGAAAACTCACTGAGTGGAACCGGTGTCGGAGGACAGCACTCGTCCCCGCGAGAGCCTCAGCCAACATCCAGTACAGCCCCGGAGGACCCCCGACATATGGGCGTCACTCGGCCCAGCCCGTACTAGATTCTGGGGCTGGGGATCCCAGGGAAGATGGAGGGGAAATGCCAGTGGCGGCCCTTGAGGGGCGGGGTCTGCATCTGGATGAAGGACCACCACATTAAGAAGAGGGTGTTAAAATCCATGTACATGGTACATCGGTAGAAAAGGATAAGAGGGTGCTGGGTAAGGTACAATGACAGAGGGGCCAGTGTAGGGTACCCAGGCGCAGGGCTGCCCAGTGCTGGCTGAGGATCTGGCATCAGTCCAACAGGTGTCGGCTGTGGCGCAGGTTGCGGCAAGGGAGATGATGGGGTTGGACCCACAGACTGGGCTGCAGTGGCCCAGCAGGTGTTGTCCTAGAGCATCTGGGGGAGGGATAAGCCAGCATTGGCCTAGCTGGAGAAGCAGGTGGGTGAGTGGATGGAGACACATGAGGCAGAGGTGACGCTGGAGAGGAAGAAATTATGGTAGCCTGCTGCGGGCATTGCCTGGAAGGACTGACATCAGTTCCAGTAGTGGGAACCAATGAAGGCAGCATTGTGGCTGGGGGGTGACCATTATGGAACCAGTGCCCCAGGAACCAAGACCGGCCAAGCCACCTGGCTAACAGCCCATGGAGGATAGGGGCCTGAGTGTCAGAGGCTGTGGAGCAGGACACGAAGTCCCCTGCCCTGAAGAGCTGCCATCCGATATAGCAATAAGAGTGGGTGTCAGAGCCACTGGGTCCCAGGGGAAGAGAGGGCTGTCAGAGCTGACCCCCCTGTAACAGTTGACAGTTTGTGGGGCGACCACGTATGGGAAGCTGACTGGCCCTGGTCCAGGTGTTTTTCCTGGTACTTGTGCTTTCTGGATTTCTGCTTGTGATAAGAGGCCCTGGAGGACTGTGCCAGTGAGGCCAAGGAGCTCCTGGCCTGCAGCTCCTTCTCCATCGTGACAACTTTCTGCTTCAAAAGGTGTCTCTCTAGTGTTTTTAGACAAGGTCTCTGGGAGGTCTGGTTGAATTTTTTGTAGAACTGGCAGGCTTCAGTGTCATGGCTGGCACACTTAGAGCAGCAGTTAGAAGAAAAGGCTAGTAAAGTAGACAAACTTGGGGGAAAAAACACTGAAAAATCAATGTTTCAAACTTAGAAAAATGAAAAATAAAAAAAGTGCAACAAGTGCGGGTAATAGTGGTCAACTGTAGCTGCAGCATCTGCTAAGGTCTGACGTGCATGGGTCAATGGCAGGAAAAGAACTGGGGTAGGTGTGGGGACTACCCACCTTTAGAGAGCTAGGCTGATATTGGTGGTGAGGCGATTGCGCCCGTGTTGGAACTTCTTCAGCAAGTTTCCATTAGTCCTGAGCGTGATGGTTTAGTCCTACTCATGTGCCCTGTTGCAAGAGCTTTCCTCGAAGTAAGATCAGTATTAACAGGAACTGCAGTTTTTATATGCAATTATAGATCACGGGAGCATCCCCGACCAATCACAGTTGAGCATGAGGTACTTCTATTACAATAAGAGTACCTCATGCTCTGAGGCACTGTAATGGGTTTCTGACTGACCACTCATGCCGTCAGCATTTTAAATTTAAAAAAATGGCGTGTTTTATTCAATGAAGTAAGAGATCTATAATAATTTTATGGGTCTGTTTGGAGGGCCTATTATGGATCTAAGAGCGTCACCCCTTGCATCCTTAGGACCACAGAACTGCTCACCTTCAGTTTGCAGTCTTCTGGTCCTAACGCACGAGGTGACACTCATATCCATAAGAGCCCCTCCAACTGGACCAATAAACTTATAATAAAAGCTACACTGCAGTAGCTCCTTGAAAGTGGAGAACTCAGGGAGGGTGAGGGTGGTTGAACAGAGGCGCATCCCTCCAGCTGTACCTCTCCACAATTTCTATGCCATTCTGGAAAAGTGTGGTTCCTCTATGGAGGCACCCACAGTTGAGAACAAGGAGGATGCTGGGAACCTCCACAAAGGAGACCCACAGGAGGGTGGCATGGGACCCCACAGGGGAAGGAAACAACTCCTGATGGGGGACTCCATTGTTAGGAAGGTAAAACTGGGGGAGAGGGATGTAAGGTGCCTGCCTGGTGCCATGGCTTGGAGGGAAAGGGAGCGAATCCTCAGGATTGCAGGAGCAGCTGCACAGGGGAAGGAGCTGGATGTTATTGTCCACCTAGGGATAAATGACCTGGCTAAGAAAGGGATCAGAGCTGTGCAAGAAGCGTTTGTGGAGATGGGGAAGGGTCTTAGACAAATAGCACACATGATAACCTTCTCAGAGGTGCTGCCTGTCTATGGCATGGGTGAGGCTAGGGTGTTCCACACCATGGAATTCAATCAGTGGTTGAAAAACTGGTGCAGAGCTCAGGGATTTGGCTTCATTGGGGACTGGGTGTCCACCTGGAGGGATGCAGGCCTATACTGGAGTGATGGTCTGCATCTGTCCAGGAGGGGAATCAGGATCCTAGGTGATAGGTTTAAATACTTCATTGGCAAGCATTTAAACTAGCCAAGGAGGGAGGCACTGGAAAGGAGAAGGGAAATCCTAGCCCCCCCCAAAAAAAATCAGGGTACTAAGTGAGGTAGACAAAAACACAGAGATGTCGATAGGGAGAAGCGCAGGGGTAAATGGAGAAAGTGACAAACATAATAAGGACAGGGAGGGGCAAAAAGGAGTAAGGCCATCAAGAAATGAAGGGTAATGAATTCCAACACCCGTAGTCTGGCAACAAGCTCCCTGAACTGGTGGCCTTGATGGAAGAGGGATGCCTGGATATCGTAGCAGTCACAGAAACATGGTACACAGAGAACCATGACTGGGATGTTAACATACTAGGGTACACAACCTACAGCAGAGACAGGGAGGGGAGAAGTGGGGGGAGTAACTCTCTATGTAAGGAAAGGGATAAAAGCAACTGAACAAAAGAGTAAACAGGGAAGAGAGGATGCACTGTAGGTCACCTTAGAGACTGGAAATGGCACCACAATCCGAACAGGGGTTGAATACAGACCCCCATGTCAGGGGGAGGGAATGGAAAAGCATATGATAGAAGGCATACTTAGGATGGCAGAGAAAGGGGAGATACTGTTGATGGGGGACCTTAATATGCCAGATGTTAACTGAGCACCTTTGCTGCAGCCACATCCAAAAGCAGGGCCATTCTTGATGCCCTTCAGGTGGCATGCCTCAGACAGCTAGTTTTGGAACCTACTCGTGAGGAGCAATCTTTTTTTATTTTATTTATTTCGTTTTTGTTGACTGGGTAAGTGCACTAGACAAATCCTGCTATTTTCAGGCCACGACCTGGGGGAAGGGGATACAGATGAATGCTTACTGACCTTGAACCAGATTAAGCTGTTGGTGGTATTTTAAGTGAATGAGGGAAATTTGGCCAGGACACCGGGGAAATTCCCCTACTCTTTTCGATAAGTGCCATGGGATCTTTAACATCCACCTGAACAACCACCAATCCAGGCAGATGGGACCTCAGTTTAACGTCTCATCCGAAAGATGGCACCTCAGAAGTGCAGCACTCCAAGTGCCAGATGTGAGAATTGAACCCACAGCCCTCTGATCTACAGGCCTCAGAGGCGAGTGTGCTACCTACTGAGCCACTGACACTGACAATCTTAGACCTCGTACTCTCAAATGGGGACAGTGAGAGGATCTCAGATCTAGAAGTGGGTAGCCATTTTGGAACAAGTGACCACCAAACAGCGTGGTTCATGATAAACTCAGCTACAGAGTCAAGCCATACAAAAGTGAGGGTTCTGGACTTCAGGAGGGCTGACTTTGGCAAGATGGGAGAGTGCCTTAGAAAAGCACTAGCAAACAGGCTAGAAGGAGGGGTGGAGCAACAATGGGGAAATATCAAAACTGCCATCACAGAGGAAACAAACCTTTGTGTGAAGCAAATAAACAAATCAAAATGAAAGATAAAGCCACTATGGTTCTCAAAGGAGGTGACAGTGAAGGTTAGGGAGAAAAAGATAGCATTTAGGAAGTATAAGGAAACACAGAAGAAGCAGGACAGAGAACTGTACCAGTTAAGGCAGAAGGAAGCAGGGAGGGTAGTCAGAATAGCAAAGGCACAAACTGAGGAAAGATAGCCAACTCAGTAAAGAAGGAGATAAAACCTTTATAGGTATATCAGGGGCGTGAAAGACAAAGGAGGGATAGTGAGGCTGAACAGAATGGATGGTGGGTGGGCAGAGTGACAGTGAAAAAGCAAGGATACTGAATGAATACTTCTGTTCAGTATTCACAAAAGAGGAAGTGGGGAGGTGCCTTATCCAATTAACAGAAACTACTCTGGAGAGGGGTCAATCCTAGTCCTTTCACAGAAGAAAGGGTTCTGAAAGAACTCCTAAAACTGAAGGTGGACAAAGCAATGGGGCCTGATGGAATTCACCCCAGAATTCTAAAGAATTAAGGGGAACTAGTGAAACCACTGGCTACTCTTTTAATAAATCATGGGAGGATGGTGTGGTACCCGAGGACTGGAGGAAGGCGGATGTGATTCCCCTTCACAAAAGTGGGACCAAGACAGAGGCAGGAAACTACAGACCTGTCAGTTTGACCTCTGTGGTAGGGAAAGTGATGGAATCACTTCAGAAGGAAAGAATTGTTGAGTACATAGAGGCCATTGGGGCACAGGACCCAAGGTAGAATGGGTTCACAGCAGGAAGGTCATGTCAGACGAATCTAATTGATTTCTTTGACTCGGTGACCAAAGTAGTAGACCAGGGAGGGACTGTGGACATGGCCTACCTCCACTTTAGCAAGGCATTTGACACAGTCCCACACAAAAGATTAGTAGTCAAATTAACCAGCCTGGGAATGGGTCCCAGGGTGGTAGCCTGGGTAAAACACTGGCTGAACAACAGGACACAGAAGGTAATTGTAAATGGAGTCCACTATGAAGAAAGAGGGGTTACTAGTGGGGTACCGCAGGGTTCAGTACTTGGTCCAGTCCTTTTTAATGTCTTTTTAAGTGACAATGCAGAGGTACTGGAAGGAAAAGTATGCATCTTTGCAGATGACACAAAGATCTGCAACAGGGTTGATACACAAGGAGGCATGGAAAGAATGAAAAGAGATTGGCAAGGTTGGAGGAATGGTCAGAAGTATGGCAGCGTGGATTCAATGCAAAGAAGAGCAAAGTAATGCACCTGGGAAACAAAAACCCAGGGGAAGATTACACAATGGAGGGAAGGTAGTAACAACAACAAAAATGGAAAGGGACATGGGGGTAATCATATCAGATGGCCTTAAGTTTGGCAAGCAATGTGAGAAGGCAGTAGGGAGAGCTGGGGGATACTGGGATGTATAGGGAGAGGCATCACCAGCAGAAAACAGGAAGTTGTTATCCCCCTGAACAGACAGTTGGTGAGAAGCCATCTGGAGTACTGCGTCCAGTTCTGGAGAACCCATCTCGGCAAGGATATAGACAGGATGGAGGCTGTTCAGAGGAGGGCAACTAAAATGGTGCAGGGTCTGCCAGAGAAGCCATACGAGGAGAGACTAAAGGAGCTTAATATGTATGCCCTTGAGGAAAGGAGGGAGAGGGGGGAAATGATAGAAACTTTTAAGTACCTCAGGGAATCAACAAAGTCCAAGAGGGTAGCATCTTTCAGAAAAAGAGATGTGCAAGAACAACGGGCCACAATTTGAAGATAGAGGGGGACGGCTCAGGGGCAATGTGAGGAAGTATTTTTTCCACAAAGAGGGTGGTGGACGCATGGAACAGCATTCCTGAGGAGGTTGTGGGGTCTAAAACTGTGGGAGAATTCAAGAATGCATGGGACAGATATAAGGTAGTTTTTGTGGGGGGTAGGAAGAAATAGGCCATTGGTTAAACAGGATCTGCAGCTTATCCTCTAGGTAGGGAAATGGGCAGACTAGGTGGGCCAAGCGGTCCTTATCTGCCGTCAGTCTATGTATCTATGTTAATCATTCCATAAAGCATCAGAGCTTCCAGACCTACAGTGATTCCTGTATTAGACAGGGAAATGGGGCCATTTACAGGGGAAAATGGTCCCTTAGACTTGCACTGGTTATATGGGAATGTGCAGCGATTCATCTTAAATAGGAAACAATGTAATCTATAGGAAAACACAGGAAAATTGCCCTGGAGTTACATGGAAAATGCCAAATCAATCTGGGAACACTAAAGTATGTTGTTTTGTGTTTTGCTTTAAACCAAGATGGACAGAAATAATATTTTATTAATAATTAGAAACATAGACTTTGACGACAGATAAGGACCGCTTGGCCCACCTAGTCTGTCCATTTCCCTACCTAATGGATAAGCTGAAGATCCTGGTTAACTAACAGCCTATTTCTTCCTACCCCACCAAGAATTGCCTTATGTTTGTCCCATGCATTCTTGAATTCTCCACCAGTTTTAGACCCCACAACCTCCTCAGGAAGGCGGTTCCATGTGTCCACCACACTCTCTGTGAAAAATTACTTCCTCACATTGTCCCTGAGCCGTCCCCCCTCTATCTTCAAATTGTGTCCCTTTGTTCTTGCACATCTCTTTTTCTGAAAGATGCTACCCTCTTGGACTTTGTTGATTCCACTGAGGTACTTAAAAGTTTCGATCATGTCCCCCCTCTCCCTCCTTTCCTCAAGAATATATTAAGCTCCTTTAGTCTCTCCTCATATAGCTTCTCTTGCAGACCCTGCACCATTTTAGTTGTCCTTCTCTAGACTGCTTCCATCATGTCTATGTCCTTGCGGAGATGAGTGCTCCAGAACTGGATGCAGTACTCCAGATGGGGTCTCACCAACTGTCTGTATAGAGGGATAACAACGTCCTGTTTTCTGCTGGTGATGCCTCTCCCTATACATCCCAGTATCCCCCCAGCTCTCCCTACTGCCTTCTCACATTGTTTGCCAACCTTAAGGTTATCTGATATGATTACCCCAGGTTCCTTTCCATTTTTGTTGTTGTTACTGCCTCCTCCACTCTGTACACTCCCTGGGTTTTTGTTTCCTCAGGTGCATTATTTTGCACTTTTGCATTGAATCCAAGCTGCCACAATTCTGACCATTCCTCCAACCTTGCCAAGTCCTTCTCATCCTTTCCACACCCCCTTGTGTATCAACCCTGCTGCAGAACTTTGTGTCATCTGCAAAGAGGCATACGTTTCCTTCCAGTCCCTCTGTAATGTCACTTATAAAGACATTAAAGTCTAGGCAGGCCATGTCCACAGCCCCTCCCTGGTCTACTATTTTGGTCACCCAGTCAAAGAAATAGATTAGATTGATCTGACATGACCTTCCCGATGTGAATCCATGCTGCCTTGGATCCTGTGCCCCACTAGCCTCTAGGTACTCAACAATTCTTTCCTTCAGAAGTGATTCCATAATTTTTCCTACCACAGAGGTCAAACTGACAGGTTTGAAGTTTCCTGCCTCTGTCTTGCTCCCACTTTTGTGAAAGGGAATCACATCTTCCCTCCTCCAATCATCAGGTACCACACCATCCTCTCATGATTTGTTAAAAAGGGTAGTCCGTGGTGTCACTAGTTCTTCCCTTAATTCTTTTAGAATTCTGGGGTGAATCCCTTCAGGCTCCATTGCTTTGTCCACCTTCAGTTTTAGGAGTTCTTTCAGAACCCTTTCTTCTGTGAAAGGACTGGGATCAACCCCCTTATCTAGAGTTCTTCTGTTAACTGGGTTAGGTACCTCCCTCTCCTCCTCTTTTGTGAATACTGAGCAGAAGTATTCATTCAGTATCCCTGCTTTTTCACTGTCCCTCTCTGCCCACCCACCGTCCATTCTATTCAGCCTCACAAGCCCTCCTTTTGTCTTTCTACACTCCCTAATGTACCTATAAAATACTTTATCCCCCTTCTTAACTGAGTTGGCTATCTTTTCCTCAGTTTGGGCCTTTGCTATTCTGACTGCCTTCCCTGCTTCCTTCTGCCTTAACTGGTACCGTTCTCTGTCCTGCTCCTTCTGTGTTTCCTTATACTTCCTAAATGCTATCTTTTTCTCCCCAACCTTCCCTGACACCTCTTTTGAGAACCACAGGGGCTCTTTCTTTTGTTTTGATTTGTTTATTTGCTTCACACAAAGGCTTGTTGCCTCTGTGATGGCAGTTTTGATGTTTCCCCATTGTTGCTCCACACCTCCTCCTTGCCTGTTTGCTAGTGCTTTTCTAAGGCACTCTCCCACTTTGCTGAAGTCCAGTAAACCTCACTTTCGTATGGCTTGAATCTGCAGCTGAGTTTATCATGAACCATATTGTTTGGTAGTCACTTGTTCCCAGATGGCTATCCACTTCTAGATCTGAGACCCTCTCACTGTCCCCATTTGAGAGTACGAGGTCTAAGATTGTTCCCTTCTGAGTGGGTTCCAACACTAGCTGTCTGAGGCATGCCCCCTGTAGAGCATTGAGAATGGCCCTGCTCTTTGATGTGGTTGCAGCAAAGGTGCTTCAGTTCACATCTGGCATATTCAGGTCACCCATCAACAGTGTCTTCCCTTTCTCTGCCATCCTAAGGATGCCTTTGTCATATCCTTGTCCATTTCCTCCCCCTGAGATGGGGGTCTGTATACAACCCCTGTGCAGATTGTGGTGTCATTTTCAGTCTCTAAGGTGACCCACAGTGCCTACTCTCCTCCCTGTTTACTCCTCTGTTCTGTTGCTTTTATCCCTTCCCTCACATAGAGAGCTACTCCTTCCCCTCTTGTACCCTCCCTGCCTCTCCTGTAGGTTATGTACCCTGGTATGTTAACATCCCAGTCATGGTTCTCTGTGCACCATGTTTCTGTGACTGCTACAATATCCAGGCATCCCTCTTCCACCAAGGCCACCAGTTCAGGGAGCTTGTTGCCCAGACTACAGGCATTGATACTACCCTCCATTTCTTGATGGCCCTACCCCTTTTTGCCCCATCCTTGTCCTTATTACCTTTGTTGTTTTCTCCATTGTATAAAAAAAGATAACATGTACATTTAAAAATGACTTTTCTGGTGCTAGTATGAATCATGCCACTTTCAATAAAATGTAGCTTGATATGCTTCCCTGACTGCACAAATACTTACTAATGGGCTCTGCTAGTATTTAAACCTGCTCTGGTAAAAGCAGCACAAGCACTAATAAAGTCATCTACCTGACCAACCTCTGAATTCTATGGGAACAGTGCCTAGAGGCAGAAACAGTTCACACTGCATCACACTGCACCATTGCGGAGTCTCATTAATCAGCAGATACCACATGGAATGTGTGGAGTGGGCACCAGCAACTTGTTAATCAGATCACATCAGTCACGATCACACACTGTGTCGCATCTCACTTTTCATAAGTCCCAATTTGCTTTCCATCACTTCTCAAATCTCATTTCAAAACGTTATCTTTTCTCCTTTGCTTATAATTCCTAATCTCTCTCTCCACCCTGTTCCTCTGCCAACACTCTAGGTAGTCCCTGACACGAAGAATTATTATTTTTATGATGTAACATTTCTTTAATGCTGCTTATGCACTATTCTATTCTCTGATATTGACACACTGTCTATTTTGCCACTCACTTGTGTTTCTATAATCATTACAAGTGTTTTGGTGTGCAGCATCTGGAATAAACAATGCAAAATAAAGTTGTATTGTACTGTATCTTTGTAGAACAAGAGCTGTAACCACCTAGCTGGATACTTATGCAATAGTACACACCTGGTCAGCCCACTGATGCCGCAGCAGAACTGCTGCTCGTGGAGATGAGAAGCTGGGTTCAGAAATGAGTCTGGATTGCTGGAGGTCAGCAGAGGAAGGAGAATGGAGCACCTCATCAGATGCTATCCTCATTTTGGGAGGGAGGGCTACAGTCTCCAAAACAACACGAACACCTGGGTGACCAAGATGAGGCATACAGCCACCATGCTCTTCGCTGTCATGCTCTATATGAACTCACACTTGGAGCTCTGTGTGTGCCAACATTTACAGGGGATGGTACAGCAGAACATGGGAAAAACTCCCCAGCACAGGATGTCAGGGCATACTCGAGCCTTAACCTGAACAACTGGTCATCCATTAAGAAGGTCCTCAAGGAAGGACAAACAGCTTGCCAGGAAATGACTGATCCCGGTGAGCCCCACCTTGGGAAGCACTGTAAGCAAGGAGGAAAAGGAGTAAGTGCCAGACAAGTCCAGGGATGGGGGCTGGATGGTCATCACTGGATGATGGCAATGCTGGAGAGAGGGGGCATAAAATCACTATTAAAAAGAAAACAGGGTGTGTGTTATCACGGGATAACACCACTCCTCTGGTGCATTTACAGGTGCAAGGTGTGGTCAAGTGCCTTCAACCACCGGAGTGGTGCTGCTATACTTGTAGACTATATTTCCCTTCTATAATAGGATTGCATATGTATGAAAAGCCATTTCTTTAAAGCATTTCAGTCTGTAAATGAATTTGTGAGGTAGAAGAAAGTTCACTTTGAAAGGACATTTTGCTTTGTATTCCAATAGATGGCAGTCCTCCATCAGGTAACTGGTAGGGGTTAGTCACTGCTGAGGATACTGTCACTAGTGGCGTGGCTGTGGACACAGTTTCTGCATATTTCCGAGACAAATTCACATGAAATGGCAGCTGGCAGGATTTGTTACAGCCTGAGGATCAGGTTACTATGTGGTGCTAAAAGAAATAATTACTCTCCTATGCAATGTGGGTCAGACTGGACATTTTTTAAATGCCTCTCAGGATTTAAAAAACAGTAATGAGTGGACTGTGGCTATTCCAGGCCTAAAGCAGCTTGTGTATTAAACTGTGGAAATAAGGGAGCAGCCTGGGCTATTTGAATTTTAGTACAATAACTAATAGGGATTGAGCTGGTTGAGAGAAGCAGTACAGGGAAGACTGGGTATCCTATGAATGTGATACCAGGACAGCCATGTTGATAACAGGCATCACCAATTAGGACAAGCGGATAGATTTTGGCTAGGTAAAACAAGTATTTGTCAATGCCGAATGTTCGCTGCTTGCATTGCTGTTGTACTGTGTCTAGCTTGTACACATTTCTACTATATAATTACCCAAGAGAGACCAGCAGAGATATAATATGACATTATAAAGGGGTCCTGATTTTACACAATTTTATACAGCATATACCCAGGACAGTACAGGTGAGATGCGATACCTCATTATGTTGCTTGCACGCATGTGCAAGAAACATAGTGCCATCATCCGAGTTTTCAGAGGTGTGTCAGCCCGTCTTCCAATGCAGTCAGTGTGTTTGCAGGCACGGCCTCAGTTAACCAATCACTGCAGCAGCTGTCTATGACAAGCTGAAAATGCAGTGGCATACAGTTCAAAGGGAGAGCTTGGCTTCAGTGAGCAGTGCTCTACCCCCCCACGCACACACACGCGCAAGCACGCATATTGTGTGCTGATGCGCTCCCCCCCCACACGCACACACTGTATGGCCAACGGGGGAGCCCCCCCCAACAGCTGTCCAGGTGCCACGCTGGGAGCCCACCCCAGCGTGGCAAAAACTGTTATAGCCGACGGGGTGCCCAATCCCCGTGGCTCCAAGGCTGCGCGCCTCCCCAAAGCTTTCCTGGTGCCACGCTGAGGAGCCCACCTCAGCGTGGCAAATCTTGTTTTGGCCGCAGGGGTGCCCAATCCCAATCGGCTCCAAGGCCTGCCCCCAAAAGCTTTCCGTGCCACGCTGGAGCCCACCCCAGCGTGGCAAATCTTGCTTTGGCCGACGGGGTGCCCAATCCCCCACTGGCTCCACCCCCATAAACAGCTTTTCCTGTTGCCACGCTGGGAGCCCAACCCAGTGTGGCAAATGTCAACGTCGTCTTCTTTAAAAAAACTGTGAATAAAAAACGGTCCCGCGTGAGTCTCCCTGCCCCTCCCACAACCCGCACCCACCTACTGCGACCCTGCCTCCCCACCCCCTCACACATACTTACCTCTGGAGCTCAGGCGATGATCATCGGTGGACCGAACATGTCTGCACTCTTCAAAGCCGACCACGAACCGAGGAAATGCCAGTAAGCTGTATAATGGGATAGATAGGGTTTTTTCAACTTTGCTGCATATCTCAGGCATTTTTTGGAATTTTTGCACCAGTTTTTCAACATGGGGTTTTTGGGACCCCTTCTCATGAATGATGTCACTGTCATGGCGTTATTCGTGCCTGAAGGGTGATTTCGCAGTCACTGTGCAAAATCACCTTTCGGGACCGATTAATGAAACAACACTGCCAATGTTCATAAGGTGGGCTCTCAAGAAGCCTATTTTGAAAATTTGGTGGAAAATTCTAAAAATGACTGTTTTGCTACGCGTTAAGAAATTCCTATGCACGCCAGAAGTTCATGATTTTCAATATTTTCACTACAGATTTTCAACATTGCCATTTTACCACACCTCCTTATGAGCAGTACAGCTGACATTTTTCACATCCTGCCCAAAACGTGTTTCCGCCCATGTAGCGCACAATGGCGCAGTTGGTGTGTGAACTCAATGTATGGGACACATTAAGAAAATCACAGTGACACTGTTCATGAGCAGAGGTCTTAAAATGACTATGTTGAAAATTTGGTGAAAAAATTCCTAAAATGATCTGGCTCATTTAGCGTATGCTAGCAGTTCCTACGCATGCTTGTAAGTTCGCGAATTTTCAATATTTGCACTCCAATGACTTCCAAATACCTAAACAGCACATAGAAGCAAGCAACATTTGGCATTGACAAATGCTTATTTTTAGTGTGGTTCTGCTTTCATAATGTATTTTTCTAGCACAGAGCATCACTTTTTCAGCGGGGTTCTGTTGTAGGGTCCTGTTTTTACACAGTTTTGCAAAATGTTTACCCAGGATAACCTAGGTAAGATGCAAAATCTCATTTTCAATGGGGTCCTGCTTTAACACATCTTTGTACTGTATTTATTGTATGAAGGATTGCACAGACAAGATGTTATATCTAGTTTTCGACGGGACCCCTCTTCTACCCATTTTTATAATACATTTATCCAAGATAGCCCAGCTGAAAGATGAGTTACATTTTCAGTGTGGCCTCCACTCCACAGTGCATTTTTCCCAGGGTAGAGCAGCACAGAAGCACAATTCAATGGAGGCAGACAGAACACCAGGAGGAAGGAGCTACTGGTATAACTAAAACGTCTCTACTGGGACTAAGAAGTAGAAATCTTGTACTGGGACCTTCAATTTAGGGTAAAAAAAAAAAGAGTGTGTTTGTCAGACGTAGTTGAAGTAAATTGTTATCTGTGTATTTATCTAGGTGCTTGTCACAGGTGTCAGAAGGGAACTGTTATCTGTGAAATTAACTAAGTGTAGAAAGATTTGCAAAGTAGGGGGAGTGACTTAGCCAGAAGGAGCCAGGTTAAAACCAGATTTAAGCACTACCCTAGATAGCTTCTGCCAGAGAACAGACAGAACACCAGGAGGAAGGAGCTACTGGTATAACTAAAACTTCTCTACTGGGACAATATTGCCCTCCACCCCCCAAAAAAAAAACAGTTCTACTTTTATAGACACAGGATTTGACTGACAACAGGAACTTCCTGTTTGGGAGCAGGAAGTGAGTGATCACAGAGCCACCAAAGACTCACCATCCTAGAAGGACAAGAGTAGCTCTCCGTCACCCCCTAGCTACTGGAGGTCTGAGTCAGAGCAAGTAAGAGATTACTGAGAAATATAGGAACTTCTTGTCATAGAACAGAAAGATCAGGAGCTAAAAGACCACAGAGGCAGTAAGTAAGAAGGGGAAGAAAAAAACAAATAAAAAAATAAACAGAGGAAAGAATAAGTATTCCAAACAACAGTTAGGGGCCCAGAAAAAATACATGATGGCAGTGGTGCAGTGCAGTGGCTGTGGAGCAGCAGTCTTCCGGAAGATGTTCTGGAGGATGCAGTGTTGTCCCATCTGCAGGCACCTCTCTGGGCTAAGGGAGGAGGTTGCTCATCTCCAGGCTGAGTTGGTCAGGATTTGTGGGACCTCTTCTCCCACCCAGGGGCCACCAGAGTCACTGCTGTTGCCTCAGAGGTTGCCAAGAAAGAGGAGTGGCTGGACAACAGTGGGCTCAGGGAGGGTGAGGGTGGTGGAACAGAGGCACATCCCTCCAGTTGTACCTCTCCACAATTTCTATGCCATTCTGGAAAAGTGAGGCTCCTCTATGGAGGCAACCACAGTGGAGACCAATGAGGATACTGGGAACCTCCACAAGAAGGCCCACAGGAAGGTGGCATGGGACCCCACAGGGGAAGGAAACAACTCCTGGTGGGGGACTCCATTGTTAGGAAGGTAGAACTGGGGGGAGGAAGGGGAGAGGGAGGTAAGGTGCCTGCTTGGCACCATGGCTTGGACAGACAAGGAGTGAATCCTCAGGATCACAGGAGCAGCTGCTCAGGGGAGGGAGTTGGATGTCATTGTCCACCTAGGGACAAATGACCTGGCTAAGAAAGGGATCAGTGCAGTGCAGGAAGCATTTGTGGAGATGGGGAAGGGTCTTAGACAAATAGCACACACGCTAATCTTCTCGGAGGTGCTGCCTGTCTATGGCACGGATGAGGCATGGGTGCTCCATTCAGGTGGCATACCTCAGACAGCTAGTTTTGGAACATACTTGTGAGGGAGCAATCTTAGACCTCATACTCTCAAATGGGGACAGTGAGAGGATCTCAGATCTAAAAGTGGGTAGCCATCTGGGAACAAATGACCACCAAACAGTGTGGTTCACGATAAACTCAGCTACAGAGTCAAGCCATACAAAAGTGAGGGTTCTGGACTTCAGGAGGGCTGACTTTGGCAAGATGGGAGAGTGCCTTAGAAAAGCACTAGCAAACAGGCTAGAAGGAGGGGTGGAGCAACAATGGGGAAATATCAAAACTGCCATCACAGAGGCAACAAGCCTTTGTGTGAAGCAAATAAACAAATCAAAACTAAAGAAAAAGCCACTATGGTTCTCAAAAGAAGTGGTGGCGAAGGTTAGAGAGAAAAATATAGCATTTAGGAAGTATAAGGAAACAGAGAAGGAGCAGGACAGAGAACTGTACCAGTTAAGGCAGAAGGAAACAGGGAGGGTAGTCAGAATAGCAAAGTCACAAACTGAGGAAAAGATAGCCAACTCGGTTAAGAAGGGGGATAAAACCTTTTATAGGTATATCAGGGAGCGTAGAAAGACAAAGGAAGGGATAGTGAGGCTGAATAGAATGGTTGGTGGGTGGGCAGAGAGTGACAGAGAAAAAGCAGGGATACTGAATGAATACTTCTGTTCAGTATTCACAAAAAAGGAAGTGGGGGAGGTGCCTAATCCAATTAACAGAAGCACTCTGGGGGGTCAATCCCAGTCCTTTCACAGAAGAAAGGGTTCTGAAAGAACTCCTAAAACTGAAGGTGGACAAAGCAATGAGGCCAGGTGGAATTCACCCCAGAATTCTAAAAGAATTAAGCAGAGAACTAGTGACACCACTGACTACCCTTTATAACAAATCATGAGAGGATGGTGTGGTACCTGAGGACTGGAAGGAGGCTGATGTGATTCCCCTTCACAAAAGTGGGACCAAGACAAAGCAGGAAACTACAGACCTGTCAGTTTGACCTCTGTGGTAGGGAAAGTGATGGAATCACTTCAGAAGGAAAGAATTGTTGAGTACTTACAGGCCAGTGGGGCACATGACCCAAGGCAGCATGGGTTCACAGCAGGAAGGTCATGTCAGATGAATCTAATTGATTTATTTGACTGGGTGACCAAAGTAGTAGACCAGGGAGGGGCTGTGGACATGGCCTACCTACACTTTAGCAAGACATTTGACACAGTCCCACACAAAAGATTAGTATTCAAATTAACCAGCCTTGGAGTGGTTCCCAGGGTGGTAACCTGGGTAAAACACTGGCAGAACAACAGGACACAGAAGGTAATTGTAAATGGAGTTCACTCTGAAGAAAGAGGGGTTACTAGTGGGGTACCTCAGGGTTCAGTACTGGGTCCAGTCCTTTTTAATGTCTTTATAAGTGACACTGCAGAGGGACTGGAAGGAAAAGTATACCTCTTTGCAGATGACACAAAGATCTGCAACAGGGGTGATACACAAGGAGGCATGGAAAGGATGAGAAGGGACTTGGCAAGGTTGGAGGAATGGTCAGAAGTCTGGCAGCTTGGATTCAATGCAAAGAAGTGCAAAGTAATGCACCTGGGAAACAAAAACCCAGGGGAAGATTACACAGTTGGGGGGAGGTAGTAACAACAACAAAAATGGAAAGGGACCTGGGGGTAATAGTATCAGACGACCTTAAGGTTGGCAAACAATGTGAGAAGGCGGTAAGGAGGGCTGGGGGGATACTGGGATGTATAGGGAGAGGCATCACCAGCAGAAAACAGGAAGTTGTTATGCCCCTGTACAGTCAGTTGGTGAGACCCCATCTGGAGTACTGCGTCCAGTTCTGGAGACCCCATCTCCGCAAGGACATAGACAGGATGGAGGCTGTTCAGAGGAGGGCAACTAAAATGGTGCAGGGTCTGCAAGAGAAGCCATACGAGGAGAGGCTAAATGAGCTTAATATGTATACCCTTGAGGAAAGGAGGGAGAGGGGGGACATGATAGAAACTTTTAAGTACCTGAGTGGAATCAACAAAGTCCAAGAGGGTAGCATCTTTCAGAAAAAGAGATGTGCAAGAACAAGGGGACACAATTTGAAGATAGAAGGGGGACGGCTCAGGGGCAATGTGAGGAAGTATTTTTTCACAGAGAGGATGGTGGATGCATGGAACAGCCTTCCTGAGGAGGTTGGGAGGTCTAAAACTGTGGGAGAATTCAAGAATGCATGGGACAGACTAAGGCAATTTTTGTTGGGGGTAGGAAGAAATAGGCTGTTGGTTAAATAGGATCTGCAGCTTACCCTCTAGGTAGGGAAATGGGAAACTAGGTGGGCCAAGCAGTCCTTATCTGCCATCAAAGTCTATGTTTCTATGAGGCTCTGCTGTTCAGGGATCCTGCTTTCACACATTTTTGCTAAATATTTGCCCAGGATAGACCAGCTGAGATGCAATACCTCATTTTCTGTGGTGTGCTGCCTTTACACATTTTTAGATTGTATTCACCAAAGGTAGGTCAGCTGAGACGCAATATCTAATTTTCACTGGGCTCCCACATTTTGACCCCAAATTTCCAAGTCTTTTCATGACCTGACGTTATGATCAAGACAGATGGATTTTTTTAAATCTCATCTAAAAGGTGATTTTGCAGTGCAACTGCAAAAACATGTTTCGGAGAGGATTTGAAAAACGACACCTGTCATGTTCAGGAGGTGGAGTAACACAACGGATATGTTGAACATCAGGGGTCAAAATTTACAAAAATAAAGTTATGAGTAAACACTGGAGCGAGTCAATGTTTCTTCATAACTTAGTTATTTTTTCACATTTTGACCCCACATTTTCAACAGTCTTTTTATGAACTCTCCTTCTGAACATGACAGGTGTCATTATAAAATAGTGGCCAAAACAGCACATTCTGAGCCATGAGTGCAAAAAAAAAAACATTTTGGCCATGATCTGAAAAATGGCAGATGTCACATTCATGAGGTAGTTTGAAAAAATGGCTGTGTTGAAAATCTGGGGTCAAACTACTGAAAATTACCTAAGTTACAAGTGTTCACTGAAAAATTTCAATATACACTCATAACTTTTTCTTTTTAATATTTGTATCCCAAATTTTCCAAAATAACCTTCTTGTGACCCCATGTTATGAACAAGTCCAGAGAAAATGTTCAAATCCTGCCCAAAAGTTGATTTTGCACCACAAGTGCGAAAACACATTTTTGGGCAGGATTTGAAAAATGAAGCTGCCACATTTGTGAGGTGGTGTGAAAAATAGCTATGTGAAAATTTGGGGTCAAAATATTGAAAATGACCAACGTTACGAGCATGCGTTGAAAAATTTAACGTATGCAATCCTGTCTATTGCAATTTTTCTAAGTTAAAACTATGAAGTATAGACTGAGGAGTCTGAGTGACTCGTGGCTGAGAAGGCGAGATTCAAGCATAAGTGCGTTACAGCAACACTGCCACACCTGAATCTCGTCTTCTGAAGCTGCTGAGTCATTCGCTCTCCTCAGTCTATATTCGGCGGGTTTAACTCAAAAAAATAAGAAAAATGAGGTTAACTGCTACAATGGACAAGATTTTTAAACAAAGCACTGCAGTTCGTCTACATTTTCGGCAATATTTTTTTCCGGAACAAACACCACTCAGTCACGCTTCACTAAGGGATCCAGAAAGGGACCCAAGTCAGTTGCTAATGGGCTGCAGAAAGGAAACAGACTGTCTTGGGGAGTAAGTCTTTGCACCAGTAATTATAAAAAATTAAGTCTAGGTAGATATGTGTTCATTATGTTTTTTTACACACTCTCGGTGAGTGATCAGCTCATAAACCTCTCAAGCTTCACTCTCGAGGTTTATAGCTTATCACTTAACTCCAGTGTGTAAAGAAACATCATAACACACACCTACCTAGCCATTATTCTCTATGAAATACACTGAACCTCATATCTGACTTCCTCAGTTCCCCATCGGTGTTGAAGAGTGAAGACATGTATCCAGTCCAGAGAGGATTATGGTATTGGACCCCCGGTAGGTAAGCAAGGGGGGGGTTGCTGAATCAGAGGGTAAGGTGGGGGGAGCGTAATGGCAGTGGTGGGTCAGCGGAGGCAACAAACATCAATGGACGCCCTTCTTTTTTGCAGGGTGTACAAAAAATAAAAGATGACATAGACTTTGAAACATAGACTTTGATGACAGATAAGGACCACTTGGCTCACCTAGTCTGCCCATTACCCTACCTACAGGATAAGCTGCAGATTCTATTTAACCAACAGCCTATTTCTTCCTACCCCCAACAAAAATTGCCTTAGTCTGTCCCATGCGTTCTTGAATTCTCCCAGTTTTAGACCCCACAACCTCCTCAGGAAGGCTGTTCCATGCGTTCACCACCCCCACTGTGAAAAAATACTTCCTCACATAGCCCCTGAGCTGTCCCCCCTCTGTCTTCAAATTGTGTCCCCTTGTTCTTGCACAACTCTTTTTCTGAAAGATGCTACCCTCTTGGACTTTGTTGATTCCACTGAGGTAGTTGAAAGTTTCTATCATGTCCTCTCTCTCTCCCTCCTTTCCTCAAGGGCATACATATTAAGCTCCTTTAGTCTCTCCTCATATGGCTTCCCTTGCAGACCCTGCACTATTTTAGTTGCCCTCCTCTTGACTGCCTTCATCCTGTCTATGTCCTTGTGGAGATGGGTGCTCCAGAACTGGATGCAGTACTCCAGATGGGGTCTCACTAACCGTCTGTATAGAGGGATAACAACTTCCTGTTTTCTACTGGTGATGCCTCTCCCTATACATCCCAGTATCCTCCCAGCCCTCCCTACTGCCTTCTCACATTGCTTTCTTACCTTAAGGTCATCTGATATGATTACCCCCCGGTCTCTTTCCATTTTTGTTGTTGTTACTACCTCCCCCCATTATGTAATCTTCCCCTGGGTTTTTGTTTCCCAGGTGCATTATTTTTCACTGAATCCAAGCTGCCATACTTCTGACCATTCCTCCAACCTTGTCAAGTCCCTTTTCATCCTTTCCACACTCCTTGTGTATCAACCCTATTGCAGATCTTTGTGTCATCTGCAAAGAGGCATACTTTTCCTTCAGTCCCTCTGCAATGTCACTTATAAAGACATTAAAAGGAATGGACCCAGTACTGAGCCTGCAGTGCCCCACTAGTAACCCCTCTTTCTTCAGAGTGGACTCCATTTACAATTACCTTCTGTGTCCTGTTGTCCAGCCAATGTTTTACCCAGGCTATCACCCTGGGACCCACTCCCAGGCTGGTTAATTTACTATTAATCTTTTGTGTGGGACTGTGTCAAATGCCTTGTGAAAGTCTAGGTAGGCCATGTCCACAGCCCCTCCCTGGTCTACTACTTTGACCACACAATCAAAGAAATCAACTAGATTTGTCTGACATGACCTTCCTGCTGTGAAATGATGCTGCCTTGATGGGATGGTTTACTTTATTTCAGGTACTAACACTGGGACTGGACACCCCAATGTCAGTTTAATTTCTAGGGGCACGGGAGGTGACAGGGAGGTGTGAGGGATACTTGGCAGAGGGTGGGATTATAGCAATTCCAAAAAACAAATTAAAAAGACTGAAGGATGGTTTTCTTTATTTCAGGTATTGATACTGGGGATTGAGGATTCCCAGTGTTAGTGTTATGTTTGCGGCACCAGGGGTGGGCTACCTGGTGTCGCACAGTGAAAATGGGCAGAGTGGGGGGTAAAGCTGACACTGGGGATTGGGCACCCTAGTATCAGAAAATTAACTAGGAAGGGGGAAACAATGAGAGATGGGAAGGATACTTGGCAAAGGATGGCAGTTGCTGAGCAAGACGCAGATCAGCTCTGCTTGCTGGCCAGCACTATGAAGGTCAAAGGAAAGAGCTGCCCTCTGATTTGAGTGGCTCTTTTCTGTGAACTACACCAAGATTCTGTCCACCAAGAACAGAAGTGTCATGATCAGCCTGGATGATGATTGGTCTTACACTGTCGAGCCTCTTGCAGATTGCCCTGCACTGGACCAACAGTGAGTGACACACCTCTTAAAATCCAGTATCGTACCAATATTCTCACGTTGCGCAAACACAAGGGGAAACATAAAAAAGCTGTTGGCAGGAATGTATATAAACACAGCTTGCAATGGTTCTTAGACAATCAGATTTAAGGAATTCTTACCCATTTGAAAATTGTACAAAATGCACAAGTATCATTTATAACAGCAGAAAAACACAAAAGGTGATAAAGTTACACAAGTATTTCTCTCAAGGTAACCTCTTATCAGAGCAAGGTTATCCCATTTATACACTATTTTTTCCTGAAGCTGTCGCAGGTATAAGGCTGTAAAAGCAAGGAAGCTATTATAACTAACATGAAATTAAGATTTTCTACAAATTTCATAATTGCAGTACTTTGCTAGTACCTAATGATTATGGGAAGTCATTTATTTGGTCTTGATGTCCACCAAAAATATGAAAAAGCTCAAAAAACTATTTAAAATGTGTACATATTTAAAATGGGTCAGTACAAAATATCAACACATTTTAAATATGTCTACATTGCATTGTCAATGTAGACATAGAATATATAAAGTACAGTTATGCAAGAACTTACCCTAACAGTAGATCTTCAAGAGGCTCTTGCAGTAGGTAATAATCATTAGGACTGGGCTGCTAGGTGCTAGGACTACACAGAAAACTTTAACTAGCAGTATATATAAGGGGACCATCCCGTCACATGACCAGCGTCGACCAGACACCATGTAAGGGGTGGTCCCTGCGCTGCCCTACAGTTCTCCTGCTGGAGACCTGAAAAGGTGTAACAGGAAAAAGGAGTGGGCTTCTGGAGCCAAGAGAGAGGCTGAAAAAGAACAGCAGCAGGGGGGAAGGAGTGAGAGAAAAGCTTACCTACTGCAAGAGCCTCTCTTGAACATCAACTGTTGTGGTAAGTTCTTACGTAACTGTACTATCTTACTTTGAGAGGGCTCTTGCAGTAGATAATAGTTGTTAGGACTGAGTCCCAAGCAGTGTAAGTCATGCATAGGCTTACCACGGGAAGCAGGAAGTGTCTGCAGGAGGTGCAAAATTAAGACAGGAGGCCCTGAAGGACAGTTAGTCCAAAGCCTCCCCTGCGCCTAGAGGCAATGTCCAGAATGTAATGTTTAGTGAAGGTGTGGATAGAGCTCCAAGTGGCTGCCGCACAAATGCCTGTGGCAGAAACATTTCTGAAACAAGCAGTAGATGTACCCATGCCTCTGGTTGCGTGCCCTTTAACTTCCCCTGGAAGTATCTTGTTACACTTCTGATAAAACAAAATGCAGTTTGCCAACTATTTGGATAAACACTGTTTGGAAACTGCTGCAATCTCTCTTTTGGGTGCAAAGGAAACGAAAAGCTGATCCATCTTATGGACTGACTTCATCCAATTCGTATAGTAACGCAAAATTCTGTGCACATCTAAAGTGTGCAGAATTGCCTCCCCTTGATTGGAATGTTCATGGTAATACACTGGCAAGTGCATAGTCTGATTTAAAGTAAACTCAAAAACTACCTTTGGTAGAAACTTAGGAGTGGTACACAGAGCCAACCGGTCTCCGTGAAAAGTCAAACAGGGCTCCTTACACATACAGTAAGAGCATGGAGCTCAGAAATCCTTCGAGCAGAAGTAATGGCAACTAGAAAAAGCGTGTTCCAAGACAGATAGCACAGGTCGCAACTTGCGGCCATTTCAAAGGGAGGCAGAGTGAGTTTCTCAAGAACAAAGTTCAGATCCCATGGGGAAACAGGGTTCCACACAGGGGGTTTCAAATGGAGTATCTTCTTCAGAAAAGTGTGGGAGACCTCCAACTAAGCCAAGGTTTTGCTGTCCACCAGTGTGCGGTAGGCAGAAATGGCAGACAAGTGGACCATCAGCAAAGAATAGCTAAGCCCAAGGTCTGAAATGTGCAGCAGGTACTCTATGACCTGTGGGAAAGGACAGGAGAATGGGTCCCAACCCTTAGAGGTTGCCCAAATGGAAAACCATTTCAACTTCATAGCATAAGTAGTTCCTGCGGATGGCTTTCTGGCATCCACCAGGACTTGAGCAACTCTGGAAGAGACTCCAAAATGGGAGGCAGCTATGTCAGAAGGTACCACACTTGAAGGTGAAGGGACCTGAGTCCTGGATGAATCAGCCGGCCCTGCTTCTGGGTCAGAAGGTCTTGGCAGAGGGGTAGAGGAATGAGAGGCTCCACAACTAACTGCTGAAGCAGAGGGAACCAAATTTGGTGAGGTTAATAAGGGGCGATCAGAATTATGTGAGCCTCTTTCGACCGTAAATCACGAGTACCCTCTGCAGGAGCGAAAAGGAAGGGAAGGCATACAAGAACCTCCCTGTCCAGCAAAGAGACAGCGTTTCTCACCAGAAACCACCAGGCCCAAGAACGAGCAAGAGAAACTGGGTTGTTTTGCGTTGTATGGGGAGCGAACCGATCCAGATCTGGGTGACCCCAAAGGTCAAATATTTCTTCGACCACCACATGACTCAGTTCCCACTTATGAGCCCTTGCTTGGGTGTGACTGAGATTGTCTGCTAGGATGTTTTGAATGCCCAGGACATGCACTGCCATGAGCTGGAGGCGGTGCTGGACTGCTCAGTTCCACACACGCATTGCTTCCCTGCACACGGGATACAAACGCGTGCCTCCTTGTTTGCTGAGGTACCATATGACGCACATGTGTCCAACTGGACAAGTAGTGTGCCTGGAAGGAGAAGGGTCGGGAATGCCTGAAGGGCATACAACACCGCTCTCATCTCTAGCATGTTGGTGTGCAGAGAGAGCGCCCTCTGAGGCCAAGATCCCTCAGTCCTGCAGTCTCCCAGATGGGCTCCCCAGCCCTGACCTGAGGCATCTGTGGTCAGGGTCTGGTTTGGAATGGGGGACTGGAGTGTAACACATTGGCAGAGGTTGTTGAGGTCCTGCCATCAGAAGAGATCCTGCCGCATGGGATTGGACACCAGAACCCTGCTGTCCAGGTTGTCCGATCTCTGATTCCACTGAACATGGAGGATCCACTGCGTGACCCGTATGTAGAACCTGGCAAACAGAACAGTGGGGATGGCCGCTGTCATAAGGCCCAAGAGATGTAAAATGGCCTTGCCATTACCCGGTGGCTGAAGGCCACATGCATGGCCTGCTGCTGCAGTGTTTTTGCACTGTCCAATGGGAGGAAAGCGTGACCCTGGGATGTATCCAGCACCGCTCCAATAAATTGGAGGCACTGAGAAGGGAAGAGGTAAGACCCGGAGTAGTTCACCGTAATAGCCAACTGAGGGAACAGGTCCAGGGTAGCAGACAGAGAGGCTACCAAGCTGTTCCTTGACAGGGCTGAGAGAAGCCAGTTGTAGAGGTACTGGAACACATAATGGCCCTGATGACATAAAGCCTCTGCCACTACCGCTAGGCACTTGTTAAAATCCTTGGGTGCTGAGGACAGGTCAAAGGGGAGAACTTTGAACTGGAAGTGCTCCCCTTGGAAGGCAAACCTGAGCAAGCGGCAGTGGGCAGGGAAGACTGGGATATGCAGGTAGGCCATCCTGCATGTCCAGTGTGCAGAGTCACTGTCCCTGGTGAAGCAGTGGCAACAGACCTGGGAGAGTCAACATGTGAAATCTCTTGTACTTTATGTACAGATTGAGCGTGCTGAGGTCCAATATTGGCCAAAGGTCTTCTGTCTTTCTGGGGACCAGAAAGAAGTGGGAGTAATATCTCCTTCTGATCTGGCCCTGAAGAACAGTTTTGTATGGCAGATTTTCACAGCAGAGCCTCGATTTTCTCTCGGATGAGCAGAATGTGGCCTTTTGGGTCATGAGAGTGACCTGGAGGAGTTTCTGGAGGTCTCTCTATATATTCCAGTGTGTGACCTTGAGCTATGAGCTGAAGGACCAACAAGTCTGCGGTGATCGCCTCCCGCCCCACCAGGTGGCTGGCGAACTTGCCCCCTACTGGCTCCTCTGGACCCAGTGGAGGATGGGGGGGGCAGCCGTGACTCAGGAGGCAGTGGGAGGCTTGGGATGCACCACCCCAGAAGCTCTCTGGGACTTGGCTAGAGGGGTGGAGGCTGAGGAAGTAGCCCAATATTTGGACTGACATCTGGCAGGCTGCTGCCTGTTTTGGCGCCTTTGCTGGTGATGAAAGGGCTGCTTAGGCTTAGTGTTAGTACAGAGATTGCACTGAGCATAAGGCTGTGCCACTGTCTTGTAATTAAGTCAGAATGTCCTTGACATCACCCCCAAAGAGGATGGAGCCTTGGAAAGGGCATCCAGAATAGAATTCTGAACATCCTGGGCAAAACCAGAGACCTGCACCCAGGAGTATCTGCATAGGCAACCAGCCATGGCAGTGCTCTGTGTCGTAAATGGCTTACAAGGCATGGCAGCAGGTAATCTCTGCCGTTCTGTCTGCTTGATGTCAGTCCTGGCTGCAGAAGCAGGCAAGGCCTCAAATTTAGATTTGAGCTGCCCTAGCATAACCTTTTGATAAAGAATCATATGGCTCAGATAATTCAGAGCCCACACAGCCAGAGTAGAGGACGAGTAGAACCTGCATCTGAACTGGTCCAGCTGCCTTGTCTCCTTATCTGGAAGTGAGGTACTCGTATGTTTGGGTTTAGTGGTGTGATTATATGCCGCATTGATGACCACCATCAGCTTTGGGGTGGGTACTGAGGTGGTCCTTGCCCTCCAGGGCATAGTATAGCCTGTCCGCCTTTTTGGAAATGACAGGAACTGACAACGGCTGTTGCCAGATAGTGGCGGCCAAGTCTTCGTGAGGCCCAGTCCAGGGAGGAATGAGAAGAAGAGACAGCTCAGGGAGGTTGAGGTGCTCCGCCAAACTCTTACACTGAGAATCCTGGTCCTCAGTCTTCCATCCATTAGCCTCCTGGATTGTCTTGAGGATTTCCATAAAGAAAGGGTCCTCTGGGGGAGACTTGGCATCCTCCAGAGGGGGAGTCTCATATCCTGAAGCAGAGGAAGAGTCAGACTCTGAGTCCAACGAAGGACTCCCATCTGGGGACAAAGCCCTAGGAAGGGGAACCTCCTTGTATGGCTCAGCCAACCCACTGCCATGGCCCTCCACCAAGAAGGCACCCAACGTGCGACCAGACATAGGGGGGATGCATCTCTACTGCCGACGGAGACCATGGAGTGTGAGTCGGGCGGACTGGCATGGAGGCTGCCACTGAATGACGTCGGTCCAGCTCCGTTACCAGCCAAGAACTGATTTTAGACACCAAAAGGCAAAAAAGGCCTTAAAATTCACCTGCAGCTACAGAGGAGGTGGAGGTGGCTGGTACAGCGTCAAATAGCACGGGGCCAGGTATTGTGGCATTGGGTAGCCCGGTGTCGGATACCCTGGGGTAGGGTATTGTGGCGCTGGATAACCCGGCGTCAGGTAACCTGAAGTAGGCCCCAATGGCAGTGCCGAAGGACATGACAGCGGCCCGGAAGGAATACTGGAAGGCCCTGGTAGGGTCAGGTCAGGTTGTGGGTCTGCTGGAGGTAGGCCCAGCATCGATCCTGAAGGGCCGGAGGGACCCGTCAGAGTCTGGTGGGGAGCAGAAGGCCAGATCCAGATGGAGGGTCCATAGGCATGGGTGCCGGAGTCCCTGAAGGGAAGTCTGATGACAGGCGGTTTGGCTCTGGTATATTAGAGGGACCAGTGGGCGGCTGCTCCTCCTCCTCCAGCTCCAAAGGGATGGGGGAGTCTAGTGGTACCACCAGAGATGGCGTAGGAGAGTTCTGAGAGGTGGAATCCTCCCAAGGATGGCTGCGGTGTAAGTGGTAGCGGGCGATGGGCTGAAAGACCAGCGTCAAACCTGTTATCGGGGTCTGATGGGAGCGCTGTGGCTTGGTGTTCGTTGGAAGGACTGACACCCAACTTATCAGCTGGGGCTGTGAGTTCATTGGAAGACCCGATGCCTGACTTATCAGCCGAACCACTCGACTTAGATCTCGGAGTCTTGAGAGGCCCAAGGGTGCAAGGAGTCTTTGAATCCCCAGAGGTGCCCACCTGAACCATAACCAGCTTAGGCGGGGGGAGCCTCAGTCTGCTCCACAGCAGGAACAGACTTAGCCGGAGGGGCACTTCTCATGCTGGAGGAAGGCCTCTCATGAGCTGCGGTCTCCAGAGGGAGCCACGGCCTGGAAGGAGACTGATTCCGGTCCCTGTGTCTCTCCTTGCCCTTTTTCTTCTTCTGCTTGTGGGAGTCAGAAGAATCTCCCAGAGATGTGGAAGCACTTCGCATCGGCTGCAGCTCTTTTTCCATGGAAGCAAGTTTTGTTTTGAAAAGGTGGGCTTCTAGGGCCTGCTGCCTGCTTTTCCGTGTGGTCTGGTTAAATTTCTGGCAGGCTGCACAGTCCTCGGTGTCGTGGTCAAATCCCAAGCACAAGAGGCACGAAGTGTGGATGTCTGTCAGGAGCTGCTTGTCACAGGTGCACTTATTGTGATGCGATTCGGGAGGAGTTGGAGAAGACATGCAATCGAATTACAAATTCTATTTTTGAGAAAAACAAAGAAATTCAAAAGATAAACTTATCAAAAATGGCGGTTGAACTGTAGCAGCGTTCCACAAGGTCCGACATGCGCAGGTTGATGGCGGAAAAGAACTGGAGGGCAGGTGCGCAGACCGTCCCTTATATGGCGTCTAGCCAATGCTGGTCATATGACTTCGGGGGTGATCCCCCGCTATATACTGCTAGCTCAAGTTTTCTGTGTGGTCCTAATGCCTGGCAGCTCAGTCCTAATGGTTATTACCTACTGCAGGAGCCCTCTCGAAGTAAGATAATTAATTTATTTATATTTTATTCACTTTACTAGGGAGATAGGCTGTTCTAAAGATAGCCCTTTGTACATGTTTTCTGAAAAGGGGATAATTTTGCAACCTTTAGTGCCAGGATTTTTTTTTTTAATTAAATAAAAGTTTTGAATCAGGTACATGTGTCTGTTCCCTATCAGGCTCTGTAAACATGTTGATGTGCTTTAACCTACCATTGTTGCTATCAAAGTGTTTTAAACATGCTACCATTTAAAACACATTCACATTTTTCCAAGGAACTACTCGTATTGCTGACGTACTGCAGCATGGGTGAAGATACTGATGCTGTGGTGCAAGTCTGAGTTGGAGCTGATGTGCCACATGCAACTCCTCTCCCTCAAAGGTCCCTAAGGGGTTGGAAGGTTGTGGCAAAAGGGGAGAGAAGCAGAAGAGTGTCTCTGAGAGGAGGAGGAGGATGCTGTATTATTGAGAGGTGGAAGTATTTCACTCCACTGACTGACAGTTTCTGCATGACAAATCCAGATATGGTGGCCTCATCACTTGCAAGGAGACCCCGAAAGGCTGCAAGGACTGCTATGCCTGTAGGTGGGACAGGCTCTACATGAAGTAGTACAGTAAAGGGATCTCTGGAGGTGGGATATTCAACAATGTGAGTGACAGACAAGATGATGTGTGATGGTGGGAAAAAAGGTGAAACTGGTGAGGTACATCCCACTGGCATGGATCAGTAAGGCTATCCACGGAGTAGAGGCTGGTTTGAGATGGGAAATCCAATGTAACTGTCCACATTAAGACTAATGATATGGCAGCCACACTTTGGAAGACAGGAAAGGTAGTTTTAGCATATCGGTCAAAATTCTGCAAGAGTAACATCCTCTGTGATCTTTTTGGAAGTGCTTCTGGTCACACGATGGGGAGAGGACAGGAACCTTAAAATCTTTACCTTCAACAAGTGATTGAAACTAAAAGAGGCACATACAGTAGTCGGAGGACCAAGGTGGAAATTGTGCTGAGTACTGTGAAAGATGTCAAGGAAAAAAAGAAAGCCTTTTTTCATTACAGCAAGGAAAAGAGGAAATGAAAGAGGACATTTTCAGACTGAGAAAAGAAGACAGGCGAAGCTGTAAGATATATATGTGGAGATAGAATATGGATAGAAGATAGCAAAAAGCAGATGTCTTGAGTTAATACTTTGTTCAGTCTCTACTGTAGATGAATGTGGGATAGTGGGGGTCACTCCCCAAGTGTGCTGTTTAGATCCTAGGAGTGATGGAGCAAGGGACAGAGACAGGGTTGGTATCAGAGGAGAGAGAGTGCTTGAGGGTCTCAAGACCCGAAAGAACAATAAATTGCTGGGCCCTGACAACATACATCCTAGGGGTGTTGAGGGAGGTGGGTCACTCTGATGGCATCACTGGCAATTCTATTTACTGCACCCTGGCAAAAGGGGTGGAGCCAGTGGATTGGTGAGTGGCTAATGTAGTATCGCTACAGAAAAGTGGAGATAGAATGACCCCAGTACTTACCAGCCTGTTAGACTGATTTAAGATGTAGGGGGCATGAGTGGAAGCTGATGGTGGGTTTGAGGAGGAATGCAATGAAGTTCTTTTTCAGGGACCAGCTGGTGGATGAATGGAATAGAGGTAGTTGAAGCAAAGTCCATGGTTGGGTTTAAATATGGATGGGGCAAACAAAAGGGAATAGTGAGGACCAGAGAAAGGGGAGGGTGGGGCTGAGAGACAATTAGTGCTATGAACTCTGTAAATCTGATCTGGTGTAAGGCATTCAATCAGACAAAGAGTGAGGCTGGAGTAGGAGGTGACAACTTGCATCACTGGAGTAGGTAACATGCTTCTGGCATTTTTTTTTGCAACAGCATTTTAGCTCTTATGTCTGTACTTTAAAAAGCACTGCTTAGAGTCAGTGGTCTCATATTGTAATGGATGTTAACCGAGTATGAACTGGATGTTATGCGGATGGAACTATCTTTGTAAACTGACTGCTACAAAGGCTTTGTACACTGAATCCCACATGAGAAGTAATGAACTTTTAACTGCTGTTGAATTTACCTTGCTGACTCTTTTTCTAATTGCTTTATTGGGCTAAGCTGAAAATTGTTTCAGTAACCAGCTACTCGAGTGCACAAACTTCTTGTGTGGAGAAGGTGATTAACTTGCAGGATCTAGCTGACACCATCTTTTCATGAACCACTGCACACAGCTGACAACTGGAAAAGTTACAGTAGATGGCCAGACTGGATGGACTGGTGGGTCTGTATCTGCTAGCAAAATTTATGTATCAACGTACGACCTACAGGTACCTCAGGACACTGCACTCTGTTAATTGCCACCCCAGG
Organism: Neoceratodus forsteri; assembly: GCA_016271365.2. Lineage (NCBI taxonomy): Eukaryota > Metazoa > Chordata > Ceratodontiformes > Ceratodontidae > Neoceratodus > Neoceratodus forsteri. The sequence goes on from CM057453.1 coordinate 26,436,736, forward strand.
GCAGGGCCCTGCCATTCAGCTCCAGGGCAGGCAAACCTCCATAAATCCAGCAGCCAGTGGTAGAAGACAGAGACTCCAGAAGCTGTCCCCAGGGGATGGAGGATGGATCCCCATGATGAACAGAGGGGTGGAGCCAAGCTTCATCTGCCCATTTAAGACCCATTTTCCATTCTGATCTTCATCCATGAGGATTTAGGGATGTCTTTGGTACCAGCATGCCAGATGAATCGATATGCAACCCCTCCCCGGATGCACACACAAACACCCAATGACTGCAGCTGTGGTCACCCAGGAAGTGGTAGTTTGGTATATTCTCTCAAATGCAAAGCAGGAGAGCATTCACTGAGATGCTCAATCTCCTTCAGACAGTCCAACATGATGTTCTAGCTTGGGAGATAAACGCAGGTTGCCAGCATGGCAACGGTGCCGGTTACTGCTACTGCACAATTGGTCCAGCTTAGAACAATCAGTTTTAACCGTACGACATCTAATTCTTATTAACGTTTTGATAACTGGTTTTATTACCGGTGAAGTGATGGTATATAGAAGAACAACTGCCCTACACCTTGAACACTCACACTATTGTACAAGACAGCAATGCAAATAATACTTTGGCTCATAAGTAGTCTATATTGAAAAAGACTGCACAAAAATATATCTACTCTTGGCTCGTTAGCAATGTAGGTTGTGCAAGACTGCACTGCAACTTGCACTTTGACTGACTCATGAACAGCCTGTTTTGTAAGACTGCTTTCTAGATATAAAAATAGTGTGTGAGCCAACACTTAAATTTGTAACAATGCGCACTATCTCTAGGGTATCAGCTAGTGAAAAAATGACAGATCTGCTTCATGTTTCAGAAAAATTTCTATTGTAAACTACATTATGCCAGCTCATCAATTCAGTGAATCAAGAGCATCTGGGCTGCCAGTATAGCCTAGAGGTTAGAGTAATAAGCTGTGAATGGCTTGGTACATCCTTCAGACCTGTGTTTGATTTCCACAACCTTCACTTACATACTTCCCCTGTACAGAACCTTGGTAAGGCCACACCTGGAGTTCAAAACCCAGTTCTGGGGTCCTCACCTCAGGAAGGATAGGGACAGGCTCAAGATGGTGAAGCAAGCTGGCCCAGTGGTGTAGAAGGTTGAGGTGCCTAGAGCATTACCTCTTACCAAGCCAATGACCCAGGGTTAGGAGTGAGCTCGTGTCCCTGGGAATTGGCCGGGGGTAGGATGGATGAGCATCTGATGGACAGCTATCCTCCTCTGGGGTGGAGGGTGTGTGAGAGTTGTGGTTTCCCCGGCTATCAGCGCCATCCAGCAGAGGGTAGGTGTGCAACAATCGGGACCACTCTAGCAGGGGACAAGGTGACAGTGGACATCTACATCACTGCACGTCCACGCCTCCAGGGGAGACGCACCAGGAAGAGGCAACACCCTGATGGCTGGAAGGGAGATGTTGCTCCTTAGCCCCCATGCCCACCGCTGTGTCTTGCCCTTCTGGGTCCCACCACCCTTCGTCCTTCACCTCCACCTGCCTGATCATTGGATATATACTGTATAGCAGAAAATATTGGCGCCTGATATATTTAGCGCTGCCACCTGTGTACCACACATTAGCACCCAATATATTTAGCGCTCACTGCCCCTGCAATTACAGCAGTTACAGCTTGTACATCCCGGCCCAGATGTTCAAACTGTGCCAGGCTGTGGTGCAAGCTTGGGCACAGTGCAACTTGGCTGCGCAGGGGCGTTGACTGGGCGATATTCAACGGAGCTGTGCCATGGCACAGCATCATTGAATATCACACCCTGGCCACCCACAGTGTGCATGGTGCAGTGGCACTGTGCCAGTGCAAGTGGCCAGAGTGGAGCAGGGGGATGCGCTAGCACAAGTTCCATTGTTGCAAAACTTACATACTGGCTCCTTCAGCACTTGTATTCATTTCGATGCTGTGAGACTCTGCTTGTATCAAACACTCTGTGCGTTCAACAAAAGATGTCTCTCCTCAACTAGATCCATTCCTCCGAGCTGCAGAAGTGGAAATATCCTATGGATCTAACTCCTCTGCCAGTGCCTGACTTGGCTGAATGTTCTGGGGTGGATGTAAATGTTACAGCCACAGTTGCTAAGGAGCTGGCAACTGCTTTATCCTCCTTCAAAATGCAGCCAGCACTCCTTGTATGCTCACTACACCCTTGAAACCCAGTACGAACTCGGCAAGTATGCCACAGAAAATGGGGTTATGACTGCAGTCCACCATTACCTGGCAACAATGGGGAACATCATTAACAAAAGTTTTGTTCGAAACTTTAAGTCCGACTACTTGCTTAAACTGAAAAACATCCCTGACCCTACAGACATGACTCCTGTTCTACCATGCAAACTCAGAGGCCACCCCACTCACCTGGAGGACGAACTTGAGTGCCAGCTAAAATCGATTGTAAAAACATTAAGGTCCGAAGTGCTGTGGTGAATGTGGGGGTCATCCATGCGATAGCTGTGGGGACAGTCAAGGTAAACTTCCTACAGCTACTAACTGAAAACAGAGGTCATTAGCCCCACCAGCCTCTCACTGGGGGGGCAGGTTGCCGACGGCCCCCAAGAGGGTGGGGCAAGGAGGGCCACCCACCATCAAGGAGGAGGCGGCCCCCCCGAACAAAGGGCCCAATCCGAGGATCTCCTTTGAGAGGGCTGGCCCAGACCCTCCCTACAGGGAGGGTCACAGCAAGGGTACTTAAGAAGCTGTCCCTGGGGATCTCGCCCTCCTGGAACAGCTCCTCAGCAAAAGAAGTTTTCATTTATTTCCTCCGGTTTTTCCCTGCTTCCACACGATTCGATCTTTGCCTCTGAGCAGGGTTTCTCCGCCCGGCCATCCAATTCTCTCATCAACACTTCGGCCTTTTTGTTTTTTCATTCTCCCACTTCTAGCTGTGTACCACGTTTTTCCCGGCTTGTGAGGTAAGTCTTTTCTTTTTTAGATTGCCAGGGAAATTGCCAGCTTTCTTGGTCGTTGTTGCTCAGGTGTAACACAGCACAAAAACGCGGACAGATTAGAATGAGCGAGACCAATTCTTAGAATTTTAGGCTCTTTGTAGCTCACTGATTTGAGGAGTGACATTGAATGGGGTAGAGCGGGATGCCTCCTGGGATGCACTGTTGCTCGTTGGCTGAAGACGTGAAACTTATTTCGGAAGGAGATTCCAGTACTGTCAGCATAGAATCCAGTGGCGTTCAATGTGTAGAGGCCAGCGCTGCAGAACTGTAATGCTCGCTGTTCGTTCCCCCCAGCCCATTGAGCGCATGGTAGTAAGGGGCATCATGGAAAAGGGCTACTCGGAAAGATGCCGACTTGCATGGTATTCACCGGATACCACCTGGGGTTCAAATTCGTCTTTTTCGCTGTGTTTTGCGGCTGGGGCTGATGATCCTTCCAGGGCTGCCTCGGTCTTTTCTATGAAGACATTCTTTTGGGCAGTACTAGTTTTTAGTTCACACCGCGCAGCTTTAGCAGTGTTTATAGCCAGTGGTCAAGGGTCTCTCGGTCTTCTCCCCCCCATGCCGGCTCAGCCTCACCACGTGGCTTCTTCCTCTGTTCCTTTTTCGGCCCAAGGCACTCCCCCCATCCTAATCTTGCTTTCTGTGGCATTGGCATATTTGGCTCTCCTGCCTGCATGCGGCAGCCTTGGCTTTTTTTTTTGTATGTAGAGGTTGGGCTGGTAATTTTGGTGTGGCAGTGCAGTCGTTCTGTGTTTCCTTGTGCCATTTTGGCTCCTGGCGTTCGTGGTCTCTCCAGAGCTCGGCCTTCTCAATGCTGCCATGCTTTCTTGCTCCCTTGGGTGTGCTGGGAGTTCTGGTGTCCCTGCTCGGGGGTGGGGAGTGGCTTTCTGCGGGTCGAGCTCTGCTCCACATGGTGTGGGCTTCTTTCCCCACAGTTAGATCCACTTTTCTCTGCCTATTGGTAGTATCAAGGGGGTATTTACTGAGCATTGCATGAACTCATGGGGAATAAGCATAGCATCTTTGGGGTCAGTACAGTATTGTGCAGAGTGAGTATGGGGGAGTAACTGTAGCAGGGTGAGTTCATTACTGTATTTGAAAGGAAAAATTGTGGGAGCAATAAAATGCACTGCTGGGAACTGAACTCATTAGGGGACCTATGACATGGCAATTTAAATATAAAGTTGTGAATAATTTTTGTTTTTTATTAATTCAAAAAGGATCTTACATGTAAGGTTTAATGTGAAAAGCATTTTGTGATGGAGAACTAGCTTTAGCACAACTGTCTGATTAGTATTGGATGCTTCAAATCACTTCTTTTCAGGACAGAAATAGAAATTGTAGGAGGATCAGTAGGAATTTTTGAGGCATAAGCAGGGATGAACAGTATTGTGTCCAAAGTAAGGTCCTGCTCACCCAGATTAGGACAGGGGTCTACAGAAAAGACTGAGGGTTGTGTGTGTGGGTTTTTTTTTTGGAGAGGTTCAACACTGTCAGTACTACCAGACTGTGAGACATTAACAGTAGCAAGAGGGCTACAGAGAAAAGACAGACAGGCGAGGACAGTGCGTACCAAAAAGGAAAAAAAAAATATTATTAATAACGAATGTTTTTGTCTCATAGGTATCGCCTCGCTGATCACTGCTTTGCCCCTTACGATCAATACCTAAAATGGCCAAACCTCAGAATAATCAGGTTCTAGACAGCCAGGCCCCCAATTCTCTGCACAGGCACAGGGTACCAGTCAAGACCTTTCTGGGCTAGGAAGCCAGATACAATATGTGGCACATGCTATCCCGCACAAGGGCAAGACCAAGCATTCTGCGAGGCCCTGCAACACCTAAAGGACATTGGGGGGGTCAGATTGGCTGACATCCATGTCCAGGTTGGAACCTGAACTGCTAGTTGCCCATCCAGGCGGGCAACAGCAATTGTGGCTAACCCTCCCACCATATTAGAGTATAGGCCGCAAGAACCGGCACAGGATGAGGGTCGGCAGCCCAGGCCAGCCATCGGCCCGATTGTTGGAATCCGTGGCTCAGAGAAAATCCATTGCCAAAAAGGGGCAGGGCAGGCAGAGTAAGCAGAAGTTCAACTAGTGACAGAGGATGGAAAAAGCAGACAGAGGAAAAATGGAGCAGAGCAGACGAGAGCACATCCATGGCCCAACCCAGGACAAAGAATGAAGGAAGGGAAAACACCCCAGTGGTACCGGTTGCACAGCCACAGATCGGTGAGTATGAGGGAGATCAGGACAATGATGTATCAATAGATTTAGTGTGGTCCGATTCAGATAGTGAGGAAGAGCAATCCAGTGATAGCCGGGAGGACACAAAGGTAAGAGAACGGGAACGGAAGAGGGCAAGGTACATGGGAGATAGGATTGGGGGCCGTGGGCAGAAAACGATCAGGAAAAAATCATAAGGGGGTCAAAGGGTAAGCAGACATTTAGGACACCAGGGGGCTCCAGGGTTCAATCCCGGGCCAGTGATGCCAGGGCATCAAACATGGCAGCATAACCTCTTCATGTGGCCATTTATGTATGGGGGACTGGGTAACATGCCCATCTCTTGGCCAGCAATGAATCCTTGGGGCCCCTTCGCCCCTGGTTTCCCAACAACCCAGCAGGGTGGAATGACCAACCCCATCGTGGGGCCTTGGGCAATTCCAGCCAAGAAGCCTGGCAAGGGTACCTCTCTGGGCACAGCTGGGGCCTCTGGGCCAGTGGATAACTATGGATGCGGGGCACACCAGTGGACTGAATCTGCGGGGGCAGGACAGGATGAATCCCTGTTAAGTCACATGGGAGGTGGACAGCAGATCACCACGGGGGACCAAGCTCGTTTGATCCAGCCTCCTCACTCCATTGTCTCCCAAGGGGCCTCAATAGAAGGGAGTTACGCACAAGGGGCAATGGTTCAGGTATGGACAGGTGTAGGGCCTTCAAAAATTCAAGCCCCACCAACTAACAAGGAAAGCTTGACACCAAGCTTACAAGAGCGTGAGACGGTAGCCTCTAAAATGGATACCGTTCGCAATACTGCAGCAGGGGTAAAATCAAACAGCACATTCTCAGCATCTCTGGAGCATTGGGCATATGCCAGGGTGGAAGACCCATTGGGGGACCACTTATCTGACGCTGTCCGGGAAAAAATCTGGAAAGGGGAATTTATAGACATGTTCTCATTATTACATAGAAAAATCCCAGAAATGAGCGATGAAAAAAATGAATAAACAAGAGAGGCCACGGCAGCCGAAGGTACCGTTCACATTTGAGAACTGGGCAGCAGCCTTTGACTTATTTATGTCAGTTTATGGGATGAAACACCCTGATAAGCTACTTGCTCTGCTAAAATACAGGGACATCATGAAATTTGCACATCTGTCCTTTGATGGATATGCGTGGTTAAAATATGATGAGCAGTTTCGTCTGAAACTATCTAGGCAACCCAATCTCAAATGGGAAAACACACACATAGACCTGTGGGTCCGCTATATGATGCGTGGCCGGCCCAGTGTGGTAACTTATACTGACAGTGGTCATGTCATTGCCAGACAAACGGGGGAAAGTACAGGAAAGAACAGAGGAAGGGGGCAGGGAGGAAGGCATGCTATGACTACAATAAAGGAAAATGTTTTCGTTCCTTTTGTAAGTATGGGCACATATGCAAGTTGTGCGGAGGAGAACACAGGTTATCGGAATGCACACGACAATCCTCCAAGAAATCAAACATCGATGGAGCAGGCAGTGAAAAAGGAAAGGGGTCTGGGAAGTTTAGCTAACTCACCAGTACGGTTAGACCGAATGGACCCCTGGCTCGACTGCTATCCGGAAAAAACAACAGCCAAATATATACATGACGGTTTCAAGTATGGTTTTAGGATACCATACAAGGGGCCAAGGGTAGAAACCACAGCTCGCAATCTCAGGTCTGCAAATTTACTTCCCAACATCCTGGAAAGGAAAATTGCCAAAGAAATACAGGTGGGCAGGGTGGCGGGACCATTTGATTACCCCTCCCGTGCACAACCTCAGGGTATCCCCATTGGGGCTGGTCCCCAGGAAGGAAGTAGGGGAATACAGGCTCATTCATCACCTGTCCTACCCAAAAGGCAATTCAGTAAATGACTTCATCAACCCAGAGGATTGCACAGTGCAATACACAACGTTCGATGTGGCACTGCGCCACATACAAGAACTAGGCCGTGGGGCAATGACGGCAAAAAGCGACATCAAATCTTCTTTCCGTCTGCTACCAGTACATCCAAATGACCAAGATTTACTGGGTTTCAAAGTGGGAGGCCAATGGTATATGGATAAGGCTATGCCCATGGGATGCTCCGTAAGCTGCTCAGCCTTCGAAGCTTTCTCAACCTTCTTGGAGTGGCCCACCAGAGAACACACACACAACGTACATATAGTTCATTATCTCAACAATTTCCTATTTGTGGGCTCCAGGGAGGGAACCACATGTGCAGAGACGCTGCAAGGTTTCACCTCATTAATGGGGTATTTTGGTGTCCTGCTAGCACGGGAAAAAATGGAGGGCCCTGCTACCTGCCTCTCATACCTGGGCATAGAAACAGACTCCGAGGCTATGGTTTCCCGGCTACCACAAGACAAGGTGGCACTGTTGAGCACACTTTTGGGGGAGATGGGAAGGGCAAAGAAGGTGATCCTACAAAAGCTGCAATCTGTTATAGGCCACTTGAATTTTGCATGCCAGGCAATTCGGCCAGCCAGGCCATTCCTCAGGCGGATGGCGTCAGCCACTTGGGGGGGGGGCTCTAAAACCATACCATCACATCAGACTAACACAGGGCATAAAAGCAGACTTACAGGTTTGGGAACTCTTTTTACAAGATTTCAATAGTATCACCATCTGGCAAACACCGGCAGACCACTTGTTAGATCTGCACATGGTGACCGATGCTTCGGGTGGCACTGGTTTTGGGGCATTCTGGCAAGGAGCATGGTTTGCAGGATGCTGGCCACAGGAATAGGTATCAAGGGGGCTCACAAAAAACGTCACCCTTCTCGAATTGTTCCCTATCATGGTAGCTGTAAGGGTGTGGGGGCACAAAATTCAGAATAAGAAAGTGCTGTTTCACACGGACAACAGGGCGGTAGCAGACATATTGAACTTGCAGACATCTCGTTCTGAAGAGGTGATGAAGGTCTTGCAGGTCTTTGTGTTATGCTGCCTACGGTACAACATCTCTTTTAAGGCACGTCATTTGCCAGGAAAAGAAAATGTTATAGCTGATGCCCTGTCTCAATTTCAGCTCGAGCACTTCAGGCGGTGTGCCCCATGGGCGGACCAGTTCCCCCCACAAATACTGGAAGTGGTCTGGAGACTTAGGAACCAAGATTGCAGCAACTGGTACAACTCGCTGTGGCCCCCTCAACATGGAGGAAGTAAGTAGGTAGCTATGGGTCTTTCCCACAATTTTGTGGTCACGAGGTAAGCGTGGTACTGCATAATACCCAAAGACAAGTTCAAAGCTACATCCTCCACTTAGAAAGCCTAGGAAAATCCCCAGCAGTGATACGCCTCCAACTAGCAGGCATCACCTTTCTTCATAAGTACGAGGGTTTCCCTGACCCAACCAGCAGTTTTATTACGAAGAAAATGATACAGGGCATGTCTAGACTCGAAGGAAAAAGGGCGAGCACGAGGAAGCCCATAGGACTACTTGAGCTGTACAGCCTCCTGAAAGCACTGTCAGTCACTTGCAGCTCAGGCTATGAAACCAAGCTTTTCAGGGCCCTATACGTATGTGCATTTTTTGGGGCCTTCCGGGTTTCAGAGTTGGTACCACAGTCTAACTCACCGAGCCAGAACACCAATCTTCAGTTTAGTGATTTCGTCATCTGGTAAGACAGACTGTGTCTTCAGCTGCGAAAATCAAAAATGAACCAGTGTGGCCTCCCCGCCATTATAACACTGTTTATGGCTCCACCAGGGAACATTTGCCCATGGTCAGCAATTAAGGAGTATGCGGCTGGTCGTCCAATAGGACCGGGGCATTTGTTTGTGCATGGGGACGGAAAAGCGGTCACAAGGCGGCAGTTCACGGCTGTCCTACGAAAGGGTTTATGGATGGCAGGAAAAAACCCAACCTCATTCAAAACCCATTCATTCAGATTTGGAGCAGCCACCGAGGCAGCCAGGTGTGGGCTAAAAGAGGACCAGATAAAAGGGGTCGGCAGATGGGCATCAAAAGCATACATGGGGTACATTAGGCCTCAGCACAACCCAGCAGGAAGTGACGTTGGGGAACCCAGCACAAGTGGTAATTGAAGTACAAACTGGGAGAATACTCACATGTTTCTATCTTTGTATTACATGCACGTCTACAACAACCCCTCAGATATGGATTGTGGGTGATTCGCACATGAGGGAGGCATACACGAGGGTGAAAAAACGGCCTTACACCAGACAGCTGGGCATCCCAAGAAGTCGAACTGTGATAAAATGGCCAGGAAAAGGCGGGATGAAGTGGGGGGCATTATGCAAAACTACTGTTACATTGGGCCTACATCGTCAACCACCGGTCGCGCTGGTTATTCACCTGGGAGGGAACGGCTTGGTCACCCTAGGGGCACCGAGATTAATTGGGGATATTAAGAGGGGTTTGCCCCACTTAAAACAGATGTTGCCTTGCACCATTCTAGCATGGAGTAGAATGATACCACGCCAGCAGTGGCATGGAGAGTGAAAGGCAGGGGCCATGGACAAGGCACGGAGGTCCGTGAATAGGGAGGTGTCCCATTTCGCAGCCTCACTGGCGTGGAGGTAATCAGGCATTTCCTGATCACTAAATCGGATAAGGGCCTATATAGCCAGGATGGGGTTCATTTATCAGATATTGGGAACAACATTTTTAACAATACCCTCAACGATTTCTGCGAAACAGCACTGTTTGGAAAGAGTAAGATCCCTTGGGCATTAGTGGGAGATACATGTCGGCACCGTATGTAAGTGGCGGTAATTCATGGCTGACCCTGGGTAAGATGGACATAAGAAGAGCTGCGATTGGATGTCACCAGAGACAGGCATGACCCTAGGACGGGTATGCCTCAGAAGATTGGGAGATGAAGGCACCCAGGCTGGGGAGTGCACAGAAACGCTGGGATCCAAGACTCCAAGATGGGAAGTGCGGCCTCGACAGGCATGCTCCTCGTCAAGGGTATAGGACGCCCTAAATTCAGGTAAGATGGGGGGGACTGTCTTGCGGAAAGGCACGGCCCTCAACGGGTCTGTTGGACTAAAGGGCCAGAGTTCCCCTCAAACAAGCAGATGAAGGAGCCGGGGTTTCAGCAACACATGAATTAGGGCTGCCCAAGGGGTCTTACGGGATGGGATACGTAATGTACATATGTTAAAACGATGTTTCTGTATAAGTGTTGTTATATGTAAATTGTGATGTACATATTAGGTTTTTATAAATGTTGTGTCCCATGTAATGTATACAACTTTTGATCAAGTAAAAAGAGCTGCACCCCTTTTTTATATCAAAAACAGTGTAGTGTGTTTTTTTTTAATTAGGGGTCCGCTTTGGGCAACTGAGCCTTACTAGTTAATGGGCCTGGATTTCTTTGCACAGGATTGGATACAGCTGATGGAAGGCCACAAAAGCTGGGCACAAAACTCCCAGTGACTCTGATTCCTTGAAAGCCTGCTTTTTGAAGTGCATTTCAACAGCGCACGCACAAGAGCTCATTCCGTCGGAAATGGTTTTGAACATGGATGAGACAGGGGTTAACATGATCCCTGTCTCAGAATGGATAATACAGGCTACTGGGGCAAAACAGGTGTCTGTAACTGGCATAGGTGACAAATGCTCACTGGCAGGAGAGATTCTGCCCCCCTCAGTTGATCTACAAGGGTCACAGTGCCGCTTGTCACCTGCGGCACAAGTTTCCAGCAGAGTGGGCCATAGTTGAGCCCAGCATCCAGTTCATTGATAATGTGCTGGTGCCTCATATTCGTGCACAAATCACTGCCATGTCACTAACGGATGAGCAAAAAGCTGTAATGGTGCTCGATCTCTGCAGAGCACACATTAGGGAGGATGTCGTACAACATCTCGAAGACAATAACATTATTCCGGTATACGTGCCAGGTTCATGCACAAATGCTCTGCAGCCCCGGATATCTCTGTAAATAAACTCTTTAAAGACTACCTAAAAAAAGAGTTTACTTCCTGGTATGATGGGGTAGTGTCAAGCAGAATTACTACTGGCTGAGTGGACAACTTGACTTCTGACCTTCGCCTTCAAAACCTAAAGGAACATCATTCCAGGTGGATGAAGCAAAGCATAAAATGCTTGGGGGAGTCTTGCGAGGACATCGTGTGTGGATTCATGCAAGCAGGCATACACCGTGCTCACGAAAACTGCTTACAAGAGGTTAGTGTTACTTGGCATTCAGTTTGTTTGCTCTTTATTTTTTACAACTTTCTTAAGCACTGTACACTGATTCTTCTCTCTGCTTCATAGGTGCCATAATGAAGCAGAAGAAGACGACATCTACTGCCACCAGAGCTGCTGGAGCAGACCTGCCTCTTTGTTTCTTTTGTTTTCAAGGGTGTTGTCTCTGGTTATTTAATCACTTGTTGGAAGTGTGAAGAAAATTAAATCATCACCTCCGAGTCAGCTACCGTGCACTGTTTTTAAACAGCCACAAATTGCTAGCAGTGAGCTGTGAATGGGAGCGCATAGTTGTGAATGGGGGTGACTACATTGTGTAGTTGTGTACTGTGTAGCAAATGATATTAGCAGTCGATAATATTAATGGATGAGAGCCTTCAGCTAATATCGCTAAATTAAATGGAGCGCTAATATTAACTGCTACACAGTAGTACGGGAGCGCTATGGAGCAGAAGACAGTTCTGCCCTGGGGGGCGGTGACTGGGGGTTCCCCAGCAAGCAGATGAGTAGCAGGACCACAAGCTGAGAAGATCTCAAGCCAGGAGGGAACAGGTCAGTGGTCATCTAATGGGGCTCCAGTCAATGGCGACTGGAGGGAAAGAGTTGACAAAAAAAAAAAAGGCAGTGCTACACAGGCAGCAAAAATAATTTAGGGCCAGCAGGGTATATCCTATGAAGAGGGTCTCTAGACACAGAACATGTACTCACTGGAGACCAGAAGGGAAAGGGGAGATATGCTAGACCTTCAAATTCCTAAAAGGAATTAACAGGGTGAACTACGGGGAAAGAACTGTTACATAAGAACTACTGTTATAAGTTCTTACATAACTGTTCTATCTTTGTCGGGGTATCTCAGTCATCCAGTCACACATATGAAATGAGTCCCAAGCAGTTACAAATGCAAAGAAACAGTCTGGGAGGAGGGCCAGCCCTGAACTTAAGACAAGAGGCCCTGCAGCACAGCCCTGCCAAAACCTGCACGGGGTCCGGAGGCAATGTCCAGACTGTAGTACTTGGTGAAAGTATGGACAGTACTCCAGGTGGCAGCAGCAGCGCAAATGTCAGTGGCTGAGACTCCTTTGAAACAGGCCATAGAGGCAGCCATGCCCCTTGTGGAATGGGCTTTCACCGCCCCAGCAACTCTTTGCCATGCTTGTTGTAGCAGAATACTATACAATGTGCTAACAATTTAGACATTGTTTATAAACCTGAACTCTCTCTCTACCTGGGGTGAAAGAAACAAAAAGCTGCTTCAACTTTCTTCATTCTTTAGTTCGAAGCAGATAATACTTTTTAAATTCTTCGCATGTCTAATGTATGGAGCAGTGCTTCCCCTGGACTGGCATGCTCAGGGAAGTAATCAGGTAGGTGGATAGATTGGTTCAGGGTAAATTCAGACACCACCTGAGGAAGAAATCTAGGATTCGTGAGCAAAGACACCCTGTCTTTGTGAAAGATCAATAAGACTCCTCTAACCAGAGGGTCTGAAGCTCAGAAATCCTCCAAGCAGAAGTAATAGCAACCAAAAATAACATTTTCCAGGAAAGAAAGCATACCTCACAAGTCATGGCGGGTTCAAAAGGTGACAAGGTCAACTTCTCCAAAACAAAATTCAAATCCCAAGCTGGGAGGGGGAATGGATTGGAGGTTTCAGATGCAAGATGCCCTTGAGGAAGGTATGGGAGACATCCAACTGAGCCACGGTGCGGCCACCCACAGGCTCATGAAAGACTGAAATAGTCAAAAGCTGCACCTTGAGAGAGGAGTACCAGAGACCTGAATCTGATAGAGATATTAAGTAATCCGGGATCTGTCTCACCTGACAAGTGAAAGGATCCAGGTGATGCTTGGCAGCCCGTATGGCAAACCTCTTCCACTTGATGGCATATGTGGCTCAAGTGGAGGGCTTCTGAGCGGCCACGGGGACACCTGCCACCCTCTGGGACTCTCCAAACCAGGACATGGCTATGTCCTCAGGATCCAAGCATGCAGACGAAGGGAACAGAGGTTGGGATGGGCCAAGGTCCCCGAAGCCTGTGTCAATAGATCCCTGAAGAGGGGTAGAGGGGACCCGAGGTTCCACCGCTAACTGTTACAGTAATATAAACCAAATCTGCCGTGGCCAGAAAGGAGCTACCACAATCATGCTGGCCACCTCCATCTGTAGCTTGATTAGCACTCTCTGAATCAGAGGAAATGGAGGGAAAGCATAAAGAAACCTCCTGCTCCAGGAGAGGGACAACGTGCCTCACCAGAAAACTGCAGGCCCTGGATCTAGCGAGCAGAAACTGGGCAGTTTTGTGTTTAGTGGGGATGCAAAAAGGTCCAACTCTGGATGACCCCATCTGTCAAACAGATCTTCTGCGATAGATGAGAGATGTTCACATTTGTGCATACTGGACTGAGTCTGACTGAGGCTGTCCACAAGGGTGTTTAGCATGCCTGGGACATGGATGGATGACAGAATCAGAATGTGTTCTAGAGCCCAGTATCAAACTCTCATGGCCTCCCTGCATAGGGGATATGCATGCGTTCCCCACCCCCTGCTTGTTGATATAGTAGACAACACTGAGGTTGTCAGACTGAATCAGCAGCTGACCTGGAAGGAGATGGTTCTGAAAGGCTTGCATGGCATACAGGACAGCCCACATCTACAGGATGTTGATATGCAGGGAGGTTTTGATCTGGGACCAGGAACCCTGAGTTTTTAAAGGGGGCCATATGTGACCCTCCAGCCCCACCTGGAGGTATCCGTGGTGAGGATCTGGGGGAAGAAAATTTGGAGTGGAACCCCCTGCAACAGGTTCAGTGGGTCCATCCACCATTAAAGCACCTTGTGGACTGGGGAAGAGACCATCACTAAGTGTTCTAACTTGTTTGTGTGTAGGTCCCATTATCACAGAAACATAGACTTTGTTGGCAGATAAGGACTGTCAGACCCATCTAGTCTCCGCATAAGTCTATCCTTGTTTGTGGCCATTGACCCTACTCAGTCAGCGGCAATCTCCTTTCCTTCCCCACCACAAGGGTTCCTTTAAATCTGTCACATGCATGTTTGAAGCCTGCCACTGTGTTTGTGCCCACCACTTCCTGTGGCAGACTGTTCTATGAATCCACCACCCTTTCTGTGAAGAAATACTTCCTTGCATTCCCCATTATCCTACCCTCGATTCTCACATTGTGCCCCCTCGTTCTTGCACTTCTCTGATATTAAAAGATGCACCTTGTTTATGCCTTTAACATAACTGAAGGTCTCTATCATGTCCCCCTTCTCCCCTCCTCTCTTCCGGTGAGTACATATTGAGGTAATTCAACCTCTCTTCGTATGTTTTCTGGTGCAAGCTGTGTACCTTCTTAGTCGCCCTTCTCTGAACTGCCTCCACCCTATCAATGTCCTTACGAAGGTGCGGCCTCCAGAACTGTACACAGTATTCCAGGTGGGGCCTCACCAGTGTTTTATACAGTGGAATCACTGCCTCCCTCCTTCTGCTAGTGATACCTCTGCCTATGCACACCAGCATGCTACTGACCTTTGCTGAAGCCTTTGTACTCTGCTTCGACACTTTAAGATGGTCAGAGATGACAATCCCGGGATCCCTTTCCTCCCTGGTGTCTGACAGTAACTCCCCTTCCCCCATCCCATCCTGTAGCTCTCCACTGGGTTCCTGAATCCCAGGTGCATTATTTAGCACTTCTTAGAATTGAACCCCAGCTGCCATACCTCTGACCAGTTCTCCAGTTTCCTTAGGTCTCTCCCCATTTTCTACACCCCTTCAGGAGTATCTACCCTGTTGCAGATCTTGGTTTCATCTGCAAACAGGCAGACCATTCCCTCCAGCCCTTCCGTTGTGTCACTAATGTAGACATTAAACAGTATTGGCCCAAGGACTGATCTCTGAGGGACTCCACTTGTTACACCTTTCTCCTCGCATTGGATCCTGTTCACCACCACCCTCTGCCTCCTGTCAGTTAACCAGTTTCTGACCCAATGTATCACCTTGTGGCCCATGCCCAGGCTCCCCCTCTTGTTGGCTGCCTTTTATGTGGAACGGTGTAGAAGACCTTGCTGAAATCAAGGTATGCCACATCCACCACTCCCCTCTAATCCACCTCCTTTGTAACCCAGTCAAAAAAACCTATCAGATTTATTTGACACGACCTACCTGCTGTGAATCCATATTGCCTTGGTTCCTGGGCACCACTGGATTCCAAGTACCCCACTATTCTTTCTTTTAGCAGTGCCTCCATGATTCTACTCAACACTGAGGTTAGGCTGACTGGTCTGTAGTTTCCTGCCTCCTCCCTACTACCGCTGTTGTGAAGAGGGAGTGCATGTGCCTTCCTCCAGTCTTGAGGCACCACCCCCCTGTTGAGTGACTCTGTGAACAGGGTTGCCAGTAGCTCCCGTCATTGTTTCTTTAATATTCTTGGGTGTATGCTAACCGGCCCCATCGCTTTGTCCACCTTCAGTTTTGCAAGCTCCTCCAGGACTCTCGCCACTGTAAATGGACTGGTGTTGATCTCACCCCCACCCCTTCGTATCTGTTGCCCAGCTGTGGTCCTTGACCCTCTCCCTCTATAGTGAATACTGAGCAGAAGTATTTATTCAGTATTTCTGCCTTTTCCAGTTCTCCTTGTTTACACTCCCCCTTTCCTAGTTTTCTTTGTCCCGCTGACGTACCTATAGAAAGTATTGTCCCCTTTCTTTACAGTCTGTGCTAGTCTTTCCTAAGCCTGTGCCTTCGCATACACCTGAGAATATTAATGAAACAACGAAGGGAACTGGCAGAGCCGCTGGCAACCCTGTTCACAGAGTCTCTCAACATGGGGGCCTCATGTGACTGCTTCACTTAATTACACTGGGCTGACACCCCTGTCTCCCTTCATCTCCATTTTCTCTGTTTCTATGCCTCTATCCACCTCCCATAATCCCCTACACCTTTTTTTCTCTTTCTCTTTTTTCATCTCCCCCTTTCCCCTCAATTGCTCTATCCTTCCACTAGCTCTCCAACTCTTCTGCCCCCCTTCCTACTCCCCTGTCCACTAGCCCAGGTCCTGAATGTCTTCTGACCTCTTATCCCCCCTGCACCCTAAACTACCTCCCTACACTTACGCACCCCTCTCTCGTATGCCTATATCAGTTTGCATCTTCAATCCCTGCTACTTTTGAGACTCTTCTCCGATGACAAATCTTAATTTTGCTGCATTATTTATTCTCTGTATAATTGTGTCTGTGTACTTCACTACTTGTAAAGATATTCCCCGTTTTTTCATTGTATCTAACCTAGTTTCATGTCTAGCCATACTATTTCCTGTGTAAAGTAACCCTGGACTGTGTAAACCAATTCCAATTTTTTTTTATTGTCTTTTATGAACTTTCGACATGGAACCTTTGTAAAAGAGCCTATGGCTCAAAGGTGTTAATTCTGAATTCCCAATAAATAAAAATAGCAACCTTCCCTGCTTCCCTTAGACACTTTAGGTACACCTTCCTGTCTTCTTCTTTCTGAAACCCTTATACTTCCCGAATTCAGCCCTTTTGGCCCTTACTTTCTTCGCCACATCTTTTGAGAACCATAGTGGTTTCCTACATCTCTTGCCTTTGGTTATCACCCTAGTGCATTCGTTTACCTCCCCTATGGCCTTTTTGATATGCTCCCACTGGATCTCAATTCACCCTCCTTTCTATCCCCTCACCAGAGCCTCCTTGATGCACCTCTCCATCTTCTCAAAGTCTGCTTCCTGAAATCTAAGACCTTAGCCTTTGTGTGACTTGACTGAGTCCCTGTGCTGACACTAAACCACACTGTGTGGTGTTCGCTGGACCCCAGTTGGCCTTCTACCCAGACCTCAATGATTTTGTCACAATTTGTTAGTAGTAGGTCCAGAATTGCTCTGTCTCTGGTGGGCTGAAGCACTAGCTGCCTGAGGCCTGCCTTCTGTAGGGAATCCAAGATGTCTCTGCTCCTCGCTGAAGCTGCTGCAGGGATGGTCCAATCAATGTCTGGCATATTGAAATCCCCCAGCAGCAGCAGCACTTCCCCCTTTGCAGCCATCCTGCGTACTTCTTCTGCTAGCTATCTCTCCTCCTCCTCCTCTCCACCTTGCGCTGGAGGCCAGTAGATAACCCCTGTGCGGATTTATCTAAAAGTTTTACCAGGAAGATATCCTGAGCAGACTACTGCTCGATTCCAGGTGTGTCCTGGGGGTTGGGGATAGGGGAGAATGCATGTAGATACAGTGTACAATGAAAAAGCAGGCAAAATATACAAAACAGTGTAGTACCGTAGGTAGTTGTGTGAGGCACAAAACAATGTAAGTTCAAACTACATTATGCTGTGCCCTTGCCTGACTCAAGGGTGACCTAGTGTCTTTGCCTCCGCTTGCCTACCTTGTATTTGTGTTGCTTTTATACCCTCCTTGACACACATGGCCACTCCCCCCTTCTATTCTTCTCCCTATCCCTCCTGAACAGTGCATACCCTTGTACATTTACATCCCAAATATGATTTGCAGTGTGCCAAGACTCTGTTACTGCTAGGCCGGACAGCTGGCGCAGTAGTTGGATTTCCGCTTGCAAAGCCGGCAACCCGGGTTCAGGAACAGACCCAGAGAGCCGAAGGGCTGGCCAGGGGAGAAGGATAGAGCTCCTGCTGGGCTGCTCTCCTTCTCTAGGGGGAGGGTTGGGTGCGTGCCTGGCACTTAAGACTCCTGGTGGAGGCCGGGGGTAACACAAGCTGCCAGCACCTAGTTCCAGAGGGGCGAGGTGGATGCAGGTATCATTGCACGTCCCCACCCCTGGGGTGGTCCAAAAAATAGCTTGCAGACCACCATAGATGACATGCACCTGACACCAGGACTTTAATGGCCTCAGTCGCCTCCACTGACCAATCTCAGTTCTACTGCACCATCCAGCTCAGGACCCCACCCTGGGGGGAGCCAGGGAGGTATCACTTTTCCCGTCAGAGATGAGCTAGATCAGGCATTGGCCCCACCTTGAGGGGTAAGTCGGGGGGGGGTATCAGTCGAGGGATGGCTGAGGTGAGGCAGGAGTGTGCAGGATAGAGCCAAAGGTTAGGTGGCCTGTGGGACAAAAAGAGGATAAAATTTAAAAAAAGTATCTGTTATTGTTGCTATGTACAGGTCTGTCTCTACCAGTAGCGCCTCCAGGTCTGGGATTTTATTTCCCAGGCTGTGAGCATTAGTGATCACAGCCTTCCTTGTGTTGCTGCCTGTTTTCCCACTATTCATGTCTTTGCTATCCTGCCTCCTCCCCCCACCCTGCTCCCTTTTTCCTGCTGCCTACTTACTACTGCTTTGCCCTTTATGTCCCTTTCAGGAGTTTCTGCCTGCTTCTTGCCTCCCTGTTCATCCTCCCTGTCTACTCTGACTTGCGGGGGTGGGATGCTAGAGTTTCACTGCTCCTGTTGCCCCCCCTTACAGCTATTTTAAACACTCGGTAATGAAGCACTTAAACTGTCCATTCAGGATTGATTTCCCTTTCCTAGACAGATGCAGCCCATCCCCAGAGTACATAGCCACATCGTTCCAGGTGGGTCCCCAGTCCCCAAGAAAGCCATATCATTTCTCGCTACACCAGTCTTTCAACCACTCATTGAAGCTACTGATACGGAGATTTCTAGCCTCCCCACTGCCGTGGATCGTTAGCACCTCAGAAAATGTTAGTCTGCTACCTGTCCAAGGCTCCCTCCCAACCACTTAAAATTGCTCCTTATCCCTAGGTGGACAACAACCTCCAACCCCCCCCCCCAGCGTCTTCCTTAGCGATCTTCAGGATCTGCTCTCCCTTCCTTCTAGCGGTGTCTCCTGGAAGGCAATTTACCTTCCTCTCCTTCTCTGCTCCAGTACCCAGTTACGTGCCCTGGATGACTGAGTCCCCTACCAGGAGTAGCTTCCTCCTTCTCTTGGGTTCTCTTTACCCCCGTCTCCCTCCTGGATGACCTGCACAATCCTTGGTCTCAACTGTGGGTTCCCTTTTGGGACTCTCCCCCTTCTGTAGGACCTCAAATGAGTTTCTGAGTTGGACCGGATTGGGGTTGCCTTGGATCCCCCCCTCCCTGAGACCATTGCAGTCCATCCTGCCCTTTGCTGAGGAACCCACTGGGGTGCTGGCTGGGGACATGGTAGCCTCTGGGTGGGTGTGAAGGTCCTCAATATTTCTGCCAGCTCAGCCCGGAGACTGACCACCTCTGCCCTCAGCCCAGAGAGGTGCCTGCAGATGGGGCAGCACCACAGTTTTTAGAAGGTTTCCCTGAATACTGCTGCCCTGCACCCACTGAACTGCACCACTCAATATATCATGCCTGATTAAAGTAATATACATACTTTTTCCTGCCTGTTGCTAGGTTCTACCCTGAATGTCCACTGGAGGACTTGCATGTGTAGCTGAGCCAGGGGAACCATGGGAATGGCTGTGGCCATCAACCCTAACAGCCTCAGGTATGCCTTTGCTGTGACATAATGGCTCTGGGAAACCTCCTGAACCTGAACAATAAGGCACTCTGCTCTGTTCTGAGGCAGGAAGTCCTTTTCTTGTGCCGAGTCCAGAACCGCCCTTATATATTGCAGCCTTTGGGATGGAGGTATGACCGACTTAAACAAGTTGGCCATGATGCCCAGAGAAAGAAACAGCTGAAAGGGTTCTCTCCAGATTCCAGCGAAGCTGTTCTCTGGAGGGGGCCTTTAGTAGAAAATTGCCCAGATAGGGGGAAAACAAACAGTCCCTCCCTTTTTAGAGCAACAGCTACTGCTGCTAAGCACTTGGCAAAGACTCACGGTGCAGAGGATAAGCCAAAGGGCAATACCTTGAATTGGTAGTGTTCACCCCTGAAAGGGGAACCAGAGGAATCTCTTGTGTGGTGGAAACACCAAGATATGCAGGTAGGCATCCTACACGTCCAGTGAGCACAGCCAGTCACCCTGCTTGATAAGAGGCATCAGACCTGGCAGGGTTACCATGCAGAATTTTTAGTACTGGACATACAGACTGAAGTCCTTTAGATCTAAGATGGGCCTCAGATCTCAGGTCTTCTTGGGGACCAGGAAGAACCTGGAATAGAATCCCTTATTTGTTTGGTAACTGGGCACTGGCACCATGCCCTGTTTGCACAAAAGGGACTGTATCTCCTCCCGAGGAACAGACAGATGGGCTGAGGCATAGATGGAGGGTACTGGAGGAGACTCTGGATGCTCGATAAGGTCCAGAGTGTGACCCTTCTCTATGATCTGAAGAATTCAGGCATCTGAAGTAATGGTTCTCCATTGATTGAGATGGAGCAAGAATCAACCTCCAACTGCCACCTCTTGGTCGGGGTCTGGAAGAGGGGAGTCTGGCAAGGAGTCAAGCAAAGGCAGATCCATCCGCTGGAGCTGATCCAGCACCTCTAGGGCATTTTACTGCGGCGTTGGAGGCGGTGGGGGAAGGTAAGGCAGAGGAGGCTCTTCTCTTGCCCTGGGGCCGGGAGGCAGCTTCTGATTTATGGGACACCTTGTGAAAAGGGGAGCACTGTCTGCTCCTAGGCTGGGCATAATAGAGTGAGTGAACAGACTTAATATCCATGCCAGATGCCTGTTGCTCATTTATGATGTCCTGCACACCTGGACCAAACAGCTTAGATAAGTTAAAAAGGGGCATAAAGCACCTTTTGCTGGATGTTAGCTGGAAAATCTGAGACCCTCAGCCATGAATGCCTACGAAGACAAATGCCCAAGGCAGCAGCCCTGACAACCGTATCTGAAATGTCATAGAGGGCCTGCAGGAAGTGCTTACTAATATCCTCAGCACTCTGCAAGTATTTCAGAATCTCCCGTTTCTGGGAACAGTCAGGAAGGGCCTGGGCCGTGGCCTTTCTCTTTTTCCAGATAGTATTCTGGTACCTTACTATGCTGGAGAGTTAACTGGCTATCCTCAACCCTAGAATGGAGGAGGCAAAGACACTTTTGCCTCAGAGATCAGTCCTTTGGGATTCTGTGTCGGGGGGGGGGATAACTTAGCTGTCTGGGGCACCTTCTCGACCTACCATGAGTTGCCTTAATGACCACAGAATCAGTTTCAGGCTGGGCAGCATAATGTGGCAGACCCTGGGGCCATGATACAACTTATCAGGCCTGTGGAGCATGGCTAGCACCATGTCAGGCCAGAGCCAGGCCGTAGTGGCATTCCTCAAAGCAGGAAGAATGGGAGGAATGACCTTAGGGGGAGACTCTGGGATCTCCAAGAAGTCCACTAGATCTCTTCTGGTGGTAACCTCCTCCTCAATATGGAAGCCCATGGCTGAGGAAAAGCTGTTTCTTGACACTGAAGAAGGTAGGGTCCTCTAGAGGAAACCTAGGAGTGTGTTTGACAAGAGTCCTCGTTCACTGAAGAGGCAGTGGACCTGCCAGAGGACCTGTCAGAGGTGGGAGGTTCTTCCTCTTCCTCCTCAGGTAAGATGGGGTCTGGATGGTTCTCCTCCTCAACATTGACCTGCTCCCACTCAAGGTCCAAGGAGCTAGGAACCGTCAACAGCCCACAGGGTAGCTGCTTATGGATGTCGAAGTGGTGTCGACGTCATCGTCGACGGCGTAGGCAATGCTGGCCTATGTGCGCCCAATTGATGGACCAAGATTGTAGTGAATGTGGTCAAAATGTCATTAAGGTCGACAAGAGTGGAATGCTGTGTCAACGGTGGAGGGGTTGATGGCGCAGGGAGCGACGACCCTTCCAATGGGCCCTAGGAGCTTGAAGCCTTAGGGTCTGGAGGAACATCAGTCCTTGACATGAGCACCATCAATGACGAACCCATCATCGACGGAGTAGGGGCAGACGACCTGGAGGTCGATGCCCAGCTGCCCTGAGCCTCAAGCTGCAGCACTATCGGTATGGATCTGGTAGAAATAAAGACCTGGACAGCAGCAGGTGTTGTTGCAGCTGCAGCCGACAGAGTACCCTCAGACAAAGAAGAGAAGGCTGTCAGGGAGTGAGTTTGTTCTTTTTATGAACCCCCACTGAGAACTTGTCTTGGTCCTTAGCAGCCTGGGAGCTCAACGAACCTACCGGTGACAGGGAAAGAGGGACCCCAGAGGACCCGTGCCCAGAACTGGCTATCTGTTGTTCCATCACATCTTTGTAAGCCTTTTTGCGTCGCCTAAGGACGGTTTGATTAAATTTCTGGCAGAGCTCATGGCCTGAGATGTCGTGGTCAGGCCCAAGACAGCAGACACAAAGTGAATGTTTGTCTGTAGAAACAATCTTCTTTCTGAAGCGGCAGCAAAAGAAGAGTGAGAAGTTGAAGGATTAACTCTCGACATGCACAAAATAAAGAAATCTCTATAGAGAAAGAGATTCTAAAAAGCTATGAAAAAAGCCATAGGCAAAAAAGGCGCAAAACTGAGTTGGAGCTTCTGCAGAGACCCACGTGAACAGAGCTGACAATGGAAAAGAACTGAGGAGAGAGCAGGGCTGCTCACACCTTTATAGGGCTGTTGGTGTCGGCAAATGACATCGGCATGGGCGGCCCCAGTTGTACTGCTGAAAATCTTCTGGGTGGACCCTGCTTCACCGACAGTGAAGCTCCATGTATGTGACCTGATGACTGATCTACTCCTGACAAAGATCTATATAACTTGAATAGCACCTTGTGGTCACATGGTCATGAGTGGAAGCTAACAGAAGGAAGGTGAGGAAACAATGTTTTACAGAAAGGGTGGTGGAGCCATGGAGCAGACTGAGGTGGTGCATGCAAAAACCATTAGTGGTTTTAAGTACGGCTGGGACAGAATGAAGGGTGCAGTGATTGCTCAGAGTGTCAGAATCAGGGAGAAAAATGAAGGGGGTGGGAAGGGCTAGGACCCTGGAGGAACAATGTGCCCCAGGGCTAAATAGGGAACTCGGACAGACTGGATAGACCTTTTGTCTTTTACTGCCATCACTGTCTATGTTCCTATACTGTGCGACCCTGAGCAAGTCATTTAACCTCCCCAGTGCTCCCAGGTCACCCCTGAAAATAGGCATTGTGACTAGTGGATCTTACCCAGTTAGCAAAGGAAAAAAGCATGGAGTGGCTGGCATCACACTATGTCAAAGCTAGTCTTTACATCAACCCTAGGAGACGCAATATTGTTCCCACAAACCATAATGACTCCTGTATACCAACTGTTCTGAAATAATCATGTTTTCTGCCCTATCCTGTGGTGGAAAAGCAAAATCCTTCTCTTTTCATAAGTCTCTTGTCTGAGACAAGGGATGCAAGAGTTTCCTCCCTGGAGCTGACTTCCAGTAGCCAGTTGACCAGGCAGTGAAAGAAATACAGGCCTTCCCAGTGAAAAACTGATGCCATTACTGCCAAGCAGTTGGCAAAGACCCGTGACACAGAAGCCGAGCCAAAGGGCAAGACTCTGAACTAACAGAACTCCTCCCCCAGGACAAAGTGAAAGCATTTCCTGTGAGCTTTTCTGATCTTGACCTGCAGGTATGCCTCCTTTGTGTTCAGGGAACAAAGCCAGGCCCGTTTGTGGCATGGGAATGACAGCCTGCAATGTTGTAATCTCCTTCTACTGTTTCAGATGCAGGGAGAGTCAGCTCCCCACAACTGCTCCTTGATGTAACACTGGTAGTGAGGTATATACTGCAAATAGTCATGCACAGCTGAAGGTCTAGTGCCACCAGTACCTACTGCTTTGGGTGCTTTTGTATGGGCACCTGGGGGAAGGGGACTTGGCAGGGCATCACCTCCCCTTCCTCTGCCTTGCTGACGGTAGACACGGACACGTCTGGAAGTAGTCTGGTGACAGGAACCCTTTCTATGACCCCTAGCTGGAGTGGGATAGAGGGACTTGACAGACCCTAAGTCAGTTTTGATGTCTGAAGGCTTCTTAGGGCTTCTTTCGCATCATAACCAAACACTTGTGTCCTTCTACAAGAGGCATTTAAAACTGCTTGTTGCACATCATTTGCAAAACAAGCAACCCTGAACCGAGAATATCTCCTCGTATAAATGCCAGCAGCAGTAGCCCTGGCAGGGGCATCATAGGCTGAGTGGAGCAAATGTTTTAAGTAACTCATTCTCGGGAGAGCCCTCACACAAAGCCTGGGCTGCAGCTTTTGCTACATCATATAGGCAAGGCAGTTTACAATTCTAAGGCCTAGTGAGTCAGAGGCATATGTACGCTTGCGAATCACATCCAGCCTCCTAGATTCATTTTCAAGTGGCACAGTCCTCATCTGTCTAGGTGCTTTAGACCTGTCATAAGCAGCCATTACAACACAGTAGGTTTCTGCTTGGTTAGCATAATAAGGCTTAGCAGCCTTTTTAGGTAATGCAGGCAGTGAGTTTGATTTTGACCCATTCAGCAAAGGTAACACCCACTAATGCAGGATATATATGTGGAATTATAATGGAGAGGCAGCAAGGCACCTCCAAAAATTCCATGAGGTTTCCTTGTGGAGGCTGCCCTTTCCCCAGCAAGACCCATGGTAGTCTGCATTTGCTGCATCATGGCTTGAAAAGCATGATCCTTAGGGTATATACCACTGAGTCTTCACTGCAGGATGAGAGAGTAGA
Organism: Neoceratodus forsteri; assembly: GCA_016271365.2. Classification (NCBI taxonomy): domain Eukaryota; kingdom Metazoa; phylum Chordata; order Ceratodontiformes; family Ceratodontidae; genus Neoceratodus; species Neoceratodus forsteri. The sequence goes on from CM057453.1 coordinate 26,461,737, forward strand.
ACTAGGTCGAGGTGGCATATATTGTTCTCCATCATACCCTCCTTCTAAATCCTTCCCTAACACCATGAGGTCTGGATTATATCCGACCTCGTCACTGAAGCCCTATCGATGACAGGAGCAGCAGTATGCACCAGTGACATCAGTGGCTGCTAAAAAACAGGATTCTGTGATGTGCTGTTAGCAGGCGATGAGGGTATTTGGGAGCTCTGAGGCCCTGTCGACAGGACATCTGCCTGCATAGGTAAGCCAGGCAGACCGCATCATATCATCTCTGAAAAACAACACCAACGCAACTTGAGAGTCAATGACGCCCTGGACAGTGGTTGGGACTACTTGTGTTGATGATGGGCCTTGGCCCAACGATGATGGTGTCCTAACATCCATAGTCGGTATTGCAGCTCCTAAGACAAACCCTAAGTTTGGTGTCTCATCGATGGTCAGGGGGGTGCTGTGGTCAATGCTGCTAGAGTGGTTGATGATGTTGTATAACTGCTGTGTCTAGCCAGTGACAAGGACCTCCCCAATGAAGTAGATTTCTCTTTATCTCTATGCTGATGTCTGTGGCTAGACAATAAGGAGGGTCGTGAAACCGACTGTTCCCTATCCCAGTTCTTCGACATCGGTGGCTGTTTCTCGGACGATAGCGAGGCTGCAACATATTTTGGGCACTGTTCCTTCTCCATGGATGTTAAAATTTCAAGACAAAGGAAATTTTATAGAGTCTTATTGCAGCATTGCCTTGTAGCTTGGTTGAAGCTCTGACAAATCTCACAAATCCGTACGTTGTGAGAAAGGCCCAAGTAGCACATACAAACCATGTGTGTATCTTCTTTGTAAATTTTCTATCAGCACTTACAATACCAAAATAAAGGATCTTTTGACTTCGGTGGCAAGCAGAGATGGCAAGATACAATGGAAGTAAAAGAATAAATGGTAATGGCTAGTTGACGATGTTTCCTTCAGCAGGCCTGACAAGGATGATCAATGGTGAGAAAAGAACTGAGGACTGATGTGTCCACCCATGTTTATGTAGACACTGATGTATGACATTGTCATGGGCGCCCCAGCAAAAGATTCAGTGCGGTCCTAGTGTCAGGTGGCTATAGTTCAAAAGGTGTGGATTAATGGAGGAAATATCCTTGAAAAAGATAGCATAGTTATGTAAGAGCTTACTGCAACAGTACAGCTTCGACAGGATCACTTGCAGCAGGCCACACTGGTAGGACTTAGATAAGGCACTAGTATCACATGAAAACTTTCTAGCTTGCAGTCTACCAGAGGGGTCTGCCCACCACCGACATCACTCACTGACATCAGCCAACCCCATAATAGTGGGCGGCCCCCATAGCCTCCTCAGTTCTCCTGCTGGAGACCAAAAGTAGAATCGGCTAGGAGAACCAAGGAAAAATTCGAAATAACTGTTAGAAAGAAAAGAAAGCAGATGGCTCCCCTCCAAAGGAAGGGAAAGCTACAAAGAAATGAAATGAGAGCAAGGGTGTAGCTACTGATACTCCAAGTAAGCCATGGCGTACCAAGTTTAGTAGCAGGGGGTAGTAAACAAGCTGGCCAGCATCGCACTGCCCTCTCTAGTCCATCACATTTAAATTCCTTTGTGTAGCTTTGTAGGCTTTTTCTTTTCTCTTTCAGCTTTGTTTTGGGGGGGGTGGTAGAGTGGACCATGGACATTGAAGCTGAAGGTCTCAGTCAGGTCTGCATGGTCTGCCTGCATAGTGATTGGCTATGACAACTACTAGGGGGTGTGTCAAGTATTGGGCAGCAAGGTTAAATGCCTCAACAAAGCTAGAAGCTATACTATTAGTTCAATTGTACTGGGAGCGAGAAAAGCACTCACATTCCCCTGCACTATATATTTACTTGGCCCAAGTCATGGGCGGGGGGGGGCTGGCATGAACAACAGTGGGGAAGAGGGTATAAGTGTGGCAGGTTGGTGTACAAATCTGAAATGCCTGGCTACACCCCTGAAAGAGAGGGGGAAGGAGTGAGGGAAAGCATGGCCTGCTGCAAGAGATCCTCTCAAAGATCTACTGTTACGGTAAGTTCTTACGTAACTCTACTATCTCACTTCAAGGGTATCTTTTACAGCAGGGCACACCAGTAGGACAAGTCCCAAGCAGTTATACAAAACTGACAGACAGTCCAGGAGGTTGGAAGAAATGCCCTAAGAAAGAAGGCCCTGGAGAACAGTGAGCCCAAAATTGGCCCTGCACTGAGAGGCAACGTCCAGACTCTAGCGCTTGGTAAAAGTATGGACAGAGCTCCAAGTGGCCGCTGCCCAAATTTCTGCAGCAGAGATGTTGCGGAAGCAAGCAACAGAAGCAGCCATGCCTCTTGTGGAATGACCATGTACCACAGCTGGAAGTTCATTACCGTACTTCCTGTAACAGAAAATATTGCAGTTGGCCAACCATTTGGACAAACACTGATAAGAAATGGGAGCCCCCTCTTTCCCAAGGGAGAAAGAAAGAAACAACTGTTTAGACTTCCTGCAGACCTTGGTACAGTGTGTATAGTAATGCAAAAATTCTTTGCACATCTAACATGTGGAGCAATGCTTCCCCAGAACTAAATGGGTAGGCGGATGGACTGATTCAAAGTAAACTCGACACCACCTTGGGGAGAAAACAAGGATTAGTATGCAAGGACACCCTCTCTTTATGAAAAAACAAATAAGGCTGCTCACACGAGCACCTAGACATAGAAACATAGACTTTGATGGCAGATAAGAACCGCTTGGCCCACCCAATCTGCCTATTTCCCTACTGCAGCAGGGGTATGGGAGGTTCCGCCTGAAGCTCGGAAATCCTCTGAGCAGAAGTAATAGCAACTAAAAGCAATGCTTACCAAGACAGACAGTGTAGCTTGCAACTCACTGCCAGTTTGAAATGAGGCAGGGTGAGTTTTTACAACACAAAGTTTTAAGTCCCAAGCCAGGACAGGGTTGCAGATTAAAGGCTTCAGGTGTAGAATGCCTCTCAAAAAAATGCGAGACACATCCAGTTGAGCCACAGAATGGCCGATAGGTACATGGTAGGCTGAGATGGCAGAAAGATGTACCTTGACTGAAGAGTATGTCAGACCAGAGTCTGAGAGGGAAAGCAAATAATCCAAAATCTGGTTCTCTGGACAGGTGAAGGGGTCTAAGTGGCGCAATGTGGCCCCTATTGGCAAAGTGCTTCCATTTCATGGAATACGTGTCCCTGGTGGAGGGCTTCCTAGCCATCAACAAAACATCTGCCACTTTAAGGGACACCCCGAACCGTGCGATGGCTATGTCCTCAGGAGCCGTGCATAAAGATGGAGAGAGTTGAGGGTGCCCTGCTCCTGGGAGACTAAGCCTGTGTAGAGGGGCAGGGGCATGGAAGGTTCTGCTGCTAGCTGCTGAAGCAAAGGGAACCAAATCTAATGAGGCCAAATGGGGGCGATCAGGATCATAGATGCCCCACCATCTGAAGCATAATCAGGACTCTCTGGAGGAGCAGGAAGAGAGGAAAGGCATACAGAAACCAACCTTTCCAAGACAGGGACAATGCATCTCACCAGAAAACTCCAGGCCCTGGAGTGAGCGAGCAGAAAAGAGGCAGTTTTGTGTTGAGTGTGGATGCAAAAAGCTCCAACTCTGGATGACCCCATCAGTCAAACAGATCTTCCACCACTGAAGAGAGGAGTTCTGACTCATGAGCCCAAGACAGGGACTGGCTGACAGTTCCAGGCCATGGTCTATTACCCAATATCAGACTCTCATCACTGCCAGACACCGGGGGTAATAGCCAGTCCCTCCCTGTTTGTTGATATAATGGACCACACTGGAGTCATCTGTTTGAATCAGCAGTGAGCCCAGAAGAGATATGTCTGGAAGGCCTGAAAAACATACAGAACTTCTCCCATCTCCAAGACATTTAGGCGAAGACCTGCCTCTAGGGAATTTCAATGTCCTTGGGCCTGGTGGGTCCCCAGATGAGCCCCCCAGCCTAGACCCGAGACATCTGTGGTGAGGATCTGCTGCAGGGGTGGAATGTAGAACGGACCCCCCCTTAGGAGATTGCTGGACTCCAGCCACCACAACAGTACCTACCGGACTGGGTCAGAGACCAGGACTAGCTGCTCCAGATCATCCACATGCTGGTCCCACTGGACCCAGAAAGTCCACTGGGGAATCTTCATATGCAGTCTGGTGAGAGGTACTGTAACAATAGCCATGGCCATTAATCCCAGGAGGTGAAGGAAGACCGGGGCTGGGACATAGGTTCATAGGTAGTTATTCAAGTCTTTGCAGCACATATAGCCCTAGGTTGACTTGCCACTAACAGTGGATGTATTATAATTTAGTATTCTCCATATGGTAATCTAGTTGTTTTTTGAAAGATGCCAGACAAGTGGCACTCACCACCACATCTGGTAATGAATTCCACACTTCCATATCCCTCTGGTTGAACCACTTCCCTCTCCTTGAGGTCTTATATAGTTCCCCTTTCAGTTAGTAACAATGTCTCTGTGTTCCTCTATAGGGTATTTCTCTTTTTGAGAGACCTGATATTTCCCAAATATTTTCACTTTTAAATGCTTTGTATACATAGCATAAAACACCCCTCAGTTTACGGCATTCCACTGAATACACACCCAGCTTCTCAGACCTATCCCTACAAGATAGTCCCCGCACACTCCTAATTTTTCTAGTTAGTCTCCATTGCACTTTCTCTACCGCCACTGAACTTTCTATATCCTGCTGGGTGTTTAAAGGGGAGCCATACTCAAGTAGTGGTCTAACCAGAGAACAATTAAGTGGAATTAACACCTTCTCATCTCTACTTTTTATATTTCTAAGGTTATTACCAAATACCGTATTTGCTTTTTTTACACGTCTTATTGTGTTTCTTAAAACTAAGATTTTCTGTAACCCACACTCCCAAATCCTTTTCATTATCTGTTGTGTTCATTATTAAGTCATTTAAGGCAAATGTAGCTCTTTGATTGGTGCTTTCAAAATGCATAACCTTATATTTGGTGTAGTTAAATGTTAACTTATTTTCTACAGCTCAATCTTCTAGCCTGCCAAATTGTGTCCTAAAATTTTGAATGGCGGCCTCATTGTTAACTATGGCTCCCACTTTGGCAACATCCACATATTTGCAGAGCCATGCCCCTCCCTGAACCTGCATAGTAGATATGAACACTCTAAAAAGCACAGGCTCCAGTACTGACCCCTGAGGCACTCCACTCTCCACAGTCTGACCACTGCCCTCTAATGCCTGCTCTTTGTGTTCTGCCAGTCAACCAAGCCCTAATCCAAGTCATCAGCCCTGCATTCACACCAGGTCCCAAAAGGATAGTCACCAACCTCCTGTGTGATACTGAGTCAAATGCCTTGGAGTAGTCAAGGTATACAACATCCACTGGCAGTCCACTGTCCAGAGCCCGGCTCATTGACTCAAAGAAACTAAGCAGACTGGTTACGCAAGACCTCCCCTCCATAAAGCCATGTTGTGTAACGTCAACCAATCCCAACTGTGCTAAATTACTTTCTATACGTTCTTTTATAAATTCTTCCATGATTTTACCTATTGTAGATGTGATACTAATGGGGCGATAATTTTGCCCTGAAGTTTTGTCCCCACTCTTTAAGAGCGGAGTAACATTGGCTTGTTTCCATTCTTTCAACACTTTGCCTTACACCAGTGACATGTTAAATGGCACAATCAGAGGACCAGCTAGTTGTTCTGCCAATTCATTTAAGAAATGGATGTATCCCATCTGGCCCACAGGATTTGTTTTTCTTTAATTTCTTATATACATCATTTACAAAACTCTCCATTGGAGGTGGTATCCTAGTGGACTCAGTAGCCTTATATTTTCCATCCATGGCCCCTTTATCATTAGGAGTGGCTTTCAAAATATAATTAAATTCTTGAGCCACCACCTTATTATCCTCTATTGTTTTATCATTTGCTAACTTAAAAATGTGCCTCTGTCCATACCTTAAACTTCCTATATAGCTATAGAACTGCTTATAGTTATCTTTAGATACCGAGGCTAATCTGGACTCTGCCTGATTTTTAGCTTTTCTTATTGCTTTTTTACTCAGCCTTAACCTTTTAGCATATGATTCCTTATTTTCATGTGATGGATTTTTCCTAAATTTTGTATAGGCTCTATTTTTCTTTTTTATTATTCTTTGTACTGTTTTAGTCAATCATCTTGGGATTCTACCCCTCCTGTTATACTTACTTCGGGGACATATTTTTTAACATTTCCATTAATCCTATCTGCTATAAGTATCCATACTTCTGTGAAAGACTTATCCTGAAATTCTTTATTCCAGTTACAGCCCTTAAGATCTTGTCTGATAGCAGATATATTGGCCTTTCTATAATCCTTAATTTTTGTTACACCTATTTGCCGCTTTATCTGATCTGCTATTTCAAAGGTGATCATATTGTGATCGCTAGTTCCTAATGGATACATAACTTTAATATTTTTAATTAATTCCTCAGTGTTACTAATTACCAAATCCAGTATACTACTTCCCATTGTAGTTTCCCTTACATACTGAACCATATTATTACATGCGTAAAATTCAAGGAACCTATTTTCCCAATATCCAGTGCAGTCTTCTGTATTCCAATTTAGTTTTGGTAAATTAAAATCCACCATGATGGCTGGAGTACAGCTGGTGGGCCTGATCCATGAGATGTTTCACCCTGTCCTGGGGAAGAAAGGCTGTCCCCCGGAACTGTAACTATCACAGCCGCTATGTCCTGGAGCCTTTGAGAGGGGAGTCAGAAAAGACTTGGGAGGGTTGATGGTAATTCCCAAATCCTGGAAGAGGCAGAAAGTAGAGTCCAGGGTTTTGACCAGGCACTCCCTGGATGGTGCTGCTAACAGCCAGTCGTCCAGGTAAGGGAATGTACAGTAAGAACTTACTGTAACAGTAGATCTTCGAGAGAGGTTCCTGCAGTAGGTCATTACAAGTAGGACTAGCACCAACTGGTGTCTGGACCACACGGCAGCTTTTCCAGCACTGCCTGGCGGGGGACCTCCCACCCGACGTCACGTGACAACGTCAGTGTGACCCTATATAGTGGCTGTCCCCACGCCCACCCTCCAGTTCTCCTGCCAGAGTCCATGAAGGAAAGACAGGAGAAGGTAACAAATTCTGGAGTCTCAAAAGAAATTTTGGTGAAGGAGGGAGGGGAAAAATATGATCTACTGTAGGAACCTCTCTCGAAGATCTACTGTTGTGGTAAGTTCTTACATAACTGTACTATCTTACTTCGAGAGGGTTCCTGCATTAGGTCATTATAAGTAGGACTGAATCCCAAGCATTCCCTCTAAAGAGAGACCGAGAGAAACATGGGAGGAGAAGAATCCAAAAAAAAGGACAGAACAGGACCAGCCTAGGACAGAAGACCCTGCAGAACGGTGAGGCCAAACCCCGCCCTCCGCCTAGAAGCAATGTCCAGACTGTAATGCTTGGTAGAGGTATGGACCGAACTCCAAGTTGCTGCTGCACAGATCTCTGCTGCAGAAACATTATGTAGAAAAGCTGCAGATGCAGCCATGCCTCTAGTGGAATAACCTCTAACAGACCCTGCCAGAAGTTTGTCGTACTTCTCATAACAGAAGCAGATGCAGTTAGCTAGCCACTTAGGCACTGTTTGGAAACAGCTTTCCCCAAGGATTTGGGGGCAAAGGAAACAAAGAGCTGGTTGTCCTTACAGGAATCTTTGATCCAGTGAATATAGCACCTTTGGATTCGATGCATATCCAAGGTATGCAGGAGTGCCTCACCTCTATTTTCGGGAGCTGGATAATAGACCGGTAGTTCCACTGACTGATTCAGCATAAACTCTAACGCCACCTTAGGTAAGAACTTAGGATTTCTTCAGAGGACCGTCCGGTCCCTATGGAAAATCAAATAAGGCTCCTTAAACACCAGGGCCTGAAGCTTGGAAATTCTTCATGCAGAAGTAACAGCAAAATAAAAATTGCGCTTTCCAAGACAGACAGTGCAAGTCACAGCTCCTCGCTGGTTCAAAAGGAGGGAGAGTGAGCTTCTCCAACACAAAATTAAAATCCCAAGGCAGTGTAGGGCTGCAGGTGGGGTGTTGCAGATGGAGAAGCCCTTTCAGGAAGGTTTTGAAAATCTCCAACTGGGCCACGGACTTACCATCCACAAGTAAGTGACATACCAAAATGGCAGACAGATGTACTTTTAGAGAGGACTGAGATAACCCTGAGTCAGAAAGATGAAGCAGGTACTCCATGATATGCTGGGATGAACAAGTGAAAGGGTCCCAACTATTGGAAGCCACCCAGACAGAGAAACATTTCCACTTCATGGCATAAGTGGATCTGGGTGGAGGGCTTTCTAGCCTCCACTATTACTTGGGCTACTCTGGTGGAAACCCCAAAATGAGATTTCACTATGTCTGCAGGAGCCATGCATGCAGGTGCAGGGTCCTGAGCCCCGGGTGCACAAGCTGACCCTGGTTCTGAGTGAGGAGGTTGTGCATCAATGGAAGCAGACCCGGGGGTTTCCTCGCCAACTGTTGAAGAAGTGGGAACCAAATTTGCCTCGGCCAAAGAGGAGCAATCAGGATCATCCGTGCTCTCTCTGCCTGGAGCTTGATGAGTACCCTCTGCAGAATGGGAAATGGGGGGGGGTGGAAAGCATACAAGAATCTCCCTGTCCAAGAGACAGACAATGCGTTGTGCCAGAAAGCACCATGCTCTGGAACAAGCAAGCAAAAACTGCTAAGTTTTGCATTGGATGGGGAGGCAAAAAGGGCAAGTTACGGTCACTCCCCCCTCTGAAATAGTGAATTTCCCACTTCCTGGTTTAGTTCCTATTTGTGAGTGAGGTTGTAAGACCTGCTGAGGCAGTCTGCCAGGACATTCTGCACTCCTGGAACGTGCACAGCTGTTAGAGACAGATCATGCTGGACTGCCTAGTTCCACATTCTCATCGCCTCCCTACAAAAGGGGTACAATTGAATACCTCCCTGCTTGTTGATGTACCAGCCTACGGACATGTTGACCATCTGGACTAGCAGCAATCCCCTTGGGAGAACAGACTGAAATGCTTGAAGAGCGTACAGGACCGCTCTCATCTCCAGAACACTGATGTGCAAGGACATCTCCAAGTGGGTCCCTCAGCTTGGTAGCTCTCATATGAGCTCCCCAATCCAGACTGGAAGCATCTGTATTTAACGTGCTATGTGGAGCTGGGCCCCGAAATGGAATACCCAAGGTCAGGTTCAAGGGATCCTTCCACCATAGTGAATCTTTCTAAAGAGTGGAGGAAATCAGGACCAGGTGGTTCAGATCATCTTGAGGCTGATCCCACTGAACCCACAAGGACCACTGAGTGACCCTCATGTGAAGCCTTGCCAGGGGAACCGTGGAGATGGAGGCCGCCATCAAACCCAGCAAATAGAGAACCTTCTGGGCTGGGAGAAATCTGGAAGAGGCTACAAGAGTGGCCTGCTTGACAAGAGTTTCCATCCTGTCTGAGGGGAGGAAAGCGCTACCCTGAACTATATCCAATACTGCTCCAATGAACTGTAGTCTCTGAGAAGGGGTTAGAGAGGACTTGGGGACGTTGACCGTCATCCCCAACTTGGAAAACTGATGCAGTGTAACCAAAAGGGCCCCCGGAAGAGAGTCACAGGATGGAGCTGAAATCAGTCAGTCGTCCAGGTAGTGGAAAACCGCTATGCCCTAGCATCACAGGGCCGCAGCCACCACCGCTAGGCACTTGGTAAAAACCCAGGGTGCCGAGGAGAGGCCAAAGGAGAGGGCCTGGAATTGGAAGTGCTCCCCTTAGAAAACAAAATGCAGGAAGCGGCAGTGACCGGGAAAATCAGGATATGCGGGTAGGCATCCTGCATGTCCACAGTACACAACCAATGAGTCTCCTGAAGAAGAGGCAGGAGGTTCTGAAAGGTCAACATCCTGAATTTCTTGTACTGGACGAACAGACCGAGTCTGCTGAGGTTGAGTATGGGTCATAGGCTGCCTGTCTTTTCTTGAACCAGAAACAAGTGGGAGTAAAACCCCCACCTTCTGAGAGCGTCCGGTTCTATTGCTTCTTTTAACAATAGAGTCCGTAATTCCTCCCTTACAAGAATGATCTGGTTTGGAGAGTAGGCTGACCTTTGCGGTGGAGACTCTGGAGGGGATTCCAGAAACTCCAGGGTATGTCCTTGGGACACTAGCTGCAGGACCAAAGCATCGAAGGTGATGCACCGCCACTCCTGCGTGTGGCAGGCAAACCTCCCCCCCCACCTGCTCCTCGCACTGGGGCTGAGAAGGGGGTGGGGCGAGGGAGTCAGGAGGTGGCTAGACAGGCAGGGGGAGGGCCCCTGAGCATCTCTGATTTTAGGAGACAGGTGGGGAAGAGAAGGTTCCCGTGGCCTTACGTTTGCCCTGATGACAGTTCTGGGCTTGTTTGCACTGCCTCCAGGTACTTTTCTGGAAGGGCTGCTGACCCTGCGCACCCGACCGGTACATGGACTTCACAGACCTAAGGGCCTGACCATGGTCCTGAAGGTCCGTAATGATATCCTTGGTGTTGCCACCGAAAAGCACTGAGCCCCTGAAGGGGGCATCATGGATCACTGTCTGGACCACGTTGGAGAGGCCAGAGATGATAAGTCAAGCGTGCCACCGAAGGGAGACAACGGTCGCTGAGGTATGGGCCACTGCATCAAACAAGTCGTAAGTGGCTTGAAGAGCATGCCTGCAGGAAATTTTGGACAAGTGAATGTCCTTGGCAATCTCCTCCTTGAGGTCCGAAGGCTCCATGGACTGGATATGGACCTCAAGCTTGGTTAGGGTGGCTTTCTGGTGAGACACCATGTGGGCTACATAGTTAAGGGAACACAATGTGCATGTAGCTGAAGAGCAGACCTTCTTCCTGTACTGGTCAATCTGCCTGGATTCTTTGTCTGGAGTAGAAATGCTCATGTGCTTAGGGGCCGTAGAGTGATCCTGAGCTGTAGAGATAACCACGGAGTCTGTCTTTGGATGTGTGCTCAGGAAAGGAGCCCCCACAGGTGCCTGGTAAGTCCTAGCTGCCCATTTTGGCATGGCCGGGATAAAATACCACCAACAGCTTAATCTGGTTCAGGGTCAGTTGGCATTCATCTGTATCCTCCTCCCCCGGGTCGTGCCTGAAAATAGGCAGGATTTGTCTAGTGCACTTACCCGGTCAGCAAAAACTAAATAAATAAATAAAAATGTGGCAGTTGCCAGATAGTATTGGTGAGGACTTCATGAGGTCTGATCCATGGAAGAACAGGAATCGGGGAAAGAGACTTAAGATCGAGGTGCTCAGTGAGCCTTGGCTGCACAGGATCCTGTTCCTCGGACACCCAATTATAGAATTGTTGTATGGACCTCAAAAGGTCCAAAAAGGAAGGATCCTCTGGAAGGGATTTCGGAGAGGTCTTCCCTTTAGGGACCGGGGATTCTTGATCCAATGACTCCTCTGAAGAGTCCTCCCCCGAATCTGGATTGCCTTCTAGTGTACCCAAGTCCAGAAGAGTAAGATCCTGGGGGGTAGTCCCCAAAACATGAACCGTGGACAAGACTGAACTCACAGGGGACAGAGACCTGGGGGGAGAATGAGGTACCGGGAGTCAACTTTCCAGGTCCGTGACCAACTCTGTCTGCACCTCCCTCCACCAGGACTGAATGAAAGCCTTGAAATCCGGCTGAGAAGTCGGAGGGGGTGGAGGAGGAGGGACAACATGGGCAGGTGGGAAATGGTACCCATAGTATTCTGGAAAAGAATACTCTGGATACGGGGCGTATCCTGGGTAGTAATGTCCCGCAGAGTGCCAATCTGGTGGTGGACTTGCTGGGGGATGGTCCAATGAGTACCCTGAGGGGTAGTGTGGGGTCTTGAGAAAAGTCCCAGTTTCAGAAGGGCCAACGTTGGGGAGCCCAAGAAGGACCCACCGTAGTATAAATCAAAGGCAGGACCGATATGGGGTAGCTGACGGGCCCACAGATGTCAGAATTGGCACCGCCGGGCCTGGCGTTGGAAACAGATCCAGCGTCAGGAAGGCTGGTGTCAGAACCAGACGTAGGAGCTCCGATGTGGGAACCTGATCTGCCATGGAAGCTGGCAGCAAGGGCAGATGTGAAGATTCTGTAGAAGGCAAAGAGACAGTTGTTGGAGGGTTCAGCATAGGGATATGCCCCACCGGCTCTGACATAGGTGTCGCATCTGGCATCAGAAGTTTAGCCGGAGTTGGAATGGTCCTCACTTAAGGGACTGGAGGGTCCTCCATTGTTGAACCTGACGGTGGCAGAGGGACCTCATTTCCAGAGACCCAAACGGGTGAGTGGAGGTTGGAATCTGACGTATGCTCCACATCCAGGTGACCTGCACTCTCTTCTCTCCCTGGAGTAGCCAGAAGCAAAGCCCGGGCCACAGGAGGGGGAGAAGGGGGAAGAGCGGCAGTCTTCCCTGGGTACAACCGGACATCAGGTAAGGTGACAGAAGTCCCCAATGGGAGAGCCATGCCTGGACAGTTGCCAAAGGTGGCCGACTCATCAGACGAGGAAGCCAGGTGGGAGGGGGCGGAACCCCCTGCCGACTTATCGGCTGAGGCCATGCGAGTCTCTGAGGAGCAGGAAGTTGTTTTATCGGTGGCCAGGTGGTCTCCGGAGGAGCCAGGGCCGACTTAGCAGCAGAAACAGGGTGACTGCCAGAGAAGCCGGTGGCCGACTTACCTGCAGAAATAGGGAGCAGAGTCTTTGATGGTCCCCCAGCATCCCCGGACGCAGCCTGGACAACCTTCACCAGAGGCAGCGGAGGAGAGGCCTTATTCATTGAGGGCCTGATGGCTTCGGCCCGGGAACTGTCTTCTGGCTGCTCCTGCTCCCGATGCTTCTCTTTTTTATGTTTTTTTCTTGTCAGGAGAAGAAGAAGCGGAATCCCAGAATCACTCCATTTGCTTTTTGAGCGAGACCAACTGTGACTTCAATAAGTGGACCTCCAGAGCCTGCTGCCTCCATTTGCAGGTGGTCTGGTTGAATGGCTGGCAGTCTGGGCAGGTTGCAGTGAGGTGGTCTGGGCCTAAGCAGATGACACACCTGTGTTGACCATCTTTGTGAAGTATCTGGGCACCGCAAACCTCACACTTCTTCTTCTGTGGTGAAGACATAGAAAATTAGAAGAAAACGAGAAACTAGGGAAAAGACTAAATAAAGGTGCAAAACTGACGGGGATCATTGTGGAAGTTTACCACAAGGTAACATGCATGAGACGACGGCGGGAAAAAACTGGAGGGCAGGTGTGGGGCCCACTATTTAGGGTCACGGTGACCGTCACGTTGATGTCATCACATGACATCGGGTGGGTGTTCCCCCGCCAGGCATTGCTGGAAAAGTCTGCCGTGTGGTCCAGGTGCCAGGTGGCGCTAGTCCTACTTGTAATGACCTACTGCTGGAACCCTCTTGAAGTAAGATCACATAAAACCCCTGCCATCTGAGGGCAGCTGCTACCACAGCCAAGCAACTGGTGAACACCCGGGGTACTGAAAACAGGCCAAATGGCAGAGCTTTGAATTGGATGTGGGCTCCCTCAAAAAAGAACCTGAGGAAACCCTTGCGGGAGGTGCACACCTTGATGTGCAGGTATGCATCTTGCTTGTCCAGTGTGCAAACCCAGTCCCCTTGATGTAACAGGGGCAATAGTCCCCGAAGTATCACCATCCTGAACCTTTTGTACTGGGTGAACAGGTTTAGCTCGCTGAGATCCAGGATAGGCCTGAGGTCCCTGGTGCACTTAGAAACCAGGAAGAAGTGAGAGTAGAACCCCTTCCCAAGCTGTGACTCTGGCACGGGTTTAATGGCCCTTATGCAGAGCAGAGAATGGATCTCCTCCTAAATCAGTGGAATGTGTCCAGGAGGGTAAATGGACTGAACTGGGAGACTGTCTGGAGGCCATTCCAGAAGTTCTAGGGAGTGGCCTTGCTCAATGAGCTGCAGAACCCAAATGTCGGAAGTTATGTACTGTCACCTGTCCAGATGGAGGGAGAAGCGACCCTCTATGTCCACCTCCTGTGTGACTGGAGGGAGGGGATCTGGCAAGGAGTGAGGAGGTGGGTGTAGCTACAGCTTGGGCTGCAGTGGCCCCTCTGGCACTTCTGCTGATGAAAAGGGTGAGGGTAGGCAAGGCCAACGCTGATGCCCTCCACTTGCCTTGGGGCTTGGCCATCGTCTGTCTGCCTGGCAGCAGTCCAGCAAATGGAAAACCTCTGATTGTATCTGGACTGTGTATGATGCAAGGAGTGAACAGACTAGACAACCCACCCTGAGGCCTGAAGCTTAGAGAGGATGACCTCAACATCGCTTTCAAACAGCAGGTCAACCCTGAAGGGAGCATTCAAAATGGACATCTGGACGTCTTGGGGAACCCAGACACCCTGAGCCATGAGTACCGGTGCAGGAATATGCTGGCAGCTGCTGCACAGGCTGATGCATCCACAGCCTCATAGGCTGCCCTGGGCAAGTGAATACTGATGTCAGAGGCTGACTTGAGGGCCTCCACAGCTTGCTGCATTGCAGAATCATCAGAGAGGGACTGGACAGCATCACTGGTCTTATCCCACAGTACATTCTGATACTGCAGTATGTGGGAAAGATAACAGAGGGCATGGATTGCAAAAGTATCAGACGAAAGCAAGTCTAGGGGATTATCATTCCCATCATCAGAAGGGCGACATGGGGTGGGCATCTGCCAGGGTGGCAGGAAGAAGCCAGACAGGTAGGCCCCAGAGGCATATTTTGGGGGGCAGAGTTTGTTGGGTCTTGAGGCACAGGGAAAAGAGTTTGCATGATGCCCCAAAGACACAAGACTAACCTGTGAATATCCACCAATACCACAATGATCCAGCTGTCATTGGGTAAGGATACACTGGTGCAGGCCCTATGGGCGCCGGTGTGGGATACACCGCTGAAGGTCTGATGGGCGTAAGCTGCGGAAGAATAGGTTGAGGACCAGTGAGTGTCGGCTGAGGACAAGCCGGCTTAGACTAGGGATAGACAGGCATAGGTCTAACTGGCACCGGGTATGGCAAGACTGGTGAAGGCCCAACAGGAGCCGGTTGAGGTCCCACTGGTGCAGGCTAGGGAGAGGGGGCACTGGTGTGGGAGGAGCCTGGGCGGGCAACAGAAGAGGAGGACAGCTATGGAGAAAAGCCATCATCCTTCAGGGCCCGTGAAGGTGGGGTGACAGACCTAGTGGAGGAGTCTGATGCTGGACAGGCAGGCGGGGGAGAGGAAACTGCAGCAGCTGACAACCTGGCATTGGCCGTGGAAGTGCCAAGTGAGCCACCATGCTGTGTGCCCAACGTTACAGGGGGCCTAAGCAGCAGGGGCTGAGGGCAGGGGAAGAACCCTGGCCTGAGAAGCCTCTGCTGGAGACAGTAATAGAGGCAGAAGGCTGGGCCACTGGTACCCTGTCGAACAAACAGTGTGCGGGGTCGTCAGGACTGACCCCCCGTAGGAGGACCACGAGCAGTTCAGTGATGGTGCGGCCATCACAAGCAGCAAGAAGAGGACATGGGCCTTTTGCTGTCCTTATCCCTGTGTTTATGCTTCTCATTGGCCGTGTCCCGGGACTTACAAGAGTAAGAGCCCAAAGACTGGGCTGAGGAGGCAAAGAGGCTCCTGGCCTGCAGTTCCCTTTAAATTGAGGTGAGCTTCTGCCTAAGGAGGAAGTTCTTGAGTGTCCGCTGACAGCATCGCTGGCTAGCCTGGTTGAACTTCTGGCAAAACTTACAGGCTTGGATGTCGAAGTCTGGGCCTAAGCAGCAAACACAGGCAAAGAGGCTGTCCTTCGGTGGAATTTGCTGACCATAGGCACACTTTGTAGAATGCTCCATAAACAACGTCAATTCAGAAGACATAAACGATGGAAAAAACATAAAAAGATGGAAAAATAACTACGTTGAGAAAACTGAAAAATAAACGTGGGAGAAAAAGGCGAAAATGGTAGTTACAAACTCAAGTGTGTTTCCAAGATCCAATCTAAGTATGGCTGGACGCATGAAAAGAAATGAAGAGGCTATGGGGGCTGGCCATTATGATATGATTGGCTGATGTGAGTGACATTGGTGGTCATGGGTGGCCCCCTTTGCTAGACTGCTAGCTAAAAAAGTTTCCATGTGATCCCAGTGCCTGGCAGTGAAGTCCTACCAGTGCGGCCTGCTGCAAGAAATACCCTTGAAGTAAGATCATTCATTTCTGTTTTGAACATAAACAGTAAACACAGGTTACTCATCTGTCGCAGTAGTTCTAGGAGTGGTATATGATGTTCATCCACACTTCTTAGCAGTGTCCTTTCCCTTTAAGATGTGCCGGAAAGTCTTCAAGTTGGCTCCTCCCCGTAACAACCAGATCTTGCCCACTGGAAGCAGAGTGTGTGCAGTGAAGCTGGAGAGGTCGGGTAGGTCCGTGTGGATGAACATCATATACCACTCCTAGAACTACTATTATAGATGAGTAACCTTGTTTCTAAGGAAGTAGATATGATGTTCTATCCACACTTCTTGGCAGACTATTAACAGTTCTCCAGGAGGAGGGAGGCAAGGCACACACACCCTACTTAGGAAATTAGGATTGGAGAACTGAGGCACCAAAACCAGCATCCTGGCATAACTCTAAGTCAATGTGGTAATGGGAAATGAAGGTGTGTGTTTACCTCCAGGAAACAGCCCTGCAGATTTCCTGGATAGGGATATCCCTAGAAGCAGCCATCAACGCAGCGGTATGGTGGTGGAATGAGCCCTTAGTTCTCTGGGAGGCTCCCTACACACCAACCTATAGCAGAGATCAATACAAGATGTAATCCACCTGCCAATCATCCACTTGGCTGCAGGTCTGCAAGGTACGGATTCAGCGTAGGTGATAAACAGCTGGTAAGCCACTCCCCGAACTCCAACTGTGCACTCTTTGTAATAAGCGAGTGCTCGCATCAGGTCCAGAGTATGCAGTCTGTGCTCGACCTCTGAGGTATGACTGGTGAAGAACACCAGGAGATTAATCACCTGATTAAGGTGAAACTCTGACACAGTCTTCAGAAAGAACTTCGGGTGGTTGCGCAGGACATTCTTGTCCCTGTGGAAGACCAGATAAGGAAACTCCACTGAAAGTGCCTCAGGCTCACTGATCCTTCTGGCTGATATGATAGCCACCAAGAAGGCGGTCTTCCAAGACAGGTGGGAGAGTTCACACCTGTGCATCGGTTCAAATGGCTTGCCCATGAGCTTTGCCAATACCAGCAACAAGTCCCACAGTGGTGGTGGGTCACTCACCGGAGGGGAAATGTGGCCAAAGCATTTAAAAAAAGGGTTCAACCTCCAAATCCTGTGCCACTGAATGCTGACCGGCCAACACCCGGGAAGCAGAGATGGTTGCAGGTGCACCTTAAAGGTCATCGACCGAAGGTCCGACTAAGACAGGGACCAAAGGTAATCAAAGATGCTACCACTGGACAGGACAAAGGGTCCAAACCTTTGCCCTGACACCAAATGGAGAATCTCTTCCATGAAGGCATAGCACTTCCTGGTTGATTCCTTCCGAGATGCCAGCACAATGTTGAAGACATCTTTGGAGAGACCCAAGGCCTGGAACTCTAGCCTCTCAGGAACCAGGCTGTCAGGTGCAGGGATTGAAGGTCTGGGTGGAGTACCTTCTCCTGACTGATGGAAAGCAGGTCTGGGCATAAGGGAAGATGCCTCAGGAGCCTGATGCTGAGGAGATCAGGGTACCAGACTGGCATGGCCAGTCCAGAGCCACCTGGATCACCAGTGCCTTGTCCCTCCCCACCTTGTGGATCAAGGG
The DNA here is from genome assembly GCA_016271365.2 of Neoceratodus forsteri. Classification (NCBI taxonomy): domain Eukaryota; kingdom Metazoa; phylum Chordata; order Ceratodontiformes; family Ceratodontidae; genus Neoceratodus; species Neoceratodus forsteri. The sequence continues at coordinate 26,479,617 of CM057453.1, forward strand.
AAGTGGAGTGAAGGCATAAAAGAGGCCTGGGGTCCATGGCCTTGAGAAAGCATCCCCCTGTAGCATTCCCTGCTGAGGGGGGTGGGCACAAAACAGCGGGCAGGACGCATTTGCTCAACACGAAATGATCGGGCAAAGGAGGAGAGAGCCTCCACTCTGTCCACCGGGAGCCGGGCTCTGGCTCTGCAAGAGTTGAGCTCGGCTACGATGAAGCTTGATCACCTGCAAGGGTACGAGTTCCGATTTGGCCTCATTGTCCATGAGGCCAAGTTTGGCGCAGGTCTGGATGGCCAAGTCCCTGGATTGCGCCACCCCCTACCTGGAGGGACCTACTCTCAGCCAGTCATCCAGCTAGGGATAAACCCGGACTCCTTGGTGCCTCAGGTAAGTTGTCACCACTGCAATGCACTTAAAGACACTGGGGCTGAAGAGAGAATGAAGGGCATGGTGTAGAACTCATAGAGGGTTTCCTTGGCTCAAAATCGGCGGAACCTTCGGTGAGGTGGACAGATCGGGATGTGAAAGATCGTGTCCAGAAGATCCAGACAGCAAAACCACATGTTTCACTCAAGAGGTGGTATGATCTGAGACAGAGTTACCATCCTGAAAGTGCGTAACCTGAGGAACTTGCTCAGGTCGTGCAGATCTAGGATGGGGTGCCAGCCACCCATTCGCTTTGGCACCAGGAAGTACCAGAAGACAAATCCTGGGTGTTCCGGAGGATCTGCGACAGGTACCACGAGCTCCTTGTGAAGGAGCTGGGCCATCATAGGAAAAACCAAGCTTATTTAGACTTGGGTACATTATGCTTGCCATTTTTATGTTGCTTGCACGCATGTGCAACAAACATAGTGCCATCATCCGAGTTTTCGGAGGTGTGGCACCCCATCTTCCAATTCAGTCAGCCAGTTTGCAGGCGCGACGCAGTTCTCCAATGACTGCTGCAGCTGTCTATGACAGCAGTCCAAAATGCAGTGGCATACAGTCGAAAGGGAGAGCTCCGCTCCAGTGAGCAGAGTCCCCCCCACACACACGCATGCATGCATATTGCATGCTGAAGCGCTCCCTTCCTCCACACACACACTGTATGGCCGATGGGGGTGCCCAATCCCCCGTCGGCTCCACGCCCCCCCCCCACAAAGCAAAAAATGTGGCGATTATTTATATTAGGGAACACATAGTGCCCCGGTTTTGGAATTCAGCGGATTACGGTACTTGGTCCTCCAAACGGCGGCAGTTAGCCATGCCCCCAAACGTCAGTTTTCCCCGCCCCCAAACACCCCTCTTGCAATCAGCCAAATCGGATATCTCCATGCCCATTAAATGTATTTATTTTTTTTATGGTTTGAATGGTTATTTAACTGACTTCATTTCAAAAGCAGTCATTAAATAAATACCTAAAAAGGTTATAGCCGATGGGGGTGCCCAATCCCCCGTTGGCTGCACGCCCCCCAAAACCTTTCCAGATGCCACGGTGGGAGCCCACTCCAGCGTGGCAAATCTTGTTAAAGTCGACGGAGGTGCCCAATCCCCCATCAGCTCCAGCCCCCACAAACAGCCTTCCTCCATGCTAGGAGCCCACCCCAGCGTGGCAAACGCCCCTGCCGTTTTCATTACAAAAACCCTTGTAAATAAAAACGGTCCTCGCAGTCTCCTGCCCCCACCCGCACTCCACCCACTGCGCACCCTGCCTCCCCACACCCCTCACCCCATACTTACCTCCGGAGCTCAGCGCGATGATCATCGGTGGACCGGGAACACGTCTGCACTCTTCAAAGCCGACCGCGAACTGAGGAAATGCTGGTAAGCTGTATAATGGATTAAATAGGGTTTTTTCAACTTTGTTGCATATCTCAGGCATTTTTGGGAATTTTGGGCCCAAATTTTCAACATGGGGGTTTTGGGACCCCTCCTCATGAATTCTTGCACTGTCATGGCGTTAATCAGGCCTGAAGGGTGATTTCACGGTCACTGCACAAAATCACCTTTTGGGACTGAGTAACGAAACGACAGTGGAAGTGTTCATAAGGTAGGCTCTCAAAAACCCTATGTTGAAAATTTGGTGAAAAAAATCCTAAAAATGACTGTTTTATGAGCGTGCATTGCGCAGTTCCTACACATACTCCTAAGTTTGCGAATTTTCAATATTTTCACTCCAGATTTTCAACATTGACATTTTACCACACCTCCTTATGAGCAGTACAGCTGTCATTTTTCACATCTTGCCCAAAACGTGTTTCCGCACATGTAGCGCACAATGGCGCAGTCGGTGTACGAAATCAATGTATGGGACAAATTAAGAAAATCACAGTGACACTGTTCATGAGCAGAGGTCTTAAAATGGCTATGTTGAAAATTTGGTGAAAAATTCCTAAATAATGACGAAGAGCTGTTGCACAGTTCCTACGCACTCTCGTAAGTTCGCGAATTTTCGATATTTGCACTCCAGTGACTTTCAAATACCTAAACAGCACATACAAGCAAGCAACATCCGTAGATCTATAATACATATCTAAGTTCTGTTTAAAGGACTCCATGGATTTACTACCCACTACTTCTACTGGAAGTGTGTTCCAAATTGGGACTATTCACTGGCTATACCAGTTTTTCCCATCTGGAAGGTTCCATCTGTGTGCTTTAAGTTGCAAAGGGTGGGCTCTGATGTTATAAGTTTGCGGTTTCAGTTCGAGTCCAAGGTCATCCCATAATGTGGAATCTGTAAATGCTCTAAGCAACAGATACATGTCACGTCTCTGTCTTCTGTATTCCAGAGAAAAGAGGCTCAGAGCCCCCAGTCTTTCCTCACAGTCCATATGTTCCATATCCTGGATTGATCCTGTAGCTCTTTTCTGGACCTTCTCTATTTTGGATATGTCTCCCTTTTTGTAAGGGGCCCAGACCTGCAAACAATACTCCAGGTGTGGCCTCACCAGAGCCCCATAATGTGGAATCAGCACCTCTCTCCTCCTGCTCCCTATATGCCTGAGTATGCAGTTTAATGTTCTGTTGGCCTTTTTAACAACTTTATCACAGTGTGTTTTGAATTGTAAATCATTTGTAACTATAACTCCTAGGTCCCTTTCCTCTGTTGAACTAGATAGATAGTTGTCATTAAGTTTGTACAAAAACCCTAGGTTTTTTTCCCCATATGCATGATAATGCATTTATCTCTGTTTAGCTGAAGTCTACTGGTACTAGTCCAATCCTGTATATGATCCAACACCTGTTGGAGAACCACACTGTCCTCATATGTGCTGACAACTCCCACCCTACAGTCATTTGCAAACTTGGTAATCTATACATTGCTATGTGTGAGTTGTAATGATGATACATAAATGTTTAACAGGCATGGTCCAAGCACAGAGCCCTGAGGTACTCCACTGGTCACCTCCGCCCAGTCTGAGAGAATCCCGTTTACTGCCACTTTCTGTCTTCTTCCCCTCAGCCAGGCTGATACCCATATTGCTATGTTTTCTTTTAGACCAACATTTCTGAGTGCACTGGTCAGTTCGTTATGTGGTAATTTATCAAAGGCCTTCGAAAAATCCAATAGTGTAACATCCACTGACTGCCCTTGACCTAAAGTCCTACTAACTTTCTCATAAAATTGGAGCAAGTTAGTCTGGCATGACCTATTTTTGCCATGTTGGGTTGTGTCTTGCATATTATTAGCCTGTAAATGTTCTGTTATATGGCTTTTTAGGATTCCCTCACATATTTTGCCCAGAACAGATGTCAGATTCACTGGTCTGTAGTTTTCAGGAGCAATTCTTAATCCTTTTTTATAAATGGGAATGACTGTTGCCTCTCTCCAACTGGACACTATTTCCCCCCCGTATCAAGTGACGTTTGAAATGTGTGTGTTAAAGGAGGTGCTATTTGTTCTGATATCTCGAGAATAACCCCGGGATGTAAACTGTCAGGTCCTGATGATTTGTTCTTATTGATTCTTTTTAGTCTTTCTTTAACGTCACTAAGTTCGATTGTGATCTGGTCCTTTGATGTTTTTTTATCAGTGTCTGTTTGGATGGGTTTAGGGTTGAAAACAGAGCTAAAATATTGACTGAGTGTATTTGCAGTTTGTTTGGGATCTGCCATCTTCTCTTCTTTGTCCTTAAATGGTCCTATGGTCTTCTGGGATCCTTTCTTTTCATTTATATGTGAATAGAAAGTTTTGTAATTGTTGTCTCTGATAGCTGATAGTATATCTCCGGAAGCCAAGTCCTCCTGTGGGGCGTGGGCTCGGCAAGTAGGGTACTGCTCAAACTCTTGAGGCAGACCCCTGGCCCACCACTTCTAGAACCCACCTGTCCATGGTAACAGTAGACCAGGAAGAAAGGAAGTGGTGGAGCCGGTTCCCCATGGGAGGACCCAGGGGAGTCCTGATGAGCAAAAGGGAGGCACCCTCATCTTGTCACTGGGCAAACTTGGAGGAGGAGGAGGTCCTGGCTGAGGAGCCACCAGAGCCTCTCCCTCCTGGCTTATGGACAGCCGATACCACTGACTTGGGTTGAGGTTGCCAAGCCTAAGCCTGCTGGCCAGTCAGTTGCTAGGCTTGCTTGGCCGCAGGAGTGGAGGTGGACCGAAAGGGTTTCCATTTCTTACACTGCTTGGGCCCTTGGGGTCCTTCTGGGCAGATGTCATGGAGTTAAAAGTGGCACTGGACTTCTCGATGCATCTGAGGTGACCCTCGATCACGGGCCTGAACAAGTCAGTGCCCAGGAAAGAGACATCTGTCAGCTTGTGCTGAGTGTCCGTCGTGAAGGTTGAGATCCTCAGCCAAGACCTGTGGTGCATGGCCACTGAGGCCACCATGGAGCGGGCACAGGAGTCCCCAATGTCCATGGCAGTCTGGAGCTGTTGTTTGGCCACAGCTTGGCTCTGGTCCTGGACCTGTTTGACCGTGGTATGAAGGTCTGCAGGCAGACGAGGAAGCTACTCATCTAAGGTGCCCAGCAGGGCATGGGAGAAGTGGGTCATGAGAAGAGCCGAGCTCGCCTGGTGGAGGCCAAGCAAGGAGGCAGCACTGACCTTTTTAGCCGAATGGTCCAACGTCTTGGACTCTTTATCGGGCAGCTTGTCAACATGCCTGGTGTTGCCAGAGTGCCAGAACACAGAGTCAGTCACCAACTCTTCAGCCGAGGTGTGTTCTGTGAATCTCAAAAGGGATCCAGTGGGCACCACATATTTGTGGGCCATCCGGGCAGAAGGCACAGGGAAGAAAGTGGTGTGCTGCCAGAGCTCCAGGGCAGGGCCAAGAATCGCTTTTGCCACCAGGAAAGCATCCATCAGAAAGTCTCCCCAGTTGAGGATCTCGATCAACGCATAACAAGCCCATTTCTGGACATGCTCCATCTTCATACCTGTCGACTCAGAGATCAAACAGAGAAAGCTTATGAAAGAAGATAGACCTTGGTCCAAGGAGACCATGGACTCCATGTTGACTGGACAGGAGTGAAGGGAGGAACCCTTGGACTCTGAAGAGTCGTCAAAGAGCGGTCGACCGCCATGGTCCCTGCTGTCAGGGGTGACGGTCACCAACAGCCGACGGGGAAGCCCCTTGGCCAGCCGAGACTCCTTAGTCAGAGTGCAGACTGTCGGCTGTTTGAGTAGCAGTTCCACCACAACTGGTGGAGAATCCGGAGTCAGAACCGTCTTAATTTGTTCCGCTGGTGGAGACAGTGTTGGTCTTTTGGGTGACAGCCAGGTGATGGCCGGCATAGAAACAGGAGTTAGTTTGGCAGCAGTAAACACCGACTGTTGCCACATCAAGTCCTTGTAGCATCTACACAACTTGCGTTGAAGCTTCTCCTCACCCGAGGAGGATGATGATGGAGAATAGCGGTGGCGCTACTTCACGTGGTGCTGACAGCGGGAGTACCGATGTCAGGACCGGCTCGGCCAATGGAAAAAGACAGAGACCTCGACCTAGGCTGCTGGGAGGGAGGGGACAGGTGCCAGGGCTCGGAGGAAGTCGGCGAGTGCCAAAGCTCCTCCTGGTCAGGGTCAGGGACCAGAGGCGGCTGGTTAGCGGACTGATCCGTCCCTTCAACGGTCTGCATCAGGACCAGGGTCCTAGACAAGAAAGTATTAGTCTCTTCATTCGACAACTGGTTGGTCGCCTCTGGGGCTTCGACCAGCCTCTCTGCCGACAGGCCCACCAGGGTTACTGTGGAGATGGCAGCCAAGGCCAAGGATTTGACCAAAGTCAAATCCAGAAAGGCTCAGGAATCAGAGGCCCTCAACTGAGAATGCTCCCAATCCCATGATTGATGAAAAGTCTTTTCTTTCTTAGACTCTTTTTTTAGATTTAGATTTGCTGGTGGGCCCCTGGCCTAAGGTCAAGAGGGACTGGCAAAATTCCTTGAAGGAGCCCGTAAAAGTCGAGCCCAGCTGAAGCGGCATGAAGGCAGAAGCTGAGGAGGACTGGGCTATGTTCTGGGCCGCCTCCTCTTCGAAGGCCGCAAGCTGCTCAGCAGACCCTGCAGCCGCAGAGACCACCCAAGAGGCATCTTTAGATTTGACCAGCAGGTTCCATTGCGCCAGGCGGCCCAGTTTCAGGCAGGCAAGATGGTCCTCCAGGACGGAAGATTGAAAAGAGCTGCAAAAGTTACAGGCCTGGTGATCATGGTCCTGCCTCAGGCATAGATGCATGTGGCGTGTGGGTCGGTCCTGGATATCTTCTGTCCACTGGTGCACCGGCAGAACCTGGGAACTTACTTATCATCCATTACGGTCACAACTAAAGATTGAGTTGAACACAAAATTTGTGAGAGTTGGTTTGGAAGTAATTTCGGAAAATTTAAGCACTAGGGCCTACTCAATGCGGGAGCGGTAAGGAGGGAACCTGCTTCTTCCAGTGGAAAGGAAGATATGGCATCATGGGGCTGAGCCAAGGGAGTTACCACCCTGGTGGGTGGAAGGAACTAGCTTAAAGACATTCTGACACATCTTAAAGGGAAACGACACTGTCAAGAAGCGTGGATAGAACATTATATCCACGTCCCTAGAATACACATTTATAACTGCTTTGAACAGGAGCATGTGCAAACAGTAAAAAGGTGTTACATACTTATAACTATTTAGAAAGAGAATGAACAGTTACGTACTTACCGTAAGAGTAGGTCTTTGAGAGAATTTCTTTCATCAGGCTACGTCAGTGGAACTTATAGCCGTCAGGTGCTAGGGCCACACAGAAACTTTTGCAAGCAGTCCACCAGGGGCTGCCCATGATGATGTCAGACGTCGGTGGACAAAAATGTGGGAGGCCCCTTCCCTCCTCAGTTCTCTGCCGCAGATCATACTTGGAGGACCTCCTTGTAAGGAACCTGGAGAGAACCTAGGGCTCTGATAACCCGGCGAGGCAGACGGCAACAAGCAGACCTTCTTGGAAAAGTAAATAGCACTAACTAGAGTCTCAGGACCCTGTAGGGGTAAGGAGGGTGGGATGGCATGGCCTGATTAAAGAGATTCTCTTGAAGATCTACTGTAACATTAAGTACGTAATTGTTCTATCTTCTTCGAAGATATCGCTTTCATCAGGCCACACCTATGGAACAAGTACCAAGCAGTACTGACAATACAACAGTCAGGGCAGCTGGAGCCTACAGAACTAAGAAAGCAGGCCTTGATGCACAGCCAGGCCAAAGTCAGCTGTTTTTCAAGAAGCAGTGTCCAAATTGTAGTGTTTAGTGAGTGTGGACAGTACTCCAGATGGCAGTTGCACAGATGTCTGCAGCAGACACGTTTAAAACAAGCAACAGGTGTGGCCAGGCCTCTAGTGGAATGACCACGAACAACCCCAGGAAGTTCCTTACCATACTTCCTATAACAGAAATAAATACAATTTGCTTACCATTTGGACAGGCACTGTTTAGAAACTGGGGTGCTTTCTTTCCCATGGGCAAATGAAACCAAAAGCTGTGAGAAATTTCTGCGTCCCTCGTACAGTGTATATAGTACCCGAGTATTCTATGTATATCTAGAGTATGGAGCAATGCTTTCCCTGAATTGGCATGCTCAGGAAAATAAACTGACGGATGGTTTGATTTAAAGTAAGCTGAGATACCACCTTTGGTAAAAAAGCTTAGGATTAGTACACATAGACACTGTATAACATCAAATAAGAAGGCTCACACTTTAGAGCCTGTATCTCTGAAATCCTTTGAGCAGAAGTAATGGCAACTAAAAAAGAGCAGTTATGTAAGAACTTACCGTAACAGATCTTCGAGACAAGCTCTTGCAGCAGGTAACACCATTAGGACTGTGCCGCCAGGCACTAGGACCCCCATGGAAAAATTCTAGCTAGCAGTCGAAGGCGGGGGACTGCCCCCTGACATCAGCCCCACCCCCATCACCCATGGTATAAAGGGGCGGTTCCCTGGCACCACCTCAGATCGCCCGCTGGAAACCCGGCTAGCACAAAGGATGGGGAACTGAGAAAGTTCTTACATTCCCCAGAGATAATGACAGTTGCATAACCCCGGGGGTAGGAGGGAGGGAAAGCATATCTGCTGCAAGAGCTCTTCTCGAAGATCTACTGTTACGTGTGTTCTCACCTAACTGTAATATCTCGCTTTGGGATAGAGCTCTTGTGGCAGGTAACACCATTAGGACTGAGTACCAAGCAGTACAAGGACAGAATCCAGGTGAGAAGGGTGGTGGTTACAAAAGTCAGTAAACCACTGGTACTCCTAAGAGAGTAGTCCCTGAAGGACAGCAAGGCCAAAGCCTGCTCTCCTCCAGGAAGCAACGTCCACACTGTAGTGTTTTATGAAGGTGTGGACTGAACTCCGAGTAGCAGCTGCACAAAGATCTGCTGCTGAGACATTCCTTAGGGATGCAAATGAAGTGGCAACACCCCTAGTGGAGTGACCTTTAACTAGTCCCAGTAAAGGTTTGTGATAGTTCTGGTAGCAGAAAACTATACAACTGACCAACCATTTGGCCAATGTCTGCTTAGTCACTGGTGTCCCTAACATTCATTCTGCAAAAGAGAAAAACAACTGATCTGTCTTTCAGGACGACTGATATGATCTATGTCGAAACAAAGAATTCTATGAACATCCAGAGTATGCAACAGGGCCTCCCCTTTGTTTGAGTACTCTGGGTAGTAAACTGGTAGTTGAATGTCCTGGTTAAGAGTGAACTCGCACACTACCTTTGGGAGAAACCTAGGATTGGTACGCAGGGATACCCTATCCCTGTAAAAAAATCAAATAAGGCTCTTTACACATCAGAGCCAGAAGCTCGGAAATCCTCTGAGCAGAAGACACAGCAACCAAAAACAATGCTTTCCAAGATAGGAAGCGTAGCTTGCAACTTGCAGCTGGCTGAACGGGAGGCAACGTAAGCTTTTCTAACATAAATAGAAGGTCCCAGGGGGAATGGGGTCCTGCCTGGGAAGTTTGATATGCATAATGCCTCGCAAGATCTTGGGACAAGTCCAACTGCGCCAGGGTCCTGCCCTCCATAGGTACATGGTAAGCTGACAGTGTAGAAAGGTGTACCTTTATGGATGAACAGCTGAGACCCTTATCAGATAGGGAAAGAAGATACTCCAGTACTGAATTCACCAGGCAGGTGAAAGGATCCAGGAGATGGGATGTCACCCACAGGCATAAATGTTTCCATTTAATGGCATATGTGACCCTAGTCGAGGGTTTTCTTATGGCCACTAGGACCTCCACTACCCTAGAAGACACCCCATATCTGTCCCTGACAAGGTCTGCAGGAACCATGCATGCAGGTGCAGAGACTGAAGATTCGAGTGTACTAGAGTTCCCTGTTCCTGGGAGAGCAAGCGAGGAGACAGAGGCAAGGGAATTGGAGGTTCTGTTGCCAACTGTTGGAGCAACGGGAACCAAATCTGTCGAGGCCAAAATAGCGCTATGAGGATCATTAGGGCTTATGAACATACGAAATTTGCCAGCAGATAAAGACCTAGAGATCTATCAAGTCTGCTCGAATGTGCAGCTAGCACCCCTTATTCTGCAGCTGCCCCTTCCTTCCACCCTTCCCCTTCATTAACCCTCCCCCTTGTCCTGTCCCATCCTCGTTTGAAGCAGTCCACTGTTATACTGCATACCACTTCAGCAGGTAACGATTCCACCGAGCCACCACCTCTCTGTAAAAGTGTCTCCTCATCTCCCTCCTGAACCTTCCTCGCTCCAGTCTCATATCATGGCCCCTGGTGGCCCTCCCCTTCCTTACTTTGAACAGCCCCTCTGTACCCGTCTTGTTTATTCCTTTCATGTATTTAAAGGTTTCAATTATGTCACCCCTGTCTCTCCTCTCCTCCAGTGAGTACATGTTCAACTCCTTCAACCTCCTCTCATATGATAAGTCCCCCAGCCCCTTGATCATCTTTGTCACTCTGCGCTGCACCCCCTCCAGTAACTTAATGTCCCTCTTCAGATACGGACGCCAGTACTGCACGCAGTACTCCAGGTGTGGTCTAACTAATGACCTATACAGTGGCAGAATCACCTCCTCCCTCCTCGAGGATATACCCCTTGCAATACAACCCAGCATTTTGTTGGCCTTTGCAGCTGCCTTCCTACATTGTGCCGAGTTGTTCATTGACCCTGTAATGAGCACACCCAGATCTTTCTCCTCCTCTGTCTGGGCTAGCTGCACTCCCCCTAGCTGGTAACTCCTCCTTGGGTTCTTCATCCCAAAATGCAGCACCTTGCACTTTTTGGCATTAAAGCCCAGTTGCCAGGTGTCTGACCAGGTTTCAAGCTTTGCCAGATCATCCTGCAACCCCTGCCATCCCCCTAGGTCATCCACCACCGTGCCTACCTTGGTATCATCAGCAAACAGACTGATCTTGCTCTTGATGTCCCATGATATGTCTGCAATGAATATCCCAAACAACACAGGTCCCAACACTGAGCCCTGTGGAACACCGCTCATCACTCTTCCGGGTGTGAGAGCTCCCACCCACCACTACCCTCTGTTGCCTTCCTGCAGCCAGTTTCCTACCCATCTCACCAGCTTTGCACCCGCCCCTGTGCCTACTAACTTCCTTCCCAGCCTTCCATGTGCACTGAGTCGAATGCCTTACTGAAGACCAGATACAGGACATCCACTGCATGGCCCCTGTCCAGTTGCCTAGTTACCCAGTCATAGAACTCCACCAGGTTGGTTTGGCAGGATCTGCCACGTATGAAGCCATGCTGTCTGCTGTCCTGTAGTCCTTTGGCCTCTAGGAGGGCCACCAGCCTCTCCTTCAGGATAGTCTCCATTAGCTTACCACGATGGATGTGAGGCTCACTGGTCTGTAGTTTCCCGGTTCATCCTTGGGGCCACTCTTGTGGAGGGCACCACATGAGCCATCCTCCAGTCCTGAGGTACACACCCCGAATGTAGTGAGGCATTAAATAGGTCTGCCAAAGGTCCTGCAAGGACCTCTGCCAGCTCCTTCAGTACTCTGGGGTGGATGCCATCTGGGCCTGGCGCCTTGTCCACCCTCAGTGACTTCAAACCCTCTCGAACTCTGCTCTCCACGATTTCCCCATCTGTCACCACTTCCCCCCCTGCTTCTGCCATTTCCCCCCACCTTGATTGTCACCCCCTCTTCTCTTTAGTAAATACTGAGCAGAAGTACTCATTTAGTGCTTCCGCCTTATCGCACCCTGCTTCCACCCAACCCCTCCTTCCTAATCCTTACTATGTGGTCCTTACAGCTCCTTTTCTCCCTGATGTACTTAAAGAAGTCCTTCTCCCCCTTCTTAATGCCTTGTGCCAGCCTGAGTTCCGTAGATGCTTTGGCTCCCCTTACTGCCCTTGTCACCTCCTTTGATTCTGTCAAGTACTCCTCCCTGTCCTCCCCCTCCCTATTTTCTTGTACTTCCTAAAGGCAGCTCTTTTCCTCCTTACCTTTTCCATGACCTTGTTCTGCTTGTAGCTTGAACAGTACTGTCTGAAGTAAAGGGAAGGGAGGGGAGGCATAAAGGAACTTCCATGTCCAAGAGAGGGATAACATCTCGCCAGAAAATACCAGGCCCTGGATCTACCGAGCAGAAATTGGGCAGTTTGGCACTGAGTGGGGATGCAAAGAGGTCCAGTTCTGGAAGGCCCCACCTATCCATAAGGTCATCTACTACGTCCTGTAGTAGCTCCCATTCATGAGCCTTAGAACAAGAGTGGCTGAGGCTGTCGGCTAGGTTGTGTTGAACCCCTGGAATGTGAACCGCTTTGAGTTTCTGGTTGTGCTCCACTGCCCAGTACCAGATGCTCATGGCTTCTCTCCAAAGAGGGTAAGAGTGTGTGCCCCCTTGCTTGGTGATGTAGAAGACCACTGGCATGTTGTCCATCTGGATCAGTAGTGGCCTTGGTAGCAGAATTGCCTAGAAAGCCTGGAAGGCGTACAGAATGTCAGCTATCTCCAACACGTTTATATGGAGATTGCGTTCCAGAGAGGTCCAAGTCCCTCTTGTCTGATGGTCTCTGAAATGCGCACCCCACCCTAATCCTGAGGCATCTGTTGTCAGGATCTGCTGAGGACTGGGACTTTGGAAGGGAGCTCTGGATTCTAACTAGAAAGGGGTGAGCCACCATTCCAGAGTCTGACACACTGCTCTGGAGACTCGGACTGGCTGTTCGAGGTCGTTCAAGCACTGGTATCACTAAACCCAGAGGTTTCACTGGAGAATTCTCATGTGCAGATGAGCTAAGGGAACCATTACAATGGCAGCCGTCTTGTGGTCTAGCAGCTGCAGTACCATTGTGGCTGGAATTTGATTAATGGAAATGACCCTCTGAGCCAGTGCCCTTAGTCTGCCCTGTCTGAGGGATGGAAGGCTTCCCTTGGACAATGTCCAAAACTGCCCCTATGTACTGTGTACTGCAACCTCTTGGTGGGCTGGGGGGATGACTTTGGAAGGTTCAAGGTAACCCCCAAAACCTTGGAACAGGCCAGAGGTGTCTTCCACAGAGAGATACAGCTGCTCTTTTCTTGGAGCTGTTAAGAGCCAGTCATCGAGGCAGGGGTAGACATAATGCCCCTGCCTCCTGAAAGCTGCTGCTACTACTGCCAGGCACTTGGTGAATACCCCCGGTGCTGAAGAAAGGCCGAATGGTAGTGTTCTGAACTGGTAGTGCTCTCCCTGGAAGGTAAAGTGCAGGTATTTCCTGGGGGGATGGCAGAATCTATACGTGGATGTAGGCATCCTGCATGTCCAGGGAGCAGAGCCAGTCCCCTTGGCGATACATGGGCAGCAATCCCAGCAGTGTCACCATACTGAACCCTTTGCATTCGATGAAAGTGTTCAGTTGATTGAGGTCCAGGATGGGACAAAGGTCCCGTCTTTCTTGGGATGAGGAAGAAGTGGGAGAAATATCCCTTTCCTTTTTGGGATGGTGGCACTGTTTGGATCACTTCCTTGCTCAGAAGGTCTTGGATTTCTATTCTGATAAGGCCTGCATGGGATGGGGAGCAATGGGAAGGAATAGGTAGGGTGTCTGGAGGAATCTGAATGAATTCCAGAGCATAACCCCTCTCTATGATCTGGAGTACCCACTGATCCACGGTGATATTGATCCAGCTGTTGAGGTAAAGGGAGAATCTTCCACCTACTGCTTCCCCCTGCAACTCGACCAGAGGAAATAGTGCAGGCAGGGAGTCATGTCGAGGTTGTTGGAGTGGGCAAGGGAGCTCTGGCACTATTAGCACTCTTAGGTCCCTGCATCCCTGAGGACAGGGGGGCACCTTTACTTTTACAACTCCTTCTGTGCTGTTGTACCTGCTGCTGCTGACAGGAGCAATGCCTGGACATAGCTGGCTCTGATTTGCACATTTTGTGGGACATGGAAACTGCCTTACTTGAGACCTGTAAACTAGCTATCAGCTTTTCAGTCTCCTGACAGAAAAGGACTGGACCCTAGAGAGGAGCATCCAGGATGACGTCCTGCAGATCCTGGCGGAATCCTGAGACCCTTAGCCAGGAGTAGCATCTTAGGCATATGCTGGTGGCTGCAGGCCTGGTGGCAATGTCTGCCGAGTCATATTAGCGTCCAAGGACATGCTTCCCGATGTCAGCTCCAGATGGAAGGACCACTAACAATTCAGATTTGTTAGCAGTCAGGTTGTGCCTTGTCCAGGTCCATGGCCTTATTCCATAGTGATTTTTGGTACATCACCATGTGTGCCAAAAAAATAAAAGACCTGACCGTACAAGTGGCCGAGAAATACACTTTGTGACCCAAGTGGTCCAATTTCTTGGATTCCTTATCCGGTGGCTGTGAGCTCATATGCTTCGGTTGTTGCATTCTCCCATGGGCAGCCGTGAGGATCACAGAGTCCGCCTCAGGCTGCTCGCTCAAGTGTGGTTCTCCCCTTGACATCCTATACAATTGGTCAGCCTTTTTAGAGACCGCCGAGATCATGGAGGAGTGCTTTCAGGCAACTTTTTTAACATCCTGGAATGGTTCCACTAAAGGTGGGATGACCAAAGATTTTGGGTCTTTGGCCCCTAAGAACTTTGCCAGATGGCACTTCTCAGTGTCCAGCTCTTTTGTCTTCCACTAATTTAAGAACTGGATATGTCTCATTATGTCCAGGAAGGAGGGGTTAGCTGGAAGGGAACTCTGGGAGTCCCTCCTGTGGTTTGGAGATAGAAGGGGCAGGTCATCTTCTGAAGAGTCAGTGGAAGAGCCTTGGGAGGATCCTTCTGAGGACATATAGTAGCCTCCCCTGGAAGAGGAACTGGACAATGGGTGAAGACTGTGCCTCCGTCGCACTGGAGACCCATGTCGCTCATCCCCTGACGTCAGGCGGTCTGGCGTTTGGCGTGGGCGCAGAAGGGAAGGCTGTCTAGGTGGTGCCAGGTCCAGGCTTCCCGCGGGGTTGGGGCCGACTCCAGTGGCATAGGCAAAAGATCCCCTTTGATAGTATTCCACCATCTACTGAACAAAGCCCCAACTTCAGCCAAAGGGATGATAGGGCCTGGCTGAGGTAGAGGCATCAGGGGGCTCCCTGGTGTTGGCCCTTGCGGAACTATCTTCTTTGGCATCAGGTCCGACAGCACCTTCTTGTTGGGCGTCGGACCTGGCAGGACAGTGTCCTCTGATGTTGGGTGCTCTGATGTCTGATCATCAGGCTCCCGAGGAGGAGGCGAAGGTGGAGGTGGTGGCGCCCAGTGTTGTGTATCCCCGGAGGCAAGCATCAGGTCTCCTGACGTCTGGTCTGTACTGAGGCTCTCATCTGGGGCCTGTGGAGCAGAAGGCAGCTTCGAGAGCAGTGTCTGGTCTGGCTCTGTGGTGGAGTCAGAGGGTGTTGAGGCCTTGGCCAATGACCGCCTAGAAGGCGAGTGATGCTTCTTCTGGCACCCACTATCCTGGCATCTTCTGGAGTCATCCGACCCTATTGCCCTATCAGATGACCCAGGGACTACGGCCTTGCGGATGGCAGGTTCCAACCTGTTGCCTGATGGGGTCCTAGTGCATGCTTGTGTGGTTAGATAGCCAGGGAAACGGGGGCTTGAGAAAACCTGAGCCTGGAAGTCTCCTCACTGTGTGCCTGGGAAGAGGCGAGAGGGGGGCTTCCTCAATTGTGAACCCAGAAGAGCCAGTGAAACCTGGGGAGGGCGGAGTCTGACCTTGCGCCGGAAGTCGAAGACTTGGAAGTTTTGTGTGGGGACCTAGGACAGGATTCTGACCTGGACCTGTCCTTGTCCCAGTGATGGAGCTTCCCACTAAAATTCTTCTGTCTGGGGAGGAGTCCTTCGCTGAGGAGAATGACAAGCTGTGCCCGACTGGGTCTTCTGCATGGTGGGCACTTGTTCAAGGAGGTACACTTTCAAGGTGTTCAGGCGGTGGATTACGGTCCTCCTGTTGAAGCCTTGGCAGTGTGGGCAGTCGTCCAGCCTGTGGTCGAGGCCTAGGCAGAGCAGGCAGGCCAAATGGCCATTTATTGCCAGGATATGCACAATTCGATTTCTGCCGCTCAGATGAGGAAGATGACTGGGAAGACACACACGATGAACTAGTACTTTCTGAGAAAAAAATGGTAAGTGTGTAAAGCAGAAAAATGGCAGTCAACTGGAAGCAGGAGGTGTCCGTGAAGCTGATATGCACAGGTCGATGATGGGAAAAAAAACTGAGTGTATACCACAGGTGATGTCTGGGTGAGGTTGACATCGGAGGGGAGCAGTCTGCAGCCTTAAGACTGTGACCTAGAATTTTTCCGTGGGGTCCCAGTGCCTGGCAGCATAGTCCTAATGGTGTTACCTGCTGCAAGAGCTCTATCTGGTAGCACCCATGTACAGCGCTGATTATTGAGTGCTGCACTTTTGAGTGACTCAATACCAGTGCTCTACAACAGAGCAAGTGGTGCAATACATTGATATGTCCTGCATAGTGAGTACAGCAAGGAGCTGTACTTACTATTGCAGGATATAGAATGCTTTGTGCCCATTTCCTGCCAAGCTGCTTGCATAGCATAGTGGTGTACACCACCGCTTGCGATGCAATCAGACCTGGGTTCGGGTCCAGCTACAGGCAGAAATTTTTTTTTGCTTCACAATCCAGTAACTTTCCCCATGGTCCGCACCCCCTCAGAGTTGGTTAGGTTTGGGGGGTATGGGGGCATGGGGGGGCAGCCCCCCCATATAAAAAGTTTTCTGTGTGGTTTACTTAAGCATTGTAGGGACCGTCGCTATTTGCAATGGTCAGTACAATATCTGTTACCCTTTTGACTATGGGCTCAAGTTTGATCACTCTATGTGATAGGTGGTCTTTCAGACGTGCCTTTATTACATAGAACCCTCTATCTCAAAGTGAGATTAATGCTTTTCAAGAAAGAAAGTGCAAACCAAAAGTTGAGTTGGCTCAAACAGAGCCAAAATAACCTTTGCCAAAACAAAATTCAGGTCTCAAGCCAGGACTGGATTGCAGCTAGGAGGGTTCAAGTGTAGAGCCTCTTAAGAATAAGACAACCTCTAGAAGAGTGCGTACAGGGAGTGTGGTGCTTCAAGGAATTAAACTCACATACATCTTCAGCTCTAAATTCTGAGCACTCACCAAGGAATTTAGAGTTGTAGAAGCCTCTTTAGAATGTATGGGCCATCTTCAGCTGGGCAACCATATGACCCTCAATAGGCACTTGGAAAGCTGAAATGGCAGCCAAGTGCACTCTGACAGAATACTACTGCAGGTCTGCATGTGGCAAGGACAGCAGATACTCTAGAACCTGAATAACTGGACAGATAAATGGATCTAAACGATGAGAAGCAGCTCACAAAGCAAACCGCTTCTACTTCATGGAATAATGGATCTGGTGGAAGGCTTTCTGGCAGCTAGTAGGATATCAGTCACCACAGCCTCTGCCCTGAGCAGGTGAATATTAATGTTGTTGGCTGACATGAGGGCCTCCATAGCTTGCTACATTACAGAATCATCAGAGAGGGACTAGACAGCAACACTGGTCTCATCCTACAGTGCATTCTGATACTGCAGCATGTGGGCTAGATAACTGAGGGCACAGATTGCAAAAGTAGAGGAGGCGAATGCCCATTTCCAAAACAGGTCCAGCTTCTGGGGACACTCTGGTGGTAAGGAGCTTAGGCCACTTAGTACGGTTATGAGTGGCATTAATGACCACCAAATCAGCATGGCCTGCTCCCCCAGTAAAGGCTTGCCCTCTGGGTGTGATACAGACTGTTAGCTTTGCAAGATATAGCTGGGACCACATTAGGCCCGTGCCATGCAGCCAGAATAACATCCTCGTATAAATCAATAAGAGGGGGGAACACCAATGGAGGCAAGTCAGGCTTACACATGTAGGTCACCAGCCGATGGCGCTCCAGGTCGTTCCTCAGTTTTGAACCCCATCGCCTCCTGGATGTGTCTCATAATGTCAGAGAAGGTGGGATCATCTGGAGGGCATATAGGGATGTTCTTACAGGTTCCTTGCCCTTTTGAAGAGCCTATGGAGGGAGGGGAGACTGACTAATGTCCCCATTTCCTGGATCTTCCCCTTCATCACATGAAAGCAAGTCTGGGAGATTATCATTTCCATCAATGGGAGGGCGACATGGGGTGGGCATATGCCGGGTGGCGGGAAGGAGACGGAGAGGTAGGCCTCGGAGGCGGAGTTTGGGGGACAGGGCTTGTTGGGACTTCAGGCGCAGGGATCAGAGTCTGCAGGATGCCCAAAAGAGATGAGACCAACCGCTGAATATCCACCAATACCACACTGATCCAGCTGTCGTCAGGTAAAGATACACTGGCAAAGGCCCTATGGGCGCCAGTGTGGGATACACCGCCGAAGGTTTGACGGACGTAGGCTGGGGAACAATAGGTTGAGGACCAGTGAGCATCGGCTGAGGGTAAGCGGGCTTAGGCTGGGGATAGACAGGCATAGGTCCGACTGGCACCGGGTATGGCAAAACAGACGAAGGCTCAACAAGAGTTGTTTGAGATCCCACTGGCACAGGCTGGGGAGAGGGGGCACTAGTGTGGGAGGAGCCTGGGCGGGCAACAGGAGAGGAGGACTCAGCGATGGAGAAAAGTCAGCATCCCTCTGGACCTGTAAAGGAGCAGCAGCAGACCTAGTGGAGGAGTCTGATGCTGGAAAAGCAGGCAGAGGGGAGAGGAAACTGCAGCAGTTGCCAATCTGGTGTTGGCTGTGGAAACACCAGCTGAGCCACCGTGTTGCGTGCCCAACATTACAGGGGGCCTAAGCAGCAGGGGAAGAACCCTGGCCTGAGGAGCCTTTGCGAGCTGAAGCTGGTGGAAAAATGAACAGAGTGTCCTTGGGGCTGCCCACACTTATACTCAGCAGCAGGAGGTGATGTCGTGTGAGCGGCCCCCATGGAAGACGGCTAGAAGAAGATGCCGTGTGATAGCATCACCTGGTGGAACTCCCAAGTTTAATAACGTACTACAAAAGACAGTTCCTCGAAGATCTACTGTTACAGTAAATTCTTACGTAACAATACTTTCTAGGAGTGGTATATGATGATCATCCGCATGGACCCACCTGACCTCCCCAGCTATGGCGCACACACGTGAATTTGAATCGATTGTTCTGCTTCTGTTCCGGGACCTGTGTACTGCTCACAGCACCCCCAAACTTCTCTTCTCCAGCAGGTCTGTGAACCACTCACAATACCTCTGCTGCTCCCTGACCCAGACACTCTTGCTCGGACTTACCTATGGCTGATAATGCAGCCCAGCCAGAACGGACCTCGAGGAACCGTCTTCAGGGTTCTCCGGCCAAGGGCTCACATTCCAGGCATCAGAAGTAGCAGGATTCAAACTCCTCCAACTCCCTCCAACATAGCCTGTAGACGGGACTGCTCCCCCCGTCAATGGAGCCTGCAGGGCTATTTCTTCGACAGGTCATGCCCCAGCGATGAAGCACTCTGCTGGACGTCTCCCATCGATGGAGCATTCCTCGTCGACGGAAAGGCTTCCTTGTGTAATAACCTACTGCAAGAAATCAGTTTGTAGAAGATCTACTGTTACAGATGTGTAACCTATGTTTCCAGGGACATGGATATGATGTTCTAGTCACACTTCTTGTCAGACTCCTAGCAGTTCTCTGGTAGGATGGAGGCAAAGCGCAAACCCCCTTCTTAGGAAATCAGGCTTGGAGAACTGAGACCCCAAAACCAACATCCCGACGTGACTCTAGGTCAATGTGGTAATGGGAAATGAAGTTGTGTGCTGACCTACAGGTAGCAGCCCTACATATTTCCTGGATAGGGACACCCTTGTGTGACAGGGTGGAATAGGACCCTGTCTGAGTTGTTCTGGAGAAAGAGTCTGAATGCAGGGATCTGTTCTATTCTCTCCTGTTCCTGTCTCTTGTCTGTCTGGTTGTGCAACCAAATTTTCTTGTGGGACCTAGGGACTGATCACCCCGACAGTCTCACAATTATTTGTCTCTCGCTGTCTCTCAGTCTTCCCTTGCCGTTTGTCTTTTCCTCCCTTGAATATCTGCTGATATCAAAAATATATGCAAATCATTATGTGGAAATGTAACTCATATTAGGATCCCTCTGTACAGAAATTATATAGTGTTAATTTTTGAAATTATATAATTATAGTTTGAGATGATTGCAAAAAGCTATTGGAAAATGAAGGGGTTATCCGAGTACAATTTTTAAGCCTTTTGCAGAAGAGCTGTGGAAAAGGGGCCTCAGCTCAGGCACACTGTATTCCTGCCAGTACCTGCCTGAAATATACAAGAACACTTTGGAAGATGCTTGTTAAGAATGGAGGGGTTGGAAGGACTTATAAGACAGAGCTGCAATTGCTTGCAGAGATGGACACACAGAGATTGAAGGAAAACTTTGATGAATCTGCTGTTTATTCTTCCTTTGTAAATAGTTACTCTGAACAATTTTATTTTTTATGTTACTGCTAGTGCAAACAAATATTTTTGGCGAATTCTACAACTGCTCCTGGTTTTTCTTTGCTTCCTGACCTGTGCCTTGACAACAGATGGTGTCAGTGCCGTGTATACTCTAAGTCAGGAGTTTTGTGTGGGAGTACTTTGACCTAGTACCAGGGAAGCGCAGAGAAAGGTATGGATTCTGCAGCAAGTCAAGGAGTGGTTACCAGGATTATGGCAGCCAAACCAGCAGAGACAGAAGTCCAAGCTGAGATTGTACAGTAAGCACAAGTTAAGAAAAAGGAATAGACAGTGACAGACCCTGAAAGCCTGATGGACTTTTTTAAATGGTGCGCTATACAACAAAATGAGCCAGAGAAGCAGAGGAGGGAAGAGATGCAGCGACAGGAGCAGCAGATGAGAGAAGAGATGCAGTGACAGGAGTAGCAATGGCTGGATGCCTTGCAAGCTATCAAAGGCAGAGGATCTGGCACAGATCCAGACAAGCAACAAAACACAAGCAACTTAAAAGCCATTAAACTTACAAAGTTGTGTCCCTCGGATGATATTGAGGCATACCTAACAACTTTTGAAAAAGTTGCCACAGTCTGCCAATGGCCAAAGCAGCAAGGAACAATCAGACTGGTACCCTACCTGACAGAGAAAGCCCAATTTACCTACAGCAATATGGACACTGCAGTCAGAAAACTGTGACCTGGTGAAAAGCGAAATCCTGAAAAGGTATGACATCTCAGGAGAGACCTACAGCCAAAGATTTCGATCTCTGAAGTACAACTCAGTCGACAATCCTCAAGAAGCCTTCACCCAACTTGGAGAACTTCTGATAAAATCGCTCCAACCAGAGGGCAAAACAGTTCCACAGATCATTGACACATTTGCCATGGAGCAATTCATTAACATCCTTTCTACAGATGGGCAGCTTTAGGTAAAGGAACATCGACCAGAAAGTGGAGGAAAGGCTGTTTCTTTGGCCGAGGATTACCAAATGGCCAGACAAATGCCACAAAAGCGAGGTAACAGCCATGCACCGGTAAGACTCTCTTTTTCCCATTTAAACTCCAAACCTGATAAGAACTCCGGTGGGGGTAACAAATCTGTGCCCAAAGACATTATTTGTTATAACTGTAATAAGCCAGGCCATATGGCAAGAAACTGTGTAGCGAGCAGATCTGTCCATGGCAAATTTGGGCCAGTACTTAACAGATGTGAAGGTGGGAGATAAGACTGTAAAGGAACTCACTGATTCGGGAAGCAGACAGACCCTAGTGCATGTAGAAGTGCTGGGAAAACACTATGCAAAAGGACCAGGTACTGGTGTCCTCTGCATTCACGGGGACACTCGATACTATCCCACCACCCAAGTGATTCTGACCATAAAGGGTGCATCACACCAAATGAAAGTCGGGGTAGTACCTAAGTTACCTGTACCTGTGATTACTGGAAATGACTTTCCAGGATTTACTGAGTTAATCTCAGAGGAACTGAACCCTGCAGTTTCAGCAGCAGTGGTGACAAGAGCTCAGGCAAAGAACATTTCAGATGGTGAAGATACTTTTCCTTCCAGTGATTTTGATTTGGACTTGTTTGAGCACAGCTCCAAGATCTGGAAATACAGGAAAGAAGGACGATGCCTGAAGAAACTGTGGCAACAAATGACTGATGGACATAAGGGGTTGACATATGAAAATGCTGAAACTAATCTGATTACTGACTGTGATTTTCTTTCAAAACAAGCTAACAATGTTTCTCTCCAGGGTTATTTTAAGCAGTTGGGGGTGAAACCAAAACAGGGTGGACCAATGTTTAAAAATGTAATGGGTTATTTTACTAGCTTGGTTTAAACCTCAGACACAGGAACAGACAGAAAAATTGGTTATACCACAGAAGTATAGAACAGAGTTGTTACAGATAGCACATGACAGTCCTATGGCTGGTCACTCAGGGAGAGATTGCACCCTTGCCAGATTGCTGTACAGATTTTACTGGCCTGGAATTCATGAAGATGTTGCTACCTACTGTAATTCCTGTGCTGAGTGTCAGAAAGTAGCCCCAGTCACTAGAAAAGACAAGGTGCCACTGGTGCCCCTACCCTTGATAGATGTGCCTTTTGAGAGAATTGCAATGGGTGTGGTTGATCCTTTAGACAAAAGTAAAAAGGGTAATAGATTTATCCTGGTAGTATGTGATTATGCTACTCAATACCCGGAAGCAGTTCCAATGTGTACTGTCACAGCTTCAAAAGCAGCACCAGCGCTTGCAAAAATTTTCAGTACAGTGGGCATACCCAAATAAATTATTACTGATCAGGGTAGTAATTTTGGTGCTGTATTACTTAAGTAGCTGTACAGACTACTAGGTATTACTGCCATAAGAACCTCCCCCATCACCCTCAGACAGACAGTCTTGTTGAGTGTTTTAACCAAACCCTAAAATGCACATTAAAAAGGTTTGTAAAAGGGGAAGAGAAAGATTGGGACCAATACTTGCCTTACCTACTTTTTGCTTACAGAGAAGTGCCACAGGTATCAACAGGGTTTTCACCATTTGAACTGATGTATGGTAGGCAGCTGAGAGGGCCACTGGATGTGATAAAAGAAATATGGGAAGATAACTCCACTCAGAAACAATCTATGGCTTCTTATATGTGTGCCCTAAGAAAGAAGCTGGCAAATATGTTGAAGTTGTCCATAGTAATCAGGAAGAGGTCCCAAATCAACAGAGCTATATTATCACCATGGGGTAAAAGAAAACATTTTTGAACCAGGTGAAAAAGTGTTGCTACTGTTACCCACAACAAAAAATAAACTGTTAATGAAGTAGCAAGAGCCTTATAGAATGCTTAGACATACTGACACCGTTAACTATAAGACTGAGACCCCTGACCAGAAAAATCCTACTCAGATATACCATGCTAACCTCCTCAAGAAATCGGTTGAAGAAATGCCAAAGGCTACTTTGCTAGTTCTATCAGAAACTAATAAAGAAGATATTGATGTAGCTTATGATAGACTGAAACAAACTGTAAATCCTAATGATGTAAAGGTGAATGTTTCCTTAACCTCAGAACAAACTACAGAAATTCATAATGTGCTAAAGACATTTGACAGTACTGTTACCACAGTACCAGGCCAAGCACAAGGGGTTGAGCATGCAACAGTGTCAAGGAATGCTCGTCCTATTAGGGAAAAGACGTACAGGTTACCACAGCGGTTAAGAGCTGATGCGGTTAAGGAAATACAAAAAATGAAAGAACTGGGTATCATAGAGGAGTCGAGGAGTGCTTGGTCATCTTCAGTGGTAACTGTAAACAAAAAAAGAAGAGGGCGTTAGAATCTACCTTGATTTTAGGAAACTAAATCAAGTGTCAGAATTTGACAGTTATCCTATGCCAAGAATAGATGATTTGGTGGACAGACTAGGGAGTGCAAAGTATATCAGTACTCTTAATCTCATCAAGGGTTACTGGCAAATACCTTTAGCCAAAGATATAAAACTGCATTTGCCACTCCTATTGGATTCTATCAGTTCACCACCATGCCATTTGGTTTACATGGTGTACTAGTTACATTCCAGCAGTACATGGATGTAATTTTGTCCCCTCATACTGGTTATTGTGCTGCATACCTGGATGATGTCGTGGTGTACAGGCCAGACTGGAAGAGCCACGTGGAACACCTACAAGCAGTTATCCAAGCTATCAAAAATGCAGATCTGACTATTAATCCTACCAAATGTACATTGGACATGCAGATTTGTTCCCAACTTTGCTGAGTTAGCTACTCCCCTCACTGAACTCACAAAAAAAAAAAACGGTACCCAAATAATGTGAAATGGACCCCAGAGTGTGATGAAGCTTTTCAAGCCATTAAGACTGCATTATGTTGAGCCTGTTTTAAGAAGCCCAGACTTTGAGAAGCCATTCTTGTTACAAACAGATGCATCAGAGGTAGGCCTAGGTGCAGTCCTGAGTCAAAATATAGATGGGAAAGAACATCCTATTCTGTACATGACAGAGAGAAAAGGTATTCCACTATTGAAAAGGAATGTTTAGCAGCAAAGTGGGCAGTAGTATAGAGTTCATATATCTTGTCAAATGTTACATTTCAGCCAATCAGTGAGCGCCACATTATTTGACAGGTGGGTGTGGCCTAAATGGACCAATCAGAATCATCCATGTATAGCGCAGGACGTCCTGCCCTCTGCACAGGATGTCCCACCTTAAATGCAGGGCATTCCACGTCAAACACAGGAAGTGACGTATGAAACACAGGAAATTACATTCTCGAACCCGGAAATGACACCTCATTCTCGTTCTACATCCCTACGTCCTTCCTCCACCATCCCCTATCCCCTCGAACCTCCACAACACCATCCAAGCTCAAACCCAAGTCCGTCCTCCATCCCCTCGAACCACAACCACCCCCATCCTAGCTCGAACCTGAATCCATCCTCTGTCCCTTGACTCTCTGCCGAAATATCTTGGCACAAACTCTCCCGTCCTCCAACCTTGTCCTAGCACCACCCTTGCACCCATCACCTACCTCAAATCTGTCTCTCTCCCCTCCTCTCTCCATGCACCACCACCACCTACATTGCACCCCATCACCTACCTGGAACCTGAGTCTCTCCCCTCCTCTCACCTTGCTCCACCATCACCTACCTGACACTCCCTCAACCTCCCCCTGTTGATCTGTGGTATGACTGCAGAGTGCCTTTTTACTCGGGGGAATTTTTTGTGTGTGAAATGTGCTTTGAAGCTCGGAGGACTGTAAGAATATTTATCTCTTCAGTGTAAGGAAGTTCTTTGAACACAATGCATTTTAAGTTTTTATGAAAAAAACAGTGATTTCTCTTTTAATGTGAAAAAGAAAATGAGTTCTAACTTTAAAAGCAGAGACAGCGTGTGTGTATGTGTGTGCTTTGGAGCCAAGGTTTCAAGGGTTTGTAGTCTAAGTAGTCTGCTTCAAATGCTAAAGTCTGATTTAAAAACATACATACATACTCTCTGCATTCCTTTTTTCAAGAGAGTTTTATCCTCTTTGCATTTCCTGTAAGAACATTTTATCTTTGCTATATAAAAAAGTATGTTAAAATAATGCATTTTAAGTATTTATGAAAAAACAGTGATTTCTTGTTTAATGTGAAAAAGAAAATGAGTTCTAACTTTAAAAGCAGAGACAGCGTGTGTGTTGAAGCTAAGGTTTCAAGGGTTTGTAGTCTAAGTAGTCTGCTTCAAATGTCAAAGTCTGATTTAAAAACATACATACATACTCTCTGCATTCGTTTTTCAAGAGAGTTTTATCTTCTCTGCATTTCCTGTAAGAACATTTTATTTTTGCTATATAAAAGAGTTTTGTTAAAAGAATGCATTTTAAGTATTTATGAAAAAACAGTGATTTCTTGTTTAATGTGCAAAAGAAAATGAGTTCTAACTTTAAAAGCAGAAACAGTGCATGTGTGTCCAGTGTTGAAGTTGATGTTTCAAGGGTTTGTAGTCTAAGTAGACATCTTCAAATCCTAAAGCCTGTTAAAAAACAGTCATACTCGCTACATACATTTTCTTTTAAATGAATACATCAGAAATATGGTATTTTGATGTCAGAAACTAAATGTATTTTTCCATTTCCTTTGAAAAGATAATTTACAAAGATCACTGCTAATCAAAAGCATATATTTCCATTAAATATATAGTAATGTACTAGTGAAAGTATTTAGGAGTGTTTTAACCTCCAGAAAGCAACAAAAAGGGCTCTGCATTACCTATGTAAAACTGCAAAACCAGTAGACTGCTTCAAGGAGACTTTTATACTCTGAGAAACTTAAGAAAAGTCCTATTAAAAGTTCCTATTAAACATGCCCTGCCCAACATTACAGTATAAAAATCACATTCTAGTCATTCTATGTATCACAAGAGATGACATAACTATATCAATGGGGTCTGTCTTCTAGAAACCTTTTGTCATCCTTGTGATGGTCACGTAGATGATAGTTGATATTAATAAACCCCAACTAAACATGCTGATGTGTGGTGCTAGTCACAAGAGATGACATCACCACACAGGATCAATGGGGCCTGTCTTCTAGAAAACCCGTGCCCATCCATGTGATGGTCACATAGCGTGAGTTGATCTGGCAGGGGTCTTATATAAACCCCTGGCTGGAGATGTGCCAGAGTAGCTTTCAGAGCCTCATCGAATCTACTTTATAGGATCTGAGCTGATTATCCAAGACATTCATGAAGATGGCCCAGAACACAGCATTTCAAACTAACATTCCAGTCATGGAACAGACAGTTACGCCACCAAATGAACAGTCAGGAGATGAAAAGACCGAAGAGAAGTTGCCTTTCAGGCTCAAACCTGTGTATGTGCGCTACATAAAGTGTGAAAAAGAATGCCCGATTCGAATTTTGGCCAGTGGAAGGATTTGTGACATAAAAAGAAATCTCGCTGCACAGTTTGGTGAATCGGAAAAAGCAAAAACTGATCCTGATATGCCTATCGAAGAGGCACAACTGCAAGACCTTGAAGAAGAGCTAGCATGTGAGTCTGTTGCAGAGAAAGATGTGAAAATGAAGCCCAGAACAGAGAGTGACATGGAGGGAGAGTCAGATAAGGATGCCAAGACACAGGCAGAAGCAGCAGCCAGCCAAGAGGCAGATGGTGACACTGCCACGACCAGCAAGCCACCGGAAAAGAAAAGATAAGAAAAAGCAACAGGCTAAAGAAGAAGAAAAAGATGGCAAAGCATCTTGTACTGTGGAGGTAAATATATGTTTTGTTTTTAAACACTAAAAGAATGAGTGAGTGGAGACATGCGTGCAGAGTGTAACTGAACAGATGAGTTAGCAGATGAA
The DNA here is from genome assembly GCA_016271365.2 of Neoceratodus forsteri. Classification (NCBI taxonomy): domain Eukaryota; kingdom Metazoa; phylum Chordata; order Ceratodontiformes; family Ceratodontidae; genus Neoceratodus; species Neoceratodus forsteri. Next base: position 26,506,838 of record CM057453.1, read on the forward strand.
CTGTAACTTACTGAGTAAAAGGACCAATGTTGTTTTCTCTTTGCTTAATCAGAGTGATGGATATTTTATTTTATTTATTTATTTATTGGAATACAATCGGAATTACAAACCTTTGAGTCACAGACTCTTTTGCAAAGGCTCCACGTCGGTTACATAGGGTGGAGGGTAGACAAATACAGTAGAGGACATATATAAAACAGGCAGAATTTACAGTAACTGAACAGAGGAGCCGTCCAGGCAAAACTTAAGATATGGTGAGGCAGTTAGGCAGCAATCTTGGCATACCAGGCCGGGGATTTTGGAGAAATACGTGGGGCCTTGTGGGACCCTGAGTCGAGAGTAGGGGGAGGGATGGGCGGTCAACTGGGTGTACAGAGTTAGCCGCAGTCACATATGGCTCTCTCAAGGAGGTGAGTTTTGAGGCCTGTTTTAAATTGAGAGATGCTGTGGGTCTGTGAGAGTGAGTGTGGTAATGCATTGAGCCAGAGAGGGGCTCGGTATCGAAAGGATCTTTGCCCTAGGGAAGTTCTACATAGTGGTACCACGAAAGGATATGGATATGGATATGGAATGGAGCAACAGTCTTATTCGGATAGCATGGATACTTGAGTCTCCACAAATCCACTGCTTGACTGTGTTTGCTGTGTGAAAGATACAGATGTGGTTATTAATGAGATGTGCGACGGTCATTATGTTAGAAAGTTAGAGAACAATAGAACGCTTGAAAAAACAGAAAACACTGTAATCACTACACAGCCACAACCATCTTCATCTACTGAAATTAGACGGGTTTCCTCAGGTGAAAAAACAGGCCTAAGTATTAAGCCCCTCAAAACTGACCATGATGTGTATTGTAAGTATGTTATGTACCATGCAGTTCAACAGTTTGTGGTAACTTTACTGTAAAAGTGGATATAGTATTATTGGGGAAAATGTGTATGGTGTTGCTAGGCAAGGTGATATAAAAGCCATTTTTGAGTATTTTTAAATCTTATCTGCTTCTAATGTCCTGAACCTGTGTTACATAGAAGTTGACGGCAGATAAGGACCGCAAGGCCCATCCAGTCTGCCCATTTCTTTTTCTACCTTATAAATGTGCCATCAACCTTTGCTCTGTCAGTGGCCTATCTATTCATACTCATATGTATTGCTCCCTTATGCCTATCCCATGCCTGTTTGAAGCCCTGCACTGTATTCATAGCCACCACTTCTTGAAGTAGGCCATTCCATGCATCCACCACCCTTTCTGTGAAAAAGAATTTCCTCACATTCCCCCTTAATCGGCCCCCCTCTAATCTCATGCTGTGTCCTCTTGTCCTGCTATTTTTCTTATATTTAAACATGTTAGACTCTTTCACCTTGTTAATGCCCTTAAGATGTTTGAATGCCTCGATCATATCACCTCTCTCCCTCCTTTGCTCAAGGGTATACATATTGAGCTCTGTTAATCTGTCCTCATATGTCTTCTGATGCAGTCCCTGCACCATTTTGGTTGCCCTTCTCTGGACTGCCTCAATTTGGTTAATGTCCTTGTGAAGGTGTGGCCTCCAATACTGCACACAGTGTTGCCTCGATCCAGCTATTGAATTTATCAGGCCACTCTAGCCACTTTACCAGATACAAAGTTTTTCTGCCACGTTTTTTCTCTGCCAGGATTTTCTGCACCCTATACACTTAGTTTTCATCCGGTTCAATTTTCTGCAATTCTTCTGCATAGAAAGTACCCTTGATGTCTTCTCCATGATAGTCTTTTAGCTTATAGGTGGGTCTCAGTGTTTTTAAGACCTCCGTCACAATAAAATGTCTCATCTGTGTATGTCTGTTCATATCCCTTTTCAAACACCCCTTTCAGCTTAGATATTCTCACGTGATCACTTTTCAGAAGGGTACCCTTTTGGTTTTTTGCCAAGAACTGTTTTGCCATAGATGGTCTTCCATACATCCAGGGCATTGGAAGGGTTAACATCCACTGGTCTGCGTGTAATGCTTCTGTGATAAGTATAATTACAGCTGTGCACCAGGTCAGGCAACACGTCAATATATTTCCATGTGTTTTGGGCTGTAAAGTAACGCCACATGCGTGTCTTTAAAGTTCTATTGAACTGTTCTACAATGCTAGCCTTAACTTCATTATTTGTTACAAAATGGTGTATTTTATTTTGTTTTAATAATGCCCTTAAGGAGGCATTTAGAATGTCTTTACCCTTATCAGTCTGCAACTTCTCAAGTATGCATCCACTTTTAAAAACTGTTTTAAAGGCCTGCTTCACTGCCTTGCCTGATTTATCTTTTAAAGTCACTACCCAGGCATGCTTGGACAGCACATCGATGCATGTCGGTATATATTTAAACCCATTATTGTACTTTGCATATTGACTCATACCCACTAAATCAGATTTCTCTTAAATCGAATTCTTGCTGGTCTGTGTAACGTCTACGGATCCTGCTTGGCAAGCCATTCTGCAACACCTTTCCTGGTCACACCATTATCAATTTCTTTTGTAGCTTTATATAACTGAGTCACACCACTAAAACTGCCTGCTTTTCCTGCATTCAAATATATATTCTGAAGCAATTGATCAGTCATCTTCTTTCATCAGTACCAAAATACATCTGTTAACTAGCCGACCTCTTGTTACCTGTAAAATGATGTATATGTGTGCTTTTTTCGTAAAAATTCAATGACAACCATAAACTGCAATATGTGATTATATTTTATTCATACGTACATAACATAAACTGATACATATATTAATTACATACAACAGCCATAACGGTGTTTTAAAGGGCATATATATACCCGTAACACATAGTATGCATACAATGATTACATAATATCCTGTTTCTACACTACCAGATTCTTTCACATTCTACCATACCCAGAGACAGTAACTTTTGGGCTGTATGTTTCACACAAGCAAGGGTTTCATCCACTTTCCCCCTGTTGACAAGGTAGGCACAAAACATGCACACAAGTGCCATGCACCACTCAAAATAATCAGGGTGATCTTTGAGGGGTACTGTTGCAGAATCAAAAATGCTGTTCACCTTACATATGTCTGTTTTATTTTGTTCATTGCATCGATATACATATGCCACATAATTGGGGGCATACTTTTAATCTCAGTCATTGTCCTTTCTGCCAGTGAAGGTGCAGCACTTTCACAGCATACGTTTAATGCATGGCACTTTCCAAAGTATACAGGGGTCTTTAAAATGTCCTTTATCACGCGGCGCATTGTAGCCATCAAGAGTGACTGGACTATCGGGAACATGCCATTACGTTCCAACTGAAAGCACATAATACACGTTATACAGATTAGCATGTTACTTTTTTATTCAGAAAAAATGACAGCTACATCACATTTATTAAATACAACGTAAGTGATACATTCTGCAGAAACGTGATGAATACACATGATGCTTAGTGCTCTTTCATTTCATGCAGCATCATAACAATTGAAGAAGCCACTTTCACAGTATGAGAAATATCACATTCTTTCATTTGCTTTAAAGCAGACACACACATTACTGCAACTACTAATATATATAGGTTACAATGACATTCGGGGTCTTCTACGAATCTAGGCCCAACCACTGTAATGTTTTCTAAAAGTGTCAACTCAGATTCTTTCATATAGTTATCTATATCCTCCCACATGTCTGAGGAGGCAAGCAACATCAGTTCCATGGCAGAAGATAAGTCAGAAAGGGATGCTTCAAACTCAGGCAGCCTGAACACAATGATCGCAGTAATGGCTTATGATCAGATACATAAGTCTTTGGACACTCTCTTTGCTTGCATCCTGCATGGTTCTCTGTACAATAAAATAAGAAGCTTTGGGTTCTACAACATTTACACACAATCTATGGCAGATCAGCAGTTAAATGAATTTTCACAACAAAAACAGAGTCAAGTTTCTTTTAGAAATTTAACAGAGTCCCCGAAGTTCTTGTTAGAAATTTTTAAAGGAGCATTTACTGACTAGACGTCTGGTCTCTTTTCTAATCTCACCGTCTGTCTGTTGTAACATATCTGTAAGTAAGGACATGAGGTCATCAGCTCATTCCACATCATTTAAAACATGACTTACAGATTCTATAGTTTCGTTGCTCATGCTTAAGCCCTGTTGTGTCATAGCTATTGTTAAGATCACAGGCATGAGATGCCCTATATGTATGGCTTCAGAAACATTTTTGCATGCTTCTCTAGCTGTCAAGTCATGAAAGATACATTAATGGTTTATCTGACTAGGGTCATCTATCTCACACTCAGGACAGGCATCAACCATTTCATAACGTATTACTCTCTCTATTACTGAGGAAATTATACCACGAATGGTATGGTACATAACATACTTACAATTCGCACTGTGGTCTGTTTTGGGGGGCTTAATACTTAGGCCTGGTTTTTCACCTGAGGAAACCCGTCTAATCTCAACAGATGAAGATGCTTGTGGCTGTGTAGTGATTACAGTGTTTTCTGTTTTATCAAGCATTCTATTGCTCTCTAACTTTCTAACATATTGACCCTCACACATCTCATTAATAACCACACCTGTATCTTTCACACAGCAAACACAGTCAAGCAGTAGATTTGTGGAGACTCAAGTATCCATGCTGTCCGAATAAGACTGTTGCTCCATTCCATATCCATCACTCTGATTAAGCAAAGAGAAAACAACATTGGTCCTTTTACTCAGTAAGTTACAATTCATCTGCTAACTCATCTGTTAAGTTACATTCTGCATGCATGTCTCCACTCACTCATTTTTGTTAGTGTTTAAAAACAAAACACATATTTACCTCCGCAGTACAAGATGCTTTGCCATCTTTTTCCTTCTTCTTTAGCCTGTTGCTTTTTCTTATCTTTTCTTTTCCGGTGGCTTGCTGGTCATGGCAGTGTCACCATCTGCCTCTTGGCTGGCTGCTGCTTCTGCCTGTGTCTTGGCATCCTTATCTGACTCTCCCTCCATGTCACTCTCTGTTCTGGGCTTCATTTTCACATCTTTCTCCACAACAGACTCACATGCTAGCTCTTCCTCAAGGTCTTGCAGTTATGCCTCTTCAATAGGCATATCAGGATCAGTTTTTGCTTTTTCCGATTCACCAAGCTATGCAGCGAGATTTCTTTTTATGTCACAAATCCTTCCACTGGCCAAAACTCGAATTGGGCATTCTTTTTCACACTTTATGTAGCGCGCATACACAGGTTTGGGCCTGAAAGGCAACTTATCTTCAGGCTTTTCATCTCCTGGCTGTTCATTTGGTGGCGTAATCGTCTGTTCCAATGACTGGAATGTTAATTTGAGATGCTGTGTTCTGGGCCATCTTCTTGAATCTCTTGGATAATCAGCTCAGATTCTATAAAGTAGATTTGATGAGGCTCTGAAAGTTATTCTGGCACATCTCCAACCAGGGGTTTATATAAGACCCCTGCCAGATGAACTCATGCTATGTGACCATCACATGGATGAGCACGGGGTTTCTAGAAGACAGACCCCATTGATCCTGTGTGGTGATGTCATCTCTTGACACTAGCACTACGCATCAGCATATTTAGTTGGGGTTTAGTAATATCAACTATCATCTACGTGACCATCACAAGGATGGCAGAAGGTTTCTAGAAGACAGACCCCATTGATAAATATAGTTATGTCATCTCTTGTGATACATAGAATGACTAGTATGTGATTTGTATACTGTAATGTTGGTCAGGGCATGTTTAATAAGAACTTTTAATAGGACTTTTCTTAAGTTTCTCAGAGTATAAAAGTCTCCATGAAGCAGTCTACTGGTTTTGCAGTTTTGCATAGGTAATGCAGAGCACTTTTTGTTGCTTTCTGGAGGTTAAAACACTCTTAAATACTTTCACTAGTACATTAATATATATTTAATATAAATATTTGATAAGCAGTGATCTTTGTAAATTATCTTTCTCAAAGGAAATGGAAAAATATGTTTAGTTTCTGACATCAAAATACCATATTTCTGATGTATTCATTTAAAAGAAAATGTATGTAGAGAGTATGACTGTTTTTTAACAGACTTTAGGATTTGAAGGAGTCGACATAGACTACAAACCCTTGAAACATCAGCTTCAACACACACATGCTGTCTCTGCTTTTAAAGTTAGAACTCATTTTCTTTTTCACATTAACAGAAAAATCTGTTTTTTCACAAATACTTAAAATGCATTGTGTTAAAAGAACTTCCTTACACTGAAGAGATAAATGTGCTTACAGTCCTCTGAGCTTCAAAGCACATTTCACACAAAACAAAAAAATCCCCAGAGTAAAAAGGCACCCGCAGTCATACCACAGATCGACAGGGGGAGGTTGAGGGAGTACCAGGTAGGTGATGGTGGGGCAAGGTGAGAGGAGGGGAGAGACTCGGGTTCCAGGTAGATGATGGGGTGCAATGTAAGTGGTGGTGGGGCATGAAGAGAGGAGGGGAGAGACTCAGGTTCAAGGTAGGTGATGGGTGCAAGGGTGTGGTGGGACAAGGTAGGAGGATGGGAGAGTTTGTGCCAAGATACTGCGGCAGGGGCTTGAGGGACGGAGGATGGATTCAGGTGGCAGTTCGAGGGGACTGGGGATGGTGGAGAAAGGACGTAGGGACATAGAATGAGAATGATGTGTCATTTCCAGGTTCGAGAATATGTAATTTCCTGCATTTCTTGCATCCTGTGTTTTTGACATGGGACGCCCTGCATTTAAGGTGGGACGTCCTGTGCAGAGGGTGGGACTTCCTGCACCATACGGGGACGATTCTGAATGGTCCATTTTAGGCTATGCCCACCTGTCAAATGATGTGGCGCTAGCTGATTGGCTGAAATTTGACACACTATATGAACTCTATACTACTCTGGGCCATGGAGTCCCTTAAGTTTTATTTGCTAGGAACTGACTGTACTTATAACATACCACAATCCTCTCTGTTGGCTTAACCAAATGAAAGATAAAAATTCCAGATTCACAAGGTGGTACCTGGCACTATAGCCATTTAAATTCAAGGTGATACACAAATCTGGTAAAGAGAATAGCAATGCTGATTTTCTGTCAAGATATGGATCAGGAATTGAGGGTTCTGAAGGTTGAAAAACAAATGTATGAGTTTAAACTTTACTGTTTGCTGTACTGTTATACAAAAAGGATAATGCACATGTGCTTAAGTTCTGAACATTAGAAGCTAACATTGTTAGAGAATTAATAGAAAGTTTTGGAAACCTGTTTGATAAAATAGGTTCCCTCTTAAGGAGGGGGGTGTATGTGACAGGGTGGAATAGGGCCCTGTCTCAGTTGTTCTGGAGAAAGAGTTTGAATGCAGGGATCTGTTCTATTCTCTCATTTTCCTGTCTCTTGTCTGTCTGTCTGGTTGCGCAACCAAATTTTCCTGTGGGACCAAGGAATTGATCTCTCAGACAGTCTCGTAATTATTTGCCTCTCACTGTCTCTCTGTCTTCCCTTGCTGTTTGTCTTTTCCTCCCTTGCATATCTGCCGATATAAAAAATTATATGCAAATCATTATGTGGAAATGTAACTAATATTGGGATACCTCTGTATAGAAATTATATAGTGTTCATTTTTGAAATGCATATAATTATAGTTTGAGATGACTGCAAAGAACTATTAGAAACTCAAGGGGTTACCTGAGTGCAATTTTAAGCCTTTTGCAGAAGGGCTGTGGAAAAGGAGCCTCAGGTCAGGCACACTGTGTTCTTGCGAGCACCTGCCTGACATATACAAGAACACTTTGGAAGATGCTTGTTAAGAATGGGTGGTTGGAAGGACTTAAAAGACAGATGCAATTGCTTGCAGAGATGGACACACAGAGACTGAAGGAAAACGCAGATGAATTTGCTATTTATTCTTCCTTTGTAAATAGTTATTCTGAACAATGTTATCTTTTATGTTACTGCTAGTACAAATAAATATTTCTGGTGAATTCTACAACTGCTCCTGGTTTTCCTATGCTTCCTGACCTGTGCCTCAACGACAACCTGGAAGCAGCCACCGACGCAGTGGTATGGTGAGTGGCATGAGCCCTTAGCCCTCTGGGAGGCTCCCTAGCCACCAACTTATAGCAGAGATCAATGCAGCTTGTAATCCACCTGCCAATCATCCGCTTGGCTGCAGGTCGGCCAGATATGGCTTCAGTGTATGTGACAAACAGCTGGTGAGCCTCTCCCCAAACTTAAGCCATGCACTCTTTGTAATAACCGAGCGCTCACCCTGGGTCCACAGTATGGAGCCTGTGCTCGGCCTCTGAGGTGTGATTGGCGAAGTACACCAGGAGATTAATCACCTGGTTAAGGTGAAGCTCCTACACAACCTTCAGAAGGAACTTCGAGTGGGGGCACGGGACAACTTTGTCCCTGTGGAAGACCAGATAAGGACACTCCACCGAAAGCGCTTGGAGCTCACCGATCCTTCTGGCTGACGTGATAGCCACCTACAAGGCAGTCTTTTACGACAGGTGAGAGAGCTCATACCTGTGCATTGGTTTGAATGGCTTGCCCATGAGCTTCACCAACAGCAACAACAAGTACCACAGTAGTGGTGGTTCATTCAAAAGAGGGGAAATGTGGTCAAGGCCTTTAAAAAAGCACCTGACCATCTCCTGTGCCACTGACTGCTGACTGGCCCATGCCCAGTAAGCAGAGATGGCTGCCACGTGCACCTTAAAGGTTATTGATCGAAAGCCTGACTGAGAAGGACCAAAGGTAATCAAGGATGCTAGCCACTGGACAAGACAAAGTGTCCAACCCTTTGCCCTGACATCAAATGAAGAATCTATTCCTTTTGAAGGCATAGCACTTCCAGGTCGACTCCTTCCAAGATGTCAGCACAACATTAAAGACATTTTCGGAGAGACTCAAGGCCTGGAACTCTAATCATTCAGGAACCAGGCCATCAGGTGCAGAGATTGAAGGTTCGGGTGGGTAACTTCCCGGTTGATGGAAAGCTTGAGTCGAGCGGGGGCCTCAAAGCCTGATGCTGAGGCTGAGGAGACTGGGGTACCAGACTAGCGTGGCCAGTCCAGATCCACCAGGATCACCTGTGCCTTGTCCCTCCCGGCCTTGAGAAGCAGCTTGTGGATCAAGGGAAGGCATAAAAGAAGCCTGGGGTCCATTGCCTCGAGAAGGTATCCTCTGCAGTGTTCCATGCTTTGGGGGGGGCACAAAACAGCCTCAGCTTTGCATTCTCCCTGGAGGTGAACAGGTCTACCTGAGGGGTACCCCAACCGGAGAACAGACTCTGTACTACTTCTGGATGGACAGTACACTCGTGAGATGCCTTGCCTACCTGGTTGAGGGTGTCTGCCAGCTGACTGGAGGCTCCTGCTACATGATTGGCCCGGAGATCTGCCTCAAGGCTGTGCATGAGGGTCCAGACACAGACAGCCTCCTTGCACAAAGGCAGGGACAGCGTTCCGCCCTGCTTGTTGAGGTACTACATGGTCATAGTGTTGTCCATCTGGTCTTGGACCTCTTGACCCCGAATGTGTGGAGCAAATGCAGTTAGTGCTAGCCAAACTGCTCAGAGCTCCAGCAGGTTGATGTGGCATTGGGACACCTCGGGGGTCCAGAGCCCGTGGACTCTGTGTTCCCCCAGGTGGGCACCCCAGCCCATGAGAAAGGCATCAGATCTCAGGATGACCTTTGGCTCTGGGCAAACAAATGGGATCCCTTCTTGCAGATGTGCTGGGACCAGCCACTACCAGATGGCATCCCACATCCGCTGGGTCACCATGACCGGCTGGTCAAAGTACACCTTGCATTGAGACCACTGGCTGGCCAACTCCCACTGCAGGGACCGCATTCTCCAGCTGGCCCAATGGACCATGCTGGTACAGGATGCCATGTAGCCCAGCAGGCGTAGGAAGTCCTGGGCAGGGCTAACTTGCCCAACATGAAATGATTGGGCAAAGAAGGAGAGAGCCTCCACCATGTCTGCTGGAAGCTGTGCTCTGGCTCTGCATGAGTTGAACTTGGCCACGATGAAGTTGATCACCTGCAAGGGTACGAATTCTGACTTGGCCTCGTTGACCAGGAGGCCAAGTTTGGTGCAAGTCTGGATGGCCAGGTCCCTGGACTGCTCCAGCTCTTGCCTGGAGGGACCTGCTATCAGCCAGTTATCCAGGTAGGGATAAACCCAGACTCCTCCGCCTCTGGTAAGCTGCCACCACTGCAATGCACTTGGTGAAGACCCTGGGGCCTGAAGAGAGGCCGAAGAGCATGGCCTGGAACCCATAGACGGTTCCCTCAGCTAGAAAGCGGAGGAATCTGTGGCGAGATGGACGGATCAAGATGTGAAAGAATGCTTTCAGAAGATCCAGAGAGCAAAACCACATGTTTCACTCTAGAAATGGTAGATCTGAGACAGAATTACCATCCTGAAAGTGTGTGATCCGAGGGATTTGCTCAGATCGAGCAGATCTAGAATGGGGCAAGATCTCCCTGTTCACTTTGGCACCAGGAAGTGCCAGAAGACAAATCCTGGGTGTCCCATAGGTCCACGACAGGTACCAGATGCTTCTTGTGAAGGAGCTGGGCTATGTCATCTCTGAGAGCTAACAGCATATCTGCGGAAGCTAAGTCCTCCCATGGGGTGCAGGCTCGGCAAGAAGGGTACTGCTCGAACTCTAGAGGCAGACACTGACTCACCACTTCTAGAACCCACCTGTCCGTGGTGACAGCAGACCAGGCAGAAAGTAAGTGGCAGAGTTGATCCCCATGGGAGGACCCAGGAGAGGCATGATGGGCATAAGGAAGGCACTCCATATCCTGTCACTGGGCAGGCTTGGAAGAGGAGGATGAGGGTGCAGCTGAGGTGTCACCGGAGCCTCTCCCTCCTAGCTGATGGGACAGCTGAGGCCACCAACGTGGACTGAGGTTGCCAAGCCTGAGCCTGCAGGCCTGCCAGTTGCTAGGCTTGCTTGGCAGCAGGAGTGGAGGTGGATTGAAAGGGCTTCCGTTTCTGATAATGCTTAGAGTCCTTGAAGGGGGGATCCTTCTGGGCAGATGTCACAGAGTCCAAGGTGGCACTGGATGTCTCGATACATGTGAAGTGACCCTCGACCCTGGGCCCGAACAAATCGGTGCCCAGGAAAGGGACATCTGTCAGGTTGTGCTGAGTTTCCGCCATGAAGGTTTAGATCCTCAGCCAAGCCCAGCGGCGCATGGCCACCGAGGCCGCCACGGAGCGGGCACAGGAGTCTCCAATGTCCATGGCAGTCTGGGGCTGTTGTTTGACCACAGCCTGGCTCTGGTCCTGGACCTGTTCGACCATGGTATGAAGGTCTGCAGGCAGATCAAAAAGCTACCCATCTAAGGTACCTAGTAGGGCATAGGAGAAGTGGGCCATGAGAAGGGCTGAACTCGCCTGGTGGAGGCCTAGCAAGGAGGCAGCATAGACTTTTTTTAGCCGAATGGTCCAACTTCTTGGACTCTTTATCCGGTAACTTGTCAACATGCCTGGTGTTGCCAGAGCACAGGAACATAGAGTCGGCCACCAACCCCTCGGCCAAGGGGTGCTCTGTGAATCTTGAAAGGATCCAGTGGGCACCGCATACCTGCGGGCCATCCGGGCAGAAGGCGCAGGGCAGGAAGCAGGGTGCTGAGAGAGCTGCAGGGCAGGACCAAGAATGGCTTCTGCCACCAGGAAAGTCTCCCCGGTCGAGGATCTCGGTCAATGCATAACAAGCCCGTTTCTGGATGGGCTCCATCTTCATACCCGTCGTCTCAGAGATCAAATGGAGAAGGCTCATGAAAGAGGATGGACCTTTGTCAGTTGAGAGGGTTCCCCAGGGACTCCATGTTGTCTGGACAGAAGTGCAGGAAGGAACCCTTGGACTCTGAAGAGTCGTCAAAGACTGGTCAACAGCCAGAGTCTCCGCTGACCCTCCGCGGATGGTCATGGTTGACGGTGACTCACAGCCAATGGGGAAGCCCCTTGGCTGCCTGAGACTCCTTAGCTGGAGTGCAGACTGCTGGCTGCTTGGGAGGCAGTTCCTCCACAATTGGTGGTGAATACGGAGTCAGGATCGTCTTAATCGGTTCTGCCAGCGGAATTGGCATAGAATCCAGGGTTGGTTTGGCATCAGTAAACAACGGCTTTTGCCACATCAAGTCCTCGTAGCGTTGACACAACTTGCACCAAAGCCTCTCCTCACCTGAGGATGAGGACAAAGAATAGCAGTGGCGCTGCTTCATGTGGTGCTGAGTGCAGGAGTGCTGATGATGTTGAGATCGGTTCGACTAACAAGAAGACAGAGACCTTGACATTGGCTGCTGGGGGGGGGGGAGACAGGTGGTGGGGCTCAGAAAAAGTCATTGATTGCTAAAGCTGCTCCTGGTGGGCGGCGAGTTAGCGGACTGATCCATCCCTCCAATGATCTGCATCAGGACCAGGGTCCTAGACAAGGAATATCAGTCTCTTCAATTGATAACTGGTCAGTCACCTCGATAAAATCTTGGCTGGGGCTTCAACCAGAGTCTCAGCTGAAAGGCCCATAGAAACATAGAATTTGACGGCAGATAAGGACCACTTGGCCCACCTAGTCTGCCCATTTTCCTACCTAACAGATAAGCTGCAGATCCTAGTTAACCAACAGCTTACTTCCTCCTACCCCCCACTAGGACTGCCTCATGTCTGTCCCATGCATCCTTGAATTCCCCTACTGTTCTTGACTTCATGACCTCCTCAGGGAGGCTGTTCCATGCATCCACAACCCTCTCTGTGAAAAAATACTTCATAGAAACATAGATCAACAGGGTTATCGTGGAGCCAGCGGCCAAGGCTGAGGATTCAATCAAAGTCAAAGCCGGAGAACCTCGGGAATTGGAGGCCCTCGACTGAGCACTCCCAATCCCACAATCGACGACGAGTCTTTTCTTTTCTTTCTTAGGCTATTTTTTTAGATTTAGATTCGCCAGTGGGTCTCTGACCTACGGTCAGGAGGGACTGGCATAATTCCTTGAAAGAGCCCATAAAAGTTGAGCACAGCTGAAGCGGCATGAAGGCAGAAGCCTAGGAGGAATGGGACACAGTCTGGGCCACCTCCTCTTCCAAGGCTGCAAGCTGCTCAGTGGACCCCGTAGCTGCAGAGACCACCCAATGGTCATCTTTGGATTTGACCGACAGGTTCCGCTGCACCAGGTGGCCCACTTTCAGGCAGGTGAAATGGTCCTCCGGGACGGAAGAATGAAAAGAGCAGCAAAAGTCTCAGGCCTGGTGATCATGGTCCTGCCCCAGGCAGTAGATGCATGTGGTGTGTGGGTCGGTCCTGGACATCTTCTGCCCATAAGGGCACCGGCAGAACCCAGGAATGGACTTATCATCCATCGTGGTCGCGATCGAAGATCGAGTTGAAGACAAATCTCGTAAGAGTTGGTTTGGAAGAAATTCCGAAAAATTTAAGCACTACGGCCTACTCAATGTGGGAGTGGTAAGGAGGGAACCTGCTTCTTACAGAGGAAAGGAAGGAAGATCTGGCATCATGGGGAGGAGCCGAGGGAGTTACCACCCTGGTGGGTGGGAGGAGCCGGGCTGGAACACTTTCTGACACATCTTAAAGGGAAACAACACTACCAAGAAGTGTGGCTAGAACATTATATCCACGTCCCTAGAATACACATTTATAATTGGTTTGAACAGGAGTATGTGCAAACAGCAAATAGGTGATACATACTTATAACTGTTTAGAAAGAGAAAGAGCAGTTACATATTTACTGTAACAGTAGGTCTTTCAGAGAATTTCTTTCAACAGGGCACGCCTATGGAACTTATAGTTGCCAGGTGCTAGGACCACACTGAAACTTCTACAAGCAGTCCACCAGGGGCTGCCCATGATGATGGCAGACGTCAGTGGACACAACTGTTGGCAGCCCCTTCCCTCCTCAGATCCCTGCTGGAGATCATACTCGAAAGGACCTCCTTCTAGTGAACCAGGAGAGAACCTAGGGCTCTGCCAACCCGGTGAGGCAGACGGCAAAAAGTAGACCCTCATGGAGAAGAAGACAGCACTAACTAGAGTCTCACGACCCTGTAGGGGGAAGGAGGGTGGGATAGCATGGCCTGATTAAAGAGATTCTCTCGAAGATCTACCGTTACATTAAGTACGTAATTGCTCTATCTTCTTCAAAGATATCTCTTTCATCAGGCCACACCAATGGAACAAGTACCAAGCACTACTGACAATAAAACAGTCAGGGTGGCTGAAGCCTACAGGACTAAGAAAGCAGGCCTTGACGCACAGCTAGGCCAAAATCAGCTGTTTTTCAAGAAGCAGTATCTAAACTGTAGTGTTTAGTGAAAATGTGGATAGTACTCCAGATGGCAGTTGCACAGATGTCTGCATCAAACACGTTTGAAACAGTCAACAGGTGTGGCCAAGCCTCTAGTAGAATGACCACGAACAACCCCAGGAAGTTTCTTACCATACTTCCTATATCAGAAATGAATACACTTTGCTTGCCATTTGGACAGGCACTGTTTAGAAACTGGGGCGCCTTCTTTCCCATGGGCGAATGAAACAAAAAGCTGTGAGAACTTTCTGTAGTCCTTTGTGCAGTGAATATAGTACCCGAGTATTCTATGTATATCTAGAGTATAGAGCAATGCTTCCTCTCAATTGGCATGCTAAGGAAAATAAACTGGTAGGTGGATGGTTTGATTTAAAGTAAGCTCAGACACCACCTTAGGTAAAAAGCCCTAGAATTAGTAAGCATAGTCTCTGTATAAAATCATATAAGAAGGTTCACACATTAGAGCCTGTATCTCTGAAATCCTTCGAGCAGAAGTAACAACAACTAAAAAAGTACAGTTATGTAAGAACTTACTGGAACAGTGGATCTTCGAGAAGAGGTCTTGCAGCATGTAACACCATTAGGACTGTGCCGCCAGGCATTAGGACCCCACAGAAAAATTCTAGCTAGCAGTTTAAGGCGAGGGACTGGCCCGCTGACATCGGCCCTGCCCCCATCACCCATGGTATAAAGGGGCGGTCCCCCAGCACCACCTCAGTTCACCTGCCGGAAACGCAGTTAGCATAAAGGATGGGGAACTGAGAAGGTTCTCACAATCCCCAGAAATAAGGACAGTTGCATAACTCCGGGGGTAGGAGGGAGGGAAAGCATACCTGCTGTGAGAGCTCTTCTCAAAGATCTACTGTTAAGTTCTCACCTAACTATACTATCTCACTTTGAGATAGAGCTCTTGCAGCAGGTAACACCATTAGCACTAAGTACCAAGCAGTACAAGGACAGAATCCAGGTGAGAAGTGTGGTGGTTATAAAAGTGGGTAAACCACTGGTACTCCTAAGAGAGTAGTCCCTGAAAGAAAGCAAGGCCAAAGCCTGCTCTCCTCCATTAAGCAATGTTCAGACTGTAGTGTTTTATGAAGGTGTGGACTGGACTCCTAGTAGCAGCTGCACAAAGATCCACTGCTGACACATTCCTTAGGGATGCACATGAAGTGGCAACACCCCTATTGGACTTTAACCGGTCCTGGTAAAGGTTTGTGATATTTCTGGTAGCAGAAAACTATACATCTGACCAACCATTTGGCCAATGTCTGCTTAGTCACTTGTGTCCCTAACATTCGTTGGGCAAAAGAGGCAAACAACTGATCTGCCTTTCTAGATGACGGAGTATAACCCATGTAGAAATGAAGAATTCTGTGACCATCCAGAGTATGCAATAGGGCCTCCCCTCTGTTTGAGTACTCCGGGTAGAAAACTGGTAGTTGAATATCCTGGTTAAGAGTGAACTCGACACTACCTTTGGGACAAACCTAGGAATGGTTCACAGGGATACCCTATCCCTGTGAAAAATCAAATAAGGCTCTTCACACATCAGAGCAAGAAGATCGGAAATCCTCTGAGCAGAAGTAACAGCAACCAAAAACAATGCTTTCCAAGACAGGAAGCATAGCTCGCAACTTGCAGCTGGCTGAAAGGGAGGCAACGTAAGCTTTTCTAACATAAATAGAAGGTCCCAGGGGGAATGGGGTCCCGCCTGGGAGGTTTGATGTGCATAATGCTTCGCAAGATGGTCTTGGACAAGTCCTTCTGCACTAGGGTCCTGCTCTCCATAGGTACATGGTAAGGTGACAGCGCAGAAAGGTGTACATTTATGAACAAACAGCTGAGACCCTTGTCAGATATGGATAGAAGGTACTCCAGTACTGAATTCACCAGGCAGGTGAAAGGATCCAGGAGACAGGATGACGCCCACAGGCATACATGTTTCCGCTTAAAGGGATATGTGGCCCTAGTCAAGGGTTTCCTCACAGCTACTAGGACCTCTGCTACCTTTGCAGACACCCCATATCTGTCCCTGACAAGGTCTGCAGGAGCCATGCATGCAGGTACAGAGACTAAAGATTTGGGTGTACTAGAGTTCCCTGTTCCTGGGACAGCAAGCGAGGAGACAGGGGCAAGGGAACTGGAGATTCTGATGCCAACTGTTGGAGCAACGGGAACCAAACCTGTCGAGGCCAAAATGGTCCTATAAGGATCATTATGGCTCGTTCTGCTTGTAGCTTGAGTGGTACTCTCTGAAGTAAAGGGAAGGGAGGCAAGGCATAAAGGAACTTCCCTGTCCATAAAGAGACAATGCATCTCGTCAGAAAACACCAGGCCCTGGCTCTAGTGATCAGAAATTAGGCAGTTTGGCATTGAGTGGGGACGCAAAGAGGTCCAGTTCTGGAAGGCCCCACTTTAAAAAAGGTCATCTATTACATCTTGCCGTAGCTCCCATTTGTGAGCCTGAGACCGAGAGCGGCTGAGCCTGTCGGCTAGGGTGTTTTGAACCCCTAGAACATGAACTGCTGCGAGTTCCTGGTTGTGCTCCACTACCCAGTACCAGACTCTCGATGAGTAGCGGCCCTGATAAGAGAATCACCTGGAATGCCTGTAAGGTGTACAGAACGTCCCTGATTTCCAACACGTTTATGTGGACATTGCGTTCCAGAGAGGTCCAAGTCTACCCTAATCCTGAGGCATCTGTTGTCAGGATCTCCTGAGAACTGAAACTTTGGAAGGGAGCCCCGAATTCTAACTGGGAAGGGGAGAGCTGCCATTCCAGAGTTAGACACACTGCTTTGGAGACTCGGACTGGCTGTTCGAGATCATCCAAGCACTGGTCCCATTGAACCTGGAGGTTCCACTGGAGAATCTCATGTGCAGACGAGCTAAGAAAACCATTACGAAGGCGGCTACCACGTGGCCTAGCAGCTGCTGTACCATTCTGGCTGGAATTTGACTTGGAAACAACCTTCTTAGCCAGAGCCCTCAGTCAGTCTACCCTGTCTGAGGGAATGAAGGCTCTCCCTTGGACAGTGTCCAAAACTGCCCCAATGTACTGCAACCTCAGGGTGGGCTGGAGGGGATGACTTTGGAAGGTTCAAGGTCACCTAACCCCCAGACTTTGGAACAGGCCAAAGGTGTCTTCCAGAGAGTGATACAGCTGTTATTTTGTG
The DNA here is from genome assembly GCA_016271365.2 of Neoceratodus forsteri. Classification (NCBI taxonomy): domain Eukaryota; kingdom Metazoa; phylum Chordata; order Ceratodontiformes; family Ceratodontidae; genus Neoceratodus; species Neoceratodus forsteri. The sequence goes on from CM057453.1 coordinate 26,524,326, forward strand.
GGAGCTGTTAAGAGCCAGTCATCGAGGTAGGGGTAGACATACTGCCCCTGCCTCCTGAGAGCTGCTGCCACTACTGCCAGGCACTTGGTGAACACTCTGGGTGCCGAAGAAAGGCCGACTGGTAGCACTCTGAACTGGTAGTTCTCTCCCTGGAAGGTAAAGCAGAGGTACTTCCTGTGGTTCAGCAGAATCTATATATACGTGTAGGCATCCTGCATGTGCAGGAAGCAGAGCCAGTCCTCTTGGTGAACCATGGGCAGCAATTCCCGGGAGTGTCACCATCCTGAACCTTTTGTATTCGATTAAAGTGTTCTGTTGACTGAGGTCCAGGATGGGACGATGGTCCTCTGTCTTTTTTGGGATGAGGAAGAAGTGTGAGTAATATTCCTTTCCTCTCTGGGACGGTGGCACTGCTTGGATCACTTTCTTGCTCAGAAGGACTTGGATTTCTGTTCTGATAAGGCCTGCATGGGATGGGTAGCAATGGGACGGAATAGGTGCATTGTCTGGAGTAACATGATTGAATTCAGAGTAAAACCCCTCTCTATGATCTATAGTACCCACTGATCTGTGGTGATATCAGACTAGCGGCTGAGGTAAAGGGAGAATCTTCCACCTACTGACTCCCCCTGCAACTCCGCCGGAGGAGTGGGGGCAGGCAGGGGGTCATGCCGAGGTTGTTGGCATAGGCAAGGGAGCTCTGGCACTCTTGGAGCTCTTCGCTCCCTGTGCCCCTGAGGACAGGGGGGCACCTTTTCTTTTATAACCCCCTCTGTGCTGTTGTCGTCATCCTTGTTGGCCCTGCTGTTGATGAAAGAAGTGATGCCTGGACGCCGCTAGTTCTGATTTGTACATTTTGTGGACCTCGGAAACTGCCTTACCAGCGTCCTGTAAACTAGTTATCAGCTCTTTGGCCTCATGACCGAAAAGGACTGGACCCTGGAAGGGAGCATCCAGGATGGCGTCCTGCAGATCCTGGCGTAATCATGAGACCCTCAGCCAGAAGTGGCATCTTAGGCATACACCGGTGGCTGCAGGCCTGGTAGCAGTGTCTGCTGAGTCATATGAGCATCTTAGGACATGCTTGATGACGTCAGCCCCAGACTGAAGGACCACTAACAATTCTGATTTGTTAGCCGTCAGGTTGTGCCTTGGCCAGGTCCATGGCCTTATTCCATAGTGATTTTTGGTACATCACCATGTGTGCCAAAAAATTAAAAGACCTGACCGTACAAGTGGCTGAGGAATACACTTTGAGGCCCAAGTGATCCAATTTCTTGGATTCCTTATCCGGTGGCTGTGAGCTCAAATGCTTTGGTTGTTGGGATCTCCCATGGGCAACCATGAGGATTACAGAGTCTGCCTTAGGCTGCTCGCTCAAATGTGGTTCTCCCCTTGGCATCCTATGCAATCAGTCAGCCTTTTTAGGGAAGGCTGAGGTCATGGAGGGGTGCTTCCAGGCATCTTTTATAACGTCCTGGAAGGGTTCCACTAAGGGTGGGATGACCAAAGGTTTTGGGTTGGTGGCCCCTAAGAACTTTGCCAGACAGTGTGTCTCAGTCTCCAGCTCTTCTGTCTCTCACTGGTTTAAGAACTGGATATGTCTCATTATGTCTAGGAAGGAGGGGTCATCCGGAGGGGACCTCGGGGGGGGGGTCCCTCTTTTGGTTTGAGGATGGAAGGGACAGGTCATCCTCTGAAGAGTCATAGGAGGAAGAGCCTTGGGAGGATCCTTCTGAGGACGTATAATGGCGTGCCCTGGAAGAGGATCTGGATGGACAGGTAGTGACTATGCCTCCGTCGCACTGGTGACCCATGTCCCTCGTCCCTTGATGTTGGGTGGTCTAACATCAGAGGTGGCAGAGGCAGATGCAGGGGGGAAAAAGCTGTCTAGGCGGTGCCTGGTCCAGGGTCCCCATTGGGTTGGGGGCCGGCTCCAGTGGCCTAGGCAAAAGATCCCCTAGGCAATCTATTCCTCAATTGTGACTCCAGGACAGCCAGTGAAATCGGGGGCTGAGTCTGATCTCGTGCTGGAGGTCGAAGACTTGGAAGTCTTGTGTGGGGACCTAGGATGGAATTCTGACCTGGATCTGTCCTTGTCCCCATGATGGTGCTTTCTACTCAATTTCTTCTCTCTGGGGTAGGAGTCCTTTGCCAAGGAAGAAGATGAGCTGCATCCCAAATGGGTCTTCTGCATGGCGGCCCTTTGTTGTTCAAGGAGGTACACTTTCAAGGTGTTCAGGCAGTGGATTACAGTCCTCCTGTTGAAGCCTTGACAGTGTGGGCGCCAACTGGATTGTGGTTGAGGCCTAGACAGAGCAGGCAGGCTGAATGTCAGTCTTTTGTCACGATCTGCTTGCCACACGCACACTTCAATTTCCGCCACTCAGATAAGGAAGATGACTGGGAAGACATACACAAAGAACTAGTACTTTTAGAGAAAACAATGGTAACTGTGCGAAGCACAAAAATGGCGGTCGACTGGAAGCAGGAGGCATCCATGGAGTCGATATGCACGGGTCGATGGGGAAAAAAAAATTATGTGGTGCCAGGGGACCGCCCCTTTATACCATGGGTGACGGGGCGGGGCAGACGTCAGGGAGTGGTCCCCCCGCCTTAGACTGTTAACTAGAATTTTTCCATGGGGTCCTAGTGCCTGGCAGCATAGTTCTAATGGTGTTACCTGCTGCAACAGCTCTATCTCGAAGTGAGATCAATGCTTTTCAAGAAAAAAAGCACAAACCAAAAGTTGAGGCTGGCTCAAACAGAGCCAAAATAACCTTTGCCAAAACAAAATTCAGATCCCAAGCCAGGAATGAATTGCATCTAGGAGGGTTTAACTGTAGAGCCTCTTAAGAATAAGGTGGTGAGTGCTCAGAATTTAGAGTTGTAGAAGCCTCTTTAGAATGTATGGACCACCTCCAGCTGGGCAACCGTATGACCCTCAATAGGTACATGGAAAGCTGAAATTGCAGCCAAGTGCACTTTGACAGAATACTACTGCAGGTCTGCATGTGGCAAGGACAGTAGATACTCTAGAACATGAATAACTGGACAGGTAAATGGATCTAAATGATGAGAAACAGCCCACAAAGCAAACCGCTTCTACTTCACGGAATAATGAATCTGCTGGAAGGCTTTCTGTCAGCCACTAGGACATCAGTCACCTTTAGGAAAACCCCAAACCTGGCAATGGCTATGTTTTTCAGGAGCCATGCATGAAGATGACACAATCTGAGGGTAGATAGACCAGGGTTCACTGTTGCTGTGACAGCAGACTCTGGGTATAAGGACAGGGGTACCGGTGGTTCCACTGCCAGCTGCTGCAGTGGAAGGAACCAGATTTGACGAGACCATGGGGAAGTAATGAGGATCTGAGTTGCTCCCTCATTCTGGAGATTGAGTAGTACTCGCTGAATTAGAAGGAAGGGAGGGAAGGTATACAGGAAACTCCCCTTCCAAAAGAGGGACAATGCATCTTGTCGGAAACCTCCAGGCCCTGGAGTGACTGAGTAGAAAAGCAGCAGTTTTGCTTTGTGTGGGGACACAAAAAGGTCTAACTCTGGACAATCCCATCTGTTGAACAGGTCTTCTACTAGAGGTCAGCAGTTCCCACTCGCGCATTCTAAACAGTGGCCTGCTTTGCCTGTCTGCCAAGACGTTTTGGCTGCCTGGAACATGTACCACTGACAGTTTTAGACCATATTCCAGAGCCCAATACCAGACTCTCATCGCTCCCCTGTACAGAAGTAAGAGTGAGTTTCCCCTTGCTTGTTGATGTAATGCATCACAATGATGTTGTCCATCTGTACTAACATAGGACCTGGGGACAGATAAGCCTGGAAGGCTTATAGCCCACACAGGACAGGTAGCACTTCTAGAACATTTACGTGCAGGGTGCTGTCCACTGTGGTCCATGCACCTGCATCTGATGGGGCCATAAGGTGTGCACCCCCAGCCCATCCCAGAGACATATGTTAAAATCTGGTGAGGGGAAGGGGATCAGAAAGGGAACCCACTTTAACAGGCTGCTGGGTTCCATCCACCACTTCAGCACTTTGCATACAGGAGAGGTTACTACAACCCTTTGTTCTAGACCGTCAGCTGGTCTGACTGGACTCTTAGGGTCCACTGAGGAAATCTCATGTGCAGTCTGGCCAGAGGTACTGTGACAATGGCAGCTGCCATAAGGCCCCCAAGGAAAGTAATGGGTGAGACATACCAGCTTGTCCTGTACCAGCTGAGCCTGCATGATTGGACGTTTGGCCCTGTCCACAGGCAGGTAGGCTAAGCCTTGAACTGCGACCAAGACTGCTCCCATGTATTGCAGGCCACCACTGCCAAGCATTTGGTAAAGACCCATGGCACAAAGGACAAGTTAAAGGGCAATAAACTGAACTGGTAGTGTTCCCCCTAAAACAGGAACCTCAAATTCTTTCTGTGAAGTTCATTAATTTTAATATGAAGGTAGGCATCCTTCATGTCGAAAAAACAGATCCAATACCTGGCTTGTAGGAGCAGGCCTTGCAGGGTAACCATTCTAAATTATTTGTACTCTATAAAAAAAAGTTCAAGTCCCTGAGATCCAGAATAGGCCACAGGTCTCCTGTTCATTTTTGGACTTCGAAGAACCGAGAGAAGTGTGTTTGAAGTGCACAGGCTCTATGGCCTTCTTCTGAAGCAAAGTCTGAACTTTCTCCAACAGTAGAGGAATGGGGTCTGGAGGATAGTGTGTTGGCACCAGGGAATGATCTGGAGGTACATCTAGAAGTTTCAGAGCATGAAACTGTGCTACGATTTCCAGGACCCAGGCATCTGATGTCACCTACTTCCACTGAATTAGATGGAGGGAGAGATGACTACCTTCAACCACCCCTGGAGGTAATGGTTTTATAGGGGTGTACAAGGGGTCAGGCAGAGTTGCTTGTGGAGGCACCTGATGCGCTACCACCTCCAGGGACTTTTGAATGTGCACCTGGAGTGGGCAAAACTCTTGCTCCCTTGTTCTTTCCTTGCTGTCTGGTGGCAAGTCAGTGTCTAGCACCAGCTGGGCAAAAAGGTATTCTCTGCCTACCTCTCGGCTTGGTATGACAGAGGGAGTGTACAGACTTCCGGGTCCTACCTGTGGTCTGAAGGTTAGAGAGGATATCCTGGACATCTGAGCCAAATAATTTATACCCTCCAAACAGGGCACTGAGAATGGGCTGTTGTACGTCATTCTTAAACCCTGCCACCCTGAGCCAGGAGTACCTCCTTAAGACATATTCTTGAGGTAGCAGTCCTAGCAGAGACATCGGAAACATCACAGGCCATGTGAATCATGCATTTTCCTACATCAGCCCCAGCTGTGAGAGCTTTTAGAAGCTCCTGTTTGGGGGTACCCTCTGGCAAACCTTGTACTTTATTACGTGGACCTGATAGTTAGCAATTCTAACACCCAGGGAAGTTGAGGCAAAAGTCCTTCTACCTAGCACATCCAGCATTCTGGATTCTTTATCAGGAAGAAGAGAGCTTAGGTGTTTTGGTGCACTTGACCTATCATGGGCAGCACTGATAACTACAGAGTTTAGTTCGGGTTGGCTAGCAAAAAAAAAAAAATAAAGAGTTTCACCGAGGGAGCCATATACATTTTTGTCTGCCTTTCTTGGCATGGCAGGAAAGACATTCAGCCTATGCCAGGCAGCAAAAGTGGCATCTTCTAGAGCAGAGAGGGGATTTGGTATCACAATAGTGGGAGCATCAGGTAACTCCAAGAAGTCTATTACATTATGCTTGCAGTATCTTGCTCCACGAAATCACAACCTATGGCAGCCTGTAACTGCTGCATCATGGTGAGGAAAGTTGGGTCCTTGGGGGTGGGGCAGCCTTGGGGTGTGGACCACCAAGTTCTCACTGCAGGTGGAACTGGTGTCTCGCTCATAGGGACTTTCCACATAGTCTTCAGGTTCTTCCTTTTCATTTTGCATTATTAGAGCAGGATTATATTCAAAGTCATCACTGGCCTAGTTGACAGGTATGAGGGAGCGTGCCAGTGAGGACGGCGGCACTTAAGAAGGTGGCTGAGGCACGGCCCTAGGGTGCTTCGTTGTAGGGGACTGAGTAGCAAGCCCAACTGATGGGCCTCATGCCACAGCACAGGCATTGAAGCATGTCCATAAAGGACGACAACACTGCCTGGTGATTGGGGCCCGTGTGGTCAACAGATTCACTGGCTGAGGAGGCATCGTGTTGGGGTGTGGGATAACAGATGGACATGACACAGTTCTTATAAGGTTAACACACTTTCTCTAGTGTGATGTTTATTGCTTCATAAACATTTCTTCAAGGCAGATGCAAAAGAAAGACTTCATAAAAAATAATAAAATTAACACAATGTTCTTAGGATGTGGCAAACTTCTCTCAGCAGTAGTATGCGACTCCTCTCAGTCCTCTACCTACACCAGCCAGCAGGAACTGACCCTATCTTATTTATTTATTTATTGTGATCTCAGATTAACACCTTTGAGAACAAGCTCATTACATAGGTTCCACGTCAAAATTACATTAACAGTGATTAAAAAAAAAACATAGAACATATAGGTATACAATAGAGCTATAAGTGCAGGCTAATAACAAGTATGAGACTAAGTAATAATATAAACATAAACAGACTAGGTCAGCAGGTTATTATAAGTACCACAAGTTTGTGAGAGGGTTATGGCAGTTTAAGGAAGAGAGGACAATTCAGAGTGGAGGGGGTGGCTGTAAGGCAGAGGGAGGTACTGCAGCAGACCGAGTTGTCAGGATGGAGGTTTATGTTCGGGGGTTACAGCAGCCTAGGGAGGCCAACACCCACTAAAGAAGTGGGGAAGCATCAGCCCAGGAAGGCATTGCTGAAGCTATTTTTTGGGGGGAGAGGGGAGGTTTGGGGCTGAAGGTAGATGGGAGAGGATAGTAGGAGAAAAGAGGGGAGTTTGATGGAGGGAGGGAGGAGGAAGGGCGTGAGGGAGGGATAGATTACAATAAGGCATATGACGAAGGGAAGTAACAAGTGCAGGATTTAAGGGGCCATGTGGTCATGAGGGACAGCTGCTTAGGGACATGGAAAAACAGCATTGAGAGACTACTCTCAGTCTAAAACTCATTTCAGAACTTAAGGCTTTTATAAGCTCTCTAGAAGTTAGGAAATTTCCACTTCCCTGTGATTGACATCAGATATAACATAAAATTAGCCAATAGGGTCCACTGTTGCTCCATAGAGAACAGTTCAGTTGGCACCTGCAGGTTTGTTTACAACACTGGGAAAGGTTAGACCCAAGGTCAGAACAATTTGTACTCCCAAACTCTCCAGTAGGAACATGCTGTCTGCTGCAAAAAAATATCTTAGAAGGGGGCAGCTGACTTCTTAAAGAAATAGACACAAGTTTTTGTTATTCTTATATCAAAACAGTCCTCTTAGTTTTGTTTAAGGTTAATATGCACAGAAAGCCACTGTACTTAACCAGGACCCAACGACTGCATCTCTCCACAGCCAGGACTTGGTTTAATATCTCAGCAGTTTTATACATAACACTATGGGGTAGCTGGGGAAACTAAAGGGATACAGAAACAAAAAAGGGGGGTGCTCCATTAACCACACATCTCAGCCATTTGCTCTGGCAAGTAAATACAGGTTACTCACCTGTAACAGGAGTTCTAGGAATGGTATATGTTGTTCATCCACACTTACTGGCAGGTTCCTTGCTGCTTTAAGTCTTGCCGGAAGGTCTTCAAGCTGGCTCCTCCCACCCACCCTGGGTAGTAAAACTCTAGGCTCCGCCCCATGACGCCAGATCTAGCTCGCTGGAAGTCAGGTTGTGCGTCGAAGCCGGGGAGGTCAGGCGGGTTGTGTGGATGAACAACATATACCATTCCTAGAACTCCTGTTACAGGTAAGTAACCTGCATTTCTAGGGACATGGATATGTTGTTCTATCCACACTTACTGGCAGACTCCTAGCAGTTCTCCAAGAGGAGGGAGGCAAGGTGCACACCCCCTACTTGGGAAATAAGGACTGGAGAACAGAGGTCCCAAAACCAGCATCCCGGCGTGACTCTAGGTCGATGTGGTAGTGGGTAATGAAGGTGTGTGCTGACTTCCAGGTAGCAGCCCTGCAGATTTCCTGGATAGGAATGTCCCTGGAAGCAGCCACCAAAGCAGCGGTAGGGCAGGTAGAATGAGCTCTTATCCCTCTGGGAGGCTCCATGCCCGCCAACCTATAGCAGAGATCTATGCAGGAGGTGACCCACCTGCCTATCATCTGCTTGGCTGCAGGTCTGCCAGATGTGACTTCAGCGTAGGTGAGAAACAGCTGGCGAACCTCTCCCCGAACTTCAGCCATCCGCTCCTTATAATAAGAGAGCTCTCTTCTAGGGTCCAGAGTATGGAGCCTATATTCGGCCTCCGAGGTGTGACTGGGGTAGAACACCGGCAGAGTCAACACCTGGTTAAGGTGAAACTCCGACACTACCTTCGGAAGGAATTTCGGGTTGGGGCGCAGGACAACCTTGTCCCTGTGGAAGACCAGATAAGGAGACTCGATGGAAAGTGCCTGGAGCTCTCCCATCCTTCTGGCTGACGTGATAGCCACCAAGAAGGTGGTCTTCCACGACAGGTGAGAGATGTCACACCTGTGCATTGGTTCGAATGGCTTGCCCATGAGCTTAGCCAGTACCAGCAGTAAATCCCACGGAGGTGGAAGTTCTCACACCAGAGTGGATATGTGATCAAGGCCTTTGTAAAAGCGCCCGACCACCTTCTCCTGCACCACCGACTGCTTCCCGGCCCACGCCCAGTAAGCAGAGATGGCTGCCATTTACACCTTAAGGGTCGTCGACCAAAGCCCTAGCTGAGAAAGGGACCACAGGTAGTCCAAAATGCTAGCCAAGGAACACGAGGAAGGGTCCAACCCCTTATCCTGACACCAAATGGAGAATCTCTTCCATCTGAAAGCATAGCATTTTCTGGTCGACTCCTTATGGGATGCCTCAACAACGTTGAGGACCTCGTCTGAAAGACCCAAGGCCTGGAACTCTAGCCGCTCACGAATCAGGCCGTCAGGTGCAGGGATTGAAGGTCCGGGTGGAGAACCTTCCCCTGGTTGACTGAGATCAGGTCCAGGCGGGATGGAAGCCACCTCAGAAGCCTGGAGCTGAGGCTGAGGAGATCTGGATATCAGAACTGGCGGGGCCAGTCTGGGGCTACCAGAATCACCTGCGTCTTGTCCCTCCTTGCCTTGAGAAGCACCTTGTGGATCAAGGGAAATGGGAGAAAAACGTAAAAGAGTCCCGGGGTCCACGGTCTCGAGAAGTCATCCCCCTGCAGCGAGCCCTGCTGAGGGGGGTTGGCATGAAACATACTCAGTTTCGTATTCTCCCTGGAGGCAAACAGCTCCACCTGAGGTGTGCCCCAGTGGGAGAACAGATCATGTACTACCTCTGGCAGGAGAGACCACTTGTGAGATGCAGCACCTATCAGGCTTAGGGCATCGGCCAGAGCGTTGGAGGCTCTTGCCACATGGATGGCTAGGAGATCCGCCTCCAGTCTGCTCATGAGGGACCAAGTGCAGAGAGCTTCCTTGCACAGGGTCAAGGAGCGCGTCCCGCCCTGGCAGTTTAGGTAGTAAATGGTCGTGGTATTGTCCGTCTGGACCTGGACCACTTGACCCCGTACAAACGGAGCGAAGGTGGTGAGGGCTAGTTGGACCACTCGAAGCTCCAGCAGGCTGATGTAGCATTGAGACTCCTAAGGGGACCAGAGGACATGCGCTCTGTGCTCCCCCAGATGGGCACCCCAACCCATTAGAGAGGTGTCGGTCGTGAGAGTGACCGTCGGCTCGGGACGGACAAATGGGATGCCCTCCTGCAGATGAGCTGGAACGATCCACCACTGGAGGGCGTTCCACATCTCCTGGGTCACCACCACTGGCTGGTCCAGAGGACCGGAGCACTGTAAACGTTGGCAGGCCAGTCCCCATTGTAGGGGACGCAAGCGCCAATGCGCCCAATTGCCCAACCAGAAATTATTGGGCAAAGGAGGAAAGAACCTCGGCCCTGTCTGCCAGGAGCTGTGCTCTGGCTCGAAGAGAGTCGAGCTCTGCCCCGATGAACTGAATCACCTGCGTTGGCACGAGTTCCGACTTGGCCTCGTTGATGAGGAGGCCAATCTAAGAGCAGACCTGGAGGGCCAGATCCCTGGACTGCTCCGCCTCCGGTCTGAAGAGGGCTGCAATCAGCCAGTCATCCAGGTAAGGGTACACCTGGACCCTTCGGCGCCGCAGGAATGCTGTCACCACTGCCATGCATTTGGTGAAGACCCTGGGAGCTGGAGAGATGTCGACGGGCATGGCCCGGAACTCGTAAAGAGACCCCTCCGCTCTGAAGCGGAGGAATCGCGGGTGGGACGGACGGATTGGGATGTGAAAGAACGCTTCCTGGAGGTCCAGAGAACAGAACCACACGCCTCGTTTCAAGGACGGAATGATCTGTGCCAGAGTGACCATCCTGAAGGTTTGAGACCTTAGGAACTTGTTCAGATCATGTAGGTCTAGAATGGGGTGCCAGCTCCCTGTCCGTTTTTGGACCAGGAAATACCTGGACACAAACCCTAGGTCTGGTGGTGGATCCATCACCTCCCTGATCTCCTCCTTCTGGAGGAGCAGAGCAATGTTGGCTCGATGAGCTGACAGAGAGGATGCGGACCCCATAGCCCCCCGTGGGGTGATGGCTCGATAGGGTGGGGCCTGCTCCAATTCCAGAGGCAGACCCTTCCCTACCACTTCCAACACCCAGCGGTCTGCGGTGATAGCAGACCAAGCAGAAAGGAAGTGGTGGAGCCGTCCTCCCATGAGGGGAACCCGGGGGGGGGAGTGACGAGGCTGAGGGCGACACCCCTCAACCTGTCACTGGGCAGGCTTGGAGGAAGGACCGGCTGAGGGACCTCCTGGGCCTTTTCCTCCCGGCTTCCTGCTGGAGGAAGCTGCAGGCTTGGCTTTGGGGTGCCAAGTGCGAGCCTGTTGGCCCTGAAGCTCGTGTTGCTGGGCCGGACGTGCTGCAGGGGCAGAAGGCCGAAAGGGCTTACGCTGCTGTTGGCGGCCTTTGTCCTTCTGGGCAGATGTGACAGAGTCCAAGGTGGCATTGGACTTCTCAATCCTCTACAAATGACCCTCCACCCCAGGACCGAACAAGTTGGTACCCAGGAAGGGAACGTCTGCTAGCTTGTACTGGGTATCCACCGTGAAGGTGGAGATCCACAGCCAGGCTCTGCGGCACATGGCCACTGCGGCTGCTACTGACCAGGCACAAGAGTCTCCAATGTCAAAGAGCAGTTTGGAGCAGTTGCTTTGCCACTGCCCTTCCCTGATCCTGCACCTGCTTGACCGTAGTCTGGAGGTCAGCCGGGAGATGAGGAATCACCACATCCAGGGAGCCCAAAAGGGCGTGGGAAAAGTATGCCATCAGCACGGCCGAACTGGCCTGACGAAGGCCTAAGGAGGATGCAGCGTAGACTTTATGCCCGGAGTAATCCAGTTTCTTGGACTCTTTATCGGGTGGCTTGTCCACATCCCAAGTGTTTCCGGAGTGCCAGAATACACTGTTGGTCACCAATCCCTCCGCAGAGGGGTGCTCCGAGAATCTGGAGAGTGAGCTAGTGGGAACAGCATACTTTCCCAGGGAGCTGGACACAAAGCCAGCAGCTGCCATAGCTCCAGGGCCGGGCCAACAATGGCTTCGGCCACAGGAAAGGCCTCCGTAGGAGAATCTCCTCGGTCCAGTATCTCCGTGAGGGGATACTTGGCCCGCTTTGACACGGGTTCGAGCTTCATCCCAGTAGATTCTGAGATGAGCCGAAGCAACCCCATGAACGAGGATGGGCCCTCGTCCACCGACTGTCCCCCAGTGGACTCCAGGTCGAGAGGCCTGGAGAACAGGGAAGAGTCATCGTCAGACTCCAAGGAGTCTGCAAACAGCTGCCGAGGGCCTGAGCCACCCTCCACCTGCCGAGGACGACTGGGAGAGAGGGTGACCAACAACCGATGGGGCAACCCCTGACCCGACCGAGAATCCTTGGTCGGAGCCCCAGTTTTTGGTTGTGGAGGCGAGGGTTCCACCACAATGGGTGGTGCAGCTGGTTTCGTCCTAACAACCGGCGCCGGCTTCGGCTCCTCGATGACCACGAGGGGTTGTTTCGGCCACTCAGGTGACAGCCACTTTATGGCCGGGGAAGGCAACGTAGTCAGCTTGTTCCTGGTGAAAAGGAGCTCCTGCCACAAAAGATCCTTGTAGTGCCGATGCAACTTGCGCTGGAGCCTATCCTCCAAGGAGTAAGATGACGAGGGTGAGCGGCGTCGATACTTCCCTCCGTGCCGAGACCGAGACCGCCGATGTTGGCGGGATCAGCTGGACCGAGAAGCGGTCTGAGACAGAGACCTTCAGTGTTTCTGAGGGTGGGTCTGGGAGGGAGCGGGGGAAACCCATTCCTCCATCGGCTCTGGAACCTTAACCGGGGACTCTGGCACAGGAGGCACAGGCAAGTCCTCGGTTTTCACCGAGGGAACCGGTAAAGAAGGGCTGTTGGCTTCTCCAGTCGACAACCCGTCCGACGGATCGAGAAAAATCTCGACTGCGTCGACGGGTGTCTCGGCCGGCTGACCTGACGGGGACACCATAAAGCCAGTGACCTTAGCCGCAACCTCGACCGAAGTCGAGTGTCGACTCTCCGGGGAAGGGGACCTCTCCTGCTCCCATGAACATCGACGGTGGGACTTACCCTTAGAGTCCTTTTTCTTGGACCGAGAGCAATGTCCCGATGGCCCCCTTCCTTAGTAGAGAATGCCACAACCTAGGAAGAAGAAGATGCGGCCTGGTCCGCCTCCTCCTCGAGGGCGATCATTTGCTCAAGTTGCTCAGCCGAGCCCGCCGCCGCAGACACCGCCCAATGGGCTTCCTTCGACTTTACCGGAGGAATACGTCCCTCGGTGCGCCCAAGTTGAAGTCTGGCAGCACGGTCTTCGAGAACGTTGACTGAGAAGGACTTGCACAGTTCACAGGCCTGTGGATCGTGATCGAGCCTAAGGCAGTAAACGTACATGGAGTGCAGATTGGTCCAAGACATCTTCTGCCCACCAGGGCACCACCGAAATCCGGGAGTCGATTTGTGCATCGCAGCTGCCAAAGAAGAAAAAGACCGAAGTCTAGTAAATTTAAGTATGAGTTTCGTTTTAACCGAAGAGTTTGGATCCAGGCCTAAAACGCAGAGCACAAAGGAAGGAACCTGAGCTTCTGAGCGGTAATGAAGATCTGGCGTCATGGGGCGGAGCCGACAGTTTTACCACCCCGGTGGGTGGGAGGAGCCAGCTTGAAGACCTTCTGGCAAGATTTAAAGCGGCAAAGATCCTACCAGTAAGTGTGGATAGAACAACATATCCATGTCCCTAGAACAGTTTATACACTCCTGTCCTGAGTGTACTGTTACTCAGTGCATTTCATTACTGGTACCAGTACTTTTCCTTATAATCCCCACACGGGCTCCTTTCATCAAAATGTTGCAGAGGTCACTTTCTTTACCTCCTAATAGCTGGATCTTTAAAGAGGAAAAAAGGAAATAAAAGTGGATGATAGCTAAGAGAAGGGGGGGCTAAAGGTGGTCAACCTTTTAGAATATAAAATACAAAGACAGAAGAAAAGGAGACATGACAGAACTGTTGCAACACAAGTTTCAGTAAATAAGAAAAGATGGTCCAGTACCGTGACAGGGAGTTCCCTCTGCCACACATCGCGACATACCAGCAGTACTAGGCCTGGTAGTCCCCACACCAAGCCCCAACCTGGGAGTTGACAGTAGGGGGAAGGGCAAGTGGCATCACTGCTGGAGTGGTCAGTGGCACTGTGGAGGTCACATATGCTGTGTGGAGCGGCAACCTGGAGCACACCAGGGAGGTTATCTCCTTTTCCTTCTCCAAGTGCTTGTGTTTATGGCTCCCAGATAACTTCTCCTGGGGTTTGGAAGACCTGGACCCAGAGGAGAGGGCCAGCAATGAGGCAGTACTCTTTTGCTGGAGTTCCCTTTCCGTGCGAGCTACCTGTTGTTTTAAAAGGTGCTTCTTTAGGGCCCCTTTTCGGCGTTGCCTGGTGACAGTGTCGAAACCCTTGCAAACTGGGTAGGCTTGCATGTTTTAGTCTGGGCTGAGGCAACAGACACAAGCATCATAAGAACTGCATAACTGGGGTGGTCATAGCAGCATCAGAGAACCGGTAGATGTATGAAGATCTAAACCACATCTTGTTCAACCTTGTATGAGGCAGCACAAGCTTCACTCAGAGAATGCTGGTGTTGGACAATTTCTGATGTCACATTGTCCCCTCTATAAAACTTAAAGCCAAACAACAGAGAAAGTACAGTTACGTAAGAACTTACCGCAACAGTAGATCTACGAGATGAGCTCTTGCAGCAGGAAATACCATTAGGACTATGCTGCCAGGCACTAGGACCCCACAGAAAAATTCTAGCTAGCAGTCGAAAGGTGGGGAACCGTCCCCTGATGTCGGCCCGCCCCCAATGTATAAAAGGGCGGTCCCCCGGCACCACTTCAGTTCACCTGCTGGAGACCCGGCTAGCACAAAGGATGGGGAACCAAGGAGGTTCTCATCCCCCAGAGAGAAAAATCTAGTTACATAACCCTGGGAGGAGGAGGGAGGGAAAGCATACCTGCTGCAAGAGCCCTTCTCGGAAGATCTACTGTTACATTAAGTTCTTAAACTGTACTATCTTACTTTGAGAGAGAGCTCTTGCAGCCGGTAACATCATTAGGACTGAGTCCCAAGCAGTACAAGGATAAAATCCAGGTCAGAAGGGTGGTGGTTATGACATTTGTAAACTACTGGTATTCCTAAGATAGTATACCCTGGAGGACTACTAGGCCAAAGCCTGCTCTCCTCCATGAAGCAATGTCCAGACTGTAGTGTTTAATGAAGGTATGGACTGAGCTCCAAGTAGTAGCTGCACAAAGATCCACTGCTGAGACGTGTATTAGGGATGCAAAGGAAGTAGCTACACCCCTAGTGGAATGATCTTTAATCGGTAAAGGTTTATCATATTTCTGGAAGCAAAAGGATATGCAATTGATCAACCATTTGGCCAATGTCTGCTTAGACACTTGCGCCCCTAACATTCACTGGGCAAAGGAGACAAACAACTGGTCTGTCTTTCTGGAAGGTCGAGTGCGATCTACATAGTAATAAAGAATTCTGTGAACATCTAGAGTGTGCAACAGGGCTTCTCCTTGTTTGAATACTCTGGGTAATAAACTGGTAGTTGGATGTCCTGGTTAAATGTGAACTTGGACACCACCTTTGGAAGACACTTCGGATTGCTACGCAGGAAGATTATCCCTGTGGAAAATCAAGTAAGGCTCTTTACACATCAGAGCCTGAAGCTTGGAAATCCCCTGAGCAGAAGTAACTGCAACCAAAAACACTTTCCAAGACAGGAAGTGTAGCTCGTAACTTGTGGCTGGCTCAAAGAGAGGCAACATAAGTTTTTCTAACATAAACAAAAGGTTTATCCTTACCCTATCCCCCCCCCCAAAAAGGGGGGATAGGGTCCCAACTGGGAGGCTTGATATGCAGTATACTGTGCAGAAAGGTCTTGGACAAATCCAACTGCGCCAGGGTCCTGCCCTCCATAGGCACACAGTAGGCTGACAGTGAAGAAAGGTGTACCTTTATGGATGAGTAGCTGAGAACCTTGACAGAGAGGGAAAGAAGGTACTCCAGTACCGAATTTACCGGGCAGCTAAAAGGATCTAGGGAATGGGAGGATGCCCACAGGCAGAAGTGCTTCCATTTCATGGAATATGTAGCCCTGGTCGAGGGTTTCCTCACTGCCACTAGGACCTCAGCTACCCTTGAGGACACCCTGAATCTGTCCTGCAGGAACCATGCATGCAGGTGCAGAGACAGAGGAGACAGGGGCAAGGGAACTGGAGGTTCCGATGCCAACTGCTGGAGCAGTGGAATTCAGATTTGTTGTAGCCAAAATGGAGCTATGAGGATCATGGTAGCCCATTCCACTTGTAGCTTGATCAACACCCTCTGAAGCAATGGGAAGGGAGGGAAGGAATACAGGAAATTCCCTGCCCAAGAGAGGAACACCGTGTCTCGCCAGAAAACATCAGGCTAACAGGTCAGTCTTTTTTTTTTTTTAACTCTGTATTTCAGTTTTTGGATAAAATGGGTCTACACAGCAATATCACAGGAGTACAATGATTTAGGCATTAAGTTACATAATTCAAAATAATCTGTACATACACATTTTATGATTCAAGAAATCCTCAGATGAATGAGCATCTGATAAAAATAAAACATTGTCTAGTATTAAAGATATACTTAGGCAAAAAGTTTTCTTTCTAATTCTGAAAGACAATGTAATAAGGGTTGCACATTTATCTAAAGAATATGTGTGCATGATTTATGCATTATAATACTTCTTGCGGGGGGGGGGAAGCCCAGGAGGTACCACCATTTAGCAACATATTGGTTTAATTACATCATATCCCTGCAACTCTGAGGAAGAAGCCCCCAGGAGAGGGACTCAGGGTTGGCCGAAGCCCCAAAAGACTGACAAAAAGAGGCCCCAGCTTATAAGTGTACCCTCAAGGAATGTGACCCAGTCTGAATCGTGAAATACTGCGGAACCAGCCAGTCCAGCAATTCATCAATTCCGGAACTTTATTTTGCAATCTAGCTGTAATGTGTTCTAATTTGTAAATGTCATATATAGTATCTTCCTGCACTGAGATAGTAGGAGGTTCTGGGCGAAGCCACAGCCTAGTGATACATTTTTTAGCCGCACCCAATAAGATATTAAGCAAGTAAATTTCATGTGTTTAAAATGTTGTGGGTAGTGTAGAAGTATCCCCATAGCAGGGGTGAGAGTTCCCAGAGTGGGAAACAGGTCTGTAACTCTATTGTTTATTTCTGTCCAAGATGGCGCCAGTACTGGACAAAACCAGAAGACATGGCATGTGTTGCAATCTCGCATCCACAATGTCTCCAGCAAAAGGAGCCCCCCCCCATCTGAATATTTGGCTGCGATCTGGAGGGTACGAAAGAATCTGGCCACCACCTTCCATGAAAATTCTTTCCAGATATATGAGTTTGAAGTTTTGTGTTGTCTCCACCAGATCCAGAGCCAATCCTCCTTGAACAGTTCAATCTGAAGGTCAGCCTCCAAGTGGAACTGTACCAGATCATAATCTGAGAGTGGACTCCCTGTAGAGTTTTATAGAATCGGGATACTAAGTGGCTCCGGTCTCCACCCTCTGCAATCTGGACCAAAAGAGGGTGCAGAGGGGGGACAGTCTGAGTGGTGACATCTAAGCCAACTTTAGTGCCAAGGAAGTGACGAATCTGTAGGTACCGGAAAAAGTCCCTCTGACTTGAACAGAATTCCTGTCTGAATTAATCAAATGATTTGAAAATGTCTATCAAAAGGAAGTATAAGGAAACACAGAAGGAGTAAGACAGAGAACTGCACCAGTTAGGGCAGAAGGAAGCAGGGAGGGTAGTCAGAATAGCAAAGGCCCAAACTGAGGAAAAGATAGCCAACTCGGTTAAGAAGGGGGATAAAACCTTTTATAGGTATATCAGGGAGTGTAGAAAGACAAAGGAAGGGATAGTGAGGCTGAACAGAATGGATGGTGGGTGGGCAGAGAGTGACAGTGAAAAAGCAGGGATATTGAATGAATACTTCAGTGTTCACAAAAGAGGAAGTAGGGGAGGTGCCTAATCCAATTAACAGAAGCACTCTGGAGACTGTCCCAGTCCTTTAACAGAAGAACGGGTTCTGAAAGAACTCCTAAAACTGAAGGTGGACAAAGCAATGAGGCCAGATGGAATTCACCCCAAAATTCTAAAATAATTAAGCAGAGAACTAGTGACACCACTCACTACCCTTTTTAACAAATCATGGGAGGATGGTGTGGTACCTGAGGACTGGAAGAAGGCTGATGTGATTCCCCTTCACAAAAGTGGGACCAAGACAGAGGCAGGAAACTACAGACCTGTCAGTTTGACCTCTGTGGTAGGGAAAGTGATGGAATCACTTCTGAAGGAAAGAATTGTTGAGTACCTCGAGGCCAGTGGGGCACATGACCCATGGCAGCATGGGTTCACAGCGGGAAGGTCATGTCAGACGAATCTAACTGATTTCTTTGACTGGGTGACCAAAGTAGTAGACCAGGGAGGGGCTGTGGACATGGCCTACCTAGACTTTCGCAAGGCATTTGACACAGTCCCACACAAAAGATTAATAGTCAAATTAACCAGCCTGGAGTGGGTCCCAGGGTGGTAGCCTGAAAACATTGGCTGGACAACAGGACACAGAAGGTAATTGTAAATGGAGTCCACTCTGAAGAAAGAGGGGTTACTAGTGGGCACCTCAGGTTCAGTACTGGGTCTAGTCCTTTAATGTCTTTATAAGTGACATTGCAGAAGGACTGAAGGAAAAGTATGCCTCTTTGCAGATGACACAAAGATCTGCAACAGGGTTGATACACAAGGAGGCGTGGAAAGGATGAGAAGGGACACGCAAGGTTGGAGGAATGGTCAAGATGGCAGCTTGATTTGATGCAAGAAGTGCAAAATAATGCACCTGGGAAACAAAACCCGGGAAGATTACACAATTGGGGGGGGGGGGAAGGTAGTAACAACAACAAAAATGGAAAGGGACCTGGGTGTAATCATATCCGATGACCTTAAGTTTGGCAAGCAATGTGAGAAGGCAGTAGGGATGGCTAGGGAATACTGGGATGTATAGGAAGAGGCATCACCAGCAGAAAACAGGAAGTTGTTATCCCCCCGTAGAGACAGTTGGTGAGACCCCATCTGGAGTACTGCGTCCAGTTCTGGAGACCCCATCTCCGCAAGGACATAGACAGGATGGAGGCAGTTCAGAGGAGGGCAACTAAATGGCACAGGGTCTGCAAGAGAAGCCATACGAGGAGAGACTAAAGGAGCTTAAGATGTATACCCTTGAGGAAAGGAGGGATGGGGGGACATGATAGAAATGTTTAAGTACCTCAGTGGAATCAACAAAGTCCAAGAGGGTAGCATCTTTCAGAAAAAGAGATGTGCAAGAACAAGGGGCCACAATCTGAAGACAGAGGGGGGACGGCTCAGGGGCAATGTGAGGAAGTATTTTTTCACAGAGAGGGTGGTGGATGCATGGGACAGCCTTCCTGAGGAGATTGTGGGGTCTAAAACTGTGTGAGAATTCAAGAATGCATGGGACAGACATAAGACAATTTTTGTGGGGGGTAGGAAGAAATAGGCTGTTGGTTAACGGATCTGCAGCTTATCAAGTAGATAGGAAAATGGGCAGACTAGGTGGGCCAAGTGGTCCGTATCTGCCATCAAAGTTTATGTTTCTATGTTTAAAAATTGGTGCATGTACCTCAGACCCCCACGGGCCCATTTTGTAAAAGTGACATCTAGTTGTGCGGGGTCCCATGTCAGGTCCTCCACCGGAATACCCATTCAAATGGACAAGAATTTTTCTGGGCGAGCCAGAAAGTTCATCCGGCTCTAGAGTAGCCCTTTAGTGAACCCAGACCCCTTCCTCATTTCAGTAATGGTATGAGGCTGGAACACCAGGGAATGGTCCAAAGGATGGTTTGCCATGGCCTGCTCCACCAAGAGCCAGGGAGGAGCTCCGGCCTGGAGCAGAAGCCAAGTTGTTATGTGTGTGAGCAAGACCGCTAGCCAGTAGTTAAAGATGTTGGGCAATGCAAGTCCCCCTCTGTCCTTTGCATGCTGGAGCTTGAGAAGTGCTATTCTAGGTCTCTCATCCGCCCAAAGAAACTTGCTTACTGAGCAGTCCCACCCCCGAATATCCTTTCTTGAAAGGTGTATCGGAATATTTTGCATCAAATAAAGTATCTTCAGTAAAGAGTTCATCTGGATAGATTGTACCCTGGCCAACAGAGATAGTGGGAGAGGGCTCCACCTCATCAAGTCTGAGCCTATTTTTGATAACACCGACTCGTAGTTCAGAGTATAGAGATTATCAAACTTCTGAGGAATCTTAATTCCCAGGTATGTTATATATGGTTTGTCCCACTTCTAAGAGTATCTCTGCATCAGGTCTGAGGTTATGGGGGACTGCATAAGTAGGGCTTCTGGCTTGCCCGGATTAATAGTATAGCCCGTAAGCACTTCAATGTCCTTCAAGAGAGAGGTTAGGGTATGGAGTGACTCATTGGGATGAGTGATACAGAGGAGGAGGTCATCGGCATAATAGGCTATTTTATGGTGGGTATCCGAGATTCTGTAACCATGCAGACCAGGGGTTTGTTGAAAAAGCTGGACTATAGGTTCTACGAAGATAGCGAATAGATATGAGAGAGGACAACCCTGGCGGGTGTCCCATGATACAGTAAATCAGTCTGAATGCGACTTGTTCAATTTCACCACTGCCTTCGGATCTGAGTATATATACCTTTGATAGCTGCCACAAAGGGTCCTGGAAAGTTATATTTTTGGAGGGCAGCCTGAAGGAACCCCCAAGAGACCATGTCAAAAGCTTTTTGAGCATCCAAACTTAGTATCAAAAGAGGGGATTTTGTGAATTGAGCATGCTCAATTAGGTACAAAGTGTGTTTGATATCAGTTGTCTGTCTACCTTTAATGAACCCTGACTGGTCTTGATGTATTAGTGTGGGATGAATATAATCAAGTCTATGGGCTAAAATACTAGTATAAACCTTATAGTCTTGGTTGAGTACTGATATTGGGCGGTAAGAATCACATAATTGGTGGGGGGTGGGATTCTGTGATTTCAAAATCACTGAGATAGTTGCTTGCCTCCAAGAAACTGGAAAGGAGGAGGTGACGTGGACGTGTCCCATTTGTAAGGCCTGCAAGAGAGGGGACTGAATCAGGTCCCATGTGCCCTTGTAAAACTCAGCACCAAACCCATCTGGGCCCGGATTTTTCCCATTCTTAACAAATTCAGGTCTAGATATGCCTGTAGGTGGCATCTGAAAGCATAGCCACTCAGGACAATAACGTCTGTAGACGTACTCAGCTGACTTTCATTCAGGCCTAGAAATGTCTGAGGAAGTCGGCAGTTTTTACCTAAATATTACATAAACCGAATTGCTTAGAATTGATTGCATAGCACCGTTGGAAAGGTAATTTTGAGCTTAACAATTTTGCTGCTGATACTTTGTGTTCATCATGTATACTTTAGGAGTCATTCGCATTTGTTTAAGGTATGGTGTGCATGGCTGACATTTATCTCTCAAGCCTCACCTAAGCACCTTGAATAAATCTGAAAAAAACACACAGTTGTTTGATATTTCAGCAACTGTAAAATAAAAACTAAATGGATTGCATTTGATTGCATAGTACCATTACAAAGGTAATTCTGTGCTCAACAATTTTGTCACTGATACTTTGTGTCTACCATGTATACTTTAGGAGTCATTTGCATTTGTTTAAGGTATGGTGTGCATGGCTGACATTTGTCTCTCGCGCCTCACCTAAGCACCTTGAAAAAATCAGTTGTTTGGTATTTCAGCTAGTATAAAATAAAAACTAAACTGATTACAATTGATTGCATAGCACCATTGAAAAGGTAATATTGTGCTGAACAACTTTGCCACTTGTACTTTGTGTGTAGCACTTAGTCACATTTGTTTGTGGCATGCTGATTATGGCTTGATTTTGCTTAGAAAGACCCAGGATGCAGTGCTAAGAGTATACAGGGCACAAGTGGTGGAAGTCTCAAAGAGCTCTTGTGGCGTGAATGAGTTAAGAGCCTTGATGGTAGATTGACGTTCCAGCTCCGAAACTGGTGCTGTCAACTGTGTTTGTTGAAGGGTAGATAAAGTGGGGAGGCGGAGCTGTGAGAGAAAGTGCGTGATTTTGTGAGGGTCTGGCTCTGTTGGGGCAGAATATATAGACTGGTAGAATCTCTTAAATGAGTTACGTGTACCCAGTGTGGAATACCGGGTCTGCCCAGAGACAGTGTCTTTTATTTTAGTGATAGTGCTTTGTTGGATTTGGTTTCGAAGGCGATAAGCCAAAAGTTTAGAGGCCCGCGCTCCACCCTCGTAATAACACTGTCTTAGCCAGGCCAAAGCTTGTTCTGTCTTTGCAGTCAGCAGACGCTCAATCTCAGCCTGTGTCTGAGACATAAGGGGGAATAAGTCAGAGTCACCCTGCATATGTGCCTCCTGGAGAAATCTAAGTTTCTCCTGGAGTGCTAGAAGTCTGGATTCAGCCTGCTGTTTCTCATGGGTAGCATAAGCAATAATGTGACCTCTGAGTACTACTTTAATCGTGTCCCAGAGGGTCTGAGAAGTAACCTGGGGAGACATATTATCCTGAATAATTTCTGAAATGCGTTTCTCCAGGAGGTCCCTAAACTCCTTATCTCTAAATAAAGAGGGGTTAAATCTCCACTGAGTATTTTCCCTTTCCCCCCAGATATTAAGGTCTAGGGTGGTGGGAGTGTGATCCGAAAGGCAGATGTTGAGAATATCCGCCGACCGTACTAGACGCAAATGTTCTTTCCCTATACAGATATAATCAAGCCTAGAATAGTGCTTAAAAGCGCTCGAGTAATATGTAAATTTCCATTGGGATGGATGGAGTTGCCTCCATGTATCCACCAATCTCACATCTTTGAGTAAGCGCCGCAGATGTTTTTGGCCAGAGGACTGCGGGGAAGGGCGGGATACTAATTAGTCAAGTGAGGGTCTGAGTTGGCAATTGAGGTCACCTCCTATTATTAAAATTCCTCGTTGCCTCAATAATATAGTATCCATCACACATTAGATAGAGGAAGCATCCAAACCCAGTGGAATTATATGTTGATACATAATGTCAGTATCTGCTGGTTTAATTTAACCACGGCTAGGGCCAGTCTGCCTTCCCTGTCTGAGTACTGCTCCAGAACTTGTAGCCGAGTGTTTTTTGGGATCAAAATCACTGTCCCCCTTCTCCTGCCCTGCTGATAAGAAGACTCCACCAACTCGGAAAAAACACATTTAAACAGTTTTTGATGCTCAGCCGAGAAGAGGTGTGTCTCCTGCAGTAACAGAGCATCCAGGTTCAGTTTCTTAAGTGCTCGAATCGTTCGGTACCTCTTAATGGGTCCGGCCAGCCCGCTTACATTGTGAGTAATTATTTTAAAAGGATGTTGCATAACATCCATCGATTTCCACTACATGGCCTCGCAAGCCCCCCCCCCAGCCTACAAACAAGAGAAATATCGGACTTCTGCATATCAAAACATTTGTCTCTTATTATTATGGTATTGACTTGCTGCTCTGTATCCACTGCAACGGGGCCAAAGGGTACCAGGGTCAAGACTGTGGGGAAACAAACCAGCCAAATGGGCTCAACTATATCACTATATGGAACATATAGTATCACATAGGGGTGATAATGAATAATGTAAACTATATATAGGTCCCGCTAAAGGGGATTATTTGTGACTTCCAACCATACATGCTCATGTACGGCACATAGTGGGGACATGTCTACTGACTGTCCGTGAGTGGATATCCATCCACCTATGTGAGATGGGGTCCTGGGGAAACTCTTGTCCCTAAGTTGAGGGATTGGGGGGGAGACTGTGGAGAGGATAACTAATATCAAGGATAACTGAAAAAATTTGAGCGGGGTTGAAGGGGAAGTTAAACTAGGAAAGGGTAAATGGTACAGTTCCTTCACTGCCCAAATTTCGGTGTGGCAGCAGAGCTTTTCGCCCGTCCCCCTGCTGGGGAGTTAAGGATAGGGAGAAGGAATATTATAGGTTTTGGTAATTGCCTAGATTAAGTATATTATAGATCAGGAAAAAATACGTGTCAAATAACAATGAAAATACCAAGCTGGCTGTTCTATTAATATAATAGTGGACAGAAACCAATCAAGTCCACACTAAGGTCTCTCCAGTCTCCCAGCAATGCCGAGGAAGGAAATTATTTTAAACAGTTGGCACTTCCAGTCAAGTAGTCCCAGTTATATAAGTGCCCAGAGGCCTGCCCGTATAAAGGTTCTGAGTAATGTAGGGATGAGAATTGAAATAAATGATTGACACTGTTTTAAATGCAGAGTCCATTGTCCCTGTCTGCCATCCGGTATAAAAGTAGGACTGTCCCTATGTATAAGAATCATTTCAGCTCCTTCTGAAGAATCACATCTAAAGAACATTGTATGAATAGCAGTAAGACTCCTTTGGTGTGGGTCGCAGCCTTAATTCACCAGGGAAGCTGGGCACCCCAGGGGACCTCCAACTGTGCCAAGAGTGTTCTTGGGCCATGTGAGGGTGGGGAGACAGAGGGGGAAGGGGGAACCACAGAGGGGACTGGAGCCACCCCCCAAGGTCACATCCAGTCCTTATATTTTCTATGAGACCAGAACCACTTCCGGTTGCAAGGGTCGTACCCACAGAGCGCCTAGACCCGGAAAGCATCCCCCAGGATCCATCCCCCCCAGCCTGGAGCCTGAGACAGACAGTGTGGTGATCCACACCTCCAATTTTGATTTATCCAGCAGGGATTTCACTACCCAGTTCTCCAATGATATCCGCACATGCTGTTGTGTCCAGCCACAGCAGACCCCCCCCCCCAGGGCTGGGAAGACCATCAAAGCACCCTATTTAACGGATCTATGTCATGGAGCACGGCCCAGATCAGGCAATAAGCATTCCCACCCCATCACCTGAGAGGACATCCGGGGCCCGATGTGCAGAAGTGACTATCAAGGCCCTCCGCCCACTACAGGATCAGGGAAGGGTGGAGTTTGAACCGGGATCTCTATTTAACGAGATAAAATCCAGGAAGAATAGCTCTCCATAGATCCTGAGCCCACTCCTCTTTAGGTGGCCAATATTCCCCCGCCCCAGAAGGTTAGCCACCAGGCAGGACACCTGCAAGCACTAAATCTGAGAGTATCTCTGGAGGTGATCGCCTAATATCACTATCTGCCCCTTATGCCCCTAGCCAGGGAGAGGACAGTCACATGAGGGGCCCCCAGTATGCTCCATAGGTCCCCCTCAGGATGATCACTCAGCAGGCGCAGGCACCTAGTCCCTCCACCGCACCCCCCCGGAAGTCCACCCCCCCAAAACACAGCAGCAACCAGACCCCGTGCCTCAACAGAGACCCACTAAATCATGTACTCACTGCATCCTCATGTCTATGTCCAAGAGCATCCTAAATTGGTTGTCTGGAGAACTGCGCCAGCATTCGTTTGATGGAGTCTATTGTGGTTTGCTGGTCTGGTTGCTCTCGTGGAGGGGTTGCTCTTGTCATGCTGCTCTCTCGGGTAACTTCAGTGATGGAGGGAGAGTGAAACCTCTCTTCTTCAGGTCTGTACAGGCTTCCTCCATATTTTCATAAACCTGTTGTCCCGTTGCAAATTGTACCACTATCTTACTAGGATAAGGGGTTCTGAACTTGAGATTTTGTTGCCTGAGCAGCAAAAACAGGGGGTTACACGATCTCCTTCTCTGCATCGTGGCTAGAGCGTAGTCGTTATACAGGAAGATGCGGGTATTGCCAAAGATTGGTTTAGACTGAGCCCAGACCTGTTTTAATATGGATTCCTTCGTCTGGAATCTCAGAAAGTGAATGATGATAGATTTGGGGCGTTCTGATGGCTGGGTCGGCTTCAGACCCAGTGCCCTGTGGATTCGTTCCATCTCCATGTTGTAATCTGGGCCCAGCTTAAGAGCTTCTTGAAGGAGAGATTCTGTAAACGATTGTACATTTGTGCCCTCACTGTCTTCTGGGACCACGTACAGGCGAAGATTATTTTGTCTATTCCGATTTTCAGCATCCTCTTGACGCTCCACCGTGAGATGACAAAGCTGCACAATTTAGTTGCGTGTTGTAACTGAGGCCTGCTCCTGGGCTTTCTGTTCAAGGGAGATAACCCTGGTGTTTAGTTCCACCAGTTCAGCCTGGAAGGTTTCCTGGGTTTGTCGAAATGAATTAAAATCCAATTTGAATCCTTGCAGCTCTTCTAGTATAGTGTCCGGTTTGCTGTTCATGTCGGAGTTCTTTTTACGTTTTGTCTTGCTCGTTTTAACAGGCGTTGGACGAGCGGTGTACACAGAGGAGTCTGAGAGATCTGCATCAGATAGTTTAGTATCAGGTCTGATTGCCACAAATCTATTGCTCCCTTCTTTGTTCTTCGTGTTGGCCATGATTTTCTAAGTAGAGTGTTTTGGTCTAATTGTGAGTAAAACACAGCGTTTGTATCTTTAATCCGGGGCCAGATGCAGAGCGTGTGGGCTAAGCTGCCATTTAATAGGAAGCAGCACCGGAAGTCCTCAACAGGTTAGTTTTAGTGTCAGAATCTGGTTGTGTTTTGGCCAGGTACATGGCCTTATTCCACAGTGATTTTTGGTACATCAGCAAGTGTGCCAATAAATTAAGTGACCTGACCATACAGATGGCTGAAGAATACACTTTACGGCCTAAATGGTCCAATTTTTTTGACTCATCCTGTGGCTGAGTGCTCATATACTTCGACTGCTTGGGTTCTCCCATGGGCAGCTGTGAGAATTACTGAGTCCGCCTTTGGCTGCTTGCTCAGATGTCACTCTCCCCTTGATGGTTGGCCTCTTTGGGGACCACTGAGGTCATAGAGGGATGCCTCCAGGCTATCTTGGCAACGTCCTGGAAGGGTTCTACTAGGGGGTTGGACGACCAAGGGATTTGGGTCAGTGGACCCCAGGAATTTTGCTAAGTGCCTCCTTTTGGGGTCCAGTTCCTCCATCTCCCACTGATTCAAAAATTGGATATGCCGCATCATATCCAGGAAGGAAGGGTCATCCGGGGATGATCTCGGGAAGTCCTTTCTATGGTCTGGAGACGACACGGATAGGTCATCCTCTGAAGAGTTGTAGGAGGAAGAGCACCCTGATGAACCTTCTGAGGAAGTATAACGGTGTCCCCTGGAGGAGGACCTGGACGACGGGCGGTGACTATGCTGCTGTCGTACGGGTGACCTGTGCTTCTCATCCCTGGATGGTCTTGTGTCGGGGGTGGCAGAAGCAGACGCTAGGGGGAAGGCTGTCCAGGTGGAGCTGGTGCCAGGGTCCCCACAGGGTTAGGGGCCGGCCCTGGTGACCTAGGCAAAAGGTGCCCAGTTGTTGTGTTCCATCAGCTCATAAACAAAGCCCCGATCTCAGCCAATGGGACGATCGCGCTCGGCTGGGGTGCTGGGTACCCTTAGCGTCAGCCCTTGTAGCACGGTGTCCTCTGGCGTCAAGTCCGACTGTACCTTATTCTCTGGTGTTGGCCCTGGCGGGACAGTGACCTTCGGCGTCGACTGCTCTGACGTCCGGTCGCTGGGCTCCCGAGGAGGAGGTGACAACGGAGGAGGTGGCACCTGGTCTCTGATGTCCCGGGAGGCAAGCATCTTGTCCCCTGGCTTCTGGTCTGGAGTCAGGTCCTCAATGGGGCCCTGTGGAGCATACAGCGGCTTAGAGGGCAGTGTCTGGTCCTGCTCTGAGGTGGAGTCAGAGGGCGTTGAGGCCTGACATCGGTCCGAAGCCTCGCTGATGACCGCTTGGAAGGTGAGTGATGCTGCTTCTTCTGACGCTCGCCTTCCTGGCATCTCCTGGAGACGTCTGACACTAACACCCAGTCAAACGACCCAGAGATCACAGTCATGTGAACGACAGGCTCTGACAAAGAGTGAGCCTGTCCAGCTGACTGAGACCCTAGCACAAGCTTGAGGGATCAGATAGCCAGGGACATTGGGACCTGCAACAGCCCTAGCCCGAAGACTCCCCGTCTTGCACCTGAGAAGAGATGGGGGGGCTTCCTCAAATGTGATCCTGGGAGAGGCAGAGAAATCAAGGGAATGGCTGAGTCCGACCTTGTGTCGGAAGTTGAAGCCTTCTAAGTCTTGTGTGGGGACCTCAGATGGGATTCTTACCTGGACCTATTCTTGTCCCTATAATGGTGTTTCCCGTTCAACTTCTTCTCTCTGTGGGAGGAGTCCTTTACTGAGGAGGAAGATGAACTCTGCCCCGACTGAGTCTTCTACACTGTGGCCACTTGCTGTTCAAGAAGGTAGGCTTTCAAGGTGTTTAGGCGGTGGATCCTGGTTCTCCGGTTGAAACCTTGGCAGTGTGGGCAGTTGTCCAGCCTATGGTCAGGGCCTAGGCAGATTAGGCAGGCCGAATGACTGTCTTTCGCCAGGATCTGCTTGCCCCATGCACACTTCGATTTCTTCCTCTCTGAGGATGAAGATGGCTGGGAAGACATACACAATGAAATCATAATACGGGTGAAAAATTATAACTGCGCGAAGCTGGTGGTTGACTGGAAGCAGGAGCCGATATGCATGGGTCGACAGTGAGGAAAAAAAAAACTGAGGTGGTGCCGGGGGACCACCCCTTCATACCATGGGGTATGTTTGGGTCAGGGCCACCATCAGGGGGTGGTCCCCCGCCTAGACTACTAGCTAGAATTTTTCCATGGGGTCCTAGTGCCTAGCTGCATAGTTCTAATGGTGTTAACCTGCTGCAAGAGCTCTCTCTCGAAGTAAGATCTACTATTGCAGCCATTCCAGGGGGCTGGGCCAAGTTATTACAGCCTGCCAATGTATCCTGGAATGACCCCTTTAAGCTCAGGTACATAGAAATGTGTGACCAGCAGCTGGCCAATGAGGAATGAGAGCTGATAAGGAAGCAACCAGAAAGCATCTAGTAAACAGCAAATTGCACTATGAGTAAAGGAAGCGTGGGGTGCAGTAAGCAACAACACAGTTGTGAAGTATTTTCTTGCTTGTGAAATAACGAATTGCAACCCAGGTGAAATTCATTGCACAAAACTGGAGGTGCAGCCTGTGAAGTCAGGGACAGTATAATGAAAAAAGAAACCATCTGAGACTGACAGCAGCAGCAGTACTGAGATCAATTTCCCAGCTGAGTGGAGACCAGGAACTGGGAGCAGATTCAAAAGGCGAGGCTGACTCAGCAGATGAGCTAGAGTAAAGGTAGATATCAAAATAAACACACTACACAGCATAAAGCATAACAGCAAAAGCACAATATGACAGCATATGTGCACCATGTATTCTTTATGTTGCATCTGATCAGAAGCAGATCACTACCATGGACATGTCACTATCAGATATAAATCAGACAAAAACACATTACTCACCTGTAACAGTAGTTCCAGGAGTGGTATATGGCATACATCCATCTTTCCGGCAGGATTTCTTTCCCTTTTAAATCTGTCCAGAAGGTCTTCAAGCTGGCTCCTCCCACCCACCAGGGTGGTAACTCCCTCAGCACTGCCCCGTGACATCAGATCTTACCCGCTGAAAGCAAGAATCGGTGTACCACTTGCCAGGGGAGGTTGAGTGGGTTGTGTGGATGTACACCATATACCACTCCTAGAACTACTGTTACAAGGGAGTAACCTGTTTTTCTAGGGACATGGATATGGTGTACTTATTCACACTTCTGGCAGACTCCTAGCAGTTCTCCAAGGAGGAGGGGCAAGGAGCATACCCCATAGTTATGGAACAGATATTGGAGAACCAAAGTCCCAAAACCAGTATCCCAACCTGACTTAAGGCTGATGTGGTAATGGTAGATGAAGGTGTGTGCTGACTTCCATGTAGCAGCCCTGCAGCTCTCCTGCATAGGGACGTCCCTGGAAGTGGCCAAAGAGATGGCGGTATGTCTGGTGGAATGAGCCCTTAGCCCAATGGGAAGCTCCCTACCAGCCAACCTATTGCAGAGGATGATGCAGGGAACAATCCACCTGCCAATCATCTGCTTAGCTGCTGGTCTGCCAGATGTGACTTCAGCACAGGCGATGAATAGCGGGCGAACCTCTCCCTGAACTCCAGCCGTGTGCTCCTTATAGTAGGCAAGCACTCGCCTCAGGTCCAGAGTATGGAGCCTGTGTTCAGCCCTCTTGAGGTGTGGTTGGTGAACAACATCGGGAGATTGATCACCTGGTTAAGGTGAAACTCTGACACAACCTTTGGAAGGAACTTCAGGTTGGGGTGAATGACAACCTTGTCCCTATGGAAGACCAGGTAAGGAGACTCCACCGAGAGTGCTGGGAGCTCACTGATCCTTCTGGTGGATGGGATAGCCACCAAGAAGGCATTCTTCCGAGATCCATACTAAATCCCGAATGTCATATTCCCGACAACGATTTGCCTGACTCTGCAATCCTGACTGGGTTACAATTCCGACTGCCCCCTAACTGTATGCCCAACATTTACTTTCCCTAATGGCCAAATCCCAACTATGCATCTTACTAGCTTACTTACTAACCTTCCTAAAACTGCAATAAAACCAATGTCTGTGCGATATCTGCTGGTCTTCTTGAGGTCATGCAAGTCACTGACAGGAGACTGTCAAATGACGATATCGCAGCAGCTGACTGTAAAGTGGTCCTTGTTATGTACAGTGACATCAATGCAAGCACTTCCAGCTGTTAATTAATGAGATATCATTAATTAAAAGCTCTATCACAAAGCACTGGCCTTGCTTGCTGTAGAAACAGTGTGTTGCAAAGGCTGAGGCAGTAGTATGCGAGACATTTCTGTTAACCGTGATGTAATAGATCATACATTCAAATTGTAATCTTGTTCCTGTTACAGCTTGTAAATTGCTCTCTACTTTGTACTGTACCCTATGTATATTGGCACTACTTACTGTTTTTGATATTTGCCTATGACTCACTTGTATGTCTTCCAACTACCACTTATTGTTAATGTATACTGTTGTGCTGTTCATGATTATTGTATGCCTTCCAATTCCCCTTTCCTCCAGGACGCACCGTGAGATAAGCAACTTGTTCAGCGTGCTTTTCCTGGTGAAATTCTTAAATAAATAAATAAAGGTAATAAACTCTGCATAAATGGTTACCTGTATGTGAAAGAAAGAAACTATGGTGACCTTTTTCCTGGTGCTGCCAGAGCAGAAAGAGGAAGAATTGTTTAGGGAGGACTTGCAACTGTCTTGGTGGGTGGGCAACATCACCTACGGAAGAGCTCTGAGCACAATCACTCCTCTGATGCCACAGATTTCCCCCTAGCTGCATCGCTGGCATCCTTAAAAGAGAGGGTTGTTGAGATGCATGACACACTGGCACAGCTGATTCAATAATATGAGCTGTCAGTTGTCCCAGGAAGTTCTGCAGAGCATGCCTTCTTGGCAAGTTTGCAACAAATAGAAGTGCCAGAAGACAGATTGCCACTCCTGAGCGAACACTAGATGAGTTGGTCTTTCCAGACCATTTACGCTATGTTAATGGCCACCATTTTCTAGTAAAGGAGTCATCCTTAGGGGAGGACAAGATAATTATATTCACCACAAAACTGAATATAGAAAAACTGTCTGCAGCCGAATAGTGGGTGATGGATCGAATTTTCAAGACTGTACCAACTTTATTCCATTCATGCTGCAGTGGGCACCCCTGAAACCGCACGTATTGTACCCTTGGTTTACGCATTAATGTCATCCAAATTGCAGGAGTGTTACGTATGCCTATTTCAAGATCTGCAGGATATCGTGGACGAAAATGGCCTAAGTCTGTCACCCAAAGTGATAATCACTGATTTTTTTTTTTTTTTTTTAACATATCTTCTTCCCTCCAGTCACGGTCTGTGGGGCCTCTTTCAGGCATCCTGCCTGAAGTCCTACCTGTGCCTCCTCTCTCCTCCTCCTCTATCCATGATCGGCACCCCCATCTTAACCCCTCCGGGTTGGGCCGCCCCTACTCTTTGGGCGCTCTTAACAGTCTGACTCCAATGTGGAAGAGGACCCAGATGGAGGATCCTGGAAGGCCAGGCAGGATGGACCCGGCCGTGGGCATGGGGGCAGGTGCCATCGCCTACCCTGCAGACCGGGCTTTTCCTTGTTCTGGTGTTCGCTCTGCCCTCTCCCATGCGTGTGCACGCCCCTGATGCTCGGTGCACGGCAACCCCAGCCTGCGTCAAGCCATGCCAATTACATGTTGCCCAGTGTGCTACAGCGCTGCCAGTCTCCACCAGGAGCCGCTGGAACGCTGGGCAATCCCCAACCTCCCCCCCCTCGGGAAGAAGAGCAGCCCAGCAGGCGATCAATCCTCTCCCACCCCTGCCGTCCCCCAGTGGCCTGAGCTCGCTCCTGAACTCTGGTCACTGGTGTGGCGTCAAGTGCCTCAACCCTTAACGTCACTGGGCCAGCCCTAATCACTGATTTTGAAAAAGCAGCAGTAAATGCATGTAAGACTGAATTTCCAGCAGTCAGAACAAGGGATGTCTCTTCCACTTATGCCAGATAGTCTGGCGAAAGATCCAAAACTTGGGGCTGGCAAATGTGTACAGCACTGATGTCAAGTTTAGTTTAAAAATGCAGCACCTGGTAGCACTGTCCTTCCTCCCCTTGGAGGAAATAAGAGTCCATTTTCAATGAAATAAAAAATGAGCTGACTGGACATGTCGACCACATGGATGGCCAGGAGACTGGCCTTCAGGCTGAGCATGAGGGTCTGGATGCAGAGAGCCTCCCTGCACAGAGAAAGGGAATGTATCTCACACCGTTTGTTGAGGTAGCACATGGTCATGGTGTTGTCCATCTGGACCTTAATGACCTGACCCCGAATATGTGGAGCAAAGGCTGTCAAGCACCTGCTGAACTGCCTGAAGCTCCAGCAGATTTATATGGCATCAGGGCTCCTCGAGGGACCAGAGACCGTGGACCCTGTGTTCCTCCAGGTGGGCACCCCAGCCCATAAGGGAGGCATCAGTCATGATGTTGACCACTGGCTCCCAGCAGACAAAGGGGATTCCTTCCTGCAGATGTTCCAGGACCAACCACAAGTGGAGGGCACCCCACATCCACTGGGTCACAGTGACCAGCTGGTCAAAGTGGCCCTTGTGCTGAGACTACTGACAGGCCAGCTCTGACGGGCCAAATGGACCATGCTGGTGCAGGCTGCCATGAATCCCAGGAGGCACAGGAAGTCCCTAGCAGGGTGCAATTACCCAACACGAAATGATCGGGCAAAAGCAGCTGGACCCCTTGAGGTTTCAGGTAGGTTCCCATCATTACAATGCACTTGATGAAGACCCTGGGAGCCAAGGAGATGCCGAAGGGCATGGCCTGAAATGCAGAGATTCCCTTTTGCTCAGAACCCAATATGTATACCCTACAGCAAAGGAGGGAGAGAGGTGATATCATCGAAATATTCAAACATCTTAAGGGCATTAACAAGATGAAAGAGTCTAATATGTTTCAATATAAGAAAAATAGCAGGACAAGAGGACACAGCATAAGATTAGAGGGAGGACGATTAAGGGGTAATGTAAGGAAGTTCTTTTTCACAGAAAGGGTGGCGAAT
Source organism: Neoceratodus forsteri (assembly GCA_016271365.2). Taxonomy (NCBI): domain Eukaryota; kingdom Metazoa; phylum Chordata; order Ceratodontiformes; family Ceratodontidae; genus Neoceratodus; species Neoceratodus forsteri. Next base: position 26,557,726 of record CM057453.1, read on the forward strand.
GCATGGAACAGCCTACCTCAGGAAGTGGTGGATATAAACACAGTGCAGGACTTCAAACAGGTATGAGATAGGCATAAGGAAGCAATACAGAGGAGTATGAATAGATAGACCACTGACAGAGTAAAGGCCTATGGCACATTCATAAGGCAGAAAAAATGGGCAGACTGGATGGGCCTTGCGGTCCTATCTGCCCACAACTTCTATGTTTCTAAGAATTGAAGGAACCGGCAGTGGGGCGGATGGATGGGAACATGGAAGAACGCATTGCAAAGATCAAGGGAGCAGAAGCACATGCTTTGCTCCAGGAATGGAATTATCTGAGACTGAGTGACCATCCTGAAGGCGTGAGACCAAAGGAATTTCTTCAGGTCGTGCAGATCTAAAATGGGGCACAAGCCCCTTGTTCGCTTTGGAACCAGAAAATAGCTGGAAACAAACCCTGGGCTGGGTGGAGGGTCTGGGACTAGAGCCACTACTTCCGTCCAGAGGAGCTGGCCGATATGCTCCTGAAGGGCTGACAGCATGCTGGCAGACACCATGCCCTCCCATGGGGCGTTGGCTTGGTATGGAGGATAAACCTCAACTCCAGAGGCATGCCCTGACCAGCCACTTAAAGGACCCACCTGCCCATAGTAACAGCGGACCAGGCGGAAAGGAAGTGTTGGAGTCGGACCCCCATGGGAGGATCCGGGGAGACAGGATAGGCATGGGGGAGGCACCAGCCCATCACTGGGCAAGCTTGAAGGCAGAGAAGGGACCAGCTGAGGATGCAGTGGGCCTCGATCAACTGGTTTGCGGATGACCAAAGCAACTGACTTCAGTCGAGGGCACCAAGCCTGGGCCTGCTGCCCAGCTGGGAACTAGAATCACTTGGCCGCAGGGGCAGAGAGGGGCCGAAAGGGCATCTTCCTCTGTAGTTTGGAGCCCTTGGGATGCCTTTGGGCAGATGCAACTGAGTCCAGGGTGGAACTGGACTTCTCAGTTCTATTGAGGTATGCTTCCACCCCCCGCCCAAACAAGTTGGTGCCCAGGAAGAGGACATCCACCAACTTGTACTGGGTGTCTGCCATGAAGGTAAAAATCTGCAGCCAAACCCTGTGACACATAGCCACCGTGGCAGTCAAAGACCGGGCGCAGGAACTGCCAACATCCATGGCTAACTGGAGCTGTTTGGCCACTGCTCGGCCCTGGTCCCAGACTTGCTTGACCATGGTCTGTAAGTTGGACGGGAGTTGGGGAAGCACTTCATCGAGAGGGACCAGTAAGGCGTGAGCGAAATGGGCCATCAAAAGGGCTGAACTCACCTGCTTAAGGCAGAGAGAAGCGGTCACATATACCTTTTTGGCCACGTGATCCAATTTCTTGGATACTTTGTTGGGAGGTTTATCCACGTCCCCCACACTGCCGGTGCATCGAAAAACCAAGCTGGCAACCAACTCCTCACCAGAGGGATGTTAGGTGAAACCCGACAAGGAACCCATAGGGACCGCATATTTCTGGGCCATATGAGCCGACAGCACAGGGCAAGAGGCAGGGTGCTGCCAAAGCTCCAGAGTGGAGCCAACAATGGCCTCAGCGACTGGGAAGACAACCCCTGGGGAGTCACCTCGCCCGAAAGTTTACATCAAGGGATACTTGGCCATTTTTGGACAGGCTCCATCAGAATCCCAGTAGACTTCAAAATTAAATGGAGCAAGCCCCCAAAAGATGTGGGACCATGCTCCATAGAAAAATCCTCCCCGATTCGATGTCCATCAGATGAAAATGCAGGGAAAAGCCCTCAGACTCTGAGCATTTGCCAAAAAACGTTCACCCCCCTCCCCCGAATTCCCATTGACTCTGTGGGGTCTATCAGGAGTATCAGTGACTGACAACTGACGAGGAAGCCCAGGAGTGGTATGGGCATCCTTAGGAAGGGGACCATCTTTCAGCTGCTTAGGAGGTGGCTTCACTCTGATGGGCCGAGAGACTGGAACAGGACAAGCTGAAGCAAGCAGGGGGCCTCGGCAGCAGCACTCATGGAAGAGCTGGGGTGGGAACTGGAAGCAGCTTAACCCTGGATAGCATGAGCTGCAGCCACAGGAGTTCTTCATAGCGCCTCTCCTCACCCGAGGGGGAAGAAGAGGGAGAATAGCAGTGGTGCTGCTTGTCTGAGTGCTGAGAGTGCCAATAATGATGAGGTGTGTTCGACTCCAGGCTACAGGATCTCGACCATTGGGGAACCCAAAGGAAAGAAAGAGATGGAGCCAATGAAAGAGGAGACTCCTCCAAGGGAACAGGACCCTAAAGTGAGGGACTGGATCAGGAGGCTGGTCCAACCCTCCCTAGGAGGTGATAAGCAGGACCAGAGTCCTAGAGAGGGAAGTAGCTACCTCATCCTGAGACAATGCATCGACAGGCTCACGAAAAATCTCGACAGGTTCGTCGACGTGCGTCTCAGCTGATGGAGAGACTGTGGAACCAGGGGCCTGGACCAAAGGATCAACTGAAGTCGAAACCTCTAAGGAAGTGTGGGACTCCGAGGCCCGAGAGCGCTCATGATTGCACGATCGATGAGGGTTTTTTTTTTATACTTTTTTTTTTTTTTTTAAGAAGAGTTAGAGGATTTCTTACCCTTTGAGGGACCTTGCCCAAGGGTGGGAAAGGACTGGCACAAATCCCAAAATGCCCCTATAAAGGTGGCACTAAAGGAAAGTGGCACAAAAGCTGAAGAGGCATGCTCTGCAGACTAAGCCGCCACCTCCTCGAAGGCCGAAAATTGTTCAGCAGACCCTGCAGCCATGAAGATTCCCCAGCGGGTGTCTTTCTATTGAACGAGAGGGTCTCATTCATCTGGGCGCCCAAGAAGAAGATGAGCATGCCAGTCTTCTAAGGTTGTCAGATGCAGAATGCGAAAAAGGACGTAAGCCTGGGGATCGTGCTCGTGGCCCAGGCAGTAGATGCGTGAGGTGTGCAGCTCTGTCCCAGACATCTTCTGCCCACAGTCGCACCGTTTGAAACTGGGCAGTGTTTGAGTGGTCCATGCCAACAGTAGGAGTTTTTTGAATGAATTCGAAACCGTGAAGACTTTTCATTTGAAAGCAAACGGCCTGCTCAAAAGCAGAGCGCTATGGAGGGAAATTTCTTCTTCAAGCAGAATGGAAGATCTGATGTCATGGGGTGGTGCCGAGGGAGTTACCACCCTGGTTGGGAAGAGGAGCAGCTTGAAGACCTTCCAGCCAGATTTAAAGGGGAAAGGAATCCAGCCAGAAATGTGGATAAGTACACCATATCCACGTCCCTAAAAAACTTTTTTCCCCACATATTTTGCTGTATGTAGTGTGCTATATGGTTGTTTTTGAAGTAAAAGAATTAAAGAGACTGCTGAGTTTGTGCCGTCATTATGTATTACCATAACTTACAGGAATGCTGAAAACCACGTAGCGGGTGCATGTAATTTCATAGATTACTAGCCATGGCCAGTAAATAAGGCAGCTTCTATTCAACAATTTTAAAATCTGATGCAACCAGTATTCTACACTGACTACTATTTGAGAGTGGCTAGTAATTGAAGAAATAATGTAAATATATTTTTTAAAATTGGAGATGGACATATGGAATAGACTGCCAGAGGAGGTGATGGGTGCAAGCACAGTGGAGGGGTTTAAACATGCATGGGACAGGCATAAGGGTACCTTAGAGGTGGGAAGATGGGGTGAAAAGCCACTGACTAGTTAGGATGAGAGCGAGGCCAAAAACTAGTGTAGGGCTTTTGGGCAGACTGGATGGGCCTGGCAGTTCTTATCTGCCGACAATTTCTGTTTCTGTAAGTCTACAGTTTGTAAAACTGTTTTGAACTAGATTATGTGATGAACAAACAAGAAATTATATTTTTTATGTGCTTTACTTAGTTTTTTGCGTGAAGACAAGTTTCTTAAGTATCTCAGTAATGTAATGTTGAGCGCATTTGAAGGGAGAGCAGAAATAGGTAAATAAGTCAGGGCCATTACTTTACATGTTTTTGTGAGAAATAGCAAAAAAATAAAGAGATTTCAGAGTCTTGAAGTAATTATGGTGTTTTAATACTTTGTATGGGCACAACCGTTAAGAGACTGAAGGATACTACTGTGTTGAAGTGATTCACAATGATGAAAATATACAGGTTACTCACCTGTAACAGGAGTTCTAGGAATGGTATATATTGTTCATCCACACTTCATGGCAGGTTCCTTGCCGCTTTAAATCTTGGCGGAAGGCCTTCAAGCTGGCTCCTCCCATCACCTGGGTGGTAAAACTCTCGGCTCCGCCCCATGATGCCAGATCTAGCCCGCTGGAAGCCAGGTTGTGCGTCAAAGCCGGGAAGGTCGGGTGGGTTGTGTGGATGAACAACATATACCATTCCTAGAACTCCTGTTACAGGTGAGTAACCTGTATTTCTAGGGACATGGATATGTTGTTCAATCCACACTTCATGGCAGACTCCTAGCAGTTCTCCGGGAGGAGGGAGGCAAGGCGCACACCCCCTACTTAGGGAACAAAGACTGGAGAACCGAGGTCCCAAAACCAGCGTCCCGGCATGACTCAAGGTCGATGTGGTAATGGGTAAAGAAGGTGTGTGCTGACTTCCAGGTAGCATCCCTGCAGATTTCCTGGATAGGGACGTCCCCGGAAGCAGCCATCGGAGCAGCAGTATGGCGGGTAGAATGAGCTCTTATCCCTCTGGGAGGCTCCATGCCCGCCAACCTATAGCAGAGATCTATGCAGGAGGTGACCCACCTGCCTATCGTCCACTTGGCTGCAGGTCTGCCAGGTGCGGCTTCAGTGTAGGTGACAAACAGCTGGTGAACCTCTCCCCGAACTTCAGCCATCCGCTTCTTGTAATAAGAGAGCGCTCTTCTAGGGCCCAGAGTATGGAGCCTATATTCGGCCTCTGAGGTGTGATTGGGGTAGAACACCGGCAGAGTCAACACCTGGTTAAGGTGAAACTCCGACACTTCCTTTGGAAGGAATTTCGGGTTGGGGCGCAGGACAACCTTGTCCCTGTGGAAGACCAGATAAGGAGACTCGATGGAAAGCGCGTGTAGCTCTACCATCCTTCTGGCTGATGTGATAGCCACCAAGAAGGCGGTCTTCCACAACAGGTGACAGATGTCACACCTGTGCATTAGTTCGAATGGCTTGCCCATGAGCTTAACCAGCACCAGCAGTAGAGCCCACGGAGGTGGAGGTTCTCGCACCGGAGGGGATATGTGATCAAGGCCTTTGGAAAAGCGCCTGACCACCTTCTCCTGTACCACCGACTGCTTTCCGGCACATGCCCGGTAAGCAGAGATGGCTGCCAGGTGCACCTTAAGGGTCGTCGACCGAAGCCCTAGCTGAGAAAGGGACCACAGGTAGTCCAGAATGCTGGCCAAGGAACAGGAAGAAAGGTCCAACCCCTTGCCCTGACACCAAATGGAGAATCTCTTCCATTTCGACGGCAAAGCATTTCCTGGTCAACTCCTTACGGGATGCCTCAACAACACTGAGGACCTCATTGGAAAGACCCACGGCCTGGAACTCTAGCCGCTCAGGAACCAGGCCATCAGGTGCAGGAATAAAAGGTCTGGGTAGAGAACCTTCCCCGGTTGACAGAGATCAGGTCCGGGCGAGTTGGGAGCCACCTTGGGAGCCTGGAGCAGAGGCTGAGAAGATCTGTATACCAGAATTGGCCGGGCCAGTCTGGAGCTACCAGAATCACCTACGCCTTGTCCCTCCTCGCCTTGAGAAGCACCTTGTGGATCAAGAGAAATGGGGGAAAGGCATAGAAGAGGCCCAGAGTTCACGGCCTTGAGAAGGCATCCCCCTGCAGCGAGCCCTGCTGAGGGGGCCGGCATGAAACAGCCTCAGCTTCACATTCTCCCTGGAGGCAAACAGGTCCACCTGAGGTATGCCCCAGTGGGAGAATAGATCTTGTACTACCTCCGGCAGGAGAGACCACTCGTTGAGATGCAGCCCCTATCCGGCTTAGGGTATCGGCCAGAGTGTTGGAGGCTCCTGCCACATGGATGGCTAGGAGATCCGCCTCCAGTCTGCGCACGAGTGACCAAGTGCAGAGAGCTTCCTTGTACAGGGGCATGCAGCGCGGCCCGCCCTGGCAGTTTAGGTAGTAAATGGTCGTGGTATTGTCCATCTGGACCACTTGACCCCGTACAAACGGAGTGAAGGCAGTGAGGGCTAGACGGACCGCTCGAAGCTGCAGCAGGTTGATGTGGCATCAGGACTCCCGAGAGAATCAGAGACCATGCGCTCTGTGCTCCCCCAGATGGGCACCCCAACCCATCAGAGAGGCGTCGGTCGATAGAGTGACCGTCGGCTTGGGGCGGACAAACGGGATGCCCTCCTGCAGATGAGCTGGAACGATCCACCACTGGAGGGCATTCCACATCTCCTGGGTCACTGCCACTGGCTGGTCCAAAGGACCGGAGCGCTGTGACCACTGGCTGGCCAGTCCCCATTGTAGGGGATGCATGTGCCAATGGGCCCAATGGACCACGCTGGTGCAGGCCGCCATGAGGCCCAGGAGGCGCGGGAAGTCCCAGGCAGGGCACAATTGCCCGATCTGAAATGATTGGGCAAAGGAGGAAAGAACCCTGGCCCTGTCCACCGGGAGCCATGCTCTGGCTCAAAGAGAGTCGAGCTCTGCCCCGATGAATTGAATCACCTGCTTTGGCATGAGTTCCAATTTGGCCTCGTTGATGAGGAGGCCAACCTTAGAGCAAACCTGGAGGGCCAGATCCCTGGACCGCTCCACCTCCAGTCTAGAGGAGGCTACAGTCATCCAGGTAAGGGTACACCCGGACCCTTCAGCGCCGCAGGAATGCTGTGACCACTGCCATGCATTTGGTGAAGACCCTGGGAGCTGGAAAGAGGCCGAAGGGCATGGCCCGGAACTCGTAAATGGAACCCTCTGCTCTGAAGTGGAGGAATCGCTGGTGGGATGGACGGATTGGGTCGTGAAAGAATGCGTCCTGGAGGTCCAGAGAACAGAACCACATGCCTCATTCCAAGGATGGAATGATCTGAGCCAGAGTGACCATCCTGAAGTTTCGAGAACTTAGGAACCTGTTCAGGTCATGCAGGTCTAGAATGGGGCGCCAGCCCCCCGTCCGTTTCGGGACCAGGAAATACCTGGACACAAACCCTGGGTCTGGAGGAGGAGCAGCCACCTCTTTTTGGAGGAGCAAGGCGATGTCGGCTCGATGGGCCGACAGAAAGGCTGCGGACCCCGTAGCCCCCCCATGGGGCGACAGCTCGGAAGGGCGGGGCCTGCTCGAACTCCAGAGGCAGACCCTTTCCTACCACATTCAACACCCAATGGTCCATGGTGATAGTGGACCAGGCGGAAAGAAAGTGGCGGAGCCGTCCCCCCACAGGGGGAACCCAGGGGGGAGCGACGAGGCTGGGGGCGACACCCCTCAACCCGTCACTGGGTAGGCTTGGAGGAGGGACTGGCCGAGGGACCTCTGGGGCCTTTCCCTCCCGGCTTCCTGCTGGAGGAAGCTGCAGGCTTGGTTTTGGGGTACCAAGTGTGAGCCTGCTGGCCCTGATGCTGGTGTTGCTGGGCCAGATGTGCCACAGGGGCAGAAGGCCGAAAGGGCTTATGCTGCTGCTGGCAGCCTTTGTCCTTCTGGGCAGATGTGACCGAGTGCAAGGTGGCATGGTACTTCTCGATCCTCTGCAAATGGCCCTCCACCCCGGGACCGAACAAGTCGGTACCCAGGAAGGGGGCATCTGCCAGCTTGTGCTGGGTATCCGCCGTGAAGGTGGAGATCTGCAGCCAAGCTCTGCGGCGCATGGCCACTGCGGCTGCAACTGACCGGGCACAAGAGCTCCAATGTCCAGAGCAGTTTGGAGCTGCTGCTTCGCCACCACCCATCCCTGATCCCGCACCTGCTTGACAGTAGTCTGGAGGTCAGCCAGGAGATAAGGAATCACCTCATCCAGGGAGCCCATAAGGGTGTTGTAAAAGTGTGCCATCAGTACGGCCGAACTGGCCTGATGGAGGCTTAGGGAGGACGCAGTGTACACTTTACGCCCGGCGTAGTCCAGCTTCTTGGACTCTTTGTCAGGAGGCTTGTCCACGTCCCTGGTGTTCCCGGAATGCCGGAAAACACTATCGGTCACAAGCTCCTCCGCAGAGGGGTTCTCTGAAAAAACAGATAGTGAACCGGTGGGGAACGTGTACTTCCTGGCCATCCTGGCCGAAGAAGCAGGACAAGAAGCCGGCTGCTGCCATAACGCCAAAGCTGGGCCAACAATGGCTTCAGCCACCGGAAAGGCCTCCGTGGGAGAATCCCCTTGGTCCAGTATCTCCATGAGGGGATACTTGGCCCGCTTGAACACGGGTTCGAGCTTCATCCCAGTAGATTCTGAGATGAGCCGCAGCAGACCCATGAACGAGGATGGGCTCTCGTCCACCGACTGTCCCCCAGTGGACTCCAGGTCAAGGGGCCTGGAGAACATGAAAGAGTCATCATCAGACTCCGAGGAGTCTGTGAACAGCTGCCTAGGGCCTGAGCCACCCTCCACCTGCCGAGGACGGTCGGGAGTGAGGGTGACCAACAACCGATGGGGCAACCCCTAACCTCACTGAGAATCCTTGGTCGAGCCCCAGATTTAGGTTGTGGAGGCGGGGGTTCCATCACAATTGATGGTGGAGCTGGTTTCAACCAAACAACCGGTGCCGGTTTGGGTTCCTCGACAACCACGAGGGGTTGTTTCGGCCGTTCCGGTGACAGCCACTTAATGGCCGGGGAAGGTGACGGGGCCGGCTTGTTCCCGGTCAGAAAGAGCTGCTGCCACATCAAGTCCTCGTAGCGTCGACGCAACCTGGTGCTGCCGCTTTCCTTGGCGCAGAGACCGAGACTGCCGGTGTCGGCAGGATCGGCTGGACTGAGAAGAGGTCCGAGACCAAGACCGCCGGTATTTCCGAGGGTGGGTCTGGGAGGAGCAGGCAAACTGCTCTCTCTTGGCTTGGGAACTTAACCGACCCGCACAGGAGGCGAGGAGTCCTCGTTTTCACCGGGGACTGATGAAGAAGGGTTCTCGGCTTCTCCAATCGACAGCCCATCTGACGGGTCGACCTGACGGGGACACCGTGAAGCCAGTGGCCTTAACCACAACCTCAACTGAAGTCGAGTGTCGACTATCCAGGGAAGGGGACCTCTCCCGCTCCCACGAACGCCGACGGTGGGACTTACCCTTTGAGTTATTCTTCTTGGACCAAGAGGAGTGTCCCGATGGACCCTCACCTTTTGTAGAGAGGGACTGACAAAGCTCCTTAAAAGAAGCCATGTAGGAGGAGGCCAAGGAGAGCGGGATAAATGCCGCGACCGAGGAGGATGAAGATGCGGCCTTGGTCGCCTCCTCCTTGAGGGCGATCATCTGCGCATGTTGCTCAGCTGAGCCTGCTGCGGGAATACGTCTCTTGGGGCGCCCAACTTGGAGTCTGGCAGCACGTGGAGTGCGGATCTGTCCGAGACATCTTTTGCCTGCATGGGCACCGCCGAAATCCAGGAGTTGACTTATCCATCGCAGCCCCAAAGGAAGAAACAGACCGAAGTCTAGAAATTTTAAGAATAAGTTTTGATTTAACTGACGAGTTTGGATCCAGGCCTAAAACGCAGAGTGCTAAGGAGGGAACCTGAGCTTCCAAGCGGTAAGGAAGATCTGGCATCATGGGGCGGAGCCGAGAGTTTTACCACCCAGGTGGGTGGGAGGAGCCAGCTTGAAGACCTTCCGGTAAGATTTAAAGCGGCAAGGAAACTGCTATGAAGTGTGCATTGAACAACATATCCATGCCCCTAGAAATTTAAATTTTACTTTACTAACCATTGCTGTGTAATCATGCAGAATGTAGCCAGATAAATAAACTGGATTAAGTTTCCTCGAGTTTAACTTGTTTGATATATAGGCATTCTGGAATTATGTCTATGTTGCGCAAACATGTGTTATGGCTTTGGAACTGAAAGAGGTGGTCTAAAATATTTTGTTATGTGTGCTTGTGTGGGCAGGAATGTATAGCTGCAAAAAAGAAGTGGAATCCATGGTGGAAAAACACAGGTTACTCACCTGTAACAGTAGTTCTAGAAGTGGTACATTGTGTTCATCCACACTTGGGCAGTGTTCCTTTCCCCTTTAAATCTGTCGGAACGTCTTTAAGCTGGCTCCTCCCACCCACCCGGGTGGTAACTCCCTCAGCACCACCCCGTGATGTCAGATCTTTGCCCACTGGAAGCAAGACCGGTGTGTCACTTGCTAGTGGAGGTCGGGTTGGTCAGTGTGGATGAACATCATATATCACTCCTAGAAAGTACAGTTAAGTAAAAACTTATCGTAACAGTAGATCTTTGAGGTATGTCTCTTGCCGCAGGTAATACACTTGGGTAGTCGCCAGAGGTCACTGTGGTGTACGGCAGCTCTGCTGGCAGTCTTTCACTAGGGGCTGCCCACTGATGACATCATCATCCTGCTTCCTATATAAGAGTGGGCAGTCCCTGGTATTCTTAGCTCCCCTCCAGATTCAGCTCGCTAAGTGAGGACCGAGGGGATCGGAGGTATCATAGGTGTCCATTCCCATGTGCTACGTGGAACAAAGTCATTCTTCGAGTAGGAGGGGAACGGAGGGAAGGAGGGAACATATCTGCTGCAAAAGACATCCCTCAAAGATCTACTGTTATGGTGTTTTTACATAACTATCTTCCACGGGATGGTCTCATGCAGCAGGTAAACTTGGGATGATTCCGAAGCAGTGTACCCAAAAGAGGGTGGAATTAGGATAGGAGACCCTGTAAGACTGCGTGGCCAAAGGCCATCCTACGGTGAGAAGCAATATCTAAATTGTAATGCTTCATGAAAGTGTGAATGGTGGACCATGTGGCTGTATTGCAGATATCAATGATCAAGGCTCCCTTGAAGGAGGCTGCTGTGGAGGTCTGGGCTCTAGTGGAATGGGCTTGTACTGTTCCTGACAGAGGCTTGTTGTATTTTTTGTAACAAAACATGATGCAATTTGCTAACCAACTGGAAATGGTTTTCTTGACAACTGGGGAACCTTCCCTCATAGAGGCAAAGGTGACAAACAATTGAGAGGTTTTTCTCAAGGATTTGGTATAGTTTATATAGTACATCAGAATACGACGAACATCTAAAGTGTGTAAAAGATGTTCTCCTGGATTAGAATGCTCCAGATAGCATATGTGCAATTTCATGGTCTGGTTTAAGGTATGTACTGAAACCACTTTCGGCAGAAAGGAAGGACTGGCGTAGAGAACCACTCTATCTTTGTGGAAGATTAGGTAAGTTCTCTACACATCAGAGCCTGAAGCTCGGCGATACGGTGAGCCAAAGTGACGGCTACTAGAAACACCATCTTCCAAGAGAGGAAGCAGAGATCAGTGGTAGCTGCTGGCTCAAAGGGCACTAGGGTGAATTTCTCTAGTATGAAATTCAGATCCCAAGAGGGGGTTGGGCGCTTTATGGGCAGTTTGATATGAGGCATGCCTCTTAAGAACATCTTGGCCAGACAATGTTAATACAGTAATTTGCCTTCACAGGGTTCGTGAAAGGCCGAAATGGAGGCCAGATGAACTTTGATAGAGGAATAGCTAAGGCCCTGCTTGGCAAGTGAAGCCAAGTAGTTCAAAACTTTGGGTAAAGGACATGAAAATAGATTTAAAGAAAGGGAAGTAGCCCATATGGAAAAGCGTTTCCATGTAGTGTTATGTTTCCCTGGTTTATGGTTTTCTTGAGGCCAAGAGAATGTCGGCCACAGGTGAGGAGACTTGAAGGCATGCTATGAAAGCATCCTCAGGAGCCAAGCATGAAGGTGTAGAGACTTCAGGTTGGAGTGAAGGAGGGTGCCCCACTCCTGAGTCAGAAGATCTGGACTGATTGGCAACGGAATGGGAGCCGCCACGGACAGTTCTTTGAGTAGGGAATCAAACCTGCCCGGGCCACAAGGGGGCTGTGAGGATCATCGTGGCAGGTTTGAGTTGTAGTTTCAGTACAGTCCATTGCAGGAGAGGGACGGGGGAAAGCATATAAGAAGAGTCCTGTCCAAGGTTGGGACAGGGCATTGGTAGACAGTCCCCTTCTGTTCGTAATAATGGACAAGTATTTGGGGAGTCGATGATTGTCAGGGGAAGCAAACAGGTCTCGTTGAGGGGTTCCCTATAAGCGGAAAATCATCTGAAGAACTTTGTGATGAAGAGACCACTCGTGAGTGGAGGACTGGCAACTGAGAATGTCTGCCAGGGTATTGTGGCGTCCTGGTAGATGGATGACAATTACTGTGAGTTGCTGGAGTGTGGCTTATAGAAACATAGAATTTGACGGCAGATAAGGACCGCTTGGCCCACCCAGTCTGCCCATTTCCCTACCTGATGGATAAGCTGCAGATCCTAGTTAACCAGCAGCCTACTTCTTCCTACCCCCACCCCCTAGAATTGCCTTATGACTGTCCCATGCATGCTTGAATTCCACCACTGTTTGTGACTCCACAACCTCCTCTGGAAGGCCGCTCCATACATCCACCACCCTCTCTGTGAAAAATACTTCCTTAAATTACCTCTGAACTGCCTCCTTCTATCTTCAAATTGTGCCCCTTGTTCTTGCACCCTCTTTTTGAAAGATGCTACCTCTTGGACTTTGTTGATTCCTTGAGGTACTTGAAAGTTTCTATCATGTCCCCTCTCCTCCTTTCCTCGAGGCTATCGTAATAAGCTCCTTAAGTCTCTCTTCATATGTCTTCCGGTACAGACCCTGCACCATTTAGTTGCCCTCCTCTGGACAGCTTCCATCCTGTCTATGTCTTTATGAGATTGAGTCTCCAGAACTGCACGCAGTACTCCAGATGGGGTCTCACTAGCTGTCTGTACAGAGGATAACTTCCTGTTTTCTACTGGTGATGCCTCCCTATGCATCCCAGTATCCCCCAGCCCTCCTTGCTGCCCTCTCACATTGCTTGCTCACCTTAGGTCATTTGATATGACTACCCCAGGTCCCTTTCCATTTTTGTTGTTGTTAGTATCTCACCCCCCATTGTGTACTCTTCCCTGGTTTTGTTTCTCAGGTGCATTACCTTGCACTTCTTAGCATTGAATCTAAGCTGCCATACATTTGACCATTCCTCTAACCTTGCCAAGTCCCTTCTCATCCTTTCCACTCCACCTTGTGCATCAACTCTGTTGCAGATCTTTGGGTCATCTGCAAAGAGACATACTTTTCCTTCCAGTCCCTCTGCAATGTCACTTATAAAGACATTGACTTCTTGCCAGACCTTCAGCACCTCCCTGCAGAGAGTGTGAAATCTGGTGCCCCCTTGTTTGTTCAGATAGAACACCAAGGAGGTGTTGTCTGATTGGATCAGTAAGGGCCCAGGATGAAGGTGGGGGTGAAAAACTTGAAGGGCAAGGCGAACCACCCTCATTTCCAACCGATTATTGTGTGGTAAAATGGTGAAGCCGTCTATCCTGTGCCCCATAAGGGCCGAGGTGAGCTCCCCAGCCGTCCAGAGAAGCATCCGTAGTCAACATTTGCTAGGGAAGGACATGCCCTGAAATAGGTGGTGCCGGTGTGTCCACCAGTCCAGGACGGAGCTGAGGGAGGGGCTGACCTTGAGATTGTCATTGAAGTCGCCCGACCACTGGTGTCATTGATTCTGAAGCACCCATTGTACTGGTCTCATACTGAGACTGGCAAATGCCACTCTGGGCATGGCAGCTGCCATATGCCCCGGAAGATGTAAGAAATGTCTGGCTGTTATGCACTGCTGTGTTCGAGCGTCTGAAACCAGACAGAGGAGTTTGTCTTTTCTGTTGACAGGGAGGTAAGCCCTGGTGGAAACCATGTCCAGAAGTGCTCCTATATACTGGAGTGACAGGGAAGGTTTCAGGTTGGACTTGGGCCAGTTGATGGTAATGCCCAGATTTTGGAATAGGGTAAGGGTGACCTGGAGAGAGAGAAGCAAGGCCTGTTCGGAATTTGCTTTTATCAGCCAAATGTCTAGGTATGGGAAGACAAAATGTCAGTCTCTTCTCAGAGCTGCCACCACTACGGCAAGACACTTGCTGAAGACTCTCAGGGCAGACGAGGGTCTGAAAGGAAATGCTCGAAATTGGTAGTGGTGTCCTAGCAAGTGAAAGCGTAGGAACTGGTGGTGGGCAGGGAGGATGGGGGTATGCAGGTATGCATCTTTCATGTCCATGGCACATAACCAATCCCCCTATTTTAACATCGGTAGTATGGATGTAAGTGTGACCATCCAGAACCTTTTTGTACTGAATGTGTCAATTCAGTTGTCTTGGGTTTAATATTGGTCTGAGGTGTCCTGTACGTTTGGGGACAAGAAAGAAATTGGAGTAGAATCTCTGATGTAACTCCGAAGGAGGAACAGGATAAATGGCCTTTTTTGCAGAAGTGCCTGAAGTTCCTCTTGGAGAATAGGAACATGGTCAGGTAGATAATGGACTGAGCAGGGTGGGTGGGTGCCGGGGAGGTGGAGATGTAAGTTCCAACATGTGCCCCGTACGTATGATTTGGAGTACCCACTCGTCCGAAGTAATGGCTTTCCAGGCCTCCAGATGAAGGGCAAAACGGCTCCCACAGGTTCCGAGGCCTGAAAAAGAAAGAAGGGGCAAGCCCGTCCAACCTTGAGGGTGGGAAAGGGGGCCCTTCAAGATTGGTGTGGTGGTCCTGGAGGAGGTGTTGGAACGTCCATGGGAGCTACCTTGATAGGTTCTTCTATTCTTGCCTCTCTGTTTAGCTTGAAAAGTTTGGGAATGGAACTGGTATGAGGGCTGTGGTGTGCGGTACATACCATGCACCATACGGAGAGTGCGGCCTGATGCTTGGAGATCATCCAAGAGTGTTTGAGTGCCTAGACCAAAAAGTTTGGAGCCATTAAATGGGGCACTGACCAGTTTATGTCGTCTATCTGGTTGTAGATCTGACACACGCAGCCAGGCATGAAGGCGAAGGGTGACTCCCGTAGCCATTGCCCGAGCCAAGGTATCCACTGCATCATATCCCGAGCGGAGGAGATGCTGGGAAATTTAATTTCCAGTAGATACTGTAGCCAGTAATTGGTCTTTCTCCTGTGATGGAGGGAGTTTATTAACTACATCAATAGCCGAGGATCAGAGAGTACGTTGGTATTTCACCATATGTCCCATATAGTTCAAGATTCTCAGATTCAGTGTGCCTGCCTGGAAGACTTTCTTCCCTAAGTAGTCTAGGCATAGGGATTCTTTATCTGGAGGTAAGGAGCTCATGTGTTGGGGATGTTTAGTACGATCATGAGTGGCGGCAATGATCACTGAATCTGCCTCGTGATTAGATAAAAGAAGGGGTGATCAGGGGGAGGCCGGTAAAGGCGATTTACCTTCTGAGGAAGAGCTGGGACAGCCGAAGACTGATCCCAGGTGGCCAGTACTGCATTTTGGTAGGTGTGAATGAGTGGGGGGTAACAAAACCACCAGGTCCTCAGGCAGTTCAAGGTAGTCTGCCATGTCTTTTCTCTGCTTATCATGTTCAGTGATAGAGACACTCATAATTTTTTGAATCTGGACCATTGTGTTCAGAAATGACAGGTCATCAGGGGGAGAGACCACTACATGGCGGGAAGGTTCCTTGTGCAGAAATGATATAGTGGAGAGGGAGGACAGAAGACAGGAGTCCCATTCTTGGAGGTCAATATTCTCCAGGTCCTCTGGGATGTCTTCCAGGAATTCTAGATCCTTGGAATAGTATTCTTCCTCGTAATCAGATGGGAAACCAGGTGGAGAACTTGTGCTCTCACCAAAAAAAATTTTGGCGGTGGCAAGGGTGACCGGGATGGATGACTCCTCCCACCAGGTGCCGGAGGCTGTGAATGTCTCATTACGTCCAGAATCTGCTGTAGCCACATGCATTGAAGTAGTAGTGGGGGGAGGACGGGAAGGACGTTTCTGTGAAACCAAGGGAATAATGGAGGAGCGTGGACGTGGAGTATATGTTGGTCTGGAACCTGGATGATACAGTCCGGGGTCCCAGTCCGACTCAGGCTAGCCCCGATGCACAAAGGACCCTGAAGGAGGAGGGGCAGCGAAAAGAGTAAAATTCATGGAGTTTCCCAAAGCACCCTGGCACGTCGTTGACGAGGCATGAAGAGAGGAAGATTTTACATGTTTGATAGCCATTGTCGTCAATGAGAGATGAGTCATCGTCGACAGCGCACCAATGTCAGTAGTACAGAATTCCATTGAAGTTGCTGAAAAAGCACTGGAAAGCACAGTCAATAAGAGAGCATAAACTCCCGTCGACGAGGAGGCAAGTTTGGAAGGTGTCATCGATGAGGAAAGACTTGAAGTGGTTATCATCGATGGACGCTTAGAGCAGGATGCTGAAGTGGGAGCATCCTTGTCACGCCTGTGCTTCTTGTGTGAAGCACTGGCTGGGGGGGAGGGTCCTTGGGACAGGCCCCTTGCTTCTCTAAGAGAGCGGCTTTTTGTTCTGTGAGGTAAGCCTGAATATCAAGCAATCGTCGTCGATGAGTTGCTTGATTAAACTCCTGACAAAGTTCGTAGGAGGATGAGTCGTGTGTGGGTCCCAATCAATGGGCACAGACTGAAATGATGGTTGAAATGACAGATCTTTCTACCGCAATGACAAGAACGAAATAAAGGAGATTTGCTTGATGATCCTTCTGAGATCCGTCGATGAAGGAGTGGGAATGGGAAAAAAGACGTTCCATTTGCTCAGTTTTTCTTCGCTGACTGTTTACACTTTGCACTAGCTGCTGCATGCAAGCTGAAGACAGCGGGAAAATGAACTGAGGGTAAAAGGGAGTGCCCACTTTTATACAGGAAGCAGGATGATGATGATGTCATCGGTGGGTGGCCCCTAGTGAAAGACTGCCGTGCACCACAGCTACCTCTGGTGACTACCCAAGTGTATTATCTGCTGCAAGAGAACATCCTGTACCCTATATGCCCTGACAAATCTCTTGACCCTGGAAGAAAGGCTATTATATCAAACATGTCTCCTCACAAAGAAAATACACCTGGGGCTTACCCCCTTAGGGGTTTCTGCCTCTTACCTATCCTCCCACGCCTCGGTGAACACCTGCACTGCCAATCGACAGGTGTGATCCATCCCGAGGGTTAGAACCTCCTTAGCCCAAAGGTCATTCCCACACAGGGCCCCAGACTGCTACAACTAACTCCCCTCTGATGTCTCTTCCATCTCCAAATTAGGACCTTTCAAGTCAGCCCTCAAAGAGCACATTCTCGCTTCACGGCACTGCCAATGTACCAGCTAGTTCTGGGTCATCTATCTATCTATCATCTTACAGGATCACCCCATTACTGAGCTCCTACTGATAGGGCAACCAAACATTACCTATCACCAATGCCTCCTTTGGCTGCACTCACAAGGTATCTAAGTCTCTACTTCGCTGTAAATATCAAACCTGTTACTCCCTCCCTCTATCAGCAAACTTATTATTCTCTTGAAAACTGTAAAATACAGTTCTCGGTAACACGTTCAATGCAATGTATAGCTGATCTTGATTCTGCAATACTGTATAACTAAAAACACTAACCTTCAGCTGCCATTCACTGTCTATATGTATTAAGTGTTTATGTTTGTTTTTCTGATGCGGAGCCTTTGTAAATGAATCCTTGACTCAAAGGTTGTAATCCTAAAGTCTGTTACAGGTGAGTAACGTGTTTCTAGGTGAGTGGATATGGTGTTCTAGCCACACTTGGGCAGACTCCTAGCAGCTGACCGGGAGAAGGGGGTAAGGAGCACACACCCTATGTAGGGAAGAGAGATTGGAGAACTAAGGTCTCAAAACAAGCATCCCGACGTGACTCGACAGCGATGTGGTAATAGGAAGTGAAGGTGTGCGCTGACCTCCAGGTAGCAGCCCTGCAGATTTCCTGGCTAGGAACATCCTTGGAAGCAGCCACTGAGGCAGTGGTATGGTGGGTGGAATAAGCCTTAGCCCTACATGAGGATCTCTACCCGCCAACCTGTAGCAGAGGTCGATGCCACCTGCCAATCATCCGCTTGGATGCCGGTCTGCCCGATGCGTCTTTAGCATAAGTGACAAACAGTTGTGAAATCTCTCCCCAAATTCCAGCCTATGCACTCCTCACAATGGGTGAATGCTCACTGTAGGTTCAACGTACGGAGCCTGTGCTTGGCCTTTGAGGTGTGATTGGTGAAGTGCACTGGGAGATTAATCACCTGGTTAAGGTGAAAACCAGACACAACCTTCTGGCAGAACTTCGGGTTGGGGCGAAGGACAACCCTGTCCCTGTGGAAGACCAGCTAAGAAGACTCCACCGAGAATGCCTGGAGTGCACCGATACTTCAGGCTGAGATGAAAGCCACCAGGAAGGCAGTCTTCCACGATAGGCGAGACATAATACAGCTGTACACTGGTTCGAATGGCTTGCCCATAAGCATTGCCAAAACTAGCAACAAATCCCACAGTGGTGGTGGTTCACGCACTGGAGGGGAAATGTGGTCAAGGCCTTTGAAAAAACACCAGACCACCTTCTCCTGCACCACCGACTGCTGTCCGTACCCACAGCCGGTCGGCAGAAATGGCTGCCAGGTGCACCTTAAGGGTTGTTGACTGAAGGCCCGACAGCAAGAGATCAAAGACAGTCAAGGATGCTAGTCACTGGACAGGACAAAGGGTCCAGCCCCTTGCACTGACACCAAATGAAAAATCTCTTCCATTTGAAGGCATAGCATTTCCTAGTCAACTCCTTCCAAGAAGCCTCGACTACGTTAAGGACATCTTCAGAAAGACCCAAAGCATGAAACTCTAGCCGCTCAGGAGCCAGTCTCTCAGGTGCAGGGACTGAAGGTCCGGATGGAGTACCTTCCTCTGATTGATGGAGAGCAGGTCTGGGTAGAGAGGGAGGCACCTTGGTAGCCTGCTGATGAGGCTGACTGGGGTAGAAATTAAGTTTTGCATCCACTAGCCAGCAGGGCTAGTGACTGGAAAACTCTATTAGACCCACAAACCTTTCCACTGGCCCAGCTAGTGTACTTATTGAAATGTTACCTTCTCCAGTACAAGACTACATCGTTAGTCAAAAGAAAATCTTACTAGCTTAATACAAAACCTACCAGCATTTGGCTAGGGGGCCGGTACTAATTTCGACCCCAGGGCTGGGGAGATCAGGGTACCAGAACTGGCGCAGCCAGTCCGGAGCCACCAGGATCATCCATGCCTTGTCCCTCCTGGCCTTGAGCAACACCTTGTAGATCAAGGGAAATGGAGGGAAGGCATAGAGCAGGCCCGGATTCCAGAGACTCGAGAAGGCATCCCCATGCAGTGTTCCTTCTGGGGAGGGGGGCACAATACAGCCTCAGCTTTCTATGCTCTCCCTGGAGCCAAACAGGTCCACAAGAGGGGTGCCCACTGGGAGATTAGGTTGTGTAAAACTTCTGGGTGGAGAGGTCACTCGTAAGATGCGCTGCCTAACCGGCTGAGAGCATCTGCCAGCTAGTTGAAGACACTGGCCACATGGATGGCCGGGAGATCAATCTCCAGGCTGCACACGAGGGTCCACATGCAGAGATATTCCCTGTGGCGAGGAAGGAAAGTGCGTCCCGCTGTTTGCTGAGGTAGTAAATGGTCGTGATCTGGACCTGGACCTGAAACAATGTGAGGAGCAAAGGCAGTCAGCGCCATCCGAACAGCTCATAACTCGAGCAGGTCTAAGTGGCACCGGGACTCCTCGGGGGTCCACAGCCTGTGGATTCTGTGTTCACCCAAGTAGGCACTCCAGCCCATGAGAGAGGCATCAGTCATCATTGTGACCATTAGCTCTGGGTGGACAAACAGGATACCTTTCTGCAGATAGTCTGTGACTAACCACCACTGGAGGGCATCTCACATCACATGGGTCACAGTGACCGGCTGGCTGAAGTGACCCAAGCGCTGGGACCACTGGCGTACCGGCTCACACTGCAGAGATTGCATTCTCCAGTGGGCCCAATGGACCACGTTGGTGCAAGCTGCCATGTAGCCCAATAGGTGCAGGAGGTCTCAGGCAGGGAGCAATTTCCCAACCTGAAATGATCGGACAAAGGAGGAGAGAACTCCGCCCTGTCTGCCAGGAGCCAAGCCCTGGCTCTGCAAGAGTCAAGCTCTGCCCCGATGGAACTGATCACCTACAAGGGCATGAGTTCCGACTTGGCCTCGTTGACCAGGAGGCCAAGAGAAATGCAGGTCTGGAGTGACAGGTCCCTGCATCACTCCACCTCCTGCCTGGAAGGAACTGCAATCAGCCAGTCTTCCAGGCAGGGGTAAATCCAGACCCCTCCGTGCTTCAAGTAAGCTGCCACCAATGCAATGCACTGTGAAGGCCCTGAGGTCCAAGGACAGGCCAAATGGCATGGCCTGAAACTAGTAGTAGAATCCCCTCTGCCTGGAACCAGAGGAACTGGTGGTGGGCAGACGGATTGGGACATGGAAGAACGCATCCTGGGGATCCAGGGAGCAGAGCCACATGTCCTGCTCGAGATGGTATGATCTGAGACAGAGTTACCACCCTGAAGGTGCACAGCCTGATGAACTTGTTCAGGTCGTGCAGCTCTAAGATGGGGCACCAGCCTCCCATATGTTTTGGCATCAGGAAGTACCTGGACACAAACCCTGGGTGTCCTGGAGGGTCCGAGACAGGTACCACGATCTCCTTGTGGAGGAGCTGGGCAATGTCGTCTTGAAGACCACACAGAATGTTGACTGACATTATGCCCACCCGTGGGGCGTGGACTTGGCAAGGTGGATATGCCTCAAACTCTAGAGGCACACCCTGACCAACCACCTTGAGATCCCACCTCTCTGTGGTAACAGAGGACCAGGCGGAAAGGAAGTGGTGGAGTCAGCCCTCCATGGGAGGACCGAGGGGAGGCTCGACGGACATGAGGGAGGAACTCCATATCCCATCACTGGGCAGGCTTGGAGGAGGAGGAGGGCCTGGCTGAGGAGCCACTGGGGCCTCATCCTCCAGGCTTTTGGGCGACCATGACCATGGACTTTAGATGAAGTCACGAGGCATGAACCTGCTGCCCAGCTAGGGGCTGGGCTAGGCGACGGAGCGGAGGTCAAACAAAAGGTCTTTTTTTTTTCTTCTGCTGCTTGGAGCCCTTGGAATCCCTCAGGCGGATGCTACAGAGTCCAAGGTGGCATTGGACTTAATGCAGGTGAGGTGCCCTTTGACCCCGGGCCTGAACAGGTCGGTGCCCAGGAAGGAGACATATACCAGCTTGTGCTGGGTATCCACTGTGAAGATCGAGATCCTCAGCCAAGCCCTGCAGCATAGGCCACTCTGGCCACCACGGACCATGCGCAGCAGAGGCCAATGTCCATGGCTGTCTGGAGCCGTTTGGCTACAGCCCAGCCCTGGCCTCAGACATGCCTGATAGTCTGTAGGTCTGCTGAGTGATGAGGGAGAACCCCATCAACAGTGCCCAACAGGGCATAATAAAAGTGGGCCATCAGGAGGGCCAAGCTTGCCTGGTGAAGGCCAAGCAAAGAGGCAGAAAAAGACCTTTTTGGTCAAATGATCCAATTTCTTGGACTCCTTATCAGGCAGCTTGTCAACGTCACCCGCGTTGCCTGAGCACTGAAACATGGAATCTGCCACCAAGCACTCAGCCGAGGGATGTTCCGAAAACCCTGAAAGGGAACTGATGGGCATCGCATATTTGCAGGCCATCCTGGTTGATGGTGCAGGGCAGGAGGTGGGATGCTGCAATGGCTCCAAACCAGGGCCGAGGACTGTCTCTGCTACCAGGAGGCTTCTCCAGGGGAAATCATCCCAGTCCAAAATCTCGATAAGCAGGTATCCAGCACGCTTCTGAACGGGTTCCATCTAGAGACCCATGGACTCCAAGATGAGGCAGAGAAGGCTCATAAGGAGGTAGGGCCCTCTTCCGTCAAGAGACCCCCTGCTGACTCCATGTCCACAGGACGAGAGTTCAAGAAGGAACCTACCGACTCTGAAGAGTCATCAAAAAGGGGTCAACTGCTCGGATCCCCACTGACCCGCAGTGGACCGTCAGGGGTTATGGTGAACAATGGGGAAGACCTGAGGCCAGCTGAAACTCCCTGGTTGGAGTGCTGGTCATCGGCAATTTCAGAGGCAGAGAAGGCGCTGGCTCTGCGGCAAAAGCCAAGTGATGGCTGAGGTAGAAGCTGGTATGGGCTTCATCCTGGTGAACACCAGCTGTTGCCACATTAAGTCATCTTAGTGTTAATGCAACTTGCGCCGAAGCCTCTCCTCACCCAAGGAGGACATGGATGAAGAATAATAGCAGCGCCACTTACCCGAGTGTCGAGAGTGACAGCACCAACATGAGCCGCTCGACCCACGCGATCGAGACTGGGACCTCGACCACGGCCATCAGGGGGACCGACAATGGGCTTGAAAGGTGGCCAGCGACAGCCGGGGCACCTCAGGTTCATCGACGAGAGATGGCGGGTCAGTGGACTAATCCATACCTCCCTGGGTCTGACTTAGAATCAAAGTCCTAAATAAGGAGGTATCAGCCTCTTCCGCGACAACGGGTCGACTGGTTCGAGAAAATCCTCGGCCGGGAGATTGACCAGCATTTTATTTATTTACTGAATACTTTTCACCAGGAAGGGCACACTGAACAACAAGTTGCTCGTCTCACGGTGTGTCCTGGGGGAGAGGGAACAAGGAGATTTAACATATACACAATCAAAGACCATACAGAAATAACAAGGATACATGTGAAACAGCATAAACAATAATGACGGTAATGTACAGCATAAGTGCAGTTACAAAATGTAATTAATTCAAGTGCTATAGACTAAAAGTGCAAACAAGAGAGCAGGTAATGGGCACTGAGCAGGCAGTAGGAGGAGAACAGAGCTAGGCAGGGTGGGGGTGGGGGTGTTAGACACAGGTACAGTTGACCGACAGGAAATGCTGAAGGGCTAGGGTACTGGAGTGAGGGGAGAAGGAGTAACAAATCTAGGGGGCCGGGGTGGCATTCCACAATTTGGGAAAGCAGTGAGAGAAGGCTGTCTAGCCTATGGCAGTAGTCTGACACGGGACTTCCAGGAGGCAAATGTCAAAGGATTTCAGGGACTGGGCAGCAGGAGGAAAGGAGGAAAGAAGAGAAGTAAGGTAAGGGCGAAAGATCAGAACCAGAATTTTGACACTAATTTAGACACATGGAGGTGACGGTGATTTTCAAGTGAGGAGAAAGCCAAGGAGTGGGAGAAATGACAGTGATGGGTGTGAGAGGGGGAGTCAAGAGCGAAGAGATAGAAGGAGTTGAAAAGGGTGTCCAATCTGGATAAAAGAAAACTTGAGAGCGGCACTGTAGATATCTTAATCAAAAATAGGTAGGACCATCTTCTGGACACGTTCATGTCTAGCCGGTAGCGAGAGACAGCTACAGTTCCTATAGAGCGTACCAAGCTTGGGGTGCAGCTTCTTCAGGATGACGTCCACATGTCCAGAGAAGTTGAGGTGTTGGTCAAGCTAAAACCCCAAGTACCTAAAGGAAGAACTGTCCCACCAAGGGTGCGAAAGGAGGTTAGGGAAGGGAGCCTGGAGAGTCTCTGCCTAGTGTCGAAGGTCATCAAGACTGTCTTCTTGGCATTAAGGGAGAGTTGGCGAGTGGAAAACCAGTGCTGGACTTTGTTGAAATCATGCTGAAGTTTGGTTACCACATCCACAGAGGAATGGCCCAAGGTGTAGAGGACCCTATCATCGGCGTACATGTGTATGGAGGAGGAGGAGCAGACGGAGGGCAGGTCATTAAAGAATATTGAGAATAGGACAGGACCCAATATGGAGCATCTCGGCAGAATGGCCTGATGGGGATACCATGGAGCCGGTGGCCTCGGCAGAGGATTCGACCAAAGTTGGAACTTCCTGAGAAATGCGGGAATTGAGAGCCCGAGAGTGTTCCTGATCCCATGACTGACGCAGAGACCATTTTTGTTTTGTCTTTTTCTTGGATTTGGACTTCTGCATTGACAAAGGGCCCTGCCCACAAGTAGGAGGGGCCTGGCACAGATCCTTAAACGCCCCAGTAAAGGAGGTGCCAAAAGAGAGCGGCATTAAGGCTGAAGCCGAGGAGGACTGAGCTGCAGCCTGGGCTGCCGCCTCCTCGAAAGCCAAAAGTTGTTTGGCAGATCTGTGGCTGCAGACACCACAGTCACGGAGACCACCTGATGGGCATCTTTAGATCTGACCAGTGAATACCAATCGCTCGGATGCCCTAAGAGTAAGTGGGCATGACAGTCCTCTAAAATGGACACATGAAAAGTGTGGCAAATATCGCATGCCTGGGATTGTGCTTGTGGGCCAGGCAGTAAACGCACAAGGTGTGCGGATCCGTTCAGGACATCTTCTGCCTGCAGGCACACATCCGGAACCCTGGAGCAGACTTTGCATCATCCATGTTGGTGGAGTGAAAAAAAAGCCTGAAGACGAAGCTTTTTATTTTTAATGAAAAAATCTGAAGATTCAAGCCAAGGGACTTCATTGAGTGAGAGGGTTAAGGAGGGAACCTTCTTCTTCGAGCAAAAAAGGAACATCCAACATCATGGGGCGGTGACGAGGGAGTTACCACCCAAGTGGGTGGGAGAAGCCAGCTTGAAGACATTCCAGCAGATTTAAAGGGTAAAGGAACACTGTCCCAAGTGTGAACAGAACACCATATCCATGCCTCAGAATATAAATATATGTTTTTTTTTTGCTAATGCCTATTTATTATGGACTGTTGCCTGTTGCTGTTTTTTTGAAGGCAACAGTGCTATTTAATACCATGTGATCATCTTTTGTCTGGAGGAAAAAAATAAATGTTGATACAAGGTTTAATAATAAAAACTATTCTCTCCTGGGTAAAAAAGTGACCTCCAGTGGGCAAGTATGTCTTCAGCCTGTGGCTCTGAATATTATCGTGTACTGTTTAATTTTTGATCAGGAAAGGCATACTGAGCTGTGACAGCTTGTTTCTAGGAACATCATGGGGACATGGAATTATAAACAATCACTTGTTCAACATCATGGCAATAGTTCTGAGTCATAAGCAAATCCAGATTTTTGCAGTGCTGATGCATGCAGTTCTGGAGACCTAATCTCCGCAAGAACATAGACAGTATGGAGGCAGTCCAGAGGAGGGCAACTAAACTGGTGCAGGGTCTGCACCAGAAGTCATATGAAGAAAGACTAAAAGAGATTAATATCTATATCCTTGAGGAAATGGGGGAGACATGATAGAAACATTTAAGTACCTCAAGGAATCAAAGTCCAAGAGGGTAGCATCTTTCAGAAAAGAGATGTGACGCCGGCCCAGTGGCGCTGAGGGTTGTGGCGCTGGGCACCACACCCCGCCCACGCCAGCGACCCGTGTTTGGGAATGAGCGCTGGCCGCCAGGGGTCGGCAGGGAGGAGAAGAAGAACTGAGCATCCAGAGGACAGCTCTCCTTCTCCGGGGAGGGGGGAATTCCAGTGGCTGGAGCTTGCCTGACCCCTATCCCGCACCAATGCCGCAAGGGTCAGGAGTGATGCAGATGCTTGACGGTGTCACACACAGGAGTGGTGCTGTCGCAGGCGTCACTGCACATGCTAACCCTGAGGGGAAAGGAAAATTAAGAAAAAATAGCTTCGGCCGGATGAAGGGGGAGTTCGCAGGCCCTGCACCTGGCCAGCCACGGTGCAATACTAGATCCAGTCACGGTGGAGAAGGGCCCCTCTGCCGCCCCCACCACAGGGGTAAGCCCTGAGCAAGGCCGCAAGCAGATGGTGGACGCCGGGGAAGGGACTGGGGCTCCCCCTGATTGTGAGGGCAGATGGAGCAAGGAGCATAAATTAATATAAAAAAAAAGAAAAAGATGAGCAAGACCAAGGTGGCACAATTTGAAGACAGTTGGGGGATGGCTCAGGGACAATGTAAGGAAGTACCCTAGGAACTTTCCTCTTACATATGTGTGGATGTAAAAAAATCTGTTCTCTTAGAGAAGGAAGGGGGAAGGAGGGAGGGAACGCACCTGCTGCAAGAGATTCTCTTGAAGATCTACCGTTACGGTAAGTATGCAACTGCATTATCTTCTTCGAACATATCTCTTGCAGTAGGTAATACACTCAGGATGACTCCCAAGCAGTAATATCAGAAGGGTGGATGAGTATAATAAAAGGACCCACAACACGGGTGAAGGCCGTGTGGTGGCGGGAGGCTATTATCGTGAAGGTATGAATTGTGGATTATATGGCTACATTACATATATCTATAATAGACACTCCCGTAAAGCAAGCAGCTGTAGCAGCTATGACTCTCGTAGAGTGCGCACAGACAGGGTCAGGTAGTTGTTTGTTGTACTTGTTAGAACGTAATACAATTAGCCAGCCACGTGGAAAGGGTTTGATTTGCAACACGGAGCCTTTCCCTAGATCGTATGAAGGAGACAAAGAAGTGTGTTGTCATCCTGAGTGGCATAATGTTTTGAGTAGTAGCATCTGAGCACCCCGTGCGCACTGAAAGTGTGTAGAAGTGATACCCCTGGATTGGAATGTTCGGGGTAATAACAGAGCTCAGAGTATATTCCAAAACCGTCAGTAAAAGGAGGGATTGATGCGTAAGAAAATTCTGTCTTTGCGGAAAATAAGGTAAGGTTATTTGTACCTCAGAGTTTGAAGTTTAGAAATACATGGTGGCAGAAGTCACCACCATAATAAATGGAATGTTCCATGAAAGAAAATGAAGGTCGCCTTTGGTCAAGGTAAACTGTCCAGAAGGAAAATTAAGGGCTCCACTGTGGAGCAGGATGTCTAATTGGGGCTGAAGATGTAACATCCCCCATCTCTCCCCCCCTCCCTGAGGAAAAACATTTTTGCCAAGTGATGTTGGTAAATCAGGTTGCCTTCAATTGGTTCATGACAGGCCAGGATGGAGGTCAGGTGAACCTCAATGGAGAAGTAGCTCAGGCCCATAGCTGTGAGCGAAGATAAACATTTTAAGATTTGTAGCACTGAACATGAATAAAAAAGGACCATGGGAAGAGAACCAGCCCATATGGACAAAACGCTACCATTTTAATAGTAGGTTCGTCTGGTAGAAAGTTTGCGAGATGTCAGCAGAATGTTAGCCACTTGCAAGGAGACCTAGAAATGAGATATTGCAAGTGTCTACAGGAGCCACTCATTGAGGTAATCCAGAGTGGGGTGGAGTAATCTGCCTCTAATCTGTATCAGATCTGGTCTGATGGGTAACAGCAGTGGGTTTGCCACCGTTAAATGTTGTAGTAATGGGAGCCAAACCTGCCCAGGCCACAGAGATCAATAAGCATCATGGGGCCGTTGCCAGGCACAACTTAAATTAGCATACTGTGCAGGAGGGGGAAGGGAGGGATGACAGGGAAAGAGTCCTGTCCAAGGGTAGGGCAGGTCAGCTATAGAAAGCCCCCATTTTTTGGGAATGGACGGAAGGGCCCGGAGAACAAGCCACATTTTTCTCATGTTGAATAGTTTTACATGGAGAGAGGCAGAGCCTGGGATTCATTGTCCTCGAGTTTTGAATGGACCTAGATGTGCGCCTAGCCACTGGGAAAGTCTCCGTAATTAATGTTTGTGATGGCGGCAGGAATTGGAAGGTGACATCTTGAGCGATGTGGGGTCAGCAGGCTCACCAATGAAAGGTAGTGCAGAGGTGTAGGGGGACCCAAACCCAAGCCTCGAAGGAATTAGATTTTTGATGCTACTGACTCTGTAGTGTCTATTGGTCAAGCCATATGTATAGTGTTGCATGGGTACCGGTCCTTGAGATGGCCATTGCCGTATGTCTTAAAAAGCAGTTGTCTTACTGATACATATTGTGTCTCTTGAATTTGAATGACCAGGAACATAAAAGTGATTTGACCGTCCTCTGGTAAGCAGGTCCCAACCTGCAGCAGTGTCCAGGACTACTCCTATGTATTGGAGATGCTGGATGGGGATCGGGAAAGAAGAGGGCCAATTTACCGTAATCCTCCAGGCTTTAAATCATGTCAGAGGGTCTCGTAGGGAGAAAGGAGGAGAGGCCTACGAGTCTGCCATGAAAAGCCAATCATCCAGGTATGGGAAGATATAATGGCTATGACCCTAGATCACTGCAGGCACTACTGCAAGGCAAGTGGTAAACAGCCTTGAAGTGGATAAAAATTCAGATTGCAGGACTCAGAACTGGTAGCGTTGAGCCAGCAACTGAAACCGAAGGAGGCAGTAGGATAGAGGATCAGCTGGAGGTAAGAGAGGCATGCTGGGACGTAGCGTGGCCTCGACCATGGCGCTGTAAGGTCCCCACTAGATACCATTACTAGAGGAATGACAGAAGTGGTAGCGGTATTGAGTTAATAGCTGAGCATAGCGATACCAGTCGTGGACTGTTCTAGGTCATCAACCAGGCATCCGGAGGGTATCCAGAATCATCTGGGTGGCAGGATCACAAAATTTGAGCAATTAAAAGGCACAGACAATCTTATGTTGCACAGTTGGAGTAAAATCAGAGTCTGAACCACGCGTGTTTTCTGATGGTAATATCTGTGTTCAAGGGCAGAGGTGAAGTATCCCTAGCGTCATATCTTGATCTGAGGGGGTTCCGTGAGACAAAAAAAATACCAGTGGCCATAGTAGCCAACAACAGTCCCGGTCATGGTAAGTAAGGGAGTCCGTTGACAAGAGTTGTGGCTAAAGACCAGAAAGCATGTTGGTTTGTAACCATATGTCCCTTATACTTGAGAATCTGAAGATTCATCGGTCCCACATGGTACACCATGTTCATCAAGGTAGGCCAGACAACGGGAAGCTGTGTTAGTTGGTAAGGAGCTCATATGTCTAGGCTTGTTGGCACGATCATGAGCGGCATGAACAGCCACAGAACCTGCATCTGGGGTGTTTTCAAAGTAGGGATGGTCCAGTATAGACTATCTGCCTGTCTTGGTATAGTACGACCTTTGAAGGGTGGTTCCAGGCAGGTAAGACTGCATTGGTGAGCAGCATCTCAGGAATAAAAGTAAAAGATGAGGCCTCGGAAAGAGGCTGAGGACCGCCATCATAAGGAGAATATTCTCCTAACTCTCCTTCAGAGTTATCCATCAGAAAAAGAATCTTCTTCCCTAAAATAAGGAGATATATTAGGAGGATAGTTCCAATCTGAATGGAAGTGTGTTGGAGGGGAAGTAGGCGAGTATGACCACTAGAAAGATTCCCTGGGAGTGGAGGTGTGAGTATCTATCATGACCTGTAAAAAACTGTCTGAGCGACAGTAGCCAGGTGTTTAGAGGACAACATGGTGACAGGGGCTGCCTGTCTTATAGGAAATCATAGGAATCAAAGATGATGCAAGTCTCTGCATATGCAGAGGTCCGGAGCCTGGGGTGTATAAACCAGGATCCCTGGGTTGTAGTGGTCAACTTTGCTCTTATGTATGGCCGGTTGAAAAAGGAGGAGAAATTACCATAAAGATAAAGCTTTTATCCTTCAGCGCAGAGCCCAAAGCCATCGTCGGGGGGTAAATTAGATGCCAAGAATGGTCCTAAAAGGAGGAACCATCAATGAAGCTGCTAATCAGCTGAGACAACTGCTAAAAGGGGTGCTGGTGATGGCATACACTGACAGCAGTGGCCACTGATGAGGGTGACACCCCAGGAGGATGACGAGTAGTGCTCCACAGCCTGGCAATGCCAAAATAATGAAGCCATCTTATGGTGCAATATTGACAATGTACCCTGGTGGTAGTGGCCATCGCTGAGTGCAGCACGGAGGATGAGGCGTTTGACATCCCATCCTGTTAAATTGTAAATTAAGAGTTATTGCAAGCAACATCGATGAAGATGCCGTCGATAATTAAGTCAGCTTGAGGGGTACCATTGACGGTGTAACAGTAGCCATCGACGAGAGCAAGTCTGGGAAGGATGAGGAGTATCTCTCCACATCTTGCTGATGTTATGGTGCACTATCGATGGTGTACTGGAAATAGTGGCATCGATGAGTGCAAACATCGACAGTGTACATTTCGTCAATGAAGAAGGTATCTTTGTGGTGCACTGTCGACGGTGTAACTAGTAACGGTGGTCATCAACAAAAGTAGCCATGAAGAAGATGAGGAGTATTGCTCCCCATCAAGATGATGTTACAGTGCCCCATCGATAGTGTGCACTGGTAACAGTGGCCGTTGGCAAGAGCAAGCATGAGTAAGATGAGGAGTATTGCTCCACATCTAGCTGATGTAATGGGGTCTCGTCGACAGTGGACACTAGGAAAGTGGCCGTCGATGAGAGCAACCTTAAGGAAGATGAAGAATATTGCTCCACGTCAAGATGATGGCATGGTGCCCATTGACAGTGTGCACTGGTAATCGTGGCCGTCAATGAGAGCAATCCTGAGAAAGATGAGGAGTACTGCTCCATGTCTCGCTGGAGGGAAAATATTTAAAAACCTTGTTGATGACAAAGTAAGTAGTCTCACTGATGAAGAAGGGTAATTGTTGATTGGGGGGTTGGGGAACGGTGAGAAAACATCGTTCCTAAGTTGAGGTCTCATCGATAAAGAACTGCATGCACTGGGAAGAGGAAAACTGCTGCTGTGCGGGCTGAAAATGGCAAAAAAAAAAAAAAAAAAGAACTGAGGATGCCTGGGGTCACCCAATCTTGTGTAGTCACAAAGTGATGAGTTCACTCTGTGGTCAGCCCCCAGGCAAAGACTGCTTGGAAAGCCTGCCATGCAGAAGTGCGCCCTTTGGCGATAACCCAAGTGTATTACCTGCTGCAAGAGATAACGCTCGAAGATCTACTGTTACAGGTGAGTAACCTGTGTTTCTAGGGACGTGGATATGTTGTTCTATTCACATTTACTGGTAGACTCCCTAGCAGTTCTCCAGGAGGAGGGAGGCAAGGCACATACCCCCTACTCAGGGAACACAGTGGAGAACTGAGGCCTCAAAACCAGCATCCCGGCGTGACTCGAAGTCAATGTAGTAATGATAAATCAAGATATGTGCTGACTTCCAGGCAGCAGCCCTGCAAATTTCCTGGATAGGGACGTCCCTAGAAGCAGCCACCGACGCAGCGGTATGACAGGTGGAATGAGCCCTTACCACCTGGGAGGCTTCCTACCCACCAGCAGAGATCAATGCAGGAGGTGATCCACCTGCCAACTGTCTTCTTAGCTGCAGGTCAGCCAGGTGCAGCTTCAGCATAGGTGACAAACAGCTGGTGAACTCTCCCCGTACCCCAGCAGTGCGCTCTTTTGTAATAAGCAAGCACTCACCTCAGGTCCAGTGTATGGAGCCTGTGTTCGGTCTCTGAGGTGCGATTCAGGAAGAAAACCAGAAGAGTCATCACCTGATTCAGGTGAAACTCCGACACAACCTTCGGGAGGAACTGTGGGTCAGGGTGCAGGACAACCTTGTCCCTGAGGAAGACCAGGTAAGGAGACTCCACCGAAAGCACCTGGAGCTCACTGGCACTGCTGGCTGACATGATAGCCACCAAGAAGGCGGTCTTCCACAACAGGTGAGACATGCCACACCCATGCATTGGTTTGAATGGCTTGCCCATGAGCTTTGCCAAACATGCGACAAGTCCCACGGTGGTGGTGGTTCATGCAACAGAGGGAAAATATGATCTAAGCCTTTGAAAGAGCACCAGGCCACCTTCTTCTGCACCGACTGCTGACCCGACCATGCCTGGTAAGCAGAGATGGCTGCCAGATGCACCTTAAAGGTCATCAGCTGAAGTCACCCTTTGGAGATGCACCGCAGGTAGTCCAAAAAATGCTGGTCACCAGACAGGACAAAGGGTCCAGCCCCTTGCCCAGACACCAAATGGAGTATCTCTTCCATTTGCAGGCATGGCATTTTCTGGTCGATTCCTTTCTAGATGCCTCTACCACGGTAAGGACACCTTCAGAGAGACCCAAAGCCTGGAACTCTAGCCGCTCAGGAACCAGGCTTTCAAGTGCAGGGATTAAAGGTCCAGGTGAAGTACCTTCTCCTAACGGATGGAGAGCAGGTCCGGGTGTAGTTAAAAAGACACCTTGGGAGCCGGTAGCTGAGCTGAGGAGACTGGAGTACCAAAACTGTCATGGCCAGTCCACAGCCACCAGGATCACCTGCACCTTGTCCCTCCTGACCTTGAGCAGCACCTTGTGTATCCTGGGAAGTGGAGGGAAGGCACAGAAGAGGCCTGGGGTCCAAAGCCTCGAGAAGGCATCCCCCTGCAGCAAGCTCTGCTGAGGGGGAGGTGGGCAAAGAACAGCCTCAGCTTTGCGTTCTCCCTGGAGGTGAACAGGTCCACCGGAGGGTGCCCCTCAGGGAGAACAGGCTGTGAACTATCTCCTGATGGTGCACCACTCGTGAGACGCCTCGCCTACCAGGCTGAGGGTGTCCGCCGGCTAAATGGAGGCTCCTGCCACATGTATGGCTAGGATATCTGCCACCAGGCTATGCAAATCTGCCACCAGGCTATGCACGAGGGTCCAAATGCAGACAGCTTCCTTGCACAGAGGCAGCGAGTGCATCCCGCCCTGTTTGTTGAGGTAGTACTTGGCTGTGGAGTTGTCCATCTGGACTTGGACCACTTGACCCTGAATAAACAGAGTAAATGCAGTCAACACCAGCCAAACTGCCTGGAGCTCCAGCAGGCTGATGTGCCGTTGGGACTCCTTGGGGGTCGAGAGCCCATGGACTCTGTGTTCCCCCAGATGGGGAACCCAGCATGTGAGAGAGGCGTCAGCTTGGGGCGGACAAACGGGATCCCATCCTGCAGATGTGCTGGGACCAGCCACCACTGGAGGGCATCCCACATCTTCTGGGACACCATGACCAGCTGGTCAAAGTGACATTTGCGCTGATACCACTGAATGGCCAGCTCCAACTGCAGGGAGCACATATTCCAATGGGCCAATTGGACCATGCTGGTGCAGGCTACCACGTAACCCAGAAGAAGCAGGAAGTCCCTGACAGGGTGCAATTGCCCACCCTGAAATGATCAGGCAAAGGAGGAGAGAACCTCTGCCCCGTTCGCCGGGAGCAGAGCTCTGGCTCTGCAAGAGTCGAGCTCTGTCCCAATAAAGCTGATCACCTACGAGGGCACGAGTTACAACTTGGCCTCATTAACCAGGAGGCCAAGAGAGGTGCAAATCTGGAGGGCCAGGTCCATGGACTGCTCCATCTCCTGCCTGGAGGAACCTGCCATCAGCCAGTACTCCAGGGAGGGGTACACCTGGACCTCTCGGTGCCTCAGGTAAGCTGCCACCACTGCAATGCATTTGGTGAAGACCCTAGGAGCTGAGGAGAGGTCGAAAGGCATGACCTGGAACTTGTAGAGGGTTTCCTTAGCCCAAAAACAGTAGCCTTCAGTGGGATGGGCGGATCGGGATGTGAAAGAACGCGTCCTGAAAGATCCAGGGAGCAAAAAAACATGTTGTGCTCTAGAGATGATCTGAGACAGAGTTACCATCCTGAAGGTGTGTGACCTGAGGAACATGTTCAGGTCATGCAAATCTAGAATGAGGCGCCAGCACCCCATCCATTTTGGCACCATGAAGTACCTGGAGACAAACTCTGGGTGCCCCAGAGAATCCACTACTCTGACCGCGACCTTCTTGCGGAGCAGCTAGGCTATGTCATCTTGAAGAGATAACTGAGTGTTTGCGGATACCAAGTCCTCCCATGGGGCGAGGGCTCGGCTTGGAGAGTACTGCTTGAATTCCAGAGGCAGACTCTGACAGACCACTTCCAGAACCCACCTGTCTGTTGTGACAGCAGCCCAAGAGGAAAGGAAGTGGTGGAGCCGGGCCCCCACAGGAGGTGTGACAGGTATGAGGGTGGCACCCCCCATCCCGCCACTAAGCAGGCCTGGAGGAGGAGGACCCGGCTGAGGAGCCACCAGGTCCCTTCCCTCCAGAATTACGGACCACCGAGGCCACTGACTTGGGTCTGGGTCACAAGGACTAAGTCTGCTGGCCAGCCTAATGCTGGGCTGGTTCCACCGAAGGAGTGAAGGCTGCCTGGAGCCCTTGGGATCCTTCTGTGCAGATGTTATGGAGTCCAAGCTGACAGTGGACATCTCGATGCACTGGAGGTGACCCTCCACACCGGGCCCAACCAAGTCGGTGCCCAAGAAAAGACCATCTGCCAGCTGGTGCTGAGTGTCTGCCGTGAAGGTTGAGATCTGCAGCCAAGCCCTATGACGCGTGGCTACTGCAGTCGCCACCGTGCGGGCACATGATCTCCCAGGTCCAGAGCCGTTTGCAGCTGCTGCTTGGCTACAGCCCAGTGCCAATCTCGGTCCTGCTTGACTGTGGTCTGGAGGTCCGTGGACAGGTGAGGTATCACCTAAGCCAAGAAGCCCAAGAGGGCATGACAGAAGTGTGCTATCATGACGGCCGAGCTCACCTGATGGAGGCCAAACGAGGAGACAGCATAGATTTTTTAAATGCACAGTCCAATTTCTTGGACTCCTTGTCCGTTGGCTTGCTGACGTCCCTGGTACTGTTGAAGCGCTGAAACACGGAGTCTAATCCCTCGGGTGAGGGGGTGCTCCGTGAAACCCAGAGAGGGTACCAATGGGCACTGCATATCTGCAGGCCATGCGGGCAAAGGGCAGGATGCTAGGCGCTGCCAAAGCTCCTGGGCTGGGCCGACAATGGCCTCGGACAGTGGGAAAACCTCCGGAGAGTCCCTTTTGTCCAGAATCTCTGTAAGGGATAGCCAGCCTGCTTCTGAACAGGCTCCAGTTTCATCCTTGTGGACTTGGAGATGAGGCATAGAATGCTCAGCATGGAAGTGAGCCCTTCCTCTGTCAAGAGATCCCCCACGGACCCCACGTTGATCAGACGGGAATGTAATGAGGAGTCCGCATAAAGCAACCGACTGCTCGAGTCATCTTCAACCCTCCATGGATGGTCAGGTGTGAGGGTGACCAACAGCTGATGGGGAAGCCCCTTGTCCGGCTGAGACTCCTTCGGTGGAGCACTGGTAAGTGGCTGCTTGGGCGGTGACTCCACCATGATCGGTAGAGAGGCTGGCTTCAGCTGAACCGAGACCATCTTGACCGGCTGGGGGAGGAACGGTCTCGACCGACCCCACAGGAAGAGTCACTGAAGGTCTGTCAGGTGACAGCCAAGTGATGGCCGATGTGGGAGCCAGGGTTGGATTCAGACTGGCCAGCACTAACTTTTGCCACATGAGGTCTTTGTAGCATCCACACCACTTGTGCCGAAGCCTCTCCTCACCCAAGGAGGACAAAGATGAGGAATAGCGGTGGCACCGCTTCCCATGGCATCGACAGCGGGAGCGCTGATGACGGCGGGAGCTGCTTGACCACTAGAGGAGGACCGAGACCTCGATCTTGGCCATGGAGGTGCAGAAGGGGGATCTTAGAGGGAGCCGGGGAGGGCCGAGGCTCCTCCTGGTCTGGGTCCATGACCGTATGGTGCTGCTCAGCGGACTGAGCAGCGCTTTCTAAGGTCACAGGCAGGACAGGAGTCCTGAAGAGAGGACAGGAGTCCTGAAGAGAGAACAGTCGGCCTCTCGGACTACAACTGGTCGATAGGGTCGAGAAAAATCTCACCCGCATCACTGGCCAGCGTCTCGACCGACTGGCCTGATGGGGTCTCTGTGAAGCCAGCGGCCAAGGCTGCGGTTTCGACCATGTTCAAAACCTGCGATTCCTGAGACAGAGAATGTTCCCAGTCTTCGACTCATTCTTGTCTTTGCGAGAGTGGGAGCTGTGAGATCCAGAAGGGCCCTGCCCGTTAGTCAGGAGGGACTGGCACAGCTCCTTGAAGGAGCCTGAAAAAGTGGAGCCCAACTGGAGTGGAACTAAGGCAGAAGCCGAAGAAGACTGAGCAGCAGTTTGGTGGATCCCGCAGCCATGGAATCCACCCAACAAGCATCTTTAGATTTGACCGTCAGATGTCGTTTTTCCAGGCAGCCCAATTTAAGGTGGGCTAGGTGATCCTCAAGGACCGCTGCGTGAAAAGAACGACAAATGTCGCAGGCCTGGGTATCATGGTTATGGCCGAGGCAGTAGACGCATGTGGCGTGAGGGTCAGTATGCAACATCTTCTGCTCGCATGAGCACCGGTGAAATCCGGGCGTGAACTTGTCGTCCATTGCAGTCGAGAGCTCGAAGACAAAAACCTAAACGGTAACAAAGTTTTTTAGAAAGTGATCCAATGGATCCAAGCGCTAGGACCTACAATGTGGGAGCGTGAAGGAGGGAACCTCCTTCTTCTAGCGGAGAGGAAGATCTGGCATCATGGGGCGAAGCTGAGGGATATACCACCTGGGTGGGTGGAGGAGCCAGTTTGAAGACTTTCCGGCACATCTTAAAGTGGAAAGGACACTGCCAGTAAGTGTGGATAGAACAACATATCCACCTTCCTAGAACTAATATTTACTTCTGCATATGAATTCAACATACTTGCTTCCATTAGAACTGAATAAAGCTGTGATGAAAATTGTCACTGATGGCACACTGAGTTTATTTTTTTTCCCCTACTGACAAAATGATTAAAAGGGTCTCGGTAAAGGTTAAATATTTAAATAGAATACAACATTTTTAATCTATCAGAACAAAATAAAACAGTCCTCAATCCTTTAATAATGTCCCATACTGATTATTGTGGCACTGTGGGGTGCACAGCTTTAGCAATCCTCCTAAAAGCAAATTATAGGTTTGACATAAAGCAGCACACTAAATACAGATTACTGGAGCAATATTTTTCAGATGCATGAAGACTTTAATTGAGCAGCTCTCCACACTTGGGCACAGTAATACAACATGAATATTTAATTGTGCCAGCGGTTTAGCACCATCAAGCACAAAATATTCCTTTGTGATGATAAGTGAGAAGCAAGGCCATGCTACTAAAGCAAGTACCAAACAGAAACAGAAAAACTGATGGCAGAAGGCCTAATGGTCTTGGTGGTCTGCCTGGTTGCCTAAGAGTTAAGTACAAAATTACATTTAGGAGTTCTTAGAATGCCATAATGCTGCACCCCCTCCCCCCCAAAATGAATGTACAAATGATTATGCTGTATCTGATATCTGTACCTGCTCATACAACTGTGCAAACAACATTCACAAAACCTAGAATGTCAAGAAAAACAGAAACATACCCGTTTCCCACCTACACTGATCTCCCTCTCCAAACAGAATTGAGTGCAAATCATTACTCTCCCCCCACCTAGTCTAAAAAGTTTATAACCACACAATATATTCAGAAGCTGAGACTAAGGGGGGAAAAAAAGCAGATTACAGGCCAAAGTTTAAGTTCAAAAACTTTTAATGTTTAAAATCATGGACTACACCACAATATTTATTTTTATAAATTTACAAAAGAAATTAAAACTGAAAACCCCCGATGTCATCAAGTTAATTTACCCTGGTTTATTCAACAATTCTGGTGATTAATAAACCTTGAAATGAAGCCTGAAATGTAGAACGAGTTAATCAAAAACTCAATTACATAACCATTGTTATTCACAATGTAATTACAGTAATTGTTGTAATCTGTTGGCTCTAAACATGTAAGCTCTAAACAAAAATTAACCTTCAAATAACTTGTGATCCTGAGATGTGATGAACGTTACACAATAGCCACTATTCACCATACAGATAATAAAAAGAAGAAAATCTACTAATATCCCCTTCCACTTCAGCTGAACAGTTTAAAACATTCATCAAATACTGGTTACTTCAAAATCTTTTTAGATAATAAAGAACCACCAGTCTTAAAATGTGCGTAATGCCATAGCTCTGTATAACAATGAAGATCATTTTCCAATGCCAGTGATCTGACATTTGTACAGTTCTGTGTCTATATTTAATGTGTGTGCATTTTCATTTTAAATAAACTAATTTCTTTACAAATATGTATATGGGGAAATCCTTTTCACAATTTCTCTTCTACTGGATGCACAAAAATACTAGGTTTAATATAGAACTGGCCTCCCACCAAACGCTACAGTACATTTTCTACGCAAAGACCAAGCTGAAGTGGATACCTAAAACTAGAAAACTGAAGGGACCAACTGACCAATCAGACGTCTTCTCCAGCAGGCTCTACATCAGGGCAGAAACTTGATAGAATGTTCAGGAATAAGACAGTTTCACATTCATGATGTTTAGTCAGTCAGTCAGTCCTACTGCCGGAACCCCTTTTTTGCAATATATTCTGCGGGCTATTGTCTAATAGCCACCATCCACTACTGGGCAGTATCCACTGGCCATAAAATGTGCCCCTGACAGTCACTACTCAGTCATGGTTCATGAGCTGACAGTAAAAGTCAACCACAACAGGGCCTAAAGGTAGTTTTTAGACACGTTCTCAGTTAAAAGGCAGTTTTTAAAACCTACTGATTCGCAAGTTTCCTGTTATAAGATTAATGTTGGCCTCAAGGCTGCCCCCAGGCATATTCAAATACGCATCCCGCTCACCCTAAATCTTCCAAGCATGTGTTGAAATTTAGGGCTGGCCTACCGGGCAGCAGAACAACAAACTGCGGGGAAAAAAAAAACATCCTTTGCATATTTTTGAAAGGTGTGGGTGGCAGCCCTCCACATCTGCATGACTCAAATTTCCTTACAGTCCTCACAAATCTAATTTCAGGACATTTTGTTCCTAAATGATCACTGAACATTTGCAAGAAAACAGGCAGAGCAGATTCTCAGTCTTCATATGTTGCAGCTACTGGCCCAGCGCCAAAGTCATACTCCTCTGCTTGTGACATCAGAATAATTTCCATGGTTTCAGGTTATGATGCAAGTTGTAAAGCATTATGACTTTACAGCAGTAATTTGAAACATGATCGTATTAAGGCTAAGTGGAAAAGATAGTATTTACTAGAAAATTTCTCCAGTAATAAAAACTGGAATGCCATGAAATTACGCATTTTGGGAGAACTTTGTGTAATACAGTTAGTTCTACTGTTGCCAGCTGTGAATTTTAGATGGAACCTAGACAATCTATTTAAGGGAAAGTGTTTTTATATACTGTATATTTAGAGTCAAAAATAAAGTTGTAACAGTCACGTAACAGACAGTGAAATACAGTTTAAACATGAAATAAAGCGAAACCATTCTGACAACTTCTCACAGCAACACAATGCTACTGAATTCTGAAGGTATCCATACAAAATCCTGACATCTATCTTCCCGACACACAACATTCTGACACCTCCCCACCCCGCCGACACTCAGCTGCCCCACAAATACAGGTTACTCACCTGTAACAGGAGTTCTAGGAATGGTATATGTTGTTCATCCACACTGTCTGGCAGGTTCCTTGGCGCTTTAAATCTTGCCGGAAGGTCTTCAAGCTGGCTCCTCCCACCCACCCGGGTGGCAAAACTCTCGGCTCTGCCCCATGACACCAGATCTAGCCTGCTGGAAGCCAGGTTGTGCGACGAGACCGGGTGGGTCGTGTGGATGAACAACATATATCATTCCTAGAACTCCTGCTACAGGTAAGTAACCTGTATTTCTAGGGACATGGATGGGCTGTTCATCCCACTGTCTGGCAGACTCCTAGCAGTTCTCTGGGAGAAGGGAGGCAAGGTGCACACCCCCTACTTAGGAAACAGACTAGAGAACCGAGGCCCCAAAACCAGCATCCCGGCGTGACTCAAGGTCGATGTGGTAGTGGGTGATGAAGGTGTGTGCTGACTTCCTGGTAGCAGCCCTGCAGATTTCCTGAATAGGAACATCCCTGGAAGCAGCCACCGATGCAGCTGTATGGCAGGTAGAATGAGCTCTTATCCCTCTGGGAGGCTCCATGCCCGCCAACCTATAGCAGAGATCTATGCAGGAGGAGACCCACCTGCCTATCGTCTGCTTGGCTGCAGGTCTGCCAGGTGTGGCTTCAGCGTAGGTGACAAACAGCTGGTGAACCTCTCCCTGAACTTCAGCCGTCTGCTCCTTATAGTAAGCGAGCGCTCTTCTAGGGTCCAAAGCATGGAGCCTATATTCGGCCTCCGAGGTGCGACTGGGGTAGAACACTGGCAGAGTCAACACCTGGTTAAGGTGAAACTCCGAGACCACCTTCGGAAGGAATTTCGGGTGGGGGCGCAGGACAACCTTGTCCTTGTGGAAGACCAGATAAGGAGACTCGATGGAAAGCGCCTGGAGCTCTCCCATCCTTCTGGCTGATGTGACAGCCACCAAGAAGGCGGTCTTCCACGACAGGTGAGAGATGTCACACCTGTGCATCGGTTTGAATGGCTTGCCCATGAGCTTAGCCAATACCAGCAGTAGATCCCACGGAGGTGGAGGTTCTCGCAACCGAGGGGATATGTGATCAAGGCCTTGAAAGCGCCTGACCACCTTCTCCTGTGCCACCGACTGCTTCCCGGTAAGCAGAGATGGCTGTCAGGTACACCTTAAGGGTCGTCGACCGAAGCCCTTGCTGAGAAAGGGACCACAGGTAGTCCAGAATGCTTGCCAAGGAACAGGAGGAAGGGTCCAGGCCCTTGCCCTGACACCAAATGGAGAATCTCTTCCATTTCGATGGTATAGCATTTCCTGGTCGACTCCTTACAGGACACCTCAACAACGTCGAGGACCTCGTCGGAAAGACCCAAGGCCTAGAACTCTAGCCGCTCACGAACCAGGCCGTCCAAGGTGCAGGGATTGAAGGTCCGGATGGAATACCTTCCCCGGTTGACTGAGATCATGTCCGGGCGGTCTGGAAGCCACCTCGGGAGCCTGGAGCTGAGACTGAGGAGATCTGGATACCAGAACTGGCAGGGCCAGTCTGGGGCTACCAGAATCACCTGCGCCTTGTCCCTCCTCGCCTTGAGAAGCACCTTGTGGATCAAGGGAAATGGGGAAAAGACAAAGAGGAGGCCCGGGGTCCACGGCCTCGAGAAGGCATCCCCCTGCAGTGAGCCCTGCTAAGGGGGACGGGCATGAAACAGTCTCAGCTTCACATTCTCCCTGGAGGCAAACAGGTCCACCTGAGGCATGCCCTAGTGGGAGAACAGATCTTGTACTACCTCTGGCAAGAGAGACCACTCGTGGGACGCAGCCCCTATCCGGCTTAGGGCATCGGCCAGAATGTTGGAGGCTCTTGCCACATGGATGGCAAGGAGATCCGCCTCCAGGCTGCGCACGAGTGACCAAATGCGGAGAGCTTCCCTGCACAAAGGCATGGAGCGCGTCCCGCCCTTGCAGTTTAGGTAGTACATGGTCGTGGTATTGTCCGTCTGGACCTGGACCACTTGACCCCGTAGAAATGGAGCGAAGGCGGTGAGGGCTAGACGAACCGCTCGAAGCTCCAGCAGGTTGATGCGACATCGGGACTCCAGAGGGGACCAGAGGCCGTGCACTCTGTGCTCCCTCAGATGGACACCCCAACCCATCAGAGAGGCACTGGTCAACAGAGAGACCGTCGGCTCAGGGCGGACAAACGGGATGCCCTCCTGCAGATGTGCTGGAATGGTCCACCACTGGAGGGCGTTCCACATCCCCTGGGTCACTGTCACTAGCTGGTCCAAGGGATCGGAGTGCTGTGACCATTGGCTGGCCAGCCCCCATTGAAGGGGACGCATATACCAACGGGGCCCAACGGACCACGCTGGTGCAGGCTGCCATGAGGCCCAGAAGTCCCGGGCAGGGCGCAATTGCACAACCTGAAATGACTGGGCAAAGGAGGAAAGAACCTCGGCCCTGTCCGCCGGGAGCCGTGCTCTGGCTCATACAGAGTCGAGCTTTGCCCCAATGAATTGTATCACCTGCTTCAGCAGGAGTTCCGACTTGGCCTTGTTGATGAGGAGGCCAACCTGAGCACAAACCTGGAGGGCCAGATCTCTGGACCGCTCCACCTCCATTCTGGCGGAGGCTGCAATCAGCCAGTCGTCCAGATAGGGGTACACCCGGACCCTTCGGCGCCGCAGGAATGCTGTCACCACTGCCATGCATTTGGTGAAGACCCTGGGAGCTAGGGAAAGGCTGAAGGGCATGGCCCCGAACTCGTAGAGGGATCCCTCTGCCCTGAAGTGGAGGAATCTCTGATGGGACGGACGGATTGGGACATGAAAGAACGCGTCCTGGCGGTCCAGAGAACAGAACCACATGCCTCATTCCAAGGATGGAATTATCTGAGCCAGAGTGACCATTCTGAAGGTTCGAGACCTCAGGAACCTGTTCAGGTCGTGCAGGTCTAGAATGGGGCGCCAGCCTCCCGTCCGTTTCGGGACTAGGAAGTACCTGGACACAAACCCCGGGTCTGGTGGAGGATCCGCCGCCTTCATGATCACCTCTTTTTCGAGGAGCAGGGCGATGTTGGCTTGGCGAGCCGACAGAGAGGCTGCGGACCCCGTAGCCCCCCGAGGGGCGACGGCTCGGAAGGGCGGGGCCTGCTCGAACTCCAGGGGCAGGCACTTTCCTATCACCTCCAACACCCAGCAGTCCGTGGTACTAGCGGACCAGGCGGAAAGGAAGTGGCGGAACCGTCCCCCCATGGGGGGAACCCAGGGTGGAGTGACGAGGCTGGGGGCGACACCCCTCAACCCGTCACTGGGCAGGCTTGGAGGAGGGACCGGCCGAGGGACCTCCTGGGCCTTTTCCTCCCTACTTCCTATTAGAGGAAGCCGCAGGCTTGGCTTTGGGATGCCAAGCGTGAGCCTGCTGGTCCTAATGCTGGTGCTGTTGAGCCGGATGTGCTGCAGGCGCAGAAGGGCGAAAGGACTTATGTTGTTGACGACGGTCCTTGTCCTTCTGGGCGGAGATGACAGAGTCCAGGGTAGCACTGGACTTTTCGATCCACTGGAGGTGGCCTTCCACTCCAGGGCCGAACAGGTCAGTCCCCAGGAAGGGGACATCCACCAGTTTATGTTGGGTATCCGCCATGAAGGTGGATATCCTCAGCCATACCCTGCGGCGCATGGCCACTGCAGCCGCAAATGATCTGGCATAGGAGTCTCCAATGTCCAGAGCCGTTTGGAGCTGCTGCTTTGCCACCGCCCTTCCTTGATCCCGCACCTGCTTGACTGTGGTCTGCAGGTTGGCCGGGAGATGAGGGATCACCTCATCCAGGGAGCCCATGAGGGCGTGGGAGAAGTGTGCCATCAGCACGGCCGAGCTGGCCTGGCGGAACCAAGAGAGGACGCAGCGTACACCTTGCGCCCGGCATAGTCCAGCTTTTTGGACTCCTTGTTGGGGGGCTTATCCACATCTCTAGTGTTCCCGGAATGCTGGAAAACGCTATCAGTGACCAACCCCTCCGCAGAAGGGTGCTCCGAAAAAACGGATAAAGAGCCGGTAGGGACCGCATTCTTCCTGGCCAAAGGTGCAGGACAGGAAGCCGGCCGCTGCCAAAGCTCCAGGGCTG
Organism: Neoceratodus forsteri; assembly: GCA_016271365.2. Taxonomy (NCBI): domain Eukaryota; kingdom Metazoa; phylum Chordata; order Ceratodontiformes; family Ceratodontidae; genus Neoceratodus; species Neoceratodus forsteri. Next base: position 26,601,117 of record CM057453.1, read on the forward strand.
GGCCAACAATGGCTTCAGCCACCGGAAAGGCCTCCGTGGGCGAATCCCCTTGGTCCAGTATCTCTGTCAGGGGATACTTGGCCCGTTTGGATATGGACTCAAGCTGCATCTCAGTGGACTCCGAGATGAGCCGAAGCAAACCCATAAAAGACGATGGGCTCTTGTCCATCGACTGCCCCCCGGAGGACTCCAGGTCAAGGGGCCTGGAAAACAGGGAGGAGTCATCGTCGGACTCCAAGGAGTCCACGAAGAGCTGCCTGGGGCCTGAGCCACCCTCCACCTGCTGAGGACGGTCGGGAGTGAGGCTGACCGACAATCTGTGGGGCAGACCCTGACCCAACCGAGAGTCCTTGGTTGGCGCCCCCGATTTTGGCTTTGGAGGTGGAGGTTCCACCACAATCGGTGGGGCAGCTGGCTTCGGCCGAACAACCGGCCCAGGCTTGGGCACCTCGACTACCGCGTGGGGTTGTTTCGGCCGTTCGGGTGACAGCCACTTGATGGCCAGGAAAGGCGACGGCATCGGCTTGTTCCCGGGCAGAAGTAACTGCTGCCACATTAGGTCCTCGTAGCATCAACACAATTTGCGCCGGAGCCTCTCCTCTTCCTAAGAGGAAGATGAGGACGAGCGGCGCCGCCGCTTACTTCGGTGCCGAGACTGCCGATGTCGGCGGGATCGGCTGGACCGAGTTGATGTCCGAGACCAAGACCCTCGGTGTTTCCGAGGGCGGGTCTGGGAAGGGGCGGGGGACACCCGCTCTTCCCTCGGCTCGGGAGCCTTGACCGGGGACTCCGGCACGGGAGGCGCAGGCGAGTCCTCAGTCTCCACCTGGGGAACCAGTGAAGAAGGGTTGTCGGCTTCACCAGTCGACAGCCCGTCCGACGGGTTGAGAAAAATCTCAACCGCATCGACGGGTGTCTCAGCTGGCTGACCTGACGGGGACACCGTGAAGCCAGCGGCCTTAGCCGCAACCTCGACTGAAGTCAAGTGTCGACTGTCTGGGGAAGGGGACCTCTCTCACTCCCACGAACGCCGACAGTGAGACTTACCTTTCGAGTCCTTCTTTTTGGACCGAGAAGAGTGTCCCGATGGCCCCCTCTCCCTTTGTGGAAAGGGATTGGCAAAGCTCCTTAAAAGAAGCTGTATAGGACGATCCCAAAGAGAGTGGGATAAATGCCGCAACCGAGGAAGATGAAGATGCAGCCTGGTCCGCCTCTTCCTCGAGGGCGATCGTCTGCTCGAGTTGCTCAGCTGATCCAGCCGCTGGACACTGCCCAACGGGCCTCCTTAGACTTCACCGGCGGGTAGTGCTTCTCAGGGCACCCAAGCTGTTAACCAGGCGCTGGTCTTCCAGGACGCTGGTCGAAAACGAACGGCATAACTCGCAGGCCTGCGGGTCATGATCTAGGCCGAGGCATTAGACGCACGTGGAGTGCAGATCCGTCCTGGACATTTTCTGCCCACATGGGCACCGCCGAAATCCGGGAGTCGATTTGTCCATCGCAGCCGCGAGGGAGTAATTAGACCGAAGTCTTGAAAACTTAAGAATTAGTTTTGGGCGAACTGAAGAATTAGGATCCAGTCTATACGCAGAGCGCTAAGGTGGGAACCTGAGCTTCCAAGTGGTAAGGAAGATCTGGCGTCATGGGGCAGAGCCGAGAGTTTTACTACCCGGGTGGGTGGGAGGAGCCAGCCTGAAGACCTTTCGGCAAGATTTAAAGTGGCAAGGAACCTGCCAGACAGTGTGGATGAACAACATATCCATGTCCCTAGAACTGTAAAATCCTGACATGACACTGCCTGACAATGGAAGTATGAGCACCATGGAGGTGATTATATATTAGTTATGGGGGTGCAGGGGTGAAGCTCCCCGTAATGGGAACTAAAAAACAATCACCTCCATGGCGCTCATACTTCCATTGTTGGGCAGTATCATGTCAGGATTTTACAGCTCTCGGGCAGTTGAGTGTCGTGAAAATGGCATTGGGATGTTGTGTGTCGGGAAGTTAGGTGGCAGGATGTTGTACTAGTCCCAGTTCTGACACTACGGAAATTGTCAGAGATGCTAATGGGTATTCCACAGGGTCAGAGTTTCTCTTCCTTTGACATGGAAGTCTTTGGATAGTTAGTCAGCTTGTGCTGTACGTGGTAAATAAATTCTGCCCCTGGCTAGCCTAAACTGAATTCATATGAATTAGTACACTGGTTTTAAACTCATGATAAGTTAAGGTTATGGGTCAAAGTGGATGAGTAGGTTACCAAATCAATGCAGCAAGCCTTGAAAAGTTACAGGTTCCCTGTGGAGGACTTTGAAAACCCCAAGGCATATATCAGCTTCTACTTCATGTATTGTCTGCATTCATCTTTCCTCCACTCCTTATTAATGCTGAAAATACTTAAAACTAGAAACCAGTATTTTGGGCATCATCTGTTCATACACTTTGCTCATGAAGTCATAATCCCGTTTATGATGCCACAGTGTTCCCATGGACACGATTATGATGTCACATACAGAGGATTACATCTTTAGATTTAGGAAAGTAGGGCCAGATGAAGCCCTTAAAATGCTTATAGTAATAAAGAATGAGAAATGAATGAAGAAAATAGTATTCACCATAAATGAAATGTTTATCTAAATATGAACACATGCTCTAAAGCATTATTTAATTACAAGGACAATTCCATCTCGATAACATAACTAAGCCTGAGGGATTCTGGTCTGGAGTACAAATACTTGTTTAATGCCAAGCCAAAATACTACAGTACTCTCCTATACTTGCAACCTTTCAATATTATAGGCTTTGGAGGCCTACAGTACTAATTTATGCTCTTAAGGTGAGGATAATATAAATGACAAGGTAGACTTTAAAGAGGTCCTCCTGCCTCAGAGAAAATGTTGACCCCTCCCATGATATTCAGACATACAGCTCTTACTACATATATTATCCTGTAGTTAGAGATTCATTTTCCTTCATAACTATGGACACTAATTTAAAAACAGAATCACTGTCCCCTAGAGCTTACTGTATCCCATCTACTTTTCTACACTTGACATCTGAATCCTCTGCTTGTGACATCAGTAGTAGACAAGCAACCAGAGCAGATGAAGTCCAGGAGACAGCGATCCTGTTTTCATGTTAATTTCCATAGTAATAAAGAACAAGTGGGAACTAAGCTCAGATGATCTATCAAATCGAAACTGAACTGCCTTATAACTGCTCTTTTAAAGTTTCTCCTGATACACTGAGGGTTCTTAAATAAAAATGTCTTCTGGGTTCTTGTGTAGAAAACCGAACAAAGAAAAAAAAATGAAGAAAGCTTAAACAAGTCATTAGAAGCCAGGCACCAATGCGACTGAAGACACACCAACTCAGAGTCCTAATGTCACTTTAAGGGGACACGACTGACACAGGCCTTTGATTTTGTTCGGAGCTATTAATCAAATCAAAATCAATGACGATCTTGCTGAGTTTTGGAGCAAACTGCCTATAAAGAAGAGGAGAGGGGAAGAAAAAAGTCATTAGTCATTGAGTAGTTGTGCATTGTTTTTATAGAATAAACGTTATTCTGAAAATCTAGAAACATAGTGTTTCTTCTAGTTTCAGTAACATATCTAACTTTCCTGGCACAGCAGACCCAATTACAGTGCACCACGCTGAGCAAATGACAAGTCAGAACAAAAACAAAAAGACTTGAAACAAACATTAGTCACATGGGGCCAGCTTGATCTTCAACTATTTTATTCCATGAACTGTCAAGGAGTTAACTGAGCAACTTTACTGCCAGACATGCATGTGCACCTGTGTATGTGAGTAACTTTTCTTTTGATGTTGGAATACACAGTAGTAGTAGTATTTCTATTTCTTTTGTGTCCACTTTATATGACCAATTTGATATGCATGGATGTGCTTGCCAAAAGCTTTAAACAGTAGTCAGTCACTTGAAGAAACTTTCTTCATAGCCCACAGTTTTGTCTATTTGTTTTTCCCATCCCACCTTCAGACTCCTAGGGCCTCAATATCAGTCACTTAGGACAGCAGTGCAAAATGGGAACTGTGCTCTCCCTCTTGTGCTGTTAGTGTTATGCATAAACCTAAGTGCACAATGCACAGTAACGATATAGATGTTAAAGGGTCCAAACTGAAACTAGGCTGCAGCATGGCATAGCGTCGTGTGCTATGCTATTCTGCAAGCCCATGACTTAATATAGCAAGCAGGTACTCTGCTTGAACGTCTCTCTTCCACACATACCTGTACCTATTTTCCCCCAGTGGGCTTGTAGTTCCACCCCATGCAGTCCAGTGGATCTCCCCATATTCACTCACCAGCATGGTCCTGGTGACCCATGGTACCCAAGTTCCTAGCCCCAGTCCTAACTGTGGCCACTCTTTGGCAATGTCCACCCCTTTCCAGTCTGGTAGCAGATGGTCGCAGTACTGTGACCCCTTTTAATGCCTTCTTTTACCAGTTCTTCAGCTTGGTGGATCGCAGGAGGCTGTGGACAGGCTTAAAAGGGCCACCATATTTCAGACAATGGTTCTGTGTTCAAATAGCACAGTGGCCCCTACCTCCTTTTTCAAATGGTCACTGGAAAGGGTTGCGAGCCTGGTCGACATAGCTCAACAAGGTCACAAAGTTGCTGGTGGAGCGAAGTGTTTTTTTTAATTATTCAGTGAGATTTGCGACTGAGAATGGAGTTGTTTCACACTGACCCCTCCTGTAGGTAGTGAAGCTGGAGCACCAACAAGACTCCCTGTCCCATGGTCACTTCCTGTTAATATGGAGCCCTTAGGGAAAAGCAGATGCCAGGATTACCAAACTCAGGATGGTGTACTCTAGGGTCTCTGACACTCATCAAGTAAGACAATATCCTCAAACTAATCACATTTAGAAAGGAAGCAATACAGCAGCCGTAATAAAAGTTTGGGGATAATTAATGACATCAGGATACCGGGAGTAAAAGGTGTGTGGGTGTGGGGTGGGGTGTGGGGGGGCCTGTGGCTGTAAGTATCAATGTTAAATCCAAGCTATATTAAACTTGGCAAAAATGTATCACTTATCGGATGCTCTCTCAAGTGGCATTTTTAGCACTAAACATTGAAAGACAACAACCTTCACACGTGAACGTGCAATATACAATAAAATGAGACTGTTACAAAAACATCCATTTTAAATGAAGGTGGTAAAGTCGTACAGATCTTTTCTAAGGGTATCAGTGCTTCCTGCATGGAGATACTGAACCTCCAGATCTTCATTTAAAGAACACACTGAACCCACTAATAGGCAGATTTTGGGCAGACTGGATAGACTGCAAGGCATTTATCTGCCAACAATATCTGTTTCTATGATTTTTCCAAAGAGTAATATGTATTCTGAGGGGTGTGTTGACTAAACATAGAAACACAGACTTTGACTGCAGATAAGGACTGCTTGGCCCACCTAGTCTGCCCATTTCCCTACCTACAGGATAAGCTGCAGATCCTATTTTACCAACAGTCTATTTCTTCCTACCCCCCACAAAAATTGCCTTATGTCTGTCCCATGCATTCTTGAATTCTCCCACAGTTTTAGACCCCACAACCACCTCAGGAAGGCTGTTCCATGCGTCCACCACCCTCTCTGTAAAAAAATACTTCCTTGCAATAGAAACATTTTAGGAAAATAATAGAAATATAAACAATAGAAACATTTGATTAAAGGTGATAGCAAATGATTTTTACATATTTAACTGCCCTCCCATTTCCATTCCATGCCAGTTAAGTATTTTGATATGCTTTGATAAATCTTTGGTTAAAAAAAAAAAAATCTATCTTTAGGGTGCACTCAGATCTACTTAGTTTCACTCGCCTCAGCAGCTACTACTCTCTTTTCATATTTCAAAGACATTCTATTACATCAGTTACACCATTACATACTGTTCATCGCCTACACACTCATCCGACAGGATCGCACTAAGAGGAGTGGTGAAGCTGCCACCTACCTCTCCTCTAAAATCCAGTTCCAGTCTGTATTCGCTGTTCCCTCCCCTCTGCCTACAAGATGCTACTCTTCAAAATCTCTCCCCCTTTCTCTGTCCCTGTCTTTGTGGCAGGAGTCTACTGTTACCCTGTTCTGTCCCCTCCCGGTCGGTCACTGAGCTCCTTACCACTATCTGATCACATGCCTCATCTGGGGAGCTACTCATCCTAGATGACTTTAACCTTAACTGGCTTTCTCCATCACTAACTAAATTGTGCCAAAACATTAAGTCTCTCTAAGTTACCCAACTGATCTCTTGACCCAACCTGGTACAATCGTATATCTTTCAGCCACTTCTTACTGGACTGGGTTCTTACCTCTCACCCCCTCTATAGATTCTGGTAGCCTCCCACATGCCCTCAGTGATCACCGTATGGTCTATTGTGTGCGTAAAATACGCCATCCCAAAGCCCCCACCCCCAAATTCCTCCAGAGCCAGTCCTTCCAGTCGCTGGACTTATCCTCTCCCAAGGTTGACCCTGTAGCTAACGACTAGCCTCTCCATCTCTTCTTCCCATAATATCAGTATTGCCCTCCATTATTTCAACACCAAATTCCTGTCAATCTGGGATCTTGGACTTCCAGTGACGTCAGCATCAATTGCAGACTGATATTATCAAGGCTCCCCCCCGGGACTACTCCAAAATCTAACCCCATCTGCGACCCACGCTGGCCTCCAGAGGAAAACAATGCAAAATTGATGACATGATGGCTAAAACTCGACAGCAGCCAAAAGATTTTACGGCAGAAGGGGAGAAATTAGACCAGGGCAGCAAAGATCCTGAGGCGCGGGACGAAGGCCACAGATCACTCCGGCGCTGGAGTATTTCAAGCTCAGACCCTGCTTCAAATGATAGCTCAGAAGAAGAGGCTGCATTTACCATAACTTCTAGGAAGTTGTATAAAGAGCTACACAGGCTGGGAGATACCCTAACCAGTATCCAGAAAGACCTAACAGAGGTGAAGTCGGAGCAAAAAAGAGCAGAAGAAACAAATTGCTAACCTGGAGCAGAACGCAACAGAAACTTCCAAAACTGTCGACTTACACAATGGTGCCATCTTTCAACTACATGACCAGGAGATTTGGCTTCAACAAAAGTTAGCAGATTTAGAGAACAGGTCTCGGAGGGTGAATATCCGAATCCACGGAATACCGGAGGGGACTGAATCCGGTGAGATGATTCCCTTTACTGAAAGCTTCTTACGTGAGGTTTTGGGCCTGGAGACGGACTGTCCCCTAAACATCACAAGAGCTCATAGATCACTAATAGCAGGCCGGTTGACCCAAAGGCATGACCAAGATCAGTAATTATAGCTTTTTTAGATTACCGCACCAAATCCTAGGTTTTAAAGTGGGCATGGGCGAAGAAGGAGGTCATGTTTGGTGATGTACGGCTATTCTTCGAGCATGATTACGCTCCGGTTACGACGGATCGCAGACAGAGACTTCCCAATCCTAAAACTACTGTGGGTCAAAGGAGTTAAAGCACGTTTGGACTACCCCGCCACTTTAAAAATTACAACTGACTCAGGTACACGTTCTTTTTCTAAAATTTTGGAAGCTGCAGAGTTCCTGAAGCAGTGGAACATTTCAGTTGCTTCCTTGCTAGATCCCGAAACGATCAGAGAACTAGAGGGGCGGCACTGGTACACAATGGCAGGCCCGAGAGGAAAATATGTGTGACTGGCTGCAAAAAATAACCTGGACAATCACCCACTTGAGCAGCTCGAGGAATCGCGAGTTCCGACTCCCAAACAGACTTCTTCACTGCCTCAACGTTCAAGTAAGAGTGCAAAACGAAACAAAGGGGTGAAAAAGAGGGATGCGCAGAGAAATTTACCCGAAGAGACAATGTGAGACAAGCTGCAGATGCACATTCATTTATTGGACTCATAGTGGACATTGGCATTCGAGGCCTTAAATAAATAAAACAAGCAAACGTTCCAGTCTACGGAGATAGAATGGGATGGGGGGGGTCTCTCTCTCTACTCTCCTGTTAAATAATCAATAGATGGGTGACAGTAGATAATATGGAATGCATGGGCGGAGGAATGTAAAAGTGATAATGCCAATCTTTAACAGATATCAAGTGAGCTCTATATCCAGTTCGCTCTTCGAGAAAGTTAATCTAGCTTGTTTTATGTTTAGTATTTGTTTAAAATATTTAGATGAATACAGAAGTGGAGTCGGGGGGGGTCGCATGGGGGAGTTGGAGAGGGTATTGATTCTAGCCAAGTGCTGATGGGACTTTGTATCCCTTCAGCCCAGCTGGGCTTGGGTTAGGTGCAACTGAAGGTATTGCACCATCCTACTCATTTGAAATCAATAAGCGCAGGTATTGCAATCACGTTTGGAAGTCGGGTACTCAAGTTATTCTAATTTAGCCTGCCGTCGACATATCATCTTGTCCTAAAAACCTATGCGTTCTAAATCTTCCGGCAGCCTAAGGGTTAAGAGGGGGCTTCCATTCTCCTTGTTGTTTTGACAGAGTTAAATGGTTAATCTTACAAGTTACAAATGCCTAGACGGATGGGAGGAGATGATGGTGGGGGGAGGAGGCGGGGGGGCAGGATGGACAGGTGGTGGGGTTTGGATGGAAGAATTCAGGGTACAAATAGTTAATTTACGTAATAGTACAGGATGGCATTAACATTTATTTCATACAATGTCAAGGGCCTTAACAGCCCAGTTAGAAGGACTAGGATCTTACAGGAACTGGGTAAACACCAGGCAGATGTGGCATTTATACAGGAATCCCATCTTAATAAGCTGGAGCACTCTAAGCTCCGTAGAATGTGGGTGGGGGAGGTCTATAGTGCTTCGTGGCCTCAAAATCTACACAGAAGAGGTACGGTAATACTGATTAGCAGAAACACTCCAATTAAAGTGTTGGGGTGGAGGTTGATCCAGTGGGTCGCTATGTCAGACTGCAAGTAACAGTATACGGGGTACACTATATATTCCTGAACCTATATGCGCCGAATGATTCCCGAGAAAACAGAATGTTTTTTAAGAAAGAGTTGTTGAAGACCCTAGAAGAACCGGAGGCCCTGCACATTGTGGGAGCGGATTTCAATAGGGTAATCTCTGCTAAATGGGATAGGTGAGGTCAGGGAGCACAGATTGAGAATGGGGGCGAATACCTCAGATGCCTTATGGATGAGTTGGGGTTGAGGGACACCTGGAGACATCGGCACCCAGGGGAGAGGGATTTTACTTTTTATTCCTCACGACACCAGAGCTACTCCCGAATAGACATGTTCTTATTATCCGGAAAGCACTTATCTTGTGTTCAGGCCTCCGATATTTTACCTATGACATGGTTGGACCATGCTCCTTTGCAGCTGATTTTAAAATTAACCCTGACTGGTAGAAATTCAAACTGGTGACTAAATATTGGACTCCTAAACTCAGAAGATTTTAGGGGAGAGGTGTCGAAGCAGGTGGAGATGTTCCTGGAGACCAATGCAGGAGGATCCCCCTTCCCAGCGGTGGTCTGGGACACCCTTAAGGCTTATCTAAGAGCGCAGATTACATCTTATAGTTTGAGGGAAAAACGGAAAAGGTAACAAGACCAGAAGAAACTGGAGCAAGACTTATGGGAAGTGGAGTTCAGGCATAAGATTACATTGGACTCTATTGATAAAAGGCACTGGTTACAAAAAAAAACGGAACTTAAGAATCTTTTGGCTGGGCAGGGAGAGAGAGAATACTCTGCAGAATTAATCAAAAATATTATGTAGAAGGTAATAGAGTGGGAAGGGTCCTGGCAGCAGCCATGAGAAAGCAGATGGTAAATAGATCAGTGGGAGGTATTAGAAAGCAGGAGAATAGGAGTGTAAGGATAGAAGACCCTGTGAAGGTAGTAGAGATTTTCGCTGATTTTTACAAAAACCTATATAGGTCTGACGTCGGAAACTACCACCCGACAGCAGTGGATCATTTCTTAGAACCCCTACCCTTGAGTAACAGAGTTAGAAGAAAGAGAGGGCTTAGAAGCTCTAATTACTAGACAAGCGCTATTGCAGAAAATTACAAATTTAAAAAATGGAAAAGGCCTCCCATCCGAGTTCTGTGAATCCCTGAAAGAAGAACTGGTGACCACTTTTCTGGCTTGTTTCCATCATATACAGCAGGGAGGAGAGGTACCTGACTCATGGAGATACGCCCAGATCTCAGAGATTCATAATGAGGGCAAGGACTCGGAGCAGTGCGGCTCATACCGCCCTATTTCGTTGTTAAATGTGGATCTCAAATTGTTTATGGGGATTCTGGTGGATCGACTGCAGAAGGTGGCCTCTAAATTGGTTCACCCGAATCAAACTGGCTTTATAACAGGAAGATTCCTAACTGATAGTATTAGGCGCCTACTAAATACTATCTCGGCACAGGCAAACCAAAACAAGTTTCAACCGGCAATATCAATGGACGCGGAAAAGGCATTCGATAGAGTGAACTGGAGATTTCTCTATAAAACAATAGAAAAAATGCAATTTGGCCCTAAATTTTTAAGGATAATCAAAAATCTGTATAGAGACCCTGAGGCGCAAGTCAGAGTAAATGGGATTAACTCAGGTAGGTTTCCCATTCACAGAGGCACCTGATATGGATGCCCACTTTCCCCAGTGTTATTTGCTATCTTCCTTGAACCTTTGGCAGTAACGATCCGCCAGAACAAAAATATAGAGGGGGTATTAACGGGGACCATAGAACATAAGCTGCTCACAGCCTGGGAAATAAGATCCCAGATCTGCAGGCAATAATGTCAGAGGCTAAACTGGACATAGTAGCAATTAGTAAGACGTGGTTTACCAGTAACCACACTTGGGAGACTTCAGTACCTGGCTATGTATTGTTCAGAAGAGACTGAGGTGCAAAAAGGGGGGAGGAGTGGCCCTGTATGTCAATGAAAATATCAAAGCTACAGAAATTCAGAATACATAGAAGCCAAGAACTGTGGGTCACCCTGGAAACAGGAAATGGGACAGCCATAAGAACTGGGGTTGTCTACAGGCCCCCAGACCAGGGGAGGACACACACATTACTGTTAGAGGAGGATACAAAACATGATAGCTAAAGGGAGGTTCTGATAATGGAGACTTCAACATGCCGGATACAGATTGGTCAATACCAGCAGGAACATCTGCCAGAACTAGACACATAGTGGATTCCCTGCAGGGAGGGCTCAAACAACTGGTACAACAACCCACAAGAGACAGGGCTATCCTAGATCTAGTACTGACTAACAGGGAAGGGATCACAGATCTCTAGGTAGAAGGTCACCTGGGGGCCAGTGACCATCACATGGTATGGTTCAATTTGACTACTACATCTAAATCATCCCATTCCAAGGCAAAAATATGGGACTTCAGAGGAGCTGACTTTGAAAAGTTGGCCAACAGAGTTAAGCTAGCCCTGGCAAAAAGAAACACAGGTGAGGGGGTACAGGTAAAGGGCAAGCATTAAGGATGCAATACTGAAGCAACATCCCATTGTGTTAGACAGAAAAGGAAGTGCAAAAGAAGAAGGAAACCACTTTGGTTCTCAAATACAGTAGCAGAAAAGGTCAGAGCCAAAGGCTGGCCTTCAGGAAATATAAGGAACACAGGGATGAAGATAGGGAGGCATACCAAACTGCCCTAAGGAAAGCAGGAAGGCAGTAGAGGCAAAGTCCCAAACTGAGGAAACACTAGCACTAATAGTAAAGAAGGTGACAAGACTTTCTATAGATACATTAGTGAATGGAGAAAGTCCAGAGGGAGTATTGCTGTTTAATGGAGAAAAGGAAATATGAGGAGGAGACCATGTAAAGCATCTATCCTAAATAGATACTTTGCTCAGTATTTACTGAAGAGAAGGTAGGCGCCACAGCTCAGCACCATGGACACAGGGGAGGAGGTGAGCACTACTCCCTTCACAAAAGAAAGGGTCCTACAAGAGCTTGCTAAGCTCAGGGTGGATAAGGCAATGGGACCTGATGGCATACATCCCAGGGTACTTAAGGAGCTAAAGGTGGAACTAGCAGAGCCATTAGCAGAACTGTTTAGTGAGTCTCTGAGCACAGGAGAGGTCCCAGAAGACTGGAGAAGGGCTCATGTGATCCTGCTCCACAAGAGTGGTAGCAGGAGGAGGCAGGAACTACAGACCAGTCAGTCTTACCTCAGTAGTGGGCAAGATTATGAAGGCACTCTTAAGGAAAGGATAGTGCAACACCTGGAATCCTTAGCACAGGATCCAAGACAGCATGGGTTTACAAAGGAAGGTCCTGTCAAACTAATCTCATAGATTTCTTTGACTGGGTAACCAGAGTGTGGACCAAGGGGAGCAGTTGATGTCACCTACCTTGACTTCAGCAAAGCTTTTGACACTGTTCCCGTAGAAGATTGATAAATAGCTGGGTGGGCTCGGGATGGGTCGAAGTTGGTCAACTGGTGGCAAACTGGTTGACAGGCAGAAAACAGAGAGTGGTGGTAAATGGTATACAGTCAGAAAAGATGCAAGTCACAAGTGGGTACCTCAGGATCAGTCCTGGGGCCAGTCCTCTTCAACATCTTCATTAGTGACCTTGCAGATGGACTAGAGGGTAAGGCTTGTCTGTTTGCAGATGACACCAAGATCTGCAACAGAGTAGATGATCCAGATGGGGTGGGCAGAATGAGAAGAGATCTGGATAAACTAGCAAAATGGTCAGAAGAGTGGCAACTGGGATTTAATGCAAAGAAGTGCAAGATCATGCACATAGGGAAGAGAAACCCTGAAGCCACCTATAGGCTGGGAGGGGAGTTGCTAGCAGTCACAAAGGAAGAAAGAGACTTGGGCATCATCATCACTGATGACCTGAAATCATCCAAGCAGACCTCTAAAGCAGTAGGTAAAGGCTAGGGTGGTGTTAGGTGTATTAGTAGGGTATCACAAGTCGTAAGAGGGAGGTATAATCCCTCTTTACAAGACACTGGTTAGGCCCATCTGAGTACTGCGCAGTATTGGAGGCCACACCTTCACAAGGACATTAACCAAATTGAGGCAGTCCAGAGAAGGGCAACCAAAATGGTGCAGGGACTGCATCAGAAGACATATGAGGACAGATTAACAGAGTTCAATATGTATACCCTTGAGCAAAGGAGGAGAGAGGTGATATGATCGAGGGCATTCAAACACCTTAAGGGCATTAACAAGGTGAAAGAGTCTAACATGTTTAAATATAAGAAAAATAGCAGGACAAGAGGACACAGCATGAGATTAGGGGGCGATTAAGGGGAATGTGAGAAATTCTTTTGCACAGAAAGGGTGGTGGATGCATGGAATGGCCTACCTCAAGAAGTGGTGGCTATGAATACAGTGCAGTGCTTCAAACAGGCATAGGATAGGCATAAGGGAGCAATACAAATGAGTATGAATAGATAGGCCACTGACAGAGCAAAGGCCGATGGCACATTTATAAGGTAGAAAAAGAAATGGGCAGACTGGATGGGCCATGCGGTCCTTATCTGCCGTCAACTTCTATGTTTCTATGTTTCTATAAAATAGCGCTATATGCTGATGACTCTATATTCTTTCTGGGAAACCCAGAAAGCTCTTTACCGCATCTGCTCTGGGTCCTTGATTCATTTGGAGCAGTATCAGGATATCGAATTAATTACAATAAATCAGAAGCATTGACTCTGGGTGGAATATGCGGTGCCCTCCAGAGTTCAAGAGATCTTTTCCATTCACATGGGTGAGACAAAACCAGATCAGATACCTTGGAGTGCAGGTTACTACAACCATATCTAAGTTGTCTGATGTCAACTACAACAAGTTATGGAATGATATGCAGAAAGACATGGCCAGTGGTCGCTGCTTCCACTAACTCTGGCATGCAGGATAGATTCAGTGAAAATGAATCTGTTACCAAGATTTCTATTCCTCTTTTGTACCTTACCAATCCAGATCCCTAAGGAATTTTGGCACAAAGTAGAATCAGGTATTACCAGATATATCTGGGGGAGGAGGGTTAGACCTAGGGTCAAACAATCTATACTCCAAAAACCTAAGTCACAAGGAGGCCTCAGTCTCCCTAATCTGAAGACATACTACTTGGCTGCCCAGATGGGGGCGGTCATTACCTGGGTGAAACAACGTGTAAACTCTGGATGGTACGAAATAGAGAATGGTGACGATGCCCTGTTCCCCTGTTCGCCCTGCCAAGCCTGTCTCTCTCGAGAAAGTTTATAAACCACATTAAGAACTCATGGTTGCAACACTCTATGGGGATCCTTCAAGTAACTAGGCACAGAATGGGAGGGGTACTTTAGGTCCGCTGTCACTAATTAGACATACCCCAAATTTTACACCCCCAGGGACAGACTCCGGTTACGAAAGATGGGAAAGAAATAAAATCACGAGATTTGCACAGTTAGTAGAGAATGGAATTCTCATGTCCTTTCAGCAGATCCAGGTTAAATTCAAAATACCCAGGTCTGAATTTTTCAGATATTTGCAGATAAGACATTATTTAAATACACCTGGTTATCTTCCCCTGGTGGGTAGGCATAAGAATGAATGGAAGACTTTATATATAATATGGCAAAAATAAAGTTAAAAGGGAAATGTATTTCGGACCTCTACCCTCGGTTGAACTCAGAAGAGGTCATCCCACTAGGGAGCATTAAAGAGGCCTGGCACAAGGAGGGGGTAAACCCAATTAACAGAAGATATCTGGAGGAAACAGATAATTATAGGTTGGAGAGTACCTTCTTCGCCTAACTGGTGAGAATTTTATTGGAAGATTTTTATCATGTTTTTTTTACACCCCAAAAATTACAAAATATTTTGAAAAATCCAATTCAGATAAATGTTGGAGAGATTGAGGCTAAGTAGGATCCCACCTACATATTTTCTGAGATTGCCCATTTATACGAGGGTTCTGGGAGGAGGTAAGAATCACAACTAATGCAATACTGAAAGTGAACATCCCTGGAGATATGACCGAATGGGTGCTGTGCTTACACACGGTCCTGTAGCTCCCCGTACCCCAGAGAAAACTAGCTCAAATTTTTATGGTAGTGGCCCTCAAATGTCTTACAATCCATTGGCTTAAGAGAGAACCACCCAAACTATCAGAGTGGCGCAGTGGAGTGGATTCCATCTGCGAGATGGAATGCCTGACAGCACGAATAGGCCTCCTTTCGGGAAGAGAAATTTAGGGATCTATGGAGCCCCTGGCTGATCTTGAGCAAAGGTCCTAACCTAGCAGAAGGAGACTGCTTCATTGAAGGGAGGGAGGAAGAAACTAGATTAGACTAACCTTAATAAGTCATTGGAACAGACAGAGAAAAGATGTACTAAATAGATAATACCGAAAAAAAAAAAGGGGGGGAAGAGGAGAGAGGGCAAATCTTCTCTTCTTCAATGAGAGGTAATGATAAGCATCTGATTTCTCTTCTCCCCTGTATCTGCTGGGATACCCCCCCCACCCCTTCCCCTGTGCCCCTAGATAGCCTCCTTAAGTAACTGAAAATGATTATCACAGTAAATAAGATTTATTTACATGTATACACCCGCTCCACCTGTCCCCTCTAGTTAGTCTGGGAAAAATGGACAGTATTTTTATTGTTATTAACTTTTCTTTCCTGGTTAAAGGATGTTAAGATATAGAGTAGAGTTTATAATGAGCTTAATAGTTAGTACATATTGATTAATGTACGAGCATCAGAGGATTAGACATGGAAGGGAATAGACAATTGGTGAATCCAAGAGTCTAGACCTAGATAAATGACCATGAAATAGAACAAAAATATGTAATTCAGAAATCCTAAATTGGATATTTGTATATGTGTACTGTAGTCAGAAATACTACAATTGTGGTTTTTGGTATGAAATGTATTTCAAACTCTTGAATAAAGATGAGTTGGAAAAAAAAATCTGGGATCTTCATGCCCCCAAAAAACAGGGTCCACGGTTCCCACCTCCCATGGATCTTGGCTGAATTGCTGGCCTACTTCCATGCATGTGACCTTGCCTGGAGGACTCATTAGTCCTCTGGCCTCCCTGCTGACCTACACAAGTACCTGGCCCTTCGCATTGCCTGTACCAGAGCCTCCAGGCTTGCCAAGTTTGAATACTTTGCCTCCACATTCCAGAACAACCTTAATCACCCCTTCAAGTTCTGGAAGGTTATCCATGTCCTCTTCTTCACCCCAACCCAATCCTCCTTCCCTGTCCTCAAGGTGGGTGACACTCATTTCAGATGCCTTCTCTGCTGCCTCAATGTTTAACTCATGCTTCACCTCCTGTGCCTCCACTTATCTCTTCCCCATCCCCTTATCCTTCCCCTTTATCACACCTGCGGCTTCTCTTAAGGTTTTCTTGGCTCTTGACCCTCTCAGGGGCAGGAGCCCTGATTGTCTTAACCCCAAGCTCCTCTATCTCTCTGCCCCTGCCATTGCTTTACCTATTACCTTTTCAACCTCTCTTTCTCCCTTGCTCTGCCAGACTCTTGGAAACAGGCCACTGTCATACCCCTCCTCTCCTGGCAACTACCGCCCAATCTCCTAACACAGAAACATATAATTTGACGGCAGATAAGGACCACTTGGCCTACCCAGTCTGCCCATTTTCCCTACCTATGGTAACACCGCAAATCCTACTTGATCTCTGGCTTTAACGCCCCCCTTCCCCTGCCACAAGGTTCTCTTATACCTATCCCACACCTTCTTTAATTCCATTGCAGTTTTTGCCCCCGCCATCTCCTCTGAGAGGCTGTTCCATTCATCCACCACTCTTTCTGTGAAGAAGTACTTTCTTACATCTCCCTTGTTTCTACCCCCTTCCATCTACATGGCATGGCCCCTAGTTCTTGAACATTTCTTGCTCTGATAAAGGATTTCTTCTTGAACCTTATTTATACCCATGAGGTATTTGAAAGTCTTTTATCATATGCCCGCTCTCTCTCCTTTCCTCCAGGGTGTACATATTGAGATTCTTCAGTCTCTCTTCATAGGGCTTTTGATGCAGACCCTTCACCATTTTTAGTTGCTCTCCTCTGGGCCACCTCTATTCTGTCTATGTCCATCCTGAGATGTGGTCTCCAAAACTGGACACAGTACTCTAGGTGAGGTCTCACCAGTGATTTATACAGTGGCATCACCACCTCCCTCTTTCTACTGGCGATACCCCTCCCTATGCACCCTAGCATCCCACTGGCTCCCCCCCACTGCCTTGTCACACTGTCTGGTCACCTTTAGGTCATCAGATATGATTACCCCAGGTCTCTTTCCTGTTTGGTGGTTGCCAGTACCATTCCCCCCATTTTATACTCCGCCCCTTAGTTTCTGTGCTCCCAGTGCATGGTTTTGCACTTTTTTGCACTGAAATTTAGTTGCCACACTCATGACCACTCCTCAAGTTTTCCTAGATCCCTCTTCATTTTTTCCACCCCCACCCCCTCCGCCGGAGCATCTACCTACTACAGATCTTAGTGTCATCTGCAGAAAGAAACACCTTCCCTTCTAGACCCTCTCTTAGTGTCATCTGCAGAAAGAAACACCTTCCCTTCTAGACCCTCTGCAATATTAATAAAGACATTAAAGAGGACCGGTCCCAATACTGATCCATGTGGCATACCACTGGGCACCCTCCCTTCCTTGGAGTGAACTCCTTGCACTCCACTTTGGCCAAAATACAAGAACACACTGTGCTATCTCAGCTCTCCCCCTCCCTTGACTCTTCATCTTTCTTCACTCCTTTCCAGTATGACTTCCAGAAATTCCACTCCACCTCTTCCTCCGGCTTACTGACTTTATTCTCTCTGGAATGGATCAGGACTTGATCACCTCCGCCATTTCTGTTGACTTGGCTAAAGCCTTCAACACTGTTGCCCACCCCCTTCTTCTAGATAAGCTTCAGGCAGTGGGCCTGGCTCCTCAGTTAACTGGTTCCTTTCCTACCTTGAGGGAAGGTCTCAAATTGTTTGATTTGGAGATTCCTTATCTCCTCCACTTCCTATCAGCTCTGGCGTCCCCCAAAGGTCCATTCTTGGCCCAGTTTTTTTCTCAGTCTTCCTGAATGACTTAATCTACAGCACTGCTCCCAAGTCCACCCTAGCCAGACTGGATCCTCTCTTCCACTCCTTCTGACACTTTGCTCTGGACTGCCCGGTCCACACCCACCATTGCTCCCTGTACTCCTCCCTCTCCCTCCTCTACCTAAAGCCAGATGCTTTGCTCACTGTGCCTCTATCTCTACATTTTGGTTAGGCTCCCTCCCCTTCTACCTTACCCCCCCCACACCCTTCGCAACTCTGCTTATCATTCTCTAGTGCTACCCTCAAGGAAATCCGTCACTGGCCAGGCTGCGTTCTCATACCGTTTCCCCAAACTATGGAACTCCCTCCCCCAACCATCCACTCTGCTTCTTTCCATCGCTCACTCTTCTCTCTTCTCCACATTTTCACGTCTCACTCCTACAACTGCTCCTGATACCTGTCCCTGGTCCACTATTAGCAACCTATTATCCCCCTTTCTCCTCGTTCTGCACAAATCCTCCTCGCGCTCCCTACAGTGTCTACCCTTGCACCTTCTGTTAACCCTTAAACACCCGGGCACTTTTCAATTGTACTTCTTGCATGGCATTCCCTAATGCTGCTATTCCCCTCCAAATACTCACTGCATAGTTTACTTTCCTCATGCTTACATAAATTGCCTAAGTATGATACTTTGTTCCTGTCCACCTATTATGTAATTTTTTTAAGTTTTAATTTGTGTAAGTTTGGCTATTGTAATTTTTTGTTCCTGATTTCTTCATTGTCCTCCTTTCTCCCCTTCCCCAGGACACATCTGGAAATGAGCTGTTGGCTTAGTATGCATTTCCTGTTGAAACGTTTGAAAATAAATAAATAAAATAAATGGCCTGGAATGGTGTTACTGGGGTCGCAGAATGTTCAGGCAGTTGAACAGAGAACAGCAACAGCTAAGGAGAAAGATTCAGAGTTATAAAGACAAACAAATTATTGGTTAAAAAGGTCAAAACATATCAGAATATTTGATAAACTGTAAATGAAAAACAGGAGGACAACTATATGTGTAAAAACAATTTCCTAACTCCTTTGAAAGAAAATGTAAAGCACTGAAGTGTTTGCAATCTTGGTAAGCAAATCAAATTCCCCGCCCCCCCCCCAAAAAAAAACTCCCCAGTTCTAATCACTATGGGGGGAATAAACAATGATCATTGGGTACTTGGCTGTCTAGGAGGATATGATTACACAGAAGTACTCCTATAGAAGAGCGTGGGATTGGGAATCCTTGGGAAAATATTTTTTTCTCTTGTTATATCATGCCAAGTCCTTGGCTGTGCCAGTGGGATACAAAAAAAACAATGGCCACATTACCAAGGTGCAAGTGATGAACTGTCTTTAAACAAAGACAGCTGGCAGTCAAAACACGCTCGATGTATGAGAATGGATACCACTGGATTGGAGGAGGAGAGAATCAGCCTGTTCTGAGCCAAGAACTAGCAGAACAGAACAGTTATGTAAGAACTTACCATAACAGTATATCTTCAAGGGGAGCTCACTTATCAGGTCACACCATAGGAACTTCACTGTCAGTGAAGCAGGATCCACACAGAAGATTTTCAGCAGTACAACTGGGGCCGCCCACGCTGACATCATCAACCCTATAAAGGCATGAGCGGCCCTCCTCAGTTCTTTCCCCTTGAGACTTAGGAAGCAAAGCTTGTGCCATGGGGGACCAAGGAGAGAGAGAGGTGCCCAGGCCTAAATAAAAGTCTGGGAATACCAGATAACCAGTTCTGAAAGAAGAACCCCCTAAAAAGGGGGATGGTGGGAGGAAAAACGGACCTGATGACTGAGATCCCCTCGAAGAGCTACTGTTACAGTAAGTTCTTACATAACTGTTCTATCTTCTATGGGGGTATCTCAGTCATCAGGTCACATCGTAGTAACAAGTCCCAAGCAGTGACCGGTGCACACAACAGTCTGGGGGGAAGGCCAACTAAAGCTTAGGACAAGAGGCCCTACAGAACAGCCCTGCCAAAGCCTGCACAGGCTCTAGAAGCAATGTCCAGACTATAGTACTTGGTGAAAGTGTGGACCTTACTCCAAGTGGCAGCGCAAATGTCAGCTGCTGAGACCCCTTTGAAACAGGCCACAGACGAAGCTATGCACATTGTGGAATGGGCTTTCACCTCCCCCGGCTATTCTTTTCCATGCTTACTGTGGCAGAAAACAATACAATGTGCTAGCCAATTGGACAAACATTGTTTTGAAACCTGAATGCCTTATCTCCCTGGGGCGAAAGAAACAAAAAGCTGCTTCGGCTGTCTACATTCCTCAGTTTGGAGCAGATAATACTTCAAAATCCTAAGCACATCTAACATATGGGGCAGTGCTTCCCCTGGATTGGCACACTCAGGAAAATAAATGGGAAGGTGAATGGATTGGTTCAAGATAAACTCAGACACCACCTTGGAAAGAAACTTAGGCTTTAGGAGCAAAGACACCCCGTCTTCATGGAAAATCAAATAAGGCTCCCCACACCAGAGAGGCTGAAGCTCAGAAATCCTTTGAGCAGAAGTAATAACCAAATGAACAATGCTTTTCAAGAAAGGAAGCATATCTTGCAAGTCGTGGCTGACTCAAAAGGAGACAGGGTCAACTTCTCCAAAACAAAATTTAAGTCCCAAGCCAGGACAGGAGAACGGATTGGAGGCTTCAGAAGCAGGATGCTCCAGAGAAGGGTATAGGAAACATCCAACTGAGCCACGGCGTGACCATCCATGGGTTTATGTAAGGCCGAGATAGCCGTCAGGTGCACCTTGAGGGAGGAGTACTGGAGGCCTGAGTCTCACAAGGATAAAAGGTAATCCAGGATCTGGCTCACTGGACAAGTGAAAGGGTCCAGGTGATGCTTTGCAGCCCATACGGCAAACCTCTTCCACTTCATGGCATACGTGGCTCGGGTGGATGGTTTTTCGAGTGGTCATGAGGACATCCACCACCTTCTGAGATACTCCAAACCAGGCGATGGCTATCTTCTCAGGAGTCAGGTATGTAGATGAAGGGACTTAAGACTGGGGTGAATCAGGGTTACCTGAGCGTGTGTCAACAGGTCCCTGTAGAGGGGCAGAGGGAACAGAGGTTCCTCTGCTAACTGCTGCAGTAATGGAAACAATATCTGCTCTGGCCAGAAAGCAGCTACCAGAATCATGCTGGCCCCTTCCATCTGTAGCTTGATTAGCACCCTCTGAATTAGAGGAAATGGAGGGAAGATGTAAAGACGATGCGTCTCGCCAGAAAACTCCAGACCCTGGATCTAGCAAGCAGAAACTGGGCAGTTTTGCACTGAGAGGGGACGCAAACCAGTCCAGCTCTGGACAACCCTATCTGGTGAACAGATCTTCCGCGACAGATGATAGAAGTTCCCATTCCTCCATGCTGGACTGAGTCTGACTGAGGCTGTCCGCCAGGGTTTTTAGCACAATTAGAACATGAATGGCTGATAAAAGCAGACCATGCTCCAGCACCCAGTACCAAACTCTCTTGGCCTCCCTGCATAAGGGAAAGAAATGTGACTACCCCGTTGATATAGTAGACAACACTGAGGTTGTTCAGACCGGATCAACAGTTGACCTGGGATGAGATGGTTCTGAAAGGCCTGCACAGCATACAGGATCACCCGCATCTCCAGGACATTGATATGCAGGGAGGTTTCCACCTTGGACCACGAGCCCCAAGTCTGAAAGAGACCCTGATGCACCCCCCCAGCCCAAACCGGAGGCATCTATGGTGAGGATCTGCTGGGGGGAGGAAATCTAGAATGGAACCCCTTACAACCATTTCAGCAGGTCCATCCACCATTGGAGTACCTTGCAGACTGGGGAGGAGACCAGCACCAAGTGTTCTAACTCATCCGTGCATTTCCCACTGCACCCTAAGTGTCCACTGGAGGACTTGCATGTGCAGCCCAGCCACAGAAACTCTGGGCATGGCCGAGACCATTGGCCCCAGCTATATCCTAGCTGAAACACAACAGCGCTGGACAACTTCCTGAGCCTGGGCAATGAGGCACTCTGCCCATTCTGAGGCAGAAAGGCCTTTCCCTGTGCCAAGTCCAGAACCGCCCCTATATACTGCAGCTTAGGGACGAGGTTAGGACCAATTTGAGCAAACTGACCGTGATATTCAGGGAAAGGAACAGCTAAAGGATTCTCTCCAGAGTCCGGAAAAACTGTTCTCTGGACGGGGCCCTTAATCGTCCAGTTAGGGGAAAACGTTCAGCCCCTCCCTCCTGAGAGCTGCAGCTACTGCTGCTAAGCATTTGGTAAAAACCCGTGGCGCAGAGGATAAACCAAATGGCAATACTTTGAACAGGTAGTGTTCGCCCTGAAAAAGAAACTAGAGAAACCTCCTGTGTATAGGAAATACCAAGATATGCAGGTAAGTACTCTGCACATCCAGGGAGCACATCCAGTCACCCTGTTTGACAAGAGGCATCAGGCCTGGCAGAGTTGCCATGCAGAATTTAATACTGGATGTACAGACTGAGGTCCTTGAGATCTAGTATGGGCCTCAAATCTTCATTTTTTCTTGGGGACCAGGAAGAACCAGGAATAAAATCCCATTCCTTTGGCACCTGGGCACTGGCTCGATGGCTCGCTTGTGCAGAAGGGAACATGCTTCCTCCTGGAGAACAACCTGATGGGCTGGGGAGAAGATGCAGGGTACAGGAGAAGTCTCTGGGAATATCTTGATGAGTTCCAGAGTGTGACCCCTTTCGATGATCTGAAGAAGGGCATCTGAAGTAATGATTTTCCACTGATTGAGACGGAGGGAGGCCTGACCTCCGACCACCACCTGTTGGTCGTGGATTAGGAGAGGGGGGTCTGGCAAGGAGTCAAGCAGAGGTGGATCCGGCCGCTGGAGCATATCCGTCACCCCAGGGCACTTAGCTGCAGTGCCAGTGGAGGAAGGGGTTGGTAAGGTGGAAGATGCCCTTCTCTTGCCCTGGGGTCGGGAGACAGCTCCAGATTCGGGGGATACATTTTGTGTGAAAAGAAAGGCACTGTCTGCTCTTAGGCTGGGTATGGCAGAGCCAGAGGACAGACTTAATAGCCTTGCCAGATGCCTGAAGTTCATTTATGCTGTCCTGCACATTTGGATCAAACAGCTTGGAGCCATTAAAAAGGGGTGCTATGCACCTTTTGCTGGACATCAGCTGGGAAACCAGAGACCCTCAGCCAGGAGTGTCTACGAATAAAAATGCCTGTGGCAGTAGCCCTGGCAACTGTATCCGAAATATCTTAGAGAGCCCTCAGGAGGTGCTTGCTAATATCCTCAGCACTCTGCAAGTATTTCAGAACCTTCTGTTTCTGGAAACAGTCAGGAAGGGCCTGGGCCATGGGCCTTGCCCTTCCTCCAGATAGTGTGCTGGTATCTAACCAAGTGGGAGCGGTAGCTGGCAATATGCAGCCCCAGAGTGGAGAAGGCATGGACCCTCCTACCTCAGAGAGCAATCCTACGGAATTCTCTACTGGGGGGGGAGGAAACTGAGGTGCCTGGGCACCTTCGAGCTGTCATGAGCTGCCTGAATACCCACAGTATTGGTTTCAGGCTGGGCAGCATAGTGCGTCAGGCCCTGGGGGCATGATACAACTTATCAGCCTTGCAGGGGCATGGCTGGCACAATGTCAGGTCTGTGCCAGGCCGCTGTCGTGGCATTCTTCCGAGCAGGCAGAAGTGGAGCAATGACCTCAGTAGGAGACTCTGGGATCTCCAAGAAGTCTACCAGACCCCTTCTAGTGACACCATCCTCCTCAGTATGAAATCCCATGGTTGCAGACAGCTGCTTCATGACACTGAAGAAGTCAGAGTCCTCTGGAGGAGACCTAGGAGTATGCATGACAGAGTCCTCATTCACTGAGTGTCATCGAGGCATAGATCAGGAAGCACAGGAAAAACAGGAGCAGCTGTAAAATTCGTAACAAGTGTTTTATTAACAGTAAAATAAAAAAAAGCAAAATTGTTCAGAATAACTATTTATAATGGCAGTACAAACATAGAAAGTAGAGTCCTTTTCCTTCTCAATTTCAAATCTCTGTCTCTTGCAAAACACTGCAGCTCTTTTTTATAAGTCTTGCAGGTGCTCGTTAAGAAAACAGAATACTTCTCAAGCAATGTTCTTGTCAGTTTCAGCAGGTGCAGCAAAAAGAACACTGTGACCCAGAACTGACCTCGTTTACATCTCTGCAAAAGGCTTAAAACTTGCATCTCAGGTTAACCCCTTGAGTTCCAAATAGCTCTGCAATCATTTTAACAGTATAACTATATACAGTTTTAGCTTTGCAATCATTTCAACAGTATAACTATATACAGTTTTAGCTTTGCAATCATTTCAACAGTACAACTATATACAGTTTTAAACAAAATGATCCCAGTACCAATTATATTTCCACAAAATGATTTGCATATATTTTATACCAGCAGATATACAAGGGGGAAGAAAAGACAGAAATAGCAAGGGAAGTCAGAGAGATAGCAAGAGGCCGAGAGTTGCGAAACCATCTGAGTGATCAGTTCCTAGGTCTCACAAGAAAATTTGGTTGCACAACCAGACAGAAGAGACAGAGATGAGACTGAAAAGGAGAGAACAGAACAGGTCCTTGCATTTAAACTCTATATCCATAACAACTGGTTCAGGGTGCCAGCCCGGTAGCGCTGAGGGTTGACACACTGGATGCTACACCTCGGCCACGCCGGCGACCCGGGTTCGGGAGTGAGTTCGGGTGCCAGGGGTCAGACTGAGCGCCCGCAGGGCTGCTCTCCTATCCTGGGGGGGGTAGGTTCTGAGGGTGTCTGGTGCCCCAGCCCCTGGTGGAGACCAGGCACCGCCGAGCACTAGATAACACCTAAATTAGCGCGGCCAGTCAGCAGGCTGCTGTGGCGCCGCTTCAGGCATGCACCATGAAAGGGGGAGGGAAGGGGAGAAACACACACCAAGGGAAAAAGCCCGTCCAGCCAGATAGGGCACGTCTTCCAGTGCATCGCCACCACACACTCAATCTGCCACTGTCCTCGATCTCCCCAGGGCTGTAGCACCCCCGTGTCCCTAGGGAGTCGTAATCTCCTGAAGATGGCGGGGCCACAGTGTGGGCGGTAGAGCTGGTCAAGTAGTGAGGTAGCCCAAGAGTGTTCCGATCGGGGAGGACAGAAACAGAATTGAAAAAAAAAACAACAAAAAAAAAAAAACAACTGGGACAGGGCCTTATTCAACCATGTTACATACCCCCTCCTG
Organism: Neoceratodus forsteri; assembly: GCA_016271365.2. Taxonomy (NCBI): domain Eukaryota; kingdom Metazoa; phylum Chordata; order Ceratodontiformes; family Ceratodontidae; genus Neoceratodus; species Neoceratodus forsteri. The sequence goes on from CM057453.1 coordinate 26,626,423, forward strand.
AAGAGTGAACCTGCATTACAAAAACAAGTTTTCAAAACTTTCAACTAATTCTCCACTAACATAAGTATTACAGTTCTGTACATGTGCAGTATATTTTTTTCCATAACAGTACAGCAAATAGTGAAGTTTAAACTCACACATTTGTGAGGCACATTAGGAAGGCAGTATAGCGCAGTGGTTTAAGGCTCTGAGCTGCAAATCTGGTGACATCCAGCAGACAAGACCTGGGTTTGAATCCCACTGCTTCCACTTGCATACTGTGTGACCCTGAGCAAGTCACTTAACTTCCCTGTGCTCCCAGGTCGCTCCTGTAAAAAAGCTTTCAGCTTAGTGTGCTACTCCTGGTTAAACAACTAAATAAATAATAAAAAAAATAATAAATTTGTTTTATCAGCCTTCAGAATTCTCAATTCCAGAGCCATATCTAGACAGAAAATCAGCATTGCTGTTCTCTTTCCCAGATTTGTGCATCACTTTAAATTTAAATGGCTGCAGTGCCAGGTACCACCATGTGATTCTGGAATTTTTATCCTTCATTTGGTTAAGCCAACAGAGATGACTGTGATCTGTTACAAGTACACAGTCAGCTCCTAGTGAGTAAAACTTAAGAGAGTCCATGGCCCACTTTGCGGCAAGGCATTCCTTTTCAATGGTGGAGTACCTTTTCTCCCTGTTGTGCAATTTCCTACTTGTGTATAGAACATGATGTTCTTTCCCATCTATATGCTGACTCAAGACTTCACCTAGGAATACCTCTGATGCATCTGTCTGTAAAAAAACTGTTTCCGAAAGTCTGGGCTTTTTAAAACAGGGGCTGAACACAATGCAGCCTTAATAGCCTGAAAATCCTGGTCACACTCTGGGGTCCATTTCACATTATTCAGGAACAGTTTCTTTGTGAGTTCAGTGAGGGGAGTAGCTAACTCGGCAAAGCTGGGAACAAATCACCGATAATAACCAGCCAGCCCTAAAAATAACCTGACATGTTTCTTGGTTTAGGGACAGGGCTGTTAGCTACAGCGTCTATCTTAGAAACTTTTGGCCTTGACTTCTCCATTTCCCAAAACATAGCCCAAATATCTGTTTTCCTGCATGCCCAATGCACACTTGGTAGGATTAACTATCAGACCTGCCTTTTTGATCGATTGAATAACTGTTCGTTAGTGTTCCAGGTGGCTTTTCCAGTCTGAACTATACACCACGACATCATCCAGGTACGCAGCACAATAACCAGTGTGAAAGGATAAAATCACATCCATGTACCGCTGGAATGTAACGGGTGCGCCATGTAAACCAGACGGCATGGTGGTGAACTGATAGAATTCTATAGGAGTGGCAAATGCAGTTTTGTCTCTGAATTCTTTAGCAAGAGGGATTTGCCATTAACCCTTGGTGAGACTGAGGCTACTGATATACTTAGCACTTCCCAGTCTGTCCACCAAATCATCTATTTTGGGCATAGGATAACTGTCAAATTCTAACACTTGATTAAGTTTCCTAAAATCAACGCAGTTTCTTATACCACCTTCTTTTTGGTTTACAGTCACCACTGGTGATGACCAACCACTTCTTGACTCTTCTATGATACCAAATTCTTTTATGTTTTGTATTTCTTTAAACATGTCAGCTCTTAACCACTCTGGTAATTTGTATGTCTTTTGTCTACTAGAGCGAGTGTAACATCCTCACACCTGCCTTTTTTTGCAAAACGACAGGTGGTGTGCTGTTGAAGCTGACAGCAGTACCGGGTGGGGACTGGGTTCGGGGAGGAATAGGTTACTCGGCACAGGGGGCCTTGGTTTGGCTACTCTGCACAGGGGCACCCAAGTAAATCTGAACACAGGAAGCAATAACTGTAATGTCCAAAACCAGGAATGGGATTCTAAAGTGTGGCTTTTATTCACATCCAAACTGAACAAACAAAGCATAGATGGACCCCCACAGGGCTACATTCCTGGTAATGCAGATTAGAGCAACAGAACACTTCTTCAACATTTCAGCCCTCAGGCTCTGAACCCACCAGGTACACAGCCCGACTTCTACACTACTTGGGTTTTTCCCCTGGCCCGGCTCCCCCACCAGCCACTTGACTGTGGTCCATATGGCAGTGAACCAGTTTTCCTGTTGGTGGCTCCCCAAACCACCTTAGAGCCTTCGACTCCTTAAGGGACATTTTCCTTCCAATCCCATGTCTGGGTACTTCCCTCATCACTGGCAAAGTGCATGAGGCAAAGTAGAAATCCATAGAGCAAATCTGTAGAGGTGGACCTGGTTACCAAAGGTGGGGGGTCTCCCACCTCCAGCTTCCACAATCCATACCCGGCCATTTCTCTGGACACCAAATCACTCTTTTTGAAAGCTTGGCAATGTAGGTTACAGGGTAGACGTATATCACATCTCCTCTACATGTCTTGACTTTCCCCTTGTGCTGGACTTGAACATACTTTTACTTTTGGCTAAACCTATTACTCTAGGCCTCCCACTACTTCAGCATTCCAATCCTCACTTTAACACAGTTCAGGTGAACATGGGCCCTTTGAGAAAGAGCAGAACTCACCCTTTGGTTGCAGGTGCCCCACAGGCAAATCTTGAAATCTTCTTGTACCCACACACAAGGAGAAAATAAAGGCTGCTTCTTCTCTAGCAGTAGCCAGAGTTGCCCTGGGGCCATGACAGGCCTTCCACCCCCCATCCCGTCGGGGATGGGGAACTACAAAAGAACCCGTATCAGCGGTCTCCACCACTTCAAAGAACAGCTTGCTATGTCCCTCTTTAGGCAAAAACACACACCTTGCCCTAAAAGTAGCTCTACTTCAGAGCTGAGGCTCCAAGAGCCTGTGCACAGAACTGCTGTGCTCCTCACACACCAACCTCCAACTCCAACTACAGACTACTGTTCAAAAACTCCCAACATTCTAATCTAACTCCCTTCTGCAGATTCCAATGTGGCTCATGCAGCTGCGATAGTTCTATGGTGATGTCATCCCCCAGTCTCAGCTGAGGCTGAGAACAGAATGAGACAGTGTGAAATCCATTTAACTGGAGTTTCACAAGCTGCCTTCCCTGCCTACCACTAGGTCTTACTGGGATTCTAGTAACCCCGGGTAACGGGGTTACACGAGCATTCCTTGTCACTGTTACGTGCTCAACCGTTTCTGCTTGGTCTGGTACTGTGGTAAAAGCACTGTTAAATGTCTTTAGCAAGTTACAAATCTCTGTGGTTTGTTCGGAGGTTAAGGAAACATTCACCTTTACAGCATCAGCAGTAGCAATTTGTTCAGTTAGTTTCAGTCTCTCATAAGCTACATCAATATCTTCCTTATCAGTTTCTGGTAAAACTAGCAGAACAGCGTTTGGTGTTTTTTTAACCCATTTCTTGAGGAGGTTAGCATGGTATATCTTAGTAGGATTTCTCCTATCAGGGGTCTCAGTCTCATAGTTAACTGTGCCAGTACGTCTAAGCACTTTATAAGACCTTCGCCACTTCATTAACAGCTTATTTTCCGTAGTAGGTAACAGCAGCAAGACCTTGTCACCTGGCTCAAAAACTTTTTCTTTTACCCCATGGTCAAAATACACCTTCTGCTGGTTTTGGGCCTCTTCCTGATTACTGTGGATGATTTCAACATATTTTGCAAGCTTTTTTCTCAGGGCACACATATAAGATGTAACAGATTGTTTCTGATGGGGGTTATCTTCCCATGTTTCTTGTATTTTATCTAGTGGCCCTCTAGGCTGTCTACAATACAGCATTTCAAATGGTGAAAAACCCACTGATGCCTGTGGCACTTCTCTGTAAGCAAAAAGTAGGTAAGGTAAGTATTGGTCCCAGTCTTTCTCTTTTACAAACCTTTTTAACATGTGCTTGAGGGTTTGATTAAAATGCTCAACAAGACCGTTTGTCTGAGGGTGATAAGGGACGTTCTTATGGTAATGATGCTTGTTAGTCAGGACAGTTTCTTCAGTAATGCAGTATCAACATTACTACCCTGATTAGTAATGATCTGTTTTGGCATGCCCATTATGCCCACCTGTGACAGGGTGGAACAGGACCCTGTCCCAGTTGTTATGGACAGTTTGAATGCAGGAATCTGTTTTGTTCTTCCCTTTCCTGTATCTTTTCTGTCTGCGCAACCAAATTTTCCCATGAGACCTAGGACTTGATCACCCTGACAGTCACACAATTCTTTGCCTCTCACTGTCTCTCAGTCTTCTCTTGCTGTTCTGTCTTTTTCCTCCCTTACATATCTGCTGGTATAAAATATATGCAATTCATTATGTGAAAATGTAACTGATAGTGGGATCCCTTTATTTAGAAATTATATAGCGTTACTGTTGAAATGTATATAATTATAATTTGCGACGATTGCAAAAAGCTATTGGGAACTCAAGGGGTTAACCTGCAATGCAGTTTTTAAACCCTGCTTCAGAAGCTGTGGAGAAGGAGCCCTTAGTTCTAGGGCACTGTGTTCCGGCTGCACCTGCCTGTTATTTACAAGAACATTTTAGTAAAAAACAAGATGCTTGTAAAGGAGTGGGGTTGCAAGGACTTACAGAGCTGCAATGTTTTGGGGACTCCTAGAGACTGAAGGAAAACTCAGATGGATCTTCTGTTTCTTCTGTCTCTGTAAACAGTTATACTGAACAAGTTAATTTTTTTATGTTAGTGCCAGTACTAATAAACTCTTTTTGCAAATTCTACAACTACTCCTGCTTTTTTTATGCTTCCTGACCTGTGCCTCGAAGACGGATGGTGGCAGAGTGGGATTTATGCTGTGCATACTGTAAGCCAGGAGTTTTGTGTGTGGGTACTGGACCTAGTACCAGGAAAACATAGAGAAAGGTATGGATTCTGCAGCAGCAAGTCCAGGACTGGTTACCAGGAGAATGGCCACCATGGCTGGTACTGCACCTGCTGCCACCCGTGGTCCTAACAGGACAAAGTAGCTGCAGACAACCCAAGTTCTCACAGATATATAACCTAATCCTCTTTGACCATGGGCCCACTTTACATTTGGCTCATTTTCACACTAATCCCAGTAAGTCCATCCTTCATGCATAGTGAAGTAAATCTTATTGGAAACAAAATAAATTACATACTGATGCACCACAAACGGTGCCATAAAATCACATCCACTCCAGTGTTCTCAATCTTTGGTATGAAGTTGTGCTTGCATAAGTGACAATTAGCTCAGGACTACACTACTTATCCCCTCACTCCCATGACTTTAAATATGATCACAATCTCTAACAAAAACAGAAAAGAATGCGCAAAAGTCCGAAACCACATGCAGGTGTTGAAACAACTAAAATGTCAAGCAATAAGAATGGCATGGGTACTACTGCTTCTGTCAGGCAATGTCCATCCCAACCCTGGACCCACTCCGCTAACAGACAAACTCTTAAAGAAGCACAGTGGTATAACAGTAGCCTCCATTAACATCTGCAGTCTCATGGCTAAGTTTGACTCACTGCAAGTTTGGGTAGCCCAACGTAAACCAGAAGTGCTCTCAGTAGTTGAAACGTGGCTCACACCAAGGGTTACAGATATGGCTATCCAGCTGGAAGGGTACACCTCTTTTAGGTTGGACAGAATTGGTAGGCGAGGTGGCAGATGTGTCGTATATATCAAGGACACCATCCAGGGTCAAGTCCTACCTCACCTTACCACTAGCAATAATTTATTTATTCATTCATTCAGGATTCGGAAAGTATCTTTGCGTCAAAGACTCATTTACAAAGGTTCTACATCACATATATAGGACAATATAGTATCAAGATAAATATAGTGCAGGAAACAGGACAAGCTAGATACATGGTAAAATACAATTATAGGCTCGCAGTCAGGACCTAACAAACTTAGGGTGACTGCCAGACCAGATTAGCATATAGGCATTTATACAGAGATGCTCAAAATTGGAGGAAAGGGGATAAAAAAGGGGGGAGGGGGTAAGCCAGCCAGAGGCCATTGTCATGGTAGGGGGAGGAGCGAGTGACAGGTTCAATAGCAGTCACAGCAGTTTAAGGATTGGAGATGTCCCTTAAGATGGGTTTTGAAGAGGCCAATAGTATTTTCGTTTGTGATGGAGCTAGGTAGGCCATTCATCCATGAGGGGGGCCTTGAAGCTGAAGGATCTTTGAAATTGGGAGGTGTGACAGTGGGGAACGGTGGGAAGTTTCTTGCTGGAGCTATGGGTTACTTTTTGGGTTGTAGACAGATAGATTAAGGAGGTAAGACCAGGGAGGGAAAGACCAAGGGTGACTTGTTTTGGCCATAAGGCAGGTGTGGAACTTGATCCTATTGTCTAAGTTAAGTCAGTTTGTGGAGTTATACAGTGAGCAGGTATGGAGAGATGGTCGCAATCCAGCACAAGGTGACAGGTTTTGTTGAGGGAGAGATGGAGCCTACTAAGGGCCGAGGTGGTGGCAGTGCTATAAATGAGTATGCCGTAGTCAAAGAGGGAGAGGATAGACGAGGAGAAAGCAAGTCAGAGGGCGTCTGGGGTAAGGCAGTGTTTAAACTGATAGAGCAAGCTGAGGTGGACATTAAGGGCAGTGGACAGGTGGTGTATGTGCTGGTGGAAATTAAGTGCTGGGTCAAGGGTGATGCTTAGGTATTTAAAGGAGTCCACTTGCTCAAGAGGGGTTCAATCCACAGTTAGAATCTGGGGGCAAAGTTCCTTCCTAGAGTTCTGAGGGTGGGAGAAGATCATGAACTTGGTCTTCTTGTAGCTCAATATAAGGTGCTGTGCAGAGAACCACTGTTCGGCTTTCGTTAAAGGAGGACTGGAGGGTTTGGTGGAGTTGAAGAGGGTCAGGGCTGGATGCGTAAAGGACAGCACTTTCAGGGTTTTATTTAACTCCAAAAATTGATTAGCATTTTGCTCATAAAAGTGGTAAAACATTGTGATAATGCATGGCACTTGCCTCATTGTGTTTAACAAACATAACACTTCTAGAAAACCTATATAAATACTTTCTGTACAGTTAGCATTGTCCCAAGAAAAAAACTGCTAATCAATTATTTAAAACCCTGATTTTCCACATATAGCAGTAGGTTGCCAGAGCAGGACCAGGGAAGAAGTTACGGTAAAGACTGAAGAGAAGGGGACCAAGGATGGACCCCTGAGAGAACTGGGAGCCTATTGGATAGGGTAGTGCCAATTTTGACCTGTTGGAACCGGTCCGATAAGTAGTCTGTAAACCAGTGTAGAGCATCCTGGGAGAAGCCAATGTTGGAGAGAGTGATTGACAAGTGTTAAATGCCTTAGTAAGATCAACAAATACAGCGCCAGTGGTGTGGCTTTTGTCTAATGCGGAGTGGATGTGAGCGGTGAATTCCAGAAGGGCTGCAGTAGCACTGTGCCCTCTGTGGAAGCCATGTTGTTGTTTACAGAGAAGATCATGTTTGTTAAGGTGGTCCATGAGCTGATCATAGACAATGCACTCAAGTGCTTTAGATGGGGGGGAGGGGAGACAGAGATGGGCCGGTAGTTACTGGTGGCAGTACAGTCTCCACTCTTAAATATGGGGATAATAGAAGCAGATTTCCAAAGGGAGGGGAATTTACCTTGGCAGAGAGAGCAGTTGAGAATATGGGTGAGGGGGTAGAGTACGTCATAGAGAGTGAGCCAGATAAGCCTCAGATCCAAGGAGTCACTATTGTAGTACGAGTGGCTTAGAGTCTTTTTAAGATAGATTCCTGGTTTCAGGAAACAACACAGCACTACAACAGCGCTAGTGGAGTTCACAGGCTACATTCATGCTGCACTTAATCGTGGGCTTATGATGGGGCAACCTACATAGACCTCACTAAGGCCTTCAACATGGTCAATCATGGACTGCTGCTGAACCAACTAACCTGCAATGAGCTATCACCTGAATCAGCGGGGTAGTTCCAGATCTACCTGTCCGGAAGAACACAAGTAAAAATTGTTGATACCCTCTCTGGAAGTCTGAATGTTAACACAGAGGTCTCCTAAGGTTCAATCTTGGGCCCCCTGCTCTTTAACCCTGTTCCTAAATTGCCTCCCGCTAGCATGCCAGGATACGGTCCTACAGTATGCTGATGATGCAGTACTCTGCACTAGCCACACAGATCCAGAAGCACTGGAAAAGTGAATACAGGTTAATTTCTCTTTAGTTGAGGCCTGGTTTATTGATTCAGAGCTCTTGCTTAATTACAAGACCACCAAGACAATGCTGTTTGCCTCTCCTCACAACCGGCAGAGGCCCCATCTATTAAAAATAGTAAAGAACCAAAATGCTTCACTAAAAATGGTCCAAAGTTTTAAATATCTTGGGGTCACTCTAGACTGTTCCCTCACATTTTCACAGCACACTACCCTTATAGCCAAGGCTGCAAATGTCAAAATTGGCCAGCTATTATGGCATAAACACTGCCTAACCGATGCGGCATTAAAACTCACTGTGTGCAGCTCAATCTTATCAGTGATTGACTACGGGCTCGTAGTCTACAGTGTGGCAACTGAAACAGCTCTCAACAGAATAAAGCTGGCCCTAAACAAAAGCCTGTAGGCTTGTCCTAGATGTGCCATGCCTTAAACACACCTGCGATCTGTATTCCCAGTCTGGGTGGTTAAATCTGCACTGTAGAACTCAATACCAGGTCTGCCTGCTGGCTAAAAAGTCCACCCTTGGTCTAACACCACTTGGCATTCAGAGCCTCCTCTGCCCCATCAACAAGGCTAGAATTACCAGAGGAACTAACAGCCAGCCATTGAAAGTCCCTTTCCGGCACACCTCCAAGGGTCAGCGGTCTTTTGAGTACCAGGCACCCGTTTGGCTCAACTCGCTAAATGACGACCTGTTGGCAGAATCTAAACTTGGTCCCTTCAAATCTAAACTTCGTAACCATCTAGCAACACTTAGTGGGTGCGATTGTAACTTCTAATTTGAACAAGCTAACTCCTGTCTTCTTTCTGTTCATTACAGGACTTACAAGCTCCCCTATCCAACTGCCTTGTTGTTTACCTCTCTCATCTACCATCCCACTCTGGCTTCATCCTCCATTCCTCATCTGTTTCCCACCCCCACCTAATCTGCTTCCCCTCATTATATCCTCCCACTCCAAAACCTCATGGAATTTTCCCCTTCCAGCAAACCAATGACAAGGCCCTATAACTACTCCTGTTTTCTCCACCTATTTTCCCTTATTCCCTCCTCACCTACTCTGCACTCTCTCAGCAACCAGCTTCTGTTGCTACCAGTTTCTCTCTCCATAGCAAGCTACCTTTCCATCCTGTTTACACCTCGCAATGTACTTATTGCTTAATGTGACAGAGTTTTGTAATTTTAGTTACAAAACAGTTGAACATTCATTTTTGTATCCAATGTAATGTTGTAACCACTGTCTGTATTGTGTTGCTCAATTTGTGTTTGCTGTTGACGTGGAACCTTTGTAAATGAGCTTATAGCTCAAAGGTACTAATCAGAGAACTGAATAAATAAATAAATAAACTAGCAGAGACAGAAATCCAACCTGAGATTGTACAGCCAGCATAAGTTATGGAAAAAGAACAGGCAGTGACAGAACCTGAAAGCCCGGACATTTTCAAATGGTGGGTTATACAACAAAAAGAGATGGAGAAGCAGAGAGAAAAAGAGCTTCAACATTTAGAAGCAAGGAGAAAAATAGAGATGCTGCGAGAGGAGCGAAGAGATGCAACGAAAGGAGCAGCAGAGGACAGAAGAGATGCAGCGACAGGAGCAGCAGATGAGAGAAGAGATGCAGTGAAAGGAACAGCGATGGCTAAATGCCTTGCCAGCTATCAAAGGCAATAGATCTGGCACAGATCCAGATGAGCAACAGAACACAGGCAACTTAAAAGCCATTAAACTTACAAAGTTGTGTCCCTCGGATGATATTGAGGAATATCTGACAACTTCTGAAAGAGTTCATCAGTATTTTGTTGCCATTGTTTCTTCAGGCGTCATCTATTTCCTGGACTTCTGGATCTTGGAGCTGTGCTCAAACAAGTCCGAATCAAAATCAGTGAAAGGAAAAGAGTTCCCACCATTCAAGATTTTCTTTGCCTGAGCTCTTGTCACCACAGCTGCTGAAACATCAGGATTTACTCCCTCTTTGATTAATTCAGCAAATCCTAGAAAGTCATTTCCAATAATCACAGGTACAGGTAACTTAGCAGGGATTTATTTAACTCTAGAAATTGATTAGTGTTTTGCTTATAAAAGTGCTAAATCTTTGTGAAAATGCATAGCTCTTGTCTCACTGTGTTGAACAAACACAGCACTTCTAGAAAATCTATACAAATACGTTCTGTACAGTTAGTAAAGTCCCAAGCAAAAAACTGCTAATCAATTATTTAAAACCCTGCTTAGGTACTACCCCAACTTTCATTTGGTGTGACACCCCATTAATAGTCAGAGTCACTTAATGAGTCACATATATTTTATACCCGTAGATATGCAAGGAGAAGGAAAGACAGAAATAGCAAGGGAAGGCAGAGAGATAGAGGTGGAGAAGTGCAAAACCGTTGGAGTGATCAGTTCCTAGGTCTCACAAGAAAATCTGGTTGCGCAACCAGACAGAGAAGAGTCAGAAAAGGAGAGAGCAGAACAGGTCCTTGCATTTAAACTCTTTCTCCATAACAACTGGGACAGGGCCTTATTCAACCCTGTCACACTGAGGAGCAGTGGACCTGTCAGAGGAGGGGGGGCTCTTCCTCCACCTCCTCCTCATCAGGTAAGCTAAGGCCAGGACGGCACTCCTCCTCGAAGTCGACCAGCTCCAGGTCAAGATTCAACACACAAGGGACCGTCGACAGCCCGTAGGGGTCGAAGTGGTGTCGACAACAGAGTCAATGGCACAGGCAATGTAGTTCAAGTTTATTGCAGGAAGACTGTTGTGCAAGCTCTTCACAAAGAAGTCCTGAGGGTAATACATAAACAATGGCATATTATACAGTACAGCACCTTGATAACCAAATATACAAAGTACACACAAGGTTAACATACCAATTGCCAGCAGATTAGGCTTTATGGTCTATCGAGTCTGCTCAAACCTCAGATCCCTAGTTGAGTGCCGAGGCCCCCCCCTTTGTGTTCCAGAAACCCCTATCATCCATCCCCACCCCCCCTTGGCCAGGCCATCATCTGATAAATCCACCTGCTGTGTCTGTCCCACCCTCTCTTGAAGCCCTCCACTGTGGATCTCTGAACCAGCTTGCCAGGCAGTGCATTCCAAGGGTCCACCACCCTCTCAGTGAAAAACCTCCTCCTCTTTTTTCCCCCTCACCCTTCCACCTTCCAACTTCAAACCATGCCCTCAGGTGATACCTCCTTGCTTTAGTCTAAAGATCCCCTCCATGTTTACCCTATTTATTCCCTTGAGGTACTTAAAGGCCTCAATCATGTCCCCCCTCTCTCCTCTCCTCCGATGAAAACAGGCAGAGCTCCTCAAGTCTATCCTCATACGTCAAATCCCCTAGTCCTCGTATCATCTTAGTTGCCCTCCTCTGTACCCTCTCCAGGAACTTTATGTCCCTCTTCAAGTGTGGTCTCCAGTACTGTACACAGTACTCACGGTGTGGTCTAACCAGTCCATTGTACAGCAGCAGAATCACTTCCCTGCTCCTAGAGGTGATCCCCTTTACGATGCATCCCAACATCCTGTTTGCCTTGCTAGCCGCTCTCCTGCACTGCTCAGAGTTATTCATACATGCATCCATCATGACCCCTAGGTCTTTTTCCCCTATTGAGGCATCCAGCACCTCCCCTCCCAGGGTGTACCTGTGTTTAGGGTTTCCCTGCCCAACATGTAACACCTTGCACTTGGTGATACTGAAATTTAATTTCCATGTGTGAGCCCAGCTTTCCATGGTGTCCACGTCCCCTTGCAGGGCCAACCTCTCCTCTTCCCCATCAACTACTGCTCCCATCTTGGAGTCATCAGCGAAGAGACTCATTTCGCACCCTATACCCTCCCTGATGTCCGATATGTATGCATTAAACAGGATCGGACTCAGAACCGAGCCCTGCGGTACCCCACTACCAACCTCTCTAGGGTTCGAGAGCTCCCCACCGACCACTACTCTCTGGGTGCGTCCAGTTAGCCAGTTTTCAATCCATCTGACCATCAAAGGGGCTACTCCCAACCCCATCAGTTTCTCCACCAGACCATTGTGGGGGACAGAGTCAAACGCCTTGCTGAAGTCCAAGAATAATACATCCACAGGCTTTCCCCTATCCAGTTCTGATGTTATCCATTCGTAGAAATCCACAAGATTGGTTTGACATGATCTACCTGGCACAAACCCATGTTGCCAACTATCCAGACCTCCCACCTCCTCCAAGTACACCCCCAATCGTTCCTTTAGTATACTCTCCATTAATTTTCCCACCACAGAGGTCAAACTGATGGGTCTGTAGTTACCTGGCACTTCCCTCAACCCCCCCCTTTATGGATTGGCACCACTTGTGCCTCTCGCCAATCCCTAGGTACCCTCCCTGTCTCAAGCGACCTGTTGAAGAGCTCCGCCAGGGGTGCAGCCAGTATGTCCGCCAATTCCCATAGTACTCTCAGACGAATGCCATCCGGCCCAGGAGATTTGTCTTTCTTTAGGGCCTTGAGGGCTATCCACACCCTTTCCGTGGAGGTAGCATCATCCATCCCCTCCACCTTACTGGCCTTTTTATCCTTATCCAGATGTGACACCCCTGGGGTACCTCTCCCTCCCTCTTGCTCCATTTCTGTTGCTCCCCTGATCCCACTCACTGCCACTTCTATCCCCATCATGTCCTGCTTTGTAGATATCCCATCCCCCTCCCTAGTGAACACAGAGGCGAAGTACTCGTTTAATACCTCTGCCTGGACCTTTGCCTCTTCCACCCATCCTCCTTCTCATCTCAATCTGCTCTGATGGCCCTTAGTTTTTCTCTGCTCCCCCAATGTACCAGAAGAACCTCTTTTCCCCTCCATGTATCTATCCCCTGTGCCAGCCACTGCTCTTTACTGGACTTTGCCCCCCTCACCATCCGGGTGACTTTTCTAGATGCAAGGTTCTAATCAGATAATACATAGCGAGATAAAAGGTTACAGATATATGTACAAAATATGGGACAGTCAATATCAGGTAAGGTTAAACACTTGTCGCTGTATGAAGCAACAGGTAATAAAAAAGTGGTGAAGAACTAGGAGAAGGAAGCAATAATAGGGGTGAGCAGGGTAGGGAGGGAAGGGCAGGTTAGCAAAGGGTAAAGGTTTATGATTAATGATCTCAGTACGACAAGGGCCAATAGAAATAATAGACGAGAAGCACACATAGGGATAAGAGGGGACTTAGTGGCAGTTACAAATATCTTTTATTTTAGATGCAATTAGCACTCTGAAGAAGTTGACCGAGACAATGCTAGTTAGTTTATATACAGATTGAAGTTGGTTCCACATAGAGGGAAGGACATACAAAATAGCACGTTTGCCAAAGGAGGTACGAGTCCTAGGTACTTCAAGCATAACAAAGTCAGTTTTCCTAAGGGAATATGCACTGTGGTAAAGGCGGATTAATGATGTTAGGTACCATGGTAATTTCTGTAAGAGCAGCTTGAGGGTCCAAAGACCAGCATGGAGCAGGCGTCTAGTGGTGAAAGATGTCCAACCAACAGCTACATACAAATCACAGAGGTGAGTATGGCAAGGGCAGTTGGTAATGAAACGTAGCGCACGGTGATAAAGGACGTCCAGCTTGCTTAGGCTTGAGGTTGAAGCTGTAGTGTAAATTAAGTCACCGTAATCAAGTAGGGGAAGGAATGTGGCCTGTACGAGCCTTGTACATGTCTCAAGGGGGAATAGAAACCTATTGCTTTCAGCCTTCTGGTTAGTTCATCAATGTGGTCATTAAATGAAAGCTTATTTTCTAACATGATGCCCAAGTATTTGAATTTTGGAACAACTTCAAATGATTCACCTAGTGCAGCAAATATAGGTTACTCATCTGTAACAGGAGTTCTAGGAATGGTATATGTTGTTCATCCACACTGTCTGGCAGGTTCCTTGCCGGAAGGACTTTAAGCTGACTCCACCCACCCGGGTAGTAAAACTCTCGGCTCCGCCCCATGACGCCAGATCTAGCCCGCTGGAAGCCAGGTTGTGCATCGAAGCCGGGGAGGTCGGACGGGTCGTGAGGATGAACAACATATACCATTCCTAGAACTCCTGTTACAGGTGAGTAACCTGTATTTCTAGGGACATGGATATGTTGTTCATCCACACTGTCTGGCAGACTCCTAGCAGTTCTCTGGGAGGAGGGAGGCAAGGCACACATCCCCTACTTAGGGAATAAAGACTGGAGAACCGAGGCCCCAAATCAGCATCCCAGCATGACTCAAGGTCGATGTGGTAGTGGGTGATGAAGGTGTGTGCTGACTTCCAGGTAGCAGCATTGCAGATTTCCTGGATAGGGATATCCCTGGAAGCAGCCACCGATGCAGCGGTATGGTGGGTAGACTGAGCTCTTATCCCTCTGGGAGGCTCCATGCCCACCAACCTATAGCAGAGATCAATGCAGGAGGTGACCCACCTGCCTATCATCCGCTTGGCTGCAGGTCTGCCAGGTGCGGCTTCAGCGTAGGTGACAAACAGCTGGCGAACCTCTCCCCGAACTTCAGCCGTCCGCTCCTTATAATAAGCGAGCGCTCTTCTAGGGTCCAAAGTATGAATCCTATATTCGGCCTCCGAGATGTGACTGGGGTAGAACACCGGCAGAGTCAACACCTGGTTAAGGTGAAACTCCGACACCACCTTCAGAAGGAATTTCGGGTGGGGGCGCAGGACAACCTTGTCCCTGTGGAAGACCAGATAAGGAGACTCGATGGAAAGCGCCTGGAGCTCTCCCATTCTTCTGGCTGACGTGACAGCCATCAAGAAGGCGGACTTCCATGACAGGTGAGAGATGTCACACCTGTGCATCGGTTCGAATGGCTTGCCCATGAGCTTAGCCAATACCAGCAGCAGATCCCATGGAGATGGAGGTTCTCGCACCGGAGAGGATATGTGATCAAGGCCTTTGAAAAGGCACCCGACCACCTTCTCCTGCGCCACCGACTGCTTCCCTGCCCACGCCCGGTAAGCAGAGATGGCTGCCAGGTGCACCTTAAGGGTCGACCGAAGCCCTTGCTGAGAAAGGGACCACAGGTAGTCCAGAATGCTTGCCAAGAAACAGGAGGAAGGGTCCAGGCCCTTGGCCTGACACCAAATGGAGAATCTCTTCCATTTCGACGGCATAGCATTTCCTGGTCGACTCCTTACGGGACGCCTCAACAACGTTGAGGACCTCGTCAGAAAGACCCAAGGCCTGGAACTCTAGCCACTCAGAAACCAGGCCGTCAGGTGCAGGGATTAAAGGTCCGGATGGAATACCTTCCCCTGATTGACTGAGATCAGGTCCAGGCGGTCTGGACGCCGCCTCGGGAGCCTGGAGCTGAGACTGAGGAGATCTGGATACTAGAACTGGCAGGACCAGTCTGGGGCTACCAGAATCACCTGCGCCTTGTCCTTCCTCACCTTGAGAAGCACCCTGTGGATCAAGGGAAATGGGGGAAAGGCATGGAAGAGGCCTGGGGTCCACGGCCTCAAGAAGGCATCCCCCTGCAGCGAGCCCTGCTGAGGGAGGCGGGCATGAAACAGTCTCAGCTTCACATTCTCCCTGGAGGCAAACAGGTCTGCCTGAGGCATGCCCCAGTGGGAGAAGAGATCTTGTACTACCTCCGGCAGGAAAGACCACTCGTGGAACGTAGCCCCTATCTGGCTTAGGGCATCGGCCAGGGTATTGGAGACTCCTGCCACATGAATGGCAAGGAGATCTGCCTCCAGGCTGCGCACGAGTGACCAAATGCTGAGAGCTTCCCTGCACAGAGGCATGTAGTGCGTCCCGCCCTGGCAGTTTAGGTAGTACATGGTCGTGGTATTGCTCGTCTGGACCTGAACCACTTAACCCGTTAGAAACGGAGCGTAGGCGGTGAGGGCTAGATGAACCGCTCGAAGCTCCAGCAGGTTGATGTGGCATAGGGACTCCCGAGGGGACCAGAGGCCGTGCGCTCTGTGCTCCCCCAGATGGGCACCCCAACCCATCAGAGAGGCATCGGACGATTGGGATGCCCTCCTGCAGATGTGCTGGAACTGTCCACCACTGGAGAGCGTCCCACATCCCCTGGGTCACTGTCACCAGCTGATCCAGCGGATCGAAGTGCTGTGGCCATTGGCTGGCCAGTCCCCATTGAAGGGGATGCATGTACCAGTGGGGCCAATGGACCACGCCGGTGCAGGCCGCCATGAAGTCCAGGAGGCGCAGGAAGTCCCGGGCAGTGGGTGATTGGCCAACTTGAAATGACTGGGCAAAGGAGGAAAGAACCACGGCCCTGTCCGCCGGGAGCCGTCCTCTGGCTTGTAGAGAGTCGAGCTTTGCCCTGATGAATTGCATCACCTGCGTTGGCATGAGTTCCGACTTGGCCTCGTTGATGAGAAGGCCAACCTCAGAGCAAACCTGGAGGGCCAGATCTCTGGACCACTCCATCTCCACTCTGGAGGGGGCTGCAATCAGCCAGTCGTCCAGGTAGGGGTACACCAGGACCCTTCGCGGCGCGCAGGAATGCTGTCACCACTGCCATGCATTTGGTGAAGACCCTGGGAGCTAGGGAAAGGCCAAAGGGCATGGCCCAGAACTCGCAGAGGGATCCCTCTGCCCTGAAGCGGAGGAATCTCTGGTGGGACGGACGGATTGGGACGTGAAAGAATGTGTCCTGAAGGTCCAGGGAACAGAACCACATGCCTCGTTCCAAGGATGGGATTATCTGATCCAGAGTGACCATCATGAAGGTCCGAGATCTTAGGAACCCGTTCAGGTCGTGCAGGTCGAGAATGGGGTGCCGCCCCCCCCCGTCCATTTTGGGACTAGGAAGTACCTGGGCACAAACCCTGGGTCTGGAGAAGGATCCGCCACCTTCCTGATCACCTCTTTTCGAGGAGCAGGGCAATGCTCGGCTCGGGGCCGACAGAGAGGCTGGGTACCGTGCCCCGAGGCACGGCTCGGAAGGTGGGGCCTGCTCAACTCCAGAGGCAGACCCTTTCCTACCACCTCTACCACCCAGCGGTCCATGGTGATAGCGGACCAGGCGGAAAGGAAGTGGTGGAGCTGTCCCCCATGGGGGAACCCAGGGGGAGTGATAAGGCTGGGGGTGACACCTCTCAACCTATCACTGGGCAGGCTTGGAGGAGGGACTGGCCGAGGGACCTCCTGGGCCTTTATCTCCCTGCTTCCTATTGGAGGAAGCCGCTGGCTTGGGTTTGGGATGCCATGCGTGAGCCTGCTGGCCCTGGGCAGGTGCTGTTGGCTGGACTTGCCGCAGGCGCAGAAGGGCGAAAGGACTTGTGCTGCTGCTGTCGGCGGCCTTTGTCCTTCTGGGCGGAGGTGACCGAGTTCAGAGTGGCATTGGACTTTTTGATCTGCTGGAGGTGACCTTCCACTCCAGGGCCGAAGAGGTCGGTCCCCAGGAAGGGGACATCCGCCAATTTGTGCTGGGTATCCGCCGTGAAGGTGGATATCCTTAGCCATGCACTGTGGCGCATGGCCACCGCAGCCGCAACCGATCTGGCACAGGAGTCTCCTATGTCCAGAGCCGTTTGGAGCTGCTGCTTAGTCACTGCCCTACCCTGGTCCCGCACCTGCTGGACCGTGGTCTGCAGGTCGGCCGGGAGATGAGGGATCACCTCATCCAGGCAGCCCATGAGGGCGTGGGAGTAGTGTGCCATCAGCACGGCTGAGCTGGCCTGGCGGAGGCCAAGGGAGGACGCAGCGTACACCTTGCGCCCCGCGTAGTCCAGCTTTTTGGACTCCTTGTCGGGGGGCTTGTCCACGTCACTAGCGTTTCCAGAATGCCTGAAAACGCTGTCGGTGACCAACCTCTCGGCAGAGGGGTGTTCTGAAAACCCAGGCAAAGAGCCGGTAGGGACCACATACTTTCTGGCCATCCTGGCCGAAGGCGCAGGGCAGGAAGCAGGCCACTGCCAGAGCTCCAAGGCTGGGACAACAATGGCTTCAGCCACAGGAAAGGCCTTCGTGGGTGAATCCCCTCGTTCCAGTATCTCCGTCAGGGGATACTTGGCCCATTTGGATACGGGCTCGAGCTGCATCCCGGTGGACTCCGAGATGAGCCGAAGCAAACCCATGAAGGACGATGGGCTTTTGTCCAACGACTGACCCCCGGAGGACTCCAGGTCAACATGCCTGAAGAACAGGGAGGAGTAATCACCGGACTCGGAGGAGTCTGCGAACAGCTGCCTGGGGCCTGAGCCACCCTCCACCTGCCGAGGACGGTCAGGAGTGAGGGTGACCGACAACCTGTGGGGCAGGCCTTGACCCGACCAAGAGTCCTTGGTCGGCGCCCCACGATTTTGGTTGTGGAGGCAGAGGTTCCACCACAATCGGTGGGGCAGCTGGTTTTGGCCTAACAACCGGCCCAGGCTTGGGCACCTCGACTACAGTGAGGGGTTGTTTCGACCGCTCAGGTGACAGCCACTTGATGGCCGGGGAAGGTGATGGTGTTGACTTGTTCCCGGACAGAAGTAACTGCTGCCATATCAGGTCCTCGTAGCGTCGACGCAATTTGCGCCGAAGCCTCTCCTCTTCAGAGGAGGAAGACGAGGACGAGCACCAGCGCCGCTTACCTCGGTGCCGAGACCGAGACCACCAATGTCGGCAGGATCGGCTGGACCGAGACGAAGTCCGAGACCGAGATCAAGATCCTCGGTGTTTCCGAGGATGGGTCTGGGAAGGAGCAGGGGATACCCACTCTTCCCTCGGCTCGGAAGCCTTAATCGGGAACTGCTGCACCGGAAGCGCAGGCAGATCCTCGATCTCCACGGGGGGGAACCGGTGAAGAAGAGTTGTCGGCCTCACCAGTCAACAGCCCGTCTCGGCCGGCTGTCCTGACGGGGACGCCGTGAAGCCAGAGACCTTAGCCGCAACCTCGATCGAAGTCGATGGTCGGCTGTCTGGGGAAGGAGACCTCTCCCACACCCACGAACGCCGACAATGGGACTTACCCTTTGAGTCCTTCTTTTTGGACCGAGAGGAATGTCCCGATGGTCCCTCTCCCTTCCTGGAAAGGGATTGGCAAAGCTCCTTGAACGAAGCTCAATATGAGGTACGCAGAGAGAAACGGATAAATGTCGTGACCGAGGAAGAGGACGATGCGGCCTGGGCCACCTCCTCCTCGAGGGCGATCATCTGCTCGAGTTGCTCAGCAAAGCCAGTTGCCGCGGTAACCGCCCAATGGGCCTCCATCGACTTGACTGGCAGGTAGCACTTCTCAGGGTGCCCAAGCTGTAACCGGGCAGCGCAGTCCTCCAGGACGTTGGCCAAAAAAAGAACGGCATGACTCGCAGGCCTGCGGGTCGTGTTTTCTAGGCCGAGGCAGTAGACGCTTCTGGAGTGCGGGTCCATCCTGGACATCTTCTGCCCACAAGGGCACCGCCAAAATCCGGGAGTTGATTTGTCCATCGCAGCCGTGAGACACAAAGATGACCAAGTCTTGAAAATTTTAAAATGAGTTTCGGGCAAACCGAAGAATTAGGATCCAGTCCATCACGCAGAGTGTTAAGGAGGGAACCTGAGCTTCCAAGTGGTAAAGAAGATCTGGCTTCATGGGGCGGAGCCGAGAGTTTTACCACCCGGGTGGGTGGGAGGAGCCAGCTTGAAGACCTTCTGGCAGGATTTAAAGCGGCAAGGAACCTGCCAGACAGTGTGGATGAACAACATATCCATGTCCCTAGAACTATAAAATCATTTGCTGGACGGGGAATCGGGAAGTACCATGAGAGAAAATCATTGCTTTCTGCTTTCGTAGCATTAAGGAGCAGTTTGGCTTTTATCAGATTATTTTCAAGCTGAGCGAAGTCAGCTTGTAATGCATTCCTGACCTGCGATAGCTTAGATCCAGAAGTGTACAGAAAAGTATAGTCCACAAAGAAGTGCAGGCTGGAGCTCGTTATATGGGAGTCAAGATCGTTTATGTACAAAGAACAGGATCGGGCCAAGAATGGAGCCTTGGGGGACTCCTCTGACAACCGGCAGGGGGGCAGAGAATAGGTCATCCGCTTTGACTTTCTGTGTTCTCTCCGACAGGTAACTAGTGAACCACTCAGTGGTGGACGGAGTAGCACCTAGGTTGGACAGACAAGAGACTAGAAGGTGTGATCAACAGTGTCTAATGCTTTGCTAAGGTCCAAAAGAACGGCACCAGTAACCATCTTAGCATCGACAGCAGAGATCCAATCATTTGTTACTTTCACCAAAGCTGTGATAGTGCTGTGATTTGCCCAAAAACCAGACTGGGCTGGTTTAAGGAGTGAAAAGGTTTCAATGTGGAGTTTTAATTAGTTACAGACCAATTTTTCGAAGATTTTAGAGAGGATGGACACGATGGAAATGGGCCTGTCGTTGTTAAGGTCGCATGGGTCCCCTTATTTAAAGAGGGGAAGGATATGGGCAGATTTCCAACAGGTCGGAACTAAAGTAGAAGTGATATAAAGGTTGAAGATATGAAGAATCGGGGCTGTGAGGTGGACACAGCCTAGTCTTAGAAAGAAAGGTTCAAGACTGTCATCCCCTGCACTCTTCCGGATATCAAGTTTAAGAAGTGAGTTTTCAATTTCTTTATAGTTACACAAGCGCAACTGAATGGGGCAGGATGTAGTGCAGGCGGACGGGGTTGAGCTATGCTGACTCATAGCATAGCTGGCAGAACGCCAGTCTGGCTGTAGCAAAATGGGAATTGAGTTCTTCAAGTATTTGAGAATTATTTTCCACAATAATGCCATTTGCACATATCTTGGTAGGAATGGAGGGGGCAGTGGGCCACCCTTCAAAGGATTTGAGTGTCCTCCAAATTTTGCGGGAATCCTCATTTGCCTGTTCGAGGGAGGAGATACAGAAGTGGGCTCTGGCAGTGCGAACACTTTTTACACAAGCATTCCTAGCTTATAGGCCTATATGTGCCCAAGTGCTTGACCAAGACCATAGTTAACTTGGCCAAAATGTCATTAAGGTCAACGACTGTATACTGCATCATCGACAGAGGGGTGACAGACGGTGTAGGATGCGCTGTTGCATCCGCTGGGCCCCAGGAGCTCAAGGGCCTAAAGAAGCGCCAGGCCTCGATGGGGGGTCATCGCTGACAAGCCTGTTGTCGATGAGGTGGGGGCCAATGAACCGGAGGATGACGACCAGCTGCCCTGAGCAGTGAGCAGGGGCACTGTCGGTAGGTTTCTGGTAGGAACAGAGACCTGGACAGCAGCAGAAGTTGGTGCAGCAGCAACTGACAAAGTACCCCTGGATGAGGTTGAAGACGCAATCTGGGAATGTGAACACTGCTAGGGGATTCGATCCTGACGACTTTTCCCCAAGGACTTGTCTTGGGCCTTGGCAGTCTGGGAGCTTGATGAACCTGCAGGGGACTGAGAAGGAGGGACACCAGAGGACCCCTGAGCAGAACAGGCTACTTGATGTTCAGTTAGTAAATTTTTTAGAGTCTTTTTGCATCACCTAAGGGTGGTTTGAATAAACTTCTGGCAGAGGTCACAGTCCCAGACGTCATGGTCAGGCCCAAGACAGCAGACACAGAGGGAATGTTCGTGTGTGGAGGCAATCTTCCTTCCGCAGTGGCAGCGATGGAAAAGAAAAGTTGAATGATTATCTCTCAATATAAACAAAATAAAGGAAATCTCTTTAGAAAAGATATTCAAGAAGGTTATATATAAAGAAATAGCCATAGGCTAAAATGGCGCGAAACTGTGTTGGAGCTTTCGCGAAGACCCATGCTTACAGAGTTGATGACGGGAAAGAACTGAAGAGGGAGTGGGGCCACTCATGCCTTTATAGGGCTGGTGACATCAGTAGATGACATCGGCATGGGTGGTCCTAGATGTACTGCTGAAAATCTTCTGTGTGGATCCTGCTTCACCGACGGGGAAGTTCCTGCGATGTGACATGATGACTGAGATACCCCTGCAGAAGATCTAGAGGCAGCACATAGAAAAGCTCCGCAAAACTGTGTTTTGGTCTAAATTGCCACTTTTAGAAAAGTCACTACATTCCACGTGTTTTTTTTCAAATGTACTGGCACGATCTATCATGCTGAAATGTTGCTTAGACTAGTGTTAATTAGAGGAAAAAGGTACAAAGTAAGGATGATCAAATGCTCAATTTGCATTCGTTAGACGTGCTGAAATCAGACATTTTGTACACAGGCAAAGCAGGTCTGTCAGAACTTTTTTTCTTGAGCACTCAGTGTCATGACCAGGACCACTGGGAAATTGTGGAATTTTTTAACGGATTTTGCGGGGAATTTGCGGGACTTTTTTCTCCCACATTTTGCGGTGATTTTGCAGGACTTTGCATGTATTTTGCGCTGATTTTGCAGGCTGCTGGGCACACATTTTCCTTTGTGAGGTACAAGTATGGGGTTTTCAATTTCAGTTGCTTTGTGATGCATATCAAAGTCAGCCATCAGAAAAGTATAGGTTTTTGTAAAAAAATAAACAAAAAAACACACACACACAAAAGGTACAAGTTCTTATTAAAACACCCACAACTGATCAAAAAACAATATACATTATAATAGTAGCATCATTGTCAAAACAGTACCACCACCACCACCACCTCTAATAATTCAAACAATAAACATTATTAGTATACTACAGTAAAAGTATAGTACCACCACCACCACAGATCATCAAGAAAGGATTTTTACATTATAGAATGAGCAGCAATGGTTATCCAACAAAGATCTTTAAAATTTCTTATTGTACTTCAACATAAGAAGTAGTCTAGTGTTGTCATCTGTCAAACTTCAACAGTTGTCTTTTAAAAGGTCCGTGTACAGCGAAAACGTCCGCTCAACGTCTGCTGTGCTTACGGGAAGCCAGATATACCTTTTTTGCCACAGCAGCAAGATGTAGAAGTGTATCCCTTTGTACTTCCCACCACTCAGCAATATTAAAATCGTCACTGGGTACTGACTGGGTGAAAGTTCTGTACCCATGAAAGTTCTGTATCCATGCCATTCAAAGTTTGAAACACCAGCCAGAGATGGTAGCTCCTGGGTGTGTTTTACTTTTTTCCTTGTCCAGTGTTGGCAGCTGCTTTGGGTCAAAGATTCGGGCAGCTTTGAATATGCCGACTGAGGGATGAGATTTTAAAATTTTGTCCAGTTTCTCACTGCTGTCCAACATAACCTTCTCAAAAAGGTTCACAAAGTTTTGACTTTCATGTAACTGACAACGGGACAACATTTCTACTGTATTTGGTCTGTATTCAGTTTCCCCTGCTGTGGCACAGAAGTCCAAAAACATACACACATTTTGCACCCTTGCAAATATGGAGTGACCCTGTGGCTGGCTGCTTGACTGCAAATGTAGAATAAGGTTAACAAGTTCAGACGAGTGTTCCACAACAAAAGTGGCTTGTGTTACCAGCTCTGCTGCTTTGCCTTTCAATAAGCACTTCAGGCGCTTCAATGTTGCTGCATCAGATTGTAGCGTTTCAACAAATTCTGTTAACACAGGCAAATAGTCTGCCAAAAACTGAACAGCATTAACCCAGGAGCACCACCGAGTTACCACTGTTTATACTGGCATCTTGGGTACAATGCCCTGCTTGGATTCCATGAATGCAAAGTACTGATGACTACGCATTGGGTTCTGGCAAAACATTTTTTTTAACAAAGGAAACAGCAGTGTTTAAGTCATCCAGTGTGTCCGCCCAGACTTCCAAGACCAAATTGAGGAGGTGGGCAATGCAAGCGACATGCACTGCATTTGGCAGCACACAGGACAGCACAGTTTCAAAAGCCCTGTGCATGTAACTTGCACTGTCCGTGACAATGGCAAAGACTTTATTGAAGTTCACCCCATTGGTGTTTAGCACTTTTAGTAGAGCTTGGGATACTGTGGTGTTGTTCACATGATTCAAAAACTCAACACCAATTAGGAGTGGCTGCTCCCCAACATTAAGCAATGGTTGGGCCAAAATAGCCAACACGCTACACCCACAGCATCTGTTGACTCACCCAGAAAAATGAAGACATCTTGATACTCTACCGCCTCTTTCAAGGGCTATTCGTGATCAGGCCGAAGTTCTTGGAGGTACGTGCTCTGAAGCTGTGCTGGTCCCGGAAGCCTACCACCTTGTTTTGTGTGCTTCTTTAAGAACTCTTGAAAGCCAGAAGCCTTCTCCAGTGGTATGTCTGCACGGGTCAAACAGCGGATGAAGTCCAGAACAAATTCCTTCCGTTCAATGGAAGATTCCGTTGCTCGACTGAAACACGAAGTTAGCGACTGCTGTCATAGAGGTGTGTCTAAAAAAAACCAAAAACCAGATATAATATGTTACAGGGAAAAATAAACTGTGCCTGGAAAACAAAACAAAAGCAAACAAGATTTAACATTTTACAAGGAAAAACAAATTGTAGGTCAGCCCAGTGTCATGGAGAGCTGAGGAGCTGTGAGCTTTACCTCCTGCCATACAGGCAACCTGTATGAGAACAACATCAGATCGGCAAGGAGGAGAGGATCGAGTGTCCAATTGGCTGCTTTCCTCTCCTGAGTTGGGGTGGGAATCTGCTGTCTTACTTTTAGAGGCCAGGTGGTAGTTTTGAACCCTAGCAGAAGGAAGGGGATGCAGGAACAAGGCACATGTGCACGGGGGAGATTGGGTTCCACGGTGCCAGAGAGAGAGATGAGATGGACTTGGGAGGCAGGGACAGAGCAGATACCAGTCACCCAAGGGGAAAAACAAACCGATTATGTAAAAAATAAAATAACTGCAAACATCTGTGCCACTAGTACTTACTCTGCATGTTTTTCTTTGCAGCTTCTTTTCTTTCTAGATGTTTCTGCGACTTCATGTGCATGTCAACTGTATGCTTCCCATCAAGTCGAGTGTGGTACAAGCACTACAAACAGCAATCCTTCATCCTCATAAAGATCCTCCGATATAACTTCACCATCCTGGCACGCATAAGATATGAAACATGACGGTCCTTGGCCTTCTTCATGAAAAGACAGAAGCGCTTTGGTGGTGGTGTAGACATGGTGTAATTTAACTAAACCAAAATTAACCCCCCAAAAAACTTAAAGACTTCAATGAGAGCATCAGTGCATAGAGAGCTTTCCTTGGGATGCTTGATCCTCCAGTATCACACCACTGGTTTGCATCCCACAATGTTCTAAGCTGGGCAGATTGGTTTCAAAACCTCAGCTAATGAAGTTGCCTTGTCGTGGCGCTGAGCTTGCCCATAGACTTGCTAGTATCCATGGAACAAAAGACTCCAGAGATTGTTTTCTAGCTACTTTTCATACTGGCCAGGCACACCCCTCCACAGCAGCGAGCAACGGACACACCACAGGAGCGAACGACGGACACTCGCGACTGCCACACATGGTCAGATAAAATTGTTCTGTGCCACTCTGGTCGCCCACCCCACCCTGCACCCTCACCAGAGGCCAGAACAATTTTTTTCACCATGTGTGCCAGTCCTCCAGGCCCACCCCTCCACTCCATCTCCGAGGAACCACAGCAGTGAGTCAAGGACACACCACAGGAGTGAGCGACGGACGCTGGCTACTGCCATACATGGTCAGAAAAAATTGTTCTGTGCCACTCTGGTCGCCCGCCCCACCCTGCTCCCTCACCAGAGGCCAGAACAATTTTTTCCATCATGTGTGCCAGTCCGCCAGGCCCACCCCTCCACTCCATCTCCGAGGAACTGCAGCAGCGAGTCAAGGACACACCACAGGAGTGAGCGACGGACACTGGCGACTGCCATACATGATAGAAAAAATTGTTCTGTGCCACTCTGGTCGCCCGTCCCACCCTGCTCCCTCACCAGCGGCCAGAACAATTTTTTTCACCATGTGTGCCAGTCCGCCAGGCCCACCCCTCCTCTTCATCTCCGAGGAACCACAGCAGCGAGTCAAGGACACACCACAGGAGCGAGCGACGGACGCTGGCGACTGCCATACATGCTAGAAAAAATTGTTCTGTGCCACTCTGGTCGCCCGCCCCACCCTGCACCCTCACCAGAGGCCAGAACAATTTTTTTCACCATGTGTGCCAGTCCATGAGGCCACCCACCACTTCATCTCCAAGGAACCACAGCAGCAAGCCAGGATACCACAGAGGCCGAGTGGCGGATGCTGGCGACTGCCATACATGATAGAAAAAATTGTTCTGTGCCACTCTGGTCGCCCGCCCCACCCTGCTCCCTCACCAGAGGCCAGAACAATTTTTTTCACCATGTGTGCCAGTCCGCCAGGCCCACCCCTCCACTCCATCTCCGAGGAACCACAGCAGCATGTCAAGGACACACCACAGGAGCGAGCGACGGACGCTGGCGACTGCCATACGTGGTCAGAAAAAATTGTTCTGTGCCACTCTGGTTGCCCGCCCCATTCTGCTCCCTCACCAGAGGCCAGAACAATTTTTTTCACCATGTGTGCCAGTCCTCCAGGCCCACCCCTCCACTCCATCTCCGAGGAACCACAGCAGCGAGTCAAGGACACAACACAGGAGTGAGCGATGGACGCTGGCGACTGCCATGCATGATGGAAAAAAAAAACTGTTCTGTGCCACTCTGGTCGCCCGCCCCACCCTGCGCCCTCACCAGAAGCCAGAACAATTTTTTTCACCAGGTGTGCCAGTCTGCCAGGCCCACTCCATCTCCGAGGAACCACAGCAGCGAGTCAAGAACACACCACAGAAGCGAGCGACGGACGCTGGCGACTGACATACATGGTCAGATAAAATTGTTCTGTGCCACTCTGGTCGCCTGCCCCACCCTGCACCCTCACCAGAGGCCAAAACAATTTTTTTCACCATGTGTGCCAGTCCGCCAGGCCCACCCCTCCACTCTCTATCTATCTGACAAGCTTTTTTTTTTTTACAGTGCAATACATAGAAAAAAAAAAATTACCATTGCTGACCCCTGCTAGACTCCCTCCCTGCCTCCCAACATGCCACCCTCAAGTCATCAGAAGAAACATTTTTTCTCAGAGAATTGCATAAAAACTTACCTGTTTGGCACAAAAAAAAAAAAGAGTTTCAGCAAGTGATTCAGCTCTTTTTGGGGTAATTGCAGCAGTGGGTCTTCAGATGAAACTCTGCTTCTTCTCCTCCGCAGCTCTCCATGTTCTTGTATGCTGCAGCTCCTGCCTCCCGGTCACTGTCACTATCACCCTCACCGCGATGCTCACTCGCCTTCAGCTCTCCACATCCTCGATTCTGCAGCTCCCGGTGATGCTCACTCGCCTTCAGCTCCTGCTCTTGCTCTGTAGCCCCCCTCACCTGTCCACGCACATTTAACTTGGTTTGGTGGACCTGAGGGGGGCCTGAGCAAATGGAAAAGAGCGGGGACTTTAAAAAAACAACAGACCGGCGTGATTGGCCCCCAGCTAGTGCGACGCGCTGCACTGACGATGTCACTAGCGCGTCACATGCCAGGACAACAAAGCAGGCAGAGAGATCGGGTAGGAGAGGACTGCGCATACAGCGAGATGGCTAGGGAGTCTTTGGGGACACATCAGGAGGGATACCATATTGGGCAGCAGCAGAATTCAAGGAGCTACCACCTACTGGCTAGTAAGTGACTGTGGGCACATATAGTGGCAGGAATTAATGTTCAGTCCTCCAACCATTACATCCATTAATGTTTTTGCGGAGAGCGGGAGCTCACGTTGGGCACAGTTTGTGGCAGGGAAGCAGGGAATGCAGGAATAAATAAGTACAGCTCTACTGTGTTGAAATTTGCCAAAAGTGTGATTTTTTTGTGGGGATGGGGTCCGAAAATCGCGCTTTCCACCAAATAATTGCCACCGCGATTTTCCAGTGGCCCTGGTCATGACACAGCACTTTACACAAAACAGGGACCACACACAGAGCATGTTCAAGTCGCTGGCAAACCACAGGACCTGCAGCTGCCAATCAGTGACACCGGAGATCTTAAAACTCCCCACACTGCATAGAGAGAGAAAAAGAGCGAATTCTGATCAGAAAACATTTGGAATTATCACAGAATCATGCGTGATCATTCCAATTAGCTAATTCTCATTACTTTTAACTATAATTCCAGGCAGGTATGCTAGCAAAGAGTGCACAGTGCGAGTCTGCAGTGGGAGTTCATTTATAACAGAAAGAGGGACTTTCTGGCTGGTTCAGTGGTAAAGAGGGTTGAGGCACTCTCAGTGCATTATCTTTTCCCATGCTGGTAACCCAGTTTGGGAACCCACTCAGGTCACAGGGAGCCGAAAGGGTGAGAGGGCCGAGAGAGGATATAGTGGCCACCTGGCAGTTCTCCTCTCTCTCTCGGATTGGAGTGTTGTACCTTCCTGGCTCTTGGCTGCCACTGGGTGGAGGCCTGGTGGTAAGGCAAAGTCAGTCTTAGTGGGTGGGTGGAAGGAGCCATGGTTCCGGACCACATGCGCACCTCCATGTGCATGTGACTTGCCCTTATGCTCCTGCTTGCAAGCCATCTGGATATGCTAGCTCCAGTGGAAGGAGGGGTCGGAATCTGTGGGGCATGGGGCTCCCCAGTAAGGAGAGAGGAACAGGACAGTCAGGGATGCCCCGAGCTGGAGCAGAAACAGCTGCACTTGTTCTGACTTAAAGTGGACAAATACTTCTATGGCAAAAGAAAGAGAGTAACTTATGATCTGAAAACTTTTGTAATTATCACAGAATAGTACAGTTACATAAGAACTTACCAACAGTATATCTTCGAGAGTGGTTCCTGCAGTAGGTCATAACATGTGGGACTGTGCCCCCTGACATCAGTACCACACGGCAAACCTTTCCAGTAATGCCTGGCAGGGGACCGCCCACCCGTCACTTGATCCTATATAATGGGCAGTCCCCATGCCCACCTTCCAGATCTCCCGCCAGAGATCCAAGGAGGATGAGACGGGAGGGAGGATGAAATCCTGGACCCCAGTTCAGAATAGGCTAAAAGAAATGCAAAACTGGGGAGGGAGGGAGGGAGGCAGACCTTCTGCAGGAACCTCTCTCGAAGATCTACTGTTTCGTTAAGTTCTTGCGTAACTGTACTATCTTAGTTCGAGAAGGTTCCTGCAGTAGGTCATAACATGTAGGACTGAATCCCAAGCAGTCACTCTCAGAGACTCCAGGAGGAGGAGGAGCAACTGAAAAAACAGATCAGGGCTGGCCTAAGACAGCAGGCCCTGCAGAACGACGAGGCCAAACCCAGCCCTACACCTAGAGGCAATGTCCAGACTGTAATGTTTTGTGAAGGTATGGATTGAACTCCAGGCTGCTGCCGCACAAATCTCTGCTACAGAAGCATTCCTTAGGAAAGCTGTTGAGGTAGCCATGCCGCTAATGGAGTGACCTCTGATCTCCCTCGGAAAAGGTTTGTGGTACTTCTGATAACAGAAGTGGATGCAGTCAGCAAGCCACTTGGATAGGCACTGCTTAGAGACTGCCAACCCCAAGGATTTGGGGTGGAGACAAAAAGCTGATCAGAATTTTTGGAATCTTTGGTTCGGTGGATGTTGCACCTCAAAATCCTATGTACGTCCAGTGTGTGAAGGACAGCCTCACCCCTATTTGAGTGAACAGGATAGTAAGCTGGGAGTTTGACCATCTGGTTTAGAATGAACTCAGACACCACCTTGGGAAGAAACTTAGGGTTTGTACAAAGGACCGCCCGGTCCTTAAGAAAAATCAGATACGGCTCCTTATGCATCAGGGCCTGAAGCTCGGAAATTCTACAAGCAGAAGTAATAGCAACCAAAAATAATGTCTTCCAAGAAAGGAAGCGCATATCACAGCTCATCACTGGTTGAAAGGGAGGAAGCGGAAGCTTCTCTAACACAAAGTTCAAGCCTCAAGGTGGGGCGAGATTGCGGATGGGGGGTTTAAGATGTAGGATCCCTTTTAAAAAGGTCTTAAGAGATCTCTACCTGTGCCACGGGTTTCCCCTCCACTAACACATGGTAGGCTGAAATAGCCGACAGGTGGACTTTAAGGGATGACTAAGACAGGCCAGAATCAGACAGGTGTAACAGATACTCCATAATCTGAGGAGCTGAGCAAGTAAAGGGATCCCATCCCTTAGATGCCGCCCAAATGGAAAAATGCTTCCATTTCATTTGCATACGTGGATCTGGTGCATGGCTTCCTAGTCTCCACCAGGACCTAAGAGACCTTCCAGGAGACCCCGAAGCAAGACCTGATTATGTCTGAAGGAGCCACACGAGTCCAGGATGTACCAGCCTGCCTTTATCCTGAGTCAACAGATTGTGTCAGAGAGGGAGAGGAAAGTACAGTTACGTAGGACCTTACCGTAACAGCAGATCTT
This sequence comes from Neoceratodus forsteri, assembly GCA_016271365.2. Classification (NCBI taxonomy): domain Eukaryota; kingdom Metazoa; phylum Chordata; order Ceratodontiformes; family Ceratodontidae; genus Neoceratodus; species Neoceratodus forsteri. Next base: position 26,656,828 of record CM057453.1, read on the forward strand.
CGAGAGAGGTTCCTTCAGTAGGTCATTACATATAGGACTGGTGCCATCTGGTGTCAGGACGCATGGTAGACTTTTCTAGCAATCCCTGACATGGGACCGCCCACTTGACATCACGTGACCGAAGTCAGCGTGGTCGTATATAGCAAGCGGTCCCCACACCGCCCTCCAGTTCTCCCACTGAGCCAGAAAGAGGCCTGACAGCAGGAGTAAACAGGATTTGGAGTCACTGTATATGAAATGAAAAAAGGGGGAAGGAGGGAGTGAAAAATATGACCTACTGAAGGAACCTCTCTTGAAGATCTACTGTTACAGTAGTACGGTAAGTTCCTACGTAACTGTACTATCTTACTTCGAGAGGGTTTCTTCAGTATGTCATTACATACAGGACTGAGTCCCAAGCAGTTCCTCACAAGAGAGACCAAGAGAAACAAGGGAGGGGAGAAATAAACTCAACAAAACTGGGAACAGAAATGGACCCAGCCTAGGATAGAAGGCCCTGCAAGGCAGCTAGGCCGAAGCCTGCCCTACTCCAGGTTGCTGCAGCGCAGATATCGGCCGCGGAAATGTTACACAAAAAGGCGGTGGAAGCAGCCATGCCCTTGTAGAATAACCTCTGATGTGACCCGGCAGAGATTTTTCATATTTTTGGTAACAATAGCGAATGCAGTTACCTAACCAATGGGAAAGGCACTGCTTAGAAATAGCCTTGCCCACCGACCTAGGGGAAAAGGAAACAAATAGCTGATCGCAGCTACGTACATCTTTTGTTTGCTGTATGTAACACCGAAGGATCCGATGGACATCCATGGTGTGCAGAAGTGCCTCACCTCTGTTCGTAGGGGACAGAAAGAAAACTGGGAGCTCCACTGTCTGGTTCAGTGTGGCTTCTGACACCACCTTAGGTAAAAACTTAGGATTTGTCCTGAGGAGTGCCCGGTCCTTGTGGAAAATAAAAGGCTCTTTACAAACTAGAGCCTGAAGCTCCGAAATACTTCGAGCTGAAGTAATAGCAACTAAAAATAACATCTTTCAAGAAAGGAAGCATAAATTTGCAGCTCATCGCTGGTTCAAATGGGGGGAGAGTGAGTTTCTCCAACACAAAGTTCAAATCCCAAGGTGGTATAGGGCTGCAGATGGGGGATTTCAGATGGAGAATCCCTTTCAGAAAGGTTTTTGAGACCTCCAACTGAGCTACGGGTTTACCATCCACCAGCTCGTGGTACGCTGAAATTGCCGAGAGATGGACCTTCAAGGAAGAATATGATAGACCTGAGTCTGAAAGATGAAGGAGGTATTCCATAACTTGTGGGGCAGAACAAGAAAATGGGTTCCAATTCTTGGAAGTTGCCTAGATGGAAAAACATTTCCATTTCATGGCATAAGTGGAACAAGTAGAGGGTTTTCGAGCCTCAACTAGTACTTGAGCAACTTGAGAGAAGACCTCAAAATGGGAAATCGCTATGTCTGCAGGAGCAACGCATGAAGATGTAGTGTCCTGAGCCCTGGATGGACAAGACGACCTCGATCCTGGATCAAGAGGTTGTGAGTCAGTGCAAGTAGAACCGGAGGTTTCCTCAACAGCTGTTGCAGCAGCGGGAACCAAATTTGTCTCGGCCAAAGAGGGGCGATGAGGATCATCATCGCCTTCTCTGCCTGGAGCCTGAGAAGAACCCTCTGGAGAACTGAAAACAGCGGGAAGACATACAAAAATTTCCCTGTCCAGGAGAGAGAGAGTGCGTTGTGCCAGAAAGCACCATGCCCTGGAACGAGCGAGCAAAAACTGAGAAGGCGAAAAAGTCTATTTCCGGATGCCCACACTTCAGGAAGAAAGACTCTACCACTTCCTGATTTAATTCCCATTTGTGATTTAGGGTCCGAGACTTGCTGAAATTGTCCACCAGGACATTTTTAAAGTCTGCAACATGCACAGCCACTAGGACCAGATTGTGCTAGACCGCCCAGTCCCATACCCGCATCGACTCCCTGCAAAGGGGGTACGAGCGGGTTCCTCCTTGTTTATTGAGGTACCAAACTACCACCATGTTGTCTGTCTGGACAAGCAATGATCCCTTGGGAAGGAGGGTCTGAAAGGCCTGTAAGTCATACAAGACCGCCCTCATCTCCGGAATATTGATGTGTAACGATGCTTCCAAGCTGGACCACAGTCCTTGAGCTTGGTGCTCCCAATCCCATGTTTGATACGTCCATAGTCAGGGATGCAGAGGGAGCCGGGTTCCTGAAAGGAAGACCCAAGGAAAGGTTGCAGGGGTCCCTCCACCACAGCAATGCTTTCTGAACTGCTGACTACACCTGGACCGGATGGTCCCGGTCATCCAGGAATTGGTCCCACTGCACCTGCAAGGACCACTGAGTAACTCTCATGTGAAGCCTCGCCAGGGGAAACGGTAGTGATGGAAGCTGCCATCAGGCCAAGAAGGTGGAGGACCTCCCGGGCCGGGATGTTCCTGGATTAAGCCACCAAAGAAGCCTGATGGACCAGGCTCTCCACCCTGTCTGGAGGCACGAAGGCTCTGCATTGGACTGTATCCAAAACCGCCCCAATGAATTGCAGTCTCTGGGACGGGGTCATGGATGACTTGGGAATACTGAGTGATTCCCAATTTGCACAAGGTCCAGAGTAAAGGACAGAGCCTCCAGTAAGGAGTCCCTGGAAGGGGCTGAAATCAGCCAATCATCCAGGTAAGGGAAAACCACAATACCCTGGCGGCACAGAAAAGCTGCCACCACCGCCAGGCACTTGGTAAACACCCGAGGTGCCGAGGACAGACCAAAGAGGAGGGCCCGAAACCGGAAGTGCTCCCTTTGTAACAGGAACTGCAGGAATTGGCGGTGGCTGGGGAAGATCAGGATGTGCGGGTAAGCATCCTGCATGTCCAGGGCACACAAGCAATGATTCTCCAAAATGAGTGGAAGAAGTCTCAGGAGCGTTAGCATCCATAACTTTTTGCACTCAACAGGTTGAGACTGCTCAAGTCGATAATGGGTCTCAAGTCTCCCGTCTTTTTTGGAACCAGGAAAAAATGGGAGTAAAACCCCCTGCTCCTTTGCAGGAGGGGAACGCGCTCTATTGCTTCCTTAAGCAAAAGGCTTTGAATTTCCTCTCAAATGGGAAGAGCCTGATCCCTGGAGTAGGAAGACCTTTTTGGTGGAGAGTCTGGAGGAATTTCCAGAAACACTATAGTGTGTTCGGCGGACACCAGTTGCAGGACCCATGCATCTGAGTTTACTGCCTGCCATTCCTGTGCATGGGGGGGTGAACCCCCCCCCAACCTGCTCCTCGTCGTGAGACTGAGGAGGTAGTGGGGGTAGGAAGTCAGGAAGTGGCAAGGCGTTCAGGTGGCAGGCCTCCTTATCGTCTCTGTTTTTTGGAGGTAGGAAGAGCGGCGGAACCCATGGCTTTGCGTTTGCCCTGGCGTCGAGCTGGGGCCTGCTTCCTGTGCCTCCAGGTCCTTTTCCAAAAGGGCTGCTGCTGCTGTTGAGTGCCCAATTGGTACATGGACCTCACTGATCTCAGGGCAAGGCCTCTGTCCTGGAGATAAGTGATAATATCTTTGGTGTCACCACCAAAAAAGCACCGAGCCCCGGAAGGGGGCATCCTGAATCGCAGACTGTACCTTGTTGACAAGGCCAGAGATGTGAAGCCAGGAATGCAGTCTTAAGGCGATGGCAGTCACTGAGGTGCGAGCTACAGAATCAACGTAGCCATATGTAGCCTGAAGAGCATGCCTACAGGAGAAGCGAGAGGCGCGAAAATCCTTGGCGAGCTCCTCCTTGAGGCTCGAGGGGTCCATAGCCTGGACTCGGTTCTCCAGACTGGCCAAGGTAGCTTTTTGGTGTGACACCATATGGGCCACATAGTTTAGGGACTGGAGCGCACATGTGGCCGTAGCATAAACCATCATGCCAAACTGCTCCATCTGCCTCGACTCTTTGTCTGGAGCAGAGGTGTTCATATGCTTGGGTGCAGACGAGCGATCATGAGCAGCTGAAATAAAGTACAGTTACGTAAGAACTTACCGTAACAGCAGATCTTCGAGAGAGGCTCTTGCAGTAGGTAATTACAAATAGGACTGACGTCGGCAGGTGGCAGGACCCCACGGAAACATTTCTAGCTAGCAGTCCCTGGCGAGGGACCGCCCACACGTCAGGTGACTGGTGTCGGAAGATGTCGGTGTAAAGGGGGCGGTCCCTGACGCCTGCCTTCCAGTTCTTTCGTGCCACAGGCCAGAAAAGGCCAGACGAGAGAGGAGCGGATATTTCCATCACTGGAAAAAGAGCTGAAAAAGCCTAGGGGGATGGAGGGCGGGAAGGTATTACCTACTGCAAGAGCCTCTCTCAAAGATCTACTGTTACGGTAAGTTCTTACGTGACTGTACTATCTTACTTCGAGAGGGCTCTTGCAGTAGGTAATTACATACAGAACTGAATCCCAAGCAGTCTGGAACAAAGAGAGGCACCGGGAAGAGGAAAACTACTCCAAGAAGCAGTTGTAGCTGTGCAAGTCTCAAGATAAGAGGCCCTGCAGAACAGCCAGCCAGAAGCCTGCTCTGTGGCGAGAGGCAACATCCAAACTGTAGTGTTTAGTAAAGGTATGAACGGAAGCCCAGGTGGCGGCAGCACAGATGTCTGCCGCAGACACATTTTTGAAACAAGCCGCTGAGGCAGCGACTCCTCTGGTGGAGTGGCCTCTTACCTGACCCGGGAGGGTCTTGTTGTATTTGTCATAACAGAAAGTGATGCAATGAGCCAACCACTTAGATAGGCATTGCTTAGAAACAGCATTGCCTTCCCTTTATGAGCAAAAGATACGTAATAATTGATCAGTCTTTCTGAGATCCTTCGTCCTGTTGGTGTAGTATCTCAGAACTGTGGACATCCATAGTATGGAGTAAATACTCCCCTTGATTAGAGTACTGGGTAAAAAAGGCGGGTAACTCTATGGACTGATTTAGAGTAGACTCTACTACCACTTTAGGGAGAAACTTAGGGTTCGTGCGAAGAGCAACACGTTCCTTGTGAAAAATCAAGTATGGAATTTTACACATCAGGGCCTGGAGCTCGGAAATTCTCCAAGCAGAAGTAATGGCCACCAGGAAGAGTCTTCCACGAAAAAAGAACTTAAATTACGCAGAAGCTGCCGGTTCGAAGGGAGGCACAGTAAGTTTCTCAAGAACAAAGTTCAAGTCCCAAGGGGGAGCAGGAGTACGGACAGGGGCTCTCAGATGGAGAACCCCTCTGAGAAAGGTCTTAGAGACCTCCAATTGAGCAAAAGTTTTGTCTGCAAAGGGGACATGATAGGCCGAGATGGCCGCCATGTGTACCTTCAGAGAAGAATGACTGAGACCCAGGTCAAACAGATGACGTAGATACTCCAGCAGAAGCCCTGCTGAACAGGAGAAAGGTTCCACGTTCTTGGAAGCGGCCCAGATAGTGAATCTTTTCCACTTCATGGCGTAAGTGGATCTAGTGGAGGGTTTTCTAGCCTCCACCAAAATCTCCGCCACTTGGGGAGATAACCCAAAATGGGACTGAGCTAAGTCTGCAGGAGCTATGTGTACAGAAGAGATTTGAGGCCTGGATGGACCAGGGTCCCCTGATCCTGGGTCAATAAACCGTGAGATAGAGGAAGAGGATGATCCTCTGAGTATTGTTGTAGAAGAGAGAACCAAACATGCCTGGGCCAGAAAGGAGCAATCAGAATTATTCGTGCTCCTTCTGAAGCTAGTTTCTGCAAGACTTGCGGGATAAGTGGAATTGGGGAAAAGGCTTAGACGAATCTGTCCTTCCAGTCTAGAGACAGAGCGTCTCTCCAGAAAGCGCCTCGCTCTGGAATGGGCGAACAGAAGACAGGAAGCTTTGAGTTTAGGGGGGATGTGAACAGGTCAACCTGTGGTGTTCCCCAAAGTTGGAAGATACTGTCTAGGACCTCTTGGTCCAGTTCCCACTCGTGAGTCAGAGCAGAAGAGCGACAGCTTGTCTGCCAGGGTGTTGTCGACTCCCAGAACATGAATTGCCGTGAGGTGAAGGTCGTGTTGTGTTGCCCAATCCCAAACCCTCACTGCTTCCCTGCAAAGTGGGTAGGACCGAGTCCCCCCTTGTTTGTCGATGTACCAAACCACGCACATGTTGTCCGTCTGGACAGCTAGGTGGCCGGGAAGGATGTACTGGTGAGGGGCTTGGAGAGCGTACAACACTGCCCGAAGCTCGAGCACAATGATGTGGAGAGTTTGTTCGAGCTTGGACTAGGAGCCCTGGGTCCAGTGAGGGCCTAGATGGGCTCCCCAACTTCACCGGAGGAATACGTCTCTCGGGGCGCCCAAGTTGGAGTCTGGCAGCACGGTCTTCAAGGACATTGGCCAAGAAGGACATGCACAAATCGCAGGCCTGCGGATCGTGATCAAGCCCGAGGCAATAAACGCACGTGGAGTGCGGATTGGTCCGAGACATCTTCTGCCTGCATGGGCACCGCCAAATCCTGGAGTCGACTTATCCATCGCAACAGCGAAGGAAGAAACAGACCAAAGTCTAGAAATTTTAAGAATAAGTTTTGGTTTAACTGACGAGTTTGGATCCAGGCTTAAAACGCAGAACGCTAAGGAGGGAACCTGAGCTTCCAAGCAGTAAGGAAGATCTGGCGTCATGGGGCAGAGCCGAGAGTTTTACCACCCAGGTGGGTGGGAGGAGCCAGCTTGAAGACCTTCCGGCAAGATTTAAAGCGGCAAGGAACCTGCCATGAAGTGTGGAATGAACAACATATCCATGTCCCTAGAAATTTAAATTTTACTTTACTAACCACTGCTGTGTAATCGTGCAGAATGATGTAGCCAATTAAATACAATGGATTAAGTTTCCTCGCGTTTAACTTGTTTGATATATAGGCATTCTGGAATTATATCTATGTTGCGCAAGCATGTGTTATAGCTTTGGAACTGAAAGAGGTGGTCTAAAATATTTTGCTATGTGTGCTTGTGTGGGCAGGAATGTATAGCTGCAAAAAAGAAGTGGGATCCAAGGTGGAAAAACACAGGTTACTCACCTGTAACAGTAGTTCTAGAAGTGGTATATTGTGTTCATCCACACTTCGGCAGTGTTCCTTTCCCCTTTAAATCTGTCGAAACATCTTTAAGCTGGCTCCTCCCATCCACCCGGGTGGTAACTCCCTCAGCACCACCCGTGACGTCAGATCTTTGCCCACTGGAAGCAAGACCGGTGTGTCACTTGCTAGTGGAGGTCGGGTGGGTCAGTGTGGATGAACACCATATATCACTCCTAGAAAAGTACAGTTACATAAGAACTTACCGTAACAGTAGATCTTCGAGAGAGGCTCTTACAGTAGGTAATTACATATAGGACTGACGCAGGTCCCCACGGAAACATTTCTAGCTAGCAGTACCTGGCGAGGGACCGCCCCTACGTCAGGTGACCGCGCCAGGAGGCGGTATAAAGGGCGGTCCCTGACGCCAAGTTCTTCTTCCCTCATGGGCCAGAAAGGCCAGACGCAGAGAGGGAGCTGGATGCTTCCCTCACTGGAAAAGGAGCTGAAAAGCCTAGGGGATGGAGGGCAGGAGAAGATTTACTGTGAAGAGCCTCTCTCTCGAAGATCTACATTACGGTAAGTTCTTACGTAACTGCATTATCTTACTTCGAGAGGGCTCTTGCAGTAGGTAATTACATACAGGACTGAATCCCAAGCAGTCTGGAACAAAGAGAGGCACCGGAAGGAGGAAACTACTCCAAAAAGCAGTTCTAGCTGTGCAAGCCTCAAGATAAGAGGCCTTGCAGAACAGCCAGCCCAAAGTCTGCTCTGCGGAGAGAGGCAACATCCAAACTGTAGTCTTTAGTAAAGGTATGGATGGAAGTCCAGGTGGCAGCAGCAAGGCGTCTTATCTTGAGGCTTGCAACCTGTGGTGTTCCCCAAAGTCGGAAGATATTGTCTAGGACCCCTCGGTCCAGTTCCCACTCGTGAGTCAGAGCAGAAGAGCGACTTAGCTTGTCTGCCAGGGTGTTGTCGACTCTCGGAACATGAACTGCCATGAGGTGAAGGTCGTGTTGTGTTGCCCAGTCCCAAACCCTCATTGCCTCCCTGCAACGAGGGAAGGACTGAGTCCCTCCCTGTTTGTTGTACCACACTGTGCACATGTTGTCCGTCTGGACGGCTAGGTGGCCGGGAAGGATGTATTGGTGAAGGGCTTGGAGACCGTACAACACTGCCTGAAGCTCGAGCACACTGATGTGGAGAGCTTGTTCAAGCTTGGACCAGGAGCCCTGGGTCCGATGAGGGCCTAGATGGGCTCCCCAACCTTCACCCGAGGTGTCTGTAGTTACAGTCTGGGAGCGGGGAGGATGAAAGAAAGGAACTCCCCGAAACAGGTTCTCTCAAACCATCCACCATTGCAAGTCTTGAAGCATCGGTGAGGAGACCAGAACAGCATGATCTAGGTCGTACACTAACTGATCCCATTGGGAGCAGAGAGTCCACTGAGAAACTCTCATGTGGAGTCAAGCGCTAGGAACTGTCGAGATAGCAGCCGCCATGAGCCCGAGAAGGCGAAGGACTGACCTTGCACAGACCTGCCTGCAGCCGGACAGCAGACTTATCAGAGTCTGGAGGGTGAACGCCCTGTCCGGTGGCAGGAAGGCGCTGCATGTGGTCGTGTCTAGAATCGCCCAGATAAACTGTAGTCTCTGGGATGGGACCAGGTGAGACTTGGAATGGTTGATGGCAATACCCAGGCAGGCAAAAACCTGCTGGGTAAGGGTGAGGCAGCGCAAGAGTTCCTCCCTGGATGAGGCTGCCAGGAGCCAATCGTCCAGGTACAGGAAAACCTGCACCCTCCTGGTACGCAGGGGGGCTGCCACCACTGCCAGGCATTTGGTAAACACTCGGGGTGCCGAGGATAGGCCAAACGGAAGTGCCTTGAATTGGTAGTGGTCCCCCTGGAACGCAAAACAAAGGTATTTGCGGTGAGATGGGAGAATGGAAATGTGCAGGTAAGTATTCTGCATATCCAGGGCACACAGACATTGACCTGGCCAGATGAGGGGCAGAAGGCTCTGCAACGAGAGCATCCTGAACCTTTTGTATTCCACAAAGAGATTCAGGGAACTGAGATCCAGAATTGGTCTGAGATCTCCTGTCTTCTTTGGGACCAGGAAGAAATGGGAATAGTAACCCGTCCCTTGCAGATGAAGGGGGACAGGTTCTATTGCTTGTTTTAGCAGGAGAGTTGAAATTTCCTCCTGGACCAGGAGAAGGTGTTCCCTTGAATACAACGACTTTAGAGGGGGTGGCAAGGTGGTTTATGAAGAAACTCTATCAAGTGTCCTTCTGCAATGAGCTGGAGCACCCAAGAATCTGATGTTATTCTCTCCCAGCCCGGAAGGTGGAGGGAAAACCTCCCTCCTACCGGTTCCTCCGGGGAGTCCAGAGGCTGTGGGAGAGGGAAGGAGTCCGGTGGTGTGGGGCAGCGCCGCAGCTGAAGCACCCGCTGCTTTTTTGGGTGGGGGGGCTTAGCAGCTGTGGGGGCCCGGCGTTTTTGTCGCTGTTGCCTGGGGTTTCGCCTTGGGCAATTCCGTCCTGCTGTGAAAGGGACGCAGTTGCTGATGGGGGCGGTACAGGAGCGACTAGACTTCAGTACCATCCCATCTCCTGCAAATCGATGACGTTGCCTTGACATCATTGCCAAAGCACCGACCTTGGAAGGCGCTTCCTGGATAACGGATTGCACTTCCGGGACCAACCCTGATAAGCGGAGCCAAGCATGATGACGTAGGCCTACGGTGAAGGCTGAGCTCTGTCCAGCAGTGTCCACTGCATTGTAGGTCGCACGAAGCATGTGTCGACTGGCCGAACGTGCAGAGCAGACAAGATCAGCCAACTCCTGCTTGACTTGGGAGTCTGGCAAGGGGTACAATTTGGCTTCCACCTGAGTCAGAATGGCCTTCTGGTAGTCCCCCATATGGCCAACATAATTCAGGGCCCTAATCCCCAGTGTGGGGGAAGCAAAGATCTTCTTTCCATACTGGTCCAGAAGGCGGGATTCCTTGTCAGGTGGCGACAAGCTGAGGTGTTTTAGGTTGGCTGACCGGCCATGAGCGCTGCTAATTACGACCGAGTCGGCATGAGGGTGAAAATCTAGGAAATCAATGCCCTCGGGAGCCTGATATAGCCTATTCGACTTCCTCGGAAGTGGGGCTAAAGCCGATGGCTGTTTCCATATGGTGGTGACGAGGTCGGCATGAGGCTCTATCCAGGAAGGCACCAAGGTAGAAGCTGTCATGGGCAGATCCAGATGCTCAGCGAGTTTCAGACGCTGAAGATCTGGTTCCAAAGAGTGCCACTGATGAACCACCAGGATTTTCCTTAGCAAATCCGTAAAAGAAGGATCTTCCGGAGGAGACTTCGAAGGAGTCCTTGGCCTGGGCTTCAACGGAGAGCGTGGCTCGTCGTCCCTTTCGGAGCAACCATCGGAGGAATCCGAGGGTGAGGAAGAGAAAAAAAGACTCCCTTTCCCGACCAGGGGGAGGGAAGGACCCCTTGGGAAGCCCCCGGGGAAGCGTGTCCTGCCCCTCTCTGGACCCAGACGGAAGAGCCCCGGAGTCCGGAGGTAGTGTGCCACCTAGGACGTACGGGGACCTGAGATGGCACCGTCGTTGGCAGGTGGCTCTTGACCTCCCTGGTGAGCTGAGCCTTGGCCTCAGCCCACCAGGAGACCAGAGTCTCCTGCAAGTCCACCGACGGCAGTGGGGGCGGTGGAGGAGGAGGAGGAGGCGAGGATAAGGATATGGTTGTACCCGTATGGAGAGTATCCATAACCCGGCTGTGGATAGCCCGGTGTCGGGTACTGCAGCGTCGAAAAGACCGGTGTTGGGTACTGCGGCGCCGGATACTGTGGTCCAGGGTACGTCGGCATCTGATAGGATGGAGGGTACCCGGGAGCCGGGGGAGCTGCCGGAGCAGACAGCCCGGCCGGCGGCGTCACGGGCGGATCCACGTTGGGAGGGCCTGGAGGGCGGAGGGACCGGCAGTGGGGGGATATCCGGAAGCGGGATGTCGGCCGGAGCTGGTAGAACCGGCGTCGGGGCCGGCGTCCGGGGAGGAAGGTCCCCAGCATCGCCCGGGGATGGAGGGGAAAAATTCCTGGGGTCGGGCTGGGGGGACTCTGGGTTCCCGGACGGCAGCGATGGCTGCAGAGAACCGGGAACGATGGACATAGGGAGGTCCGTCGTCGGTTCCGTCGCCGACTGGGTGTCGGGCGAACCGACATGCGGCTTTACGGCGAGCACCGGAGGAGCCGGCGTCCGGCTAATGGAAGCCTTCACCGGAGGCAGACCGAGGAGAAGGATCGGCCTGGTCTGATGGGAGAGGCCACGCATTGCCCTGAAGGGTCGTGTGTCTTACCAGCCTTCTCCACGCGGACGGAGGGGCCGACGCCCAACTTACTGGAGTCGCCCACGACGGTAGGCCGCGAGCCTGCGGCCGAACCAGGAGCGGAGGCCTCAAATTGCCCGGAGGCACCCAAAAAGCCTGAGCACGAGCCAGATGGGCGGGCCAACGCCCCCTTGGAAACCTCCGAGGCAGCCGTTGAGGAGCGGTCCCCCGGAGGGGACATTACCTGTGGCCCGTCAGCTCCCAAGGGAGATGCGGTAGAGGAGCCCTTGTCCCGGTGCCTCTCCTTATCCTCCTTCTTCCGATGCCTTCGCGGGAAGTAGACGCCGGCCTCAGTTTTTTTGAGCTCCTTCTCCATCTAACTCATCTTTTTCTTCAAAATATGGACTTCCATGGATTGCTGACGCCTTTTCCGGGTAGCCGCGTTGAAGCTGAGGCAGTGCTGGCACTTCTCGACTGGGTGATCAGGGCCTAGGCAGAACAGGCACAGGGAATGGCCGTCCTTGTGTGGTAGTTGGACGCTGCACGAGTCGCACTTATTTTTGTGCTCGGAGGGTGTAGGGGACGACATACACCGATGATGTACCTGACATTTATTGAAAAAAACAAATTCCTTCAGTAAAAACCGATGAAGGGTAGGCTGACGAAGCAACAAACTTCTCCGCGAAGCGCTGCATGAGCCAACAGCAGGAAAGAACTGGAAGGTGGGCATCAGGGACCGCCCCTTTATACTGACGTCTTCTGATGTCGGTCACCTGACATTGGAGGCGGTCCCTCGCCAGGGACTGCTAGCTAGAAATTTTTCCGTGGGGTCCTGCTGCCTGCCAACGTCAGTCCAATATGTAATTACCTACTGCAAGAGCCCTCTCGAAGTAAGATCTACAAAGTCAGCCCTAGGATGTGTCTTAAGAAAGGGAGCTTCCTTCGGCGCCCGGTACACTCTGTCAGCCCTCTTGGGGACAGCCGGGAGAGAATGAAGCATCTGCCAGACCGCAGAGGTGAGGTCTGATCCAAGGAGGAATTGGGACCGTAGACAGAGACTCTGAGTCCAGGCGTCCGGCTAGTCTCTGTCTCATGGGGTCCTGATCCTCTGACTCCCAGTCAAAAAAGTCTTTCATGGAAATCAAAAGGTCAGAAAAGGCAGGGTCTTCCAGGAGAGACTTGGGGGAAACGTTGCCTTTCGGGCCCTCAGGTTCCTCCAAACCTCCAGGAGGACAACGGTTTGATGTGCTGTCCCCGAGACATGGACTGTGGAAGGAGAGGAGCTCCTCGGGGATGGAGATCTGGGAGACTGTGGGAGTGGGAGCCTACTTTCCAGATCTGAGACCAACTCCAAGCACGCCCTCTGCCACCAAGACTGAATTAAGGTCTTGAAGTCCGGCGTAGCAGGAGGCGATGGGGTGGAGGAGGCTGAGGCTGGCGGGGGAGAGGAAGTACCGGGAGGGGCTAATGATACACCTAGTAACCCTGGAAGTGGTAGCCCTGGTAGGCATTGTACCCAGGGTAGTACGTCCCGAAGAACTCCAATCAGGAGGAGGACCAGTCAGATAGTGGTCCCCAGGTTACTCCAGTGGGTAATGAGGAACAGTCTGAGGTCTGGAATACATCCCCATCGTCAGGGGGTCTGACGGAGGGGGGACCCATGTCAGACCCGCCACTGTATAAATCGGTGGTGGATCCAGCGTCGGGACAGCCAACGTCAGGGGTACCGATGTCAGGTCGGGCACCATCTGATCCAGCGCTGGATGAAGGGAACCCAAAGGAGGGACCATGTCTGGTGCCAGAGCCGAAGGCTGGGGCAGACTATTGGGCCCGGGCTGAGAAGTCGTCGTCCGAGGTTCTGGCGTCGGGTTGGGAGTTGCCAGATCCGACGGTGGTGGGGAGGATGGGCCACCATCGTTAGGCCAGATGGCTAAGGAGGAGCCTCCTTCTCCGTGACCCCGTCAGGGGAGTGCTGAACTCACCCCGAGGAATAGTCTTCAACGTCGAGGGGTCCCGCATCATCCCCACCTGAGGGCCCACTGTGAAGGGAGGGTACTGATGGGGATGAGGAAGGACAGTTTCCCTGATTTTCCGGACGTCGGGAGTGGCGCCGTTAGGCCCAGACAGGAGAACCATGCCTGGGCGGCCGTCGGAGATGGGCATCTTACCAGAAAAAGCTGGGCGGGTGGGGGAGGAGCCCCTGGCTCACTTCTCTGCTGTAACCAGGCGGGTCCCCAAAGCCTGGGGAGCCAACTTACTGGCGGCCGGGCGGTCCCCAGAGGAGCCGTGGTCCGACTTAGCAGCCATGGCGGTGCGGCAATTGGAGGAGCCGCCAAACAACTGACCCGCAGAAGGTTTGTCAGATTTACCTTCTGAAGTCTTCTTAGGTGGCGGCTGTAAAGCGGCCTTGCTCGTCAAGGGCCGCGAGGCCTCAGGTTGGGCCTCTGTGGAGCGCTCCTGCTCCCAAGATTTCTCCTTGTGGTGTTTTTTGGAGGGAGAAGATTTTTCTGAAGAGGACTCACGGATCCGGTCCATTCGCTTTTCTAAGGAAGCAAGATGGACTTTTAAAAGATGGGCCTCCAAAGCCTGATGTCTCCGTTTTTTGGTGGCCTGCTTAAATGTTTGGCACTCTGAGCAGCATGAGACAGGGTGGTCTGGGCCCAGGGCAGATCATGCACTTCAGGGCTGTTTACTCTGCCTCTTGGTCTTCCGCTGAAAGTGCTGCTTCTTCTGAAAGCCCAATGAGTACATGGACCTCACAGCCTGGCCGCTGTCCTGGAGACACATGATAATATCTTTGGTGTCCCTTCCAAAAAGGACTGAACCCCTAAAGGAGGCATCTTGAATAGCAGCCTGGACATCATTAGAGAGACTAGAAATGCATAGCCAAGCATGCCGTCTGAGAGAGACGGCTGTGGCGGAAGAGCGGGCTACGGCATCTACTGAGTCATATGTGGCCCTCTGCGTGTGTCTGCAGGAGATATTCAACAGGCGCAAGTCTCTGATAAGCTCCTCCTCGAGATCCGAGGATTCCATGGCCTGAATATGGGCCTCAGCTTGGCCATGGTCGCTTTCTGAAAGGAGACCATGTGCGTCACATAGTTGAAGGGGCGCAGGACACATGTTGCATAGGAATAGACCTTTTTTCTGAACTGGTTGAGCTGCCGGTATTCCCTGTGTTGTGGGGGTACTCATGTGCTTCGGGGTAGCTGAGCGGTCATGAGCTGCTGCAGTGACAATGGAATCAGCTTTAGGGTGAGCATCCAAAAATGAATCCCCCTCAGGAGGCGATATATCCGGTCTGCCTTCTTAAGGACAGCCAGAATAGAGTGGGGCAGCTGCCAGATGGTAATGGTGAGGTCTTCATGAGGGGCTGTCCAGGGGGAGACAGGAATACGAGAAACGTTCTCTAAATCCAGGTGTTCCACAAGACGTTTCCTCTTTGGGTCTTGTTCCTCAGTATTCCAGCTATTGGTCTGCTGGAAAATACGTAACAACTCCGTGAAAGAGGGGTCCTCCGGGGGAGATTTGGGCGATTCCTTGCCCTTAGCCACAGGGGAATGCTCAACAGAAGAATCATCCGAGGAATCCTACTCGGAGTCCGGAGTGTCATGATCCTCAGGGGTTCCGAAGTCCGGAAAAGTAACCTCCTGAGGTGTGGTCCTGGAAATATGAACTGTTGAGCAGACAGAGGGTACAGGGAACGAGAGGGAGGGATGACTACCAGGGCTGGTAGACGCCTCTCCAAATCTGAGACCAGCTTCGACCCAGCCTCCTTCCACCAGGACTGAAGTAGAGACTGGAAATCCTACTGTGGGTCTGGTGGAAGGGGTGGAGGCGCAGGCAGGTATAGGACAAATCTGCTGAATAAGGGGTTTACCCTCTACTGGCGCATGGTACGCAGAGATGGCAGAGAGATGCACCTTGATAGAAGAGTAGCTCAAGACTATGTCATAGAAAGAGGAGATACTCAAGAATGGAGTTTACTGGGCAGGAGAAGGGACCTAAGGAACAGGCGGCCGCCCACAAACAGAACCTCTTCCACTTCATGCATACAGTAGGTGGACCTAGTGGAGGGCTTTCTTGCCACCACTAGGATGCTGGGCACTCTGGAAGAACCCCATACCTGGTGACCACTAACTCTGCAGGAGACAAGCGTGCAGACACAGGGAGTTAAGATCCGGATGGACTAGAGTGCTCTGGTCCTGGGAGAGCAAGTGTAAGCTCAGGGGTAGAGGAATCAGGGGTTCAGAGGCTAGCTGTTGGAGCATAGGGACCAAATCTGATGACGCCAGAATGGAGCGATGAGAATCATCTCTGCTCCTTCCAACTGAAGTTTGAGAAGTACCCTATGAAGAACGGGAAAGGGAGGGAAGGCATAAGGAAACCTCCCTGTTCAACAGAGGAACAATGCGTCTCACCAGAAAACTCCAGACCCTTGATCTAGTGAGCAGAAAATACAGGTTACTCACCTGTAACAGGAGTTCTAGGAATGGTATATGTTGTTCATCCACACTGTCTGGCAGGTTCCTTGCTGCTTTAAATCTTGCCGGAAGGTCTTCAAGCTGACTCCGCCCACCCACCCGGGTGGTAAAACTCTCGGCACTGCCCCATGACGCCAGATCTAGCCCGCTGGAAGCCAGGTTGTATGTCGAAGCCAGGGAGGTCGGGTGGGTCATGTGGATGAACAACATATACCATTCCTAGAACTCCTGTTACAGGTGAGTAACCTGTATTTCTAGGGGCATGGATATGTTGTTCATCCACATTGTCTGGCAGACTACTAGCAGTTCTCTGGGAGGAGGGAGGTAAGGCGCATACCCCCTACTTAGGGAATAAAGACTGGAGAACGGAGGCCCCAAAACCAGCATCCCGGCATGACTCAAGGTCGATGTGGCAGTGGGTGATGAAGGTATGTGCTGACTTCCAGGTAGCAGCCCTGCATATTTCCTGGACAGGGGCATCCCTGGAAGCAGCTACCGATGCAGCGGTATGGCGGGCAGAATGAGCTCTTATCCCTCTGGGAGGCTCCATGCCTGCCAACCTATAGCACAGATCTATGCAGGAGGTGACCCACCTGCCTATCATCCGCTTGGCTGCAGGTCTGCCAGGTGCGGCTTCAGCGTAGGTGACAAACAGCTGGCGAACCTCTCCCTGAACTTCAGCCGTCCGCTCCTTATAATAAGCGAATGCTCTTCTAGGGTCCAAAGTATGGAGCCTATATTCGGCCTCTGAGGTGTGACTGGGGTAGAACACCGGCAGAGTCAACACCTGGTTAAGGTGAAACTCCGACACCACCTTCAAAAGGAATTTCGGGTGGGGGCGCAGGACAACCTTGTCCCTGTGGAAGACCAGATAAGGAGACTCGATGGAAAGTGCCTGGAGCTCTCCCATCCTTCTGGCTGACATGATAGCTACCAAGAAGGCGGTCTTCCATGACAGGTGGGAGATATCACACCTGTGCATTGGTTCGAATGGCCTGCCCATGAGCTTAGCCAATGCCAGCAGTAGATCCCACGGAGGTGGAGGTTCTCGCACTGGAGGGGATATGTGATCAAGGCCTTTGAAAGAGCGCCCGACCACCTTCTCCTGCGCCACCGACTGCTTCCCGGCCCACGCCTGGTAAGCAGAGATGGCTGCCAGGTGCACCTTAAGGGACGTCGATCGAAGCCCTTGCTGATAAAGGGACCACAGGTAGTCCAGAATGCTTGCCAAGGAACAGGAGGAAGGGTCCAGGCCCTTGCCCTGACACCAAATGGAAAATCTCTTCCATTTGTAGGCACAGCATTTTCTGGTCGACTCCTTACGGGATGCCTCAACGACGTTGAGGACCTCGTCAGAAAGACCCAAGGCCTGGAACTCTAGCCGCTCAGGAACCAGGCCGTCAGGTGCAGGGATTGAAGGTCCAGATGGAATACCTTCCCCTGATTGACTGAGATCAGGTCCGGGCGAGCTGGAAGCCGCCTCGGAAGCCTGGAGCTGAGACTGTGGAGATCTGGATACCAGAACTGATGGGGCCAGTCTGGGGCTACCAGAATCACCTGCGCCTTGTCCCTCCTCGCCTTGAGAAGCACGTTGTGGATCAAGGGAAATGGGGGAAAGGCATAGAAGAGGCCCGGGGTCCATGGCCTCGAGAAGGCATCCCCCTGCAGCGAGCCCTGCTGAGGGGGACGGGCATGAAACAGTCTCAGCTTCGCATTCTCCCTGAGGCAAACAGGTCCGCCTGAGGCATGCCCCAGTGGGAGAAGAGAACTTGTACTACCTCCAGCAGGAGAGACCACTCGTGAGACGCAGCCCCTATCCGGCTTAGGGCATCGGCCAGGGTGTTGGAGGCTCCTGCCACGTGAATGGCAAGGAGATCCTCCTCCAGGCTGCGCACGAGTGACCAAATGCGGAGAGCTTCCCTGCAGAGAGGCATGGAGCGCGTCCCACCCTGGTGGTTTAGATAGTACATGGTCGTGGTACTGTCCGTCTGGACCTGAACCACTTGACCCCGTAGGAACGGAGCGAAGGCGGTGAGGGTTAGACGAACCGCTCAAAGCTCCAGCAGGTTGATGTGGCATCAGGACTCCTGAGGGGACCAGAGGCCGTGCACTCTGTGCTCCCCCAGATGGGCACCCCAACCCATCAGAGAGGCATCGGTCGATAGAGAGACCGTCTGCTCGGGGCGGACAAACGGGATGCCCTCCTGTAGATGTGCCGGAACGGTCCACCACTGGAGAGCATTCCACATCCCCTGGGTCACTGTCACTAGCTGATCCAACGGATCGAAGTGCTGTAACCACTGGCTGACCAGTCCCCATTGAAGGGGATGCATGTACCAGCGGACCCACCGGACCACGCTGGTGCAGGCCACCATGAGGCGCAGGAAGTCCCGGGCAGGGCGCGATTGCCCAACCAGAAATGACTGGGCAAAGGAGGAAAGAACCTCGGCCCTGTCCGCCGGAAGCCATGCTCTGGCTCGAAGAAAGTCGAGCTCTGCCCCGCTGAAATGTATCACCTGCTTTGGCACGAGTTCCGACTTGGCCTTGTTGATGAGGAGGCCAATCTGAGAGCAAACCTGGAGGCCCAGATCTCTGGACCACTCCACCTCCGCTGTGGAGGGGGCTGCAATCAGTCAGTCATCCAGGTAGGGGTACAGCCGGACCCTTCGGCACCGCAGGAATGCTGTCACCACTGCCATGCATTTGGTGAAGACCCTGGGAGTTAGGGAGAGGCCGAAGGGCAGGGCCCGGAACTCGTAAAGGGATCTCTCTGCTCTGAAACGGAGGAATCTCTGATGAGATGGACGGATTGGGATGTGAAAGAACGCGTCCTGGAGGTCCAGGGAACAGAACCACACGCCTTGTTCCAAGGATGGTATTATCTGAGCCAGAGTGACCATCCTGAAGGTTCGAGACCTTAGGAACCTGTCCAGGTCGTGCAGGTCGAGAATGGGGCGCCAGCCCCCTGTCCGTTTTGGGACCAGAAATACCTGGACACAAACCCCAGGTCTGGAGGAGGATCCGCCACCTTTCTGATCACCTCTTTTTTGAGGAGCAGGGCAATACTGGCTCGGCGGGCCGCCAGTGAGGCTGCAGACCCCGTAGCCCCCAGAGGGGCGACGGCTCAAAAGGGTTGGGT
This sequence comes from Neoceratodus forsteri, assembly GCA_016271365.2. Taxonomy (NCBI): domain Eukaryota; kingdom Metazoa; phylum Chordata; order Ceratodontiformes; family Ceratodontidae; genus Neoceratodus; species Neoceratodus forsteri. The sequence goes on from CM057453.1 coordinate 26,675,843, forward strand.
CTGCTCAAACTCCAGAGGCAGGCCCTTTCCTACCATCTCCAACACCCAGCGGTCCGTGGTGATAGCGGACCAGGGGGAAAGGAAGTGACGGAGCCGTCCCCCCACGGGGGGAACCCAGGGGGGAGTGATGAAGCTGGGGGCGACACCCCTCAACCCGTCACTGGGCAGGCTTGGAGGAAGGACTGACTGAGGGACCTCCTGGGCCTTTACCTCCCTGCTTCCTGTTGGAGGAAGCCGCGGGCTTGGGTTTGGGATGCCAAGTGCGAGCCTGCTGGCCCTGATGCTGGTGCTGTTGGGCTGGACGTGCCACAGGCGCAGAAGGACGAAAGGACTTGTGCTGCTGCTGACGGCGGCCTTTGTTCTTCTGGGCAGAGGTGACCGAGTCCAGAGTGGCATTGGACTTTTCGATCCGCTGGAGGTGACCTTCCACTCCTGGGCCGAAGAGGTCGGTCTCCAAAAAGGGGACATCCGCCAGCTTGTGCTGGGTATCTGCCGTAAAGGTGGATATCCTCAGCCATGCTCTGCGGCGCATGGTCACTGCGGCCGCAACCAATCTGCCACAGGAGTCCCCTATGTCCAGAGCTGTTTGGAGCTGCTGCTTCGCCACTGCCCTACCCTGGTCCAGCACCTGCCGGGCCGTGGTCTGGAGGTTGGCCGAGAGATGAGGGATCACCTCGTCCAGGGAGCCCATGAGAGCGTGGGAGAAGTGTGCCATCAGCACGGCCGAGCTGGCCTGGCGGAGGCCAAGGGAGGACGCAGCGTACACCTTGCGTCCAGCGTAGTCCAGCTTTTTGGACTCCTTGTCGGGGGGGGGCTTGTCCACATCCCAGAAAACGCTGTCGGTGACCAGCCCCTCGGCAGAGGGGTGCTCCGAAAACCTAGGCAAAGAGCCGGTAGGGACCGCATACTTCCTAGCCATCCTGGCCGAAGGTGCAGGACAGGAAGCACGCCGCTGCCAAAGCTCCAAGGCTGGGCCGACAATAGCCTCAGCCACAGGAAAGGCCTCCGTGGGTGAATCCCCTCGGTCCAGTATCTCTGTCAGAGGATACTTAGCCCGTTTGGAAATGGACTCGAGCTGCATCCCGGTGGACTCCGAGATGAGCCGAAGCAGACCCATAAAGGACGATGGGCTTTCGTCCAGTGACTGGCCCCCAGAGGACTCCACGTCAACCTGCCTGGAGAACAGGGAGGAGTCATCGTCGGAATCCGAAGAGTCAGTGAAGAGCTGCCTAGGGCCTGAGCCACTCTCCACTTGCCGAGGACGGTCGGGAGTGAGGGTGACCGACAACCTGTGGTGCAGGCCTTGAGCCGTCCGAGAGTCCTTGGTTGGTGCCCCCGATTTCGGTTGTGGAGGCGGAGGTTCCACCACAATTGGTGGGGCAGCAGGTTTCAGCCGAACAACCAGCCCAAGCTTGGGCATCTTGACTGCAGCGAGAGCTGTTTCGGCCGTTCGGGTGACAGCCACTTGATGGCTGGGGAAGGCATCGGTGTCGACTTAGTCCTGGACAAAAGTAACTGCTGCCCCATCAGCTCCTCGTAGCGTCGATGCAATTTGCGCCGAAGCCTCTCCTCATCCGAGGAGGAAGATGAGGAGGAGCGGCGTCGCTGCTTACCTCGGTGCTGAGACTGAGACTGCCGATGTCAGCGGGATCGGCTGGACTGAGAAGAGGTCCGAGACAGAGACCGAGATCCTCGGTGTGTCCGAGGGCGGGCCTGGGAGGGAGCAGGGGACACCCGCTTCTCCCTCGGCTCGGACGTCTTAAACGGGGACTGCTGCACCGATGGCGCCGGCCAATCCTCGGATTCCACCGGGGGAACCAGTGAAGACGGGCTGTTGGCTTCACCAGTCGACAAACCATCTGACGGGTCGAGAAAAATCTCGACCGCGTCAACGGCTGTCTCAGCCGGCTGACCTGATGGGGACGCCATGAAGCCAGCAGCCTTAGCCGCAACCTCGACCGAAGTCGACGGTCGGCTGTCTGGGGAAGGGGACCTCTCCCGCTCCCACGAATGCCGACGATGGGACTTACCCTTGGGATCCTTCTTTTTGGACCGAGAGGAATGTCCCGATGGCCCCTCTCCCTTCATGGAAAGGGAATGGCAAAGCTCCTTGAACGAAGCAGAATACGAGGTACCCAAAGAGAGTGAGATAAATGCCGCAACCGAGGAGGAGGGAGATGCGGCCTGGGCCGCCTCCTCCTCAAGGGCGATCATCTGCTCGAGCCAGCCGCCGCAGTAACCACCCAACGGACCTCTTTCAACTTTACACGGTGGTGGCAGCGCTCGGGGCACCAAGCTCAACCGGGCAGCGCGTCCTCCAAGACGCTACGAGAACGAACAGCAAGACTCTCGCAGGGCCCGGGTCATGTTCTAGGCCGAGGCAGTAGACGACGTGGAGTGCGGATCCGCCCTGACATCTTCTGCCCACAAGGGCACCGCAAAACTGGGAGTCAATTTGTCCATCGCAGCCACGAGGGAAAAGGAAGACCAAGTCTTGAGAATTTTAAAACGAGTTTCAGACGAACCGAAGAGTTAGGATCCAGTCTAACACGCAAAGCGTTAAGGAGGGAACCTGAGCTTCCAAGCGGTAAGGAAGATCTGGCATCATGGGGCGGAGCCGAGATTTTTACCACCCGGGTGGGTGGGAGGAGCCAGCCTGAAGACCTTCCGGCAAGATTTAAAGCCGCAAGGAACCTGCCAGACAGTGTGGATGAACAACATATCTATGTCCCTAGAACTGGACAGTTTGGTATTCAGTGGGGACGCGAAGAGGTCCAACTCTGGTCAACCTCACCTGTCGAAATGCTCTGCCACTGACTATAGGAGCTCCCACTTGAGGACCTTGGACCAAGACCTGCTTAGGCTGTTGGCCAAGACGTTTTGGAAACCAGGAACAAGAACAGTAGTGAGTTCTAGGCAGTGTTCCAGAGCCCAATACCAGACCCTCATTGCCTCCCTGCAAAGGGGGTAAGAGTGCGTACCTCCTTGTTTGTTGATGTAAAACACCATGGACATGTTGCCCTTTTGGATGAGGAGAGGGCCCGGTAGGAGACTGATCTGAAATGCTTGCAAGGCGTTCAGAACTGCTCTCATCTCCAGGACATTGATATGCAGGGATTGTTCATCTGGGGACCAGGAGCCCCGGGTCTGCATGTCCTCCAGATGAGCACCCCAAGCGAGACCCGAGGTGTCGGTAGTCAAAACTCACCTCAGAGCTCCTGTTGGAAGAGGACCCCTTTGGACAAGTTGTCGGGGTCCATCCACCAGGTCAGAGCCCAATGAACTGGATCCGAGACTAGAACCCTCTGTTCCAGGTCGTCTGCTCATTGGTTCCACTGCACCCCGAGCGTCCACTGTGGGACTCTCATGTGGAGGCGAGCCATAGGAATGGTGGATATGGCCGCCACCATATGGCCGAGGAGCCTGTGCGCGCAGGCGATCCATCCTGTCCTCGGAGAGAAAGGCATTGCCCTGCACTGTCTCGAGGACCACTCTGATGAATTGGAGTCTCTGGCAGGGCCATGGTGATGACTTCGGTAGATTCAGGGTGATCCCCAATTCTCGGAAGAAGGTAAAGGTGTCTCCGAGAGTGCAAAGCAGCTGACTCTCTGTGGGAACTGTCAGAAGCCAGTAGTCTACATATGGAAAGACATAATGATCTTGTCTTTTGAGGGGTGCAGTCACCACCGCTAGGCACAGTGAAGACTCGGAGCAGAGGATATGCTGAAAGCTAGAGCTCAAAACTGGTAATGTCGCCCCTGGAAGAGGAAATGCAGGAACCTTCTGTAGGGCGGGAACACCAGAATGTGCAAGTACACATCCTGCATATCTAGAGAGCACAGCCAGTCTCTCTGTTGCAGGAGGGGAATTAGCCCTGGCAGAGTGACCATCCTGAATTTCCTGTATTAGATATAATTGTTCAGGGAACTGAGATTCAGGATGCGGCAAAGGACCCCGGTCTTTCTGGGAATGAGGAAAAAGCGAGAATAAAATCCCTTTCCCCTTTGGTCCAGGGGAACTGCCTCCATTGTCCACTTCTGTAGTAAGGCCTGGATTTCCCCTTCAATGAGGGAGACATGAAAAGGAGGATAATGAGAGGACACTGGTGGGTTTTCTGGTGGCCTCTCCAGGAACTCCAAGTTATGACCTCTCTCTATCAGTTGGAGGACCAACAAGTCTGTTGTAACTTTGCTCCATCCCGCGGGATAGAGGGAGAAGCGACCCCTTACTGCTTCCCCCACAAATTCTGCTGAAGGAGGGGGGCAAGGAGTCATTGTTTGGCTCCAGGAGTGGGCAACATGGCTTGGGAGGTCTTAGCGGTTCTAGAGGCAGAACCCCCATGAGTTTGGGAGGTTGCCTTGTGTTTGAAGCTTCCTTCTGCTGAGGCTGGTTTCTGGGCTGCTAACTTGACCGCTTACGAAAAGGCTGCTTTTTGAACAGCCTCTGGTTAGTTTTATACATCTTCTGTACAGACCAGATGGTTTTGCCAGTGTCCTGGAGATGGGTGATTATTTTTTCTGCCTCCTCTCCAAAGAGGACCAAGTCCCTGTAAGGGAGGTCCATGATGTCAACCCCCAGGTACTGACTGAGCAATGTGTGGCACTGGAGACAAGACGCTGGTGGCGACTGCTCTGATGAATGTCTCTGCAGAGTCATCTGAGGCATGCAGCACATGGGTGCCCACATCTGACCCAGATTTAGGATGGTCTAGAAGCTCAGTCTTTTCAGCTGAATCTAGAAGGACCTGAGCTTTTTCTACTCCCTTCTCACACAGGGTATTTTCGTACTGTACCATGTGGGTGAGGGAGTTAAGGGAACTAATGGAGCAAGTAGAGGAGGAATATACCTTCCTGCCTAGTTGGTCAATGGTTCTGGATTCTTGGTCAGGAGGCTGGCTGCTTAAATGCTTAGGCCTCTTTGGCCCATCATGGGCTGCGGTAATCACCACTGAACGAGCTGTAGGGTGTTCAGCCAAGAATGGCTCCTCCCTAGGCGCCCTGTACAGCTGATTCGACTTTTTAGAGACGGCCGAGATAGAGGATGGGTGCTTCCAGGTAAGCCTTGTTAAATCCTGGAAGGTATCCATTAAGGGAGGAACCACCAAAGGCTTGGGTTCCCTTCAGCCTCAGATATTTGGCTAGTCTCCGCCTTTCAGGGTTCAGGTCCTCTGTCTCCCATCCATTGGATGCCTCATGATGTCCATAAATGATGTGTCATCAGGAGGCGACCTAGGGGTGTCCTTGTTGTCTGGGGAGAAAGGACGGCCTCTAGGCTCTGAATGATCTGACCCTAAGGGAGATAAGTCCTGACTAGATTCCTCCAAACTGCTAGAAAAGGAGGGGGAGGAGCTGAGAAAGCGTCCACTATTTCACCAATGTCAGTGCCGGCCTGACGAATGGGAAGAGGAACGTTGGTGAGTCCATCCCCAGTGTTTGGTCCTTCCACTGCATTTATGGTCTAAACTCGGAGAAGAGCTCTGGAGTCAACAGTCTTAGCTCTGGCTCCAGGTCTGGCTCCGGCACAACCACCACTTGTTCCGCAGGTTTCTGTGGGAGGAGATCCTCCTTAATTTCTTTCCACCAAAAGGAATAAAACTTTCACCTCACTAAGAAGAATCTGGGGGCCTGAAGGACTGGCAGGTGCCTGAAGTGGTGCCGGGGCTGGCATCAGCATAGCCAGTGTTGGGGTATCTGGCATCAGCACAACCAGCATCTGTGAAGCTAGCTTCGGAGGGGCCGGAGCTTGTAGGTCAGGCACCTCATTGAGCCATGGGTTAGCCAGCGAGGAACCTCCCTTTGAAGAGGTATCCACATCGGCTGGAGACGCTAAACAGGCTGCTGATGGGATTGGTGATGCTGGGTCCGACGTCAGTGTAGTTGACGTCTGGGTAGGCATCGGCTGGAAGCAGTCTGGAGCAGATGTAGCTGGAGATCACGGTGTGGTCACCGGGGATCCATGGGAAGGTGTTGCCAGTTCCTGAGCGGAGGACACCTGCCCCTGACGATGGTGTGCCGCTTCCAAAGGCTTGGCAATAACCAACATCAGGACCAGGCTGACAAGAGCCGAGGACTCTCTACCTGACTTAGAGCTACTCCCAACCCCTGAGGTGGAGGTGGACGCTGGGCCTTCACCATCAGAGGCGTCAGAGTCAGAATCGAAGTCACAGACGATGACTTACCTCCGCCTGATGCCAGCACTAAGGCAGGAGGTTTCACCACTGGGTGCCCCGAGGGAGTAAGGGCAGGCCAGGATGAGTGGTCTGAACCCTTGTGGGGAGGAGGAACTCGAAGAACTCTTCTTGTGATGGGGAGACCTGAAGCTGAAGTGGGTCCGGGCCTTTTTCCTTTCTTTGTTTTGGGATTTATGCTTCCCTGAGTCCTTTTTCTTCTTATGTGACTTCTAAGATGAAGAGGTCGAAACTGAGGAGGACAAGGAGGGACTTTTTCCCCGAAGGTTGTTTTTGCATAGCGGCAAGCTGCTTTTCAAGAAGGTGAGCCTTGAGGGCCTTCTGGTGGCTGTTGCGCCTAGGTTATGACCCCTATCATCCCACATACACCCTATACTGTATTTCTGGTCTACTATACTGTGATACTGCTATTTTGCACTAACATGTAGATTTAGGTACCCATTATATAAGCATGAGTGCCAGGAATGTGCTTTGCTGCTGATATATGCTAATGTTTACATCGTTATAGGATTATATCATGCATGATTCATTATACCTCACTATAATGCATTTACCGAGATTACGTTTGTCTTTAATATATATTCTATATATAGTCTACATAATTATTGATAAGGTGACTCTTATGGATCATCAGTAATTACTGTATATACTTATATTCTTATATAATCTTATGTAGTGTATACATTTCATTTGGGCTAGTATGACACGTGTAGTTGTGGCCTGTCAGCATTTCTCTTTGTCTAAGCTTCACGCTGACAGGGACAAATCCTTTGTCTCACATTATACTCATTAGTAATCCTGTCTCCTAAGTAATTATCCAAGGAAACCGCCTTGTTTATAATATAGAATCAACGCATTATGTTCTTTATATCCGTAACTATATTATCTCTGTTACCATGCTGTTATCTATGGTATATGACCTTGTGTAAGCCTCCTCACTGAGATTTTGGACATTCTTCCGGAGACTGGCGAGTACTCATCTCCCTTGTGATTTTCTCTGTCACATGCTTGGCGTAAGTATTGTAATAAATTATCATTATTACTTCTGCTTGTGTGGTTGTTTCTTTGGCTGACACCGTAGACATACAAGAATCTGATTTTTTTACCCCAAAGCTGGTTTCTGGGTAACACGGCGGATGCGAGTCCTTTGGTTGAATCGTTTGCAGTGCTCAAAAGCGGTGGTGTTGTGGTTCGGGCCTAGGCAGAGAAGGCAGGCCTTGTGGCAGTCTTTTGATGGGATCTGCCTGGTGCACACACACTTCAATCTTTGTCGTTCGACAGAAGAAATGGATGACATCAGAGAAGCAGACATGCAGAAATAGTAGACAGTTTTAGAGAAAAAATAAAAAAATGCTGAAAAGCGCAAAGGCAGTCGAACTGCAGCAGGAATTGTTTGAGGAGCCAATGTGAACGGGTCAATGGCGGGAAAAGATCTGAGGTGGGGTTGAGGATCGCCCCCCCCCCCCAAACCACTGGCTGATGTCGGGGTGGGCAGACGTCGGGGTGGTCCCCCACTGAAGTCTGCTTGCTAGAAAGTTTCCATGGGGTCCCGGCACCTGGCGGCTTAGTCTTTAAGGTTACTGACTGCTGCAAGAGCTCTTGTTTGAAGTAAGATCTATGGTTACAGAGGAGTAACCTATTCTTCTAGGGGTGTAGATATGGTACACTACCCCACTCTGGTAGACTCCTAGCAATTCCCCGGGAGGAGGGGGCAAGGGGCAAACCCCTATTTGGCGAAAAGCGACTGAGGAACTGAGGTCCCAAAACATGAATCCCAGCGTAATTCAAGGTTGATGCGGTACTGGGAAATGAAGGTGTGTGCTTACTTTCAGGTAGCATTCCTACTGATTTCCTGTATGGGAATGTCCCTGGAAACAGTCACTAAGGCAGTGGTGTGTCTGGTGGAATGAGCCCTAATCCCAACAGGAGGCTTCCAACCAGCAAACCTGTAGCAGAGATCGATGCAAGAGGTGATCCACCTTGCAATCGTCCGCTTTGCTGCTAGTCTGCCAGGTGCAGCTTCAGCGTAGGTGACAAACAGCTGGTGAGCCTGACCCCAAATTCCAGCCATACACTCCAGATAATAGGAAGTGCTCTCCACTGGTACAGGCTATGGAGCCTGTAGGTGGCCTCCCTCAGCTCCACACCATGACGCCAGATCTTACCCACTGGAAGCACTGTTGGGTGCCAAAGCCAGGGGAGGTTAGGTGGGTCCGTGTGGATCAACATCATATACCACTCCTAGAAAGTACAGTTACGTAAAATCTTACCGTAACAGTAGATCTTCGAGGAGTGTCTCTTGCAGAAGGCAGTACACTTGGGTCATCGCCAGAGGTCGCTGAGGCGTATGGCAGCTCTTCTAGCAGTCTTTTCCAGGGGCCGCCCACACATGACATCCGCTTCCTGTTTCCTATATAAGTGTGGGTGGTCCCAGGTATCCTCAGTTTTCCCCGCCGGATTCAGCTCGCTAAGTTAGGACCGAGGGGAAGCCAAGGTACCGTAGGTATCCCAACCCATAAGTCATTGGACCAGAATTTGTTCTTTTAGAGAAGGAGGGGGACGGAGGGTTCGTACCTGCTGCAAGAGACACTGGTCAAAGATCTACTGTTACGGTAAGATTTTACGTAACTGTACTATCTTCCACGAAGTGGTCTCTTGCAGCAGGTAATGCACTTGGGATGACTCCCAAGCAGTAAACCCAAAAAGGGTGGTCATTATGACAGGAGGCCTTGTAGGACAGCTTGGCCAAAGGCCATCCTACAGTGTGAAGCAATATCTAACTTGTAATGCTTCGTGAAAGTGTGAATTGTGGACCAGGTAGCTGTACTGCAGATACCCGTGATCGAGGCCCCTTTAAAGCAGGCCGCAGTAGCGGCCATAGCTCTGATAGAATGGTCTTGGACAGGTCCAGGCAATGGCTTGTTGTATTTTAAATAACAAAATGTTATGCAATGTGCTAGACAACTGGAGAAAGTCTGTTTAGTGACTGGAAGACCTTCTCTGCCTGAGGCGAAGGTGACAAAAAGCTGAAAAGTTTTTCTAATCGGTTTAGTTCGATTAGTGTAGTACTGTAATATACGATGGACATTTAAGGTATGTAAGAGGTGTTCACCTCAATTGGAGTGTTCCGGATAATATACTGGTAACTCCGACTGGTTTAAGGTATGTTCGGACACTACCTTAGGTAGGAAGGAAGGGCTGGTACAAAGTGCCACCCTATCTTTGTGAAAAATCAAGTAAGGTTCTCTACACATGAGGACATGGAGTTCGGAAATAAGTCACGCTGCAGTAACAGCCACTAAGAATAGTGTTTTCCATGAAAGAAAATGGAGGCTACAAGTGGCCGCTGGTTCAAAGGGCTCAAGAGTTAATTTCTCTATTAGGAAATTGAGATTCCATGGAGAAGTGGGTCTTCTGATAGGTGGCTTAATATGTAACATTCCTCTTAGAAACATTTTGGCTAGATGATGTTGATGCAGTAATCTACCATTCAGAGGATTCGTGGAAAGCTGAAATGGAGGCCAAATGGACTTTGAAGGAGGAATAGCTTAATCCTATCTTGGCAACTGAGGCTAAGTAATCCAAGACTTTCGGCAATGGACAGGAGTAAAAATCCAGTGATCGGGAAGCTGCCCATGTGGAAAAACGTTTCCATTTGGCATTATATGTTTCTCTGGTTGCTGGTTTATGTGATGCCAGCAATATATTGGCAACAGAAGAGGACACTTGTAGACATGCTATGAAAGCGTCCTCAGGAGTCAAGCATGAAGACATAGCGCCTTCAGGTTGATTCTGGGTCAAGGGATCTGGTATGATTGGCAATGGAACAGGTTCCTGTACTGAAAACTGCTGAAGCAGGGGAAACCACACCTGCTGAGGCCAAAGAGGGGCTATGAGACTCATGGTGGCAGGTTTGAGTTGTAGTTTCAGTAGAGTATGTTGCACGAGAGGGATGGGGGAGTGAGCATATAAGAAGAGTCCTGTCCATGATCGGGAGAGGGCATCTACAGACCGTCCCTTTTTGCTCGGGATAATGGAATAGTATTTGGGGAGACGGTGGTTGACTGGGGAGGCAAACAGGTCTAGTTACGGGGTTCCCCACAGATGAAAGATATTCTGGAGCACTTCGTAATGACTGTGTCCATTTGTGTGCGGACGACTGGCGACTGAGAAAGTCAGCCAGAAAGTTGTAATGTACTGGTATATGGACGGCTATTAGTATGAGGTGTTGCCGAATCGCTTCCTGTCAGACTGCAATTATCTCCCTGTATAGAGTATGGGATTTCATACCTCGTTTGTTGAGGTAGAATACTACTGTGGTGTTGTCTGACTGAATCAGCAACTGTCTCAGAGACAGGTGAGGTTGAAAAGCCTGGAGGGCTAAGCAAACTGCCGTCAGTTCCAGGAGACTGATGTGGGGATGATGGACAGAAGTGGTCCACTTGCCTTGTGTCCTGTAGGGACCCAGGTGTGCATCCCACCCTTCTAGGGATGCATCCATGGACAACGTCTGCAGGGGTGGGGGGGCTGGAAAGGCATGCCTTGATATAGGTTGGCTCGGAGCATCTATTAGACAAGGGCAGATCACAACAAGGGAGTGACTCTGATTTTGTCCTCGAAATTTCCTGTCCTTTGAGATCATTGATTCTGAAGAACCCATTGGACGGGTCTCATCCGAAGACGGGCAAAAGCTACCGTAAGGATGGTAGTGGCCATGTGACCCAGGAGACACAGCATGCATCTGGCTGTGACAACTTTCTGGGCTTGTATCTGCAATGCCAGAGACAGAAGCTTGTCTTGTCTGTCGGCCGGGAGATAAGCCCTGGCGGAGACAGTGTTGAGGACTGCTCCTATATATTGGAGCGACTGCGTAGGGGTCAGATTGGACTTCAGCCAATTGACTGTAAGCCCTAGAGCTTGGAACAGAGTTAAGGTTGCCTCTAGGGAAGACAGCAGGGCCATTTTGGACTCTGCTTTCATGAGCCAATTGTCCAGGTATGGGAAGACCAAGTGCCCGTCTCTTCGTAGGGCTGCTGCTACTACCAATAGGCACTTGGTGAACACTCGTGGTGCCGAGGAGAGGCCAAACGGAAGCGCCAAAAATGGTAGTGTTGACCCAACAGGTGAAAACGAAGGAACCTGTGGTGGGCAGGATGGATAGGGATATGAAGGCAGGCATCCTTCATATCCAGGGGCACATAGCCAATCCCCTTGTTTTAGTGTTGGCATGATTGAGTTTAGAGTGATCATGCGGAACCTTTTGTACTGAATGTAGATTCAGATGTCTGAGGTTCAGTATTGGTCTGAGATCTCCAGTTCGCTTGGGTACCAGGAAGAAGTGAGAGTAGAACCTCTTCTGGAGTTCTGTAGGAGTAACTGAGTAAACAGCCTTCTTTTTTAGAAAAGCCTATAATTCCTCCTGCAGAACAGGAATATGGTCAGGTGGGAAATAGACTGAGCGAGGTGGGTGAAAGGGAGGTCTAGACAGGAATTCCAGAGTGTGACCCGTCTGAATTATTTGGAGTACCCACTCGTCCGTAGTGATCATTTTCCAGGCCTCCAAATGGAGGGCAAAAACGACCGTCAACAGCTTCCAAGGCCTGGTCGAGGAAGTGTGGACAGGGCCCCAGTAGGTCACTGGGAGGCGGGCTGACCTGCCCCACCTGGATGATGTGAGCAGGAGCCCTTGGCGGCAGAGGCATTGGCTCTGGTAGGTTGGGAACAACCTCTGAAACCACCTCTATTAGAGCATCTGTATTTTCTACCTGTTTTGGTATAAGAGGAGGATTGGGAACGGTATGATAGCTGTGAAGTATGATACATGCCATGGACTGTGCGTAGAGTTCTGCCTGAAGTTTGGAGATCATCGATCAATGTTTGGGTACCTGGCCCGAATAGTTTGGGCTCATTAAAGGGGGAATTAACTACTCTCTGCTGTACATCAGGTGTGAAACCAGAGACAGGAAGCCAAACATGGCGACGCAAGGTAATGCCTTTTGCTGACATACGGGCCGAGGCATCAACTGTATTATAGCCCGACTGGAGAAGGTGACAGGAAATGGAGTTGCCAGTGGTTATTGTAGCCAGTAACTGTTCCCTTTCCTGTGAAGGAGGGAGTTTATTGACTAATTCAATGGCAGATGACCAAAGTGTATGCTGGTATTTGATCTTGTGTCCCATATAATTCAGGATTCTGAGCTTCATGGTACTGGATTGAAATACCTTTCCTTCACAGATAATCTATCCTGCAGTATTGTTTATCTGGAGGTAAGGAACTCATGTGCTTTGGTCGTTTAGTACGATCATGAGCGACAGCAATCACCACTAAATCCTCTTCAGGAATAGTGGATAGAAAAGGGTGATCAAGAGGAGCCTGGTATATGCGATCCGCCTTACGGGGAACAGCCGTGACAGAAGAAGGTTGGTGCCAGGCTGCAAGCATAGCATTTTGGTAGGTCTGGATTAGTGGGGGTACCACTAAGACTGGCTCCTTTGGTAACTCCAAGTAGTCTGCCATATCCTCATGTTGTTTGTCATGCTCAGTAGTGAAGAATCCCCTGACTTTTTGAATTGGGACCATCATTTCATGGAAAGAAGGGTCATCCAGAGGAGAGGAAGCTGCATGTCAGGGCAAATCCTCTTCTAATGAGGAGAGGTCAGATAAAAGAGTGTGGGGCTGGAAATCCAGCTCCTGGAATTCCTCATCCTCTAGATCTCCAGTAAAAACTGACAGGAAGTTAGGTTCATCTGACAAGTGGTCCTCCATTTAAGAGGGAGATGACCAGGGCAGGAGAGGGTCCCTGTCACCATTAATCCATTTAGGCGGACGTGTGGGTGAATGGGATGGATAGCTCGGCTCTCCTGGATCAGAGGGCTGAGCATGACACATGCATGCAAGACGTGTTGTACTACAGTAGAACCATCCAGTTCTTTTTGAGTAGGAGGAGGGGTGGCTTCTGGGAAACCAAAGGGAGGATGAGGGGATTGGATGCGTAGCCTGAGCAGGTCTTGCCCCTGGGTGATAAAGACCAGGGTCCTGATCCCTATCTGCCTGGCCCCTATAGGTACCCACCTGTGAGGGTTGAGAGGCAGTTAGCATAGCAAAAGTAGTAGGTCTGCCCCATGGTATGCGGCTCATCGTCGATGGAGCCACAGGGGTAAGAGTGCTATGCTGTGAAAATTATGGTCCCGTCGACGGGAGAGGAGCCCCCGTCAACGGAACCCATAAAGGGCTCATTGTAAACTGCCATCAATGCGCTAGAAAGCACCGTCAACAAGACAGTATAAATCCCCCGTCGACAAAGAGGCAGGCTGAGAACGCGCCGTCAACAATGGCAGTCGATGAGCCCTTAGGCACGGAGTGTGAGGAGGGCTTCTCCTGTTTGTGCCGTTGATGAGAATCAGTGTGGGGTAGGGGGACTCTGAGGACGAGCCCCCCGATTCTCCATGAGACACAATTTCTGCTCCATTAAATGTTGTTTGATTTAAAGCAACCATCGACAACGGGTTGCTTGGTTGAAGTCCTGACAATGAATGCAGGAACTGGTGTCGTGTGTGGCTCTCAGACACCTTACACAAGCAGTGTGGTTGTCAAAGCAGTAGATTTTGCTACCGCAACGGCAGGAACGAAACAGCACTGTCTAGTCTTTGGACATTCATTTGATTGCTCAAATTCTCATTGATGACTGCTGTCTGAAATTGCTGTAGCTGCTGAATGTGAGCTGAAGACGGTGGGAAAATGAACTGAGGATACCAGGGACCGCCCACACTTATACAGGAAACAGGAAGCTGATGTCATGTGCGGGAGGCCCCTGGAAACGACTGCTAGAAGAGCTGCCATGTGCCACAGCAACCTCTGGTGATGACTCAAGTGTATTACCTGCCGCAAGAGACTACTCCGTGGAAGATCTATTGTTACAGGTGAGTAACCTGTTTTTCTAGGGACGTGGATATAATATTCTATCCACACTTCTGGCAGACTCCTCAGGAGGAAGGAGGCAAGGCACACACTCCCCTTACTTAGGGAACAGAGATAGGAGAACGGAGGCCCCAAAACCAGCATCTCGGTGTGACTCGATGTCAATGTGTTAATGGGAAATGAAGGTGTGTGCTGATCTCCAGGTAGCAGCTCCGCAGATTTCCTGGATAGGAACATCCCTGGAAGCAGCCACCAACACTGCGGTATGGCGAATGGAATGAGTCCTTAGTCCTATGGGAGGCTCCACACCCGCCAACCTATAGCCCGACTGAGAGTTCAATGCAGGACACAATCCACCTGCCAACTGTCTGCTTGGCTACAGGTCTGCGGCTTCAATGTAGGAGACAAACAGCTGGCATACCTCTCCCTGAACTCCAGCTGTGTGCTCTTTATAATACGCAAGCACGCACCTCAGGTCCAGAGTATGAAGCCTGTGTTCGGCAACTGAGATATGGTTGGTAAATACACTGGCAGACTAAGCACCTGCTTAAGGTGAAAATCCAACACAACCTTCGGGAGGAACTTCTAGTGGGTTGCAGGACAAACTTGTCCCTGTGGAAGACCAGGTAAGGAGATTCCACCGAAAGCACCTGGAGCTCTCTGATCCTTCTGGCTGATGTGACAGCCACCAAGAAGGCGGTCTTCCACGACAGGTGAGAGAGATCATATCTGTGCATCGGTTAGAATGGCTTGCCCATGAGCTTTGCCAAAATAATAATAATAAGTTTTCAAGGTGCTGTATAAGTTAAAACAGTACAAATTGGGCATTAAAATTCAATATTAGACACAGGTAAAAACCACAACATAATCAACAACTTCAATACAATCAGCTGTCCAAGAAGGCTATTTGCCAAAAGTGTGTTTTCAAGCCCCTCTTAAATTCCTCCATGGAGGTACACTCCCGTAACCGACGGGGTAGAGAATTCCAAAGAGTGGGTGCAGCATAAGAAAATGCTCTACAACCTGATTTAAAACTCACTCTTGGAATCTCTAGCAACCTCTCCTCGGCCGAGCAAAGCGATCGGCCAGGCTGTAGAGGACTAGAAGTTCTTTCAGGTAAGCTGGACCCTAGCCACGAAGGGCTTTAAAAGTCAGTAAACTTACTTTGAAGGCGATCCGCCAACGTATAGGTAGCCAGTGCAGTTTGCGCAGTACCAGGGTAATAAGACAGGACCTACTTGTTCCAGTCAAAACCCGGGCTGCTGCATTCTGCACTAGCTGCAGGTGGCGGATTTCAACCCCAGAAAGCCCAAAGTACAGGGAGTTGCAGTAGTCCAGACGCGAGGACCAATGTTGGCAAAGCGTCAGACGGAACAAGGTGCCTAACTCTGGCGATATTCCTAAGATGGTAGAAGCAAGTCTTGACGACTGCTCACACTTGTGACTGCAGTGTCAGCCTCTCATCCAAGATAACCCCCAGGTTACGCACCTGTTCAGAGGTCGGGAATGAAACACCACCAAGAAAAATTCCTGACGGCATACCAACAGATGACCCGGGTCCACAACCAAAACCTCTGTCTTTTCCGAGTTCAACTTCAATCAACTAGAATCCACCCAATCCTGGATTTCTTTCAGGCAGTTGTTAAACATTGAGGGATCTCCATCCTGGTCGGGTGCGAAAGACAGGTATAGCTGGGTATCATCTGCATAGCAGTGAAACCTCAGCTCATACAGTCTTATAATGTCTCCAAGGGGGAGCATATACACTGCGAATAACATGAGAGACAGCACTGAACCCTGAGGCAACCCACACAACAAAGAAGTTGGGCTTGAAGAAAAAAACCCAGACACAACTCTTTGTGATCTCCCATTGAGGAATGAGGTGAACCATCAGAGGATGATTCCCGATATTCCACAAATCTGCCTCAAGCGTGCTATCAACACCAAGTGATCCACAGTGTCAAAGGCTGACGAGAGATCAAAGAGAACCAAGATGTAGCATCTCTTCTGATCTCTCGCCCTCAGAAGATCATTAAGCACCCAAACCAGCACAGTCTCGGTGCTATGTCTTTTACAAAAAACGTATTGGAAGGATTCGTAGCTGTCATGGATGGTTAAATGGTCCTCCAATTGGGCTGCCACTACCTTCTCAATCACCTTCCCAATAAAGGGTAGGTTTGAGATAGGTCTGTAGTTTGTGAAATAGTCTCGGTCCAAGGTAACTTTCTTCAAGAGAGGTGTCACCACCGCCTCTTTTAGGGAGCTAGGGAACACACCCGACTCCAGGGAGCACCAGACTATTTGCACAAGGATTGGACCGATGATATCACTACAACCCAAAATTAGGGAGGTCGGTCCAGGGTCCAAACTACAGCTGGTAGGGCACACACTATGGATAATCCTCATGACATCCACGAAATCAGGTCGACTGAAGGAACTCCAAGAAAAGTGAGGTACTGTGAACTCGCACTGTTTAACAGCTTTCCCCCTAGACTCTGCTGGACATAGATTCGCCCTGATGTCGGCTACCTTAGTTGCAAAGAAAGGAGCAAGCTCTTCGCACTCTAATTGCGAAAAGGCTTTTCAAACTTGCAGACAGGCTGGGTTGTGCAGTCTGTCTACAGTTCGAAAAAGCTGAGTCGGTCGATTCCGAGAGACTGCAATCCCCCTGGACAGGAATTCTGCCTTCTTACGGGTGATTGCAGATTGATAGACAGAATAATGTTACATCAATCTAAGGTGGTCGGCTTCAAGGGTGGACCTGCGTCAGCACCACTCTAACCTTTGCCCCTGTCTCTGCATCTCCCTCAATGTCCCATCAAATCAGAGGCACTTGGGGTGAAGTGATAGGAGGCGCACACAGACAGAAGCAATAGAATCCAGAGCCACCGTAACAGCCATATTATAGGCCGACACCAGGATGTTTGGACTACCGCTCGTCAACACGGGGGACGAGAGGTAAAGGACCGCCACAAGGCCTTGAGGGGTAATATCCCATAAAGGGCGGTACCTAACTATCTCCACAGGGGTAGGCCTTCTCAGGAGGGTGCAAAAACTGAACCTCATGGTGTAGTGGTCTGACCAGGTAACTAGTTCCACCCCCAAATCAGATGCATCAGTCCCTAGGAGAAAGACTTAAGTCCAGAGAGTGTCCAGATTTGTGGGTAGCAGTGGAAACCACCTGTGTAAGGCCCAAAGAAGTCATTAATTGGAGGAAGTGATTGCCAAATTGTGAGAGTTCATCATTGACCCAGGCATTAAGTCGCCTAGAACCATCAATCTGGGGCGACTCAAATGACATGTCGACGATGAAGTCTGCGAAACCACCAGCAGATCTCAAGGTGGTGGTGGTGGACGCAACCAGAGGAGAAATATGGTCAAGGCCTTTTAAAAAGTGCCAGAGCACCTTTTCCTGAGCCACCGACTGCTGACAGGCCCACACCCAGTAAGCAGAGATGGCTGCCAGGTGAACCTTAAGGGTCGTCGACCGAAGGCCTGACTTAAAGAGGGACCACAGGTAATCAAGGATGCTAGCCACCGGACAGTGTCATCCAGACACAGGTGAGGAAGCAAAGGAAAACCAGGAGCAGTTTCAAAATTAGCAAGTAGTGTTTTATTAACAGCAAAATAAAAAAATACAAATGATTCAGTATAACCATTTACAATGGCAGTACAAACATAGAAAGCAAAGCCCTTCTTATGAGTTTTTCTCCTCAATTTCCAATCTCAGTCTCTCAGTTTCTGACTCTACCTCTTGCAAAACACTGCAGCTCTTTTTATAACAAGGCTTTGCAGGGAGCTCTATAAGAGAACATTTTGCTTCTCACCATGTTCTTGTCAGTTTCAGCAGGGGCAGCAAAAAGAAAGTACAGTTACGTAAGAACTTACCGGAACAGTAGATCTTCGAGAACAACTCTTGCAGCAGGTTACACCATTAGGACTGAAGCCGGCAGGCGCCAGGACCCCTCGGAAACTTTTCTAGCTAGCTATCTTCAGCGGGGACCGCCCCCGGCGTCCGGTCCGCCTCCGACGCCAGGCGTGGTACAAGAGGCGGTCCCGCCAGAATCCCAGTTCTCCCGGAGACTCCGGCCGCAGGATGACATCAGAAGGGAGACCGAGGATCCACCGTCAGAAGGCAATAAGGGACAAAATCCCAACAGGATCGAAAAAAATTCACTCTTCCCAAGTGAATATCCGACTTCTCTTTCGTTCAGCCTTCGGAAGAAACTGTTTCCTTCTTTTCTCTTTCCTTTCTCACTGTTTGTTGTTTTTTAAAACACACGAGCCATACTTCCTCCAAGGGGATACGGAGGCAGGGTACCTGCTGCAAGAGCTGTTCTCGAAGATCTACTGTTACGTAAGTTCTTACGTAACTGTACTATCTTACTCGAGACACAGCTCTTGCAGCAACACCATTAGGACTGATTCCCAGCATAATGCTTGTCCCACAAACATTGGGAGGAGGAAGAGGAAGAAAGCGGAGAAAAATCAAGCCAAGTCCTGACTCAGGACAAGAGGCCCTGCAACACGGCCAGGCCGAAGCCGGCCCTTCGCCTAGAGGCTATATCCAGACTGTAATGCCTGATAAAAGTATGCACAGAGCTCCAAGTAGCAGCAGCGCAAATGGCTGAGGTTGAGACATTTTTGAGAGCTGCAAAGGAAGTGGCCACACCTCTAGTGGAATGGCCCCAGATGGAACCCGGGAGGGGCTTTTGCCTAGATTGATAGCAATGAGAGATACACTGTACGAGCCAGCGGGATAAGGACTGCTTAGACACGGCCCGGCCTCTCATTCTCTGTCTGAAAAGAGGCGAGCTGGTCAGAAACCCGAAGGGCTTAGTTCTAGTGAGGTAATACCTCAGGCTGCGGTGAACATCCAGGTGTGGAGCAAAGCCTCCTCTATTCGAATAACTCGGAAATAGACCGGAAGGTCAATATCCTGATTTAAAGTGAGAGCTGAAACCACCTTAGGCAAAAACTTGGGTTTGTCCTCAGAGATACTCTGTCCGGTGAAAACCAAATAAGGTTCTTTACACATGAGGGCATGAAGCTCAGAAACCTTCTGGCTGAAGTGACGGCAACTAAAACAACGTCTTCCACTACAGAAAACGAGCTCGCAATCCGCAGCTGGTTCAAAGGGAGGGCGTGAGCTGCTCCAGGACAAAAGGAGATCCCATGGAGGAACGGGTCCTTGATAGGAGGCCTAAGGTGTAACACCCTCTCAGAAACTCCAGAGAAGCATCAAGCTGAGCAATAGTGCGCTGCCCCACCGGCAGATGATAGGCCAAAATAGCGCACAGGTGTACCTTAATAGAGGAGTAGGCCAACCCCGAGTGGAAAAGGGAAAGGAGGTAGTCCAAGACTGCCCCCACAGGACAACCTAAAGGGGAGAGGTCACGAGCCCGTGACCACAAACAAAACCGACGCCATTTCATGGCATATGTAGCATGTGTAGCTGGCTTCCTGGCTGCAGAGAGGACCTCCGCAACCTCTTGCGAGACCCCGTGTCGCAAAATGGCTACGTCTCTAGGAGCCATGCATGCAGGTTCAAAGAGCGAAGATCCGGGTGCAACAATGAACCTCGCTCCTGAGACAGAAGGTGGGAACTGAGCGGCAGCGGGAGCGGAGGTTCCCGGGATAGCTGAGCCAGCAATGGGAACCAGATCTGTCTGGGCAAAAATGGGGCTACCAGAATCAAGCGTGCATGCTCCCTGCGCAGTTTGAGAAGAACTCTCTGGATCAACGGGAAGGGAAGAAAGGTAGAGAATCTATTTCACAGGAGAGGGACAACGCGTCTCGCCAGAAAACTCCAGGCCCTGGATCTAGCGAGCAAAAATTGGGCAGTTTTTCGTTGAATGGGGATGCGAATAAGTCTAGCTCTGGAGTTCCCCATCGAAGGAACAGATCCTCTGCCACCTCCTGAAGAAGTTCCCACTCGTGGACTCTGGCCTGAGTGCGACTCAGACCGTCTGCGATCGTGTTGTCCACGCCGGGAACATGTACCGCAATTAAGCTTGCGCCGTGTCTGATTACCCAATCCCACACTCTCATGGCCTCCCTGCAAAGGGGGTAAGAGTGTGCGCCTCCTTGTTTGTTGAGGTAATACATCACCGCCGTGTTGTCCGTCTGAATCAGGATGGTGCACGGTGGGATCATGGACTGGAAAGCCTGGAGTGCATAGAGGACCGCTCTCATCTCTAGAACATTGATGTGAAGATGAGCCTCAGTGGGCTCCATACACCTTGAGACTTCACCCCATCCAGGTGAGCTCCCACCCGAGACCTGAGGCGTCTGTGGTGAGGTTATCTCCGGGGCAGGCGCTGCAAGGGGACGCCTTGGAAAGCGACCGAGGGCTAACCACCATTGCCAATCCTGAATCACCCATCTCGTGATTCTGACTGGGTGCTGCAAATGGTCTTGCCTCTGGTCCCACTCGCTTGAGCATCCACTGCGTTATTTGCGTGGAGTAGCGAGGAGTACCGTGGGAATGGCCGCAGCCATGTGTCCGAGCAGACGAAAGACCGACCTGGCCGGAGCGGTCTGATTCGTTGATAGGTCCTCTATGAGAGACCTGATGCGCTCCGCCCTGTCGACTGGGAGGAAAGCCCTCCCCTGGACCGTGTCCAGCACTGCACCTATAAATTGCAGGTTCTGCGACGGTACCAAGACCGACTTCTCTTGGTTTATGAAGTCCCAGCGATCCGAACAAAACCTGGGTGTCCTGGATCGCTAGTAGGGCGCCTCCTGGA
This sequence comes from Neoceratodus forsteri, assembly GCA_016271365.2. Taxonomy (NCBI): domain Eukaryota; kingdom Metazoa; phylum Chordata; order Ceratodontiformes; family Ceratodontidae; genus Neoceratodus; species Neoceratodus forsteri. Next base: position 26,696,697 of record CM057453.1, read on the forward strand.
GACGGCCATGAGAAGCCAATCGTCGAGGTACGGGAACACATAGTGGCCCTTTCTCCTCAGAGCAGCTGCCACGACTGCCATGCATTTGGTAAAGACCCTTGGAGCGGATGACAGTCCGAAAGGGAGAGCCCGGAACTGAAAGTGGTGGCCTAGGACCTCGAAGTGCAGGAACCTCTGATGCGCCTGAGCTATGAGAATGTGCAGGTAGGCATCCTGCATGTCTAGGGACGCTAAATAGGCGCCTTGTTTTAGCATGGGAATTAGACCCGGAAGGGTCACCATGCAGAATCTTTTGTATGCGACTGATAAGTTGAGGTCGCTTAGGTCCAGAATGGGACGGAGGTCCCCTGTCTTTTTGGGAACCAGGAAGAAGTGAGAATAGTACCCTAGTCCTCTCTGGTTTCCTGGGACATGCTGAATCGCCCCCTTGCTTAGGAGTGCGATCACCTCTTGCCAAATTAAGGCGCGGTGCTGACCCGAATACCGGGAGAGCAGAGGAGGCCTCGAGGGTGGCTGTTCTGCGAATTCTAAAAAGTAGCCGATGCTGACCAGCTGAAGCACCCACCTGTCGGTGGTAATTGCCTGCCATCCCGACAGGAAGTTCGCAATGCAACCCCCGACCGAAACATCCCGTTGATCCTGAGGGGAGGGGACCGGAAAGGAGTCATGCTGTGGCGGCTGAAGGGCCCGCCGGCTGGGAGGTCTTGGGAGTGCGCTGACCCCTGCTGGCGGACTGCTTCCCCTGGGTCCTTCTAAAACCGGAGCCCCTGTGCTGTGTGGTGGAACGGGGCTGTTGCCTCTGAGTCCACCCACGAAGCGTACTGGTTCCTCTGAAGGAACCAAACCTCGGCCGATACATCGCCTGGACCGACCGGACCGCCTTTCGGCCTCTTGGAGTTTGTAATGATCCTTTCGGACGGACTACCAAACAGAACCTCACCTTCAAAGGGGCGTCCAGGATGTTCTTCTGGACGTCCGGTGAAATCGGACACGGAGCCATGAGTGCCTCCGAGGCAAACGCCTGACGAGCCGCTCTGGCTGAAGAGTCCGCAGAGTCGTAGTGCGGCTCTAAGAACTTGGGTCCCCAGCCTGAACCCGTGCGGAAGCTGAAGCATCTCCTCCTTCTGCTCTCACCATCTGGCAGCCTCTCGCGCCTCTAGGCCCTGCTCCCACAGGGCGTTCTGGAACTGCACCATGTGGGTAAGGTAGTTCAAGGACCTAATGGCGCAAGTCGCGGAAGCGTACGTGCGCCTACCCAAGGAGTCCAACTGCTTGGACTCAGGGTCCGGTGGCAGGGTGCTCAGATGCTGCGGCCTCTGAGACCGGTCATGTGAGGCTGTGATAACCAGAGAATCAGCCAGAGGGTGCTGTGACAGGTACTGGTCCCCCTTGGGAGCCCTGTACAAACGGTCAGCCTTCTTCGGCACCGCCGGTAGCGAGTGTGGACGCTTCCACGCAGCCTTGGTGACGTCCACAAAGGTGTCCATCAAGGGTGGCAGCACCACAGGCTTAGGGTCCTTCTGCCGAAGGTACTTGGCCAGGCGTAACCTCTCTGGGTCCAACTCCTCAGCTTCCCACCCCATATTCTCCTGGATATGACGCAGAATATCCATGAAGGAAGGGTCGTCCGGAGGAGACCGTGGAGTCTCACGTGGGTCCGGCGAGGGAAGCGAGACCGGAGACGGGGATCTTGAAGTGGAAAAGGATGATCCCGTGCCCTCCGTCGACGGCGAACGACGGTGTCTTCTGGATCTCTTGGGGCTGGGCGATCCGGAAGGCGAAGATCTGGACGGAGGTCTCCTTTTAGAATGACGGCCCCTGGGAGGGGACTCAGGTTCCCTGGGGAAGTAACGGCTGACTGACCTCACAGGTGAAGGTGGAGCCCGGGCCGGAGTAGGAACAGGAGGAGGAGGAGGGACTGGTGGTACCACGTCCTTCCTAATGGTGTCCCACCAATACGTAAAAAGGTCCTTCACCTCTGCCAATGACAACCCCGACATCGGCTCCGAGGGCGAGGGCCGGTCGTCGGGTCCCGGCGGTGGCGAGGGAACCCTAGGAGACTGCTCAAGGCCAGGAGCGCCCGTCTGGTCTTCGGGCTGGACTAATTCCTCCTCCGCAAGGGACTCCTGCCCGACGGCCATCGAAGGCGCAGGAGCCCTCGGCTCAGGCAACACAGACGTCGGACCCCCCACCGACGTCCGATGCAAGGACGAGACCGACGACGGCCGGCTGGCGACAGCTCCGAGGAACGGTGGCGTACGGCCGACGGCAGTCTGGCCGACGCCGGATCCACCGGCTTCCTCAATGGCGTCAGATCCAAGGTCTTCCGGGGACCGAGGAAGACCGGCGCGGGGCCGAGGAGCGGAGCCGACTTGTGGTGACGGTGGTGGCGTTCCCCGGACTTCGCCACGGCCTTCTGGGCTGAAGAAGACGGCGGCCTGGCGGAAGAGGCCTGAGCAGACTTAGGAACTGGAGCCGCAGCCGGGGAAGGGACGAGGCCCTAGACGGGGACCGGTCCGACCGTGAACCGGAGCTGCGGGACTCGGAGGCCCGAGCCGGCGACCGGGGAAGATCCCTCTCCTTCTTCTTCTTCTCCGCGTGTCTGTGTGACGATTCCCCCTTCGAGGACATGGCCCGAAGCTGCTCTTCTAACAAAAATGCTTGGAGGGCCTTCTGCCGGCGGATCCTGGTGCGGCTGTTGAACCCCTGGCACAGGGAGCAGGCCTTGGTGTTGTGGTCTGGGCCCAGGCCCCGGGCGCACCGCAGATCCGCGGTCCTTGAAGGGATCTGTTTTCCACACGCGCACTTGGACGGATGACCGGAGGTCGGAGAGGACATCAGAGTTGATAAAATCTTGATTGGAGACAATTTCCCGAAGGAAGTTCTGGAACCACGCGTCGCGCGCTAGACTTTGACCGGAGGGTCGAGGCATGCAGTTCGACGGCGGGAAAGAACTGGAGATTCTGGCGGGACCGCCCCCTTTTGTACCACGCCTGACGTCGGAGGCGGGACCGACATCAGGGGCGGTCCCCGCTGATGATAGCTAGCTAGAAAAGTTTCCGAGGGGTCCTGGCGCCTGCCAGCTTCAGTCCTAATGGTGTAACCTGCTGCAAGAGCTGTGTCTCGAAGTAAGATCACTGTGACCCAGAACTGACCTCTTGCTGACAGCTCTGGAAATATTTTCAAACCAGCATCTCAATTTAACCCCTTGAATTCCAGTTTTTGCAATAATTTCAACAGTATAAATATATACAGTTTTAAACAAAGTGATCCCAGTATCAGTGACATTTCCACATAAAAATTCACATATATTTTTATACCTGCAGATATGCAAGGGGGAAGAAAAGACAGAAATAGCAAGGGAAGGCAGAGAGATGGGATGAGGCGGAGAATAGCGAAACTGTCAGAGTGATCAGTTCCTTGGTCTCAAATGAAAATTTTGTTGCGCAACCAGACAGAGAAGAGACAGAAAAGGAGTGGCTAGAACAAATCCTTGCATTTAAACTCTTTCTGCATAATAAATGAGGCAGGGCCTCATTCAACCCTGTCACATACCTCCCTCTTTAAAAGGGAACCTGTTTTAAAAAAACAGGTTTCCAAAACTTTCTTGTAATTCTCTTCTAGCATTAGCTTATAATCTTTACAATACAATGCATATGCAGCATAACAGAGAAATTTCAACTCACATCTTGTCAACCTTCGGAATTCTCAATTCCAGATCCATATCTTGACAGAAAATCAGCATTAACATTCTCTTTCACAGATTTGTGCATCATTTTAAATTTAAATGGCTGTAGTGCCAGGTACCACTGTGTGATTCTAGAATTGTTATCCTTCATTTGGTTAAGCCAACAGAGGATTGTGATCTGTTACAAGTAAAAGGTCAGCTCCTAGTAAGTAAAACTTAAGGGACTCCATGGCCCACTTTGCCACACGGCATTCTTTTTCAATGGTGGGGTACCTTTTCTCTCAGTCTTGTAATTTCTTACTGATATATATAGGATAGGATGTTCTTTCCCATCCATATTTTGACTCAGGACTGTACCTAGGCCTACCTCTGATGCATCTGTCTGTAACAAAAAACAATTTCTCAAAGTCTGAGCTTCTTAAAACAAGGGCTGAACATAATGAGCCTTAAAGGTCAGAAAAGCCTGGTCACACTCTGGAGTCCATTTCAAATTATTCGGGAATTGCTTCTTTGTGAGTTCAGTAAAGGAAGCAGCTAACTCGGCAAAGTTGGGAACAAATCTCCGCTAATAACCAGCCAGTCCTATAAATGTTTCTTGGTTTGGGGGACAGGGCTGTTGAATACAGCTTCTATCTTGGAAACCTGTGGCTTGACTTCTCCAGTTCCCAAAACATAACCCAGATACCTAGTTTTTTGCATTCCCAATGCACACTTTGTAGGATTAACTTTCAGATCTGCCTTTTTGATCAATTGGATAAATGCTTGTAGGTGTTCCAGGTGGCTTTTCCAGTCTGTACTTTTACACCACAACATCACCAAGGTACGCAGCACAATTACCAGTGTGAGGGGATAAAATTACATCTATGCACCACTGGAATGTAGCAGGTGCGCCATGTAAACCAAACAGCATGGTGGTAAACTGACAGAATCCTACAGGAGTGGCATATGCAGTTTTGTCTCTGGATTCTTTAGCTAGGTGGATCTGCCAGTAACCTTTAGTGAGAGCAAGGGTACTAATATATTTAGCACTTCCCAGTCTGTCCACCAAATCTTCTACAGTATTCTGGGCATAGGATAACTGTCAAATTCTCACACTTGATTAAGTTTCCTAAAATCAAGGCAGATTCATACCCCCTTCTTTTTTGTTTACAATCATCATTGATGATGACCAAGCACTTCTCAACTCTTCTACGATACCCAATTCTTTCATTTTTTGCATTTCCTTAACCACATCTACTGCAATTCTCTCAAAAGGCACATCTATCAAGGGTAGGGGCACCAGGGGTACCTTGTCTTTTTTAGTCACTAGGACTACTTTCTGACATTCAGCACAAAAACTGCAATAGGTAGCAACATCTTCATGAATTCCAGGCCAGTAAAATCTGTACAGCAATCTGGCAAGTGTGCGATCCCTCTCCAAGTGACCAGCCATAGGATTATCATGTGCTATCTGTAACAGCTCAGATCTATACTTTTGTGGTATAACCAATTGTTCTATCTGGTCCTGCATCTGAAGTTTAACCTCAACTCTGTAAAGTAACCCATTCCATTTTTTTTTTTTTTTTTTTTTTACATAGGTTCACCGTTTTGGTACCACCCCCAGTTGCTTAAAATAACCCTGGAGAGAAACAATAATTGGCTTGTTCTAAATGAAAATTACAATCAGTGATCAGATAAGTGTCAGCATTTTCATATGTTAACCCCTTATGTCCATCAGTATTTTGCTGCCACTGTTTCTTCAGGCGTCGTCTTTCTTTTCTGGATCTTGGAGCTATGCTCAAACAAGTCTGAATCAAAATCAGTGAAAAGAAAAGAGTCCCCACCATCTGAGATTTTCTTTGCCTGAGTTCTTGTCACCACAGCTGCTGAAGTATCAGGATTTACTCCCTCTTTGATTAATTCAGCAAATCCTAGAAAGTCATTTCCAATAATCACTGGTACAGGTACCTTAGGTATAACCCCCACTTTCATTTAGTGTGACACCCCATTAATAGTCTGAGTCACTTGGCTGGTGGGATAGTATCAAGTGTTCCCGTGGATGCAGATGACACCAGTACCTGGTCCTTTTGGATACTGTTTTCCTAGCACTTCAGTACGTACTAGGGTTTGTCTGCTTCCCAAATCTACAAGTCCCTTCACAGTCTTATCTCCCATCTTCACATCTGTTAAGTACTTGCTCCAATTTGCAAAGGACTGATCTGTTCCAGTGTCACTCTTCTTACTACGGCAATTTTTTTGCAATATGACCTCTCTTATTACAGTTATAGCAAATTAAGTCTTTGGGTGCACATTTGTTACCCCCACCAGAGTTCTTATCAGACTTGGAGTTTAAATGGGAAAAAAAGCGTCTTACTGGTGTTGGGCCGCTACCTCACTGCTGTGGTGTCTGTCTGGCCATCTGGTAGTCTTCAGCCAAAGAAACAGCCTTTTCCCCACTTTCTGGTCAGTGTTCTTTTACCCATGGCTGTACATCTGTAGGCAGGATGTTGATGAATTGCTCCATTGCAAATGTGTTGATCTGTGGGAGTGTTTTGCGTGCTGGTTTGAGCCATTTCGTAAGGAGTTCTCTGAGAAGGGTGAAGGCTTCTCAAAGATTGTTGACTGAGTTATACTTCAGGGACCGGAATCTTTGCCTGTAGGTCTCTCCTGGGATGTCATATCTTTTGAGGACCTCTATTTTCACCAGGTCACAGTTTTCTGACTGTGCATTGTCCATACTGCTGTAAGCAAGTTGGGCTTTACCTGTCAGGTAAGGTACTAGTCTGACTGTCAATTGCTGCTTTGGCCACTGGCAGGCGGTGGCAACCCATTTGAAAGTTATCAAGTATGCTTCAATATCATTCGAGGGACACAACTTTGTAAGTTTAATGTCTTTTAAGTTGATTGCATTTTGTTGCTCTGCTGGACCTGTGCCAGAACCTCCAGCTTTGACAGCTTGCAAGGCATCCATCCATCACTGCATCTTTTCTTTTCTCTGCTTCTCGAGTTGTTGCATTTCTTTTCTCTGTGCCTCTAAACATTGAATCACCTTTTCTCTGTGCTGCATCTCCTCTCTCCTCTGTTTCTCCATCTATGTTTGTTGTATAGCCCGCCATTTGAAAAAGGCAGTCAGGCTTTCAGGTTCTGTCACTGCCTGTTCTCCCCCTTCCCCACATCGCTGGTGCTGGCTGTGCAGTCTCAGCTCGGACTTCTGTCTCTGCTAGTTTTGCTGCCATTCTTCTGGTAATCACTCCTGGACTTGCTGCTGCAGAATCCATACCTTTCTTCTATGCTTCCCTGGTACCAGGTCTAGTACCCACGTACAAAACTCCTGGCTTAGAGTATGCACAGCGTAAATCCCACTTAGGCCGACACCATCTGTCGTCAAGGCACACAGGTCAGAAAGCACAGGAAAAACAGGATCAGTTTCAAAATTAGCAAATAGCATTTTTTTTTAACAGGAAAATAAAAAATAAAAATTGTTCAGTATAACTATTTACAATGGCCTTACAAACCTAGAAAGCAGAGTTATTCTTCTGAGTTTTTCTATTCAATTTCCAATCTCAGCCTCTCAGTCTCTGTCTCTCCCTCTTGCAAAACATTGCAGCTCTTTTTATAACAAGTCTTTGCAAGGAGCTCGTTAAGAGAATATTCTGCTTCTCACACAGTGTTCTTGTCAGTTCCTGCAGGTGCAGGAAAAAAGAACACTGTGACCAAGAGAACTGACTTCTTGTTGACAGCTCTGGAAATATTTTTCAAACCAGCATCTCAGGTTAACCTCTTGAATTCCAGTTTTTGCAATCATTTCAACAGCATTAACTATTTACAGTTTCAAACAAAGGGACCCAGTATCAGCGACATTTCCACATTAAACTTCACATATATTTTTATACCTGCAGATATGCAAGGGGGAAGAAAAGATAGAAACTGCAAGGGAAGGCAGAGAGATAGCGAGAGGCGGAGAACTGCAAAACCATTGGAGTGATCAGTTGCTTAGTCTCACAAGAAAATTTGGTTGTGCAACCAGAGAAGAGACAGAAAAGGAGAGTACAGAAGAGATCCTTGCGTTTAAACTCTTCCTGCATAACAAATGGGGCACGGCCTTATTCAACCCTGTCACAGACAGGACAAGAGGTCTAGCCCCTTGCCCTGGCACCAAATGGAGAACCTCTTCCACTTAAAGGTATAGCATTTCCTGGTCGGCTCCTTCTGAGAAGCCTCCAGAACAGTGAGGACGTCGGAGAGACCCAAAGCCTGGAACTCTAGCTGCTCACGAACCAGGCTGTCAAGTGCAGGGATTGAAGGTCTGGGTGGAGTACCTTCCCCTGACTGATGGAAAGCAGGTCCAGGCTAAGAGTAAGACACCTCGGGAGCCTGCTGCTTAGGATGAGGAGACTGGGGTACCAGAACTGGTGTGGTCAGTCCGGAGCCATCAGTATCATCTGTGCCTTGTCCCTCCTGGCCTTGAGAAGCACCTTGTAGATCAAGGGAAGTGGAGGGAAGGCATAAAATAGGTCTGGGGTCCAGGGCCTCAAGAAGACAGGGAAGCAGTACAGCGCAGTGGTTTAAAGCTCTGAGCTGCAAACCTGGAGAGCTAGTTTGAATCCCATAGCCCCAACCTGCATACTGTGTGACCCTGAGCAAGTCACTTAACTTCCCTGTGCTACCAGGTCACACCTGTAAACAAGCTTCAGCTTAGTGCATCTCCCCTGGTTAAAAAAAAAAATATATATATATTTTATAGTGGCGTGGTTACGCCACTATAGTTAGGGTTCACATATCACTTCTATGTTAAAGTCAAAAATTTGCGCGTTAATAACTTTGGACCTGTTCAACGGATTTGCCTGAAATTTGGTATGTGTGGTGGGGCATGGTAGATCTCTTGATTTGCCAAATTTTGTTTTGATCTGACTTATGGTCTTTGTGTATGAAAACACTGAAAAATGCAAAATTATCCATTTTTGGAGGCAGCTTTTGGGATTCTGGACATGGCCCTGCGTGGTTGTCGTGTGGCGTGCCGCTCTCCGAGATGGCTCGTTTGAAAGAGCTTTGGTGGCCGAACATGCCGCTTTTTGTTAGGTGAAATAATATTAAGGCATTCAAAAGTTATGCCACTTTCAAGATCCCATTATAAGTCAATGGGAAAATTTATATGTATGTTTTGCGAACAAAGAATGAGGTTCTGGCCATCTGGTCCCGCCTGGCGATCAAAGAATTTGCAGCCTCGCGGTTCAAGAATCTTTGTTCCCGAGAATCTTCAAAATTATTTAATCGCACGGTCCACCATCTTGTTTTTAGGTTTCCGACTGGAAAAACAGAAATATCTCGGCTCAGGGATCACTTCTGAAGTAAAACTTGGATGGATTTTACTCAGGGGGCTCCAATCTATCGAGCCATGCCTTTGGTATCATCCAAATCGGTCAAAAAATAGAGTTCTAAGCTTTTAAAATCTTTGATTGCGGCTCGCTAACGATCTTGGATCACGAGATCTTCGATCGCGATCTTGCATCGCGACCTAAATACACAAATATCTTGGCTCAGGGGTGGGCTAGGGACACAAAGAGGGTGCCATTGGTTCAGTTCAAATCAGTGAAAAAATCACGTTTCACCATTTTTTATTCTTTGGTTGTGAGGTAGTCTAGCGGCCCCCCCACCCCCCGATCATCATGAAATAAATAACGATCACCAATTCCCTGGTAGTCTAGTGGCCCCCGTAGCTGTGCTAGTCCACCCAGCACCCCCACGGCGACTGGCACAACCACCTCTCACCTCCACAGCCAGCCGCCAACTGTGTGCAGTAGGGTGCTACTGCAAAGACACGCCCAGAGTTAATTTCTGGTGGCGTCTTGCAGTAGCACTATGCACAGATGGCGGCTTCCCGTCAGGAGGTGAGAGGCTAGGTTGTGCCAGTCGTCGGCTTGGGACGGGTGGTGAGGTGGTGGTGGAGACTGGCATGGTGGGTGGGGGGGGCCACTATACTATCAGGCAACTGGTGATCGTTATTTATTTTATGATGATCGGGTAAAAGCTAACTACAAGGGATATGGAGAACAGTATTTATTTTATACAGATTGGGGCCACTAGACTACCAGGGATAGGGAGCACATTATTTATTTTATAAAGATTGGGAGGGCCGCTAGACTACCAGGGATATGGAGAACAGCATTTATTCTATACAGATCGGTGTGGGGGGCACTAGACTACCAGGGATATGGAGAACAGTTAATGCTGTTAAAGTGTTTAAATGTTTCAATCATATCACCTCTCTCCCTCCTTTGCTCTAGGGTATACATATTGAGCTCCATTAATCTGTCCTCGTATGTTTTCTGATGCAGTCCCTGCACCAGTTTGGTTGCCCTTCTCTGGACTGCCTCCATTTTGTTAATGTCCTTGTGAAGGTGTGGCCTCCAGTACTGCACGTAGTACTCCAGATGGGGTCTAACCAGTGTCTTGTAAAGGGATTATTACCTCCCTCTTGACTTGTGATACCTACTACCATGACCCCAACATCCCCTAGCCTTACCTACTGCTTTAGCAGTCTGCTTGGATGATTTCAGGTTATCTGTGATGATGATGATGACACAGTCTCTTTCTTCCCTTGTGACTGCCAGCAACTCACCTCCCAATCTATAGGTGGCTTCAGGGTTTCTCTTCCGATGTGCATGATCTTGCACTTCTTTGCGTTAAACCCCAGTTGCCACTCTTCCAACCATTTTGCTTGTTTATCCAGATCTCTACTCATTCTGCCCACCCCATCTGGCTCATCTACTCTGTTGCAGATCTTGGAGTCATCTGCAAACAGAAAAACCTTACCCTCCAGTCCATCTGCAATGTCCATGATGAAGATATTGAAGAGGACTAGCCCCAGGACTGATCCCTGAGGTACCCCACTTGTGACTTGCATCTGTTCTGAATGAATACCATTTACCACCACTCTCTGTTTTCTGCCCGTCAACCAGTTTGCCACCCAGATGACCAACTTCTGACCCACCCTGAGCCTACCCAGCTTGTTATTTATTTTTAGTTATTAAATTCTTGAATTATAAATACCTTTGAGCAGAAACTGCTAGTTTACAAAGGTTCCATGTCAGAGGATGAGGGGCAACTTACATACGGAGGTAGTAAAAGAATGCACAATAAACAAAACAAAAAAAAAATATACAGTAACAACACATTTTGTGATAATATGCATACAACAAGCAGCTTGAGTAGGCAGCCAGATGAGGTAACAATAAGAGACAGAGGGCACAAGAAGCAATTAATATTGTAGGCATGCGACTGGGTGGGAGAGAAGTAGGCAGGCTAATGGGCCACTGTCAGTAGATGGGGGAAAATGTCTTGTACCAGTGGAGAAGGGAAGCAGGAAGGGAGTCACAAAGAAGGCCCGGTGCCAGAGAGAATGTAACTAGGGAAAGGGCGGGCTGTGGGATACGAGTGAGCTGGGAGGTGTTTAGAGAGAACTCTATTCAGTGAAACAGTCACATTGAGTAGAAGAGGTGAGGTAAAGTCTGAGATTCCTTTTAAAGGGTCTAAGTGTTGCAGAGGAAAGTGCTTCTTTATTGAGGGAATTGAACCATAGAGGTGCTCTATAGATAAAGGACCGCTGATCCATGGAGGTACGACATCTGGAAACCTGAAAGGTTAGAGATTGGGCACCACGCGTTTGCTGAGTGCCACTGAAGGTAGAAAGGAGTGTGCTAACACCAGGTGGCATGAGACAGAGGAGAATCTTTTTGGTAAGTAAGCAGGTCTGGTATTGTATTCTGCTGAGTAGGGGTAGCCAGCTGGTCTGTGCATAGAGGTCACAGGTGTGAGTTTGTTGGGCAGCACCCGTTAATAGTCTACAGGCCTTATTGAGAGAAACTGAGATCCTGTGGAGGGCACTTGTTGAGGCAGAGCTGTAGATGGCAAGGCCGTAGTCAATGATAGATGTGACAGAGCTGTAGATGGCTAGTTTAAGGGCATCCGCAGGCATACAATGCTTATGTTTGTGTAGCAGTCCAATCCGTACATTGGCGGCCTTGGCAACAGTGTCAATATGCAGAGTGTAGGAGAGGGTACTATCCAGCGTAATACCAAGGTACTTGAACTCCTTGACATGTTCGAGTGGGTTCCCAGCATGGTTCTTAATGGTGAGGGACAGCGAGTTGTGCCTGCTCTGTCGGTTACAGAAGGACATGGCTTTGGTCTTGCTGTGTTTCAGGACAAGTTTATGAGAGTTGAAACAGTCTTTGATGCGCTTGAAGTTGAGCTGCAGCTGTGATTCAAGGACTGTAATGTCATGGTGGCTGGAAAACAGGACTGCACCGTCCGATTATAGTAATATTTTTTTGGTGGCAGACACTAGGGAGATGGTTGATGAAGAGAGAGAAGAGTAAAGGGCCCAGAATAGACCCCTGGGGGACTCCGGAGAGGACTGTTTTTTCACCAGATAAGATTCCTGCAATCCTTACACGTTGGATCCTATTATCAAGGTAGCTGGTGAACCATGGAAGGGCATCTCTGGAGATCCCAATGGAGGACAGTTGCCTGAGCAGTAGGGGTTGATTAACTGTGTCGAAGGCCTTGGTCAGGTCTATAAATACTGCCCCACCACAGTTCCCTTTGTCAAGCGTGGTGTGGATGAAAGTTGTAAATTCCAGTAGTGTAGTGGTGGTGCTGTGCCCTTTTCTGAAGCCATGCTGTTCTGGGCACTCAACTTTGTACTTATCCAGGAATTCAACTAGTTGGTCCGACACTATTCGCGCCAGCGCTTTAGATAATGGGGGGAGGAGTGAGACCACTTTTGTGAATCGGTGTGACAGTAGCTTTCTTCCAGAGAGAGGGGAAATGGCCCAATCTGAGTGAGAGATTGAAGATCTTTGTTAGTGGGTCTAGGATTTCATCTAGGACTTGTGCCAGCAGTTTCAGGTCAAGGGAGTCACCACTGTACCCTTGTTTGCCGATGGCCTTTTGAATATAGTTTCTAGCTACTTGTGATGGGACCTCCTTAAAAAAAACTGTGGGGTTGTACAATCAAGTGGGGGGGGGGTCACATGGGAGGAGCTGGAGGGGAGGTCGTCGGAAAAAATTAGGTGGAAGGACACTGTCCAAGTTTGTAAATGCATTATTAAAAGTGCTGGTGATGGTACCTAGGTCGAGTGTAGGAGTGCCATGAAGGTTGAACATAGTGGGTGGTGCTTTAGGATCCTTGCCTGTGAGTTCTTTCAGGTTGTTCCAGAAGTTTTTCCCCTGGCCCCAAGAGTTGGTCAGAGCCTCTTTGTAATAGATGCGTTTAGCATTCCAAATTTTTTGGGTGCAATAATTTCTGGCTGCTTTGTATTTTTGTATGTTTACTTGCATTGGAGTTGCACGAGCCCAATGCCAGAGGTGGTCTCTGTGCTTGAGTTGAGTTAAAAGGTCAGTAGTAACCCAGGGGTTGGTCTGTCCTTTGACCTTCATCTTTTTCACCGGTGCATAGATGTCATAGGCTTCGTTGAAACGTTTGATAAATAGGTCCAATGCTTTGTTGGTGTCACTGAGGGTGTCAAGCACTGCCCAGTTCAGTCTGGTTAGATGGGATTTTAGCAGCTGAAGGTGCCCCTGTTTGATAACCCTGGCATAGATTAGCTTGGGAGGGGGCTTGTGGAATTTGTTAGACCAGGAGCAGATGACAGGCGAGTGGTCACTTATTGTATCCGGGAGTACAGAAACATTGGAAATACGTTCAGGGTGGTTAGACAGAATCCAGTCTAGGAGCATAAGGGAGCCTGTCCTATAGTTACACCTAGTGGGGGCATTGACCAACTGAGTGAGGTGATGCACCGCGGTTGCATCCTTATAGGTAGAAGCCTCAGGGGAGAGCCAGTTAATGGTTAAAATCACCCATGATTATGGTTTCGGAGTTATGTTGCTGGACCCTTAGATATTCCATGATGCTATGGAAGCCAGCGGCCTGGTCTCTTGGGGGCAGGTAAACTGAGATGGCAGTGAGTTCCTTGTTCTGTGCACCAAGGAGGATTTTGATTGCGAGGACCTGAGAGGAGTTGCCCAGGCTAGGGGATGGGATGATGTGACCCTTAAGGGTATCCTTAAGATAGATGGCGCAGCCCCCACCCTGTTTAGCAATCCTCTCTTGCCTGAATATGCAGTAGCCAGGGATACAGACTGAGGTATCAGGGATTTTAGGGTTTACCCACATTTCAACAACTGAGAGGACATCAGGGTTGTGCTGTAGGATCCATGTTTGGAGGGAATCAAGTTTGTTGAGGATGCTGCAGGCATTGATAGATGGCAGGGTGAGTGTCCCTGCCCTCCTACTTGGTGCCTCTGCTGGTTGCCCAAGTGGTCCCGGGTTGGGGTGAACATTTCCTGAGAGCAGGAGCAACATAAGGAGAATTTGTAGGAGGAAGGATTTCAGCATATTGTAGATTTGCCAGTTTGTTTTGCTCCTGTGCCTTCTGTCGCTACAGTGCCACCACTGTTTGGATAGGTTGTGGTGTATAAACATGGTCCGGGGATCATCGGTGGGCAGTGCGCAGTTAGTATCAGAAGGTAGCCAAAGTGCCATAGAGGGAAGCAGGGGTTGAAACTATCCATGATATATATCCCTGTGGTCATGCCAAGGTTATTGTGCAGGGCATAGAGGGTGCATGATGAGGAAGAGATTGTTTTGGGTTGCTCCACATGTAAATGTAACAGGGTGTAAAGCACATAGCCAGTAAAAACACCTGGATAAGCATTATTCAGTCAGAGGAAGAATCGGAGTCCGAGGGAGATCAAGGATGGGAGTGGGGGTTTGCTAAAAAGGGTAGGATTAGGAGAGGAAGTATCAGATAGGCGGGCCACAGAGTAATGTACAGCTGAGGAGGATGAGTGGTAAGGGACAGGGATAGGTAATCCAATGGGAGGGCAGCACACAGAGTGGGAGGGGTGACAAGCCTATTTAAAGGAGGCCTAGGAGGGGGTGGTGGGGGTGGGACAAAATATAATCAACCTATCCAGCCGGAGAGACGCTCAGAGACAAGGCAGCAGGTTGGCGGAATAGGGCAAAAGGCGTTCCAATGGTTGTGCTGCCAGGGTCCGTCATGACCAATCACAGGCTGCTGGAATTGGCGGTGACCTATCAGGAGGCAGTGTCAGAGAACCAGGCTCCGAGGCAAGCAAGCAGTTGTACCTGGTGCAGGGATCTGGCGGCTCAGGAGGGCGGTCTCTGTGGTGGTGGTTGGTCTGCAGCGCGGCGGCCGAAGTTGCCGCCATTGGATGCCGCTAACGGCGGTCGTACCGTAGGTTCAGGCGGTCTCTCTAGAATGGAAAGAAATGAGAAAGGCTAATACTCAGGCTCAATCTTCTGTGTGGAACAGTATCAAAAGCTTTGCTGAAGTCTAGGCAGGCGACATCAACTGCTCCCCCTTGGTCCACCACTCTGGTTACCCAGTCAAACAAATCTATGAGATTAGTCTGACAGGACCTTCCTGTTGTAAACCCATGCTGTCTTGGATCCTGTGCTCCTATGGATTCTAGGTGTTGCACTATCCTTTCCTTAAGGAGCGCCTCCATAATCTTGCCCACTACTGAGGTAAGACTGACTGGTCTGTAGTTCCCTGCCTCCTCCCTGCTACCACTCTTGTGAAGCAGGATCACATGAGCTGTTCTCCAGCCTTCTGGGACCTTTCCTGTGCTCAGAGACTCACTAAACAGTTTTGATAATGGCTCTACTAGTTCCACCCTTAGTTCCTTTAGTACCCTGGGATGTATGCCATCAGGTCCCATTGCCTTGTCCACCCTGAGCTTATCGAGCTCTTGTAGGACCCTTTCTTTTGTGAAGGGACTAGTGCACACCTCCCTCCCCCATGTCCATGGTGCTGAGCTGTGGGCCCTGCCCCACCTTCTCCTCAGTAAATACTGAGCAGAATTATCTACTTAGGATAGACGCCTTTCCATGGTCCTCCTCCTCACACTCCCCCTTATCCCCTTTGATCTTAGCAATACCCCCTCCAGACTTTCTCCTTTCACTAATGTATCTATAGAAAGTCTTGCCCCCTTCTTTTACTGTTCATGCTAGTGTTTCCTCGGTTTGGGCCTCTGCCTGCCTTACTGCACTGCCTTTCCTGCTTCCCATAGGGAAGTTTGGTATGCCTCCCTGTGTTCGTCCTGCTGCGTTCCCTTATAGTTCCTGAAGGCCAGCCTTTTGGCTCTGACCTTTTCTGCTACTGGTTTTGAGAACCAAAGTGGTTTCCTCCTTCTTTTGCACTCCTTTTTCTCTCTAACACAATGGGATGTTGCTTCAAGTATTGCATCCTTAACGCTTGCCCACTTTGCCTGTACCCCCTCACCTGTATTTCTTTTTGCCAGGACTAGCATAACTCATTTGGCCATTGAATAAATCTTTGATTTCTCTTTTATCTCTCTAGTTCTCAAATGGATTCAAAAAGATTGTGAACTGGTGGATCCCCCCTAACTCAGAATGGAATCAAATTTACAGGGAGTGGTCACTATCTAGGCCTACTGGACCATTCTGAACTCACCTGTGCAGCTGGAAAAGCTACACATAAAGTAACTTAAATAAGAAAAAAATGTATTAGAAACAGAGTGGTGACTCCATACATTAAGAGTTAAAAGGTTAAAGAGCAAAAAGTTACAGACTGAAGTTAAGAATGTAACTAATGGAATGACAATGAAAATTGTTTGTCATCAGCTAATGATAGATGATTAAGCTGCTACATATACTGTGATTTGCTATCTGCCATATTCTCTCATAACCTTGGCTACTAACGTTCATATTTGTTTATTTATAATTTGGATCATAGCAGGTTTGAACCCTCCCAGAGCCACTTGCAAGCACAATATGCTGCAGTAATTATAAATCTGGAAAGGGGCACTCATGTCACCTGAATCAGCGACTATTTAAGGGAGGTATGATCCAAACCAACTCCACCCCCTGAGGAATTCCACACCCTGGTCAACACGCTGGGGAGTAAAGTTTGGAGGTTGGGACAATTTATCTACACCAGGAGAAGGCTTTGTATTGGACTTCAGTTTGTACCAATACATATTTTGAACTTGAACTACACTGTTAGCCTTCTTATTCCATGAATTACAAATGTGCAAAGCTTCTTTTAGACGTCTATAAATAGTTGGGGCTTGCAATCCGTCTCTGCACCTGGCTTACAAATTGCTGAGCACACAGTTTAGGAAGTGGACTGATAACATCTCCTGGTTGCCTGATTAAAACCCTGGCAAACAGAGCAGGTTTTAATGCCATAGTCTCTGCCTAGAAAATGAATACACACAGAGTGGTCGTCTTGGTAGATTTTAACATTGGGGTAACAGCTGTATCGGAACAGTGGTTCCTTGCCTTTTGATGGCGGCATAGAAGAAAGTTTTAAAAATAACAACTTGAGAAGCAGCAGCATTAGAAAAATTTTCCAAAGTTCAATGGCATTCTTCAGCAGTGGTGGACTGATGAGTGGCTGAAGGCGGGAGAAAGAACTCGGGCATGCTGGGGATGCCCATGTTATACAGGCACCAACAAAGCACATCCACATGGGTAGCCCCAGCCAGAAAAAATGTCCAGGTGGCCCTGACGACAACATCTTACAGTTCCAGGATGTGGCTCAACGGAGGGAGATAACCTTGAGGAAGATAAACTACTGTGGTTGGCACAGGAGAAGGGCACGCTACTGTGGAGCGGTGCTTGGTTCTCCCTCTACTAAGATTTTTCACACCAAGTGGTGCAGAAAAGAAAGCGTTTACACCTATTTGAATAACTTCAAAGTGGTTGGTATATCTTACTAATTCAAAGGCCTGGCTATGCTTTTACATAATCAGGAATGGCAGCTTAAGTAGCATCCTGTGATGTAGGATATATAGGTGGAATAATAATGGAGGAGAACAGGACAACTCCAAAAATTCCAGGAGATTCCTTTTTTGTGCAGTCTTCCTCTTCCACCTCAAAGCTTATGGCAGACTACATTTGCTGCATCATGGCTTGAAAAGATACGTCATCTGGAGGAGATCTCAGGGTATGAACCATGGAGTCCACAGTATTGGACAAGAGGGCAGAGATACAGTGAGGGAGAGCATGAAAGTGTTCACCGTCATATTCTTCCTCTAAATCCTCCTCAATGTGCATGAGATCATGATTATTTTCCAATTCATTGCTGCTAGCATGATCAATGATGGGGGCCATAGAATACATGAGTGATGCCAGCAGCAGCTGAGAGGCAAGACTCTGTGGCATGCTAGTGGAACCCATCGATGGGCCGAGTGCTTGAAGGCCCCATCAGCAGAATAACTGTCTGCATTGGCAATCTAGGCAGAATGCATCAAATCATTTCAGAAAATGACACTAGCACAGCCTGGGAGTTGGCTGTGCACTGCAAAGGGGCCAGTACTACCTGTGTCGATGGGCCTCATCTCAACGACGATGGTGTCATACCATCCACAGTAAGTACAGCAGCACTAAGCTAGGCCCCAACTGTCATGTCTCATAGACGGTGGGGTGGGGGGGACTGTAACCAATGCCACCAGAATGGGTGATGTTGAAGATTTGCCTTGCTTGCCTAATGGTGACCAGAACCTCTCTGAGAAAGTACACTTCTTTTTTTCTGTGTTTGTGCTTATGGACAGACAACGAAAGGGGTCACAACGATGACTGCTCCGTCTCTCAATCATTAGACTTCAATGGATGCCTTTCAGCCAGTGATGACGGAGAAGCAGATTCTGAGTCTTTTTTCCTTCTCCATGGCTTGCAATGTTTTTAACAGAAGGACATTTTCTAGAGCTTTCTAACATTGTCACCTCGTAGTCTGATTGAAGCTGCGATGGAACAAGTGCAAAGCAGATTGACTAAAAGTATTCATAATTTGCACAACTACACATATGAGGAAAGACTCAAATCTCTGGGACTCCATTCTCTTGAGTATAAGGCCTTGAGGGGTGACCTTTGTTTAATTTACAGGACTTCTAGGGACCCGGCTTTGCTAGAAACTTTATGTTTGCAGTATACAAATAATAGTATGAACACAAGATCACATAACTTAAAACTGTTAACCAACATTAATCATACACCTAAAAGAAATAATTTCATAACTCAGAGAATTCCTCAATTTTGGAATACTTTGCCTGTAGCTATTGTTACCAGTTTAGACATAGACCAGTTTAAGTATAAATTGGACCAACATATGGGAAACAGAACATTTCAATTTCTGCTGTTGGGTTAATGGCAGCGAGTTCATCAATGGGTCTCCACCCTTGAACTCGTATAATCCTATGAACCTAAATCTCACAAATCCTCATGTTGTGATATAGGCCCAGACAACACATACAAATCACTTGTGTGTCTTCATTGCAAATGTTATCTCTACACTTACAATACTGAAGAAGGATCTTTTGACTTTGGAGGCATACAGAGATGATGAATTAAGTAAACAACAAACAGCAATGACTAGGTTGATGGTGTTTCCTTCAGCAAGTCTAAAGAGGATGATCAATTGGGGGAAAAGATCTAAGAAGTGATGGTACAGCCCACATTTACAGTATATACATGAAGACGTGGCACGTCACTGTGGGCGGCCCCTGGCTAGCAAAAGTCCATGTGGTCCTAACAGTGACGGCCCACAGTTCCAAAGGTGTGTCCTAATTGAGGAGATACCCGTGGAAAAGAGCATGACTTTCATTCATCCCTGGCGGTCTAAGCATTCATCCTGTGGAGCTAGCCTGTGCTGCAGATTGAAACTTCACTTCTCAGAAGGCTCTGACAGCACCAGAACTTGGGCCGCTTATGAGGTGATATTCCAGCTAGGAACAAATTCATAGCAGATGTGCATTCAGTAAAGGAGACCAGACCACGCAAAAGGATGGACAACATGGCAACGCTCTCTACCAAAGGCGACTGGCAAATGCAACTGACAAGGAGAAAGTGGAAATCAGGCATGAAGGCAAAAGGTCAGGAGGCTCAAGACTGATGGAAACTCTCGCAGCAGGCTGTAGAATCAGAGCAGAGACAGTAAGAACCCCTCTGATCATGCAACCTCATCACCAGCACTGGAAAAGAGCACTCACGAGATTCTGGCTAAGAACAGTAAATGGCTGTTTTGACCTGGTGATTCCTCTCCCCTGCCATGACATGCAACCTCCTGCTGTGGGAGGGGATGCTCTGCAGTCACAGGCCAGCACTGTGGGTGAGCCAGATATGGACACCTCATTAGAAGGCAGAAGACCTTTCCAGCAGCCTCGGGGCACAGGTGAACATCCTCCCTAAACACCTCCACCTGCAGTTGTCTGAATACTCATGTAAATATATGATTTAATTACTGCATGACTATGGGGTATATCTTTAGAATGCATGTGTTTTGATGATATGGATGTGGGGGCATGGGCTGGGGCTTCAATAGCGATCACCTGGTTGGAAGCAGTTGTGGCCTGATGTACATTCCCTTCTCACCCTGATAAATGTTGGAAGTGTGTAGGACTTTTACCTGCAGTCCTCTGCTCGCTGCTTAAGGGGTAGGCCTGGCAATAGCCTGACAAGGCCTGACAGAGGGCACATGAATCCACACGCCTGACTTCACTGGTTGGGGCTCCCACCATCTCCCAAGGATGATGGGCATGCTTCCTCAATTGATGGAGCTGGAGCACCTACCAGGTCAATATGTCATACGTTTAAGAGTGTACGACATAAGCGCTAACTCCGAATTGAAGGCTAGAAATGTCAGCGTAGAGGATGTAATACATGAATGTTGCTGTGCACGGTATTGCACCCTCTCACTGTCCCAGGCAGAGGATATGACTGCTGCTGGGACAGGGTTCTGATGAGCAGCTGCCGTGGCATGATGGACTGAGCCACTGGCAGCAAGCAACCCAAGCGCTGCGCTTTAGGACAGGGTTCGATTCCCGTCCCAGAAAAAAAAAAAGTACACACTTTGTGCGATTTAAGTGTTAACCTCCCGAGTTGAGAATCATTATTGTGGAAACAAGCTTCCGCAAAAGAAGGACTTGTGCGCATGCAAGAAATCACGCTGTATTTGGCAGTGTGATTTTTGCATGGCATTTTACCCCGTGCCGCTGGAGCATACAGTGGTCTTGGAACTTCTGACTTAATCCCCATTTAAGCTGGTGATGGCAGGGCATGGAAGGGATGTGGCCACTCCTTCCTGCCATCATAATTCTCTCACAGATTTTCCGTGTGAGGGGCTTATTTTTCCAATTCTTCTCGAGGGTAGGCTCTATGGTGTACATTTAATATTTCAGTTTTAGAGTATTTTATGCATGGTTTCTCAGGATTTCAATTCTGCATGTTATATAGGGTATGCCGTTGTTAGGGTGCCATGTGGACTGGGGTGATCTGGATTTTAGATTGTCCCGCACTAAAACCCTGTTGGGCGTCTCCTCAGTTTCTCTGCCCTTCAAGGAATGCCCACTCTGGAGGATGTTATATTTATTTTTCCGGGTGTTTCCCAGGACGGGTCTTTGCCGCTGCAACTGTTGGGTGGTGCAATGTCACCCACGGTAATTCTGGGCGACATATTTCCTGCACCCTAAACGATGTTGCTCACATTGCCTGCGTACCATCATGGGTGAACCATTACATATAGGTACATTTATAGTAGATATATGTCTGTATGTATTTTGCATATTACTGACAATGCCTTCTAGCTGCTTCTGTTTTTCTCCACTGTCCATGTACTTGATTTTCCCCACCCTCTGTTCGATGAGGATCCTTTATAAATGAGCTTTTAGTTCAAAGGTTGCAATTCTGATTTTACAATAAATAAATAAGAAAAAAAAAATACTTTTATTGCAAGTGCATGCAGCATGTTCCAGCTCTTGTCTGCTTGTTCTTGGCCCAAAGTGTGCATTTGAGGTCTTTGGCTCCTTAAGGCCCAGATGTGTATCATCTTTCAGCAACTGGGCCTGCTTCAGACAGATTGTGACTACTGGCATGGACTGACTGGTGAAGCTGGTCTCCTGGAATGCTAAAGGGCGTAATCATCTGGTTAAGCAAAATAAGATTTTGCAGCATCTCAGGATGTTGAAGACGGACACTGCCCTCCTCTAGGAGACCCATCTCAACAGTTGCAAAATTCACAAGCTCAATAAAATGAGTGGGGCAGATGGTGCACAGATGCTCATTGCAAAGGGGTGGGGCATGGTAGACAAAGTGCAGGAAGATTCACAGGGTAGGTGGATAACAGCATCCCTCAGACACCTTGGAGGGATGTCATTATTGGTCAACATTTTCACCCCCAACTCAGACAATCCTGACGTTGTTTTCCTAGTCTTATCTATTTCAACTCTCAAGGGTGATGCCTTGACTTGGAGGTGAACTCCTGCTGCACAGATGCAGGATGGACAATCATAGCCATACAAGGACAATGGCAGCGCTGGGACACATGATGTCAGAGTGGGGACTGGTGGACATCTTGTGCAGACATAATCCCACAGACTGCCACTATACCTTCTACTATCCAGTTCATGACTCCCACAGCCATACTGACAACTTCCTCGCAGATGCCAAGGCTATTCCGGGGCAGTGGATCCTCGCCTCTTGAACTTACTGATCCTCTGTCATGCTGACTTCTCCCTCTGCTATTATTCCTTCCACCTTGGGGGCTACCTGAAGTCTTCCAAATGGTAATGTAACTCTCTTTTCTTGCAGGATTCCTATTTCAGGGTCTACACTGCTAAGGAAGCTGAGAATTACTTCCACACCAAAGTCACCCTGGAGGTGTCTGTAAACATCTGGGGAGCATTTAAGGACTTCCTGAGAGGCAGAATTACTTCCTTCTTCTCAGGCAAGAAAAGATAGCAGAGGGAGGCTAAATTACAGGGACTGAAAGTTCTCACAAAGGTAGAGACTCAGCTCAACGGTGCCTCTCAAGAAAGAGCCGCTTTGTTAGCTCTGGTTGTGGGTCTCAAATATAAGACCAGCAAGCCAAATGGCACCTGCTGACACCAAAGCATAACTTCTGGGAGTCGGGCGAGAAAGGAGGCAAACTCCTGACACAGACTGAGGAAGTGACTGGTGAAAAGAACAGTAACATAAAAACTTAACAGTAAATCTTCAAGAGCATCTCCTTCATTAGGCCATACCTTTGGAATGACTCCCAAGCAGTACAAAACAACAGGGAGAACCGTGCAGTTTGATATCTAATCAGGACTGAAGGTCTTGCAGTACAGCAAGCCCCAAACCAACATGTCTACAAGAGACAATGTCCAGACTAATGATTAGTGAAACTGTGAACAGTGTTCCATGTGGCTACAGCACAGATGTTGGCAGCAGGGACATTTTTGAAATACATAACGAAAGTGGCATACCCCTTGTGGAGTGACCACAAACAACATACTTCCTATAACAGAACGCCATACAGTGTGACAACCATTTGAACAGACACCGTTTAGACACAGGAGTGCCCTCTTTCCCACGGGGTGAATGAAACAAAAAGCTGAGAGGACTTTCTGCAATCCTTGGTGCAATCAATATAGTATCTCAGTATCCTATGTACACCTAAAGTATGGTGCAGCTCCTCACCCTGGCTGGAATTCATGGGATAATAGACAGGAACGTGCATTGTTTGATTCAATGTAAATTCTGATGCCACTTTTGGTAGAAACTTTGGATTCGTACGCAGAGAGACTGTCTTTGTGAAAAAGCAAATAAGGAGACTTGCACATTAAAGTCTGAAGCTCAGAAATCCTCAGAGCAAAGGTCAATTAAAAACGTTTTCCATGACAGGAAATATATGCTACAACTCGCAGCAGGCTAAACAGGAGCCAATGTCAAATTCTTAAGAGCGAAATTCAAGTCCCAAGGTGGGACTGAATTACAGATAGGAGGTTTCATATAAAGAACACCTCTCATATACGTAATGGATACCTCTAACTGGGCAACTGTACAACCATAAATAGGGGTATGGAAAAGCTGACATGGCGGCCAAATACACCTTAAAAGAGGAATTATGCTGGCTAGAGTCAGACAAGGAAACCACGTATTCCAACACAGCATTCACAGGACATGTAAAAGGGTCCAGAGTGTAGGAAGTACACCACACAGTGAAGTGCTTCCATTTTAGGGAATAAATATGTCGGGTAGAAGACTTCCTAGCTGCAAGCAGGGCATCAGCAACCTTAGGGGATACCCCAAAATGTGCAATGGTTGTGTTTTCAGAAGCCATGTATACAGATGCAGGAATTTCAGGTTCGGATGGACCAGGGATCCCTTGCCCCGTGTCAACAGATCCTGACAGAGACACAGAGTGACAAAAGGCTCCATTGCCAGATGCTGAAGAAGGGGAAACCATACCTGGGGAGGCCACAATGGAGCAAAGAGGATGAGAGCGGTACTCTCCACTCTCATCTTAAACAGAACCCTCTGTATTACAGGAATGGTGAGAATGCGTATAGGAATTTCCCTTTCCAGGAGAGGGACAACTCATCTCATCAAAAAAACTCCAGGCCTTGGAATGAGCAAGCAAAAACATGGCAGTTTTGTGTTGTGTGGGGACACAAAAAGGTCCCGCCCTGGACAACCCCATCTTGCAAAGACGTCGTTTTGAAGACCTGGGAGAAAGATGTCCAACAGCCAAAAGTCATGAGACAGAACCCAGTAGCATACTCTCACTGCTTCCCTCCACAGGGGACAGGAGTGAGTGCCCACCATTTGTTGATGTAATGCATTACACTGACACTGTCCATCTCGATTAGCAGAGGACTAGGGCAGAGACGATTTTCACAAGAGGCTGCACAGGGCAGGCCGCGGTTCTAGGACATTTATTTGAACCTTGGCCTCCACCTTGGTCCATGACACCTGTGTCAGTTAAGGGCTAAGATGAGCACCCTAACCAGACACCGAGGCATCCATGGTGAGGATCAGTACCAGAGCTGGTACAAGGAATGGAACACGCTTCAGTAGGTTTGCATGACCCATCCACCATAATAATGCTCCGTGAAGAGGCAATGAGACTAGAACCATTTGGTCCTGCTCGTCTGTCAATCGATACCATCGGACCATGAGCGTCCACTGAGGTATCCTAATATGAAGACATCTATAGCTGCAGCCATGAGGTCCAGGAGTTCTAAAACTGTTCGTGCAGAGACACAGTGGCTCCTGAACACCAGGTGTGCCTGAGCAAAGTGTCTGCCCTGTCCTGTGGCACGAAAGCACATCCCTTCTGTGTCCATGACCACCCATATATACTGCAGTCTTTGGCATGGAGTTAACACAGACTTTGGCACACTTACTGTGACACCCCCTGAACAACTGATGTGTCCAAGACAGGGTAGGCAGCAGAGCTTCCCTGGAGCTGGCCTTCAGGAGCCAATCGCCAGATAAGGGAAAACATACAGACCTTCCCTGCAAAGGACCACTGCAACTACTACAAAGCATTTGGTAAAGACCCGTGGAGCAGAAGACAGGCCAAAAGGCAATACCTTGAACTGACAGTGTTCACCCTCCAGCATAAAGCAGGGGTACTGTCGGTGGGATTTCCTGATCTTTATATGAAGGTACGTATCCTTCATGTCCCGAGAACAGAGCCAGTCCACCTTTTGCAGTAGGGGAATCAGGGCCTGCTGGGATACCATCTGGAACATTTTGTATTTGGTATATATGTTGAAATCGCCAATATCTAACACAGGAGGCAGACCACCTGTCCATTTCAGGATTAGGAAGTATCTAGAATAGAACCCTTTGTTTCTCTCCTGAGAAGGAACCGGTTCTATGGCATGTTTTTGAAACAAAGTCTCAACATCTTCCTTCAGAAGCGACAAGTGGCCTGGAAGATAAAAGGAAGAAGCTAGAGGATGACCTGGAGGGATTTGCAACAGATCCAGAGCATTAATTTCCCCCTTGCAATTATCTCCAGGATCCACTCATCCTTAGTGATCTCCTGCCATTGTTTCTGATGCAGGGAGATCCTACCTCCCACACTCACCCCTGGAGGTAACAGCTGGTGGGGGAGAAGAAAGAGTCAGGTGGAACCGGAGGTGGGAAGGCCACCAGAACCAGTTCCTTTGGGTGCTTCTGTATGGGCACTGGGGGGGGGGGGAGACCCAGAAGGGGACCACCACCACCACCACCTCTACCATGGCCTTGCTGATGGTAGGATGACTACCATGGTAAGCAGGCTGATGAAAAGAGCCCCCACCACAACCTCCAGCAGGAGTGGGATACACGGATCATACCTTAGAGTAATTTTAAAAGTCTGAAGGCCACACAGGGCTTCTTCAACATCACAGCCAAACAATTCTGACCCTTTAAAGGGAGCATTCAAAACTGCCTGTTGCACATCATTGGCAAAGCCGGCAACTCTGAGGCAAAAATATCTTCTCATGCAAATGCCAGAAGCTGCAGCCCTGGCAGAAGCATCAGAGACATCATAAGCTTAGTGTAGTAAATGTTTGCCAGCCTCAGCACCAGCAGATAACGTTTTAAGCAAATTAGTCTTGGCAAAGCCTGAGCTGCAGTTCGAGCAGCTTTCCACAGGCTGTTCTGATTATTTGATCATGTGGGCCTGGTAGTCTGCAATCTGAAGGCTCAGTGGTGCAAACGTGTAAGTATGCTGGCCCGTCACATCCAACCTCCTAGATTCTTTATCAGGAGGCAAAGTACTCATATGCTAGGAGCTCTGGAACTATCATGAGCAGCCACGAAGACCGCAGAGTCAATTTCAGGCTGGTTAGCATAGTAAGGCTAAGCAGATGGTGCAGGTTACTGCTTATCAGCCTTTGTGGGAACTGCAGGCAGTGAGACTGCTATGTACCATGCAGCAAAAGTAGCATCCTCTAATGCAGGATGTATAGATGGAATGATAATGGACGCGTGTGAGGATGTGGGATTAAGGAGGACACCAACAACAGCAGGTTTCAGAAGAAGCAAGGTAATTTTATTCTTTGAAGGTATTTAAAATGATAAACCAAGGTGTACTATATGGCACATAAATAAAACAGAAGAGAATATAAAGGCATTCCGTAATCATATATCCAACATTCAACAACACTAGAAAACAGCTAGTAGGTCAGCATATGACTAGTACCTACAGCCACTATTTCAACAATGAAGCAGCTCTCCTTTTGTACCTTAACAGAACATGTGACGAGGGTTGCTCCACCCCTTTTTACTTCCAAAAGATAAAAGAACAGTTTATATAATGATTTATTTTTTAGCACGATAATAATACCCATTTTTTCCACCATGTCCACCATGTCTATCTATGTGGCATTAAAAGAACCTAATAATCATGTTTATTTCTGGAAATAGGTAGAAGACTTGGTTTGCTGGCCAAGGCACCTAGCTTCACCTGAGCTCTTTCCTTCTAAGACTGCTTGAAAGGCAGAGTAGAGAAACTTACCAGAGCAAGGGAGAAGGATTAAGACTTAGTTTGCTAACAGATTTACTGTGTGGTGGTGTTTTTATTTTTACTCACAGGATTGCTACTGTTTGTTGCTAACATTTCATTGCTTTATTTTCTCTAATTCAAATTGTTGTTGCTGGTATACCTTCTTCTACAAGGTGTGCCTACAGTGGTAAAGCTAACAGATTACTGCTGTAATCTTCTGATTCAAATTGTCTTTTGCAAGGTATATCTTCTGTTACTGCTTTATTTTTCTCTGGAACAAAGTGTTTCTTACAGGGTATATCTTCTGAAATTATTACAGGTGGTGCTTTACAGGTTTTACAGTTTTATCTAACATTAGGATAAGCTTTCAGGGTTACTGCATTTGTTGTTGACTGATTGTTTCTGCTCTTACCTCCTTGTTCTTTCAGTCCGTGGTTCTTCTTTTAGGCAGGGAAGGCCCAGCCACCCACCCCATCCCCAACCACCCCACGCACACTCCTTTTATAGGGTACCACAGTTGTGACATATCCTGTGGCAGAGCAGGAAGGGCGGATCAGTGGGGCCTCCACAAAGTGATATCATTTACAGGGCACTAGTAATTTAACTTGTTATAACAAGTTAAACAAAGCACAATTAAACCATTACTTGCATTTTTTCCTTTTTTCCTTCTAATTACTCTGACTAGGTTACAAACCCAGCAACTTATTTGGAATGGATTTCATTAACTGCAGGTACTGTGGAACAATTTTCAGAAGGTCAGTCTTACAGGATTTAGGACACTGTCCTACATGCTGGGCCTTTGGAGATCTTGGGGCTCAGCTCCGGCAGCATGGGCAGAGATTGCACGCCTCAAATTTCATATTGAAGAGGAAATACTTTATAAGAACCACCTGCCATTTCCCAGCATCCAACAGAAAAACCTCGACAAGAGGGTAGTTGGTCCAGGAGGTTGGCAGGTGGTTAGGAGGAGCAAATCAGGTGCCCCATCACTCTCTGCTCTCCAACACATTACCTCCAAAACCATATAAACACTACAAACAGGTATCTGCCTCTATCTCTGAAATCAAATAAAGAGGCAGAAGACACTGCAGAGCAGGACATCAGCACAGGAGCTAGCACAACAAAACTCACCCAAATCAGGAACCAAAACTAAACAAGCACAAAGGAAATCCAAAAAACTTCTGATCATAGGAGACTCCATGATTCGGGGAGTTGATACCCATCTCCAGCCAGGGGTGATGGTCAGATGTCTCCCAGGTACATCAGCATGGAGAGACACCGACCGCATTGCTAAAACTGTTCACAAGGCAGGAGAAAACATTGATGTCCTAGTACACATAGGGACTAATGATCTCTCAGCCGGTCAGTTGTGGAGACCAAGGAACACCTGACTAGGCTGGGTGACAAACCATCATCTATTTCGTCCGGCATCTCCTTCTCTGAGATCCTGCCAGTCTGGGAGAGGGGAGCAGATGGACGGAAGGTCAGAGAAGGGGAGATAGGGATAAACACTGGCTCAAGGACTGGTGCCAGGAAAAGGACACAGATTTGTAGGAACTGGCAACAGTTCTGGGGCGAAAGTTCTTTAATTTGATGGACTGCATCTGACTAAAGAGGAGTCAGTGCATTGGGGCAGAAGTTTGACGTCTTTGCAGAATAGTTAAACTAGCAAATGGGGAGAGGGTGCAGCACCCCATACGCCGAATGGAAGAACACCCTCCCCTCAGCTAGTGGTCAAACAGGAATTCAGCATGTTTGCCGCTCATTTGCATCACCAGGTAAGAAAAAGGTTTGTCTCCCATACGATGCACAGGGTAATGCCAAACTTCACCCAACAACTAACACACCAAAATCTGGCCAATGGAAAATCATGTACACAAATGCTCACAGCCTGGGAAATAAGATCCCAGACCTGCAGACAATAATGTCAGAGGCTAAACTGGACATAGTAGCAATTAGTGAGACGTGGTTTACCAGTAACCACACTTGGGAGACTTCAGTACCTGGCTATGTATTGTTCAGAAGAGACCGAGTGCAAAAGGGGGAGGAGGGCCCTGTATAATGAAAATATCAAAGCTACAGAAATTCAGAATACACATAAGGAGCCAGAAGAACTGTGGGTCACCCTGGAAACAGGAAATGGGACAGCCATAAGAACTGGGGTTGTCTACAGGCCCCAGACCAGAGGAGGACATAGATACATTACTGTTAGAAGATATACAAAACATGACAGCTAAAGGGAGGTTCTGATAATGGAGACTTCAACATGCCAGATACAGATTGGTCAATACCAGCAGGAACATCTGCAGAACTAGACTCATAGTGGATTCCTGCAGGGAGGGCCTCAAACAACTGGTACAGCAACCCACAAGAGACAGGGCTATCCTAGATCTAGTACTGACTAACAAAGAAGGGATCACAGATCTCAGGTAGAAGGTCACCGGGGGCCAGTGACCATCACATGGTATGGTTCAGTTTGGCTACTACATCTAAATCATCCCATTCCAAGGCAAAAATATGGGACTTCAGAGGAGCTGACTTTGATAAGATGGCCTACAGAGTTAAGCTAGCCCTGGCAAAAAGAAACACAGGTGAGGGGTACAGGCAAAGTGGGCAAGCATTAAGGATGCAATATTGAAGCAACATCCCATTGTGTTAGACAGAAAAGGAAGTGCAAAGAAGAAGGAAACCACTTGGTTCTCAAATACAGTACAGAAAAGGTCAGAGCCAAAAGGCTGGCCTTCAGGAAATATAAGGGAACACAGCGGATGAAGATAGGAGGCATACCAAACTGCCCTAAGGAAGCAGGTAAGGCAGTAAGGCAGGCAAAGCCCCAAACTGAGGAAACACTAGCACTAACAGTAAAAGAAGGTGACAAGACTTTCTATAGATACATTAGTGAAAGGAGAAAGTCCAGAGGGGTATTGCTAAGCTTAATGGAGAAAGGGAGCATGAGGAGGAGGACCTGTAAAGGCATCTATCCTAAATAGATACTTTGCTCAGTATTTACTGAAGAGAAGGTAGGACAGGGCCACAGCTCAGCATCATGGACACAGGGAGGAGGAGGTGAGCACTATTCCTTCACAAAAGAAAGGGTCCTACAAGAGCTTCTAAGCTCAGGGTGGATAAGGCAATGGGACCTGATGGCATACATCCCAGGGTACTTAAGGAGCTAAAGGAGGAACTAGCAGAGCCATTAGCAGAATTGTTTAGTGAGTCTCTGAGCACAGAAGAGGTCCCAGAAGACTGGAGAAGGGCTCATGTGATCCCTCCACAAGAGTGGTAGCAGGGAGGAGGCGGGAACTACAGACGGTCAGTCTTACCTCAGTAGTGGGCAAGATTATGGAGGCACTCCTTAAGGAAAGGATAATGCAACACCTGGAATCCATAGGGGCACAGGATCCAAGACAGCATGGGTTTACAAAGGAAGGTCCTGTCAAACTAATCTCATAGATTTCTTTGACTGGGTAACCAGAGTGGTGGACCAAGGGGAGCAGTTGATGTCGCTTACCTTGACTTCAGCAAAGCTTTTGACACTGTTCCACATAGAAGATTGATAAATAAGCTGGGTAGGCTCGGGTGGGTCAGAAGTTGGTCAACTGGGGCAAACTGGTTGACGGGCAGAAAAAGAGAGTGGTGGTAAATGGTATACAGTCAGAAGAGATGCAAGTCACAAGTGGGGTACCTCAGGGATCAGTCCTGGGGCCAGTCCTCTTCAACATCTTCATTAGTGACCTTGCAGATGGACTAGAGGGTAAGGCTTGTCTGTTTGCAGATGACACCAAGATCTGCAACAGAGTAGATGATCCAGATGGGGTGGGCAGAATGAGAAGAGATCTGGATAAACTAGCAGAATGGTCAGAAGAGTGGCAACTGGGATTTAATGCAAAGAAGTGCAAAATCATGCACATAGGGAAGAGAAACCCTGAAGCCACTTATAGGCTGGGAGGGGAGTTGCTAGCAGTCACAAAGGAAGAAAGAGACTTGGGCATCATCATCACTGATGACCTAAAATCATCCAAGCAGACCTCTAAAGCAGTAGGTAAGGCTAGGGGGTGTTAGGGTGTATTAGTAGGGGTGTCGTAAGAGGGAGGTAATAATCCCTCTGTACAAGACACTGGTTAGGCCCCATCTGGAGTACTGCGTGCAGTATTGGAGGCCACACCTTCACAAGGACATTAACCAAATTGAGGCAGTCCAGAGAAGGGCAACCAAAATGGTGCAGGGACTGCATCAGAAGACATATGAGGACAGATTAACGGAGCTCAATATGTATACCCTTGAGCAAAGGAGGGAGAGGTGATATGATCGAGGCATTCAAACACCTTAAGGGCATAAACAAGGGAAAGAGTCTAACATGTTTAAATATAAGAAAATAGCAGGACAAGAGGACACAGCATGAGATTAGAGGAGGCCGATTAAGGGGAATGTGAGGAAATTTTTCACAGAAAGGGTGGTGGATGCATGGAATGGCTTACCACAAAAGTGGTGGCTATGAATACAGTGCAGGGCTTCAAACAGGCATGGAATAGGCATAAGGGAGCAATACAAATGACTATGAATAGATAGGTCACTGACACAGCAAAGGCCGAAGGCACATTTATAAGGTAGAAAAAGAAATGGGCAGACTGGATGGGCCTTGCGGTCCTTATCTGCCGTCAACTTCTATGTTTCTATGTTTCTATGTAAATAAGTTTAAGTCCCTTTGTAGGCTCCGCCCTCTGTAATAGCTGGTCTGTAAAAGTAAAGGAAAATGGGCCAGCCTGCTCTATAGAGCCAGGTATTAGAGCCGGACAACAGACTGCCTCGAGACTTAACACGCTACATGGCAGACGCCTTGTTCAACATGCAGGTAAAGAAAACATCTGACATCCAAAACAGAACTTACAAAGTTACAAGAAGGATAAACAAAAGATAACACAACTGTTTAACAAATATTGGACTGTCTAGAGTGCAGCCTGAAATGTACTGCTATGCAGTCGGTTTAACTGCCAAAAATGAACACTTGACATACTTTTTCCTGTGCATACTCCTAGACTCGTTCTATGCATCTACCGACTCTTGCATGGGGGGGGGGGGTGAGTATTTTGCCAGATATGAAAGAGTCTGTGGCTATATGGATTCCAGTGATATTCATTTCTTGTGTAGGTTCATTAAAACACCGTTTTCCAAGCCACCAGCTTGAAAATGTTCAAGCAGCCGACACTCGCTGCCAGCATTTGAGCAGCAATGCTCTATTCACTCAATTTTGAAAAGGAGGGGATTTAAGAAGCCTGAAAAGAACAAACTACCGCAGGTTTCTCTTTATAACCCACTTCCCTCTTATAGTAGTACTTATTCCTCCTGAAATAAAAAAATGAAAAAAAGTATAGCGGCACTATTGACTTCCCTAAAGTACCGAAGTGCCTTACACCAGAGCTTAAATGGTTAACTGATGCCGTGTTCAAACTAGAGCTTCCTACAAAGCAACGGCAATCCAATATAAACTAATCCTGCTTAGTTTTATACTATCTTTAAAAGGCACTAATAAATATGGGTTAAAGGCACTAATAAATATGGGCAAGAGTCAATCAACACAGGGCTCACATAGGGAGAAGGAATAAAACAGAGGATAGGAAGAGACCCATATACAGGTGGTCTACCTGTATAGATGGTAGCAAAAGGCTAAGAAAAGTAAAAAGAAAAGGGGAAGCGCTGTTGCAACAGACTTGTAGCAGAGAGAAAGAAGTTTCCCTGTATGAGGCACCTATATCACAAGGGGGAGCAGGACACCTCCAAAAACATCATGAGATTATGTTTAGAGGAAGCTTCCTGTTCCTCATCAAAGCCCATGGTGCGCTGCATCATGGCTTGGAAAGATGGGACCTCAGAAGGAGATCTCAGGATATAAACCACTGAGTCCTGACTACAGAATGAGAGGGTAGAACCAGAGCAAAGGGCATCCTCCACAAATTGTTCTTCACCCTCATATTCGTCCTCTAAATCTGCCTCTAAGTCCATGAGGTCAGGGTTATATTTTATGTTGTTGCTGTGAGCATGAACAATAACAGGAGCCACAGAATGATCTAGCAATGCCAGTGGTGGCTGAGAGGCAGGAATCTGCGGCATGCTAGTGAAATTCAACAGTGGGGGCTGAGCATCAGATGGTCCCATCGACTGAATGACTGTATGCAATGGCAACCCTGGCAAAACACATTGAATCATTTCAGATAACTATGCCAGCAAAGCCTGGGAATCGACGGCACCCTGAAAAGGGGCTGGGACTACCTGCACTGATAGGCTTTGGCATAGCAACGATGGCATCATACCATCCATAGTAGGTATGGCAGCATCTATGCCATCTATGCCAAGCCCTTGGTGTCTCAACAACAGTCAGGGGGTACGGGGGAAGGGGTGCTGTAGTTGACATCACTGGAGCGGGCATCGAAGAAGATCTGTCTTTTCTCAGTGGCAACCTGGATGTCACCGGCAAACCAGATTTGCTTGTTTCTGTGTTTGTGCTTATGGCTGGATGACAAGAAGGCCCGCGACAACGACCATTCCTTATCCTTATGACTCTGACAACCGATTCTTGGTCGAGGGTGTGAAAAAAAAAACAGATTCTGAGCCCTTTCCTTCTCTATGGCTCGCAATGTGTTTAATAGAAGGAACTTTTCTAGAGCTTTCTTACAGTGTTGCCTTGTAGCCTGACTGAAGCGCTGGAAAATCTCACAAGTTTTCACGCTCTGAGACAGGCAAAGACAGCACACGCAAACTGCAAGTCTTCTTTGTAAATTTTATATCCGTACTTACAATATCAACACAAAGGCTTGTTCAACTTTGATGGCATATAGATATAACATGGCAATGGCTAGGGTTCACGGTGTTATCTGCAGCAGGTCAGATAACGATGATCGACGGTAGGAGAAAGAACTGAGGAGTGATGGGGCTGTCCATGTTATAGTTAAAGCATATGCGTCAATGCTGCACGACATTGTGGGCAGACCCCAGCTAGCAGCAAGTTTCTGAGTGGTCCTGATGCTGACGGCTTACAGTTCCAAAGGTGCAGTCTAATGGAAGAGATAACTTCAATGAGGATTCTCAGACACCTGCTCTGCGAATATCCAGTGGTACAAAAGCCACATCCCAGGCTGAGGTAAACTCCATCATGACAGCATCTGTGAGGATCTTTACTGCTCATGACATGGTGCCACTCCTCACTCTTCCCTAACAGAATTCCTCTGGGAGACCACACTGCCCCGCC
Source organism: Neoceratodus forsteri (assembly GCA_016271365.2). NCBI lineage: Eukaryota > Metazoa > Chordata > Ceratodontiformes > Ceratodontidae > Neoceratodus > Neoceratodus forsteri. The sequence continues at coordinate 26,730,925 of CM057453.1, forward strand.
TGCCTCATGACATAATTAAAGAATCACAATTCCAACTATCAGAGTTAAGGCCACTGGGAGGGACATGGCAGCCCTATTTCAAGTAACATCTCATCAGACTGCTGCACTTCAGGAGCAGGGCAGGGCTGCAGCTATGAATTTTGGGGCCCCTGACAGGTAGTTTGATTAGGGCCCCTGTATCTTTAACCAAATAAGCCGGGGGTCTGGGGGCCGCTAGGGTTTTCGATGCTCTCTAGTGAGTTTTGGGGCTTTTATTGAAGCTAAAAACAAGATTTTGTGGAGCTTTCCATAATCCATGAAAGAATTTATTTATTTTTTACTTGCCTGGCTCCTCAGCTTCAGAGGGGGCTCGTACCCCCTCCTACTCCATCTACCAGGTCCTGCCACCAGGATCCCCCTGGTTTCACGTTGCTCATTCAGCTGAGGGTATATTAAATTTTCCACCATTTTCTCCCTATCCCCCTGAGGACACCGGCGCAGAGGGAAGGTATTTTTCCCAATTACTCCCACTGTCCAGGCTCATCAACGTAATCCATCAGGTGGTGACCCTTGTTCCTCCCACCTGTTTAATGCTGTGCCTCTGTCAACATCCTGCACCACAGTATATCAGAATCAGGACCCCTGCAAGAGGGAGCAGGTGTTCCATCCCACAATGGGGGTTCTCTATGGTACCAACATCTCCCTGCACCAGCTGAAATGTGTTTAAGGCAGCACTTTAACCACCCTGGTCAACCCCAGTTCAGTGGCTGCAAGGCCAGTTTAAGGGTTGTTATAGTTTGGGCTGGTTTTATTTCTTGTACCATATGGTTATGTGACATGGGTGGAAGAATGCTGCATCCTACTTCCAGAGAAAACTGCCCCATTATTGGACACAAAATTGAGATTGGGTTTGCCTAGATCAACCTTTTGCCATCTTTACCAGTGCCTGTGTCACAATGTTTTATGACCTGTTCTGCTACCCACCATGTAGCACAAAGGAAGAACAAGATAGTCCACTGCCCATTTTTAAGAAGCCTGTGACATGGTGCCCAGATGGCTGATGAAGCTGTAGTGATACCACGCATGACAACAGTCAGCAGGGTTTGGCAAAAAACATTGGGTTCTAGCGGGCAGTGGGGGGAGGCAGATCAAGCATCCCAGTGCTCAGTCTTCCTCTGGTACATTGGGGAGGCTGCCTCTGCTACAAGACTGACATCCGGATGATCACTGGTGGTAGAGAGTGTGTGTGTGTGTGTGTGTGTGTGTGTGTGTGTGTGTGTGTCTGTCCTGCAGAGGCACTGCATGGCACTGGGATTGTAAGGGGTGGGCAAAGGGGAGGAAACAAAAAGGAAAAAATCCACAGGAGTCCTGGCAGTCAATAATGATGGCAGGACAATACTCACGGACCCTTCCCATGTGAATCCCTGTTGGTATAACAATGGGGGGAGGGGCGACTGCGGGAACTGGAATCGCTTGAAGAAGACGTAAGGTGGTGATCAGGAGGCCAAACCACTATAGATATATGCAGTATAAATTGAAAATATGGGGAAGAAAAACCCAGGAAATCTAGGAAAGACAGCATTAATTATATGGAATTTCCTAGAGGTGGCACTTGTTTATATACTATATATATATATATATCCACACACACATACATACGTACACACACACACACATATACACACATGTATACATGTTTATATATATATACATATATATATATATAGTCGTGGCCAAAAATATTGTCGACCTTGCAGTTTTTTCTAATTATGCACCATTCCTTCCAGAAAATTGTTGAAATTAAAAAATATTTTGGTAGCCACATATGTATTTCTTTGATTTGCAGTGGAATAAAACACAAAAAGCAGAAACATTTACTTCTTGGCTTATTCCACACTGAAATCCTTAAATGGCCCAGACAAAATTATTAGCACCTTTTAGAAGTAGTTAGAAATAATTAGATTTCAAGCAGGTGATTCTCCTTCATTTTGGAACTGAACTCACCTGTAGTGAGTTTCAGGTGCCAGCAATATAAAAATCACTCATTCAACCAGTTTGAATAGAGAAAAGGACTCATTCTCCTGTTTTGTGTCACTGTGTGTACCACAATGAGCATGGAGAAAAGAAAGACAGCCAGAGAATTGTCTGAGGAGGTCAGACAGAAGATTGTAGCCAAGCATGGACAATCTAAAGGCTACAAATCAATCTCCAGAGACCTTGATGTTCCTGTTTCCACCGTACGTAATGTTATCTGGATGTTTAAGGCCCATGGCACTGCAGCCAACCTCCCTGGACGTGGCCACAAGAGAAAACTTGATCGAAGACTGCAGCGCAGGATTGTTCGAATGGTGGAGAAAGCACCTCGATCAACTGCCAAACAGATTCAAGCTGACCTTCAGACACAAGGTATGACAGTTTCAACTCGCACCACCTGTCGCCAACTCAGTGAAAGGGGGTTATATGGTAGGAGGCCCAGGAAGACCCCACTGCTGAGAGAGAGACATAAGAAAGCCTGACTGGGGTTTGCCAAAACACACCTGAACGAGCCAAAATCCTTCTGGGAGAATGTCCCGAGTACAGATGAGACCGAATTAGAGCTTTTTGGTAAAGCACATCATCTCTATGTTTACAGAAAACAAAATAAAGCCTTCAAAGAAAAAAACACCTTCCCTACAGTCAAACATGGAGGAGGTTCAGTGATGTTTTGGGGTTGTTGTGCTGCCTCTGGCACTGGGTGCCTTGAACATGTGCATGGCATCATGAAATCTGGAGATTACCAGGCCATTTTGGAGCACAATGTTGAACCCAGTGTCAGAAAGCTGGGTTTCCGTTGAAGGTCATGGGTCTTCCAGCAGGACAATGACCCCAAACACACTTCAAAAAGCACCCAGGAATAGTTCAAGACAAGACGCTGGACTGTTCTGAAGTGGCCAGCAATGAGTCCAGATCTAAATCCCATTGAAAACCTGTGGAGAGATCTGAAAACAGCAATTGGGAGAAGGCACCCTTCAAATCTGGGAGAACTGGAGCAGTTTGCACAAGAAGAGTGGGCCAAACTGCCAGTAGAGAGGTGCAGGAAGCTCATCCATGGCTATAGGAAGCAGATGATTGCAGTTATTTTGACCAAAGGCTGTGCTACCAAATATTAAGTCTAGGGTGTCAATAATTTTGTCAATGCCATTTCTTTTCATTTTCTGATTTAAAGGATATATTAAATTCTGAATCAAAAACAAAGGTTCTGTAATATTAACAGAGAAATAAAGAATTGTGGCAACCAAATACTGTACTGTTGTTAATTTCAACTTATGTTTAGAGGAAATTGTGAGTTATTTGAAAAAGTGCAAGGGCGCCAGTATTTTTGGCCACGACTGTATATATGGAGTGAGAGAGAGTTTTACACAATGACCAACACCACATTATCCTCCTCCCCCATGGCTGACAAATACCCAGCTGCATCCTTCATAACCTGGCCCTTCTATCGCTGCTTCCTCTGTGGCATACCCCCCCACCACCCATGGTAGGGCTCCAAAGGAGGGCTATTCTACCCGATCAGGAGGTTTAAGATCTGGTGACAGGTTGGTGGCAGGCATCATGGCATGGGGTGGAGGCTGGTGTTTTCTTCCCTTGGTTTTCCTTCCCACCCTCCCACTAGATGGCACCACAGATGACCTTGAACCCCACAGCAATGTCCCTGGGGGAGGCAAGCTCCCTGTCAGCCACAGTCACTGCTGTCATAGCAGATGCAGCATCATCACATCCTCAGACTAAGAAGTCCACCTAGCCTTGGCCAACCACCTGCACCTCCTAAGTCTGCTGTTGAACACAGCTCATCTACATGGCTGCACACTGGGCCCACAGGTGGCCTATGTCACTCGCTTGTTTTTTTAATTTGTACCTTTTCCATCATTGTCCATTTAGAGTCGACCCTACTTTGCTAAAATAGCTAGAAGCAGGAACAGCGTGTTATGTCCACATGCCTGATGATCCCTCTCCAATCTACTTGTCATTTAGTGAGAACTGCAACAACTATGGCAGATGGAAAGGGGTTATAGCACTTAGCTTAGCTTTTTTTGCTTTGTTTACCTGGATGATGGATGCAGATGTTGGACTAGCCTGGAGGAGAGTGGAGATGGAGAACGCAATGGAGACACAAACACCGCATGTTTGTTTTGGTTGTGAGATAGAGGGAACAACTCGAGGAGTCTTTCTCGATGATGAGATACATCACCAGGCCACAAGCGAGCCCGCACGACTCGAAAATCGATGTCCAATCTGGTGACTCAAGGCAACGGTGGCAAATCTGAAAACACACCGACTCCTGTACTCTTGCAGTGGCCAACGACAGTTGCCTCATGCCCATGGATTGCCCTCTTCATGCCACAGTGTCTTCTATGCTAGCGTGCTACTGCAGTGCTACAGACTGATGTTCGGGGGTGAGGGCCAGCGACTGAGACACAGCAGCATGTGCTAAGCTCTCTAAAGAGCAGCTCCCAGTCCTGCCGGCCTTACGAAATGCGCCCACGTCACATCATACCACCTGATTGCAAGCAGTCTACGTATAGACTCCCACTCAGCCCTGGACGGCAAGTTCGGCAACAAGGAAAATTAACGTGGCATAGGCAGCGCAGCAATTAAAAAAAATAACTAAAAAAAGAACAAGCATATGAGCACATGTGGCCAGGTCCCCCAGAGATCAGGGCCTGGGAAAAAAGTCCCGGTTGTCCCCCCATAACGGCGGCCCTGTTCAGGAGCCTCAGTCACTTACCACATTTTCCCCTATTATGAATGAGGCAATCATCACACTGCTCCCCAAGAAACTGAACAACCCCCTGGATTGTGGTAACCACTAGTCCATATTCCAGATCCTGGCCAACACAAAGATACTGGCTAAGGCCCTAGCAACATGATTGGAAAGAGCCCTCCCATCGCTCATCCACCATACGCAAGTTGGCAGCAGGAGGGGGAAGTTGGGGTGCAAAATATTCACGCACTGCTTAATCTGTAGAGTCACACTTCGGTCAGTACCTTCCCAGCTGCAGACCTATGGGGTTGACTTTAAGAAGGCATTTGACTCTGTTGAATGGGGTACCTACACAGCATGTTAAAAGCTTTTGGGTTTGGCCCCTACTTCATGAGGTGGGCATCCACATTCCATCATGATCCCCAAGAGGCTGTCATGGCTAAAAGTTGTCTGACAGCTGTTGTTTTGTGACTTGGGACTAGGCAGTGGTGCCCCCTATTTTTCTTACTGGCTCTGGAACCCCTAACCAAGAAGCTGCTGGATACTGCTGCCACTAAGTGGGTATAAGGTGGCATGGGAGACCTACCTAGTCAACACTTATAAGGATGACCTCCTCCTCTCTATAACGGATCTGGTCATATCCCTCCTCTGGTCAAGCTGATGTCTCATTATGATGGCCATCAGCTAGAAATCACCCGTATGAAGGCAGAATTCCTGTCCAGGGAGATTTATACCACGCAGAATCGACCAGCTCAGCTTTTCCAGACTGTGGACAGATTATGCAATCCAATCTGTTTTCAGCCCAGAGAAGCTTTTTCTCAGATGAAATGCGAGGAGTTTGCTCGACTTTTCGCAGATAAGGTTGCCAGCATCAGGTCTAGCATCGGCATAGTTTCTCCTATGAGGAGTTGGGGTGATCGGCGGGATGGGATGTGCACTTGGTCTTTCTGGTCAGATTTCAGCCATCCAGAATTCATGGATATTGTGACGATCATTCAGCCAATGTGCCCAACCAGCTGTAGTCTCAACCCGGGCCCGACACCCCTCTTATTGGGATGTGTTGACGTTATCTGCCCGATCTTTGCTAAAATTGTCTGGAAGTCCTTGGAGACTGGGATATTTCCAGAACCCCTAAAGGAGGTGGTCATTCGACCACTCCTTAAGAAACCCTCCTTGGACCTGGACTGCCCTGCCAACTACCGACCTATCGCTAAACTGCCATTTATTGGTAAGGTTATCGAAAAGGTGGTTGCGCTGCAACTGGATGATCATCTTACAACTCATAATGTCTATGATACTCTCCAGTCCGGATTCAGCAAGAAGCATAGCACGGAGACTGCACTGGTCCGAGTACTGAATGACCTCCTGATGGCTAGAGATCAAAAGACTTGTACCATTCTGGTGGTCCTTGATCTCTCGGCAGCATTTGACACTGTAGACCATGATGTGCTATTGGAGCGCCTGCGGCTGTTTTGTGGTCTGTCTGGTACAGTCCTCAAATGGTTCCATTCTTTCCTCACAGACAGGCTTCAGAGAGTTACCACTGGAATTTATTCCTCTGGCACTTACTCTCTGTCTTGCGGGGTGCCACAGGGCTCCATTTTGGCCCCTATGTTGTTTGCAGTGTATATGCTACCATTGGGAGATATCATCAGGTGATACAGTTTGAGTTTTCACTGCTATGCAGATGATACTCAACTGTATATGTCTTTTCTGCCCGGACAGGATGCTGCACCCTCTGTGCTAAACAACTGCCTTACCGAGATTGGAACCTGGATGAGTACTAGTTGGCTGAGATTGAATTCGGATAAGACTGAAGTGCTGGTTGCGGACCCTGGTCATCCGGGGCGAGCATGCGAGTTGGTCAGGCATCGAGTGTTTTACTCAATGGCATACAGCTCGCTGCTTCAGACCAAGTGCGTAACCTTGGCGTTACTCTTGACGACAGCATGACACTGCAGTCTCAGGTGTTGGCTGTTGTCAAATCCTCTTTTTATCATCTGAGAAATATCGCCCGGGTGAAACACTTGGTTCCTCCGGATGATCTACTAACATTGGTCCACACCTTCGTCACTATCCGCCTTGATTACTGCAACTCTCTCCACCTAGGGCTTCCAGGGGTTGATATCCGCCGCTTGCAACTAGTGCAGAACGTGGCAGCCAGGCTTTTGACTGGAACTTCTAGGTCCAGTCATATTACTCCTGTGATCCGCGAACTGCACTGGCAGCCTATTCAGTGATGGATCACCTTTAAGGTTGGCTTGCCAACCTTTAAAGCCCTACACGATCAGGAACCCGTTTACCTGCAAGACCACTTGCTACCCTACTGCCCCTCCCGTCCTCTCCGATCCACTGATGAGGGATTGCTAGACATTCCCAGGGTACGATTAAAAGCATCAGGTACCTGTGCTTTTGCTTTTTCAGCTCCAACCCTGGGGAATTCTCTATCTCGTCAGCTAAGAGAATGCCTGACCGCTGACAGTTTTAAGAGCGAGTTAAAAACATATTTATTAAATTTAGCCTTCCTTAATGATTAATGTATTTCAGCTTCCTGTCTCAATGTTTTATCTGTATTTGATTTTATGTACAGCGCCCTGGTTTTTGAAGGGCGATACAGAAATAAAGTTTGAATTGAATTGAATGAGCCTTCTAGAATCTTCCAGGGCTTCTGAACTCACAGTCAACTGGAAGAAAAATCAAACTAACGCCAATGAATAAACTGTGCACCAGGGACTGCTGCAAGGGAACAGAGATGGTGTGAGATGGCTCATCTCTTATATACCTGGGGATACAGGTAACCCCCTCAAGTAGTCATCCATGACAGCAGTGAATTTGCTTCCCCTTATAATGGAAATGGAGCATGAGACACTTAGATGGCAGAAGATGAACATAAATTTGATGAATAAGATAGAGGCAATTCATGTATTTGCTCTCCTCAAATCTGCTTATGTATTCAGTAACCTGCCCCTGGCCATGGATAGTAAGTGGCTGGAGAGGGTGGATCATATCACAGTTCACTTCCTGTGAAACTTGAAGACCCCCAGTATAAGCATGGCAAGGCTCAGGGCTCACTGGTCGAATGGAGATTGTGATAGGGTTGAACAAAGGCCCTGTCCCATTTGTTATGCAGAAAGAGTTTAAACACAAGGGTCTGTTCTATCCTCTTCTTTTCTGTCTCTTGTCTGTCTGGCTGCGCAACCAAATTTTCTTGTGAGACCTAGGAACTGATCACTCCAACTGTTTTGCAATTCTCTGCCTCTCGCTATCTCTCTGCCTTCCCTTGCTGGTTCTGTCTTTTCTTCCCTTTTGCATATCTGTGGGTAAAAACATATAAGTGAATCTTTATGTGGAAATGTCACTGACACTGGGATGACTTTCTTTAAAACTGTATATAGTTATACTGTTGAAATGATTGCAAAAAGTTATTTGGAACTCAAGGGGTTAACCTCAGATGCAGTTTTTAAGCCCTTTGCAGAGTTGTAAACAAGAGGTCAGTTCTGGGTCACTGTTCTTTTTACTGCACCTGCAATGAACGAAACTGACAAGAACATTCTGTAAACTTACAAGAACGTTCTGTGAGAAGCAGGCTTTCGGAATGAGTTCTCAGACAAAGACTTATAAAAAGAGCAGCAATGCTTTTGATAGAGAGACAAGGAGAGTGAAAGACAAACTTGGAATTCAATGATACTCTCAGAAGGACCGTTTTCTCTGTCTGTATTGCTCTTGTAATAGTTATACTGAATAACGTTTATGTTTATTTTGCTGTTATTCAGAACAATAAAACAGTATTTGCCAATTTTGAAACAGCTCCTGGTTTCCCTATGCCTCCTGACCTGTGCCTTGATGACAGGGACAGAACAATTACGTAAGAACTTATTGTAACAGTAGATCTTCCAGGAGATCTGTCATTAGGTCACACCATATGAACTTCACCGTCAGTGAAGAAGTATCCACACAGAAGATTTTCCAGCAATACAACTGGGGCCGCCCACGCCAACGTCATCTGCCAATGTCATCAACCCTACAAAGGCATGAGCCTCCCCACTTCCTCCTCAGTTCCTTCCCCCAGAAACTAAGGGAGCATATCCATGCCATGGGGGACTGAAGAGAGACAGAGAAGTGCCCAGGCCTGAATAAAAGGCTGGCTACACAGACAGCCAGTCAGACAAGAACCCCCAAACACGGGAATGGTGGGAGGGAAGGCACACCTGATAATCGAGATCCCCTTGAAGATCTACTGTTACAGTAAGTTCTTACATAACTGTTCTATCTTCTTCGGGGGTATCTCAGTCATCAGGTCACATCATAGGAATGAGTTCCAAGCAGCTACAGATGCAGCAGAACTGTCTGACAAGAAGGGCAACCAAAGCCTAGAACAGGAAGCCCTGCAAAACAGTCCAGCCAAAGCCTGCTCGGGCTATGAAGCAATGTGCAGACTGTAGTGCTTGGTGAAAATATGGATGGTTCACCAGGTGGCAGCAGCGCAAATGTCAGCAGCTTAGACCACCATGAAACAGGCCACAGAGGTAGCCATGCCCCTTGTGGAGTGGGCTTTCACTGCCCTGGCAATTCCTCGCCATGCTTCTGGTAGCAGAACACAATACAATGAGCCAACTATTTGGACAAACAGTGTTTAGAAAAGTACAGTTACGTAAGAACTTACCGTAACAGGAGATCTTCGAGAGAAGCTCTTGCAGTAGGTAATTACATACAGGACTGACACCGGCCAGCGGCAGGACCCCACGGAAAGATTTCTAGCTAGCAGTTCCTGGCTAGGGACCGCCCCCACGTCAGGTGACCGGCGTCATGCGACGTCGGTATAAAGGGGTGGTCCCAGACACCCGCCTTCCAGTTCTTTCCCGCCACAGGCCCGGACGAGAGAAGCATATGTTTCCATTCCTGAAAAGAGCTGAAGAAGCTTAGGGGATGGAGGGCGGAGATATTATCGGAAGAGCTCTCTCAAGATCTACTGTTACAGTAAGTTCTTATGTAACTGTACTATCTTACTTGAGCGCCTTGCAGTAGGTAATTACATATAGGACTGAATCCCAAGCAGTCTGGAACAAATAAAAGGCACCGGGAGGAGGAAACTACTCCTGAAAGTAGCAGTAGCTGTAGCCTTGCAGGCCTCAAGACAGGAGGCCTTGCAAAACCGCTAGCCCGAAGCCTGCTCTACGGCGAGAGGCAATGTCCAAACTGTAGAGTTTCGTAAAGGTATGGACGGAAGTCCAGGTGGCGGCAGTGCATATGTCTGCTGCAGACACATTCTTGAAACAAGCCGCAGAGGCCGCTACTCCTCTGGTGGAGTGGCCTCTAACCTGACCCGGAAGGGTCTTGTTGTACTTGTCATAACAGAAAGTGATGCAATGAGCCAACCACTTAGACAGGCATTGCTTAGAAACAGCATTGCCTTCCCTTTTGTGAGCAAAAGAGATGAACAACTGATCAGTCTTTCTGAGATCCTTCGTCCTGTTGGTGTAGTATCTCAGAATCCGGTGAACATCCATGATATGGAGTAAATATTCTCCCTGGTTGGAGTACTGCGTGAAAAAGGCAGTTAACTCTATAGACTGATTTAGGGTAGACTCTGCTACCACTTTAGGTACAAACTTAGGGTTCGTGCAAAGAGCCACCCATTCTTTGTGAAAGATCAGGTATGGGATTTTACACATAAGGGCCTGGAGCTCGGAAATTCTTCGAGCGGAAGTAATGGCCACCAAGAAGAGCCGCTTCCATTTAAAGAACTTCAAATTCGCGGAGGCCGCAGGTTCGAAGGGAGGAAGGGTAAGTTTCTCGAGAACAAAGTTCAAGTCCCAAGGGGGAACAGGAGTTCTGATGGGGGGCCTCAGATGAAGGAGACCTCTAACTGGGCAAATGCTTTATCTGCGAAAGGAACATGGTACGCTGAAATAGCGGCCATGTGTACTTTCAAGGAGGAATGACTGAGACCCAGGTCGAAGAGGTGACGTAAATATTCCAGCAGAACGGCCACTGAACAGGAGAAAGGCTCCACGTTCCTAGAGGCGGCCCAAATAGAAAATCTCTTCCATTTCATGGCGTAAGTGGACCTAGTGGAGGGTTTCCTAGCCTCCACCAAAATCTCCGCCACCTTTGGAGAGACACCAAAGCAGGATTGAGCTAGGTCTGCAGGAGCCATGCAAGGAGTTGTAGGGACTTGAGTCCCGAATGGACCAGGGTCCCCTGATCCTGGGTCAGCAAACCTCGAGATAAAGGAAGAGGAAGAGGAGGAACCTCTGAATATTGTTGTAGAAGACAGAACCAGATTTGCCTGGGCCAGAAAGGAGCGATCAGAATCATTCTATCTCCTTCTGTTGATAGTTTCTGCAACACATGAGGGACCAGCGGAATTGGGGGAAAAGCATAGACGAATCTGCCCTTCCAGCTTAGAGACAGAGCGTCATTCCAGAAAGCGCCTCGCTCTGGAACGAGCAAGCAAAAGTTAGGAAGTTTTGCGTTTTGGGGAGAGGCGAACAGGTCTACCTCTGGAGTCCCCCAAAGGTGGAAGATGTGATTTAGCACCTTTTGGTCCAACTCCCATTCGTGTGGCAGGGCAGAGGAGCGAATTAGTTTGTCTGCCAGGGTATTGTCGACTCCTGGAACATGAATCGCTGTGAGGTGAAGGTTGTGTTGAGTTGCCCAGTCCCAAACCCTCACTGCTTCCCTGCATAGCGGGTAGGATCGAGTCCCTTCCTGCTTGTTGATGTACCACACCATGCACATGTTGTCCGTCTGGACGGCTAGGTGACCGGGAAGAATGTATTGGTGAAGGGCTTGGAGAGCATATAGTACTGCTCGAAGCTTGAGCACATTGATGTGGAGAGCTAGTTCCAATCTGGACCATAATCCCTGGGTTCGGTGAGGACGAGTCTGTGGTCAGCGTCTGGGAGGGGGGGGAAGATGACAGAAGGGGACCCCCTGAAACAGGTTCTCTCGAACCATCCACCATTGCAAGTCCCGAGCCATCGGTGAGGAGAACAGAACTAGATTATCTAGGTCGTCTACCAGATGATCCCATTAGGAGCGAAGAGTCCACTGAGAGATCCTCATGTGAAGCCGAGCGCGTGGAACTGTCGGGATGGCGGCCGCCATGAGCCCCAGGAGATGAAGAACCGACTTCACCGGAACCTTCCTGCGTTCTGATAGCAGGGAAATCTGTGACTGAAGAGAGGCCACCCTGTCCGGAGGCAGGAAGGCTTTGCTTACCGTCGTATCGAGGATAGCTCCGATAAACTGTAGTCTCTGGGAGAGATCCAGATGAGACTTGAAATGGTTGATGGTAATACCCAGACAAGTGAAAATCTGCTGGGCGAGGGAGAGAAAATGCAGGAGCTCCTCCCTGGACGAGGCCGCCAGGAGCCAATCGTCCAGGTAAGGGAACACCTGAACTCCCATCGTACGCAGGTGGGCCGCTACCACAGCCAGGCATTTGGTAAAGACTCGGGGTGCTGAGGAAAAACCAAACGGGAGTGCCCGGAACTGGTAATGGCCCCCTTGGAAAGCAAAGCAAAGGTACTTGCGATGAGAAGGGCGAATGGGGATGTGCAGATATGCATCCTGCATATCCAGCGCACAAAGCCATTGACCCGGCCGAAGGAGGGGCAGAAGGGTCTGTAGGGAGAGCATCCTGAACCTTTTGTATTCCACATAAAGGTTCAAGGAGCTGAGATCGAGAATGGGTCTGAGATCTCCCGTCTTCTTTGGGACAAGGAAGAAATAGGAATAGTAACCCGTCCCTTGAAGGTGAGGGGGAATGGGCTCTATGGCCTGCTTCGCGAGGAGGGCAGAGATTTCTTCCCGGACCAAAGGAAGATGGTCCCTTGCATAGGACGACTTCATAGGGGGGGTGGCGGGGTGGTTTCTGAAGAAACTCTATAGAGTGCCCTTCCGCTATAATCTGAAGCACCCATGAATCCGTTGTTATCCTCTCCCAACCCAGAAGGTGGAGGGGGAACCTCCCTCCTACCGGTTCCTCCGGTGTGTCTGGAGGCGGTGGGAGAGGGGAGGAGTCAGGTGGTGTGGGGCAGTGCCGCAGCTGGGGCACCCACTGTTTTTTTGGGCAGAGGGGGCCTGGCAGCTGCGGGGGCCCGACGTTTAGTGGTCCGCTTTCCTTGGGGTTTCACTTGTGGCCGACTGCGTCTGCGAAAAGGACGACATTGCGGGTGATGGAGACGGTACATGGAATCCACGGATTTCAGAGCTGTCCCCTTCTCCTGCAAGTCCGTGATGATGTCCTTGACATCACCACCGAAAAACACCGACCCCCTGAAAGGTGCTTCCTGAATCGCGGATTGCACCTCCGGGACCAAACCTGACACGTGCAGCCAGGCATGACGCCGTAGACTCACGGCGAAAGTGGAGCTCCGCCCCCGGCAGTGTCCACTGCATCGTATGTCATCGACAGAATGTGACGACTGGCCGAACGAGCAGAACGGACTAAATCAGCTAACTCCTGCTTGACTTGAAAGTCAGGTAAGGAGTCAATCTTAGATTCCGCCTGGGTAAAGATGGCCTTCTGCTAATCCCCCATACGAGCAAAATAATTCAGGGCCCGAATTCCCAGTGTGGAAGAGGCATAGATTTTTCTTCCGTACTGGTCCAGGAGGCGAGATTCCTTATCCGGAGGAGACGAGCTTAGATGTTTTGAGTGCGCTGATCGGCCGTGAGCGGCGCTAATCACGACCGAATCTGCGCGAGGGTGAGAGTCCAAAAAATCTACACGCTCAGGAGCCTGGTATAGCCTGCTAGACTTCCTAGGAAGCGGGTCTAAAGCCGACGGTTGTTTCCAAATAGTGGAAACAAAGTGGGCGTGAGGCTCGATCCAGGGTGGCACTAAAGTAGAAGCTATCAGGGGCAGGTTCAGATGTTCGGCGAGTTTGACCCGCTGAAGATCTGGTTCCAAGGAGCGCCACTGATGTACTTCCTGGATTTTTCTGAGCAACTCCGTGAAGGAGGGGTCCTCCGGAGGAGACTTCGGAAAGGTCCTCGGCCGCGGCTTGGACGGAGAGCAACGCTCATCGTCTCTCTCGGAGGAATCCGAGAGGGAAGAAGAAGAATCAGATGCAGAATAAGACTCCCTAACACGGCGAGGGGGAGGAACGGGTTCCTTGGGGGGGATCCCTGGACGCGTGTCCTGCCCCTCTCAGGATCCAGAGGGAAGGGCTCTGGAGTCCGGAGGCGGTGAAGGAGTGTGCCGTCTTGGGCGTACAGGGGGCGGCACCGTCGCCGTAAGGCGGCTCTCCACTTCCTTGGTGAGCTGAGCACTGGCCTCAGCCCACCAGGAAGCCAGAGTCTCCTGCAGATCCACCGACGACCAAGGAGGCGGTGGAGGAAGAGGGGGAAAAGAATACGGGTTGTATCCGTAAGGCGAGTATCCGAAACCCGGCTGTGGGAAAACCGGTTCCGGGTATTGAGGCGTTGGGTACTGCGGCATCGGAGGGACCGGCATCGGGTACTGCGGCGCTGGATACTGCGGTCCTGGGTACGACAGCGTCGGATAAGACGGCGGGTACCTGGGCGCCGGAGGAGACGGCACAGAAGGTGGCCCCACGGGCGGGTCAACAGTGAGAGACCCGGAGGGAGCAGGGCCCGATGGAAGGGGAAAATCGCCTGCCGGCGTCGGCGGGACCGGCGTCGGGACCGGCATCCGGGGTGCCGGCGTCAGATCCGGTTCCCTAGGAGGAGGGTCTGACGGACGCGGAACATCCCTCGTGACGCTCCGACAGGGGAAATCCCCGGTCAGGCTGGGGTGACTCAGGCTCCCGGATGGCAGCGAAGGCTGCGGGAACCGGGTACGACAGGGGTTGGAGGGTCTGGTCATAGGTTCCGCCACCCGCGACGCCGAGGGAGCCGATGCGCGGCTTAGGGGTAGGTCTCGGCGGCACCGAGGAGCCGTGTCTGTCTTACAGGGTCCTCGCCGGAGGCGCCGAGGAGGAGGAGCGGCCTGGTCCGAGGGGGACGAGGTCGTGCGCTGCCCCGAAGGGTCGGGCGTCTTATCGACCTTCTCCCAGCAGACGTCGGAGGAGCAGATGTCCGACTTATGGGAGTCGCCCGCACCAGTAGGCCACAAGCCTGCGGCAGAACTGGGGGCGGAGGCCTCCTTTTGCCCGGAGGCACCAGCAAGGCCCAATCGCGAGCCAGACGGGCAGGCCAACGCCTCCTCCAAAGCCTTGGAGGCTGCCGTCGGACGGTCCTCGGAGGATAAAGACCGAGCCGCGACTCCGGCTGGAGTGCAGGGGAGGAGGCTTCTCCCGTACCTCTCCTTGTCCCGCTTACGATGCCCTTCCGAGACGTCGACGCCTGCCTGAGTTCCTTCAACTCTTTTTCCCATCGAAGACATCTTTTTCTTTAGAAGATGGGCTTCCAGGGACTGTTGGCGTCGTCTGTGGGTAGCCGCGTTGAAGTGAAGGCAATGCGGGCACTTGTCGACCGGGTGGTCGGGGCCTAGGCAGAAGAGGCAGAGGGAATGGCCGTCCTTGTGTGGCAGTTGGGCGCCGCACGAGTCGCACTTGTTTTTGTGCTCGGAGGGTGTAGGGGATGACATACACCGACGATAGGAAGAAAAAATACTTATAAATCTCGGTAAAACCGACGAAAGAGCAGGGCTGACTAAGCACAAACTTTACCGCGAGGCGCTGCATGAGCTAACGGCGGGAAAGAACTGGAAGGCGGGCGTCTGGGACCGCCCCTTTATACCGACGTCGCATGACGCCGGTCACCTGACGTCGGGGCGGTCCCTCGCCAGGGACTGCTAGCTAGAAATTTTTCCGTGGGGTCCTGCCGCTGGCCGGCGTCAGTCCTATATGTACAGTAATTACCTACTGCAAGAGCCCTCTTGAAGTAAGATCTTGAATGCCCTCTCTTCCCAGGGTGAAAGAAACAAAAAGTTGCTTTGACTTTCTGCAGTCCTTTGTTCAGAGTAGATAATATTTCAAAATTCTGTGCACATCTAACATATGGAGCAGCGCTTCCCTTGGATATGCACACTCCAAAAAATAAACAGGTAGGAAAAAATGGCGCAAACTTTGACTGAGCTTCCTTAGAGACCCATATGAGAGGAGTCAATGGTGGTAAAAAAACTGAGGAAGGAGTGGGTTCGCTCACGCCTCAGTTAGGGGAGAGGGAGAAGGAGGCTTTAGCTGGTGGCTGTGTGTGTAAGTGGATCTGAAATATTTTCTTAGCTGGTATTTCTGTGTTTGCAATTGTATTTGAGGGCTGGTCTTAGCTGTCATTTATTGGGCTTTTACATTTAGTTTGGGCAGGATTAAAGGATTCTAACAGACGAGCTGGTGATTGTGTGAGGTGTCACTGCCAGGGGGCTCCTTCGCTGACTGTGTTTTGACACAGCCTGTGGTGTACTCTCACCCTCCACCCCACAACCCACCCAACCCAGGGCTCACCCTACATTAATTGGGTGGGTCCCATAAGGCCATGCAACATCCTGCATCCATACAGGAAGAAGGTAAGAGAAGACACATAACAAAACACAACAGAAAAAAAACATATATTTAGGGGATATCAAATAGCCATCTTAAGTAAGCAGTTGATTGAGGAAGGAATCAGACATGATGGGTGTGGTGCAGTGCAGTGACTGTTGAGCGGCGGTCTTCAGGGAGACATTCTGGAGGCTGCGATGCTGCCCTATCTGCAGGCACCTCTCTGGGCTGAGAGAGGATGTTGCCCGTCTCCGAGCAGAGTTGGCCATGCTGAAGTAGGCATCCACCCCCACTCAGAGACCACCGGGTCCACAACCTTTACCTCAAAGGAAGCCACAGATAAGGAGAAACTGGACTACAGCGGGATCAGGAAGGATGACGGAAGGGGGTTGAAAGCACATCCTCAACTGGTCCCACTTACTAATTCCTACACTGTTTTGGAGGAACAGGAAAGTCCCACTCAGGAACCAGAGGCTGCATCCAGGGAGGACGGGAGGGTCCTCCAGGATGGAGCCCTAGGGAAGGGAAGCAGGGAAACCCATAGGATGGGGGGGAGCTTCTCCTAGTGGGGGACTCTACTGTCCGGGGAGTGGAGTTAGGGTCACCTAGCAGGGGAGAGATGGAGGTCAAGTACCTCCCAGGAAGCGCTGCATGGAGGGATGGGAGTGGATCCATAGAATCGCTACAGCAATAGCAGGGAGAGAGCAGCTGGATGTCATTGTCCACCTGGGAACCAATGACCTGGTCAAGAGAAGGGTGGAGTTAGCCAGAGTCCAGGATGCTTTTAGGAAGCTCGGGGGAAATCTGAAACAGACAGCATGCTTCGTCTCATTCTCAGGGCACAGGGGAAGCTATGGCACTCAACATCCGTACCTTCAATTCCTGGCTGAAGGATTGGTGTGGAAGGGAGGGTTTTGGCTTCATAGGGGACTGGGCAGATGCAAGCTTACATAAGGATGACTGCCTGCATTTGTCCGAGAAGGAGACCTTGGTCCTTTGTGAGAAGTTTAAATACTTCAGCTCTGAGCATTTAAAATGGCAAAGGGGAGCGAGCCAGGTGGCTTAGGAACACCCCTCCCCATGAGAATATGCAGGAACATAAGTCGACTATGGGAACAGCGAAAATAGGCAGGATAGGGCAGGCAAATGAAGAATGTATAATGAGTACTATAAGGGCAGCAGGAGCACATAGGAAAAGAAACGGGGGTGGGAGAAGATGTTGGATAGGGAGAACAAGAGCAGAGGGAAGGCAGGCTATAAAACACGGAAGGTCATGCTAACAAATGCCTGTAGCCTGGTAAATAAGGTTCCAGACCTGGAGGCCTTGTTGGCAGATGAAGACCTTGACATGGCAGAAATAACAGAGACATGTTACTCTGCAAATCATGGCTGGGAAGTCAATGTACCACGCTATACATTGTTCAGGAGGGACAGGGAGGGCAAAAAGGGTGGGGGAGTGGCCCTGTACATCAGAGATGGTATAAAAAGGCTACAGAAGTTCAGGGAAGACGGGGGGAGGCAGAGGTAATGTGGGTCACCCTGGAGCCAGAGAATGGAACAGCGATACGCACTGGGATGATCTACAGACCTCCAGCACAGAGGGAGGAAGCAGACAGGGAACTAGTGGAGAACATACATGACATGGCAACTAAGGGTGAAATCCTGCTACTGGAGGATTTCAATATTCCAGATGTGGATTGGGCCACCCAGACGGCTGTTTCAGCCAGATGCACAGCCATCCTAGAATCCCTGCAGGGGTTTGGATTCAGGCAGCTGGTGCATGAGCCAACCAGGGACAAGTCAGTTCTGGACCTGGTATGGACCAATGGGTACAGAGTCAAAAAAATACAGGTGGAAGGGCAGCTGGGGTCCAGTGACCACCGCATGGTGTGGTTCAGCATGGAGACATGGCCTCAATCAAGCCATACAAGGGCAAGAGTATTAGATTTCAGGAGGGCAGATTTCACTAAAATGGGTAGATGTATACAAGCAGTCCTGGGGAAGGGAGAGATAGTAGAAGGGGTGGACAAACAATGGAAGAAACCGAAAGGAGCCATAGTGGATATAACAAACCAGTGCATTAGGATAGCGACCAAAGGGAAAAGAAGAAGGAAACCACTATGGTTCTCCAAAGAGGTGAGGGACAAAGTCAGGGCTAAAAAGCCGAGTTTCAGGAAATATAATTGGAGCCAAAGGAAAGAAGACAGGAAGGTGTACCTTGAATGTCTAAGTGAAGCAGGGAAGGATGTTAAGAGGGTGAAGGCACAGACAGAAGAGAGCTCAGCACAGTCTGCAAACAAAGGGGATAAGGCAAAGGGGAGAACAGACAGAACACCAGGAGGAAGGAGCTACTGGTGTAACAAACTTCTCTACTGGGACTAAGAACTAGAAATCTTGTACTGGGACCTTCAATTTAGGGTGAAAAAAAAAAGTCAGTGTGTTTGTCAGAGGTAGTTGAAGTAAATTATCTGTTATCTGTGTACTTATGTAGGTGCTTCTCACAGGTGTCAGAAGGGAACTGTCATCTCTGAAATTAACTAAGTGCAGAAAGATTTGCAAAGTAGGGGGAGTGGCTTAGCTAGAAGGAGCCAGGTTAAAACCAGATTTAAGCACTGCCCTAGACAGCTTCTGCCAGAGAACAGACAGAACACCAGGAGGAAGGAGCTACTGGTATAACTAAAACTTTGCTGGGACTATACTGCCCTCCTTCCGTTCCCTCCACCCCAAACCAGTTCTACTTTTATAGGCACAGGATTTAACTGGCAACAGGAACTTCCTGTTTGGGAGCAGGAAGTGAGTGATCACAGAGCCACCAAAGACTCACCATCCTAGAAGGGCAAGAGTAGCTCTCCGTCCCCCCCAGCTGCTGGAGATTTGACTCTGAGCAAGGAGACTACTGAGAAATATAGGAACTTCTTGTCTTAGAACAGGAAGATCAGGAGCTAAAAGGGCACAGAGGCAGTAAGTAAGTAGGGAAAGAAAAAAAGAAAATAAACAAACAGAGGAAAGAGTAAGTATTCCAAACAACAGTTAGGGGGCCAGAAAAAAGACATGAGGGGAGTGGTGCAGTGCAGTGGCTGTGGAGCAGCAGTCTTCTGGGAGACGTTCTGGAGGATGCAGTGTTGTCCCATCTGCAGGCACCTCTCTGGGCTGAGGAAGGAGGTTGCTCATCTCCAGGCTGAGTTGGCCAGGATTTGTGGGACCTCCTCTTCCACCCAAGGACCACCAGGGTCACTGCCGTTGTCTCAGAGGTTGCCAAGAAAGAGGAGCGGTTGGACCACACTGAGCTCAGGGAGGGTGAGGGTGGTGGAACAGAGGCGCATCCCTCCAGTTGTACCTCTCCACAATTTCTATGCCATTCTGGAATAGTGTGGTTTCTCTATGGAGGCACCCACAGTGGAGACCAAGGAGGATGCTGGGAACCTCCACAAAGGAGACCCACAGGAGGGTGGCATGGGACCCCACAGAGGAAGGAAACAACTCCTGGTGGGGGACTCCACTGTTAGGAAGGTAGAACTGGGGGAGAAAGGGGAGAGGGAGTTAAGGTGCCTGCCTGGCCCCATGGCTTGGAGGGACAGGGAGCGAATCCTCAGGAACACAGCAGCAGCTGCACAGGGGAAGGAGCTGGATGTCACTGTCCACCTAGGGACAAATGACCTGGCTAAGAAAGGGATCAGAGCAGTGCAAGAAGCGTTTGTAAAGATGGGAGGGGCCTTAGACAAACAGCACACGGTAACCTTTCTCGGAGGTGCTGCCTGTCTATGGCACGGATGAGGCTAGGGTGCTCCACACCATGGGATTCAATCAGTGGTTGAAAAACTGGTGCAGAACTCAAGGATTTGGCTTCATTGGAGACTGGGGGTCCACCTGGATGGATGCAGGCCTATACTGGAGTGATGGTCTGCATCTGTCCAGGAGGGGAACCAGGAACCTAGGTCATAGGTTTAAATACTTCATTGGAAAGCATTTAAACTAGCCAAGGGGGGAGGCACTGGAAAGGAGCAGGGAAATCCTAGCCCCCCCCAAAAAAAATCAGGGTACTAAGTGAGGTAGATAACAACATAGAGATGTCATTAGGGAGAAGCGCATGGGTAAATGGAGAAAGTGACAAATGCAATAAGGACAGGGATGGGGCAAAAAGGGGTAAGGCCATCAAGAAATGGAGGGTGAGTACCAACGCAGGTACTCTGGGCAACAAGCTCCCTGAACTGGCGGCCTTGATGCAAGAGGGATGCCTGGATATCGTAGCAGTCACAGAAACATGGTACACAGAGAACCATGACTGGGATGTTAACATACCAGGGTACACAACCTACAGGAGAGACATGGAGGGCAGAAGGGGGGGGAGTAGCTCTCTATGTAAGGGAAGGGATAAAAGCAACAGAACAAAAGAGTAAACAGGGAGGAGAGGAGGCACTGTGGGTCACCTTAGAGACTGGAAATGGCACCACAATCAGCACAGGGGTTGTACACAGACCCCCATGTCAGGGGGAAGGAATGGACAAGGATATGATAGAAGGCATACTTAGGATGGCAGAGAAAGGGGAGATACTGTTGATGGGGGACCTTAATATGCCAGATGTTAACTGGAGCACCTTTGCTGCAGCCACATCCAAAAGCAGGGCCATTCTTGATGCCCTCTAAGTGGCATGCCTCAGACAGCTAATTTATGAACCTACTCATGAGGGAGCAATCTTAGACCTCGTACTCTCAAATGGGGACAGTGAGAGGATCTCAGATCTAGAAGTGGGTAGCCATTTGGGAACAAGTGACCACCAAACAGTGTGGTTCACGATAAACTCAGCTACAGAGTCAAGCCATACAAAAGTGAGGGTTCTGAACTTCAGGAGGGCTGACTTTGGCAAGATGGGAGAGTGCCTTAGAAAAGCACTAGAAAACAGGCTAGGAGGAGGGGTGGAGCAACAATGGGGAAATATCAAAACTGCCACCACAGAGGCAACAAGCCTGTCTGTGAAGCAAATCAACAAATCAAAACGAAAGAAAAAGCCACTATGGTTCTCAAAAGAAGTGACAGTGAAGGTTAGAGAGAAAAAGACAGCATTTAGGAAGTATAAGGAAACACAGAAGGAGCAGGACAGAGAACTGTACCAGTTAAGGCAGAAGGAAGCAGGGAGGGCAGTCAGAATAGCAAAAGCACAAACTGAGGAAAAGATAGCCAACTCGGTTATTTATTTTTTTTTTTTACCAATTATTTTACCAGGTGAGACACACTAAGCTGAAAGCTTGTTTGCAGGTGCAACCTAGGAGCACGAGGAAGTTAAGTGACTTGCTCAGGGTCACACAGTATGCAAGTGGGGGCTGTGAGATTCAAGAAGGGGGATAAAACCTTTTAAAGGTATATCAGGGAGCGTAGAAAGACAAAGGGAGGGATAGTGAGGCTGAACAGAATGGCTGGTGGGTGGGCAGAGAGTGACAGTGAAAAAGCAGGGATGCTGAATGAATAGTTTTATTCAGTATTCACAAAACAGGAAGTGGGGGAGGTGCCTAATCCAATTAACAGAAGCACTCGGGGGGGGCGGGGGCGATCCCAGTCCTTTCACAGAAGAAAGGGTTCTGAAAGAATTCCTAAAACTGAAGGTGGACAAAGCAATGGGGCCAGATGGAATTCACCCCAGAATTCTAAAAGAGTTAAGCAGAGAACTAGTGACACCACTGACTACCCTTTATAACAAATCATGGGAGGATGGTGTGGTACCTGAGGGCTGGAAGAAGGCTGATGTGATTCCCCTTCACAAAAGTGGGAGCAAGACAGAGGCAGGAAACTACAGACCTGTCAGTTTGGCCTCTGTGGTTGGGAAAGTGACGGAATCACTTCTGAAGGAAAGAACTGTTGAGTACCCAGAGGCCAGTGGGACACAGAACCCAAGGCAGCATGGGTTCACAGCAGGAAGGTCATGTCAGACGAATCTAATTGATTCCTTTGACTAGGTGACCAAAGTAGTAGACCAGGGAGGGACTGTGGACATGGCCTACCTCGACTTTAGCAAGGCATCTAACACAGTCCCACATAAAAGATTAGTAGTCAAATTAACCAGCCTTGGAGACGGAGTGGGTCCCAGTGTGGTAGCCTGGGTAAAACATTGGCTGAACAACAGGACACCAAAGGTAATTGTAAATGGAGTCCACTCTGAAGAAAGAGGAGTTACCAGTGAGGTACTGCAGGGTTCAGTACTGGGTCCAGTCCTTTTTATTGTCTTTATAAGTGACACTGCAGAGGGACTGGAAGGAAAAGTATGCCTCTTTGCAGATGACACTAAGATCTGCAACAGGGTTGATACACAAGGAGGCGTGGAAAGGATGAGAAGGGACTTGACAAGGTTGGAGAAATGGTCAGAAGTATGGCAGCTTGGAATCAATGCAAAGAAGTGCAAAGTAATGCACCTGGGAAACAGAAACCCAGGGAAGATTACACAATGGGGGGGAGCTAGTAACAACAACAAAAATGGAAAAGGACCTGGAGGTAATCATATCAGATGACTTTAAGGTTGACAAGCAATGTGAGAAGGCGGTAGGGAGGGCTGGGGGGATACTGGGATGTATAGGGAGAGGCATCACCAGCAAAAAACAGGAAGTTGTTATCCCTCTGTACAGACAGTTGGTGAGACCCCATCTGGAGTACTGCGTCCAATTCTGGAGATCCCATCTCCACAAGGACATAGACAGGATGGAGGCAGTTTGGAGGAGGGCAACTAAAATGGTGCAGGGTCTGCAAGAGAAGCCATACGAGGAGAGGCTAAAGGAGCTTAATATGTACACCCTTGAGGAAAGGAGGGAGAGGGGGGACATGATAGAAACATTTAAGTACCTCAATGGAATCAACAAAGTCCAAGAGGGTAGCATCTTTCAGAAAAAGAGATGTGCAAGAACAAGGGGACACAATTTGAAGATAGAAGGGGGATGGCTCAGGGGCAATGTGAGGAAGTATTTTTTCACAGAGAGGGTGGTGGACACATGGAACAGCCTTCTCGATGAGGTTGTGGTGTCTAAAACTGTGGGAGAATTCAATAATGCATGGGACAGACATAAGGCAATTTTTGTTGTGGGTAGGAAGAAATAGGCTGTTGGTTAAATAGGATCTGCAGCTTATCCTCTAGGCAGGGAAATGGGCAGGCTAGGTGGGTCAAGTGGTCCTTATCTGCTGTCAAAGTCTATGTTTCTATTTTACAGGTATATTAGTGAAAGAACAAAAACAAAGGGGGGGTTGGGAGACTCAAGGGGGAGGAGGGAGAGTGTAAAGAGGGGGATCTGGACAAGGCAGAAATACTGAACAAATACTTCAGTATTCACTAAGGAGGGAGCAGATCAAGGATCACAGTTGGGGTGCAGAACCAATGGGGGGGGTGAACACCAGTCCATTTACAGTGGAGACAGTTCTGGAAGAACTCACAAAGCTGAAGGTGGATAAGGCCATGGGGCCAGATGGCATCCATCCGAGGATATTAAAGGAGCTGCGAAAGGAACTAGCAATGCCTCTGGTGGCTCTGTTCACAGAGACACTCAACACGGGTGTCGTTCCAGAGGACTGGAGGATGACACATGTAGTCCCACTGCACAAAAGTGGCAGTAGGGAGGAGGCGGGGAACTATAGGCCAGTCAGCCTCACCTCAGTGGTGGGAAAGATTTTGGAGACACTGCTGAAAGAAAGGACAGTGACATTTGGAATCCAGTGGTGCACAGGATCTGAGGCAACACGGATTCACAGCAGGAAGGTCATGTCAAACGAACTTAATAGTTTTTTTGATTGGGTGACAAGGGAACTTAATCAGGGAGGGGCAGTAGATGTCGCCTACCTGGATTTCAGCAAAGCCTTCGACACTGTCCCACACAGAAGGCTGATTAACAAGATGGGTAGTCTGGGCATGGGAGACAAGATGGTGAACTGGGTTAGGAACTGGTTAACAGACAGGAGACAGACGGCAGTGGTAAATGAGGTACAATCTGGGGAGATGGGAGTGACCAGTGGGGTACCTCAGGTATCAGTACTAGGACCAGTACTGTTCAATGTCTTCATTAGTGACATTGCAGAGGGGCTGGAAGGAAAGGTCTGCCTGTTTGCAGATGACACCAAGATCTGCAGCAGGGTGGATACTCCAGAAGAGGTGCAGAAAATGAAGAGGGACCTGGAGAAGCTTGAAAGATGGTCAGAGATGTGGCAACTGAGGTTTAATGTAAAGAAGTGCAAAATAATGCACCTGGGTAGAGGGAACCCTGGGGAGAGCTACAGGTTGGGGGGAGAGAAGCCGACTGTCACGAAGGAGAAAAGGGACCTAGGGGTTATCATCTCTGATGATCTTAAGGTATCAAAGCAGTGTACAAAGGCAGCAGAGAGGGCCAGTGGTATGCTGGGGTGCATAGGCAGAGGTATCACTAGCAGGAGGCAGGAGGTGGCGATGCCATTGTATAAAACATTGGTAAGGCCTCACCTGGAGTACTGCGTGCAGTTCTGCAGACCACACCTGCACAAGGACATAGATAAGACGGAGACTATCCAGAGAAGGGCAACAAAGATGCTGCAGAGCTTACACCACAAAACATATGAGGAGAGACTATGGGACCTCAGTATGTACTCACTGGAGGAGAGGAGACAGCGGGGAGGCATGATTGAAACGTTCAAGTACCTTAAGGGCATAAATAAGGTGCAGGTAGGGGAGCCTTTCCAAAGTAGAAAAAGTACTAGAACAAGGAAGCACAATATGAAATTGGAGAGGGGTAGATTAAGAGGTAATGTGAGGACGTTTTTCTACACAGAAAGGGTAGTCGACACATGGAATAGTCTGCCACAGTAGGTAGTGGGGGCAAGCACAGTGGAGGGGTTTAAGCATGCTTGGGACAGGCACAAGGGAAGCCTGAGTGAGGAGGGAGTGTTGACAAGCCATTGATCACATAGGATCAGTGGCCACATACAATGCATAGGGCCTACAGGCAGAATGGATGGGCCTAGCGGTACTCATCTGTCGACAATTTCTATGTTTCTATGTTGATGACATCAGCAGTTGATGTCGGTGTGGGCAGCCACAGTCGTACTGCTGGAAAATCTTCCATGTAGATCCTGCTTCACCAATGGTGAAGTTCCTACGGTGTGACCGGATGACTGAGATATCCCTGAAGAGCTAGGCTTACTGTGGCTCCAGGGTTACATGTGGGCATATCATGTAGCCTAGGTGGTCAAGTGGCCTCTCTGTCTAACAACCTCCCCCTACAATGGGTGAAGTTGGAATGCACACAATGCAGCAACCAAGCAACCCCCTTCAGCTCCCCAAGTGGTCGTGAGGGCAGTTCGAGGAAGCCCTCCCCCGTGCTGCATTGTTAGGGAAGCAGCTCCCGAAGTGGTCGTGAGGGCAGTTCGAGGAAGCCCTCCCCCACGCTGCACTGTCTAGGAAGCAGCTCCCGAAGTGGTCATGAAGGAAGTTCGAGGAAGCCTTTCCAAGCGCTGCATTGTCTGTGAAGCAGCTCCCGAAGTCTTTGTTTTATTTCTGGTGCCAAGTTCAAAACTGTTTCTGGTCCACAGTGTGTCGACCAACAAATGGAGACATTTTTTTCTGCTCATGTTTTTGTGAAAAAGCCTTACTACTACATCCCTACAGCGTGGTACCTTAACTTGACTTTTATGATTTCTTGGGATTTGCTATCTGCTGCAAGTGTTCCTTAAGAAAGCTGTGCAGCAGTAAAGAGGAACTTAATGAATTTTGTGTGTTAAAGTGCTAGTTTTATTTCTGTTTAAAAGCGCATTACAGGCTGTACTCTATAAGTAATTTCTGCTCATAGAAGTAGTTTCACCTCGAGGACCGTTTTCAGCCTAGGAGCCATTTCTAAAGTTTTAATTTCTGCTCATAGAAGTAGTTTCACCTCGAGGAGCGCAGCAGTACAGAGGACCTTAATGAATTTTGTGTGTTAAAGTGCTAGTTTTATTTCTGTTTAAAAGCGCATTACAGGCTGTACTCTATAAGTAATTTCTGCTCATAGAAGTAGTTTCACCTCGAGGAGCGTTTTCAGCCGAGGAGCCATTTCTGAAGTTTTAATTTCTGCTCATAGAAGTAGTTTCACCTCGAGGAGCGTAGCAGTACAGAGGAACTTAATTAATTTTGTGTGTTAAAGTGCTAGTTTTATTTCTGTTTAAAAGCACATTACAGGCTGTAATCTATAAGTAATTTCTGCTCATAAAAGTAGTTTCACTTCGAGGAGAGTTTCCAGCCTAGGAGCCATTTCTAAAGTTTTAATTTCTGCTCGTAGAAGTAGTTTCACCTCGAGGAGTGTTTCTAGCCTAGCAGCCATTTCTTAAGTTTTAACTAGTAATTCTTTGCACCTCGAGGAGCGTTTCTAACCATGGAGCCATCTGTAGAGTCATAGTGCTAACCTCAGGAGCCATTTTAAGATAAAGCAGATACAATTTCACTGTTCTGTCATTGTCCCTACCCCCCGAACCCTTCCCTCAGTCCACAGCTTGGATAAAAATCTGACCTGAATCTCCCTCTCTCCCCTTTAGCTCCTGAAGTGGTCGTGATGGCAGTTCGAGGAAGTCCTTCCCCGCGCTGCATTGTCTGGGAAGCAGGTACAAGAAAACCTTGGTGAACCAGGCCACGGCCGAGTGCTACGGGCACCCTGAGTTGCTTAGGACAGCTGGAGTCTTTGTTTTTTGCCCTGCCGCCCCCACCACCACCCTTGCTGAACATTTCCTTATATAAGCACAGTCACGTGATGGAAAAAAACAATCACCCAGCTTTCTTGGTCTCCACTAGAGGTTGCTAGAAGTGGTTTCCTTCTATACTCCCCCTTGTGCGGACTGCTGAAATGACTGCACCTTTCTACCTCCTCATCGGTCTCCTGCCCACTGTTTCTTCCCCCTCCTTCACAGACCCCCCAATCTCTTTCTCTCACATTTACACATGTCTCTTGTACCTGTCCCTCCCAGTATGGTCAATACAACAACCTAACCCATAATATCATTTACCACCTTTCCCTTTGCCCCCCATGGCACCACTCATCCTCTCACATCCGATACCAGTACATAGCCCCACTAGGAAAGCGTCTGCTGTTGCCAGGGAACACAATCGCATTAAGTTTGCCATAACCCGCCATATCCTCCTCCTCCTTTTATCCGGGAATGTTCACCCTAACCGAGGGCCAGTTCCCCAGACCACTCCCACCGGTGATAAAAGGAAAGGCCTTATTGCTGCTTCTCTAAATATCTATAGCCTACTGAAAAAACTTGACTCACTTCAAGGATGGATTATGCAGCACAAGCCAGACATCCTGGCTTTAACTGAGACCTGGCTCTCCAAAACCACTTTGGACTCACATGTGGCTCTTAATGGCTACTCCATCTTTCGCTCAGATCACCAAGGCAAACGGGGTGGTGGCTGCGCACTCTATATTCGTAACTCCATTCAAGCAATGGTTGTCCTTTCCCCCCTCTCACAGATGGGGCCCAAGTACTCACTGTAAAGCTTACTTTGGGCAACCCAGGTAAAACCATCTATGTTTTAGTGGTATATATTCCACCGCATAACCAGAAGGCAGCCTTCGCAGCAGTTGTTAACTGCATCTCATCTCTCCCTTATTCTAGTGAGATTATTGTTTTGGGTGACTTTGACACAAATTGGCTAGCACCATCAGCTGCTCACTATAAAGATGCCTCCTTAGCCATGGGCCTGCCTCAAGTTGTCCAATCCCCCACAAGACATAACCACAGGACTGGGACCGTTACTTTGCTGGATCTAATTTTCACTAACTGCCCAAAGAGAATCACAAATATCTCAGTTCTTCCGGATGCCATCAGTGATCACTTGCCTGTACTCTGCTGGTGGTCTTGTAAGGCCCCGAACCCTCCGCCCAAAACCATATACTGTAGGTGTTTAAAATGAGGTTCATTAGCCAGGTTAAAAAACAACCTCTCAAACTGCGACTGGTCACCCATAGATACAGCAAGTAACATAGACGATGCACTTAGCTACTTCATAACCTCCTTCAACTCTGCGTGTGACCTTTATGCCCCAGTTACAAAGCAGATAGTAAAAAAATGTGATACCACCTGGCTGTCTCAAGCACTACTTGACCTCAAGCACCACTGGGATAATCTCTGGCATAGCGCCCTCGCTTCAAACCTGCCTCAAGACAAACAACGGTACAGGGAAGCTAGGAATAAATGTACCAGTGCCTTACGTCAGGCCAAAGCCAGTTATTATCGGAATATCCTCACCTCCTCTAGGGGATTGGGGCATAAATTCTGGGATACTATCAAAGAACTAAATGGTAAAACCCTATCCCCCACCCTCCCAACTCTGTCAATGGGACCATATCTCAGAACCCCATACATATTGCCAATGCCTTAAACTCTTCCTTTTCTGACCTTAGCAGTGTGCTCCCCCCTAACTTTTTTGGCCCCTCAAACCCTACAGACTCTTCATCATTATATGTTCTCCCCACATCCACCCTACCTTTCAGATTTCGAGTAGTAACTCTAAAAGAGGCTAAGTTTTACATCTCTAATGTCCTGGGCAACAGGCGCCACAGTGGAGACTCCCTGGACTTAAAACTCCTCCACCTGTCCCATGAAGCTGTCCTCGTCCCCCTCACTAAAATCCTTAACCATTCCCTCTGTCTGGGGGAGTTCTCCACCCACTGGAAAAGGGCTGTCATTACCCCGCTTCTGAAAGGTGGTGAGCACACCTCCTCTGCTAATTACCGGCCAATCTCTATTCTGTACCCCCTCTCTAAGACCCTGGAAAAAATAGTAGCCGATCATCTCTCCGAACATCTATCTAAATTTAACCTCTTATGCCCTGAGCAGCATGGGTTCCACCGGTGGGGGCCACAGCACCACCACAGCTCTCCTTGAATATACCTCCTGCATTCACAAGGCCATGGATCTGGGGCACTTAGTTGGATCAGTTTACATCGTCCTAACTAAGGCATTTGATACTGTCCATCATGCCCTTCTCCTTAGATCCCTGACTGATGTGGGACTGACACCCGATACTATGGCCTGGTTTGAAAACTACCTACCTAACAAGTCAAACTTGGCACAACCCTCTCCTCCCGGCTCCCAGTTCGCTCTGGGGTCCCTCAAGGCTCCATTCTAGGCCCCCTTCTATTTAACCTTTTCCTAAACTCTCTACCCGGAGTTTGTTCCGGTCGGTTACTTCTTTACGCTGATGATGCAGTCATTTACTGGAGCAACCCTCAGCCTCAACCATTGCAGGATACCCTACAGAAGTCTTTTACGGAAGCCGCGACCTAGTTCACAGAGCACAGGCTAGTAATAAACTATAAGAAAACTAAGACCATAATCTTTGCACATCGTCAGAACCCCTACCATGACTCCACTATACTGAACACCGCCTAAGGCTCCCCACTTGAGCAGATAACCACATTCAAATACCTGGGCATCACCCTTGACTCCTCCCTTACCTATCATGCACATATCCATATCCTCTGTAACACCATTAACTCCAGAATTGACTTCCTTTATCGGAACAAACACTGTCTGCCTAATGAGGGGCTGCACCTTGCGGTGTCTGTCCTCGGTCCTCTCTGTGCTGGACTATGGAACGGTGTTCTACAGCTCGGCTGATAACACTGCTCTCTGTCACATCAAGACAGCTCTAAATAAGGCCCGTCGCCTGGTGACAAGCAGCGACAGAAATACCCACAAGTCTGCCCTCTAAAGTCGCTCAAACTGGCTAAACTTCGAATGTCACCTTAAGTATCACACATGCCTCCTGGCAAAGAAAATATAGTGGAATCTCACCCCACCTAGCCTACAGGGCCACATCCAACCCTCCTTCCCACAAAGATGCACCAGAAGTACCTCCAAGGTCCCCTACTTGGTTCCCCGCTGCAGGACATCTATGGGTCAGAGAGCTTTTTATCACAGGGCTCTAAGCTGGTTAAATTACTTACCTGTTGCTCTGACTGCTGGTACAAAAACAGGCCCTTTTAAAACCTCACGCAAGGTATTTCTCGCTAACAACTCTACTTGTGACTGCACCTAGTGGTTCTATACTAACTCAGCCCCTGCCACCTCCCTCACACTATCTATACAATCTGTATCTTGCCTTCCTTAATTTTTATTGCTGTTGACTCTGGGCTGTCTCTGCCCTCTGCTATAGAATGTTACTCAGTTCTTTACCTTACCTGCTAATGTAATATATGTACTTATTGATGTCTTGCACCTGTACTTGTGATATTGTACTATGTCTACGGATGAGGAGCCTTTGCAAAATAGTCTTTGAATCTAAGGGTGTAATTCTGATTTCTCAATAAATATATAAATAACTAAATAAAACCATGCCTCAGCCTGCTGAGGCCAAAACCCCTAACCAAGAGCATCATCAACCCAATCACTGAGGAAACTCTGAGGACATGGACTCTGTGTATGGCTATGACCTGGATCTCCAAAGCAGTGTTGCCCCCCACTCCTGTAACATTTCTCTGGCATAATCCTTAGACTACAGTGGGCAGGTAAACACTCCACTTGAAGGACTGGGATGAATGGGGAATAAATGTTCTGAGGGATATCATCCTACCCGGTTCTTCCACCCTCCTCTCCTTCCAGCAACTCTCAGACAAATGCTCACTTCCCAAACCGACTTTTGGCGATACCTGCAGGTAATGGTGGAAGTGCAGCAGCTTTACAAATCCCCACATATTATCTGCATCTGGCACTTATTGGAGGCTGCTGCTACCCCAGGTGCATATGGGGGGGGGGGGCTAGGAAAGTATATTGCGCCACAAGGGACGAGGCATCTCCTTCATTAGATGACTGTAGGGTGGCATGAAAAAAATTAGCTGACCCCCCCCCCCAAAAATCCCCACCGAGGTATGGACCTCCCAGCTGGTTTTAGCCTATCAGGCTGATCCACATTAAACTGCTTCACAAGTAGTACCAGACTCCCATGGGGCTACAAAAGACGGGGTCTCATCCATGCTCACAGTGATGGAGATGCTCACAAGCAGATACAGACATTCTCTATGTGCTGTGATCTTGTCCTCATCTTAGGATCTTGTGCCAAAGTACTTCAATGTCCTATCTCTCCCTTGCTTGCCGTAGTGTTGTTGGCCAACACATACCCAACTGCGGACTGCGGGCTCTCTAGGCAACACAAGTTCTGGCTGCAAACAGTGCTGAGGGAGGCCATGCGGCTTATACTGATAAGGTGGAGGCAACCCACTATACAGCCCCTGATAAGTTGGCATGCCTCCCTAGCCCACTTAATGCAATTCAAGGTTAACCTATAGAGCACCGGGCAAGTGGATGGAGCTTCAAATGAACTGTGTCCCCTTCTTCCAATCACGCCTGTGCTTGTGCCCCCTTATCTTAACCATCAGATGGGTCCTACTCAATCTGGCACAGAAGTAATATCTTTGGAGAGTTCTCCCAATGCGGGCGAGTCTCTGCTCATGACATTAGACCAGCCTAGCCTCAGCTGGCCTGGTAAGGGAATCTCTTACATTGTGTCATGCATATTAGAACTGTGAACTCTGTAGAACCTACTGTTCAAGGCAGAACTGAATTGTAGGCATATTCATTCCAAGTTTTAGTCCTACTCTAGAGGAGCCAGATGTTCTACGAAAGCATGGACCTTAAGTGCACTCTTTAGCTCTCGTTCCTTTATTCTGCACTGTGTTAATTATGATATTCTTTTCTGTATGCTATGCATCTACCAGATTCCATACTGATCATGAACTCTTTTAATGAAAATATGCTTGTAAAAAAAGCCCAATGCTGCTGCTCCCTTCAAGACAGGAAGCTGAATTGAAGACTGCATTTCTTATTTTTACTATGATGATGGGCTGGACTGGATGTTATATAAAAGCACAGACCTTAAATGCTCTTTTTAGCTTTTGTTCCTTTATTCTGCACTGTGTTTGCTAATTGTGATATTCTTTTCTGTATACAATGTATCTACCGATTTCTGTACTAACGATGAACTCTTTTAATAAAAATATTCATATACAAAAAAAGCCCAATGCTGTTGCTACCTTCAAGGCAGGAAGCTGAACTGAAGACTACATTTCTCATTTCCACTACGATAATGGGCTTTACCACTAATCTACAGGAACACATTGGACAACGTGGGAAGTCTTTTGTAAACTAGAAGAGAGCTCTGAACTGCAAATAAATAAAAAATGTGGGTTACTCACTTATAACTGTAGTTCTAGAAGTGGTATATGGTTCATATACACACTTCTGATTTGCCAAATTGTCTTTAAGCAAAGCTCTTCCCACAAACCAGGTGATATATCCCATGGCTCTGCCCTGTGACGTCAGATATTGCATGGTGGAAACAGGGATGTGTGTGCCACTTGCCAGGGGAGGCTGGGTGGGTTCTGTGGATATGAACCATATACCACTCCTAGAAAGTACAGTTACATAAGAACCTACTGTAACGGTAGAGGTTCGAGAGAATCTCTTGCAGCAAGCCACACCTATGGAACTATAGCTGCCAGGCACTAGGACCACATGGAAACTTTCTAGCTAGCAGTCTACAGGGGGCTGCCCACACCGATGACGTCAGCCGATGTCATCCCTCCCAGAAAAACATGGGCGGTCCCACACCCTCCTCAGTTCCCCCGCTGGAGATTATATGCAGAGGACATCCTCCTGGGCAACCAATGGAGGGCCAGAGGTGCCCACAACTGTGAAAAGTGAAACAGAAGGGATACCATTCCTGGGGGGGAAAGAGAAGCAAAGGGGGATGATGGGTGGGACAGCATAGCTAGCTGCAAGAGATTTTCTTGACGATCTATTGTTATGGTAAATTCTTATGTAACTGTACTATCTTCTTCGAGGGCATCTCATGCAGCAAGCCACACCTATGAAAACGAGTCCCAAGCAGGTCTGACATACAGACTGTCTGGGCATCTGGAGGCAACAGGCCTAGGAAAGAAGGCCTTGAAGCACATCAAGAATGAAGCCTGCCCTTCTTCTAGAGGCAATGTCCAGATTGCAGTGTTTAGTGAAGGTGTGGACAGTACTCCAAGTGGCAGTGGCACAGATGTCAACAGCTGACACATTCCTGAAACAGGCAACAGAAGTGGTCATGCTTCTAGTAAAGTGGCCATGCTTCTGGTAAAGTGGCCACGGGCAATGCTGGGAAGTTCCTTACCGTACTTCCTATAACAGAAAATAATACAGTTGGCCCACCATTTGGACAGGCACTGTTTAAAAGTGGTACACCCTCTTTCCCAGGGGTGACAGAAACAAACAGCTACAAGGGTGTCCTGCAGTTACTCGTGTGATGAACATCATATCCGAGTATTCTATATACATCCAAAGTATGGAGCAATGCTTCTTCTGGATTAGCATGCTCAGGGTAATACATGGGCAAGCGGATGGCTTGATTCAGGGTAAACTCAGACACCACCTTTGGTAAAAACTTAGGATTGATACATAAAAACACCCTGTCTTTACAGAAAACCAAATAAGGAGGATCACACGTCAGAGCCTGAAGCTCGGAAATCCTCTGAGCAGAAGTAATGGCAATTAAAAATAATATTTTCCATGACAAAAAATGTAGCTCATGAGTCATGGCCGGCTCAAAAGGAGCCAAAGTAAGTTTCTCCAACATGAAGCTTTACTCCCACAGCATAACTGGGTTGCAGATGAGAAGCTTCAGGTGAAGAAAGCCTCTCAAAAATGTACAAAACACCTCCAGTTATGCCACCGTATGTCTTTAGGAGATAGGCATAGAGGTATAGAGACTTGAGGTCTGGATGGACTAGTGTGCCCTGCTCCTGGGAGAGCAAGCTGCAGTAAGGGGAACCAGATCTGATGAGGCCAGAAGGGAGCCATGATGATCATCGTTGCTCCCTCCATCTTAAGCCTGATCAGCACCCTCTGTAGTAGAGGGAAGACACAGAGAAACCTCCCTTTCCAAGAGAAGGACAACGCGCCTCACCAGAAATCTCCAGACCCTGAAACGAGCAGACAAGTGGCAGTTTTTCACTGAGTGGGGACGCAGAAAGTTCCAGCTCTGGATCACCCCAACTGCCAAACAGGTCTTCCACAACTGAGGACAGCAGCTCCCACTCGTGCATCCTGGACTGCGACCTGCTTAGTCTGTCTGCCAAGATGTTTTGGGTGCCTGGAACACAGACTGCTGACACTTCTAGACCTGTGTTCTATAGCCCATTGCCAGACCCTTACTGCTTCTCTGCAGAGGAGGTATGACCAAGTCCCTGCTTGCCTGTTGAAGTAGTACACTCTATGCTTATGTTGTCTGTCTGCACCAGTAGAGGGGCCAGGGGCAGGTAGTCCAGAAAGGCTTGTAGGCTGTACAAGATGGCCCTCATCTCTAGCATGTTTATGTGGCGGGAACTCTCCACTGCAGTCCAAGTTCCCTGGGTCTCGTGAGGGCCCAGGAGAGCGCCCCAGCCCATCCCCGAAGCGTCCATGGTGAGGATCAAATATGGGGGGGCAATCAACAAAGGAACCCCCTTGAGCTGATTGCTGGGTTCCATCCACCACTGAAGCCCTTTCCTTACTGGCAAAGTGACTAGAACCTTCTGTTCTAGGTTGTCTGTGCGCTGATCTCATTGGACTCTTAAAGTCCACTGGGGAATCTGCATGTGCAGCCTCACCAGAGGAATTGTGACAATGTAGGAATGTTCTGGCTGTAACATACTGGTTGCTGTAAAGGAACCGGGCCTGTTCTAGCAGGTGCTCCACCCTATCCTGGGGCAGGAAGCCCGCACCCTTGTCCGTATCCAGTACAGTCCCTATGTACTTGAGATATTGACAGCGGGTCAAAACTGACTTAGACAGGTTGACTGTAATTCCCAGGGTGTGGAACAGCTGTCTGGTACGCGCTAGGGTGCAAGTGAGTTGCTCCTCTGACTGAGCATTGAGCAACCAGTCATCCAGGTAAGGGAAGACATACAGTCTTCCCTCCTGAGGGCTGCCGCTACCACCACCAAGCATTTGGTGAAGACTTGTGGCACAGAAGAGAAGCCAAAAGGCAATGCCCTGAACTGGTAATGCTTCCCCGGAAGAGGAACCAATGGTACTGCCTGTGAGAAGCGCAGATCTTTATGTGCAGGTATGCATCCTGCATGTCCAGGGAGCACATCCAGTCTATCTTGTGCAGTAAAGGCAACAGGCATTGGAGGTTTACCATCCTGAACTTCTTGTACCAGATGTAAAAATTCAGATTTCTTAAGATTAGGATGGGCTGCAAATACCCCATGGATTTGGGGACTAGGAAGAAATGGGACTAAAACTCTCTTTTCCTCCGATGCTCTAGAACTGGTTCTGTGGCCCTTTTCTGTGTGTGGTGTGCAAATTTCCTCCAACAACACTGGAACGTGATCTGAAGGGTAGCTTGAATGAACCAGAGGAAGATTCGGAGGGCACGCCAGGAGTTCTAGCGTGTGGTCTTGTTCTATTAGCTGCAGGACCCAAGCATCTGTTGAGATCTCCCTCCACCTGTCTAGGTGGAGGAAGAATCAACCCTCTATCACCGCCTCCTGCCATGCTGGAGGGTGGGGTCTGACCCAGAGTCATGCTGAGGTACGGTCAGTGGCCAGGGCTGCACCTCATCCTTCATGAGTCTTGCTGGTGCTGGAGGAAGGGGTAGGCAGTGCTGTGGCTGCTCAGCGCTTGGCTGGTTGTCGGGCATCTGGCTTGGGTCTCTCAGGAGGCCTGACGAAAGGGCACCTTCTGGCCACTTCTTGTTTGTGTATGGTAAAAGGACTGAACCAAATGAAGGGTTGTCCCCGAGGCCTGATGGTTAGAATGGACATCTACTCCAAAAAGCTTGTAGTCTCTAACGGGGGTATTCAAGATGGACTGCTTGTATGTCCATGGAAAAATCTGACACCCTGAGCCAAGAATGTCGTCCGAGACAGACGCCAACTGCACTTGCTCTAACAGAGGCATCCACAGCATCATAGGCCACCCTCAAGAGGTACTTGCCCACATCAGCTCAACTGGAGAGCCTTAAGCAGTTCCTGTCTCTGGGGACCCTCAGGAGGGGACTGAGCCACAGCCTTTCCCTTCTTTCAAAGGGTGTTTTGGAACTTGACCATATGGGCAATGTAGTTAATAACCCTGTTGGCCAATGTGGCAAAGGAGTGAGTCCCCTTGCCTATATGTTCCAGCTTTCTGGACTCCTTATCCAGAGTGGAGGGAGCTGAAGTGCTGAGGTCTCTTGGACATATCATGGACAGTGTTTATTACAACTGAATCTGCCCTCGGTTACTCTGTGAAGAAAGACTTCACTGAGGGAGCCTGGTACAATTTGTCTGCTTTTCTGGCCATCACAGGAATCATATTTGGCCTGTACCAGGGAGCCATGGTGGCATACTCAAAAGCAGCCAGCAGAGGAGGAATAATCAGAGGGTCAGAATCTGGCAATTCTGGGTATTCAGTTAGATTTCTCCTGGTCACATCCTGCTCCTTAGCTTCGAACCTTATAGCTGCTTGCAGCTTCCTCATCACTGAGATGAAGGAGGGGTCATGGGGGGGGAAGGGTCTTGGGTAGGGCTCAAAATATAGCCTTTCCGTATTTCCATGGAAATGCAGAAAGGCTGCTGGAAATGTAATTTGCCTTTCTGCATTTCCATGTGAAAATGTTGAACCATAGTACACTATTTAACTGCGCAGTCATGGTGGCAGCAGAGAGTGAGTTGACTGCACAGTCATGGTGGCAGCAGAGAGCGAGTGTAGCAGCCCTTACCTTTCATTCTGGGCTGGGGCGGGGTGCGTGTGTGCAGCGAGCGGCTGTTGGGGGCTGGCAGATCTCCATGCAGCAGTTCAGGCTTCCAATCAGGCGGCACCATGGACAGCTTCGGGGTCCTCACATACAGAAGAGAAGCATGTGACCCATTCATGCCTCCTGATTGGCTGCTTGTGATCCTTCCTCACTGTCCTGAGTGTGCATGATGCAGTCAGTAGTCAGTTGGCAGCCAGCGAGGGAGGCTCTCCACTGTGTGCTCTTCTTGTCTGCATTGCAGAATGCCAGTACTCATTGTTCTTTTCATTAGGGCACTGTTGTTTTTTTGTATTTGTGGCACACAACTTGGCACTAGGGGAAAAGTGACTGCATTGGGGCGGGGGGGAAGTACTTGGTGGGGGGAGATGAAAAGAAAGGGACAGCTCTTGAAATTAGAGATCTTGGGAGGAAAAAAAAATCCTGCCTGCACAGTGAGGGTTCTGTAAACAGCTGTGGCAAAAAATTGGGCGTGGGGAGTCCTGCCTGAACAGTGAGGTTTAAAAAATAAATTATGTGACAGGCTGTGAGGAGGCAAAACATCCTGCTTGACAGTCAGATTTAAAAAAAAAAAAAAGAATATATTGAGGTACAGTGTGAGGGGGCAAACTGTCCTGTGGCACAAAAGTCTTGCAAAAAAAGAAAAACAGTCTGTAGAAGGGGGGCAAAGTCCTGCCTGAACAAAACAAGGGCCCCTTGTCCTGCCTCGGTCAGGCTTCAGAAAACAAAAACCTTGGTAGAGAGTGTGAGGGGGCAAAACATCTGTGGCACAAAAGTCTTGCAACAAAAGAAAACTAGTCTGCAGAAGGGGGAAAGTCCTGCCTGAACAAAACAAGGCATCACAGAAAATGTTGGGCGGGAGAGACAAGCAGCTCCTCTGAGGAAGAGAGTGAATGGGAGGTTTAAATTGTGTTCCTGGACTCCTCTACAGTTTTTCTATTATTTTCTATGTGGAAATGTACCATTTGCCCTGGAAATGTATGCTGCACCACCCACATTTCTACAGGAAATGGACCCTTGAAGCCATTATTTTGAACCCTGCTTGGGGTATATTTAGTGGAGACCTCACACCCTGAAGAAACCGTAGAGGGAGAGGAAGGGCTCCTAGTACCTGCATTCTCTTCATCCCAAGGAAGGAGAACAGGATTATAATCATTCTCATCCCCTACCTCTGAACAGGGAAGAGAGGATGGCGATGACCAAGGGCGAAAAGGGTGTTTCATTGTGGAAGGCATCTGTGCAGAAGCCGGCCTGGTAGGCCCTGATATCGACAGACCCTGAAGGGGAGCAATGCAGTGCATAAACTCTCAGAAGGAGGACAGTATGGTCTGGATGTCACTAGTAATCGGTGGCGGGACCCCTAGCGGCGTCAACAAGGGAGGCTGTGTCTCCAGCATCAGCAGTGCAGCCTGCAGCATATGAGACAGGCTGAGGATCAGGCGTCGGTGGTATGGCCTGCAGCGGTGTCAAAAGTGGCTGTGGCACCAGCACCAAGCCAGTCTAGGGCATCGACAGGGGAGGCTGGATACCAAGGGTTGACAAGACGGCCAGAGGCGTCGACAGGGGAGGCTGAATCCCAGACAGTGACGGAATGGTCACAGGTGTCAATTGGGGATGCAAAAATCCCGGTGTCAAGAGGCCATCACTGACCAAAAGAAGTCCAGCGGAACACCCTTACGTACACCCCTGGACCTGAACAACAGGGGTTGAAGCGTTGACGGGAGCGTCAGGAGGTCCGACATTGATGAGCCGTGCAGGCCAAAGAGAGACTGGTGGGTGGCACTGCCTAAGTAGACTGTGTGGAAGAGAGGGTGTGGGTGGCAGTGGGGGTTGCTACCGAAGCGGTCTACGATCCAGCAACAGCCGGCGCTCAAAACAGTGACCACGAGCGTGTTGGGGAGGCCTTGTCCCTAGGCCTGTCTTTATCCCAGTGCTTTTGTTTGCCAGAGGATTTGTGCCGGGCCTTGAAGGAGTGGTAGCACGCAGACAGAACTGTCAAGGTAGAGGAGCTTCTTCCCTTGACCTCCTTCTCCATGCGGGTGACCTTCTGTTCCAGAAGGAAGGCTTTGAGGGCTTTTTTGTAGCATCGCCAAATGGTATGGTTGAATCTGCCACAGATTTCACAGGCCTGGACATCTTGGTCGGTGCCAAGACAGTGGATGCAGACGTCATGGTCATCCTTGTTACATAGAAACATAGAATTTGACAGCAGATAAGGACCGCTTGGCCCACCCAGTCTGCCCATTTCCTTACCTAGTGGATAAGCTGCAGATCCTAGTTAACCAGCAGCCTACTTCTTCCTACCCCCAACCCCTAGAATTGCCTTATGACTGTCCCATGTATGCTTGAATTCTACCACTGTTTTGACTCCACAACCTCCTCCGGAAGGCCGTTCCATGCATCCACAAACCCTCTCTGTGAAAAAATACTTCCTTAAATTACCTCTGAGCCACCCCTCCCATCTTCAAATTGTGCCCCCTTGTTCTTGCACACCTCTTTTTTTGAAAGATGCTACCCTCTTGGACTTTGTTGATTCCCTTGAGGTACTTGAAAGTTTCTATCATGTCCCCCTCTCCCTCCTTTCCTCGAGGCTATACATATTAAGCTCCTTAAATCTCTCTTCATATGTCTTCTGGTGCAGACCCTGCACCATTTTAGTTGCCCTCCTCTGGACAGCTTCCATCCTGTCTATGTCTTTATTATGTTATTTGTTGGGAGATCTTTTTGCCGCACCCCTAGAGTTTGAAAAGTTTCTTGGAAGTGGCAGACATAAACAACGGGAAAAATCACTTTAAGAAATAAAAAGTGATGGCTAACTAGGTTGAGAAAAAAGAAAAGGAAAATCAAAGATCTGATGGTCGACTGAAGTGGCGGTGGTGTTCTCCGTGGAGACTGATGTACATTGGTCGACAGCAGGAAAAGAACTGAGGAGGGCGCAGGGCCGACCACCTTTATATTTGAGGGCTGATGTTGGCTGACATCATTGTCGTGGGCGGCCCCTTGTAGACTGCTAGCTGGAAAGTTTTCTGTGTGGTCCTAGTGCCTGGCGGCTATAGTTCCATAGATATAGCTTGCTGCAAGAGATAGCCCCGAAGACGATCTATGGTTACAGGTGAGTAACCCTCATTTCTAGGGCCGTGGGTATGGTTCACATATCCACACTTCTGGCAGACTCCTAGCAGTTCTCTGGGAGAAGGGGACAAAGCGCTGCCATCTGTATTGGGCAAAAAGAGACTGGAGAACAGAGACCCCAAAAGCAGCATTCTGGCATGACTCAAGATTGATGCTGAAATGGGAGATGAAGGTATGTACAGACTTCCAGGTAGCGGCCCTACAGATCTTCTGTATGGGGACATCCCTGGAAGCAGCCACCAAGGCAGCAGTATGCCTGGTGGAATGAGCCCGAAGCCCTATGGGAGGCTCCCTACCAGCCAAGCAATAATGGGTTGATTCAGTAGACAACCTAGCTATCAATCGTCCTCTTAGCTGCCAGGTGCGACTTCAGTTTAGGTTACAAAGTGCTTGTGAGTCTCTGCCCAACTCCAGCCACGCACTCCTTATAAATAGATAGAAACTTTATTTGTATAGCACCCCTTCCCGGAGGCTCAGAGTGCTTACCAACATTGAAAATCAATTCATACACAATGCACAACATTAAGACATAGAGCAGAGTTCAGTATAAAATTCTATCACACTCTAAAATAATTTACAATAACACAATAGACAGTTCATTTTTGCTCTCCCAATATCAAAAGCCTGATTGAATAGGAACGTTTTTAATCCTTTTTTGAAGGCTTCCACCGTGGATGCATCCCTTAGGTGTCTTGGTAAAGAGTTCCAAAGGGTTGCTGCGGCCACTGAGAATGCACGGTCCGCAGAGTGCTGCAACCTCGCCCTGGGAACCACAAGGAGGCAACCCTTGGAGGAATGAAGAGCTCGAGACAGGCAGTGAGGAACCAGGAGGTCTTGCAGGAAGGCTGCCCCCCTTCCCCAGTGCAGGGCTTTGCAGGTCAGTAATCCAACCTTGAAGGCAAGCCTCCACCTTACTGGCAACCAGTGCAGTTCGCACAGGACAGGCGTAATATGATCAAATCTCAGAGCACCAGTCAGCAATCTAGCCGCCGCGTTCTGCACCAGCTGCAGATGGCAGAGATTGCCTCCAGATAGCCCAAGGCACAAGGCATTGCTGTAGTCCAGCCTGGACGTGACAAAGGCACACCAGGATGGTCAGCTCATCAGTTGGTATAAGGGCTGATACCTGTGCATCAAGCATCATGCTGTCGTCGAGGATCATGCCCAGATCCTTAACCCGAACAGAGGGGGTCAGGGGGAAACACCCAGCAGTACTACGCCAGGGGAATCTCTGGACCCTCCTCCGTCACATCAATGGCCTAGATCCACCACCAGAACCCTCTGTCTTGTCTGGGTTGAGTTGTAACCAGTTATGAGTCATCCAGTTCTGGATCTCCTCCAGGCAGGTATTAAATACAGAGGACACCATCTGCTTTCCAGGTGCACAGAACAGGTATAGCTAGGTGTCATCAGCATAACAATGAAAACCCAGCCCATACCATCTGATGTCTCCAATGGCAGCACATACACCATGAACAGCAAGGGTGACAAGACTGACCCCTGCGGAACTCCACAGTGGAGAGGCATCGGTTAGATGACAATAAACCTATCATCACTCTTTGCACTGTACTCGTGAGGTAGGATTTAAACCAGCTGATGACATTACCGGTTAGTCCACACGAGTTCCACAGGCGGTCCAGCAACACCTTGTGATCCACGGTGTTAAATGCCGTCAAGAGATCCAGGAGAACTAAGATGGTATGCTCTCCTCTGTATCTTGCCATTAGGAGATCATTTAGCACCTTCACCAGGGTGGTCTCTGTACTGTGCCTGGATCTAAACCCAGACTGGAAACACTTATAAGTGGCAGAGGAGGCAAGACGCGTCTCGAGCTGGATGGCCATCACTTTCTCTAAAATCTTCCTTAAGAATGGGAGGTTTGAGACCGGTCTGTAGTTGCTGAGACAGTCCAGGTCCATTGAGGATTTCTTCAATAGGGGTCTAACCAAGGCCTCTTTCAATACCATAAGAAAGACCCTACTCCCCAAGGAACTCCGAATAATCCCAGCAACCACTGATCCAAACAGATCCACAGATCCAACCAAAAGTCGGGTTGGACCTGGGTCAGGATCAAAATATGTTGGTTGCAACCTCAAGACTATCTCAGCCACCTCCTCTACTCCAACTGAGTCGAACTCAGCTCACACAAGAGGTGCCCCGGCATGTCTCAGGCTGAACCCCACAAGCCATCTGAACAACACTGGAAGAGATCTCTGTCTTGATGGAGGACACTTTGTCAGCAAAGAACAAAGCAAACTCTTCACATCTTGTGCTTGAAACTGCTCCTCCCATCAGGAAACAGGCCGGCTGTAATAGCACGTCTGTTCCTTGCCATAGCAATCTCCTTGACAAAAAAAATCTGATTTCTTTCAGGAGATTGTCCTGATAGTCACTATAATGTGACCTCAAGGCAAATTTGTCCTCCATCTGTCCAGATGTCCTCCACGCTGTTCCAACCTCCGCCCCCTTATCTTTAACTCCAGAGTTCCCCATCAAACCAAGGGGGCCTCCGGCAAGTAGAGAAGGGTCGGACACGAATGGGTGCAATTGAGTTGAAGGCCGCACCAACGGCCCTATTATAGGTCGCCACAGCCTCCTCCAGCCCGGTCACACACGCAGACTCCACACATGATAGGTCCAGTACCACCTGTAGTCCTACTGGAGACAATCCCCATAATGGGCAGTACCGGATCATCTTCACAGAGAATGGACCCACACAGGGGCCCCAAATGTGAACCTTACGGTGCTATGATCCGACCAAGTGACTGGATCAATCTTGAGGTCATCGACCCCAAGACCGAGAGTTAACACCAGCTCTGTGTGTGACCATGCAAGTGGGTGGCTGAGGTGACAAATGGCGACAGGCCCAGAGCTTACATACTCTGCAGGAGGTCATGTCCAAATGATGAGAGTCCATCACTGAGCCAGGTGTTGATGTCACCAAGAACTAATCATCTGGGGGACTCCAATACCAGGCCAGCAACACAGTCTCCAACCTCCAACAGGAATTCCGTCTCCTCACCCGGTGGGCGGTAAATCAAAAGGATCATGTAGCCTGCGCCAGGACCCCCTCACACGACAACACTCTTAAACAGCCCGGTAGAACCCACCAGTAGCACCGTGATGCCCAGACTAGCTTTAAGGCCCTGTCCACACTACACCGCTCGCGCCCGGTAATGGATGCAATCCGTGGCGGCGGCGGTGCAAAATTATGTCACACCTCGGCGGTGTCCGTTACTGGACCCGGCACTGCCGGTCCACACATTGGGAGCTGGGCAACCGTTATGGCGGCGCCCGATCCCACAATGTAGCTTGCGCTGCGTGCCCTGGAGGGGACCGTTACTGGCCGTCCACACTTCCCCCGGTAACGTTACCAGGGTGGGACCGATTTCATAACCGTTGTTGAAACAACCTCATATGTGGTTTCAACAACGGTTACCAAAACGCCTCCTGTAACATTACACGTGTAAATGCGACCTGTTATGGTAACATTTTACACCCTCTGTAACGTTACAGAGGCGTAGTGTGGACAGGGCCTAAAACAAATGGCCACTCCCCCACCTCTGCGATCCTTCCTCGGGATGTGTATCACGGAGTACCCAGCCGGCACTGCTGCCTCCAAAGTAGGAGCAGCATTCTTATCCAGCCAGGTCTCCGTGATGCAAGCCAGGTCTACAGAGGAAACCAAGTCCACTATTATTGCAGTCTTGTTCCTCATCGACCTAGCATTGCATAACACAGCCCGAGTATGATGAGGGGAGACTGCTGGATCAACCACCTGCCTACTTTTAACGGGGAGCCCTTGAGTATGGGAAACAAACAAGGCAAACCCTTCCCCAATTCCCACTTCACCCTAGGGCGCCTCCTTGGCCTCATCACCCATATCTGTGACTCCCTAGAAGCCACTTGCATGGCCCCCTGCCACGACTCCCCCTGTGAGCAATCCCCAATGCCCTGCATCTCCCATATGTCTCTGAAGGTATTGAGGGGTGCATGAAAGGACGAAGGTCGTGAAGGTAGGCTGCAGAGTAGTTGCACCTTGTAGGTTTATAACCCAAACACATCCTGACTATTAATATATATATATTTATAGTAAACGTGTGCCCTCCGCAGATCCAAAGTGTGGAGCCTGTGGCTGGCCTCCGAAGAAGGGTTAGTGAAACAGACTGGAAGGTTTATCACCTGGTTATGGTGAAACTCCGAGACTACCTTCAGGAGGAACTTTGGGTGGGGTGAAGGACTACCTTGTCTTTAAACACAGAAACAAAGAAGCTGACGGCAGATAAGGACTGCAAGGCCCATCCAGTCTGCCCATGTTTTCTACCTTATGAATGTGTCATAGGCCTTTACTCTGTCAATGGCCTATCTATTCATACTCATCTGTATTGCTTCCTAATGCCTATCCCATGCCTGTTTGAAGCCCTGTACTGTATTCATATCCACCACTTCCTGAGGTAGGCTGTTCCATGCATCCACCAGCCTTTCTGTGAAAAAGAACTTCCTCATATTACTCCTTAATCGGCCTCCCTCTAATCTCATGCTATGTTCTCTTGTCCTGCTATTTTCTTTATAATGAAACATGTTAGACTATTTCACCTTGTTAATGCCCTTAAGATGTTTGAATGTTTTGATCATATTACCTCTCTCCCTCCTTTGCTCTAGGGTATACATACTGAGCTCCGTT
Source organism: Neoceratodus forsteri (assembly GCA_016271365.2). Classification (NCBI taxonomy): domain Eukaryota; kingdom Metazoa; phylum Chordata; order Ceratodontiformes; family Ceratodontidae; genus Neoceratodus; species Neoceratodus forsteri. Next base: position 26,775,646 of record CM057453.1, read on the forward strand.
AATCTGTCCTCATATGTTTTCTGATGCAGTCCCTGCACCATTTTGGTTGCCCTTCTCTGGACTGCCTCCATTTTGTTAATGTCCTTGTGCAGGTGCGGCCTCCAGTACTGCACTTACAGTATATCAGCGGGGCCTAACCAGTGTCTTGTAAAGAGGGATTATTATCTCCCTCTTACAACTTGTGATACCCCTACTAATACACTCCAAATCCCTCTAGCCTTACCTATTGCTTTAGTGGTCTGCTTGGATGATTTCAGGTCATCGGTGATGACTATGTCCATGCCTCTTTCCTCCCTTGTGATTGCCAGCAACTCACCTCCCAACCTATAGGCAGCTTCAGGGTTTCTCTTCCCTATGTGCATGATCTTGCACTTCTTTGCGTTAAACCCCAGTTGCCACTCTTCCGACCATTTTGTCAGTTTTTCCAATTCTCTTCTCATTCTGCTCACCCCATCTGTATCATCTACTCTGTTGCAGATCTTGGGGTCATCTGCAAACAGGAAACCTTACCCTCCAGTCCAACTGCAATGTCACTGATGAAGATATTGAAGAGGACTGGCCCCAGGACTGATCCCTGAGGTATCCCACTTGTGATCTGCATCTCTTCTGACTGTATACTGTTTACCACCACTCACTGTTTTCTGCCGGCCAACCAGTTTGCCACCAAGCTGACCAACCTCTGACCCACCCTGAGCCTGCCCAGCTTATTAATCAATCTTCTATATGGAACTGTATCGAAAGCTTTGCTGAAGTCAAGGTAAGCGACATCAACTGCACCCCCTTGGTCCACCACTCAGGGTACCCAGTCAAATAAATCTATGAGATTAGTTTGACAGGACCTTCCTGTTGTAAACCCATGCTGTCTTGGATCCTGTGCTCATATGGATTCCAGGTGTTGCACTATCCTTTCCTTAAGGAGTGCCTCCATAATCTTGCCCACTACCGAGGTAGAACTGACTGGTCTGTAGTTCCCTGCCTCTTCCCTGCTGCCACTCTTGTGCAGCGGGATCACACAAGCCCTTCTCCAGTCTTTTGGGACCTCTCCTGTGCTCAGAGACTCACTAAACAGTTCTGATAATGGCTCTGCTAGTTCTACCCTTAGCTCCTTTAGTACCCAGGGCTGTATGTCATCAGGTCCTACTGCATTGTTCACTCTGAGCTTAGCGAGCTCTTGTAGGACCCTTTTTTTGTGAAGGGACTTGTGCATACCTCCCTCCCCCTGTGTCCATGGTGCTGAGCTGTGGGCCCTGCCCTACCTTCTCCTCAGAAAATACTGACCAGAAGTATCTATTTAGGACAGATGCTTTTCCTTGGTCCTCCTCCACACACTCCCCCTTATCCCCTTTGATCTTAGTAATACCCCCTCTGGACTTTCTCCTTTCACTAATGTAGCTATAGAAAGTTTTGTCTTCCCTTCTTTTACTGTTCATGCTAGTGTTTCCTTGGTTTGGGCCTTTGCCTGCCTTACTAACTTCCCTGCTTCCCTTAGGGAAGTCTAGTATGCCTCCCTATCTTCGTCCCCCTGCGTTCCCTTATATTTCTTGAAGGCCAATCTTTTGACTCTGATTCTTTCTGCTACTGTTTTTGAGAACCAAAGCAGTTTCCTTCTTCTTTTGCTCTTGCTTTTCTCCCTAACACAATGGGGTGTTGCTTCAAGTATTACATCCTTAATGCTTGCCCACTTTGCCTGTACCCCCACACCTGTATTTCTTTTTGCCAGGGCTAGCTTAACTCTGTTGGCCATCTTATCAAAGTCAGCTCCTCTTAAGTCCCATACTTTTGCACTGGAATGGGTAAATTTAGTTCTAGTGGCCAAACTGAACCATACCATGTGATGGTCGCTGGCGCCCGGGTGACCTTCTACCTGGAGATCTGTGATCCTTTCCCCATTAGTCAGTACTAAATTCAGGATAGTCCTGTCTCTTGTGGGTTATTGTACCAACTGTTTGAGGCCCTCCCCCTGCAGGGAATCCACTATGTGTCTAGTTCTGGCTAATGTTCCTGCTGGTATTGACCAATCTGTATCTGGCATGCTGAAGTCTCCCATTAGCAGAACCTCCCCTTTAGGTGTCACGTTTTGTATATCTTCAAACAGTAAAGTGTCTATGTCCTCCCCCTGGTCTGGAGGCCGGTAGACAACCCCAGTTAGTATGTCTGTCCCATTTCCAGGGTGACCAACAGTTCTTCTGGCACCTTATGTGTATTCTGAATTTCTGTAGCTTTGATATTTTCATTGACATAAAGGGCCACTCCACCCCCACTTTTTGCACCTCGGTCCCTTCTGAACAGTACACAGCCGGGTACTGAAGTCTCCCAAGTGTGGTTACTGGTGACCCATGTCTCGCTAATGGCTACTATGTCTAGTTTAGCCTCTGTCATTGTTGCCTCCAGGTCTGGCATCTTGTTTTCCCAGACTGTGGGCATTTGTGTACATGATTTTCCATTGGCCTGATTTCGGTGCATTAGTTGTTGGGAGAGGTACGACATTTCCCCAGTGTGACGTATGGGGAGCCGGACCTTTTTCTTTACCTGGTGATGCAAATGAACTACAAACATGCTGAACTCCTGTTTGATCACTAGCTGAGGGGGGAAGGGTGTTCTTCCTGTTTTATGTACTGAGTGCTGCACCCCTCTCCCCATTTGCTCATTTAAATATTCTGCAAAGACATCAAACTTCTGCCCCAATGCACCGACTCCCTACTTAGTCAGATGCAGTCTATCAAATTTAAAGAACTTTCGCTTCCAAAACTGTTGCCAGTTACCTACAAATTTGTATTCTTTTTCCTGGCACCAGCCCCTGAGCCACATGTTTAGCTCCCCTTCTCTGACCTTCCGTGTCACTGCGCCTGCCCCCACCCCCCCGACTGGCAGGATCTCAGAGAAGGAGACAGCCCGACAAAATGGATGACAGTTTGTCTCCCAGCCTGGACAGGTGTTCCTTGGTCTCCACAACTGACTGGCTGGCGAGATCGTTAGTCCCTATGTGTACCAGGATGTCAATGTTTTCTCCTGCTTCCTGCAAGATTTTAGCAATGCAGTCAGTGTGTCTCCATGCTGATGTACCTGGGAGACATCTGACCATTACCCCCAGCAGGAGGTATTTGTGGAAGACGAAGTATGGATAGTCTACTGAGAGCACCTGGAGCTCACTGATTCTTCTGGTGGAGGTGACAGCCACCAAGAAGGTGGTTTTCTATGATAGGTGTGACATCTCACACCTGCAGAGAAAGGCTCGAAAGGCTTCTCCATAAGCAATGCCAGAAGCAGCAACAAGTCCCAAAGTGTTGGTGGTGGCTCACACACCAGCAGGTTCAAGTGGTCTAGGCCCATGAAAATGCACCTGACTGCCTTCACCAGTGCAACCGGCGGCATACCAGCCTACGCCCGGTATGCAGATGTGGCTGCCAGGTGCACCTTGAGGGTTGTCGATCTCTTACTCAGCTGGGAGGGATGAAAGATAATCCCAAATGCTAGCCAAGGGGATCACACTAGTTGGCCTCACACCAGATGGAAAATCTTTTCCACTTAAAAGCATAGCACTGGCAAGTCAATTCTTTTCAGGAAGCCTCCACAACGTGGAGCACATCTTCTGAAAGACTCAGAGTCTGGAACTCTAGCCGCTTAGGAACCAGGCTGTGAGGTGCAGAACCTTCCCCCAATGACACTTCAGCAGGTTCAGGCACAGAGGAGACCGCCACAGAAGCCCACTGCTGAGACTGAGGAGGTACAGGTACCAGAACTGGTGAGGCCAGTCTGGCGCTATTAGGATTATCCACACCTTGTCCCTCTGCACCCTGACCACCACCTTGTGGATCAAGGGAAAGGGAGGAAAGGCATACAGGAGACCTGTGGTCCAGGGTCTCATAAAGGATTCCCCCAGCAGTGTCCCAGACTGAGAAGGATGGGCACAACACAGCCTTAGCTTTGTGTTTTTTCCCCAAGAGGCAGAGGTCCAACAGAGTAGTGCCTTACTGGGAGAATAGGTTGTTCATTACTTCCTGATACAGTGACCACTCATGTGATGTCTCGCGTCTGTTATCTGGTTGTGTGATTTCATGACATGGATCACCAGGAAATCTGCATCTATGCTGTGTACGAGGGTCCAGGTGCAGGGGGCCTCCCCACACAAGGGAAGGGAATACGTGCCACCCTGTCTGTTCAGGTAGAACATGGTCATGGTGTTGTCCATCTAAATTTCCCTGACCTGACCCTGGACAAGAGGAGAGGATTTCCTCAGTGCAAACTGCACTGCACAGGGCTCCAGCAAGTTGATGAGGTGATGGAACTCCCTGGGAGTCCAGAAGCCATGGGCTCTGTGGGCTCCCAGTTTCGCTCCCCAACCTATCAGAAACATGTCTATCGTAAGAGTGACCGTCAGCTCTTGGGGGACAAATGGAACTCCTTCCTACATATGTTCGGGGATAAGCCAACACTGGATGGTGTCCCACATCGGCTGGGTCACTGTGACCAGCAGGTCCTCTCCCACTGCAGGTGCCCCATCCACCAGTGAGCCCATCTGACCATGCTGGTGCAAGATGCCATGTACCTCAACAGCTGCAGGAAGTCCTGGGCAGGGTTGGAACACCCAACCTGAAATGACTGGGCAAAGGAGGAAAGATCCAATGCCCAGTCTGCAGGGAGGTGGGCCTTGGCCCGATGGGAGTCTAGCTCTATCTTGATCAGGCTGAGTTGACCAGAAGGCCTAAGTCTCTGCAGATCTGTAGGACCAGGTCCCTGGATCATTCCACAGCATTTTGGACAGCCCTGCTGTCAGCCAGTCATCAAGCCAAGGGTATAGCATAACCCCCTGGCACAGCAGAAATACTGGTATCACTGTCATGCACTTAGAGAAGACCCTGGGCACTAAGGAGAGACCGAAGGACATGACCTGGAACTGATAGAGAACTTTTGTGCGGAATCAGAAGTACCACCAGTAGAACAGATGGATTGGAATGTGGAAGGAGGTGTCTTGGATGTCCAAGGAGTAGAATGACATGTCCTACTGCAGAGAAGGAATCATCTGGTTCAGCATAACCATCTTGAACTTGTGCTTTCTGAGAAACTGATTCAGATCATTAAGATCCAGTATGGGGCACCAGCCCCCTGTCCGTTTTGGAACCAGGAAGTACCTGGAGACAAATCCCTGCCCTGCTAGAAGTCTGGGCAAAGGCTATGGCTCCTTCTGCAAGGAGCTGAGCCATGTCCTCCCTGAGGGCAGCCAGCGTGTCCTGCAACACTACAGACTCCCTTGGAAACTTTGGGTCAGTAAGACAGGAGTGCCTCAAAGTCGACAGGCAACCCTCTGCCCACCACATCTAGGACCCAATTGTCCAAGGTAATTACAGACCAATGATGTCAGAAGTGGCAAAGCTAACCTCACATGGGGAGCCGAGGCAGGGACTGGACGGCCGAGAAGTGGAGACTCCCAGACCAGTCACTGGGCAGCTTTGGAACAGGCACTGGCCACTGCCACCAGAGAGGTACCACTACTCCTACCCCCATCCTTTTTTGGGACCATGACTGCGGAACTTGGTCGTTGGGTACCAAGCTTGACGCTGCCCCTGCTGGGGCTGTTGTTGCCAAGGCTGCTGTGACAGAAAGGGCTGAATCTGAAAAGGTTTCTTCTTCAGTATCTGCCCTTTCTGGTCCTTTTGGGAAGAAGTCACAGAATCTAGGGTGGCAATGGACTTCTTGATCCTAGTGAGGTGTCCATCCACCCCAGGGCCAAAGAGGTCAGTGTCCAAGAAAGGAACATCGGCCAACTTTTCCTGGGTAACTGCCCTGAAGGTGGAAATCCTCAGTCAGGCCCTGGGACGTATTGTGATGGCTGCTGCCATGGCATGGGTGCAGGAGTCGTCAATGTCCAAGACCCTCTGAAGCTGGTGTCTGGCCAGCACTTTATCCTGGTTTTGGACCAATTTTACCACAAGCTGCTTGTCAGTGGGCAGGTAAGGAAGGATATGATCCCCACTCCCACTAGGGAATGACTGAAAAAAGGCCACCTTCAGCGTGTAACTCGCCTGACAGATACCTAGGAAGGACTCAGCGTAAACTTTCTTCACCACATGGTCAAGCTTTCTGGACTCTTTATCACGGGGTATGTCCAAGTCCCCACTATTGCCAGACTTGTGAAACATGGAATCAGGGACCAGACACTCGACCGAGGGGTGGTCCAAAAATCCGGACAAAGTGCCGGTATGGGCCATGTACTTGTGGATCATACAGGTTGAGTGTGCCAAGCAGGAAGCTGGGTGTTGTCAAAACTCCAGCGCCAGTCCAAGAATGGCCTCAGATACAGGAAAGCTAACCCCTGGGGATTCGTCCCTATCTAGGATGTCAGTGAAAGGGTAGTTGGTCCTTTTCTGTACTGGCTCCAAGGGAACTTCCACGGGCTCAGACACAAGTCTGAGAAGAGCCCCGAATGACACCCGCCCATGGCTGGTGGTCAGTTTCTCGACCAAATCATGGTCGAACATGAGAGTCCTCAAGGGCTTCATCAAGGACTATCCATCAAAGACGGCCCTCGAACTCTTACTGCCGTGCACCATTCAGGGCTCGTTTAAAAGGGAGATTTCCACTAATGGGCCTGGCAAGCAGGTAGCCTAATGGGAGCGCTCTGAAGGGGCTCCCCACAAGGGCTGTTGTAGACGCAGTTCCACCTGTAAAGGTGGCGAGATGCATGTCGGTGACAGTGGTCTCTGCAGGACTGGGGTGGGCATGATTGGTGACAACCAACTGACCACAGCCGTAGAGGGTAGAGCCTTACCCTGCACAGCCATGACCCACTGCTGCCAGAAGAGCTCCTAACAGCACAGTTCCATCTGCCGACAGAGCTGCCCTCCATCCAAAGATGAAGAGGAACAGAAGTGCGATGGCTACGCCTCCCAGTCAAGTGGGCTCGAGAGTGTGAGGAACCCCTTGGCCGCGACACAGATGTCCATGTTGACAACATGCATGGTACACCACCTTCACCAGCATCGACTGCTCGAACCCGGGGGTGGGGGCTGCTCCTGAGAGGAGATGCCAGGGTCACCAACTGCTCCTGGACCTCCTGAATGGGGCCCTGCAGGACCAGAATCTCAGAGACTGAGTCATCCTCAACCCTTTCTGACAATGGGTCGATGGGGTCGAGAAACAGCTCACCCACCTGTTTGACCTGTGTTGAGGCTGACAAAACCAATTTGGTCACCATGGAGTAGTAGTTCATCCCTTGACCAAAGAGGAGTCGTTACAGCAGTCAGGCAAGTCGCAGGAGCGGGAAGAGCACACCCTTTCCTCCTGGTCCAATTACAGATGGCATGTTTTCTTTGGTTTATTCATGTGGCGGGTAGGGCTCTCCCCAAGGATCTGGAAGGCCTGGTACACATCACAGAGCTCACCCATGACGACATTGGCCCCTAAAGGGAGCAGTGCCAAGACCGATGAGGTATCCACCACGGCCTTGGAAGCCACCTCTTAAATTGCTGCAAGCTAAACCATGGGGCCACCTTGCAAGCTGCCTTAGTCTTGAGTGTTTGGGTCCCGACAGGTCGGCCGAGAAGAAGGCGAGCCTGGCAGTCTTCCAGGGATGAGTGTAATATCGCTTGGCACAGGCCGCAAGCAGTGATATTTTGTGATGCCCCCAGGCAGTAAAGACACAGAATATGTGGGTCCATCTGAGACATCTTTTGCTGGCACTGGATGCACCGTTTGAAGTCAGGAACCAGCTTAGAATCCTTGCATTCAATGAAGGCGCCGGTTGGCAACAGCGGAACTGAGGAAGAATTGCTGAAGAATGAAGTCTAAGAACAAAGTTATGAAGTTTGCCAAATGGCGTACTTAGGCCTACACCATGCACAGAGCTGCGAAGGAGGAGACCTGACTCTTCCAGCGGAAAGGAAGATCAGATGTTGCGGGGCAGAGCTGAGGGATCTATCACCCAGCTGGTGGGAGGAGCTTTGCTTAAAGATGTTCTGGCAAGTCAGCCTCTTATTTATTGATTTAAAAGTTTTAGGCTAGCCCGTCGGCGCAGCGGTTGGATTTCGGCTTGCAGCGTCGGCGACCTGGGTTCTGGAGCGGACTCGGGTTGCTGGAGAGCCGGCCGGGGAAGAAGGCTCGAGCGTCCTAGGGACTGCTCGCCTTCTCCAGGGAGAGTGAGGGACAGGATCCGTGGTTTGTCTGACCCTGGGTGGAGGCCCGAGGTACAGCAAACTGGTAGGACAGACCAATGGGGAGCTGTGTGGTGGACATCGGCATAACGCCTTGACATCAGGGCACATACCATACAGAAAGAAACAGGAAAAAGCCCCGCCGGAGCACTGGTAGACGGAGCTCCAGTGCCAGCCCTGACTGCGACTGACTGCCTAACCACTGGGGGACCAGACGAGACAAGAAGATAACGGGGTGTCCGGGCCCCGCCCCGTACCCGCCTGGGGGGGATAAAACCACGGCTCCGTGGGGGCGTGGACTCCGGTAGGTCAGTGTGAGGCGCAAGGAGTCTCCCTAAACAGCGTAATCTGGGACGAGGGTAAGGAGGAGAAATAGAAAGTTACAAAAAAAAAAAAAAAAAAAAGTTTTACCAGGAAGGCATACTGAGCAATGCAACGCTCGATTCCAGATGCGTTCTTGGGGGTGGGGAGAGTGGAGAACAAGTAATACACATAATACAGGATGCCCAGAAGAGATTACACTACTGAGAATACACTGGGTACAATGACAGTAAAAGCCACCTGTCTATAGGCAGGGGAAAAGTTATAATACAAAGGAATGTAGCTGCACAGAGATTAAGTGCAGCAGCATAGCAGTTTAAAAAATATCCACATATAAACATTGTCTGGGAGAAAAGACATTAGGCCGCCCTGTGGAGCTAGATGCACGAGCAGGAGGAGGAGAAATGCAACTTGAGTAGAGAGTTGAGCTGCTGAGTGGTGGCAGAGTGTCTAATCTCTGCTGGCATGGAGTTCCATACATTATGCATACAGTACTTGAAAGCATGTTGTCCTTTAGCAGAAGACATATGTGGGAGAGAGAGAGAGAAGCCAGGAGATGGTGTTCCAGAGGGAGTACGTAGGAGGAGGCTGGGCTGTAAGGGCAGCTGCAAGGTAAGGGGGAGGGAATGGTCCCAGAATTTCGCTGTTATCCTAGCACAGTGCACCATTCTCTGATCTTGTAGCGAGGGTAGGTCTAAGGACCTGTACAGGTCACAGTGGTGGGTTGTGTGAAGGCAGTCCAGGGCAAAACGGCAGAAAGAATGGAAGAGAGGGTCAAGTCTGGCTAGGGAGAACTTAGGAGCTGTGCTGTATACTGTGTCATCATAGTCAAATATCGGAAGAATCATTTTCTGGACAATTGCTTTGCGGGTCGGCAGGGGGCTGCATCCTCAGTTGCGGTATAGGGTGCCCAGCTTGGGGTAAAGTTTTTTGTGGATCGCGTTAATATGAACTGAGAAGTCAAGGTGCTGATCGAGCCAGACCGTGATGTATCTGAATTAAGGTGCAGGCCTCCAAAGGGGTCCCACTGACGGTGTGGAAAGTAGGGATGGTGGGGAGTCGGCAGAGCCTTTGCCTCGAACCAAATGTTAGTGAGACAGTTTTCTTGGGATTGAGAAAAAGGTGGGTTGAGCAGAACCAAAGCTGTATAGCACTGAAATCCAGCTGGAGTCTAGAGTCCACTTCGGCGAGGGAGGGACCTGCTGCATACAGTACGGTGGCATTGGCGTACATGTGTATGGACGTGAGTGGGCACACTGAAGGCAGGTCATTCAGAAAAATGGAGAAGAGTAGCGGGCCAAGGACCGAGCCATGGGAGACTCCAATAGTAACAGAAAGGGGGACAGAGGTGTGGGAGCCAATTCTTACTGCTTGTGACCTGCCTGCCAGATAGGAGTGGAACCGGCGTGGGAGAGTTTTGATAGTAGAAAGGAGTGGGAAACAGTGTCTAAAGTCTTTGCTAGGTCGACAAAAATAGCTGAGGTGACGTGCCCATTGTCCATGCCAGTGAGGAGGTCGTCGGTGAGCCTTAGTAGGGAGGTGATGGTGGAGTGCGAGTTCCCAAAGTCAGACTGGTAGCGTGAAAGGAAAGAGGAGTCGTCGAGGAAGGCGGATAATTGGGAGAGAACAAGTTGTTCCTGTACTTTGGCCAGAATAGAGAGCAGGGAGATAAGGGTTGCCTCCTTTGGGGAAAGGGATGACTGTGGTATGTTTTCATTCAGTCGGAACTGCAGCAAGCGAGACAGAGAGATTGAAGAGGGCGGCCAGTAGGGTGGCGATGGCTGGGGCAGATATGTATAGCATTCTGGAGGCCAGGTCGAAGGGACATTTACCTTTGGAGGGATTGAGTGCCAGTAGGGCTATTAGCACGTCAGCTGGGGAGACCAGGCGAAACAAGAAGCAGGAGGTCGGGGGTTGGTGGGATCGTGAGGGGTGCTGGACAGAGGAAAGAAGAAAGGATACACAGCTAGTGAAAAATGTGTTAAAAACTGAGGACACTTCTCCTGGGTTGGTGACAATGGAGCCAGCTACATTTAGGGCAGGGGGTGAGTGGCTGGGCGGAGGGGGAGAGTAATGATTTAATTGTTTTCCAGAATTTCGCTGGGTGGTTTAGATTAGTGTGGAAGGAGGCCTTGAAGTAGTTAGCTTCAGCCTGTCATATAATCCTGGTGCATGAATTTCGGAGTGTGTGGTAGAGTTGGAGTGCTGCCTGTGTGCCAGTTGACTTGTATGTTTTCCAAGCCTCGTCCCTGGTGTGGAGTTAATCTATGATATCTGCGGTGACCCAGGGCAGGTGGGCACCCCTTACACGGCCCTTCTGAGTGGCGCATAGAAGTCCCACATTGCAAGGAATCTGGACTTGAAGAGATCCAGGGCTGAGTCGATGGAGGATACGTGTGGGATGAAAGACCAATCAGTATTTGACAGATCATTTAAGAGTGCTGCAAGGCCTAGTGATTTGTAGGACCTAGTGAGTAGTGTTCGTGGGGGAGGCGCCCTGGGCCTGAATATTTTCCTTACCACGTAAATCATGTGGTGATCACTTAGAGTCAAGTAGGAGTCCTGCTTCTAGAACCCAATGGGGGTGTGTGGTGAGGGCCCAGTCCAACAGGGAGTAATTTTGAGATTTATTATTCAGGCGAGTGGGTTCTGTAATTCGTTGAGATAGGTTTAGCGCAATCACATGGCTTCTTAGCTTAGAGCTAGTGTTAGAGAGCCAGTTAAAACTGAAATACCCAAGGATGTGTAGCTGGCCCCCCAAAGTGAGGGACTTTAGGGTGCCACGGTGGTCTAGGATGACGTGCAGGGGGGAGTCCGGGGAGCAATAGGACCCTGCTACATATAAAGGTATTGAGTGTGGGAGTGAGATTTTGATTAGAAGGGGATCTATGGAATGTGTGGGCATAGGGAGCTGGACAGGGGCGAACTGCAGCTTGGAGGAAATGAACATGGCAATGCCACCACCCTTCTTTTTACCCGGGCGGTCATGCTGAGTTACGGAGTAGCCAGGGATAGATAATCTGGCATCCAAGTTGTGGGGTTGCAGCCATGTTTCAGTGATAATCAAAATATCAGGACGCAGGGAGAGGACATATGATTGGAGTGAGGTGAGTTTATTCAGGATGCTGCATATGTTAAGATACATAATTTTAAAGCCCTGAGGTAATTGGAGAGTTGAGGAGGGGATATGGTAGGAGGGGGTAGTTGGCCCAGGATTTAACTGTACGTACCCAGCTAGCAGTAGCAGAAGTGTTATTAGCTGCTTTGCTAGGAGCGTAGCCCATCTTACCTTGCGGAGGGTTGAAGGTTAACGAAGTGTTGCATGTAGGCGAGGAGTGTAAGGCTGACAGCCCAGCTAAGGAGGAGGGTGGAAGAATGGGAGCACCTAGGTCCCAGTTAATTAATATGGAATGTGGGGACAGACCAAAGATGGAGGTAGTGTGGTTTGGGGGCATAGTTACCCTGGTGATGAATGTAAGGGGGTAAAACTGTGCTTCAGGGTAGGTGGCAGGCGGGAGGGATGCTAGGGGAGTGAGTAGGCACAATATAGCAAGAAATACTGGCAGCATGTTGAGTTGCTGGGTTTAGGCAGCAAGGAAGCTGATGGAGCGGCCACTAGTGGAGAGGCTAGATAATCTGCTAATGAGAAAGTGGGCTGACTGGTTATTACCTGCACGTGACCCAGCCTATATAAAGCGCAGCTCACCAAGGGCGGTGGGGCAACCGGCAAAGTGTGATACATGAACCATATGCACGTCCCTAGAAAAATAATTTCACTTTTTCTGTTTAGACAAGTTGTTGTGGCAGCAATGCATTACACTGCCATGTGAGTCAATTACAGCCTTAAGCCAGTTTAAGTGGTGATGTGGATGGAGCACGTGCAAGATCACCCACTGTAACCTATGGCAGATCACTACAGTGTGAATGTACAGCATAATGACACTGTCATGCCTCACAACAGGACCCCATGATGAAGCACAGTATTTTGAAAGACATGGAGAGGCACACAGAGGGGGAATATAGTGCTCATTATGAAGGAATGGGGGCACTCTACCGTTAATATCCAGAGACACTACTGAAGGGAGGCCCCCAAAGTACACTTACGAAACCACTATTTGTGCCCCTTGTGGCTCCAGTAGGGTGAGATGTGTTGTATATGCACCAATGGAAGTCAGGAAGAAGAGGAATTATAGGGAGAAAAAAAAAACACAGGAAAAAGGGGAAAACGGATCATAGAAAAATAAACTCTGGGTTACTGTTAAAGGAGAAAAACAGGTTACTCACCTGTAACAGTAGTTCTAGGAATGGTATATGTTGTTCATCCACACTTACTGGCATGTCATTTCCCCTTTAAGATTAGCCGGAAAGTCTTCAAGCTGGCTCCTCCCACCCACCCTGGTAGTATAACCCTCGTCTCCACCCCATGACGCCAGATCTTACCCGCTGGAAGCTAGGTTGTGCAATGAAGCCGGGGAGGTTGGGTGGGTTCGTGTGGATGAACAACATATACCACTCCTAGAACTACTGTTACAGGTGAGTAACCTGTTTTTCTAGGATTGTGGATATGTTGTTCTATCTACACTTATTGGCAGACTCCTAACAGTTCTCCAGGAGGAGGGACGCAAGGCGCACGGCCTCTACTTGGGAAACAAAGACTGGAGAACTGAGGCTCCAAAACCAGCATCCCGGCGTGACTCAAGGTCGATGTGGTAATGGGTAATGAAAGTGTTTGCTGACTTCCAAGTAGCAGCCCTGCAGATATCCTGGATAGAGATGTCCCTAAAAGCAGCCACCGACGCAGCGGTATGGCGGGTGAAATGAGCCCTTAGCTCTATGGGAGGCTCCCTACCCGCCAACCTATAGCAGAGATGAATGCATGATGTAATCCATCTGCCAATAGTCCACTTTGCTGCAGGTCTGCCAGGTGCAGCTTCAGCGTAGGTGACAAACAGCTGGCGAACATCTCCCCAAACTTCAGCCGTCCACTCCTTATAATATAAGAGAGTGCTCATCTCAGGTCCAGAGTATGGAGCCTGTACTCTGTCTCCAAGGTGTAGTTCGGGTAGAACACAGGCAGAGTTAGCATCTGATTAAGCTGAAACTCTGACACCACCTTTAGAAGGAACTTCGGTTTGGGGTGTAGGACAACCTTGTCCCTGTGGAAGACAAAATAAGGAGACTCCACCAAGAGCCCCTGGAGCTCCCCAGTCCTTCTGGCTGATGTGATAGCCACCAGGAAGGCGGTCTTCCATGACAGATGTGACATCTCACACCTGTGCATCGGCTTGAATGGCTTGCCCATGAATTTAGCCAGTACCAGTAGTAGATCCCATGGAGGTGAAGGTTCACGCACCAGAGGGGATATGTGATCAAGGCCCTTGAAAAAGCACCAGATCACCATCTCCTGTGCCACCGACCTGCGCCCAGTAAGCAGAGATGGCTGCCAGGTGCATCTTAAGGGTAGTCGTCCGGAGACCACCTCTGGACCGGGACAAAAGATAGTCGAGGATATTGGCCACAGGACAGCAACTAGGGTTTAACTCTTTGCCTCCGAGAAATGCCTGTATTCGGCAGGCTTCACTGTATTGGTGTGTCCAAGAACAACTTCAGACGTGAGCTGCAGTGTCCTAGTGCGACCGTGCTACGTCTGGAGTCGTCACTAACTTTATGTGCCACTACTTGCCATCCAAAGAAAATAGTGCTTACTGAATCTCTTTGGGTGATACCCTACATTGTAAGTCTCTTTTCATCGGGTGGCAAATGTAGGGGTCCAATTTGAAAATCAGATAAAAAGTGCACTTTTAAGTTGGCGTTCTCACTTTGCTGCTGCTTCCTGGTTGAGTCGGACCACTGCTGCCGCTAAGCCTTTTGCGCGTGTTCCTACTGCTGATCTGCCTGAATTATTCACCTCTAAAAACACCACACTCTTCGAGGTATTTATATTTTTAAAATGTTATTGTGCCTTTGTGTAAATGTCAGTGTTTTCGTGGTCTTTCTGTGAGCTGGCTTCCATGAGAAGCCCTACTTCCGGTTTTCAATTGCTTACAGAAAGACCCCGAAAACAATCACATTGACACAACAGCACTGTGTGGCTGGATATATTTATTTCATGTTGCTTTTACCTTATGTCGTCAATCGGATAATGCTGTGTGTTTCTACATTTTCTCAAAGGGAGGATCCCGGTTAGGCGTGAGTGCATTTGGACTCCCATCGGTTGTGGGAAAACAGCACTCTGGGGCTGGATATTTATTTTTGGTTTGTTTGCGTTTTCTGTAAATACGAATTGGCTGTTTGGTGCACAAATGGAATATCACGCTTGGCGTGTGTTCATGTCGGCTCCTTGACTTCTCCTGAGTGTCTTGTATAGTGGACCGTGCTGTGCTCATGGTGCTTTCCTTTTCCGTTTCACCTGGAGGACATTGTGCGTGGAGTACTGGTTCTGCCAGGAGTACTGCATTCCCCTGTGTTCCCATCTACCAGGTAATCTGCCCGTGAGAGGAGGAGGACTCTCTAGAATTTGGATTTGTTGGGAGGAGGGGGTTCGGGGTTGGGGGTGTTTCCACTGTAGCATGGAGGTGGTGTCAGATGCATGGTGCTGTGTGTAAGGTGGTGGTGTAAAAACACCAGGGAATCCATTTGTGCCGGGGCTCTGATGGTGGTGTTGGGGCACAGACAACAGGGAAGGCCTCCCCTCTTGTACAGAAAGGTTTCCCCAACCCCCCAACTTGTATTTGTGGGTTTGCGTGATAGTTATCGGGGGGGGGGAGGCACTCTTTAGCATTCCTTTCATGGCAGTGGTTTGGGGGAAAGGATAGTTTCATATGTTTGATGGCGGGGGCATGTCCCTGATAGCATGGCAATCATTTTGTGAGCTGGCGTCAGGTCTCTGAGGGAGGGTGGGGTCACCTGGACAACAGGCAGTGGTATTTGTAGGACTGTGGCAGGTGACGCAATCCCAGCACCATCCAAAAAACAGCAGTACCTGCTGTCTGGGTGACCCCCCCCTTCCGAGATCTGACGCCAGCTCACAAAATGGTTGCCACGCTGTCAGGGGCCTCCATCCCACCTCCAAACATACAAAACCATCCCACAAAATGGACTCCCTGGAGTCTTGTGGGCTCCAACTCGTTGCTAGCTGTTTACAAAACAGATGTGATGTAAAGAGAATGGCATTTTGTGTTGTTGCTGGCTTTCGGGGGGGGGGGGGACCACTGAACACCGTGGGGAATACTGTCATGTCTGATGTTTTGATTCCCTTTCCAATGGTGCTATGCAATCAATTTTAATTTACCGAACAGCTTGGCCGCTGACAGTTTGTGTATCATGTATACTTTAGGACTTAAAAATAACTGGCTTCCCCTTTTTCCCATAGGGAAACAGTGGCATAATTTGCCGTTATAAAGGAGTGTTTATAACGGCAAACACACGCATGGTCTTCCTCGCTATGCGCATGCGCAAGCAGCAGCGCGACCGCTCACCACTTCCATGTCGCCTGAACCAGCACCACCAGAAGAACTCGGCGGTAAGTTTTTATGTGTTATTTTTACCCACTGTACAGCAGCAACCGGGGTAAAACTGTGGAATCCTGACAGAAAAAAAAAGAAACAGTTTTTAAAACACACCGATTCAAATCTGCAAACTGAAACTAAGCCCGAACTGTGGACGCCCTGAAAGGTGATTATTTTACATAATTGTTGAGGTGAAAAAGGGAAAGCCAGCAATTATGTAAAATAAAATATGGGTCTGGGTGTGTGTAAACCTGAATTTATACACACCCTCTGGGTTAGATGCTATGCATAAACCCCTCGAGCTTCGCTCTCGGGGTTTATGTAGCATCCAGGGTATGAAATTCATGAAAAAAAGTACATGCCCACTTGGGCATGTAAGAAGAAAATATACATGCCCAATAAACTATTTACATGCCGCCCCTTAGTTAACATAATTTTAAATGTCATCTTCACTGGACCAAGCACTTTCGTTTTCATCACCACCACTAGGGCTGGCAGAAGCAGCATGCAGTGACAGTGTTCTGGAGCCATAAGCTTTGGTAGTGGGCCTTCTTTTGCCATTTTTCCACCACAGTGATATGGCACCTTCAGGGTTATAGTCACTAGGCTGGGGTCCATTGAGAGATATAGACATTAGGTTGTGAAGGGTGTCCGGGTGTAATCCAACCCTCCAGTCATTTTTTATTCTTCCCATTAGACAGAAGTCTCGGTCTGCAGCATTAGTGTGAACAGGAATCAGGATAATGATTCTAACAATGGCCAACACATTTCGAAATTGTTGATCCTGCACATCCGCAAGAATCACTTTTTGCCACAATTTCAGAGACCTACAACTTTCAACAGACAGCAAGTGGAGTACATGCTTTTTTAAGTCTAGCCACTCCAGCAGTACCAAAGTAACATCAACTCCATGAGATTCTAGGACCACTTTATAGTGATCAACAATTGTTTGAATTGCTTGATCTCCATATGTCTCAAGTGCCTTTGTGGATGTTGGCCAGGACTGAAAATTTAAAGCTCTTGCAGCTAGTAGCACTTTACTGGTCGTGAAGGACTGAAAGCGAGATTCAATGTGCTGTGATGTCTTCTGAAGAATTTTTTTGATCTCTGAAATTGTGGCTTCTACAATGTCTGAAAGAGAACCTGATCTGTGCCTGCTAGTTTCATTAGTTAAGTCAACACTGTTGTAGTGAGTTAGGTTCTCATTTACAGATATAAGTGTCATGCGGTGAAGAGTTTCTTGATTCGAGAGACCATTTAGTTTCTGAATTGTGCTTTCTACTCTGCTGTGAACTTTTTCAACAGTGGTATCCTCTTGCTGAAAGTACAGACTAAGAGCAGATAAATAACCAAAAAACACTTTCAGAAAGTTCATGTATATGACACATTTTACAGTCTTAAGCATTTAAGTATTCCTAGTGCTTTTTGGCATGATCCTGCTTGTTTGTTAGTGACACACGTTTGAGGTGAGGCACTAATGCAGCCCAGTTCCTTTCAAGGGCAGAAATGGCCCGTTCTCTGTGTGCAAGCCACCTAGTGTCACCAGTGTTAACTGGTTTGACCACATTACTATTTAAAAGGGATCCTGTTTCCTGTAGGCCTTTCCAACTTTTTGGTGACCTGTGGTAAAATGAGTAAATGTTCAGAAGAAGTTGTTCTAATTACTTGTAAAAGGGACAGTCTCTGAAAGAATCCTTTACAGCAAGCTCTAAACGATGTGCACAGCAGTGTATGTCAATGAGGTGTGGGCACTGGCAATCTTGCTTTATTCGAGTAAGGACACCCGAAGTACTCCCCAACATTACAGCAGCAGCACCATCAGAGGCCCCACTTATCAGCTTATGTTTCCAACCACCATCCTTTAAACCACCTTCACCCTCTAAAGCATCAATGACAGTATTTAAAATGCTTTCTGAATTAGGGACACTGACTGGTTTCAGTGCAAGAAATCGTGTTACAGGTAGGCCATTTTCAAAAACACGTACATAAATGCCCTCCTCCTCAGTCACACTTTTATCTGTGGAGGAATCAACAAGAAAAGAAGTCAGTGTCTTGTAGTAGACTAGCAGTAGTGCTTTGAATATCTTGGGCAATATAGGGAATGAAGACACGGCATTGCTTGTCACCACTGTAACTGTGACTCATAGCATCATCCCCATGATTTCTTCTTTGTAAATCTATCAACCCTGGAAAATCCCTGAAAGGCCTTTCGGTCCTAGTAACGTAATATGCAATACAGAACAATTTACAAATTTGATCCATTTCTTTTTGTTCCAGTAATTGTATGGATTTCTCTATTGGTCTTTCTCCAACTTTTGTTTTATTTGCAATATATACCCTCTCAGCATTTTTGCGTGATACGGACACTTCATGTGCTGAGATAATGTGTACTCTAAAAAATACCTCATCCAGTTTGCAATTATTTTTGCTTTGACTTTTACCGTAATTCTGACACCATGTACTGAACATTGCACATTTATCTGTGTCATAGGCAAGCCACTGCCTGCCTTTTTTCCATGATTCTTAAAATTTTCGAACTTTTTGGGCCTTCACTGGGTTTTCAATATGAGTAGCATCACATGTGGAACCATCAGTGGTTACAGCAGTTTGACTGTCTGGGCAAGGAGGTGGTGGAGTTAGTACAGCAGCTGAAGTGCTTGTGGTGGTGCTAGTTCTTGCTACTGGGGAATCCTCAGCTCCCACAGTCTCATCAGTACGCTTTCTCTTAAACCCAAATTTAAAAAGACTCATGGCTGCAGTGCTCTGTGCTCTTGGGTATGGCAGCAGACAGCTGTGCAGACTGGTAGCACTAAGTGGCTTGCACTTGCACAGAAGAGTAACAGAAGTGATTGTCCAAGCTAGACTGTTAGGCTATGCTACTGATGCTGATCTTGTAAGGTAACACACTCAGAGAATGTTACTTTGTGTGCTGATGTTAAACTTAAATGTCTGTGAATTGATTCAGTTGTCAATAAATGTACTGTCTATGCACAAGAAAAACTGCCTGTGTGTTTGTCTCTTTACTGGACAATAATAATAAAATAAATACAAGAAAAAATGTGTGTTGTCTGATTTATTTAAGTACAGGTGGGGTGGTGGTGCTTTTTTGCTCACAGTTGCCCAGCCCAGCCCTTTATGGCTTCAAATAGCCTTAATTTTCCCTTTTAGAATTGGCCCAATAAATCCCAAGTGACTTTTAAAAAAGCTGTCAAGGCCTTAACAAAACCTTTTTAGATTACTTATGGAATGTGATTAGTAGGCTTTATTTTAACAATAATAACTCAGATCAGATCCCGGTATTTAGATAGGTGGTAGTCCAACCACAGAGCAGCTCACTCATAAAAAAAAGTTTAACTAGTCTGTAAGATGCTTTAACAGCAGATCTCTGCTGTCTATGGATTTTTAGGGTAGTCCACAAGTAGCTGGCAAAAAAGCTTTTAATAAATGTTTTTTTATAACTGATCCGGGATCCCCAGAATTTACAAAGTTAGACCACTCAGAGTAGGTAGCTTGTACAAAAATATTTAATACATCATTCATTTTTTATAACCAGTAACTACAGTAATCCCTGCATTTAGATTTTAGTTGGTCCACACTACAGTAGCTTGCAAAATAGCTAGTTTAATACATGAAAACAAATCCCTGGACCCTGAATTTACATTTTAGTTAGTCCACCACACGCAGATGAGCTTAATATATATTAATTTTTTTTACATCAGTCTCCACTCCCAAGCAATTTCTACACAGCAGGGCAGGCGCAGGCAGGCATCACCCCCTCTACTCCGTCAGTCTGTCTTCTCAACCTTTTATTGTTTATTAGGTAGATATAAAAGACACTGGCAGTAGTTACTGAGTACTACTACTACTTGTTTTACAACAAGAATAGCTGCCCAGCGTGTTACTGTCAGTATAGTAACTAGGTGAGTGAGCAAGCTCCTTTATCACAAAAACGTCTTAATTCTTAAAAATATTATAGTCAGTGTCACACTGTCACCCAACCACCTTAATATCCAAGAAAATATTTATTTTATATGGCCATATAGTGTATAACAATAACTGAAGATTCCTTCACAGTTTGCTTTGCTGTAATCTGAATGGGTTCCTGAGACTGAGTCCCCTTTCTCTCTATGTATTTGCTATTACAAGTTACTAGTACTGTCTCAACAAATCCAGCACAGAAGTACAACAGATTTATTTACTTTTTGAGCACTTTTAACTTATTTTGCTGGTTTGGTAGTGTATTTAGAGAGACAGCTTAGTCTTCATTCGGTGTCTGCACTGCTTCACCAAGAGTCTGCAGTCAGTATCCCATACCCCCTCTTATCACAGACTGGCTACCTCTGGTTTTCAGCTAACAAACCAACGCAGAGCAGTTAAGCAGACTTTTATTAGAGTTAGAAACGTCTGTGGACTGTGTCTGCTTTGCTAGTTACTATTCTTTTTTTTTCCCTAGGTTTGCTTTCTTTCACTATCTTTTCTCCTGCAAATTTCCTTCCCTCCTGAGTCCAGATCCTCAGTCTCACAGACACATTTGTCTCCTCTCTGGCTCTCCCTGTTTACTTATATTTCCTCCTTTCTGCACCTACAGATTTTTTTAAGTTATTGCTTTTTCTCTGATTTACTTTCCTCCTGATTGGAGAGACCCTCGCGGTCTCACACACATTCGCTCCTCTCCTTCCTGACTGCCCCTACTTACTGATATTCCCTGCCTTCTGTTTGTTTTTTCGTTTACTGAATCAACCCTTAAAAGAGCTTTTAGTAATTTTTTTAAACTGGCAATCGCGATCAGCGTTTGAAAAGGCTGGCGGTAGCAGACAACTGCTGCAGCACAACCTCTATGTCCGAGTGCAAGCCATAGAATGGCGCACTATGGTGGGTCCTCACATCATGCTGTCTGGAGGGGCTGGGTGACTAGTTCACAAAAGGGCACCTACTGGTGCGTCTTCATGCTGCAGCCCACCTCCAAGCGTGACCGAGGGACCCCTGAAGACCTGACTGGCTGATCTCTGTGCCACTCAGTTGTGTGGGTTGGCTTGGCACAAAGCTCCTCTCCTCCGCGGGTGAAGCAGACAGGCAGTCAGCTGACATCCAGAAGATCACACTCGTGATCGGCTCCACAGATGTCAGCTCTGCGTCTGCGCTCATCAGGCAACTCCCCTGCCGCCAGGGAAAGTGAAAAAAAAAAAAGTCAAGTTCTGGAGACGGGCAAAAAAACAGAAATCTGCAGAAATACCTTAGGTGCCCAAAGGTGCAAGCACTTAACAGCTGTAGGTGTCCTAAAGCAAAAGTGCCTGCCCTGGGGCACCTACGGTATAGGAATTTCGCACCCTGGTAGCATCAAACCCCTCGGGGGGTGTAAATTCACGTTACACACCCACACCCAGACCCATACATTATTCTCTATTTTGCATTTGTTTATGGCATGGTGTGTATGGATGATATTTTGTCCATCAAGAGCCATAAGCACTATATCTTAGCCAGTATAAAACAAAAAACAAATTGATTACAATTGATTGCATAGCACCGTTGGAAAGGTAATTTAGTGATGAACAGATTGTGTGCTGACATTTTGTGTGTGTCACGTATTGTTCAGGAGTTTTTTGCATTTGCTTATGGCATGGTGTCTATGGCTGACATGCTGTCCGTCAAGAACCACCTAAGCACTATGAATAAAACAAATTCTGGGCATCTTAGCCAGCATAAAACAAAAACTGAATTGATTACAACTGATTGCATAACACCACTGGAAAGGTAATTTAGTTATGAACAGATTGTGTGCTGACATACTGTGTGCATCATGTACAGTTCAGGAGTTATTTGCATTTGTTTATGGCATGGTGTGTATGGCTGTCATTTTGTCCATCAAAAATCACCTAAGCAGGATGAGTAAAACACACATTCTGGGTATCTCAGCCAGTATAAAACAAAAACCACATTGAGCACAACTGATTGCATAGCATTGCCGGAAAGGACATTTTGTGATGAGCAAGGTTGCCGCTGATATATTGTATGTATCATGTATACTTCAGGAGTTGTATGCATTTGTTTATGGTATGGTGTGTATAGTTCAGATTCATGCCTCAAACCTCGCCAAAGCACCTTGACTAAAATGGTAAAAACTTATATTTTATACTATACAAATAGCTGTCTTTTCAACAAACAAATTATTAAAACTACATCTAGTTTCTGCATGCTGAATTTGGTGCTGATATGTCACATACTTTCCAACAAAAAAAACGCTTAAAGTGCATTTTTTTTGTACAAATATTTTTTTTGGCTGTTTCGACCAGCATAGAAAAATAAATAAATTACGTATTAGTAATTGCATACCATAATTGGAAAGGTAATTTTATGCTGAACAAATTTGCCACTCATACTTTGTGCCTAGCACACACGGTTCTTTAGTTATTAGCATTTGTTTGCGACATGTTGATTATGGTTTGATTTTGCTTAGAAAGCCCCAGGATTCACTGTTATCAGTATACAGGACACAAGTGCTGCAACTTCAGAGAGCTCCTGAGGAGGCAATGAGTTAAGCCCTTGCCCTGACACCAAATGGAAAACCTCTTCCATTTGAAGGCATAGCACCTCCTGGTCGACTCCTTCCTAGATGCCTCAACTCCGCTGAGGACATCACTGGAAAGACCCAAAGCCTGGAACTCTAGCTGCTCAGGTACCAGGTTGTCAGGTGCAGGGACTGAAGGTCCGGATGGAATACCTTCCCCTGATTGACAGGTATCAGGTCCGGGCATGCTGGAAGACGCCTTGGGAGCCTGTTTCTGAGGCTGAAGAGATCGGGATACCAGAAGTGGCGTGGCCAGTCTGGGACTACCAGGATCACCTTTGCCTTGTCCCTCCTCACCTTGAGAAGCACCTTGTGGATCAAGGGAAGGCGTAGAAGAGGCCTGGGGTCCACAGCCTTGAGAAGGTATCCCCCTGCAGCGAGCCCTGCTGGGAGGGAGGGGCATGAAACAGCCTCAGCTCTGTGTTCTACCGGGAGGTGAACAGGTCCACCTGAGGGGTGCCCCACAGGGAGAACAAGCTGTGAACTACCTCTGTGTGAAGAGACCACTCATAGGATGCCTTGCCTACACAGCTGAGGGCATCCGACAGCTGGTTTTAGGCTCCTGCCACATGGATGGTTAAGAGATCCGCCTCCAGTCGGCTCATGAGGGTCCAGATGCAGAGCACTTCCCTGCACAGAGGCTGGGAGTGCGTGATGCCCTGCTTGTTGAGATAGTGGATGGTCGTGGTGGTGTACATCTGGACCTGTACCATCTGACCCCACAGAAACAGAGCTAATGCAGTCAGCGCCAGCCACACTGCTCGGAGCTCCAGCAGACTGATGTGACATTGGGATTCCTCGAGGTTTCAGAGCCCGTGAACCCTATGGTTCCCCATGTGGGTTCCCCAGCCCTTGAGAGAGGCATCGGTCGTAAGGACGACTGCTGGCTTGGGGCAGACAAATGGGATCCCTCCCTGCAGTTGTTCTGCGACGGTCCACCATTGGAGAGTGTCCCAAAGCCTCTGAGTTACTGTGATCAGCTGGTCGAAATGACTCTGATGCTGGGACCATTGGCTGGCCAAGCCCCATTGGATGGGGCGCATATGTCACCGAGCCCAATGGACCACAGTGGTGCAGGCCGCCACGTATCCCAGAAGACGCAGGAAGTTCCAGGCAGGGCACAATTGCCCAACCAGAAATGACTGGGCAAAGGAGAAGAGAACCTCCACCCTGTCTGCCGTCAGCCGGGCTCTGGCTCGGCAAGAGTCAAACTCTGCCTCAATGAAGCAGATCACCTGCAAAGGCATGAGTTTTGACTTGGCCTCATTGACTAGGAGGCTAAGTTCGAGACAGGTCTAAAGGGTCAGATCCCTGGCCCTCTCCTCCTCCACTCTAGAGGGAACCACTATGAGCCAATCGCCGAGGTAGGGGTACACCCTGACCCCTTGACACCGAAGATGGGCTGCCACCACTGCAATGCATTTGGTGAAGAACCGGGGAGCCGATGACAGGCTGAACGGCATGGCTTGGAACTCGTAGAGGGTTCCCTCCACTCAGAAGTGGAGGAACCTTCAGTGTGACTGAGATCAGGACATGGAAGAATACGTCCCAAGATACAGGGAGCAAAAACATACATTTTGCTTGAGAGATAGTATGATCTGGGACAGTTACTCTCCGAAAGGTGCACGACCTGAAATACAGATTCAGGTCATGCAGACCCAGAATGAGGTGCCAGCCACCCCGTCCGTTTCACGACCAGGAAGTACCTGGAAACGAACCCTGGGTCAGTTCAGGAATCTGTGACTCAAGCCACTACCTCCTTGAGGAGGAGTTGGGCTATGCCATGTAGAGCCGACTGACTGTGAACTAATACCCTTTCCTCACATGGAGCACGGGCTCGGCTTGCCGGATACTGCTCGAACTCCAGAGGCAGACCCTCACCAACCACTTCCAACACCCACCTGTCTGTGGTAACAATGGACCAGGCAGAAAGGAAGTGGCAGAGTCGGCCCCCCCCATGGGAGGACCCAGAGCAGGCGTGATGGGGCTGGACACCCCCATCCCATCACTGAGCAGGCCTGGAAGAGGAGGATCTGGACGTGGGACCTGGACCTTCCCTCCTGGTTTGCATGCAGACTACGTGCCTGACTTGGGCTGAGGGTGCCAAGACTGGGTCTGCTGCTGTTGCCCAGATTGAAACTGGGGCTGTTTGGCTGCAGGGGAAGAAGGGTGAAAAGGCTTCTTTTTCTGATTTTTGGAACCCTGGGATTCCTTTTGAGCAGATGTAGCGGAGTCCAATGTGATATTGGACTTCTCGATATGTTCAAGGTGACCGTCCACTCCTGGACCAAACAAGTCGGTGCCCAGGAACGGGACATCCGTCAACTTGTGCTGGGTGTTGGCCGTAAAAGTCGAGACCCACAACCAAGCCCTGTGGTACATGGCGACCGCTGCTGCTACTGAACAGGCACAGGAACACCAACATCCAAGGCTGTTTGGAGTTGCTGCCTAGCAACCGCCCAACCCCAGTCCTGGACCTGCTTGACCATGGTCTGAAGGTCCACGGGAAGATGAGGAAGCACCTCATCTAAGGAGCCCAACCGGGAATGGAGAAGTGTGCCATGATCACAGCCAAACTCGTCTAACTGAGGCCGAGCGATGAGGCCGCATAGACCTTTTGGGAGGAGTGATCCAGTTTCTTGGATTCTTTGTCCGGTGGTCTATCAGAGTCTCCTGAAATCCTACCAGTCTGAACACAGACTCGGTCACCACTCCCTCAGCTGAGGGATGCTGTGTAAATCCTGAAAGAGAGCCAGGAGGTACTGTGTACTGGCGGATGGTGCGGGGCAGGAGGCTGGGTGCTGCCAGAGTTCCAGGGCTGGGCCGATGACGACTTCAGCTACTGGAAAGGCCTCAGTCAGAGAATCCCCTCTTCTGAGGATGTCAGTCAAGGGGTATTCTACCCATTTCTCAATGGTCTCCAGCTTCATCCCCATGGACTCGGAGATGAGGTGGAGAATGCCCATAAAGGAGGTGGGGCCTTCCTTAGCAGAAAGACTCATTGCATCGTCGTCCCAAGAATGAGATGCCAATTCAGAGTCCTCAGGCTCCGAGGAGTCCAGATATAGCAGTCTGCTACCGGAATCACTAAGAACCCGCTGTGGGCGGGCAGAGTGAGAGTGACGGACAACCTGTGTGGGAGGCCTGAAACAGGCCGAGACTGCTTGGAAGCAGCCCCCGAAGGAGGCTGTTTCACTGGCGGCTCCACCAGGATAGATGGACAGACCAACTCTGACAGAGTCAGGAGTGACGTCACTGGCTCCGCAGGAGAGGGGGTGACGACCAACTCCAGAGTGGTCGACGATGGCCGAGAAGGCAACAGTCAGGTAATGGCCGGGGTAGAAGGGACCACCTTCAGCCCAGCCAGGACTAGCTGCTGTCACAGCATGTCCTCGTAGCGCCGACGCAACTTGTGTCAGATCCTCCCCTCATTTGAGGAGGACAAGGACGAGTGGTGGCGGCACTGCTTTTTAGAGTGCTGCTTACACGACTTCCTCGGCCTTTTGGTCGAGGATGTCCCAGACCTGGATGCTGACTGTCCGGGGGGACGACGGGGACGTTCGGGAGAAGGTGGGCAGAACCCCGGTTCCTCCAGGTCAGGAACGACCACCGGTTGTGGCTTCCCAGCAGGCTGGGTCGCCTCATCGGCGATATCCATTAGGACCAGAGTCCTAAACAAGGAGTTGTTAGCCTCACTGGTTGACAACGGGTCAATGGGGTTGAGAACAATCTCAACAGGATCGTAGTTCTGCATCTGGGCCAGCTGACCTGACGGGGGTACCGTGAGGTCGGCGGCCGAGGCCACAACTTCAGCTGAAGCTGAAATAGGAGACTCCTGGGACTGAGGTCACTCTCTGTCCCAAGAATGACGTCGATGAGATGTAGATTCTCTCGGTTCCTTGGATTCCTTTTTACGGGATCTGGAGATAATGGGAACCAGGGCCTTTGCCACAAGTGGGAAGGGATTGGACCAACTCCTTAAAGGAGAACTGTAAATGTCCCAAATTACCCACCCCTTCAAGCCTTACCCCCCAATTAGGAGTTTCGCAAATAGAGCTCCCTGCTCTGTCAATTTCAATTTAATTTTTGAAAAGTCCGGCATTCGCCAAAATGACGCATGCTGTGTAGCTCCATTTCATGACAAAGTGCTACTCCGCACACTTGGCTCCAATACACCTGTACTGGAGTCAAGTGATGCAGCACCGCACTTTGTCACAAAATGGAGCTACAGAGCATGTGCCATTTTGCTAACGCCAGCCTTTCAAAAATTAAAGTAAGTTGAAACTGACAGAACAGGGAGCCTTAGGGTTAAACTCCTAATCTGGGAGGAGGGTAAGGATTGCAGGGTGGGTGATTTGGGATAATTACAGTTCTCCTTTAAAGGAACCAGAAAATGAGGAGCCCAATTTGAATGGAACGAAAACCAAGGGTGAAGACGAGAACTCAGCAGCCCGTGCCACCTCTTCTTCGAAGGCTTTCATCTGTTCCAACTGTTCCACGGACACTATGGCCATGGAGATTGCACGATGGGCATCTGATTTGCCCAGCGGTTGCCATTTTTCCAGACGTCCAAGCTGGAGACGTGCGAGGCGATCATCCAAAACATTTGGATGAAAAGAACGACATATGTCTCAGACCTAGGCGTCATGATCGTGACCCAGGCAGTACTCGCACGTGGCATACGGGTCCGTCTGAGACATTATCTGCCCGAAGGGACACCGGCAGAACACGGGTGAAGACTTGTCCTCCATCGCGGTCACAACAAGAAAGTTATCAGGAGAGATTCAACGAATCTTAATCAGTAAAACAGAGTTCTGGAGCGCCAGGGCCCACTAAACGTGGGAGCGAGAAAGAAGGAGCCTGTATCTTCCAACAGAAAGGAAGATCTGGTATCATGGGGCGGAGCAGAGGGTCATTCCACACGGGTGGGTGGGTGGAGAAGCCAGCCTGAAGACTTTCTGGCTGATCTTAAAGGAAAGGACATGCCAACCTAAGTGTGGCTAGAACAACATATGCAGTCTAAGAACTCCCTGTTGCTTGAAACTACCCCACCCCCCACTTCTTACCCTGGTTGGCTTTTCACTATAAAACACTTACTTTATTTTAGTCTCATAAAACTGCCATCAGGCAACATGGTGGATGATGCGTGGTGCCACCTCGTGTTAAGAGTGCTGTGCTGCACCGCTCACTTGAATTCAGAAGCATACAAGCAATCGGTGCAGTGCCGCACTCTTAACACAGGATGGAACTGCACAGCACACGCCAAGTTGCCTAATGGCAGAGTTTACGAGACTAAAATAAAGTCACTGCAAACACAATTTTTTTTTTCATTGTAAAAGTCTAAATTGGGGGGGGGCGCCGACAGTTTTGCTAAACAGAAGTTCTCTTTTAAAGATAGCCACAGTAGCTAACAGTTAATAAAATTCTAATTAAAAAATACAAGGTGGCTGATGAAGAAATACTGCAATTAACTATTTTCATTGCAAATACTGCAAATTGCAGTATGTGAGACAACCTAGTTTGAAATACCCCTGGTGCTCACCCAGAATGCCTTTCAGACCCACATGGATTGATAGCATCCATTTATGGCATCAGCAAATCTAACTCACGGGGAGCTCTCATGTTGGTTTCCACTTCTGATCACCATCAGGAAGTAACAGAGGCTTCTGGGATTACAGCTGCTGAAGTCAGGATTCATCAGTACTGACTGCATCCGAAGAACTCAAGTCAGAATTTCCCATGGGATTGGTATTCTTCCTTGGCACAAGTGCTTAAGGCCCCTATAAACTGCAAACTTATTTCTCCTTTTTCACAGCCTGACCTCTAACCCTGCACTGTTACGAATCTCAGTAGCGCTTTTTTTGGATATGAAATGGTTATCAGAAGGCTCTGCTGACCACTGTACCTGGTCTGTGAGAAACAGCAAGAGGAATGAAAAAACATGCACCAAATCACAGAAACTCAGGTTTGAAGCGTGTTATACAGTACGTGCTTTAAGACAATGTTTCAGTTTCAATTTAAATTTAAAGGTTGATCAGCTCTGCTTGTAAGACACCAAATAATGCAGAAGCTGGATAAGCACTGCATGGCCACTGCCCAGAGTGACAGCAGAATGCTGGGTTGCATCAAAAGGAGGGGGTGGACCAGCACAGCTGGGGAAGAAGTCCTGCTCCTTCACAAAGTCCTGGTCAGGCCCCACCTGGAGTAATGTGTGCAGTTTTGGTCTCCTCCGTATAAAAAAGACAAAAGGGTGGTCGAGAAGGTGCAACACAGGGCCACGAAAAATTATCAGCTCTATGGTGCACAAAGGCTATAAAGAGAGACTGACCACCTTAGAGAAAAGGAGGCAGAGAGGAGACATGATGCCAGTCTTTTGTAAATGTGAGGCTGTTGACAAGCTCAAACAGCTTAAGAGATCTGATCTGGTGTCCTCCAGTGTGACATGGGGATGTACCCTGAAGCTCGGGGGGGGGGGGGGGGGGTGTCACATTAAGGGCCCCTTTTCTCACAGAGGGTGGTGAACCTTTGTAAGAAGCTATCAGCTGAGACAGTGGGCATGAGGACAGAAAAGGAATCACTGGGCACCCAAGGTAAAAGAGTGGGTGAGTAATCTCTACAAAGTGGTATGTGTTTGCACAGCATATTTATGTCATCCCTACTTGTGAAGCCAGGCACAGAGTCCCTTCCACTCTTAAATTATAGTGTTACTGTATCAAATCTTGCCTTAAAGGGACACAGTCAACGCCTAAGGCCTCAAGCTGTCCCCAATTAAAAAAACAAACAAAAAAAAAAAACACTTTTATGATTGCTCACCTTCTGTAGAATGTGCTGATGTAGCTGGTAGTTTGCTTAGATTACCTTTTTCTTTTTAAAAATGAAAAACAGATTGCCCACCGTGCTGGTGTTATCACATAAACATTTTGTTTACATTTCTTCATCAACTCACACAGCATTTTTCCTAGACTTGGGAACACCCCAAAGGTCTGGACACTCAAGATGCAGTGGGAGGAGAGAAGACTGCTAGATCATGAGTGGCTGCACTGTTATTGGGTGTTCCTAATGTTCAGAAAGTACGCAATAAGAGCAGACCAAGGATTTGAAACAAAACACGGTTTGGTATAATTGCATCATTAGCGTGAATTTCAGTTCTACTAAAAAAAAAAAAAGGGAAGCAAATAAAATATCCAGCAACATCAATGAATTTTGGAGAAGGTAAGTAATCATAAAATGTGGGTTTTCAACAAGAAAAAATATGATGCAAAAGGGGTATATAGTGCCCCTTTAAAGAGAGACCTATTAGATCAGTTTCTCATGCCAGTGATCACATGAAAAGTTAAGGAAAACAGAAGTCAAACTGTTTGCCTTTCAGTGCACCTCATGTAGAGCAGACTGATGTAAAAGATGTGTGTGTGTGCACGCGCTCGTACTCACCTGTATGCAGTGACCACTCTGGAGTCTTCCTCCAGCATATTAACTGGCAACAGTGGTGCAAAACAGTAGTGAAATCTGTGGAAGAACAGTCACTACTGCCGCCCATTAAAGAGCAGCTGACACCTTCAGGAGAACTGTAATCAAACATAATATTTAGACGCAGTCCAGCTTGTATTTTACATTAGTTCTGTATTTCTCCTCGACATTATTTAATACTGAGGTCATCTGCATGAAAACAGGATTTCTGCTCCTAAAGAATTCATCTAGTCCTGTTGCTTTCTCCCTACCTGAGAACATAATGCATTGCTTGTGACATCACAGTTACTCCCATGGCAACGGATTGCGATGTCACAACAGAGGATTATTATATGAAGCAAGGAGTAAGCTATAGAGGTAGATGAACTCTAAAGCAACTCTAAGGGCTAAAGATCACATATTCATGCAAATTTTCTTAGCAATAAATACCAGGGAGGAGAAATATATAGAACATATATGGAATGCAAGCAGAATTGTACCTAATTATTTTGTTTTTTAAAGTTTTCTTTGAGGCGTCAGTAGCTCTTTAAATTACAGCAGAAAGAAACCTGCTGGTGACCACACACACCAGTGTGTGTGTGTGTGTGTGTGTGTGTGTGTGTGTGTGTGTGTCAGAGACAGAGAGAGAGAGAGACAGAGAGTGACAAAGAATAGTGCAAAATGTTATTCTTATCTTGAAAAGGGTATGAATACCATATTAAACAAACAAAAATAAATCACTGGACTGGAAAATACTATTGCAATCAAGATTCAGTAAAGTTTGGTTCGGTTTATGTTGTACAGATTTTGAACAAGTGAAATTGTGTACACTTCGTGGGGATTTAATGCATTGTTTCTTTTTAAACCACAGTACTGTGACATCAACATGGAAGATAATCACACCTCAGCTCCCCCTCATATAGTGACATTATACTGGAAAACAGAGGACTACTGCTTCGCTAAGGAAGATGGATATGCAGGCAGCACACCAATGGACAGGCTTGCTCCGCTTCTTTGATTCTCAAAGCTTGCTCCGCTGGTAAAAGGAGAACTTGTTACGGTCTCCAGCACAAAAGACAGCATCTCTATGCAAATTTAGTCATGTAGGCTCTCAAAGACTTACGTGTATTTAATTCCGGCTAAATCAAACAAGCGTCTGGCGGCTGTCATTTCAAGTGTGTCATGGTACTTGTCTGACATATAAATAACTTCTTTTATACCTACAAGAAGGCAGGAAAAGTCTTATTAGCATATAATAAAAAGGATGTAGTGAAAAGATTAGGCCCATTTAGGCAATGCACTGCTGCCTCTTTATTACCCATTCCCAGTTTCATTCACTGGACCAATTTTCCCATGATTCAGTTAGTACTGTAGTGCGATACCCTGGATCGTCTAAGCCACAGGCATCATGCCCTACAGCTAGTGCCACTCCAAATTTCCACCACAGTAGCACACCCACCATTTAGAAAGTGAGAAATAAAACTGCATCAATTTATCAGTCTCGGCCAGCCAGAAGAGTTTTTATTTTGATACACACTTTCTCCACCACCTCACTGGTTGCCTACCTCCTGCCAATGCTGCCTTTGGTTGTTACCACAGGCAGCTGCCCATAGACACCAGCCCTGTGCTGCTTATGCTGCCCAGATTACTGCTTCTTTGCCTCACCACCCTGCGGGAGCACCCGACAATGGGGCCCATGCTACCTAACAACAGCCTAAGATGCATTCATGTTTGCTTCTGTGAGGGGCAGCTGGAGATGGTGCTGGATCTTAAGATGTGGGTGTTTGGGTGGACATCATTCACAGCAGCCAGGGGTATCCCCCCCCCCCACACACACACTTTTGGCATGAAGTCCTGCCCACCACTGCTGCACATAATGCTGAATCCACCTTGCTAACATCAGGGGTGGTGAGCTTGAGACTCGTACCCAGGTCTCCACCAGCACCACAAAGCTAAGCTACAGAAAACAACAGAATGACAACTATAAGAAAATGTTCAGGCTCTCAAAAATCATGTTCCCTCATTCAGAATGGTTTTATAGAAAGTTTTGTTTTTACTGAACAAATAAGCAAGATCTAGAAAGCACTGAAACTATTTTAGTCCCTGTGATTTTTTTTAAGGCATTTTCACACCAGTGTTTAAGGCAGCTATTTCCTCCTCTGTTTGACTTTACTAAATGTGTTGCAAAACACAGCATTCAGTTAAACCAGGTCCTGCACATAGTGAACAGTGGTGCTGGCCTCCAACAGTGACAGAAAAACGCCTCAAGACAGCAGTAGTAAGCAGCACCGTACTAGTAATTATCACAGTCCAGTTCCTATTGGTGGTACACATATTATAAACCTAGGGGGACAAATCCCACATTCTGAATATCACATCAGTTCAAGCAATGACTGTCCTTCAAAATTCTGCCCTTGTGCCCAGAAAGCAAATCCTTCAACGTTAAACCACAGCATAACAAAATAATTCACCAGCAGTGAATCAGTTTAGAAGAACAATAATCCAGAGACAGACCTGCCTGTTACCACAGTTAATGACCCAGCCTCTCACAGATTATGGATACAGTACAGGGTATTAAATAAGTCGAAAAAATTGCTTAGCAGTTTTGAGTGCTAAAGTGCTAATGATCTGTGAAAATGCACAACACTTGGCACAGAATAGTTAGCAAAATTTAAAATAGATACATGTAGTTTTAATAATTCTGTCTACTGTGCCATGGACTCGCTCAAAAAATAGTTAGCAATCCACGCCTATGGAAATGGTTAGAATTACCCCGTTTTGCATAGTGTTTTGCTATGCCATGCCACCTATTTAATACACTGCAGTAAATCAGGAGTCTTTAAATTTCAAAGAGGTGTAGAAAGGCAACCTTAAAGGGGAACAGTCAGCTCCAAGAAACCCACATCCAAATGTGGGGTTGGTCCCAAATTGCACTTTGTGGGCAAAAACATTTTTTTTTTTTTTTTAATTACTGTTTACTGCAGTATAGTAGATTGCATCAAGCTGATTCTACTAACGTCCAAGCTGACGTTTGCTGTAACCAGATGTCCCATCATCCACAGCAGCTGACATCGGAGCAGGGTTGCAGCAGTGGGAGATTCAACAGCCTGCAGCACATGTTAGAGCTTTTATAAGCTCAGATTACATGGTTGCCATTTTTGCTGTTCTTTTAGGGCCAAGTACAGTCCTCAGTGACTCTGTATAGCCCCAGAAGGACAGAAGCACCAGCAAATAAAAGATCAGTGCAGATAAAAACACTTAATATGTGCTGCAGGCTACTGAATCTCCCACTGCTGCAGCCCAGCTTTGATGTTAGCTACAGAGGATTCTGGGATTTGTGGTAAGAGCAAATGTTAGCTTGGAAGTCAGCAGAATCAGCCTGATACAATCAACTATACTGCAGTAAACAGCAATTAAAAAAAATAATGTTTTTGCATACAAATTGCGAATTGGGACCAGCACCACCTTTTGGGGTGGGGGTCTCAGTGCAGCATGTTTCCATTTATGGTATCCTATTTTTGAAGATTTTGGTTCATACAGTGGTTAAATTATGAATCTATAGGAGGGGAAGTGCTTATCTCTAATTCTGTAAGTGAGGGAACTGTGATCTCTAAGACAGGAGTCCCAGTTTTCAATGAAGAAAGGAAACAGAAGCAGGAAATATGCAACCTAGGGAGCCACATTTACGTGAATTTCTGCCAGTTGAACCACAATGTTTATACAGCACCCTTCCTACACAAAGCACTTCATATACTAGTAAGTTTAAAGCCATGGTCACGGCAGAATCCTGTTGCAGTGATCAACAAGCTGTGTCTCAAACATCTGCTATCCTCTCTGAACCCGAGTTCAGACATGTTGAGCATTAAAATCCAGTATATACGAGTGCAGCTGATAAGTGTGATGTATCATATATTCACTGGAACCATTGAGTGGTATCACCAATGCATCACCCATACAAATGGGACAGCTGATAAGTAAATTCAAAACATCAGGTGTAGGAGGGCTATGAAGAGGGGAGAGCATGATTTCTTGGCTAAGAGGGTCACCAGGGTGGCAAGGGGGGCCAAGGCGAAGAAGGAGCTTAACGTGGCCAAGGATATCTGCAGGGGGGGAAAGGGGTTCTACAGATACAAAGGGAAGAAAAGAAAAGTGCGGGCACAGATCAGCAGGATTAGAACGGGGAGAGAAATGGGCGCAGGAAGCTAGGGAACAAGCAGAGGTGCTAAATGAGTACTTTGCCTCTGTCTTTACCGGAGGAGGTGGGGGATCTTTCCAACACAATGGGAGGGTAGAGGAGCCCACTGAACCAGGAGGTCAGTTGGAGACTGAAGGACTGGATGAGACTAGGGCAGGGGATGGGTCGTATCTAGAAGGGGAGGAGAGGATGCATGGGATGGGAGGGCGAAATCACAGCAGATAGGGTGAGAGAGGCCCTCCGGTCGCTAAAGACTGAGAAGGCGCCGGAGCCAGATGGGCTGCATCCAGGGGCGCTGAAGGAACTGGCGGATGTGCTGGCAGCTCCACTGGCCTCACTCTTCAACATCTCCCTGAAGACAGGGTGGGTGCCTCAAGATTGGAAGGTGGCTCATGTGGTGCCTATCCACAAGGGGGTGGTCCAGAGAGGAGATGGGGAATTATAGGCCCATTAGCCTAACATCTGTGATAGGCAAGGTTATGGAGGGCATTTTCAAGGAGAGGCTGGGAGGGTGGCAGCTGGAAAGGCTGGGGCACCTGGATGACAGACAGTATGGTTTTGTTCCGGTGAGGTCGTGTCAGACTAACCTGGTGGAGTTTTATGACTGGGTGACAGGTGCCCTGGACCGACAAAGGCTGGCGGACATCCTCTATCTGGATTTTAGTAAGGTGTTTGATTCGGTACTCCACAACGGCCTACTAACAAAGCTGGGGGGATGGGGTGGGGGACAGTTGCTCAGATGGGTGGAAAACTAGCTTATGGGGCAAATACAGCGAGTGGTGGTTGGAGGGATAGTCTCCTCCCCCAAGAGGGTCATCAGTGGGGTCCCCCAGGGTTCAGTCCTGGGGCCACTACTGTTCAATTCCTATATCTTGGACATAGGGTGGGGTGTTAGAAGTAGATTGAGTCTCTTTGAGGGTTACTCAAAACTGGGAGCACTGGCAGATGGGCTGAAGTGGAGAGAGGCCCTGCAGGGGGATCTGGATACCCTGGGGGGGTGGGCAAGGAAGTGGGGGTTGAATTTCAATGCAGGGCAATGTAGGGTGCTGCATCTGGGGGTCAGAAACCTGGGACATGCATACCCTCTGGGGGGGACCACACTGCAAGTCACATCGGGCGAGAGGGACTTAGGGATAGTGGTGGACAGCAAAATGAATAACACAGAGAATTGTCAAAGAGCTGCAGCAAACGCACAGGATACGGGGCTGCATAACCAGGGGGATTACCTCCAGGAGGAGGGAGGTGACCCTCCCTTTGTATAATGCCCTGGTTAGGCTGCATCTTGAGTACTGTGTGCAGTTCTGGAGACCCCATCTTAAAAGGGACATAGTGCTGCAGGCGAGGGGCCAGAGGGGGGTTGACCAGGATGATTCTGGGCATGGAGGGCAGGACCTATGAGGAGAGACTGGATGAACTCATTCTGTACGCACTGGAGGAGAGGAGGGACAAGGGGACATGATAGAGACTTTCAAGTATGTAAAGGAGATAAATAAGGGTGGAGCCCGGGAAGTGTTCAGGCTTAAGAAGGCAGTAACTACTAGGGGGAACAAGTGGTAGCTGGAAAAGGGGGGGGGGAGGGGGAGTACAGCGGGGAGCACGGGAGACACTTCTTCACAAAGGGGGTGGTGGAACCATGGAACGCACTGCCCCGGAGTCTGGTGGAAGAGGCCACAGTGGAAGGATTCAACAAGGGTTGGAACAGGTACAAGGGGAAACTGAGGAGGCCAGGAGGGCCACCTCTGAAATTAAAGGTGGAGGAAGCGGAAGCTCCCAGTGAGGGGCTAGCTTCCGAGCAGACACGATAGACCATGGGGCCTATTCTGCTGGCTTTTACTATGATACTATGAAACTGACTGGGACAGTTGAGAAGATCAACGCGGCCAATACACACTAAGATACTTGATATGTAGGACCAGATATATTCTGAAGAGGTTTGATTAGTTATTGGTGAAGTATTAGCCACTGCTAAGAATTTAAAATACAAACTGTATTGGGAAAACTATAATGTTACCTTACCGGGAACTGAACCCAGGCTCCTGGAATACTGTTCTGCTGTACTACTGAGAGAGCTATCAGATATACTCTGGAAGAGTTGACAGGTAAGATCAATGCGTCAAACACATTCTGGGACTGTCAGTAAGTAAAATCAACACATCAGATGCACTCTACGACAGCTGATAGGCAAGATCAACATAGATATACTCAGGGACAATTGACAGGTAAGATCAACACATCAGATATACAACGGGACAGCTGATAGTTAAGGTGATTGCAGCAGCAGTTGTTTAATTCACAGCACACACTGCTTCTGAGCACAGAAATAACACACAGCGTTTGCTCAGTACTATTAAAATAAAACTTGTATCAGGGTCACAAGCATACATTTAAATTTTTGATGTACATTTGTCCCTGAAACAGAAACCCTCTGGGATCTGAAAAACTGCCAACTCCAGAAGGCCTGTGACAAAATAAGCAAACAAATCTTCAAGTATCCGCTCAGATCGAGCAAAGTCTTTGTTTCAGATTTCTGTACACATTCCCAATAGGGCTTATTCCATGCTGACGTTCCCCATCTCTAATCTCTTCACAAGATCTTTGATGAACTGACAGTAATTACATACATCGCCTGCACTGTTGTGTGGCAGCTCCTGATCTAGAAAGTTGCAAAGCTGAATAAAAAACACGCTAAGAATCAGAGAGGATACAATTAGTCTTAGAAATCTTGGCACCATTCAGAAACAAAAACAAGAAAGTTGATAGCACAATTAATTTAGATCTAAATAACAGCAATTTAAGATAAGGGCTGTCTGTAATGAGGCATTGAAGTGCAAACGGAATTACAAATGGGACAAATCAAATGCGTGTAGCTCCTTACCTGCCTGGATGATAAGTTTTGCACATTCATTACAGGGAAACAAGGCGACATACATAGTGCATCCTTTCACATCAGCCGAGTTCTTGTTCATAATGGCATTCAATTCTGCATGACACACTGTGAAATGAAGCAAAGCTTTGCTTAAAAATTCCAGTAAATGTATTTGTGAGAGTAACATGCA
Organism: Neoceratodus forsteri; assembly: GCA_016271365.2. NCBI lineage: Eukaryota > Metazoa > Chordata > Ceratodontiformes > Ceratodontidae > Neoceratodus > Neoceratodus forsteri. Next base: position 26,812,884 of record CM057453.1, read on the forward strand.
AATATATTGCCAAGTCCTGTGTGGTGCTTGGAGTAATTTGTAAATAAGATGTTTTCAGTCATCTCCCCCTGCACATATGCATATACGACACATAAAAGAACTGACATGAAGGCAACTAGCATGAAGTCTCAGCATTATGGAATGGTATTCTGCAAACTGGGGCCACACAGTGACTATAGACTCTTCCTCATAGCCTTACATTCTAATGGCTCCCACACCTGCCACCACTTTAACCTAGCACAAAACCATCCTGTTCATCCACAATGGCTTGTGCACACTGCCACTCGGATCATCCCTGGTTCGGTGTTTCTGACAATAGGGCAAACACAGTAGTATAAAATGCAAGCAGACAGTTCTTTAGGAGAAGAAAGAAACGGAATTTAGTTTTATATTGCACCTTTCATACAAGGTGTATCCCAAAGCACTATACAGTCCAGGGAAGGAAAAGGAGAGTATGTTTCTGACATTTAGGCTCACAGGAAGATTTAAAAGGCAGAGAGGATTAGAAAGACAGATTACAAGCTAATTTTACTTGCCCGGGTTACATCATTTGCCCAGCAGACCAGTGCCAATTTCAACTCCTGTGATACTGGAGAACACAGCCAGTGGCCACAGTTCTGTCAATCAAAAGGAAAAAAAAGGTAACAGTACTTATAACTGAAGATCTTCTCCATAGAGTGACTTAGCCGGAGCACAAGGAGCCCATGGGAGCAAATCTTTTCAGCCAGGGTATCTGCGCCACCTACTATCATGGGCACGTGTGTGACACTGTGGTGGCATGCTCCTACCACTAACTGCTGCTGATGCTTAGCCTACTTCAGTTCTGCTAGCAAGGAGAATGAGAAAAATGTGGCTACAAGCAGTGCTTCCACAACAGATAGTATAGAAAGAACAGTAAAAGGAAATATATAAAGAGAAAAGGAACAACTGAATATAATCAGACTACCAACCTTAAGATAAGGACAGGAGAGGGTAGAGAATACACCCCTTATGTGGGTTAGTGGTACTCTAAAAACAAAATCTGAGTCGGAGCTACTGTTAAACTCACCTTCCCCTAACAAGAGAGAAGCCTTGCTGGCACCCATAGGAGGCAGGGTAACATGGATAGCAGTCGCAAGGGTGGCATATCAACCTAAGCTCTGTGTCAGATTCAAACATTAAATTTGATTATACCATGGACATAAGTGAACACCCAATGAAATGGTCAAACTGGCAATTTACCACCGGTGTAAATCCTCTGATAATCACTGGCTGTTGAGCAAATAAGGGCGATAAAAATCCTAATCATCTGAGGCACAGGAATAAATACAATAAAAAGAAAAAAAGGAAAAAAAAGCAACCTCTTTAAAAGCTGTATTTTATTACAGTAAAAAAATAAACTTTGGTATAATGCATAAGCCACTAGGGGGATGTAGGTTATCAGAGTTACCACGGCTGGTGAGGATTTACCCTCAGCCCGCGCCTGTGGGCAAACCACTCCAGCCATGGTAAATCCCTCGATAACCCACACCCCCTCGTGGCTTATTGCTTAATTATAACATGGGTTTTCAGGAACGTGGCAGCCGATTGTATAAAGCCCCTGTGTAGCCATGCATTAAATACCCCTTTTAATGCACGGTTCTGCAAAGCGACTCAGGAAAGTGCCGCTGGCACTCATTCCCTGCTTCAGAAACCCACAGGAGAACAACAGCCATTAAAGGGCTGACTGAAGCGAGAGAGAGAGAGCGAGGCAGCCCCCTAAAAACTCAGAGGCACATACTTTTTTTCTGCTTGCTGATCCCAGTACACAGTCCAGTCTGCTCATGCAATGTACAGGGCGCGGTGCATATCATTAATTCAGAGAGAGAGAATAGTGAGAGTGAGGCAGAGTTGGTTTTCCCTGTCAGTTTGCTGTATATAATATAATGACATAAATATAAGAAATGATAGGTGGTAGATAGTTTGTGAGAAGGTAACGGACAACGTGGACAGGTGGGAATCTGAGTGGGAGTCAGTGGTGGGAATCTGAGTGGGAGTCAGTGGTGGGAATCGAGAAAGTGAGCGAGAGAGCGGGACACAGCGACACTGGGACATCCTCTCTCTCTTTCTCTGTTGACTGTTACAGATGTCTGTGTCTGTCCCTCGGGACGTGTGTAAGAGTGCAGCAAGAGACAGAGGTGTCCAGCAACCTGGGCAACAATCTGCCTTTTCCCCGGTGTAAACGCTGACTCTCTGTGAACTCCCTTTTAAACAGTTAAGTAGGGATCATCGGTGGGTGGGTGGGGGGCAAAGTAAATGTGAAATCATGGAAAGTAAGTTATGGGAAGGTTTCCATAAAATCTCCCTCCCCTCCCCTCTCTTGCGGACAGTGGTAGCACTGCGATCTTCATAGATGCCTTTGAGGTCCGAGGTGCATGTGTGTCTATGGTGGGTGGGGGGGGGGTGAACGTCATACACAGTGTAGGAATCAATATAATGCACAAGAAATGTCAGACATCTTGTCACTACTGTATGTCTGACATTTCTATGGAAGGTGAGCCGGCCACTTCAGACCCGCTCCCTGACTCTCCAGGTACGGCCTTTTCTCTGGGATCCAAAGCCGCTATTCTGATTGGCAGCCCACCTCAGACTCCTGGCTCCATATTGGTCGGTGACCTCCCAGCCTATCGGAGCATGCCGCTCTCGGCTCGGTATGTTTTGGGCGCCAAAGCAGGGTTGTTTAAAATTTTCTTCTGCCTGCTTAAGCCCTGCCGCACGGCTTTCTACCTGAGGTTTTCGGCCCACCCAACCTTCCCCCACTCCCAGCCTTAATTAAATACTCTCCCTTCCCCAGCAACACCATCCCCAGGCAATATCAGTCATCCCCTCCCACTAATTTGATACTCCCCTTAAAGCTACTGAACATAATAAAAGGGACACTTTTTGTTTCTTTTGCTACCAGATTTTCCCCACCCACTCTGCACTTTTCTGCAGCATCAATCTTGTTTCGGCTGCATAGCTGAACTCTGTGATGCTACGAAAGTCCAACACAAAAATGTTCTCCCCTGTGCTCTTCTTCACTTTATTTACCATGACTGGACTGCTACTAGTGACTGACTTCTGTGCCAGCATCCTTGCTGCCGACCAGGACCACCTAAAATCCTTCTCCACATCACCTATACCCAGTTACCCTCCTACAACAGCCGTAACTTTCCCGCTCTCCCCCATGGGTTCCATCATGTTAGCCTTTCTGTCTAACCATGACCATCACTTACTTGGTCTATTCCTCGACTCCGTTTCCATACAGTCCCCCCATTGGCACCCCCTCGACCTGCCACCTCCTCTCTCTTCTCCTTCTTGCAGGGGATGTGGAAACAAACTCTGGACCCTTTAATGTGCACACAGACCATGCAAATACCATCTGGAATGGACGCTGTAGCCTCAGGGCTGCACACCTGAATATATGCAGCCTCCCAGCTAAGTTCTCTGAACTCAAAAGATGGGTGTGTCTCTACAAGCCACACATCCTGGGTCTCTCTGAAACATGGCTTAAGCCTTACCACAGTGATGCCTTATACCAACTCCCCGGCTACTCCCTGCTGTGCCTCGACCGGCCTGGCAGAAAGAAGGGAGGCAGCGTTGCCCTACATGTACAACAACATATCAGTGCCACCACTATTGCTTGCTCCACCCCCTCCTTGGTAAATGAATGGCTTGTTGCTGAAATTATTCTGGGAGCATCAAAATAATTGTTCACAGGCTGCTGCTATAATCCTCCCACTGGAGGTGTGCAGGGACTGTCGAACTTTCTGGATGGGATCTGCTCACTACCTCAGGGACACCATCCTACTTTGAGATTTTAACCTCCACTGGACTGAATCCCCAGCACCAGATTATGCTCACCTGCTAAAGATGCATCAGTTTGAACAGGTTATCTCCTCCCCTACCAGGTATAACCCCCGCTCCCACAACCACTCCATCATTGACTGGATTGCCACCAACTGTGCAAACCTTGTCATCCAGGCCGGCACTACAGCTGACTATCAGTGACCACACCCCTACTTATATCGCTCTAAGCACCAAATCAACACATCCTCCACACAAACTGCTATCTTTTAGGAAATTTGCAAGTCAGAATCACAACCTAGTGCGAGTGCTAAGTGCTGCCTGGGCCATAAACTGGTCCTCACTCTACCAGCTCAAAGATGTCTCCATGGCAGTGATATTTTTCGTGGAAACTCTCCGCAACCTCCAAGACAAATATTTCCCTCTCGTCACCAGGCGGATAAAAGGTGGCAACTCCAGCTGGCTATCTAGTGAACTTCTGGCCCAAATGAAAGAAAGGGACACAGCCTGGCTAGCTTTCAAGGCAACCCCTTCCCCCAACCATGGAATGCATATAGGCGACTTCAAAACTCCTGCAAGCAGGCTGTGAAGTCGCTAAAGTGTAAATACTTTGCAAGCCAACAATACGAGTCTCTTGGCAATCCTCGCAATTTCTGGGCCTCGATTAACTCCCTTATCAACCCAAAATCAAATAAAACTATTACGGAGCTAACCTCCCACTCCAGACCCACTACTGACCAGGCATGATTGCCGACATCTTCAATCAGATGTTCACTAACTTTACGTCCTACACAAACAGACTCCCTCCACACCCTCCCTCTGCTCAGTACAACCAACCAAGCTGCCCACCAGATTCAAGCCCTGTTTTTTTACTTCAGGGCCATAGTGTTACTGGCAAACTCCTTATAACAGTTCCGCCAGGGGCAGCCCAGGTAGCAATGGTCTGTATCCCACCTTCCTGAAACTCCTCTCCCCTTGTAAAGCCACTGACCTTCATATTTAACCTTGCTCTCTCATCTACTATGCCTGAATCATGGAAGCATGCACACGTGGTGCAAATTTTCAAATCCAGTAATGCCGCTGTCCCGGACAACCACCGGCCCATTTCTCTCCTCCCGCACCTCAGCAAACTTATTAGAACAAATCATTCACCATCAGCTATCTCAGCACCTAGATAACTACAACCTCCTGTGCCCCCACAACATGGTTTCCGCAAACACCACAGTACCTCCTCGGTCCTGACTCTCTTCTCCGACCATGTCCTCAGAAACACAGACATGGTTAAGGCCACAGGTGCGGTGTTTGTGGACCTATCCAAGGCCTCTGACCTTGTTGATCATCACCTCCTCCAATCCACCTTGCTAAACCCAGGCTGCTCCCAAGATGTCACTACTTGGTTCTGCAGCTACCTTACAAACAGATCTCCGTCTGTTATAATAGGGAAGGCAATCTCTACCACATTACCTGTCCACACTGGTGTTCCCCAGGGCTCCATTCTGGGGCCTCTACTTTTCTTACTGTTCATAAATGACCTCCCAGCACAAAGCATGAACTGTAACACGCTCCTCTATGTGGATGACCTCGTCATCTACCATAGCGCCAAGTCACTGGAGTCAATATCTGCTACCCTTAAGTTGAACTACGGATCCGCTCATAACTGGTTCCTCTCAAAAAAGCTTCTTGTTAATGAGAAAAAAACGAAGGCCATGTGCTTTGACTCCAAGTCATACCTTGCAAAAACCACCACGTTGGAAACCCTGTTACACATAGATACCTCTACAGGCCCTCTTCTCGACATAGTATCCTCCTTTAAATACCTACGGGTGACCTCTTGATCCCACCCTTACGTACAGTGAGCAGATCTCCATCACCATAAAGAGAGTCCACCAGAAGCTGGGGGCAGCCTACCATGTTAACCTGCCAGTTCCGTGGCGAATCACCTTTAAAGTTGGTCTTCTGACTTTTAAAGCCCTACACGGACTTGGCCAGGATTATCTGAAAGAGCTCCTGGTTCCGCACTGCCCCAGGCAATCGCTCCACTAAGCCAACAAGAGGTTGCTAGAGATTCCAAGGGTATGTTTGAAATCTTCTGCGGCAAGAACATTTATGTACGCTGCCCCCACCCTTTGGAATTCTCCACCCCGTTGGTTATGTGAGCACACAACTGTAGAAAGTTTTAAACAAGCATTAAAAACTTACCTGTTGAGCCAAGTTTATGGTGATTAATTGAAGAATGAGATCTGTGTGATTATATTATTTACTGTTGCGCTGTTTTGTTGATACTGTAATTTTAATACTGTTAAGGTGCATTGGTTTTTTGAAAGGCGCCATACAAATAAAGTTTATTATTATTACTATTAACCACCTCCTGCCCCTAGAGGCACACTTCGTAGTTGTCCAGGGTAATCTTCTGCTCCTTATTGGTTACTGCTCCCCAGTGTTCTCCTCCATGTCCTCCTCACTTCGTTCTCACCTGTACATCACATACAACTCAATATGTCGCTTTGCCCTTCAGGTACCATACTCCACTCATCACTGCTCACTATATCAGTCCCTAGGCTGGCTCTCGCTGCAGGGCCATTTTGAATATGCCTTGGGCTGCCTAGTCAACACCTCTCTCAGGAACCCTTATAAGTCCCCTTTCTCCACCTTTCTCACTGACCAGGTGATAACTAGGTGCTTCAGGGTCTCTTCCGCTCCCCCCGGTTGTTCCTCGTGTATCCACTGTCATGGGGAGCAAGGCTTTCTCTGTCTCTGCCCCTCTTTCTGGAATAATCTACCAGCTGCCATCCGAATGTTACCCTCTCATCAGTCTTTCAAGCTGAAACTAAGGGACTGGCTCTTATCTCAGGCTGCCTGTACCTGCTCCCTAGGAAACACCTTTGCCAACAAATCGCCTTGAGGGGCTCAATGTACCTACTGCCTATGTACTAGTTTTACTGCATAAACAATTTGTCTGGTTTTACTACAATGTGTTGATGTTGATGCTATAATCTTATCTCTTATTCCCTGTATTTCTATCCCTTGACTGGCTGTACAATGTCTGTATCTACTGGTAGTGTATGTCCTAGTTCTCTGCATGCAGAGAAATATTGCGTATTATGTACAGAACTCGTTTTAAGTTTTATGTTAAACCGCTATCCTATGAGGTGATGTTTATGTATCACTTTTTCTGACACTTCTGCACTCACTGTACTATATGTTATTACACTGCATTATAACTTGCACCTATTTTATCTGTACCACTGTATGGCCCAGGTCGCAACTGAAAATGGTCCCTTGGATCAGTCTGCTTACCCGGTTACCAAAAACATAAATAAAATAAATAAATAAATGTGCATAACAGCAATCGGATATGCATTATTTGTTGAGGACTATTTTGCAAGGTGGCAGGATACAGTAACTTTCTTGCTATTTATACAGGGGAAACCCCTTTTCTGTGTTTTTTTTTCCCTTGTTTAAACATAACCCATGTTATAAGTCCAATAACCCACTCCAGGGTATGGGCTATTGGGGCTGGTTCCATGTGATAATCGTGACTTTAAAATCGTGATTGTCAAATGAGCGATGCAAAATCAGCGAATGCAGCAATAGCGACAGTACATGACGGCCACAACTAATAAAGGCGACTTCTGCTTATTTTGCAACTTAGCGACCCAGCAAACACCTTGCTACTAGTAGCTCCAATTGCTAAAGGTGACTTCTGCTTACTTTGCAACCTAGCAATCCAGCAATACCTTGCTACTACTAGCAACCACAAGCAACCGATCGGCACCTAGCAACACTCCTAGCAACTCCTTACAGCAATCTGACATATGTGACAGTTTACAATGAGTGTAGCATTTGGGGGGTCAAAAAATTGACTCTTCTTGTTTAAAAAAAACCTGGTCGAAGCCAGGGGAGTCGACTTTCTTCAGGAAATGCACAAAATTCTCAAGTCAGGTAACTTCAGGTCAGTTCTTTTCATTAGATTAATCTCAGGTAGCATTCCAGTCACTGCTTCAGGAGCAGAACAACAAACTGTGAGGTTGATTCTACGGTGGTCCTTGCTCTACTGCAGATGTCTGCCATTACACGGCGAACACTGACCTCTGCAGCATCAGGTACATGATTATGACCTTTTACCTGTGCTACAACCGAGCCAGCTACTGGATGAAGGCGTGCAAGACATGAATATTTGTGGGATTCACTACAACGCCAATAAATCTTGCCAGCTTTCTTTTTATCTAGGCAGTACAGGTAGCCACAATACAGTGCCAGTGGCTTATCTTTCTGGCTGGTCATAAATTCAACCGCATGCTTTCAGTCCAACAAACCACATTCAATGCAGTGACCAACTGAAATAAGACTTGTATGAAGGTATTTATGGATGGTAGCTAGGAGGAGCAAGTTGGGATGGGAACAACAGGAAGCAGAAGGAGAATTTGGGAATATGAAAGGACAATGTCATGTTTTCAGGTTTATAGGTTTACAAGTATGTCGCCATTATTTCTTCCTCAGATCGCTGTTTTATATGGGCACTATTTATTAGAGGTAGCCATCATTACATTCGCTAATTTGCAGTCGCCATTTTGGCGTCACTATTCTTGAGTCGCGATTATCATGGGATACCATTGGGGTTTAATCAACACCCTGGCTGCTGTGAGGACACTCGGCCTGTGGTCTCTTGCCTCACAACACACCCGGGGCATTGATGAATCCCCAATAACCCCATACCCTGTCATGGGTTATTGCTTACTTAGGATCTCTGAAAATGTCCCAGAAATTGCTCTGACACACAGGAGGCACTCTTGAGTTAACAATATAAAAAGCTTTTGTGTCGTGAAACAGAATGAGCAATATATCAATTAACACCTTTCCTTAACTAGGGACAAGAAGAGACAGAGAACAGAGAGACCCACTTGAGAATACAAGTGCTAACCACTATGGTACACTCACTACCCACAAGGGCAGAAGAGCTGCGACAGAATAAAGACAAAAGAGACACTCATCCCCCATCTAAGAGAAAAAGAAGGCAATTTTTAGAGATGAATTCCAGGAAAGAAGTGAATAACAGATTGGTGATACGGTATATAAGCTGAATAACCTGTTACTAGTAGTATCTATGGTAGCAGATCTTAGGACCATGCCTCAAGCTGTCTCCCCTTGCAATCATGAATAGCGATTTACTCCGATAGAGACATCTGTGCACAAAGTCCACAGACACAACCAGATCAGTTCAGGCAAGAACAGTGCAAATCATTGATCTGCCTGCATTAACATGGCTACTATTAGGTACAACTGGGGTAAGCGGTTAAAGCACCACTAGGGTGCAGTGTTGCACTGAACAAATGATAGGGGTATACCCAAGATAAAGAGGGTGTACAAAAAAAGATAATAACAGATTGTTTTTCCCCCTAATTTTGGAAAAATCTTAAAGTCCTGTCAGGACTAAAAAGCTCCTGCAAGGAGAGATTGGCAGACTGGAGAAGAATGGCTGCCAGCAAGACACAGCGCCCTCTTGCTAGTGTGAGCATCAAATGTAGCTTTGGCTCTTTAGATGGGGGGTTGGGGTGGGCAGGTGAGTGGTACTCTGTGGAGAAAATATTCAAAGGAAGATCTTCAGTTACAGTACATACTGTAACTTTTCTATATTCCAAAAATGAATCTTCTCCACAGAGTTTTGCTCTTGGGTCAGACTGCCAAGCTTTCCCCTTGAGGAATGCTGAGGCAAAAGAAACTGACAAACTGCTGCTGGAAAACATGCACAACATGGCAGCAAAGGGAGAGGTATTGCTGATGGGAGATTTTAACATACCGGAAATAGGCTGGTCCATCCCCGCAGGGGCCGCGGCCAGGGCACAGGACTTCGTTGACTCCCTTGAGGGGGCTGGCCTTAGGCAACCATACAGGAACCTACCAGAGACTGGGCAATCCTGGATCTGGTACTGACCAGTGGGGACAGGATAACAGAGCTCAATGTGGAAGATCAGCTAAGGTCCAGCGACCACCATATGGTGTGGTTCAATCAAGGTGGACACCAGGATTCAGTCAACCCATATGAAAGCAAGAGTCTTAGACTTCAGAAGGGCAGACTTTACCAAGATGGGACTTCAGCTTAAGGAAACCATGGAAAAAAGGGGGATAGGAGGGATGTTAAGGTGAAATAAGCACACATCAAGGAAGCCATAGTATAGTGGAGGTCACAAAACAGTGTGTTAGGTCGACAGACAAGGGTAAAAGGAGAAGAAAACCACTTTGGTTCTCAAGGAGGGTGGCTGAAAAGGTAAGGGCCAAGAGGCTAGCCTTCAGGAAGTATAAGGAGAAACAAAGATACAAGGACAGGGAAATGTACCAGAAGTGTCTGAGAGAAGCAGGAAAAGCAACAAGAAGCGCTAAAGCGCAAACAGAGGAAAGAATAGCTCAATCGGTTAAAAAAGGAGACAACATTCTTCAGGTACATTAGCGAGAGAAGGAAGGTGAAAAGGGGAGTAGCTAAGCTTCTAGGAGATAGTGGAGGGAGATGGAGAGAAAATAGCAATCCTGAATGAATATTTCTGCACAGTCTTCACTGTGGAAGGGCACGGGCAGGATCCACAGCTAGACTTTAAAGGAACAAAGGATAAGGAGGTAAACACCAGTCCGTTCACAGAGCAGACCGTCCTGAAAGAGCTTGCAAAGCTGAAGGTTGACAAAGCCATGGGTCCAGACGGCATACATCCCAGGGTCCTAAGGGAACTGAGAACTGAACTGGCAGAACTGAACTGGCAGCCCTTCTGGCAGTCCTGTTCATCAGGTAGCATAAACAGGCAGACTGGATGGGCCTGGCGACCCTTATCAGCCGACAATATCTATGTATCTATGAATGCAGAGCCTGCTCACCACTAAGGCTCACAAGAATCTCAGCCCTTCGAGTGAGGGAGAACACCTGAAGGAGGGGGCTCTTCTTGGTCCAAACTGACGAAGGACAGCTCAGGGTGTCGGACAGAAATAGCCAGCCCCACACCCAGTACTCTGAGTTAAGCACCTTACGCTGGACCAAAAGCTGCTACCTGGACAGGTAAGCCAGGACATCCATCTGATGCAGACAGCTGATCCAGCAATCCTGGAGACCATTCGCAATAACGTATGAAACCCTCAGACCCCTTATGGAAAAGTCCACTGTCCGCACAGTGCACTCGCAAGGAGTCACTGCAGGAAGCAAGTCATACACCTGCATCCACAGGTGGAACTTGTATGCTGCCATATGGGCAGATGCGAGGAAATTGACAAAAGTGACCTAGTGGACATAAAAACCTTCTTTCCCAATGCATCAAAGCGCCTGAAGTTTGCACTGGGGGATACTCGCCAGTCAGGGACTGTGAGCCAGTCCAGGTCTGGAGAATCTTAAGCACATGTGTAGTGTGAGGTGTATCTCCAAATGACCCCAGGGAGAGTGATACCTGAGCAGGAGGTCACTGGGGATGGCTTGGGAGGAAAATGAAGCCTCTAAAGAGTCCTTGTTGCATCCTCCATGGACCTGCACCAGGGAAAAAAATATTAGTATGACTACAATGCTCCCTCGCTATCGCGAAAACTCAGATAAAACAAAAACCCACTGTGGCTGCCTATGGTTTCAGGTGTTATGATTCAAGCTGCTCTGCCACATTTCCAAATAACTGTCCTGATGTTTCAGACCACTTACTCACAGTCACTACTCACTACAATGTTCTATTTCAAGCTTGCCTTCAGGTTTATAAAATTAAATAAAATTATTTAAACACTATATACAATACTGCATTAAAGGAAGTAGTGTGGGTCAGAGGAGAGGAGAGAATCGCAAGGGCAGGGTTCAAAACAGAACTGAAGGCTACTATAACAAGAGTCAGTGGGAAGATGAGTGAATAGTGATTTGCTGAACAAAAGCAAATCAAATGTTTCTTTTCTGTTGCTTTTATTTAAACAGCGGAGCAAAGGGTGAAACGGTAAGACCTGCGAGCAGTTCAACAGCAGCAGAGGAGAGTCAAAGTACAAGTCCAGGCTGGAATTGGTCGCAGGTGCAGTTTCACTTTAAAAAGAAAATATATACTGTTTTCAATACTGTTGGCAAAGGATTAACTTAGTAGCAAGGCAGGGGGAAAGAATGTGTGTTGGAGAGAGCGAGCCGAGCGTGTGGGAGAAACGCAGAATTTGTCACAGAAAAGGACTGCTTAGCCCACCCAGTCTGCTCAGATTTTCCCTGCAGTCTGTCTCCCAAAACCCTAACTGGTCTCTGGCAACCCTCCCTTTGCAAGTAGCGGCTGTGGGTTGCAAACCCAGATCTGCTGGATCTACTGGTTCACAGCTTGTGCTTTAACCCTCTATGCTGTACTGCCTTGTGTGGGTGGGGGGGGGGGGCACTGATCAGACATCAAAAGTAGGAGAGTACGCTTGAAAAGAGAAAAGGCAACAGTTGGTTCAGCGCAGCAAAGAGGACTACTTATTTACTATTTTATTTCAAATGCCGTAACACCAAATGCAGTGCAAGAAAGCAGTCTGTAAGGACAAGAGGGGCTGGGAGAGCACACTGGCAAACAGTGCAAATAATGTAGTACAGTAGCTATTCTAGCGTCCCTTGATGTGACAAAAAGGGAGCTATAATGAACACAGGTTATGGCACCCTTATCGTTTGTTATACCAAGGGACTACTGAATTGGGAACTCCTAGGAGTCCCAATGGCAGGGTGACTGGATGAGCGTATGGGAGAAACACAGAATTTGTTGCTTGTATAACAAGGATTTCCCAGCATTTGCAACATTTTCCCATGAACTGCTGGTACAGGACACTCTCAGTTGCCGAGGCCAGGTGTAAGGAAGACTTGTTGTCCTCTGAGAAGGATGTTGAGGGAGAGAAAGAGGGGAAACCACTTGGATGTGGAACAGGGAATGGTGCCTGAACTAGGCCCTGCTGGACTCCCTGTACTATCCCTATGCAGTCCCCACCCAAGGACAGTACAGTTCATGTGTCAGAGGTCCTGGAGGTCTGAAGGGCAGAGGCAGCGTGTCCATCCATGCCCAAAATATTTCAGGCACAGGCCAAGAAGGGGGCAGAGCAATCTATTAAGCTGCAGCGCCCATGTCTTAGGGAAAGCCATGGGGCTCTGGCAATGACCTCGCCCTATGGCAGTATCCAGTAAAGACTCTTTCTTCTGACACCAGTGCCAGAAGAGGTGGCAGATCACTGGCCCTGGGACAAAGCCCTGGGATGGACAGTGAATGTCCATGACCGGGGTATGGCACCAGTGAAGATCTGACTCCTGTCTGGCACAGACTCCTACGCAGAGCCAGAACAGAACTCGGCATTGAAACCATCACCACTCTCAATCCTGCACTGCTAGTGGTGATGATATCAGACTCTGCAACAGTTCCTGCACCAGACTTCCTCTGGCACCGGTGGTGGCACCAACCCCAGCACAGACACGATCATCGAGCGTGATATTGACCTATTCCTTGGTGAACATCCAGTTTAAGGTCAACATCATGGCTGACACCGGGACCAACACAGCAAACCAATCCATAATGCAGTAGGCACTGGTATCGCACTTAGTGCCATCACTGCGATCAGTCACAACACCAATGGTTAGGGTCATTGTCACCAAGAAACTGGACAAGACCAAAGGCCTTGACCCCCCTCTTGTCGAGAGCAAATAGAACATGGTAGGTTCTCCACTGGCCACCCAGAAGGAGCTGATGGTCTGCCCGCCACCACCATCGGAGACTCCATTACAACCCAAGTATGTCTGCAGGTGGGGGGAGGCTCTGCACCTCAGCCGACTCCAAAAAGTAGTAAAGTGAAATGGTGGAGCAGTCAAACGACCCGTCCAACAACCTCCTAAAACAAAATCTAACCCCAGAAGCAGCAACCGGGCGGTCAAGCCTCAATGATTCTGCACATCAACAACTGAAATAATAGCAGGCATAGAAGGAATACATGTCGTGACTGGGACCTAGACTGGCAAAGCAGGGGAAAATGCCAGTCATCTTTGCTGATCTATTTTTCTGCAGTGGCAGTGACAAAAGGGTCTGGTTTAACCCCCTTTTTCAACAATAAAACAAAGAGAGAAACCAAAGTTATGGTGCACTGAGAAAAGCGATTAACTCCCACACTGAGCACTCAACGACAGAAAAAAACAGAACTGAGACAGGCTAGGGTATCAGCAATGGTTAGTGTTAGGCGCACATCACCATGCGGTATCATGCATGCACCAGTAGCCAATTCTGACACCCTGGCTGAAAAGATTTGCTCTTGAGGGGTCCTAGTGCCTCCGGCTAAGACCCAAGAGTGGGACTCTAATGAGAAAACGGAGTCTAGGAAGATCTGGCACAGCAAAGAAGTAAATGCAGTGCACTCTAGGAGTTGTCCAGGAGATACTTCTGATATGCAGATCAGACTGGAAATGTTTTGTTTTTTATCATGCATACTTACAAATACATGCAACCAGGTTAAACTACAGCTAATGCATCAAGAAAAACTGAAAAACGTAACATTGCTACACAGTGAAGCATATATTTCATAAACCCAAGGCACTTTTTGCAAGAGTAGGGAACTTTCCCCAGCATCCTGGCCAACATTCCCCTTCCCATAAAACTAGTTCATGCAACTGTCCAAGGCTGTGTGTGGGTGTTGATGTGTGAAATGGTTGCCACTACATGTTCAGTCACCTCACTAGCAGTCTAGTATTGCTTGTAAAGTACTTTAGGATACAGCGTGTATGAAAAGTGCTATATAAATGTGGATTATTATGCTTCTACGCAGTTCAGTATTTCTTCTCCCCTGCTATAGAGTCATTTATATACAAACATCTTGTTAAACTGCAACAAATTTAACGGTGAATGCATGATTTACCATGCCTAGATTCATTTTTGTCCTCTTAGAACCAACTACAACAATATTAAACAAAAAACAGAACTAGCTACTTCAATATATATAAAAAAAAACTCACAGATTAGGAACAAAGTGTTCAGTAGTTAGTTTTGTACATTAAACTGTCACTGTCTTGGGAAATAGATAATGCTGTCTGCAGTCTTAATGAACTACTGTTTACACAGTAGACAGTTTATCAGTTTTAAGTCTGCCTCAGCCCTTTAAGCCAATACCCAGAGTGTAAATGAAGCCAGCTACCATCCAGCTGATTACGATTCTGCACGATGCAAGCGCGCTAATTACACCAGGTGGCCTGGATTTGCACTCTAATTGCCATCTACTGTGGTTCAGGCAACAAAGCTGAAAAGTGCTGTGCCCTAGCAAAACGTTAGTACACCAGTCATCTTATCACCTCTGCATACACTGATGCCTTGCCACACAACCCCTCTCCCGAATGCACTGGCCTGTCCCACCACTAACCAAGACAGCAACTAGTAGAAGTGGCTGCCGCATACAGTAGCTGCAAGTTACCCTACCCCAGTGCGCTGTCATTTCCCTTGATCCCCTTCTCCAGAGGAACACAGCAGTTATACTTCTAAGCAGAGTGGCCCACAAATGCACAGCACTACTGACATTTTGAATCACAACTCCACATTACCAGTATTCAAGCTCATAACCTGTGAGGGGGGCATTTGTGAGGTACCACTCCAAACACCTGAATTAGAAACACAGTACTAAGTTTTAAAATCTTAAAGGGAAATATTCCCAATTCATTTTTGTTTACCTCCCTGTTCACTTTCTTGACACTGATTTTTTTGTCTCTCATGTCTTTTAAACCAGCTCTGTACGTGTTGCCCCATTACACCATTATAAATGCTCCAACCAGTAACATCATAAGCTGAAATCAGTCAGTGGCTCCTATGATGATACTTTTTACGTGGGCTGCAACGTACATACAATTATAACACAGTGAGAAAAATGTCACCTTTATTACTGGTCGAGAGACCAGGAAAGGAGTTTGAGACCATAACAGGGGTTGAAATTAACTTTTTCAGCCAGCAGGACTAGTGACTAGAAAAATTCACTGACCTGACAGAATTTTCACTAGTCCAGTGCAAAATGTATTCACTGGAGGGCAGGAAGTGAGGGACGTGACAGAACCACACAGAGAATAAATCTATAGATTGTTATATCATTCTAGAAACCAAAACTGCGCTTAAAACCTCAGTTCCAAAAATGGTTTGCTGAAGGTGGGAGTTGGGACAAAGGGCAAACATTCACAAACTTTCTAGAAAGGCAAAAAAAATAATAATAATGCTCCCTGTTAATCCCCCACATAAACTGATAGTTTTTCTTATGAAAACTGGCATCTGCTGCTACTGAATGCCTTTCCCTTCACAGATATGTCCCAAAATAAATGTGCTCGTACATACAATGAATGGCAAAGACAACTGCCACCATCTGAACTCAAGACTGTAGAGGGGAGTAATTTGTCAATGACTGGAACATGTATTCTAAGCACACTTCAGCACATAACTATGATGGGAAAAGCTTTGGCATCTACAGCAGCAGCAGCCGGGTTTCATTAAGGAAAACTTCTTGCAAGCTCCAGGACACACAAATGTCATTTGCTTGGCAACCTACAAATTAGCCTCATATGCAGCTGATCATCAGGTAATTAAAATATACTACCCTTGAACAACTCACTTTAGTGAGATGCCCCTATCAGAGTGAAAATGGAATTTTAAAGTGCAACGCACTCCTACCAGCAGGCGGGCTCGCTTTCAATCAGTGGCACTTTTCATTCTGCAGAATCCAAGCTCGACTGAACTGTCTCCACAATGGCGGCAGTGTCCAGATGTGCGATGTGCTCCCTCCTCATGGCGAGCAAGTCGGGACGCAAACGCATGCTCACTAACACAGCATACTCTCTCCTGGCTTGCTGTCACTGTCACTACTCTGTTCCATGTCTGCTGGTCTGGCTGGTTCTAAGCTCCCTCAGCAATTTCCATCAGACTCACCTAGCAGCCAGTTCCCAAAACTGCAGCAGGACCCCCTCACCAAAAAAATAAGGTCCCAGCCTAAAGACAAGTCCGCCAGTGAGTGCTCTGCTGCGCTCATTTTAGCTGCCCGACCCGAAATCTACATGCATTTGGCAGGCGGGTGGGCGAGCTGTCTGTGGATGCTTGATCCTCCTTCCCCCAACTGATCCCCCCCGCCCGAGTAACCCTGGGTCCCCAGAATAGCAAGAGGTAAGGAACCCAGTGCCTTAGCCTCCACGCCACTTGGCCGGCCTCCTGCCGATTGCTTCTAATGACTGCTTGTAAAGAGCAGCAAAAGGTGAGCTGCCCAAGAAGCCCTGTCCAATTGAAACTGCCCACAAATTCTCTCAAAAGATTTTAAAATCCCCCTGTTGATACTTGGGAAACAGTTTGGAATTATTATAGCTTCTTGTGTTGAACCCCTTATGCCTACTCTAAAGTTTGTGGCACTGCCTTCTGATGCAGAATCTGAATCTTATTTTTATGTTGGCACTGCTTTTCTTGCTCCTCTCTCATCTGAATCTGATGCCCACTCAGCAGGATATCATGCTGGCGCTGCCTTTCTTACTCCTCTGCATTCCGCACTCAACCACTACCTATGTCTTAACCAAGGTGAGTTCCAGCGACATCATTTGTAGTTGATCTGCTTTGCAGCTGCCTCGTTATAGGCTCTGGCTAGCAGTGACCACTTCTGCATTGCTCTTCCCTGGTCACGTTTTCCTAGGAGGTCATAGCCAGCCTTCCTCAAAGACAAGCCCTCTGCTTATGCACAGCTCCAAAACATGTGCCAGCTTCAGTTTTCTGCATGGCCCAGATATAGTGTCTTCTACCTATCATCTTACTTAAAATAAAAATGGTAGTATATACAGTGTTCCCTTTGCATATTTTCTTCTGTGACTGGACAAAAAACAGTTTTTATTGATAACCTGTTTCAGATCTCAAACCACTGTCAATCAATTTATCAAGGACTAGTTCTCTCCCAGAACTCAGTCTGCATTGCTACCAGTTTTAACAACCCTTCAGATGCCTGAAAGGGTTACCTTGGTATGCTGCCACCGATAAGTGTGACTCTCACTCGGCGTATCATTAGGTCAACATCCTACTAGAACCACTGCTCACACAGTGCAGTGCTCTTTCCTAAAGGGCAAATGACCCACCCCTTTTGTCACAGCTGAGAACACTTACCTTTACATATGGCAACTTTGTAGCCTGTCTCTTTGGAAACAGATCACAGACTTGCCAATTTACCTCTGGTTATCTACACCTGAAATGACTCTGTCACAGAAACTATGACGTATATAAAATATAGAATAAAGTATGGGTCGGGGTGTGTAACGAGATTTTACACACACCCAAGCTGTGGGATGCTACATAAACCCCGAGGGCAAAGCCCGAGGAGTTTGTGAAAAGCATCCCACAACGAGGGTGTGTGTAAAACTGAGTTTGACACCCCAACCCATTTTTTTATTTTATATCATTGCTGGGTTTCCCTTTTTTGCCTCAGCAACTATATAAAATAAACAGCTCCCAGTGTATCCTAGGTTGGTCCTTTTAGGCCGGTGCCGAGATTTTCGTATTTTTTAAACTGTGTTTGTTTTTCCTTTTTTGCAGGTGTTTGTGTGTTTCCAGGATATATGGGGGGAGAAAAGGACTTACCACGAGTTCTTGTGGCGGTTCTGTTTCGGGCGACATGGAAGCCGTGAGCGGTCTCCAGTGGTCGCGATGCTGCGTGAGCATGCACACAGCAAGGGAAATCGTGAGGCTTTGCCGTTATAAACACTCCTTCATAACGGCAAATTACGCCACAATTTCCCTATGGAAAAAGGGAGACCCATTTATTACAGTAAAATGTAATACTCCATGATATTTATATTTGTTACAGAATAATACACACTAAAGACTATGAGGAATGTAGTATATCTGCTGAGATAATAAATGTATTTGAAAAGACAGAGGTCACACAGAAAAAAAATAACTAAAATCTAGCTAGATTCTAAGCAGAATAGAAGAGGTTTACCCCCAACTGGGAACTAATGAGTGATGGCAAACTTAGTTCAAAATCCCAGACAAACTTAATTTTCATTGCAAACAAACAACAGAAATGTCTTCAGCTGGTCTGCCCACTGTCACTGGACTGGCCTCACTGACATCACACTCTGTCTCTGCTTTTAATCTCTGGGGGCCATCTTTTTCCCCAGACTAGTCAAAACCTGATCTGTTATTTAGAGCATGGTCCTTATTATTATTATTATTGCTGTCTTCCCACCTGGAAACATCTTCCCTTACCTTGGCCACTGTTTACATTCAGAACATGTATTTTGTTTTTATTAATGTGATTTTGTCATCCCAAAACAAAAGCCTTTAGATCAAAAGACTTTTGCTGTCTAGACCCACTTACTTGTACTGCGAGTACAAAGGACCTTTTACACAGAAGGCCACTCATAGCAGAGTTCCCTGCAGCTCAGACCATAGAAGAACGTAATATTCAGTTTCCACCAGACCTCCAGCCTCAACCGAAATACTTTATAGAGGCATAGATTTTGATAAAAAAAAATAAAGACACACACACAAAATATACTGCAAGTTGTCATGATTGTAAAAAATTATGGGCAGTGAATAAACCTAAATGGATTTTATCTTGAACCAGGAATCGGGCCATGTCCTTTAAACATGCAGATTACCCAGTGGAAGCCCTGCAGATGCATCTTTCTGCATCCTGGGCCTGACGCATCATTGTCACACCTGCAGGATTCAAATACTTGCCTGCTAGTGCCTGACTGGAGCTAGCATTCACGTGATCAGCCACTTTTATGGCGCCACAGGTGGCTGTAATCTGCCTTCGATCTAACCATAATCCCTCTGGACCTCCCAAGCCCCTGGAACCCCCCACACAAAACCAGGCAATATTAACTCATGTTGGTTCACCATGAACCAAAGACTGCAGGTTACATCCCATCACAATTAGTGGTTTGTTGTGCAACCCTGAGCATGTCACTAGATATCTCTGTTCAGCTGTAAAATTGAGCAAAGCCAGGACATGTCTAAAAATGGGACATTAAACCTTTGTGGGTAGATACATTGCAACATACTAATTTAAGGCTGGAAGGGGCTCTAGGTCCATTATGTCGAGCCCCATTCCCATACTTCACAAGTAGTAGTACAGGGTATTAGATAAGCCAAAAAAAAATGACTAGCAGTTTACACATGAAAGTGCTAATCAGCTGTGAAGGTACATAGCTTTATTTATTTCTAGTGCCCTTCCCCGGAGGTTCAGGGCACCATGACAGAAGTAAACAGGTATAAGACCTAGGATAAAACATCATCAGTACATAGACAACAAGATAGATTCCTTGATGCATTCATTTCTTCCATCCTCCTGTTACTTATTAAGAAAGCCCTCCTAAGTGGAGCAGAGAGTGCGCAGGGACATGTGAAGATGCAGGAGCTCAGACAGGTAGCCCAGGCCCAGCCAGTGTAGGGCCTTATAAGTTAGTAAACCAACACTAAACGACATATGCCACTTTATTGGCAGCAAGAGCAGATCATGCAGTGCCGGGGAGGCATGACTCATCCTCGACAGATTAGTCAGCAGCCTAGCAGCTGCATTCTGCACTAGCTGCAGGCGATGTAGCGTATCTTCACTGACCACAAGGAATAAAATATTATGGTAGTCAAGCTCTCTAGGTCAGAAAAGCATGCACCTGTATAGCCAACTCACCAGGGAGGATAAGGGATATAATGCAGCTCGATGTTTCTTAGATGGTAAAAGCCATTCCGGACTACTGGCAACACCCAAGTCTCAAATGTCAGCCCCTCTTCCAGAATGACTTCCAGCTTTCTCCAACCCCCACTCCACCACCACAACCCGACTCAACCACCAGTACTACAGTTTATCAGGGTTAAGATGTAAATAGCTCAATGACATCCAGTCTCAGATTTCAGCCAGGCATTTATTCAGCATACCCACCACACCTGGTGTCCCAGTTGCAAAAGACAGATGGAGCTGGGCACCATTTGCATAGCAGTGAAACCCAAATCCGCACTCTCTGATGGTCCTACCTATGGGCAGCATGTACACTGCACACAACAAGGGTAAAAGGACTAAGCAGTGGGGTATACCACAGCGCAAGTACACTGAGAGTGAAGAGAAACTACCTAATACTACCCTCTGTGTCCTGCCACTGAGAAAGCAGATGACTTTGCCAGTGTGTCCTACACACTCCATGAGCAGGTCCAATAAAGTACAGTTGCATAAGAACTTACCTTAACAGTAGATTATTGAGATGATCTCTTGCAGCAGGCCACAGCTATGGAACTACAGTCACCAGGACCACAAAGAAACTTTTCTAGCTAGCAGTTTACCAGGGGACTGCCCACTCCAACGTCACATGCTGATGTTGCCCTATCCTATAAAAATGGGCGGCCCCTACACCCTCCTCAATTCTCCTGCTGGAGACCATAAGCCATCCAGCTCCCACAGGGGAACTGAGGAAGAGCAAAACGTTTTCCGCCCATGACAAAATTATAGAAAAGCAGAAGGTTCTCTACCAAGGAGAAAAAGAAACAGACACAGAAAAGCCCACAGGCTCAGGGGCATGGAGAGTGGGACAGCATGGCCTGCTGCAAGACACCCTCTCGAAGATCTACTGTTATGGTAAATTATTACATTCAAGGGCATCTCTTGCAGCAGGCCACACCTATAGAACGAGTCCCAAGCAGATCTGCCATCAGAAGAGCCAGTCTGGGTGGATGGAGACCAAGATCCTAAGACAGCAGGCTCTAAAGCGCAGCTGGCCAAAAATGGCCCTGCGCCTAGTGGCAATGTCCACACTGTAATGTTTGGTAAAGGGGTGGACCTTACTGCAAGTGGCAGCAGCACAGATCTCTGTGGCTGAAACAGGCAACAGAAGTGGCCATGCCTCTGGTAGAATGACCATGGACAACACCAGAAGATCCTTAAAATACTTCCTGTAGCAAAAGGTAATACCATTGGACAGTCATCTGGACAAGCACTGTTTAGAAGCAGGGATGCCTGGTTTCCCAGGGGCCAAAGAGACAAATAACTGCAAAGACTTCTGACAGTCTTTCGTATGGTGAGTATAGTAATGTAGAGTTCTGTGTACACCTAAGGTATGAAGCAATGCTTCCCATAGATTGGCATGTTCTGGGAAATAAACAGGCAGGTGAGGTGGATAGAGTAAAGTAAACTCAGACATCTACTTGGGAAGGAACTTAGGATTCATCCACAAAGACACCATGTCTTTGTGGAAAGCCAAATAAGAAGGCTTGTATATGAGAGTCTGAAGCTCAGAAATCCTCTGAGCAGAAGTAACGGTAACTAAAAATAGCGCTTTCCATGACAGAAAATGTAGCTCACATGTCACGGCTGTCTCAAAGGAGCCGAAGTAAGTTTTTTTAATACAAAATTCAAGTCCGAAGGAGGGACTGGGTTGTGAATAGGAGGCTTCAGGTGACGGATGCCTCTCAGAAATGTACAGGACACCTCCAGTTGTGCCACCGTAGAACGTCCATCCACAGGCACATGAAAGGCAGAAATGGTGGACATGTGCACTTTAATAGAGGAGTGCTTCAGACCACAGTCAGAGGGACAGTAGCTACTCCAGAATCTGACTCACTGGACAAGTGAAAGGGTCCAATTAACGTGCTGCAGCCCACAGAGCCGATCATTTCCACTCCATAGAGTAAGTAGCCCTGATGGAGGGCTTCCTAGCTGCCACCAGGGTATCAGCCACCTTTTGAGATACCACAAAACGAACCATGACTATGTCTTCAGGAGTCAGGTGTGAAGATATAGGGATCTGAGTTCTGGATGGACCAGGGTGCCCTGCTCCTGGGACAGCAGGCTGGTGCACAGAGGCATAGGCACTGGAGGTTCCACTGTCAACTGCTGCAGTAAAGAGAACCAGATCTAACGAGGCCAGAAGGGGGCAATGAGGACCATTGTGGCCCCTTCCATCTGGAGCTTGATCAGAACCCTCTGAAGGAGAAGAAGGAAGGGGGGGCATAAAGAAACCTCCCTTTCCAAGAGAAGGACAATGCTTGTCCCCAGAAAACTCCAGACCCTGGAGCGAGCGAATAGAAAAGTGGCAGTTTTGCATTGAGTGGGGATGCAGAAAAGTCCAACTCTGGATGCCCCCCCCCCCAGTCAAATAGGTCTTTTACTACTGAGGTTAGCAGTTCCCACTCATGCATCCTGGACTGTGAGTGGCTTAGCCTGTCCGCCAGGACATTCTGGACACCTGGAACATGAACGACTAACAGTTCTAGACCATGTTCTAGAACCCAGTACCAGACTCTCATCACTTCCTGGTAGAGAGAATACAAGTGGGTGCCCCTCTGTTTGTTGATGCAGTGGACCACACTGATGTCTGTCTGCACTAGCAGAAAGTCTGGGGATGGCGGAGTCTGGAAAGCCTGCGGGGCATATAGGACTGTCCACATTTCCAGGACATTGATGTGGAGAGAAGTCTCTATCCTGGACAACATGCCTTGTGTTTTAAGGCACCCCAGATGAGCCCCCACCCCAACCCCAAAGCATCTGTGGTGAGAACTTGCAGAGGGGAGGGATCAAGGAATGCAACCCCTTTTAACAGGTTGCTGGGTTCCACCCACCAAAGCAGCACCTTTTTGACCAAAGAGGAGACTACAACCTGCTGTTCCAGGTTGTCTGTGTGCTGGTTCCACAAGACCTTCAAAGTCCACTGGGATACCCTCATGTGCAGTCTGGCTAGAGGCACTGTGACAATAGCCACCGCCATCAGGCCCAGGAGCCAGAGGAAAGTCCTGGCTGATACATATCTGCTACTGTAAAGAAGGCAGGACTAAACCATTAGGCAATCTGTTCTGCCCTGGGATAAGAAAGCCATACCCTAAGCCACATCTTGGATCACCCCTATGTACTGAAGGCACTGACAGTGGTTCAAGACTAATTTGACATGCTGACCGTGATCCCCAGTTCCTGGAACAGGTGGGTGGATATGTTCCAGAGTCTGCAGCAGATGCTTCCTGGACTGTACTTTAAGAAGCCAGTTGTCCAGGTACGGAAAAACATAGAGTCCCTCCCACCTGAGGGCTGCTGCCACTACTGCTAGGCATTTGGTAAATACCCAAGGGGCCAAGGATAAGCCAAAAGGCAGGGCCCAGAACTGGAAATGCACTCCCTGGAAGTGGAACCAGAGGTACTGCCTGTGGGAGGCACACACCTTGATATGCAGGTATGCATACTGCATGACTAAGGAGCATATCCATTCCCCTTGGTGCAGAAGGGGCAGCAGTCCCTGAAGGATAACCATCCGGAATTTCTTGTACTGAATAAAGGAGTTTAGCTCTCAGAGGTCCAGGATGGGCCTGAGATCCCTAGTGTATTTGGGGACCAGAATGAAATAGGAGTAGAATCCCCCACCCCTCTGAACTTTGGGGATGGATTCTGCAGCCCTTCTGTGTGGCAACATGCAAATCTCTTCCCAGAGCATTGGGATGTGCCTGGAAGGAAAAGAGGACTGAATCAGAGGGTTTTCCGGAGGCCACTATAAGAGCTCCACAGTGTGGCCATTTTCTGTGAGCTGTAAGACCCAGGTGACTTTGGTGATCTCCCTCCACTTGTCCATGTGCAGGAAGTAACGATCCCTGACCACCACCTCCTGCCGGGACTGCACCTCCTCCCTCAGGAGCCTTTCCCGTGGTGGAGGAAGGGGTAGGCAAGGCTGTGGTTGCTCTACGCTTACCCAGTGGCTTGGAATTAGGCTTGGGACTATGTGAAGCCTGACAAAAGGACACCCTCTGACCACCTTTAGGATGGGTGTGGTACACAGAGTGAACTGACCGAAGCGTGCTTCCCGAAGCATACAGGTTAGACAGTTGTCCTACACATCTGCCCTGAACAGTTTATAGCCTCTAAAGGGGGCATTTAAAATGGACAGCTGCACACTTGGACAAACTTTGACACCCTCAGCCAAGAATGTCTCCATAGGCAAATGTCCACAGCGGCTGCCCTGGCCGAAGCATCAAAGGCGCTGTAGGTGGAGCGTAAAAGGTGCTTACTGATGTTGGCTCCTGACTGAATGTTCTGAAGCAGCAACTGAGTCAGGGGGTCATCTAGGAGAGCTTTGGCTGCTTCCTTGGGATAAGCCTAGAGCTGGTTCTGATATTGGACCATATGGGTAATGTACTTCAAGACCCTGATGGTCAAAGTGGCAGAAGCAAAAGTCTGCTTGCCAATGAAGTCCAGCCTCTGGGATTATTTGTCTGGAGGGAACTAAGGAGTTTTGGCCTCTTGATACAATAATGGGCTGCCTTAATGACAACAGAGTCCACCTGAGGCTATTCTGTGCTATTCTGTGAAGAAAGGCTTCCCCGCAGGAGCCTGGTAGAGCTTATCCTCCTTCCTCGGAATAGCCGGGACCAGGTTGGACTGATGCCAAGTGGCTAAGGTGGCATCCTCAAAGGGTTCAATTAAGGGAAGGATCACCAGAGGAGGGGCATCCACAGGCAAAGACAGGAGGACAAACACCACTGGACAGGGTCCTGTTCCTTGGTGTTGAATCCCATGGCAGCATGCAACTGTCTCAGAACGGAGACAAAGGAAGGGTCCTCCAGGTGGGACCGTGGGATATACTTGGCTGGTCTCCTCCCCATTGGACGACACTGCAGAAGTGGAGTGGCAGTAGTACATTTTTTTCACAAAACATGAAAGAGAAATAACTCATTGAACAGAACTAATTTTCAATAAGGTCCCAGTACATTCATTCTGTTACCATTCATCAAAGCATGACTATTCACATGTAAAATCATAAGTAATTCACACATCATAGGTCACAATTCATATGTCATGTCACAGTGTACACAGTACACAACTACTTAAATTCTGTTCATAAAAAAATCATAAACCACAGCCATTTCTAGCCCTCCCAGTGCCCCATGACACAATATGGCTTGGCTGCAGTGACCTGTGGCTCCTAAGAATCTTCCACTAATCCCCAACTACCCATCCCTTGGTCTCCCATTCCCCCAACCCCTCACCCACTTAGCCCTCCTGATCCTCTATAACCCCCACCTTCACACTCACTTAGCTTAAGGGTTGGGGGTGCTATCACCCACCATTGTGCTCTCCCCCTCACCCGTCTAGCTTGTAGCCTACTCTCCCTTAATGGTTGTACTTGTCGGTGGTCACATTAATTGTTCCCTCCGAGAACCTATCTAAGCTCTACAGCTGCATTCTGGGAATTCTCATACTGTACTTTGTACATAGTTGGAATCTGCACTTTATTCACCTAATCTGTTATGAGACTATTTTCCTCTGTATTATGTAATTAAGTGATGGCTTTTGCAGTGTATTCTGTCTCTCCCCATCCTTCTATTTGTAATGCTGTTTAGCCTTTTTAATGATGTGTAACTGGCAATACCTTCTAGCTGCTTTTGTTTTTCTCCACTGTCCATGTACTTGATGTTCCCCCACCCTCTGTTCGACGAGGATCCTTTGTAAATGAGCCTTTAGCTCAAAGGTTGTAATTCCGATTCTACAATAAATAAATAAAATAAAATAAACAGTCCTACAAACATTGCACAAGTATCTGTCCGAAACAGCAAGACTCTGTATGTCTTATAGTGGAAGGGGTAACACCCCCTTCATCTGCATCATCCCCTTCATCCCTATCGTAAGGAGGAGAGAGATCCGGGTGCTACTCATCATCGTTCCCTAGGTCCTGAGAGGGGGTAGAGGGAGTCTGATCTCGCGATGCATGCCACGGCCCTGTGGGAGGCGGGCAGCACAGTTAGGGTTTCGCGGGTCGGCCTGTGAGGGGCAAGTTCAGCTTGCATAAAATCCCACAAAGAAGTGAGCATTGCCTGAAAATCCACCGTGACCGGCATTGGAATGCTTAGTGGTGCCAGCTGAGGAGGAAGCAGGACAGGCATCAGCACTGGGGCCAGGAAGGGGGTCCGATCAGGCCAAGGCCTGAGAGGCACTGCACCAACCTGGGTTGTCAGAGGGGGTCAGGATGACCGAGGAACACCCTGGGGCAATGCCAGGTATGTCAGGGGCTTCGAGGATGTTGCCGAGGAAAACAGCTGAGGAAGGCACCGGGGAAGTGACCTGAACCCCCGAAAATGCCAATCCGATGCCCATTGAGGAAGAACCAGCAGAGCCGCCTAACTGCTGGCCCAAAGGGAATAAGGGCTGGAACAATAGAGGCTGAGATGTCGGTGGGACCCCAGAGGCTGATGAACCGACACCAGCTAAGGTGAGGTTGGTGGGAGGAACTGCCAACGGTAGCCCTGTGGGGGACAGGACGTGCGAGGCAGAGGGGTCCATCCTCGACGGGAAGACAGCCCCACCACAGTCAACACACCAAGCGGAGACCACAAGAGAGAAGGGGGAGCCTGATATTTAGCACACTCCTTTTCCCAATATTTGTGCTTCCCACTAGATTTGCCCCATGCCTTCAAGAAGTATAAGCATGAGGGCAGTGCCGGGGAAACTGAATAACTCTTGGCCTGTACTTTCTTCTCCATACAGGCGACTTTCTGCTGCAGTAAGAAAGCTTCCAGGGTCTTCTGGTGGTGCCGCCTGGGAGCCTGGTTGAAGCCTCAGCAGATGTTGCAGGCCTGGGTGTCGTGGTCTGGCATCTGGGCCTAGGCAGCAGACACAGGTGTCGTGGTCATCCTTTTCAGGGACCTCCTCGCCACAGGCACAGGTTCTGAAGAGCGTGTCGGTGACAGAGCTTGACATAAACGGAAGAAAGGAATCACTTTACGAGTAAAGTGATGATATACTACAGAGAGAAAGAGCTGGTGGATCTCCGTGAAGTTAGACATGTGATTGTTGATGGCGGGGAAAGAACTGAGGAGGGCGCGGGGTAGACTGCTAGCTAGAAAAGTTTCCATGTGGTCCTGGCGCCTGGCAGCTGTAGTTTCATAGATGTGGCCTGCTGCAAGAGATATCCTCAAAGTACGATCAGCCCATGTTTCATGGTGTCAAAAGTTAAGGAGAGATCAAAGAGGAGAACTCTTTCTGAATAACCTTATCCAAAAAGAGCAGGTTAGAGACAGGTCAGTAATTCACCACCAAGTCCAGGTCCAGTGATGGCTTCTTCAGGCAGTAGCTTCACCAGTGCAGTTTTCAGTGCAACTGGGGGAACACCCCATCTGACAAGGAGCACTGGACAATCTTTATGAACACCGGGCCCTACTGCCCAACACAACTCAATAACTGATGCGTCAGGCCTGGATTCAGTTCACAGAACACTGGCTGCATCTCAAACATCACCCCACTCACCTTATCCACTGTCACTAGTCTATACTCTCCCCATGATCACTGACTGCCTTGATTCCTCCCAGCAGCAATCTCAGAGGACCGGAGCCCTGCCTTCTTATGGGTGACTGCCCTTTGATACGCACCACAGTGAGTAATCAAAGCCAGTCTGTTCTCCCTTGCCTGGTCCTCCTCCAACAACATTCCAACCTCTGCCCCTTTGTTTCATCTCCTTCAGCTCGCTGTCATATCACAGGGAGCCATGGTGCAAAACCAGTGAGCATGCACGAGCTGGTACCACAAGATAAAAGGTTGCCCCAATGGCCTTATTACAGGCAGTCATCACTTCCTCTGGTCCCATGCCGCAAGTTGCCAACACATCTGAGGTGTCCAGCACCATCAAGAGTCCTTCTGGCCATAACCCTCATTAATCCAGTAATGAACCCCCTCCACAGGAGGTGGACTACAAGGAGAACCTGATGCCGCAATGGTCTGACCAACTGATCAGATCAATCTCGAGATCCTCCACCTCAAGCCCCAAACAGAATACCACATCTAAGGCATGGCCATGTTGGTGTGTCACAGAAGCAATGTTTGTGCAAGGCCGAGGGATTCCATATCCCAGAGGAAAGCTTGACCAAAATGCGAGTGCTAGTCATCGACCCAAGCATTGAAGTCATCCAGAATAAACCATCTAGGCAACTCCAACACTCTGTCAGTGACGAAGTCCGCGAATGGCTGCAGAAAATAACCCTCATTCTGCGGGGGCTGGCTTGCGAGAAGGATTCTGCAGCCTGCACCTGGACCCCCATGAACATCCACACATTCAATCACGGTATCCCCACTGGGTGCACCACCAGGTTCTGCTTAGATCAAAAACAGACACCCCCCCTCCCCAACACGGCCCTTTCTTGGGCAGTGCATTACAGAGAAACCAGTTGGGACGGCTGACTCCAGTGCCTGGTCAGCATCATCACCAAGCCAGGCCTCTGTTAAGCAAGCCAGATCGACAAAGGAACGATATATAAAGTCCACGTCAGTTTTATGCCTCATCAATCTGGCACTGCACAGCACCACCCGAAGAGGTGGCGCAGTGACAGCCATCCCCTCAGCTACCTGCCCACTCAGGAGTGAATAAGTATGCTGTGTAAACATACTAAATATTCAAGGGATATATGTCATATCCACAGTCTGCATGCATAAACTGTACAAAAAAATATTTTTTTGTTTGAAACTGCATTACCAGGTAACTAAGCAGAGAGAGACAGGAACCTAATTTACAGAAACTACCTGGGAGGTCACTGCACATGCAGGTATATTTCTGATTGTTTTCATATTTCTGAAAGCTAACTTACAGAATAAATTTGGTATGTCAAGACAGCTGCAGGCAGAGCTCTGATAAATAGAAAGATGGTTTGGAGATCTTCATAAAGTGAAGTTCATTACTGCCTATAGTACGTGTAATAAATATTTAATTACCAATGCATTACAGAGATTAAAAAGGGAAGCAAGAGGGTGCATGGCATGGTGTGAAATAAGGTATTTGTACTGTGTAAGAAAGCAGGGCCAAGTATCTCGGGGTGGCAGAGGTCTGACTAGAGAGGGAAATGCATAATGTACTTCACTTCAAATGTGCTGCTCCGTTTATACAATCAGCTTCCCAAATATAAAATATGTGGGTAGTTATTTCTGATTTGCAGTGGATAGCACAGCAGTGGTTTATGTCGAACAGTGGAAATATATTTAGAACTGTGGGATAGCAAGGCTGCAGGGTAGAAAACATGTTTTATGATCTGGTTTTAGAACTACCATGAGTTGTACAAATGGAAAATGAAAATGCAGACACATCTACATAAAGCCTTTCACATGACTGTGTCTCAAAGCCCTTTATAGAATAACTCAAAAACCTGGAGGGCAACAGTTACTCTGAGCAGGCAACGCAGCAGTAGAAATGCACAGGCAACATCCCATGCAGACTGTTAACAGTAAGTGACCCACTTTGCTGACTGGGAGGGGGGGGATGAATGGGGCGAGGATATCAGGGTTATCCCCTACGCTTTCTAAATACTTTCAAGAGAGTGTTAACAGGCAACTGACACGCTATTTTGGGAAAGGCAAGTTGCTCCAAAGTGCTGCCAAGTGCCCAACCCAGGGTATAGAAGTAGCAAATAATTATTTGGACCAGAGCCTAATTTCATTTTTTTTTTTTTACTAGCAGTTTCTTTCTGCTCTGTTTTCTTCACACTTCATCTGCTGTACCAACTCCCACCACCTTCCATACATTGTAGCCACTGTTCCCCAAGACCAGCCTGTCCTATAAAGGGTTCTTAGGTGTCATCCTCCAATAACTATCCAAAAGACAGATCCTCCCCTATGGCCAGGACCCCTGGTGTTCTGCGGCAGCATTTTCTGATTTCGGTGGCATGATTTATTCATTTCTCTGGCAGAATGCAGTCCTGTCATTGGCTAAATATGATGTAATGACATCATATGCTGAGCATAGAGGACGGGCTTCAGGATAAACGAGGTGGGAAAGAAAGCCCGACACTATGGAAAAACAGTATATTTATATGAAAATTCACCAAAAACAATGAATTCTGCGGCACTACATATATCCTGCGGCAAGATGCTAATTCTGTGGCAAATTCCGAAACCGCAGAACCGCAGAATTCCAGGGGCCTTGCCTATGGCATATTCACTGCTGCAAGGCTCACTATGGCCTTCACACTTGACAGGAACAAGCAGCCTAGTGGCTCCCCACAGACTGAACTGGAGTGGAACCAAAGGCCAGCTAAAATGCCTATGGAGAGGCACTGCTGCTTGGCTACTTGCCCTCCTTGGTCACCATGGGGCTGTCAAGCAGCAGTATCCAAGGCCCTCTGTCCTCACACGCTCACCACTAAGCCATCCAGTGGTCCAAGTAGTGCTTAAAGCAGCGGTACAATGACAGTTTTTTTCTTTCAGAAAACTAGTTTTAATTACAAAACAAACATTTGTCAATGCCGAATGTTTGCTTGCTGGTATTGGCATTGGTAGTGCAGGAATTAGAGAGAGATGCATAATAGGAATAGCAGTGAAGTTTTGAAGTAACACTAACCCCCACTCCCACCCTGCAGAGACTGACAGGCGTTGGAGGTGTGCCTTTGGGTCGTTGGCCATAACACGCACACCATTCCACCTCACCCCACCATTCAGACACTGACAGATGTCGCAGTGTGCCTTGAGGTCTTCGGCCCTTACGCTCACCCCATTCCATAAGAAAATAAGCTGAGATGGGTACAGTATAGGAGAATGAGGTGAACGTTAGGGCCGAATACACCAAGGTACACCTGATGCCTGTAGTGGCTGCTGGGTGGGGTGGAATGGCGTGAGCATTACGGCCAATCTAATCAAGTCATCCCCCCGATGCTCGTCATCAGTCTGTACAGGGTGGTTGTTATAGTTGGAAACCCTAACGCCTGGGTGTTTGTTGGTATTTTTGCTTCAAATTTTTAACTTGGGCTTTTTGGGACCCCACCTCATGAACAGTGCCAGTATCATTTCATTACTCAATCCCAAAAGGTGATTTTGCACAGTGAGTGTGCCATTTGGAACCACAGGTGCAAAAACAAATTTCGGGCAGCATGTGAAAAATGACAGCTGTACTGTTCATGAGGAGGTGTGAAAACATGGCAATGTTGAAAATCTGGAGTGAAAATATGGAAAATTGGTGATGTTAAGAGTGTGCATAGAAACTGTGCAACACACACTTGTTACTT
The DNA here is from genome assembly GCA_016271365.2 of Neoceratodus forsteri. NCBI lineage: Eukaryota > Metazoa > Chordata > Ceratodontiformes > Ceratodontidae > Neoceratodus > Neoceratodus forsteri. Next base: position 26,844,617 of record CM057453.1, read on the forward strand.
AGTCACCTTTTAGAATGTTTTCACCAAATTTTCAACATGGCCTTTTTGGGACCTCCCCTCATGAACGGTGGCACTGGGATTTCATTAATCTGTCACAAAAGTTGATTTTGCACTGTGACCGCCTCATTCTGCGCCACAGTTGCAAAAACACATTTCAGGAAGGATGAGAAAAATGACAGCTGTACTGTTCATAAGGGTGTGTGAAAAAATGGCAATGTTGGAAATTTGGAATGACAGTATAAAAAATTTATGAAGTTACAAGCGCGCGTGAGAAACGTAGCAACGGATCAGAATCAATATTGTTTGGAACCCCACCTCATGAACAGTGGTGCTGTCATTTCTTAACTGGTCCTGAAAGGTGATTCCACACAGTGACCATGAAATCGCCTTTCTGGACCGAGAAACTAAAAGACAGTGCCAGTGTTCACAAGGTGAGGTCCCAAGAACCCCACGTTGAAAATTTGGGACCAAAACTCCAAAAACTGGCTGAGATATCAAACTTACCGTCATTTCTTCAGTTTCGTTAGTCTTTGAAGAGTGCAGACCTGTTCCGGTCCACAGAAGATCGCTACTTCCGACCTCCAGAGGTAAGTATGGGTTGGGGGGTTGTGCAGGGAGGTGAGGTGCACAGAGGGAGGGTACAGGTTGCGGGGAGGGCTGGAGGGAATGACAAGGGACTGTTTTCTTTTTTTCAGGTAAAAAAAAAAACAAAAACCGGGGACTGTTTTTTTTTTTACAATTGTACTTATCCGCCTCGGTGGGTCGCCCAGTCATCAGGCTACCTACCAGAACTCAAGGTCTTTCAGGGGCTTGTAGTGCCTTGTGTGTCCCGGCGGAACCCCAAAAAGCGACCCAGAGGCTTCATCCTTGGGCTTCCTTGGGTGGCCCCCATAGTTTCCCTCCATTTTCTCCCCTAGGTGCCCTAATCCCGAAACCCTGGAAGTGGTGACGCATGCATGTGGAGGCGCACATGCGCACCACAGCTCCAGTACCAGCCTCTTCCGCCCTCCCTCGGCCTAGCACCCATACTCCTAGGAGCGACGCAGCCACTCCCACTTCCACCAGGGGGCGGCCATGCCCCGAGGAAATAAGATACTCCCTCCCAAGGCAAAAAGCTGCCAGCCGGTAGCCATTCACATCCTCTCCCACCCAAGGCAGAGAGCTGCCAGCCGGCAGCCATTCACATCCTCTCCCACCCAAGGCAGAGAGCTGCCAGACGGCAGCCATTCACATCCTCTCCCACCCAAGGCAGAGAGCTGCCAGACGGCAGCCATTCACATCCTCTCCCACCCAAGGCAGAGAGCTGCCAGCCGGCAGCCATTCACATCCTCTCCCAACCCCACCCTGCCGACCCAGGCTCCCCAGGTTGCCAACGTGGCGCACCAACGTGTGGTGTCCAGCACCTCAACCCTCTGTGTCACCGGGTTAGCCGTTTTCTTTTTTACAGGTGAAATATTAACAAAATAGATTTTGCCACACTGGGGTTGGCTCCCAGTATGACAGAGTACTGGGAGGGGGGAATCAATGCTGACCCAGGGATTAGGCACCCCGAGGTCAGCTAAGAACATAGGGCCTGGGGAGTGGCACATCCGACACCGGCAGTGGCATCCCGGTGTCAGAAACATCAAAGAAGTATTTTTTGGTACACTGGGGTGGGCCCCAAGTGTGTCACACTAATGGGGGAAGGAGGGATACATGCTGACATGGGGATTGAGCACCTTGATGTCGGCAGGGGATGGAGAACGGAGGGTGCAGAGCAGGCAGCAGCAGTGGGAGGGTTTTATGCTGATGCGACAGAGAACGGAGGGTGCGGGGCGGGAAACAGCAGTGGGAGGAAGTGGGAAGGTTTTATGTGGTGCGACGGAGAATGGAGGGTGCAGGGCGGGCAGCAGCAGTGGGAGGGTTTTATGCCAGTGTGACGGAGAATGGAGGGTGCAGGGCGGGCAGCAGCAGTGGGAGGGAGTTGGAGGGTTTTATGCCAGTGCAACAGAGAACAGAGGGCGCAGGGTGGGCAGCAGCAGTGGGAGGGTTTTATGCTGGTGCGGGGAACAGAGGCTGTGAGGCAGGCAGCAGCAGTGGGAGGGTTTCATTATATGCCGCTGTGATGGGGAAAGGAGGGTGCGGTACAGGTAGCAGCAGTAGGAGGAAGTGAACATTTACATTTGTCCTGCTGTGTGCCTGGTTGGGAGGGAGGGGACGCTGATGATGCAATGACGAAACTGACCCTGACTGCCATGGCAGATTTCTTTCAAGTGCGGCGCCCGCATTGAAACTGCCGTCATTGGCAGCCGAGGGACGCGCCCATTAAAGTATCTGCTGCATTGGTCACAACACTACCAAACTTCTGCAATGCTCTACTATCTCAATATATGTTTCTTGTGCGCTGCACGTGTAAGCAAACATAAAAATAACATTATTAGCATACCTGTCAAATCCAATTTTCTAGGTGCCTCCTATGCTGCCCGTCAGGAGGTTTTGTTTCTTTAATTTCTCGATTCTGATTCTTGTCACATCTATAATGCTATTTCTAAGCCAAATGTGGCAGCTACCTTTTTTTACCCAAGACTAAATTAAAACATACATAAAATGCTCAAAGTTCAGTGCAAATATGAAGTTTAACCACCAAATAAAACTGTAAAGATGTCTAGAATCTTTTAAAGTGAAAAAAGGGCAGGGTCAATTTATTTGCCCAATTGTATTACTCTGCTGTTTTGATTATTTATTATTCTTAGCCGGACTGGCTTTTATGTATATTTTTGAGTCTGTTACATGAAACCTTTGTTTTGCATACCTAGAATGCCAGTTCCATGGTGTGCCCAGAATTGCGTAGTAAGTCTCTCAGAAAGCGCACTCACTGTTCATTGCACTCTCAGGGGAGTCCTATCCCCCCAAAGCATTTTTCTCACTGGACACTCCAACTGGTGAGTAAATTACTCCCTGGTATTTTTCTTATCTTTAAACTTGCCTAATGTAGAGTTTTAAGGCAAATAAGGTTACAGTAGCACCTAAATGAGGGCAAAAGCTCTCAACTCACTTTTAAAAACAAAATGTTAAACAGCTGCTGACACCTTAAAAAAACTTTGAAAATCATAATAATTAGGTACAGTTCAGCTTCCATTGTATATATATTCTAAATATTCATCCTGCCTGATATTTATTACTAAGAACATGCGCATAATTACATGATCTTTATCCCTCAGGGTTCATCTGCCTCTATAGCTCAAGGCATAAAATAAGCAGATTCACATCGCAATTTGCGACCCAAGAATCAGGAAAAGCGGGTCAATCTCCAGCTTGATTAGCAATGGTTGCTAATCATAGAAGCTGGCCGTCCCCCGTATTTCTTTTTACTTTCCCTGGTGTCTATTGGCACCCCCTCTCCACCCACCAGTCCTCTGTTTCCCTAGTGACAGTCTAGTGCCCCTCCACCGATCGCCATCTCCATATGCTTTTTATCCCTGGTGTCTAGTGGACCCCCCCCCCCAATCCAATCGCTGTCCCAGTTATTTTTGACATTCCCTGGTGTCTAGTGGCACCACCCAATCCGACTGCTGTCCCCGTTATTGTGAAGTTCCCTGCTGTCTAGTGGCACTCCCCACCATCCAATCACTGTCTGTTTTTGTCCCTCAATGTTTTTTTTTCATTTAAACCTGCAAAAAAAAAAAAAAAGAAGGTCCTTTGCTGATCACTCCCATACTCCCACCTGACCACTCACTGTGCACTCACCTCCCCACACCCCCTTTGACATCCCACAGACCATCAGTCACCTGAACAGGTCTCAGGTTCGAGATCCGTGCTCCCGATCGAAGACACATCTTGCTGCTGGAACCGGCGACTGCAGTATGAGAACGATTTTAAACATAGCCTTTTGGGGACCCCACCTCATGAACAATATAACTGTCATTAAGCAACTCCTGCCCAAAAGGTGATTTCGCAGTCGCTTGGCGAATTCACCTTTTGGGCAGGATTTGTGTAATGACAGTCATATTGTTCTTGAGGTGGGGGTCACAAGAAGGCTGTGTTAAAAATTTGGGGCCAAGATATGAAAAAATGGCAAAGTTATGACCATTCACTGCAATTTCACTACGCACCCTCATAGCTTTGGAATTTTTAACTATTTTGATCCCCAGATTTTCAGCATAGCCTTTTTATTGCCCCATCTCATGTATGTCACAGCTGTCACTTTTCAAATCCTGGCAAAAATGTGTTTTCACATCTGTGGCACGGAATGACATTGCAGTTGCACAGAATTATTATTTGGTGGGGATTGGAAAACGTTCTGTACCAGGTACATGAGGTGGGGTAATAAGAAAGGCTATGCAGACAATTTTGTCAAAATGGCAAAATCAGTTTCAAAACTATGTCTACAATGTTTATTTTATCAATATGTACAATAATAAGTAAAAACTACATTGGTTAAAGTAAAAATACCCATATAATAAAACTGTTGATCAAAATCAGCTGATTGCTAATCATTTTTCATTTTGATTAGTAAAGGCCACTAATAAACTCTGCGACACTAATTTATGCCTTGTAGCCGACTCCCTACTTCAAGTCATTATCCTCTTTAGTGACATCACAGTCTGTTGCCATGGGAGTAACTGTGATGTCAAAAGCACTGCATTATGACCTCAGGGAGACAGCAACAGGAACAGATGAACTCTTCAGGAGCAAAGATTCTTGTTTTCATGCAGGTGATCCCAGTAATAAATACTGGGGAGGATGAATACAGAACTAATGTGAAATACAAGTTGGACTGTGTCAAAATATTATTTTTTGGTAAAGTTTTCCTGAAGCCGTCAGCTGCTCTTTAAAGACGGAGTTCGTCCAAAAGTGCTACATTGCAGAATTAGAGTAACCATACCCCCCCCCCCCCCAAATAAATCTCATATCAAAAATTAAGTTACTTCGTTTTAAAGTTATAGGCTATTTTGTAACCCTGATTTCACTACCTATTCAAAAAAGCCAGTTTCAGTGAAGAGCCACTAATTATGTCATAACGTGACCTCACAGTATAGTCCTCCCTGTCAGTTACCTTATAGGACCTGTTTCTCCAAAGTTTAAGAAACTGTAGCTATAGTAATCATTTAAAAAAAAATGACATAGGGTTGCCTGCAGTGCTTACATTTCCATGATGTTCAGATGCATGGTACTGTACTTTAGAATGCGTCAGGAGATGGTTTGGGAATGCACTGCTGAACAAAGGTATAGAATGTCAAGGTGGTGCACAATTTTAAAATACTGGGGGGGGGGGGGAGACATGCAGTCTCGGAATGTGCCATCTCACAATATGGTGGGACACTCAATCTCAATATGCAACAGGAACACACATTGAGGAATTTGGTAGGGAGTGGCAATTTTGGAATATAGTGGGGATGCATACTGTCAGAATGCGACAGTCACAGGACACACCATTTATTCTGAAATTGCTTGTCTCTGCTACATTCCAGAACTGCACACAACCACATTTCAGAATTGTGCATCTCATCCCCACTGCATTCCAACATTGTGCATCCCAGCCACATTCTAAAATCACGCATCCCTGTCACGTTCTGAAATTGCACATCCCCGCCACATTCTGAAATTGTGTATCCCCACCACATTCCGAAGTGTATTTCAATGCCACATTCTAAAATTGTCACCACCACCACATTCCCAAATTGTGCATCACTGCCACATTCTGAAACGGTGCGTCACCACCACATTCCAAAACTGTGTGTCACCACCACATTCTGAAAAGAACAGTTGCGTAAAAACTTACTGTAGCAGTAGATCTTCGAGGGAATCTCTGTCATCAGGTCACATCTATGAAACTTAGCCATCAGGCACCAGGATCCCATGGAAGCTATTCTGCAGCAGTTTACTAGGGCCCACCCATGCCGATGACAGGCTCCAACATCACTCACCCTATAAAAGCACTGGCAACCACGCTCCCTCCTCAGTTCTTTTCCTACCCAGAGGCTATGAGAGAAAGGAGTCCCACTAAGGAACCAAGGAGAGAGAGAAAAGGTGCCCAGCAAGCAGAAAGGCTGGAGTAACAGGACAGCTAAACTGGAGAGAGAGAGAGGGATGGCCTGGCCTGATGACACAGTAAGTTTTTACGTAACTGTTCTGTCTCCTTTGGGGATATCTCTGTCATCAGGTCACACCTATTGAACGAGTCCCAAGCAGTGCTGGAGCAAGGACAGTCTGAGTGGCAGGAGGCCAGAGGCCTAAGACAGAAGGCCCAGAAGTAATGCAAGGTCAAAGACTGCTCTTCTTCAGGATCCAATGTCCAGACTGTAGTGCTTGGTAAAAGTGTAGACAGTATTAAAAATGGCAGCAGCACAAATCTCAGCTGCCTACATGCCTCTGAAACAAGCAACAGAAGTGGCCCTGCCACTGGTGGAATGGCCCTTAACAACTCCAGGAAGCTCCTTACCAAACTTCCTATAACAAAAAAATAATACAGCTGGCCAACCAGTTGGACAAGCACTGTTTCAAAACTGGAGCTCCTTCTCTACCAAGAGTGAAAGAAACAACTGTTTGGACTTCCTGCAGTCCTTGGTATGGTGTGTATAGTAATGCAAAATTCTATGCACGTCCAAAGTACGGAGCAATGCTTCCCATGGATTGGCATGCTCCAGACAATAAACAGGCGGATGGACTGGTGTAGGGTAAACTTAGACACCACCTTGGGAAGAAACTTAGGATTAGTATGCAAAGAGACCCTGTCTTTGTGAAAAATCAAATAAGGTTGCTCACACATGAGAGCCTGTAGCTCTGAAATTCTTCAAGCAGAAGTAATAGCAACTAAAAATAATGCTTTCCGTGACAGGAAGCGTAGCTCGCAAGATGTGGTTGGCTCAAAAGGAGGCAGGGTCAGCTTCTCCAAAACAGAATTGAGGTCCCAAGCTGGAACCCGGTTACGGATGGCAGGCTTCACGTGTAGAATGCCTCTCAGAAAAGTATGGGGAACATCCGGTTGTGCCACCATACAGCGATCAATGGGAACATGAAAAGCTGATATGGCAGACAGGTGCACTTTGAGAGAGAGAAGAATTTCAGACCGGCATCACACAAGGTCAGGAGATACTCCAAAACCTGAAAGGGTCCAGTTGGTGAAAAGCAGCCCAGATAGCAAACCGCTTCCATTTCATGGAACAAGTGGCTCTGGTGGAAGGTATTCCAGCAGCCACCAAGACATCAGCCACCTTCTGAGACACTCCAAACCGAACAAAGGCTATGTCCTCAGGAGCCATGCATACAGAAGGAGGGACTTGAGGTCTGCATGGACCAGGGTCCCCCGTGTCTGTGACAACAGATCCCTGCAAAGGGGCAGGGGAACTGGAGGCTCCGCAGCTAACTGTTGCAGTAATGGAAACTGTATCTGCCGTGGTCAAAATGGGGCCACCCGAATTAAGGTGGTGCCCTCCATCTACAGTTGACGAGAACCCTCTGAATCAGAGGGAAGGGAGAGAATGTGTAAAGAAACCTCTCTTTCCAGAAGAGGGACAACGCGTTTCAGCAGAAAACTCCAGGCACTGGATCTAGCAAGCAGAAATGCATCAGTTTTGCGTTGAGCGGGGACACAAAAAGATCCAACTCTGGATGACCCCACCTGTTGAACAGGTCTTCTGCGACCAAGGTAAGCAGCTCCCACTCGTGATCTTTGGACTGTGCCCCACTGAGGCTCTCCGCCAAGGCATTTTGGGCATCTGGCACATGAACAGCAGACAGTTCTAGACCATGATCTAGAGCCCAGTACTAGACCCTCATTGCTTCCCAGCACAGAGGGTAGGAGTTTGTCCTCCCTTGCTTGCTGATGTAATAAGACTACACTGAGATTGTCCAATTGCACCAACAGAGGACCCAAGGAGAGATGGTTCTGGAAGGCCTGTAAGGCATACAGAACTGCCCTCATTTCTAGAACGTTGATGTGGAGGTGAGTCTCCCCACGGGACCAGAAGCCATGGGTCTGATAAGGGCCTAGATGGGCTCCCCAACCCTTACCCGATGCATCCGTGGTGAGGATCTGTCAAGGGGTGGGGATGAGAAAGGAAACTCCCTTTAAGAGATTGGCCGGGTTCATCCGCCAGTGAAGCACTGTGTGAACTGGAGAGGAGACGAGGGCCAGCTGATCTAGATTGCTTGAACACTGATCCCGTTGAACCCTGAGGGTCCACTGCGGAATCCTTATGTGCAACCTGGCCAGAAGGACCATCACAATGACCGCGGCCATGAGGCCCAGCAGCCGGAGGAAAGTTCTGGCTGGAACATGCCGGCTCCGAGTCACCTCATAGGCCAGGGCAACAAGGCAGTCCACCCTGTCTTCAGAAAGGAAGGCCTTGCCCTGAGTAGAGTCCAGGACTGCCCCTGTGTATTATAATCTCTGAAAAGGTGTCAGCACAGACTTGAGTCGATTGACCATGATGCCCAAGAAGTGGAACAACAAGAGTTCCCTGGACTGGGTTTTCAGCAACCAGTCATCCATGTATGGAAACACATAGAGGCCCTCGCACCGATGGACAGCTGCTAAGCACTTGGTAAAGACCTGTGGCGCAGAGGATAAGCTAAAAGGGCAATACCCTGAATTGGTAATGCTCCCCCTGGAACAGGAATCACAGGTAACACCTGTGAGTGGGGCAAACCATGATATGCAGATAGGCATCCTGCATATTGAGGGATCACAACCAGTTGTCCCACTTGAGCAGCAGGAGAACACTGTGCAAAGTAACCATCTGGAGCTTTTTATACTGGATAGAAAGGTTCAGTTCCTTGTTGTCGACAATGGGCCTCAAGTCCCCTGTTCTCTTGGGAACCAAAAGAACCTGGAGTAGAACTCCTTGTTCCTTTAACGCCTGAGCACTGGTTCTATGGCCTGTTTGCGTAGCAAGGTGAAGACCTCTTCCCTGAGTACCTCTGTGTGGTCTGGAGGGTAAAACAGGAGGACTGGGGGAACATCTGGAGGCTGCTCTACAAGCTCAAGAGCATGTCTCTGTTTGATTATATGCAGGATCCAAGCATCTGCTGTGATGGTTCTCTACTGGGGCAGATGGAGGGATAACCTGCCTCCAACCACCACCTCCTGGCTTAAGGCAGGGGGATGAGGGTCTGGCAAGGAGTCAGACAGAAGCTGAACCAGCAGCAGGGGCCACACTGCCACCTCTGGGTTGCTTGGCCGAGGGGCCAGCGGAGGAAGAAGGAGTAGGCAAGGCTGAGCTGGCTCTGCGTTTACCCTGAAGCTTGCCTCCAGGACCCTACTTGTTGGTGGGCTTCCCAAAGGAGGACTGTGGTCTACCCCTGGGCTGGGTATAAGGAGTGGACAGACCAAATGGCTCTACCAGAAGCCTGCAGCTCCTTAATAATGTCCTATACATCTGGACCAAAATGTTTGTGACCCACAAAAGGGGCATTTAACACTTTCTGTTGGACATCATTGGCAAAACTGGAAACCCGTAGCCAGGAGAGCTGTCTGAGGCAAATGCCATAGGCAGCTGCCCTGACTGTAGTGTCAGCCACGTCACACGCGGCTCTGAGGAGGTGCTTGCTAATATGCTCCAAGGCCTGGAGTACCTTGAGAAGCTCCTGCTTGTGAGAACCCTGACGGAGGGTCTGAGCAATCACTTTGCCCTTCCTCTAAGGGCTAAATAACTGGCAATCCAAAAGTCATGGGTGGCTAAGGCAAAAGTCCTTTTGCCACACAGATCCAACCTTCTGGACTCCCGGTCAGCAGGCAAGGAGCTAAGGTGCTTAGGGGCCTTAGTCCTGTCGTGAGCAACTTTAGTGACCACAGAGTCAGTCTCAGGCTGGGCCACATAGAAGGACAATCCTTGAGGTGCCTGATAAAGCTTGTCGGCCTTCCTAGGCATAGCTGGCACCATACTGGGTCTGTGCCAGGCTGCCGTGGTTGCATCACTCAAGGATGGCAGCACAGGAGGAATAATCTTAGGTGGAGACTCAGAGAACTCCAAGAAGTCCACCATATTCCTCCTGGTTGCATCCTCCTCCTCCTCAGTTTGGAACTCCACTGTGGAGGAGAGCTGTTTCATAACACTGAAAAAGGAGGGGTCCTCAGAGGGAGAACTGGGAGTGTGCTTGACAGACTCCTCACTCACTCACTCACTCACAGAGGAGATAGTGGCCTATCAGAGGTTTCCACATCAACTTCCTCCTCATACTCCTCTTCCTCAGGGAGGAGAAGATCAGGATGGTACTCTTCTTTGACACTGGACTGCTCTGGGGCAGGGACCGGAGAACGGCGTGCCGATGACTTCATAGGGGGTGCAGGGTGCGCGGGCCTAACAGGCATCACCACCACAACAGTTGATGGCCCGGGCTGTGTCACTAGCTGTTAGATAAGAGAAGTACAGTAGTAATGGAGGTTATAATGGTACTGAGGTCAATGGCAGGGAAAGGAACCATCATTGACACTGCCATTGATGGAGGAAGCACGAGGCACTGGTCTGAGGACTAACCGCTAACTGAAGAGGAGAGGGTAGGCCCAGTACCGACGGGGCAAGAGGCCTCACGGCGGGGCATGGGCCGATGACCCAGATGCTGATGGTCCTTCCATAGCTCTATGGTGGATGAGAGAAAAATCCATCATATGGGGGGGGGTCCTGGAAGAAGCAGAGGCCTGCACAGCAAAACCGAAGCTGTCGATGGGGCTATCCCAGGAGAACACGACTCCAGCAGGGACTGGAAACACCGACGGCGGGTGGGGGTGGGAGGGTCTCTGGCTGTTCCTTATCCCTTCGAGATTGCTTCCTGAGGATTTGCCTTGCAAGCCGTGGAGGATGCCGGCAACTGGGCAGAGTGGGCCGTGGAAGACCCGTGCTCTCCGCTGGCTACCTGTTGTTCCATGAGGAACTTCTGCAGGGCTTTCTTTCGTCAGCATCGGGTGGTAAGGTTGAATTTCTGGCAGGATACGCAGGCGAGGACATTATGGCTAGGCCCAAGACAGCAGACACAGAGCTGGTGTTCATCGGTAAAGAAAATCTTTCTGCAGAGACAGCAATGGAAAAGAGCCAACGAAGGAGTAGCTCTCAACATACAAAGGAGAAATGAATCACTTTTAAATAAAAGTGATTTGATGACAAAAGAAAATAAAAGGTAATTAAAACTGGTGGTCGAACTGAGCGATGAAGCTTCCACGGAGTCTGTGCGTGAATAGTTGACGGTGGGAAAGAACTGAGGAGGGAATGGGGCTGCCCGTGCTTTTATAGTGTGAGTGACGTCAGAATCTGACGTCGGCATGGGCAGCCCCTAGTAGACTGCTGCAGAAAAGCTTCTTTCGTATCCTAGTGCCTGACAGCTAAGTTCCATAGGTGTGACCTGATAACAGAGATATCCCCAAAGAAGATCAGTGTTTCACAGCCACATACCAAAACTGTGCATCACAGGCACATTCTGGAATTGTGCGTAACTGCCACATTCTAAAATTGTACTTCCTGACACATTCCAAAATGGTGTGTAAACTTCCACATTCCAAAATTGCCTGTCATCATATTCTGAAAATGTGCATCCCCACCATATTCCAAAAGTGCATGTCCCCACCTTATTCTGAAATTGCATGCGACTACCAAAGGTGTCAGCATGGCTCAGTTGGTAGCACATCCGCCTCTGGACCAGAAGGTCATGGGTTCTCGTCCCACACCGGGATTGGACTTGCACCTAAAAATCGCTGGCATCCGAGTGCAGTATTGGGGGGGTGCTGTACTGCTGGGTTGTGCCATGCTTCGGATGAGACGTGAAACCGAGGTCTCTTCTGCCCATCCTGGTGTTGTCCTGGTGGGTGTCCAGGTGGAAGTAAAAGAACCCAGGGTACTCTTCGCAAAGAGCAGGGAACATTCCCGGTGTCCTGGCCAACATTCCCCTTTCCATAAACCAGTTCATGCAATTATCCAGGCTGTGTGTGGGTGATGAAGTGTGATATGGCCGCCACCACATTCAGTCACTTCACTACCAGTCTAGCATAGCTTGTAAAGCGTTTTGGGATACTGTGTATGAAAAGCACTATATAAATGCTGGTTCTTCTTCTTCTACCACATTCTGAAACTGCGTCACCACCACCACATTCTGAGATTCTATGTTCATGCCACATTGTGAAATGTCATGTTGCCACAACAGTCTTAAATCAAGCATTCCAACCACATGCTGAAGTTGTGCGTCACCACCACATGTCAAATGTATGTATCCATGACACAATATGAAACTACATGTGACATACCATATTATGAATTTTAGCGTCCCTGTCACATTCCAAAATTATGCATCCAAGCTACTTTCTGAGGTTGTGTCATTGTGTCAATCGCTACCTGGTGACATTTCAAAATCTCATACCCACAGTAGTCTAAAAACTGCACACAACTTTGTCATTTTAAAACCATGTTTACTGCTGCATTCCAGCCCTTCATTACATTCTGAAGTATTATATCTTGCATCTGCACATTATGGAAATTGTATGCACTGGCCCACCCGCATCAGTTTTCCTTTTTCAGATGTTTACTATAACTGCAGTTTTATGTAACATGAGAGAAATAAGTCATATGAGGTAGCTTGCAGGGAGGACTAGGTTGCAAGTTCAAGCTAAGACATCATCAGTAGCTCTTCAGTGAAAGTGGCTTTTTTGAACAGGCAGTGAAATTAGGGGTACAAAATGACTTGTAACTTTTAAACAAAGTAATCTAGAGATCTCATTTTTGGCATCAGGCTGATTGGGGATTTACTGATCCAAATTCTGAATTTACTGATGCCTAACATTTTGGTTGAAGTCCCTCTTTAATGTTTAATCTGCAGTTACCAGCAGAATTTACTCCTAACAGCGGCCAGGAACCTACAGTTTATTTAAATGTGGTGTACGTTCACGGTATGGGGAAAAAAAAAAAAAAGTAGCAACGTACCACCAGTGCATCGCGTTCTTTTGCCCGTCAGCTCAGTAGGAATATCTAAGCCCTCTATTTTTCTTCAAGTTAAAGAAGTCATGACTGACCCCACTTGTTCTAGAAATCTGTTCCAAGTATCCACTGCTTGCTCTACAAAGTAAACCTTTATGACAGGTTTCTTGAATCTTCCTCCTTTCAAAGACATTGAGTATAGTATGCACCACTTATACCGTCCACTCATAAGCCAGATAGCCACTTACAATTGATAAATCCTGGATTCCAAAACCCAAATCCAATAGGGCTCCATTGTAAATCCGCTGGCTATAGCGGATTAGAAGCACCTGCTATACCGGACGCCTAAAGTCCATCAACACCTCCATAGCTGTTATCAGGTTCCACCCCAACACATCCTGATGCTATCTGACTGCAGCTGTGGAGGTGTTAATGGGCTTCCCTGACAGCACCTAATCGTTGTGGTCACTAAAGAGGTGCTACTAGCCTGTCTATCACCCCCTTGTTCAGAGTGCCTGCTGATACGGTCCTGCTGATTCGCTGCTTGCAGCTGTTCTACAACTCATTCTCTGTGGCTGGGCAGATTCTCATGCTGCTTCTGGGTTTTTTTTACGATAACGAGAGAGAGACCTGACCAGAAAGCTGAATTGTTGTCGGTTCAGAAATCCCTGCTAGTGCCCCCTTCAGAGTGTTTTTAGAGACAGAGAGAGACCTGCTGCTCGCGAGTGTTCTCGGAGAGAGACAGTGAGATTGAGACCTGCCGCTGATGCTGCTTGCATCCAATTTAACTACAGAAAGATTTGCTTTTTAACCTGCTGTTTGCAGTTGCTCTCGGAGGGAGTAACAGTGAAACCTGCCACTGATCTCAGACAGTGAGTCCTGGTCAAGGTAAGATGGAGAAAGAGTGGAAGCTGCACTGAAACCAGGCACAGGAGCTGAAACCCTGCTGCATCCTGATACCAGGGCCGGCGTTAGGCACCCGCGAACCCCGCGGCTACGGGAGGCCCCGCCGACCCCCGCATCTAAGGATAAAGCGGTGACCCTTCCCAAATCCCTGCTGCACTCCCAAGTCCCACATATTAAAAAATACACACACAAAAAAACTTTCATTTTAAATTGAAAAGCAGCAGCCCAGCACAGCATTACATACCTGCCAGTCCTTTCATTTTGCCTCGCTAGGTCACCATTAATTGTCTGGCTGCCGGGGCCTCCGACCACCTGCCTGCCCACCTGATTTCCTTTCCTGACCCTAGAGCAACTCAGTCTGGCAAACAGTTTGTAGTTGACTGAACCCACCAGCCGCAAGGCCACTCTGCTGCATGGCCCACATCCACAGACACAAAGAAGTCAGGGGCCCCGCCAATCTTTCTCAATCAGCTGCTGCTTATGCACATCCACGCTGTCCCACTGAGACTGCAAAAAGGATGTTTGCTTCCACACAGTCCCCTATTGTGCTGCACATCATGGTGACGCGAAGGTGCTGTTGGAGCGAATCACAGGGCTACACTCAGTCCCTTGCTGTTTTTGCACCTCCTCCACCTCAGACCTGAAACGTTTGGTTCTCACTCAGGTCCGTGACTGTTCCATAAAGATGATCCCTCCGGAGCTCTTGGAACTATTCAGCTGAGGACCAGTTCCACATTGTCGGAGAGAATTCTGCTGTTGAGTCGACGAGTTGCTAACTTGGAAGTTGGAGCTGAGCCTGGAGGAGAGAGTCGAGAGAGAGAGAGAAGACCAGAGACCACACTGTATCTGAAGCCAACTACCCGGTTCCTGATCTTGGAAGAGCGGGATACCCTTTCTAATTCAGTCTACAGATATCCTCCTAAATCTGGTAAATCCCAATTCTAATTTAGCTTTTTAGCACATGGAATGAATGCAGTGTGACCTGGACCAGAGGACCCCTGTGCAGAAAGATGGCGATTGAATATGTGGGTCATACACTGAACCTGTACTCCCAAAAGGTAATGCAAATTTAATTTATAAAGCCCTGCATCCCGTGGGTATACGAGGTCTGTACCTAGTACATTAAGGATTATCGGTGATAACAGGATGCACAAGCTAATCCAGAGGGTGAGCATTTATATATATAAAAAGAGAGTGCTCACCAAGGTGCATTCCTTCAGCAGACAGTCTGGGACTCAAGAGTTGAAAATCTACTGGTTTCAGATTCTTATGATTTTGTGCACTCTGCCCCATCTCTCTCACCCCTAGACAGGCTTGCTGCATACTGTTCATTGTAATGAGCGTTTTATTATGTAAGCTTAATACATGAACAAAGCAAACAGTTCTGTGATAAGGTGATCTGGAATATTTGTGAAGTATTTAGAATGGCTGGTACATGTGTGGTCTGTGCTAGGCCTGTCGGGACGCTAGCTTAGACTGATTGGATTTATTGTACTGGGATGTCTGTCCGGGTTGCTGGTTTGTTTGTACAGCACAGTCTTTTTTTTTTGTTCCCCAGAATTTATTTTTGGTTTGGTTTCTAGTTAGTCTGAATAACATTTTTTTCAGTTTTACAAATGTCATGGGCTTGTTTCTAGGCTTCCAAATGTGATTTAGCACCTCATTATGCATTGGCACATATCTTACGAAATTTAAATACTATGTAGAAAGATTACTGGGGGGGCCCCCGCCCTGTCTGTGGAGCCCCAGTCATAGAGTTTGCTGGAGGCCCCCAAAGTCCTAAAACCGGCCCTGCCCGATACTGCTTGTAGCTAACTTGGAGAGTGAGAGATGACGCTGCTTGTGAGTCAGTCAGACTTGCAGCAGTCCAGTGTTCAGAAAGAGCAAACTGGGTGGTGAATCTGTACACGGTGGGGCTGAATAGAGTACAGTAAGGGGTTAGTAACTGTGCAAAACATGTATTTTTCTCAGCGGGTAGTGGATGCCAGCTCCACCATATTTATTTAGTTTTTGGTAACTGGGTGGGGGAGCTAGACAGAAACAGTCTTTTTTCAGGCACGACCTGGTAGGTTACAGGAGAAGGAATGAGCACAACATTACAGTACATTACTTTGCACTTCTTTTCATTGAATCCAAACTGCCATACTTCTGACCATTCCTCCAACCTTGCCAAATCCCTTCTCATCCTTTCCACCCCCCTTGTATATCAACCCTGTTGCAGATCTTCGTGTCATCCGCAGAGGCATACTTTTCCTTCCAGTCCCTCCGCAATGTCACTTATAAAGACATTAAAAAGGACTGGACCCAGTACTGAACCCTGCTGTACCCCACTAGTAACCCCTCTTTCTTCACTGTGGACTCCGTTTACTATTACCTTCTGCTTCCTGTTGTCCAGCCAATGTTTTACCCAGGCTACTACCCTGGGACCCACTCCCAGGCTGGCTAATTTGTTTATTAATCTTTTGTGTGGGACTGTGTCAAATGCCTTGCTAAAATCTAGGTAGGCCATGTCCACAGCCCCTCCCTGGTCTACTACTTTGGTCACCCAGTCAAAGAAATCAATTAGATTCGTCTGACATGACCTTCTCGCCGTGAATCCATGCTGTCTTGGGTCCTGTGCCCCACTGGTCTCTAGGTACTCAACAATTCTTTCCTTCAGAATGTAGTTTCCTGCCTCTGTCTTGCTCCCACTTTTGTGAAGGGGAATCACATCCGCCCTCCTCCAGTCCTCAGGCACCACACCATCCTCCCATGATTTGTTAAAAAGGGTAGTCAATGGTGTCACTAGTTTTCCCCTTAGTTCTTTTAGAATTCTGGGGTGAATCCCAACAGGCCCCATTGCTTTGTCCGCCTTCAGTTTTAGAAGTCCTTTCAGAACCCTTTCTTCTGTGAAAGGACTGATATCGAACTCTCTATCCGGAGTGCTTCTACTGACTGGATTAGGTACCTCCCCCTCTTCTTTTGTGAATACTGAGCAGAAGTATTCATTTAGTATACCTGCTTTTTCACTGTCCCTCTCTGCCCACCCACCCTCCTCTTTATTCAGCCTCAGTATCCCTCCCTTTGTCTTTCTTCACTCCCTAATGTACCTATAAAAGGTTTTATCCCCCTTCTTAACCAAGTTGGCTATCTTTTCCTCAGTTTGGGCCTTTGCTATTCTGACCGCCTTCTCCGTGCTTCCTTCTGCTTTAACTAGTACATTTCTCTGTCCTGCTTCATCTGTGTTTCCTTATACTTCCTGAATGCTATCTTTTTCTCCCTAACCTTCCCCGCCACCTCTTTTGAGAACCAAAGTGTTTTTTTTTCTTTCGTTTTGATTTCTTTGCTTCACACAAAGACTTGTTGCCTCTGTGATGGCTGTTTTTAGGTTTCCCCATTGTTGCTCCACCCCTCCTTCTTGCTTGTTTGCTAGTGCTTTTCTGAGGCATTCTCCTATTTTGACAAAATTAGCCCTCCTGAAGTCCAGTACCTTCACTTTTGTATGGCTTGACTCTACAGCTGAGTTTATCGTGAACCACAGTTTGGTGGTCACTTGGTCCCAGATGGCTACCCACTTCTAGATCCGAGATCCTCTCTCCATCCCCATTTGAGAGTACCAGGTATAAGATTGCTCCCTCCCGAGTGGGTTCCAACACTAACTGTCTGAGGCATGCCCCCTGTAGGGCATAGAGAATGGCCCTGCTCTTGGATGCAGCTGTAGCAAAGGTGCTCCAGTTAACATCTGGCATATTCAGGTCCCCTATCAGCAATATCTCTCCTTTCTCTGCCATCCTAAGGATGTGTTCTATCATTTCCTTGTCCATTTCCTCCTCCTGAGATGGGGGGTCTGCATACAACCCCTGTACGGATTGTGGTGCCATTTCCAGTCTCCAGGGTGACCCACAGTGCCTCCTCTCCTCCCTGTTTACCCTTTAGTTCCGTTGCTTTGATCCCTTCCCTTACACAGAGGGCTACGCCTCCTCCTCTTCTACCCTCCCTGTTCTCCTGTAGATTGTGTATCCTGGTATGTTGACATCCCAGTCATGGTTCTTTGTGTACCATGTTTCTGTGACTTCCACAATATCCAGGCATCCCTGGGAGCTTGTTACCTTCACTTCGGACATTGGTACTCATTACCCTCCATTTTTTGATGGCCTTACCCCTTTTTGCCCCATCCCTGTCCTTACTGCCTTTGTCTTTTTCTCCATTTACCCCTTCCCTCCTCCCTATCAACTTCTCTATCTTGGTGTTTATCTCACTAACTACCCTGATTTAATTTTTGGGGGAGGGGGGCTACAATTTCCCTTCTCCTTTTCAGTGCCTCCCCCTTGGCTAGTTTAAATGCTTGCCAATGAAGCATTTAAACCTATCACCTAGGATCTTGGTTCACCTCCTGGACAGATGCAGACCACTGCACCAGTATAGGCCTGCATCCCTCCAGGTGGAGCCCCAGTCCCCAATGAAGCCAAAACCCTGAGCTCTGCACTAGTTTTTCAACCACTGATTAAATCCCATGGTGCGAGGCACCCTAGCCTCACCCATGCCACAGACAGGCAGCACCCCTGAGCAGGTTACCATGCGTGCTACTTTTCTAACAACTCTCCCCAACTCCACAAACTCCTTCTGCACTGCTCTGATCCCTTTCCCAGCCAGGTCATTTGTCCCTAGGTGGACAATGACATACAGCTCCCTTCCCCGTGCAGCTGCTCCCACAATCCTGAGGATTCGTTCCCTGTCCCTCCAAGCCGTAATGCCAGGCAGTCCCACACAAAAGATTAATACATAAGTTAGCCAGCCTTGGAGTGGGTCCCAAGGTGGCAGCCTGGATAAAAAATTGGCTAGACAACAGGACGCAAAGGGTAGTAGTAAATGGAGTCCACAGTGAAGAAAGGAGGGTTACTAGCGGGGTACCGCAGGGTTCAGTACTGGGACTGGTCCTTTTTAATGTCTTTATAAGTGACATTGCAGAGGAACTGGAAGGAATAGTGTGTCTTTTTGCAGATGACACAAAGATCTGCAACAGGGTTGATACACCAGATGGAGTGGAAAGGATGAGAAGGGACTTGGCAAGGTTGGAGGAATGGTCAAATGTATGGCAGCTCAGATTCAATAAAAGGAAGTGTGTAATGCACCTGGGAAACAAAACCCAGGGCAAGAGTACACAATGGGGTGAGATACTGACAACAGTAAAATGGAAAGGGACCTGGGGTAATTATATCAGATGACCTTAAGGTGGGCAAGCAATGTGAGAAGGCAGTAAGGAAGGCTGGGGGGATACTGGGATGCATAGGGAGAGGCATCAATAGTAGAAAACAGGAAGTTGTTATCCCTCTGTACAGACAGTTGGCGAGACCCCATCTGGAGTACTGTGTGCAGTTCTGGAGACCCCATCTCCGCAAAGACATAGACAGAGTGGAGGCTGTCCAGAGGAGGACAACCACAATGGTGCAGGGTCTGCACCAGAAGACATACGAAGAAAGACTAAAGGAGCTTAATATGTATACCCTTGAGGAAAGGAGGAGAGGGGACATGATATAAACTTTCAAGTACCTCAAGGGAATCAACAAAGTCCAAGAGGGTGGCATCTTTCAGAAAAAGAGATGTGCAAGAACAAGGAGGCACAATTTGAAGATAGAGGGGGGATGGCTCAGAGGTAATGTGAGGAAGTATTTTTTCACAGAGAGGGTTGTGGATGCATGGAACAGCCTCCCTGAGGAGGTCGTGGAGTCAAGAACAGTGGGGGAATTCAAGAATGCATGGGACAGACATAAGGCAGTCCTAGTGGGGGGTAGGAGGAAGTAAGCTGTTGGTTAATTAGGATCTGCAGCTTATCGGTTAGGTAGGAAAATGGGCAGACTAGGTGGGCCAAGCGGTCCTTATCTGCCGTCACATTCTATGTTTCAGGCATCTTACCTCCCTCTCCCCTCCCTTCCCCAGTTCTACCCTCCTAACAATAGGGAAGCGTATGTGATAAAACAGAAGGAGGCAGGCAATGCAGTAAGGAGTGCAAAGGCGCAAACTGAAGAAAGTATAGCCCAGGCAGTATCAAAAGAGGACACAACATTTTTCAGGTATATTAGCGAGAAAGGGAAGACAAAGGGAGGGGTTATATTGTTAAAAAGTTGTGGGGGTGGGACTGTATGGAGGAGGACCAAGAAAAGGCGAACTTCTTAAACAAATACTTCTGCTTAATGTTCACAGTAGAAGGGGAAGGGGAGGAACCACGATAGTTAAAAAGAGCTTTGAGGGGAGGGAAGTGGACACCAGTCCCTTTTCTGAGGAGAGGGTAAGGAAAGCACTCACTAATCCGGAGGGTGGAAAAAGTCATGGGGCCAGACGGGGTGCATCCAAGAGTGCTGAAGGAACTCAGGGAGGTCCTGGCTACATCCCTGGCAGACTTGTTTATCAATTCACTGGAGACCGGTGGGGTACCAGAGGACTGGAGAAGAGAGGACATAGTCCCACTTCACAAAAGAGGTAGCAAGGAGGAGGTGGGCAATTATAGGCCTGTCAGCCTGACTTTGGTGGTAGGGAAATTAACAGAAACACTATTGAAGGAAAGGATTGTGGTATACCTGGAATCCAGTGGACTGCAGGACCCAAGGCAGCACGGTTTCACAGAGGGAAGGTCGTCCCAAACAAATCTGATAGATTTTTTTGACTGGGTAACCAAGGTGTTAGATCAGGGTGGGGCAGTGGATATGGCATACCCAGACTTCAGCAAGGCCTTCAAAACTGTTCCGCAAAGAAGACTGGTAAACAAGTTGGGTAGCATGGGGTGGGCAATAAGGTGGTAACCTGAGTAAGAAATTGGTTAGTGGATAGAAGGCAGAGGGTGATTGTAAATGGAGCTCACTCTGAGGAGAGGAGATTAACCAGTGGGCTACCTCAGGGGTCAGTACTGGGGCCAATCCTCTTTACTGCCTTTATCAGTGACACAGTGGAGGAGCTGGAAAGGTAGTCTGCCTCTTTGCGGATGACACCAAGATCTGCAACAGAGGAGACACTCGGTGGGGGGGGGGGCTGCAAAGGATGGTACGAGATTTATAACAGATGGAGGAGTGGTCACAAGTTTGGCAGCTAAAGTTTAATGCCAAAACGTTTAAAATAGTACATTTGGGTCACAGAACCCCAGGGAGGAGTACAAATTGAGAGAGAGATACTTGCAACTACCAAGTAAGAAAGGGACCTGGGGGTAATCATATTGAATGACCTAAAGGTGGCCAAACATAGTGACAAAGCAATCAGGAGTGTTAGTGGGATGCTGGGGTGTATAGGTAGGGGTATCACCAGCAGAAAGACGGAAGTGGTGTTAGAAACACAGAAAAAAAGATTGCAGAAGGAGACCAAGCATCCATCTAGTCTGCCCTTGTGTTCCTTGGACCTTCTCAAATTCCTGGACCTAACCCACCTTCTGCCAAATGCCTCCTACTGCTCCTGTTGATTTTGATTATGTTTTAGCCTTTCCCATCCCAGCTTGAATGAGGTCACAGACTTTGCTTCCACAGAAAAGACACAAACAAAGTAGAGGCGGTCCAAAGGAGGGCTACCAAGATGGTGCAGGGTCTGCATTAAAAGTCCTATGAGGAGAAGCTAAAGGAGCGCAGTATGTACACCCTGGAGGAAAGGAGGGGGAAGGGGGATATGACTGAGATCATTAAATACCACACAGGGTTGAATAAGGTACAGGTGGGGGGTATTGTTCAGAGAAAAGTGTACTCTACAACATGGAGTCATGATTTAAAGCTGAAGGGGGGTAGGAAAACCCAGCTGGTGGACCAGAGAGGTGCAGGAGGTGGTGAGAGAAAAAAGGCTGGCCTTCCGAAGATTCAAGCAGTCGGGGAGGGAAGCGGACAGGGAAGAGTACCAGAGGCTCTCCAGACAGACTGGGAGGGTGGTGAGAACAGGCAAGACGGATAAGGAACTGCGGTTAGCATAGGGGCTCAAACAGGGGAAAAGAGTTTTTTCAGATATATCAGGGAAGGGAAGAAAGCAGCGGGGAAGGCAAATTGACAAGTTAAACAAAGAGGGGGGCCAAGGAAGCGGGGGAGAAAGCGGAGGTACTCAGTGAGTACTTCTGTTTGATCTTTACGGTCGAGGTGCAGGATCCATCTCCACAGGGGGTAGGCAGAATGTGGCAATGGGCAGGGGAGGCACTCATGAATGGGGAGATCCTGCTGGGGAAGGTAAGAGAGGCTCAAAAGTCCCTGAGGTGCGATAAGGCTCCGGGTCCAGCTGGGATTCACTCCAGGGTATTGAGGGAACTGTCGGATGTCCTGGCTGCACCACTGATGGACTTAATCAACTCCTCCCTTCAAACTGGAGAGGTCCCCCGCAACTGGAGGGAAGCACGTCATGCAACTCCGTAAGGCTGGTCCACGGGAGGAGTCAGGAAACTACAGACTGGTTAGCCTGACATCCGTGGTGGGGAAGCTACTGGAAACCATCTTAAAGGAATGGTTGGTGGAGTTCCTAAAGGCCCACGGTCTTCAGGATGTTCGACAGCATGGATTTGTCTGGGGCAGACTGTGTCAGATGAACCTAGTTGAATTCTATGACTGGGTCACAAGGTCTCTGGACCAGGGGAAGCCGGTGGACATCCTGTACCTGGACTTCACTAAGGCTTTTGATTCTGGACCGCACCGTAGACTGTTGGAGAGGCTGAGGAGCTTGGGGTTGGAGGAGAAGATACTAAGGTGGATTGGAAATTGGTTAACGGATAGTTATCAGAGGGTGGTGGTTGTTGGGGGTGATGTCTCGTCTCTCAGAAGGGTTGTTAGTGGGGTTCCACAGGGATCAGTGTTGGGGCTGGTCCTTTTTAATACATTCATCTCAGACATCAGAGTTGGGGTTAGAAGCAGGCTGAGTCTATTTGCGGATGACTCCAAACTGGAAGCAGTGGTAGATGAGGAAGAGGGGAGAAGAATGCTGAAGGATGACTTGGAAACACTGGAAAGGTGATCACACACTTGGCAGCTGAGGTTCAACACCAAGAAGTGCAGTGTTCTCCACTTAGGGGTCAGGAACCCCGGGTATAACTACAGTCTCGGAGGGATAAAGCTGGCAGCCTCCAGGGAAGAAATGGATCTCGAGGTGGCAACAGACACCAAAATTAATAATTCTGAGCAGTGTAGGAGGGAAGCTGCGAAGGCTAATAGGATGCTGGGGTGCACAGCCAGAGAGATAACATCAAGGAGGAGAGAGGTCCTACTGCCCCTATACAACTGCCTAGTTAGGTTGTACCTGAAGTACTGTGTGCAGTTTTGGGCACCCATACTTGAGGAGAGATGTTGCCCTTCTTGAGAGGGTCCAGAGGAGGACGTCAAGGATGATTCATGGCCTGAAGGACCTGTCCTATGAGCAGAGGCTATGGGATTTGAACATGTACTCCCTGGAGGAGAGGAGGGATGGGGGATATGATAGAGATCTTTAAAGATTTAAAGGGGATTATCCGGGTCTGATGGACTGCTTCAGTTGAGGAAGGACGGGGCCACAAGGGGGCATAGCCTGAGATTGGTGGGAGGAGGTTTAAGGGGAAAACGAAACGTCACTGCTTCACTGAAAGGGTGGTGGCACCCTGGCACTCACTGATAGCTGAGTTGCTGGGGATGGAGACAGTGAGAGGCTTCAAGACACAGGGGTGTAGTCCGGGGAGGGGGAGCGAGGTAGATAAAGGGTCAGCAGTGGGTAACATAGAGAGAGGGGGCAACCGCAGTGAGTTAACCACAGGCTGTTACTTGAGCAGATTCGATAGACCAATGGGCCTAATCTGCTGGCAATTTAGTATGTTAGGTTCAGGAGAAATGTGAGAAAATACTTTTTCACAGAAAGGGTGGTGGATGCCTGGAACAGTCTTCCAGTGGAGGCAGCGGGTGCGAAAAGAGTTGTGGGATTCAAAAAAAGTCTGGCATGGGCACAAGAAAATCAAAAGGAAAGGAAGGGGGTGGAAGAGACAGTGCCGTAGACCAAGTCGGTCTGCAGCAAAAGCACTCACAATGAAAATGGACAGACAGGATGGGCCAAGCGGCCCTTATCTGCCATCCGTTTCTATGTCTCCATTTCTATGTTTCTATGTTAGACAATTCTTCTCCTGCAGCTGTTGGGGGATAAATGTGTTTGCTTTAGTTTGTTTTCACTGTTCATTTGGGTCCCCTTTAACTATCCTGGGGGTCTACATTTTATGGCTGTTGAAATATCATTGTCCATGAAAACTTCATTAGCATATGACTTGACTTGACTAAATGTGGTATTCATGGGGAGCTCCCTAAGGAAGATCTAAGTGGCTGAAGTACAGACGTTTTGGTTGAGAGACCTCGGTTACCGTTCCAATTGAAGTTTTGTTATTTTTGTTTGCTACCAAAAACTTTATCTGAAACCTGAATAAAAGGTTTGCAACAGCTTTAACAACTCTGTTTGGACTTAGTTCCTGTTTTGGAGTGCTACCTCTTGTTTGAGCTGTGGATTACACTGGGCTAGCAGGCCCTGGTGTGAGGACCCACATGGTCAGGAGTAGCGCAGGCTAAATATTGTGTTTACAGTGGTGCACTTCAAGCCATTCCTGAAACAGGTGCATCTAGCTGTGCTGCACTTGATTTGCACCCACAGGTCAGTATTTCTAGCCAGGCATCAGGAACAGGGGGCAATCTTGTCCAAACAACTTGCAGGAAAGCTGACTCTTCCAGGCAGAGGTGTCGGCATTAGATGTGACCTCTATCAGCTCTTGGTCTGCCTGTAGCCATATCTTTGTGTGGTAGTTGACACAAGTAATGTGAAGTTCCAGAGCATCTCTTGTTGGGGGTAACACATCTGGACCTTTCTTGGCCTTGGTAAAGAGTTGGTTGGCACTTCAGAAGTGCTGTACAGGTGACACACAAACTTCTCAGATTCAGCAAGACCTCCATTATGGCCAATTCTGCTAACAAGGAGGGGTTGTTTCTGGAAAATTTTCCAGCATGATTTCTTACCATGGCCACTGAATGATAAAAAATTGTGTTGCAGCCTGTTAGTGCTTGGAAGCAATCAGGTTGTCTATCATGGGCTGTGCAAGCCTCTCGTATACGGCATGTACTGGGTGGCATCTTCGTTTCCTGGCTATTCCAAAGATCATCCATGTTTCGGCTGCTTTTGTGGACAGAAAGTGCACCAGCAGAAGCATGACATTTGTATCTCTAGAGATGACCAGCACTCGTTAGCTTCTGTTGACTGCCGCGCATGCATGCAGTATCAGCCTGGTGTCAGCCCTTCATGGTTTCCACCAAGGCTAATATTGTCTCTCCTGGTTGATCTTGCATCTGAGTATCAGTGAAGCCGCCTCCTATTGCCAGCTCATACTGCTGATGCAGCTCCTCACATCTGTTCATGAGGATTTCGGATAGGAATTTGGCAAGATCGCCCTTGTTCTCTTCCAAGGCAATGAACTGGCTCCAGATTTGTGGAAGTAGGACATGGGGTCCCATCAATGAGCTTTCGTATGGGCTTCTTCTTGCCCACTCACTTGGAGCATATAACTGCTTTAATCTACTCCACTCTAATATAGCGATCAAACACGACAAACTCTTGCTGTGTGTTCTCTGAAGTGTTGTGTCACAGGCTGCACGAATGTATCGGCATAATTGCCAAAAGTCTGACATCCATGAGGCTTTCCAAGGGCTTGAATGCGTGCATGACCATCAATAAAGACACATGCCTTCAGATCAACATCTGGAACTTCTGAGGGTGTGTTGTATCCACTTGTCAGGATGCTGAGCAGCTCTGCCTTTGCTGGGGAGTTCATCTCATCTCACCTCCATCCTTTGCCAGGACAGTGGGATGGGAGACAGCTCATGTTTTAGGCTGTCAAGCATTTCTGTCTTTCAACAAGCATTCACGGCAATAAGCAGCTGCTGCAGTAGCTTTTTGTCAGGTTTGATGGTTTCTGCATATTCTGTTTTGAGGAAACCATTCCTTTATAAAGATAAGCAAAGGTTTTTGAGTTGTGCTTCTTTAGTGCATCATGAAACTGGATAGTTCCCTCGATCAATCGCTGTTTGATGTTAGCAATTACATTTTGCTTTCCTCAGTCTTCAGCTGTCTGCAGGTCACTTACCACTTCACTTGGGGCACTGTCATTTGTTGCTAAGGAGACTACAGATATGTTGCTACTCCTCTCTGGTTCTTCACCTACTTCATCATTTTCAACAGGAGTCAATGCTGTGGGCACTGTGAACACATCAAATCTAGTAAGCTGTGTAGCGAACATCTTCACATCATCGATATCATGATTCATCCTGGAGGGAAAACTATCACAGCATGTGAATGCGGTCTCCTTGTCATCTTCCAGGTCAAAGAGACACCTTGTGTCCTGTGAGATGTGTGATCGTTCTGACCATGTGATGCAGAACTTTTTACTGTATTGGTGTCATCGAGGCACAGGTCAGGAAGCATAGGAAAAACCAGGAGCATTGTAGAATTCGCAAAAAGTGTTTATTAGTACTAGCAATAACATAAAAAAATGTAATTGTTCAGAATAACTATTTACAGAGGCAGAATAAACAGAGAATATCCATCTGCATTTTCCTTCAATCTCTGTATGTCTCTTGCAAGAAATTGCAGCTCTGTTTTTATAAGTCCTTGCAACCCCCTTCTTAACAAGCGTCCTGTTTTTTTCTAAACTGTTCTTGTAAATTTCAGGCAGGTGAAGCTAGAGCACAATGTCCCAGAACTAAGGACCCTTCTCCACAGCTTCTGAAACAGGGTTTAAAAACTGCTCTCAGGTTAACCCCTTGAGTTCCCAATAGCTTTCTGCAATCATCTCAGACTATAATTATACACATTTTAACAGTATCACTATATAATTTCTAAACAAAGGAATCCCAATATCAGTTACATTTCCACATGATGATTTGCATATATTTTTATACCAGCGGATATGCAAGGGAGGAAAAGACAGAAACAGCAAGGGAAGACTGAGAGACAGTGAGAGGCAGAGAATTGTGAGACTGTCGGGGTGATCAAATCCTAGGTCCTACAATAAAAATGTGGTTGTGCAACCAGACAGACAAGAGACAGGAAAGGAAAGAACAGAACAGATCCTTGCATTCAAACTCTCCATAACAACTGGGACAGGGTCCTATTCTACCCTGTCACATACATCCCCCTCCTTAAGAGGGAACCTGTTTTATCAAACAGGTTTCCAAAACTTTCTATTAATTCTCTAACGTTAGCTTCTAACTTTCAAAAAATTAAGCACATGTGCAGTATCCTTTTTTGTATAACGGTACAGCAAACAGTAAAGTTTAAACTCATACATTTGTTTTTCAACCTTCAGAACCCTCAATTCCTGATCCATACCTTGACAGAAAATCAGCATTGCTATTTTCTTTACCAGATTTGTGTATCACCTTGAATTTAAATGGCTGTAGTGCCAGGTACCACCTTGTGACTCTGGAATTTTTATGTTTCATTAGGTTAAGCCAACAGAGAGGACTGTAATCTGTTATAAGTACAAAGTCAGTTCCTAGCAAATAAATCTTAAGGGACTCCATGGCCCACTTTGCTGCTAAACATTCCTTTTCAATGGTGGAGTACCTTTTTTCTCTGTCATGCAACTTTCTGCTTATGTATAGAGTAGGATGTTCCTTCCCATCTATATTCTGACTCAGGACTGCACCTAGGCCTACCTCTGATGCATCTGTTTGTAACTAAAATGTTTTCTCAAGGTCTGGGCTTCTTAAAACAGGGGCTGAACATAATGCAGCCTTAATGGCTTGAAAAGCTTCATCACACTCTGGGGACCATTTCACATTATTTGGGTACTGTTTTTTCATGAGTTCAGTGAGGGGAGTATCTAACTCAGCAAAGTTGAGAACAAATCTCCGATAATAACCAGACAGCCCTAAAAATGACCCAACATGTTTCTTTGTTTTAGGGACAAGGCTGTTAGCTACAGCTTCTATTTTAGAAATGTCAGGGTTAACAGCTCCATTTCCCAACACATAGTCCAAATATTTGGTTTCCTGCACGCCCAATACATACTTGGTAGGAATAACAATCAGACCTACATTTTTGATAGCTTGGATAACTGCTCGTAGGTGTTCCAGGTGGCTTTTCCAGTCTGAACTGTACACCACAACATCAATCAATCAATCAAATTCTTTATTTATCCAGGTGAACACCATTGAGCAAGCTCAATTACAAGGTGGACCTGCATTACACAAGTAACAATGCATTTATATACAGACAAATAGACAGTAGATGCAAGAGTACAACAGTACAGGTAGGCCTGGAATAGACAGGATAAGTAAAAATACTTTTGGGTTCAGGTAAAAGACAGTCGGTAAGGGTATACATAACAATAGGGTAGCAAGTCAGTAAATATTTATACTAGATACATCAACATACATGATTTAGTATTCCTGTAAGGTAAAGGCATTATAGTCCAGCGAAGAGATTAGTTGAAGTGGATGCTACAAGTGAAGAGATATACATAGTCAGTTTAAAAAGACGCAGGTGTATTAAGGGGGAGACATGTGTCTGAAGAAGTGGGCAGCCGGAGGGGGGGTGGTCTGGAACTGGGATAATACTAGGAGCGAAGGAATGAGATGCTGTGGGTATACAAGGAATAGGTGGGTGAGGGAGGGTGAGATTTAGGGCGGTAGATAAGTAGGTGGCTCAGGGACAAGTTATGCACTGATACAAGAAGGAAGGAGGATGGGAAAAGCAGGGAGGATGTGGAAGAGGGGGTGTAAGTATGCTAGGATCATAGGAAGCAATTTCAGACTTCTATAATGTATTTTGAATATAAGACCTTAAACACAGTCCTCAGTTTCAGTGATTTCTGTAGCACATTCCAGAGCTAGGATAGTTTGGCTTCAGTAATGTATTTTGAGTATAAGGACTTAAACACAGTAATACTAACAGGAGACCTCAATTTCAGTGATTTCTGCAGCACATTCCAGAGTCACCGTAGAACAAATCCTATGGCAGCTATCCCAAACGTGTTAGGGCTTTGGACACTTTCAGAGAAATCAGTGAACAGCTTCTTAGGGCATAGGTTCCAGGCATATTGAGAGTCAGGCAATCAACAATGTACTGCGGAAGTTTGCCAGTGATAGCTCTGTATGTCCAGAGAGCTACATTTTTATTTTGTCTGTAGTGTACGGAGGTCCAACCTACCGCCGCATATAAAAAGCAGTGATGGGTGGAGAAGGGAGACCAGTGATGAAGCTGCAGGGCTCTGTGGTAAAGTATGACCAATTTACCAAGGTATGAAGTAGCACATTGGCTGTATATAAAGTCGGAGTAAACAATTAGGGAAAGGAACACAGACTGAACTAGCTGTCTCTTGGCCTCTGTAGTTAGTAGGCAGTTTAACCTGAAGAAGAGACCTAGTCTCTGCCTCAGGTTTTTTTAACAAATCCTCCACGTGGTCTGCAAAGGAGAATCTGAAGTCTAGCCAGACCCCCAGGTATTTGAATTTCGGGCACAAATTCCAGGGTTTCTCCTAGGAGGGTGTTGATGGGGGGTACAGCAGGGTAGGCTGCGTGGTTAATAGGTGAAAATAGCATTGCCTTTGTCTTTTTGGCGTTAAGTAGCAATTTTTCACTTAGGGGCTGGCACTGAAGTATGCTGAAGTCAGCTTGCAGGTCGCTACAGGCAGTTTCAGGAGTTGTACGGCTTAGGTAGATCACTGTATCATCTGCGAACAGATGAATTTTCACCCCATTGATACACAGATACATAGACAGTGTCGGCAGATAAGGGCCTATGGCCCACCCAGTCTGCCCATTTGAGCTTGTAAGTTCAGTTTATGTTTTCCAAGAAGTCTGTTGCCCCCTTACCCCTGACCTCCAGAATTCCTTTATGTCTATCCCATGCATTCTTAAATCCAGTGATTGTTTCAGCCCCCACCACTTCCTCTGGCAGGGTGTTCCACTTGTCCACCACCCATTCTGTGAAGAAATGCTTCCTCATGTTTCCTCTGAATCGTCCTCCCTCCAACTTCATCCCATGCCCTCTAGTCCTGGAACATCTTTTTCGCTTAAAAATAGTGTATTCCTGCACTCTGTTCCTCCCTGTAAGATACCTGTATGTCTCTATCATATCCCTCTCTCCCTCCTTCCTCCAGGGAGCACATGTTCAGTTCCTTCAACCTGTCTTCATAGGACTTGTGATGCAATCCATGCACCATCTTTGTTGCCCTCCTCTGAACCTCTCTACCCTGTCTATGTCCTTAGGTAGGTATGGTCTCCAGAACTGTACACTGTACTCCAGGTGGGACCTCACTCAGTGTCTTGTGTAGCGGAATTATGACCTCCCTTTCCTGCTGGTGATGCCTCTGCCTATACATCCCAGCATCCTATTTGCTTTACCTGCTGCCTTGTCACACTGTTCCCTCACCTTGAGGTCATCAGAGATGATAACCCCAAGATCCCTTTCCTGCTTGGTGCATGCTATATCCTCACCCCCTAACTGATATATTGTGCCAGGGTTTTTGTCCCATATGCATTATCTTGCATTTCTTTGCATTGAATTTCAACTGCCAAACCCCTGACCAGTCTTCAAGTTTCTGCAGGTCCTTCCCATTCTGTCTACACCCTCTGTGTGTCTACTCTGTTACAGAGCTTTGTGTCATCAGCTAACAGTGAAATTCTGCCTCTAGGTCCCAAGTAATGTCACTGATGAAGATGTTGAATAGGACCGTCCCAGCACTGATCCCTGTGGTACCCCACTGGTCACTCTTCCTCTGTGGAGTGACAGCCATTCACCACCACCCTCTGTGTCCTGCCACCCAGCCAGTTACCTACCCACCACACTACTGTCCTGCCCACACCCATGTTCCCCAGTTTGTGTAGTAGTCTTCTATGTGGCACAGTGTCAAAGGCCTTCTGAAGTCCAGATAGGCCATGTCCACTGCCCTCCCCTGATCCACCTCCCTAGTCACCCAGTCAAAAAATTCAACGAGGTTGGTCTGACATGACCTTCCCCTGGTGAAACCATGCTGCCTTGGGTCCTGTAATCATTGACAACCAGATGTTCCACCAATCTCTCCTTCAGTAGTGCTTCCATGATCTTCCCCACTACCGAGGTGAGGCTGACTGGTCTGTAGTTCCCTGCTTCCTCTTTGTTCCCACTTTTGTATAAGTTCCCTGCTTCCTTTTTGTTCCCACTTTTGTATGAGTGATGCCTGAGTCTATATTGTTAATGTAGATGGCAAATAGGAGTGGCCCCAGGATGGATCGCTGCTGGATGCCTCTTTTTAACAGATCTGAGGGTGAGAGTTCGCCTTCCGCCTTGACCTGTTGGTGCCTATCAGAAAGGTAGTTGTGGAACCAACACAAGGAGGTAGAATCTAGACCAATAGCTTTTAATGAAGAAAGAAGGAGGCTGTGGTCGACAGTGTCGAAGGCCTTGCTTAGGTCTAGAAAAACAGCGCAGACAAATTTTTTGTTCTCTAGCTCACGCTGCCAGTCATTTGTCACCTTGGCCAGGGCCGTGACTGCACTATGTTCAGTTCTGAAACCAGATTGCATTGGGTTTAGCAGGTCAGTATCACCTATGAAAGATTTCAGCTGGGCATTCACTATTTTTTCCAGAAGTTTTGATAGTACCGGGAGAAGGGAGATGGACCTGTAGTTGTTTAGATCACAGGGGTCTCCGGATTTAAACAACGGAATAACATGTGCAGTCTTCCACAGTTTGGGGAGGGTCCCTTGAGAAAGGTACAAGTTACATAGATGCGTAATAGGTACAGCTAAGACATGATAGGCAATCTTTAGGTAGTATGGATCGAAGGTGTCAGCGCCAGCACTTTTTCTGGTGTCCAATCGGAAGAGGAGATCTTCGACCTCTTTTAGTGAGGCAGGAGAGAATGAAAAGACTGCATCTGAGGGACTAGATTCTGAAGGTTGCGTGGTAAGCTGGGAGCATAGGTTGCATGCAGGTGAGTTATCAAAAGCTAGCCCTACAGTAGCAAAGTGATTGAAGGCTTGTACTATCTCTCTATTGTTGTTGATAGTTACATTGTCAGAAAAATTTTTTGAGGGGAGAGTGTTTCCTGTGGTATTACCAGAAAGTTCTTTTATTATGGACCAGAACTTGGTAAGGCAGTTGGAGGCAGTGTCGAGTTCAGAGCGACAGAAGTTGGGCTTAGTTTCCTGAATTAGCTTTGTATAGTGGTTTCTGACTGTTCTGAAAAGATGCCAGTCTTCGGTTTTGTGGGATTTGCGGGCTAGCTTCCAGAGCTTGTCTCTTTTTAATAGTGCTGCCTTGATGTCTGCTGTAAACCAATGGCACTTTCTAGCCTTTATGCGGGTTCTGACTAAGGGTGCACGGGTGTTAAGAGCGCTGGATACAATTTCGTGGAAAATGGCATATGCTGTTTCTACTGATTTGTTTAAATAAAAGGTCTGCCAAAGCAGGGAGGCTTTCAGGTCATTGATACATGCAAGCGGGTCAAAATTCCGTTTTGACCTTTTGGTAGAGAACTTTGCTGAGGCTGTTGGTTTAGGGACTGCTCTTATGCCAGCAATAAAGCAATGGTCACTAACATCGGCAGAAAAGATCCCAGCATGGGAGAAGAAATGGGGTTTGCTTACTAGAAGTACACCTAATAGTGTACTTTTCATAGGGTTTTTCCTATTGATATGAGTAGGTTCATTAATAAGTAGAGTGAGCCCATGAGAGTCATAGAAGGATTTAAGTGGAAGAGATGCGCTTGACAGCCAGTCATAGTTAAGGTCCCCTAGTATAATTGTTTCCATTGTGTCGGTATTCATAGTAGATGATAGGTGGGACAGGAGCTGTGACCCCAAGGATGGGGTCTATAACATCCTATGACACGGAGGGCCATTGATGTACATATTTCGATTTTTAAGGACAGGCATTCAAAGGCATTGGCACTTTATGTAGTGTTGAGGGTAGCGACTGTAAACTTGTCCTTAACATAGATAGCTACACCACATCATTCAGGTACGCAGCACAATAACCAGTGTGAGGTGACAAAATTACATCCATGTACCACTGAAATACAGCTAGCACACCATGTAAACCAAATGGCATGGTGGTGAACCGACAGAATCCAACAGGAGTGGCAAATGCAGTTTTGTCTCTGGATTCTTTAGCTAAACGGATTTGCCAGTAACCCTTCGTGAGATTGAGGGTACTGATATACTTTGCATTCCCCAGTCTGTCCACCAAATCATCTATTCTGGGCAAAGGATAACTGTCAAATTCTGACACTTGATTAAGTTTCCTAAAATCAAGGCAGATTTTAACACCCCCATCTTTTTTGTTTATAATTACTGCTGGAGATGACCAAGCGCTCCTCGACTCTTCCATGATACCCAGTTCTTTCACTGTTTTTATTTCCTTAACCACGTCAGGTCTTAACCACTCTGGTAACCTGTATGTCTTTTGCCTAACAGGGCGAACATTCCTTGGCACTATTATGTGTGCGACCCCTTTTGCTTGGCCTGGTACTGTGGTAAAAGTACTGTTAAATGTCTTTAGCACATTATGAATTTCTGCAGTTTGTTCTGAGGTTAGGGAAACATTCAACTTTGCAGCATCAGCAGTTGCAGTTTGTTCCAGTCTATCATAAGCTACATCAATATCTTCTTTATCAGTTTCTGGTAAAACTAGCAAAGCAGCTTTTGGCATTTTTTTTTCAACCCATTTCTTGAGGAGGTTAGCATGGTATATCTGAGTAGGATTTTTCCTGTCACGGGTCTCAGTCTCATAGTTAACGGTGCCAGTACGTCTAAGCACTCTATAAGGCCCTTGCCACTTCATTAACAGTTTATTTTCTGTCGTGGGTAACAGTAGCAAAACCTTTTCACCTAGCTCAAAAACCTTTTCTTTTACCCCATGGTCATAATATACCTTCTGCTGGTTTTGGGCTTCTTCCTGATTAATATGGGCAATTTCAACATATTCTGCCAGCCTCTTTCTTAGGGCACACATGTAAGATGTTATAGATTGTTTCTGAGTGAGGTTATCTTCCCATGTTTCTTTTATCACATCCAGAGACCCTCTTGGCTACCTACCATACAGCCTTTCAAAGGGTGAAAACCCTGTTGATGCCTGTGGCACTTCTCTGTAAGCAAAAAGTAGGTAAGGCAAGTACTGGTCCCAGTCTTTCCCTTCCCCTTTTACAAACCTTTTTAACACGTGTTTTAGGGTTTGGTTAAAGCGCTCAACAAGACAGTCTGTTTTGAGAGTGATAGGGAGATGTTTTTATGGCAGTGATACCTATTTATTTAGGAAATCGGAATTACCTAGTAGTCCGTACAGCTCCTTAAGTAATGCAGCACCAAAATTACTACCCTGACCAGTAATAATTTCTTTAGGTATGCCTACTCTGCTGAAAATGTTTTCAAGCTCTGCTGCCACTTTTGAAGCTGTGACAGTACACAACGGAACTGCTTCTGGGTATCGAGTAGCACAGTCGCATAATACCATGATACTGTTGTGTACCTAGAGGCTAGTGGGGCACAGGACCCAAGGCAGCATGGATTCACAGTGGAATGGTCATGTCAGATGAATCTAATCGATTTCTTTGACTGGGTGACCAAACTAGCAGACCAGGGAGGGGCTGTGACATGGTCTACCTAGACTTTAGCAAGGCATCTGACACAGTCCAGCACAAAAGATTAATAAACAAATTAGCTAGCCCGGGAGTGGGTCCCAGGCTGGTGGCTTGGGTAAAACATTGGCTGGACAACAAGACACAGAGGGTAATAGTAAACGGAGTCCACAGTGAAGAAAGTGGGGGTTACTAGTGGGGTACCACAGGGTTCAGTACTGGGGCCAGTCCTTTTTAATGTCTTTATATGTGACATTGCAGAGAGACTGGAAGGAAAAGTATGTCTCTTTGCAGACGACACAAAGATCTGCAAACAGGGCTGATACACAAGGTGGGGTGGAAAGGATGAGAAGGGACTTGGCAAGGTTGGAGGAATGGTCAAATGTATGTCAGCTTAGATTCAATGCAAAGAAGTGCAAAGTAATGCACCTGGGAAACAAAGACCCAGGGGAAGAGTACACAATGGGGGGTGAGATACTAACAACAACAAAAATGGAAAAGGACCTGGGAGTAGTTATATCAGATGACCTAAAGATGGGCAAGCAATGTGAGAAGGTAGTAAGGAGGGCTGGGAGGATACTGGGATGCATAGGAAGAGGCATCACCAGTAGAAAACAGGAAGTTGCTATCCCTCTGTACAAACAGTGGGCGAGACCCCACCTGGAGTACTGCATGCAGTTCTGGAGACCCCATCTCTGCAAAGACACAGACAGGGTAGAGGTTGTCCAGAGGAGGGTAACCAAAATGGTGCAGGGTCTGCACCAGAAGACATACGAAGAGAGACTAAAGGAGCTTAATATGTATACCCTTGAGGAAAGGAGGGAGGAGGGGACATGACAGAAACTTTCAAGTACCTCAAGGGAATCTACAAAGTCCAAGAGGCTAGTAACTTTCAGAAAAAGAGATGTGTAAGAACAAGGGGACACAATTTGAAGATGGGGGGGGTGGCTCAAGGGCAATGTGAGGAAGTATGTTTTCACAGAGAGGGTGGTGGACATGTGGAACGGCCTTCCTGAGTAGGTTGTGGGGTCAAAAACAGTGGGGGAATTCAAGAATGCATGGGACAGACATAAGGCAATCTTGGTGAGAGTAGAAAGAAGTAGACTGTTGGGTAACTCGGATCTGCAGCTTATCCAGTAGGTAGGAAAATGGGCAGACTAGGTTGGCCAAGCAGTCCTTATCTGCCATCAAAGTCTATGTTTCTATGGATAATAAGCCCCTTTCTATCCCATGCCACGCATTATGGCTATTCTTGAGATGATGGAACAGTATGAAATGCATGTGTGCAGCCCAGTAGTAACCTAGACGGTTAGAGAGGGCCAAACCACTTTTTTATTTGGGTAGGAAGAGTGTCAACAATTTAGTTAATGTGTTATTACCTGCCCAAATGAATCTTAAAGAGTACTTTGTTCCATTCTCTCCAGTTACTGTCAGGGAGCATCATGGGAACATTCTGAAAGAGATAAAGTGCTCTAGGGAGAGTGGTCATCCTAATCACCTTGACCTGCACAGAAAGAAGAGTAGCAGTAGAGTTCCCCAGCACTGGAGGTCTGTGATCACGGATGGTATGAATGAAGCACAGCTGTCCTGATATGCTGAGGCATGACTGTGGGCCATCTGTGCTCCCAGATATTTCAATTTCTGTAAATCCCATCAAAATGGAAAATTGACTCTTACGGCATTGGAAGGGCTAAAATTAAAGCTCAGGGTTTCTGTCTTTGCAGCATTTAATCAGTACCCCAAAACCTCCCCAATCGCTGCAACAATTCAAAGACCTGCAGGAGCGCTACCTCAGTAAACTAAAATGGTTTATTGATAATCATTTAAACTAGATATGGGGGACTGGAAGGGGCAACAAAAAAAGGACATACTGTATAATTCAAAGCCAAATTGGAATTGTCTAGCCCTTAATGCCAGAAGCCTTATTAATAAAATGGACAAACTAAAACTAAAATTACATAATTCAAATATCCATATATGTGCCATTACTGAGACATGGTGGGAGGGTGGAGGATACCTGGGATAAGCAAATCCCAGGATTTACTGGATAAAATTAGGACAAAAGAAGGCACAGGGCCCATCTGGATTGTCCTCCCACAACAGTGGGATAGTAATCAGATCTCTGGACTAGTAACCAGAGATCAAGCCTAGGATATACCTTATATAATAAGGGCAGGCTACATGCTAAGTGAGGAGGAGGAGTGGCGATATATGTATTAAATGGTATAACATCAGAGAATACAGACTGTACAGTTTGGGGAAAGTCTGAGATTTTATGGATAAAAATCCACCCCCCAAAATCATCTAAAATTAACATAGGCGTGGTTTATCGACGACCAGCTAATCTAGCCCAGAACAATAGCCTTATATTGGACTTTATCAAACGCATCACTCAGGAGGATAAGATCATCATAATGGGAGACTTTAACCTACCTGGAATTAACTGGGACTCATTACAGACTAACTCCCAGATAGAGGTTAGATTTTTAGAGGCCTTCCTGGTGGCAGAATTAGATCAGTTGGTTTATGAAAATACGAGAGATAATCATATTTTGGATATGGTATTGAGTAATATGGTAGGTAATATCCATAAATTTATTGTGGAGGTTCCCCTGAGTACCAGCGATCACTCCATGGTAGGTTTTAAGTATAACGGGGTCAGTGAAATCAACGTAGGAAGTACAGTAATGCATGATTACAACAGAACAGATTTCAGTACTCTAAGAGAGGAACTGGACAAATGGAACTGGGTGCACGAACTAAAAAAAAACAATACAGTACATGAAATGTGGGACAAGCTTAGTACCAAACTAAATGGGCTAAATCAAAAGTACATGCCGGACAGTAGTAAATACCACATTTCCAGGAGGGCTCTCCCTCCATGATTGACACCCTCGGTTAAAAAAGTAATCAAAATAAAAGAATAGGACATACATCAGGGCTAAACGGAGTGGTGAGGCCAGATCTTGGGATATATATAAATATTGTTTAAAAAAGGCCAAGATAACCATTGCTATGGCTAAAAAGAGATTTGAGTTCAAGCTAGCCACAAAAGCACAGGACAACTACAAGTCCTTCTACGCCTTCAGTAACAATAAAAGGGGAACAAGTAGAACAGTCGGATAATAGCGATTATATCATACCAGGGAACAAGGATATGGCAGATGGATTTAATACCTATTTCTCCTCTGTTTTTAATGTTGGCCAAAAAACCTTGGCCCCTGGAAATACACTACAAGGGACATGAGGCCCCAAAAATTGAGGTTGAAGATGTGAGAAATAGGTTAAAAAATTTAAACCAAAATAAGGCACAGGGTTCAGACGATTTACACCCTAGAATGCTCAAAGAACTGGCAGATAGTTTTTGCAGGGCCTGTTACACTACAATCCCACCAATCCCTGGAGACAGGTGAGGTCACTGAGGCTTGGAGGCAGGCAGTAGTAATCCCTATTCATAAAAAGGGATCAAAACAGGAGGTGGGCAACTACTGGCCTATCAGCCTGACCTCAGCCCTAGGGAAAATACTTGAGAGTATAATCAAATATCTGATTATAAATAATGTCGAGCTAGAGGGGGATATTGATGAGACACAGCATGGATTTACCAAAGGTCGATCATGCCAAACTAACCTACTGGAATTTTACAGGACAGTTAGCAAAGCACTTGACGAGGGCGATTCTGTCAATGTTATATTTTTGGATTTTGCCAAAGCTTTTGATAAAGTCCCTCATGATCAGCTGATTAAAACCCTTTGTAACTTACAGATCCAGCCGAAAACTGTGCACTGGATTAGGGACTGGCTGTTTGAGAGGAGACAACAGGTATGTGTTCTGGGAGAACTGTCTAATTGGAGAGAAGTTACCAGCAGGATTCCTCACGGGATCCGTACTGGGACCCTGTTTGTTTAATCTCTATATTTCAACTATGAAACTAAAAACCGAAATCTGGCTCTCCAAATTTGCAGATGACACACGCATAGGTTTTCCTAGAAAATAGCCAACCAGATGCATAGAATATACAGGAAGCACTGTGTGATCTGGAGACATGGGCACGGGAGAACAAGGCTTCATTTAACATCAGTAAATGTACAGTCATACACCTAGGCAAGAATAATCCAGAAGTAGATTACACTTTGGCAGGGCAGGTGCTTAGAGTAGTGCATGAAGAACAGGATCTAGGGATTAGGGTCAGTAATAACCTTAAATTTCACTCGCATTGTAACCAGGTAGTTAAAAGGTCTGGTGGTATCCTGAGTTGCATACATAGGCATATTAAGAGTGGAAGTAAAGAGGTCTTGTTCCCTCTCCATACCACTTTGGTGAGGCCGCACACAGAGTACTGTGTGCAGTTTTGCGCCCCTGGGAATAAGGGTGATATAAATGCCCTTGAGAGGGTACAGAGTGGGAAAACAAGGAAATAAAGTGCACGGTCTGGATTACAAGGAAAGACTAAGAAGTCTTGACCTGTATTCCTTGGACTATCGCAGGCTAAGAGGCGACATGTGCCTTATCTACCGGGCTCTGTCAAATCATCAACTGTGGGAACTACTGCGCCTTAATCTTAGAGATCAGATTTATAATACACGAGCCCACCCCCTCCAGCTAAAGGGTGATAGAGTTAATACGCAGGAACCAAAGCACTGGTTCTCAGTAAGAGTGGTTAAAATTTGGAATGAACTGCCTATAGAGGTAGTTGGAAGCAAAACAATGTTAGCTTTCAAGCACTTCCTTCACTGTTACCTAAATAGTAAAAATATAAAGAGGTATTAGTTGATTCACAAGGCGAGCCAAATGGACATTGGTCTCTATAGTGCTCAGGTTTACCTATGATACCTATGAGTTACTGAGATATATCAACACAAAATCAGCATTTACAGCGCTATATGGTACTCGTCATCCTCCACCTGTATTCCCAGGAAAGTGATGGCCACCCGGACAATTTGTGCCAAGGGCTTGCCCAAACAGTTTGTGCCAATGGCTTAATATATACTGTGTGTATTATACTGGCGTGGTACCGCCAGTATATTAAGGTTGCATGCAAACTTCTATGTTAAACACTGAACCTTAATAACTTTGGAATTGCTCAACGGATTTGCACAAAATTTGGAATGCATAATCTCTAGGGGTTGGTCCCTTGACATGTCACATTTCGTGTGAATCCATTGTGTGGTTTTTGAGACAGAAATTGCCAAATCATCCTAAATCGACCAGTTTTTTCACGTTTCTTTGTCTACCTGTATCTTAGAAATGCCTTTATGTTGTGGTCTGAAATTTTCAGGGTAGAAAGCATTTGGGTCACAGATGTGCTTTTTAAAGGTATGGTGAAAAAAATATTAATTTGTTCAAAAGTTACAATGATTTTAATTTTCCTATTATTTCCTATGGGAAAATGTATATGTCAAGCACAAAAGTTTTATTGCTTGCACATTTTTCTGCTTGTAGGGTCACACACAGCTTTTTTGTGAAAAAAAAAAAAATCAGTTTTTCACATATCAGCTCACATACAGCTTGTTGTATTTCTGCACAGCTTTGGTGTCTCTACCATTTTGTTGTTCCCGCAACCCCAATTACTGTCCGCTATCCCTGGTGTTTAGTGCCCCCCCCCACCTCCCATTCATTGTATTTATATTATCTGACACCGAGATGCCCATTCCCGGTGTCAGATGTACCCGCCCACCAGTCCATTCTTTTATTTATGGGCATCGAGGTGCCCAATCCCCATGTTGCTAGTAGAGACCGGAGCCCACTCCCAGTGTCCCAAACTCAGTCCCCAATGTCTCCATAAATATAAAAAAGAAAAAACAGTCCCCTTCTTTTTTAAATTTAAACCTGTAAAAAGGAACTGTCCCTGTCCACCCCCTGTTCCTCCTCCCCATCCAGAGCCTGCCAATGAGCACCCACCGCACCCCCCTCACCCTATACTTACCTCCGGAGGTTGTGCACTGTCATCTTCTGCGGACATGTCTGCACTCTTCAAAGTTGAACTGCGAACTGAAGAGTCAAAGTAAGCACAGTATAATGGCAGCCAAAGACGTCTTGAACTTATGTTGATATCTCGGCCATTTTTAGGTATTTTTGCACCAAAGTTTCAGCATGGGGTTTTTGGGACCCCAGCTCATGAACACTGGAACTGTCATTTCATTACTCAGTCCCAAAAGGTGATTTAGCAGTTGCTGGGCGGAATCACCTTTCAGGACCGATTAACAAAATGACAGTGCCAGTGTTCATGAGGCGGGGGTCCCAAAAAGCCCATGTTGCAAATTTGGTGAAAAAATTCCTAAAAATGGCCACGTTATGAGTGTGTGCTGTGCAGTTTCCACGCAGGTGCATAACTTTGGTAATTTACAATATTTTGACTTCAGATTTTCAACATAACCATTTTCTCACACCACCTCATTAACAGTACAGCTATAATTTCTCACATCCTGCCCGAAATGTGTTTTTGCTACTGTGGCAAAGAATGCACAGTCGCTGAGCAAAATCATCTTTTGGGACCGATTCATGAAATAACAGTACGAGGGTTCATGATTTGGGGTCCCAAAAAGCCCATGTTCAAAATTTGGTGAAAAAATTCCTAAAAAGGGCCATGTTATGAGCGTGCATAGCACAGTTTCTACACAGTGTGAAACTTTAGTAATTTACAATATTTTGAAAAGAAATCCTAAATATGGCTGAGTTACAAGCATTCGTTGAAATTTTTATATGCACGCATGTAACTTTGGTAATTTTTAATATTTTCACTCCAAATTTTCAAGAAAAACATTTTTTTCATACCACCTCATGAACACCATAGCAATCATATTTTATATCCTGCCCAAAATGTGTTTTTATACCTGTGGCGCGGAATGGCATTTTGCCACGGAGGGACTCCCACTCATACATTTAGAAATTTTAAATATTTTGACCCTAGATTTTCAACATAGCCTTTTCATTACCCGAACTCATAAATGTCACAGCTCACATTTTTCAAATCCTGTCCAAAATGTGTTTTTGCACCTGTGGCATGAAATGGCATTTCACTTGTGCAGAATAATTTTTTGGTGAGGATTTGAAAATTTGGTCTACCAGGTATATCTGCTGGGGTAATAACATGGCTATGGTGATAATTTGGTCACGCATCTACAGAGGCATGAGAGCAAAGTGACTGCAGGACCCTGTGCTCCAACACTAAAATAAAGAAATTCATAGAGCATGGCAGAGCAGTTATGGGGGTGGGAGTGCTGGGCCCTTAGCAGAGACACATGTAATGTATCTGAAAAAGGCACAGGGTTATAATGTCGCAAGACATTATGACACATGCATATATCTCGCTGTCAAAACAGTGCGATATATGCCATGCAGCATAAGTCTTTTTTTTTTTTTTTCAAAATCTCAAATGCAATGCTTCGTTTCCTTGCTGCCAGTGATTCACTACATTGAGCCATGGCAGCTGTTTGGCAGAACCCCATCCCAGCAGAGATCTTATCCTCGGCCTGGGAAAGTGAGAGGGTGCAGTACTACGAACATACGAAATTTGCCAGCAGATAAAGGCCTAGAGGTCTATCAAGTCTGCTCGAATGTGCAGTTAGCACCCCTTATTCTGCAGCTGCCCCTTCCTTCCACCCTTCCCCTTCATTAACCCTTCCCCTTGTCCTGTCCCATCCTCGTTTGAAGCAGTCCACTGTTCTACTGCATACCACTTCAGCAGGTAACGATTCCACTTAGCCACCACCCTCTCTGTAAAAAGTGTCTCTCATCTCCTCCTGAACCTTCCTCGCGCCCAGTTTCATATTATGCCCCTGGTGGCCCTCCTCCCTTACTTTGAACAGCCCCTCTGTACCCGTCTTGTTTGAAACCTTTAAATACATGAAAGGAATAATCATGTCACCCCTGTCTCTCCTCTCCTCCAGTGAGTACATGTTCAACTCCTTCAACCTCCTCTCGTATGATAAGTCCCCAGCCCCTTGATCATCTTTTGTCGCCTGCGCTGCACCCTCCAGTAACTTAATGTCCCTCTTCAGATACGGACGCCAGTACTGGATGCAGTACTCCAGGTGTGGTCTAACTAATGACCTATACAGTGGCAGAATCACCTCCTCCTCCTCGAGGATATACCCTTGCAATACAACCCAGCATTTTGTTGCCCCTTGCAGCTGCCTTCCTACATTGTGCCGAGTTGTTCATTGACCCTGTAATGAGCACACCCAGATCCTTCTCCTCCTCTGTCTGGGCTAGCTGCACTCCCCTAGCTGGTAACTCCTCCTTGGGTTCTTCATCCCAAAATGCAGCACCTTGAACTTTTTGGTATTAAAGCCCAGTTGCCAGGTGCCTGACCAGGTTTCAAGCTTTGCCAGATCATCCTGCAACCCCTGCCATCCCCCTAGCTCATCCACCACCGTGCCTACCTTGGTATCATCAGCAAACAGACTGATCTTGCTCTTGATGTCCCATGATATGTCTGCAATGAATATCCCAAACAACACTGGTCCCAACACTGAGCCCTGTGGAACACCGCTCGTCACTGCCCTTGGGTGTGAGAGCTCCCCACCCACCACCACCCTCTGTTGCCTTCCCTGCAGCCAGTTTCCTACACATCTCACCAGCTTTGCACCCGCCCCTGTGCCTACTAACTTCCTTCCCAGCCTTCCATGTGGTACTGAGTCGAATGTCTTACTGAAGTCCAGATACAGGACATCCACTGCATGGCCCCTGTCCAGTTGCCTAGTTACCCAGTCATAGAACTCCACCAGGTTGGTTTGGCAGGATCTGCCACATATGAAGCCATGCTGTCTGCTGTCCTGTAGTCTTTTGGCCTCTAGGAGGGCCACAGACTCTCCTTCAGGATAGTCTCCATTAGTTTACCCACGATGGATGTGGAGGCTCACTGGTCTGTAGTTTCCCGTTCATTCTTGGGGCCACTCTTGTG
Source organism: Neoceratodus forsteri (assembly GCA_016271365.2). NCBI lineage: Eukaryota > Metazoa > Chordata > Ceratodontiformes > Ceratodontidae > Neoceratodus > Neoceratodus forsteri. The sequence continues at coordinate 26,887,848 of CM057453.1, forward strand.
GAGGGGCACCACATGAGCCATCCTCCAGTCCTCACGTTAACACCCGAATGTAGTGAGGCATTGCTAGGTCTGCCATGTTCTGCAAGGAGCTCTGCCAGCTCCTTCAGTACCCTGGGGTGGATGCCATCTGGGCCTGGCGCCTTGTCCACCCTCAGTGCCTTCAAACCCTCTCGAACTCTGCTCTCCATGATTCCCCATCTGTCACCACCCCCTGCTTCTGCCATTTCTCCCACCTTGGGTGTCACCCCCTTTTCTTTTAGTAAATACTGAGCAGAAGTACTATTTAGTGCTTCCGCCTTATCGCACCCTACTTCCACCCAACCCCTCCTTCCTAATCCTTACTATGTGGTCCTTACTGTCCTTTTCTCCTGATGTACTTAAAAGTCCTTTCCCTTCTTAATGCCTTGTGCCAGCCTGAGTTCCGTAGATGCTTTGGCTCCCTTACTGCCCTTGTCACCTCCTTGATTCTGTCAAGTACTCCTCCCTGTCCTCCCCCCTCCCTGTTTTCTTGTACTTCCTAAAGGCAGCTCTTTTCCTCCCTACCTTTTCCATGACCTCCTTGCTCAACCAGATCGGTTTCTTAGCCCTAGCCTTCTTGCTCTGGGCTTTGCAGCAGGTTTTGGTTGCCTCCACTATCTCCAGCTTTATAAGCTCCCACCTCTGGTTAGTGTCCATACTAGATTGAATTCTGGCCAGGTACCCTTTTACCACTTCCCCCATCCTCCCAAAGTCGGCCCTCCTGAAGTCCAGCACTATTGTGCCAGATTCTACTCCTTCCTTGCCCATATCCAATGTGAGCGATACTGAGCAGTGGTCACTCCCTGACAGCAGTTCCTCTGCTGTAAGTTCTCTCACAAAGTCCCCATTTGCCAGCACAAGGTCAAGGGTATTTCCTAACCTGGTTGGTTCACTGACCATTTGCAGCAGAAAGCTGTCCTGGAAGGCATCCAGCAGTACCTGCTCCCTTCTGTTCCTGGTTGCTGGGGTGCTCCAGTCCACTCCTGGCATGTTGAAGTCCACCACAATCACCACACTACCCTTCTCGCACACCCATTCGTGGTATTGCACCCTCTTGCTCAGTTGTACTACGCTGTTGCAGTTACGGGGTTTTGTCATATGCTATTAAGCGTGCAACATATTGACCTGGTAGGCTGAAAAACTAAGGAAATTCACAGCAAAAAATGTTAATACACCATTAGGGTTAAAGAGTAAAAAGTAGAGAAATGCAATCTTAGGGTTCCAAAGCCTAAAACCCTGCACCCACCCTCAGCTTCCAACTTGAACATCCCACCTTCGGCTTCCAAGCCTAAGGCCCCACCTCCACCCTGCAAGCAGGAACAAGTGTGAGGGGTGTGCCTTGGGGTTGCGAACCCTAATGCACAACATTATCTACAAAATGAGTGGTGTTTCATTTATACATACCTTATATATCTTTTTATAATTAGCAAAAAAAACAGCAGAAAAGAACAGGTTACTCACCTGTAACAGTAGTTCTAGGAGTGGTATATGTTGTTCATCCACACTTCCTGGCATGTCCCCTTCCACTTTAAATCTTGCTGGAAGTCTTCAAGTTGGCTCCTCCCCTTCACCCAGGTGGTATATACCTCGGCTCTGCCCCATGACACCAGATCTTAGCCCACTGGAAGCAAGGGTTGTGCGCCCGAAGCCAGGGAGGTCGGATGGGTGTGTGTGGATGAACAACATATACCACTCCTAGAACAACTGTTACAGGTGAGTAACCTGTTCTTCTAGGAGAGTGGATATGTTGTTCATCCACACTTCTTGGCAGACTCCAAGCAGTTCTCCGGGAGGAAGGAGGCAAGGCGCACACCTTCTACTTAGGAAACAGAGACTGGAGAACTGAGGCCCCAAAACCAGCATCCCGGGGTGACTCAAGATCGATGTGGAAGTGGGTAATGAATGTGTTTTCTTACTTCCAGGTAGCAGCCAATTTCCTGGATAGGGATTTCCTGGATAGGGATGTCCCTGAAAGCAGCCAATGAAGCAGCAGTATGGCGGTTAGAATGAGCTCTTATACCTCTGGGAGACTCCTTCCCCGCCAACTCATAGAACAGACCTATGCATGATGTAATCCATCTTGCTATGGTCCATTTGGCTGTAGGTCTACCAGAAACAGCTTCAGCATAGGTGACAAACAGTTAGCGAACCTCTCCACGAATTTCTGCCGTCATCTCCTCGTAGTAGGAGAGAGCACGTCTCAGGTCCAAGGTATGAAGCCTGTACTCGGCGTCCGAGGTGTAATTAGGGTAGTAAACCGGAAGAGTCAACACCTGGTTAAGGTGAAACTCTTGACACCACCTTCAGAAGGAATTTCGGGTTGGGGCATAGGACAACTTTGTCCCTGTGAAATACCAGATAAGAGGAGTCCACCAAAAGCACCTGGGGTTCCCCTGCCCTTCTGGCAGACGTGATAGCCACTAGGAAGGCCGTCTTCCACATCAAGTGTGAAAGCTCACATTTATGCATGGGTTCGAATGGCTTGCCCATGAGCTTTGCCAAAACCAGCAACAGATCCCACGGAGGTTGGATGTACACGCACCGGAGGGGATATGTGATCCAGGCCTTTGGAAAAGCGCCCAATCACTGTCTCCTGCGCCAGTGTCAGCTGACAGGCCCACGCCTGGTAAGCAGAAATGGCTACCAGGTGCACCCTAAGGGTCGATGACCGTAGACCCCCTTTGGAGAGAGACCAAAGGTAGTAGAGAATGTTAGCCACAGAACAGGATAAGGGGTTCAGACCCTTACCATGACACCAAATGGAAAAACGTTTCCATTTGAAGGCATAACATTTCCTGGTCGATTCCTTTCTAGATGCCTCCACCACAGTGTAGACATCTTCGGAAAGACCCAGAGCCTGGAACTCTAGCCACCAGGCTGTGAGGTGCAGGGACTGAAGGTCCGGATGGAATACCTTCCCCTGGTTCAGAGATATCAGGTCTGGGTGTGTGCAAAGCTGCTCCGGGGGCCTGCGGCTGAGGAGATCTGGGTACCAGAAATGGCACAGCCAATCTGGGGCTACCAGGATCATCTTCGCCTTGTCCCTCCTCACCTTGAGTAACACCTTGTGGATCAAGGGAAATGGAGGGAAGGCGTAGAGGAGGCCTGGGGTCCACGGCCTTGAGAAGGCATCCCCCTGCAGCGAGCCCTGCTGAGGGAGGCGGGCATGAAACTGCCTCAGCTTGGTGTGCACCCTGGAGGCAAACAGGTCCACCATTGGTTTGCCCCAACGGGAGAACAGGCTGTAAGCCACCTCTGGATGGAGAGACCACTAGTGGGATGTCTGGCCTATGCGGCTGAGAGCATCCGCCAGCTGGTTCAAGGCTCCTGCCAAATGGATGGCTAGGAGATCTGCCTCCAACCAGCTTACGAGGGTCCAGATGCAGAGCGCCTCCTTGCACAGCAGACGGGAGTGCATGCTGTCTTGTTTGCTGAGGTAGTACATGGTAATGGTGTTGTCTGCTGGACTTGAACCCTTAACCCCGGAGCTGAGGAGCGAAAGCTGACAGCGCCAGTCTGACTGCTCTGAACTCCAACAGGTTGATGTGGCATCGGGACTCCTCGGGGGTCCAAAACCCGTGGGCCCTGTTGTCCCCATATGGACTTCCCAGCCCATGAGAGAGGCATCGGTTGTAAGGAAGACAGTCAGCTCGGGGTGGACAAACAGGATCCCTTCCTGCAACTGGTCTGGGGCGGTCCATCATTGGAGAGCGTCCCAAATCTTCTGGGTTACAGTGATCAGCTGGTCGAAGTGACCATATCGCTGAGTCCACTGGGTGGCCAGCTCCCACTGGAGGGGGTACATGTGCCACTGGGCCCAACGACCCACTGAGGTGCACGCTGCCATGTAATCCAGAAGGCGCAGAAAATCCCGGGCAGGGCGCAAACGCCCATCCAGAAATGACTGGGCAAAGGAGAAGAGAACCTCCGCCCTGTCCGCCGGGAACCAAGCTCTGGCTTGACAAAGAGTCGAGCTCTGCCCCAATGAAGCCCATCACCTGAGAGGGCACGAGTCCCGACTTGGCCTCGTTGATCAGGAGGCCGAGTTGGGAGCAGGTTTGGAGGGCCAGATCCCTGGACCTCTCCACCTCCTGAAGGGAGGAACCTGCCAAGAGCCAGTCATCGAGATAAGGGTAGATTCGGACTCCTTGACGCCGAACGGCATGGCTCGGAACTCGTACAGGGTCCCTTCAACCCTTAAGCGGAGGAATCGCTGATGGGACGGACGGATTGGGACATGAAAGAACGCGTAGTGTAGATCCAGTGAATAGAACCACATGTTCCGCTCCAGGGATGGTATGATCTGGTTCAGAGTGACCATCCGAAAGGCGCGGGACCAGAAATATTGACTCAGGTTGTAGAGCTCTAGGATGGGGTGCCAACCCCCATCCACTTGGGCACCAGGAAGTACCTGGAAACAGAGCCTGGGTCTGTCGGAGGATCCAGCATTGGAGCTACTGCCTCCTTGCAGAGGAGCTGAGCCATGTCATCTTGAAGAGCCGATAAGGTGCATGTGGAGATCCGTTCCTCTCGAAGGGAGCGTGCTCGGCTGGGAGGGTACTGCTCGAATTCCAGAGGCAGTCCCTGACCAACCACTTCGAGAACCCACCTGTCTGAAGTGATAGCGGACCAGGCAGAAAGGAAGTGGCAGAGCCGACCCCCCACGTGAGGACCCAGAGCTGGCATGACAGGTATAGAGGTGGCGACCTCCAACTCGTCACTGAGCAGGCTTTGAGGAAGAGAAGGCTCCAGGACCTGCGCATCGGCCTCCTTTACGGGGCTGTTGAGGACCCTGCCTCGGCCGTGGGTGCCAAGCTTGAGCCCTCTGCTGCTGTTGCTGTTGACCTCCTTGATAGGAGGGCTGCCTGAACACAGGGGAAGAGTGCCAAAATGACTTCTTCCTCTTCTGCTGGTTCTTGCCCGAAGAACCCTTGGCAGAAATAGCATCCAAGGTGGCAGTGGACTGCTCTATACACTGAAGGTGACCGGTCACTCCTGGACCGAACAAGTCAGTCCCCAGGAAGGGCACATCAGCAAGCTTATTCTGAGTATCTGCCACGAAGGAGGAATGCCTCAGCCAAGCCCTGTGGCAAGAGGCCACTGCGGCTGCCAACGAGTAGGCACAAGAATCTCCTATAGCCAAGGCTGTCTGGAGCTGCTGTTTTGCGACAGCACGACCTTGGTCACGGACCTGCTTGACCGTAGTCTACATGTCCAGTGGGAGATGAGGGAGGACCTCGTCCAATGACCACAGAAGGGCATGAGAGAAGTGTGCCATAATAACAGCCGAGCTGGCCTGACTGATGAAAGCCCAGAGAAGAGGCAGCGTAGACCTTGCGGGCAGAGTGGTCCATATTTTTAGACTCCTTGTCCAGGGGTCGGTCAGTGTCAGATGAACTACCCATACGCCTGAACACAGAAGCGGTCACCAGACTCTCGGCCGAAGGGTGCTCAGTGAACCCCGCAAGGGACCCCATGGGCACCACATACTTGCGGGGCCATGCAGGCAGATGGTGCTGGGCAGGAGGCAGGGCGCTGCCAAAGTTCAAGGGCCGGGTCAACAATGGCCTCAGCCACTGGAAAGGTCTCCACTGGCGTATCCCCTCTCTTGAGGATGTCAGTGAGAGGGTACTCCACCTTTTTCTGGATGGGCTCCATGAGGCATTCTGGTGGAGTCAGAGATGAGGCAGGGAATGCCCTGGAAGGAGGAAGGGCCTTCCTCCAACCCTGCACTGACCAATGACTCATCATCCCTGGGATATAAGTGCAAGCCGGTGACGTCAGAGTCTGAGGAGTCGTGGTAGAGCGGTCTATCACCTAAGTCACCCTCGATGTGCCAAGAGCAGTCCGGGGTGACTGTTATCGACAGACATCGGGGAAGCCCGGTGTCTTGTCGGTTCTCTTTCACCGGTGTCCCTCCCTCAGGCTGTTTAGGTGGTGGTCCCACCAGAATCGGTGGAGAGACCGGGAATAAGCCGACCCGGCAGACGGGCCGGCACCATGGGCGGAGGAACTGGTAGCTTCAGTTCCGGAGGGGTTGGCGTCGGCCTAGGAGGCGGGTGCCAAGTTATGGTCGGGGTGGGTGGCAGAGCCGGCTTCTGCCCGGTCAGTATCAGCTGCTGCCACATGAGGTCTTCATAGTGCCGCTGGAGCTTCCGTTGGAGCCTCTCCTCGTCCGAGGAGGATGAGGGCCTGTGGCAACGCCTCTTCTTAGAGCGCTTATGGCTCTTTCTTGGTCGTTCGGCCGAGGGGGTTCTGGACCTCGACAGAAATCGGGGAGGCAGACTCGGTTGATCAGGAGACACCGGGGTCGGTGAAAACCGAGGGTCCGGAACCGGGTCCTTGATGGGGACACCAGCAGGCTGGGTCCCCTCATCAGGGAATATGAGGACCGGAGTCTTTTCCAATGAGTCGTCGGTACGGCCGGCGACAAAGGGTCTACCGGGTCAAGGATAATTTCAACTTCGTCACCCACTTCCTTGGTCCCCTGGCCAGAGGGAAGATCCGTGGAGCCGGCGGCCAAGGATGCGATCTCGACCGAAGTTGAGACAGTGTGTTCCTGGGACTCAGACCTTTCTCGGCCCCAGGAACATCTTTGCTGAGATGAAGACACAGGGTCCTTCTCTCTCTTCCGAAAGCGGGAGGACAGCGAGCTCGAGAACGCCTCACCCCGAGTGGGGAGAGACTGGCACAACTCCTTGAAGGAGCCTGTAAAGGTGGAGCCAAGATTCAGACGAACAAAGAAGCTTCGAGTGGTCGAAGCATGAGCTGCTTCCTCCTCGAACACCTTCATCTGTTCCAGCTGTTCGGCGGATCCCGCAGCCATGGAAACCGCCCACCTCACCTCCTTCGATTTCATCGGTGGGTTCCTTTTCTCTGGTCTCCTCAGCGTCAAGCATGCCTTGCGGTCATCCAGGACTTTGGGATGGAAAGCCAGGCAAAAACTGCATGATGAGGTGTCATGGCTGACATCTAGGCAGTAGACACATGTGAGGTGAGGATCAGTGCGCGACATCTTCTGGCGAAATCTGGGGGAAGATTTTTCCTTCATAGTAGATGCGTCGAAAGTACGATCGCTAACTTGTACGAGTTTCATTTTCGGTACAAAACGACGGTTAGAATCCAGGGCCTACAATATGCTGAGAGAACGAGGGAACTGGTATCTTCCAGCAGAAAGGAAGATCTGGCGCCATGGGGTGGAGCCGAGGTATATACCACCCGGGTGGGCGGGAGGAGCCAGCTTGAAGACTTCCGGCAAGATTTAAAGTGGAAGGGGACATGCCAAGAAGTGTGGATAACAACATATCCACGCTCCTAGAATTCATTTTTTTGACAAACAAATGTAAATAACTTTAAAACAAAAAATTATGGCATGGAATGCAATGACAGAGTTAGGGCTGACGACCCCAAGGCTTACCCCCCGACGCCTGTCAGTGTCTGCAGGGTGGGGGGTAAGGTATTAGGGTTGGAAACCCTAATGCCACATTTCCCTGCTTTTGTTGTATTAGTACCAACCCTAACTTGCAATGACTTTCCTTAGTTTTTCAGGTAGTATAATCATATTTTTATTGGTCTGAGGGAAAGCAGGGCCATCTGGGCCCTGCACTTCCATCCCTCCTTAGATATGTACAGGTATATGTATGTAGCTGTGGAGCCCTGTGCTTCCATTTATAGGACAACACTGACCAAATTATCAGCATATCCTCCTTATTACCCCACCACATGTACCCCTTACAGAAAATTCTGAAATCCCTGCCAAAACAGAATTCTGTACAATCGCAGCGCCATTCCGCGCCACAGGTGCGAAAACACATTTTAGCCAGGATTTGAACAATGACAGCTGTGACATAAATGGTGTGGGGTAATAAGCCTATGTAGAAAATCTGGGGTAAAAATATTTATCATTTCTGAAATTAGGAATGTGCGTTGCGAAACTGCAACAAATGGTCATAACTTTGGCAATTTTTCATATTGTGACCCCAAATTTTCAACATGGTCCTCTTATAACCCCACCTTACAAATCCCATACGTGAACATTTTCAAATCCATGCCAAAACGCCATTCCGTGCCACAGGAGCCAAAACACATTTCGAACAGGATGTGAAAAATGACAGCTGTATATGAGGTGGTGTGAAAAAATGGTAGTATGTTGAAAATTTAGAGTCAAAATATTGAAAATGACCAAAGTTATGCGCATATGTAGAAAAACTTAAACAAATTCACGTAACTCAGCCATTTTTAGGATTTTTTTCACCAAATTTTTAACATGGCCTTTTTGTGACCACACCTCATGAATACCGACAGTGAAATTTCATTATTCAATCCCAAAAGGTGATCTCTCGCAGCAACTGTAAAATCATCTTCCGGGCCCGATTAAGGAAATGACAATTATATTATTTATGAGGTAGGGTCCCAAAAAGGCCATGTTGAAAAGTTGGTGAAAAAATTCCCCAAAATGGCAAAGTTATGAATGTAAGTTCAAAATGCCACTGAAACTGGGCTGGCAGTATAGCCTAGAGGTTAGAGGAACGAGGTGTGAACGAGCTTCGTACATCCAGCAAACTAAACCTGAGTTTGATTCTCACAACCTCCACTTGCATAATGTGTGACTGAGCAAGTCATTTAACCGCCAAGTGCTCCCAGGTCGCCCCTGAAAACAGGCACTTGTGCCTAGTGGGCCTTACCCGGTTACCAAAGACTAAAATAAAAAAAACCATTATATAGCACTTCTTCATTCCTCATTTCACGTTTTGACTTTGAAGAGTGCAGATATGTCTTGGTCCAAAGAAGATGGCAGCCTACGACATCCGGAGGTAAGTATAGGGCAAGGGGTGCTCAGTGGGAGGGTTGTGACGGGGGAGGGGGACGGCGCAGATGACATAGAAACATAGACTTTGACATCAGATAAGGACCGCGTGGCCCACCCAGTCTGCCCATTTCCCTACCTATTGGATAAGCTGCAGATCTCAGTTTACCAACAACTTACTTCCTGCTACCTCCCACCAGAAGTGCTTTATGTCTGTCCCATGCATTCTTAAATTCCCCCACTGTTTTTTTTAACTCCATGACCTCCTCAGGAAGGCCATTCCATGAGTTCACCACCCTCTGCATGAAAAACTACTTCCACACGTATCCCTCCTCTATCTTCAAACTGTGCCCCCTTTTCTTGCATATCTCTGAAAGATGCTACCCCCTTGGATTTTGCTAATTCCCTTGATGTACTTGAATGTTTCTATCAGGTACCCCCTCTCCCTCCTTTCCTCAGGGGTGTACATATCAAGCTCTTTTAGTCTCTCTTCGTATAGCTTCTGATGTAGACCCTGCACCATTTTAATTGCCCTCCTCTGGACTGCTTCCATCCTGTCTATGTCCTTGCAGAGATGGGGTCTCCAGAACTGCACGCAGTACTCCAGATGGGGTCTCACCAACTGTCTGTACAGAGGCATAATAACTTCCTGTTTTCTACCGGTGATGCCTCTCCCTATACATCCCAGTATCCCCCCAACCTTCCTTTCTGTCTTTTCAAATTGCTTGCCTATCTTTAAGTCATCTGATTTGACTACCCCCAGGTCCCTTTCCATTTCTGTTGTTGTTAATGTGACACTTGGACAGCTGGTTCTGATTACGCTATGATTTTTGTAAAATAAAAATATAGTGTGATTGTCTGTCACGAGAAATGCTGTGCTCCTGGATGACCCCCCAGATTTCACTTCAAAAGACGGGACATGTTAAACAGCAGATCTCTGTAAGGTGATTAACTTAACAAGACTCGCATTTTATGGTCTTGCTGTTGAGCTGTGTTTTCTTTGAAGCCAAAGGAGACTAACATATCCATTTTATGGCATCTTCAGAGGAAACCCAGTCAATTTCATCTGGTGTTACAAAGCATATTTACACCTCAGTGAGATTTGACAGTCATAAAAAGCTCTTTGATGTCTTTGTGAAAGCAGAAAACTGCTCCTGGATGAAAGAAGATACTGGAAAAATCACAGACTTGATTGGGAAGTCATGTGGGGAAATGAGTTTTTGCTGATGTCACCTATTTAATTTACCTTCTGAAGTATATGATATCCTGATTGTATAATTTTTAATAAACAGAGAAGGAGCTGGGTGACATCACGGAGAAGGCAGGTTAAAGACAGTTTTTTTAATTATGCTGTGACTGACCTTTAGAGACATTCTTGTTTGGACTCGCTTGAAAACATCATCTATTTCACGCGCTGTTAGAAGGCATACATTAGAGAGACAAGTCTAAGTGTACTGTGGTAGGAATTTGCACTTTTAAACCTTATTCTTTTAAAAGATTGTATGTTTTGTGATATATTGTTCTGTATTTTTTTATCTATTTTAATTAAACCCTCTTATTTTAAGAGACTACTTGGTGTGTCTTTGAAATTCTTTCTTTGACAAGTGAAGCATATACGGTTAAAGCTGACACTGTGCATTAGCTTACTGGTTTACCAAACTGGGAAAAGGTAAGAGTTTATCTGAGATCTTTAATAGAGTTTTTAAGGGTTCATTTTGTACACCTGGTTAGGTGCCCGTAGGTGAAAGATATCAGGCCCCCCCCCCCGAAGAGCAGACTTATCTGAGCCTGTACACTGGGTACGCTAGCAAGAGGTTCACAGTTTGAATCCCTCCAGAACTTGAGACTAAAGGTTGATTCGAACCCACAAAACAAACATGAGGGTTACCCTGACTCTGTTCCTGTTCACAATACTGCGTGCAGAGGCTGGCACTGTGGGAGCAGAGGGCCTGACCTGCTGAGTGAGGTTGTGACAGTTACTACTCCCCCCCCCACTGTGTACTCTTCCCTTGGGTTTTTGTCTCCCCGGTGCATTACTTTGCACTTCTTTGCACTGAATCCAAGCTGCCATACTTTTGGCCATTCCTCCAACCTTACCAAATCCCTTCACATTCTTTCCACCCCCCCCTTGTGTCATCTGCAAAGAGGCATACTTTTCCTTCCAGTCCCTCCGCAATGTCACCTATAAAGACATTAAATAGGACCAGTCTCAGTACTAAACCCTGCAGTACCATGCTAGAAACTCCTTTCTTCAGAGTGGACTCTGTTTACTGTTACCCTCTGAGTCCTGTTGTCCAGCCATTTTGTTACCCAGGACATCACCCTGGGACCCACTCCCAGGCTGGCTAACTTGTTTATTAATCTTTTGTGTGGGACTGTGTCAAATGCCTTGCTAAAGTCTAGGCAGGCCATGTCCACAGCCCTTCCCTCGTCTACTACTTTGGTCACCCAGTCAAAGAAATTGATTAGATTTGTCTGACATGACCTTCCTGCTGTGAATCCATGCCGTCTTGGGCCCTGTGCCCCGTTGGCCTCTAGGTAAACAACAATTCTAGTTTTCAGAAGTGATTCCATCATTTTCCCCTACCACTGAGTTCAAACTAACAGGTCTGTAGTTTCCTGCCTCTGCCTTGCTCTCACTTTTGTTTTTGTTTTTTGTAATTGTCCTTTTTATTCCTCCTCTCCCCCCTCCCCGGCACTGGTCTCCTCGGTAGCACCAAGGGGTCATCCTCCTGCAGTCTGCTCCTACCTGGTTAGTCCTCTGTCACCCATGCAGCCTCGGGTTACCCTCTGGGCAGGGATGAGGTGGGCCCCAACACCCCGACAATGCAGTAGTGTCGGATGGGTGCCAGGAGGGCGGCCGCAAATCGGGAGCAAGCTCTGGTGCTCCGTCTCCGCCAGAGCCGAGAGGCATTTTCCACTGGGAAGTGGCTGGCGCCCTGACGTCAAGGCATCAATTCTGACGTCTGCCACTCCCCCACTCCTTCTTCTGCTCCTCGGCGCTTGCTGCGTCTCCGGCTTCCGCCAGAGAAAAGCCGAGCACCAAAGAGGGACCCCTGTACCTCCTGGGAGAGGAGAGCTGTCCTCCGGATGCTTAATCCTCTCCCAGCCCGGGCTTGTTCCCGAACCCGGGTCGCCGGCGTGGCGCAAGGCGTGGCATCCAGTGCCTCAACCCTTAGTGCCACCGGGCTGGCCGTTCTCACTTTAGTGAAGGGGAATCACAGCCACCCACCTCCAGTCTTCAGGTACCAGACCATCCTCCCATGATTTGTTAAAATAGGGAGGGGGGGAAGCCTGCCCAGTTAGAACAAAATACTTCCCTGGACTAACAGTGCACAGAGCCAAGCATGAGGTATATCAGCTGGCAAAGGATTGCGGAGGTTCCCCAGATATACTGGTCCACCTGGGTACCAATAACATTGAGGAAAATAGTGAGCTAGAGATACAGGCAAGGTTCAGGGAGCTTGCCAGGGTCTGTCATGACAAAGGATGCGCGATTTCCTTCTCAGAAATCCTGCCAGTGCCAAGGGCTAGAGGGGAACACAAGAGGAAGATTAGGGAGATAAACCAGTGGCTCACAAAGTGGTGTGGGGCCACAGGGTATGGGTTGATGGGGATTGAGGGGAGACCTGGGTGGATAAGGGGCTATATGCTAGAGATAGGCTCCATCTCAATTTGGAGGAGAGGGAAATCCTTAAGCTGAAAATAGAGGGGTTCATTGGTGAAAAGTGGGGTTTAAACTTGTGAAGGGGGGAGGGATGGGAGAAAAGGCTGTCAAGGGGGATCCAATAAAGGAGGGACTCGGTCTCCACTTCGGGAGCTGGAGGAATGTGGGAAAAGGCCAACTGGTAAGGTGCTGACTGGGGGAAGACTGAATTCCCATGGGAACACGAGTAGGGGAAATGGAAGTATACGTAAAGGGTGGAAGGTAGTCCTGCTAAATGCCAGGAGCTTGGGCAATAAAATGCCTGAGCTCCAGGCGATGCTAACTGAGGGACAGGTGGATGTGGCAGCAGTTACTGAGACCTGGGCCACCGCAGGGCACGACTGGGACCTGAACCTGGAGGGTTACACCATGTGCAGGAAGGACGGGGGGGGGAAGGGGAGGAGGGGTAGCAATAACAGTCAAAAACTGTATTGACATAGGAGGAGTGGAGGAGGAGGTGGAGGGAACTGTGGAGGTGATTTGGGTCACCTTGATAACAAATGGGGGCAAGAGAATAAAAATAGGAGTGGTGTATAGACCTCCTGCGCTGGCTGGAGAGCAGGAGGAGAGTCTGGTGGCAGATGTTGGGAGACACTGAAAATTGGGCAGGGGAAGGGTGGTGGTGTTGGGGGACTTAAACATGCCAGGAACGGCTAGGAGACTATGACATTCTCAGTGGCCAGGGAACAGAGGTTGTTGGATGTCTTTCAGGATGCGTTCCTAACTCAGCAGGTGGGGAAACCGACCAGGGAGGTGCAGATTTTGGATGTGGACCTGGCAGACAGTGACCAGATTGGGGGCCTGGAGGTAAGGGACCCATTGGTGGCAGCGACTATGCCACAGTCTGGTTCTGCCTGGACCTAGGAAGGTAGAAGGCTGCACAAAGACGGAGGTAACTGACTTCGGGGGGATTTCAAGGAAATGGGAAGGATCCTTAAGAAGCATTTGGATGGGATTGGTCCAGACATGGACGCTGACAGTAGGTGGAAAATCATCAGGAGAGGGGTGCAGGATGCTACCAGCACCTGTGCAAGAGTAAGGCAAAAATGCGGTAAGGCCCATAAACCCTGCTGGTGGACCAGGGAGGTTCAGGATGTGGTGAGGGGAAAGAAGTCGGCTTATAGGCATTTCAAGTGCTCAAGGAGTGAAACGGATCGAGGGGAGTATAAGCTGATGGCCAGAAGGGCCACTAGGGTGCTGAGGGCGGCTAAGGCAAGGAAGGAGCAGAACCTGGCCAGGGGAAATTAGGAGAGGGAACAAGGGGTTCTTTAGGTACATTGGGGAAAAACAAAGGGTTAAGGGCCAGATTAGCAGGATTAAAACAGGGGAGGGATGGGCATAAGATCCGGGGGAGCAGGCTAAGGTACTAAATGAGTACTTCGCCTCAGTTTTCACCATGGAAAATGGGGGGCCTGCATCATACATGGGAGGAGATGGTGAAACTGAGGGAAGGGGACCTTGCCGATTGTCGGGTCTGGGGAGAGGTTGGCTATCACCGTGGGGGATAAAGCAGGGGGACGAGGTAGCGGAGGTGGAAATCATGGCAGAGAGAGTGAGGGAAGCCCTCAGGTCCCTTAAGACGGAGAAAGCACCAGAACTGGATAAATTACATCCCAGAGTGCTGAAGGAACTGGCGGATGTCCTGGTGAAACCCCTGGCGGAGCCTTTCAGCATGTCTCTGAGGACAGGGTGGGTGCCCCAGGACTGGAAGGTGGCGCATGTAGTGCCTGTCCACAAGGGGGATCAAGGGAGGTGGCAGGGAAATACAGGTTACTCACCTGTAACAGGAGTTCTAGGAATGGTATATGTTGTTCATCCACACTCATTGGCAGTATCCTTGCCGCTTTAAATCTTGCGGAAGGTCTTCAAGCTTGTCTCCCACCCACCGGTGGTATAACCTCGGCCCGCCCATGACGCCAGATCTGCCCGCTGGAAGCTCAGGTCAGCGTCGGGGCCGAGGTCGGTGGAGTGTAGGATGAACAACATATACCATTCCTAGAACTCCTGTTACAGGTGAGTAACCTGTATTTCTAGGGACATGGATATGTTGTTCATCCACACTCATTGGCAGACTCTAGCAGTTCTCCGGGAGGAGGGAGGCAAGACGCACACCCCTACATACTTACTTGGGAAAGAGAGACTGAGAACCGAGGCCCCAAAACCAGCATCCCGGCGTGACTCAAGGTCGATGTGGTAATGGGTAATGAAGGTGTTTGCTGACTTCAGGTAGCAGCCTGCAGATTTCCTGGATAGGGACGTCCCTGGAAGCAGCCACCGTTGCAGCAGTATGGCGGGTAGAATGAGCTCTTATCCTCTGGGAGGCTCCATGCCCGCCAACTTATAGCAGAGATCTATGCAGGAGGTTACCACCTGCTTATCGTCCGCTTGCTGCAGGTCTGCCAGATGCTGGCTTCAGCGTAGGTGACAAACAGCTGGCGAACCTCTCCGACTTTCAGCCGTGCGCCTTATAATAAGCGAGCGCCTCTAGGGTCCAGAGTATGGAGCCTATATTCGACCTCCGAGTGTGATTGGGAGAACACCGCGAGAGTCAACACCTGGTTAAGGTGAAACTCGACACCACCTTCGGAAGGAATTTCGGTGGGGGCGAGGACAACCTTGTCCCTGTGGAAGACCAGGTAAGGAGACTCGATGGAAGCGCCTGGAGCTCCCCATCCTTCTGGCTGACGTGATAGCCACCAAGAAGGCGGTCTTCCACGACAGGTGAGAGAGCACACCTGTGCATAGGTTCGAATGGCTTGCCCATGAGCTTTGCCAGTACCAGCAGTAGATCCCACGGAGGTGGGGGTTCCCGCACTGAGGGAAATGTGATCAAGGCCTTTGAAAGCGCCAGACCACCTCTCCCGCGCCACCGATGCTGCCCGCCCGCCTGCAAGCAGAGATGGCTGCCAGGTGCACCCTTAGGGTCGCCGACCCAAGCCCTTGACTAGAAAGGGACCATAAATAGTCCAAGATGCTTGCCAAGGAACAGGAGGAAGGGTCCAAGCCCTGTTTCGACACCAAATGGAAAACCTTTTCCATTTGAAGGCATAGCATTTTCTGGTCGACTTCTTACGGACGCCTCAACTACATTGAGGACCTCGTCGGAAAGACCCAAGGCCTGGAACTCTGGCAGCTCAGGAACCAGGCCGTCAGGGTGCAGGGATTGAAGGTCCGGATGGAACACCTTCCCTGATTGACGGAGAGCAGGTCCGGGCAGCTGGAAGCTGCCCAGGAGTCCTGGAGCTGAGACTGAGGAGATCTGGTACCAGAACTGGCGAGGCCAGTCTGGGGCTATCAGAATCACCTGCGCCTTGTCCCTCCTCGCCTTGAGAAGCACCTTGTGGATCAAGGGAAATGGGGAAAGGCGTAAAGAGGCCCGGGGTCCATTGCCTCGAGAGGCATCCCCTGCAGCGAGCCTGCTGAGGGGCGGGCATGGAACAGACTCAGCTCGCGTTCTCCATGGAGGCAAACAGGTCCACCTGAGGTGTGCCCCAAAGGGAGAACAGATGCTGTACTACCTCCGGCAGGAGAGACCACTCGTGGGATGCAGCCCCTATCCGGCTCAGGGCATCGGCCAGGGTGTTGGAGGCTCCTGCCACGTGAATGGCTAGGAGATCCGCCTCCAGGCTGCGCACGAGTGACCAAATGCGGAGAGCTTCCTTGCATAGAAGCATGGAGCGTCGCCCTGGGCGGTTTAGATAGTACATGGTCGTGGTATTGTCCGTCTGGACTCGGACCACTTGACCCCGGAGGAACGGAGCAAAGGCGGTGAGAGCTAGGCGGACCGCTCGGAGCTCCAGCAGGTTGATGTGGCATCGGGACTCCCGCGGGGACCAGAGGCCATGAGCCCGGTGTTCCCCCAGATGGGCACCCCAACCCATCAGAGAGGCATCGGTCGACAGAGAGACCGTCGGCTCGGGGCGGACGAACGGGATGCCCTCCTGCAAATGATCTGGAACGGTCCACCACTGGAGAGCGTTCCACATCCCCTGTGTCACGACACAAGCTGGTCCAAGGGATCGCAGCGTCGTGACCACTGGCTGGCCAGTCCCTCACTGAAGGGGACGATGTTCCAGCGGCCCAACGGACCACGCTGGTACAGGCCGCCATGAGACCCAGGAGGCGCAGGAAGTCCCAGAAGCAATTGCCCAACCAGAATGATCGGGCAAAGGAGGAAAGAACCTCGGCCCTGTCCGCGGGAGCCAGGCCTGGCTCGAAGAGAGTCGAGCTGCGCCCGATGAATAGAATCACCTGCTTGGCTCGAGTTCGACTTGGCCTCGTTGATAAGGAGGCCCAGTTGAGAGCAGACCTGGAGGGCCAGATCTCTGACCACTCCGCCTCCTTCCTGGAGGGAGCTGCTATCAGCCAGTCGTCCAGGTAAGGTACACCCGACCCCTCGGCGCCCAGGAATGCTGTCACCACTGCCATGCATTTGGTGAAGACCCTGGGAGCTGGAGACAAGCCGAAGGGCATGGCTTGGAATCAAGAGAGATCCTTCCGCCGGAAGCCGAAGGAATCTCTGGTGAGGACGGACTGATAGGGACGTGAAAAAGCGCCTCTGCAAGTCCAGAGAGCAGAACCACACGCTGCTCCAAGGATGGTATTATCTGAGCCAGAGTGACCATCCTGAAGGTTCGAGACCTTAGGAACTGTTTAGGTCGGTAGGTTGAGAATGGGGCGCCAGCCCCCGTCTGCTTCGAACCAGGAAGTACCTGGACACAAACCCTGGGTCTGAAGGAGGGTCCACCACCTCTCTACCACCTCCTTCTGGAGGAGGAGGTGATGTCGGCTCGACGAGCCGCCAGTGAGGCTGGGGATCCAAGCCCCGAGGGCGACGGCCTGAAGGGTGGTGCCTGTCGAATTCCAGAGGCAGGCTCTTCCCACCACCTCCAAGACCCACCTGTCCGTGGTAACAGCGGACCAGGTGGAACGGAAGTGCCGGAGCCGCTCTTCACTGGGGACCCTAGGGTGACGGGATGGAGGCGACACCCCTCAGCCCGTCACTGGGCAGGCTTGGAGGAGGACCGCCGAGGGACCTCCTGGGCCCTTTCCTCCCTGCCTCCTGTTAGAGGAAGCCGCGGCTGGGTTTGGGATGCCAAGGCCGAGCCTGCTGGCCCTGGACGCTGCTGGGCCGGGCGCGCCGGGGCACAGAAGGACTAAAGGGCTTAGGCTGTGGTTTGCCTTGTCCTTCTGAGCGAAGAGACCGAGTCCAAGGTGGCATTGACTCTCGATCCTGCAGGTGACCTTCCACCCCAGGGTCAAGAGGTCAGTCCCCAAAAGGAACATCCGCCAACTTGTGCTGGGTATCCGAGTAAAGGTGGATATCCTCAGCCAAGCCTCGCCGACGCGACAGCCACCGCGGCCGCCACCGATCTGGCACATGAGTCCCCTATATCCAAAGCAGTCTGGAGCTGCTGTTTGGCCACTGCCCTGCCCTGGTCCCGCACCTGCTTAACCGTAGTCTGCAGATCGGCGGGAAGATGAGGGATGACCTCATCCAGGGAGCCCAACAGGGCATGAGAAAAATGTGCCATGAGGACGGCCGAACTGGCCTGACGGGCGTCGAGAGAGGACGCAGCGTAGACTTTTCTCGCCCGGCACGTAGTCCAATTTCTTGACCCCTTGTCAGGAGGTTTGTCCACATCCCTGGCGTATGCCGGGCGCGCCGAAAACGCTGTCGGTAACCAACCCTCAGCAGAGGGGTGTTCCAAAACCGGACAAGGAACCGGTAGGGACCGTGATACTTCCTGGCCATCCTGGCCGGGCGCAGGGCAGGAAGCAGGGCGCTGCCAAAGTTCCAGTGCCGACCCACTATGGCCTCGGCCACCGGAAAGGCCTCCGTCGGAGAATCCTCGGTCCAGAATCTCCGTGAGGGGATACCTGGTCTGCTTGGAACGGGTTCGAGCTCCATCCCGTAGACTCCGAGATGAGCCAAGCAGTCCAGGAAGGACGACGGGCTATCGCCCATTGACTGACCTCCTGAAGACTCCAAGTCCAGTCGCTTGGAGAAGAAGGAGGAATCATCTTCGGACTGGAAGAGTCCTCGAAGAGCTGCTCTGGCCTGAGCCACCCTTCACCTGCCGAGGTCGGTCGGGAGTGAGGGTAACTGACAGCCGATGGGGTAAACCTTAGCCGACCGAGAATCTTTGGTCGGAGCCCCAATTGGTGGCTGTGGAGGCGGAGGTTCCACCGAATCGGTGGAGCAGTGGTTTTGGCCGAACAACCGCCTGGGTATAGGCTCCGGACAAGTCGAGGGGTTGTGTCGGCCGCTCGGTGACAGTTACTTAATGGCCGGGCGCCGAGTCGGCTTATTCTCGGCCAGGAGGAGCTGTTGCAACATAAGGTCCTCGTGCACTGACCGTAATTTACGGCCGAAGCCTCCCTCATCCGAGGAGGAGGATTTAGGACGCAGCGGCGACGCGCTTACCGCGCGGTGCCGAGACCGAGACCGCCTATGACGGTGGGAACGGCTGGACCGCCAAGAGGTCCGAGACCGAGACCGAGAGTCCCGGAATTTCCGGGTCGGTGCGGGAGGTGTCGCGGAACCGCACTCCCTTCGCTCGAAGGTCCATCCGAGGGCTCGGAACCGAGGCACAGACGAGCCCACGGGATCCTCAACTCTCCCGGGGAACCGGGAGAGGGAATCTCGCTCGCTAAAGGCGACAGCCCGTCAATGGGTCGAGAAAATCTCGACTTCATCAGTGGGAGTCTCGGTCAACTGACCTGGCCGGGACACCGTGAGGCCAGTGGCCGAAGCCGAGCGAGCGACCAAGCCGACGGACGACGGCCCGGGAGAGGGACCTTCCCGGCCCCAAGAGCGACGGAGGATTCTACCTGTCCCCTTTTGGACCGAGAATAAGGTCCAGCAGACGAGGCCCTTCTCCTTTAGTGGAGAGGACAGACAAAGCTCCTTAAAGAAGCCGTGTAGGAAGAACCCAGAGAGGCGGGATAAATGCAGCGGCGAGAAGATCTGCTCGCCGCCTCCTCTTCGGGCGACCATCCATCGAGCTGATCGCCCAGAGCCCGCCGCCCGCGGACACCGCCAACGGGCCTCCTTGGACTTCACCGAGGGAAAACGCCTCGGGACGCGCCCAGTTGCAATCGGGCAGCACGGGTTCTCGAGGACGAGGCCGAGAAAGATGAGCACAGGTCGCAAGCCTGCGGGTCGTGCTCAAGGCCTAAGCAGTAGACACACGTGGAGTGTGGATCCGTCCGAGACATCTTCTGCCCGCATGGGCATCTCCGAAATCCGGGAGTCGATTTGTCCATCGCAGCCGCGAGGGATCGAAGACTGAAGTCTTTTTGCAAATTTTATTTTTAAATCCGCAAACGGAGAAATAGGAACCAGTCGCAAACGCAGAGCGTTAAGGAGGGAACCTGAGCTTCCAAGCGGTAAGGAAGATCTGGCGTCATGGGGCGGAGCCGAGAGTTATACCACCCGGGTGGGTGGGAGGAGCAAGCTTGAAGACCTTCCGGCAAGATTTAAAGCGGCAAGGATACTGCCAATGAGTGTGGATGAACAACATATCCATGTCCCTAGAACTACAGGCCAGTCAGCCTGACATCGGTGGTGGGCAAGGTGATGGAGGGCATTATCAAGAAGAGGCTGGGGGGGACCTGGAAAAGTCGGGGTGCCTGGAATATAGACAGCATGAATTCATCCTGGGGAAATCGTGTCAGACAAACCTTGTGGAGTTCTATGACTGGGTGACGAGAGCCTTGGACCTGGGTAGACCAGTGGACGTCCTCAATCTTGACTTCAGCAAGGTGTTTGACTCCATTCCTCAAGGGGGCCTGTTGAATAAGCTGGGAGAAATGGGGGTGGGGAACCAGAGGATCAGCTGGATAGGCAATTGGCTCCAGGACCGGACCCAGAGGGTCGTGGTTGGCGGGATAGTCTCATCCCCAAGGAGTGTCATTAGTGGGGTCCCTCAGGGATCAGTCCTTGGGCCCCTCCTGTTCAATGCCTACGTCTCTGACATAAGGAAGGGTATCAGGAGTGAGATGAGTCTCTTTGCGGATGACTCAAAACTGGGGGTGGTGGTGGATGGGAGGAGGGGGTGGCCCTACAGGGGGACCTGGAGGCTCTGGAAAGGTGGTCTAGAAAGTGGAAGCTGAGGTTTAATGCAGGGAAGTGCAAAGTACTGCATCTGGGAGCCAGAAACCCGGGCCAAGAGTACACCCTTGTGGGGGAGGGGGGATGCTACAAGTCTCAATGGCTGAGAGGGACCTGGAGGGGTGGTGGTGGATGTTAAGATGAACAACTCTGAGACTTGTAGGAGGGCAGCGGCCAAGGCCAAAAGGATGTTGGGATGTACTGCTAGGGCGATCACCTCCAGAAGGAAGTGATACTCCCCCTGTGTAACTGCTTGGTGAGGCCGCACCTCGAGTTCTGTGTGCAGTTTTGGAGGCCACACTTAGAAAGGGACATTGAACTCCTGGACAGGGTCCAGAGGAGGGCAACCAAAATGATCTGGGGCTTGGGGATAGGACCTATGGGAAGAGGCTCGAAGAGCTAAATATGTACACACTGTAAGACAAAAAGGGTTAAATAGGGGAGGAGCAGTCAGGGTGCTCCAAAGGAAGGAGGGAGGGGAGGCAACTAGAGGCATGGGTGGAAGCTGGAGGGGGGAGATTCAGGGGAGAAAGGAGGAGGTGCTACTTCACTGAGAGGGTGGTGGAGCCATAGAATGCGCTGCCCAGGGGGCTGGTGGAGGCAGAGACAGTGGAGGGGTTCAAGAGGGGGTGGGAGAGGTACAAAGGAAGAGTTCTGGAAGCAAAGTCCTGTGCAGCGGGAATATCCGAGACTGGGAAGGGAGAAGCCAGAGAGGGCGAGGGGGGCAGCAAGGTCAGCTCCCAGGATGGGGGCTGACCAAACAAGCAGACACGAAAGACCATTAGGCCTATTCTGCTGGCATTTTAGTATGTTAGTAAATAGGGTAGTCAGCGGTGCCACTAGTTCTCTCTTAGTTCTTTTAGAATTCTGGGGTGAATCCCATCAGGCCTCATTGCTTTGTCCACCTTCAGTTTTAGGAGTTTTTTCAGGACCCTTTCTTCTGTGAATGGACTGGTAGCTAACCCCCTATACAGTGTGCTTCTATTGTTTGGTTTAAGTACCCTCTCCTTTTCTTTTGTGAATACTGAGCAAACGTAGTCATTCAATAGCCTTGCTTTTTCAATGTCACCATCTGCTCCCCCCCCCCCAATTAAGCCTCACTATCCCTCCCCTGATCTTTCTTTCCTCCCTGATGTACCAATATAAGGTTTTATCCCCCTTCTTAAAGGAGTTGGCTATCTTTTCCTCGGTTTGGACCTTTACTATTCTGACCTCCTTCTCCGCTTCCTTCTGCTTTAACCAGCACAGTTCTCTGTCCTCCTCCTTCTGTGTTTCCTTATACTTCCTGAATGCCACCTTTTTCTCCCTAACCTTCCCGACGAGGGACTTTCTTTTTTTCAGAATAAAAAAAAAAAAAAAATGTCGGGGGACTGTTTTCAGTTTTTTTCAGGAATTAAAGAAACATAAAAGGAGGAGCCACTAACCACCAACAAACAAAAATGAAATATGGGGATCAGAGAGTGTGTGGGGTGCCACTAGATGCCGGGGAAACATATGGGAGGGTTGGGGGTACCACTAACACCAAGGGAGAAATTGAAAATATTTAATGTGGGGATTGGAGGGTGGGGGGTGCCACTAGACACCAGGGATACATAAAGGAGGGTGGGGGGATACCACTAACACCAACGGATAAATTTTCTTTATAAAATGAAGTATGGGGATCGGAGGATGGGGGTGCCACTAGACACCAGGGAAACGGCAGCTCACACCTGAATCTGCAGCCGGCAGCCCAAGTTCCAGCTGTGGCTGCAGAAGTCCAGAAAATCCCGCTGTTCTCATACAGAGATCGCGGGAGGAGCGGTCCTCTCACTAAACTAGACATCCCGGGATTCTGGGTGTGCAGAAAAGGTGTTCCTTGCCAGAGTGAAAAAAAAATAAAACATCAGAATGTAGTCAAACGGATCCCATTCACAGCTAGGTTCTGATGTTTGTTTCTTAAAATCCATTCATTTTTATGTGTTTTCTTTATTTCTTTCTCTCGGTAAACTGATAGACAAGATGGTGGACACAGGAGCACTCTGCAAAAATGTATTAAACTCCCTGCGACACCATAGGACCCTGTCTGCGAAAATACAGCAACTCCTGTGAAAATAACAGTATTTTCGTGTGGAACATCTAACTTTCTCATAGGAAATAATGGGAAATTTTAAAATTTAATAACTTTTGAACAGATTAAAATGTTTTCACCAAACTTTCAAAAGGCACATTTTTGAGGCAAATGCTTTCTACCCTAAAAATTTCAGACCACAACCTAGAACAGCTTCTGAGATACAGGTGGACAAAGAAACAAGGTTATGGAGATAAGGAGTGGTCTAAAGCCAGGCATGGGTAAGGAAGGGTTCAGAAAGAGGGCTGGCAAGAGCAGGGGGGAGGAGTTTTAACTAGCATCTAATGGAAGGGAGGGGGAATGACAGATGAAGGAGGGTAGCTAGTTCCACAGGAAGGGGAGGCAGTATAAGAAAGCTGGTTCCCCACCTGAGGAATGTGGGTGGGGGAGGGAGAATATGCATGGGTCTCTTGAGCGCAGGGAGTAGCAGGGGGATGGGAGAAGAGTAGATGGGACAGGTATGAGGGAGGGACTCAAACCACTATTTAGAGATGAGGGAAGCACAGTGGAACTGGCGACGTGACGGGAGAGGGACGGTGGATAAGGAGGAGTAAAGGGAGCAGTGGTGAGTATGAGAGACTGCGTTGGTAGCAAAGTGACAGAAGGCATTACAGAATGTATCCTGTCTGGCAAGGGAGGGAGGGAGGTAGTGGGAGTGTGCCGTAGTCCACATCCACATAGTTGAAAATCGGGAGAACCATTTTGGTGACCAGCTCCTAGCAGACCTGGAGAGAAAGGCAATTTTTTATTGTGGTACAGGCCACCGAGTTTGGGATGGAGTTTGGCATGGATGGCATCAATGTGCGTAAAGGAGTCAAGCCTGCTATCTCAAGCTCTTGCTGACTCCAACTGCATCTCACTGAAACAGAAACCTCCTTCTGCTATTCACCCACCTCCCATTATAGGGCTCAGATGTTGGTTGTTTAACTCTCCCCCTCCCTCAAGATACAGCAAACAGGTTGACCATCCAGTGAAGTAAGGCCCTAAAGGGCTTACTACAGCGAGTCATGTGATGCGCTCAGGGTTGAGTGGCTGCTTTTTCTTAACCGCAGCTACAACCTATAAAACATCACCTTTCTGGTGTTTTCACACAGTTATTCACTGGTACAAATCACCCCCAAATTAATTTTTCTTCAGTTAGCAGCTATAGACCCAGTGGAACCACAACAAATGGATCTTAGTGAACACCTCCAATACTGCCATGCAGCCAGGCTCCCAAGCACCATAAACAGAATTCACTGCTGGATTCACGCCCGATGCCACGCAACAGGAATCCCTAGCAGACAAGCTTGACAAATTTTTCAACGAGCTAGCCACTGCTAAACTCACCTCATTTGAGCTGGTCAACGACTTTAAATCTATCAAGCTGGCCCTCAAAGCTCTAACTACCCGGGTCGGAGATGCAGAAGCCCATATTAGCTCCAAAGAAGATCATCATCAGCAGGACAGCAAGGAATTAATGGAGCTTAGGGAAAAGGTAGCCAAACATGAAGACAGAAGTGAGGACCAGGAAGGGAGGAGCACATGAAACAGCTTGGTCCTCGTAGAGATCCTTAAACATGTGGATGGTGTCACAAACACACTCAGCAGGTCAGGCCCTCTACTCCCACAGTGCCAACCTCAGAGTGCAATAGTGTGGACAGGTAACAGACAGGGTAACCCTCCTGTCTGCCTTTGGGTCTGAATAACCTTTAGTCTCAAGTTCTGGGGGATTCAAAATGTGAACCTTATACTAGCGTACCCAGTGTACAGGCTCAGATACATACTCTCTTTGGGGACTGCAGTACAATGTTACGCCAGGGGCACCCAGCCAGGCTTCCGAAGTGAACTCTTAAAACTCTACAAGAGACCTTAGGTATATTTTTACCTTTTACCAGTTTAGTTACACCATCAAGCTCTTGAACTGTTATTAGACTTAAAAATACAGGCATTCCACATGCAAAAATGGTGGATGAGACCCAGACAGAATCTTAAAGAATATGTTTACTAAAAATGAATAAAAACAGTAAGATAAACTACAGAACAAACATCAAAGAGCTTCACAATCACATAAAAGAAAAACAAGGAAAACTACAGAACAAACTCCTACCAAAATACATTTAGATATTTTCTATCTAATGTATTACCTCTGTAAGTGCAGTTAAATTAGATAACTGTGTCTCTCTAGAGTCCCAAAATGATATGGCATTCATTTCAGACACAAGTATCAGTTTAAACTGTGTCTCCACACCCCTTCTGTGAGTCATCTAGCTCCTCCTTTTAGAATAAAAAAAAATACAAACACGATGTCCTATCAGAAGGTATATTAAACAATGTGACATCAGCAAAAACTAATTTCCCAAATTATGAGTCTTTCATCAACCGGTTCCTTTGAGGTTTACAACCCTGCAGTCAGTCACCTAGGTGTAATATAACCAACAGGAATCAGTTAAATGATGTCCTGTCCTGTAATAAAATGTATATTTAGTTTCCAACTTCCAAAGCATAAGGTCATAAAAAAAGGCCATAAAATGCAATTTCTCAAGGAAGTTAATTACATTACAGAGATCTCCTGGTCAGTTTACATATCCTGTAGCTTCACTGAAACCTGTGTGGGGGGGGCACCCATGGAAGCACTGGCTGTCTTATGTGAGACAATCACATACTATATTTTTATATTACAAATATCATACAACAATCATAACCAACTGGCTAAGCATCACAGAGGGTACTAATATGCTCACTTTTGTTCAAAAATTACAGGAAGAAGTGCATCTCTCCCCCACAGGAGTCTGGGAATGTCTACATGATAAAGAGGGCACATCATTCTCTCCACCTTCAACCACTGCACAGGGACGAGCCTTGGGCAATAATCTTATGCTGACTCAACTTCCAAAAGAAAGTTCATATACAGGCTCAAGTTCACAAGAAGGGACCACGTATCATTTTTTTAAGGGGGTTGTTGTTAACAACCACAAAACAGGAAAGAGAGCTGGGCGTCATCATATCTGATGACCTGAAAGTGGCAAAGCAGTCTGATAAGTTAGTGGGAAAGGCTAGCAGAATGCTGAGGTGCTTACGGAAGGGTAACACCAGCACGAAGAGGGAGGTAGTGTTACCCCTGTATAGATCAAGTGTGAGGCCCCACCCAGAGTACTGTGTCCAGTTCTGGAGGTCCCATCTCTGGAAAGATATAG
The DNA here is from genome assembly GCA_016271365.2 of Neoceratodus forsteri. Taxonomy (NCBI): domain Eukaryota; kingdom Metazoa; phylum Chordata; order Ceratodontiformes; family Ceratodontidae; genus Neoceratodus; species Neoceratodus forsteri. The sequence continues at coordinate 26,913,777 of CM057453.1, forward strand.
ATCAGGTGGAGGCAGTACAGAGAACGGCAACCAAAATGGTACATGACCTATATCAGAAGACCTACAAAGAAAGACTCGGAGAGTTAAACATGTACTCTCTAAGTGGAAAGGAGAGAAAGAAGAGACATGATATAAACATTCAAATACATCAAAGGTCTCAATAAGGTACAGGAGGGTGGCATTTTGCACAGAAAGAGATGCTCAAGGATGGGGGGCATGATATGAAGCTGGAAGGGGGAAGACACAGAGGATGTGAAGAAATACTTCTTTACAGAAGCTGTGGTGAACATCTGGAACAGCCTCCCAGCAGAGGTGGTGGGTACTAAAATGGTAACAAGTTTCAAACATGCATGAGACCGACACAGGGGGACCATAGTAACAGGGCTGGGGGGGAAGAGTAAGGCTGCAGATCAGTTAGGGTCTACAATAGCACAGTAGGTAGGGACCTTGGGGCAGACTAGGTGGGCCAGGAGATCCTTTTCTGCCAACAGCTTCTAGGTTTCTCCTGGAACAGCCACATTTTCTTTATCTTCAGTGATGTTACCCTCAGCTATCGAGGATAAACAGAGACCTTACAAGGATATCAAAAAATCTCTACACACGGCCCACATACCCCTCAATACACTGTATCCTGTCCGCCTGATGATTACCACCTCATCTGGCACTCTTGAATTCTCTAATGAAACAGCTCAAAGAGCACTTCCAAAGTACCGGTATCTACTTAATCTTTTCTGATCACTGCCTGCCCAGCCGGGTGGTTCCACTGCCAGAAGGCAAACGCTCACACCAGTTTTATGGGCACATCGCTTAAACTTGCAACTGCCATTTTTTGTCTCTAAGCATCAATATAACAAAGCTATGTATTCTTAACTTCCTTTTAATAGAAAACACCCCGCTAAAATGAGATAACTGACTGTGTCGCTCTGTGGTAGATTTTGCAGTCTCTTATTTCCTTATAGGGTAACAACTTGCATGCAAGAAGCCATTCAAAACATGGCAGATACCGGGCTGTTTTAATTTTTCTTCACCAACACACAGTGATTTCCCACTTTGAGGAACCCTGTTCTACGCATCTGACTTGCCTTCATTGACAGAAGCTGTCACTGTTGTCAATCACCTCAATGCATTCCAATCTCCAGTTGTAAGAGACTAGCTCTGTCTCCAGCACCTCTGTGCAATTACACAGCCAATCAGCTCCTTCTCCTTTCTGTCATCATGACGCTGCAGATGCTCACCACTGTAACCCCTGGAACTCTTATCGCACGTTTGCAGCATCGTGCAGGATCCCCCTCACAGATCCCTTTGACCAACCTCCGCACATCTCACCGGTGAACACAGAAGTGAGTCACTGACCTGACTCAGGCTGCACCTTGTACTTCACTATTTCTCTTTCCTCCAGTGACATTGTAAAAGGTATGTCCTACAGCCAGGAGTTATTGAACCCACTCAATCGCTCCTCAACAAGCAGTCTACCATGCATATTAGCACCTTGGCCTTGGACATTGTTTTTTTATTAACATCGTTGTTATTACCTCAATGGTTCCCTTCTATTAGGCACAGATACTGATCTACTGTCCATCATCTAAAATTTTCACCTAGAATGCTGGACTAGAACACTTGAGGTCTGCTCCTTTTACTATTAGCGGTATAAACCAATTGCAGCCTCATCATGCTATATTTGACAACTCTGGTCACTCTGACGAATGTACCTTTGTTAAATCCTCAACTTGATACAGCTCCTGTGTGACTGTTGGTCTTCATCATTAATTGGGGGGGGGGGGTGATTTCGCAACAGGGAAACGCAGTTCATTACAGTCATCTTTTTAACAGGTTGTTAACTTGTTACATTTCGCTTATAGATCACAGACAGAGGAGTACTCTCATGCAAGCCCTGATCGGACTTACTGCTATGGCCGACTGATCTTGCCAATTAGTTTCCCAACCCTTACGGGGCAAGGGCTGTTGGCTCCAGCGGGACCACCCTCTGTCTGTTATTGGTGTTTATGCTTCCAGTTATTGCCACTGTTCCAGCTATGTGTTACAGAGTTGTAATCAGTTGAATGCTACTGTTTTGTCATTTGTTCCTGGTTTATCTGCTGTTTGTTAGTTTACTGACTTACAGGATGGTACACCTCCTTTTATGGATGTGGAATTTTTTCATCGAAAGGTTTCCACTAACAGGTGCTTATCCCTCTTCTTCTACTATTGGAGCTTCCCAAATCATATGGCTGGCTGGGGCTAAGTTGACTGTGACCTCTCAGTCCCCCACCGCTAGCTTAGTCCTCATTTTCTCTTCCCTCACGCTATGTCTAAGATCGACTATAATTTTGTCACTTGGAACATAAATGAGGCTCAGACTAAAGAAAAGAGACACCAAATTTTATACACCTTAAAAATATAGGAACTAATATAGCCTTCTTACAAGAGACCCACACTTTAACCTCCCAAGCAATGTTATGTTGAAGACAGTGAGTGGGCTAAGTTTATGCCGCTGGTATTAACAATGAAAAAGCTGGATCAGCTATCTTAATTCACAGTAATATTCTCTTTCAACTACAGGAACAGATTACTGACCCAGGAGGACATTTTATTATAATTAAGGGCATGCTTGACAGAACTGACCTCATTCTAGCATCTGTTTATGGCCCTAACAAGGAAGATCCCTAGACGTTCATTCCTTACCATCTGTTATCTAAGTTCCACTCACTCCCAATGATACTGGCAGGTGATTGGAACACGGTTCCAGATATAGTCCTAGATGGATCTGGAACCTGCAAAAACTAACTCCCACCTAACAAAAGAGCTCTCTGAGAGCTCCAAGATTCACTGGAGTTGCTCAAGCCATGGAGCGTCCTTCATCCCAGAGACAGAAGCTATACCGTTTGGTTCCCTGTCCACAATATCTCATCTCAGCTAGACTACTTTTACACCACATAAAACATATTTTCTGGCGCCACTCACTGTGAAATCCTCACAAATGTGATTTCAGACCACGTGCCAGTTTTCTTTTCTTTCTCTTCACCTGGCCACTCTGACAAGGACAGAATATGGAGAATAAACAACAACCTCCTCAAAGACCTTAAAACTCTAGAGAAGATCATAATGTGCTCTTCAAACTTCTCCAGAGAGAATGCAGGTGCAGTTGAGAATTATACACATCTATGGGGGCCTTCACGTGTGCTCTTAGAGGGAAATTAATCTGACTGGCAGCCACAACGAAAAAGAAAGAACAAGAAACATAAAAATTACTGCAAGAAATAAGGGACAGAAAAAAGGAAAGTTTCTCATAATACAGCCCCTGAGGAATGGCTCCAGCTTAACTCCTCCAAGGCCAAATATGGAGAACTGTTGAGAAAACAGGCAGATTTTGCTATTTTTCCAAGTCAAAAAGTGATACAGTGATCAGGGTGAAAAGGCCAGAAAACTTTTGGCCTTGCTACAAAGACAACAAGAAGCTTCTGAAGTCATCAAAGGTATTTGACTCTCCCTAAATTCCCCACTAATCCTAGACACTGTTTCTGCTTTTGCAACCTATTACCAAAACTTGTACACTGCAGAACCCCCAGTAGCTGAAGCAGGCATCCACCAGATCTTAGTGGCAGCCAACCTTCCTAAGCTCACCCCTGATACTCTGGAAAAATTGTGTGCCAGCATCTCTATATGTCTTGCAAGCCATATTGAACCTACCACCAGATAAAGCACCTAGCCCTGATGGGCTGTCCTCCAATTTATACAAAGCACTAGCCCAGCATCTCACAGAACCCTTGGCTACATTATTCAGCTTGGCACAGACAAGACAACAATTAGATTCTGCCCTACAAGGTGTCATTATCACCTTAATACCCAAACCCAGTAAAGACCATGAGTATATGCCCAATTACCAACAAATCTCCCTTCTCAATACTGACATCAAACTACTGGCCAAGATATTGGCAGTAAGAGTGGATGTGATATGGGGCTCTTTAACTGGCACTGAACAAGTGGGGTTCATGCAAGGCCACACCTCCTCTGACCATTTAGGTAAAATTGCTCACCTTCTCTCTGCATCCACAGACTCCAAAGACCCTGCCATCCTGATGCCTCTGGATGTGAAGAAAGCATCTGACAGAGTCTCTTGGCCTTTCTTATACCTCACTTTGCAACATTTTGGCTTTCCATCCTCCTTTACTGATTGAGTTAAATTACTAAACTCTCACCGTTCAGCTTCCATCAGGTGTAACAGGAATCGCCTCTACCTCTTTTTGTTTACCCAGAGGGACACAACAAGGACGTCCCCGTCCCCCTATTTATTTAATCTTTATTTAGAACCTCCAACTAGAAGGATTCTTCTAAACGACCAGATTAAGGGAATTAAAGATGGCCACTATAGACACAAAATCTCAACATCTGTGGACATCCTTTTACATCTAGAAGACTGCTCTAACTCAATCCTGGCCACACTTGCTCTCCTCCAAGTGTTCAGCCAGCTCTCTGGTTATAAACGCAACCCAGAGAAAACATATATCATGCCCCTCAATCACAGGACTATCAAATCTCAAGGGCTAAAATAGGGAGGCACATGGACCCCAGCCACCTGTAAGTACCTTGGCATACAGGTGGCTACTAGCAAAAAAAACGTTGTTTTCCCAAAACATGGATCCGCTTCTAACCACAATCAAACGTGACCTACACAGATGGTCAGCACTTCCCCTTACTCTGTGGGTCCACATCCGCATTATTAAGAACAATATACTACCCAAGTTACTTTACCCCCTTGGGATGACCGACTTACTTATACCCAATCAATGGTTCCATAAAGTGAAAAGTACTTTAACTTCCTTCTTATGGTGTCAGAAGAATCCTCGCAGGGCTCACCACAAACTTACCCCACGCAAATCTCAAGGAGGATCTCCAGCTCCCAGAGTTTTATTATTTAACTTAGCATGCAGGAAAATTCATATGGTGGAAACATGCAGATCCTACTACTCCAAGCAACACCAATGCCCCACAATGGCAACAAACTGAGCTAGGTTTGTGCCACCAAATTAAAATTAACATTAGAGCTCTTATTTATATCCCGTATAGCCAGCTACCCCAGAATCTAAAACAAACCCCAACTGGTATCTCAATGTTAGTGAGTAAACAGCTCCACAGATTTCTCAAAACTAAACTCCTATTTGCCCTTGACCAGCCCATTGCAGGTAATCCCAACTTTAAAATCCAGAACAGACCAATTCCGGATCATTTCCTCAGAGCCATACCACTTATAGATCTAGGCCAATTCATACAGGATGGCACCTTTATTTCCCTATATAGTCTCACATTAGCTTACCCCAACACAAAGATATCTCCCTTCTCCTTCTGCAAATTCAACATATGATGGCAACAATTTTTGGACCCCGACCTAGGTCCTTTTCTAGCCTTTCCTTGTAGGATGAACTTTCGAATCTTGCCAATCAACGCCATTCCACATCTCTCTTACAAAAGAAGCTATTTACAGTATCCACCCCCAAAGAAAAAGACATCTGTTCTTTCTGGCAATCTGAGTTCCCAGCACCATTCTAAAGCTAGATTCGCCATGTGGAGCAATATATATAAATATATTACATTTGATGGATTAAGGCTCATGCAATATAAAAGTAAGTAATAATACCCGACAGGGTGGGCGTTATTGGGATATAATTAACGGCGTCCTCTTTTTCCCATAGGGAAACAGTGGTATAATTTGCCGTTATAAAGGAGAGTTTATAACGGCAAACACGCACACGGTTTCCCCCACTCTGCGAATGTGACCACTTGAACTTCCTCGATTCTCGGTCACTCTCTCCCAAACCGTAAACCCAGCATGGATATAAACTGCCATGGACACTCGTGAGTAACATTGTAAAATAACTTAAATATACTGTACCACATTTGCTACCGGATTGCCCACAAAATGTTTGAAATAGAACTGAAAGCAGACAGCGCGCCATGCCGTAGTCGGACTTCGGTGCACAGCAGCCTCTTTTTATTTTATTTAATTGTTGAGGCGAAAAAGAGAAACCCAACAATTATATAAAATAAAATTTGGGTCTGGGTATGTGTAAACTCGATTTACACACACCCTCGCCTGATGCTACACATAAACCCCTCCTGTATGTGTGTGTAAATTCTCGTTACACACCCAGACCCATACTTTATCCTCTATATAATGGACCGCCCAGGGGTGTAATGAGGCCAGATGCCACAGGCGGAGGGCCTTATAGCCCCTGGAAGGTCTGTTACATCCCATAACGCCCACCCTGGAGGGTATTATTACACTTATATAATGGTCATGTGTGCAACTTTTAAGTGAGTAATACATTATGGGAGAATATGTGTTTGTAATGTTCACAGAAACTGTAGAAAAACAATGTTTTCTAAAGTAGTTACTCAGTTTCTTTGCTGTTTTATTTACTTGTGCCAGTCTCCCCTCGCAGATAAGTCACTTACTGTGTCCAGCGCAACCCTTCAGCTTTAGAAGATGAAAATTATTTTTTTTTACCTTTGGTGGGTGTTGCTATTTTGTTCTGTATTAAGCGTTGAAAAAGATGGAAAAATCATTTAGTTCTGTGGTAATGATGCACAACTTTGTTTTGGGTGAAAATGTCAGGTTTTTCGGCTGCAAGCATGCGGCCAAAGTTCCAGTTTCCATACCTGTAAATGTTTTTTTTCCAGTCGTCTTTAGTTTTTTTAGATATTTGCAATTTACTTGAATGGTTGTAGCGCTACAACAAATATGGCGGCTAATTTTCCGTGCACTTTTTCTACAGGTCACAACACGTCTTTTGACAACAGCAGAGGGACCCTCTGCTGACCATTCCCGATGTCCCTGCAAGTCATATAGATGTGCAGTTGGCAGCAGAAGGGGTTCCAGTGCAACATGCTTAGTGGCAGAAATGTGAACAAAAGCAGAGAATAACTGAGACAATTACTCTGTGATAGTACAATGCCGGCGAGAAAGAGTACCAGGTATATGATTAGCAGGGCACAGGGAATAAACTTAGTACTGCTGCTTTAAAGAAGACGTTTCATGTTAGGTGTATAAATTAATGTTTATTATAAGAGAGGAGTTAGTCACAAATACCATAAAGCTATGGCCTTATCAGTTTCCACATTCAGAGAGAGGGGATTCATCTCCACTGACAGGCTCATCCTTTACTTCTACAGACTTGGCAAGCATCAGCACCTCTGGCCGCCCAAATGGGAATTCCATACAGAGACTAATGGGCTCCACAAGCAGCTCAAGCTCTATAGAGGGTGATCAACCTATGAAGGGCCTCCGTAAAGGGGGAACGTAAATGGTCCCATGACCAACAGCAATCCCACCACCCTTGTGTACTCTTCTTGTACCTGTGACGACAATGTGGAGACCTACCTTCAAACAAGTGGTGGGGCAGAATTAAATTATGGAACCCTTCATCTTCATAAGGAGTACTGAACTGTTACCTGTATGTTGTTGTTGCACCCCGGGTCGCCCCTGAAAAAGGGACCTCTATGGGCCCAGTGGGCCTACCCGGTCATCAAAATTCAATAAATAAATAAATAAATAAGATACATCATGTACTCCTCCTCCTCCACTGTCCGCATATCCAAGCCTGAAACATCCTCACTGGTCTGTGAGTCTGACTCGCAAGGCCGACCCTGCAGCTGCTAATGGGCTGCATGCAGCAGTAGGCCTGCCCTGCAACACCCCCAGGTGATGCCTGAACACCTGCGGGTGCATCGCTTGGCAACGGCAGCAATGCTCCATGTCATGGGTAATGTCCAGGCAGTGCACACGCAGATATCTTGGGCAGTTATAGCAGACATGGCAAACGAACAAACCACGCACTTCTTAAATCCTGGCTTTCTCTTCGGTTCCACTGTGGACATCAACAGAGCAGTTAGTCAGAGACAGGGTAGAAATGATGAATCAAGCAGAGAAGCAGAAACTTAGGAAATACAAAAATCTGCCTGAAAATAAAACAGAATTCCAATTTTCTAACAGGAACTGTGAATGAGACCAGTTCCTTACTTTCCTGGTGACTGAGCATGCTCAGTGGAAGAATGCATAAGTGTGGATACTGAAATGAATTTAAACAGAATAAAAATTTCACCTAGCACTAATGAGAAGTAATTTTCTAGGTTTTCCCTGGGTCAAAAGAAGGAGCATAATACAAACAGCCGTTTTTTTTTTTTTTTTTCCCAGGCTAGATTTGAATGGCAGACCCTAGTGTAGCATTCTGAGAATTTATCTTCCCAGAAGTGCTGCAATCAGCTCAGCAGAATAGACAATGTGATAATCCACTGACCCGCAATTACAGTAGTAGTTACAAATCTGTAGCTCAGATTCTGTGTCCCCCCCCCCCCCCATTGATGGTACAGTCAAACCACAGAAGGTAACAATAAATAAATGGAAATTAATCAACCGAACCAGTCTAAGCTAGCTCAGTATCTTATACAAACCATACAGGGAATGGGAAAAATCAGTGGAAGTGGAAGCCCTCTTTAATACAAATGATGACCTGTTTGCTACCTCCTCCATTTCTGTATCTTAAAGAGGAAGAGACAGATCACTCTGCAACTGTGTGTGGCAGACAGGTTGGGCCAAGAGTAGGGGGGCAGGGTCTCACCATTTAGTAATTCATGGCTATTATAAACGGTTCTGCAGATTACAATGTGGGCTCCCACTCCCCCTAGCAGAAGAAGGCACACTTTCATTCATTTATTGTGTTGCTTGCATGCATGTGCAAGAAATACAGGTTACTCACCTGTAACAAGAGTTCTAGGAATGGTATATGTTGTTCATCCACACTGTCTGGAAGGTTCCTTGCCGCTTTAAATCTTGCCGGAAGGTCTTCAAGCTGGCTCCTCCCACCCACCCAGGTGGTAAACTCTCGGCTCCGCCCCATGATGCCAGATCTAGCCTGCTTTAAGCCAGGTTCTGCGTGGCTTGAGAGGTTGGTGGTTTATGTGATGAACAACATATATCATTCCTAGAACTCCTGTTACAGGTGAGTAACCTGTTTCTAGGGACATGGATATGTTGTTCATCCACACTGTCTGGCAGACTCCTAGCAGTTCTCCGGGAGGAGGGAGGGAGGCAAGGCGTACACCCCCTACTTAGGGAATAATGACTGGAGAACCGAGGCCCCAAAACCAGCATCCCAGCGTGACTCTAGGTAGATGTGGTAGTGGGTAATGAAGGAGTGTGCAGACTTCCAAGTAGCAGCCCTGCAGATTTTCTGGATAGGGACGTCCCTGGAAGCAGCCACCGATGCAGCGGTATGGCGAGTAGAATGAGCTCTTATCCCTCTGGGAGTCTCCATGCCCGCCAACCTATAGCAAAGATCTACGCAGGAGGTGACCCAACTGCCTATCGTCCGCTTGGCTGCAGGTCTGCCAGGTGCGGCTTCAGCATAGTTGACAAACAGCTGGCGAACCTCTCCCCGAACTTCAGCCGTCTGCTCCTTGTAATAAGTGAGCACTTTTCTAGGGTCCAAAGTATGGAGCCTATATTTGGCCTCCGAGGTGTGATTGGGGTAGAACATCGGCAGAGTCAACACCTGGTTAAGGTGAAACTCTGACACCACCTTCGGAAGGAATTTCGGGTGGGGGCGCAGGACAACCTTGTCCCTGTGGAAGACCACATAAGGAGACTCGATGGAAAGCACCTGGAGCTCTCCCATCCTTCTGGCTGACGTGATAGCCAACAACAAGGCGGTCTTCCACGACAGGTGAGAGATGTCATACCTGTGCATCGATTCGAATGGCTTGCCCATGAGCTTAGCCAATACCAGCAGTAGATCCCACGGAGATGGAGGTTCTCGCACCGGAGGAGATATGTGATCAAGGCCTTTGAAAAAGCACCCAACCACCTTCTCCTGCGCCACTGACTGCTTCCCAGCCCGCACCCGGTGAGCAGAGATGGCTGCCAGGTGCACTTTCAGGGTCGTCGACCGAAGCCCTTGCTGAGAAAGGGACCACAGGTAGTCCAGAATGCTTGCCAAGGAACAGGAGGAAGGGTCCAGGCCCTTGTCCTGACACCAAATGGAGAATCTCTTCCATTTAAAGGCGTAGCATTTTCTGGTCGACTCCTTACGGGACGCCTCAACAACGTTGAGGACCTCGTCGGAAAGACCCAAGGCCTGGAACTCTAGCCGCTCAGGAGCCAGGCCATCAGGTACAGGGATTGAAGGTCCCGATGGAATACCTTCCCCCGACTGACTGAGATCAGGTCCGGACGGGCTGGAAGCTGCCTCGGGAGCCTAGAGCTGAGACTGAGGAGATCTGGATACCAGAACTGGCAGGGCCAGTCTGGGGCTAACAGAATCACCTGCACCTCGTCCCTCCTCGTCTTGAGGAGCACCTTGTGGATCAAGGGAAATGGGGGAAAGGCGCAGAAGAGGCCCGGGGTCAACGGCCTCGAGAAGGCATCCCCCTGCAGCGAGAGCTGCTGAGGGGGGCGGGCATGAAACAGTCTCAGCTTTGCATTCTCCCTGTAGGCAAACAGGTCCACCTGAGGCATGCCCCAGTGGGAGAACAGATCTTGTACTACCTCCAGCAGGAGAGACCACTCGTGGGATGCAGCCCCTATCCGGCTTAGGGCATCGGCCAGAATGTTGGAGGCTCCTGCCACATGGATGGCAAGGAGATCCGCCTCCAGGCTGCGCACGAGGGACCAAATGTGGAGAGCTTCCCTGCACAGGGGCATGGAGCACATCCCGCCCTGGTGGTTTAGGTAGTACATGGTCATGGTATTGTCCGTCTAGACCTGGACCACTTGACCCCACACAAACGGAGCGAAGGCGGTGAGGGCTAGACAAACTGCTTGAATCTCCAGCAGGTTGATGTGGCATCGGGACTCCTGAGGGGACCAGAGACCGTGTGCTCTGTGCTCCCCCAGATGGGCACCCCAACCCATCAGAGAAGCGTCGGTTGATAGAGAGACCGTCGGCTTGGGGAGGACAAACGGGATGCCATCCTGCAAATGAGCTGGAACGGTCCACCACTGGAGAACATTCCACATCTCCTGGGTCACTGTCACTAGCTGACCCAAAGGATCGGAGCGCAGTGACCATTGGCTGGCCAGTCCCCATTGTAGGGGACACATATGCCAATGGGCCCAACGGACCACACTAGTGCAGGCCGCCATGAGGCCCAGGAGGTGCAGGAAGTCCCGGGCAGGGCGCAATTGCCCAACCTGAAATGACTGGGAAAAGGAGGAAAGAACGTCACCCCTGCCCGTCGAGAGCCGTGCTCTGGCTCGCAGAGAGTCAAGCTCTGCCCCAATGAATTGTGACACCTGCTTTGGCACGAGTTCCGACTTGGCCTCGTTGATAAGGAGGCCAACTTGAGAGCAAACCTGGAGGGCCAGATCCCTGGACCACTCCACCTCCGTTCTGGAGAAGGCCGCAATCAGCCAGTCATCCAGGTGGTGGTACACCCGGACCCTTCAGTGCCGCAGGAATGCTGTCACCACTGCCATGCATTTGGTGAAGACCCTGGGAGCTACAGAAAGGCCGAAGGGCATGGCCCGGAACTAGTAGAGGGACCCCTCTGCCCTGAAGCGGAGGAATCTCTGGTGGGACGGACGGACTGGGATGTGAAAGAACACATCCTGGAGGTCTAGAGAACAGAACCACACGCCTCGTTCCAAGGATGGAATGATCTGAGCCAGAGTGACCATCCTGAAGGTTCAAGACCTTAGAAACCTGTTCAGGTCATGCAGGTCTAGAATGGGGTGCCAGTCCCCCGTCCATTTCAGGACAAGGAATACCTGGACACAAACCCCGGGCTTGGTGGAGGATCCGCCACCTTCCTGATCACCTCCTTTTCGAGGAGCAGGGCAATGTCGGCTCGACGAGCCGACAGGGAGGCTGCGGACCTCGTAGCCCCCCCCCGGGGGGCGACGGCTCGGAAGGGCGGGCCTACTCAACTCCAGAGGCAGACCCTTTCCACCACCCTCCACACCCAGTGGTCCGTGGTGATAGCGGACCAGGCAGAAAGGAAGTGGCAGAGCCAGTGTCTCCCCATGGGGGAACAAGGCTGGGGTGACACCCTCAATCTGTCACTGGGCAGGCTTGGAGGAGGGACCAGCTGAGGGACCTCCTGGGCCTTTTCCTCCCTGCTTCCTGTTAGAGGAAGCCGCAGGCTTGGCTTTGGGGTGCCAAGCGCGAGCCTGCTGGCCCTGATGCTGGTGTTGCTGGGCCGGACGTGCCGCAGGGGCAGAAGGTCAAAAGGACTTATGTTGCTGATGACGGCCCTTGTCCTTCTGAGCGGAGGTGACAGAGTCCGGGGTAGCAGACTTTTCGATCCTCTGGAGGTGGCCTTCCACTCCAGGGCCGAACAGGTCAGTCCCCAAGAAGGGGACGTCCGCCAATTTGTGCTGGGTATCCGCCGTAAAGGTGGATATCCTCAGCCAGGCTCTGCAGCGCATGGCCACTGCAGCTGCCACTGATCGGGCACAGGAGTCTCCAATGTCCAGAGCCATTTGGAGCTGCTGTTTCACCGCTGCCCTTCCCTGATCCCGCACCTGCTTGACCGTAGTCTACAGGTCAGCCTGGAGATGAGGGATCACCTCATCCAGGGAGCCCATGAGGGAGTGGGAGAAGTGCGCCATCAGTACAGCCGAGCTGGCCTGATGGAGACCAAGGGAGGACGCAGCGTACACCTTGCACCCGGCATAGTCCAGCTTTTTGGACTCCTTGTCGGGGGGGGGGCTTATCCACATCCCTAGCGTTCCCGGAGCACCGGAAAACCTATCGGTGACCAACTCCTCCATGGAGGGGTGTTCCGAAAAACCGGACAAACAGCTGGTAGGGACCACATACTTCCTGGCCATCCTGGCCAAAGGCTCAGGACAGGAAGCCGGCCGACAAGGCAGGGCCAACAATGGCTTCAGCCACCAGAAAGGCCTCCGTGGGAGAATCCCCTCAGTCCAGTATCTCCATGAGGGGATACTTGGCCCACTTGGATACGGGCTCGAGCTGCATCCCGGTGGACTCCGAGATGAGTCAAAGCAGACCCATGAACGATGATGGGCTCTGGTCCATCAACTGCCCCCCCCCCCGAGGACTCCAGGTCAAGGGGCCTGGAAAATAGGGAGGAGTCGTCGTCAGACTCCGAGGAGTCTGCGAAGAGCTGCCTGGGACCTGAGCCACCCCACCTGCCGAGAACGGTCGGGAGTGAGGGTGACCGACAACCGGTGTGGCAGACCCTGACCCGACCGAGAGTCCTTGGTCGGAGCCCCCCATTTCAGTTGTGGAGGCAGAGGTTCCACCACAATCGGTGGGGCAGCTAGTTTCGGCCAAACAACCGGCCCAGGCTTGGGCACCTCGACCACCGCAAGGGGCTGTTTCAGCCTTTCGGGTGACAGCCATTTAATGGCTGGGACGGCGCCGGCTTGTTCCCCGACAAAAGGAGCTGCTGCCATTAAGTCCTTGTAGCCCGACGTAATTTGGCACTGCCTCTCCTCTTCCAAGAGGAGAAAGACGAGGACAAGCGGGCGCCGCTACTTTACCTCGTGCCGGACCGAGACTTCCGATGTCGGGGGATCGGGCTGGACTGAGACGAGGTCCGAGACCGACACCCTCGGTGCTTCCAAGGGTGGGTCTGGGAGGGGGCGGGGGACACCCGCTCCTCCCTTGGCTCAGGAACCTTGACCGGGGACTCCAGCACAAGAGGCACAGGCAAGTCCTCCGTTTCCACCGGGGAACCGGTGATGAAGGGTTGTCGGCTTCACCAGTCGACAGCCCGTCCAATGGGTCGAGAAAAATCTCGACCGCGTCGACTGGTGTCTCGGCTGGCTGACCTGACGGGGACACTGTGAAGCCAGCAGCATTAGCCGCAACTTCGACCGAAATCAAGTGTCGACTGTCCGGGGAAGGGGACCTGTCCCGCTCCCATGAACGGCGACGGTGGGACTTACCCTTCGAGTCCTTTTTTGACTGAGAAGAGTGTCCCGATGGCCCCTCTCCTTTCGTGGAGAGGGACTGGCAAAGCTCCTTAAAAGAAGCTGTGTTGGAGGACCCCAGAGAGAGCGGGATAAATGCAGCGACCGAAGAAGATGAGGATGCGGCCTGGGCCACCTCCTCCTCGAGGGTGATCATCTGCTCAAGTTGCTTAGCCGAGCCAGCCGCCGCAGACACCGCACAACAGGCCTCCTTGGACTTCACTGGCAGATAACGTTTCTCGGGGCGCCCAAGTTGTAACTGGGCAGCGCGATCTTCAAGGACGTTGGCCGAGAAAGATCTACACAACTCACAGGCCTGCAGGTCGTGGTCAAGGCCAAGGCAGTAGACGCACATGGAGTGCGGATTCATCCTGGACATTTTCTGCCCACATGGGCACCGCCGAAAACCGGGAGTCGATTTGTCCATCGCAGCCATGAGGGAAGAATTTGACCGAAGTCTTGAGAACTTTAAAATTATTTTCGGGTGAACCGAAGAGTTAGGATCCAATCTATACATAGAGCATTAAGAAGGGAACCTGAGATTCCAAGCAGTAAGGAAGATCTGGCGTCATGGGGCAGAGCTGAGAGTTTTACCACCCGGGTGGGTGGGAGGAGCCAGCTTGAAGACCTCCCGTCAAGATTTAAAGCGGCAAGGAACCTGCCAGACAGTGTGGATGAACAACATATCCATGTCCCTAGAAACATAGTGCCACCATCCGAGTTTTCTGAGGTGTGGCAGCCCTCTGCCAATTCAGTCAGTGTGTCTGCAAGCGCAGCCGCAGTTCTCCAATCAATGCTGCAGCTGTCTACAACAGCAGTTGAAAATGCAGTGCCGTACAGTTGAAAGGGAGAGCTATGCTTCAGTGAGCAGGGATAAGACTGCGTGCTCATGCGCACTCCTCCCCATACACAAACACGCACGCATACTGCGTGCTCATGCTTCTCCCTATGTACACACTGTATAGCCGACAGGGGTGCCCAATCCCCCATCGGCTGTGCTGCTTCCCCCCCGACAGAGTGCCACGCTGGGAGCCCACCCCAGCGTGGCAGCCATCTGTATAGCCGACGGGGGTGCCCAATCTCACGTCAGCTCTACTGTTTCCTCCCCCCCCCGGAGACTATCGGGTGCCACACTGGGAGCACACCCCAGCGTGGCAACAGGTCCTGCAGCCGACGGGGTGGCCAATCCCCTGTCGGCTCCACTGCCCCACCCCCAAACAGCTTCCAGCTGCCACGCTGGGAGCCCATCCCAGCGTGGCACAAGTCCAGCGTCGTCCAAGTAAAAAGCCTAAAAGGAAAAACCTTCTCTCGTAGACTGTCCTGACCCCTCCCCCACCACGCCCACCCTCTGTGCATCTACCTCCTACACTCCACCTCACCATACTTACCTCCAGAGTCAGGCGCGATGATCTTCGGTGGACCGGGAAGACGTCTGCACTCTTCAAAGCCGACCGTGAACTGAGGAAATGAAGGTAAGCTGTATAATGGAATAAATAGGGTTTTTTCAACTTTACTGCATATCTCTGGCATTTTGGGGAATTTTTTCACCAAATTTTCAATATGGGGGTTTTGGGACCCCACCTCTTGAATTCTGTCACTGTCATGCCATTAATCAGCCCCAAAAGGTGATTTTGCAGCCACTGCACGGAACCACCTTTCGGGACTGATTTATGAAACAACAGTATCACAACTCATGAGGTAGGCCCCCAAAAACCCTATGTTGAAAATTTGTGAAAAAATTACTGTTTTGACATGTGTCGTGCTGTTCCTACGCACGCTCGTGTAAGTTCAAGAATTTTCAATATGTTCACTCCAGATTTTCAACATTGCCATTTTACCACACCTCCTTATAAGCAGTACAGCTGTCATTTCTCATATCTCGCCCAAAATATGTTTCCGCGCATGTAGCACACAATGGCACAGTCAGTGTGCAAAATCAATGTTCGGGACAGATTAAGAAAATCACAGTGACACTATTCATGAGCAGAGGTGTTAAAATGGCTATGTTAAAAATTTGGTGAAAAAATTCCCAAAAATGACTTTTACGAGCATGCGTTGCGCTGTTCCTATGCACGCTAAAAGTTAGCGAATTTTCAATATTTTCACTCCAGATTTTCAACATTGCCATTTTACCACACCTCCTTATGAGCACTACAGCTGTCATTTCTCACATCTCGCCCAAAATGTGTTTCCGCGCATGTAGCGCACAATGGCATAGTCAGTGTGCAAACTCACTGTGTGGGACACGTTAAGAAAATCACAGTGACACTGTTCATGAGCAGAGGTCTTAAAATGGCTATGTTGAAAATATGGTGAAAAAATTCCCTTCAGCCGTTCTGCAATGTTACTGATGAAGACACTGAACAGGACCGGCCCCAGAACCATTCCCTGCAGCACCCCACAGGTCACTCCTTCTCCCTAGACTGCATCCCATTTACCTCCACTCTCTGCCTCCTGTCTGTTAGCCAGTTTCTAACCCAGTTTACCACCCTTTCCCCCATGCCCAGCCTACCCAGCTAGTTTATCAGCCTCCTATGCGGGATGGTGTCAAAGGCTTTGCTGAAATCAAGGTAAGCGTTGTCCACTTCCACCCTGATTCACTTCCTTTGTCACCCAGTCAAAGAAATCAACCAGATTTGTCTGACATGATGTCCCCACTGTGAATCCATGTTGTCTATGGTCCTGGGCTCCGATGGCTTCTAGATGCCCCACTATCCTTTCTTTAAGCAATGTCTCCATGATCTTCCCCACTAATGAGGTGAGGCAGAACGGCCTATTGTTTCCTGCCTCCTCTCTTCTGCCGGACTTGTGTTGAGGGACCACATGTGCCCTCCTCCAATTCACTCATGTTGAATGACTCAGTGAACATGGCTTCCAGAGGTACTGCTATCTCCATTCTCAGTTCTCTTAATATCCTTGGATGTATGCCATCTGGTTCCATCGCTTTGTCCACCTTCAATTTAGTAAGCTCCTGCAGGACTCCCTTGCCTCTGAATGGACTACAGTCCACCTTTTCACCCCCTTGACAACTGCTGTGGCCTTTGCCCCTCCCACTCTTCTGTGAATACTGAACAGAAAGACAGTGCATGTCTTGGGAGGAAGGCATGGAACTATCACTTCCAAATACCTAAACAGCACATACAAACAAGCAACATTCGGCACTGACAAATGTTTGTTTATTGTGATCTTGGATTAACACCTTTGAGAACAAGCTCATTACATAGGTTCCACATCAGAATTACATTAACAGTGATTAAAAAAACATAGAACATATAGGTATACAATAGAGCTATAAGTGCAGGCTAATAAGTATGAGACTAAGTATTAATATAAACATAAACAAAGTCAACAAGTACCACACGTTTCTGAGAGGGTTAAGGCAGTTTAAGGAAGAGAGGACAATTCAGACTGGGGGGTGCCTGTAAGGCAGAGGGAGGTACTGCAGCAGACTGAGCTGTTATGATGGGGGGCTATGTTCGGGGGTTACAGCAGCCCAGGACAACTAACAACCCACTAAAGAACTGGGAAAGCATCAGCCCAGGAAGGCCTTTTCGAAGCCATTTTCTTTTTTTTGAGGGGGGGGGATTTGGGACTGAAGGCAGATGGGAGAGGACAGTAGGAGAACACAGCGGGTGGTGGGGAAGAGGGGAGTTTGAGGGAGGGAGAGATAGATTACATTAAGGCATATAACGAAGGGAAGTAACAAGTGCAGGATTTAAGGGGCCTGACGTTAACCTTCCTGAAACGTAACCTTCCATGTTTTATGTCTGATTCTGGTTTGGTTTGAACTGCAGACACTGCAAGTCACTGTGTCACTCGGCCATTTTCCATGAAACAGAATGGTCCAGACTCCAAAGGCACAAATAACAGGCGTCCAGGATGTACTACTTAAATACAGATAGCACGGGGGCACAAGACTCCAGGGACCACTGGCAACTGGACAGGGAAGGAGGTGGCTTTCAGTCATTAAGGCAGGAGTCTTTTCCAGTAAGAGGGAGGGAGTAATCTGCTGCACTGCAGAGCTATAGATCCCTATATGACATACAGAAATAGATTACAGATGTTCTGAGGTCAGCATCCTACTGAGATACTCAAGAATACAAACCACAGGGCAGGCAAGGGGATCCAGCTCCTTGCCCCTACACCAAATGGGAAACAGTTTCAATTAGAAGGCAGAGCAGTGAAGAGTCAACTCTTTTCAAGAGGCCTCCACAGCATGGATCACATCCTCTGAAAGATCCAGGGCCTGAAACTCCAGCCCCTCAGGAGCCAGCCTGTGAGGTGCAGGAAAGTACAGTTACGTAAGAACTTACCGTAACAATAGATCTTCGAGAACAGCTCTTGCAGCAGGTTACATCATTAGGACTGAAGCCGGCAGGCGCCAGGACCCCGGAGATCTTTTCTAGCTAGCTATCTTCAGCGGGGACCGCCCCCCCCTGACGTCGGACCGCCTCCGACGTCAGGCGTGGTATAAGAGGGGGCGGTCCCGCCAGAATCCCCAGTTCTCCCGCCGGAGATTCCCGGCCAGAGGTTGGAATAGCGGGGGAGACCAAGGATCCACCGTCAGAAGGCAGAAAGGAGTACGAAAACTCTGAGTAGAAAAGAGGGAAATTCCCCTACAAGGAAAAAAGCTGACTCCTGCGCTCGCCCAGCCATGCGGGAGAAATCAAATTCCTGTCGTCTGAACATTCAGACTGGCTGGCTAAAATACTCACCATCCTTTTCTCCTCACTCCTCCGTTCTGGAGGAGCAACTGCAGCAGACCTCCTCCAAGGGGGATCGGCGGGTGGGAAGGTACCTGCTGCAAGAGCTGTTCTCGAAGATCTACTGTTACGGTAAGTTCTTACGTAACTGTACTATCTTACTGAGATACAGCTCTGCAGCAGGTTACACCATTAAGACTGATTCCCAAGCAGTAAGCTTGACCCCTTCACATCTGGAGGAGGAAAAGAAGAAACCAAGGAGCAGCCGCCAACTTCGATTCAGGACAGGAGGCTCTGCAGCACGGCCTGGCCGAACCAGCCCTTCGCCTAGAGGCTGATATCCAGACTGTAATGCCTGATAAAAGGTATGCACAGAGTTCCAAGTAGCTGCAGCGCAAATAGTTGAGGTTGAGACATTCTTGAGAGCTGCAAAGAAGTGGCTACACCCCTAGTAGAATGGCCCAGACGGAACCCGGAGGGTTTTGTTTGATTGGTAGCAATGGAGATGCACTGCACAAGCCAGCGGATAAGGATTGCTTAGACACTGGCCGACTCTCACTCTCTGTGCGAAGGACACAAAAGTTGCTCCAAGCCCGAAGGACTTAGTTCTATTGAGGTAATACCTCAGGCTGCGGTGAACATCAAGAGTATGGAGCAAAGCCTCTCCTCTATTGGAATAGTTCGGGAAGTAGACCGGAAGGTCAATATCCTGATTTAAGGTCAGAGCTGATACCACCTTAGGCAAAAACTTAGGATTCGTTTCAGAGACACTCTGTCTCGTGAAAACCAAATAAGGCTCCTTACACATCAGGGCATGAAGCTCAGAAATCCTTCTGGCTGAAGTAACTGCAACTAAAAACAACGTCTTCCAAGACAGAAAACGTAGCTCGCAATCCGCGGCTGGTTCAAAGGGGGGGAGCGTGAGTTGCTCCAAAACAAAAAGGAGATCCCATGGAGGAATCAGATCTTTAATAGGAGGCCTAAGGTGCAACACCCCTCTCAGGAACTCCCGAGAAGCGTCCAGTTGAGCAATGGTGCGTTGGCCACCGGCTGGTGATAGGCGAAATAGCACAAGGTGTGCTTTAATAGAGGTAGGCTAACCCAGTGAAAAGGGAGAGGAGGTAGTCCAAGACTGCCCCACAGGGCAACCTAAAGGAGAAAGGTCAAGCCCGTGACCAAAGACAGAATCGGCGCCATTTCATGGCGTAGGTAGCGGAGTAGCCAGCTTTCTGGCTGCAGAGAGTACCTCTGCAACCTCCTCGCAGACCCCGTGTCGCATGATGGCTACGCCTCTAGGAGCCAAGCGTGCAGGTTCAAAGACCGCAGATCCGGATGCAATAACGAACCTTGCTCCTGAGACAGAAGGTGAGAACTGCGCGGCAGTGGGAGTGGAGGTTCCCGAGACAGCTGTGCCAGCAATGGGAACCAGATTTGTCTGGGCCAGAATGGGGCCACCAGAATCACACGCACATGCTCCCTGCGCAGTTTGAGCAGAACTCTCTGGATCAACGGGAAAGGAGGGAAAGTGTAGAGGAACCTGTTCTCCCAGGAGATGGACAACGCGTCTTGCCAGAAAACTCCAGGCCCTGGATCTAGTGAGCAGAAATTGGGCAGTTTTGCGTTGGATGGGGATGCAAATAGGTCTAATTCTGGCGTTCCCCATCGAAGGAACAGGTCCTCTGCTACCTCCTGAAGAAGTTCCCACTCGTGGACTCTGGCCTGGGAGCGACTCAGGCCATCCGCAATCGTGTTGTCCACGCCGGGAACGTGTACCGCGACTAGACTTGCGCCGTGTCCGATTACCCAATCCCACACTCTCATGGCTTCCCTGCAAAGGGGGTAAGAGTGTGCGCCTCCTTGTTTGTTGAGGTAATACATAACCGCCGTGTTGTCCGTCTGAAGCAGGATGGTACACGGTGGGATCATGGACTGGAAAGCCCAGAGAGCATAGAGTACCATCATCTCCAGAACACTGATGTGCAGACGAGCTTCCAGCGGACTCCAAACGCCCTGAGACTTCACCCCATCCAGGTGAGCTCCCCACCCGAGACCTGAAGCGTCCGTGGTGAGGGTAATCTCTGGGGACGGCGATGCAAAAGGGACGCCCTTGGAGAGCGACCCGGGGGCTAACCACCATTGCCAGTCCTGAATCACTCTTTTTGTGATTCTGACCGGGTGCTGCAGATGGTCTTGCCTCTGGTCCCACTGCGCCTTGAGCATCCACTGCGTTACGCGCATGTGGAGCCGCGAAGGAACCGTGGGAATGGCCGCAGCCATGTGACCGAGCAGGCGAAGGACCAATCTGGCCGGAGCGGTCTGATTCGCCGATAGGTCCTCTATGAGGGACCTGATGCGTTCCGCCCTGTCGCCTGGGAGGAAAGCCCTCCCCTGGACCATGTCCAGCACTGCGCCTATGAACTGCAGGTTCTGCGACGGTACCAAGACCGACTTCTCCTGGTTTATCAAGATCCTGAGCGATCTGAACAGGATCTGAGTGTCCTGGATCGCTTGCAGAAGCACCTCTCTGGAGGCGGCCATGAGAAGCCAATCGTCGAGGTACGGGAACACATAGTGGCCCTTCCTCCTTAGAGCAGCTGCCACGACTGCCATGCACTTTGTAAAAACCCTCGGAGCGGATGACAGTCCGAAGGGAAGAGCTCGGAATTGGAAATGGTGGCCTGAGAACTCGAAGCGCAGGAACCTCTGATGCGCCTGAGCTATGGGGATGTGCAGGTAGGCATCCTGCATGTCTAGGGACGCTAAATAGGCGTCTTGTTTTAGCATGGGAATGAGACCCGGAAGGGTCACCATGCGAAACCTTTTGTAGATGACCGATTGATTGAGGTCGCTTAAGTCCAGAATTGGACGGAGGTCCCCTGTCTTTTTGGGAACCAGGAAGAAGTGAGAATAATACCCCAGTCCTCTCTGGTTTCCTGGGACAGACTGAATCGCTCCCTTGTCCAAGAGAGTGATCACCTCTTGCCAAATCAAGTCGCGGTGCTGACCCGAGTATCGGGAAAGCAGAGGAGGCCTCGAGGGTGGCCGTTCTTGAACTCTAAAAAGTGGCCTTTGCTGACCAACTGAAGAACCCACCTGTCGGTGGTTATTGCCTGCCAACCTGACAGGAAGTTCGTAATGCGACTCCCAACCGAAAAGTCCGTTGATCCTGGAGTGGCGGGGCGGAAAGGAGTCATGCTGTGGCGGCGAAGGACCCGCTGGCTGGGTGGCCTTGGAAGGACGTTGACCTCTCGCCGGCGGCTGCTTCCCCTGGTTCCTTCGAAGCCAGAGCCCCTGTGTTGTGTGCGGAACGGGCTGTTGCCTCTGAGTCCGCCCATGGAAACGGCCTTGGTTCCTACGAAAGGAGCCAAGCCTCGGCCGGTACATCGCCTGGACTGTCCGGACCGCCTTTCCAGCCTCTTGGAGTTTGGTAATGATACGCTCTGATGGATTACCAAACAACACCTCACCTTCGAAGGTAGCGTCCAAAATATTTTTCTGGACATCTGGGGTGAAACCGGAGACACGAAGCCACGAGTGCCTCCGGAGGCAAACACCTGAAGCAGCCGCCCTGGCTGACAAGTCCGCTGAATCATATGTGGCTCTTAAAACTTGGGTTCCCACGTCTGAACCCGTCCGGAGGAGCTGAAGCATCTCCTCCTTCTGCTCACCTTCCGGCAGCTTCTCAGCCGCCTCTAGCCCCTGCTCCCACAGGGCGTTCTGAAACTGCACCATGTGGGTGAGGTAGTTCAGGGACCTGATGGCGCAAGTCACGGAAGCGTAAGTGCACCTCCCCAGAGAGTCCAGCTGTTTGGACTCTGGGTCCGGTGGCAGGGTGCTCAAATGTTGCGGTCTCTGGGACCGATCATGTGAGGCAGTAATCACCAGGGAGTCAGCCAGAGGGTGCTGTGACAGGTACTGGTCCCCCCTAGGGGCCCTGTACAGCCTGTCAGCCTTCTTCGGCACCGCCGGGAGCGAATGTGGATGCTTCCACGCAGCCTTGGTGACGACCCACGAGTGTCCACCAAGGGTGGCACCACCACAGGCTTAAGGTCTTTCTGTCAAGGTACTTCGCCAGGCATAGCCTTCGGGTCAAGTTCCTCTGCTTCCCAACCCATGTTCTCCTGGATATGTCTGAGTATATCCATGAAGGATGGATCGTCCGGAGGAGACCTTGGAGTCTCATGTGGGTCCGGCGAGGGAAGCGAGACCGGAGATGGGGATCTGGACGATGAATAAGATGATCCCGTAACCTCCGTCGACCGACGTCGCCTCCTGGACCTCTTGGGACTGGGCGATCCGGAGGACGACGATCTAGACGGAGGTCTCCTTTTAGAGAGTCGGCCCCTGGGAGGAGTCTCAGGCTCCCTGGGGACAGAATGGCCAGCCAACCTCACAGGTGAAGGTGGGGCCGGAGCTGTAGCAACAGGAGGAGGAGGAGGAGGAGGAAGGACTGGGGGTACCACATCCTTCCTGATAGTATCCCACCAGTATGTAAAGAGGTCCTTCACCTCGGCCAAGGATAGCCCCGACGGCGGCTCCAGGGGGCCTCGGGTGGTTGCGAGGGACCCCGGGGAGACTCCTCGCGGCCGGGAGCGTCCGCCTGGTCATCGGGCTGGGCCGAATCCTCCTCGGTGAGGGACTCCTGTCCGACCGGCGTCGGAGGCGCAGGAGCCCTCGGCTCAGGCAGCGCAGGCGTCGGTCCCCCCACCGACGTCCGATGCGCAGAAGGGGCCGACGATGGCCGGCCAGCCGTCGGCTCGGAGGAACAATGGCGAACGGCGGTCTGGCCGACGCCGGATCCACCGGCCTCCTCAATGGAGTGAGTTCCAAGGTCTTCCGGGGGGGAAGTGAGGAAGACCGGGCGTCGGGGGCCGAGGAGCAGGAGCCCGACTTGTGGTGGTGGTGGTGGCGTTCCCCCGACTTCGCCAAGGCCTTCTGGGCAGATGAAGAGGATGACAGCCTGGCGGTAGAGGCCTGAGCGGACTGAGTAGCGGGACCGCAGCAGGGAGCGAAGAGGCCCTGGAAGGCGAGCGGTCTGACCGAGACCCGGAGCTCCGGGACTCGGAGGCCCGAACCGGCGACCGGACAGGATCCTTGGATCTCTTCTTTTTCTCGGTGTGCCGATGTGCCGAATCCCCCTTGGAGGCCATCGCTCGTAGTTGTTCTTCCAGGAGGTAGGCTTGAAGGGCCTTCTGCCGGCGGATCCTGGTGCAGCTATTGAACCCCTGGCAGAGGGAACAGGCCTTAATATCATGGTCTGGGCCCAGGCACCTGACGCACGCGGAGTGCGGATCTTTAAAAGGTATTTGTTTGCCGCACACACACTTCGAAGAATGGCCGGTCGGAGAGGACATCAGATAAGAAAATGTTGATTGTAGAAAATCTTCCACAGCAAATTTCAGAGAAATTTGAAACCACGCCAAGGCCGCTAGAACTAACCGTGAGGTCGAGGCATGCACTTTCACGGCGGAAAGAATCAGGGACTTGCGGGACCGCCCCCTCTTATACCACGCCTGACGTCGGAGGCGGGCCGACGTCGGGGGGGGGCGGTCCCCGCTGAAGATAGCTAGCTAGGAAAGATCTCCGGGGTCCTGGCGCCTGCCGGCTTCAGTCCTAATGGTGTAACCTGCTGCAAGAGCTGTATCTCGAAGTAAGATCTGAATGTCCTGATGCAGGATCTTCCCCTACTGTCAGGTCAGCTGATCCAGATGAAGAAGCAACAGACACAGTGGCCTGCTGCTAGGACTCAAAAGATCAGAGTACCAAACTGGCAAGACCAGTGCGGAGCTATCAGTATCATCTGCACCTTGTCATTCCAAACACTGACTACCATCTTGTGGCACAGAGAAAAGGGAGGGAAGGCTACAGGAGGCCTGGGGTCCAGGGCCTCGTGATGGCATTCACCACCAGTGTCCGGGGACTGTGGGGAGAAAGGCAGAAAACAGCCTGTTTTCTGCTCTTCCAGGAGGCAAACAGGTCCACCAGAGGTGTGCGCCACAGGGAGAATTGGTGGCACACCATACAGGGACCACTCATGTGACATCTCGCCCACCCGGCTGACAGCGTCTGCCAGGTGACTGTCTGCTCCTGTGGCATGGATCACCCGCAGATCTGCACCCAGAGTACGCACGAGGATCCAGGTAGGGAGGGCCTCCCATCACAAAGGAAGGAAGTGAGTGTCTCCCTGCCTGTTCAGGTAGAACACGGTTGTGGTGTTGTCTGTCCGGACTTGCACGGACCTGACCCCGATTAAAGAAGCAAATTCCATCAGAGCTAGCCACATTTCATGGGGCCACAACAGGATGATGTGGTGATTGGACTCCCTGGGTGACCAGAACCCGTGTGCCCTGTGGTCTCCCAGATATGCTCCCCACTGCACCAGAGATGCATTCATCATGAGAGTGAAAGTCGATTCTGGGCGGTCAAACAGGACTCCTTCCAGATGTTCTGGGATAAGCCACCACTGAATGGCATCCCACACTGGCCAGGTGGTCCAGATGAACTAGGCAATGGGACCACTGACAGCCAGATTCCCACTGCAGGTGCCACACCCACCAATGAGCCCACTGGACCAGGAGCCAGAGGTGGTCCCTCAATTTTAGCTGTGTCATTAGGTCTGCGGTAAGCTAGGGATTACAAAGGGCCTTAACTTTATGCTTTTTGAAGGGGGCATAGGTGTCACAGGCTGCGCTGAAGATGGAGAGGGAGGAGTCCAAGGCCGCGTTGACATCCTTCGCATTGAAGATGGGCAACTAATCCTGCTGCTTGAGATGGGATTTAAGAAGATTCAAGTTCCCATGGGGTAAGATTCTGCTGGTGATGACTGATGGTGGAGGTGTGCAGAATTTGTTAGACCACACACAGGTAACAGGAGAATGATCACTAAGAGAATCCGGAAGGATGGAGATATTGGAGATTCGGGTAGGGTGGCTGGTTAGAACCCAGTCCAGTAGGGAGCTGGTACCAGTTCTGTAGTTGTGCCTGGTCGGGAGGCCACCAGTTGTGTAAGGTTTACAGAGGAGATGGCGTCCTTGAGGCCTCCAGGATCTGGGGCAAGCCAGTTTACGTGAAAATCGCCAAGCATGATTAACTCAGAACCAGGTGGTTTCAAACGGGTGAAATCCAGGACAGTATTGAGGCCTTTTACTTGGTCCTTAGGAGGGATGTAGACTGTGGCGATTGTGAGGACTTTGCCATGGGCTCCAAGGATGATACGAATCAGGAGGATCTGTGATGACTCAGAGGGCGGGGCAGTTAGGGGGTGTTGCAGGAGGGAATCTTTGAGGTATACTGCACAGCCCCCTCCTCATTTAGCCTGCCGATTTAGCCTAAAAACAGTATAGCCTCGTAGGACAACTGCCAAGTCAGGGACTTTGGGTGTAAGCCAGGTTTCGACAACTGTGATGATGTCAGGTTTACGCTGGTTAGTGAACACTTGCAGGGCATCAAGTTTAGGAAGAAGGCTGCAAATGTTTAGGGTCGCAAAGGAGAGAACTCCAAAGTGTTTCACTTTCTTGGCTGGCCCAGTGTTTAGGTGGCCGGGGTTAGGGTGAATGTTACCAGACAGCAGTAACAGAAGAAGGAGTAGTAGCTTCAGGGAAAACAGACGTAAGGTCCTGAGGAAGAGTTTACGAGACAGCTCAGTGTTGATAGGTTGAGCAGGCTGCTGGTGCGTTTCCCAGAGAGACGTCATAAGGTCTATTGGGGGAGAGGTGGTGGGAGAGCCCAGAGACCATGGTCGGGAGTTCCTGAGAGGTGCCATTTAGAGCATGTGGAAGGTACAAGGGTGTAGACAGGCACAAGGGTAAGGGTGCCTGTGTGGTAGTGGATGAAATCAAAATGGTAATTAGGGAGGGGAGAAGGGTAACAGGCCCCAGGGAGGTAAAAGAGTGTGAATAATGGCGAGAAAATTAGGAGTTGAACAAGCACAGTGGAGAATAATCAGAGCCTCCAACAGCCATGGATGATGAGCAAGGTGGGCAGCAGGGGAGCACACCAGAGAAAAGAAAAAAGTTGAAACAAGGCGGGGGGGAGAGAGAGAGAGAGATGGGGGACAGGCAATTTGTAAGAGTGGCAGTGGGGAGGTCCTTAGATGACCCAATAGAGACTGGGGTAGGGAGGCGGCTGGAGTAAGGTGAGGGAGCTATGGACTATTTAATCAAGGTAGGGATGGGGATGGGGCGGGCGTAACATTTGGTGCTTTCAATGTATTACAATGGGTGCTGAAGCCCAGGAAGGCGTTGAAAGCTGGACCAATCACAGGCAAAGGCATAAAGGCCAAGTCCAATCAGAGGCGGCAGCAAACAGCGCTAGCCAATGGCAGCTTCTCAGTGCTGCTGTCCAGGAAGGTCTGCGGTCTTACCCAGCTTCTGGATCTCCTGTGGCGGCTACGGAGGTGGTGCGGGTGGGCGGCTGGCTTCCCGAGCCATGGCTGCTCCGGCAGCGAAGGCGAGCCCGATCAAGGGATGAAATCTACAGGAGCGAGAGAGAGAAGAGAGGGGGTCACAGATAAGCACAAGAGGGACAAAGGAACAGTGACGCAGGTGCTAAACGGGGGTGGGGAGACTGCAGGGGGTCGGCAATGAGAAAATTAACACAGCTAAAAGAGTAAAGGAAGCGGGGGGGGGGGGAGGCAGCCAAGAACAAGAGAGACTATTCACCTGCCCTGGTGCCACGGGGGGAGGGATGAGACAGGGACGATTACTGACAGTGTTAGACAGAGAGCACCAACAGATAGACAGACAGCAGGAGAATAGAAGCAGTGGTAGGGGCGGGAAGATAAGACCAGAAAGTGGGCTACGGGAGGGGTGCTGGAATTACAAATCTAGCCAAGTTAGCTGAAGACACAGGGAGTGAAAAAACAAATGGCACGGAAACTAAGGATAAAATAAGGCAGGGCAAACAAATCAGTCAAATTAACGGCTATTTTTTCAGGACAAAACACAGTTGTAATGTAAGTTACAAGCAGGCAGTAAACAGGAAGCAATAGAGAGAAAACAAAATCGAGCAAAAATGTAGGCGCTTTTCAATGTATTACAATGGACGCTGAAGCCCAGGACAGCGATAGAAAGCCGGACCAATCACAGACAAAGGTGTAAAGGCTAAGTCCAATCAGAGCCGGCAGCAAACAGTGCTAGCCAATGGTAGCTTCTCAGTGCTGTCCCAGTCGGTCAGTGTTCTTACCCAGCTTCTGGAGCTCCTGGGGTGGCTATGGAGGTGGTGAGGGTGGGCGGCTGGCTTCCCGAGCCGCAGCTGCTCCGGTGACAGAGGCGAGCCCGATCAGGGGCCGAAATCTTCAGGAAAGACTGCAGCAAGGTAGAAGCAGTACAGTGCAGATTAGCCAAGATGGTCCCTAGACAAGGAGGCAAGATAAAGGAGGAAAGGCTGTAGGACCTGAACATGTACACCCTTGAAAAAAGGCGGGAAAGGGTAACAGGATAGAAACATATAAGTACCTGCATGGGATAATTGGGGTGGAGCCCTAGGTGACTTTCTCCCTGAGCTCAGATACAGGGAAAAGGGGGAACTCATTGAAACTTGTAGGGGGAGGGGGCGGGATTCAAAAGAGACATCCACAAGCACTTTTTCACTGAAAGAATGGTGGACAAGTGGAACAAGCTGGTGGAGGGAAGTCATACAGGCCAAATCAGTGCACACCTTCAAACACAGATGGGATTGGTTAGAAAAGTGGGGGCAGAACATACGGGGGTGGCCTCTGTGGCCAGTGCAGAGTAGTTAGATAGGGTGGGCAGACTGCATGGGCCTCTGGACCATTTTCTGCCAGCATCATCTATGTGTCTGTGTATCTGCGTCCCAATAAATTTGACTGGCCTATGGCAAGCAAATATACAAATACTGACTTCTGTGGA
Source organism: Neoceratodus forsteri (assembly GCA_016271365.2). Lineage (NCBI taxonomy): Eukaryota > Metazoa > Chordata > Ceratodontiformes > Ceratodontidae > Neoceratodus > Neoceratodus forsteri. The sequence continues at coordinate 26,942,282 of CM057453.1, forward strand.
ATTTTTAAAAGTGTTCTACATAATTTGCAGCATTTACTAAGAAGGATGTGTCAAAGCTTGTCCTGGTTTACTACAGTGGAGCTCCCTCAAACACAGAACTGTTAAGGGCATTAAGCCCAACTAAACTCCTAGACCTGTGATTTCTGGTAAACAAAAAGGGTCTGAAATTTAAAGCAAGATGAGTTGCCCTACAAATTTAGCAACACTTTTTTTGCAATAAAAAAAAATTTACTTTTTTTTTTCCTTATGGACATCACTAGAACTTAAAATAGTTACGAATTCTTCTGTTATCCCTGGAAAGTCTAGGGAGCAATTTCTCTACGATTAAAAGTATTTAAACATCTACAGGTGCTATGAAATCATATGAAAAATAGTTTTGTATATCTGGTTCTATGAAGGCACACAGTAGTTTTGCCCCCCCAAAACAGTGTCAAGGACTACCAAAAAATGAAAAACTGGGTGGCTCAGGTTAAATGTTAGAGAAGTCCAGCAGAGTTTCTTAAGCACCATTTTGATATATTCTGCTGCAGTGTGTGTGTGTTTGCTAGGCAAAAGACTGTGCATTCCCAAAGCATCAGGCACACATCCCGGGACGCAACACACTCACAGACATGTATTCCGAAAAGGTTGTCAGTGTGTCAAGGATGCTGGGCCCGGCATTCCCCAACAGCCCCTGACCTCTGTGTTTTAACTGTTCCTGATACAAGAAAAAAAAGAGTTGATTATTTAAATGGCAAGCACTGCAGAAATTCCCCATACTCATAAACCAACCAATGTTGTAATCCCAAAGTATGTTAAATAAATAAATAAATGTCACAGGGATTCTAGGAGGCCAATTGCATTTATTGGTTCTCTAACTCTTGCTGCAGCATGGGGTGCACAGTGGTTAATTTTAGCAGAGGTAACAAAAGTGTTTGATTGAGCACCTGGGAAGGTTGCTGGCCAGCTCTCATAATTTATTGCACTTTGAAGGGTCTGGAACCTGAGAAGTCTGAACAGAGCAAAGAGGGTGGTCTCGCTCTGCCTGAGCACACATATAGTCATGCCAAGGGTAATGATGAGCACTAAAACCAAGTAAACTACAGCAAGAACAGCACTGCGCAGGCTTAGGCCACATTCAGAAGTGGGGTATTTAGCGCCAAGCGTGTCCTTCCTGATGCATGCAATTAAATGTCGAGCAGCAGCTGGGACTATTCTAACAACAGGAAATCTTCCTGAACAGTTTCCTCAATTTCAGGGGCACCCACTGTTCTTTTGTTAACAAGGTTAGAAAATACTGGCTAAACTAATACAGGGCCGCAAATAAAGAAAAAAAAAAAAAAAAAAAACCACCATCAAGCTCTCAAACTTCAGGATACAGGATTTTCAGCTGGAGTGCACCACAGGGACATTTTAGCTCTTTTAAAAAAATCCTGCCAACAGGAATAAATTGCCTTGAAATTGCCTCGATCTTAGGATAGTTAGGGAGTTCATACGTGCACTTTGTAATCACAGAAAAATGGATTCCCAGCTGATTTATGTTAGTAATGACGATGGTTCAATCAGGGTGCACGGAGGGGAGAGGGTCAATGCAGCACTTATCCAAGTCACATGACAAGTCAAAACTTGAATTCCTTTACTGTGTTCACCAGCTCCCTTTAGTTGTCTTCCACTTAATTTTAGGCAAGCGCTCTGAGGAATCTGCTGGGTAGCTTCTTTGACCAATATCACATGGAAACAAGCACCACCACGGCATTCCAGTGTATGCGATCACATAGACTGTTCATTCAAACCATAGTCTACACTGATGGATGGATGGTCACATGGACAGACCTCACATAAAGTCACCATTCACACTGTGCAAGGAATAGCACAATTGCACATAACCCACAACAGATCATAACTTTAAAATAAAATAACAGATGTAGATGTACTGTGGTACTGGTGTGGCCTGACTGGTAATGTCATCAAGTGGTTCAGGACATATTTGACAGCAGAGTGCAGAGGGTGACGATGGGGTTAGCCTCATCTAGCAAACCTCTGCTTTGTGGAGTCCCCAGGACTCCATTCCTGTATAATATGTTGCTACTAGTGTATATGATGTCATTAGGCTATTATTATCAGGTGGTATGGGCTGCATTTTCATTGCCATGCTGATGATACCCAGTTATACCTGTCTTGTGCACCTGGTAAACAGATGGCAGCCTCTGTATTTAATAACTGCCTGGAGGAGATCCAGACTTGGATGGTTCAAAATTGGTTACGACTCAACCCAGATAAGACTGAAGTACTAGTGGTGGATCCGGGTCATCGGTGTGGGGGAGGAAGGTTGGGAGATCCCCTGGTTTAGTACTGGGGGGTTCCATTGATCCCCTTCTCACGGGTTAAGGATCTGGGTGTGATCCTCAACGATGGCTTGATGCTCAGGTGTTGGCCATCGTCAAAGGTGGATGTTACCATCTGAGGAATATCGCCCGTATCCGAGCCATTATACCAACAGAGGACCTGACTACTCTGGTACATGCTTTTGTCATGTCCAGATTGGACAACTACAATGCCCTGTACCTACGGCTATCTGGAGGCAATCTCCACCAGCTGCAGCTGGTGCAGAATGCGGTGGCTAGATTACTGACAGGCGCTCGAAGATGCGATCATATTATGCCTGTCCTCCGCGGACTGCACTGGCTGCCAGTCAGGTGGAGAACTGTCTTCAAGGTCGGGTTACTGACCTGTAAGACCCTACACAAAGGGGGGCCAGACTACCTGCAAGATCTCCTTGTGCCTCACTGTGCATCCCAGGCCTTCCGTTCTGCCGAGGTTTGCCTCCTTGGGGTTCTCAGGGTTAGGCTGCGGCATTTGGGTGACCATGTACTTTCCATGGCCGCGCCTACCCTGTGGAACTCCTTGCCTAGCCATCTACGGGAGGCACCCTCAGTGGAAACCTTTAAAAAGGGTCTGAAGAATTTTTTGTTTAATTTATAAAGTGTTAATTTTGAACTGTGAATTATATTTTATAATGATAGATAGATTTGATCTCTATTGTTGTTTACCCCACTGGGATATTGTATTTTGTTTTTAAAAATCTTTTTAATGTTCAATGCTCAGAGTCCCCAGAATGGGGCACTAAACAAATAAAGTATCTACCTACCTACCTACCTAAAAGACTGCCACTATACACCAGGCATAGTGTTGTGCACTTCCATGCGCCCCCCCCCCCAAAAAAAAAAATCCTGCTACATGAGCACCTCCTGCCGAGGATGGTGTAGCAACAGCCTGATGTCTGCCATTCAAATGCTTGTTTAAATTGTAATTTTGGTTTGGACATTTTCCCTGTGCCTCCTGTGACCAACAACCCAATTTATGCAAAAGCAAATAACATTCCCCCCACTGTAGCTGATAATTAGAATTAAAAAGAACACTGGCACATCGGCGCAGCAGCAGCACTACTGTTCACGACACCAGTGACTCCAGTTCAGAAGCAAGCCTGGGTCATTGGGGGCCGCCTGGGGAGGGGGGGAGTATCGAGCATGCCAGAGGATGCTCTCCTCCTCCAGGGAGGGAGGATTGCTTGCTCCGCTATGACACTGCCTCCTGGATGACCACAAGTGGCAGTGCAGTGGAGCCTTGATGGGTGGGCGGGTATTTCCTGGCCAGGATATCCATATGCTTGTGTGCAGATGTCCACTTGGCACTAAAGCCCACAAAGTGCTCAAGGGAGAGGGCCAACAGGAAAAGAAAACCTCCTCGTAGTCTACAGCAGCATGATGCCACCTCTCCTTTGCAGGCCACTCACTGGCCTCCCGACAGCAGCCCAGTAACATCTCCCAGGCTTGGGGAACTTGGGAAGCTCCACCACCGGGGGGGGGGGGCAATCCATGGGGCACTGACTGGTCAGAAGGTAAGTCTTGGGGGCAGCAGGTAATGGGGCTGGGAGGTGAGGATGGCAGGATGGAAAAAGTATAATAAATTCAGAATAAAAAAAAAAAAACTTAAAAGTCTCATGTTTGAACTACAATACCTTGGTCAGCAGTTTTTAGTAGAAAAAAGCATCCCCGATAATGAGTACTGAGGTTGATGGTTTGTCTTCTTACACCACCTGTTGTGCATTACAAAAGTAATTAATCACGTGCATTATCGAATACTGCTCTGCTATAATGAGGGTGATGCTTTCCCCTTAAGTCATTTGGTACTCGTACAGAATTATTAATTTGGAACAGCCATAACTCAATCGTTACAACACAAGCTGAATAAATGTTACTCCGCCCTGTCTCTTGGGTCCTGTTCTCCAAACAAACTCCAGCCAGAACCAACAAAGACTGCTAATGTATTAACCTGACCAAGGATACAGCACTGAAGTGCAGCTTGGACTGTAATTTCTGTGTTTTATTATTGTGATTTAATAATCTTTCACTTACTTGCATGTTATGTCTTCAGTCAGGCCATGTCATATCCCCTAGGTATTCATATTAAAGGGACACTGTCAACCTTTTTTGCAGATAGTGTTTTGGGTGTTCCTCAGTCCAGGAAAGATGTAGTGGTAGTTGGTCAAGAAATGTAAATGAAAATGTTTTGGTGTGGTAACACCAGTATGGAGGGCATTCAGTTTTTCACCTTTTAAAAGAACACAGGAGCCTGAATCAAACGACCAGTTGCATCAACAGTCTCTATAGAATGTGGACAATCCTGAAATGATTTTTTTTTTAACTAAGGACACTTTCAGGCCTAAGGGGGTTGAGAGTTTGCTGCAGTCTACTGCTGAATATGTCTGCAGCGAACATGCAGGCAATCTTACCAGTCTGCATGTTCACTGCAGACACGCTAAGAAGCAGACTGCAGCGAACTCTTCACTCTAATTATGAATACATAGGGGATATGATATGGCCTGACTGAAGACATAACATTTATCTTCATGAGAGGCTCATGATATGGTATTCCACAAGTGGCCAAGTCACAAGTGAGATACAGTAACTTACTATCATTGGCCTCAAATGAAGATAAATGTGAAATCTTCAGCCAAGACATGGTAGGTTCAGTTTATACAGACATGTTTTGGATTAAAATAAGAAATTGTGCAGTAATGCTGACTGGTTACATGTTTCACTCAGTTTCAGTTTCTTTTGTAGTGGCTGCAGACTTGACTTTGAGAGGGAGCAGTCAGAAGTTGGCCAATCACAACATTTAATTTGTACATCATTGTGATTGGCTAGTTCTGTACGTTGCTATTCTCCAACTGGTTTTTAGTACAATAAGTGTTTCCAAGGTATTATGCTTTTTTTTGTGATTCTTTGGTAACCAAAAAGGCCCACTAGCACAATGCCCATTTCAGGGACGACCTGGGAGCACTGGGGTGGTTAAGTAGTGACTTACTCAGTCACACTGTATGCAAGTGTAGGCTGTGGTAATCAAACCCACGTCTGCTGGATGTATCAATCTCATTCACAGTTCATTACTCTAACCTCAAGGCTATACTGTCAACCCCAAAGTGCTGCCATAGTTCAGCTGTGTCACTTGAAAGACTGCACTATGACGTAATGCATCACAAAAAGATTACATGAAGACATGCTGCATCACAGAGAGAATAATGTGTTGGCAATCATTCACAATAAGGCTGTGTTTCCATTGAGAGGTTGAGATGACAGCATATGAAACTCCAGTTCGAAGCTCCAGAGGTCTATGCTGTCATCTCAACACTGAGATGGAAACAAATGTTGAGCTGTGTGTTGTTGCCCATATTTTTTCACTTTTATATAGTATAGGCTTTTTTTCTTTTTTTGTACACATAGGAGTCACAGAAGCACCCCCCCCCCCACACACACACACACAAACAACAAATTAAACAACAAAAAGACCTTGCCATTTCTTTGTTCAGTTCTATGATCAAAATTAAATTTACAGACTTTTAGATGTTAAAAGGTACAACTCTGGGCACTGGTGGCTAGTAAGAAGCTCGGTGTGGGGTGAATGAGGAATTTTCTATGATCTTTGAACTGTGCAGAACAAAGGATGACCATATACTATAAAAAGGTACTAATACCTTTCCAAGATGACTGAGATAGCACTTATTTTGCAGGTTAGCCAAAAAACACATGTTGAATAAATAAAGGACATGCAACAGGGGCCTGTGGAATAAATGAGTTATTTTCACAAGAGCTGCTTGACCTTTGGTAATCTCACAAGTAGCGTACGCCACGAGTAATGTGCATAAGGGCAAACAGCTCAAGTGAAAATAAAGCATTTATTCTACAAGGTCCCCGTCGTGTAGTTCATTTATGCAATAGGCAGGGACCTTGTGTGTGTGTGTGTTTTTATTGAAATCAGTTTGTAGTTTAATTAAAAAAAAAAGGAAAAATGGGTGGTTTCTCTGGTGAAGTAGAGCTGCTCTGCTTTTGAGGAGCTCTGTTGGCCAGCTATTGCCATGGATGCACTGTGATGCCAACAATGACGTGGGACATCACCACTAACTGGAAGTACTAGTGGCTTTCTGAAAAGTTCCGTCTGCAGTAAGTAAGCAAAAATGTATTTATTGAGCGCCCCATCCTGGAGGCTCTGAGCGCTGTACAGGCAGGCATGGAAAAAATAATAACATACATCAATTTTAAAACAAATATCAAAAATGAGAACAGCAAACAATAAATGTTACCCAACTAGAAGCCTTACTTAGAATAATTCAACAGTTCACTGTTACCAACTCATAAACAGTTCATAAACGCCTGTCTGAAAAGATGCACGTTCAGACCCGCTTAAACACCTCCACCGATGGGGCCTTCCCGTAAGGATCTGGGAAGTGAATTCCAAAAGATAGGGCCCACCACCTCAAATGATCGATCCCCAGAGGTCTTTAGATGGGCCTGGGAACCACCAGAAGGCCCTCGGGGGAGGTCGCCGAGCAAACGCACAAGGCGGACAGGAGTCAGGAGGTTACTCAGGTAGCCAAGGCCCAATCCATATAGGGCCTTACAGGCGAGCAGGCCCACCATGAAGGTAATTCTCCATCTCACCAGCAGCCAGTACAATTCACGCAGGACCGGGGTTACACGACAAGACCTCAGAAGGCTGTCAGCTACACAGCCACTGCATTCTGCACTAGCTGCAAGCGATAGAGAGCCCCTCCACTGGCCCCAAGCTAAACAGTGTTGCAGTAGTCTAGTCTAAACATTACAAAAGCGTGTACCAGTGACGGCAGGTCATCAGGCAGGATTAAGGCTTTAATCCGGGCGACATTCCTAAAGCGCTAAAAAACACTCCAGACAACAGACGACACCCGAACCTCAAGTGTCAGTCGAGGCTCTTCAGGCAGGAGGAGAAACTACCCGTCAATACCTTCTGCATCCTGCCCATAAGAAAGGACTCAAACCAGTTGATGACAGTACCATTGAGTCCACAGAGCTCCCTTAGGCGATCCAGCAACACTACGTGGTCTACAGTGACAAATGCTAGGAAGAGATTGAGGAAAATGAGTACTGACCATTCCCCTCAATCCCTCACCCTGAGAAGATTATTTTGCACCCTGACTAATGCCGTTTCGGTGCCATGCCTGGACCTAAGCTCAGACTGAAAGGGCTCACAGATGTTACAGACTGCAAGGTGTGCCTTGAACTGCAGAGCCACTACTTTCTCGATAACCTTACCCTAAAATGGGAGGTTAGAGATAGGTCTATAATTCACCGAGATGGTTTCTTTAGGAGGGGCTTCATCAGCGCCTCTTTCAGGATGATGGGAAAGAGTCCCTCCAAAAGCAAACACAGGACAATCTTGGTGAACACTGGACCAAAAGACTCAAAGCATCCCATTAAGAGACGGGTCAGGCCCGGGTCCAGTTTGCAGCACTTGTGCCGCAGCTTCCAAATCACCTCGCATACTTTTGCAACCCCCACTGGCCTAAGCTCTCTCCAGCCATTAGTAGTGTCTCTGAAAACGCATAACTCGCCACTGCAGGGCTACATCTGCCCCATTGGGGAGATCCGAGCCCTAATGGAGGACACACTTTCAGGGAAGAATAGAGCAAACCCCTCACACTGAGCAACTGAAACTGCTCATTCCAGCAGCAGACAGGCAGAATGGAGTAGCCTGCCTACAATCCAAAACAGCATGGCTGGTCTGTTCCTCCCTGCAGCAATCTCCCTGGACAGCAACACTGCCTTCTTATGGTTGACTCCCCTTTCATATTCACCATAGTGAATTCCCAAAGCCAGTCTGTCTTCCTCAGACTGAGACCTCTGCCAACACCGCTCCAACCTCCAACCCCTGGTCTTCATCTCCTTGAGATCCCCAACAAACCATGGGGGTCTCAAGCAAGAAGACCTAGGTCATATACAGATCGGTGCAACAGAGTTGAGAGCCTTGGAGACAGCACTATTACAGGGTGCCACTGCCTCAACCGTACCTGTCATACAGGCATCACTCACACCAGATACATCCAGTACTGCCATCGGTCTCTCTGGAGACAACCCCTTCAAAGGGCAGTAGCAGACCATCTCAACATGGGAAGGACTAACAAGAATTCTACCATGCAAAGATCTGACCAAACAACTGGATCAATTCTGAGGTCTGTGACCTCAAGCCCCAGTGAGAACACCAGGTCCAAGTTGTGACCGTGGCTGTGGGTCGCAGAAGCAACAGCTTGTGCACGGCCCGGAGAGGTCATTGTCTGGAGGAAGTCATGACCAACATGTTTGAGTAAGTCATCAATCAAGGCATTGAAGTCACCCAGAATCAACCATCAACATGGCGGTGCTCCTTAGTGAGGGACTGAGCAGTGTTACAGCAGCAGCTTTAGCAGAGAGAGAAATGTGATGAGAAAGTTGGTGTGGTTTGTTTTTATTTAATGGTAACTTGTAACAACTATGGGGTTTTTAGAAGGCGCAGTTTACTGTCATCTGAGTGATGGAGCGGATGAGGGAGCAAGCAGGGAAGCGAACAGGCAGCTGCAAAATGTAGGAAGAATAAATTCAGAAAGGAATGCGGGACTGGAGTTTGCAGAAAGGGTACCTTTTAAAAAAACAAAATACGAGTAATTTTGCCTCGGGGGGAGAGCTGTGTTTGAGGAAACAGGGAGGCGACAGTCAAGCAGGCATGACTACACAGCAGGACCGGAATCTGGAGTGCTAACGGAAAATGTGCCGTAAGAATAAATATGGGAGCGACATTAAACTGCTTTTTAGTGTTGTGCTGCTATATGTGGTTGCAAATGACAGGGCTCTGTAAACTAAATTGCTTTTTTAAAATCCATGGGTATGCAGTTTCGTTGGCTGCTGCTGAACTGTACTGTATAAGGGGAAAGTGAAAGTTTATGAAGTAGTACTGGCCGGGCAGGAATGCATAGTGACGTGTCTATCAATATAAATGTTGATGACGTGCCTACTGTGTACGTAAACATAATTTATGTATACAGAAGCTCAAATATCAGCATTTATGTAATGGCTTTTGTGTCCAGGCCTATTAAATAAAAGAGGTAATTTGAAGAAGCTGATGGTGGGCAGATTTTGACGGGATGTCAGAAAAAACCAGGTGACTCGCCTGTAGCTGTAGTTCTAAGACTGGGTATACAGTTCACATCCACACAACGGCAGTTCCACTGGAAGTGCTGATTCGTTCATTGATTGGTTGGATCATCTTCAAGTTAAACTCCTCCCACCATCCAGGTAGTATATCCTCTGGACCGCCCCGTGATGTCTTATCTTGCACTCTGGAAGCAGGGACCTGTGTGCTACATATCAGGGGAGGCCAAGTGGGTGGTGTGGGTGTGAACTATATACCACTCAAAAAACAATGGTTACAGGTAAGAAACCTGTTTTTCTGGGGGTGTGAATATAGTTTACTATCCACATAATGGCAGACTTCCAGTCCTCAAGGAGGAATGGAGCAAGGTGTGCACCCTTTTTGGTGAACAGGAATTGGAGAACTGAGGTCCTAAAAGCTGCATCCCGACAAGAATCAACGTCGATGCCCTAATGAGAAATGAAGGTGTGTGCTGAATTCCAAGTGCCAGCACTACAGATCCCCTGGATAGAGACGTCCCTGAAAGCAGCCACCAAGGCAGCGGCATGTCTGGTGGAATGAGCACTACACCGTACAGGAGGCTCCCTACCAGCAAACATACAGCAGAGGTCAACGCAGGATGTTAACCACCTGCCAATTGTCTACTCAGCTGCCGGTCTGCCAGACATGGCTTCAGCGTATGTCACAAACAGCTGGCAAGCCTCACTCCAAACTTCAGCCGTGCACTCTTTATAATAAGCAAGCATCCTCCACAGGTCCAAACTACGGAGTCTGTAGTTGGCCTACTAGAACAGAAGGTTCATCACCTGGTTAAGGTGAAACTACGATAAAACTTTCGGGAGGAACTTCGGGTGGGGGCAAAGGATGACCCTGTCCCTGTGGAAGACCAGATAAGCAGACTCCACCGAGAGGGCCTGGAGATCAATGATCCTTCTGGCTGGCATGAATGCCACCAAAACAGCTGTCTTACACAACAGATGTGACATCTCACACCTGTGCGTAGGCTCAAAATGCTTGCCCTTGAGCACAGCAAGCACCAGCAGTAGGTTTCATGGTGGCAGTGGTTCATGCACTGAAAGGAAAGGTGGTCAAGACCCTTAAAGAATCATCTGACCACCTTCTCCTGAGCCACCATCAGTATACCAGTCCATGCACGGTATACCGAAATGGCTACCAGGTGCACTTAAAAGTCGTTTGGCTCGCAGTCCCAACCTAGACAAGGACTAAAAGTACTTAAGGATACTAGCCGCAGGCCCGGCAAGTGGATCAAGCTCCTCGTCCTGACAACAAATGGGAAATCTCTTCCATTTAAAGGTGCAGCCCTGGCAATCAACTCCTTATGGGAGGCCTCAGCGATATGGGGCACCTCTTCCAAAAGGCTCAAAGCTTGGAACTCTAGTCACTTAGGAACCAGGTTGTGAGGTGCAGGAGTCAACCAAAAAGAAGACCGAGCTGCGCAAACACAATGAGGGGGGTGCTCGTGCAGAAGGTCGCTAGCCTTGGACAGTCCAAACAGAAACACACTAGCGAGCACTCCAAATGAAAGAAATCACACCAAACTCAGTAAGTACAAAGGTGTGTGTATTTACTGTGGTGCAAAAAGGTTGGGCCAGCTACCCCAGCATTTTGGCATTCAAGCCTTCGTCAGGGAATGTTCTGCACCGCATTAAATACACACACCTTTGTACTTACTGGGTTTGGTGTGATTTCTTTCATTTGGAGTGCTCGCTAGTGCGTTTCTGTGAGGTGCAGGGACTGAACGTCCAGATGCAAGGCCCGCCCACAGCTGTCTGGTCAGCAGGTCCGGATGAAGAGGCAACCACCATGGAGGCTAGTTGCTGGGGCTGAGAAGATCCATGTATCAGAATGGCTGTGGCAAGTCTGGAGCTATCACGATCATCCACACTTTGTCTTTCCATTCCTTCACCACCACCATGTGAACCAGTGGGAAGGGAGGGAAGGCCTACATGAAGCTGAAGGCCAGGGCCTCGCAAATGCACCCCTAACAGTGTCCTGGACTGTGGAGGGCAGGCACAAAACAGCCTCAGTTTGGCATTCTCCCAGTAGGCAAACAGATCCACCAAAGGGGCACCTCACTGGGAGAAATGAAAATCACGTACCGACCGTAACTGCTGATCTTTCTGTGCATCTTCACTAGTAGGTTATAGCACCGGAGCTAGGACCCCATGGGAGACTTTTTTTTTTCCTGTGGGCGGGGTCGACACAGGGTTGGCGCCGCCCTCGAGGTTGATATCTATGTGGCGCTTAGTGGTTGGTTGTTAATCGTTGAAGATCTACCTAGCCCCACTTGAAACACCAATGAGTGTATGGAAAGGAGGTGGGTGGCAAGACAGCCCAAGGGATAGATTAAAGGAAAGGATATCATGAACTAAAAGGAGAAATAAACGACAGAGGAAAGAGAAGCCAGAATGGGAAATTGGGGAAAGGGAAAAAGGGGGTCCCAATCTCTGGAAGGAAAAGAAGGGAGGGATAAGGGAGGGACAAGATGGGGGGGGGGGGGAAGAGAACCACCCCCAGGAATAGTCCTGTAGCTTAGAGATTTGAGAATAACTGTAGCCCAACCAGACTACAAAGGATTCAGTTGCCGGGAGGCAACCCTTAGGATTTAAGTAGCATGTGCCAGGAGGGCCAACCTTACGGGGGGGGAGGGGCAGGATGGGGGTGCGTCTTGAACTCCTCCCCCTCCCTCCCAAATAGAGGATAAACTTAAATTGCCCTGAGGGCATAGGAAAATGAACTCAAAGGCTGGGTTCATAAATAAAATGGGGGGGGGAGGGGGAAGGGGCCCCATCCTCAACCTACTGCCTAAGGAGGGAGAAAGCCTCCTCCCACCCGAGACCCCAATAAAATCCCCCATAGGGAAAAACTCCTCCCCATGTGTCTCAAGGGTCCCCCCCCTCCTAACCATGAGGGAGTAAAGTAAAGTAAACTTTATTTTTTAAGTGCCTTTCAGATATCAAGGCGCTGTACAATAAAATAAATGAAATAAACATCAAATAAAACATACAGTTAAAATTTAAAAACCTTCAGAGAAAGCTTTACAAAACACATAAGTCCTGAGCTCAGATTTAAAACTGGGGGACGGTCAGGCATTCTCTTATCCGACGAGGTAGAGAATTCCACAGGGCAGGGGCAGCGTAAGAGAAAGCGCATGCCATAGATGTTTTTAACCGAACCCTGGGAATCTCCAGCAATCACTCGTCGGTGGATCGGAGTGAGCATGAGGGGCAGTAGGGAGTAAGGAGATTTTGTAGATACTGGGGTCCCTGTTCATGTAGGGCCTTACAGGTCAGTAACCTGACCTTAAAGGTGATCCGTCACTGTACCGGCAGCCAGTGCAGTTCGCACAGCACAGGCGTCATATGACTAATTCTAGATGTTTCAGTCAAAAGCCTTGCAGCCGCGTTCTGCACTAGCTGCAAGCAATGGATATCAACCCCCGGAAGCCCTAGGTAAAGGGCCTTGCAGTAATCAAGGAGGGTGGTTACGAAGGCATGGACCAATGTAGGAGAGGAGATAGCAGAGAGACACACGGGGGGGGGATGAACCCCAGAGACCGAGTCCTCGGGGGGAAGGAGAGCGGGATTTAGTGATGAATGGTGAAGATACACAGAAAGATCAACAATTATGGTAGGTATGTAATTTTCATATCTTATCTGTGCCAATCTTCACCATTCATCACTAGTGGGTGAGTACCGTGCCCCCCCAAAGGGGGCTCTAAACAACCCTAAGGGACTAAGTCCCTTAACCTCCAGTGGGTGAGACACTGGAGGAGAGAACCCTTACAGGCCTGGGGAGGCCTGAGACTGGTCTGGGTGAGACGAGGAGCCCCCAGTGGGGGAGGGAAGGTGCCCTGAAAGTCGCCGCCTCACCCTACAGGAGAAAAGATGGGTTCTCCGGTATGCAGAGTAGATCACCCTACGACGGGTCAGGGGTGACAACCAGGATGGGCAAAGCCATGTCGTCCAACTAAGGCAGATTGTTGTCCCTACCACTCTGGATGCCACCTCATTGGCGTCATAAGATGCCCTTGCTTGGTGCCATGCTAGCTCCAGGCCCTGAGCAGAGAGGACAATGGCTTGCCTGGGTTCCTCCGTATCGGGCATTGAGGCTAGGATCTGTCCTAGCCTGGACCACAAGAGCCTATCATAGGCTGCAAAGTGGGCCTGATGTGCCGCAAAAGAAAGGGAGAGCCGTGCCAAGTAGAAAACTCTTTTTCCCCCAGAAATCGAAGTCCGCAGAGTCTGAGTCCGGGGGTCGGTCACAGTGAGGGGCGCGAGGCCCAGAGGGGGTGTCCAGGAAGGTCAAACCCAAAGAGGGATGAGGCAGAGAACCTGGAAACCCGGGGTGGGGCGCAATACCGCTGGTGTAGGTCTCTTGGGGCTGTAACAGTGGAGAAGGAACGTAGCCAAAGCCGATGCGACGCTACCTGGAAAGGAACAGGCCAGGCGGGAAACACCAGGTGGGCCGCACTGTACTTGCATAGAAAGGAGCGTGTCACATGCTCAGGATTGCTGATCGGGGTTGGGGTAAGATGGAGCTCGTCCAACATCCTCGCGAGGAAGCGCTGATAAGAAGAGAGATCAGACGCTGGGGAGATGTGAACAGATGGTTCCTCTCCCTCCGAGGAGGAGGAGGAAGAAGAAGCAGGCGAGCTCCGAGGTTCAGGGTCTGGCTGCACGGAAGCATGGTGGAACACCTGCTGGTCCAGGGCATGGAGGCAGGTAGGAAAATGTGCAGCAGAACCTCTGAACTGCTCCCATGTGAGAGGTCCCCATGGACCAGGAATACCTGGAATAGCCGAGGATGGAGACAGAGGTTTGGGGGACAAGATCCTAGCAACAGGAAAACGGTCCCTGTCAGGGCAGAGGTGCCAACAGGAAACTCCCTGCAGGGAGGGAGATCTGAAGGCCCCAGCAGCTAATAGCTGTGCCCAAAGGAAGCAATCCCCCTGTGAGGTAACCGGGACTTTATGAGTCCAGAAGGATGGCCCCTGACCTCAGAAGTTAAAGTCCCTCTCGAGGACTCGTCCAGGGTCTGTGCTGCGACTCCTCCCGGAACCCGGCCGGGCTCCAGTGAGGGCAAGCTGCACCACAACCCTAACCTTCAACCCTTCAGAATCGGAGAGGGACCTTGTCCTCGTAGCCACCAGCCTAGGCAGCTGGCAACTCCAGGCGGTGTCCGAGGAGTCCACCCAGGGAGCAGTACTCTCGCCTTGCTGGTGTACCCTGGGCTGTCCCAAACTTGGACTGTCCAAACACACCAAGGAAGGGGGTACCCCAACTGGAGGAGCAGAAGTGCTAGTGGTCCCAGGTTGCACAGCGGTAGCCATGGAGACCACCGCTGGCTGGTCAGTACCACTGACCCTAGGGCCTACCAGCGATGACTGACCCCCAGTGGGAGGCTGAGTGGGGGCCGAAGTGCTAGAAGCAGAGGGATCAGATGATTCCGAAGAACCTGGGAGCCTATCTGGATCAGACCCAGAGTCTGCCTCCAAGGAGGTAGCCTCCAAGGTCTGATGCCAGACAACTCCCCGATTCCCCCCAGTTCCTGGACCACGAGTCAGAGCACCTTCCAGCCCGATGCCGCAACCACGCCAGAGCGCAGCGCGGCCCAGTGCCGACACCCACCATAGCAGCGCGAGCAGCACCGGAGTCAGGTGCGGCCCTGAGCGCAGCGCTCACCCCGACACCGCGAGCAACACCGAAGGAGTAGCACCGGATCCGGGCACAGCACTGTGCACCACCCTGGTGCCACAAGGTGCGCCGGAGCCAAGGGGGTGGCGCAGACTCTGGCACCTACCCAATCCCTGGCACCGCAAACGGCACTGGAATCGGGGCGATGCCGGCTCTTGTCCTGGCAACGCGCATGGTGCCAGAACCGGAAACATGCCCAGAAACCGCCAACGCACCACCCTCTGGTGCCACTGAAAGCCCCAACACCGTGAACGACACCAGAAGCAACAGTGGCACAGAGAGACAGACCAAGAGCGGCACCAAGGACGGTTCTGGTCCAGACCCGGAGGGTCCGGAACCCAATACCGAGTGAGCCTTCGCCTCTGAAGATGCGACTGCCAAAGCGGTGCCTCCCAACTGTCCCCCAAGAGGGGCAGACTGGACCTCCTGCACCGCAGAAGAAGCCCCCGCCGCTGCAAGGCTAAGAGAGGTGGGGGCCCCCTCCTCCATGGGCTGTATAGGACTGGGCTGAGAATCCGTGCCTCGGTCCGCTGACTGCGCACTCGTCCTCCAAACGTCAGTGGTGCACGTCCGACTTAAAATGCGCAGTTTTCGACAACTCGGCAGTCCATGGAAAAACAAGCAACACAGTTGTCCATGTCGTGGTCCGGGCCGAGGCAGGAAAGGCAGCAGTCATGCTGGTCTGTCACGGAACAAAGGCGGTCGCAGGGGCACCAACGCATAGGAGACCGCCCCACTTTCGACGGTTTCTGGCCCCCCGGACGAGACATGACCATTCGGCAAATAAATACAAAATAGTACTCGATACCGCTTTAAAGAAAAAGGAAAGATCTTACCGGCCAGAAGCAACATCGAGCAGGGTGAACAGAACCAAGGCAACACCGGAGCAGGCCGACGAACTAGGCCACAAAACGCAATTCGATACAGTCTTCACGAGGTCTTCAGTCTTCACTTGACGGCGGAAGAAGAAGAACTGGGGCTGGGGCAGAGTGGACGGCAGTTAACGGCCAACCTGCGAGCACCACTTAGAACGTTGGCCTCAAGGGCGGCGCCAGCACTGTGTCGACTAAGCCCACAGAGAAAAAAAGTCTCCCGCGGGGTCCTAGCTCCGGAGCTATAACCCACTAGTGATGAATGGTGAAGACTGACACAGATAAGATCAGGTGGCATACCACCTCCTGATGTAGGAAACACTTGTGCAATGTCTCTCCCACCTGGCTGAGAGTAGCTGCCAGCTGACTGAATTGCCACAACATGGTTCGTCAGGAGATCTGCATCCAGGCTGCACACGAGGGTACAGGTGTGTACGGTCTCTCGATACAAGGGAAGGAAGTGTCTCCTGCCCTGCCTGTTCAGATGGAACATGGTTGTGGTGTTGTTCATCTGGACCTGCACGACCTGACCCCCGACGAGAGGAACGAATTCCATCAGGCAAGCTGCACTGCACCGAGTTCCAGCAGGTTGATGTGGTGACAGGACTCCCTGGGCAACCAGAACTTGTGCACGCTGTGGTCTCTCAGGTGTGCTCCCTGCACCAAAACAGATGCATCCGTCATTAGCAGGAAGATTGGCTCAGGACAGATAAATAGGATTCCTTCCTCCAGATGTGCTGCGATCAGTCGTCACTGGATGGCTTCCCACATCGGCTGGGTCACAAGGACGGGTTGGTCCAGGTGTCCTAGGCACTGGGGCCATTAACAACCTCATCTGACTGCAGGTGGCGCATCCACCAGCATGCCAAATGAAACATGATGGTGGTGGATGTCAGGTACCCCAACAGCTGGAGAAAATCCCGGACATGGTGCGAGCACCAATCTTAAAATGATCTGGCAAAGGAGGTAAAGTCCTTTGCCCAGACCACAAGGAGTCTAGTTCTGTCCCAATAAACTTGATGACCTGCGAGAGGATCAGTTCAGACTGGACAGGATAACCCACAAGCCCAAGTTTCTGCAGGCCTGGAGGGCCAGATCCCTAGACAGCTCCACAGCTTCCTTAGAAGGCCTGGCTATCAGCCAGTCATCCAGGTAGGCATACATCCTGATGCCCTTGTACTGCAGGAAGGATGCCACCACTGCCACAGGACTGAAACTGGAAAGGCTTCTTTTTAGGTTTCTGGGCCTTAGAGTCCTTTTAGGACAAAGCCACTGATTCTGAGGGCACTGGACTTCTCAATCCTTGTGAGATGCCTTTCCACTCCCAGTCCACAGAGGTCTGTGCCCAAGAAGAGGACATTGGCCAGCTTGTATTGAGTGTCCACAGTGAAGGTTGAAAACCTCAGCCATGCCCTGCAACACATCATGACAGCCAATGCCATGGCAAGGGCACAGGAGTTGCCAGTGTCCAAGGCTGTCTGGAGCTGGTGTTTAGCTAGTGCCTGACCCTGGTCTCTGATCAACTTCATCAGCAGTTGCTAATCAGCAGGAAGTCGAGGGAGGACTTCATCCAACAATCCCTTCAGGGAATTACCAAAGCTGGCCATCATCATGGCGTAGCTTGCCTAATACAGACTGAGAGAGGAAGTGGCACAGACCTCCTTGGCCATGTGGTCAAGTTTCTTAGACTCCCTGTCGGGGGGGTGGCTTGTCCACATCCCCTTCACCTCTGGACTTCTGGAAGGCTGACTTTAAGACCAGTCCCTTGACAGAAGGATGGTTTGAGAACCCAGAAAGGGACTGCATACTTGAGGAACATGCAAGTGAAGGGTGCCAGGCAGGATGCTGGATGCTGCCGGAGCTCCAGGTCTGGTCCCAAAATGGTGTCAGCCATGGAAAACGCAACCCCAGGGGAGTCATCCTTGTTCAAAATGTCCATAAAGGAGTATTTAGCCCACTTCTGGACTGGCTCCAAGGACATACGGATGGACTCAGAAATGAAACAGGGGAGAGCCCCAAATAATACCGGCCTACAGGCGGTGGACAGGTCTTCGAGGCACAATCAAGGGTGCGGGTCATCGACGACACCATGGATGACCCATCCGAGTATTCTTCGATGACAACCCATGGCTGCTTGCCACCTCTAACCACCATGGAGTCTTTGGACTGGGTGATTTCTACCGACAACTGACCTGGCAAGCCGCCTGCAGCACTGAAGTCCTTGATCAAGGTTCCCACCAACTGCTGCAGTGAAGGGAGCTTCACCCTCAAGGGTGAAGAAGCAGAAGCTGTGGACATCTGGTGAGGGCAGACTGGTGTGGGCAGTACTGGCGCCTGTCAGTTGACAACAGGGACTGGGTGTAGAGCACTACCCCGCCCTGCAATGGTCCATTGCTGCCAGAGGAGCTCCTTGTAGTGCTGCCACATCCTGTGGTAGTGCCTCCCCTTGCTCAAGGTCAATGAACATTGACAGTGGCAGCTCCCAGTTAAGCAGTCTCGATAGCTTGAATGGAACCTCAACCACGACCTCGACCCAACACCAAGGAGAAGCCACCAGTGAGCTGTATAGACCACATGCCAAGTTACACTAATGAGCACCAGGTTCAATGGCACAACCACTGGCGGGGCAAGACCAGAGAGGAGCCGGTCCTGGGAGAAGACTGGGAGTATCAAGGTCCTGGAGATCAACTTTTCTTCGAGCTCCCTTCAACAACTGTTCAACAGGGTTGAGAAAATATCTTGACAACCTGATCAGCTGGTGTCCAAGTCAACAAGCACGACGGGGGCACCATGCACCTGTCAACTGATCTCTTAACCACAGAAAGCTCGACCGGAGTCGAGAACTCAACATGCGTTGAGAGGTTGGGGGAGTCAAGGTGATGGGAAGACTGCTATCGCTTCCAATCCCACGACTGATAATGGTGGCACCTGTGTTTCTACTGTGGTGAATAGGGCTCTCCCTGTAGGCCTGACACGTCACGAAACTCCTCCGTGAAAGACTCTCAGATGCTGGCTCCTGCCAGGACCAGTGCCAGGGCTGACAAGGTGGCCACTGCGGCAGCTGCCACCACTTCTTCCATGGCTACAAGATGAGCCGACAACCATGCTGCAGCGGAGGCTGACTTGCAACCTTTCAGTCAGAGTTTAGGATCCCTGACAGCCAGTCGAGAAGTAGCTGGGCCACGCAATCTCCAAGTGAGGCAGGAAGCATCACCTAACAAAGATTACAGCCAGAAACACTGTGCGCTGCCCCAGGCAATAGAGGCAAGACACGTGTGGGTCTGTCTTCAACATTTCCTGTTGACACATGATGCAGAGTTTGCTTCGCTTCCTCAGAGACCATCTTCCATCAACAAAGCAGAGCAGAGCAAGGGAAAGGAAAGCAACAAAGGATCAATGTTGAAAAAACAAAGAAAGTAGTAAATTCACCAGTGGCGAGCTCTGGTAGCCTACAATACTGCAAAGCTGCAAAGGAGGAGACCAAACTCTTCGAGAAGAAAGGAAGATCTGATGTCAAGGGCTGGAGCCAAAGGATATACCCACACATGTGGTGAGAGAAGCTTAGCTTTAAGATGTTCCGACGAATCAGTACTTCCTGTGGAACTACCACTGTGTGGAGAGTGAACTATATCCACACCCCTACAATATGTACTTTTTTATGTTGACTTGCGCGTGCGCAAGCAACATCTTGTGGTAGCAGCACATTTCAGAAGTGTGTCAGTGTTGTGGCCAATGCAGGGGACGCTTTGGTGGGTGCGTCCCTCAGCCGACAATCAATAAGTATGCTGGCGATGACAGCAGTTTCAAAGAGAGCCAAAACCTTGACAGAAATATGCCGCTCCAATGAGATGCAGTTTCCTTATTGCAGCGGCAGATGAAGACTCCGGCCATGCGCATTACAGTGCACAGTAATGCGCATGGGCTGGACTTACCAGCAGAGTTTCAGTGCACCTTTCCTGGTGAAACATTTCAATAAGTAAAATAGCCGTGACATGGCTTTCCACAATGACAGCTCCTGCTGCCCAACATACACTCCCTGGAAAGCCGACATCAGAATGCCCAATCCCCGTGTCGGCATGTCTCCTCCCCCCCCCATTATGTGGCACACTGTGAGCCCACCCCAGTGTGCTGAAACATGGCGACTCCTGTCGCCCACCACACAGTCCCGCAAAGCCGACATCAGGGGTGCCCAATCCCAGTGTCGGCATGTATCTCCCAGCCCCCATTATTGTGGTACACTGGGAGTCCACCCCCATGTGCCGAAATAATTGTTTCCAACACCGGGACGCCCACTCCCGTGTTGGATGCGCCACCCCCAACCTGTCTATGTTCTTTGCCAACAATGGGGTGTCCAATCCCATGTCAGCAATGGCATGCACCCCCCGATTGTGGCACACTGGGAGCCCACCCAGTGTGCCTAAATGTTTTTTTGTTTTCCCTATAAAATAGAAAACCATCCCCAGTAGTCTTTTATTTTATTTAACCTGTACAACAGAAAACAGTCCTCGTGGTCTCCCTGTCCCCTCCCTCTGCGCACTCACCTCCCCGCACCCCACCCCCACCCCACACTTACCTCTGGAGGTCAGGAGCAGCGATCTTCTGCAGCATGGGACACATCTGCTCTCTTCAAAGGCCAACCGCAAACTGAAGAAATAACGGTAAGCTTTATAATGGAAGTCAATGGGGGGTTTCAACTTAGGTTGATATCTCAGCCATTTTGGGGAATTCTGGACCCAAATTTTCAACATTTGGGTTCTTGGAACCCCACCTCATGAAAATGTCACTGTCATTTCATTACTCGGCCCTGAAAGGTGATTTCGCAGTCGCTAAGTGGAATCATCTTTCAAGACTGATTAACGAAATGACAGTGCCACTGTTCATGAGGGGAGCTCCCAAAAAGCTCATGTTGCAAACTGAGTGAAAATAATTCCAAACAATGACTGCGCTACGAGCGTGTGTTGTGCAGTTTCTACACACGCTCATAACTTCACCAATTTTTTATATTTTCACTCCAGATTTTAAACATTGCCATTTTTTCACACCTCTTTATGAACAGTACAGTTGTCATTTTTCACATCCTGCCCAAAAATACAGGTTACTCACCTGTAACAGGAGTTCTAGGAATGGTATATGTTGTTCATCCACACTGTCTGGTAGGTATCCTTGCCGCTTTAAATCTTGCCGGAAGGTCTTCAAGCTGGCTCCTCCCACCCACCTGGTGGTAAACCTCGGCTCCGCCTCCATGACGCCAGATCTGGGCTCGCTGGAAGAATCAGGGTTAAAGGCCAAAGCCGGGAGGTCGAGGTCAGGAATGAACAATATATACCATTCCTAGAACTCCTGTTACAGGTGAGTAACCTGTATTTCTAGGGACATGGATATGTTGTTCATCCACACTTTCTGGCAGACTCCTAGCAGTTCTCCGGGAGGAGGGAGTCAAGGCGCACACCCCCTACTTAGTGAATAGAGACTGGAGAACCGAGGCCCCAAAACCAGCATCCTGCCGTGACTCAAGGTCGATGTGGTAGTGGGTTATGAAGGTATGTGCCGACTTCCAGGTAGCAGCCCTGCAGATAACCTGGATAGGGACGTCCCTGGAAGCGGCTACCGATGCAGCAGTATGGCGGGTAGAATGAGCTCTTATCCCTCTGGGAGGCTCCATGCCCGCCAACCTATAGCAGAGATCTATGCAGGAGGTGACCCACCTGCTTATCGTCCGCTTGGCTGCAGGTCTGCCAGGTGCGGCTTCAGCGTAGGTGACAAACAGCTGGCGAACCTCTCCCCGAACTTCAGCTGTGCGCTCCTTATAGTAAGCGAGCGCTCTTCTAGGGTCCAGAGTATGGAGCCTATATTCGGCCTCCGAGGTGTGACTCGGGTAGAACACCGGCAGAGTCAACACCTGGTTAAGGTGAAACTCCGACACCACCTTCGGAAGGAATTTTGGGTGGGGGCACAGGACAACCTTGTCCCTGTGGAAGACCAGGTAAGGAGACTCGATGGAAAGCGCCTGCAGCTCTCCCATCCTTCTGGCTGATGTGATAGCCACCAAGAAGGCGGTCTTCCATGACAGGTGAGAGATGTCACACCTGTGCATTGGTTCAAATGGCTTGCCCATGAGCTTTGCCAATACCAGCAGTAGATCCCACGGAGGTGGAGGTTCTCACACCGGAGGGGAAATGTGATCAAGGCCTTTGAAAAAGCGCCAGACCACCTTCTCCTGTGCCACCGACTGCTTCCCGGCCCGCGCCCGGTAAGCAGAGATGGCTGCCAGGTGCACCTTTACAGTCGTCGACCTAAGCCCTTGCTGAGAAAGGGACCACAGGTAGTCCAAGATGCTTGCCAAGGAACAGGAGGAAGGGTCCAGGCCCTTGCCCTGACACCAAATGGAGAATCTCTTCCATTTGAAGGCATAGCATTTTCTGGTCGACTCCTTACGGGACGCCTCAACTATATTGAGGACCTCGCCGGAAAGACCCAAGGCCTGGAACTCTAGCCGCTCAGGAACCAGGCCGTCAGGTGCAGGGATTGAAGGTCCGGATGGAACACCTTCCCTGACTGACTGATAACAGGTCCGGCAAGCTGGAAGCTGCCTCGGGAGCCTGGAGCTGAGGCTGAGGAGATCTGGATACCAGCATTGGCGGGCCAGTCTGGGGCTACCAGAATCACCTGCGCCTTGTCCCTCCTCGCCTTGAGAAGCACCTTGTGGATCAAGGGAAATGGGGGAAAGGCGTAGAAGAGGCCCGGGGTCCACGGCCTCGAGAAGGCATCCCCCTGCAGCGAGCCCTGCTGAGGGGGGCGGGCATGAAACAGCCTCAGCTTCGCATTCTCCCTGGAGGCAAACAGGTCCACCTGAGGTATGCCCCAGTGGGAGAACAGATCTTGTACTACCTCCAGCAGGAGAGACCACTCGTGAGACACAGCCCCTATCCAGCTTAGGGCATCGGCCAGGGTGTTGGAGGCTCCTGCCACATGGATGGCTAGGAGATCCGCCTCCAGGCTGCACACGAGTGACCAAACGCAGAGAGCTTCCTTGCACAGAGGCATAGAGTGCGCCCCACCCTAGCGGTTTAGGTAGTACATGGTCGTGGTATTGTCCGTCTGGACCTGAACCACTTGACCCCATAGAAACGGAGCAAAGGAAGTGAGGGCTAGACGAATCCACCCGAAGCTCCAGCAGGTTGATATGGCATCGGGACTTCGAGGGACCAGAGGCCGTGCGCTCTGTGCTCCCCCAGATGGGCACCCCAACCCATCAGAGAGGCATCGGTCGATAGAGAGATCGTCGGCTCAGGGCAGACAAACGGGATGCCCTCCTGCGAATGAGCTGGAATGGTCCACCACTGGAGACCATTCCACATCCCCTGGGTCACTGTCACTAGCTGGTCCAATGGATCGCAGCGTTGTGACCACTGGCTGGCCAATCCCCACTGAAGGGGACGCACGTGCCAGCGGGCCCAACAGACCACGCTGGTGCAGGCCGCCATGAGACCCAGGAGGCGCAGGGAGTCCCGGGCAGGGCGTGATTGCCCAACCAGAAATGATTGGGCAAAGGAGGAAAGAACCTTGGCCCTCGGAGAGGGACTAATAAGAGCTCCTTAAAAGAAGCTGAATAGGAGGAGAGCGGGATACAGGCCGCGGCCGAGGAAGACGAAGATGCGGCCTGCGCCACCTCCTCCTCGAGGGCGATCATCTGCTCGAGCTGTTCCGCCGAGCCAGCCGCCGTGGAAACCGCCAAACCGGCCTCCTTCGACTTTACCGGCGGGTAACGTTTCTCGGAGTGCCCAAGTTGTAAACGGGCGGCACGGTCTTCCAGGACATAAACCGAGAAGGAAGAGCACAGGTCGCAGGCCTGCAGGTCGTGCTCTAGGCCTAAGCAGTAGCTACACGTGGAGTGCGGATCCGTCCGAGACATCTTCTACCCGCATGGGCACCTCCGAAAACTGGGAGTCGATTTGTCCATCGCAGCCGCGTGAGAAATAAATGACCGAAGTCTTGAAAACCTTAAAAGTTATTTCGGGTAAACCGAAGAAATAGGAACCAGTCTTGTACGCAGAGCGTTAAGGAGGGAACCTGAGCTTCCAAGCAGTAAGGAAGATCTAGCGTCATGGGGTGGAGCCGAGAGTTTTACCACCCGGGTGGGTGGGAGGAGCCAGCTTGAAGATGTTCCGGCAAGATTTAAAGTGGCAAGGATACCTGCCAGAAAGTGTGGATGAACAACATATCCACGTCCCTAGAATGTGTTTTTATACCTGTGGCGCAGAATGGTGCGGTCACTGTGGAAAATCAACTTTTGGGACAGATTAACAAAATCACAGTGCCACTGTTCATGAGGAGAGATCCAAAAATGCCTATGTTGAAAATTTGCTAAAACATTCCAAAAAATTATTGAGTTACAGGCGTGAGTTGCGCAGTTTCTACGCACACTCGTAACTTCGCCAATTTTTAATATTTTCATTCCAGGTTTTCAACATTGCCATATTTTCACACCACCTCATGAACAGTATAGCTGTCATTTTTCCACATCCTGCCTGAAATGTGTTTTTGCACCTTAAGTGCCAAATGGCACAGTCGCTGTGCAAAATCACCTTTCGGGTAAAGAACTGATAGTGCCACTGTTCATAAGGTGGGGTCACAAAAAGCTCATGTTGAAAATCCAGAGTGAAAAAAAAAACAACAACGCCCAGGGCGTTAGGGTTTCCAACCATAACGCCCCCACCCTGTAGAGACTGACAGGCATCGGGGGTGTGACCTGGGATTGTCGACTGTAATGCTCACGCCATTGCACCCCCATCCTGCATCCAGTGACAGGCACAGAGGTGTGTCTTGGAGTCTTCGGCCCCAAAGTTCACCCACTCTTCTATACTGCATCCATCTCAGCGTATTTCCTTATGGAATGGGGTGAGCGTAAGGCCCGAAGACCCCAAGGCACACCACAACACCTGTCGGTGTCTGCAGGGTAGGGTGAGGCGAAATGGCGTGAGCGTTATGGCCAGTGACCCAAAGGCACACCCCTAACGCCTGTCAGTCTCTGCAGGGTGGGGATGGGGTTGGCGTCAGTTCAATACTTCACTGCCATTCCTATTATGCATCTCTCTAACTCCTGCACTACCAATACCAATACCAGCACCAGCAAGCCAACCTTTCGGCATTGACAAATGCTTGTTTTTGTTCTGTTTTGTTACAGAGAGAGTGGTGGAAAAATGGACTACACTGTCTGATGAGTTGGTCTCTGAGGAAGAGGCACATGAGTTTGATGGGGAACACAGTGGGCAAAAGTAGAGAGGAAAACAAGTGACCACTAGGGGAATCTGACTCATGGGTTAGGTAGGCAAGGTAAGGCAATTTTAGTTCTATAATGCCGTATCCCACAGATACAGGGTGCTTAACATAAAATATCAAATAATACAACAATAAAATCATCGGTTCCACACACAAAAAATCAGCAGAGGTATGAATAGAGCCTAATCTGTTACCAGGAGGAACACTAATTTAAACAAGTGAATTTTCAGGCCCCATTTAAATGCCTCCGCCAAGGGGAAACTCTAATTTTTAGTAGAATCCCTCTCCCACCCAGTCCTCAGAAATCCCGTTCCTTTACTGAGTAGCAGTATAAGAATAGATCTATTTTCGACACCCATTTCAGGGGCGAAATCTGCAGCTGACTGAGCTACATGCATTCTTTAGGGCTCCAGTTCATACTAACAGTGGTGCTGAGGTTTGAGGTGCTGGGTGCCACACCTTGCATCACGCTGGTGACCCGTGTTTGGGAGCGGACACGGATCGCCAGGGGTCAGTCGGGAGGAGGAGGATTGAGCGTCCCAGGGACAGCTCTCCTCCTCCAGGAAGGGTGGGTGGGGACAACCGCCACTCTTCCGGCTCCTGGTGGCGGCTGGGGGCTTTGCAGTCTCAGGGCCAATAGGAGGGGAAGGTGCTGGCAGTGTCTGACGTGCAGCGCACTGAAGCGTGCATTGTATCACCACTGACACCACTGCATGCCAGCGCCGGGGGGGGGATGGGGGCTACTACTTCACGGAAAAAACCTCGGCAGCATGACAGCTACCCCAACAACACTGCCATGGATGCGCCCAAGCTAGCTCCCTCCTGTGCCCACCCTCCAGGTCTCCGCAGTGGTGGGGTAAGTACCCACTGCAAAGCAACCTGGGAAGGGCCGTGGCAGGGAGGTGAGCCTGGCCGCGCAGGGACCAAGGAGGACTGGCTGGATGGGGAACCTAAGGTACAACCCCCAAAAGCCAAGGATATAAATAAATAAATAAATAAAAAGAAAGCGCCTTTTTCAAAACTAGTTTTAAACATATTGGCAGTTGCACTTAATAGTTCTGACAGAGAAAACACAGCTGTAGTAAGGCAGTGTCAGCAAACAGTAGCTACGCAAGACTTCAGTTTCAAAATTGTAACTTACAAAGCTGGCCCACCAGCAGAGCAACACTACTGCTCACAATGCCGGCAACCTGAATTTCCGTAGGAGCTCAAGCTGTTGGAGGGACGGCCAGGGAGATAAAGGTATTGTCTCCCCCTGGCCACTTCCCTCCTCTGGGGGAGGGAAGCAGAGTAATCCTGCTGCCATACCACCCCCCAGGTGACCGAGGAAGAGTTATATCCGGGACTTCTAGTTGCAAGGGGAGGACACTGCCAATCTCGACATGCCTGCACCCAGTGCATGCTCACAGAATGACGTCTTGGACTGCAGGGGTCTGGGAAACTGAATAAGGTAATACCCTCCTGAAGCAGATAGGCATTTCTAATTTCCACCTACATGCTCAGCACCCACTGACTCAGGCAGCCTTCCACTCAACAAATGGAGTGTGAAGCTGCACCAAGTAAAGAACAGTTACGTAAGAGAATCTCATTCATCAGGCCACACCTATTGAACTATAGTCGTCAAGCACTAGGACCACACGGAAACTTTTTGCAAGCAGTCCACTAAGGACTGCCCATGACAATGTCCTATGGCAGCTCTTCATAAATAAACGTAGGCGGCCCCTTCCCTCCTCAGTTCCCCGCTGGAGGTCATGCTCGGAGTACCTCCTTATAGGGAACCAGGAGGGGAGCTATGGCTCTGCAGACCAGGCGGGGCAGAAAACCGCTGGCAAAGACCTATGGAGAAAGAACCCCTCAGGATGCAGGGGGATGGAGGCTGGGGCGGCATGGCCTGATGAAAGACATTCTCTCTAAGATCTACTGTTATGGTAAGTACATAACTGTTATATCTTTGTGACAGGGTGACACCTGTCACAGTGGACACCCTGGGAAAAACTGAAACCCCTTCCCCAAACAGTTTACATGTTTTGTATAATGCCCAACATGCTGACTGGTTATAAATTAAGTGCTGAAGTACTTATAAAGCTTTCTGTGCATACTAACCTAAAAACAAAACTAAGAGTACAGTGACAAAATGAGAAGGGCTGTCTTAGCATAAGAATAAAAAAACTTGTGTCTGCCTTTTCTAGAAGTTAGCAGCCCCCCTTCTAAGATATATTTTGCAGCACACAGCATGAGATAATAGGACCCTGCAGGAGAGTTTAGGAGAGCACAGAATGTTCTGACCTCAGCTCTGATCTTTAACAATATTTTAAACAAGTTATGTAATGTGCTCCAGGTGGTTGCTAAATAACTATTCTCTGTGGTGCAACAGTGGCCTCTAGTGGCTAGTTTTATATTATGTTTGCTGTTAATCAAAAGGCAGGGGAAATTGTTTTTCCAACTTCTGATGAGCTTATAAAAAGCCCTACCTCAATGCTGAGATAGGATAGATAGGGTGGTCAGTTGAATACTGACTGAGGAAGGTGGAAGACCTCCTGTTAGTGTGTTTTATTTATTTATTTATCAAGTCTAGGATTACAAATACCTTTGAGCCCTGGCTCTTTTACAAAGGTTCCACGTCAGAGAAATACAAATTATGGGGAAAGCAAGACAGACATTACAACAATGTGGACATTGCAAACAGATTACAGATTAATACAATTCAAGGGTAGCATTGTAACAAGGCAGCCAGCGGCATTTGTCAGAGAAAGTGTGTGCTTTCACACTGTTTGATTCATGCTAGGCTGAAGAAAATCTTTAGAAACTGTTTAAGCTAAGCAGTTGTCTGACTTACCATTTTGCTTTCTGTATATTTTACTTGATGAAAATAAAATGATAAACGCAACCATGCATTTTCTTTATGCACCTGACTTGTGGTCTGCCTGAAACTGTGTTATCCTAAACCCACGCCCGGTGACATATGGTGTCAGCAGAAGTGCGATCTGATTGAATGTCCGAGGTAACAAAGGGTAGTTCAGTCAGTTGGTGCCAGACCTGGTACCTAGGATACATGGCAGAGGTACTGTACATGGTGCCAGAGATGAGGAGAACAGTACCTGATGGAGATGGTGACCTGGGCCAGGCACCATGGATGGGACAAGACAGACCTGATGGCCAACCTGATAACGGCTTCTTCACTGGGTGAATGGAAGATGGCTGGAGGCTAATCGACACCAGAGGGCGACGGAGTGCAGATGCCACGAGCTACTCAAGAGGTCCCACTCGGAGGACGCTGAAGAAGAATCGGTGGAGCAGAATCCATGGGCTGTGGAGGAGGAGGAGGAGGAGGAGGAGGACCCCCTGATGGAGCATCTGAGACAAACGTTTGTGGAGATCCCACTGTTGCCCATTTTTCCGGGCCGCTATTTGTTAGCGTATAGTGAACGAAAAGAGGAGACCCCAGGTAAGACTTTGACTGGCAACATGATACTGGGGGAGAAGACTTCAAGCAAGATGGACAAAGTCATTTTTGCTGAAGGGACTTTTGCAAGTTTTAAGCCTCCTCCTACGAAAAATTATTGTTCTCCTGATATTGACTGGGGAAAATTGCAGGTGGGGGATCCTGAAGTAAACCAGTTGAGAGAATATGTAAAAATCATGGACGGGAGACAAGTTAATGGTGGCGTGGGGGACAGGTTATGGTGGTTTGAACTTAGGAAGGAAGTTCTCTATCCTATGAGGCCCAAACCCTGGATGAAGCATGTGGATGCCCAGGTAGTGGTGCCCGTGGCATATACGAAAAAGGTAATTGAGGATGCACACTCCAGTTACACGGGGCATCTGAGCCATGAGACGGTATTGGCTAGACTAACCCCGTATTACTATTGGCCAGGCATGTACAGGCAAGTGGCAGCATACTATGACCTGTTATAAGGGCAGACAGCGACCACGGATAATGATGTCGGAGGAGTAATCCAGAGGGTGAAGGGCAAGAGATGGCACCCTTTGAGGAGGGGGAGACTCCCAGATAGAACAGGAGGGGCAAGGTGGTGGCCAACACCCCTAGTAGTGTATAAGATCTGATACGTAAACCCAGAGGTTAGGGAAAAGCTGTTAGGCATATAGCGTATGTTACTAGCTTACCTTTAAATGTTTAAGTGGAAACAGAGCAAGGTAGTCCCCCCCCCGAAGGCAGTTATGCTGGGTGCTGGATGGTCCAGCCATTCAAATGTATCTGGTCAGGGAAAGTCAGTAGGTGGCATAAAACTGCCATTAGTGGTTCTTTCTCCTAACTGTATGTGATGATGTTGTAGTCTACTAATAGAGAGCCTAATTTCAGAATAATTTAAGATGTCTCAGGATATTTGTATAATAATGGAAAAAATACCATAATGTTTAGAGCTGCCTGTGTATCACACGCTTCGTACTGGTGCCATAAACGGATAAAGTATCGAGGAAATATGCTTTGGTGTGATAGACCCTTAGCAAGTAAAAAGAAAATTATGAAAGGGACCCTGAGATGGAGCTTCCTGTCAGGATGGCCGAAGCGCCACACCCTTCCAAGGTGTTAGTTGAGATTTGGACAACCGTGACGACGGTTGCCCCTCTATGCGGGGAGTGACAGGTGACACCTGTCATAAAGGACACCCCTGAGATAAACTGAAACCCCTTCCCTAAGCAGTTTATATGTTTTGTATAATGTACAACATGCTGGTTGGCTGGTTATAAATTAAGTGCTGAAATGCTTATAAAGCTTTCTGTGCATATTAACCTAAAAACAAAACTAAGAGTACAGTGACAAAATGAGAGGGCTGTCTTAATACAAGAATAACAAAAACTTGTGTCGGTCTTTTCTAGATGTTAGAAGCCCCCTTCTAAGATATATATTTTGCAGCAGACAGCATGAGGTAATATGACCCTGCAGGAAAGTTTAGGAGAGCACAGAATGTTCTGACCTCGGCTCTGACCTTTAACAATATTGTAAACGAGTGATGTAAAATGTGCTCCAGGTGGCTGCTAAATAACTGTTCTGTGTTGTTGAACAGTGGCCCCTAGTGGCTAGTTTTATGTTATGTCTGCTGTTAATCAAAAGGCAAGGGAAATTGTTTTTCCAACTTCTAGTGAGCTTATAGAAAGCCCTATCTCAGTGCTGAGATAGGATAGGGTGTTCAGTTGAATATTGACTGAGGAAGGTGGAAGACCTCCTGTTAATGTGTGCTTTTACACTGTTTGATTCATGCTAAGCTAAAGAAAAGCTTTAGAAACTGTTGAAGCTAAGCAGTTGTCTGACTTACCATTTTGCTTTTTAAATGATAAATGCAACCATGCATTTTTTATGCACCTGACTTGTGGTCTGCCTGAAACGGTGTTATCCTAAACCCATGCCCGGTGTCAATCTTCTTCGAGGATATGTCTTTCATAAGGCCACACCAATGGAACAAGTACCAAGCAGTGCTGACCAAGAAACAGTCTGGGTAGCTAGAGCCTACAGGCCTAAAAAGTAGGCCTTGAAGGACAGCTAGACCAAAGCCTGCCCTTTTTCTTGAGGCAATGTCCAGACTATAATGTTTAATGAAGGTGTGGACAGTACTCCACTGGCAGCTGCACATATCTCAGCAAAAGACATGTTCCTGAAACATGCAAAAGAAGTAGCCATGCCTCTAGTCGAATGGTCACGAATAACTCCAGGAAATTCCTTACCTTACCTCCTATAAGAAAAAGTAATACAGTTGGCCAACCATCTGGACAGGCACTGTTTAGAAACGGGTACGCCCTCTTTCCCAGGGACAAAGGGAACAAAAAGCTGCGAGGACTTCCTGCAGTCCTTCGTACAGTGTATATAGTACCCAGGTATTCTATGTATATCTAAAGTATGGAGCAATGCTTCCCCAGGATGGGCATGTTCAGAAAAATAAACTGGCGCATGGATGGTTTGATTCAGAGTAAGCTCGGACACCATCTTTGGTAGCAACTTAGGATTGGTATGTAAAGATACCCTGTCTTTGTGAAAAATCAAATAAGGAGGCTCACACATGAAAGCCTGACGCTCTGAAATTCTTCGAGCTGAAGTAATAGCAACTACAAATAATGCTTTCCATGACAGAAAGCGTAGGCCGAAAGTCACAGCTGGCTCAAAAGGAGCCAACATAAGCTTCTCTAACACAAAATTCAGATCCCAAGCCAAGACAGGATTGCAGGTAGGAGGCTTTAAATGTAGAATGCCTCTCAAAAACGTTTGTGCCACCTCCAGCTGAGCAACCGTACGACCAACAATGGGCACATGAAAGGCTGAAATGGAAGCCAAGTGCATATTAATAGAAAAGTATTGTAGGCATGCATCCGATAAGGACAGCAAATACTCTAGAACCTGGTTTACTAGACAGGTAAAGGGGTCCAGTTGGTGAGAAGAGGCCAACAAAGCAAACCACTTCCACTTCATGGAGTAAGTGGCTCTGGTGGAGGGCTTTCTGGCAGCCACCAAGACATCAGCCACCTCTTGGGACACTCCAAACCTGGCAATGGCTGCGTCTTCAGAAACCATTCATGAAGGTGGAGTGTCTTGAGGTCTGGATGCACCAGTGTTCCCTGTTTCTGTGACAGAAGACCATGGCATAATAGCAGGGGTATTGGAGGTTCCAACACCAGCTGCTGCAGTAAGTGGAACCAAATCTGACAAGGCCACAGTGGCACAATGAGTATCAGAGTTGCTCCCTCCATCGGAAGCTTGATTAGTACTCTTTGGATTAGAGGGAAGGGAGGAAAGGCATATAGGAACCTCCCTTCCCAAGAGAGGGACAACGCATCTTGTCAAAAAACTCCAGGCCCTGGAGAAAGCAAGCAGAAAAGCAGCAGTTTTGCGTTGTGTGGGGACGCAAAAAGGTCCATGTCTGGATGACCCCATCTGTCGAACAGGTCTTCAGTGACCGAGGTCAGCAGCTCCCACTCGTGCATTCTGGACTGCGACCGACTTTGTCTGCCAAGACATTTTGGGCCCCTGGAACATGCACTGTTGATACTGTAGTTCTAAACTGTGTTCTGGAGCCCAGTACCACACTTTCATTGCCTCCCTGCATACAGGATAGGAATGAGTCCCTTCTTGCTTGTTGATGTAGTGCATCACACTTATGTTGTCCATCTGAATTAACAGAGGACCCAGGGAGAGATAATACTGGAAGGCTTGTAGTCCGTACAGAACAGCTCTCATTTCTAGGACATTTATGTGGAGGGTGTGCTCTACTTTCATCAATGTTCCCTGTGTTTGATGAGGCCCTAGCTGTGCCCCCCAGCCCATCCCCGAAGCAACTGTACCGAGAGACTGACGAAGGGATCAGGAAGGAAACCCCCTTCATCAAGTGGGTGGGTTCCATCCACCACTGAAGTATTTTTCTGGCAGGAGAAGTTACTAGAACTTTTTGTTCTAGGTCATCTGTGCGTTGGTCCCACTGGACTCTTAGTATCCACTGTGGCATACTCATGTGCAGCCTTGTCAGTGATACTGTAGTAGTGCCTGCTGCCAGCAGGCCTAGAAGCCTCAGGAATGTCCTGGCTGTGACACACATGTTGTTGTAGACCATCTTTATCTGTGCTATCAGACGCTCGGCCCTGTCCTGCGGCAGGAAGGCTAGGCCTTGGGCTGTGTCCAGGACTGCCCCTATGTACTGCAAATGTTGGCAAGGGGTCAGGACTGACTTTGGTACATTGACAGTAATCCCTAGAGCATGGAACGGGTGCCTGGTATGGTCTGGGGTATGGGAAAGCTGCTCCTTGGAGAGAGCTTTGAGAAGCCAGTCGTCCAGGTATAGGAAAAAAATATAGCCCATCCCTGTGGAGGGCTGCTGCCACAACTGCTAAACATTTGGTAAATACTCGTAATGCAGATGACAAGCCAAAGGGCAATACTCTGAACTGGATGGTCTGGAGGTAGTTACAGAAGCTCTGGAGCATGGCTTTGTGCTATTATCTGCAGGACCCAAGCATCTGAAGTTACCTTTCTCCACTGGCCCAGGTGGAGGGAAAGGTGACCCCTGACCGCCACCCCTGGAGGCACAGGTGGTGGAGGGTGTAGGAAGTAGTCAGGCACAGCCAGTTCCTGTGACTACTGCCGCAGTGCCACCACTACAGGCTATGTCTGGCAGTGGCTGGGTGAAACGGCACCCTCTGCCTAGACTGGGTATGAATGACACATAGAATGTACTGATCTCAGGATTCTACCTGAAGCTGCAGATTGGAGAGAATGTCTTGCATATCTGCTCCAAACAGTTTGTATCCCCTGAATGGTGCACTGAGGATGGATTGCTGAACATCATTAGCAAAGCCAGCCGCTCAGAGCCAGGCGCGCCTTCTGAGGCAAATGAAAGACGTAGCTGCCCTGGCAGAGGCATCAGAAATATCACAGGTGGATCGTAGAAGATTTTACCTACGTTGGCACCTGTAGACAGGGCATTTAGTATCTCCTGCTTAACAGTGCTCTCTGGGAGGGCCTGGGCGACTGCCTTGGCCTTCCTCCAAAGAGTATGCTGGTATTTTACCATGTGTGCTTGGTAATTTGCAATCCTCTGCCCTGGAGAAGCTGAAGCAAAAGTCCTTTTGCCCAAGACATCAAGTTTTCTGGACTCGTCAGGAGGAAGAGAACTAAGGTGCTTTGGGACCTTAGATCTGACATGGGCTGCACTGATGATCATGGAGTCTGCCTTGAGTTGGCCTGCAAAAAAAGGGCTTGCCTGAGGGGGCTTGGTACAGCTCATCTGACTTCCTTTGTATGGCAGATATCGCGTTAGGTCTGTGCCAGGCAAATAAGGTGGCATCTTTGAGGGCTGAGAGGAGGGGAAGAATAGCGACTGTTGGAGTATCAGGCAGTTCTAAGAAGTCTACTAAGTTCTTCTTAGTAATACCCTGCTCCTCTACATCAAACCTCATTGCAGACTGGAGTTCCTGCATCACTGTGATAGATGAGGGGTCTTCAGGGGAGACCTGGGGATATAAACCAGCAAGTCTTCACTTCCAGTAGACTGTGGAACTGGTTCTCCCATAGGTGTCCATAAATTCCTCTCCCGCTTCCTTCTCCTCATCCAGAATAAGTTCTGGATTATATTCCTGGCCCTCAGTGACTTTGTCTGGAGTATGTAGTGGTGGAGCCGAAGAAGCCGTTAATGGCCTGGAAAGTATCTGGCATGGTGACTTGGCAGGCATTATCGCAGGGGTTTGTTGTGTCAACCCCATCAATAGAAAGATCACTGATGGAGGAGGAGGTAAAAGGCATTCAAGAATGTTCATAAAGGATGCTAAAACTGCCTGGACATCGGCGCCCGTGTTTGTGTCGACAGGAATGCCAGCAGATGTTGACAGGGGAGGCAAGGGCCCAGACATCGACTGCGACACACCAGCTGTAGTAGGCCTAGAGGTGCTAGAGGTCGACCCAGCCGTGTCGACAATCTGGGCAATGAGCTGTGTTGCCACCGGAGCAGTTGACGGTCCAGAAGAGGTCGTACCTGAGTGAATGGGTGACCTGGAATGCACAGGGGAGGTCCTTGCCTTTTCTTTCGGCCTAGCCCTGTGCTTGCGATGGTGAGACCCAGACGTCTTCTTCTAGGACTTGGATCCCTTCGATCCTGAGGAGTGGGCCAGCGATGTGGTAGGGGTTTCTTACTGGAGCTCCTTCTCCATTCGGGATGAGCACTGTTTCAACAGATGCCTTCCTAAAGTGCCCTTTCTGTGTCACTGGCTGGTATTAAAGCGCTTACAAAATCGGGCATGCCTTGACGTTGTGGCTAGGACCGAGACAACACACACAGACAACGTTGTGTGAATCTTCACAATAAATGTTCTCACCGCACTCATAATATTTAAAGAGTTTTGGCGATGATGGCTCTGGAGACAACATACACGCTGCAGAAAACCACTTTTAAAAAATGATTACTTTTACCATAAGAAAAAAAGAAATAACGATATCAGCAACAACATTTCCATAGCAGGGTCTGACAAGAATGGTCGATGGTAGGAAAAGAACTGAGGAGGGAAGGGGCCGCCCACGTTTATATAGGAAGATTCGAAGTAGGATGTCATCGTGGGTGGCCCCTAGTGGACTGCCTGCAAAAAGTTTCCGTGTGGTCCTAGTGCCTTATGGCTATCATTCCATAGGTGTGGCCTGATGAAAGAGAGAGATCCTCAAAGAAGATCTCTGA
Organism: Neoceratodus forsteri; assembly: GCA_016271365.2. Taxonomy (NCBI): domain Eukaryota; kingdom Metazoa; phylum Chordata; order Ceratodontiformes; family Ceratodontidae; genus Neoceratodus; species Neoceratodus forsteri. Next base: position 26,977,790 of record CM057453.1, read on the forward strand.
GCATCCTGAATGCCTCACCATGGGTGGCAATCCATGGTAGCCTACTGAATGGAGGTAAGCTCTGGGAGAATGTTAGATAATGGAGATGGGGTGAAGGTGGGCCAAAGGACAAGAAGAAGGGTCACAGGTGCCAGATGGGAGAGGGAGCAAAAGAAAATCTAAGTTTGAGTCCCATTTTATACTAAGTGATGGTCCATGGGACTTTTAGCTCTGGCTTCAATGTTAGTCCCCTGTTTGGCAAACATACCAACAGCCAGGATGGTGGGTTTTGAGGATAAATGTGGCAATTTACAGTGGACCACCACCTTGTGTAATGGGGTTGGTCATAAGTTATCCTTTTTTGACTTGTTGCTCTATTACCCTTTTACTAAGCCAGCCAAGAGAAATTTTTTTTGGGGGGGTTGCACAAAGATAATGGAAATATGGGTTTGAAGTACAAAACTCCACATCTGCCAACAGTCCATCAGTGAGACACAGAAAAGTAATTCTGTACATCTGGAAGTTAGAGGTGGGCAAGCCAGGAATTTTACCTAGAGCCAAACCAGAGCAGAGTCAGGGGTCTGGCTTGACTCTATGAGCCAAAACACGAGCCGAGCCTTGACTACTGCAGACTGTTCTCTACGTAGGAGGTGAACATTTCAGACACTACACTAACTGCTCAGGCTGACAAAAATGCTTACTGTGGGCATAAATAGCTTGGCTTGACCTTGGCTCTCAATTGCTTACAGAGGTCAAGCCCAGCCAGGCATTAAACATGAGCTAGGGTTCAGCCTGCCCTGGCTTGCCCACCTCTACCGGAGGTGTGATGTTGTCATGAAATGGTAGTTTATTAAAATATCCCTGATCATATAAATGTACAAAAACAAGCAGTTTTTAAATGAATGTGGCCACTGTTTACAAACATTGTTTATAAATATAAGCTGACTTGCCTAAGAACGCTGGGTCGCACAAAAAGGGTGGGATGACCACAACAGAGCAGGGGTTAGTAATCTTGCCATTTTACAAGGCCTAGTCAGGCTTTACCAAAACTGAGGCAGTCAAGAGGGTACAACAAAGGGTCACCAAAATGAAAGCGTTATGAAGGACAAAAGCTATAAGGAGCCTGATGGCACTTAACAAGTTCATCCAGAAGAAAAGGAGGCTGACAGGGGGACATGATCTTAGTCATTCACGTACTCAAAGGTTTCTACAAGATCAAACAGTTGAAGAGTTTGATCAGGTGTCCTGAAGCATAACACATGGTCAAACACTGAAGCTCAGGGATAGTTACTTCATGGGACAATGTAGGAAGGCACTTTTTTCTCCCAGAGAATGGTAAATCTATAATTATACGATGAAGATATTAAATTCAATAATCTGATTGATCTACTGGGGTCTTTGCCTGTATGTAAATCCCATCAAAACCCACAAGTAAAGTTCCAGCCGCCCAGCTGACCCCTTTACAGAACAATCAAACAAAAAAAAATCACTACCCTTTGTTTTTTGGTTTTCTTTTGCCTACACTTAGCTGCCACACTATTCCAAACCATGAGTATCACAGCAATATGCCAAGCTCCCAAGGCAACTTTGTTTACAAAAAACAGTCCCCCAAACAAATTTCTATACCATAAAAAACTTTTTCTTAACTACTTCTTCAAGATTCCCGCCTCACTCACTATCAGCTCCTACGCTCCCTACACGATTGTCAGCTGCCTCCATATGTCATGGCAAACACAGCAGCACTTAATTTTATTTACAATAGCTCCCAATCGACCTTTCCAATAACCTTTTCAGGTGCTTCTACTTTTCACGTATTGAAACCCAGTCACCGCATGCACCATAATGCACTATGGGAGCTGGCTGCTCCATGCTAAACCACAGCAGCCGGTCACACACGCTCTCTGTTACATATGGGGCAAAATGACCCCCCCCCCTTCTACTTGTGATACGTCTCCCTATGCATCGAAGCAACCTGCTAGCCTTCCCCACCGCCTTGTCACACTGCCTAGCCTCTTTTAGGTCATCCGAAATGACAACTCTCGGGTCTTTTTCCTGCTTTGTGACAGTACCTCCCCTTCTAGTCTGTATGTTGCCCTTGGGGTCTTGTGCCCTATGTGCATGATTTTGCACTTTCTTTGCACTGAATCCCAGCTTCCATGCTCCAGACCATTCCTCCAATTTTTAAGGTCCTCTCTTATCTTTTCAATCCCCCGACATAGCCACCCTATTGCATACCTTTGTGTCATCTGCGAATAGGCATACCTTCCCCTCCAGCCCCTCTACAATGTCCCCAGTATAGACACTGAAGGGAACCAGCCCAAACACTGACCCTGTGGCACCCCACTTGCTACCTCTCTCTCCCCCTAGAGTGTTCCCAGTTTACCACCACCCTTTGACTCTTGCCAGTAAACCAGTTCTCTACCCACAGTACTATTTTAGGATCCACTTCCAGATTACATAGTTTATCAGTCTTTTATGAGGGACAGTGTCAAAGACCTTTCTGAAGCCCAAACAGACACTGCCACCGCCCCACTCTGGTCCACCACCTTAGTCACCCAGTCAAAAAACTCTATTAGGTTTGTCTGGCAGGACCTCCCCTTGTTAAAACCATGCTGTCCTGGGTCTAGTAGGCCATCATATCAAGGTATTCAATTAAACTTTCCTTCAGCAAAGATTCCATTATCTTTCCCTCTACTGAAGTCAGGCTGACAGGCCTGTCATTTCCAACCTCATCCCTATCACCACCTTTGTGGAGGGTGACATAATCTGCTCTTTTCCAGTCCCCTGGCACTTCCCGTCTCTAGCCATAGGTTGAACAACTCTGTGATGGGGGCAGCCAACTCTTCCCAGATTTCCTTTTAGCACCCTGGGGTGCACTTCATCCGCGCCCATCGCTTTGTCCACCCTCAGCTTCTTTAGCTCATTTATTTATTTATTTAAGAGTTTAACCAGGCAGGCACACTGAGCGGAGAACCACTCGTTTCCAGTTGCAACCTGGCGAAATCAGGGGAAGGGGCATAAGTGAAAGGCAGCATACATATATGATCTGTACATAGTAGTTCATAATACATTATACAGTAGGTAGCTAAGGCAGGCATGCAATACCTGTTTATAACATACACAGTGAATTCCCATTCGTTGCACTGGGAATTTATATCACCTACAAGCTGACAGTTTTGAGAGAGGAAAATGCTAGAGTACGAACCCAATTTAGCCAGTGCATAGATTATTAATTACCAGATGGAGGAAGCCATGGGTCAGGAGAGCTTATGATTGTGTAGGCTGGGAGCAAGAGCAGGCCATAAGAAAGTGTTCGAGGAGACGTGTGTTGAGGTGGCTGTGGTTGGTGGAGTGGCGGATATCAGCAGGCAGGTCATTCCAGAGTTTTGGCAATCGGTATTTGAACGCCGACTGACCCATAGAGGTGCGCATGAGAGGGATTTGGAAGAGCCTGGTATCCGAGTGTTGTAGTGAGTAGGCAGATGGGGGTTGAGACATTAAAGTGGTGCCCAGGTAAGGTGGAAGGGTTTGGGTCCAGAATTTAGCAGCAACTCTAGTGCAGTGGATTTGTCTGCGGGCAGAGAGTGAGGGAAGGGCCAGGGAGCTGTATAGGTCGCAATGGTGTGTCAGTTTTGGGCACTCCAGTATGAAACAGCAGAAGGAGTGAAAGAGTGTGTCCAGGCTGGCCAGGTTTGATGGTGAGGCGGCAACACAGACCACATCCCCGTAATCATATATCGGGAGTATCATCTTTTGTACAAGTTCACGTTGGACTTGGGTGGACATGCAGCCTTTGTTACGATAAAGGGCCCCCAGTTTAGGATGCAATTTCTTGTGTAGTGATTCAACATGTTGAGAAGTCTAGGTATTGGTCGAGCTAGATGCCCAGATATCGGAATGAGGTGCAGGAATCCAAGGGAGATAGGCCCAGAGTTAGGAATGAGGGGCGAGTGGCAAGTTGGGATAGCCGTGGTTGCGAGCCGAAAGTTAGTGGGACTGTTTTTTTTTTTATCATTTAGGAATAGTTGGTTGGTTCTGAGCCAGTGTTGTACAGCGTTGAAATCCTGCTGTAATTGGTCGTGCACTGCTTCAGCGGAGGGGCCAGTGGTGTATAGCACGGTATCATCCGCATACATTTGAATGGCTGAGTGGGAGCAGGCTAGCGGGAGATCATTTAGGAATACTGAGAAAAGGATTGGGCCCAGGACTCATCCTTGGGGGACATCCGTTGAGATAGGGAGGGGTGTAGATATGTGGGCGCCAATTTTCACCGCTTGGTGTCTGCCACACAAGTAAGCCTGAAACCAGTTAGTGGCATGGTTGGAGAGGCCGGCAGCACTTAGTTTGTCTAGTAGGAGTGTGTGGGAGACGGTATCAAAAGCTTTGGCCAGGTCGATGAAAATGGCCGAGGTGATGTGGCCTTTATCCATTCCTGAGAGAATATCATTTGTGATTCTTAGTAGGGAGGTGATGGTAGAGCGTGATTTACGGAACCCCGACTGGTATGGGGTGAAGAAGGAGAAATCATCCAGGTATTGGGAAAGCGGAGCAAGGGAAAATTGTTCTTGTACTTTGGCCAGAATTGGAAGAAGGGAGATGGGGGCAGTAATTCCCCGGCGAGGAGGTCGCCCATGAGCAGGGGATAGCGGTTGCCAGCTTCCATGCGGTGGGTATTGGCCGTCAAGAAAGAGAGGTTGAGCAAGTCGGTTACTGGAGCAGCTATGGCGGGGGCCGAGTAGCTGTAGTAGTCTGGCATCCATGCCAGAGGGGCATTTGCCCTTGTTAGGGTTTAGGTTGCACAGTGCTGGTAGGGAGGAGAGGTGGTGTTCTGAGGTTTTGGTGAGGTAGTTGTCTTGGGCGGGATGGGGGAGACTATGAACAAGAGAGCTGCGTTGCTGGTGAAGAAGGTATTGAATGCAGTGGCTATTTCGCGAGGGTCGGTGATGGCCAAGCCGAGGATTGATAGAGCCGGGGTTGGTGGTTGTACAGGAGTGAATAGGAGGGATTTGATGGTTTTCCAAAAGTTGGTTTGGTGGTTAAGATTTGCGCTTAGTGCCGATGCGAAGTAGTTCTGTTTGGCTAGTCGAATTGATTTTGTGCAGGAGTTACAGAGGGATCGATAATTTAATAGGGCTAGGTGAGAGCTAGTTGATTTGTGTTTTTTCCAGGCCAGGTCCCTGGAGCGGCATTGGCTGATGATATCGGCGGAGATCCAGGGAAGGTGGGAACCCCTAACTCTAATGCTTCTTAGCGGTGCATGGTGGTCCCAGACCTCAAGGAAGCTATTTTTGAAGTTTTCTAGTGCGACATCTATGGATGGGGCCTGTGGGATGAAGGACCAGTCCACCATAGCCAGGTCCGATCGGAGTGATGGTAGAAACAGAGACTTGAAAGACCTGGCTAGAAATGTCCTGGGGGGGGTTAGTGGGTTTATGCACTTTTCTGACCAAATATACCATATGGTGATCGCTTAAGGAGTCGGGGAGTAGGCCTGCTCCAATTGTCCTATGTGAGTGTGTGGTCAGTGCCCAGTCCAGGACGGAGTGGTTAAGCGTTTTTAGGTTTAGCCTGGTGGGTTGGGAGATTTGTTGTGCGAGGTTCAGGGTGTTTACTTTGGAGAGCAGTTTGGCACAGTCATTTGCTAACCAGTTGTAATTGAAGTCCCCTAAGACATAGAGCTCACCTGTTGCGGCAGAGGACTTTAATTTGGCCAGGTGGTCTAATATGCTAGGCATTGGGGTGTTAGGGGCGCAGCAGGATCCTGCTATAAACACCGGGGCAGAGTACAGGAGTACCATTTTGACAGTTAAGGACTCAATTTGTGACGAAGGCGTAGGGATGTGAACCTGGGTGAATTGAATCTTGGCAGCAATGTACATGGCAAGGCCACCACCCCTTTTCTTTCCTGTATGGTCTTGCCTAATTAGGGAGTATCCCGGAATGGCTACAGTGGAGTCTGGGTGGTGTGGTTTAAGCCAGGTCTCGGATAGTATAAGGGTGTCAGGACGAAGTGATAGGGCTGATAGTTGCAATTCTGGGATTTTGTTAAGGATACTACAAATGTTTAGTTGCAGTATTTTCAGGCCCTTTGGCAGAGCCAGGGGGGGGTGGGGAGTTTGGGCGGGGTGGGGCCAGGGTTAGATTCTACATTCCATACCTAGTTAAAGAAGTAGAGCTGTAAGGCGTATGATCTTGTACCATGTGGGGCTGGATTTGCGATGGCAGTCATGTGAGCAAGGAGCTGGCCTGTGTAAGTCAGCCTTGAAACAACACAGCACAGCACAGCTAGTCCCGGGGCAAAAGAGGGGGGGAGAATGGAGGCTCCGAGTACCCAATTAAGGGGGGGCCTGTAGGAGTTAGTTGTGGGAGTGTGGTGGAGCATGAAAGCTCAGGAGTTATGACAGTGCAGTGGAGAGGTAACAGTGGTTGCCTTAGAGGGTGAGAAGCTGGGGGGAGGGAGGCTATTGGAATGACGAGAAAAATTAGAGAGAGGGCCAGGAAGCGTCATTTCTCATCTGTGGCAGCCAGCCGGGCTGGCTGTAGCGGCCACTAGTTGAGGTAGCAGATAACCTGCTAATGAAAAAGTGGGCTGATTGGTTACAACGCCTTCCGATCACGTGTGTACCTGTATAAAACTAGGAGCTGACCAAGGTGGTGGTGGGGAGCTGGCGCAAAGAGCCAGGGGCCCAGACCACACGCCAATCATTCAGGCAGGCTCAGCAAGCACAGCACGGACCCGCACCTTCCTTCCTTCGGCTGGGGGGGGGGGTCTCCCCGATGGTCGGCAAGGGCAGGCTCACCCTCATGACCCAAGCTGTCCTTGCTGGGAGGGCAGGCATCTCTGGGGCCCTCTCGGTCACCAGCTGTGGAGAAAGGAGAGAAACAGGGTTATTTAAGGTCTGCTGGGGAGGCGTGGTGACACATGTAAGCTGATGCAAACCAGCAGGAGAGCTGCACCGACTGGACCGAATTGTGTAAGTTTATGTTGTAAGCACTACTGAGGTTTTGCTAGGGTGGAGCTGTTTGCGAGTGGGGAAAGGCAGAGTCAAGCAGGGCATGCAGGGCTCAGGGTGACATCGGGTTGCTGAACCGGAGCTTTTACCAGGGCAGGCTACCTTTCCTTGTGTGCAACATAGTCTGTTCACTCTAGAAGCAGGAGTGACTAGTGCTTTGGCAAGAGGGGACTTTTTAAGAGTGCAGCAGAGTTGCTAAATCAAGGTTTCAAGGTTTGCTCTAATCTTTATACTGGGAACTGTGCAGAGGGACTAGATAAAGACTACTCAACAGTTGACATGCTACAGTTGAAGCAGGGCTAATGCTTGGGCAAAATCAGAACTCAGCTTTAAGTCATTTGTACAATACGAGTAATTCATGGGCTATGCATACTTATACGGGTTACTGATATCATAGACACTCAAATGTAGTAATATGCAGGAAATCTACTTAAGGTAACAGCAATACTTGCTTCTAAAGCAGTTTGATGGTAAAAACAGGCAGCAGAAAAAGTATCAGTATATCTGTGCCAACTTAAAGGCCGCGGCATTTTTCTACGTAGTCAGTTCAAATTTGGCGCCAAGAAACAAACACGCCGATCGTTCAGGCAGGCTCAGCAAGCAGAGCACGGACCCGTACCTTCCTTCGTTCCTTCGGCTGGGAGGAGGGTCTCCGCGATGGTCGGCGAGATCCAGGGGAGGGCAGGCTCACCCTCGCGACCCAAGCGGTCCTTGCTGGGAGGAAAGGCGTCTCCGGGGCCCTCTCAGTCACCAGCTTCCTTCCTTCCTTCGGCTGGGGGGTCTGCGATGGTCGGTGAGATCTGGGGGAGGGCAGGCTCACCCTCGCAACTCAAGCTTTCCTTGCTGGGAGGGCAGGCGTGTGGGGCCCTCTCGGTCACCAGCTTCCTTCCTTCGGCTGGGCGGGGGGTCTCCGTGATGGTCGGCGAGATCCGGGGGAGGGCAGGCTCACCCTCGCGACCCAAGCTGTCCTTGCTGGAAGGGCAGGCATCTCTGGGGCCCTCTCGGTCACCAGCTTCCTTCGGCTGGGGGGGGTCTCTGCGATGGTCAGCGAGATCCGAGGGAGGGCAGGCTCACCCTCGCGACCCAAGCTGTCCTTGCTAGGAGGACAGGCATCTCCGGGGCCCTCTCGGTCACCAGCTTCCTTCCTTCCTTCGGCTGGGGGAGGGGTCTCCACGATGGTCGGCGAGATCCAGGGGAGGGCAGGCTCACCCTCACGACCCAAGCTGTCCTTGCTGGGAGGGCAGGCGTCTCCGGGGCCCTCTCAGTCACCAGCTCACTTAGGACTCTTTCCTCCATAAAGGGGCTGGTGTACACTTTTGTGCCGGTTATGCCCCTGTCCTGCATCTCTGGCTTTGCCTCCTCCCCCTCCTCCGTGAATACTGAACAGAAATACCTATTCAGCATGTCTGCTTTTTGCCAGTCCTCCTCTAGGTGAAAGCCCCCCCCCCTTCAGCCTAATTATTCCTCCCTTTATTTTCCTCCTTTCTCTAATGTACCTATAGAACGTCTTGTCCCCTTTCTTTCTTTACTTATTTATTGAAGTCTGGGATTTACAAATCCTATTCTACTTCAAAGTGCTCCCAATGCACTTAGCCCATACATATATTCGCAAAGCCATCTATAGTTCAGGGTACAGCAGCGATTCCCTCGACCTGAAGTTGCTTGCACTTGTCCTAGATGAAATCCTTGAACCCCAACAAAGATCTTAGATCTCTCTCTAAGGCTGGCCCAATTCCCATCTCTCTGGAAACAGGCAACCATTACACCAGTACACAAACGTGTTGATAGGTCACTGCATACCAATTACAGATTCATCTCCATCCTCACCCCCTTATCTAAAGCCCTGGAATGAATCGTATCAGACCAGCTAACCGAGTATCTGGTAAAATATGATGTCCAGTGCCCTGAACAACATGGATTTAGAAAAGGGCACAGCACCACCACTGCACTACTAGAATTTACGGGCTTCATCCACACCACCCCTGACCAAGGAAACTGGGTGGGGGCAATATTCATTGATCTTATGCAGGCATTTGATACCATCAGTCATCCACTCCTGCTCAGGCAACTGTCGACTATCGGGCTCTCCAAGAATGCTCTGCTCTGGATAACAAGCTACTTTGAGGGAAGGGTCCAGCGAGTTAAATTTGCTGATGCCACCTCTGATAAGAAACCAGTCCTCTTAGGAGTACCGCAGCATTCCATCCTTGGACCCCTACTATTTAGTCTTTTCCTGAATAGCCTCCCTAGCGTTTGCCATCAGAAAATACTTCTCTACGCGGATGACACAGTTCTGTTTTCTAGCCATCATGACATCAAGCATCTAGAAGGGCAGCTACAGCGTGACTTCAAACGTGTTGAGGAATGGTTCCGCTCGCACAAACCTGTCACGAACTACAGCAAGACAAAAGTTATGACTTTCTGCAACGCAAGGAGCAAACATAACTTTCTACCCTTCATCATCACTAACCATTCTGAGGTTACACTGGAGCAAGTTCCTCAGTTCAAATACCTCGGCATTACTCTGAACTGTTCCCTCTCCTACGTTCAGCATATTGACAATGTTGCAAAGGCCGCTAACATACGGATTGGCCTGCTCCACAGGCACAAACACTGTATGACCACAGAGGCCCTTAGACTGGCTATCTGCAGCTCTGTCACCTCCATCACAGACTATGGTCTCGTCATCTACGGCTCCGCTTCTCCTACAGCTCTCCACAGTAAATCTGTGGCGCTCAACAAAGCATGCAGACTTCTTACAGGCGCTGCCTGCCTAACACATACTTATGACTTGTACGCCCAGTCTGGGTGGCTCCCACTCATCAGCAGGATCAAATACCAGACCTGCCTCTTAACCAAAAAGGTTCTCCTTGGGCTCATGCCACCTGGGGTTAAAAAGCTTCTGACTGCCCACTGCAGCATCCAACACACCCTAAGTATGCTAAGTCAAACCTTCCAGTCCCCAGATGCCAGACCACTATGGGCCAGAGGTCATTCACCCACAAGGCCCCCATGGTTTAATTCACTCAACAAGGAATCCCTTTCAGCTACTAGGCTGGGCCCATTTAAAAGGCAACTATGACTTTACCTCTCTACTACCAGCCAATGTGACTACTTCTCCTAATTGGCCAACCTCTATACTCACGCCTGACATTGTGTGGCCCATAACGCCCTCTGGTAAATTATCCTTGTCCTACACTTTCCTCCCTCTCACCTTACCCCTCCCCCCATTCCTCCCCTACCTCAACCCCATACCCTCCCGTCTTTAAGCACTTCAGACTTCTGTCCCTCTACCTTGCACTTCTTATACCAACCCCGACAATGCCCTTCAGCCTGCCCACTCTTCCTGACCCCCACCCACCCCTACTGCTTGCTCATCTGGCCTTACTATCCTTTTGCTGTCTCTCCGCTTGAAATGCGGTATTTTGTTTTTTGAGACTCTGTATTAATGTTTACCTTTGTTTGTATGTTAACCTTCCATCCTTTGATGTGGAACCTTTGTAAAAGAGCAGTTCTTGCTCAAAGGTATTTGTAATCCTAGAGTTTAATAAATAACTAAAAAATTAATAAAAACAAACACCTTTGAGCCACAGACTCTTTTACAAAGGCACCACATCAAGAAGGAAGGAACAAGGGGACAATTTACATGGTACAGCGGGCAATTACAAAAATACAGTTTACATGTAGTGCATTATACATAAAATACATAAATATGCAGTAAAATGCTGTAGAAGTTACACGAGTTACAAATTTAAAGGTAAGTAAAAACACTGAGTGAGAATGGTCAGTGCGAATGACCTTGTCAAGGGCCTCAGAGGTTGAGGATTTGGGAGGTAGGAAAGAGGGGCAGACAGTAAGGACATAGCTAGAGTAAAGTTGAGAGCTGCCTAGGTGGGGCAGTGTAAAAAGAGGAGTGAGGAGAACCAAAGTTAACAAAAAAGAGCAGAAATGTGGAGAGGAGATGAATAGAAGTAGGGCAAACGGAGAAAAGTGGAAAACAAAGGGGGCATTCAAATTAAGGGGCAATGAGGAAGGAGGTGGGCATGGATGCAGTGGGGGTGTGTTGGATGCAGAACAGAAAGTGAGGGGACGACAGGGTAACATTTTTTGGGGGCAACTTAGGGTAGGCAGAAAGGAGGCAAAATACTGTGCCAGGGCTGGCATGAAAAGGGAGTGGGAAAATAAAATGCAGATGTGCAAAATACAGCAAGGAACGTAAGGGGGGAGGAAAGAAGAGGGAGAGGAGAAGTAGCGAGGATTAGGAAATAGTGGGAGATAGAAGGGGTTTTGGAGGGAGAAGCGCAATCGAGTAGTGTGAGATGGAAGGTGTTCTTAATTGTCTTGGCTATAGTCTCTTCTGTTAATGCCTTTGCTCTCCCAACTGTCCTCCCTGACTCCCTTTGCTTCTCTTTGTAACATTCCGTATCCTCCTCCTCCTGCATTCTTTTGTAGTTAATGAAGGCTAGTCTTTCTGCCCTTACTACTTCCGCCACCTCCCTAGTGAATGAGATCAGCTTCCTCCTTCTCCTCCTGTTCTTGCTAACCTGCCTAACACACAGCTTGGTTGGTCTATCAATACTATGTCTTATTACAGCTCACTGTTCCTCCACCCTGTTTTTCCTTTAACAGATATTTTATTAACAAGTCTACACAGAGGACCAGAGGACTGCCGTCAGGAAAAGTAAGGAAAATGTTTTTGTTTTTATTATCAATGCTTGATAAGCAAAGTAAACTGAAGGGAAAACTGTGTAATACATAAAAGCATAAATATATATATATATATATATATATTTTTTTTTTTAACTATAACTATATATATTCTTTGCAAAAAAAAAAAAAAACAGCATTAATGCAACATTTAGGGTTCAGGTTAAAGCAACAAAAGTAGGGAGATGTGGCTTTAGGGTTTCCAATCCTAAAACCCCCACCTTCACCCCTAAAACAAATCAGAGGTGCAGTCTTCCTTGGGGTTGTCAACCCTAAAGCTCACCCCCATTCGGCACATATGTTTCCGGGTGTATAGAATATGGCATAAAAATATACATAAATGGCAAATTTATACATCAAAGTTGAAAACCCCATTGAAATACACTGACCCGCACTTCCCTTACTTTCTCATATAACAGTCGGCGTTTCCAGGAGCACGACTTGTCTTTGACTGGAGAGTGGATCTGTACCTCGGACCTGTTCAAGTGAGTGAGGGTGTGTGGGAGATGTGTGTGGGGGGTGCAGGGTGGTGGGTGCTGAGTGGGAGGTCAGGGTGGGGGGTTGGCTCGGCAAGGGACAGTTTTAATTTTTGACAGGTTTTAAAAAGATACTGAGTACCGTTTCTTTATTTCAGAGCAGCAGCGATGGAAGGGTGGGGGGGGTGGCACTAGTCACCAGGAATAAATACTATAATTACGGGGAGGGCGATCGGAGGGTGGGGGTGCCACGAGACACCAGGGAAATACTTATCCTTTTGCTCATTAGAAATTCTTTTCATTATCAAAAGTAGAAACCCAGACTTCTAACGCAAAACAGTGTTATGCCATTTCGCTTTTTTATGTTCAACTAATTTCCGATGACTGTATTTAAATTATGTGGATGCGAGTTGGTGACATTCATCAGAAATGGACCCACTTTCTACCTAATGGCCCCTTCACAACTTCTTGGGGTTCCATTAGGATGTCTTGATGGCATTCTGTCATATCCGACTCTGTGCCTGAGCCATACTGTTCACATTGAATCTGCAGTGTAAGTCCAAGCAGTGAGATAAGTTAGTCTTTTTTTAACCACTTTTTACAGTAGCTCTAACAGTGAGGAGAAAGAGAGAATACTGCTGGATAGAGAGAGAGAGAGAGAGATTGGGGTTGCGCGGCAAGCCTGAAACAAGTAACAGTGCAGACAGAGACAGAGAACGAGGCAGGTGACAGAGGGTCACACCTTTTCTTCTTTTTGGTTTCTGCTTTTCATGCCTTGCTATAACAAACAATGTGAACCTTATTGTAATATATGCATACAAGCCATACATGTAACTTGTTCACAGTAGTGACAGAAATGCAGCATTGGTTATCAACTATACACACACTAAGCGAGGCACAAGGATAAGTGAAATGGCTTCGTAAAATGTAACAGCAACAGATTTCTCTGCATGTGTTACTGTACTTGTTCAGAAATAAAGAACTCAAAGGGAAGTGGCCACAAAACATACTACCAACCTGTAGCTTAAAAAAAGGAACTAAATGGCACAGAACAGAAATGAACTGACCGAAAGCCAGTGATCTGCCGACCTCCTGGTTCTGCACCTCAGTATACAAGCAAAACTGCAAGTCTCATCCTGCAAAACACAGTGACACATCGATAAAAATGGAGTAAAATAAAAAAATGTTTAACTGAACAAGATTTTTTTTAACTTGTGGGCATACCAGGGCTCATGTTTATGGTGCAGCACTTGGGAGAAACAAGGCAGGAGGTAAGGGGAAAGCAGCTTTTATTGTAATAATAATAATACTGTGTAGGACAAGAAGCACTACTCAGTCTCGCTGACACCCCTTCCCCTGTTCTGTGATTATATGCAGTTTCATGCTGCACACACAAGGAAAATGAACTGCTGCTGCTGCCCCCCTCCACCCGGGAAAGAAAAAAAAAATTAGGAAGCTCTTTTATTTTGGCAAGCAGGGGATTTGTGTATTACATCACATGGGATATGGGGTTTAATGAAAAACAGTCAAAAGGACACTCGTGAATTGCATCATACTGTCATAACCTTTATGAATTGCCAGAGTCAGGTTTTAATTGTGCTAGATATAATTGTATAGATAGGGATCAGGAAATCATGCAAATGTTCAATAGATAAAATTATGATGATATGTGCCAAAACATAGTTAAAACAGAACGTGACAATACAGTACAGAGTCATCCCATACTGTTTCTTATTCAGCAGGTTAGCAACTGTAGTCAACACACAGATGAAATGATTTGATGATGTCACTATACATATTCTATCTATGGAGATTTTAAAGGATACCTAAACAATATTTGACAACAAACTATTCAAAAATCTGACCTCAAACGGGACTAAAGGAAAGGCTGCAGAATTCATTAATGCTACAACTACATGTATATAAAAGTTATGTAAATGTGGTTCCAAAGCATTTGAAAAATGTAAAATCAGCTTTCCAATTAAAAAAAAAAAAACTGCCTTACCTGCTTCTTAAAATGGCCGACAAATGTGTTAAGTGATGACATCATCGGAGCCAAAGTAAAGAGAGCTATATGGCTCTCTATAGTGCTAACTAGTTCGTTTTTCTCTTTGTATAGAATTGTCTCACCAAAATGGTCAAAACCATGTGCATTATTTAGATCAATACGCATGTCAGGCTATGGTTCTGTTCATTTTGTTTACTTTAACATGCTGAAACTGTGTTTTAATCCAACCAGCTTTATCTTTGGCAAACCACAGTGCAGTACAAATCTTGAATTACCTGGTGATCTAGTGGTTATGGCCGATCCAGGATGCTACAATGGCGGGGGCTGGGAGTGTATATTTGATATGCACTTTTAACATTTTATGAAACCTTTATATTTTCTACTATTATGCTTTTCTAGTATGTTTTTGACTGAAACTACAAATGTAATCCATATTTTTTAATGTAAACATTTGTACAATCAGTAAGTCAGACTTCGTCAACAAAGTGAAATGCAGCAGCAACAAGCGAGTACTTTACATTGAGGAGGAGGGGTTACAGCCACACCCTTCACCACCCCATAGATCCACCACTTGTTTGTAGCAAAGTTCTTCTGTAGTCCAATGCCACAGATCATACTTTCTTGGAAATCAAAAATACGCTTGTCTTATGTTCTTTTCAGATGGGAAATAATAAGAATCAGTATTTATATAGTGCTTTTCATACACAATGTATCCCAAAGTGCTTTACAACAATGTTAGACTGGTAGTGAAGTGACTGAATATGTAGTGGCAGCCAGTTCACACATTAATCCCCACACCAGCCTTGGACAATTGCATGAACTGGTTTTATGGGAAGGGGAATGTTGGCCAGAACAATAGGGTCAGGTTGTGATCATGGTGCAGGCAGCCCCACATCTTATTTCTCACAGTGATCTGCTCAAATTTCTCCCTTTCTGTCTTCCCACTCTCTTGAATATAGCAGTACCTTGCAAGAGTGGCCTTCTCAGTCCCCCTCTGGTATTCATTCTTCACTATTCTTCCTCATACCAAAAACTGGTGAGCTCATCACCCTTGTACATCATGAATGCAAGTAGTACAGTCCCCAGGTTTTTCAACATATCAAAAATAAACAACTCTTTCCAGTAAGTCAGGCTGATAGCAGCAGGGAACAAGGGGAATTATAGGCTTTCCTATCCTTAAACGATCTAGGCTACCTTTGATTAGGCACTATTGCATGATGGGTGTGCACATCATTATGCACATCATATAACAGTGCCTAATCATAGGTGGAGTAGATCTTATATGGATAGGAATGCTTATGTTTCCCCTTGTGCCCTGCTGCCATCAGCCTGGCTTACCAGAAGATCATGTTTATTATTAATATGTGAAAATGACACGGGCGACTGTACTAACCGCATTCATGATGCAGAAGGGCAGTGAGTTCACCAGTTCTTGGTGTGGGGAGCAGAAGACAAGAAAGAATGCCAGAGAGGGACTGAAGTGGCCATTCCAGCAAGGTACAGCTATATTCAGGTTAGGGGAAGACAGGAAGGGGAATGTTTAGCAGATTGTGAGATCTGAAATGTAGGGCTGCCAGCACCGTGATCACTACCTGACTGTGAATGAGAGCAGCCAGTGATGAGAAATACTCAGAGTGGCAGGGCTGCACTTAAACTGTTACTTGAATTCAGAGTAGGGAGATTACCCTCAGGTGGGGGGGAGGGGGTGTTGACATTTATTAGGACAGTATTGAGGAAGCTGTGTATAGATCATTCAAGATTCAGAAGGGTGGTAGCCAACCAACTTGCATTGTGGAGTAGGGCACTAAAAGGTACTGGAGAAGATTTGCAGGGAACTGTCCTGCGGGGTTCTGCAGATCACAGGTACAGGAGTAGACTGACACTGGAAGTCTGATGGATTCACTCAAGGCATTAGTATGCTTCTCCTGCTAATAATATTGTTATCCATAGTTAGTGCAGCCCTAATGAGGGCATGAACAGCAGTTTTTCTGGTGAGTCCTGAGGCTTATTGCTTGGCCCACCACGAAGACCCAATTGTTGGTTAATGAGGCGGGACAAAAACACAACAGGGGAACTGTACATACTGCCTTCACTGTGCAGAAGGGTGACGATCCACTCAATGTTTAATGTGGGAGCAGAAGTCAAACACTGAAAAAGTGGACTTAAGTGTGATTTGGGAGATATTTATTAACAGTGCCAGCTGATGATCTATATCAGTGTTAAGTATGCACAACTCTCTGAGGTATACGAATACAGTCCAAGGTGTGATAATTTTCTTCGTGTGACCGCAAGCTCATATGCAGCCTCAGGCAGTACTAAGGACACAGTATAGATGGTGGGGTGTTCAACAGAAGGCAGGGTAGGTGCAGGGAGTTCACTTGGAAAAAGAATACAAGAGAAGCTTTTTTTGTGGATTAACAATATTATTCAAAACCTACTCCGACTGAATCCTGGCTCACGACCCTCCACCAGATCTGAACGCCAACCTTTCCTGGTTCCGAGATGCCGGACTGCATAGGGACAAAGATCTTTCGCATACAGGGCCCCGACATGGTTCAATGCGCTTAGTCCACCTACTCTATCCTCAACCTCGCTTGAAGCTTTCAAATCCATGCTCTATGCCCACCTCACCACCACTAGTAACTGTGATTCGCTAGATAAAGACTACTACTCCCTCATGTCCATCCTCACATCTGAGGCCTCTTCCTCCTGACTAATGAACCCTCTGGTACCTCTACTACTTCCTGTCTCCACCCAAACTCACTCCCCTTTTTTCCTGTCCCTCTCACTTACTCTCCGCTCACCACCTTTCCCTCCTCTCTAGCCTCCTTTTGGCGCCTAATGATCACCCTCTCCCTGGAAGTTTCCTTAACCTCGAAATTGTCTACTCGCTTGAACCTGTTATAGCTTGTTTTTCTAGGAAACTTAAAAACATTACTGCCTTAAACTGTTAATAGCAAATTTATGATGTAACTTTCCTGTCTGGTTTTACCTGTAATGTGTATCGTGCTTTGTTAAATGTTCTTTGTGACATGGAACCTTTGTAAAAGAGCCCTGGCTCAAAGGTATTAATTCCTAGACTAATAAACTAAACTAAACTAAACAAGAATGCATGAGCTTTGGAGCTGAACTAGACCAGTACTTCGCTCTGTGACCCTGAGCAAGTCACTTAACTTCCTTGAGCAGCCAGGCCACATCTGTAAATAAGGTTTCAGCTAGTGTGTCTCTCCTGGTTAACAACAAACAAATTCA
The DNA here is from genome assembly GCA_016271365.2 of Neoceratodus forsteri. NCBI lineage: Eukaryota > Metazoa > Chordata > Ceratodontiformes > Ceratodontidae > Neoceratodus > Neoceratodus forsteri. The sequence continues at coordinate 26,995,225 of CM057453.1, forward strand.
GGGCATCACATAACCACTAGATCATCAGGTATTTGAAGTGTTGTACTGTTCTGCAGTTTGCCAAAGAGAAAATCAGTTAGACTGCAAAACATTTTCAGCAAGTTAAAGTAAATTAAATTAACAAAATCATAGCCTAACATGTGTACTGATCAAAATAATCCACATGCTAACACGTGGTGTTGATTATTCTGGTAAAACAATTCAAAACAAAGAGGGAAAGAAGAACTGGTTAGCCTATAGGAATCTATAATGGTCTCTGACTCTGGCTCCGATGATGTCATCATGACTCATCACTTAACACAGTTGGCAGACATCTTAGGGAGAAGGCAAGGCTGTTTTTTTTGTAAGTGGAAGGCTGCTGTGTACATTTTTCAAAAGCGATGAAACTGCATTTATGTTATTTACATAAATGCAGTTTTAGAATAAATGTAAACAGCAGCCTTTACTTTACCTCACTATGAAACCAGATTTTGGAGTTTGCAGTTTTAAAACACTGCTTGTTTAGGTACCCTTTAACTTTTATTTGTGTGTGTGTGTTAAACACGGAAACCGTGCAAGACTGAAATCCCGGGTGTCTGTGAAATGACACGTTACAAAAGTACACTGTTCACAGATACAAAAATTAAATTAGAGTTTAACTTTCCATTTGTAAATGAAACTCACTGACTGAAGACAGTGTGGGCACGACTGAGAACGTTTTTTTTTGGGTTGACTGGGTGGGTTCACTGTGATTGGTGTGAGAGAGTTATACCTTCAATAATGCCTGCTAATAATATTTATTAAAAAACTGCATAATCTATGGAAATAAAATTGCAGTTTCACATTACTAAATCCCTTGCAGCTGTCATTCTATTCTGAGGCATCTCAGAGTACTGCTACACAGCATAACGTAATGACTGCACATACCTGATATTTTGTTAGATTGGCGACGGCCTGCAATACCTTACATGCAGCTTATCTACTGTACATTATCTACAATGTAACAAAAAAAAAAAAGAGAGACACCTATTCACATTTACAATCAAAACCACATACTGTAATCTGTCAGCCACAATCAAGGTAACTACTTGGTATAAGCCACAAGACAACCTAACCACAGCGTGAGTCTGGAGTCTTCGATGTAAAAGCAGTTCTGCAAGCATGGCTCAGATTTAAAAAAAAACAACAAAAAAAAACAATGGAGCTCCCCTTTTACAGACCACCACAATTTCTATGGCTCTCTGCCAGATAAGGGAATAACTTAGACACCTCAAATACAAGTAAAAATGATACAGCCATGACTTTCTTGTTTTAACATATCTATTACAACAAAAAGGCAGTAGCAAACGTTTCCCATCTCCTTTAAGGAAAAGATGGAGACAAGATGGTGGCAAACAAAAAGGCTTTTTCCCCACATGATAAAGGATTGGCCCCATATGAAAAAGGATTCCTTTTTTTGTTTTGTACAACTATTCTGAAGTGCTTACTGAGCATCCTCAGAACCCAAAATTTTAAAATGCAATACCTTTGGAACTGATTCATATTTTTTCACCAAACTAGCAAAAGGCACATCTGTGGGACAGCCCCTTTCTATCCTGAAAACTTCAGATCAAAATTCCAAATGCTCTGGGTGCTATATGTGTCAGTAAAAAACTGCAAAAAAATTAAAATCACTTTGCACTATCCAGATCTCAGAATCCTTAGATCCCACAGGAAAAAAACAAGGCATATCCAGAGATCTGACCCACAAGAACATGCATGCAAAATGTCGTGCAAATTCACTGAACAGCTGCGAAGTTATTAAAGTGCAAAAACTGGGGTTAAGCATTAAACTGCCTACTCAACCCAACATACAATGCTCCCTCTTTTATCCACCAACCTCCGTACATCCTAAATGTTGGTGGATAAAAGAGGGTAACTGATAACAGAGGCTGGCGGTTACAGGGAGAGAAAACATTTCTGGGAAACAGGGCAGAAGCTCAGACTGTCTGTGAACAAGTGTGGCAGAAAAAGGGGGGGGGAGGCGGATAAAGGAGGGAGCACTGTATTTTTTTCCAAAAGAAGAACAGACCTTAGCTGGCCTTGTGGTGTGAAGGGCTGAGGTGCTGCGCGCCTTACCTCCTACCATGCCGGCAACCCAGGTCTGGAAGCAGATTCGGGTCATGGGGGGTCAGCCGGGAAGGGAGAGGAAAAAGTGTCCATAGCACTGCTCTTCTCTACCAGGGAGGGTTGATTGTCATTCCTACTAAACGACTGCCACAAAGTGGAGGCCTAGTGGTAGTGCGGGTCTCGGACAACAATTGATGTGAGGCTGCTACAGTACTCTGCAGCATGTGTGCGCCTCCATATGCGCGCCCCAGCAACAGGGAATGGGGAGAAAACAGAAAAGTGACACTGGCAGGCTTCATGATGCCCTTCGAGGCTGAACCGAACTCTCTCAAGCGTGCATGAGAGGAGAGACGAAGCCACCTACCTGCCTCCCACTGTGAGAAAAAGCAATATGGGGGGGGGCAACAAATGCAGGTTACTCACCTGTAACAGGAGTTCTAGGAATGATATATGTTGATCATCCACACTTACTGGCAGGTTCCTTGCTACTTTAAATCTTGCCGGAAGGTCTTCAAGCTGGCTCCTCCCACCCACCCAGGTGGTAAAACTCTCGGCTCTGCCCCATGACGCCAGATTTAGCCTGCTGGAAGTCAGGCTGCACGTCGAAGCCAGGGGAGGTCGGGTGGGTTGTGTGGATGAACAACATATACCATTCCTAGAACTCCTGTTACAGCTGAGTAACCTGTATTTCTAGGGACATAGATATGCTGTTCAATCCACACTTACTGGCAGACTCCTAGCAGTTCTCCGGGAGGAGGGAGGCAAGGCGCACACCCCCTACTTAGGGAATAAGGACCGAGGTCCCAAAACCAGCATCCCGGCGTGACTCAAGGTCAGGGCCCCTACTTTTCTGTGGCACAGTGGGACCAAGTTCTGCGGCAAGACTACCATTTGCCGCAGAACTTCTGCGGTGGTGGTTTGTAATTTCTGCGGCACTAACAAACTACCACATCACAGTGTCAGCTTGTCATCCTGACTTCACTTTCATGGCAGTGGTTATAGCAATCAGCACGGTGGAAAGCACAGTAACACTAGTTCAAAAAATAACAGACTTATAATTTTATGCCTTAAAAAGCAAAACAAATGTCTCTCCCTTAAGGTCCTAGCCTGTTGCATAAATGACATATGCAGAGGGGATCTTATGTGATAAATAAGGTATTTCTATATGCATGCTATCTATCCCACTAATGAGGTTTCCACTGTCTATCACTTACATATTTGTATGTGCTTTCTACACCACTCATGAGGTTTCCACTGTGTATCACTTATATATTTATATGCAATCTGTAACATACATACAAGTGTGTGTGTGTGTGTGTGTGGTGGTGAGAGACAGGAATGATGTGTGTGTGTGTGTGTACACACACACACACACCACAACACACACACACACACACATATATATATACACTACCGGACAAAAGTTTTAGAACACCCCCATTTTTCCATTTTCTATTGAAATTTAAGCAATTCAAGTCCAGTGAATAACCTGAAATGGTACAAAGGTAAGCGGTAACCTGCTAGAGGTTAAAAAAAAAGTTTAGGTTAGCAAAAACGAAAAATAATGTAAATTTCAGAGTTATAAAAAAAAGGTCTTTGTCAGGGAACAAGTAATAGGTTAACAACTTACAGCTGTTCTGCAGCAATGGAAGTAAATTAAGCCTTGAAAGTTGATGCAAACAATTCCAACAGGTGTCCCAACTTTTGTTGATTACTTGATTACAAAACACCTGTATGTATAAAAGCAGTGTTGGAACAGACTGTTATTACACCCTCTGAAGCATTATTTGGACAATACTGCACTGCAGGAAGTAGTATATTGCTATCATAATGGCGAGAAAAAGGCAATTAACAAAGGAAGACAGACAGACCATTATAACCCTTAAAAGTGTAGGTCTTTCCTTTAGAGAAATTGCAAAGAAAGCCAAGGTGTCAGTGAGTACAGTTTCCTACACCATCAAAAGGCACTTGAAACTGGAGGAAACTCTGACAGGAAGAGATCTGGCAGACCCAAAGCCACAACAAAATCAGAAGACAAGTTTCTGAGAGTCAACAGCTTGCGGATAGGCGGCTCACAGGACAACAGCTTCAAGCACAGCTAACACTGGTCGAGTGACAAGTCTCAGTTTCAACTATGAAGAGAAGACTTGAGCTGCAGGTTTGACAGGTCAGTGGCAGTAAGAAAGCCATTGCTAAGATGGCAAAATAAGAAAAAGAGGCTTGCCTGGGCCATGAAGCACCGCCAGTGGACTACTGAAGACTGGAAGAAGGTCTTATGGACGATGAATCAAAATTTGAAATCTTGAGTTCATCACTTGGAGGTTTTTGTACATCGTCGAGTAGGCGAAAGGATGGTTCCTCAGTGTGTGACACCAACTGTCAAACATGGAGGAGGAAGAGTGATGGTCTGGGGCTCTTTTGCTGGATCCAGAGTAGGCGACTTGCACAGAGTGACTGGCACCCTGAAGCAAAAGGGCTACCACAGCATTTTGCAGCGCTATACAATACCCTCTGGTCTACGCCTAGTTGGTCAGGGTTCATCCTACAACAAGATAATGACCCAAAACATACCTCCAGGCTATGTCAGAACTACCTTCGAGGAAAAGAACAAGACGGTAGGCTTCAAATCATGGAATAGCCAGCACAGTCTCCAGACTTAAACCCCATCAAGCTGGTTTGGGATGAACTGGACAGAAGGGTGAAAGCAAAGCAACCTACAAGTGCAACACATTTGTGGGAACTTCTGCAACAGTGTTGGGAAGAACTTTCCGAACAATATTGGATGTCCATTGTAGGAAGAATGCCACAAGTGTGTTCGGCGGTTATATCTGCAAAAGGTGGCTACTTTGATGAGTCAAAAATTTAGATTAAATTTTGTTAAACAAAATGATTCTATGATTTCTTTTTTATCTCCAATTGTTTATTTGTTCTATGCTTTAATTTCAGAGTACATTGAGACATTAAACTGCGTAAATTTCAATAAAAACTGGAAAAATGGGGGTGTTCTAAAACTTTTGTCCGGTAGTGTATAAATATACATTTTTTTTTTTTTTTTTTAATTTCCATGAACTTGCATCCTCATTCATACAGGTCCCATTGGAAATGGAATAGAGGAGTTATTGCAAAACTGATTTTTCATGTCAACCTGCTTGCCCTGACACACTGCGTAGCACTATCAGGCCATGACATGCATGTGAAACAATTGTGAGATAGAGCTCTCCAGCCCATCACAATGTGTCCACCATGTGACAGAACACTGCACCATACCTTCCCAGGCATGGAGCAGTGATGTGTTCCACCAATCCTTGTGCTGCCCAGCCAGCTCTCAGTGCTAATCTCTGAACTTGAGTTGCCGGCACAGAAACACAGCATGCTACCCTCTGGCCCAACAGCTGTCCCTGCACACAACATTTCTCCCTAACTTTTAGGTGATTCTATCAACCAGTGACAATATGTAATCAATAACCCTGGCAAAAATTCGTACAGTGCAATTATTTATTTAACAGGTCTACACACTATTATATTCCACTTTTCTGGGCATAATTACTTTATTTTCCTTAAAGATTACAGTTACATTCATTTTACCAGTTATTCATTTCAGATGGCACCTCTATACCTTAAAGGCACAAATAGGTTTGTACAAAGTGAGGTATGGACTTAAGTCTGTGCTATTGACAAGGTTTTGTTTAAGTTGGCCCTAGCGCAATAATGTAAGACTGAAAATTGTATTAGGCTGTAGTGCAGGTTGAGCAAATATCACCATGCATGATGTGCTGTGCCACCATCTCTGGCAGTGGGAGCTGTGGTAGATAAGTGACTGTTCATTTCTGTTGCAGAATGCAGCCATTTCGTTAACTAATGTATGATGTCATAGCAAAGATAACATCACATTCTGAGCATATAGGGGGGTTTTGGATATAAAAAGAGGGGAAAGGAACCAGATTCTATGGAAAAACTGAAATATTAATAAAAAATCACCAAGAAGAGTAGATTCTCGGCACACATGAAAGTTCTCTGATGAATTACAAGTTCTGCACAAAATTCTCGGCATTGAGATTCTAGGAGCCTTGCTCAAGGTCGATGTGGTAATGGGTAATGAAGGTGTGTGCTGACTTCCAGGTAGCAGCCCTGCAGATTTCCTGGATAGGGACATCCCTGGAAGCAGCCACCGAAGCAGCGGTATGGCGGGTAGAATGAGCTCTTATCCCTCTGGGAGGCTCCATGCTTGCCAACCTATAGCAGCGATCTATGCAGGAGGTGACCCACCTGCCTATCGTCCACTTGGCTCAGGTCTGCCAGGTGCGGCTTCAGTGTAGCTGGCAAACCTCTCCCTGAACTTCAGCAGTCTGCTCCTTATAATAAGAGAGCGCTCTCTAGGGTCCAGAGTATGGAGCCTATATTCAGCCTCCGAGGTGTGACTGGGGTAGAACACCGGCAGAGTCAACACCTGGTTAAGGTGAAATTCCGACACCACCTTCAGAAGGAATTTCGGGTGGGGGCGCAGGACAACCTTGTCCCTGTGAAAGACCAGATAAGGAGACTCGATGGAAAGTGCCTGGAGCTCTCCCATCCTTCTGGCTGATGTGATAGTCACCAAGAAGGCAGTCTTCCACGACAGGTGAGATGTCACACCTGTGCATTGGTTTGAATGGCTTGCCCATGAGCTTAGCAATACCAGTAGATCCCACGGAGGTGGAGTTCTCGCACTGGAGGATATGTGATCAAGAGCCTTTAACACCGACCACCACCTTCTCCTGCGCCACCGACTGCTTTCCGGCCTGCACCTGGTAAGGCAGAGATGGCTCAGGTGCACCATAAGGTCAGCCAACCCAAGCCCCTAGTTGAGAAAGGGACCACAGGTAGTCCAGAATGCTGGCCAAGGAAAAGGAGGAAGGGTCCAGCCCCTTATCCTGACACCAAATGGAGAATCTCTTCCATCTGAAGGGACAGCATTTTCTGGTCGACTCCTTACGGGATGCCTCAACAACGCTGAGGACCTCGTCGGAAAGACCCAAGGCCTGGAACTCTAGCCGCTCAGGAACCAGGCCGTCAGGTGCAGGGATTGAAGGTCCGTGTGGAATACCTTCCCCTGGTTGACTGAGATCAGGTCCAGGCGGGCTGGAAGCCGCCTTGGGAGTCTGGAGCCGAGGCTGAGGAGATCTGGGTACCATAACTGGCAGGGCCAATCTGGGGCTACCAGAATCACCTGCACCTTGTCCATCTTCACCTTGAGAAGCACCTTGTGGATCAAGGGAAATGGAGGGAAAGCATAGAAGAGGCCCGGGGTCCACGGCTCGAGTAGGCAACCCCTGCAGCGAGCCCTGCTGAGGGGGGCGGGCATGAAACAGCCTCAGCTTCACATTCTCCCTGGAGGCAAACAGGTCCCCCTGAGAGTAGCCCCAATGGGAGAGCAGATCTTGTACTACCTCCGGCAGGAGAGCCCACTCGTGAGACGCAGCGCCTATCCGGCTGAGGGCATCAGCCAGACTGTTGGAGGCTCCTGACGCATGGATGACTAGGAAATCCACCTCCAGGCTGATCACGAGAGACCAGATGCGGAGAGCCTCCTTGCATAGAGGCAAGAAGTGCGTCCCGCCCTGATGGTTGAGGTAGTACATGGTCGTGGTGTTTTCCGTCTGGACCTGAACCACCTGACCCCATACAAACGGAGCGAAGGCAGTGAGGGCTAGCCGAACCGCTCGAAACTCCAACAGGTTGATGTGGCATCGAGACTCCTGAGGAGACCAGAGACCGTGGACTCTGAGCTCCCCCAGATGGGCACCCCAACCCATCAGAGAGGCATTGGTCGTTAGAGTGACCATCGGCTCAGGGCAGACGAATGGGATACCCTCCTGCAGATAAGCTTGGACGAGCCACCACTCCAGACTGTCCCACATCTCCTGGGTCACTGTCACCAGCTGGTCCAGAGGACCGGAGCACTGTGACCACTGGCTGGCCAGCCCCATTGCAGGGACGCATATGCCAGTGGGCCCAACGGACCACTCTGGTGCAGGCCGCCATGAGGCCCAGGAGGCGTAGAAAGTCCTGGGCAGGGCGCAATTGCCCAACCAGAAATGACTGGGCAAAGGAGAAAAGAACCTCGGCCCTGTCCGCCGGGAGCAGGGCTCTGGCTGAAGAGAGTCAAGCTCTACCCCAATGAACTGAATCACCTGCGATGGTATGCGTTCCGATTTGGCCTCGTTGATGAGGAGGCCAATCTGAGAGCAGACCAGGAGGGCCAGATCCCTGGACCGCTCCACCTCCAACCTGGAGGGGGCTGCAATCAGTCAGTCGTACAGGTAAGGGTACACCCGGACCCCTCGGCGCTACAGGAATGCTGTCACCACTGCCATACATTTGGTGAAGACCCTGGGAGCTGGAGAGAAGTCAAAGGGCATGGCTCGGAACTCGAAAAGAGATCCCTCTCCTCTGAAGCGGAGGAATCGCTGATGAGATGGACGGATTGGGACGTGAAAGAACGCATCTTGAAGGTCCAGAGAACAGAACCACATGCCTGGTTCCAAGGATGGAATAATCTGAACCAGAGTGACCATCCTGAAGGTGTGAGGCCTTAGGAACTTGTTCAGGTCGTGCAGATCGAGAATGGGGCGCCAGCTCCCTGTCCGTTTTGGGACCAGGAAGTACTTGCACACAAACCCTGGGTCTGGAGGGGGGTCTGCCACCTTGCTGGTCACCTCCTTCTGGAGGAGCAAGGCAATGTCGGCTCGACGAGCCAACAGAGAGGCTGCGGAACCCGTAGCCCCCGGTGGGGCGATGGCTCGATAGGGAGGGAACTGCTCGAATTCCAGAGGCAGACCCCTGCCGACCACTTCTAGCACCCAGCGGTCCGTGGTGATATCGGACCAGGCGGAAAAGAAGTGGCAGAGCCATCCCCCCATGGGAGGCAACCCGGGGAAGAGTGACGAGGCTGAGGGCAACACCCCTCAACCCGTCAATGAGCAGGCTTGGAGGAAGGGCCCACTGAGGGACCTCCTGGACCCTTGCCTCCAGGCTTCCTACTAGAGGGAGCAGCAGACTTGGCCTTAGGGCGCCAAGTGTGAGCCTGCTGGCCCTGTTGCTGGGCCAACATGCCACAGGAGTGGAAGGGTGAAAGGGCTTACACTGCTGCTGGCGGCCTTTGTCCTTCTGGGCAGACGTGACTGAGTCCAAGGTGGCACTGGACTTCTCGATCCTCTGTAGCTGGCCTTCCACTCCGGGCCCGAACAAATCGGTGCCCAGGAAGGGAACGTCTACCAGCTTGTGCTGGGTGTCCACCGTGAAGGTGGAGATCCGCAGCCAAGCTGTGTGGCGCATGGCCACTGCGGCCGCTACTGATCGGGCACAAGAGTCACCAATGTCCATTGAAGACTGGAGCTGTTGTTTAGCCACCGCCCTTCCCTGATCCGGCACCTGCTTGACCGTCTTACGAAGGTCAGCCGGGAGACGAGGAATCACCTCATCCAGGAAGCCCATAAGAGCGTGTGAGAAATGTGCCACCAGAACGGCCGAGCTAGTCTGACGAAGGCCTAGGGAGGAAGCAGCGTAAACCTTCCGCCCTGAGTAATCCAACTTTTTGGATTCCTTATCGGGCGGTTTATCCATGTCCCAGGCGTTCCTGGAATGCCGGAAAACGCTATCAGTCACTGACCCCTCCGCAGAGGGGTGCTCCGAGAAACCAGAGAGTAAACCGGTTGGGACCGAGTACTTGTAAGCCATCCTCGCCAAAGGCGCAGGACAAGATGCTGGCCGCTGCCACAACTCCAGGGCCAGGCCAACAATGGCTTCAGCCACCAGAAAGGCCTCTGTAGGGGAATCCCCTCGGTCCAGTATCTCCATAAGGGGATACTTGGTCCGTTTTTGAACGGGTTCGAGCTGCATCCCAGTAGACTCTGAGATGAGTCAAAGAATACCCAAAAATGAGGATGGGCTCTCGTTCACCAACTGGCCCCCTGCAGACTCCAGGTCAAGCAGCCTGGAGAACAGGGAGGAGTGGTTGTCAGACTCTGAGGAGTCTGCGAACAGCTGCCGAGCGCCTGAGCCACCCTCCACCTGCCGAGGTCGATCGGGAGTGAGGGTGACCGACAACCTATGGGGCAAGCCCTGACCCGACCTAGAATCCTTGGTCGGGGCCCCAGTCTTCGTTTGTGGAGGCTGAGGTTCCACCACAATGGGTGAGGCAGCCGGTTTCAGCCTAACAACCAGCGCCGGGGTCGACTCCTAAACTACCACGGGGGGTTGTTTCGGCCGCTCGGTGACAGCCACTTAATGGCTGGAGAAGGCAACAGAGTCGGCTTGTTACCAGTCGGTAAAGTTGCTGCCATCATCAAGTCCTGCGTGGCGCTTGACCTTAGCATGGCGGGCTAATATCCTCCGAAGAGGATGAGCGGCAATGCCGGTGGGATCGGCTGGGCCTGGAAGAGGACCGAGACCTTGAGGATTCGTGGGTGGGTCAAAGAGGGAACAGAAACCGCCCTCCCTGGTGCAGGGACCTTAACAGGGACTTGGCTGCAGGCAGGTCCTCGGTAACCATCGGGAGAACCAGTGAAGAAGAGTTGTCGGCTTCTGCAGTCGACAAACTGTCCGACGGGTCAAGAAAAACCTCGACCGCATCGACGGATGTCTCGGCCGATTGACCTGACAGGAACACTATGAAGCCAGTGGCCGCAGCCGCAACCTCGACCGAAGTTGAGAGTCGATGGTCCGGTGAAGGGAATCTCTCCCACGAACATCGACGGTGGAACTTACCTTCAGAATCCTTCTTCCTGGACCAACTGGTATGTCCCGATGGCCCTTCTCCCTTAGTGGAGAGGGACTGACAAAGCTCCTTAAAAGAAACAGTGTAGGAGGAGCCCAAGGAGAGCGGGATAAATGCTGCGGCCGAGGAGGAAGAAGAAGCGGCCTGGGCCGCCTCCTTCTCGAGGGCGATCATCTGCTCCAACTGCTCCGCGGAGCCCGCCACCGTAGACACCACCTAACGGGCCTTCTTAGACTTGACGGGTACCATTTTTGGGGCACCAAGAAGTAGTCTAGGCGTGGTCCTCAAGCGAAGCCGAAGACTTGCACAATTAGCAGGACTGCAATTGTGGCTAAGCCCAGGCAGTAGACACTGCGTGGAGTGTGGATCGGTCTGGGACATCTTCTGCCCACAAGGGCACGGACAGAAGCCAATTTGTCCATCGCAGCCGTGAGGGAAGACGAAGACCTTCATCTTGTAAATTTTAAGATTAGTTTCGGGAAATCCGATGGGTGTGGATCCAGGCCAAAAACGCAGAGCACTAAGGAAGGAACCTGAGCTTCCAAGCGGTAAGGAAGATCTGGCGTCATGGGGCGGAGCTGAGGGTTTTACCACCCGGGTGGGTGGGAGGAGCCAGCTTGAAGACCTTCTGGCAACATTTAAAGCAGCAAGGAACCTGCCACAAAGTGTGGATTGAACAACATATCCACGTCCCTAGAACCCCAATTCCGGGGGCGAGGTAATATAACATGAGCACACTCGATGGACCAACGGTCTCTATCTGCCAACATATTTTATGTTTCTATGAATCTTCATCCTTCAGAAGTTAACCTGTTGGTCTATGTCTGAAGTTGAAATCTTCTGCCTATGACTTCTTAATTATTTCCACTGTGATGACCCAAGCCAAAGATTATGAGTTCAGCTTTAGAAAAGCAGCAAAAGCAAACACTTACAGAGATCCGATATAACAAAAAAAAAATATATAAACAACATTATGTATGAAATGCAAACAGAATTGTATACTACAATGGTCCCTCTGAAAGATCAGTAACACTGTAATATATACTTGATTTCGCAACTAATGCAAAAAGCCATGTCAGGTTATGTACTAATTTTTTTTTTTTTTTTTTTTACCATAGGGGTATTTTGTATCCAGTTTATTCGTTGCGGTCCTTGCCCAGGGTAAAACGTCATCACTGCAGCCATTAGGCATTCCGTTGTATCCTATTCCAACAATCTTGTGTTCTGGGTTCACAATACAGGCACCAACCTACAGAGACAAAATATTTTGTTTTTAAATGAAACATATTCAAAGCAGCTTCTTATTGATGATCCTGCTTCCATACAGTGCTTGATGGATCCGAGCACCTGTCGTGCAGGGCAATCTTGGATCACTTCCCAGATTAGTGCAAGTTGGCAAGTGGCAGTCAGCAGGATCACCCATACAGCTTCTACTAACATAATAGTTCCAGCAAGGGGCAGCTCAGCTCTCTACAAAGCTGTCCAAGTCATCTATTTATTTAACAGTTGGAATTCTCTGAACATGTACTCAGGAAAATCACTCATAATAACTACATCCGAGTTTCAGAATTTCAAACTAAGTTTTAAAGAGCTAGTGCACTGATAGATTACAGCCCAAGTAATGTAACCACAGTATTTTGTTTGTGGGATTTTACCTGAAATGTTGCCACCCAAAGGCTTTCAATAAAGCGCTTCATTTAGCATCAAAATGTGCCCATGGGTTATCTTTTCTTAGACACAGTTCACATACAGTATGGGCAGCTCGTGCACAGCTCTGGTAATAGGAAGTGACACTGCAGGGGTAAAGCTGGGCAGCTCTGTCAGCTGTGTAGTCAGACTGGAGCACAGACGGCAAAAATGCACTGCTGCCTAAAGCGTTAACTTTTTCATTTTGGGGCTATTTTCCTAGGCAGTATGAACTGCCTGACTTGTGATCATGTGTGTTTTTCAGTTTTGTTGCCTGCAAAAGTAATTCCAATTTGCAGTCCCTCATAATTTGTTTTGAAACAGAGCGGCAAGTTGGCTCCAAGTCATTATCACTGCTGGACGCCACCCCACACTCCAAGCCTTAACCACTGTGTGCCGAACATCATAACCCTGTCCACCACGCACTACCCTCTGTAGGCACCCGCACCCCCTGTGGCAACAGGCACAGTCTCTCCACTCACCTCCGCAACTGGACACTGTATGAATGACCGAGCACGACAGCAATCCAAGTGTGTTATACAGTCAGACTGCGATAGCTCTCAGTCATTCAACGGCTGCCGGCTGTGGAGGTGAGAGAAGGGACTGTGGCAGTCACCGTGGAGGGGTGGAGCGCCTTCAGTGGTTAGTGCATGGTGGACAGGGACGGCGCAGTAGATCTGTACTGGAGAACATGATGAGAAGATGTTTTCCGAGGACTTGCAGTACCCTGAGAAAACCGATGGGGAAAAAAAAAAAAGAGAGTGGCTTGTATGGGATGGGAAGAGTTAAAAAAAAAAAAAAAAAAGTCACGAAAATGTGAATAGAGTACTTCAACTCCCAGGAATTCCTCACTATGCTTAACAGCCGGCTGCAATCATTCCACGGGAATGAGCCGCCCCAGAGCCTAGAATTTTGTGCTAATTATGGAATTTTAGAATGAAATTCAAAACTCTACTCTGTGGTCACGCTCACACACACTCTCCAATGTCAGATTTATTTCTCCACCAGAGGAAGAAATCGCCTCAAAGTCATCTCCAGTACTTCAGTGCTGTCTAATGGTTTATTTTCTTTCTTCTGTTCTGTGTTATACTACTTTATTTAGATTTTCAATACTCTGCATTAGTTAGGGTAGTGTTTCTTCTGGGGAAGGGTCATTTTTCTTATTTCTTCCTGGTTCTTCATCAGTTCCCAGGAAATGGAGAAATTTTTCTTTTGGGAAGCGGGGTGTTTTGTGTCATCAGGGATTGGCATGACTGACGCACTCAAAAAGAGAACAGAACGTACAGGCTTTAAAAATTGTAAAACTTGTCTTCGGCTCCTGGCCAAAGCAGATCGCCACAAGTTGTGTCTGAGGTGTCTGGGTCCAGGTCACGACTTTGTAAATTCTGAGCACAAAAAAAAAGGGGCTAAAAAAACTAGAGGATACTATGGCTTCTCAGTCTGCCTCTGTGTCACCTAAAGGCTCAGAAGAGGGTCCAGCCCCTCAAAGGAACTAGAAGGACAAGAAAGTTAAGTGACTTGCTCAGGGTCACACAGTATGCAAGTGGGGGCCGTGGGTTTGAAACCCACGGCCCTTGTTCATACTGTGGCAACTCTGAAACAGAATCACTGCTTGTGCTCAGGTGCACACCTGTAAACAAGCTTTCAGCTTAGTGTGTCTCGCCTGGTTAAATAATTGAAAAAAAGATGGTTCAGAGGTCAGGGTGCCTGAATCGGGAATCCTGACTCTGGTAAAAGAGCGCCCCTGAGCAGACACTGGAGATGGTGCCTGCCAAGTAACACAGAAACAGAGAATTTGACAGCAGATAAGGACCGCTTGGCCCACCTAGTCTGCCCATTTCCCTACCTAACAGATAAGCTGCAGATCCTAGTTAACCAACAGCCTACTTCCTCCTACCCCCCATTAGAATTGCCTTATGTCTGTCCCACGCATACTTGAATTCCCCCACTGTTTTTGACTCTACGACCTCCTCAGGATGGCTGTTCCATGCATCCACAACCCTCTCTGGGAAGAAATACTTCCTCACATTACCTCTGAGCCATCCCCCCTCTATCTTCAAATTGTGCCCCCTTGTTCTTGCACATCTCTTTTTCTGAAAGATGCTACCCTCTTGGACTTTGTTGATTCCCTTGAGGTATTTGAAAGTTTCTATCATGTCCGTCCTCTCCCTCCTTTCCTCGAGGCTATACATCTTAAGCTCCTTTAGTCGTTCTTCATGTCTCTTCTGGTGCAGACCCTGCACCAACTTAACCTTGTTTCTCCACTTCCCTTTCTGCTCTAGTTGTCTCCCCCCCCCACCCCTCCTCACTGGATTCTACCTTCACATCTTGGTATACCCAATGCTGCACTTTTCACCCTCTCGCCACCCTTCCTACATTCCTTCTCCCCCCACCCTTCCCTCTCCCTATGACTCTGGCACTTCTTATCTGTTGTCTATTTTCTCTGACAAATGCCGCTGGCTGCCTTGTTACAATGCTACCCTTGAACTGTATTAATCTGTACTCTGTTTGCAATGTCCACATTGTTGTAATGCCTGTCTTGATGTTCCCCATAATTTGTATTTCTCTGACGTGGAACCTTTGTAAAAGAGCCATGGCTCAAAGGTATCTGTAATCCTAGACTTGATAAATAAATAAATGATAAATAAATTTTGGTTGCCCTCCTCTGGACAGCCTCCATCCTGTCTATGTCTTTGTGGAGATGGGGTCTCCAGAACTGCACACAGTACTCTAGATGTGGTCTTACCAACTGTCTGTACAGAGGGCCAACAACTTCCTATTTTCTACTGATGATGCCTCTCCCTATGCATCCCAGTATCCCCCAAGCCCTCCTTACTGCGCTTCTCACATTGCTGGCCCACCTTTAGGTCTTCTGATATGACTACCCCCAGGTCCCTTTCCATTTCTGTTGTTGTCAGTATCTCACCCCCCCCATTGTGTACGCTTCCCCTGGGTTTTTGTTTCCCAGGAGCATTACTTTGCACTTTTTTGTGTTGAATCTAAGCTGCCATATATTTGGCCATTCATCCAACCTTGCCAAGTCCCTTTTCATCCTTTCCACCCCCACCATGCGTATCAATCCTGTTGCAGATCTTTGTGTCATCTGCAAAGAGACATACTTTTCCTTCTAGTCCCTCTGCAATGTCACTTATATAGACATTAAAAAGGATCAGCCCCAGTACTGAACTCTGTGGTACCCCACTGGTAACCCTCCTTTCTTCACTGTGGACTCCATTTACTATTACCCACTGTGTCTTGTTGTCCAGCCAGTGTTTTACCCAGGCTACAACCCTGGGACCCACTCCCAGGCTGGCTAATTTGTTTATTAATCTTTTGTGCAGGACTGTGTCAAATGCCTTGCTAAAGTTTAGGTAGGCCACATCCACAGCCCCTCCCTGGTCTACTACTTTGGTCACCCAGTCAAAGAAATCAATTTGATTTGTCTGACATGACTGTCCCACTGTGAATCTATGCTGCTATGGGTCCTGTGCCCCACTGGCCTCTAGGTACTCAACAATTCTTTCCTTCAGGAGTGATTCCATTATTTTCGCTACCACTGAGGACAAACTGACAGGTCTGTAGTTTCCTGCCTCCGTCTTGCTCCCACTTTTGTGAAGGGGAATCACATCTGCCCTCCTCCAGTCCTTGGGTACCACACCATTCTCCCATGATTTATTAAAAAGGGTAGTCAATGGTGTTACTAGTTCTTCCCTTAGTTCTTTTAGAATTCTGGGGTGAATCCTATCGGGCCCCATTGCTTTATCCACCTTCAGTTTTAAGAGTTCTTTCAGAATCCTTTCTTCTGTGAATGGACTAATATCAGCCCCCTATCCAGAGTGCTTCAACTGACTGGATTAGGTATCTCCCCCTGCTTTTCCATTGTGAATATTGAGCAGAAGTATTCATTCAGTATCCCTGCTTTTTCACTGTCACTCTCTGCCCAAACACCTTCATCTTTATTCAGCCTCAGTATCCCTGCCTTTGTCTTTCTTTGCTCACTAATGTACCTATAAAAGGTTTTATCCCCCTTCTTAACTGAGTTGGCCATCTTTTCCTTGGTTTGGGCCTTTGCTATTCTGACTGCCTTCCCCGCATCCTTCTGCTTTAACTGGTACAGTTCTCTGTCCTGCTCCTTCTGTGTTTCCTTATACTTCCTGACTTACTTTCCCCGCCACTTCTTTTGAGAACCATAGTGTTTTTTTTTTGTTTTGATTTTTTTTTTGTGCTTCACACAAAGGCTTGTTGCCTCTGTGATGGCGGTTCTGATGTTTCCCCATTGTTGCTCCACCACTCCTTCTTGCCTGTTTGCTAGTGTTTTTCTGAGGCACTCTTCCATTTTGACAAAATCAGCCCTTCTGAAGTCCAGTACCTTCACTTTTGTGTGGCTTGACTCTACAGCTGAGTTTATCGTTAACCACACTGTTTGGTGGTCACTTGTTCCCAGATGGCTACCCACTTCAAGATCAGAGATCCTCTCTCCGTCCCCATTTGAGAGTACCAGGTCTAAGATTGCTCCCTCCCAAGTGGGTTCCAAAACTAGCTGTCTGAGGCATGCCCCCAGTAGGGCATCGAGAATGGCCCTGCTCTTGGATGTGGCTGCAGCAAAGGTGCTCCAGTTAACATCTGGCATATTCAGGTCCCCCATCAGCAATATCTTCCCTTTCTCTGCCATCCCAAGGATGCCTTCTATCATTTCCTTGTCCATTTCCTCCTCCTGAGATGGAAAACAGAAATAAAAGCATGTCACTCCTTCCTCCTGAAAAAGGAAAGGAGACGTCAGTGGACAAAAATAAGATGCCCTCAATAGAGATGTGACTAAAGCATGGCAGTTCCTCTAGGCTTTCCATGCTGTGGGGCCTTTATGGGCATGCCTACCCCCCCCTCTCGAACTGAGGAAGTGGCTGAGTTCTATTATGATGAGGAGGAGAAGGGGAACCCATAGACCTGATGGTTCCCCTCAGCAGGAGTTTGGTTCCCCTCCTCATCTACCTGACGGTTTTACCTCACACTGCTCTTGTGAGGCAAATGATCGATACCCTCAACCTCTCGAAGCAGAAGACTGCTGGGGATGAAGACGAGGTAGAACTCCTAGACATGATGGGCTTAGCTCCCACGAAGAGGTTATTTGCTGCCCATTTATAAATCTCTTTAAAAAAGCTACCTGCAAAATTTTGGCAGCACCCACTTCAGCTGCTGGGATTGATAAGAAAATAGAAAAGTACTATCAGGTGGACAAGCAGGGTGCAGAGTACTTATATTCCCACCATGACGAAGTTGTCCAGACTGCAGCCTGTGACAAGGCCAAAGTCCCCCTCTCCTCTCAGTCCCCAGAGGAGGCCCCAGGAAGTGTGACTTTATGGGCAAGAAGGTCTATACTTCAGCCTCCCTGCTTCTAAGGCAGGCGACTTACATTGCTCAGTGCCAAAAGGCACTTTGGAACTCTGTTTTGGCTATGAGCGAAAAGGTCTTGGATGACTTGGCTCAGGACCTGTCAGACACAATAAAGACTGCTATGGATGCCACCAAGTACCAGTTCCACATGGCAGTGGATGCTAATGACATGGCTTCAAGAGTCATGGCACATGCAGTATCCCTGAGGAGGTTTGCATGGCTACGTACCATGCACTTCCCTCAAGACACTCTGAAAAAAGGCTATGGATTTCCCTCGTGAGGGAAATTCCCTCTCTGGTGACAAAACAGGGGCTTATATGAAGAAGGTGGATGAATATAAGGCCACCTGCAAGAGCAACACTGATAAGGAGGTCTCCACTTCTAGTAGACCTTCTGGAAGGGGGGACAGATGTAGGAGGTATTTTCCCTGAGTCTTCTTTGCCTTTGACTATTCCCAACAGAGAAGATTATTCCGTGACAGATGCAGAAGGGGTCCCAGGCACGCAGACTCTGCTCTAGCACCCAAGGGCCAAGTGAAACAGAACCCCTGACAATTTGTTCGGGTCACCCAACCACTGCCAATGAGAGGAAGGCTGGTTCACTATTTCCAGGTGTGGAAATAAAATACCACAGACAGGTCCTGGAAATAGTCAGGGTTTAACTCTGCAGTTCAAAAAATTCCCAAAGCTGCAGTCTCACAGAATCTTCACTCCTCCTAAACCAACAGAAAATCTCCTATTGGAGTTAAAGTTGGTGCAAGTAAATGCAGTGGAGAAAGTCCCCCCCTCACAATGGGGAAAGGGTCTTTACTCCAGGTACTTCCTGACCCACAAGAAAAATGGGGAATGGTGGCCCATTTTAGATTTGAGATAGCTGAACAAACACTTAAAAAAGAAAAGTCCAAGATGGTATCACTGGGATCAGTGATTCCATCACTGCAGCAAGGGGACTGGCTGGGGTCACTAGGTCTGAAAGATTCTTTCTTTCACATACCAGTCAGGCTGATGCACAAAACTTATCTCAGACTCAGGGTAGGTAGTTGCCACTACAAGTTCACAACCCTACCCTTCAGCCTACCTCAGCTCCCAGAGTGTTCGAAAAGTGCCTGGCTGCAGTGGCAGCACATCTAAGGAAACGAGGGGTGGTGGTTTTTCCCTAGTTGGACTGGCTGGTTTCAGGAAAATCACACCAGGAGGCCAATTCCTCCCCTCCTTCTCACCCAGCACACTTTGCCGGGGTTGGGGTTTCTGATAAATTCACATAAGTCCCAAAGAAAACTGGTGCAGGTTCTGGACTTTATAAGTGCAGAATTGGATGCCCACGGGAGAGAATTACTCCCTCGAAAGAGCAGTAAGCCTGATTTTGGATGCAGAGTCTTTCGGGGGAGGGGGGGCAGGCCGGCAAGAGACTTCCTTCGCATGTTGGGGCACATGGTTCATCCACAGCAGTAGTCCCAGAGGCAAGGCTCCAAACGAGGGACATCCAGTAACACTTGCGGTCACACTGGTCCCAAGGGTGGGACCCACTGTCAAAGTTGGTGCCCATCACAAAGCCCCTGTTAAGAGCACTAGAGTGGTGGAAGGAAGAAAGCAATCTCAGAGTGGGGGTTCCCCTCCTCCACCAACCACCCACAATGGTGCTTAACACAGATGCCTCCCGCCTGGGCTGGGGTGCCCATCTGGAGGATTTAACTGTAAGTGGGGTGTGGAACTCTCTGGAGTCTCATGAGCACATAAACTGCCTGGAGCTCCGAGCTGTTTATCTCGCAGTGCAGGCCTCTTTTTCCCACATCAGAGGACAGTTCATTCAGATCAGAACAGGCAACAGCACTGCAATGTATTACATCAACAAACAAGGGGGAACAAGATCTTCAAAGCTATGCACTGAAGCAATGAATATTTGAAGTCTGTCCTGTTCCCTAGGGGTGCAGCTGTCAGCAGGTCACCTGCCAGGGAAAGAACGTACTGGCAGACTCCCTGAGTTGAATCAGCCAGGGGCATCATGAACGGACCCTGAACAAGCAGGTGCTGGCGACAGTGTTCGGTACTTTGGGTACTCCAGAGATAGAACTCTTCACATCATGGGAGACCACCAGCTTCCCCTGTTCTGCTGCAGGCTGCCCTCGGTAGGGACAGTCCCAGTGGATGTCCTCATCCTCTGTTGGACACAAAAGTTTCTTTATGCCTTCCCCCCATTTCCACTTTTACTAAGGGTGTTGCTGAAGCTAAGGGGAGAGTCTGCGACCATGATCCTGATAGTGCCAGACTGGCCAGGCAGATCTGGTATTCCCTGCTCCTGTCCCTCTCCATCAAACATCCTATCAGTCTTCCGCTGAAGTACAACCTGCTGACCTTGTCTCAGGGAAAAATAATGTTCTCAGATCTGACATCCCTTCATCTCAGGGCATGGTGCTTAAAGAGCTACAGTACTTTGGGTTGAATCTTTCTGAAAGTTTTGGAGGTGCTTAAGATGTCCAGGAAACCAGAAACAAGGAAAACCTATGCCTCGAAGTAGAAACGTTTTTCACTGTGGTGTTGTTCTAGGCAGCTCCAGGCAGAACTTCCTGTGATTCTGAAATATCTGGGCCATCTTCAGTCCCTGGGCCTCAGGCCCTAAACTCTGGAGGTGCAACTGGCAGCAGTAACAGCTTACGCTTTAGCTGAAAAGGACAAGTCACTGGCCGCTCAGTCCATTTTCAAAAGAAATTCTTTAAGGGCCTTTACCACTAGTATCCCCTGGTCAGGGATCCTGTTCCACCATGGAATCTGAACCTGTGCATTACCCAGCTCATAGAGCCTCCTTTTGAGTCCATGGAGACCGCTGATTTGAAATATGTCACCTGGAAAACAGTTCACCTGGTAGCCATTACTTCTGCCAGGAGGATGAGCGAGCAAGCTCTCTGCACTGATCACAAATATCTCATTTTTTCACAGAGACAAGGTAACCTTGAGAACAGAAAATTCTTCCCTAAGGTGGTGTTTGAATTTCACCTGAACCAGTCAATTGGCGCTGCCAGTGTTCTTTATAGCACAATCCAGAGTAGGTGAGCAGAAACGCCATAGCTTGGATGTTAAGATGGCGCTGAGCAACTACCTGGACCACACAAAGGAGGTGAAGTCCACCAATACTCAGCTCTGTGTCACCTACGATGAAGTGGGTAAAGGTAAGCCAGCATCCAGGAGAACAATCTCTCACTGGACAGCCTCTTGCATACAGTTCTGCTACAGCAAAGATGGCAAGCTGCCTCCCCAGGGCCTCAGGGCACACACTACGCGTGGCACTCCTGCCTTGGCAGCAGCCTGTAGAGATATTCCCGTACAGGAAATCTATAAAGCAGCTACATAAAAAAACAGTACACCTTTACAAAGCATTATTTGTCTGGACATACAGTCCAGGAGAGATGCCAGTTTTGGCACTGCTGTCTTCCAGAACCTCTTCCCTAAGTAGGTTCTGCACACAGCCTCCCAAGGTACTGCTTTGCAGTCTGCAGTTAAGCATAGTAAGGGATCCCTGGGGCTTGAAGAAAAAATACTACAGTGATGATGTTTCTTCCAAGGCATCCCTCACTGTGCTTAACAATCCCATCCCTACCTGCCCCTTCCAGAACCTGGAAAAGGTTCACACAAAAATCAGTTCCTTTCTTTTTGCTTGAGTGTTTTTTGTTACAGAGCCTTATAATTGATACTCAGTAATCTAACTTTTTAAATTTCAATTTGTTCTGCCAATTTCAGAGTCTCACCAGAAACTCTTCTTTTTTTCTAAATAATTTGGCTTTTTGTTAGTCATTTAGTTAGTTTTAATGGCCACTGCTCACCCTAGCTTCAGAAATAAATCAGACGGACAGTAGGTGTGAGCATGACCACAGAGCACAATTCTGAATTTCATTCTAATATTCCATAATTAGCACAACATTCTAGGCTCTGGAGCAGCTTATTCCAGTGGAATGATGAGTGTTGTATAGCACAGTGAGGGATCCACTGCAAGAAACAACATTACTACGGTGACTATTTTTTTCTTTTGAGACTTTTTGAAACAAGGAACTACCATATCAGTTTGACACACAAGGTCAACTGGCTTCACACAGCTGACTGACTTGACGCTACTGAGGGACAACCATGGCTCGCAGCAGTGAATAGCACTAGACACAGCCTGAAACATGGAAGCAACATAAAATGATTAAAAAACTCTTTATAAAAAACACAACTATAAAACCGTAATACAGTTGACAACTGCATAACATGAGATGGCTGCACTACTAGGATAAAGAATAGTTACGTAAGAACTTACCGTAACAGTAGATCTTTGAGGGTATCTCAATCATCAGGTCACACCGTAGGAACTTCACCGTCGGTGAAGGAGAATCCACATGGAAGATTTTCAGCAGTACAACTGGGGCCACCTACGCCAACATCATGTGACGACGTCACCTACTCTATAAAGGCGTGAGGAAGGAAAGCCCAGTCACTGGGGATCAAGAAGACAGAGAGATACCCAGGCCTATAAAGAAGGTGGGATACACCAAGTAGCCAGTTCCAGGAAAAAGCCCCAAAAAAGGGGAATGGTGGAAAGGAAATAGACCTGATGACTGAGATCCCCTCGAAGGGCTACTGTTACAGTAAGTTTTTACATAACTGTTCTATCTTCTTTGGGTGTATCAGAGTCATCAGGTCACACCATAGGAAGGGGTCCCAAGCAGTTACAGGTGCAAACAGTCTTAAACTCAAGACAAGAGGCCCTGTAACACAGCCCTGCCAAATCCTACATAGGCTCTAAATGTAATGTCCAGACTATCGAGCTTGGTAAAAGTATGGACGGTGATCCAGCTGGCAGCTGCACAAATGTCAGCAGCAGAAACCCCTCGGAAACAAGTCACAGAGGTAACCATGCCGCTAGTGAAGTGAACTTTGTTGTACTTGTTGTAGCAGAACACTATGCAATTAGCCAACCATTTGGATAAATACTGCTTAGAAACGGAGGCGCCCTCTCTACCTGGGGCGAAGGAAACAAACAACTGCTTCGACTTCCTACTGTCCTTAGTGTGGAGCAGGTAGTACTTCAAAGTTCTGCACACATCTAAAATGTGGAGCAGTGCGTCCTCTGGATTCATACACTCTGGAAAATAAACAGGAAGACAGATAGATTGGTTCAGTGTAAACTCAGACACCACTTTATGGAGAAACTTAGGATTACTGTGTAAAGACACCCTGTCTTTGTTAACAGTCAAATAAGGCTCCTTGCCCCAGAGGACCTGAAACTCTAAAAGTCTTTGAGTCGAAGTAATGGAAACCAAAAAGAGCGCTTTCTAGGAAAGGAAAAAACAAGTCACAAGTCGTAACTGGTTCAAAAGGAGACAGGGTCAACTTCTTCAAAACAAAATGTAAATCCTAAGACGGGAAAGGAGAACGGATTGGAGGTTTTAGATGCAGGATGCCCCTCAGAAAAGTAGAGGAGACATTCATTTAGTTTTATTTAATTAGTTTTTGTTGACCAGGAAGGGAGGACTAGACAATTCTGCCTATTTTCAGCCTCATCCCAGGGGAGGGGGATACAGCTGAATACCAACTAACATTGAACCAGATTAAGCTACTGGTGGTATTTTTAGTGAATGGGGGAGATTAGGCCACCGGGGAAAATCCCCTACTCTTTCTGCAGGGAGCCTTGCTTCCTGTGAGCAGAGGGGACCCCTTTGTCTGCTGTACCAAGATGGCAGACGACTCAGAGAAGCTTCAGACTGCTGGTGAACCTGCAGGTGAGCACATCTCCCTCCCTGCAGGTCCAGCCTCGGAGATGGTTGTTGGAAATGAATTGCAACATGTCGCAATGGAAGTGGAAATAGCAGAAAGTGACCCAGTTCTATTGACAGAGGAAGATTTGGTGAAAAATCTCATGTCAGACCAGAGGAAATGTTTCTTATTATTGCTGCAAAATTCTATTGCAACTGAGAACACAGAAGTTGGAGGGAGATGCAGTACCTGAATTGGTAACCCAGACTGAGGAGAGAAGGATTCTGGTAGAGCGGACTCATGAGCAAATAGCTGAGCCTGGTGACACAGATGCATCAACGGCCCAGCTTGACAAACGGGAGACGCCCAGTGACAATGCGGCATTTGGAAACATCAAGACGGAAGCTACGAGCTCAAAGGAAACAAAGCAATGACATTATGATGCACTAGCGACTGTAAGTAAACCCACTACTGACTGTAATACTGAATCGCAAGACCCTGTGATTATAGTTAGAGAGCAGGAAAAAAAAAAAATCATGTATCTTTTGCTCATGAGGCTTTACCACAGCGAGTACCTAATATAGCAGCAGTGGAAGGTTGCTCAAACATGTTTGGTAACAGAACATTAAGGAGAGGGAGAAGAGAGGATAGCACAAATACAGCTGCTAAAAAATCTTGGACTGTAAAAAAACGCCCTTACTGACACAGGATGCCAACAAACTGCTGCAGGAGGCTGGATAGCAAATGTACATGTTGACAAAAGTACGAAGTCTGCAGGTAAAGGACCACAAAGGGCATTAAAATGCATGGAAAGTTCTGTTCAGGATTTTGATTTAGCTCTAAATTCAGAAGATGTTACACCTGAAATGGAGCAACCGAGGCCTATCCCTGCCCTCCTCCCTCCCTCCCAAGCCCGAATTACAGTTCTGATGAGAGTGATTTTCCCACAGACCAAACTTGGGCAGATAAAATGGAGCAGGAAACAGAACAAAATGAAGGAAGAACAAAAACAAAACCTTCTCAATTGTGGGTCCAGTTTTGTAGGAAAGAAAGTACAGTTACATAAGAACTTACCGTAACAGTAGATCTTCGAGAACAGCTCTTGCAGCAGGTTACACCATTAGGACTGTAGCCGGCAGGCGTCAGAACCCCACGGAAATCTTCTAGCTAGCAGTCTTCAGCGGGTACCGCCTCCGACGTCGGTCCCGGCCCCGACGTCAGGCGTAGTACATAAGGAGGCGGTCCCGCCAGAATTCCCAGTTCTCCCGCCGGAAACTTCCAGCCGCTGGATGACATCAGAAGTGGAGACCGAGGATCCGCCATCAGAAGAACAAAGGAGAGTAAGCTCCTGCCGAAGCCTAGTTAGGCCTAACCTCCTCCAAGGGGGAATGGTGGGCGGGAAGGTACCTGCTGCAAGAGCTGTTCTCGAAGATCTACTGTTACGGTGTGTTCTTACGTAACTGTACTATCTACCGAGATCAGCTCTTGCAGCAGGTTACACCTTAGGACTGATTCCCAAGCAACGGCGCCTCTAGACACTCTGGGAGGGAGGCATAACGGAGAGATCTTAAAAATCCTGACTCTGGGATAGGAGACCCTGTAGAACGGCGAGGCCGAAACCTACTCTCCACCGTGAGGCGATGTCCAGGCTGTAATGCCTGATGAAGGTGTGCACTGAGCTCCATGTAGTTGTGGCACAAATGGCCGAGGTGGAGACGTTCCACAGCGCTGCGAAGGAAGTAGCCACCCCCCTAGTCGAGTGGCCCTGGACCGTGCCCGGAAGGGGCTTCTGTTTGTTGTTGTAGCAAAATGAAATGCACTGGACAAGCCAGCGGGAAAGGGTCTGTTTTGAGACTGGTTGGCCCAACATCCTCTCAGCGAAGGAAATAAACAGCTGCTCGGACTTACGATGCTGTTTGGTCCTGGTCAAGTAGTATCTTAAGAAGCGGTGAACATCTAGGGTGTGAAGCAATGCCTCTCCTCTACTGTGTACCTGGGGAAGTACACCGGCAGATCGATGTCCTGATTAAGGGTAAGGGCTGAGACCACCTTAGGCAGGAATTTAGGATTCGTCCTCACAGCCACTCTGTCCTGGTGGAAAATTAAATAAGGTTCCTTACACATAAGAGCGTGTAGCTCAGAAATTCTCCTTGCTGACGTGACAGCAACCAAAAATAACGTTTTCCACGACAGAAAACGAAGCACGCAATCTGCGGCAGGTTCAAAAGGGGGCAGCGAGAGCTGCTCCAGGACAAAGAGTAGGTCCCAAGGAGGGACGGGATACTTGATGGGTGGCCTAAGGTGTAACACACCCCTCAGGAAATCACGAGAGGCATCGAGTTGTGCCACTGTGCGTTGACCTATCGGGTAGTGGTAGGCCGAAATCGCACAGAGGTGAACTTTGTCGAGGAGAAGGCAAGGCCTGAGTGGAAGAGGGAAAGCAGGTATTCCAAAACTGATTTCTCTGGGCAATCTAAAGGGGAGAGGCCGCGTGCCTGAGACCACAGGCAAAACCAGCGCCATTTCATGGCGTACGTCACATGCGTTGCCGGCTTTCTGGCGGCAGAAAGGACTTCCGCCACCTCTTGCGAGACCCCATGTCGCATAATGGCTATGTCTCGAGGAGCCAGGCATGCAGGTTCAGTGAGCGTAAGTCCGGATGGACTAACGAACCCTCCTCTTGAGACAGCAGGTGGGAGCTGATGGGCAACGGCAGTGGAGGTTACCGGGACAATTGAGTCAGCATGGGGAACCAGATCAGTCTGGGCCAGAAAGGCACTACCAGGATCATTGTTGTGTGCTCCCTGCGAAGTTTGAGAAGGACTCTCTGGATCAACGGGAAGGGAGGGAAAGCGTAGAGGAATCTGTCCGCCCAGGAGAGGGACAACGCATCTCGCCAAAAAACACCAGGCCCTGGATCTAGCGAGCAAAAATTGGGCAGTTTTGCGTTGGATGGGGAAGCGAACAAGTCCAATTCTGGAGTGCCCCATCGAAGAAACAGATCCTCTGCTACCTCCTGAAGAAGTTCCCACTCGTGGACTCTGGCCTGGGATCGACTCAGGCTGTCTGCGAGTGTGTTGTCCACTCCGGGAACGTGAACTGCAATCAGGCTCGCGCCGTGTCAGATTACCCATTCCCACACTCTCATAGCTTCCCTGCAAAGGGGGTAAGAGTGTGTGCCTCCTTGTTTGTTGAGGTACTACATCACCGCCGTATTGTCTGTTTGAAGCAGAAGAGTACTCGGCAGGATTTCTGACTGGAAGGCCTGCAGGGCATAAAGGACCGCCCTCATCTCCAGAATGTTGATATGGAGGTGAGCTTCCTGAGGGGTTCACATTCCTGGGACCTCACCCGTTCAGGTGTGCTCCCCACCCCAGCCCTGAGGCGTCTGTGGAAGGATTACCTCCGGGACGGCGCTGCAAAGCGGAACACCCACAGAGTGTCCCTAGGTCCTCAGCCACCATTGCCAGTCCCGAATCACGGCCTCCATTGATTCTGACGGCTACTGCATGTGGTCTTGCCTTTGATCCCATTGCACTTTTAGCATCCACTGGGTTACCGCATGTGGAGCCTTGCCATCGGGATGGTTGGAATGGCGCAGCCATGTGTCTCAGGCAGGAAGGACCAGTCTGGCGGGGACAGTCTTCTTAGCTGAAGGTCCTGATGAGGGACCTGATGCACTCCGCTCTGTCCTCGGGAAGAAAGCTTTCCCTTGGATGGTGTCCAGAACTGCGCCTATGAACTGCAGCTTCTGGGGCGGTACCAGAGAGACTTCTGTAGTTGATAAGAATACCCAGTGACTGAAAAAGAGCTTGGGTGTTCTGGATAGCCAACAACAGCGCCTCTCTGGAGGCGGCCATGAGAAGCCAGTCGTCCAGGTACGGGAACACATAGTGGCCCTGTCTCCTTAGAGACGCTGCCACGACTGCCATACACTTGATAAAGACCCTGGGGGCCGATGACAGTCCGAAAGGAAGTGCCCGGAACTGAAAGTGGTGGCCGAGGAACTCTAAGTGCAGGAACCTCCTGTGCGCTTCAGCAATGGGGATGTGCAGGTAGGCATCCTGCATGTCCAGTGATGCTAGAAAGGCGTCCTTCTTCAGCATGGGAATGAGTCCTGGGAGGGTCACCATGCAAAACCGTTTGTAGGCGACCGACATATTGAGGTCGCTGAGGTCCAATATTGGACGGAGGTCCCCTGTTTTCTTTGGAACCAGAAAGAAGTGGGAATAGTAGCCTGCTCCTCTCTGGTTCTCCGGGATGTACTTCACTGCTCCTTTTTGTAGAAGCACGAGTACTTCTTGCCTGATAAGCGATCTGTGCTGACTCAAGTAATGGGAGAGCAGAGGAGGCCTTGTGGGTGGCTTGTCCACGAAATCTATAAAGTGGCCTTGTTTGACCAATTGAAGAACCCACCTGTCAGTGGTAATAGACTGCCCCCCGGCAGGTGGTCCGCATTACGACCCCCGACCTTGGTGTCCCGTTGATCCTGAGGGGCGGGGACCAGGAAGGAGTCATGCTGTGGCGGCTGAGGGTCCTGCAGGCTGGGCCGACTTGGCAGGGCGTTGGCCTCGGCCTGCGGACGACTTCCCCTGGGCTCTTTGGGAGAAGGCCCCTCTGCTGCAGACCGAGCGGAACTGTTGTCTCTGCCTCCGGCCATGAGCGACTCTGGTTCCTACGAAGGAACGGGCTTGAGTCTGTACATGGCTTGGACAGACCGCCGCGCCTCCCAGCCTCTTGAAGCTTGGTGAACCTTCTCCGAAGACTCACCAAAGAGAACTTCGCCATGGAGCAGGCGTCCAGAATATTCTTCTGGGCGTCCGGGGTGAATCCGGAGACACGAGAAGCCATGAGTGTCTCAGAGCCATTCGCCTGAGGCTGCCGCTCTGGCCGAGGAGTCCGCGGAGTCATACGCTGGCTCGAAGCACCTGGGTTCCCACGTCTGAACCCGTGCGGAGGAGCTGAAGCAGCTCTTCCTTCTGCTCACCTTCCGGCATCTTTTCTGCCAGGTCTAGTCCCTGCTCCCACAAGGCATTCTGAAACTGGACCATGTGGGTAAGATAGTTGAGGGACCTAATGGCGCAGGTTGCAGCTGCGTACGTGCGCCTGCCCATCGCGTCCAATTGCTTGGACTCTGGGTCCGGTGGCAGGGTGCTCAGATGTTGCGGCCTCTGGGACTGGTCATGTGAGGCTGTAATGACCAGGGAATCGGCCAGAGGATGAGATGCCAAGTACTGGCCCTCCCTAGGGGCCTTGTACAAGAGGTCAGCCTTCTTCGGCATCACCAGGAGCGAGTGTGGACGTTTCCATGCTGCCTTGGTGACGTCCACGAAGGTGTACCACCACAGGCTTTGGGTCCTTTTGCCGAAGATAACGTGCAAGGCGTAGCCTCTCAGGGTCAAGTTCCTCTGCGTCCCAGCCCATATTCTCTTGAATATGCCTCATAATCTCAGAGAACGATGGGTCATCCGGAGGAGATCTTGGGAGCTCACGTGGGTCCGGAGAGGGGACGTTGATGGGAGAAGGGGATCTGGATCCGTCTGAGAAGTCCGATCCCGAGTCCTCCGTCGAAGGCGAGTGGCTGCGTCTTCTGGGTCTCTTGGGGCTGGGTGACCCTGAAGAAGATCTGGACAGAGGTCTCCCCTTGTCTGGTCTGCCCCTAGGAGATTCCGCAGGCTCCTGGGGGGAAGGTACTCGGCCTGCTGCCCTGGATGGGGTGGGGGGCACTGGGGCTGGTGGAGTCACGGGTGGAGGAGGAGGAGGAGGAAGAGGAGGAGGTGTGGGAACCACATCCTTCTTTATGGTATCCCACCAAAGGGTGAATAGCTCCTTGACCTCAGAAATATTGAGGCCCGACAACAGACCGCGCGCCAGTGGTCGGTTGTCGGGTTCTGGCGTCGGCTCCCCAGGGGTCTCTGGTTCAGGAGAGGGTTCCCTCCGGGATTCGACAGGACCGGGTTCGCCCGCCTGGTCCTCGGGCTGAGTCAACTCCTCCTCCGTAAGCGCCTCCTGGCCGACGTCGGTAGGTGGCGTAGGGGTTCCTCTCTCTACTGGGTCGGGTGTCGGTCCCCCCAGCCAGTGTCCATGGTGGAGAAGGTCTGACCGGCAACGGGCGTCTGGCAGTCGTCGGGTCCTGGGACCGGTGGTGCTTGGTCAACGTCGGGTGGGCCGACGTCGGGTCCAACGTCCTCTTGAGCGATGTCAGCTCCTTGATTTTCCGCTGGGGTGGAGGAGGAGGCAAGGAGACCGACCGGACATCGGGTGCCGAGTGGCGGGAGCCGGACTTGTGGTGATGGCGGTCCCCTGACCTCGGCAAGACCTTGGAAGAAGATGAAGAGGGCCTGGAGGTCTTAACAGGCTGCAGAGTAGAGGAACCGGAGGATGACTTGACTGCGACCGAGGGAGGCTGAGAGCGGGCCCGGGAAGGCGAGCAGTCGGACCGGGAGCCCGAGCTACGGGAGTCGGAAGCCCTAAAAGGGGATTTTGATCTCACCCTCTCCTTGTGCTTTTCGAGGTGCGCGGGCTTTCTCGATGATTCCCCTTGGAGGCAGAATCCATGGCCTTCAATTTCTCTTCTAGAAGGTAAGCTTGTAGGGCCTTCTGGCGACGGATCCAGGTCCGACTGTTAAATCCTTGACAGAAGGAACAGCCTCGGTGTATAAGTGGTTCGGGCCTAGGCACCGCTCGCAGGCGAATCGCGGATCTTTAAAGGAATTTGCTTCCACAGGCGCACTTTGATGGATGGCACTCGCGGATCTTGGAGAGAGGACATCAGATGTGCAGGCGATTCGATTGAGAAAAGTTTCCAATTCGAAAGCAGGAAAAAAAACTTTCCAGGCGTCGCGCTAGATACTGACGAAGGGTGAGACATACAAGTCGACAGCCGGGAAAGAACTAGGAGATTCTGGCGGGACTGTCTCCCCTGTGCCTCGCCTGGCGTGGGCGGGACCGGCGTCGGCGGTCCCGCTGAAGACTGCTAGCTAGAAGATTTCCATGGGGTCCTGACAGCTGCCGGCTTCAGTCCTAATGGTGTAACCTGCTGCAAGAGCTGTATCTCGAAGTAAGATCACATTTTTCAAAATGCCCAGCCAACACAGAGAAAAAAATGCAATAAGGCTGCAATACCAGGGAGGCCTCCCACACACACCCGACAGACTTTATGTGGGGAAGACTCTAATAACAGAATCTTTACGATTCTTTTCCAATGAAATATACACCCTTATACACACAGCAGGAGATACCGTTTATGATGTAAGTTTTAAAACCCCTGCAGGACTTGACAGGTTCTGGGCAACATATGAGAAAGTTAAGTACTCAGTATTGTAGCTACCATTTAGGGCAATACCCTTGACAAGGCCTGCCATTAAAAATATCACGATTTTATTTCGGACTGAGACTGTGAACATTCATGACATCAAACACTGGTTGCAGAACAAATGCGATATATTAGGAGAACTAACGCCTTTCTTAGATGAAGAACATATCTGGACAGGGGGCTGGAAATTTTGTGTGAAACTAAGGGTGGGACCACAAGGGCCAAAGCATTTACCAAGCTCCTTTTTTTGGGGTCGAGATAGAGGCCACTGCTTCCACCCCAGGCAGCCGAAGACCTGCTTTAAGTGTATGGCTATCTCACATTTAAGTAACACTTATGACTGGGCATGTCTACAGAAGCTGTGAGTGGGCAACTCACAATAGAACAGATCGTACAGAACAAGAAGGAATTTTGAATTCAGCGCAAAAAAAAAAAAAAGTACTGATAACGGAAACTCATGGAGGCAAGAGAAAACACTGAAACAGCAGAGACAACAACAGAACAGACAACAAATACTAGAGAACTCCCAACAGCACAACAGACTGGGGGAGGACAGGTGGCTGAAATTGCTGTGGAAGTTATGGAACAGGAGAATGCAGCAACAGATGAGCACGTGCAGAAACAGCCAGAACATGAAAAGATCCAGACATTGTTAGTATGTCTCCCCACCCCCCCCCGAGATGACAGTGGTGGCGACAAAAAACGAGGAATACATAAAACAATCCAAAGCGAAAGTGCCAAAAACTTCTACAAGTCCTCAGGCTATTGAATTGACAAATAAATATGACCTGCTGCACTCGGTAGAGTCTGAGGAGGAGCTTGAGACTTCTTCCACAGTCTCTTCACAACAAGGGATGACCACGGATTGGGAAGATGACCATTTAACTGAAAAGGTTAAAGCTGCAAGAACTAAACAAAACAATTAGGTACAAGAACTAGCAGCAGGTTGAAAAGGGCAACCACTGGAGCCCCCGCTGAGTCTCTATAAACCCTCTCATGCCTTTCTCCACAATATACAATATGGCCACATTAAATGTGAACAGCATTAAGAACCCTAGAAGAAGAGTGGTGACTTTTTCAATATTAAAAGAACTGGACTTGGGACATTTGTTTTCTACAGGATACCAGATTGTCTAATAATGGTGAAATATCTTCTGCCAATAAACTGTGGTGATGGAGCCCATCATTTTATTCTATGGGACTAGAATGGTGCGGGGGGGTATACTTTTCACGGGGTAGAATTATAAAGTCACTAAAATGGTGAACATTTGTCCTGGCCAAGTATTATTCCTAGATGTGACACATAACAATACCGCTTGGCGACTGATTAATTATTATGGTCCACAAACAAAAAAGGAGAGCGTGGATTTAATGAATTTGGTAAAAACCCTATTTATTTACCTCAAAGCCCCTGATCTGGGCTGGTGATTTTAACTGTGTTCAGACTGTAGTGGATAGAGGAGCAAAAACTGATTATAAATATTGTGAGACAAATGTTTTAAACAAAATTATAGCGCAGGGAGGATTGAAAGATATGCAAAGAGCAATACACCCCACAGGTGGGCTACACATTCTACAAAAGTACCCTAGCCACTCACATAGATTTTATTTTTGCAACATCCGACTTACATGCATTACAAGCAAACAATCCCAATAGAAAATTCAGATCACTTATTAGTAATTTCCTGTATTTCTTTAGACCACAATGCAGAGAGGCAAAGGGTACTGGAAGATTCTAAAATTAAGGACAAAATTATAGAACTACTAAATGCAAAAAAATCCGTGGCATGTTTAGAAGAGGATTTGAATAGATGGTGGGCGGGAACAAAAAAGGACCTAAAACAGCTTTTAGAAACTCTACCTAGAGAAAAAAACTTAAATCAATACAAAGAATACTTGATCGTTAGGGCGCAGTTTTTTAAACTTCTGTCTTTAGTAAATAACGGATATGGGGCATTTACAGAACAAGTCCAAGCAATTAAAACAAAAATGGAACAACTGCAATATTCTACAGCAACTTTCTCTACTGCATGAGCATAGAATTAGTACACCAGGGAAAATAACTATAGGAGACATTTTTGAAACTTGTAGAGAGAGAGTTGAAAACAGAGGAATAGAAAAACTTTTAAATCAAGAAGGAACTCTCCTGGACAAACAACAGAACATCATTAAAGAGTAGCTTCCTACTAGTGGAACAGCGGCTACACCCCCAATGTCCATGATAATTAACCTGGCCAGGAGTGTGCAGTCAAAATCCTGCATCTTAATTATTCTTCTTCAAAAGTTACATCCCTCGTAATTTTGTTTTTCACCACAGCCTAAAAAAAAAAACAAGCCGGTTTCCCAATTCCCAAACCATAGCCCATGCTGGCCCACGCAGCCCTGTTTTGTGATGTTACAAAATGAAGGCTGCATGGCACCACCATTCACTTCTATGGAAGCAATACTGGCATACATTTATAGATCCACTTACAGTTGCGATTTTCATAATCACAGGGATCGAGCTGACTAATAGGGACCTATTAATCAATCGATCTCTTTGATTTATGAAATATCATAATGATCTATAAATATCTTCCATGAAAATGAAGATAAGAGAGATAATCACGCAGCCTTTGTTTTGTGACATACAAAACAGGGCGGCATGCATTGGGAATTGGGAAGCCAGCTTGTTTTTTTCCGCTATGGTGAAAAACAAAATTACGAGGGGTGTTTACTTTTGAAAGAAGAAGAATTAAGATGCAGGATTTTGTCTGCATACCCCTGGCCAGGTTAGTTATCGTTGACGTTGGAGGGATCAGCTACTAGGGAGCTGCTCTTTAAAGAGGTAGGGAACTATATGAAAACCATGTTCTCTGATCCAGAGATCTTGGAGGATCAGGTTCTAGAAGCATTAGAAAACTTAGACATATCTGCAATACCAGATGAAAATTGGAAGAAATGATTTTACCCATTAAACATGAGGAAACAGAAAAGGCCATAATGACACTAAATAATAATACCACACCTGGATTGGATGGTCTACCATCCGAGTTTTATAAAATATTTAAAAATGAACTCGTAGAAATATTAGAAAATGAAAGTATGATACCACAATTGAGATTATCTGCTCAGATTTTTATACATAAAAAGGATGCTAGGGAAGTATTTAGAAACTGGAGACCTTTAAGTCTTACTAACATACTAAACTGCCAGCAGAATAGGCCTAATGGTCTCTCGAGTCTGCTCGATTTTCAGCAACCACACTTGGGGCCGATTTTGGTGTCCCCACTCCCAGATGTTCCACCTGTATTGGGCCTGGTCAGATTTACCCTTCCCCTGTACCTGTCCCATCCCCTCTTAAACCTGTCCACAGTCTCCGCCTCTACCAGCTCCCTGGGCAGTGTATTCCATGGCTCCACCAACCTTTAAGCAAAATATCACCTCCTCCTCTCCCCTCTGAGCCTACCCCCTTCCAGCTTACACCTGTGACCTCTTGTTGCCCCAACCTCCTTCCTTTGGAACACCCTGACTGGGCCTCCTTTATTGATCCCTTTCATGTACTTAAAGACCTCTATCATGTCCCCCAGTCCCTCCTCTCCTCCAGGGTGCACATGTCAAGCTACTTGAACCTCTCCTCATAGGTCCTCTCCCCCAGGCCCCAGATCATTTTGGTTGCCCTCCTTTGGACCCTCTCTAGGAGTGTAATGTCCCTCTTTAAATGTGGTCTCCAAAACTGTACACAATACTCGAGGTGTGGCCTAACCAAGCAGTTTTCAGTGGAAGGATCACTTCTGCCTTTCTGGAGGTAATCCCCCTGGCGATGCATCCCAGCATCCTATTTGCTCTTGCTGCTGCCCTCCTACAGGTCTCTGAGTTGTTCATTTTGACATCTACCACTACCCCCAGGTCCCTCTCACCCTCCGTGACTTGAATCATGTCTCCTACCAGGGTATACCCCTGGCCTGGATTTCTGACTCCCAGGTGCAGAACCTTGCTCTTCCCCGCATTGAATTTTAGTTTCCATTTTCCCGACCACCTTTCCAGAGCCTCCAGGTCCTCCTGCAAGGCCACTCTCCCCTCCTCCCCATCCACCACTGCACCGATTTGAGTCGTGTGCAAAGAGACTCATCTCCTGATCCCCCTCCAGATGTCTGAGATATAGGCATTGAACAGGAGTGGCCCCAGCACTGACCGCTGGGGAACCCCACTAGTAACCCACCTTGGGCATGAGGCTAACCCTCCTACCACCACCCTCTGAGTATGCTGAGAGAGCCAATTTCCTATCCATCTTAACAACTGTCTCTTTACCCCCATTTCCTTCATCTTAGCCAGTAGGCCACTGTGGGGTATCGAATCAAATGCCTTTCTAAAGTCCAGAAAGAGGACTTATGAGTATGGACTTAAAGATACTAATGAAAGTTCTAAATAACAGATTGGCACAGATTGCACCTTATGTAATAGACACGCAAAGTACAGTTATGTAAGAACTTACCGTAACAGTAGATCTTCGAGAGAGAAGCTCTTGCAGCAGGTACCACAATTAGAACTGATGCCACCTGGCGGCAGCTTCCGGCAATTCTTTTCTCTAGCAGTACCGAAGTGGGAACGCCCCCTGCCAACGTCAGCTCCACCCCCGACGTCACCCTATATAAGGGAGGAGTTCCCCACGTGCTCCAGTTCTTGCGCGCCCCCCCATCAGGCAGAGAGATGGTAACA
The DNA here is from genome assembly GCA_016271365.2 of Neoceratodus forsteri. NCBI lineage: Eukaryota > Metazoa > Chordata > Ceratodontiformes > Ceratodontidae > Neoceratodus > Neoceratodus forsteri. Next base: position 27,030,881 of record CM057453.1, read on the forward strand.
GGCAATAGTCAGAAGTATGAGTTAAAAAATTCCTCCCTCCGAATGGAGGAAAGGCCAGCCTGAAAAAGGCCTGACCCCTAGGGGAAGGAGGGCGGGAAACACACCTGCTGCAAGAGCTTCTCTCGTCGAAGATCTACTGTTACGGTAAGTTCTTATGTAACTTTGCTATCTTACTTTGAGAGGAAGCTCTTGTAGCAGGTACCACAATTAGGACTGATTCCCAAGCAGTATAAATTCTAAACAATCCCTGGGAGGAGGAAGGGAAGTAAAGGAACAGCAGGAATAGAGAGGGTCCCTCAGGAAACCAGGCCCTGCAAAACTGTAAGGCCAAAGCCTGCTCTGCGTCTGGAAATGATGTCGAGGCTGTAATGCCTGATGAAGGTATGAACAGAACTCCAGGTAGTGGCAGCACAAATGTCTGCAGCATGGACCTGCTTCATCGCCGTGAAGGAAGCAGAGACAGCTCTGGTACAGCGAACTTTAACCGGTCCTGGGGTGGACTTGTTATACTTCTGGTAACAAAAGAAAATGCAACAGACCAACCAGCATGACAGCGTCTGTTTAGTGACCAGGCATCCTAAGGACCGTTGAGCAAAAGATACAAAGAGTTGATCAGATTTCCTGTCCTGTTTGGTCCTGGCCAAATAACATCTGAGGGCCCTGTGTACGTCCAAGGAGTGAAGCAGGGTCCTCCCTCCCCCCCCCCATCAGAATGCTCCGGGTAGTACACCGGAAGCGGTACAGATTGGTTGAGAGTGCGCTCCGAGACCACCTTCGGTAGAAACTTCGGGTTAGTGCAAAGGTCAACCCTATCCTTATGAAAAATTAGGTAAGGCTCTTTACATATGATGGCCTGAAGTTATGAAATGCGCCTTGCTGAAGTAAAGGCTAGCAAAAGCAGAGTTTTCCAGGAAAGTGAGCAAAGCTCGGCCTTCATAGCTGGTTCGGGGGGGGGGAGCGTAAACTTCTCCAATATGAACAGGAGATCCCAAGGGGGGCACAGGATCCCGGATGGGAGGTCTGATATGCAGAATACCTTGCAGGAAGGCTTTAGAAACCTCCATCTGAGCCACCGTCTTATCCAGCACTGCTAAGTGATAAGCGGAGATGGCGGCCAGGTGTACCTTGATGGAGGAGTAACTGAGACCTGACTCCGAAAGTGAGAGCAGGTATTCTAAAACAGAGTTAACCGGACAGAACAATGGGTCCACTCTCTTAGCTGCGGCCCAGATACAGAAACATTTCCACTTCATAGCACAAGTGGCCCTGGTGGCAGGCATACACGCCTCAACCAAAACTTGTGCTATCTGATCAGACACACCAAATCTGGCTTTATCTAGGTCCTGAGGAGCCAGGCATGCAGGTAAAGCGAGCACAGATTCGGATGGATGAGGGAACCCCTGTCCTGGGACAGAAGATGAGAGGAGAGTGGAAGAGGAAGCAGAGGCTCTGCCGCTAGACGCTGAAGTAAAAGGAACCAAATCTGTCGGGGCCATAGCGGTACGATCAGAATAAGGGTGGAAGGTTCTGACTGCACCTTGAGAAGGACCTTCTGCAGAAGCAGAAAGGGGGGGAAAGCATAGTGAAACCTCCCCTTCCAGGAGAGGGACAATGTGTCGTGCCAAAAAGCTCCAGGCTCTGGAGCTAGCGAGCAGAATCTGGGCAGTTTTGCGCTGAACTGTAACGCGAAGAGATCCAGTTCTGGCATCCCCCACTGGCAGAAGATGTGATCTGCGACTTCTTGCAGTAGCTCCCATTCGTGAGCCTGCGACCTTGTCCTGCTGAGCGTATTGGCTAACATGTTTTGTTCTCCTGGAACGTGTACTGCCGTTAACATGAGCTGGTGTTCCAAAGCCCAATCCCACACCGGCATGGCTTCCCGGCAAAGGGGATACGAGTGTGAACCACCCTGTTTGTTGATGGAGAACATCACCGAAGTGTTGTCCGTCTGAACCAACAGGTGTCTTGGCGCTAGGACTGGGACCAGGGCTTGAAGGGCATAAAGGACCGCTCTCAGCTCCAGAACATCGATATGCAGATCTTCCTTTATTGGGGACCAGGAGCCCTGGGTGCGATGTGTCCCCAAGTGGGCGCCCCATCCCGAGAACGACGTGTCCATGGTCAGAATCTGGGATGGTGCCCCTGTGTGAAAGGGGATACCTGCCAGCAAATTCTGTGATGACATCTACCAGCGTAACTCTCAGTGGATTGGCACCGAGATCCAGATCGAGGCGTCCAAGCTGGCTAGTGTTTGATCCCACCGAACTCTAAGCGACCACTGGATGGTTCTCATGCGTAGCTGTGCAAGAGGGACCAAAACTATGGCAGCAACCATATGCCCCAATAGCCTGAGAAGAAGTCTTGCAGGGATTTTTGAGGCTGAAGAGATCTGGAACGCCAAAATCTGAATCCTACCTGCTCTGTCGGAGGGAAGAAACACTTTCCCAAGAGTGGTATCCAGAAGAGCTCCAATGAACTGGAGGTTCTGGGAAGGGAAAAGATGAGACCTGTCCCTGTTGACAGTGATTCCCAAACATTGAAACAGCAAAATGGAGTCCCTGATGGTTTCCAACAGGTGGGACCTGGAGGGAGCCAGGAGGAGCCAGTCATCCAGATAGGGGAACACGAAGAGGCCCCATCTCCGCAGTGCCGCAGCAACGACTCCTAGGCACTTGGTGAAAATTCTGGGGGCTGAAGAGAGAGACTGAAAGGAAGGACTCGAAACTGATAGTCCTTGTCTTTGAACCTGAACCTCAGAAATTTGTGAAGGCCCCTGAAGACAGGGATATGCAAGTAGGCATCCTGCATGTCCAGGGATGCCAGCCAGCCTCCTGTCAAAATGAGGGTCACGAGAGTGGGGAGGAAGACCATCCTGAATCTCTGGTAGGAGACCCATTCGTTCAGATCGCTGAGGTCCAGAATGGTCTGAGGTCTCCTGACTTCTTTGGGACCAGGAAGAAGTGGGAGAAGAACCCTTTCTCTCGCTTGACCAGAGGTACCGGCTCAATGGCATTTTTGTCCAAAAGGGATAATTATCTCTGTTCTGAACAGCGCTCGGTGTTCCCTGGGATACCAGGATGGGGCAGTGGTCTGTCCAGTGGAAGACAGTCGAACTCTATGGCGTGCCCGAACTCCACAAGCTCGAGGACCCACTGGTCGGAGGTCACTTGACTCGATGCATCTGCGTAGAAGGAAAAGCGGCCTCTGACCGGCTCCCCCAACGGGGTGTCTAGGGGAAGAGGGTGGCCTGGATAGTTAGGTGGTGGGAGGCGGGAGGGAGGAGGAGGGAAGCAGTGGCTGCCTTGGCCTGTCTATAGGAGGAGGCAGAGGATCCTCTGGCTCCGCCCCTTCGACTGAAACCGCCTCGCTGCAAATGGGGCTGGAAGCAGGGCTGCTGAGGCTGATGTCCCCCACGGCCACGAAAACGAGGCTTACGAGCTCGCCGGTTTCGGGTGGTACATGGGATGCACGGTTTTGGATGGCCTTGCCGGAGTCCTGCAGCCTGGTGATGATCTTCTCCGTGTCTTCGCCAAAGAGCACGGAGCCCTTGAAGGGTGCATCCAGAATGTTCGTCTGGACATCTGGATCAAACCCGGAAACCCGAAGCCAAGCATGGAGACAGAGGTAAATACCAGTGGCGGTCGCCCTGGAGGAGGTGTCCGCAGAGTCGTAGGCTGACTGCAGAATGTGGGTAACCATATCTGAGCCAGTCTGAAGCAATTTTGCAAGTTCTGCCCACTGAGGGCAATCGGGCATGCTCTGCACAATGTCCAATCCCAGTTCCCAAAGGGCATTCTGGAATTGGACCATATGTGCCAGGAAGTTGATACTCCTGATACTGCAGGTGGCGGTAGAGTACACCTTGCGGCCCATGGAATCCAGCTGCTTCAACTCCCTGTCAGGCGGCTGGGTGCTCAGGTGTTTGGGGCTCTGCGAACAATCGTGAGCTGACGAAATCACCACTGAGTCCGTTGCGGGTGGTTCAGCTAAGAAGGGGTGGTCCTTAGGGGCCCAGTAGAGTCGATGAGCCTTCTTGGGCACGGCAGAGGAGGAGGAGTGAGGACGCTTCCAGGTTGCGAACATGACGTCCTCAATGGTGTCAACCATGAGAGGGATGACCACCGTCTTCGGGTCTTTTTGGCAGAGGTATTTAGCTAACCACAGTCGCTTGAGGTCCAGGGCCTCAGTGTCCCAACCCATGCTGGCCTGGATGTGCATCACCTCCATAAAGCTGGGGTCGTCCAGAGGGCATTGTGGGTGTTCCTCTGTGCCCCCTAAATCTGGGTCAATGTCGGAGTCCGTGCAGGAAGTGTCGGAGTCCACATATGAATCCGAGGGCAAAGAGTATGGGGACTTATGCAGTCTCCTCTAGCGCCTCACATCCGGAGAGGGAGAGCAGGAGGAACTGCAGGACCTGGTCCTCCTGCGTCTCTTGTCCTTGTGTTTTTTTGGTGCTGACTCCTTCCCCACCTCTTAAATCGGATGGCTCCTTGGCGTCCGGCACAGGCACCAGAGTGGGCATGGGAGGAGGCGCCCCTGCTGGAAGATCGCATTTAACGGTGTCCCACCAGTGGGAGAAAAGTTCCTTCACCTGCAAAAGGTTCAATTTAGGAGACCCTGGTGCAGGGGTGGAGGAGCATCAGAACCCATATCGACGTCGGCCCTATCGTCAGGGGTCACCAGCATCAGATCCGAGCCCTTATCACCGGTGTCAGCAGGCACCGACGCAGGCCTGATGGGTGGCATCGGAGGGGCGTCCGCTCCTCTGTCGTCAGGCTCCGTCAGGTGGACCGACAATCGTGGCAACCGGGTCCCAGAACTGACGTCTGTGGGCACCGGAGTGGCCGGCATCAGGAGGACCTTGACCAGCAGCAGGATAGCTTTCGCTGGAATAGTGGCCGGAGGTACTGTGTGCGGATGATGGTCCAGCGTCTGCTTATCTTTGGAGTTAGACGGGCATCCCTCCAAGGCAGGGGCCTTGGGACGGTCAGACTTATGTTTGGATGACTTCTCGGCCGAGCGTCAGTCAGCCGCTGGAGGCGGGCGCCAGTAAGAGTCCTTAGATTTTGGCGGCAAGAGCGAGGACCTGCCACCAGAAGACCCAGAGGCCTTACGACTCACAGTTGGCCTTGGAGGGGAGGCGCGGCTGAAGGTGCTGCAGCTACCGGCAGGCAGTTCACCTTCAGCGGTTGTAGGGTGGACCCCTGAAGACTTGGCGCAGAGGAAGCCCTGGACGGCTTAAGAGTGGTGAGATGGGAATCATGCCCCGATGACCTGGACTTCGAGCCCGAGGACCGGAGCCTAGAGTGGGACCTCTTCTTATCGTGATGTTCCCGATACTTACGGGTGGGAGTGGGATCAGAATCCCCCCAGGACGAAGCCTATTCCATGGCAGCCAATTTAGATTCTGCTAAAAAGACGGAGAGGGACTTCTGATGCCTGATACGCGTTCTTGAATTGAAGACCTAGCAATGAGGTCAGGCGTCGGTGTCGTGGTCAGCCCCGAGGCAGAAAAGGCAAGTGGAATGGCAGTCCTTTGAGGGCATCTGACGCTCACAGGGGAACTTGTTGATGTGCCCTTTGGAGGAAGATGACATAGATGCAAAACAAAGAATTTATTTTTCGGTGGAGAAGGAAGACAGCGATCGGTACTGCGAGCGGTAACCGACAGCGAACTAACCCTGACGGTGCGGCAGGAAAGAAATGGAGCACGTGGGGAACTCCTCCCTTATATAGGGTGGCGTCGGGGTGGAGCCAACGTCGGCGGGGTGAGGTGGGGTGGGTGTTCCCACGTCAGTACTGCTAGAAAAAGAATTGCCAGAAACTGGTGGAGTTGGTCCTAATTGTGGTACCTGCTGCAAGAGCTTCCTCTCAAAGTAAGATCAAACATGATCTATAGCGGGGAGGACTTTACAGGATAATCTACTCCTACTGAGAGAACAGAACTGGGATGTCAAATAAAGCTGAAGGGTACAGTTAGTTTAGATCAGGAGCAAGCTTTTGATAAAATATCTCATATATATTTAAAACAAATTCTACAGAAGTACGGTGTCCCAACTCGGTTTGTTAATTGGATCAGTTGCATTTTTTTATTTATTTATTTTTTGTTGACCGGGTAAGTGCACTAGACAAATTCTGCCTATTTTCAGGCACGACCCGGGGGAGGGGGATACAGATGAATGCCAACTGACTTTGAAATTTACAGAGTTGCTGCTGCAATACATTTGATTAATGGTTATCTTGGATCAATGGTTTTTCTACAGAGAGGGGTAAAGCAGGGATGCCCACTGAGCCCCCCTATTGTACGTATTTTGTATCGATCCTTTATTAAAAACACTAAATCAGCAGGACTCAGTAGAAAGTATTACATTACCAACTGGAGAAAATATTACAAAAATATTGGCATATGTGGATGATATCTGTTTGTTATTACCAAATTTACATGTAAACCCCTGCAAATTGGGGTTCCAAAAAAGTCTTCCAAAAGCTTGCCTAATTGCTCAGAGCCTGGAGGTGTTCGGCGTCTAAGCCATTTAAATGCGACTCCCAGTGAGCGCTTTTAAAAGCCTCCAAGTACTGTCTCTTTAAGAGCTGTCTGCTTGCAGACATAATTAGTTTGAATGGGAAGACTGTGTGTTTTTATGCCCGAGTCCCGCCCAGGCTGCTGGCTAAGTGTTCTGTTTCTGCTGTCGCTACAAGCACAGAGGGAGCACTATTGAAAGCTGTAACAGTGTGGGGAAAAATACAGAGTAATACTGAAAATGCAGTTTGTCTAACCTGTTTCTCCCGCAACACGAACGGTTTCTGTTGTGCCCGCCATTTTGGTACCGGACTGCTGAACTAGACCAATCAGTATGTGAGGACTCTAAGATGGAGCTTGCTTTGGGCCAGTCGGGACTGGGACTCTCAGCTAGAGCCTGTGGAAATGGGACTGTATGGAAGGTGCCTCTGGGTAATGTAGTTTTGGATCATTGGTGCCTTTTTGCACTTATAGAGGGAACCCTGCTGTGATTGACAACTGAACTGACCAACCAAACCTTTTGGATCTAAGTGAAAGACCCTGGGCTGTCTGTTGGGAAGCCAGATCCAAGTTAGAGAGTGAAGAGTCAAGGAGCTCAGCTCTGCTGTGTTCGAGCAGAGGTGTAGTTCGGGCGGGAGGCACGTGTGAGGCCCGAATCTCGGCCTGCTTGCTGTTGTGAGAGGAAGAGAAAGAGAGAAAAGGGTGTTTTCAGACTGAATCCAAAGTTTGTGAGGAAAAAAAGCAGGCTGCTGTTGGGACTAGGCTTACCCTGTAGAAGACCAAAGATTTTGCTGAAAGCGATCGGCCTGTCAGGACTTTAGCTACCGTAGTGCTCCAGGGCAACTGCAGTGATTTTTGCGATCGGGACCAAGGAATCACCTGCCTGGTACAGCAAGCTTTCTTTTACATATAAATGTGCATGTGCTGGAAGGGGATCGCGATCTGGTGTCCCCATTTGCTGTAAACTGTGTGCTAGTGCTGGAAGTAATTTTCCCAGCCAGAATCAGGCTGAATCTGTGCTGCCTGGCACAGACAGGCCCTGCCACGAAGGTCCTGCCTCACCACCTTGCTGCACAGAAAGATCTATCATTGAGGGGCCAAGCTTCCTCTGGCAATCCAGAGAGTTCATCTATCAGTTCTCCTGTGTTTAGCCTGGGTATAGTGAGTAATTATCAGGGTAGCTCCCTGCAACATTTATTTAATCAAAGTGTGTCATCTGATTGTTTGTGCTTTTCTTTCCATGAACTGAGCCATCTGGCTCCAGATTACAAATTGTGGGTGCATGTTCTTTTTCCATCACAGGGCCCCAACCAGCTGCAACAGACCTGGCCAGCCCCTTTCCCATCCTGGGTACCCAGAGAACGAGACTGACTGAGACTCTAAGTGTATGCACAGTACTGTGATTATTATTGTGTTTAAACCAATTAACCTGATTTTCCCCCCTCCTTGTTACAGCTCCCCTGAATAAATCAGATCTGTTTATTTCTGCAAATTTACATTGACTGTAGTGTCAGTTTATGCTAAAGGTATTGCACTGTTGCTGTTGTACTGCATCACCTTATTTTACAGGGGGTCCCCAGAGTCAAGCTGAAGGAACCATCCTGGGGGTAAGTGCCAAGTACAAGTGTATGTGGTTTGCATATCTGGGGTATTGGGAAAGTTACTGTTGTGTACTGTGTGGGCCACTAGTGGTAGAAAAGGGGGTCACAGTGTCCCAGAGGGCTGTGACCTGGTTAGACTAGTCACAACCAACCCAGACCTCTGGGTGGGGGCACCCATTTTAGAACTCAGGCCCCTTAACCTGTTAGTACTATAGCCAAGCAGGCAGAGGTAGTAGACCAAGGGATAGCACCACCTAGGGGTTACATACAGTGTATAACAAATACATTGATAGTAATTGATTACTTTTCAGCCTTGACTGTAGCAAAAATAAATTGTGGAAAAAGTAAAGGGTATAGAATAAAAAACAATATGGAGGACATACACAATTTTCAAAAGCTACGCATTTCAGACTCAAATATCACAATACTGGGAATAAAATTTGGTCGAGGGGACATGTCATTAGGTAACTGGAAAACAGCAATAGAATTGGGAACTAAGGAAATAATGATATGGAAGTCTTGGCAACAAACAAAGAAAAAAAAGTACAATAGTCAAGACCTTCTTAATTTCAATATTTACATGTTTATGTGCTGTGTTTCCGCCTCTGTCCTCATTGGATGTAACCATTTACAGTTTGGTGTTTCAAGCTATTTGGGGAAATCGCTTGGACCCAATAAAAAGAGAAGTACTGTATAAACCAATTACTGAGGGTGGACATAATTTGAATGATATGATAGCTTTTTTCTATAGCTTATTTTTACATAGCAATATAATGAAATTTCAAGGATCTTTTTCATTGAAATGGAAAAAAGAGGCGGAATGTTGGATGGCACCAATAATAAACAAATGGGCACAAGCCCCTCAGATATTAAGGAAAATGGAAGCAAGTACAATTTTTTTTCTTCCAGTAATAGAGAACATTAGGAAATGGAAGCTGAATATCATACAGTCATCAAATCCAGATAAGAAAAAGTCGTATGCTATAGTACAAGAACAAGGATATTATGTACCTACAGTATACAAAGGAGTACACACAGATCAACATAAACAAAATAGCTAAATATTTAGAAGACAAGAGAACACCCCCGGCGATGTGGGATACTGTTTGGCTATGCAGTCATGGGAGATTGGGGGTTAAGGGGAACACAAAACATAAGGTAATAGAAGAAAGATGGTGCCCCAGACCATCCTGTCAACAAAAGGAAGACTCCTTTGAACACTTCTTGGTGACATGTCCCTATGTACAACAAGTATGGAAAGTAATAAGTGTTAAATGGAAGCAAGACTGGTGGAAATCCATGACTTATGAAGATATAATAGTTGGATATAAACAAGAGGGTCAACAGATAAATGAAGGAACTATGAGACTTGTATTAAGTTTATACCATGGCAAGTAAGATTCAAATTTGTGTTATAGCCACTGTATATTTCACCAGGAATTAGTTAATATGATAGAAAAAGAAATATGTCTAGTTTGGCAGAAAGAATCCAAACTTATTCCAGCACCAGAACTGCATAGAAGGTGGCAAGGAGTACCAGCTATCATGCGTATCATATGATTTATATTATTTTTGTTTGTATTTATATAAATAACTGAAACATAATATGCTGTAGTCGGAGAAAAGTATGTATACAGCAAGATGCTTCAATATTTTACGTTTTTCTTTATATTTTGCTTAACGTACTGTGGTTATTTTTGTAGAAAGTATATATATATATATATATATATATATATATATATATTTTTTGATCAAATACAAATTCCCCCACTGTTTTCGGTGGGATCTTTAACACTCACCTGAACTATCACCAGAACCAGCAGATAATGTCTCATCTGAAAAATGGCACCTCAGGAGTGTGGCACCCCCCTCGTGCTGCACTACAGGGTCAGTATTGGGATTTAACCCAAGTGCCTGGCTTGGGGCTAGAACCCAAAACCTTCTGATCTTCCGGCCTCAGAGGAGAGTGTACAACCTGCTGAGTTACTGACACGGACATCCAGCTGAGCTACAGTGCGGTCACCTACAGGCTCGTGGAAATCAGAAATAGCCGAAAGGTGTACCTTGAGGGAGGAGTACTGAAGCCCTAAGTCAGACAGGTAGATCAGGTAGTCCAGAATCTGGTTCACTGGACAGGTGAAAGGGTCCAGATTATGTTTGGCAGTCCTTATGGCAAACCGCTTCCACTTCATGATATAAGTGGCTGGGTTGGAAGGTTTGGGTGCAGCCACCAGGATATCCACCACTCTGCTGGAAACCCCAAATCTGGCAATGGCTATACCCTCAGGAGCCAAGCATGAAGATGGAGGGACCTGAGATTGGGATGGACTAGGGTCCCCTGATCCTGGGTCAGAAGATTCCTGCAGAGTAGGAGGAGAGGGACTGGAAGTTCCTCAACCAGCTGCTGTAGAAGAGAAAACCATATCTGGTGGGCCAGAATGGGGCTACCAGAATCATGGCAACCCCCTCCATCTGTAGTTTGATTAGCACCCTCTGAATTAGACGAAATGGCAATGCAAGGCAAATTTTATTTTTCTAGGTGCCCAATCCCAGAGGCTCTGGGCACCGTACACATCAAAACAACTATCCATTAAATGAAACAGTAAAATTTTCAGCAATAAATTAAACAGGCCATATAAATAGATAGACAAGGCCTAAGCTAAAAACTGTAGCTAGAAGGGGCCGTCCCAAGAATAAGATCTAATACACAGTGTCTGGGAAGGCCTGACTGAACAAGTGGGACTTGAGGCGGGCCTTGAATACCTCAACTGAAGGGGCCTCCCAAGCAGATGGTGGAAGCAAGTTCCACAAGACGGGGCCGGTGACACTAAACACTGTCGCCGACGTTTTCAACCTCGTCCTGGGAATCGCAAGGAGGCTCCTAGAGGAGAAGCAGAGAGAGCAGACCAAGGCAGCAGGCGTAGGAAGATCAGACAAGTATCCAGGGCCCAACACATGTAGCGTCTTAAAGGCAAGCAAGCCCACCTTGAAGAAGATCCTCCACCTGACTGGCAGCCAGTGCAGTTCATGCAGCACCAGGGTGACGTGATAGTATTTCCGATTGCCAAGTCAGAAACCTGGCAGCCGCGTTCTGCACTAGCTGCAGCCCGCAGACAGTACCTCCCGAGACCCTGAGGTACAACGCATTACAGTAGTCAAGCCTTGACGTCGTGAAGGCATGCACCAAGGTGGGAAGATCCAGGGGCAGAACTAGGGGCTTGATCCCGGTGATATTCCTAAGATGACAAAAGCTGGTCCGCACAACGGATGACACCTGAGCTTCAAAATGTTAATCCGCTGTCAAAGGTCACACCACGATCACGCACCCTAGAGGAGGCCTTCAATAGCACAGACCACAGGAACAAACATGTTTCTGTGCCAGTGGCCATCCTATCATGCCCTCTGTTCGACTCCACAACCAGTGCTTCCGTCTTACCGGGGTTCGGTCGCAACCAGCTGGAGTCCATCCAGTCACTGATCTCGGCAAGGCATTCATTTAGCACTTCCACAGCACTGGATGCCCTAGAGGCAAAGGACAAATACAGCTGGGTATCATCCGCATAGAAAGGAAAACCTAAATTGTACTTCCTAATGAGCTCTCCCAGGGGCAGCATATACACAGCAAACAACACTGGTGACAAGACCGAACCCTGAGGTACTCCACACAACAGGAGGCTAGGGGAGGAGGATGAGGAATTCCCCATCACTACCCGTTGCCTCCTATTCGTGAGACAGAACTCGAATCAGCAGATGACAGTGCCGGTGAGTCCACAAAATCCCCTCAGGCAGTCAAGTAACACACAATGGACTACTGTGTCAAAAGCTGAGGAGAGGTCGAGGAGAACGAGAATTGTCCCCTCTCCTTGATCTCTAGCCCTAAGGAGGTATTTTTGCACCCAAACTAATGCAGTTTCCAAGCTATGCCCTACACAAATCCCCGACTGGAGAGGTTCGTATAAATCAAATGCCACAAGGTGCTCGTCAAGCTGAAGCGACACGCCCTTCTCAACAATCTTCCCTAAAAATGGGAGGTTGGAGATTGGACGGTAATTTGACTTGACGTCAGGGTCTAAAGATGGTTTCTTCAGAAGTGGTCCAACCAGTGCCTCCTTCAAAGCACCTGGAAAGACCCTCTCTGACAGAGAGCACCAGACAATCAAGGCGAACACAGGGCCAAAGGTGTCAACACATCTCATTAAGAAACTGGGTCCAATTCACAATATGTGTGCTTCAGCCTGAGAGCAACCAGAGTGACCTAAGCTACCTCAACTGGTTTAAACTCCCCCCAACCAGGCGTCGTGCTCTCCAGATGCCTAAGGTGACCACTGTCGGCCACATTATGGCTCACCGGCAGTACACCCTGCTGGATGGTGGACACCCTGGCCGAGAAGAAGCAAGCAAACTCTTCTCATAAAGCATCAGAAAAGGCTTTTTTCAGCTGTAGACAGGCTGGGTTTAATAGCCTGTCCACAGTCCAAGAGAGCACAGTTGGTCGATTCTTCCCGGCATCAAGCTTCCTGGACAGGAACTCTGCCTTCTTATGGGTGACTGCCCCTGATACTCACCATAATGGGAACGCAGGGCCAGTCTGTCTACCTCCAACCCAGACCTCTGCCATCAGCGTTCTAACCTCTGACCTAAAATCTTCATCGCCTTGAGCTCACCATCAAACCATGGGGACCTCAAGTGAGAGGATTTGGGTCATACACGGAATGGTGCGAGAGAGTCGAGTGCTGCCAGCCTCGCCCGTACTCCCTACGCATGCAGTACCTATGCTAGATAGATCAGCTACTGCCAGAAATCCCTTCGGGGTCAAACCCCTCAATAGACAGTAGCATACTATCTCTGTAGGGGGAAGGCTCCCAGACGAGAACTCTACCATGTAATGATCAGACCAAACGACCCGATCTGTCTTGAGGTTACCAACCTCAAGCCCCAGCGAGAAAACCAGGTCCAACATGTGGCCACCCTGGTGAGTCATGTAAGAAATGTCTTGCAACAGGCCCAGAGATGACATCGTCTGGAGGAGGTTATAACTTAGACTTGAAGATTCGTCGTCAGCCCAAACATTGAAGTCCCTCAGAATTAAACACCTGGGGGACTCCAACGTTTCACTGACGACGAAGTCAGCTACCTCCTGCAGGAATTTACCTGCCTTTCCAGGGGGGTGGTAAATCAGGAGAATCCAGCAGCCTGCGCCCGGACCCCCACGCACAGCCACACATTCAAAGGATCCTGGTTTTCCCACAGGGTACACGGTGAAGTCAAGTTCAGATCTAAAACAGATGGCCACTCCCCCAACCCTGCACTCCACTCTGGGGCAGTGCACTACCGAATACCTGGGGGAACGGCGGCCTCTAAAACTGGACCAGCATCGTCACCTACGCAGGTCTCAGTAATGAAAGCCAGATCGACCCGAGGAAATTAAGTCCACTATAATTGCAGTCTTGCTCCTCATCGATCTGGTATTGCAGAGCACTGCCTCAGGGGACTGGTGGATAGTGTCGCCCTACTGGTTACTAGTCAGCTCGGTCTGATGGGAACCCTGGGGATGGGAACCAAACATGTCTGGCCTCTCCCTAGGTTCTGTTGGCACTCAAGTTGACTTTTGCACCCAAGAACCTCAATCCTGCCCCCACCCGCAAAGCACGAGATGCCCCGCCGTAGCCGGTCTGTGTAGGACCTCTTAATCCTGACCTCCCAACAGCGACGTTCTGTAGTGGTGGAAACAAGGAGGTCGGTAAAGGGCCGCAGATCGAGAAGCTGGGATGCCCCAATACACAATCCTAGCCTACCTCTGACCCACAGACCTCCCCAGACACATACTGTCCCACCGGATAGCCCCCGTACACAACTAGCTAAATACCAGTCACACACAGACAGCCACTCAACTAACACAAAACTTACCCTAACCAGTCTCACCACACAAACACTCAATTATATTTAAAACCCCCATACCCTAAAACCAACCCCCCAACCAATGACCCAAAAGAAGCAAGAAACAACAGAAGGCAGCTATTTCAGTTCAGGAGAGCAATATCCATAGGTCCCTTTATGATGGGGCCCACTCAAGACAGGGCAGAGTTATTGTCAATGTTGAATGCAAATTCGGGAACAGAAAATTCTTCACTGCCCAGTTAGAGATGGAGGGCCCTCTCACTGACCTCCACCTCAGGGCAAGATATTATGAGTGAAGATATTTAAAATCAAAGTGCTGGAGAAGAGTGGTCCTGGAAATCACCCCTTCAGCTAGTCTCACCAGCTACAGGAGTCCAGAAACAGATTCGTTGCAAAGTATGAAATGAGTCCTAGTTCAGACACTCACCATTCAATCCAACACCCCGTAACAATAATCCAGCGGAAGAAACCTCAGGCTGGCAAGCGATCTTCAGGCACCGGCAGCCAATGAGCGATGTAGAAAGGCTGGCAATGTAGAACAGCACCAGGGTCATTACGGCAAAGACTAACGCAACAAGTTTGATCGTTCCCCCAGGAATTAAACGTGGTGAATGCCTTCTACTTCCATGTTCTTCCGGGAAAGATCCGACAAGCAAATGGCTGCAACCAGCCCGGTCAGGCCTTGCGTTGGATGGAAGCAAAGCACCTTCCAATAAGCCCAGTTGGACCAATGCAAATAGATAAGCGGAAAGTCAGAGCTTTACAATCCAGGAAAAGTTCAGTCAGGTCGGCCACTTCGGATTAAAGGGCATCTCCTTCCTATAGTACACCAGTCCTCACACCACGAGCCCCTGCCAGACTGCTGCAGCAAGGAAAAATGGGAGTCGGGACAGGAGCAGCAACTAAACTTCTCGTCCAGCACTTCGACAAGGTAGGGATCAAGGGTTTCTACCGTAAAACAAAGAAGCTGGCTCCTACTTCTTGCTCACTTCCTAGCCCTGCCTAGCACTAAAATCCTAACTATCCCCCTAACTAACAGATGACTAGCGTTTTCAGATCTCCTGTCACAAACACAGACCGGGAGAACAGCACATTCAAATTAGCTCCCCGAGAGAGAGAAATAAAATAACATTAAAGCTAAAATACGAGGATGGAGAAGGTAGATTGCTCTCAGAAACAGAGAGCTGCAAGACCCTCAGCACAGCTCTGCCGCCATCTTGCTCCACCCCTACGAGGAAGGCATAAAGAAACCTCCCGCTCCAGGAGAGGGACGACGTGTCTTGCCAGAAAACTCCAGGCCCTGGATCAAGTGAGCAGAAATTGGGCAGTTTTGTGTTGGACTGAGTTGCTGACCATTCCGGAGGTAGAGACACACACTGCTGAGCTGTGGAGAGAGTTAAGGGAGCAGGATCTGCTGAAAGCTTTAACTTTTATTATAAAAGGTATGTCACTGTTAGCTTGAAGTCAGCAGATCTTACCAGTACGACTAGTGCTGTGCCCTGGATGGGTTGCCGTTTCAGGTGTTCTCTGCTCTGTTTCAGGAGGAAAGCCTGAGATGGAGGCCAGACGGTGGAAGTTGGAGGGGCCCTTCGGGAAGGTTCGAACCAGAGACACCAGCCTAAGAGGAGAGGTTAATGTATCCACGAGCCGCAGAGCAACTGAGCAATAGAGCAGCAGGTTGACGAACCACTGAGGCAAGCTTAGTGCTGTGGAGGACCTCAGAGGAGCTGGCTGTGCAGAGGTTGCTATAGGCATTATAGAAACATAGACTTTGACAGCAGATAAGGACCGCTTGGCCCACCTAGTCTGCCCATTTCCCTACCTACAGGATAAGCCGCAGATCCTAGTTAACCAACAGCCTATTTCTTCCTACCACCCACAAGAATTGCCTTATGTCTGTCCCATGCATTCTTGAATTCTCCCACAGTTTTAGACCCCACAACCTCCTCAGGAAGGTTATTCCATGCATCCACTACCCTCTCTGTGAAAAAATACTTCCTCACATTGCCCCTGAGCCGCCTCCCCCATCTTTAAATTGTGTCCCCTTGTTCTTGCACGTCTCTTTTTCTGAAAGATGCTACCCTCTTGGACTTTGTTGATTCCACTGAGGTACTTAAATGTTTCTATCATGTCCCCCTCTCCCTCCTTTCCTCAAGGGTATACATATTAAGCTCCTTTCGTCTCTCCTCGTATGGCTTCTCTTGCAGACCCTGCACCATTTTAGTTGCCCTCCTCTGGACTGCCTCTATCCTGTCTATGTCCTTGCGGAGATGGGGTCTCCAGAACTGGACGCAGTACTCCAGATGGGGTCTCATCAACTGTCTGTACAGAGGGATAACAACTTCCTGTTTTCTGCTGGTGATGCCTCTCTCTATGCATCCCAGTATACCCCAACCCTCCCTGCCTTCTCCACATTGCTTGCTAACCTTAAGGTCATCTGATATGATTACCCCCAGGTCCCTTTCCTTTTTGTTGTTACTACCTCCCCCCCATTGTGCAATCTTCCCCCGGGTTTCTGTTTCCCAGGTGCATTATTTTGCACTTCTTTGCACTGAATCCTAGCTGCCATACTTCCAACCATTCCTCCGTCCTCGCAAAGTCCCTTCTCATCCTTCCCATCCCTCCTTGTGTATCAACCCTGTTGCAGATCTTTGTGTCATCTGCAAAGAGGCATACTTTTCCTTCCAGTCCCTCTGCAATGTCACTTATAAAGACATTAAAGAGGACTGGACCTAGTACTGAGCCCTGTGGTACCCCAATAGTAACCCCTCTTTCTTCAGAGTGGACTCCATTTACAATTACAATTATACAAAAATTACAACAGGCACCAGCACAACAGAGTTCTTACTTTTCCTATAAAAGCTACACTGGCAGTTGTGCTCACTTGTGCCAAAGAATCTGAGGCATTTGTCCTGCTCCAGACATTGTGAACTCGCATTTGCGAGTTGCGGGTGAAGACAGGATCTGTTGGAAGCAGGATTACTTGGACCACCTGAATCCCAGCATTCTCTCAGGTTTTCGCAGTGATCCTAAAAATCCTAAAGATCTCAAGACGTTACCATGTCAACCTGGTTTAGACCTGAAGGATTTGATCCAGCTGAGGTATTCGAGGCGAGGATGACCCGAAGATGCCCCTGACATAGGAGTGAGTTCAGCCAAGGAGTCAGGAGACCCATGGAACTTTCCGCCTGCTCAGTTCAAGTGCAAGGTACTTATTTTTAATCAGAGCACCTTTGTAACCTGTTCTATCAGGCCAAACATTTCACTGCTAAATCATCGCTGAACGCCTGGGGCTGCTAACGCTAGACTGGACATTGCACTGTGTTATCCCTGAGCTAGTCCTGAATTCTTCAAATTCTGCATCGCACTTACATTGTACCTGAAATTTAATTAGCTTCGGAAAAGGCTCTGTTGAACGTTTTTAAATCTCATTGATACCTGCATCCACAGTTGCATTCTATGCAGCTGGTGGCTGACTTGGGATCCAAACTGAGGCCTGAACTGCACTGATTTCTTGTTTTACAGCTGTCTACAACTGCTAGTGCGCTCTGATCCCTTAAATATCCCCCACAGCTTCTTCATCAAGTAATGTTTACCACTGTGGTGCAGGTTTGTTGTTAAGACTGCAACTGTTTTTTCCCTGTATGTTCTGTACACATACTGATGTACACAGATATTTTTTAGATATTTATCAGTGCTAATAAGTGCTCTGGCATTCACAGCAAATCTATTCTAACTCTAGAAAAAGTTATTCATGTTAGCTGCAGGGATAGCCTGCCTTTCTGCTTATTTATTTTTTTTATTTTATTTATTTAAATTTTGGTGACCGGGTAGGCCCACTGAGACCGTAATGGTCTCTTTTTCAGTGGCAACCCAGGGTTAATTACAGTCAACAGTACAATAAGAAGTAGGAACAATTCAAGGGAAAGTGCGCATATATACAGACATTAAAATCAGAACATATAGTACAATCACAGGCAAGTTAGGTTATAGAGCTCTTTGCTTTTAATTTCTTATTAATTAGATATTCAATATTTGTATGTAACCCCCCCTACAAATGAGGGTTCCTAAATTGTCTTCCTGGGCATGCCTAATGTCCACTGCCAGGTTGGTCGTCTGTGTTCTAACCGATTAAAAGTGCCTGCAAGTGGGTGCCCTATTAGCCTCCGTCCCCATCTGTTTAAGAGCTATCATTCTCGTAGTGTATTATTATTCTAGGTGGGGGCCAAGTGTTTCTAGACTTGAGTCCCGCCTGGGCTGCAATACAGCCACTTCATTCTGCCATCGCTAACTGTGTGGAGGAAGCCCTTCTAGAAACTGTGATTGTTTGCGGGTTATCTGCTTTAATAGTAAATATATAGTAGTTTGTCTACCCTGCCTTCCTTCGCAGCATGGACTTTCTGTTTTGCACCACCATCTTGGTTCTGGACTGCCAGTTTGGACCAATCAGTACCTTTAGGGACCCTAAAATGGAGACTGTCCCCAGGGGTCTTGTGGGAGTGAATTTCTGTAGGAATTGTAGTTTTTACTGTTTTGTGTCTAAATGGACCTGGAGGGGGGGCCCTTGCTGTGACAGACAGATGGATCAACCAACCAAACCTTTTGGATCACTGGGGAGTCCCAAAGCTGCCTGCAGGAGAGAGTCAGTGTGTAGTTGGAGTTGGGAGAGTGAACAGCTCGAGTAATTCGAGCAGCTGCTCCTGCGTAGTAGTGCGGGGGAATCAGCGGGAAGGCTGTGTCTGGCCTACCTGCTACCATCTTCTTGAGTGAAGAAGTCTGCATTAATATCTCGGACTTTATCCGAATTTGCTGTGATTGTGACCGGAATCCTGAATTGTGACAAAGCGAAACTCGCCTGGTGTGGACCGAAGATTTGCCTCGTGCAATCGGCTTGTCAGGACTTGAGACAACCGCACAGCATACGGTTTGCACAGAGACACTGTTGATTGCAACCGGACTGTCATCCAAACTGTGGTATTTGCCTATCCTTTACTATAATTGTGCTGAATGCGCAGTGTGGGTTGCGATTTGGTTCCTCACATTGCTTGAATGTGTCACACTAGCTGGAAGTTGTATCTGAACTGTTCACCTGGTCTGGGCCTCACCATCTCGGCCTAGACTGCCGCTCATGCCGCAGAGTTACATCCAACAAAAGACCTGCCTGGGGATTCAGCTCCCTGCTCAACACTGTCAAACAGGATCGACCACCACGGTGCATTGTGTGGGCCCTGCTTCTCCTGGCACAGCAGTCAATCATCCTGAGGTCTTCATTTCGTCCATCCTGCCTCCTGGTCTGGGTAGCGTGAGTAAACATCAGGGTAGCTCCCTGCAACAGAGCTCTAATCAAAGTGTGTCATCTGATTTAATTGTTTTGGTTAATCATTACGAACTGAGCCATCTGACTCCGGAATACAAATGGTGGTTTAAAGTGAATGTTGTGTTTTTTTCCATTCTAAGGGCCCCAACAACAGGTGCAATGCCGGCCTACCCCAGACAACGCTTCTGGCTAGCCTGCAGACCAAATGGGTACCCAGAGTGTGTGTGACTGTGTTAGAAGGACTCTTAGAGGCATGCTTGTTTAGCCTGATTAAATCAAATCCAGAATCGACCACCTGATTACTGCCCCTCCCTTGTTCACGTCACCCAATAAATCAGATCTAAATCTTTTTGCATTTACCCTGGCTATTGTGTACCTTTGTGGTGGGGATACTGTGTTGCTATTGCCTTTCTCCATTGCAGGTCTTTTTACACAGGGGGTCTCCAGGGCCCGTGCAGCTCATCCAGCCCTGGTGGTAAGTGTGCCAAGTGTGGGTATAGCATTGCATTCTGGTGTTCACTGTAACTGTCTAATTGCTGACCAGTATAGGCCACTAGAGGGGTTAGAGGGAGGTATCAGTGTCCCGGAGGGCTGTACTCAGAGCAGCTACGCTACCATTAACCCTGTCCTCCAGGTGGAGGCATTCGTTCACAGAACTTGGGCCCCTCAACCTGCGCTTAATCATGCAGGCAGGGGTAGTATCTTTTGATATTGCGCCACCTAAGGGTTACATGCAAATCAACTGATCAAAACCTGAGATTGTATGTACAGGTTACTCACCTGTAACAGGAGTTCTAGGAGTGGTACATGTTGTTCATCCACACTTTGTGGCAGGTTCCTTGCCGCTTTAAATGTTGCCAGAAGGTCTTCAAGCTGGCTCCTCCTACCCACCCGGGTGGTAAAACCCTCAGCTCTGCCCCATGACGCCAGATCTAGCCCGCTGGAAGCCAGGTTGCGCGTCAAAGCCAGGGAGATCGGGTGGGTCATGCGGATGAACAACATATACCACTCCTAGAACTCCTGTTACAGGTGAGTAACCTGTATTTCTAGGGACGTGGATATGTTGCTCAATCCACACCGTCTGGCAGACTCCTAGCAGTTCTCCATGAGGAGGAAGGCAAGGCGCACACCCCCTACTTAGGGAATAAGGACAGGAGAACCGAGGTCCCAAAACCAGCATCCCGGCGTGACTCTAGGTCAATGTGGTAATGGGAAATGAAGGTGTGTGCCGACTTCCAGGTAGCAGCCCTGCAGATTTTCTGGATAGGGACGTCCCTAGAAGCAGCCACCGAAGCAGCAGTATGGTGGGTAGAATGAGCTCTTATCCCTTTGGAAGGCTCCATGCCCGCCAAAATATAGCGGAGATCTATGCAGGAGGTGACCCACCTGCCTATCGCCTGCTTGGCTGCAGGTCTGCCAGGTGCGGCTTCAGCGTAGGTGGCAAACAGCTGGCGAACCTCTCCCCGAACTTTAGCCGTTCGCTCCTTATAATAAGAGAGCGCTCTTCTAGGGTCCAAAGTATGGAGCCCATATTCTGCCTCCGAGGTGTGATTGGGGCAGAACACTGGCAGAGTCAACACCTGGTTAAGGTGAAACTTCGACATCACCTTCAGAAGGAATTTCTGGTGGGGGCGCAGGACAACCTTGTCCCTGTGGAAGACCAGATAAGGAGACTCAAAGGAAAGCACCTGGAGCTCCCCCATCCTTCTGGCTGATGTGACAGCCACCAAGAAGGCGGTCTTCCACGACAGGTGAGAGATGTCACATCTGTGCATCGGTTCGAATGGCTTGCCCATGAGCTTAGCCAATACCAGCAGTAGATCCCACGGAGGTGGATGTTCTCGCACCGGAGGGGATATGTGGTCTAGACCTTTGAAAAAGCACCCAACCACCTTCTCCTGCGCCACAGACTGCTTGACAGCCCGCGCCTGGTAAGCAGAGATGGCTGCCAGGTGCACCTTAAGGGTCATCGACCGAAGTCCTAGCTGAGAAAGGGACCACAGGTAGTCCAGAATGCTAGCCAAGGAACAGGAAGAAGGGTCCAACCCCTTATCCTGACACCAAATGGAGAATCTCTTCCACTTGAAGGCATAGCATTTTCTAGTCGACTCCTTACGGGACGCCTCAACGACATTGAGGACCTCGTCGGAAAGACCCAAGGCCTGGAACTCTAGCCGCTCAGGAACCAGGTCGTAAGGTGCAGGGATTGAAGGTCCAGGTGGAGAACCTTCCCCTTGTCATCTGAGAGCAGGTCCAGGCAGGCTGGAAGCCGCCTCGGGAGACTGGAGCTGAGGCTAAGGAGATCTGGGTACCAGAACTGGCGGGGCCAGTCTGGGGCTACCAGAATCACCTGCGCCTTGTCCCTCTTCGCCTTGAGAAGCACTTTGTGGATCAAGGGAAATGGAGGGAAGGCGTAGAAGAGGACCGGGGTCCACGGCCTCGAGAAGGCATCCCCCTGCAGCGAGCCCTGCTGAAGGGGGCGGCATGAAACAGCCTCAGCTTCGCATTCTCCCTGGAGGCAAACAGGTCCACCTGAGGGTAGCCCCAATGGGAGAATAGGTCTTGTACTACCTCCGGCAGGAGAGATCACTTGTGAGAAGCAGCACCTATCCAGCTGAGGGCATCGGCCAGACTGTTGGAGCTCCTGCCACATGGATGGCTAGGGGATCTGCCTCCAAGCTGATCACGAGAGACCAGATGCGGAGAGCCTCCTTGCACAGAGGCAAGGAGTGCGTCCCGCCCTGATGGTTGAGATAGTACATGGTCGTGGTGTTGTCCGTCTGGACCTGAACCACCCGACCCCATACAAAGGGAGCGAAGGCGGTGAGGGCTAGTCGAACCACTCGAAGCTCCAGCAGGTTGATGTGGCATCGAGACTCCTGAGGGGACCAGAGGCCATGTGCTCTGAGCTCGCCCAGATGGGCACCCCAACCCCACAGAGAGGCATCGGTCGTTAGAGTGACTGTCGGCTTGGGGCGGACGAACGGGATACCCTCCTGCAGGTGAGCTGGGACAAGGCACCACTGCAGGCCATCCCACATCTCCTGGGTCACTGTCACCGACTGGTCCAGAGGACTGGAGCGCTGTGACCACTGGTTGGCCAGCCCCCATTGCAGGGGACACATATGCCAGTGGGCCCAACGGACCACGCTGGTGCAGGCTGCCAGGAGGCACAGGAAGTCCCGGGATGGGTGCAATTGCCCAACCAGAAATGACTGGGCAAAGGAGGAAAGGACCTCAGCCCTATCCGCCGGGAGCCGGGCTCTGGCTCGAAGAGAGTCGAGCTCTGCCCTGATGAACTGAATCATGTGCGATGGCACGAGTTCCGATTTGGCCTTGTTGATGAGGAGGACAATCTGAGAGCAGACCTGGAGGGCCAGATCCCTGGACCACTCCACCTCCAACCTGGACGGGGCTGCAATCAGCCAGTCATCCAGGTAAGGGTACACCCGGACCCCTTGGCACCGCAGGAATGCTGTCACCACTGCCATGCATTTGGTGAAGACCCTGGGAGCTGAAGAGAGGCCGAAGAGCATGGCCCGGAACTCGTAGACAGATCCCTCTGCTCGGAAGCGTAGGAATCGCTGAGGAGACGGACGGATTGGGATGTGAAAGAACGCGTCCTGAAGTTCCAGAGAACAGAACCACATGCCTGGTTTCAAGGATGGAATGATCTAAGACAGAGTGACCACCCTGAAGGTGTGAGGCCTTAGGAACTTGTTCAGGTCGTGCAGGTCGAGAATGGGGCACCAGCTCCCCGTCCATTTTGGGACCAGGAAGTACCTGGACACAAACCCCTGGGTCTAGAGGAGGGTCCACCACCTCTCTGATCACCTCTTTCTGGAGGAGCAAGGCAATGTCGGCTCAAAGAGCCGACTGAGAGGCTGCGGAACCCGTAGCCCCCCATGGGGCGATGGCTCGATAGGGAGGGAACTGCTCGAATTCCTGAGGCACACTCCAGCCAACCACTTCCAACACCCAGCGGTCCGTGGTGATAGCAGACCAGGCGGAAAAGAAGTGGCGGAGCCATCTCCCCACGAGGGGAACCCAGGGAGGAGTGACGAGGTTGGGGGTGACACCTCTCAACCCGTCACTGGGCAGACTTGGAGGAAGGGCCACTGAGGGACCTCCCGGACCCTTGCCTCCAGGCTCCCTACTAGAGGAAGCGGCAGACTTGGCCTTGGGGTGCCAAGTGTGAGCCTGCTGGCCCTAATGCTGGTGTTGCTGGGCCAGACGTGCCGCAGGAGCAGAAGGGCGAAAGGGCTTGCACTGCTGCAGGCGGCCTTTGTCCTTCTGGGCAGACGTGACAGAGTCCAAGATGGCATTGGACTTCTCGATCCTCTGGAGCTGGCCTTCCACTCCGGGCCCGAACAGGTCGGTGCCCAGGAAGGGAACGTCTGCCAGCTTGTGCTGGGTGTCCGCTGTGAAGGTGGAGATCCACAGCCAAGCTCTGCGGTGCTTGGCTACTGCGGCCGCTGCTGACCGGGCACAAGAGTCAGCGATGTCCAAAGAAGTTTGGAGCTGCTGTTTAGCCACCGCCCTTCCCTGATCCCGCACCTGCTTGACCGTCGTCTGAAGGTCAGCCGGGAGATGAGGAATCACCTCATCCAGGAGCCCATAAGGGCGTGTGAGAAATGTGCCATCAGGACGGCCGAGCTAGCCTGACGAAGGCCTAGGGAGGAAGCAGCGTAAACCTTTCGCCCTGAGTAATCCAATTTTTTTGATTCCTTATCGGGCGGTTTGTCCACGTCCCGGGCGTTCCCAGAGTGCCGGAAAACGCTATTGGTCACCAACCCCTCCGCAAAGGGGTGCTCCGAGAAACCAGAGAGTGAACCAGTAGGGACTGCATACTTTCGAGCCATCCTGGCTGAAGGTGCAGGACAAGATGCTGGCCGCTGCCACAGCTCCAGGGCCAGGCCAACAATGGCTTCGGCCACCAGAAAGGCCTCCGTAGGGGAATCCTCTCGGTCCAGTATCTCCGTAAGGGGATACTTGGCCCATTTTTGAACGGATTCGAGCTGCATCCCAGTAGACTCTGAGATAAATCGAAGCATACCCTAAAAACGAAGATGGGCTCTCATCCACCAACTGGCCCCCTGCAGACTCCAGGTCAAGCGACCTGGAGAACAGGGAGAAGTCGTTGTCAGACTCCAAGGAATCTGCGAACAGCTGCCAGGTGCCTGAGCCACCCTCCACCTGCCGAGGCTGATCAGGAGTGAGGGTGACCGACAACCTATGGGGCAAGCCCTGACCCGACCGAGAATCCTTGGTCAGGGCCCCAGTCTTTGGTTGTGGGGTCAGAGGTTCCACTACAATGGGTAAAGCAGCCAGTTTCAGATGAACAACTGGCGCCGGAGGAGGGTCCTCGACTACCACGAGAGGTTGTTTCGGTCGTTCCTGTGACAGCCACTTAATGGGTGGAGAAGGAGACGGAGTCGACTTGTTACCGGTCAGTAAAAGTTACTGCCACATCAAGTCCTCGTAGCACCGACGCAACTTGCGCCGGAGCCTGTCCTCCGAAGAGGACGACGAAGACAAGCAGCAACGCCACTTTCCATGGTGCCGAGACCGCCAATGTCGGCGGGACTGGCTGGACCTGGAAGTGGACCGAGACCTTCGGGGATTCCGAGGGTGGGTCAAAGAGGGAACAGGGGAAACCCGCCCCTCCCTTGGTGCAGGGACCTTAACCAGGGACTTTGGCACAGGCAAATCCTCGGTAACCACCGGGGGAACTGGTGAAGAAGGGTTGTCAGCTTCTCTAATCGACAAATCGTCCGATGGGTCGAGAAAAATCTCGACCACGTCGACAGATGTCTCAGCCAGCTGACCTGACGGGAACACCGTGAAGTCAGCATCCGCAGCCGCAACCTCGACCAAAGTCAAGAGTCGACGGTCTGGTGAAGGGGATCTCTCCCGCTCTCACGAATGCCGACGGTGGGACTCACCTTTAGGGTCCTTCTTTCTGGACCGACGGAATGTCCCGATGGCCCTTCTCCCTTAGTGGAGAGGGATTGGCAAAGCTCCTTAAAAGAAGCAGTGTAGTTGGAGCCCAAGGAGAACGAGATAAATGCCACGGCTGAGGAGGAAGAAAAAGCGGCCTGGGCCACCTCCTCCTCGAGGGCGATCATCTACTCTAACTGTTCTGCAGAGCCTGCTGCCGCAGACACTGCCCAACTGGCCTCCTTAGACTTGACCGGTGGGTACCGTTTTTCAGGGCGCCCAAGGAGAAGTCTGGCATCGCGGTCCTCCAAGACCGAAGCTGAAAAGGACTTGCACAATTCGCAAGCCTGCAAATCGTGGCCAAGTCCCAGGCAGTAGACGCACATGGAGTGCGGATCGGTCGGGGACATCTTTTGCCCACATGGGCACCAACGGAAGCCGGGAGTCGATTTGTCCATCGCAGCCGCAGGGGAAGTCAAAGACCGGAGTCTTGTAAATTTTACAATTAGTTTCAGAAATTCCGAAGAGTGTGGATCCAGGCCTAAAACGCAGAGCACAAAGGAGGGAACCTGAGCTTCCAAGCGGTAAGGAAGATCTGGTGTTGTGGGGCAGAGCTGAGGGTTTTACCACCCGGGTGGGTGGGAGGAGCCAGCTTGAAGAACTTCTAGCAACATTTAAAGCGGCAAAGAACCTAATACTAAGTGTGGATTGAACAACATATCCACGTCCCTAGAAATACTATTTAAGATCATGGGTGCCCCCATATACTTAAAAGCACTTAGCATATAGTACTGTTTAACTACAGATTTCTTTTTTATTATATTATTCGATCTGTCCCAGTGCATTTTACAATTTTAATAGTAATTTCAAAATCTCATAAAGTTAACCTAATAATTTAAGTGTACTGTAATAGATACCTGCAATGAATTGATTGATAAAATTACTCAAGGGTATGCTGAAGTCAAGTAATACTAGTTTATGGTGTGCATTGCTCTTAGTACTGCCTTGTCTCTGCATGAATTCTCTCGGGGGGGGGGGTTACATAGTTATATAGTTATTCTATGTACTATTTACAGTTATTACATGTCCTGTACCTTAGTTTCTAAGCTATATGAACTTTTAATTTTACAGATATCGGACTCCTACCTCCCACTCTAGTTATGTATACCAGAAGTGGTAAGGAATTGAATGGAGATGAGTAGCTTAGTGCAGGAGGGTAACAAGATTAACAAACCTTCTAAGATTCATAAGAGACCCAAGAAGCAAAAGAATGGTTGCATTCCCCCCCCCCCAAGATCTTATTATTACTTCTTCCACCCCCTAATACTACCTTTGTTGATAAAACTCCCGAATTAATACAGTATATACAGGAGAAAATCTCCATAGACAAAAGACAAGATTCTCACCACTCTTGTAACATTTTGGTCTCAGCCCCCAAATCTAATTTGTGCTCTCCCACTCAGATTAAGGATATAGGGAGTCAAATAAAACAATGTTTCAGGGATGTAGAGGAACTGGAGCCTGAGCTCAATGAACAGCATGTGACCAATGATAAACTGATTCCTCCATCTACTATGCAACCTTTGGGCCTTTCAGCTGTCACCTCAAAACTAGCTTCAAAACTGAAGCAATCTAAACAAGCTAGAATAACGGACAATTTCATAAGGATGAATATGCAGTCCCCCGATTTCCATCTAAAATCCCTAAGAGACACCCCTAGCTTAGAAGAAATACAGGTGCCTGCACTTAGTCATGTGATGACCCCCCTCCCCCGAGGAAACCTAGAGAGCTAGATTCCAAGGGAGCCGATATCTCCACTTTTCCTTCAAGAATGGATCTGTTTAGCCCATTGGACCTCTCCAGGTCCTCATACCACAATCTCTTATGTAACAGATCCAGAAATTTTTGTAGGGTCGCCTAATGAGGTGTTTGACAAACTTGATAAAGAAGTGGAAAAAACTGAATTAGATCCTGACTTTGTAGCACAATGTCCGGACACTATAATTATAAAATGGGTAGGGAAAATCCTGATATTCTATAGCTTGAAACACATTACATGACCATGCGTATATCAGAGCGCGACCACACACCTGCACTTTACCCCCCCTTCAAAACAATTTTGCCATTTTATAAAATAGATAACCCACTCTAGGGTGTGCTGTTTTGCTCTGATATACACACGCCTTGGGTGGTTGACACACACCAAGGCGTGCGTATAGCAGAGTGCGACCACACACCTTAGAGTGGGTTATCTATTACATATACCATCAATGCTTTAACACACCCTATTATGTCAAAAATAGTTCTCTTAGAATCCCACAGGGAAATTAAGCATTGTATAGAGGAAATAACAACCTTAGTTTCTGAAAATTATTTCAGGTTGGAACAGAGACTGGACAATCCGACAAATGACAGACAAGGGAATAACAATCATAAAAACTTTTCTTTTTCTACAATAATCATTCCCGATTCCACTATTCCTAAAGGGAAGAATATCATTCCCCCTCAAGAAAGAATTAAGCCTAAAACAAAATCCAAATCTAGGAAGAAAATACACAAAAAATCCAAGGTTGTCAGTAAAAATTCTACTCCACCACAGCGTTCTCAAATTCTGATCCACTTAGTTTATCTCCCACTAACCCTCTTTCCACAGACATTCAAACAACTGAAAGGGGTCAAAAGACTGCAGAGTGTAGCCACTCTGACTTCCATATGGCTCCAGTAAATAGTAACCCGGTGGGTCTCTTCTTATAAGCCTATGGAAAATTTAGATACTAATGTGGTTCTACCTTCCTCTTCAACATTTTCTTCAGCTATAATTAGATACTCAAAGACTTTAGAAGATGAGGCCTCCCTAACAAATTTAGGTGACTTACATGCTTTTCAATTAATCCACACTGGAAAGGAAGTAGTATTTAAATTAGAACATTTTTTGTTAAATCCAAAGTGTCTAAAGAATCCCTAATGGCTCTAATAACCCACCTTTTTACAGCTGAGCTTGAGCTTCCTTTGGCGGCCAGCTGTAGTATCTATGGTCATAGGGACAGGTCCAGTCCTCACCTCCCTGTATACGTTATGGTTTCGTGTATGGATATTGCTCAATCTGTATGGGCCAAACAGCGACATTTGAATAACTTGGGTCTCTCTATTTCCTCTCCAGTTACATGGCCCACAATTTGGAAACATGCTTTTCCGGGGGCCAAATCTTGTAGTTCACTCACGTTTGATACCTTTGTTTCTACCCTAGAACTCCTCAACTGGAATTTTGAACCTCAGGAGCAATTCAATATTATCGATCTTTGGGATTGATCCCTGTGAGGGAGAAAAAACAGACTAACCTGGCATCTTATGTAAGGGCTATTTTTGCTTCTACCACCAAACTGAACATTTCCCCTTTGGATATAGGCATAGTACAAAGGGCCCATGTGGGGTCCTATGGTTCTCAAATTGATTGTTTTATTCATTCGTCCGAGTTGCTCCACTCACTACTGTGTAAATCACAGGCATTAGGTGCAGTAGGTATACATCTGGTCTCCTTTGCAGAATTATAGCACCAGATCAAGTTTTCCAAGAACCCTGGAAAGTCCCTATGGCTGACACCTCAAAGCCATCAGACAGTATTGATGCTTCCGTTATCACTCAATCAAATCACCCAGATGAGGCCAATATGATTATCTGGAATATTGCTGGACTAGAGAATAACTTAGCAGATACAGAGTGGCTTGCCTTTGTCCAGACTCATGTGATCCTGGTCTTTCAAGAGACATGGGCTCTTCAGCAGCCACGTATTAATGGAAGAAATTCTGAAGTAGGAGCCACGCTATGTAAGACCATTAAGTCCTTCCTTATTGTTCCCACTTACACTTGTCCTAAATGGTAAGTCTAAATTAATTTGTAATCTTAAAACTATGGAAAGTGTTACTCATTTCATATATTCACCATCTTTTTCTTCTCTGTTTGCTCTAGCCTACAATAATGCAGACAGACCCCCTTCAAAGTAATAATCAACTTGATATTTGTTACAATCAACTCAGACAAAAAATATACTCTTCTAGTACAACTAGGATTCATATTAACTCTTGATTTGATGCTAGATGCAAAGTAGAGAAGCAAAAATTAGGGAAGTTAAGAAGAAGTACGTAAAAGAATCCGTCTAAAGCTAAATTCTCACAAATAAATAAAGCATGTAAGCAATACAAAAGGTTTTTGGTGCACAACAAAATTGATTTTACTTCCAAACAGTGGGATAACATGTACCAGATCATAAAAGCCAATGACTCCAAATATTTTTGGATGTTAGTGGTTAAGGGGGCAAAGTCTTTTCTCCCTCCTTGCCCACATACATTCCCAAAGATAAATGGGTTCTTCACCGTACAACTCTTTTTTAATAAAGCCCATCCCTGCTCCTAATAAAACACCCCCTCCTTGGCTCTCAGTTACAAGTTATCATCCCCTTATTTTTGCCTAGAAGATATAGAGCAAGCTATAACTCATCTTAGAAACAATAACGCCCCAGGTCCAGACCATTCCTGGTGAAATCTACAAAACTCATTTGAATTATTGGGTTCCTTTGTTCACTATTTTTTTTTTTTTAACATGTCTTAAACAAATATTTATCTCACCATCATGGACTAAAAATATTATCCCAATCCACAAAAAGGGCTCATATCAACTTCCTTCTAATTACTGGCCAATTAGTCTTACTGATATTGGTGGCAAAATATTTTCAAGGATCCTACTAAATAAACTTCAGTACTGGTTAGATAAGAACTCTCCTCTCTCAATATATCAAGCTGGATTCCGTCACAGATTTTCAACCGCTGATAACATATTTATACTGGCTTACCTTGTTGAAAAATATAAAATATTTAGGAAAACCAAGCTGT
Source organism: Neoceratodus forsteri (assembly GCA_016271365.2). Taxonomy (NCBI): domain Eukaryota; kingdom Metazoa; phylum Chordata; order Ceratodontiformes; family Ceratodontidae; genus Neoceratodus; species Neoceratodus forsteri. Next base: position 27,061,043 of record CM057453.1, read on the forward strand.
ATGCCCTTTTTGTGGATTTCTCCGCCGGATTCGACTTGGTAGTTAGGAAAAAAACACTGGGAAGTCCTAATAACTAGAGGTCTCCTATTAAATATTTTAACCCCACTTTACCTGCTATATACAAATACCACTACTGCAATAAGATTCGATAATAATGGTAACCTTTCTGAATATTTTAATACATATCTGGGAGTAAAGCAGGGGTGCCTTCTTGCCCCCCTGATCTTCAGTGTATATATACTGATTCACTTCTTTATTTTGACCCTTCCTTCTGCTTAGACTCTCCCAGAGTTAAGAATCATAACATTCATATTTTGGAGTATGCGGACGATCTGATTCTTTTTTCAGTTTCTATTCCTGGTCTTCAACACAAATTAAATCAACTTAGTTAATGGAGCTGCCCCAGCATCCGCCATGCTTCCGGGTAGCGGACTTTTCATAATTAAATTAAACTACTTTGTGGCACAAGAGAAAAAAACGCTTTTCTCACAAAAGCTAAACTGTAGGGTAAGCTTTGCAGGGGTGGGACAGCTTTCCTTTAAAACAAAAATTATGGTTTTTAGATAACAAAATTTCTCCTCTGCTTCACCCAAGTTTTTTAGCCAGTGATAGGATCGAGGTCATCTCTTCATATACTTGCCTAAGGGTCAAATTTTCTTCAAACTGTTCCTGGGCTTTTCACTGTACCGAGCAGACAGCCAAGGTCAAATTAGCTGCCAAAGCCATACTGAGTTTTAACTATAAGTATGGCAGGCACACTGTATTACCAGCACTTATAACTGGAGAAGTAAAAATCAACACCACTTTATTATATGGGGCTGAAGTTTGGGGAACCAAATTGGTTCCCACATTGGAATTCCCATTATACTTTTTCTATAAATCATTGCTCCAGGTCCCTTTGTCTACTGCGAATGTGTTAGCAGAAGCTGAGCTAGGCAGACTCCCCATTGCTACTTTGGTTGAATTACGTCTGGCCACTTACTGGCTTACAATTATTAGCACATTTAATTCAATTCCTAAATTATGTTTACAAGAGAAAATGAGTTGGAGCGAACAAGACTTTTCACCTCCTTCGTTAATTACCCTTAGATCTGTCCTGTCTAAAGCCTCTTTGAGCCATCCTTGGACAGGCTTCCAGAGAAATATTACAATTTTTTTTCTATCTAAAAATATTCTTAAATTAAAATTATTCACAGCTGCACACTCTAAGCAAATGGAGCAAGTCATAACACAGAGAAAAGCCCCTTGGTACAGTGTCAATAAAATACACTCTTCTCTAGAGGATTATCTGACCCTGCCACTGCCCCCAAGTGACAGGAAAGCTATTAGCTGGGCTACACTGGGTACTCTTTCCTCTAGATATGTTTATCTTAACATTTTGCAGCAGGATGCTCATAATCAGAATTTATGTAGATGTGACAGGGGTTTCCAAGAAACTCTTATCACATCATAATACAATGCCCACCTAACAATTCTTCTCATGACCGAACTATTAAAAACACTCTCATTAAACATGCAGATGGGGATTACGACCCACTATTCATTCTTCTATACCCTACGAGCAGAGGAGGCTGAGCCTATCTGAAAATTTCTCAAGTTTGTGATGATTACAAAAAGAAAATGCCTTCCCGTGCCCCGACTCTTACTCTCTGTCATCATTACAACTACAGATCTTTTGACAGTTTTTCACATTTGCTCTTAAGTTATCACTTTTGTATGAATTTTATTGGAAGACTGCGTGGGACTTTTATCTGAATATTTTTGGATATTTTTTTAATTTTTTAATTAATGTTGTCTTCTCTGAATATTTCATTGTTACTGCTATATTGTAATGTCTAATTCTGTAAGATTTGGAAGAACAATAAAGCACACTTGACTTGGTAGTTTTGTGTTGCGTGGGGACACAAAAAGTCCAACTCTGGACGACCCCATCTGTCAAACAGATTTGCAACAGATGAGAGCAGCTCCCACTCGTGCATGCTGAACTGAGCCCGTCTGAGGCTGTCTGCCAGAGTGTTTAGCACTCCTGGGACATGGATCGCTGAAAGGGTCAGACCGTGGTCCAGAGCCAATACCACACTCTCACTGCCTCCCTGCATAGAGGGTATGAATGAGTCCATCCTTGCTTGTTGATGTTGTACACTACACAAAGATTGTCCGACTGAATTAGCAACTGCCCAAGCAGAAGGTGGTTCTGAAAGGCCTGCGTGGCAGACAAACCCACCCACATCTCCAGGACACTGATGTGCAGGGAGTCCTTGGTCTGGTACCAAGAGCCCTGAGTCTGTAAAGGGCCCTGGTGGGCCCCCCAGCCCATCCCGGAAGCATCAGAGGTAAGGATATGCTGTGGGGATGACATCTAGAATGGGACCCACTGCAAAAGGTTCTGAGAGTCCATCCACCGCTGAAGCACTCTGCGAACAGAAGAAGAAACTAGGACTAACTTGTCTAATTCATCCGTCCGTTGACCCCACTGTACCCTGAGGATCCACTGAAGGGTACACATGTGGAGTCTGGCCAGAGGGACAGTGGGAATGGCAACTGCCATTAGACCCAGAAGCCTTAAATACAGCCTGGCGGGGACATGCTGACTCTGAACCATGTCCTGGGCCTAGGCCATGAGGCACTCCACCCTGTTCAGAGGGAGAAACACTTTCCCCTGCGCCGAATCTAGAACCACCACTATGTATTGCAGTCTCTGGGATGGAACCAGGACCAGTTTGAACAAACTGACCATGATGCCCAGGGAATGGAACAGTTGAAGAGTTCTGCTTAAGGTCTCCAGAAGCTGGTCCCTGGATGGTGCGTTTAAGAGCCAATTATTTAGATAAGGGTAGACGTACATTCCCTCTCTCCTGAGGGCTACTGCCGCTGCTAAGCACTTGGTAAAGACTCGTGACACAGAGGATAAGCCATAGGGCAGCACTTTGAACTGATAGTGTTCGCCCTGAAAAAGGAACCGGAGAAACTTCCTGTGGGGAGGGAACACATATATGTGCAGGTTGGGCGCTACCAAGGGTGGGGGTGGGAGGTCAGGCTCGGGGTGGGGGGAGTGACAGATGGGGGAAATCACAGAAGGCAGGGAACTGTAGGGCCTGAGGGCACTGAGGGTGGACAAGGCACCGGGGCCGCATGGCATTCACCCCAGGGTACTGAGAGAGCTGGCAGAAATCCTGACGGGGCCCTTGGCAGACCTGTTCAATACTTCCCTGGTCTCAGGAAGTGTACCTCAGGACTGGAGAATGGCTCATGTGGTACCCCTCCATAAGAGCGGTCCCAAAGTCGAACCAGGAAACTACAGGCCAGTAAGCCTCACATCCATTATGGGAAAACTGGTGGAGACAATCCTGAAGGAGAGGCTGGTGTCCCTTCTGGAGACCAGTGGGCTGCAGGACATTAGGCAGCATGGGTTTGTCACAGGCAGATCCTGTCAGACCAACCTGGTGGATTACTATGACTGGGTAACTAGACAGTTGGACAAGGGCCATGCAGTGGTTGTCCTGTTTCTGGACTTCAGTAAGGTATTCGACTCGGTGTCGCATGGGAGGCTGGGTAGTAAGCTAGCAGGTGCAGGGGCGAAAATGGTGGGATGGGTAGTAAACTGGTTACAGGGAAGACAGCAGAAAGGGTGGTGGTGGAAGGGGAGCTCTCATCTCCGATGGCAGTGACAAGCGGAGTACTGCAGGGTTCAGTGCTGGGACGGGTGTTTGGGTTGTTCATGTCAGACATCGCAATGGGCATCACAAGCAAGATCAGATGACACAAAGATAGGAGCAGCAGTGGATGACCTAGGAGGGTGGCATGGGTTGCAGGATGATCTGTTAAAATTGAAGACCCGGTCGGACACCTGGCAGTTGGAGTTCAATGCCAAAAACTGCAAAGTGTTACATTTTGAGGCAAAAAAACGAAGAAGGAGCCACCAAATTTGGGGGGGGGTTCAGCTAGCCACGACACAGGAGGAGAAGGATCTGGGGGTGATAATAACAGGCTAAATGAACAGCTCAGCACAATGCAGGAAGGCAGCTGCAAAGGCTAACAAAATGCAGGGTTGTATTGCATGGGGTATATCTTCAAGGAGAGGGGAGGTGATCCTGCCACTGAATAGGTTACTGGTTAGGCCGCGCCTCGAGTACTGTGTGCAGTACTGATGCCCATACCTGAAGGGGGACATTAAGTTACTGGAGGGGGTGCAGCGCACGGCAACAAAGATGATCCAGGGACTAGGGGACATACCCTACGTGAGTAGGCTGAGGGAGCAGAACATGTACTCACTGGAGGAGAGGAGAAACGGGGGGATATCACTGAAACCTTCAAGTACATGAAGGGAATAAACAAGACAGGCACGGAAGGACTATTCAAGTTAAGGGGGTAGGGACACTTGAGGTCACAATCTCATTTTGGAGGGGGGAAGGTTCAGGAGGGAAATGAGAAGACACTTTTTTATGGAGAGAGTGGTGTCTGGGTGGAACGCGTTGCCTGCAAAAGTGGCATCCTGTAGAACAGTGGACTGTTTCAAAAGGGGATGGGATAGGGTAAGAGGAGGAGGGAGGGTCAGGGAGGAGAGGGAGGGGCAGTTGCAGTATAAGGGTTGCTAACTGCACACTCGCGCAGACTCGATAGACCATAAGGCATTTATCTGCTGGCAAATTCATATGTTTGTATGTCCAGTGAGCAGAGCCAGTCGCCCTGTTTGAGCAGGGGTATCAGGCCGGGTAAAGTTACCATGCGAAACTTTTTGTAGTGGACACACAGACTGATGTCTTTTAGATCTAGAATAGGCCTCAAATCTCCGGTCTTTTGGGGAACCAGAAAGAACCTGGAGTAAAACCCTTTGTTCCTCTGGTGCCTGGACACTGCCTCTATGGCCTGTTTGTGCAGAAGGGACTGTACTTCCTCCTGAAGCACTGGCAAGTGGGCTGGAAGACAGTAGATGGCTGCTGGAGGAGTCCCTGGAGGATACTCCACAGGCTCCAGAGTATGACCCTTTTCTATGGGTTGCAGAATTCAAGTGTCTTAAGTTACGGTTCTCCACCGATTTAAATGGAGTGAGAACCGTCCTCCGACCACCACCTCCCAGTTGACAACCAGAGGAGGGTGGTCTGGCAAGGAGTCAAGCTGAGGTGGATCCAGCTGCAGGAGCTGATCAGTCACTTCTGGGGTGCTTGGCCCAGGCTCCAGCATTGGATGGGGAAGTAGGGCAGTAGGGCTCTTTTCTTGCCTTGAGGTCTAGAGGCTTCTCCCTGTCTGTTAGATGCCCTACAAAAAGGAAGGCGCTGTCTGCCCTTCTGCTGCTATGATACAGCGAGTAGTCAGATTTAAGGGCCCTGCCCAAAGTCTGAAGGTCATTAATGATGCCTTGGACATCAGGGCCAAACAGTTTGGTCCCACTGAAGGGGGCATTCAGCACCTTTCGCTGAACGTCCATGGCAAAGCCAGAAACCTGCAACCAGGAGTGCCTACGTCGGCATATGCCTGTGGCAGCAGCCCTGACAGTGGTGTCAGCCAAATCATAAAGCACCCGGAGAAGGTGCTTACTGACATCTTTGGCAGTCTGCAAGCATTAGAGGAGCTCCTGTTTCTGAGAGCCCTCTGGAAGAGCCTGGGAAGCAGCCTTGCCCTTCTTCCAGCTGGTGTTTGGTACTTCACCATGTGGGACAGGTAATTTGCAATCCTCAAGCCTAAGGTGGAGGAAGCATAAACCCTCTTACCCCAAAGGTCGATTCTGCGAGACTCTTAATCTGGAGGGAGGGAGCTAAAGTGCTTGGGTGCCTTAGACCTGTCATGGGCAGCCTTAATGACCACTGAGTCTGTCTTAGGCCGAGTTGCAAAGCAAGGGAACCCTTAGGGGGCATTACAGAATTTACCTGCCCTCCTATGCATGGCTAGCATCATATCTGAGCAGTGCCAAGCAACAGTAGCAACATGCCTCAGAGCAGGCAAGATATGAGGAACTATCTTTGGAGGAGACTCAGGGATCTCCAGGAAGTCAACCTGATCATTCCTGGTGACATCCTCCTCTCCTCGGTGTGAAACCCCATGGCAGAGGACAACTTCATAATATTAAAGAAGGAAGGGTCCTCAAGAGGAGACGCAGGGGTGTGTCTGACTAAGTCCTTATGGACAGAGGAGGCAGTGGACCTGTCTGAGGAGAGAAGCTCTTCCTCCCCCCTTCCTCATCATCAGGCAGAATGAATTTCAGATTATTACTGATCACTTTCAGCAGATCGTGAAGTAAAGCAATAATTAATAATGTGAAATGACCCTGAAAATAGTAAAACATAATAGCACCAATACATTTCTAATAACTGTTTGTCTTTCATATATAAAATAAAATGAATGTTTCCTTTAAGCATAGGCTAAAGAAGGAAATGAGAGATAAAAGGAAAAACATTAGACATATGTGCAAAGTTTGTGAAGTTTTTTTCAAAATTGTATCACTGAATTCACATCGGTTGATTTTATCACATGATGTAACAAAGGTGTAATTTACTGTGAGTGGTTGCACGTTACTTTTTTGAATTTTGTCACTTAAATGATTGTGTATTTAACAGAGCACTTGATGTTTGGCTCTGCCCCCCCCTTGATGAAGAGGGTTATCGCTTGAAGCACCAGGGAACTTGCCTTGTCCATAAATAAATATTAATTTTTGTACTGAAGAATGCCCGAGTGATCGCATCTACACATTTTGCATCTGGAAGGTGATTTATTTTTATATGTTTTATGGATACTGTATGTAAATGATGTCTGCAGTGTAAAATTTGTAATGCTTTTAATAACCGAACAAATAAACCTAACTGATCCCATTTTACCTCAAGAATTACTGGCAAGCAATAATAACAAATAAACACTGCACCAGAGATGGTCCAAACAGCATGGGTAAAGGCCCTTTGAGGCACCAGAAGCTTGCACACTTAGCACTTGTTAGGCCAACAAACAATGTAAAACAATTGTCGCGGCAGCTATCATTTTTACCAGCTAATAGTACTCCCCTCCCCAAAGACAATTCCCACCCATCACTCTGCAGCAGATGCAACTGAAAGCACCGGCAGTTTGTATTACCTTTCATTGACTAACCACACAAGCATCTGTCAATGCTGAATGTTCGCCGCTTGCATTGCTGCTGTTGTACCGGGTCTTGCTTGCACAGATTTCTGCTAGATATTTACCCAGAATAGACCAAAAGAGATGCAATTTCTCATTTTCAGTGGTGTCTTGCTTTTACACATTTTTAGACAGTTATTTGCCCAGGACACGCCAGCTGAGAGACAATATCTAATTTTCGGTGGGCTCCCACAGTTTGACCCCAGATTTCTAACAGTCTTTTTATGACCCGACATTATGATCAAGACAGGAGGATTTTTCTAAATCCCATCCAAAAGGTGATTTTGCAGTGCAACTGCAAAAACAGGTTTTGGAGGGGATGAAAAATTATACTTGTCATATTCAGGAGGTGAGTGAGGTAATACAAGGAATTTGCTAAACATTCAGGGACAAAATATGTAAAAATAAAGTTATGAGTAAACGTTGGAACATTTCAATTTTCCTTTAGTGTTTTTTTTTTTTTTTTTAACATTTTAACCCAAGATTTTCAACACAGTCTTTTTATGACCACTCCTTCTGAATAGGACAGGTGTCATTTATAAAATAGTGGCTCAAACACCATTTTGTGCCACAAAAGTGAAAACACATTTAGGCCAGGATTCAAAAAATGACAGCTGTCACATTCATAAGGTGGTGTGAAAAAATATTTATGTTGAAAATTTGGGGTCAAAATATAAAAAATTACTAAAGGTACAGATATGTGTTGAAAAATGTCAGTATATGCTCTTAACTTTGCTGTTCTTTAATATTTTTACCCCAAATTTTCAACATAGCCTTCTAATGACCCCACCTCATGAACAAGGGTGGAGAAAATTTTCAAATCCTGCCTGAAAAGTGATTTTGTACCACAAGTACGAAGACACATTTTGGCCAGGATTTGAAATGTGACAGCTGTCATGTTCATAAGGTGGCGTGAAAAAATGGCTATGTTGAACATTTTGTGTTCAAAATCTTGAACATTACCAAAGTTATGAGCATGCACTGAAAAATTTCAACATACACTCAAAATTTAAAAATTTATTTTTTTTACCCCTCAAGAGTAGAGAAAGTTTTCAAATCCTGCCTGAACGGTGATTTAATGCAGCCACCGTAAAATCACCTTTCAGGATGGATTCACATAATTTCACTGCCATTGTTCATGAGTTGGGTTCCTAAAAAGATCATGTTTAAGATTTTGGGGAAAAAATATTCAGAAATGACCAAGTTTTGAGGACAAGTTCAAAACCCACTGAAATACACTGAACCAGTCCAGCACTGAACAGTAAAGACATGTCTCTGGTCCAGAGAGGATTAGGATATTGGACCCCATTAGATAAGTACGGGGTGAGGGTGTGTGGGGTGGTGGGTGTTGAGTGGGAGGGTCGGGTGGGTGAGAGTAACGGGGCCGTGGGCTGGCGGCTGCAACAGACATTGATGGATGGTTTTCTTTTCTACAGGGTATATAAAAGAGAGACTATGAGGGATAATGTTCTTTATTTCAGGTACCGACACTGGGGTTGGGCCCCTAGTGCTGGTGTTACATTTGGCAGCACTGGGGTGGGCTCCCGGTGTGCTGAAAACTGGCCGAGGGTGAGGGGTAGTAGCTGGCACCAGTGATTGGGCACCCGGTGTCAGAAAATTAGCAAGGAAGGAGCGAGGATGGTTTTCTTTTACGTTTGACAGCACTGTGGCCCCTGTGTCGCATATGAAACAGGTGAGTGCAGTAGTAGCCAGCACCAGGGATTGGGCACCCCGGTGCCTAAAAAATTAAGAAAAAAGGGGTGGGAGGGATAGAGGGAAGGTTTTCTTTATATCAGGTACTGACACTGGGGATTGCACACACCAGTATCGGTGTTATGTTTGGCAGTACCGGGGGTGGGTCCCCCAGTGTTTCACAGTTAAAACAGGTGGGTGGGGGATACTAGCTGTCAGCAGGGACTGTTCAAGTTTATCTGCATGAAAACTCCATTAAGCACGCTCATTTTCAAAGAGGTCCTGTAAAGGACAACATGATGCCTCATTGGACACTTATCAGAAAACTTCACAAACTCAAAATTAATAATTATATTATAAACTGGCTTAGTAATTGGCTGCAAGATAGGACCCATAAAGTAGTCATCAATGGCTCTTTAATGTGGGAAGCGTATCTAGCAGGGTGCCCCAGGGCTCCGTCCTGGGTCCCTGCCTATTTCAGGCATTTACTGCTGATCTGACCAAAGACTGTTTTTCCATCACCACTAAATATGCTGATGATGTTAAAATTGGGGGCCTGTGTACTACTCTACAACAAGCCTCAATCATTCAACATGACCTAGATATTATTTCAGCTTGGTAATTACATGGGGGATGAGGCTGAATACTTCAAAATGTAAAGTAATGTGTCTCGGACCCTGGAATCTAAATCATTCTTACACACTGGCAGGTTCGATAGTTAAACACTACCTTCGACGAGAAGGATTTAGGTATTACTATCTCACACGACTTGACCCATAAAAAACACCTACAAAAGAAGTTATTAATAAAACTAATAGAGTAGTTTGGTCCATTTTACATAATATTAGATCTAGGGATTCTGAGGTACTGATGCCTCTTTTTAAGGCACATGCAAAGCCGCACCTGGAATATGCATCATAGCTCTGGTGCCTATACAAAAAAATCAGATAGTAATTTACTTGAAAAAGTGCAAAGAAAGTACACAAAACACAGTTCTGGGCTCCAACCTGAAACATATGAAACCAGACTGAAATCATTAAATCTGATGTCACTTACCACCCGTTGCCTTAGAGGGGACCTTGTTTCTTTATGATGTAATCCAGGACCCTTACCTCATGTCTGAACTAGGGCTTGAATTTAAAACTTATACCCATGACATCAGAGGTTATCAGTTACAACTTGTAGGGGAAATCATTTAACCACACATGTAGAAAATATTTTTTACCCTAAGAACTATTGGTCCTTGGAATAAACTACCTCTGAAAGTAGTCATTAATGAAACTAGGAGCATTTTTAAATATCGACTTGATAAATTAATTCAGGGTATGATTTTCTTATTACTCACTGGCTTAGTACAAGAGGATTATGGGCTCTGGCCTCCTTGCTCTTTAACTCACCTTAGTATGATACAACAAAATAAAATGCAGTACAAAATACAAAGTTTGGTATGAAAAGTGACATGATACATACATTCCAAGAAGCAAAAGGAAGCATACTATGCTAAGGAAACTTACTGCGGTGTTTAGGATACAGGCTTAACACACAGGTACATAGCATTAACAGATACACAGAGGGTAAGTATGCATTCAGATGTTTGGGGGGGGAACAAGTGCTCATATGAAAGTAAACCTTAGGTGAGGGGTGCTAGCTGGTATAGCACTGGCAGGTTTCCTGGACCACTGTTTTGGCTAAGGATTTGACTGGGCACCCACTGGGTGCTGGAAGGGACTGTTTTTACATTGGGGGGGGGACAACAACAGGCTGATGATGATGCTGATCAGCTCTGCTTGCTGGTCAGGATTATGCAGATCAAAAGAAAGAGCCACCCTATGATACCAAGTGGCTCTTTTCTTTGAACTACACAAAGTTTCCGCCGCCCAGCAAGACCAGAACAGTGTCATGATCAGCCTGGCTGATGATTGGTCTGACACTGTCAAGCCCCTTGCAGACTGCCCTGCACTGGACTGACACTAACACACCTCTCAAAATCCACAATCATACCAATATATTTGCTATGCGCAAGTGCAAGGGCGAACATAAAAAGTAAGTCTGCAAGTGAAGCTGACACGAGCGTGCAGTACCTTCTTTGGCCCTTTCATAATTCCCATTCTCTGGTTCACATTACTGCAGGATGATCTTTTTTCCTCCTCCGCACCATTCTTTTAACAAACCCTCATGGTTTGCCCTACATTGTCAGAGAAACCGTTGACCTGGAATATTCATTTGACACAAAGCTGGCCTCTCACCTGAGAATTCGGATCCTTGCTCCTCTGTGCTGACAGGAAAGCTACTGCCATAAAGTATTCAGGCCATTCCAGATAGTTGTCTCTTTTTTTACAAGGCACTTTGGAGTCAACCCTGTAAAATAAAATTGCAAAATGCCTTCAGAACACAGTCAGACTATATGAAAGCATTTCTGTCAACTTTTTTTTTTTTTGGTAAACATAGTAATCCTGTTTATCATGCAGGAAGGGCTGCTTGACTCTCAAGCTCTCATAGACCTCACCACACTCTTGAACAATCCTAAGTCCATACAACATTTTGGACACCATCCCCCCCTTCCCCCAAGACACTAAGGCAGAAAAGCTATAACCTACTGCACATATATATAGGGCATATGCAACGGGAACCTGTGTGAAACATTATTTATCTACACAGCAGTAGTTTTACATTGGGTAACATCACAAGTGGCATAAGCCACAAGTAATGTGCCTGAGGCCAAACTGCTCGAGTGTAGATAAATAATCTGTCACACAGTTCTCCAATGCATGTCCTGACAATACAATAGGCTGGTGTTTTTTTTTTTAAGAGGGGATGATTGACAGGTAGCATTTATTCAACAGATGCTTAATAAATTACGGGTTCTAAAATTTATCACGGCATATGTGGAAGTAATATTTTTTATGACATTAGATTTGTGGCAAAGCATATTGTATAAATTCTGATCTTTTTCCGAAGCTCCAGTCCATTGGGCAAGGATCAGAGTTTATATAACTTAGGCCTACCAGAGATCAGCCTAAAAGAAAAGACAGCCATAGCAGGCTCAAATCCAGCCACCTCTGCTAGTGTTGACTTCCTCAAAGAGGTGCTAGGCACCCTGCTTGTTGACATGGCCTCTGTCGAAACTGCACTGGGATCTATACAACAGGACTTAACTGGCCTTAGAAGCAGAGCGTCTGAGACAGAGACCTTCGAAAACCAGACATGCTGCCCCTGCGAAGAAAAATAGAGGGGGAGTAGTCTGATTTCTAACAAGCCATATGAGGATACTTTCAAGGTTAGGAAAATTAACTCACTCACCACACGTAACATAAACTACTATTAAGCCTGTACGCCATATAGTATTCAGAGTGACTATTTTAATTTTAGTATTATTTCAGCATCATGTTAGTTTAGACAGACATGGCATTCATAATCATAAGATTTTTGGGGGGGTTCATTTCCTGCAAAAGTTTCTCTCTCGGTTAAAACTATGAATTGAAGTTATTGTGAGTTTTTCCATAATTACAGTAATCAAGGCCTCTTACTATTGATCATGGAAGAGTATTGAGAAAGTAAGACAGTGAGAGTTTCTGTATAATCGAAACACAAAAGCACATTAAAGAGCAGGGGGGTCAGCCCTCCTTATAGCCCATCTGCATTAAGTAATCCAAACTGTGTTTCAGAATATATTCCCAGTGCAACACAGGCAGGTACCGAACAAAAAGTTAATTATCAGAAAGAGTTTACTAAATGGTGCAAAAGTAAGCAGCTTACAGGTATCTCACTTCAGGAACCAGGAAAAACTTTAAACAGCACGGCAAACTGTATATTCCTGGGAGCTCAATCAGGTGTGGCCAGGTAGCAACGGTGTAGTCTCTGAAGCAATGGTGATTTTGTGAACTTTTTCAGTCTTGGAATACACAATTTGCCATGCTGTTTGAAGTTTTTCCTGGCTCCTGAAGTGAGATTCCTGTAAGCTTCTTACTTTTGAACCATTTAATAAACTCTTTCTGATAATTAACTTTTGGTTCAGTGCCTATCTGTGATGCACTGGGAATATATTCTGAAACACAGTTTGGATTACTCAATACAGATGGGCTACAAGGAGTGCTGACACTCCCCCCTTTTATGGGTTTTTGTGTCTCCACAATGAATTATATAAGGGTAAGTGCACCCTGCAGCTTGTGACACTTATTTTTGTCCTTTGAGCTACTGCTTCTTCTGTTTCTTGAGTTTCCGTATAATATTAGTTAGCCTGGTTTGAAGTATATTCAGTGTTGGTTGATAAAAACAATAAATTATATATTTCAACACTTCACTGCTATAACCCCGATGAAGAGGCACAGCCTCGAAACACTGGCATATGTTGAGCAGAGTTATGTGACGTCACTGGAAGCTTACCAAACATTGTATATTAAATCAGAATAACACAAAATTTTATATTACGTGTGGCAAGTGAAGTGTCTGAGGCAAAGAACAGCGTTATCCTGGTGAAGGACACTACCAGACGGCTGGAAGACATTACAGCAATATACACACCAGGCAAATGCAAATCCTGTGGGACAGAGTTCAAGAACAGGAGAAGAGAGGCCCCCGCAATAGTCTGTGACTTGTGGGCCTCCCAGACGGGGTAGAAGGCATAGATATGATAAAATACTTGGAATACTGTCTAACAAGACTGCTCGATCTGCAAAGAGATGAGCCTCTCCAAACTGAAAAGACCCACAGGACTGGGGAATAAAAAAAGGCTCCATCTTGGCGACCCCCCACCAAAGAACCATGACTGCCTACTTTCTCCTGTACACTCCAAAAGAACTGGTGCCATGCTCCATGTGAGAAAAGGGGCCTCTGATCTGGAAAGGCACATCTCTCTCTACTGTCCCTGATTACTCCAGGGAGGTCATCCCCTGGAGAAATTCCTTTGATAGCACAAGACAGGCTTTATACAGGGCTGGTATCCGATAGACACTGTCATGCCCTGCACACCTACCTATCTATAGAAAACAGAGCTGAACATACCTTCTATAGCCATGCCAAGGTCCAAACAGCCATCAAGAATTTATGGCCAGAAATCCAGTACATGGCTCTACATGTCAAGCCTCCCCACAATGGACACCTGGAACCGCCCAGCAACATGGAAACCAAGTCTGCACCCACACTAAATGAGCTGAACACCCCGGGAGGACAGCAGTAGCCCTTGTGGCAGATGGTGAGATCTCCAAGAAAAAACAGAAACAGGGGCCGCAGCCATGCAAACACCAGAACTCCATCATCGAAGAGGAAGGGAAGCAAAGGGAGCCACAGGACAGCAGGGGATTCCAGTTCACTGCTACCAAGAGAGAGTCCAAACCAAGCAGGCACAAAGGGAGAGGTCAGGATTGCTATTCAGCAAGACCAAAGTCCACTGCTGCCATCGCAGACAATGCCGCAGAACTACTGGGAGTGGCATCTTTGCCTGATGATCTGACTGGTGCCTCTGGCAGAACACCCCCATGTGCCCCACAGGCCATGAAGGCAACCTGGGCTTCAGTAGTGTGGCCCACAAAAAACACTGAAGATGCACACTCCAACCTGAAGGGGTAACTCGCACTGCGCTGCAGCACGACTCCTTCAGAACGGTTCTGCCTGTTCAGAGCGCTGGCGGTAGTGTACTCGGTCATTACAGTGCCAAGCGGATATGTCACCGCTATCTTTTTGCAACAGGGTGCTGCTTCACCCCAACCCCCTTTCTAATGATACTAACTCCAGGGGAAGCAAACCTAGGAGAGGGGGTAATGAATCTGGCATTTGGTGCCATAATGACCCGGCGAGTGCCATAAGGGCTTCAGAACAACTGCTCCTGATATGATCTCCTGATAAAGACCGGGGGACTACTTATATCCGGTAAGACAATGAAAAATCCTACCTGATGCTTGCAGGTCTGTGGGATGGGGTGTAAATGGGGATGCTGGGGGAAGAGCAGCAACCAAACCACACTATTCTCAAACAAAGCTGCAGAGAGGATAATACACGCGCGTGCAAGCCCTGCCGTATATTGAAAAACTAAAGTCTACCAAACACTCTGTACTTAATTGTAAGTAGAGCTATAACCAATCCATAGAATCTCACACAAGATGCTCTCTGCTGTGCTGTCTCTGCCTTACTGAGCTTTCCCTCTCCCCATGGAACCCCAAAAGGTACTGGATAGATGGGAGAGTTCCCCCTCACACAACAACTCTGCCGACTTTTCCTCCAAGACTTAATTTAATGGGGACCTAACTAACCAAAAGATTATTTATCCGATTAATCACTTGATTACCTTACTACATCACATGAGAAGAACTAGGCAGTAGACCTCTCAAGTATGGTGGTCACTGAACTGCAGAATCTGTAAGTCACCACACAGCTCAAACTAAGCTGCCTCAGAACTTGTTATTATGCGTAATGCTAGATCTGAAAGGATGGCTGTAGGAGAAAGGGATAATTTGCCACCATGGTCTAAATGGTGGGATTGTGTTAAGCTGGTAACTCTTTCCCCGGTCCTCCTCTCTTGCACACCTACCGCTTATGCCCCCTCAGGCCACCGTACCACATGATCTAATGGAAGCACACACAGGCTCGCTGGGATACGTCTCGGGGAGCACCACCTGAACTCCGGCATCTGAGTAACACTAGGGACCCAGTCTGCTACCCTATACATGAGCCGTATCACAACACAAGCTTATAGGGCTCGTGATGAGGACTTTCTCTGTCTCCTATTGTTTATTACATCGATTTATTTGTTTATTTTTTTTCTGGATCTATTCTGGGTAAAGGTGCCCCGAGCACTGGAGGTGTGCCTCACAAAAAAAAACTCTACTTCTACTACAGCTGACCCCATGTTCAGTCTCCTCCTGTGGCTTTTCACTAGGCTGGAAGACATTTCACAGTCCCCACACTTTATACTGTATATTTGTTTTCATTTTATTTAAAAGTTTATTTAAACATGATAAGATCTAGAAGAACAAGTCTCGTTTACATAACGTCCCTTGTCAGGTAAAAACAACATATACAACATGTTTCAATACTAAAAACAAACATGAATCAACTTTTAAAGTTTTAAAGCAACAGCAACAAAGTTGAGTGCTCAAGAAATCAAGTTTTATATTGTTCTTAAAGACAGACAGGCTGGAGCAAATTCCAAGCTCTAGCACTAGGTCATACCAAGCATAAGGTATTCTTAAAGACAAACTGGCCCTACCAACCGTAAGTAAACAAAAATGTGGGTAAATGATAACAGCGATACTGAACCTCACGCATAGCGCATCTATGAGTAGATGTCAGCATGTGGTCAAACAAGTAAAGAGCAATTTGACAGATTATAGAAAGCCAACATAGTTCCCTCCTTGAAGCAGGAGGTAACCATTTTACCCTCTGCAGCGGTGAACAGTGATGTGCATCCCATTTTTCTTTTAAGATAAATCCTAACAACTGACAATATACTGTGTCTAAAGAAGCCAAAGTAGATTCAGAAGCATGATGTTAAATAGTATCTTTGGTAGCCCGTGACATGGGCATCAGTGATTGGGCACCTACTAATAATAGCGACCCAACTCGTGCATGTCATCGGGCTACGGTAGGGTAAGGCAACCAGATTGGGGCCCTGCAAATATAGCAACGGGTCACTATAATGACGTGCGCGGGGAGCAAGCACGGCAGAGAGGGGCAGGAGGGAATGTGAGGGTGTGGTGCTGCGTGGGTTGCTGAGCTGACCCCGTGTGTGTGGGTTGGTGATTAGTAACCGGGTCGGGCACTGGTCTTGTTTTGCTGCGTCAGTCTAACTTTTTTTTTTTTTAATGTTTTCACCCCCAACATGCACCCCCCAGAGTTGAGAACCTTAAGTAGGGAGGTGGAGGTGGTGAAGCCCCTCGCATAAAACATTAAAAACCTAAGTCCCCGGCACCGTTTTTGCTGTTATCACATAAATTCTGTATCACTACAATCGAATATAGGAAGAATTGCCTCTGTTCCTAAATACTTTCATCTATGGTGAGACAGTGCCTGGCACCCTTCAGGTGACTCAAGCAAGATCGAATTTTAAGAGTGTTTCTTTTCAACAGGATTTTTAAAAGTAAGCGAGGAGTCAAAATAAAGCCTGAAGCACTTGAATACTGAGACTCTTTCCATCTAGGTATTATGCAATGTTATATGAACCATTCACATTGGCTGAAGAGCGCCGGGAACCCCCCGTTTTTTTTTAACCATCCAGAAATAGTAAATTATCTGAGAAACCATTCACCAAATTATCAAAACCTTGCTGCAAAATTCAGGCAGGCACATCGTAAGTTAGAGGCCTTCCATTCTTATGAAATCTTAAGGTTCCATGTGAAATGGGTGATTGCAAAACAGTGACTACAGAATGCTGACTGCAAAACAGTGCGGACACAAAAAGCGACCGGGCAAAAAAAGCGATTGCTGAAATGGCAACAACAATGCACCAGTGAGTTTCTGCTGGGGGCTTTGCCCCCGCATTTCCTTCTGTGGGGGGGCATTGTGCCCGCCATGTTGCAGTCACCCATTTCACAGGATACCAATCCTAACACGCCTATGTCAGAGCAAGCTTGTAAAGAATGCTGCACCGTGGTAGGCATCCCAAGGGAGAACTTCTTGAACTGACAATAGAAAAAAACATTCTCATTAATGTAATGGAACTTGCCATCAAGCCCCAAGTGCTGAGCTCAGCTCAGTAATCAGTAAAATGGCTCTGCCCCTCCCAGTGTGTCCACCCATTTTGTCAGCATCTAAACAGGGACTCCTACACTGTTGTTGCTCCATCCAGCCAGACTATAAAACTGCGTTTGGGGAGGGAATGGCTAGCCACGTGGCTTTCTAGAGCGCGCACTCTGGCACGCATGTGGGGTAGCTTACAGGCAATGATCTCGCCATACAATCTCTCGCCAGTGCGGACCCTGTGTCTACAGACCAAATCTATTAAGAGGCTGGGAAAAATTTAAAGAAAAAAAAAAAAAAGCGAAAATCAGGTTATTACAGGTCCAAAGTTCCATACCACACTGCTACCTGCTTGGAGTCAGAAATTGGTGCCATGTCCTACGCACTGCTACCTGCATGCAGTCAGGAAGAAGTTCCCTGTCCTATCACACTGCTACCTTCTTGGAGTCAGGAAGAAGTGCCCTGTCCTATTACACTCCAACCTGCATGCAGTCAGGAAGAAGTATCCTGTCCTATCACACTGCTACCTGCTTGCAGTCAGGAAAAAGGGCCCTGTCCTATCACACTGCCATCTGCATGTAGTCAGGCAGAAGGGCACTGTCACACCACACAGCATCTACACGCATGAAATCAGGAAGAAGTGCTCTGTCCTATCACACTGCAACCCGCATGCAGTCAGGAAGAACTGTCCTGTCCTATCACACTGCTACCTGCGCGCAGTCAGGAAGAAGTGTCTTGCCCTACCACATAGCAGCTACATGCATGTAGTCAGGAAGAAGTGCTCTATCCTATTACAAAGCAGCTACCTGCATGGAGTCAGGATGAGGCAGTATGGCGCAGTGGTTTAAGGCTCTGAGCTGCAAATCTGGAGACCTGGGTTTGAATCCCACAGCCCCCACTTGCATACTGTGTGAACCTGAGCAAGTCACTTAACTTCCTCATGCTCCCAGGTTGCACCTGCAAACAAGCTTTCAGCTTAGTGTGTCTCACTTGGCAAAATAAAAAAAAAAAAAATAATCGGTTCAAAAAAAAAAAAAGAAGTGCTCTAGCCTATTACAAAGCAGCTACCTGCATGGAGTCAGGAAGAAGTGCCATGTCCTACAACACTACAGCTACCTGCACGGAGTCAGGAAGGAATGCTGTTTCCTACCACACTGCTACCGGCATGTAGTCAGGAAGAAGTGCCCTGTCCTACCACACTGCAGCTACCGGCATGCAGTCAAGAAGGAATGCTGTATCCTACCACACTGCTACCCGCATGTAGTCAGGAAGAAGTGCCTTGTCCTAACACACTGCTACCTCCATGCAGTCAGGAAGAAGTGCCCTGTCCTACCACACTACAGTTACCTGCATGAAGTCAGGAAGACGTGCCCTATCCTATCCTATCGCACTACTACCTGCATGAAGTCAGGAAGAAGTGCCCTGTCCTACCACACTGCAGCTACCTGCATGCAGTCAGGAAGAAGTGCCCTGTCCTACCACACTACAGTTACCTGCATGCAGTCAGGAAGGAATGCTGTATCCTACCACACTGCTACCCGCATGTAGTCAGGAAGAAGTGCCCTATCCTACCACACTGCTAACTGCACGGAGCCAGGAAGAAGGGCCCTGTCCTACCACACTGCAGCTACCTGCACGCAGTTAGGAAGAAGACTGGTTTCGTGAACAGAAGTAGGCATTATCATGGTGGAAGATGTTGAGACATCCTGCCTACAGGCTATATGTACAGTTATGATTTTCCATTGTTTATGTTGACTGGTGGATACGAGGCGAAGGGTGATAGAGAAAGATATGAGGGGAGGGTTGACAGAGAGAACAGACAAAAAAGTTGAAAGTACATACAGGATATAACTGGTAAAATGCTTGGTGTCACAATGTAATCTAGCTGCTATTACCTTTTTAAGGCCTTTTACTCTCACTTATTTGATGGAGGAGTCTGTTTTAAAATTATCGAAATAATGTCAATTGGCAATGTCTGACGTGGAGCTGCTTGATGTGAGGGGTGCCAAGTATCCCAAGATAGGCCTCTGCCTTGTGGTACTCAAGACGCACTGTATGCGCACTAAACAGACTTTTCAGCCCAAAACCACACAGGTAATGCCTATATGCTATACAATTTATTTCCTGATCTTTGTTTCTTGATTCTAAGACAAACGCCTGGTTAAGTTAAAACTAGGTTTGCAGTAAACTAGTTTCCAGACCTTGAAGAGTTCGCTTGATAAGCACGTTTGACATGACTGGTATTTTACCATTCACAGCTGTTACTTACAGTTTACTTCTCATTTTGCTTCACTGTTTAGTGATGTTTTCAAGGGTTTGAAATGTTTAAAACAGTTAAAAGTGTTCATACAAACTGGAGATCTCTTTGCTGTGGGGAGCCCCATGGAGGGCGTGCACACACAATATAGAGGATAATGTATGGTCCTCTATCAGTAACCAGTTTGTTAACCATCAAGAGGTTGCCAGGGTGACCGGTTACATTGCCATGGCAACCTTGAGACGGTTAACTAAACTGGTTACCAATAGAGGGACCATGCATTACATTTTATAGTGTATGGTCCCCATAACAAGAATTAAAATGAAGCAGGCTCCTTACTGTCTTAGATTCAGTCACCACCGTGGCTGTTCCGGGTCATTCTCTTTCACCACTGCAGCCGTCGGCTAAACGCTAATAACGTTCTGCGAATGCGCAGATCGGCTCCATTTATAATCTCATTGCTATGACGTACTCAAGAGGGGTTAACAACCCCTTACGTCATAACGATAGGATTATAGAGAAATACTCTTGCCGCTTTTTAGCAGTAATAAGGGCTCTCCATACATTATATAGACATTTTCTTCATCAATTTTTGAGCCGATAGACTCTACCACCACAATGATGGTGTCTGTTGTGCCCAATGCACTAAATTAACTTACTTAACAACTCCTTTGCAGTCTGTGGTCACTGATATGAGAAAATACAAAATCACACATGCCCACACAATGCAAAGCATCAAGGGCTGCATATGCAAATCACCGCAGAATGTTATGCTGGTCCAACTTTAAGCAGAATTGCATGGTGCCGAAAGGCCTCTCACACAGTTTGCAAAGGGTGCTAACAGAAGACATAGACACATGTTTCGTCCTACCAGGCCTCATCAGTATGCCTCGTCTGTTTGACACCCCAGTGGAATGGACCAGCTACCCCAAGACAGTGTGTCTTGGATATGTTGTGGTGAAAAACAAAGGATTCTGTTCATGTGAACAGCCAAATTAATAACGTGTCCCTCAAATTTTGTAACACTGGTAGAAAAGTGATAATATTCTGATCTGAAATGTGGCTATACTGTCCTGTACTTGGAACCAAGCAGAATTTTCTGGTGTACAGTGTACGCTCTGAAAGCTAATTAAAATAAACTTAAAAAAAAAAGATGGTCAGAAATATATAAGTGTGTGTATAGCATTATACAACGGCAAGAAAGAATCCTGGCTCCTGATTGGTCAGTTGGCCATCACAGCAGGGATGTTATCCTGGCATAACATCCATGCTGATGATCTGCTTGACCACCAACATACATTGCTTGCATCTTTTCTTAAAAAAATATTTTTAAACACTAAATAAAATTCTTTAAAATTCTTTTTTTTTCTGTATAAAACAAGGAGACCTTGTATAATAGGAATAATGCCCTCCAGGGTGGGTGTTATGCTAGGATAACATCCCTTCTCAGGTGTTGGACGCCCCCAGCCAGTGGCCTCAGGCCCAACCACCCGAGGTGGGATGTTATCCCAGCATAACGCCCACCCTGTCAGGCATTATTCCTTTAGCAGATACTGTCTCTAGTAAAGCCTTTGATCTGGTGCCGTGTAGCAGTAATCAGTAAACTAAACTGTAAGAGGGCAACAATAATGAAGACTTGGATAATGGATCAGAATATTAGCTGGCTAATTACACAGAAGCACAGAAACATAGAAATTGATGGCAGATAAGGACCGCTTGGCCCACCTAGTCTTCCCATTTTCCCTACCTACTGGAATACCACAGATCCTACTTGATCTCTGGCTTTCTAGCCTCTCTTTCCTATTGCTAGGGTTCCCTTGTGCCTATCCGATGCATTCTTGAATTCTCCTACCATTTGTGCCCCCCCCAAGTCAACCCCCCTCAAGCCTCATATCATGACATCTTGTTCTTGAAAATCTTTTTTCTGAGAAATGTAACCCTCTTTTACCTTACTTATGCTCTTGAGGTATCTGAAAGTCTCTATCATATCCTCTCTCTCTCTCTCCTCTCATCCAGGGTGTACATATTGAGGTCTTGGTAGTTTTTCCTTATATGACTTTTTGTGCAGGCCCTGCACCATTTTTGTTTCTGTTCTCTGAACTGCCTCCACTCTGTCGAAGTTCTTCCAAAGGCCTCCAGGACTGGACACAGTACTCCAGATGGGGTCTCACCAATGGTTTGTACAGTGGTATCAACGCTTCCTTTATTCTGCTGGTGATACCTCTCCCTATGCATCCCAGCATCCCACTGGTTCTCCACACAGCCTTTTCACAATGCTTGGTCACTGCTGGGTCATTAGATACGATTACTCTCAGGTCTATTTCCTGTTTGGTGGTCATCAGTACCTCCCCCCCCCCAATCATGTACTCCTCCCCCTGGATTTCTGTGCCCCAAATGCATGATTTTACACTTCTTAGCACTGGATCTTAGTTGCCACACTCTTGACCACTCCTCAAGCTTGCTTAGGTCCTTCCTCACCCCCCAACAAGAGTGTCAACCCTGTTGCAGATCTTAGTGTCATCTGCAAGAGGCATGCCTTTCCTTCCAGACACTATGGAATGTCACTTATGAAGACATTAAAGAGGACTAGCCCCAGAATTGATTCTTGTGGCACCCCGCTGGTCACCCCCCCTCTCCTCGGAATGGACTCCATTTACCACCACCCTCTGAGTTCTATCCCTCGACCAATTTCTGACTCAGTTTACCAACTTGGGACTCACTCCCAGTATGCCAAATTTGTTTACAAGCCTCCTGTGTGGAACAGCATTGAAAGCCTTGCTGAACCCTAGGTAGGCCACATCCACTGCCCCTCCCTGATTCAATTCCTTGGTCACTCAGTCAGAGGAATCTATCAGATATGTTTGACATGACCTTTCCACTGTGAATTCATGCCGTCTAGGATCCTGTGATCCACTGGATTCGAGATATGCCACAATCCTTTCCTTTAGCAATAATTCCATTATTTTCCCCACCACCGAGGTCAGGCTGACTGGCCTATAATTGCCAGCCTCCTCCCCGCTCCCACTTTTATGGAGAGGGACTACATCTGCCCTACTCCAGTCCTTCGGAACCACTCTAGTTTTCAGCAATTTGTTGAACAGGGCTGTCAGTGGTGCTGCGAGCACATATCTAAGCTCCTTTAATATTCTTGGACTCATCACATCCAGCCCCACTGCCTTGTCCACTCTCAGTTTTGCAAGTTCGTTTAGGACTTCAGAAGAGAGCGGGCGCTGACCAGGGAGAAGTGCAGAAACGCAGTTAGAGGGAAGTGCATTTTAAAGTGTTTTATTTTATGCATTACTGTTGAGCACAATTGGACTGAGTCAAAAACAAAAATATAACAATTTCTTTTGCTGGACATTGTATGGAACGGGGTTGAAGGAGGGAGACGAGAGAGGGAGGCTGAGGGAGGGACTTTGGAGAAGGCCTGCACCACGTGACTGGAATAGACAAGTAAGGAGGTTCCAGTCTGATTCAAGGGTCACCATATCTGTAGTTTCTGTCGCAGAATAGAGCAGGCGCCAACCAGGGAGAAGTGAGGAAAAGCGGTCAGAGGCAAGTGCATTTTAAACTGTTTTATTTTATTCACTACTGTTGAGCACAGAGGGATCGCGTTAAAAACAAAAATATGATGCTTTCTATTGAGGGGATTGTGCCAAACAGGGTGGAGGGAGGGAGACGAGAGAGGGACTTTGGAGGAGGCCTGCACCACATTACTGGAATAGCTAATAAGGAGGCTCCAGTCTGAATATATGTTCCATGGTGCCTAGCGACCCCTCACGTGAGCGACCCCAAAATATGAGTGCCACGAAGCAGAAGTGTGGTGTTTGACTAGGTGATGTCTCCAGGGTGTCTGCAGGGAGGACCGCAGGCACCACTAGGCAGGGTATAGAAGGAGTCAGCAGATTAGACGGTATCCTGTGGGGAGGAGGAGGCTGATGTGCTAGTAGCAGGGGGTGATCAAAGCTAGAATATAACAGGGAAGAGGGAGGGATCTTAGACCTGGTTCTCTCAAATGGAGATGAAGAGAGGATCACAGATGTAGAACTGGGTAGCCATCTGGAAACTAGCGACCATCGAACAGTATGGTTCACAATAAACACAGCAATAGAGTCAAGCCGTACAAAGACAAAGGTACTGGATTTTAGCAGGGCTGACTTTGCCAAAATGGGTGAGTGCCTAAGGAATGCACTAGCAAATGGGCAGGAAGGAGGGGTGGAAGAACAATGGAGAATAATAAAAACTGCCATCACAGAGGTAACAAGCCTTTGTGTAAAGCAAATAAACAAAACGAAACGAGGTAAGAAACCACTATGGTTCTCAAAGGAAGTGGCAGTGAAGGTTCAAGAGAAAAAGAAAGCATTCAGGAAGTACAAGGAATCACAGAAGGAACAGGACAGAGAACTGTATCAGTTAAACCAAAAGGAAGCTGGAAAGGCAGTCAGAACAGCAAAGGCCCAAACCGAGGAAAAGATAGCCAACTCAGTTAAGAAGGTGGATAAAACCTTTTATAGGTACATCATGGAGCGAAGGAAGACCAAGGGAGGGATAGTGAGGCTTAATAAAGGGAGGAGGGGGCAGAGGGTGACTGTGAAAGGCAGAGATACTAAACAAATATTTTTGCTCAGTATTTACAAAGGAAGAGGGGAGGTACCTAAAACAAACAGTAGAAACACTCTGGATACAGAAGTTGATACCAGCCCATTTACAGAAGAAAGAGTTCTGAAAGAGCTCTTAAACTGAAGGTGGACAAAGCAATGGGGCCTGATGGGATTCATCCCAGAATTCTAAAAGAACTAAGGATAGAACTAGTGACACCACTGACTACCCTCTTAACAAATCATGGGAGGATGGGGTGTACCTGAGGACTGGAGGAGGGCAGATGTGATTCTCTTCACAAAAGTGGGAGCAAGGCAGAAGCAGGAAACTACAGACCTGTTAGTTTAACCTCAGTGGTATGGAAAATGATGGAATCACTCTGAAGGAAAGAACTGTTATGATCTAGAGGCCAGAGGGCACAGGACCCAAGGCAGCATGGATTCACAGCGGAAGGTCATGCCAGACAAATCTGATAGATTTCTTTGACTGGGTGACCAAAGTAGTTGATCAGGAGGGGCTGTGGACATGGCCTACCTAGACTTTAGCAAGGCATTTGACACAGTCCCACACAAAAGATTAATATACAAGTTAGCCAGCCTGGGAGTGGTCCCAAGATGACAGCCTGGGTAAAGAATTGACTGGAGAATAGGACACAGAGAGTAATAGTAAATGGAGTCCACTCTGAAAAAAGGGGTTAGCAGGGGTACCACAGGGTCAGTATTAGGACCGGGTCCTCTTCAATGTCTTTTATAAGCTTACATTGCAGAGGGACTGAAAGAAAAGTATGTCTCTGCAGATGACACAAAGATCTGCAACAGAGTTGATGCACAAGGTGGGGTGGAAAGGATGAGAAGGGACTTGGCAAGGTTAGAGGAATGGTCAAATGTATGGCAGCTTAGATTCAATGCTAAGAAGTGCAGGTAATGCACCTGGGAAACAAAACCCAGGGAAGAGTACACAATGGGGGTGAGATACTAACAACAACAAAATGGAAAGGGACCTGGGGTAGTCATATCAGATGACCTAAAGGTGGGCAAGCAATGGAGAGGGCAGCAAGGAGGGTTGGGGGATACTGGGATGCATAGGGAGAGGCATCATCAGTAGAAACAAGAAGTTATTATCCTCTGTACAGACAGCTGGTGAGACCACATCTGAGTACTCATGGCAGTTCTGGAGACCCAATCTCCGCAAAGACATAGACAGGATGGAAGCTGTCCAGAGGAGGGCATCTAAATGGTGCAGGGTCTGCACCGGAAGACATATGAAGAGAGACTTAAGGAGCTTAATATGTATAGCCTCGAGGAAAGGAGGGAGAGGGGGACATGATAGAAACTTTCAAGTACCTCAAGGGAATCAACAAAGTCCAAGAGGGTAGCATCTTTCAAAAAAAGAGGTGTGCAAGAACAAGGGGGGCACAATTTGAAGATAGAAGGGGCGGCTCAGAGGTAATTAAGGTATTTTTTCACAGAGAGGTTGTGGATGTATGGAACAGCCTTCCAGAGGAGGTTGTGGAGTCAAAAACAGTGGTGGAATTCAAGCATGCATGGGACAGTCATAAGGCAATTCTAGGGGGTGGGGGTAGGAAGAAGTAGGCTGCTGGTTAACTAGGATCTGCAGCTTATCCATCAGGTAGGGAAATGGGCAGACTGGGTGGGCCAAGCAGTCCTTATCTGCCATCAAATTCTATGTTTCTATGAATTGGGGCATACAGTGGACATAGGGGTGGGGGATGTTTGGTGGCAGCAATCCAGGAGAGGAGGCAAGACAGGTGATGATCTGTAATGGTTGTGGGGCAGCAATCTTCTTGGGGATTGCATGGAGGGCAGGGGGACGTATGGTGTGCGGGCAGATGGGACAACATAGGGAGGAGGTTGGAAGGTTGAGAAGGGAGCTGAGTAGAAGGGGGGGTAGGGTTGGGGTGAACACCAGGTGCCAAGAGACCAGACAACAGCTCCCAGGACAATGCAGCAGGTGAGCAAAGGAGTAAACAAGGAGAGAGAATAAATTAAGCTAACAACAACCACTCGAGAGCAGCTGAGACCAGAGGCCAATAAGTGGAAGGTGGTCAAGAATAGAGGGAAGATGGGAACTGGGGCAGAGCATGGACAGAAGTTGCAGGGAGGGGCAATAGGGGAAGCATGGACAAAGGAAGGGAGTATATTAACAGGTTCTCAGTGCTGACTAGCCTGGGGGAGCAGGGGCTGGAGTGAAGATGCAGTGAAGGTGGGGGAGCAGGGTAGTAGTAAGGGCTGGGAGGATAGCAGAGAGGCAGGAAGCAAGGCCAATATACTGGACAGCAGCAGTAGCAGGGGGGAGTGAAGGTAGGAGGGGAGGTAGCAGATTCAGGATGAGAGGGGGAGATGCAGGTGGGGAATGGCAAGGTGGGGGTAGCAGCAGACAGCCCAGGCAGTAGTAGTATGAGGCAGGAAGGGTGGAAGACATGGGAAAAGCAAGGAATAAGTGGAACACTGGGGACCAGAGGCAAGGCGGGTGTTAATGCAGGAGAGGGGGAAAACAGATTCAAGAAGGGGGGGAATAGTAAGGGGGTGGACGCAGCTAGCCCTGGCAGGAGTAGAAGGGGGGAGCGGGGGACTGAAGGTAGGGGAAAAGCAGGGAGCAAGTGAGTCACCGGGGTCCAAGGGCATAGAATCAGAAGAGGGGGAATGAGACTGGGAGCAGAAGAATAGCAAGCAGCAGGAAGTGTAAAGGACAAAGGAGGGAGGGTCATCATTCTGGGAGACTCAATACTGAAAGGTGTAAGATGGGAAGGCAGGGCACCAGGAAAAGGCACATATGGGTGGACTGTATGCCCAGCATGACGGCTGGAAGAGTGGATCAGTTTATCACTAGGTGTGAGGGGAAGGGAGAAACCTCATATTGTGGTGCCCCTAGCGTAAATACAAGAACATTTAATTTTCAACCAACTTCAGTCTTACATTGAACATCACCACCTCCTAACCAATTGTCAGTATGGTTCTAGAAAGAATTATAGCACCTTCACAGCTCTTACCAAGGTATCCACAGATATCCTTGTTTCACTTGACAAAGGGCTAAACACCAGGGCCATATATGTAGATCTAACAAAGGCCTTCGATTTGGTAAACCACAACTTTTCTGTTGCATAAACTACATTCATTGGGCATGGACCAACAGAAATCCTTCTGGCTCCATAATTACCTACACGATCACTCCCAAGGAGTAAAATGGTCTGGGGCTCTCTCTTCATTTAAAACCATAACTCTCGGCGTACCCCTGGGATCTATCCTGGGGCCGCTTCTGTTCTCTGATCAACCCAGCCTCCCAGACCGCCACTGGCAGTCCAGGTCTGAAGCCACCAGCCCCTCACAGAAACACAGGTAGTCTGAGAGCCACAGCCGTGGTTCTCTGACGAACCTGACTTGTCAGACTGCCACCCGCAGTCCAGGTCTGAAGCCACCAGCCCCTCACAGAAACGCAGGTAGTCAGAGCCACAGCCGTGGTTCTCTGATGAACCCGACCTGCCAGACTGCCACCCGCAGCCCAGGTCTGAAGCCACCAGCCACTCACAGAAATGCAGGAAGTCTGAGAGCCACAGCCGTGGTTCTGTGACGAACCCGACCTGCCAGACTGCCACCTGCAGTCCAGGTCTGAAGCCACCAGCCCCTCACAGAAACGCAGGTAGTCAGAGCCACAGCCGTGGTTCTCTGATGAACCCGACCTGCCAGACTGCCACCCGCAGCCCAGGGTCTGAAGCCACCAGCCACTCACAGAAATGCAGGAAGTCTGAGAGCCACAGCCGTGGTTCTCTGACGAACCCGACCTGCCAGACTGCCACCTGCAGTCCAGGTCTGAAGCCACCAGCCCCTCACAGAAACACAGGTATGGACTTGCCCTCAGGGACTGATTACCTCCAGGAAGGATGCCCTAGCTGCCAATTATTTCGCGCCCCCCCCCTCCCGTCCTGACTAAATACACATAAACCCCACCCCGGCTTTCTAGCTCACTCCTCTCTAGCCCCCCCCAATCCTTATTCCACTATGTGTGTCAAATCGTGGATCGTGTTCTGGTCCTCCTTCTATCTCATATTGCATGCTCAATATATGCCACCTCAAGCCTTTATTACTATGGATACTAATCTGATCTGCTCTGTAACTAGTTCCTGTCCCTATGTGGATATATGCATTTTCAACTCCCCAGTTCTTCAACACTGTTTTCATATTACCTTTAATGCTGGTACACAAAATGAATTACCACCTCAGTTTACGACTTCCGCCAACATCATAGAGGCGTCACCTCTACAGATAGCAGTCAGAGTACTCGTCTCTGCCACCTTTAGTGGGAAGGGCAAAAAATGTTGGGGTGCATCCCCCCAGGACGATGACCCACAGAGACGTAAAGGGGTTACCAGTACGAAGCTTACTATTGCCACTCTAAGAAAACTTTTACTCCTCCTTCTCCTGTGCTCAGGAAATGTGGAATTCAATCCGGGGCCACCAGCTACAATCACATCGCCCTCTGAATTTGCCACACTGAACGGCACGGGTTTCCTCCACATTAATGTGTGCAGTCTGTTAAAAAAGTTCTCCATGATCCAGGTCTGGGTCCTCCATACTCGACCAGACATCCTAGTGGTTTCAGAAACCTGGCTTAGACCGGCCACCTCAGACAGGGAAGTTAATATCCCTAACTATTTACTATTTAGAGTGGACAGACACTCCAGGGGTAGAGGGGTTGCCATCTATGTCAAGGATAGGTATACGGTATCCTGTCGGAGTGCTTTATCTGTTGCAAATGCTTATGAATGTCTGTCTCTTCAAGTCACCATCTCGCACGCTTCATTCACTTGTCCTGTCCCCAGCAAAAACAATTCCAAGACTGCTCTCCTGGCTGCCCTCTCGGTGGCCTTTTATAAGCCTCGCTCACACCCTTTTTATTATCTTCATTGTATTGTATGCCTTGGCTGGGACAAATGGTTAAATGCCTAACAAAACTTAACTTCTTTACTGAGTGTATAGGAGATCCCATTAGTTAGACAGTGGGGGAATTCAAGAATGCATGGGACAGACATAAGGCAATTCTAGTGGGGGGTAGGAGAAAGTAGGCTGTTGGTTAACTAGGATCTGCAGCTTATCTGTTAGGTAGGGAAATGGGCAGACTAGGTGGGCCAAGCGGTCCTTATCTATCATCAAATTCTGTGTTTCTGTTTCTTTATCTTCTCCATGATTCTTCCGCTTTCAACTCCAACCTAATCTCAGCTCCCCACCTACCTCTCTTTAGCTGGTGAATAAGCCAGGTCTCAGACTGCTCCCACTATAGTCATCTCCCACCCCTGAGCCCAGATCCAGAAACTCTCAGCCACTTTTCAAATAAAGACTGAAAACACAAAAGTTCCTACTAGGATTCAAATGTTAACTTCCCAGCCTGTGACCTTCATTTCATTCCTAATCCCCAGCCATCTAATAAGATGCTTCCACTCTTTACTCTCCAAATCCCCACCTTGCTTATTATGCCATGTGGAACCTATGAAGCAATCTGTGATACACTCTGTACGAAAGATGCTATATAAAAGCAAAGTGCATTTTCTACCACACTCTGAAAATAAGCCTGCAATATTTATGTTGTTTCTCTAACAGCATTACTTGTCTTTGATTGCAGCAGTTATTATATTACTCTTTGATGTAAACTCATGAAGGGAAATAAAAAAAAGTCCAATTTAAGGGCAAGAACAGGCAGTGTGCAGTTGATTAACATAATGAAAAACTAATGGGAACTCCTATTCACTCAGTAAAGAAGTTCAGTTTTATTAGGCGTTTGACCATTTGTCCCAGTCAAGGCATACAATACAATCAAGAAAATAAATATTATATACATATACAGTATATGTAAATAATTAAATATACATAAATAATTAAAAAGGCAGCATGTTAAAACATCTCTACAAAACCTCCACTGCATGACAGGCTGAACCTGAGTGAATTTTACAGTGCACTCAAGGGCTAATACCCACACTGTTGCTCTGTGTTGTGACTGACTGAGAGGGTCCACCTGTAGAGTAGAAGCGTGAATGCAAAACTTTTCATCTTGTGCAGCTTTGTCGTTGACCTTCCTGCAGTTACTTAGCACATCAATCTAGTATTGTTCCTCTCTGTGCATCTAATCATCCTGTGGACACTTGTGTTCATTAATCCAGCATCCCCCACCACCCCTGCTCATCCGATATCGATTTCTGCAGTTTTATGCTCCCTGTTTTGAGGTTTGTTAGCAATGTAACCAAAGTCATCCTCTAGCCTGCACTGTACCTTGCAAGCTAGACCTCGAACATTGCCTTGTTGAAGAATCCTGTCTAGGACATTTTTCTGTTGAGCCTTGCATGAGTTGCCCCATAGGGTTCAAGTTTGACATCAGACAGACAGCAGGATGGTACTGTACTCAAAACCAGAGCTTTGCTACCTGCAGTTAAAACTTTGTAGCAAAATCTTTTTATTTCATGACTCTCGTTCACAGCACTAAGCTCATACTGACACATCTGCACTCCTTGTAATCAGCCTTAAAGCACTTGTCAAAATGATGCTGCTATACATACAGGCGTCATGGACAAATGGAATTAACAGACATCAGTAAACATTTAATGAAGCTCAGCTTGCTAAAGACAGACGCATGTAAAGTAAAAGAACTGAAAAACACCATATCCAGCAAAGAAATTAAAAAGGCCATTAACAGTTTTCCTAATGGTAAAACACCAGGTACTGATGGAATCCTAGCTGATTTTTATAAAATGTTTGGAGACAACCTTATAAATCATTTAGATATTGTATTCCCTATTTGAGGCTTTGATCATTCTAATTCCAAAGAAAAAAAAATCATACTGGATGCACAAGCTTTCCTCACATAACATTATTAAATACTGATTGTAAGATTCTAGCAAACACATCAAATACCCAAATTCAAAATACAGGGCTCTCAGTACGAATTTGTGTTTGGGGGTACAAAAAAAAAAAAGGGTGGGGTCTGCAGCTAAAAGTGCAAGTCCCCATTGAAACGAATATGAGTCACGCCCCAGCACTTGCGCGATTTGTGATGTAAGACTAGAGAGTGCAGGGGTGTGCTCCATTGGTTTCTATGGGGCAATTTATTTAACTATGATTTTTAATACTTCAGAGGGCAATTTCAAAGAAATTAAGGCCACCGCTCAATTAACAAGGCCCTTGTTGGCTGAGCAGCGGCTTTACTTCATTTAAATTTGTCCTCTAAAGCATGAAAAATCATAATTAAAAAGAAGGCCACGTAGAAACCAATGGATCATACCCCACGCTCTTCAGATTCTCACATCATGAAACATGTGAGAGTGGGGACATGGCTCAGTGAATGGACTCCCAGGGCCTTCTAAGTGAAGGTCTCGGGGGCATTAAAAAAAAAATCCTGCTGGCCTGGTGGCGCAGAGGGTTGAGACACTGGACGCCTTACCTCTCATCACGATGACAACCCAGCTTTAGGAACATACTCGAGTCATCAGGGAGCCAGCACGGGGGGGGAGGGGGGTGAGAGCAGGATTGAGCAGCCGTAGGGCAGCTCTCCTCTCCTCGGGTGGTTATTGTCCCCCCCCCCGTAGTTCCGCTGGCACCGGGTGGAGGTCCAGTGGCAAGCGCAGACAGGAGAGGGCGACAAGTTGTGGGAGGGTGTCTCGAGCCGTGGCATGCATGCACCCAGCTGAGAATGGGGATGGGCGAAAACGGGGAGAAAACTACCTAAAATATATACTGTATATATATATATATATATATATATAAATATATATAGATACATAATATATATATAAAAAATTCGAGCATCCGGAAGCACAAAATGTGCATTAAGGTTGCAGGCACCCGCATCACCAAGAGCCCTGAAAATATCCAAGTAGAATATTGCATCTCCTTGATATCCAATGGGCAGGCCCCCTCCACCCAGTTCCTTATAAATTCTCACTGTTAATGCTTAATTATTAAAGTAACATATAATTTTATTGTTATGATTGTTTCTTTAGGTTCACTTAGTTTCAACAGAATCTGTATAATTTATTGTGATGTCTGCTTTTTCTTGTACTCCTCATCCCCCTTCCCCAGGACGCATCTAGAAACGAGCTGTTCAGCTCAGTATGTCTTTCCTGGTGAAACTTTTGAAATAAATAAATAGTCATTGAACAAGCACCACCCCCTCCTTTTCCCTTGACATACTGGTCCCTCTCTGTAATGCTTTTTGATATTTTATCAGTCCCCCCTACTCACCACTGCTCCCTTTACTCCTCCCTATCCATCCTCCCTCAACCCTCATGTCACCAATCCCACTGTGCCTTCTTCATCTCCAAATACTGGTTTGGGTTCTACCTTCTTACCCACCCACACTCCAATCACCCATTCCCTCTGCCTCATACTCCCTGTGCTACAAGAATCCTTGCACCTTCTCCCTTCCCCACCCTCATTCCTCTGCTGGGCAATCAGTCTTCTCCTATCGCCTTCCCTCCCTCTGGAACCTGCTCCCCTCCTCTCTCCATCTTTCACCCTCTTCCTTAAGCATCAGCTAAAACTCCTCTCCCTCCTGCTCCTGTCAGCCCCCTACCTGACCTGATCCTTTTGCCCACTCCACCACTGCTACAGTCACCCTCCTGGAGTCAGTTGCTGTCCCTAAAACTGCTGCAATGAACTGTTTCAGCCTCCTGTTGACCTAGTTGGGCTTCAGTGCTACTCACAGGCTTAGCTCTGTCACCCTTTATTGTTAGTTGCACTTGCACCACCTTGACCTGTATACTGCTACACTTTATTTTTGGAATGTTTCATTACTGCTGTGTATGACTTACGGTTTCCCCCTTTCCGTTTCCCCCAGGTTGCACCTAGAAACAAGCCCTGGCTCACTATGCCTTTCCCAGTTACCAATTTTCAAATGAGTAAATAAATAAGGTAGGCTTTATTATGCAACGCCAGGGAGCAGATAACATTAACACTGTGTTTGTTCCATAGAAAGCAAAAATGAAATTTACATACAATGAAGCCGCTTATAAGAACACCCCATTTGCCACAAAAAAAAAGAATGTCTTATAAGTAGGCTGTTCCTATAGACAGGGGCTGCCTGTTTAAAGATCGGTTCACTTGCAAGTCTCTGTTGTGGCCACAAGGTGGTGCTGGTGTAATTGCAAAAAATAACACATGGGCAGTTCAGTCAATTTTTTTTCACAGATTCATACAAGTAGCCAGCAGACAAGGACCGCGTGGCCCACCTAGTCTCCCCACGAAAAAACCCAAGTAGTATCTATCCAGTGGGGGCCCTCAACCTGCCCCTCCCACCACCAATATACCCATATACTTATCCCATGTGGTAACCCATCAAAGGCGACTGGACTTGAGCGACTCAAGTTCAGTGCTCGATATGTGAACTACCCTGAAAGGGTAGCGATGGCCGAACAGCAAGGCGACCGGAAGTACAGGACAGAGAATGAAAGAGGAGGGAAGGTATGTGGGAGGTAGAGCAGCTGCCAAGCTGGCCATGTGATGTGGTGGTGAGGGCGGCTGGCTACTGTGGGGAGGATGCAAGGTTCGAGGCTGGGGAGGAGCACAATATTGTGTGTTTTGCATGTGGGAGTTACTGTTTTTTTACAAGGTTCTCCCCCTTCCCAACATACACCCCACTGGAGTTGAGAATCATTTTTAAGGAGGGGTGCGCGGGTGCAGCCCCCCACATAAATAACATAAAAAACATTTGTTTTCACCAGTGTTGCCTCGCTGGGAGTGTACATCACTGTTTTGGTTTTTTGGTGATGTACACTCGCTGTAAAGGCAATTGCTATTTGGTGATCACCGTTATGGCATGGAACCATCCCATGCATGCTTGAACTGTGTGATCGTTGCCACCCCCACCACCTCCTCCGGCAAATTATTCCAGTCATTCACCCCAGTGGTAAGACAGCCTTGAGATCTGCAACAGGAGAGATAGAGAGAGAACAAGAAAAATGCAACAATTCCCCTACTGACTTAGGATGCGGAGAAAACATTTGATTCTATCGAATAGGGGTACCTTTCTGTGGTTATAGCTACTTTCGGTTTTGGACCAATATTTAACAAGTGGATTAGAAACATTATATGCTAGTTCACGTGCATATGTCTTAAATGTTTTTAAATTACAACGACTATCCCTAGACAGACTAAGCAAGAATGCTCTTTTATCACCCAGTCTATTTGTGCTAGCTATGGAATCATTAATTACAGAAATTTCAGACTCCAATATAGTTGAGGGCTATTAAATTAAAAGAACAAAAACAAATGTAAAGCATTGGCCTTTACGGATGATTTGTTAGCATCGTTCAGCAGCCCAAACTTATCTTTACCTCCTCTTGCTGACATAATTACCAGGGATGGGGATTGCCAGGGAGGGTTAGAGGCACAGTGGAAATAAGGGAAGGCATAATTAAGGCAACCAACCTCTGTGTCAAGGAAGTGAGCAAAAGCAGAAGGAAGAAGAGACGGTTCTCGTTCTCTAAGGGAGTGACAAAAGTTGGTGAAGGAAAAAGTGGCTTTCACAAGGTACAACAAAACACCATGGGAGTATGAAAGGGAGGTACTGTATAAGAAGTAAAGCAGAAGGAAACAGGCAAGGCAGTGACATAAGCAAAGGCACTGACAGAAGAAAGGATCGCTAAAGGGGATATTTTCTTCAGACATATACTGCAAGTGAGAAAAGGAAAGCCAGGAAGGGACACTGAGGCTCAGAAGGGTGGGGGGGAGAGATCGCAGAAGAAGACAAAGAAAGAGTGGACAGCCTAAACAGATACTCTGCTACATCTTCACAGTGCAAGGAGGGGGGAGGACTACCAGAAAGTAGCGGGAACGAGGGGTGTTGACAAGTTCATTCTCAGAGGAAGGAGTCCAGAATGAACTTGCAGCTCTGAAGGTGGACAATCATATGGGTGCTGACGAGATACACCCAAGGGTACTAAAAGAACTCAGGGAAGTGCTAACTACCCCAGTGACAATCTTGTCCACCAGCTCACTGGAAAGAGGCATGGTTCCAGAGGAGTGGAGAAGGGCTAACATGGCCCTCCTACATAAGAGGAGCAGCAGGGAGGAGGCTAGCAAGCATAGGTGGGTGACTGGAACAGTATTGTGACTCAAATGAGCTGCATGACTACAGGTAGCATGCATTCACAGTGGGAAAGTCATGCCAAATGAATCTGATAGATTTCTTTCACTGGGTAACCAGTGAAACAGACTGGGGAGGGCAGTGGATGTGGTCTATCTGGACTTCAGCAAGGCCTTCAACACTGTGCCATACAGGAGGCTGATATAAAAAACAAACAAACGCCTGAACAGCTTCAAGGTGGGATCCAATATAGTGAGCTGGGTTAGAAACTGGTTAACAGATAGGAGATAGAGGGTGGTGGTTAACGGCATACACTCTAATAATGGGAGGCTGACCAGCAGGGTACTACACAGCTCAGTACTGGGACCAGTCCTCTTCAAGGTCTCCACAGGGGGGACACTGAAGAAGAAATGAAAGGGAAGGTTTGTCTTTTTTGCAGATGACACCAAAATCTGCAATGGGGTGGACATTCTAGGGAAGCACAAGGAGTGGCCAAAAGCATGGCAGTTGGGGTTCAATGCCAAACATCAGTAGGGCTAATGGGATGCTGGGATGCATAAGGAGAGGCATCTCCAGCAGGAGGAGGGAGGTGGTGTTGCCACTGTATCACTCGCTTGTGAGATCCCACCTGGAGTACTGCGTCCAGTTTTGAATATCGCACCTCAGAAAGGACACAGACAGGGTGGACGCAATCCACAGGAGGGCAACTAAAATGGTGCAGGGTTTCCATTGGAAGCCTTCCAAGGACAGACTGAGGATCTCAACTTGTACAACACAGAACAGAGAGAGTGGTGACATGACAAGAGACCTGCAAGTACCTCACAGGGGTGAACAGGGTGTGTGTTTAGGTGGGGGTCTTTTCCAAATGAAAAAGAGCACCAGGACCAGGGGGCATAAGATGAAGCTGGTGGGGTGGGTTCAAGAGAGATGTGAGGAAATATTTCTTCACTCAAAGGGTGGTCGACAGCAGGAACAGATTGCCAATAGAAGTAGCAGAGGCTGAAACAGTGGGAGGGGGGCTACAAGCATGCATGGGATAGGCATGGGGTATATTAGAAAAGAGGCAGGATGGCAGAAGGGTTATTACAGACCATAGAAACATAGACTTTGACGGCAGATAAGGACCGCTAGGCCCATCTAGTCTGCCCATTTCCCTACCTACAGGATAGGCCGCAGATCCTAGTTAACCAACAGCCTATTTCTTCCTACCACCCACAAGAATTGCCTTATGTCTGTCCCATGCATTCTTGAATTCTCCCACAGTTTTAGACCCCACAACCTCCTCAGGAAGGCTGTTCCATGCATCCACTACCCTCTCTGTGAAATAATACTTCCTCACATTGCCCCTGAACCGCCCTCCTTCTATCTTTAAATTGTGTCCCCTTGTTCTTGCAAGTCTCTTTTTCTGAAAGATGCTACCCTCTTGGACTTTATTGACTCCACTGAGGTACTTAAAGTTTCTATCATGTCCCCTCTCCCTTCTTTCCTCAAGGGTATACATATTAAGCTCCTTTAGTCTATCCTCATACGGCTTCTCTTGCAGACCCTGCACCATTTTAGTTGCCCTCCTCTGGACTGCCTCTATCCTGTCTATGTCCTTGCGGAGATGGGGTCTCCAGAACTGGACACAGTACTCCAGATGGGTCTCACCAACTGTCTGTACAGAGGGATAACAACTTCCTGTTTTCTGCTGATGATGCCTCTCCCTATACATCCCAGTATACCCCCAGCCCTCCCTACTGCCTTCTCACATTGCTTGCTAACCTTAAGGTCATCTGATATGATTACCCCAGGTCCCTTTCCTTTTTTGTTGTTGTTACTACCTCCCCACCCATTGTGTATTCTTCCCCTGGGTTCTTGTTTCCCAGTTACATTATTTTGCACTTCTTTGCATTGAATCCTAGCTGCCATACTTCTGACCATTCCTCCAACCTTGCCAAGTCCCTTTTCATCCTTTCCACGCCTCCTTGTGTATCAACCCTGTTGCAGATCTTTGGGTCATCTGCAAAAAGGCATACTTTTCCTTCCAGTCCCTCTGCAATGTCACTGATGACCAGTTACTGTTTGCGGAGGCAGGTTAGGTAGGAAACATCTGGGCATACAGGGTAGGCCAAGCGGTCCTTTTCTGTCAACAAATTTTATGTTTCTATAAGAAAATGTAAAACATTTTCTGAACTTGATATTAACTGGACTAAATCAGAATATATCCCCTTAAATAAACTAACACACTAAAAAAAAAAGCCAGCAGAATAGGCCAAATGGTCTGTCTTATCTGCTCGAAAGCCAGGAACCTAACGGCTGCTCGCCTTACTACCCCCCCAGCCCCAAGAGGGTCCTCTTTAGTTTCAGTTTCCCCTTGTACCTATCCCAGCTCTCTTACAAATCACATACATTGATTTATTCCCATTAACCTTAAAAAGGAACACATTAAGTACCTAGCAATTTTTATGTCAAACTCCAAGGATGCAATAAGTAAAATTAATTGGGTGGCTGCCATTAACCCACTTAAAGCCCATCTAGCAAAATGGGAAAAACTTACTCTCTCTTGTAGGGGAAGTTTATACAATCAAAATTATCTCAGCACCTAGATTATTCTAAACTACCTAGCTATAGATATACAGTGCAAGCCGCTTAAGTGGGATGGCCTGGTGGAAAGCCAATCGTCCCACTTAAGCGGTTCTCTCTCCAAAGTGAAGTTCACTTTTGGTGGTGGGTAAATGAGTAAAAATGATGACTGGCAGAGTGGGTCTGAAAAGCCATAGTAAGGTGTCAGTATCGGAGGTGGCGTGGAGATATGAGACACAGAATACTCCAGATGTGTTTACATTTAACAATAGTGGGGAAAAGAACTGCTTAACAGCTGATCTACTGCGGGGAATCGTCATGCAGCAGTTCCATGGTTCCGCAGAGATTCCATCGAGTTCAGTTCACAAACAGATGCCTCCAAATCCCTACAGACACAGACAGACTGAGTGCAGGTGATTGAGAATGTCACCGGTAGGCATCTAACCCAGAAAGTGAATTTCACTAATGCATTTACATTTAACAACAGCAGGGACAAGAACAGCTTAACAGCTGACCTACTGCACATTGCGAGTTCGGTGAGTTTGGCAGACTGCGAGTGTGGGTGAGTAAGACTGTGACTGGTAGATGCAGGACGCAGTTTCCGATCGAAGACAGCTGTTGTTAGATAGCGGGTGACTGAGACTGTCTGCATTGCTCTGCTTTTGTTTTTTCTACCTGGTGTTTGAGGCTAAACAAGGAAGTGAGGGGGAAGGGGGAGGACACTAGCAGAGAAGGCAGGGAGAAGAACATATTCACAGCTACTCAGGTTTGGAAAAAGGAATTATCAAGGTGTTAAGAGGAATTGGAGAGAGATTTGCCTGGGGAAATCCAGGCTTGATTGTCCCAACTAAGCGGCTTGGAATAACGAGGGTGTCTCTTTTAATAAGTTGAAGCTTCCATAGTGTGACATAGCCACTTAATCGGTTCCCAGTGGGTCATCCCAATAAAGCGGACGTCCCGTTTATCCACATCCTGATTAAGTGGCTTGTACTGTACATATTAATTGGTTCAAAAAAAATCAATAAGATTATTTCTGACTTTTTATCAGAAGTTAGGAGGCCATGAGTAAGTATCACA
Source organism: Neoceratodus forsteri (assembly GCA_016271365.2). Classification (NCBI taxonomy): domain Eukaryota; kingdom Metazoa; phylum Chordata; order Ceratodontiformes; family Ceratodontidae; genus Neoceratodus; species Neoceratodus forsteri. Next base: position 27,100,089 of record CM057453.1, read on the forward strand.
GAGCTTTTCTTAGGAAGGAGCCAGGTGGGTTAGGCCCCCTCAAGTTTTATGTGCACCATCGATCCCATACCTTAACAAACATGCATTTTAATTAATGACCAAAAAACTAACGGAAAACAATGTCCCTGTATGGGTTAAGTATGGAACAGCGCTCATGAATCCAAATAGGTCTGCAGATCTCCACTTGTACCCTACTATTTCAAAGGCCATCCTAAACAGTAAATTCATCAAGAAGTATCAGAAGTGGAAACATTTTCCTTTCAGTTAACTCCTGTCTCGATTGGAACAAACAAGGATTAAGCCACGAGAAAGGATGGGTCTACTGTGGAATTAATCCATGGTTGGGGGTGTTGGGGCATGAAGCTGAAGATCGAGTGCCTCCAACAACCCAATCATGGATTAATTACACAGCAGACCCATCCTTTTGAGTGGCTTAATCAGCTTGTAACATGGCATTATATGTAGGAGTAATGCCATGTTATAACGTTTAAGTAAATGACAACACAGAGATGGTATTCAGTTTCAGTTCTTTACTTTCAGAAGGCAAACACACTTCTACAGTAGTGCGTAAAAAGAAGAACCTCTCGCTTACATATATTGTGGGTGTTACACATATCCCGCTTCAAAATAGTACCATTACATAGTATGTCTTGCAGTACTGTCCAGAAAGTTGTTTTAGCACATTTTTACCTTATGCTACTCTGTTGACAGGGTTTGGTGCACTACCATCTCCACTGCTACTGTGTTGTATTGTGGGATTGAGGGAGGAAAGTGCAGCATTGCACAATGGGTTAAACAGGCATCCCACCAAATTTAGCTTTTAAAGTGTTTTTAACAAACATTATTATTTTTTTTTTTGTTTTGCAAATTTCTATTCAACATTTTTAATGGTCTGGAAACAGGACTTCAAAACAAAGGTAGGTTTTAGTGCTGTGCAGCAATGACACTACGGATCCAGTTTCTGACTGCTGTGTGGGCTGATGGAGTACTTAAAGTTTGCCAACCCATTGATGGTGAATTTTATGCTGAAAGCACTCCAGGGCTCACGGTCTAAGGAGTTTGTGCACTGCTGGACATTTACATTTTTGGCATCACGCTGACTTGGTGCGGGTGCAGAACTATGCGTAGGAGATGCGTGACGGACAGCTCATTGGGAAGCTGCAAAGTAGTAAAATTTACATATGTTTATTTTTTTTATTTATTTGTTCTAGGATTACAAATACCTTTGAGCCAAGGCTATTTTACAAAGGTTCCATGTCATTGGTACAATTGAGACAATCATAAGCAAAGATAACAGTTTATAAAATTAAAAAAAAAAAAACTCATAGTCTTGTAGATGAAAAAAGAACAATAAGGTGAAACTTTGGGGAAGGAAAGGGAAAGGAGGAGGGTGAAATCAGGGAGACTAAGTGGATGGGAGAGAAGGGGAGGTAGGTTTGGGGGGACATAGAGAGGAGAGATGGAAGGCGGATAAGAATAGAGGTAGTGCAGCCGGGTGGCATTTGTCATGGGCCAGCAGGGGAGGTGAAGATAGGAAGGGGGGTGCTGGCAAAGTGCAGGAGTAGATGTGGGTCCAAAGGGCATCTTCAGCTATGGAACCAAAAGATATGTTTAGCCACAACAGTCACAGAGGTTGGAGGCAGTCAGTGTTAGGGGAGGCCGAATCTTAAAAGTGCTGGCGATAGTGAAGATGAGATGTTGCTGGGAAGACCGTTGTACCAACTAGTGGCCCGGTAAGCAAAGGATCTTTGGCCTGGCTAGTGCGCAATGCGGGACTTGCAGAAGCTGAGGTTTCGATCCCCTGGTATGTCGGGTGTGGATTCTCGGTTGTATGAGGGCACAGACTCCAGGGAGGCAAGACCCAGCAAGATTTTCTTAGTAGTAATACAAGTTTGGTGTTTTATTCGATTGGCAAGATTCAACCATCCAGTTTGAGAATAGAGGTCACAGGTGTGAGTTAGGCGTTGGGAGCCAGTGACAAGTTGACAGACCTTGTTGAGGGCGGTGGATACACGTTTGAGTGCGGTGGTTGTAGCAGAGCCGTAAATGATAATGCCATAATCAATGATGGATATGATGGAGCTCTGGACAACGACAGGGAGAGCTTCAGGTGTCAGGTGTTTCCTATGACGGAATAGCAGGCCTAGCCGGGAGTTAGCGGCTTTGGCGACATGGTCAATGTGGGCAGTGTAGGAGAGGTGAGGGTCAAGTGTGATCCCGAGGTATTTAAAGTTTTTCACCTGTTCCAGTGCGGCACCTTGTCTGGTGATAATGGAGAGTTGGAAGTGCTTATGTTTATTATGGGAGCTGCTGAAGATCATGGCCTTTGTTTTTTTTTGATTAAGGATGAGTTTGTGCTTTGTGAGCCAATTCTCAACCAAGGAGAAGCCAAGTTGGAGATTTTCTTGCAATTTCTTTGGGTCCTGGTGTGTGGCAAGAATTACTGCATCATCAGCATACAGGGTGATATGTTCAGTGCAGGAGTCTGGTAGGGTGTTAAGGAACAGGCTGAAGAGTAGGGGGCCCAGTATTGAACCCTGGGGGACTCCAGAGAGGACAGGTCTGGAATCAGAGTGCACATCTCCAATTTTTACACGCTGGGTACGGTTTTCAAGATAGCTTTTGAATCAAGAGATTGAATCATTGGAGAGACCATCATTTTTTAGTTGGCTCAGCAGGAGGGAGTGGTGGACAGTATCGAAGGCTTTGGTCAGGTCGATGAAAATAGCACCAGTTAGTTGTCCTTTGTCAAGGGAGCTGTGAATGGAGCTGGTGAATTTGAGTAAGGCAGAGGATGTACTATGACCTTTTCTAAAGCCATGTTGCTGTTTACAGAGAATATTATAATTGTCCAGATGCTCGGTAAGTTGGTCCGCTACTATACGTTCCAGTGCCTTCGATAGGGGAGGCAGAATGGAGATAGAGCGGAAGTTCGCATGGTCAGCCTTATCACCACTTTTGTGAATTGGGGTAACAGTGGCCATTTTCCATTTGTCTGGGAATTGGCTAGAGGAAAGAGAGAGATTAAAGATCTTGGTGAGGGGCCCAAGTACCTCGACAAGCGTTAGGGCCAGTAGCTTGAGGTCAAGTGTGTCATTGCTTGTTCTAGATTTGCTGATGGCTTTGGCAATGTAGTTTCGGACTTGATGTTTCTTTAGTGCTTTAAAGTAGAAAGGTGGGTGACAGGCGGGGTGGAGGAGTTGGGGGATGGGAGTTGACACGTCTTGGAAGAAGTCGGAGGGGAGAACACTGCTAAGGTCAGTGAAAGGGATGTTAAAAGTGTTCGCAATAGTTTTAGAGTCGATAGTGTGCCCATTTATGTTGAGTATGTTCGGCGAAGATTTTGACTGCTTCCCAGTGACATCTTTAATGTTTTTCCAGAAATCTCTCCCATTTCCCCAGGAGTCAGTGTGTTTTTCAAATACTGCTTTTCAAGTTTGCTAGTTGATTTTGATATTACATCAGCAACCATGGTCTACTGTGAAATTAGACCATGGTTTCTGATGTATCACATGTTACATTTTGACAAATGAAAGTGCTTCTTTTCTATTTGTGTTTTAATGCCATGTCAGCATGATGGGAAAAATGAATGAGTAATGGATGGAATAAACTCAGTATATGTAACCTCAAAGGTCTCACAGATTCACGTACTAATACTAAACACACCCAGCAAGAACTTAAAGTATGGTATAAAAAGATACTGATACCACCTCCAATTAAGGCAGGCTGTACATGCAGTAGAATTTAATTTCACAGAACAAACCATCTCCCTATATGTGCAATATGGGAAACCTTGTTAAGGCAAGCTACTGGAAAAGGAGGAGCAGGCAGAATTTATAAAATTTTACCTTCACCCAATTCTGAGCGTACAGACACCTCAAGAGTGAGATGGAGAAAAGAGCTGTGCTTTGAGAGTCCACTGGTAATCTGGCAAACCCTCTGGAAAATGCCCAAGATAGCAGCAGAGAAATTCAAGGAAGGACAGTACAGTATGAGGTCATTCGTTACATGTATTATACACCTGAAACGCTATGTAAATTTGATAAACAAGGCTTAGGTGAATGTTGGCGATGTGGGGAACACAATTCCAACTTATCCCACATCTTACGACCATGCAGTAAGGTAGAGCCAATTTTGCATACAATGATTATGTTTTGTGAACAAGTGGCAGGTTGCAGAGTGACACATCATGTGCCCGTTTATATACTTGGGGACAACTCACTTTTACAACCTCCACTGCAATCTAAACAAATCTGGATTATAACAGCTGCGCTAGGACTCAAGAGGCTAATATTAAATAAATGGGCCACTGATAACATTCCTACAATGGGCGAGTATATATCCTACATGGGGAATCTAACAGCCAATGAGAGAGTGAGCCTTGTGGCATTCAGCAAAACTGCACAATTCACTAAAACTGGTGTCTGTTATTGTCCAAATTAGACTCACAACCCTAATTATAGCAAAACTACCAGCCGTATTGAATTTCCACCTCATTGTTCTTTACTATCTGCCAATACTTTCACAGGCGAAGTCTTTGAAAGCAAGGAAGATTTGGTACTGCCGGGGGGCAAGGCATAAAATAAGCTGGTTCGCATCGCAGTTTGCGACCCAAGATCGGTAAAAAGCGAGTCAAATCTGGCAGTGATTAGCAGTCATTGCTAATTATTGCCAAATGGTCCTGGGTACTGTAAAAGTGCCTTATTGGGCACTGTCACTTTAATTTTATTCCTTTTTTTGTCCTGGTATCCATTTTTTGCCCTCCTCCTCCTCTGCACCCCGCCCCATGAACCCCGAGCTGTTCCCAGATTGGTCCAGTGATGCTCCTGCTCCCCCCCACCCGGTCTCCGCATGGGAGAAACGTGACTGAGTCCTTTTGCAGCGCACCCAGAAGAGGAAGCAGGCATTGGAAGGTCGAGCAGGAGTCCAAAGGTGAGTTTTCTTTATTTTATTTCACTTTTTTTTTTTTCCTATCGTTGTTGTGCCGTTGTCCGGTTAACTAATTGTGTCTTTTTGTTTTGCAGGTGGTCAGAAACAAGCCGGAGCCGGGAGGAGTGATGGCCGCACCAAGGAGGATCCGGAGGGAGAGGGCCTGGCCAAGACTGTGAGAGGGCACAGGGGTGACCTGGACTGAGCAGAGAGCAGGCGGCTGCATCGCGGCGCGAGGCAGAGGGACGGGCAGATTCAGAGGAGAGCAGGAGCAAAGCAGAATCGGGGAGCTCAGCAGCAAAACAAGTAAAAACATTTTCATTTGGTCGGGGAGCTGGAGGAGGGAAGAGGGGCACACGGACTTCAGGGCACAGATGGGGGGGACAGCGTAATGACAACAAACGGGTAAGGCCTAGAGCTGGACTGTGGGTGGTGGGAGAACAAGGGCATGAAAGGGTCGCCCTGACTTGAACTTTAAGTTTGTGCCCTGCTTGCAGTGAATTTGGGAACAAACAGTGAACGTAATTGCAGTGAACATTGGGAACAGAATAAAGACTATGTGCCCTGCTTTGCAGAGATTATGGGGAAACCAGAACTTAATGTGCCCTGTTACTCTGTTGTGTGCCCTGCATCTTTGCAGTGAACATTTGGGAACAGATAAAGAAGTAAGCAACCCTGCCTGCTTTGAGATCTCAGTGACCAAGAAGTAATGTGCCCTGCTAGTTGTGTGCCCTGATCTTGACTTTGCAGTGAATTTGGGAACAGAAAGAGAGACTAAGTAAAATGTTAAGTAAAATGTACCCTGCTTTGCAGAGATTGGGGGAACCAGAACCAGAACTTATTGAAAACAGAATAAGACTAAGTTAATGTGCCCTGCTTTGCAGAGATTGGGGAACCAGAACAAGAACTTATTGAAAACAGAATAAGACTACATTAATGTGCCCTGCTTTGCAGAGATCTGTGTGCCCTGCAGCTAGTTGTGTGGCCACATGCAGTGAACAATTTGGGAACAGAAAAACAAGAGACTAAGTAATGTGCCCTGCTTTGCAGAGATCGGGGGAACCAGAACTTATTTGGGAACAGAATAAGACTAAGTTAATGTGCCCTGCTTTGCAAAGATCCTATGTGCCCTGCAGCTAGTTGTGTGCCCACATGCAGTGAACAATTTGGAAACAGAAAACGAGACTAAGTAATGTGCCCTGCTTTGCAGAGATTGGGGGAACCAACTTATTTAATGTACCCAGCCCTGCTTGTGTGCCCTGCATCTGCAGTGAACGTTTGCGAAAAAGACTTGCTTTGCAGAGATGAGGGGAACCAGGCACTAAGAATTATGTGCCAGCTTATGTTGTCAATGACGTGTACTCTAGTGCATTGCAGTGAACAATCTGGGAACAGAAAAAGACTAAGTTATGTCCTGCAGCTTTGCAGAGAATCCAAGGGGACCAGAAAATGTGCCCTGCTAAGTGTTGTGCCCTGCTCTTTGCAGTGAACTTGGGAACACACAGAATAGACTATGTGCCTGCCTTTTGCAGAGATCCATGAGGGAACTTAAAAGACTTGTGCCCTGAATCACAATGGGAGGAACCGCCCCAGTTAGGAACAGGTTTTGGTCTGAGAAGTGCCATCAACTGGGCCGGGAGGGGCTGGGGGTCACACATCTGCTCGCTGCCATTTTCTTTTTTTCAGGAAAAGCCTCATTGTGTGTTAATTTAGATAGTTGCACACCCTGACACCTTGTTTTGCTAACTTCAAACTTTTTAATATTACAGTCCGACATGGCTGGAGTTAAATTAGCAACTGCAGAGGGATGGCGCCAAAAATATGATCCGGAAAAAAACTGACTACAGATTAGCAGTGAGGGAGAGTGTTCAGTGCGTGTTAGTCACAAATTGTGCTGTGAGTACAGAGATGTGCTACGTGGGTTGAGGAACTTCAGTGAGACATTAATTGCAGGGATTACAGGCCCCCAGCTTAAAGCTGACACCATCTGGAAACATCGTCTGACAGAGCAGCACAAGAAAGCTATTAACATTTTCAAATTTGGTAGAACAATGTCACCACTTCATATACATTGCCATACAATTATTGGTAAGTTGAAAGTGGGGGGAGTGGTTAAGGGGTTTGGAGCGAGACTTAAAACTTATTTAATCTATTTGCAGGGAGAGCTTTCAGTGATACAGAGCAACAGCATAGAACGATTCTAGGCAGGCTGATGGAGATCCTGTATATGATAGCCAAAGAGGACATCCCCATTAAAAAGTCTGAAGCAATAGCAGAACAAGAAAAGCGCCATGGAGTTAATTTGGGCAATAAATACATTAACGCTATCAGTGGGAAAGAACTTACAATTTGTATTGGCAAGCACCTAGAAGAAAACCTGCTGGCAACTGTCAAAAATGCTAATTATTTTTCAGTGCTTATGGACGGTAGTACTGACAGTGGTGTAATTGAAAAGGAACTGGTTGATGTAATTTATGTAAATCCCATCAATGGTCAAGTGGAGAATAAGTTTTTACAAATGAAAGCTGTATCAGATGGCACAAGTGAGGGATCGAAATATCTCCTTTTAGACATTTTTACTGAGTCTGGCCTTAATAATTATTTATTTAAATGTTTAACCAGGAAGGCATACTGAGCGGTGCAACGTCGATTCCAGATGCGTCCTGGGGAAGAGGGAAATTGGATAGACAGTATTCAGACATACATGACATGATGTTACACATTACATGGTTGAGAGGAATACATTGTACAAGATACACCTGCCTCCTGGCAGGGGAGAAGAAATACAATTGCGGCTAGAAAGTAGGAGCCCTCCGTGAGGCTAAGTGTCGCAGCAAAAGAGGATTGTTAACGGCAGAAACAAGCAAACAGACAAACATGCAGACATTCAAGCATTCAGCTGCCTTATGGGCTATTTGCACATGTATGCGGTGGTGAAATGCTGTTTGAGGAGAAGGCTGAAATGCTGAGTGGAGGTGAAGTGTCTGAGCTCGGCAGGGAGGGAGTTCCATACATAAGGCATTCGGTACTTGAAGGCATGCTGACCTTTGGTGGAGGACATACGTGGGAGTGAGAGGAGCCTGGAGTCGGTGTTACAGAGGGCATAAGTTGAAGGAGTTTGGGAAACTAGGCTAGATGCAAGGTACGGGGAGGGACTGGGTCCAGAACTTAGCTGTTAACCTAGCGCAATGCGCCATTCTCCAATCCTGTAGGGAAGGCAGATCTAAGGATTTGTAGAGGTCACAATGATGAGTTGTGGGCGGGCAGTCCAGGGCAAAGCGGCAGAAAGAATGGAAGAGAGGGTCCAGCCTGGCGAAGGTGGACTTGGGGGCTGTTTTATAAACAACGTCCCCATAATCAAAAAACGGGAGTATCATTTTCTGAACAATTTCTTTGCGGGCAGGCAGGGGAATGCAACCTTTGTTCCGATAGAGGGTTCCCAGTTTCGGGTGAAGTTTTTTGTGGATAGCGTTAATGTGGGCTGAGAAGTCGAGGTGTTGATCGAGCCAGACCCCGAGGTATCTGAACGAGGTGCAGGTCTTCAAGAGGGTCCCATCTACAAAATCTGGGATGTCACTGTCCTCCCTGACTCTCTTAGCGATCACTCCCCAGTCCTCTGTCTCTGGTCATCCTCCACTCTGAAGCCAGTGTCCCAGGCCACTCTACGCCGCCATTTACGCCCCAGCGGCCTCAAAAAACTAAAACAATACCTAGCCCAGCTAGACTGGTCCCCTATCCAGCATGCCTCTAACACTGACTCAGCTCTTGACCACTTCACAAATGCCTTCTGTAAGGCTTGTGACCTTTTCATCCCCCTCACCAGGATCCGCTCCAAAAAATGCAATGCCCCATGGATCACCCCACCCCTTCTCCAGAGACTCAAAAACAGAGATAATCTCTGGCACACTGCTGCAGAATCTGGAAAGGCGTCTGATAGACAGGCCTACAACACAGAACGTAATAAGTGCACTTGGGCCATTAGGCAGGCCAAGGCAGAGCACTACCAGACCACCCTCGCTTCCACTTGGGGTTCAGCCCGGACCTTCTGGGATAATAAGAAAGAGCTAAATGGGAAGTCCCACTCCCCCCCACCATCTCAGCTCTCCATCAATGGCACCCCCACCACAGACCCACTCCTTATAGCCAATTGCCTTAACACTTCCTTCACTGACCTAAGCTCGGTCCTCCCCCAGCAGCTTCTTTGACCCAATCCCCACCTCTCTCCCTCCAGTCCTGCATCGCCCACCATTCTACCTGCGCACCCTATCCCCCCAAGAAGCCATGCCGCACCTGCTAAAAGCCTTAAGCAGCAATAACCCCAACAGTGACCCCCTAGACTCCAGGATCCTCCGTATGGCCTTGGACGAATTCCTAGTCCCCCTGACTGACCTTCTAAACCAGTCTCTATGCCTGGGTCAGTTTCCAAGTGCTTGGAAAACTGCTGAAATCACTCCGATACATAAGAGTGGGGACCGATCCACCCCAACAATTACCGGCTGATCTCCATCCTCCCCCCACACTCTCTAAAGCCCTTGAAAAAAGTGGTGTTGATCCAGCTCTCTGAATACCTAACCAAGTACAACATTATGTGCCCAGAGCAGCACGGTTTCCACCCAGGACACAGTACAACCACGGCTCTCCTGGAATTCTCCCAACACCTGCATGCTGCTTTTGACTCTGGCAGCCTTGCAAGAGTAGTGTTCATTGACCTCTCCAAGGCCTTTGACACTGTCTGTCATCCCCCTTCTACTCGACTCTCTCCACCAACTTGGCTTCTCTGGCGGTCCCATTTCCTGGTTCTCTAGCTACCTCTTTGCTAGATCCCAGCATGTCAAGATCAGCGGCTCCCTCTCCAGCACTCTTCCCGTTCACTCCGGGGTCCATCAGGGCTCCATCCTGGGTCCAATACTTTTTAGTCTCTACCGCAACACCCTCCCCAGCTCATGTACTGGTAAAATGCTGCTCTACGCCGACGATGCAGTCCTTGTTGCCTCACATCCCAATCCCACCTCCCTCCAATTATCCCTCCACCAAGCTTACAACCAAGCCGAAAGGGGTTCGGCGACCGCAGACTGGTCATTAACCTAAAGAAAACCAAATCAATGCTCTTCTCCCACCACCAAAATAAAGCTTAAAATACCCCCTCTTGATTATCCCCAGCACTCTGCACCCGCTAGAACAAGTGACCACATACAAGTACCTAGGCATCACGTTTGATATTGCCCTCTCCTTCCACACTCACATTAATGCCCTGTCAGCCACCACCATAAACTCTCAGATTGGCCTGCTATACCGGCACAGGGACTGCCTGCCTCAGGCTGCCAATCACCTCCTCTATCTTGTCCCTCGTGGACTATGGCTTGCCCATCTACACCGCAGCTGACAACACTGCCCTCTCCAAAATCCAACTCTCCATCAATAAGGCCTGTAGGCTCCTGACCGGTGCCCCCAGCCACACTCACACCTGCCTTCTCTATACTACCACCAATCTGCTCAACTTTGAGGAGCGACTGCTCTACCAGACCTGCCTTCTCGCTAAGAAATCAATGCTAGGACTCCCCCCCAAGGGTCTCCACCTCCCTACAGCAGTCGTCATCGTCCGTCACCACCCGTAGCTCTGTTAAGGCCACTTTCAAGGTGCCCAGAACCAAGACCTCTCTTGCCCAGAGATCCTTCCTCTACCGAGCCCCCACCTGTTCAACTCCCTCCCTAGCTGCATCTCCAACTTGCCAAAAATTGACTCCTTCCGAACAATATCTTTAATACCCGCTGTTGTAGGTGCAACTAAGCCCCTGTTGTAACCTGTGGTACCCGCCCGCCTTGCCCCCTGGCTCGACAACGTCCACTGGACAGCCTCTCCCTCCCCCAGACCCACTCCTTCCCTACTAGGTCCAAACAGGGATGTAACCTGCTGTCTTCTCTGAGGACTTACTATATCCATGAGTGTAACTCACAATTTTGTAACACTATGCAACCTAAGTAACATACAAACTACTACATTATGTAACCTAAGTGTATCTATGTTAAATGTTCCTTTTACTACACCTGTAATGTTATCCTCTTTTTTAATCTGCACTGTAATAACTGTCTTGATGTCTGCCCCCCTGCGACGAGGTGCCTTTGTAAATGAGTCTCTGACTCAAAGGTTGTAAACCCGATTTGTAATGAATAAATAAAGAATAAATAAATCTAAAGTGTGGAATGTAGGAGATGTGGGGACCCGTGAGAGCCTTTGCCTGATCTCGAAGGTGAGTGAGACAGTCTTCCTTGGGTTGAGAAATAGCTGGTTAAAGCGGAACCAGAGCTGGATTGCATTAAAATCCTCCTGGAGTCTGGATGACACTTCATCGGAGGAGGGACCGGAGGCGTATAGTACTGTGTCGTCTGCATACATGTGTATAGACGAGAGAGGGCACACTGAGGGCAGGTCATTTAGAAAGACAGAGAAGAGTAGAGGGCCAAGGACCGAGCCTTGTGGCACACCTATTTTGACAGGAAGTGGGACAGAGGTGTGTGTGATCCAATTCTAACTGCTTGTTGCCTCCCTTCCAGGTAGTAGTGGAACCAGCTGGTGGCCTCTCCTGAGAGCCCGGTGAGGGTGTTTAGATAACAGTAGTGAGTGGGAGACCATGTTGAACGCTTTTGCTAGGTCGATGAAGATAGCTGAGGTGACGTGCCCATTATCCATGCCAGTGAGGATGTCGTTTGTTAGCCTAAGTAGGGAGGTGATTGTGGAGTGAGATTTACGGAAGCCAGACTGGTATTGTGAGAGGAAGGAGGAGGATTCGAGGAAGGTGGATAGTTGGGAGAGAATAAGTTGTCCCTGGACTTTGGCTAGAATAGGGAGAAGGGAGATAGGGCTGTAATTTTTCAGCGAGGAGGGGTCACCACCTTTAGGGAGAGGGATGACTGTGGCATATTTTCATTTAGTCTGGATTTTGGCGAGAGAGAGAAGGAGAGGTTGTAGAGGGCGGTCAGTGGGGTGGGGATGGCTGGGGCAGATAGGTAAAGCATCCTGGAGTTAAGGACGGAGGGGCATTTACCTTTGGAAGGATTGAGAGAGCGTAGGGCTGTTAGTACTTCGGCTGGGGAAACCAGGCGAAAGGAGAAGCGGGAGGACAGGGGTGGGGGTGTCGGAGGTGGTTGTGGGATCGTAGGTGTGTGTGTGAATGTGGATAGGAGGGAGGAGGTACAGTTAGTAAAAAATGTGTTGAAAGCAGAGGCCACATCGCCTGAGTCGGTGACCATGGAGCCATTTACATTTAGGGCCAGGGTGGGTGGCTGGGAAGGGGAAGACAGCAGTGATTTCATTGACTTCCAGAATTTCACTGGGTGGTTGAGGTCTGAGTGGAAGGAGACCTTAAAGTAGTTTGCTTTGGCCTGCCAAATTATCCTAGTGCATACATTGCAGATGGTGCGGTAGTGTTGGAGGGCTGCCCGTGTTCCGGTTGCCTTGTAAGCTTTCCAGGCCATGTCCCTTGCATGGAGTTATTTGATAATGTTGGCGTTAACCCAGGGTAGTGCCCCCCTTACGCGGGTTCTTCTGAGAGGTGCATAGTAGTCCCAGATTGCGAGAAATTTGGATCTGAAAATATATAAAAAACATGGTTGGGCTTGGGGCTGATGGGGCATCTGTCAACATGGGTGTAAGAAGGGATGTTACTGCTCTTTTAAGGGAAGACATACAGTGGTTAGTTGGTGTTCATTGTTTCTCACACAGATTAGAACTGGCCATAAAAGTCGTTTTGGATAACACCTATTTCAACGATGTTTCAAACTTTCTGACCCACCTGTTTTATCTCTATCAGAAAAGTCCTAAGAGACTCAGAAAGTTATGGTCCCTTGCCCAGGCCATGGAGATGTCAGTTGAAAAGCCCAAGAACGCCCATGGCACACGGGTGCAGCATAAACTTCTTGCCACCCGTGCTGTTACCAAATCATTCCCCGTAATTTGTGCCCATTTAGAATCTATAGCCACAGACTCAACTCACGACCAGGCTAAAGCCAAGGGAGTGTTGCAAATTATGACTAAATTCCAAATGGTGGAACACATTTTGTATTTTGAACAGTTGCTTCAGCCACTTGCCAGGTTCTCACTAGCACTTCAAAAAGAAGTAGTTCAAATGCCAGAGCTACTTAGCTCTGTTGAAACTTTGAGAAACACTCGACCATGCTAGGCAGAGTGGTCCCATAGGTGGCAGTGAACTTGACATTCTCTTAATAAATGGGTCTGATGTTCTTTCAGGAGCATGTCCTGAAATTACTTAATGTTTTTGCAGGGTAAAGAAGCAGATTCTAGATATTGAATTAGAAGTTTTCCAGCTTTTTTGGGGGAGTATAAAATAAAAAAAAAAAAAAGGATTTTAAAGCTACACATTGATTTTTTTTTTTTACCTTGATTATCGTTGTTAGGTGTTATTTTTTTATTTCTGTGTTTTTGGATTACCTGTGATATTTATAATATTTTTAGTTAGGTGTGTATTAATTCTAGAGATATCTATATAAAGATCATGGTTCAAACCAGACGCCAAAGAAGGGGAAATGGACAATTTAAAGGTTCCATTTCTAACATTAATGTAGAGATTGATCATAGTTCTGTACAACACATGGTAAATTCTCCCACTGAATTAAAATCATCTATGCATTCCACTTTAGATGATGTTAATGGAATTAGAGAAAATGCTTTGGATGGTTTTATAAGTAGTAGTACTCCCACTCAAATGCAAACAATGAACCAAGATAGTAGAAAATCAAAGGGATTTACAAACTTAAAAAATAGAACCATTCCAACAGCTAAAAGAGAAAGAATTATGTTTAGGGAAATGCTGAATAATAAGTTGGATATTGTAGAGACAATTTCAGAGGGTAGTTTTGCAGTAAATAAAACAAAGCAGACTAAAATTAAAGATTTTGTTGAAAAAAGCTACAATCTGCTCAAATGACATCTAATGACATGACTGGTAGTGAGCAAGTGGCTTCCAAGGGATGTCTTAATCAGACCAATAATCCAATTAGGCCTAGCAATAAACTTAATGAATTTATTGGGGACAGTTGCTACATTGGGTACAGAGTTGCATATAACACTGGAGGCTTCTAGGAATACAAGTCAGAGGGAACACTCAAGTTTGTGTAATTCCTTGGAATTTTCTCCTGATTATTTTTATGAATCAAATCCTAAACCTAGGTGGCATAATGATTTGAGGAATATTGCTAGTGAATTACAGGACACTATAATTGGTCTCAAACAATTCACAACTCCTAAACAATCAAGGCAATTGTCTCAGGAAAAAGAAGATTGTAAGTTTAATTCTAATACTACCTACCCATTTGCCCTTAGTGAGGATTTAAAAACTTATATTCAAAATCCACACATTGCACATATGATGATTTTAGATCACCTAATTAATCTTAAATTTGAATTAGATACAATTAAAGAAAATATAGCGATTAATGGTAGCAGAATGGATGAGTTACTCCTACAATTGAGCAAAATAAGCCCTCAGGAGGATTCGATTTCAATAGTTATTGATGAGTCAGATAATCAGGAAGTATTAAATGAGCAATTAAGAACAGATTTCCCTTCTATTGTTTTTCCTGAAACTCCAATACTTAATTGAAATAAAAAAGTCAGGAAAAAAGAAAGGAAAAAATAAAGGTAAAGGAAGATAAGAACAGAGATTTGAAGAAAAAAAGTGTTTTATCTTTGGACATTGTTTCTGATAAAACTTTACTACAAGAGGATATGTTAAACTGTTCTGTAACTAAGACAAACACCCACAGTCATTTGTGTGTTAACCCAAATAATGATATCTCTCCAAAAGAAAACAAGACCCAATTGAAGGAATTCAGCCCAACAACAAACATAGAATTTAAAGAAATAGGATCCCTCCAGGGGAGACTGGATCAGAATGACACAAAACTGGACAAAGAAACATGTAAAACTAATTTTTATAAATCATTTGCGAAGGAAGGAGTAGACGATGTAAGGTATGAACAGAATAGTAGTGAGACTTCAACTAAACAACAAGGAAACTACATAATGAATAGTAATGTGTTAACCGAATAATGAGGAAAGGATAGAGGAGGTATTGACTATTGGGGAGGAAGGCTCTATAGTGACGCTTAGGGGAGTCCATAAAGAGGATAATGAGAATTGTATGGTATTAATGGAATTAGGAAAGATTATATGTACTGAATTGCTGGGACTGGAACTTTTAGAGGATGATATCATTGATGCAGTTAGAGCTAGTGATTTAACATCGCAGGATTTGATTTTGATCTTTTTTAAACATGAGAGGGTTGCACACTATGTTTGGAGGAATTCTCACTGTTTAGCTGGGTTGAACTTAGTAATGGATTATCCCATAGCTATTAGTACATTGAAAATGTGAAAATTCTAACTATGATTGAATTGACAAAAGATTGTCTGAGGTTTACTCATTAAGTGATTTTATCATGGAAGAAAATGATGGGAAACAGAAGTTACTCTATCGATTTTGGCATCTCATGCAGAACACTGAAACAAAGGAACAACTGATGGAAATGGTAGGTTACTTAGTAGACAATCTCCTGGGCATTGAATTTTACAAAGATGACATAAAAGATGTAAGGAAAGTATATAATGATTCACTTAAAGGGAATCAGATTGACCTTATTCTCTATAGTAAGAGGTTGGCAGAGAAAATCCTGCAGGCTAGTACCAAATTGGACGGCCTTGACATCTTAATAGTAAATTTAAATGAAGTAACAAGGGAAATACAAGAAACATTAGTAGACGACATGGAGTTACAAGGCCCCATTTACAACACTGAAACCTCTACCAGGTTTCAACTACTGGATAATGGAGTGGATAATTGACTCAGTAATGAAGTCATAAGAAACGCTCCAGAGATTGAAGTAGATCAAGATCCTCAGGAGACTGAGGAAATATATGATATTTTAAATAATAGTACTAATACTTATTTGTACAAATATAATGGAAATCTGGGAATTATGACTTGGAATATTGCTGGTCTGATCTCAAAATTTATTGACAAAGAATTTTGTGATTTTTTGGACAAAATGGACATAATAGGTTTGCAAGAATTGTGGCATGGGGTAGAACAAGCGGAAACTATAAATAGAAATGGTTACATACTTATTCACGCACCAGCACAGAAAATGAAAAAAGTAGGACGAAGAATGGGAGGTCTCGCTGTATATGTTAAAATAGTGAATTTCATTAAAATTGAAAAATACATAGTGAAGACTAACTATATAATCATAGTACTACGAATATGGGGAGAAACAGTAATAATGGTAAATATTTATAATCCCCCAGAAAAATCAGCAACTTATGACTGTCAACTAATGGAACACATTGTTACAGATATAAAAAAGTTGGATATAAATGAGTATTTAGATCTACTCTGTATGGGGGACTTCAATACCAGATATGGAATCTGTAGTGAACAACAGGAACTATTACATGCACTATATATACCCCAGAGATTGACTACTGATAAATAACATAAAGATAAAAATAAACAAATGGATAAATTAATTGGCAGTTTGCAACTGATTATTCTATATGGGCGTATGCCCTCAGACTGCGAAGGAAATATTACCTGTGTTAAAGCAAGAGGGTCTACCACTATAGATTATATGTTAATTACCCCATATAGTTTTCATAAGTACTGTGGCTTAAAAATAATAAATAGAACTGAAAGTGATCGTTACCCATTAATACTATATAGAAAAAATGTCAAAGATGTTAATAGGAAACAACAAACAGAAATACAAATTATTAACAATAAAATTAAATGGGGAAGAATGATGGGAGATAAAGCTATGGCACTGAGCAAGGAATTTACACAGTGTTTAGATCCAAAAATCAATCATGAATTAGATCCAAAAAATATATATGATACAATTATCGCACATTATGAAAACTTTGAAGAAACCATTGAAAAACCCAATGATAACAAGGGGAAAAATTATGAAAACTGGTTCTATAAAAATTGTAGAGAAGGGAAAAGGAAACTGTCACAATTAATAAGGAAAATAAAGAAGAATCCAACAAGCGAAAATAGGAAAGAGTTGAATAGTTATAGAAAACAATATAATGATGAGATAGAAGTGCAAAAAACTAAACATCGGATGGAATTATGGGATAAGATGCAGAAGGCAATCTATCAAAATGATGACAAAACTTATTGGACACTTGTGGCTAAAGGAACAAATACATTTAAAAAACAATTTGATTATTACATAGGGCCAGAAAAATGGGTCAGCTATTTTTAAAATATATTTTCATTGGTGGACGATGTTTATAACATAACCACAAATGAAATTGATGACAGCTTTATCTGGTTCACAGAAGCTGAAGTCAAGATAGTACTGGAGAGTTTCAAGAATAACAAATCACTAGGACCTGATAAGATCCCTATTGACTTTATAAAATTAAATAATGAATGGTGGGTGAGAGCATTAACTAGATTATACAACTTAATGGTTATGTAAGCATTTACACCAGATAGCTGGAAAGGGAGTTATATAGTTCCCATATACACAAGGCTCGCTTGCCGATCCGCAAACTATAGACCTATCGCCCTTATCGATACTATAGCCAAGATCTATGCTAAAACAATCCTAAACAGAATAATTATAGAGTTAGAAAGAAATAAAAATATATCTGACTTACAGGCTGGTTTCCGGAAAAAAACAGGAACTGTGAACCAGATATTTATCTTCTATCACATTATAGAAAAATACTGTGACATAAAAGGGCAAATCTTATTTATTACATTTATAGACTTTACATCAGCCTTTGACACAATTCTGAGAACATTGTTATGGGAAAAAATGAAGGAAATGGGTATAGATAATAATTTAATTGTACTTGTGCAAAGAATATATAGAAACACCTGGGCAAAAATTAAATATACAGGAACAGGATTGTTAACTAATAAAGTGCAAACTAATATAGGTGTTAGACAAGGATGCGTATTAGCACCCACCCTTTTTAATATATACATAAAATAATCACAGCTCTTGATAATCAAGACTTTCATCCTCCCAGAGTGGGAAAAACCAGAATACCTGTCCTGGCATACGCTGACGACTTAGTTGTAATATCTACTAGCCGTTTAGGCCTTCAGAGAGCTCTCGACAAAATGGGAACACTCTGTATAGAGCACAATTTAAAGCCAAATATTAAAAAAACCAAGGTAATGGTTATTGGAACTAAGAAAAAATATAGAGCATTAAAGCTGATGAATAAATCTTTGGAATTTGTAAATGAATATAATTATCTTGGAATAACATTATCAAAAAATCTCCAGTGGAATAAGCATAGGAAGCGTGTATAAAAACCTACAGAGTACACTGAATGCCCTAAAAGATTTAATTATCTTTATGGAGGCAACACCATTCTCCCAATGATTAAGGCTATCAATGCAAAATGATTAATCAGGTTTTATATGCTGCAGAAATCTGGGGAATGATAATATAACTAAGTTGGAAGCCATATTGAATAAAACATATAAACAAATAATAAAGATTCCTAATAGTACTCCCAATGCTCTTGTTAGAGCAGAATTAGGGCAAATTAAACTTCTGGATATGATATATATAAGACAAGTAAATTACTGGATTAAACTAACAAATGAAAGAAAGAATTCTATATTGGGAGAATGTCTTAAAGAAAAGATGCAATACCTGGCATATGGTAAAAGCAAATGGTTGGGGAATGTTAAAACTATATTGCAAAATGCAAATTTGGAATATATGATGAATTGGGCTGAAAAAGGAATATGCCTTAATAAGGCCTATTCAAAAATTGTAATAAGCACTATAAAAGAAAGGTCACGGGAAATGGCTCTAGAAAGAATTAAAAAATCAAAAGTGGCCATTTGGCTTACTAACAACATGAGAGAGCACACTTTAAAACCTTATTTAGACATAGTTAAGAACCCTGAATTTAGAAATGTAATTACTCAATTTAGATTTGAAGTCTTCCCGAGTAACATCATTGAGGCAAGATGCAATAAAGAGGAAAATAACTCCAGTAACTGTTACTGTTACTTACAGGAACTGGAAGATTTGAAACATGTAGTACTAAGATGTCCATGGTATGAACATCTCCGTAGCAAAAGATTAGGCAAGCATATTGGTTCTTTATATATGCCTAATAAATATATACTGGATCTTCTGTTCAACTCAGAAAACTCTGAATTGTTAAATGAACTGGCTATGTTCCTTATTAAAGTTAAAAAGCTGAGATGTAAGCACATTCAAGGATTTATTGTGCAATAAGATACAACAGTGAGACATGTCTTGACCTAATCGATGAAAGTGGGAAATGTACGGAATATGCAGAATAAGTTTTTAAAAAAATGTCTGTAATATGTGTTATAAATGTTTGTCATACGTGTAAAATGTATGTATGTATGTAATTTATTGACTGTCCCATCTGTATTGTAATGGCAATTGCCGAACAAATAAATTATTACTACTTACAAGGTTGAGAAATTAACACATTTTAGTGGCCAAGTTGTTAAAACTTTTAAACAGCAAATTAAGAAATACATTACAAACATTGAGAACTGTTGTGAACAAAGGTTCGGTTTGACTGATGAAAGTAATATCTATAACCGTGCAAAAGTGTTAGATACCAGACTTTGGCCAGCTGCAGACTGAAAGGAACTGGAGCTGTACGGTAACAGTGACATTACTGCAGTAGCTGACCACTTTTCAGCATTTTTGCAGCCTGAGTGTGACAGCACTCTGCTACTTGCAGAATGGCAAGAATTTAAGATTTTTGCTCAAACCAATTTCATCAATCTTTCTGCTTCTGCTATCTCGTCAAAGCCGGCATGTGATTTCCAAAATTCTTATCCCAAATCTGTTGATGCTCGTCAATGTGTTGAGGGTATTAACTACATCTAATGCAATTGTAGAAAGGTGTTTTTCAACTATGAACAAGGTAAAAAACTGACCGGAGAGCAAGTCTGGCAGAGGATACTGTAGAAACATTGATTCGCATTAAAAAGCAGGGGCCCCCTCCAGCTGAATTCAACCCAGACAGGGCTGTAGACATATTTTTTTAGAGCTAAACCAAGATGTCCTGGTGATTTGGCAGCTGAGGATGGTGGACCACTCCCAGATCCCTCCCCCTCCCAAAACAGGCCAGAATTACTGGCTACATGCCTAGTGGAGAAAAGAAGCAAAACAGATCGCACCCAATCCTTGTTGGTAACTGTGTGGCCGATCATGGTCCCAGACGGTTACTGTGTGGTCCATCACGGTCCCCGGGTATGCTGGGGCAGGGGGTTTAATTTGTCATGGACTCACGATCACGCACACGAATTCACAGTCTGCTTTGGCAGACATCCTATCTTGGCTCTTAAAATGTATGTGCTGCTGAACAATTGCTGTATTCTGGAAATGACTAAATAAAACAGATATCAGTCTCAGAAACTTGTGTAAATGTGTATTTTATCAATATAGAACAAGAATTATTACATTTTATGGGGTTTTGAGCAAAATATAAATTTTTGGTAATTGATAATCAACTTCAGTCAATTGCTAATCATTTTCTACTTTGATTAGTGAAGGCTGCTAATCAAATCTTCGGCACTAATTTGTGCCTTGAAGACTGGAATGTTCGCCAAATTGACATGCGATTAAAGGCAAAAGAGGAATGTTTATGGATATTATTATATATATTCTAATTAAACTATGGTGACTAATACCAAAATTCTGAAAAAGTTCAAAAATAATTTTTATATATTTTTTTAAGTCATGTATTTTTTTATGTTGATATTTAAAAAGTATTTCAAAATACTCTCTCATTATGGAATAGTATATCTACATCACTTTATGAAAAAAGCACCTCTTTCTTGATGTAACTACATATATCAATATAGCTAGAGGAAATCACCTGTTTCTATATCGACAACATAACCACTACTGTTATATGAAAACAATATAACAACATTTCTTAACAGACGGACTCCAAGTTTTAATAAAAAAATAAAATAAAATAAAATACGTTTCTAGCCCCAATAGTTCTAGAGTTAGACCTTTCAAAATATTGTTTCTTTAAAATGTGATAACCTTGGAACCATTAGGGCTAAAGACTTAATGGGCTAAAGACTCAATTTTTTTGTGTTAAATGAAAGCTTGAAGTCAGCTAAGCAGATATAAACAATACTGGTTGGGCAATCAAACACAACCAGCTTGTGCTGCCACAGAGGGGTTTTGATTACATCTGACCTCGAGAGGTCCAATCTAATCAGAAACCCCAGCTGGTTCAGCATGTGGTTTCCCAACCAGTATTTTTTTATATAGTTTTTATTCCCCCCCCCCCAAAAAAAGGTGTTTTGATAGTGCTTCACAGCAGCAGTGAACATGCCAGAGATTTCAGTTCAGAATTTGAACTGATTGCTGTGCGCATGGCAGAGCTGTGAAAAACATAACCTGCCTCGACTTCCGATCAGCCGGAACCTTATTGTACCACAGAAGGGTACAACCGTGTTCTGTGAACTTTGAACTGTGGTGCAACAAGGTTTCAGCTGGCATGGAACTCCATGCAGAACAAACCCTCACCATATAATGATAAATCTATACAGGTTCCATATATCGATATAAAAACATAAAAAAATGGTTCACTAATTTTTTTAAATCTTGTCATTTTTAACAATGTATAATCGACATGTAGCAACACATGATAACTGTATGGTTAGGGTATGGGAGGAGTCCATGTATCTGCATCAGAGGAGGAGAAGGACCTGACAGTGGTGATCTCTAGTGACCTGAATCACTCCATGCAGTGCAAGAAAGCAGCAGCAAGGGAAAACAAGATGCTGGGATGCACAGCTAGGGGAATCAGTAGTAGGAGAGAGGAAGCCATACTATCCTTGTAGAGGTCACTGGTGAGGCCACATCTAGAGGATGGGAAGGGAACATTGTTTAACTAGGAGCAGCACACTAAGCTGAAGCTTGTTTCCAGATACGACCTGGGAGCACAAGGAAGTTAAGTGACTATGCTGGCGACCCGGGTTCGGGAACAAGCCCGGGTTGTCGGGGGTGAGGGCTGGACTGAGCTGCCACGAGGCAACTCTCCTCTCCTGGGGAGGGATGAGGGGTTTCCTCGACCCTTGGCTGTTACCTGGTGGAGGACAGGTGGCAGTTCAGGCAATGGGGAGCCTGGCGAGAGCCAGGGGTGGGGCAGAAGGGGCTGATCCGGTACCCAGCATGCGTGTGCGCCTCCATGTGCAAGCATGGTCATATCTGCCAGGGTACCGGGATCGGGGAGAAAAACCAGGGAGAAAACGCAAAAATATAAATTAAAAAAAAAAAGGGACATCAACTTGCTGGAGAAGGTCCATAGGAGGGCTACCAAGATGACAGTGGGTCAGCAGGGTAAGGCACATGAGGAGAGGTTGAGGGCACTGAACATGTACTCCCTGGAGGATAGGAGATAGAGAGAGACAGAGGGGACATGACTGGGACCTTCAAGTACTTGAAAGGGATAAAGAAGGTCGATAAGGAGGGTCTCTAAGCGGAGTGGCAATCATAACTCAAGGGGGCACAGTCTTAAGCTGGAGAGGTGGAGGTTTAGGAGGGAGGTCAGGAGTCACTTCTTCAAGGAGAGGGTGGTGGACACTTGGAATGCGCTGCCGGAAGAGGTGGTCTCGAAGACAGTGGGCAGCTTCAAGAGAGGCTGAGATAGACATGGGGGAAGGCAAGGATCATGGGTAGGGAAGATGAGAGGAGTGGGGAGGGGGGCAGGGACAGTAGCTCAAGCTGTGAACCCTGCAATACGAGCAGACTAGATGGACCAAACGGGCTTCTTCTGCTGGCTTCTTTGTATGTTCATATGTGTGTGTATATATATATATATATATATGTATTTCGATCCAACTCCAAGTTTTCTTTTTTTAAAACATACATGTTTATGACAACAGTTCAAATGTTACAGCTTTCAAAATACAGTTTCAAGAAATACAAAATATCACAAGATTATTTTTTGGTAATGGTTGGAAGATGCTAATGGTTGTTCTGTCTCAGAATAAACACACTCTTTTCTAGTGGTTAGGCATTACCAACAGTTACACACCATTATATCTGGTAAAAAATTAGTATATGTCATGCCTATTTATCTGAAAATATGTAACGCATGTAATAGATCTACAGACTCTATTTTTCATTGTAATATTTATTCCATGTTGTATACTGTGATTTAAATAAAAACAAAATTCTTTAAAGCAAAAAAAAAATAATGATGCTACTAACTTAACAAAAGGTTAAATTCAGCCCTTGATACCAATAATTGTTTTGCAGGACACTCAGTTATTGAAAGCTAAGAGGCACACAAAAGCATACTGTAATTTCTAATCTTTTCAAATAAAAAAGTCTCCATGCATCAGGCAGAGAATTCAAGTAAGCTGACACTAAGTGTTATTAATCAATAAGCTTCGCCTAGACAACTTTCATGACTGGCACTGCTAGAAAGCAAAATAGATAATGATATCAGACATACAGAAAAGTACTGCCTTAGCCTGTCCTTGCGTTGGAGACAGCGCTTCATACTACAAAGTGTAAGCATTGGTTTTGTGCCTCAAGCCCCCCCCTCTCATGATTATGGTATGCTGTGGAGAATGCACACTCAAGACTGGGACAGGACTCTTTCTGCTCTGCTGCTCAAGCTCGCCCTATGGCTAGACTCAGGAGAGACACTGACATTGGAAAGACAGTCCTCCTCCAGCACTGGGCAGGCATATTGTTATCAGACTACCGACTGTGGAAGCCAACTGAGCTCTTAAGAGGGAAACATAGAATGCGTCGGAAGTAAAGGACTGGTAGGCCCATTTTGTCTGCCCCATCTTCCCTGCCTATTAGTACACCTTGGACACTATCTGGTCACAGGTGCCCCTCCCTTTCGTCTACTTATACCCATGTGACTGTCCCATGCATGTCTGAAGCTCCCCACTGTCTTGGTCCCCATTATCTCTTCAGGTAAGCTGTTCCAGGTGTCTACCACCCTTTCTGTGAAGAAGTTATTTCTTCACATATTTCTTAAACTCCCCACCCCATCAAGTTTCATAGCATGCCCCCATGTTCTGGCGCCAGGGATTATAGGGAACTTGGGCAGACTGGATGGACTTCTGGTCTTTTTCTGACATCACTACCTATATTTCTGTGTTTCCTCCTCCTGTGAAAGAAACTCCCCCTCCTGCACCTTGTTCATCCCTGTGAGGTACTCAATCATATCCCCTCTTGCTCTCCACTCTTCCTGGGAAGTACATGATGAGCTCTCACAGCCTCTCCCCATATGGTTTCTCATGCAACCCCCACATCATTTTGGCAACTCTCTTCTGGACCACTTCCATCCTGTCTGTATCCTTGCAGAGGTGCAGCCTCCAGAACTGGACACAGTACTCCAGGTGAGGTCTTACAAGTGAGTGATACAGAAGCATCACCACCTCCCTTCTGCTAAAAATACCCCTCTCTATGCATCCCAGTATCTGGCTAGCCTTGTCTACTGCCTTGTTGCACTGCCTTGCCACCTCGAGATTATCAGATACGATTACACCAAAGTCTTTCTCTTGCTTGGTAACTTTACGTACCCCTCCCCCATCTTATACACAGCCATTTAGAATGCCATTAGGATGACCCCATAAGACAAGGGCCAGCTGTCTATCCTGGTAACCGTCCACTCCCAATCCTTAAAGCTGCCAGAATGTTGCCTAAGGCACCAGATGGATGACTGAGCCCCAAAGATGTGGTGCTGGCACAGGAGATGAAGCAGAGAGACAGCGGATAGTCCTGGGCATAAAAAGAAAAACTTAAAAAGTACAGTTTCTATTGAAAACATAGCAGCAGTACTCTGACTTTTTGACATATTACATCTTCCGCAAGGTGTTAATAAAGTACACACCCGATGATCTGAACCCCCCATTAGCCGGAACTCCCTGTCTAACTGACCCCCAGCTTGTCTCACAGCAGTTTCTAGTAAGTGCTGTAACATGGGGAAGAGAAAGAGTTGCGCAGGATTGGTCAACTTGCATCAGCTGACCATACATTAATCCTCAAATAATGTATGGTTGAGTCTGCCGACACGGTCTTCCCCTTCTCACAAGAACCTCTTACAGATGCAGTAATACCATTCTTGTTTAACAGTCATCTGTTGGCTGGCCATGAACTGTAGGCTGAGACTGTTAGTATATAGTGAGTAAAACAGTCTTAGCCTGCAATTCATGGCCAGCCAACAGATGACTGTCAAACAAGAATAGATATGCTTAAGTGAAATTTCTGGTAGTTCCATCATAAACAGATTAAAAACATCTATATGACTATGTAATGTGTTTTTTTTTTTTTACTTGGGTCTATTGGCTCAGAAACACATACCCTTTCAGTAACTACAGCGGCCTTGTCAAAAAACTAATGCAAGCACACCAGACTGCTTAAAAAGTAACTATAGCCAGCCTGTCGGCGCAGCGGTTGGATTTCTGCTTGCGAAGCCAGCAACGCAGGTTCGGGAACGGACTCGGGTGCTGGAGGACCGGCCACGGAGAGAAGGCTTGAGCGTCAGTTGACTGCTCGCCTTCTCTCGGGGAGAGGGCAGGGAAGCGACCCGACACTTGCTGACCCCTGGCAGAGGCTGGGGCACAGCAACGCGCAGGGTCCCACTAACTAATGAGGCGTGGTGCACGTCAGCATAAGCCTGACGTTAGTGGCATGCCACGTCCCTGGGAAGCAAATGGAAAAAGAGCCCCGAGGCTGACCAGATGACTATCGCCAGCTCCCACTGCGACGAGACCTCGGGCAGTGCACAGACCATCCCAGCAGCACCCAGGGCAAGAACTGTGCTGGCCGCCCCACGGTGCCTTCCCCTCGGAGAGAGGGATCCACCAGCGTTACATCGAGGGTTGCAGGGGCTGCAATATGGGGTGATGGGTGGCTGCACTGAGGCAGTGTGGCACGGACGGCATAAGAAGGCCGGAAGGAAAGGCCGGCCCGGAGCTGGGGGGGGGGCCAAAAAAAAAAACTAACTATATACTATAGCAGCCTATTTCTAATACATCAAACCTAGCAGAAAAACTGAGATGATTTCACAGTTTGCAAAACTAAGTCAGCCAAAATGAGCAAAAAGTAGCATGCCGAATGTCATTTGATTTCTGGAACAAAAGCCTCAGCATGGCAGTGGGCTTTTACTAGGTCAAGGAATCTGTGGTTTGGCAGAGCAAAATTCCATCTTTTAACAGTTTGTAAACTATAAGGTGGCATCCTGTTGGATAGTTATGAGACATATGCTATAATTACCTGTGGTTTATTTTAATCTAGCTGGTTTCTGTTGCAGAGCAGCTGAACAGAGATGGATTATTATGTTAGCGACACACACACTGGTACCTGTGATTCAGCAGTATGGAACAGCTCAAATGTACTAATATCGCCCTTCTTTTTATTTTTCCTACCCCTGAGGGCAACTACTATACTACACAACTGACTAAAAGTGAGAGGTAGTAAGAAACTCTTTCTGCTGCAAGAATTTTTCTATTTTTATTCTCCATTTTTTTCTGTGTGACTCCCCCGTTCCCTACCTAGTGCTGTTTGGAACTTTTATATTCCACTGAGACAGAACTCTGTGGAATTTCTGAAAATTCCAACTTATTCTTTGTAATTCTGTCAGAAAAGAATTGGCAGAATTTCACCAGCAGAATATGGATTATCATGTGAACTACAGAATAATAGTATACAGTAGAGCATTGTTCTATACAGCAAATAGCAGACGTTTCACAGCCATCTATTGGTCTGCCCAGGGAATTGCAGGAACAAATGCCAGATGTCTGATCTCCTGCGCACGTAAATATATGCATTTCCCATAATGCACAGCAGCCAAATCCCAAACAATAAACATAGCAGAAAAACTGAGATAATTCCACCGTTCACAAAAGTAAGTCAGCCAAAATGAGCACATATTCTGAAGTGTTGATCACATCTGCATGTGATCAGTAATTCAATGACTGTTCACCATAATATTTTTTTTGTTGTTGTTGATACTTTTTACCCCCTCTGTGGTTGGCCCACATCCGGCCAGCATCCTGGCACACCCAGTTCACATTAAGGACCTCGCCCCCAGACATACCCCCACGGCTTGCCCCCCCATGGCGGCGTGGCAGCGAGCTCTCTTTACTCACCGCCAAGTCTGGATCCAGTTCTCTGGGGGCGACACCTCCGGAGCTGAGCACGTCCTGGGATGGCCATCAAACCGCACAACCACATTTTCTCTTCTTTCTGTTCCCCTCAAGGGTGGGGCGTGCAATGACGCCTGCGGAGGCAACATGCATGCTCCTGTGCGCGCTCCTCCAGGCGTCTGCCCCATCCTCCACCCACCTTGTCAGTGTCGACGTGCTGCCCCCAAGCCTCCGCTAGGGACCAGGCATTCGCTGACTACTGGTGCCCCCCCTCCCTGGAGAAGGAGAGCAGTCCCTGGAACGCTTGATCCTTCTCCTCCACTGCCAACCCCCGGCGGCCTGCTCTCGTTCCCAAACATGGGACGCTGGCGTGGCGCAAGGTGTGGCGTCTCAGCGCCTCAACCCTCAGCGCCACTGGGTCAGCTGTTCACCACAATATTAAAAATAAATTGTAGTTTCTCCAGTCAGGTGCAACCCCCTTTCTCTTCCCCATGGTATGAACCTTAATATCCTCCTGGAACCTTTGTAATTTTGCACTTTAAAATTACTTACATAGAAACACAAAATTTGATGGCAGATAAGAACCGCTTGGCCCACCTAGTCTGCCCATTTCCCTACCTCACGGATAAGCTGCAGATCCTAGTTAACCAACAGCCTACTTCCTTCTACCCCCCACTAGAATTGCCTTATGACTGTCCCATGCATGCTTGAATTCCACCACTGTTTTTGACTCTATGACCTCCTCAGGAAGGATGTTCCATGCATCTACAACCCTCTCCATGAAAAATTACTTCCTCCACTTACCTCTGGGCCGTCCCCTCTATCTTCAAATTGTACCCCCTTGTTCTTGCACATCTCTTTTCTGAAAGATGCTACCCTCTTGGACTTTGTTAATTCCCTTGAGGTATTTGAAGTTTCTATCCTATCCCCCCTCTCCTCCTTTCCTCGAGGCTATACATCTTAGCTCCTTTAGTCTTTCTTCATATGTCTTCTGGTGCAGACCCTGCACCATTTTGGTTGCCCTCCTCTGGACAGCCTCCACCCTGTCTATGTCTTTGTGGAGACGGGGTCTCCAGAACTGTACACAGTACTCCAGATGTGGTCTTACCAACAGTCTGTACAGAGGGATAACAACTGTTAGTATTTAGTGGTTAAAACACTCTTAGTCTGCAATTCATGGCCGGCCAACAGATGGCTGTCAAACAAGAATAGATATGCTTAACTGAAATTTCTGGTAGCTTCTGCAAATGCTTTCAAGTCTTCTTTAGAAATAGGCTGCTATAGTATATACTTATGTTTTAAGCAGTCTGGTGAGCTTACATTAATTGCTTGCACAAACTACCAGAAGTTTCATTTAAATATATGCATTTCCCATAATGCACAGCAGTCAAATTCCAAACATCAAACATAGCAGAAAAACAGAGATGATTCCAATGTTTACAAAACTAAGTATGCAAAATGAGCACATATTCTGAACTGTAATCAGTAATTGCTCACCGCTGCACTCACAATATAAAACATTTCAGCCTGTTCAGCATGTAGTTTCTCCAGTCAGGCGCAATCCTCTTTCTCTTCCCCATGGTAGGAAACTTAATATCTTCTCAGAACTGTTGCAGTTTTGCACTTTTAAATTACTTCAACGCAAATGTAAGATGGGGAAAAGAAACACATAAAAAGAGCACCAAACCCTTTCTCTTCCCCATGTTACAAGTGAATTAACCCACTCCAGAGCGTGGGGCTACTGGGGATTAATGTATGGCGGGTTGTTGGAACCACTCAGCCTTCAGCCTCGTGGTCCACCCCCCCCTTCCCCAGCCATACATCAACTCCTAGGAGACTCACGCTCTGTAGTGGGTTAATCCTTACATAATCAAGATTTTACCGTAACTGGAAAAGGATACTTACAGCTTCTGGCAAGTCCCTGAGCTGCCTGACTGAATGCAGCGCTAATTGCAGTGGCAGGCACTGAGAGTAGCACTCAACATAAAAATAGCTGACTGCTGTTATCACAACTCATTTTTAAGCACAGAAAGCAAGTGAGATGTCGGCTCCTTCTGCTCTGTCTTCCGGAGCTCTGGTAAGAGAAAATGTACTGGGCTGACAACAGCATAGAAGTTGGGGATTATCAGTCACAATGATAGTGGCGAAAAGTCTGAAGGGAGACAATTCATAAGGTTTGGGTGAAGTCCAGAATGCTGCTACCAACTGACACAGATGATAACACAAGAGTCAAATCAATAAATCAAATCAATATTTATTTATAATACGCTTTTCAGAGTATCAAAGCACAAGTACAAGACAAATATAGCAACACATAACAATAATAAATACAAATATAAAACATTTAAAAGGCAGCAGGACAACTAGATGTTATTCAAAAAGCTAGTTCAAATAAATAACTCTTCAGTGCAGTTTTAAAGGACTCAGTGGACAGGCACTCTCTAATCCAACGAGGTAGAGAATTCCACAGGGTTGGGGCCACAAAAGAAAAAGCTCTGGCCCCAGATGACTGAAGACAAACCCTGAGAATCTCTAGCAATCCCTCGTCAGTGGAACGGAGTGGGTGGAGAAGGCGGTAGGGCCGAAGGAGATCTTGCAAGCAGCCCGGTCCCTGTCCGTGTAGGGTCTTATAGGTCAGCAATGCGACCTTGAAGGTGACCCTCCATCACAACGGCAGCCAGTGCAGTTCGCACAGCACAGGTGTGATGACAAGTTCTTAGTAGCACAGTCAACAACCTGGCGGCAGCGTTCTGCACCAGCTGCAGGCGACGGAGATCCACCCCCAGCAACCCTAGATATAGAGCATTACAGTAGTCAAGACTTGAAGATACAAAGGCATGAACCAACACAGGAAGGTCATCGTGCGGAACAAGGTGTTTTATCTGGGCTAAATTCCTCAGATGGTAAAAAGAGAACTTAACAGCGGCTGACACCTGTATCTTAAGCATCAGCTCACTGTCAAGTACTACGCCCAAATTTCACACCTGTTCAGAAGGTCTCAACTGGTTACCCCCTAACATAAGGTCAGAGGAAGACCCAGGAGTCAACTTCTCTACATGGTGACCAGGGTCCACCACCAGCACCTCAGTCTTGTCCGGATTCAGTCTCAACCAGTTAGCACTCATCCAGTCCTGAATCTCAGCAAGGCAGTTGTTAAAAACCGATGTTGGATCATTTTGTTCGGGTACAAAGGACATATAGAGCTGAGTATCATCTGCATAGCAGTGAAAACTCAGTCCATAACGCCTTTTGTAACATGGCTCAGTCTCGCCCCCTGTAATGCAGAGCCAGGATTCGCCGAATGGCCACAGCTGAAACAGTGGGTGTTAAGCCACAGGTAGCATCCCTTTCGGTCAGTACCAACTATGACCATGGGCCTCAGAGAAGCCAACCACCGCGAGGCCCCACAGGCGCTGCAGAGCCGCATAGTAGCTGTGGCGGTAGCACCAGGTTACTGTCCCTTGACTAACTCGATCTAGCCAGCAGAATGTCCCATGTTGTTCAGTGCGACATTGCTGAATCGGGCAAAGTGTTCATGTTGGCGGTAGTTTTCCTCAGTACAGCGCATTGTAAAGGTAGCTGCCTGTGTTAGGCTAAATGGTGGTTGCCAACTAAATCAGTTGTAATTAGCGGCAGTCGTGGGCTGGGGACAGGGCAAGATTTGGCGGTAGCAGACGAGTGCTGGAATTGGGGGCATTTTGGACATTCAGTCGTGCCGCTCAAGTGCTGTGCAGTTCTCGCTGTACATGTCTGACTGTGCTTTGTACTTTGCACTCAAATTTACCGTTTCTCCCCAAAGATACAGTGCTGTTCCTCCTCAAGTTAGCGCTATTTCTGGACATCTAAACCTGTGTGTTAAAACTGAGCATGTAGTGCACTCAATAATGAAACTGTTTGTACGTTAAGAAAGTGCTGCACTTTCCGGCCATTTGCTGGACAAACATGAGTGAGAGACGCAAGAGTAAACACAGTAGCAAATGGACAAGTGGGTTCCCATCCAGTTTATCTCCCGTGTCCATGGTGCTCGCCGGAGGTGATGCCGGTAACAAAGGCTAAATCAATCGCTGCGGCAGGCCTATATTTAGCGCATTAATCACCTTCAGCATCGGGCTCTGCCTGGTTAATGCCGCTGGTGGTTGGACCCTTCGGGCTGCACCCTCGGGCACCAACCCCCCCAGCGGGCATTAATCCCGGCAGAGCCCTCCTCTGGTGGTGATTAATGCTTACATGTCTCCCAAAGGCAGCATATACACCGTGAACAACATGGGGGAAAGCACAGAACCCTGCAGCACCCCACAGTGCAGAGCAAAGGGAGCAGAGGAAAAAATTCCTGATACAACCCTCTTGAGTTCTGCCCGTGAGGAAAGAGTGGAACCATCTGAGGACTGTCCCCGACAGTTCACAGAGTAGACGCAGGCGTTCTAACAACATCCCATGGTCCACGGTGTCAAATGCTGCAGAGAGATCAAGGAGGACCAAGATCAAACGGCTTCTCTGATCTCCCGCTATTAGGAGATCATTCAGTACTTGAACCAACGCTGTCTCGGTACTACGCCTCTTCCTGAAACCAGACTGGAGAGGATCATAGACTTCATGGGTGGTAAGAAAGTCATCGAGTTGCAACACGACTACTTTCTCAATAACTTTGCCCAAAAAGGACAGGTTAGAGACCGGTCTGTAGTTGGCGAGACAGTCTGGGTCAAGGGAAGAGTTCTTTAAAAGGGGTGTCACGATAAGCTCTTTCAGAGACTCCGGGAACATCCCTTGGTCCAATGAGCACCAGACTATCTCAGCAAGGACTGGTCCAATCGCATCCACGCACCCCACAAGGAGACGCGCAAGACCAGGATCCAAACTACAGCAAGTCAGTCGCAAGCCCTGGACAGTCTTCATGATATCCACGATCCCTGGCTGGTCAAAAACTATCCAGGCAGACCGAGGGCCTGTAGCCTCGCATCGACAACTGCCATGCTCATTTGAACGCGCTTTGCGGATCATCGACCTGATCGATAACACTGTATCATCAAAGAACCAAGCAAACTCATCACACTTTATTTGTGAAAAAGCTCTCCGACCCCGCAGGCTGGATTGCACAGTCTGTCCATGGTCCAGAAGAGCTGGGCTGGTCGATTCCTTGATGCAGCTATCTCCCTGGACAGGAACTCTGCTTTCTTATGGGAGATTTCTGATTGATAGTCCGTATAATGGGCAATCAATCTAAGCCTGTCCCCTTCCAGGCCGGATTTCCACCAGCAGCGTTCAATCTTCTTACTTCTCCACAACTCCCTCAATACCCCATCAAACCAAAGGGACCGAGGGCGGAGGGAAAAGGGGCGAACTCGGACAGGTGCTATGGAATCCAGAGCCTTCAGCACCATATTATTGTAGTGCACTGCTAAGACATCTGGTTCCATGCACTCCACAGGCCAACTCGATAGGTCCAGCACCGCCATCAGACCCTCAGGGGTTACACCCCTCAAAGTGCGGTACCAGGCCATCTCCAAAGGGGACGGTCTCATGGAGGGGGCCACGAAATTGAACCTTATAGAGTGATGGTCCGACCACCCAGCTGGTTCCACCACCAGTTCCGTGATCTCCATCCCCATGGTGAACACCAGATCCAGAGAGTGACCCTGAATATGGGTAGCAGCGGTAACAGCCTGTGTAAAGCCCAACAAGATCATCAGTTGGAGGAAGTTTTGACCAAAATACGAGAGTTCATCATCGACCCAGGCATTGAAATCCCCAGGACCAACCACCTGGAGGGTTCCAACACCATGTCAACAATGAAGTCTGCAACTTCCTGCAGAAAAGCTTTCTCATCACCGGGTGGACAATAGACAAGTAAGATTCTGCTGCCCACACCTGCTCCCATGATACACTCAAAAGATCTAGGGGTCACCACTGGAACCTCTACACGGTCCAATTCTGATTTAAAACAAACAGCAACCCCCCCCCGATCCAATCTCGGGCGATGTATCACAGAGTACCCAGCTGGAACAGCTGACTCCAATATGGGACCAGCATTCTCGTCCAGCCAGGTCTCGGTGATGCAAGCCAGGTCAGATGACTCAACAAGATGAGCAATAATTGCTGTCTTGTTCTTTATTGACCTGGCATTGCATAACACCGCCCGAGTTGGATGAGAGGCCTTGGAGGAGCAGACACTTGCCCACTATCAGTGAAACCCTTGGGTATGGGAACCAGGCATCGCAAACCCCTGTCCTGGACCCATTTCGCCCCAAGGTGTTTCCTTAACCTCACCACCCTTATCCACCCAATCTGCTCCCCCCCCCCCGCCTCCTCCGTGCAATCCCCAGGGCATGACAGTGCCTACATACCTCGGGTTGCAACGGGGGATTATCGAAGGGGTGCAGGTCCCTCAGGCTTGAGGGGGAGTAGCGCCTGCCCACCGAAACTCAGTCCCAACACGTTTCCTGTCTCAAAGTAATATTAAAAAATAAAACAAAATTAAACAAACCTCTTACTTAAGAAATATGACCCTCAAACATCCATCCCCCCTTAATAAAATGAATAAATCGCCCTCAAGCAAACCTCCCCAGTAAAAGGATAATGACTCAGAGTCTTGGATAGGATTTATCTGCTCGAAAAAGATTCGGTCAAAAATAAAATGAAACCTTCATGTCACTATAACTTAAACCAGAAAATACAGAAAAAATAAATCAAACAAAACAAAAACAGCAGAATCTTCACCTCCCCAAGGCCCTCCCACATCCTCAGGAGATAAATAAAGCAATGTTAAACTAAAAACAAATAAAATGGAACATCGTAATCATGAAGTCCAAAACAGCAGTTTGAACAGAACGAAGTCGGTCAAAATCAGCAAATGAATCTTTAACAATATAACTAAAGAGGCAAAATATTAGGGGAAAGATTCAGTTTTCCAGACCCCATTTAGCCTCTCACCACCCAACAGGGACTGAAAAGCTCTCAGGAGCTCGCACCTCCTGAACAGACAGATGGAAGTGTCTTGAAAATTTCACCCAGTAAAATGAATCCAAGTGTTTCCTAAACCACAGATGCTCTCACCAACTGGGTTTAGGAATTAACCTATGGCACTTTACTACCAATCAAATAAATGAAATTGAGAGTCTGACCATAGCTGAAAACAGGGGAAGAAGCCCGGAAAAAGCTTCTTCTGTGAGTGGGTCGCTCTGGGGCCAGGAGTGGGCCCAAAAAAAAATCTAAACGGGCGGCCAACCTGGGTCTGCAGCAACTGCCACAGGCCCCCATCCAAACCCACCAACTAGTAGATCCCACGGGGGATCCCTAGAGACCACCAGCCCCAGCCACCAGCTCCCCGGTGACATAGGGCCCAGGTCACCGCACCACTGCATACTCACACTCAACCCACCCGAAAGATAGGGGCTTACAGCACCGGGCACCAAATCGAGCCGTTTGTCTTACCACCACCATCCATTTTAGATCCAGGCAGTCAATTCCTCCCCCAGCAGAAAACCAAGAGTCATAATCCACAGTCTTCTCTTGTACTACTCCAAACCCACTTTCTGCAGCTTCCCCTCTCCAACTCATGTACTACATCAAGCCCACATGGGGAAGCCCGGTGGTGTAAACAGCCCAATCCCAGTAACAAGTGAAATAGCAGGCCCAGCTGCCAGAAATACCAGGGCGGTAATGGGGGCCAATTAAGACAGCCCCAGTGTGCACTTTGAGGAAGTCCAAGGCAGCGCCCGATATCGCGCCCGGGCCCGGCGTGATCAGCTAGTTCCCTTAGATGGATTCAGTCACCAATCAGCCCCGATCGACAGTCCAATGTCCAATAAGCCGAACACCGGTGCGAACCAATGTCTAATAATCCCAGCACAAATACGAGCAGGGGGATAACAGAATAAAACAGCGAAAACGAACATAAAACTTAAAAAATATAAAACTGCTGCGGAGCAGCCGACGGCACACCCAGCCCAGCGGCCATCTTCATCAACGAATGACATTTGGAGAGGGGGCTAGCTGTTATGGACACTGCTAGAGACAGTGTCAATGATTCCGAGCTACAAGTCTTGGCTGCAGCCCTACCTGGGGACATTCTCAGTGTCAATGATATAGAGGCTTGGGTGTCCTGTGATAGCAGTGACCAGGGTCACAAACACCGCACAGAGGACTTGGCTGTTGAACTGGTGAGAAGCCAGAATGACAGCAAAGCTGCAGATACCAATTCTGCAGAAGAAGAGAAGGGACACCCACCACCACTGATAACCCACCACCACAGATGACCATGCACTCAGAGGCAATGCTTTACTTTGAGAAATGACTCCATTATATGAAGTCTCAGACAGACTGTGACCCTGTAAAGTTTATTTTTATTTATTTATTGAAATGTTTCACCAGGAAGGCACACTGAGCGACAAGTCACTCATCTCCTGGTGCAACCTGGGGGGAAGGGGTACAATAGGAGTGGAACATTAAACCTCCAGGTTACAAGATCAACATTAACATACAGTTCAAAGGCAGGTGTTACAAGCAGTGTTACAACAGTGTTGAGCATAATAGGTAGAAAGAGTGGACGATAATAAGTGCCGGGTTAATAAGTAAACAAGAGCTTACGTGGAAAGAAAGGGGGTGGTGAGAGGGGAAGGGGGGGGGGAAGAGTTGTGTTCAAGTTACATTCAAGTTACAAGATCAACATTAACATGCAGTTGTAAGTTAGGTGTTACAAACAGTGTTAAAATAGAGTTGTGCATAATATGTAGAAAAAGTGAACAATAATAAGTGCTGGTTTAATAAGTAAACAAGTGCTTCGGTAAAAAAAAAAGGGGAAAGGAGAGGAGGGAGGAGTGGAGGAACGTAGCGGGAAGGAGCAGATGAAGGATACAAGCCTGGGGGGTGAGAGAGGACCTATGGAGAACATTTGGCATCCCTTACATTCTGAAAGAGATCAATGGAGGCCAGTAAGCGGAAGCAATTTGGGGAGGGGAGGAGAGCTGGAAATTTGCAGGGTGGGGTGCACAGGGTAAAATGAAGGTGACAGCAGAGGGGAAGGGTTTATCCAGGGCTTTGAGGAGGGAATTAGGGAGGGACATGGCAGAAGCAACTAGGCGCACAGTAATTTTTGAGGACAGAGCTGATGGAGTAGGCGCAGGATGAGTGTCAGATTTAAGGGGGGAGTGAATTCCAAATTTTTGGGACACAGTGAGAGTAAGCGGATTGGCCGATTAGGGTGGATCTGCAGGGGACTACCAGGGTGCAGGAGTCGGCTGATCTAAGGGAATGGGAAGTAAGGGGGTTGTTATAAAGGAGGGGGTTAGCTAGGAAGGGAGCTCACCCAATCAGTGCTTGAAGGTGACTTTAGCACAGTGGGAGAGTCGCCTATTTGTAAGAGAGGAAGGATAGGGCATGATAAAGATCGCAATGGTGGGTGCCAGGGCTCGAAATAATTTTTTTGAGATGCCTGTCCATGGGACAGGTGGGATGCAAATCTTGCCTGTCCCACAAAAGGTTCACCTGTCCACACTTTTTTGTCCCCCAGAGCCCTGAACATGGCTGTTTTCAGTAGCACACAGGCTGTAGTAATTCCTTTCCCCTCTCTTGCTGGGACACTGTTGTCCTGCCTTCCTTTTTCTTATTCTACTTAATTTTTAAAATGCCTGTCCCTCTCCCACAGTCCCACAATTGTCTGCAACAGCAAGTAAATCCTTTTCTCCGGTACAACATGGCACAGGCTCTCTCCAGTCCCTCCCCCCACTTGCTTGGACACTGACTGTCTGCCTGCAGTCCTGCCTACTTTTTCTTTCTTACTTAAAATTGCTGTTTAGTTTGTGTTTTATTTTTATTTAATTTTTTGTAACCGAACATCGATGCTCGTCTCACACTGCTGCTCCTCAGATGCCTCAAAATGAAACGAGGAACGCGGCAGCGTGGGCGAGAGAGAAGTTAGCTGCGCATGCACATTTACCACTGCCAGCCCCTTTCAGTTACGTTTCCCTACCTTGGCAGATAGAAGACTGATCATTGAGCCCACCGGCGCCAGCCAACATACTGCGACTCTGCCATCCAGTCCATCACAAGACTGGGCTAGAGTCCAACTTCGGCGACCACACAGGGGTCGAAATAAGGATTTAGTGATCAGGAGTTAGAAATAGCTCCTGGTATCGCACTTTCTGTCGACCAGGAGCTACTTTGGCAAAACCAGGAGTTGACTTTTAAATATATGAATGGAGGCAATGCAGTCTTTTAGGAGGCTGTTGGGTATCTTATGAGGCAGTGGGATATAGTGATTACAGCACTGGCTTGAGAATACAGAAACCACAGTTTCAAATACCACTAAAGCCTAATACTGACTGTGCTACTTCAGGAAAAAGTCATTTAACCTCTCAGGAATGGGTAGAAGCAGGACCCCACAGAAATGAGATGCAGCATCTAAGCTGGGGTATCCTAGGTAAATTGTAAAATAAAAAATTAAAAGAAAGAACTCTGTGTTTGAGCTCACTGACAGAGTTGTACTTCTTATCATGATTTCATTTTCCCCAGTAACCTAGGCTGCCATAGGGAGGGGGTGTCTGCCAACTTCTTGACCTGCATCCTCTGCTGTACTTTATGGGGTTTTTGGTGGGGTGGGGGGTTGTGGTAGTTGAACATATCCTTCCTGCAGTGTTAACATTTATACACAGTATCTGTAACTTCCACATTATGATTTCCTTTCTTAGAATGTAAAAACAATTACTTTCATAGGCTATTATACAAAATGTGCACACTCTACCTATTCCAGCAAAACTGAAACTGTAGTAAGGGCAGACTGGAATGCTCCCTTCCCTTTCTTTTTGTGTGCTGCTTGATTCAGACTGTTCATAGCTGTCTTCCCCCTCCATTCCCAAACTGTTGAGTGCTCATTCCTGTTTGAATACTTCCCCCACCATCTTCTTTCATGTGCTCCTGTCAATTCAATAATATTGCCCAGTCCCTACCTTTCTCCATGTGCATTCGCTCTGCAAAGCTCTTCAGCAAGACAGAGTTTCAGCTCTCCAGGAAGACGTCACGCCCCTTCTGTTTTCAGCTGACTCCTCGGCATTGAATTTTGTCTGTCCAGCAACACATTTGGCATATGTCAAGCCCCTTCCCTCTGCTGCTCCCTGACTCGTCAGCATCCAATTTCAGCCTTGTGTGCTCTTCACTCACTCTGCAGAGCTTAGACACGCCTCTCCTTCTGACACTGTACAACACAGAGAGCTACACTATGGAGAGCTACTAGAAGCGCCCTTAACTTTCTGCCTCTTAAAGAAGCAGGCGCTAAATATCAAATCATTAGCGTTCAGCACCCCCTTATTTCGAGCCCTGCCACATGATGCCGCGATGTGCATGTCGTGCGTGACGTTCACCACCCCGGGCCTGACCTGATTCACAACCTGCTTCCTGGGTCCTAGTGCCCACCAGAGTTTAATGTATGAAACCATCTGCCTGTCCCAGGGACAGGCACAGTGAAAGAAACGGCTGTCCCATTTAAAAATGGGCTGTCCAAGACAGGCGGACAGCCGATTATTTCGAGCCCTGGTGGGTGCGAGGGGGACATCCAGGGCAAAGCAGCAGCAGAAATTGAAGAGGGTGTTCAGTCTGGCCAGGTAGGACTTAGGGGCAGCACCACAGCCTGTCACAGTAGTCGAAAATGGGCAGTATCATCTTCTGAACAAGTTCACGCCTAGCTGTAGGAGGGATGCAACGTTCCTGAACAGGGCACCAAACTTGGGGCGCAGTTTTTTCTAGATGGCGTCAATATGTCCAGAGAAGTTCAGGTGTTGGTCCAACCAAACACCTAAGTACCCGACGAAGGATGTGTCCTCAAGTAAAGTCCCATCAAGGGTGTAGAAAGTGGGTAGGGAGGGAAGCCTAGAGCATCTCTGCCATGTGCCGAAGGTCATGGAGACAGACTTCTTGGCGTTGAGGAAAAGTTGATGGTTAGCAAACCAGAGCTGAACCATGTCCAAGTCTTGCTGTAAGCTGGTTGTAACCTCAGCAGGACAGGAGCCAGATGCATACAGGACTGTATCACTGGCATACATATGTATAGCGGTGGAAGGGGAGCAAACAGAGGGAAGGCCATTTAAGAAGCTGGAGAATAGGAGGGGCCCTAATACAGAGCCCTGGGGGACGCCAGTGCTAATCGGGAGGGGAGGTGAAGTGGCATCCCATTGGGTTCTGCCAATAAGGTAGGCCTTGAACCAGTTTGTGGCGGAGGGAGATAGGCCAGCTCCTGGGAGTGAGTCGAGGAGAAGGGAGTCTAGGTGGGCAAAGCAGTCCTTATCTGCCATCAAATTCTATGTTTTTATGTGAGTGAGAGATGGTGTCGAAGGCCTTGGCCAGGTCAACAAAAATAGCAGAGGTAATTTGGCCATTGTCCATCCCGGTTAGGATGGAGTCTGTGAGCCGAAGGAGAGAGGTGGTGGTTGAGTGTTTTTTCCTGAAACCGGACTGGAAAGGGGTGGAAAAGGAGGAGTCAGATAGAAAAGAGGGGAGTTGGTAGAGGACAATGTGTTCTTGAAGCTTGGCAAGGGTAGGGAGGAGAGAAATGGGGCGATAGTTGCCAGAGGATGAGGGGTCACCCCCTTTGGTTAGAAGGAGGACCACTGCATGTTTCCATGAAGAGGGGACCAAGACAGTAGAAAATGTGAGATTTAGGATTAATGAGAGGGGGTAGGCAATGGCCGGAGCAGAGAGGGAGAGGAGTTTTGGGTCAAGGCCATCAGGGGAGGTACCTTTAGAGGGGCTGATGGTGAGGAGGGCACATAGGACATCATTTGGGGTTACAGTAGTGAAAGAGAAGGGGAGGTGGGAGGGTGGTGCAGGGCACACCAGTAGAGGGTGGGAAGGGTGATGGGTAGGAGGGAGGGAGGGACTTCAGTAGCTCAGTGGCACAGGAGGTATAGTAGGAGTTAAACTCTGCTACAGCAGGTGGGTCAGACACTAGTGAGCTATTTACTTTAATTATGGGGAGATGATGTGGTAAATAGGGCATTGACCACCTTCCAAAACTTAGAATTTTTTAAGAATGGATACTTACTGTTTAATGTGCTGTTTTAGTTTATTGTTAGGCACCTTATAAATAAAGTATTATTATTATTATTAGAAGGGGAATTTATGTTGGTGATGAAGGCAGATTTGAAATATTAGGACATGGCTAACCTTGTAGCCCTGGTGCAAGCATTTCGGAGCATGCAGTAGTTTGTGAGGTCACTAGGATGCTGGGTAGCTTTAGGATGCTTCCAGCCCCGATCTCTAGCCCTGAGATTGGCCAGAAGTTCAGGGGTTATCCAAGGTATTGGTTACCTCTGACTCTGGTTTGTTTTAGTGGGGCAAAAGCGTGCCAGTTTACAAGAAAGATTTCTTTGAAGTAGGCAAAGGCCTCATTAACCAAGGGGAAGGAGGTTATGGGGGACCAGTCAGCAGTGGCAAGGTTACTCAGGAGAGGTTCAAGGTCAAGAGACTTGAAAGAGCGTAGTTGTATGGTTTTATGTGGTGATTTAGTTCTGTGGACTTTCCTAACTATGAATATTGGGTTATGGTCACTGAGAGTATCGGGGAGGACGCCAGAGGTGATGATACAGTGGGGGTGGGAGGTAAGGGCCCAGTCGTGCAGGGAGTGTTGCTGTGTCTTGTGGTTTGGGCAGGTTGGTTCGGAAATCAGTTGGGAGAGGTTTAGGGCTCCAATTTCATTTTTAGTTTTGGTAGTTTTAGGTGACAACCAATTTATATTGAAGTCACCTAGGATGAATAATTCCCCAGAGCGAGCAAAGGAAGTGATGGATGTTAGGCGTTCTAGCGCGACTGAAGGATGGACATTTGGGTGGCAGTAAATGCTAGTTACAAAGACTGGGAGATTGAAGGGAAGGGTCCCATGGATAGCTAGGGCATCATGGGCCTCAGGATTGGAGGATGAGTAGATGATAGAATATTGGATGGAGGCTAGGACATAAATGGCCACACGCCACCTGTGCAGTCTTATGTGCGGAATGGAGACAGTGGTCAGGGATAGTGCTCTTTAGCCAAGTTTCTGAGATGATTAGAATGTCTGGTTTTAGAGTGCACACCATGGTCTGAATCTGGTCTATTTTTTGCAACAAGCTGCAGGAGTTTAGATGTAGGATCTTTAAGCCCTTTGGGAGGGCTGAGAGAAGAGAGCAGGGGGAGGTAGTAGAGGAGGAAGCACCAGAGGAGCTGGGGCAATAGGGCCTGGGTTAGGGTGGATATCCCGGTGGAGAGCAAGAGGAGATTGAGTATGAGAAAGTGGAGCTTAGGGTAGTTAGGAGAGTTTGAAGGGGCTGGCAAAGATGTTGGTTGATTTGAGAAGAATGGAGTGGATGAGTGAGGAAGAAGGTGGTGGAGAACCGCAGTGAAAATGGACACCATTATCAAAGCTGCATGAGGAATAGAGGTAGAGTGAGACCATATTTCAAATGGGGGGAGGAAGTGATAGCATGGATGTGGATAGGGGATTGGAGATAGTAACTGATGGGGTTGGGAGAGCTATTGGGAATAGATGAGTAGTGAGCAAGTGGAGGTGGTAAGGATTGGTATACGAGCAGAACAAGGGGGAGAGAGGAGAGTAGGGGATACATTGTTCAAAAAGGCAGAGAAATCGGTGAACAACTGATTTATGAACAGGAGGAATTTGTAAACAGACAGCGTGAAGGTGGGGGGCTGGTCAGATGGAGGGGATAGCTGTCATTTAGGAAGGTATCTATATAAACAGGCAGAGATCCCTTTAGATAAAAACTGTGTCCCTCTAGTGGCAGTACAGTATGACTTGCTAATGGAGGGGGTAGCCGTAGTTTAGGAAGGGATCTATATGAACAGGCAGAGATCCCTTTAGATAAAGACTGTATCCCTCTAGTGGCAGTACAGTATAACTTGTTGTAACACGGCATTATTGAAAGCCGTTCTAGGGCGCCCCGCAATAGGCGGGACAATCGCCGTGAATAGGAGCAACACGGCATTGTGAGACGACATGCGTGTTGCTGTTGTCGAAGCGCGTTTGCGAGCCAACACGGCATTATGTCCTCATAATGCCGTGTTGCTGTGCGTGTTCACGAGGCCCAACACAGCATTATCGTCTCATAATGTTGCAGTTGCTCCTGTAGTGGGCACGACAGCCACTGGGGCTAAGTAGCGCCTGGGGCGTCAGAACAACAAAAGTTTACAGAAATTCTCCTTAGTCTCCGTGCCTTTCTTGCCATTCACTGTCCACAGTACTTGCCCTGCTAAACATCGACCTTCTCCGTGTCACAAGTGCATTAATCACCCTCCAGCGTTGGGCTGTACCGTTGATTAATGCCGGCTGGGGGTTGAACCTACGACCAGCCTCGTTGCAACAACACCCCCCCAGTGGGCATTAATCCACCAGTAGAGTCCTCCTCTGTCGGTGATTAATGCTTACTTAATGGAGTGAGTAGCCATAGTTTAGGAAGGTATCTATATGAACAGGCAGAGATCCCTTTAGATAAAGACTGTATCCCTCTAGTGGCAGTACAGTATAACTTGCTAATGGGAAAATAGGACACTTGAAAATGCTACCAAGAAACTTGCAAAACCATGTCAGCAAAAAAGCAACTTCCCGGCATGAAACAAAATCAAGTTCTTGAAGTTTTCTTAAAAAAAAAATTTTAATTTATTTTATTAAACAATAGTTACAGTACTACATGAGTAGTATTTCTGCATGTGTTTTTAACCAATTGTAATAAAAAGCAAGTCCATTTCAACGATAAAACATTTTCATTCATTTCAATGGGAACTCACAATTATTCCAACTCCCAATTATCCAAACATTTCTTATGTCCCCCAAGTGGTTCGGATAATCAGGAGTCTACTGTATGCCACACAGAATTTGATGGCAGACAAGGACCACTTGGCCCACATAGTCTGCCCATTTCCCCCGCCCCCCCCCACTTATAGTGTCACTACAGACCCTACATGATCTCTGTCTCTCTTCTCCCCTTTACTTCCCATTAAAATTCCCTTATGCCTACACCACGCATTCCTGAATCCCACAACTGTTTCTACCCCCACCACCTTCGCTGGAAGACTGTTTCCGGCATCCATCATGTTTTCCATGAAGAAGTACTTTCTCGCATCTCTCCTGAATTTACCCCCTCCAGCTTTATGGCATGTCGTCTTGTTCTTGTGCATCTTATTTTCTAAAAAAAAAAAAATACTCTGCTCCTGCACATTATTTACCCCCTATTTATAGGCCTCTATCATATCTCCCCCGCTTCCAGGGTGTATATATTGAGGTCCTCTTGTCTCTCCTCGTAGGGCTTCTCATACAGACTCTGCACCATTTTAGTTGCCCCCTCTGAACAGCCTCCACTCTATATTCTTAGGGAGATGTGGTCTCCAGAACTGGACACAGTACTCCAGGTGGGGTCTCACCAGCAATCTATACAGTGGCAACATGACCTTCCTCCTTCTGTTGGCCATAATCCCTCCCTATGCACCCCAACATTCAACTGGCTGTTCTAACTGCCTTGTCGCACTGCCTAGCCACCTTTAGGCCATCAGATATGATTAACCCCTGGTCCCTTTCCTGGTTGGTGACAATCTATATCTGTTCTCCCATTCTGTACTCTGCCTCTGGGTTTCTCTGACCCAAATGCATGATTCTGCATTTTTTTTTGCACCGAAACCCAGCTTCCATGCTCTTGACCACTCCTCGAGTTCTCTCAGGTCTCTGCACATCCTTCCCACCACCCCCGGAGTATCCACATTTTGCAGATCTTTGTGTCATCAACAAAGAGGGAGACCTTCCCTTCCGCTCATCTTCAATGCCACTTATGAAGACACTGAAGAGGACCGGTCCCAGAAATGAGCCCTGAGGCACCTTGCTGGTCATCCTCAGTTCTCCAGAGTGAACTCCGTTTACCACCACCCTCTGTCACCTATCCAATCCTTTAACCAATTATTTACCCAGTTTACCACCTTAGAACCCACTCCTAGGCTGCCCAGCTTCCTTATGAGTCTCTTGTGTGGAACGGTGTTGAAGACCTTACTGAAATCTAGGTAGGCCATGTCCATCACCCCATCCCGACCCATTTCCCTGGTTACCCAGTCAGCAGACTATAATGTTAGCAGTTACATTCAGAGTATGCTGTGAATATGGCCTTTTACTTCGTGGCTCTAGTTTCTGTTTAACTCATGGCTAATATATTCTGATATTGTTACCGTGTTTGCCAAAAAAACACAGAGAAATGCTGAGTGCAAAAGGGGCATTACATGTTCTTACTGGTAATTCTGGTTGTGTGTTTGCTAATCCACTGGCAGTCAGATGGTATGGGCTGTCCTCCTCTGCTAGATGGGACAGGTTGGTACAGCCTGAGAGAAGACTCAGGACACACCCCTTCCCAGACTCCCTCAGTCCAACCTTCTGTCCAAGTCTGTAGTAAAACACTACTCAGAAAACAACAGTAATCTGGCAGGTCAACAGACAGGCAGAACTATATTGTATTGCTTTATAGCATAGTACTCACTGTGGAGGCTGGTTGGTATTGCTGCAGGCCCACCTCTTAGTTGAATTTCTCCAGCATTTACTCAAGGACATTGTCAGCTCCTTTCTCTCTCTCCCCTCCCTTTCCCTT
The DNA here is from genome assembly GCA_016271365.2 of Neoceratodus forsteri. Taxonomy (NCBI): domain Eukaryota; kingdom Metazoa; phylum Chordata; order Ceratodontiformes; family Ceratodontidae; genus Neoceratodus; species Neoceratodus forsteri. Next base: position 27,144,793 of record CM057453.1, read on the forward strand.
TCCCTTCCTTTCCCTTTCCCCTGCAGGCTGCCAGTTTGCACATGCTCACTAGGGCCTGGCCTACTCTCTCTCTCCAGCCAGACTCCTAATCCACATTCCCTTTGTTCTCTCTCTCCCTGTTACAGGCTGCGGGACCCCACTCCTCAAGCACACACAGGCAGCACATAGCACAGCACAGCACATCACCTGCGGAGCAAAGCAGGACCATGGAGCCCTAAAGGTAATGAGGGCAATTCCTCCATTTCCTGCTCTTCTAAGTCATCCCTCTCTGTCCAGCATCTCTGTTTTGTCTTCCCCCTCTCTCTCACTGCCTCCCTTCCTACTTACTCTCCTCTCTTTCCACTCCCACTTCCACTCTGTCCTCACCTACAGTGCTCTTCCTTTTTTGACCTCTAAGAGTCACTATTTCTCCCTCTTTTTTCCTGCTTTCTGCCCACTGTTCTCACTCCCCCCACTCCGGATCCAAACCGTCGACCATTTGCACCGTAGTCGGTGACCTTTCCACTGTACTATCTGGTCAGACCTACCGTTTTCATCTCTTTTGTTCCCCTTGTATTCCTTCCTCCCATAGCTATCATGGTGTCTTATGCTCCTCTCTCTCACACTGCCTCCCTCTACCTTTTTCCTGCTCCACTCTTCCTCTCATTAATCCCCCTTCATCTTCCAAGCAATCTCTCTAGCCATAACCCCCCATCTCTCCTAACTCTCTTCTTCCCTCCAACACCTCTCTATACCTAATTCCCCTCTCTCACCTACTCTGTTCCACTCCCAGCCTCCCCACCCCTTACTGTCTCACCCACCACCCCCCACCTCTGTCACTGCCCCCGTGCCCACCCTCCTTGCCTTTCCTGTGCTTTGCTCCCTTCCCATCCCGGTCACTACCTCGGCAACCCTCTCCTCTTGCACCTCCCTTCCGCTCGTGCAATACCTAGCCACTCTAAGGGTCCTTGCCCTCCTCCTCATGCTCTCTGGAAATGTTCACTCTAATCCTGGGCCCCCTTCTATTAACCCCCTCACACTCCAATGCTCCATTCGCTGCGCTTTGCATCCATGAACATATGCAGTTTGCTAAAGAAATTCCCTAACTTACAGGGTTGGACTGCTCTACATCAGCCTAATATCTTAGCCATTGTTGAAACCCAGCTTACCAAGGCCCCCCTGATGCTGCTGTTGCCCTCCCTGGGTATTCGCTTTTTAGGGAGGACCGGATCTCTAAGTGTGGCAGGGATTGTGCCATATACCTCCGCAACTCAATCCAAGGGCACACCCTTCCCACCCCTCAGCTCAGTCGCGACACCCAAGCCATCTCCTTCAAACTTACCCCGACCCCTCTACAGCCCCTTTATATCTTATTGCATCCTACATTCATACGAACATACGAAATTTGCCAGCAGATAAAGGCCTAGAGGTCCATCAAGTCTGCTCGAATGTGCAGCTAGCACCCCTTATTCTGCAGCTGCCCCTTCCTTCCACCCTTCCCCTTCATTAACCCTCCCCCTTGTCCTGTCCCATCCTCATTTGAAGCAGTCCACTGTTCTACTGCATACCACTTCAGGAGATAACGCATTCCACTCAGCCACCACCCTCTCTGTAAAAAAGTGTCTCTCATCTCCTCCTGAACCTTCCTCTCCAGTCTCATATCATGGCCCCTGGTGTCCCTCCCCTCTCTTACTGAACAGCCCTCTGTACTTGTCTTGTTTATTCCTTTCATGTATTTAAAGGTTTTCAATCATGTCACCCTGTCCTCCTCTCCTCCAGTGAGTACATGTTCAACTCCTTCAACCTCCTCTCGTATGATAAGTCCCCCAGCCCCTTGATCATCTTTGTCGCTCTGCACCCCCCAGTAACTTAATGTCCCTCTTCAGATCACGGACGCCAGTACTGCCTTGTAGTACTCAGGTGTGGTCTAACTAATGACCTATACAGTGGCAGAATCACCTCCTCCCTCCTCGAGGATATACCCCTTGCAATACAACCCAGCATTTTGTTGGCCTTTGCAGCTGCCTTCCTACATTGTGCCGAGTTGTTCATTGACCCTGTAATGAGCACGCCCAGATCCTTCTCCTCCTCTTTCTGGGCTAGCTGCACTCCCCCTAGCTATTCCTCCTAGACACCAACACCTTGCCTTCCAATTCCTCCTTGATCATCTTACCTCCTTGCCCCCCAAAATGGAGCAAATCTTACTTGGCGACCTAAACATTAACTGGCTTGCTGACTCCGCCTCCTAGGCTAGGGATGCCGCTGCCGCCCTAGACCTTACTCAACTTGTTATTCTGCCTACCAGATCTAACACCAGATCTAACCAGGTCACTGGTACCTCTACCTTACTGGATCTTGTTCTATCCAACAAACCCCTCAAGATCTCCAACCTCGCTGTGCTCCCTCCTGATGTGCTCAGTGATCACTCCCCTATCACTTTCTCCTGGTCATCCATGATGCCTAAGCATCCACCCAAACTGTCCACTCGTCATCTCTTATGCCCTGGTAAACTTGCTCAACTAAAAGAGTACCTTGCTGGTTGTGATTAGTCCCCCATTGATCATTCCCCTGATACTGACTCCGCCCTTCTCTATTTTATCCAAGTTTTCAACAAGGCCTGTGACACCTTTGCTCCCTTTTCCAAAGTTGCCTCCAAGGACCGTGAATCTCCCTAGGTCACTCCATCTCTGTTTGGTCTCATGCTCCACAGAGACAACCTTTGGCACAGGGCTGTTGAATCCAGTAGGACTGCAGACTGGCAAGCTTACCGTACCGCTAGAAACAAATGTACCTGGGCTATCCGAAAAGCCAAGGCTGAACACTACAGGTCCACCCTTGCCTCCTCCTGGGGCTCGTCCCTTAATTCCTGGAACAATATACATCAAGGAACTTAATGACAAGGCTGTGACCCCCCTCCTGCCCATCTCTTTGTTAACAGCACCTTGTCTACTGTTCCTACGGCTAATGCTGACAGCTTAAATAGTTCCTTCTCTGACATCTCGGCTGTCCTCCCTCAACATTTTTTCGACCCAGTCCCACCCCCCTCCTCCAATCCAGTTGCTCATCCCCCGTTCTAATTCAAGGCCCTCTCCCCTCATGAAGCAAGGCTCTACCTGTTCAGATCACTTAAGGGCAAGGGTCATAACAGTGACTCCCTCGGCACCAAACTGCTTAAAAGGGCCCTAGATGCTGTCCTCAGCCCCCTTACCAAATTGCTGAACCACTCCCTCTGCCTCAGTCAATTCCCCCTTGCCTGGAAAACAGCAATGATCACCCCTCTTCATAAATCTGGCGGCCGGACCTCCCCCTGCAGTTATCGCCCAATCTCCATCCTCCCCCCTCTCTCCAAGGCTCTGGAAAAAATCGTGGCCAATCAGCTCTCTGACTACCTCTCCACCTATAACCTCCTCTGCTGTGAAAAACACGGTTTTCATCGCGCACACAGCACCACTACCGCCCTTACTGAATTCTCCAATTTCCTTCACATTGCTCTTGACAAAGGTCATGTTGCTGGCTCTGTCTTCATTGACTTGTCAAAAGCTTTCGACACTGTCCACCACTTCTTTCTCTTTTCTTCTCTCCAACCCCTCAGCCATTCGCAGGGTGTGCCGAATTGGTTCTCCAGCTATCTTTCCTCCCGCACCCAGTGTATCAAAAATCGGGTCTACTGTCTACTGCCCCCGACAAGTTCGTTCCGGTGTTCCCCAAGGCTCCATCCTAGGTCCCTAGCTTTTCAGCCTCTGTCTGAATTCTCTCCCCTCCACTTGTAATGGAAACCTCTACTTTATGCGGATGATGCTGTCCTGTTTAACTCACACGCTGACCCACTCCTCCTACAAAACTCCCTGCAGGACTCCTTCACCCAGCCTGAACACTGGTTCTCTGACCACAGGCTGGTTTTGAACTTAAAGAAAACTAAAACCATGCTTTTTGTGCATAACCAGAGTAAACATAAAGATTATCCACTCTGGGTTTTATCTAGTACCCTCTTCCCCTTGAACAAAGCTTCTTCAAATATCTTGGCATTCTCTTTGATCCCTCCCTATCCTTTCACGACCACATCTGCTCCCTTGCTCCGCCATCAACTCTAGGGCAGGCCTACTGCATCACTATCATGACGGTCTCCCCACTGAAGCACTAAGGGAGGCCATCTCATCCTCAATACAGTCCCTCATGAATTATGTCTGCTTATTTATGGTGCTGCTGTCAACACTGCTCTGCACAAACTTAAACTATACCTCAATAAGGCCTGCCGGCTGCTTACAGGTTCCCCATGTCTTACCCATACTTGTACACTGCATTCCCTCTCTAACTTCCTTAATCTGGAGGAAAGGCTTATCTATCAATCTTGCCTCTTGACATAAAAAAAAAATCACTGCAGGTCTGACTCCCCCTGGTCTGTCTTCTATCATAAGCCTATCTACCCCCTCCCTCTCCACTCACAGTGCTGTCCGCTCCCTTCTGCAAGTCTCCAGAGTTAGGACCTCCCTTGCACAGAGGTCATTCTGTTACCATGCCCCATCCTGGTACAATTCCCTGCCTGTTGCTATCGCCTCCCTAACAAGATTGGAGCCCTTTAAAACTGCTCTCAAGAACCACCTCCTCTCCTCCCGCCGCTGTGACTGCCCTGGCTGAGTTTTCCCTGCCTTAACTCCTCTCAGTCTGCCTATTTTTGACTCTGCCCTTCATTTGACTCATTATAGCCCACATTATTGTTTATCTCTGTTTATTAGTGCTAATTTACCTTGACGTGGGGCATTTATAACCAGCCTTTAATTTTGACTGTTCGCTTTTATTTGAGCTCATTTACTTTGTCTTCTGTTGCTATTAATGTATTTGTCTTCCTGAACAGGAGTCTTTGTAAATGAGTCCCTGACTCAAAGAATTGTAATTCTGATTACTTCTCAAAATAAAAAAATAAAATAGGGCTGCGAGTAATAAATGTATCTGGGATGTACCTAAGGCCAAATCCGACTACTACAAGGCATCCCTCACCTCCTCCTGGGGCTCAGGCCATAAGTTTTGGGATAATCTGAAAGAGCTCAATGGGAAAACTGTGTCTGCCCCGCCCTCCCAGCTCAATACCAATGGCGGTATTACCACCGACCCCCGACATATCGCTGACACCCTCAACTCCTCTGATCTTAGTAGTGTGCTTCCACCTAATTTTTTTCGATCCCCATACCCCTCTCCCACCCCCGACCATCCCCCATTTTGGCTCAAGACCCTCTTCCCGTGAGGCAAAACCATATCTCTTAAAACCTTTAGGTAAATCTTGCCATAGCAGTGATATTCTGGAGCTCAGACTCCTCCACATGACCCTGGATGAAGTCCCCCACAAACTAACATCCTTAATCGTTCCTTCTGCTATGATCAATTCCCTACCAAATGGAAAGTCACGGTCATCATGCCCATCCACAAAAGTGGTGACTGTACCATACCAGGGAACGATAGCGCCATCTCCATTCTCTCCCCCCCTCCAAGGCTCTGAAGAAAATCATCTCAGATCAACTCACTGACCACTTCAGTAAATACAACCTTCTCTGCCGGGAACAACACAGATTTCACAGAGGGCACAGCACTACCGCCGCGCTCCTGGAATTCACCAATGCTATCCATACTGCTCTTGACAGAGGGTGTCTGACTGGGTCTATGTGGATCTGTCAAAAGTATTTGACACTAAACCACTCCCTTCTTCTATCAGCCCTCTCCCACACAGGCCTCTCCCTGGATACCACCAAATGGTTTGCTGACTATTTAACTGGTAGGTCCCAGCAAGTCAAAATTTATGAAACGTTCTCCTCCTGCCTACCGGTCAAGTCAGGGGTACCTCAAGGTTCCATCCTGGGGCCCCTTCTCTTTAGCTTATCCTGAACTCCCTACCTAAGGCCTGCTCTGGACAGCTACTGTTACACACCGATGATGTGGTACTTTTCGCCACCCACCCTGATCCTCTCACTCTTAAACCGCCCCTCCAAAAATGCTTTACTGAGGCTGAATCTTGGTTTGCTGACCACCTGTTGGTAATCAACTACAAAAAAACTAAGGTCATAGTGTTTGCTCACAACCAGAACAAACACAAAGGCTTCCCTCTGGAAATCCTCAACTTCCAACTGTTACCACTTGAACAGGTTAACATGTTTAAATACCTCGGGGTTACCCTCGACACTGCTCTCACCTACCATGAGCATATCGACCTCCTTAGCACCACTGTACACTCCAGAATTGGCCAACTCTACCGGCACAAACAATGTCTCCCCCCTGAGGCCCTCCATCTAGCTGTCACGTCATCCATCCTGTCTCAAATTGATTATGGGATCACGATTTACGGGGCTGCTGACAACTCTGCTCTTCGCAGAATCAAGGTATCCTTAAATAAAGCCTGCTGCCTTGTCACGGGCAGTGATAGGAGGGCACATACTTGCTCACTGTATAGTCTCACCAACTGGCTCAATTTTGACTGGAGACTCCGGTACTAGACATGCCTCCTTGCCAAATAGATCACCAACGGACAAGCACCACCCCCCCCAGTCTTACCAGCCTTCTACAACCAGCCCCATTGGTGAAAACCACCCGTAGCTCCTCCAAAACTTCCCTCCTGATTCCCCGCTGCCGAACAACTGTGGGTCGAAGACCCTTCTTCTATAGGGCTCTCTCTGGATGAATGCACTGCCCAGTGCCATCTCCTCTGAAAACAAGCTAGGTCCTTTCAAAACCAATCTCAGGGAACACATCCGTTCCTCTGGCGCCTGTGACTGTTACTAGTCTCCCCCGCTCCCCTATGGTCTGCCTCACTTGTAATGTGACTGTATATACCCACCAACCCCTCACCTCCCCCCGGGCTTGCTAACCGCACCCAGGCAATGGATTTCTATCCTCCTTAAGTTATGTAATGCTACCCAGCTTTCTTGACAAAGGATCTCCATCCTGCCTAACCTAGTACATTGCCCTCCCTCTGCTCATCTCTATCTAGTTTGAACCCTGTATGTAAAATTATTGTAATATTATTGGTTTATTTTTCTTCACCGTGTCGTGTGATTCTCTGTAATATAGTCACTATCTGCTACCTGACGTGAAGCCTTTGTAAAGGAGTCTATGACTCAAAGGACTGCAATTCCGATATGTTTCTAAATAAATACAAAAAATAAAATAAAATAAACAGCAATATATGTTAACCCCGACAAAAAAGGGAACTATATTAGGGTTGAGCAAGATTAGCAAATTCTGAGTTTGTGGAATTTTCATAAAATTTCAAAAAATTTTGCAGAATTTCCAAAATTCTTAATTGGTCATAATTCAGTCAGTATTACAGCTAGAGACCTGAAATTTGGCATGCATATTCTTTGGAAGAAGTCCTCAAAGGAAGCCAAGTTGTCATTTTACAGAGGGGTGGTGAAGTTATAAGGGCTCAAAGCCTGGCAATTTATCATTCGTCTGAAAAAATTTCTATGCTTATAAAGTTAGCCATCTTTGGAGTTGGATGACTGAAAATGTATATGTATACATTCTTGAAGATAGAAACTGCTAAAGAGAGAGGTAATTGGCAGGGTTCATTTTTGGGTGGCCGATTGGGACACTTGGCACAGTTTTTAATTTTGACCCACTTTTTCTTCTACCTTGGGGACAACCTGCTCACTGTTATAGCGGTTTTAAACTGCTGTTTTATGAATCTGGGCTCAGTTGAACAATATGACCAACTTTTTTTTTTCCATCTGACCCTTACTTTTTATACCCAGTGGGTCAGTGCCCCACATAGGTGAATATCTGAAATGAACCCTGAATTGGTTCTGTAAATTTTAAGTTGCAGGAGTTCAACATTCCGAAACTGAATTATTTGTTAAACTGTGAAACATATTTCAATGCCAAAGTAAATATGTCCTGGAATCTAATTAAGTTGGATAAATGTGGTTTAGTAGGATAACATTTATTGAGGATACTTAAGAAATTACTAATTAGCAAAATGTGCTCAAAAATTCATGGATGCGTAACAAGTAATGCCACTAGAATTCCACTTGCAGAATTTAACTTTCACAAAGTACTTATCGCCACTGAATCACCTTACCTGCACTAGCATCAGGGCCCTGCAATTCCCCTCCAACACACCTGGACTGTGATGCCCAGCATCATGCTCCATCGTGACTGAAGACATCCAGATACTTCTGTCACAATGGCCTATGTCGCAACTAGTTGTAAGGCCTGGCATCACTGGGTGCCACTGTTTTCAAATAGCAGAAATATACCTTGTTATCTACAGGGCTGTTGAGATCCAGCAGGTGGCACTGTACATAAACAATGCTGTACGCGCATGTGCTTCCACAAGTCATTAAGTCAGTGAGCTCTAGCAGTTATCTGGCACACTGCAAGAATTCAGGCTAGTGCAAAGTGATGTTGATAACTATTCTTTTGTTCGTCACTTAAGATAGTGGCCTGACAATTAGCATGACTAGACTTTAACTGTGCAGCCTCATATGATTGCTGCCTTATTGCTACTATATCCAGCCTTTACCTTTCTGTACAGTAGCAAATCATGTGTATGTCTCGACAAAATGTATGTACATGGCTTCGAGAAAACCAAGTATTACAACATTCCACAATTTCACAAAAGCTCATGAAATTCAACTTTAATTACTGACGTTATTTTGGAATCTTTGGCTGCTTATAAGTTGGCCAGCCTCTGAACAAGAGACTAAAGAGCTGACACATACACAGCCTCTTTTTTCCCCCATATTATTTTTTTTACCTGGCCAGTAGCTTGTCGCTCAGGATGTACCCTGTTCACAGGCACATACCCTGATCAGCTTGAACCACCATTCAGTTGGTTACCGGGTTTTTCTCCAAACATTTTTTCTCTCCTGTCTACCTGGTGGAGGTGGTGCCTCTGTCAGCCTTGCAAAGCCACAGCTTCCACTGTAACAGAAGCAACCTCCCTGTCCCAGGTGCAGGGGTCACTGTGTTGGTGAAACCCGCCACCCCTGTAACCCCCAACCAAGACACACAGCACAGAGGCAGCTGTCTCTGCATGGCCTGCCTCTCAATGTAACTTCTCAGGCTCACTTCCAGTCCCGGGTCTTCAGCATGGCAGTGCAAAACTCTTCTGCTGAGCCATGGCTCTGGCCTCAAAGCCTAATATTTAGGGTCAATGAACCCAACAAAACTGATGATATTCTGTTCTCTAGTTTTAAAGTTATACGGGCTTAACATTCTGCAGTTCACAAAACTGTGAAATGTTTCCAAAAGGTTGAAGGCTTATAACTCCAGTCCATCAACTTTAAAGATAGATATCTGAAACTTGGTACACTTCTGAACAGATTTTGGTAAAGTAATCATACCACATTTGGTGCAATTTGTAGGAACACTTTTTTACCAGATGGAAATACATGACATCACAATTTTTGAGGAATTTTGTATAATGTTTGCAGAAATTTCATGAGATGTCACAGACATAAAATTGGAATTTTGCTAGCGGGAGATAAATCTTGCCAAACTCTAAATTATATACAATAGAGGACAGAGAATATCACAGGTAAGTACAGTGCTGATAACTGGGAGGGTCTGACTGCCTATGGATGGTGCCTTCACACAACTGGAATCACCAGTAAGGAAATATAATTCCCTGTGTGTGTCAGCTTCTATAGGCAGTCAGATCGTATGGACCCTTATAAGCTATCCCAGGTCAGCCTGTCAGCACAGCAGTAGCGCTATCTTTTGTGATGCTGGTGACCCAGGTTTGGGAACGAGTCTGGCTTGTTGGGAGGACGGCCAAGGGAGGAGGATCGAGCATCCCAAGGGATACTCTTCTCCTGCTGAGGGCAGGAGGGTGCCGCATCCCACTGTACTACTGCCACCTGCAGATGTGTGGGTGGTAGGGAGCATGTGACACAGGGATGGACATTTCCTGTGAGCATGCTGACACCGGCATCCGTATGAGGAGGGATATATGGTAGATAAATAACAGGGAGGAAAGTCAGGAACTGTCTTGGCTGGCAGGATGATCACTGACCCTCCGCAGGCCATGCACCGATGACCCAGGCACCTCCCGAAGATCTAGATCTGTGAAGCGGTGGGTCAAGGGATTCTCCACCACCCTAGCATATTGGGGGGAGGGGCGCAAAGTCGTGCGGGACTTGGGCATGTAAGTCCATAGAGAAGTAGGATGATGGGGCTGGGGGGGTACTGGTGGAAAGGAGGGCCAGCCTGGGGTCATAGGAGATTTAAAAACAAAAAAAGAAAAGAATATGCCACCTTAACAAGGAGGGTCACTGCTATACAACCAGTCTCAGTACTTACCTGCTAAATGCAGCATCAGTGGAGTACAGAACATCTAGGTGGTAAATAGCTATGTGGATATTAAACTGAGGCCCATGTAGCAGCCTTAAAGATATCCTCCACGGACACTGGGGCTTGCTCAACATAAGAGGTTGCCATATTCCTAGTGAAATGTGCTCTGATCTTGGAGAAGAGGAAAACCCCTGGGATGAGTATGCTACAGTAACAGGGAACATCATTATTTGGCGAGCGTTCATTTAGCTGTGGTGACCCCATTCTTCCCTGAACATGTGATAACCAAGAGCCAGCAGTGGTGCTGAACAGCTTAGCACACCCGAGGTAAACTCAAAGGGTGCTCTGAACTCTAAAGAATGTAGCTAGTCCTTCTTGGCATTCTTGGGGTTCATGCACTGGGAGACCACCTTAGGAGAAACAGGAGATATCAATCTTTGAACCAGTTTGACTTTATTAAACACCAAATACAGCTCTGTGCGAGTGGCTGTTTGCATCTTGATATTCACTAATCCTCCTCGCTGAACAAATGGCCATGTGGAAAAGAACCTTAAGGGATAGGAGCCACAGGAGTAACTCCAGGAAAAGCCTGAAAGGGTGTAGGGTCCCCTACAGCTCTGAGGACCACACTGAGCTGCCAGGGAGGTGGCACTTGAGGGTTCCTGGGCCAGAGTTTGGAACAAGCTGTGAGGAAGTGTGCAGCATCTAGTGGGACACCAGGAAGTGCAATCCCAAATAACCCCTGACTGCAGAAAGGGCCAGTACCTGCACCCCAAAAGAGCTAACAGCTCTTTGTCTAGGCCTTGCTGCAGAAATCCCAACACATATGACAGAGAGGTAACTCAGGCTTGATCCAAAAATGGGTGCACTAGGAGTGCAACATATTTCAGCCTTTTCTATCGGTTCAAGATGTGGTTAGCTCTTGCTGAGTATCCTGCCTTCACAAATATTCTGCATGCAGGAGGCAGGCCAAGAGCAGAAGCTTCTGAGGCTCTGGATGAAGAATCAGGCCTTGATATGGGTCTATCCTGTTCGGAAGTGCAAGTGGTTTGCCCAGATCCAGGTGTATCAGCTCTCAGTACCAAGGTCTTCAAGGATGGACATCGAGGTGAAATGAAGATCAGTGTTGAATGTTTCCTTTGCAGTATTCTGAGTACCTTTGATATCACAGGCCATGGAAGAAATGCATACTGGAGGGCATCCAGCCACAACAGGGAAAGGCAGTCAGTTCCTAGTGACAGGCATTCATGGTGTCTGCTGAAGTACCCGAGAGTCCTTGCATTGGATTTGGTGCCATGAGATCCAGAATTAGCATTCCCCAACACCTGCAATGCAAGTGAAGAGCTTCCTAGTTGATATCCCACTCCCCGAAATGAAGCTTCTGTTGACTTAACCAGTCAGCTTGATAATTAAAGATTCCCACCAGGAGCATTGCTGACATTGAGAGCATGTTAATCTCTGCACAGCTAAGTAGCTTCTGGGCCTCCATCAACATCGCTCTGCTTTTTATGTCTCTTTAGTATCTAATGTGTGCTATAGACACTGCTTTGTCTAGACTATGATGTGCTGATTTCTCAGTCTGTGAATATGAGCTGTGCCCTGAACACCATTCCCACCTCGAGAACCAGGATAGGAAGCTTCTTTTCTGCCAGAAGTCATGTTTCTTAAGCCAATGCCATGCTTAGCATTGCTCCCCAGTCCAACAGGCTGGCGGTTGGCGTGAGGGCAGGCTGTTGTACATTTTGTATAGACATTCCTACAGTCAGGTTCATCTGCGCTGGTCACCACTTGAGAGATGATGTCACTGAGGGTATCAGACATTTGGTCAACTGGGACTTTGGCTGAAGAGCCTACGGTTGTAAATAGTGGAACTGAAATGGGGTTAGACACCTCAGCCACTGCCACAAGTCAATGCCTGCTGCCATCAGACCCAGTACATGCAGGAATGTCTTTGCAGTCACTGCAGACCTGCATCTGAGCCTCTCTCAAGACTGTGAGGGGGACTACGCTCTGTAAACTGGGAGAGACATTGTGGCTCTGCTGTTTGGAAACTGCCCCCAGGCACAGGATGCTACAATAATTGCAGTGTGCCCTTGCTGTAGTCAAGTATGCATATGCGGTACTGCAATGTTCTGTGCCATAGTCCAAGGCTGTACCCTAAGACAGCTGGCCAGATATGGATGAACATGTATACTCATCTCCTTGTGGAAGGAGGCAAGTACCAACATGGCCTTTGAAAATACCCTTGGTGCACCAAGCAATCCTAGCAGTAGTGCTGCGTAGTGAAAATGTTGAACACGGAAGAGGAAAAAAATGGCAATGGTATTGGTGAATAGGAATATGTTGATATACAGTACCTCTGGCTCCCAGAGGTCCAGAGACGCCAGGAAAGAAATATCCCCTGGATGAGCTGCCACAATGAAGCAGTGTAGCATTACCATCTTGAAAAGAGAATACTTCACTCTTTTGGTAAGGCATTTGGAGAGCTTGAAAGAATCTGATGCCCCGTCATCTTAGTAGTGAAGAGGAAGATGAAGATGAAGCAAAGGCCTGAACCCCACTGCTGGTGGACTGGTAGGATTACTCTGAGGTTTCTGAGATGGCCACTAGCAGAGTGAATCACCTGAACCTTTGCCAGCTTGTGATAACTGCTGAAAGAAGTCCTAACTTGTGAGATTCCAAAACCAATAATGGTAGAAAACTGCTAAAGTGTCTGCAGACAGCAACAGTTTTGCTCAAAGAGGGGATGTAGTGGACCGAGAATGGCAGGATCTCAATATGACCTGTTGTCCTTATGATCTCTGTTGCCCTGGCAATGTACTCTGCCTTGCCCTCCTCCATTATAACGAAATAACTGCAGGTTAGCGGAGCGTTGCATGTTGCCTTGTGAGTAGTTGAAGCAGCATCCAGGAAAGTATTGGCGTGCATCCTGAAAGGTTAAGGAACATTGCCCCAATGCTTCTTATCTTGAGGGATGGCCACTATGGAGCGTGATACCCATGTGATGATGGCCTCCATTCCTGAGCAGAACAGCAGGTCCTACTGGAAGCTGTTGACTGACGAATGGTAGAGCCAATGACCCTTGCACTCTATAACAAAACACAAGGAAGATTTTGCCAACAGCTGTATCAGATCACAGGACATATCAAATCCCCCTGCTGAGCGTATAACAAATTAACATATCCTAAAAATATAGGTGGACTACCACTATCCGATTTCTTTCCAGCTGTATTCCTGGGCTTCCCACAATAGCAAATACTGTCAATGGTTTCACTCGACAACTCTTTGTCCTATACTCCATTACAGCTTATGACTCAGCAGGCCCAAATCTGCTCACATGGTTTATCTCCCACTTCCCTCCTGTATGCAAAATATAAACTACTCTCAGTCACACTCCCAATATTCAGTCGTGGGTACTTCCCTTTTAGTGCATAAGCAATTACCTGCAGCCCTATCCCTAAACCTCACTTTTGACATTGCACAACCAATAATCGGGAATCCTAACTTCAAAATAGCAGGTAAGGTTATTCCCTTAGACTGGTTACCACCAATTGACAACCTCTTACTGGCAGATTTACTACGGGAGAGGCTTTCATTTTGTTTGCTTAATCATAAGACTGCCTTGGCTTCACCACTGCCTGGGCATTCAAATTTCTCCAGCCAAGACACGTTGTGGTAGCCTGTACGAGTCTCCCGCCCCCATAGGCAATAACTTTTGAACCTTTTCTTTCCTCTCTTAAAACATCAGCATTTCTTCCCCGTATAGATTATAAAATATACCACGCCTTTCCACTTGAACTCACTAAGAACCAGAATGGTTCTTCTCATTATTGGCAAAAAGTACAGTTACATAAATAACAGGACATCTTCGAGAGAAACTCTTGCAGCAGCCAACACAGGTAGGACTAGGCCACCAGGCACTAGGACCATACAGAAAACTTCTAGCTAACAGTCTACAGTGGGGGACTGCCCCCAATGTCGGCACACCGACGTCCGCGTATAGTATGAAAGGGATGGTCCCCCAGCTCCACCTCAGTTCTCCCGCCAGAGACCCCGGCATGCCCAGAAAAAGAGAGAACCGAGGTGGTTCCTCATAACCGAGAACAGCAGAGAAGCCAAGAAGGAGAAAGAGTGACCAGGGGGTTGGAGGGAAAGCAGCGCCTGCTGCAAAAGCTCCTCTCAAAGATCTACTGTTACGGTGAGTTCTTACATAACTATACTATCTTACTTCAAGGCAGTTCTTGCAGCAGGCAACACCAGTAGGACCGAGTCCCAAGCAGTATCAGAACTGACCCGGTCAGCAGGAAGAAGAAAAAAGTAGGCATAAGATATTTAGGAATTTAGGCCCTGGAGGACGGCAAGTCCGAAGCCAGCCCTAAGCCAAGAGACGATGTCCAAACTGTAGTGCCCAATGAAGGCATGGACACAACTCCAAGTGGCGGCTGCACAAATGTCTGCAGTGGACACATTCTTGAAGTAAGCAACTGAGGAGGCCATGCCTCTGGTAGAATGGCTTTTACCCAGTCCCGGTTAACGCTTGTTGTACTTGTGATAGCAGTAAACAATACAATTTGCTAACCACTTAGACAAACACTGTTTGGAAATGGGGGCTCCTAGGAGCAAATAAAACAAACTGATCAGACTTTCTGATAGCATGGGTGTGATCCAGATAACACCTGAGCACCCAATGTACATCCAGAGTTTGAAGTAAAGCCTCCCCCTGATTAGAATACTCAGGAAAATACACAGGCAGGTGGATGGATTGATTTAGTGTGAACTCAGACACCACCTTAGGAAGACACTTAGGATTCGTTCTCAAAGACACCCTGTCTTTGTAAAAAAACAAAATAAGGCTCTTTACACATCAGAGCTTGAAGCTCGGAAAACCTCTGAGCCAAAGTAATGGCAACTAAAAATAATGCTTTCCAAGACAGGAAGTGTACCTCGCAGCTTGCGGCAGGTTCAAAAGGAGGCAACATAAGCTTTTCCAAAATGAACAAAAGATCCCATGGCGGGACATGGTCCTTAATGGGAGGTTTCAAATGCAACATACCCTGCAGGAAGGTGCGGGGAAAGGTCCAGCTGGGCAACAGTTTTGCCCTCTATGGGTGCATGGTACACAGAGATGGTGGAAAGGTGCACATTAAGCGATGAGTAACCCAGACCTGAGTCTGAAAGGGATAGGAGGTACTCCAGGATGAGATTCACCAGACAGGTGAAAGGTTCCAAATGCAGAGCAGTGGCCCACATGGAGAAGTACTTTCACTTCATGGCATAAGTGGCTCTGGTGGAAGGTTTCCTAGTTGCCACCAAGACATCTGCCACCCGGGATGAGACCCCAAAGCAGGTGACAGCTAAGTGTGCAGGAGTCACGCATAAAAATGTAGTGATTTGAGGTCCAGATGGACCAGAGTGCCCTGCTCCTGGGAGAGCACGCTAGAGCACAGGGGTAAGGGGACTGAATGCTCCACCACCAATTGCTGCAACAGTGGAAGCCATATCTGATGCAGACAGTAGGGCGTTACAAAAATCATCTCCACCCTTTCTGACTGAAGCTTGAGGAGTACCCTCTACAGAAGCATAGAGGGACAGAATGCATACAGGAACCTTCCTGTCCAAGAGAGGGACAACACGGTGTGCCAGAAAAAAAACAGGCCCTGGATCGAGCGAGTAGAAATTGGGCAGTTTTGCATTGAGTGGGGACGCAAAAAGGTCCAACCCGGGATGGCCCTGCCTGTCGAGAAGGTCCTCGACTATGGAGAGTAGGAGCTCCCATTCGTAAGCCCTTGTCCTGGATCTGCTTAAACTGTTGGCCAGGATGTTTTGGACACCTGGTACATGTACGGTGGCTAGCTCCAGATTGTGCTGAATGGCCCAGAGCAGACGCTTATGGTCTTCCTGCAAAAGGGGTAGGAATGAGTCCCCCCCTTGCTTGTTGATGAAACAGACTACCAACATGTTGTCTGTCTGAACCAAGAGAGAGCCTGGAACAAGGCAAGTCTGGAAGGCCTGCATAGGGTAAAGGACAGCCCTCATCTCCAGAACATTGATGTGGAGATGTTGCTCGCCCTCCGACCAGATCCCCTGAATGTTGTTTTTTTTTTTTTTTTTGTTTGTTTTTTTTTACGCTCCTGCCCGGGCACCCACGACCAACCACTCCTTTGGGCGTAAGATGTACCCACTGCCATTCCACCCTGCCGCCATCCAGCACCCTGGGAGCTATAGACGCAACTTTGTATCCCGGTGTTATGGGTCAGTCAGGACAGTTCCAGGGCTTTGTGACAGCGGGGACCAGAGGATGTCATCTGGTCAACTCAGAAGCGCTTTTTTCCATTTTTCTACCTTTCACACTCCCTCCACCCTCGTTGGGCCTGATACCAGCGACCTGACGGAGGGACATGTCATGGCATATCGGGGCTTCATGCCACCAAACACGTCTTCCAATCCACTTCCAGCTGCCTAAGGCACCCTTCCTCCCAGGATGGAAGCATCCAATGGATGCTCTGAACTCTCTCCCTGCCGGTCTCCGCTCCTGAGACCTGGGCTCGGGGCATGAACTCGTTGTGTATCAACCCTGTTGCAGATCTTTGTGTTGTCTGCAAAGAGACATACTTTTCCTTCCAGTCCCTCTGCAATGTCACTTATAAAGCCATTAAAGAGGACCGGTGCCAGTAGTGAACCCTGCGGTACCCCGCTAGTAACCCCCCTTCTTCAAAGTGGACTCTGTTTACTATTACACTCTGTGTCCTGTTGTCCAGCCAATTTTTTAACCAGGCAACCACCTTGGGACCCACTCCAAGGCTAGCCGACTTGTTTATTAATGTTTTGTGTGGGACTGTGTCAAATGCTTTGCTAAAGTCTAGGTAGGCCATGTCCACAGTCCCTCCCTGATCAACTACTTTGGTCACCCAGTCAAAGAAATCTATCAGATTCGTCTGACACGACCTTCCCCCTGTGAATCCATGCTGCCTTGGGTCCTGTGCCCCACTGGCCTCTAGGTACTCAACAATTCTTTCCTTCAGAAGTGATTCCATCATTTTACCTACCACAGAGGTCAAACTAACAGGTCTGTAGTTTCCTGCCTCTGCCTTGCTCCCACTTTTGTGAAGTGGAATCACATCCACCCTCCTCCAGTCCTCAGGTACCACCCCATCCTCCCATGATTTGTTAAAGAAGGTAGTCAGTGGTGTCACTAGTTCTCCCCTTAGTTCTTTTACAATTCTGGGGTGAATCCCGTTGGGCTCCATTGCTTTGTCCACCTTTAGTTTTAAGAGTTCTTTCAGACCCCTTTCTTCTGCGAATGGATTGGTATGAACCCCCCACCCCATCCAGAGTGTTTCTATTGTTTGGTTTAGGTACCTCCCCCTCCTCTGCTTTTGTGAATACTGAGCAGAAGTATTCATTCAGTATCCCTGTTTTTTCACTGTCACCCTCTGCCCACATTCCCTCCCCTTTATTAAGCCTCAGTATCCCTCCCTTGGTCTTTCTTCGCTCCCTAATGTACCTATAAAAGGTTTTATCCCCCTTCTTAACAGAGTTGCCTATCTGTTCCTCAGTTTGGGCCTTTGCTATTCTGACTACCTTCCCTACCACCTTCTGCTTTAACTGATATAGTTCTCTGTCCTGCTACTTCTGTGTTTCCTTATATTTCCTGAATGCCATCCTTTTCTCCTTAACCTTCCCTGCCACCTATTTTTGAGAACCATAGTGGCTTTTTTCCTTCATTTTGTTTTGTTGATTTGCTTTACACAAAGGCTTGTTGCCTCTGTGATGGCAGTTTTGATTTGTCCCCGTTGTTCTTCCACCCCTCCTTCTTGCCTCTTTGCTAGTGCTTTTCTGAGGCACTCTCTCATTTTGCCAAAGTCAGTCATCCTAAAGTCCAACACTCTTATTTCTGTATGGCTTGACTCTACAGCTGTGTTTATTGTGAATCACACTGTTTGGTAGTCGCTTGTTCCCAGATTGTTACCCACTTCTAAATCTGATATCCTCTCTCAATCCCCATTTGCGAGGACCTGCCCCCTGTTGGGCATTGAGAATGACCCTGCTCTTGGATGAGGCTGCATTAAAGGTGCTCCAGTTAACATCTGGCATATTCAGGTCCCCCTGTCAACAATATCTCTCCTTTTTCTGCCATTCTAAGGATTCCTTCCATCATTTCCTTGTCCACTGCCTCCTCCTGAGACGGGTCTGTAAACAACCCCCATGTGGATTGTGGTGCCAGTTCCTGTCTCCAGGGCAACCCACAGTGCCTCCTCCCCTCCCCGTTTACCCTTTAGTTCTGTTGCTTTGATTCCTTCCCTTATGTAGAGAGCTACTCCTCCTAGCAGGGCTTGACAAATCCTATAGCCCGACGTCCCGGGCTACAAGTTTTCCCTTTGGGACAAGCACTTTGACAAGTGCTGCTTGGCCGTGGACAAGTACCCCTTTAACCTCCCATAGACAAGTACCCATTTAAAACTTTTAAAAAAATGTCTGGAAATGCCTGCAGTGCCAGCTTCTTGCAGAAGGCTGCTTGCGTCGGGCCATTCCTGTGGTCATGTGACCAACCAGAGCGGCATTCATGTGACTTCCCTCTGCTTCAGTGAGTGAGCGTGGATGGAACAGGAGCGAGCAGTAGCCACAGGGGAATCAGGCGGAGCCAGTCAAAGGACTGGCATGCATGGCAGCGAATCATTATGGGCCTCAGACAAGGTAAAGCATATTCACTTGTGGCACTGGCAACTTGGCAGGAGCGACCGCAGCATGCTCGCTCACTTTCTCTACAGTTTTCTGAGAGAATGGACGTGCGTGCTGCAGGAGCAGTGTACAGATTGTTGCGTTTTCTGGGCTGCATTCGGAGGTGGGAGTCACCAACTTGTAGTACTAAATTGTACTAGATCCTAGTAGGGAGTAGGGACTGACTCAGTTTAAAAAAAAAAACACATTGAAGTCTGCCAGTGCAAGTAGTAGCCGGGAAACAGGCTTGTGAGGGTTGGGAGCAACAACATAGTAGCGAAAAGAGCGGTCTGAGAGGCAGAGCGAACCTGCGGATCATGAGCAGTTGGTGATTTTGCTGCCTGGTGCTGCTTTCCTGACTGTGCCCTCTATTTTTAAACTCCCAATCTAACTCCTGCATTTCAGAAAAGAAAAAGATAACCTAGCGACTCCGTCCTTCGGGAGCCTTTGTGACCGCGTGGTGAATGGAGGGGGAGTTGGGGAGATTGTGTCCAAGCTAAAGAAAATCCAATCTCCCTGCTAGTTGCCTTGCCAACGTTACCACTGCTGCCTGCCAATTCTCACAAAAACAGTACTGGTAAAATAAAGGGACTGTGGCAGACAGGCAGTAAAAAGAAGCCAGACAAGGTCAGGAGGGCTTTGCTAAAAGACAACTTTAGCCACCACATAATCAGAGACAGAAGACTGAAGAAACTAACTGATTACTAACACTGTTTCGCCAACAGATACAAAAAAGCTTGTATAACTAAAAAAAAAATAAAATCAACTGAAGGGTATTTGTGTCCCCTGCTGGGAGTGTGTGAGCACTTGGCATATACTATATTTAACAAAGTAACTAAAAGGTGGGTTCACAGGGAGGACCTCTAAAAAGTGTAACAGAGAGGAGAACTGAGAGTATTGCATTGCAAGACACTGATGATTTCTAGTTCTACTGTTGCCTAATTAAACTACAGAAGTGTATTTAACTACTAAAGCTAAGCTGCCTAAAGAAAATATCAGCAGCCCAGTGTCTACCTACCTACCTAGTACTAGTACCATAACCTACCTGTCCTGTCCTGACCTCTACCTCTTGTGAGTGCACTGATACTGGTCTTACTACATAAATAAATACAGAGTAAAAGGGTTAGGGCAGTAGAGTAATAACATAACTGCCTGAGCAAAAATACAAGCAGGACTACTGTCAGACTCAAGCCTCAAGAGAGTAATAGTTGTGTGCGGGACTGTGGGGCAGCACTGTGTGTTGCCTAAGTAACAGCAAGTGTTTAGCTAAGCTACCTGGCAAAAACAAAAGTGCAGAAGCCGAAAAGGATAACTAATTGCCCAAATTAATTAATGAAAAAGAAAATAAGATCAAAACAAGACTGGGTGACCTGTGTCCTACCCATTGTCTTGTGGACGACTGGCTTGTCAGCCAAAGACACATAAATAAAAAAGCTATATATTAAAAAAAAAAAAATCAATCAGAAAGCTAGTAAAGGATTCTAAAGAAAATTAAATAAGAGAAGCCTTACTCTGTGTGGACTGTGTTGGGAGAGTGAGAGGTGTCATGTGGAAAGGAGTGAAGGGGTCGGGGTGACCTGTCCAACTCCAAGCCCAGTGTCCTACAGCCGGCTGGTTTGTGAAAGACAAGAAGAAATAAAGAAAGCTATTAACCCCCCAAAAAACTTATTAGAAATAAAATAAACTATAAAGGAAGAGAAACTTCTTTGTGCTACAGGAAAAAAAAAAAAAAAAAAAACACTAGCTGCTAGCTACCTACCCTACTTTTGTGAACTGAAGGTGTGTGTACGTGTGGCTGTGAGACCTAACTTGCCCTGAGAGGGTAGAAGAACTTGGGGAACAACTGCGAACTTATTAGAAATAAGCAATACAAAGGGGAACATTTGGGAAAAACATTTTTTTGTGCTACAGAAACAAAGAAATAAACCCTTTGGTGGAGGTGTGTCTGTGGCTGTGAGACCTAACCTGCCCTGACTAATGGCAGAGGAACTTAGGGAAGTGATAAGTGAACAACTGCGGAGTGCTACTAGTTGGTTGAGCTCCCTCTCCTACTCCCACCTGCTCCGTCCTTGCCACCCACTCACGAGACCCATCACCCAGGCCCTCTTGTAGTGTTGTAAGCATAAGCACAGCAGTTTAACCTAACCTTAAGGTAAAAAAGTACACACACACACACACACACACACACACACACACACACAAAGATAACATAAAATAAACTTTTATTGTGTGCAACAATATTCCAGTATCACTGACTGTGCTAATTCTGGCACAATACTCCCCACCCTGACAAAAACAAATAAATTCATATTATTCTCCTTATTGTCCATTACAACACTAAATAACTGATACTACATTAAATCCATTTAAGTTTTCTGTATTTTTATACTTTCCACTAAAAATATTTCATTTTATACCTGGACTACCAACTCAAGCACCGGGACAACTACATTTTGACTAGCCACTTGTCCATGGACAAGTACCTAATTTTAAAATTTGTCAAGCCCTGCCTCCTAGTCCTCCTCTTCTACCCTCCCTGTCCTTCCTGTAGATTTTGTACCCTGGTATGTTGACATCCCAGTCATGGCTCTCTGTGTACCATGTTTCTGTGACTGCCACAATATCCAGGCATCCTTCTTCCATCAAGGCCACTAGTTCAGGGAGCTTGTTACACAGACTATGGGCATTGGTACTCATCGCTCTCCAATTTTTGATGGCCTTACCCCTTTTAGGCCCATCCCTGCGTTTACCCCAGTTCTGCTCCCCATCGACTTCTCTACCCTTGTGTCTACTTCACTAACTACCCTGTTTTGTGGGGGGGATTTCCCTGCTTCTCTTCAGTGCATTCCACCTTGGCTAGTTTAAATGCTTGTCAATGAAGCATTTAAACCTATCACCTAGGATCCTGGTTCCCCTCCCGGTGAGATACAGACCATCATGCCAGTAGAGGCCTGCATCCCTCCAGGTGGGATGTTCCAAGAAGAAAAACTAGCTGGGCCTGCACTACCAAATGTTCTGCTCTTTCCTGAGGCAGGAAGGCTTTGCCCAGTGACCAGTGTAGGACTGCCCCTATGTACTGGAGGCGCTGTCTCAGCAGGAGACAAGACTTGGGGAGGTTCAGAGTAATCCCCAGAGTCTGGAACTACCAAAAGGTGGCATCCAGGGTCCAGATCAACTGAGCCCTGGAGAGGGCTGTCAACAGCCAGTCGGCCACGTAAGGAAAGACATAATGTCCCTGTCTCCGTAGGGCGGCAGCCACAACTGCAAGGCACTTGGTAAAGACCCGGGGGGGGCTGAAGAAAGGCCAAAGGGGAGGGTCTGAAACTGGAAATGGTTCCTCTGAAAACAGAAACAGAGGAACCAACAGTGGGGCAGGAAACCCAGGATATGGAGACAGGCATCCTGCCTATCCAGTGAACAGAGCCAGTCCCCCCGGTGAAGGAGGGGCAACAACCCGTGAAGGGTGACCATCCAGAAATGGTTGTAGTCTATGTACAGATCAGGTGGCTGAGATCCAGAATTGGTCTCAGGTCCCCTGTCTTCTTGGGGACGAGAAAGAAGTGCGAGTAGAACCCCTTCCCTCTCAGTGCCAGAGGAACGGGTTCTATGGTCCTTTTGCACAGCAAGGCCCGAATTTCATCCTGAATGAGGAGGACATGGGCCAGAGAGTAATGGGACTGCAAGGGAGGGCTGTCTGGAGGGATTTCCAGAAATTCCAGAGTGTGCTCCCTTTCCACCATCTGAAGAACCAGTTAGTCTGAAGTTACAGCTCATCACCTGTCGAGGTATAGGGAAAAGCGACCCCCCCCACTACCTCCCCAAGGCCTCTGCTGGGAGGAGGGGGGTTGGGCAAGGAGTCAGGCAGTAGTACGGAGGGTGGTCAGAGCAGCTGGGGATGCTCTAGGGGCCCTAAGGGTGGAAGCTTCAGCCGGCTGGGTGGGCGCTTGAAGGCCACACTGGGCTCTTGGTCCTTGGGCTGCTGTTTAGGGGTCCAGCAAAAGGACCGACGTTAGTTGGACCTGAGCTGAGAACGGTATATAGACTGCACTGATCTCAAGGCTTTGCCCGATTACTGTAAGCGAGAAAAAATTTCCTGGGCATCCACCAAAAAAGACAGATCCCCTAAAGGGGGCATCCAAACATTTTGCCTGCACGTCTGGCGCAAAACCGGATACCCAGAGCCAGGAGTGGAGGCTGATGCAGATACCAGTAGCTGCCGCTTGACCGACTATGTCCACCGTGTGAAAATCGGCTTGGAGGACATGGCTACCAATGTCTGAGCCAGACTTAAGGAGCTGGACCAGTTGGGTTTTTGTAGGATCCTTGGGAAGGGCCTGCATGAGATCCAAGGCCTTGCCCCATAAGGCATTTTGATACTGCACCACATGGGCCAGGCAGTTTTGAGTCCGAATGGTGACAGTGGCCGAAAGCATAGATCTGCTTGCCGAACTGATCAACCTGGCAAGACTCCTTATCAGGAAGATGGGTGCTGAGGTGCCTAGACATCTTGGTGCGGTCATGAGTCACATTCATGACCACGGAGTCCGCCTCCAGCTGCTTCCTCAAATAGGATTCGCCAATGGGGGCATGATAAAGCAGTCAACATTCTTAACCAAGGCCGGAGTGGAGGAGGGACAGTTTCAGGTGGCCTTGGTGACGTCCTCATAAGACTCAATGAGGGGTGGCCCCACTAAGGGAAGAGTCTTTCTGCAAAGACAGACCACCAAATGGGGACATTCGGGGTCTAGTTCTTCTGTCTCCCAGTCCATCAAGGACTGAACATGCCTCATGACGTCCCAAAATGTAGGATCGCCGGGGGGGGGGACCAAGGATTTTCCTTGGGGGTTTTCAAGATCATTAGAAGACCCCATGGAATCAGAGTCTTCGAAGAGGAAGAACAGGAATCCTTGCCAGACCAGTTGTTTTTTGGGCCAGCATCGGTGGGCAACGTTCCTGCTTGCGTCAGTCCGTTCGAGCCAGGGGTTGGCTATGCTCTGCCCAGCCAGGGTCCCGAGGCAGAGTGGAGGGCCTCCTGGGGGTCTCCTTATCCTTTATGAAGGCCCACCAGGCTGTGAAAAGCACACTGTAATCCACCGGAGAAGGTGGTTTATAAGGTGGGTACAGATACTGAGGAGGAGGCTCCGGGAACCCCAGCATCAAATATCCCGGTGTCAGTCCCTGGGGCATGGGATACCCTGGCACTGGTCCTAAAGGTGCTAGGTAACCAAGCATGAGCCCTTAAGGTGTCAGGTTTCCTCACATCAGTCTCTGAGGCATCAGGAACTTGGGCGTCAGTCCCTCAGATGCCAGCTGGAGACTGCCCGACGGGCCAGCCGGAGTCGGCCAAGGTTGAGGCGTCATTGGTCTCGATACCGGCAGAGCAGGCGTCAGCTGGATAGGCGGTTGGCGATGCCGGTCTGGCGCAGAGCAGGTGCTGCTAGACCCAAAGAGGAAGCAGGAACCTCTACAGGGGAGCTAGCTCCCAATGGCAGAGGCAATGCCTGTGTAGAGGATGCGAGTGCTTGTTCCGGGCATTGCAAAGAGGTGCCAGTTCCGGAGTTGGGAACAGACGTGGGCAATGCCAGGACTGGAGGAGTGACAGGTGAGGACCCGCTGCCCACAGAAGAGAGCCCAGTTGAGCCACCTGGCTGAAAACTTGCTGGGTGTAAGGACCTGAGCATCACAAGCTGGGAGGCAGGGTCAGAAGCCCGAAGCCCAAGGAGCCACCGCCTGAGACTGAAATGAAGGTGGGCGACTGAGAAAGAGGCAGCCCAGAGGAAGTGAGGGCTGCCAGAGAGGAGGGTCCGACCTCCTGTGGGAGGAGGACTCCAAGTCAAGTCGCCAGCTTATGCAGGGAGCAGGAACCTGAACAGGGACAGTCTCTGTGCTTGTCCCAGTGCTTAGGCTTCCTAGTAGATTCCTTCTCCTTCTGAGCGGGAGAAGTTGTCGAATCCCTGGAGATCGGTGAAGAGGAAGAACCTTTGTCCTGCAGCTCCTTCTCCATCGCGGCTAACTTCTGCTGCAGCAAGAAGCCTTGGAGGATCTTCAAACAGTGTCTCCATGTGCTCTGGTTGAAGTCCTGGCAGTGTTGGCAGGCCTCGGTGTCGTGATCAGGGCCCTAAGAAGAGCAGACAAGAAAAGCGGCCGTCCTTGGAGGGAAGCTGCTTGCCGCAAGCACACTTTATACACCAGTCGGAAGATGAAACTGCAGAAGGAGACATGCACAAATAAACTATTCAATTTTAAAACAAAAATAAAGAAAAAAAAACGCAAAAAAGCGTGAAGCAAAATGGTGGTCAACTCAAGCAAGTGTCCATGAAGTTCCGATGTGCGCATGTCAACGGCGGAAAAAGAACTGGGGTGGAACTTGGGAATCACCCCTTTCATACCATAGGCTGATGTTAGTGTGCCAATGTTGGGGGCAGTCCCCTGCTGTAGACTGCTAGCTAGAAGTTTTCCGTGTAGTCCTAGCGCCTGGCGGCTTAGTTCTACCGGTGTTGCCTGCTGCAAGAGACCCCTCAATGTAAGATCCTTTTTTCAGAAGCTTTGTTTAATTGGCTTAAGATCTGGAAAACTCTCTTTCATTACATTACACAAGATAAGCTCCTTCTGACCCAATTTTTCATCTTTCACAACCTCTAATGCACCCCTCAAAAATTAGTTAAAATGGGCAGATCCCCACTTTAGTGTGTATTATGTGTGGGTCAGGTGATTTATTGCCTATTTACTGAAAGTGCAGCTCAATTAGTAATCTTTGGATGGCAATCAGGGAACGAATGGACCCCCCTTCTGGGTCTCAAAGACTATTTCACCCCTGAAATTTGCACTGTCGGGGACTTTCAAGCTAGATCTTCTAAAGAACAGAAGTATCATATGGCAATGATCACTGTGTCAGTTAAAATATTGATTCTTCGCCACTGGAAGGACTAAGCTCAGGTGTCTTATACAGAATGGCTTACTGACCTTTTGAATAATCTTCGACTGGACAGAACAATAGCCAGTATCTGTAACAACTTGCTGGTATATGAGAAAAGATGGTCCAAGTAATGTACTCTTTCTACAGTTTCATAACTCTGATATTTAACTTTGGTTTTGTAACATTTATGTTTAAGTATCCGTTTGTAAACACTGATAATATTGTTACAGAATGCTTTTGCTATAACATCAAAGCCCATATTTTTCCTTTCTTTTGGTTGCTTGTGAACCCAGTTTTATGGTATTTTAGCTTTGTTTCTTTTTCTTGTTAGTTGGTTGTTTCAGTGGTTGAAAATAAACTGAATAAAAAAAAAAAAAAGATCGCAGGACGTAATAGCCAAGCATACCCAAAAAAACGACACTTGACATGCTGCCTTGGAGCAGTAGGGCAAGTCAATGGACACATATACAAGCCCACAGGCCATGGTCTTGATGATGCAGACTAAAGCTAGCACTGCCTTCAAAGGTGTCTACCATCTACTGCATCTTTGTCATCACGGCATCTAATTTCATATTAAGGGGATTCATAATGATCCTACCTCCTTTGAGCAGAGTGGTAGATTTCCTTATGGCAGCCAAGACCTGTGTGTTTACTCCAGGGCTCAAACCCCATGATTTGGCATCCTTGACATCCATTTTGTAGATTTTATCACTCTGCAAAGCTCGTGTCTTTTGCATTATGTGTGTCCAATCAGAGGCCTTAATGACAACAGATCCCTTGTGTACGTCCAAGGCCAAGGAGAGGTAGGATAAGCTTTATACCTCTTTGGATTGGAGGGAGGGAGCTCTATCAAAACAGGGGCAATAGGAGCCAGCCACTGAAGACCGTAGCTTAGCTTGGCATTTTTCACAGATTGGAGCCTTAGATCTTAGGTTCTGACGAACTACAGGCCTGTCTCTAACCTTCCCTTTTTAGGGAAGGTTATTCAGAAGGTGGTGGCAGAGCAGCTGACAGACCATCTGGAGTCCTTCTCCATCTACAAACCTCTCCAGTCAGGCTTTTGGTCCCATCATAGCATGGAGACTGCTCTCATCAGGGGAACTCATCTTGGTGCTCCTGAATCTCTAGTCAACATTTGATACAGAGGATCATGAGGTGTTTTTGGATTGCCTGAGGAACTATGTGGGTCTCACCGGCACAACGCTTCACTGGTCTGAGTCCAACATTACCAAGAGAATGCAGCAGGTAGCCCAAGGTAATTTTACCTCCGGGGCTTCTGCGTTTTCCTGTGGAGTCCCTCAAAGCTCAATTCTCGCTCCCATTTTGTTTTCTGCTTCTATGCTGCCACTGAAGGAGCTCATTAGGCAGTAAAAGACCTTCCTCTTTTTTAAAGCATTTGAGGTTTGAATTGATATCTATGGTAATGTTTCTGATTTTTTTTGACTCTGTATTTTTATTGTGTATAAATTGCATAATTATTATTTTTATATGGCTGTTTTAAAAAATTTGTATGGAGCCCAGAGCCTCCGGGATCGGGCGTCTTTTAAAAAAATGTTGCCTTTTTTTTTTCCTAAAATGTTGAGTTTCACTGCTATGCGGCTGGTACATAGCTGTACCTGTCTTGTTCTCCTGGTGAAGATTCTGTGTTGAGTCAATATCTGGCTGAAATAAACAATTGGATGGCCTCGAACTGGTTACGTCTCAACCCAGGAAAGACCGAGGTCATGGTGATCGAACCAGGACACCTGGGCTTGGCTGCTGTGGAAAGTTTAGGTCTCCCTTCGGTGGGTGGCCAATTTCTCATGGTTGCTGATACGGTAAAGAACCTGGGGTCATTTTGGACTGCAGACTGGATGCTAGAACAACATGTGTCCGCTGTGGTCTGATCTGACTTTTACCATCTCTGAACTATCGCTATGATCAAGCCGTATGTAGCTCAAGTAGACCTGGTGACAATCATCCACGTTTTGTCACCTTTACGTTGGACTACTGCAATGCTTTTTACTTAGGGCAATCTGGAGGTTTGATGTGACACCTGCAGCCGGTCCAGAATGCTGTAGCCCAACTGATAGTGGGCTCCTCACGAAGTGACCATATCACCCTGGTCTTGCGTGTGCTGCACTGGGTGCCTATGTAGCAGGGCATCACTTTCAAGATTGGCTCGTTAACCTACAAGGCCCTACACAGTTTGGGACCAGACAACTTGAAAGAGCTTCTTGTTCTGTACCACCCAGTTCGACCCCTCTGATCCACCAATGCATGTCTGCTTGTTGTCCCTCCCTCCCTCCTCCAGCAAAGACTTTCTGGGGATAGAGTATTTGGAGTGGCTGCTCCAGTTTTGTGGAATGCATTACCTGTGTATGTTCGCATGGCCAAGATGATGGGGGGCCTTTGAAGTCTCTCTTAAAACCTTTCTGTGTGAACAGACATCTCTTAATTATTTATGTCTTGCATTATTCAGGTTTATTCAATTTATTTGAAAGTGTTGCTTT
The DNA here is from genome assembly GCA_016271365.2 of Neoceratodus forsteri. NCBI lineage: Eukaryota > Metazoa > Chordata > Ceratodontiformes > Ceratodontidae > Neoceratodus > Neoceratodus forsteri. Next base: position 27,173,176 of record CM057453.1, read on the forward strand.
GACTTAGTGTTTAGAATTTTACATATAAACTATATACAGCGCTCACAGCCTGCGGGACTGAGGGCCTTATAAATAAAGACTGCCTTATTGCTGCCACTGTATCTGATGAGGCACACTGAAAATCCTGTTTTTTGTTAACTGAGAGCATCCATAGCATCACTGAGATTGTTCACTACCTTGATGAGTTTCTCAGTCTTGTGGTGCCTCTCATGATTCTGTTAATGAAGGAGATTTGGATTTACTTTGTGAATCCTTTCAGTGCTGCACTCAAAGAAAAATGGGGGGGTATGGCCGAGGAGGACTTGGATGCTGTCTCTGAGGAGTTTCTCCATTTGGAAAAGCCTAAGGTGAACCATATGAACATTGGACCTCTTCTGTCTTAGGAGGATACTTTCTGTCTTAGGAGGATACCTTATTGCAAGAGAGACAGTAAAAGCTGGCCATGGTGGACCGCAATCTACCCTGGCATCTTTTACATCAGAAGCCTAAGATCTTACCTCCTTAGTGTTGCTGCCTACTGATGCCATGTGCAGTAAAGGTAGTGCAAAATGCAGGCGAAAACTTCCAGGTGACAGATAATGAAGACTGCCAGAAGCAGATGCAATGTATTCAGAAGAGGTTATGGCAGCATTTGTCTGCACCTGAAATCTTGAAAATGGCCACCAAACTATAATGAGTATGCGTAAGCCTTACCAGTATGGCCACAAGTCAAAACCACACAAAAGCAACCTACACCAAGAAGGCCACCACCCAAATGCGCATGTATGTGCCTTAACAAGATGACTGCTGACTAAAGAAAAGCTCAACAGGAATAAACTTGCCAGTTACGCATGTGCAGATAGGTGCTAGGAACCCTCATAGAAACATGGACTTTGACAGCAGATAAGGACCGCTTGGCCCACCCAGTCTGCCCATTTCCCTACCTACAGGATAAGCTGCAGATCCTAGTTAACCAACAGCATTTCTTCTTACCCCCACAAGAATTGCCTTCTGTCTATCCCATGTATTCCTGAATTCTCCCACAGTTTTAGACCCCACAACCTCCTCAGGAAGGCTGTTCCATGCATCCACCACCCACTCTGTGAAAAAATACTTCCTCACATTGCCCCTGAACCACCCCCCCATCTTTAAATTGTGTCCCCTTGTTTTGGAAACACATCTCTTTTTCTGAAAGATGCTACCCTCTTGGACTTTGTTGATTCCACTGAGGTACTTAAAAGTTTCTATCATGTCCCCTCTCTCCCTCCTTTCCTCAAGGGTATACATATTAAGCTCCTTTAGTCTATCCTCGTATGGCTTCTCTTGCAGACCCTGCACCATTTTAGTTGCCCTCCTCTGGACTGCCTCTATCCTGTCTATGTCCTTGCGGAGATGGGGTCTCCAGAACTGGACGCAGTACTCCAGATGGGGTCTTACCAACTGTCTGTACAGAGGGATAACAACTTCCTGATTTCTGTGGGTGATGCCTCTCCCTATACAACCCAGTATACCCCCAGCCCTCCCTACCGCCTTCTCACATTGCTTGCTAACCTTAAGGTCATCTGATATGATTACCCTCAGGTCCCTTTCCATTTTTGTTGTTGTTAATACCTCCCCTCCATTGTGTAATCTTCCCCTGGGTTTTTGTTTCCCAGGTGCATTATTTTGCACTTCTTTGCATTGAATCCAAGCTGCAATACTTCTGACCATTCCTCCAACCTTGCCAAGTCCCTTCTCATCCTTTCCACGCCTCCTTGTGTATCAACCCTGTTGCAGATCTTTGTGTCATCTGCAAAGAGGCATACTTTTCCTTCCAGTCCCTCTGCAATGTCACTTATAAAGACATTAAAAAGGACTGGACCCAGTACTGAACCCTGCGGTACCCCACAAGTAACCCCTCTTTCTTCAGAGTGGACTCCATTTACAATTACCTTCTGTGTCCTGTTGTCCAGCCAATATTTTACCCAGGCTACCACCCTGGGACCCACTCCCAGGCTGGTTAATCTGACAATTAATCTTTTGTGTGGGACTGTGTCAAATGCCTTGCTAAAGTCTAGGTAGGACATGTCCACAGCCCCTCCCTGGTCTCCTAATTTGGTCACCCAGTCAAAGAAATCAATTAGGTTCGTCTGACATGACCTTCCCGCTATGAACCCATGCTGCCTTGGGTCCTGTGCCCCACTGGCCTCTAGGTACTCAACAATTCTTTCCTTCAGAAGTGATTACATCACTTTCCCTACCACAGAGGTCAAACTGACAGGTATGTTAGTTTCCTGCCTCTGTCTTGGTCCCATTTTTGTGACGGGGAATCACATCCGCCCTCCTCCAGTCTTCAGGTACCACACCATCCTCCCACGATTTGTTAAAAAGGGTAGTCAGTGGTTTCACTAGTTCTCCCCTTAGTTCTTTTAGAATTCCGGGGTGAATTCCATCAGGCCCCATTGCTCTGTCCACCCTCAGTTTTAGGAGTTCTTTCAGAACCCTTTCTTCTGTGAAAGGACTGGGATCGACCGCCCTATTAAGAGTGCTTCTGTTAATTGGATTAGGCACCTCCCCCATCCTCCTCTTTTGTGAATACTGAGCAGAAATATTTGTTCAGTATCCCAGCTTTTTCACTATCCCTCTCTGCCCACCCACCGTCCATTTTATTCAGCCTTACTATCCCTCCCTTTGTCTTTCTACACTCCCTGATGTACCTATAAAAGGTTTCATCACCCTTCTTAACCGAGTTGGCCATCTTTTCCTCAGTTTGGGCCTTTGCTATTCTGACTTCCCTCCCTGCTTCCTTCTGCCTTATCTGGTACAGCTCTCTGTCCTGCTCCTTCTGCGTTTCCTTATACTTCCTGAATGCTATCTTTCTCTCCCTGACTTTCCCCGCCACCTCTTTTGAGAACCATAGTGGCGCTTTTCTATTTTGATTTATTTGCTTTACACAAAGGCTTGTTGCCTCTGTGATGGCAGTTTTGATGTTTCCCCATTGTTGCTCCACACCTCCTTTTAGCCTGTTTGCTAGTGCTTTTCTAAGGCACTCTCCCATCTTGCCACAGTCAGCCCTCCTGAAGTCCAGTACCCTCATTTTTGTATGGCTTGACTCTGTAGCTGAGTTTATCGTGAACCACACTGTTTGATGATCACTTGTTCCCAGATGGCAACCCACTTCTAGATCAGAGATCCTCGCACTGTCCCCATTTGAGAGTATGAGGTCTAAGATTGCTCCCTCACGAGTGGGTTCCGAAACTAGCTGTCTGAGGCATGCCACGTGTAGGGCATCGAGAATGGCCCTGCTTTTGGATGTGGCTGCAGCTAATGTGCTCCAGATAACACCTGGCATATTCAGGTCTCCCATCAACAGTATCTCCCCTTTCTTTGCCATCCTAAGAATGCCTTCTATCATATCCTTGTCCATTCCCTCCCTTTGACATGGGGGTCTGTATACAACCCCTGTGTGGATTGTGGTGCCATTTCCAGTCTCTAAGGTGACCCACAGTGCCTTCTCTCCTCCCTGTTTACTCTTTTGTTCAGTTGCTTTTATCCCTACCTTTAGAGAGAGCTACTCCTCCCCCTCTTCTCCCCTTCCTAGCTCTCCTGTAGGTTATGTACCCTGGTATGTTAACATCCCAGTCATGGTTCTCTGTGTACCATGTTTCTGTGACTGCTACGATATCCAGCCATCCCTCTTCCATCAAGGCCACCAGTTCAGGGAGCTTGTTGCCCAGACTACGGGCATTGGTACTCATTACCCTCCATTTCCTGATGGCCTTACTCCTTTTTGCCCCATCCCTGTCCTTATTGCCTTTGTCACTTTCTCCATTTACCCCTGCCCTTCTCCCTATCGACATCGCTATCTTGGTGTTTACCTCACTTACTACCCTGACTTTTTTGGGGGGGCTAGGATTTCCCTGCTCCTTTCCAGTGCCTCCCCCCTTGGCTAGTTTAAATGCTTGCCAATGAAGCATTTAAACCTATCACCTAGGATCCTGGTTCCCTTCCTGGACAGATGCAGCCCATCATGCCAGTATAGGCCTGCATCACTCCAGGTGGACCCCCAGTCCCCAATGAAGCCAAATCCCTGAGTTCTGCACCAGTTTTTCAACCATTGCGTGAATGCCATGGTGTGGAGCACCCTAGCCTCACCTACACCATAGACAGGCAGCACCTCCGAGAAGGTTACCGTGCGTGCTACTTGTCTAAGGCCCCTCCCCAACTCCACAAACTCTTCCTGCACTGCTCTGATCCCTTTCTTAGCCAGGTCATTTGTACTTAGGTGGACAGTGACATCCAGCTCCCTCCCCTGTGCAGCTGCTCCAGCGATCCTGAGGATTCGCTCCCTGTCCCTCCAAACCATGGCGCCAGGCAGGCACCTTACCTCTCTCTCCCCTTCCTCACCCAGTTCTACCTTCCTAATAATGGAGTCCCCCACCAGGAGTTGTTTCCTTCCCCTCTGGGGTCCCATGCCACCCTCCTGTGGGTCTCCCTTGTGGAGGTTCCCAGCATCCTCCTTGGTCTCCACTGCGGGTGCCTCCATAGAGGAACCACACTTTGCCAGAACAGCATAGGAATTGTGGAGAGGTACAACTGGAGGGCTGTGCCTCTGTTCCACCACCCTCACCCTTCCTGAGCCCACTATGGTCCAACCGCTCCTCTTTCTTGGCAACCTCTGAGGCAACGGCAGTGGCCCTGGTGGTCCCTGGATGGAAGAGGAAGTCCCCACAAATCCTGGCCAACTCAGCCTGGAGATGAGCAGCCTCCTCCCTCAGCCCAGTGAGGTGCCTGCAGATGGGATAACACCACATCCTCCAGAAAGTCTCCTGGAAGACTGCTGCTCCCCAGCCACTGCACTGCACCACTCCCATCATGTCTTACTTCTGGCCCCTTCACTGTTGTTTGGAATCCTTACTCTTCCCTCTGTTTTTTTTTTCTTTTCTCCCTTCTTACTTACTGCCCCTGAGCCCTTTAAGCTCCTGATCGTCCTGTTCTGAGACAAGAAGATCCTATATTTCTCAATAGACCCCTTACTTGCTCAGAGGCAGACCTCCAGCAGCTGAGGGGGGGGGGAGAAACGGAGAGCTACTCTTGCCCTTCTAGGATGGTGAGTCTTTGGTGGCTCTGTGATCACGCACTTCCTGCTCCCAAACAGGAAGTTCCTGTTGTCAGTCAAATCCTGTGCCTCTAAAAGCAGAACTAGCTGGTAAGGAGGGCAATATAGTCCCAGAAGAGAAGCCCAGTCACACAGCACTCCTTCCTCCTGGTGTTCTCTGCCAAGCCTCTGGCAGAATCTATCTAGAGCAGTGTTTAAATCTAGCTTCCATCTAGCTAAGCCACTCCCCCTACTTAATAGATCTTTCTACATGTAATTAAATTGCACAGATAACAATCCCCTTCAGCCACCTGAGATTTACACCTAGATAACTGCTCAGTTATCTGAGATAACTGCTCAGATAACCATTCACTTCAGCTAACTCAGACAAACACACTAACCTTTTTTTTTGTTTGTGTTTTTTTACCCTAAATTGAAGGTCCCAGTAGAAGAGTTCTACTTCTTTAGTCCCAGTAGAGAAGCCCAGTCACACAGCACTCCTTCCTCCTGGTATTCTTGCAATCAAGCACACTACCTATATACCTCCATCCTATCTTATGGAAGCAGAGGAGGGAGGTCAGGGGTCCTTACCATGCACCACAAAGAAAGTGTGGGCTATACCAGCCCCCAAGGCTTCAAAGCCCAAGCAGTTACAGTCCTGCATCCTCTGAAGCAACTGCAGTCTTATCTTTCTGCTAAAGCTTTGCAATCCAGCAGAGAACTGCAGCGGAGTACAAAGACGTAGAAATACTACCTTCAGAGAACGAAAATCTTCTTTAGTTTGCAGTATGAAAAAGGTAGATAACATGGAGAAACCATCCTTGAAGGGCAGAAAAGGACCACTCGGACCAATCAGTTTGCCCAAGCTAGGACAGGTTGTAAAAAAGGCTGAGGGAACCTGAGAAATAGCATGTCCCAAAGACTTCTCTCAGGCTGTTAAAAACTGCCCCAGCTAGAAGAGGAGGTCAGCCCATGCCATCTGACTGCCTATCGGAGCTGACAGAACACAAAAACACAAACTGCGCTACACCTAAAGAACCATGCCACAGACATAAAAATCTCACTTGCAAGTGAATGGCAGTGTGGGCATGAAAGAGCACTAGCACCTAATGTCCTGTCACTTGGACCGCAACAGCTTGTCAGGGGGCAGGAGTTAAGTGAAATTGTTTTTTTTTTATCCCGGCCAATTAAAGGTGACACACCACTAATACTGAAGCACTCCCAAATTATAAGCAAATGCCACAAAACTAGGCAATCTGGAAGCTAAATTTGTTAGGTAAAATTCAAGTAATGCAGCCGTTAAATGGTATGACTTGTGCAGCTTCCAAACTGCCTATTTTCAAGTATCTAGTGTGTACAGTGCAGACACATCGAGAATTACTCTGACCAGAAGAGTTTTTGTAACCTGGCAAAATTTTAAAAATAAGGTCACAACACTACGAAGCAGCGGCTAAGTATCTGTGGCCATCACAGCATCAGGCAAAGCGAGACAGTGACTGTAGATGACCGTAGGGTTGAGACTTGGTTTAGAGGCCAGGAGAGGATGTCTAAGACTGGTTTGAAGATGGTAGTACAGCTGAAAATACTATCAGGGTAAAGAAACTAGCAGAAAATACTTCTCAAAAAGGAAAAAAAGCCACTGGAAGAAATAATGGTGTTCATTGCAAGCACCAAGTCAAACAAAATAAAAGCTTGGCACGCATACCACTGGCAAAAGCTCCCAATGCTGGATTCAGAATACAGTTCAGAAGCTTTATTTTGCAGAATACTGGCAGGCAAGTGATAACCTATCACCTTGGAGCTGAGTGGAATCCGGGCAATAGGATGGAAAGAATATCTGCATTTAAGGAAGGCTTTTTTACTATTGGCAAGAGTAGAACAATGTCGAAAGAGAATGGAAAGACACCAGTAGTTAAGGAGGAGTTGATAAGGGTAGTGATGAATGGAATTCAAATGTGGAACAAGCTTTTCATTAACCACGTTGGAGAAAGGTGCAAGGGTGATAACTTTATAACTGGAGTTTTTCAAAATTGTAAGGATTTCAGCTTCGGTAAGGAGTAGGAGGATAAAAGAGTCGTGGAACAAATGTCGACTGGGTCTAGTTAGGGAGGAAGTAGATGGAGAGACGGTACTTGGCTTATCATCAAAGAAGCCATGCAGATCCTGAGCAGTGAGCAAAGTGGCTGGATTTGAACAACTATTATCCAATTTCGGTAGTAGTAAGTTCTTCGTAATGGATCTTTTTGGCTTCAAGCAAAAGTATGCTGCATTTTTTGCAGTGTTCACAGTATGATTCCCGAAAGCCCATTAAGCCATGCTTGCGCCATTTTTTCTTGCATTGCCTATATTGCTTTTTCCCAAAAGTAGTCTTGGGGGGGGGGGGAACAGAGGTGGGGAGGACTGGCCAATGCTTTAACAGACTGAAGGGGTGAGTTTTCCAGAACAGAAGGTAATGTGTAATTATATTGTTTGGTCAGAGTGTCTGGACAATCGTCAAATTGCATTTCACTGATGAGACTGGTAAGGGTAGAAAATTATTCAAGCAGATTTATGTAATGGAAAGAGCAACCAATCCAGGTGGCATCTGGGTGGGTGTTTAAAGGGCTGGAAAAGGAACTGACATCAAAGTAAAGTAGGAAGTGGTCAGAAAGTGCCCAGCCAAAATTAGTTATCGGGGGAGATGGAAAGTCCTTGGGAGATGACAAGGTGAGAGATGACAATGTCAAACCAGTGACCTTTGTTATGAGCAGGAGTGTGGATATGCCAAGAGAAACTGAAGAGGTCAAGGAGAGCCACAAAACAATTGGCAATTTGGTCGTCTGGTTGGTCGAGATGAAAATTAAAGTTACCTAAGATCAGAAGACATTGTGATTTAGGAACTAGAATGGGCAAAAGTTCAGAGAAGTCCTCAAAAAAGGACATGAAATGCTTTGGAGAGCAGCAGACCAGCACAATGGTACAAAATAATGGTTTGGAAAAATGAAATGACTAGATGCTCAAATCGGTCAAAATAAAGGGTGTCAACCTTGGCTGCTGTCAGCTGAATTTTCCATACTGAAGTAAGCCCCATCAGTGCGGGGGCATGAGGGAGGAAAGTGGAGTTGACAGATTAAGAAACTAAGCTTTTAACAATTATGTGGTCGTTGCAAGGAAGCCATGTTTCTGCCAGACAAAAAGGGTCAAGGTTTAAATCCAGGAAGTGGTCGTTTCAGCTGGGGGCCTTGTTGATGACAGACTGACAGTTCATCAGACAGCTTTGGTACTGATGCTAGTAGAAGCAGTTACATATTTAGGCTTGATTTTGATTATATGTGACTACTTAATGCCTTTCTGGAGGGGATACAGTGGTTTAGACTAAGGACAATGACCAACAACTATGCTGATGCTTGTGGTGTGTTACTGGAGTTCGTAGAACAGATTGAGTCCACAGAGAAACGTTTGATATGGCAAGTTTGCCAGCATGAGCCATGTGAGGCTTTCCTTATTATGCCATGCTCAAAAAAAAAAAAAAAGAAAAAAAGCGCTCCACCCAGCATGAACCCCGTCCGTTAAGAGTCAATGTTAAAGCCTTTACTTGTAGACATGAAAACACCAAGCAACCACCTAACGTGGTTCCTTACATCCCCTGTGATTTATCAAGGTCTTTGATAAAGCACCCAGGGACGTGTGAAACATGTTAAGCGGCTGCTTTGGTGTTTTTCGTACCTATACATTAAAGTTTTCCATATATGTAGATAGACTCTTATAGCAGTTCATGGTGGCGAGTGCTGCGTTTCTTTTTTTCTCACTGTGTTTAGTTCCACTGGCACCCAGTTCCAGGTGTACCTCCCTTTCTGCTTTTTCAGTGCCCAGGCTTTTCCATTAAAGGCAGATGTCCATGGGAAGTCTGTATGTGGATAACGGAGGATGAAGGGCACTAAGTAGATGCAATTTATAGTAGAACATTTGGGTACCTTTTAAGGAGTCAAAAGCAGTTACTTCGAACCCCATGCTCCAGGTAAGATGCTGAGAAAAGTGGCAACAGTGTAGGGGATGAATCCCCAAAAAAATATGAAGCAGTTGGTGAGGATGGATGGTGAAATTCGAGGGGGGGAGGGCGCAATGGGAAACAAATCAGCCATGGGGTACACATCACTTCCTCAAATTGAGTCAGGATGTCAGCTGAAGGGAAGGAAAATGCCTACAAGATGATAGGCAGGATACTGGCCACTGGAGAATTAATGCTCAGAGTATAGAAGTCAGAATATCAGGATGTCTGCAGCAGGGGAGAACTATGCTTCCAAACAGTAAACAGAATATCTGCTACAAGGGAGACAATGCTGCCAAGTTGGAAAGCGGATTATAAGCCTCAAGAAAACCAATGTTGGGGGGGGTCAGTCACTGGGGAGGCAATGCTCACAAGGTAGTAAACAGACTAGCCGCCTCAGAACAGAGGATGCTTCTAGGACAACAAACCAGAATGTCAAACGCAAGGGAGGGTGATGCACTCAGGAGACAGATGAGCAGACCGCTACAACGGAGATAAGGCTGCAATCCAACTGACAGAGGAAGAGGATTGACATGCAGCAGTCAGGGGCAGTATCACAACTAAAGCTGGCAAAAGCAGAAGAGGGCCAAAATAGTTTTCTGGCAAGGTTCATAGGCGGCAACAGGCATAGAATTGGTGTTCTATGCACCAGGAAGTGCCAGGCGGGAAAGAGTTCTGGAGCAGCAAACATCACCAGAAAAAATTACTGGCAACAATCAGGGCTGTAAATTCAAATTTCTGGCAACAGGCAAGGGTTTTTTGAAAATTGCTAGTGCAACCATCATTAATGAGCTGAGTCATAAATGATAAAATCGATAATTAAAGTTGTTCTACAAAAATAAAAAATTGCTGATGATGAACCTAATTATGTCAGAAATTATTAAAGCTAAAACACAAACACAGAATTTGCAGGCAGAAAAGGACCACTTGGCCCACCCAATCAACCCAGTTTTTCATTGCCTGTTCTGTTCCAGCAGCCCCTAACTGGTCTCAGATGACCCTATCCCCCTTTTTATTTATTAGCTTTCTCCTGTGTCTATCCCATGCATGTCCAAAACCCCCCATTTTTATGAGATGTGGCCTCCAGAACTGTACACAATATTCCAGATGTGGTTTGATCTTTACAGTGGTAATACCACCACAACCCTTCTGCTTGTGATACCTCTCCCTATGCACTCCAGCATACCACTGGCCCCAACCAGTGCCTTGTCACACTGCACTGCAACTCTGATGTCACCGGATATTATAATACCATTAGGTCCCTTTCCTTCTTAGCAAATGACAGTATACCCCGGGTTCTTATGTCCCAGGTGCATGATTTTGCACTTTTTGGCACTGAACCCCAGGTGCTATACCCTTGACCACTACTGAAGTTTTCTAAGGTCCCACTCCCGAGTATACACCCTGTTATAGATCTTGGTGACATCTGCAAAAAGGCATACCTTCACTTCAAACTCTTTTGTGATGTCGTGTATGAAGATGTTGAACGGGACTGGTCCTAATACTGAACTCTGTGGAACCCTGCTGGCCACTCTCCCCTCATCAGAGTGAGTGCTCTTTACCACCACCCTTTGCCACCTATCCATTAACCAGTTTTTTTAACAATTTAAAAAAACTATATGATGAAATGTTATGCAGAGTAACAAATACTGCTGCTTTCACACTGGTGGAATTAAAGGTAATAATTGTACATAAAAGTGGCTAACGATAATTATTTCCAGAAAAGGCTACAGTTTCATCTAAGCTTTCCTTCTTTATTTAAATTGACCTGCCACTTTTTTGAAAATTAAAAATATATATTCAGACCTAATTTAGGCCTGTATTTTCTATTCCCTTTATTGCTTCATAACTGGGTTCATTTACATGGAAACAGGACCCTTTTCCTTTTTTACAGCGGATCTAAAGTTGCTTTTTAATCCTTTACTTAGGTCGCAGTCCTCTGTTGTGATACTGTAATTATTTCCACAGCTACAAACTGTGAGGTCACAAATAGAGGATAATGACTTCAGCAAAGTCAGACGAACTCTAGGGGACAAGAATCATGTTTCCATCAAGTTTACCTGGTAATGGAAAACATAGGGAAGAGAAATGCAGGCCATACACATAACAAAGACAAGCTGAATCTAAGTACTATTTTTTTCAAATGTGACACAGATCACTTTAAGTTATATAATTTCATATACAAGTTACACAGTGACCAAACATATCCATAACCCTAGAGCACAAACAGAACCCTGCAAGTCTTCTGCTGGATTTTAGTTATTACCATCAAAAAAACATATGTGCCCATAAAAAAGTTCGCAGAAACACTGTTTTTTTAAAAATATGGGTATGAAACCTATCCAGGATATCTGAGGCTTAATTCACTCCGTGAAATACATAATGGCCATATTTCAGGCTCCTCTAACAGTACCCTTTGTGTCACTCGATTTACAAGGGCTGGACATCCTGGGTCCCCCCACATTACACTTCAGATAGCATTTACTAGCAGACAGTATTTTGGCTCACTGCCACAAAAATAGTTTCGCGAAATGGCAAAAGCCTTAGCCGACCTTCCTGTGAAAACTGCAGTAACTATCTGGCAATTTGAACAATTTGATGCATCATCTAAACATAGAAATGTGTCATAATAAGAGATTTTGCAACAGGTAGCATTAAACAATGGAGTCTCTGCAGTAGTGATCAAAGATCATACCATACACTTAACTGAACGCAGGATTTAACACATTGACATACAAATCCTCGGAAGACCATTATCCAAGGATTGCTCAGTAGTCTGTGAAATCAAGGTGAGGTAAGCTTTTTCCATTTCCTAGACAGACACTGTACATGACTAAAACCACCATCAGAAATGGTGCTCATCGGTTCATTTTATGAGAGTCTCACATGATAAGTTAAAGACTTAAAAGGTATGAAGCCTTAACTACCTGCATACCCAAATAAACAGAAGGTCCACCCAAGGAGGTCTGGAACCCTACTGGCAGGACATGAGGAAGCATTTATTAGAATTGTCTGTTTGCACATGCAATGTTTGATATTTGTTGCTTATATATTATTTGTTTGTTTTGAATCATGTTTTGTCCAGGTCAGACCTGAAAAAGAGCTTTGGCCCAGTGTCCTAACCTGGTTAACAAATAAAATGAAATGAAATGAAATGACATTAAATCCTGCCCCAACAGTGCCGGCACTGTGTTTACACCTAGCCAGCTTTTTACAAGTACTAAGACACACACACACACTTTAAAAAAACATTTATGCAAAAAACATCCTAAATAGTCAGTGAATGTGAGTGTTGAAACTGTCAGTTATAAACTGCAAAGATGCTACTGACAGCAGAAAACCCTGTCAGATCAGCAGTTTGATCTATTACCTTTTGTCACAGCATTTACCATGCTAACCAGAAGGGACACCACACTTACTCAGCAGGAAATGAAGAACAAGATTTTCAAAACACTTTGTAGGGGGTCCATTTTGGTTATTTAGACATAGCCCATACCACATTTTTAGGAACATTTTAATGATAAGGTGCATTTCTAAACAATGTACTATCCCCCCCCACCACCCCCCACTTTTGCAAACATCTGCCAAAAAGCAAATCAGTTCAGATACATAGATTCATAGAAACATAGAAGTTGACGGCAGATAAGGACCGCAAGGCCCATCCAGTCTGCCCATTTCTTTTTCTACCTTATAAATGTGCCATCGGCCTTTGCTCTGTCAGTGGCCTATCTATTCATAGTCATTTGTATTGCTCCCTTATGCCTATCCCATGCCTGTTTGAAGCCCTGCACTGTATTCATAGCCACCACTTCTTGTGGTAAGCCATTCCATGCATCCACCACCCTTTCTGTGAAAAAGAATTTCCTCACATTCCCCCTTAATCGGCCTCCCTCTAATCTCACGCTGTGTCCTCTTGTCCTGCTATTTTTCTTATATTTAAACATGTTAGACTCTTTCATCTTGTTTATGCCCTTAAGGTGTTTAAATGCCTCGATCATATCACCTCTCTCCCTCCTTTGCTCAAGGGTATACATATTGAGCTCCATTAATCTGTCCTCATATGTCTTCTGATGCAGTCCCTGCACCATTTTGGTTGCCCTTCTCTGGACTGCCTCAATTTGGTTAATGTCCTTGTGAAGGTGTGGCCTCCAATACTGCGCAGTACTCCAGATGGGGCCTAACCAGTGTCTTGTACAGAGGGATTATTACCTTCCTCTTATGACTTGTGATACCCTACTAATACACCCTAACACCCCTAGCCTTACCTACTACTTTAGAGGTCTGCTTGGATGATTTTGGGTCACCAGTGATGATGATGCCCAAGTCTCTTTCTTCCTTTGCAGCTGCTAGCAACTCCCCTCCCAGCCTATAGGTGGCTTCAGGTTTCTCTTCCCTATGTGAATGATTTTGCACTTCTTTGCATTAAATCCCAGTTGCCACTCTTTTGACCATTCTGCTAGTTTATCCAGATCTCTTCATTCTGCCCACCCCATCTGGATCATCTACTCTGTTGCAGATCTTGGTGTCATCTGCAAACAGACAAGCCTTACCTCTAGTCCATCTGCAGGTCACCAATGAAGATGTTGAAGAGGACTGGCCCCAGGACTGATCCCTGAGGTACCCCACTTGTGACTTGCATCTCTTCTGACTGTATACCATTTACCACCACTCTCTGTTTTCTGCCCGTCAACCAGTTTGCCACCCAGTTGACCAACTTCTGACCCACCCCGAGCCTACCCAGCTTATTTATCAATCTTCTATGTGGAACAGTGTCAAAAGCTTTGCTGAAGTCAAGGTAGGCGACATCAACTGCTCCCCCTTGGTCCACCACGCTGGTTACCCAGTCAAAGAAATCTATGAGATTAGTTTGACAGGACCTTCCTTTTGTAAACCCATGCTGTCTTGGATCCTGTGCCGTTATGGATTCCAGGTGTTGCACTATCTTTTCCTTAAGGAGTGCCTCCATAATCTTGCCCACTACTGAGGTAAAATGGCCGGTCTGTAGTTCCCGCCTCCTCCCTGCTACCACTCTTGTGAGGCGGGATCACATAAACCCTTCTCCAGTCTTCTGGGACCTCTCCTGTGCTCAGAGACTCACTAAACAATTCTGCTAATGGCTCTGCTAGTTCCTCCTTTAGCTCCTTAAGTACCCTAGGATGTATGCCATCAGGTCCCATTGCCTTATCCACCCTGAGCTTATGGCTCTTGTAGGACCCTTTCTTTTGTGAAGGGAGTAGCTCACCTCCCTCCCCCGTGTCCATGATGCTGAGCTGTGGGCCCTGCCTACCTTCTCTTCAGTAAATACTGAGCAAAAGTATCTATTTAGGATAGATGCCTTTACAGGGTCCTCCTCCTCACATGCTCCCTTTTCTCCATTAAGCTTAGCAATACCCCCTCTGGACTTTCTCCTTTCACTAATGTATCTATAGAAAGTCTTGTCACCTTCTTTACTGTTCGTACTAGTGTTTCCTCAGTTTGGGACTTTGCCTGCCTGCCTTACCTGCTTCCCTTAGGGCAGTTTGGTATGCCTCCCTATCTTCATCCGCTGTGTTCCTTATATTTCCTGAAGGCCAGCCTTTTGGCTCTGACCTTTTCTGCTACTGTATTTGAGAACCAAAGTGGTTTCCTTCTTCTTTTGCACTTCCTTTTCTGTCTAACACAATGGGATGTTGCTTCAAGTATTGCATCCTTAATGCTTGCCCACTTTGCCTGTACCCTCACCTGTGTTTCTTTTGCCAGGCTAGCTTAACTCTGTTGGCCATCTTATCAAAGTCAGCTCCTCTGAAGTCCCATATTTTTGCCTTGAATGGATGATTTAGATGTAGTAGCCAAATTGAACCATACCATGTGATGGTCACTGGCCCCCAGGTGACCTTCTACCTGAGATCTGTGATCCCTTCTTTGTTAGTCAGTACTAGATCTAGGATAGCCCTGTCTCTTGTGGGTTGCTGTACCAGTTGTTTGAGGCCCTCCCCTGCAGGAATCCACTATGAGTCTAGTTCTGGCAGATGTTCCTGCTGGTATTGACCAATCTGTATCCGGCATGTTGAAGTCTCCCATTATCAGAACCTCCTTTAGCTGTCATGTTTTGTATATCTTCTAACAGTAATGTGTCTTATGTCCTCCCTCTGGTCTGGGGCCTGTAGACAACCCCAATTCTTATGGCTGTCCCATTTCCTGTTTCCAGGGTAGTTCTTCTGGCTCCTTATGTGTATTCTGAATTTCTGTAGTTTGATATTTTCATTAACATACAGGGCCACTCCTCCCCTTTTGCCTCGGTCTCTTCTGAACAATACACATAGCCAGTACTGAAGTCTCCCAAGTGTGATTACTGGTAAACCATGTCTCACTAATTGCTACTATGTCCAGTTTTAGCCTCTGACATTGTGCCTGCAGGTCTGGGATCTTATTTCCCAGGCTGTGAGCATTAATGTACATGATTTTCCATTGGCAGATTTTGGTGTATTAGTTGTTAGGTGAGTTGGCATTACCCAATAAAAGTCGTGTGGGAGACAAACCTTTTTCTTACCTGGTGATGCAAATGAATGGCAAACATGCTGAATTCCTGTTTTGACCACTAGCTGAGGGAGGGGTGTTCTTCCCATTCGACGATAGGTGCTGCACCTCTCCCATTTGCTAGTTTAAATATTCTGCAAAGACGCCAAACTTCTGCCCCAATGCACTGACTCTCTTTAGTCAGATGCAGTCCATCAAATTTAAAGAACTTTCGCTCCCAGAACTGTTGCCAGTTCCTACAAATCTGTGTCCTTTTCTGGCACCAGCCCTTGAGCCACGTGTTTAGCTCCTATCTCCCCTTCTCTGACCTTCCGTCCATCTGCTCCCTCTCCCAGACTGGCAGGATCTCAGAGAAGGAGATGCAGACGAAATAGATGATAGTTTGTCACCCAGCCTAGTCAGGTGTTCCTTGGTCTCCACAACTGACCGGCTGGCAGATCATTAGTCCCTATGTGTACTAGGACATCAATGTTTTCTCCTGCTTTGTGAACAATTTTAGCAATGCGGTCAGTGTCTCTCCATGCTGATGTACCTGGAGACATCTGACCATCACCCTGGCTGGAGATGGGTATCAACTCCCGAATCATGGAGTCTCCTATGATCAGAAGTTTTTGGATTTCCTTTGTGCTTGTTTTGTTTTGGTTCCTGATTTGGGTGAATTTTGTTGTGCTAGCTCCTGTGCCGCAGTGTCCTGCTCTGCAGTGTCTTCTGCCTCTTTATTTGATTTCAGAGATAGAGGCAGATACCTGTTTGTAGTGTTTATATGGTTTTTGGAGGTAATGTGTTGGAGAGCAGAGAGTGATGGGGCACTTTTGAACTACACTGACATTTACAGGGCACTAGAATGCAGCCACTTCAGCAGCACTTGCTGATAAAGCTTCATTCTCTGACTTATAAAGAAAATCAGATTGGGGTACTGAGGGCCCATCTGGACAGTGGATAATGGGCAACCAGGTTTCAAGTTCACAGAAAATATACGGCATATGAAAGGATGCTGAGTGTTTGCGAGTCAGGGGAGAGGCCCACCAGGACATTTTGATGTATCCAGGTTGGTCATTTTGACACTGCATGAAGAATTAAACTTGCTAGCTGGTGCCAAACAATCATGTTTCAATTTTTTTAAATTATAACCAGGGGTGGGGGTGCTGCATTCACCATGTTGTCACAGGATCTGCAGGCTGTAATTTTCGACCATAGAGACATGATTCTCCCTCTGCCCATGGCTGAATCTGCAACGCTTCTCAGATCTTTGTATCACTGTATACAGAATACTGCATAATGCGGCACTCTGGCTCCAGCAGACATAAATTAAACAAGTCTACCATTTGAACTGTTAGCAGGCACTCTGGGAAGTTTCCCCACAAGTGGCTGTAAATGGAGGAGGGGCTACTAACTGAAGCACTTCTATGTGCCACAGTCGGCGGCACTGCCCCCTCAGACATCTAAACGGATGAAAGGGTGAAAACTGCTAAAGGGTTACTTGGTCACTTCAGTGTAGGTACAGTAGCTCCCACTGCTGCTGCCTGTTCTGCACAGCTCCTTAAGTCATGTTTTCTCAAAGAATAGATTTGTTACCAATTGTTACAGCTTTATTTGACCGAGAAAGAAATGATATACTGTAGACGTACAATACATAAGTTTTCAGGCCACGGAGGTCCAGTCATCAGTTGCATTAGCACACTTTTTTTTAATTTTTTATTTATTTAGATACTAGGATACAACCTTTGAGCTAAGAGCTCATTTGCAAAGATTCGCGTCAGCATTTTTAAACAATGACACACAAAATGAAACATGTACATCAGGATACATCAGTTTCAGTAGTTGCAGTACATGAGATTAGATATTACATTTGGGAATACATCATAAGTTTCAATAGCTACATTACATTCTTAGGAAAAGAGAGAGAGGAAAAGGAAGGGTGAGAGGCAGGGTGGACAACTTCCCTTTGTCAAGAGATTAAATAAGTGGTGAAGGCACGAGGCGGGGATATAGGAATAACCTTGATACCCTTTGTCAGGGGGGAAGTGGTAGGTGAGGGGATAGGGGCCGAGAGATGTGGCAGAATATAAGGAGGGGTAACTCAGTGGGAGAAGAGCGGTAAGAGGAGGGGTGGGGGGAGGAGAGGAGAGGTAATGAGGTAGGGAGGTAGGAGTGGGTGGGGTGGGGAAGGGAAATAAGGAGTAGAACAGGAGCAGTGGAAATGGAGTAGGGGAAGGGACAGAGGGCTGAGGGTTGAGGCAGACAGGGGATAACTTGGTGCTGGGAGGATAAGAGACCTGGACAAATGGGGCAAGGGTGTAGTTTACATTGGGACTAGGTCGGACTGAGCTCAGGAAGCAGATTTACACTAAAAGTTGATGTCAAAGAATCAGCAGAGGAAAGGGCAGGCAGAGAGTTGACACCTTAAAACTGTAGCTGTGTCCTTAATGTGTGTTAATTACAGAGGTATAAGTAGGGTCAAGGGCAGAGAGGGGGAAGAAAATTAAAAGTTCAAAGGAATAGCCAGCCCAGTAGCACTACTAGCACTCACGCGCTAGCGACCAGTGCCAAACAACACGAATCAATATGGGCTGGCCAGGAGAAAGGACTCAGGGATCTCGGGACGTGGGTACCAAGTCCTTCATGCACACTTTGTGCATTGGGGCACTTTTTCCTTTTTTTCCGAAAGTCCCCAAGACGCTCCTTTCCAGAGCTCCAGGAGTCAATTGAGAGAGCCACGCCCCCATTAGTTTCTATTGGGGCATTTTAAACTACTTTTTTATGTTTCAGAGGGTGAATTCAAACAAATTACGGCTATTGCTCAACTAACAAAGCCCTTGTTAGTTGAGTAGTGTCCGTAATTTGTTTGAATTCACCCTCTGAAACATAAAGAAATGTAGTTTAAAATGCCCCCATAGAAACTAATGGAGCACACCCCTCACGCTCTACAGAATCTTGCATTACAAGCGGTGGGGGCGCAGCTCCTATGTATTCAAATGGGGACCCCAGGAAAGTTTCCGTGGACCCCCACTTTTAGGCTATGGACCCCCCCTTTTTTTAAAGCCAATCTCAGACCCCCAAACAAAAATCCTACCGAGAGCCCTGGGACTGACAGTCCCGTGGACTGCTCTCCTTTCTCCTGTGGGGGGAGGAAACACAAGCCTCCCGCTGTAAGACTGCCACCTGGTGAAGATCAAGTATCAGCAATGAGGGGAGCATACACAAAGGGAGGGGCTGCCTTGGGATGTCTGGTGCATATACACACCACTGCATGCAGCACATCTGGGAACAAAATTGAAAAAAGCCAGGCTGCTACATAACAGTACCCACTGCAGACTCTCACACAACGAACATGGCTGGCAACCACCACATTATGGTCCTAGGTAAGTGGCAGTTAACCAGTAAGTCCATGAGAAGGTCAGTAAAAGAGCAGGAGGGGTGCCATTAAGCAGACCTGAAGGTGGAAAAAAGCTTAATTAAAAAGTAATGAAAAATTTGGGAAGAACATGTGACACTAAAATCTATTCAAAAACCAAAAAAAAAGAGCAATCTCACCACATACTGTAAATTACCGTACATTATGTTTAAATGGGTTAGAAGTCCCCATAGTGCATCATGAACTATTTGTCTCTGCTCAAACCTTTTGGTTTGAATTAAGTTGCTTAATGAACTTAATCGACGATGTCCTTTCCTGTGTAGTTCTAAAGTTGCCGTTAAGTACCATTACTAAAGTTCAGAAGTGCATAACACTGGAAGAGCTTGGCGAATGTTACAGTGGGTGGGGGGGGGGTATCAGCAGAACATGGCAGGATGAGTGTAGATATAATAAACTGGTTTGTGAAGGTGTGAGTAGGGGACCTGGTTTGTATAGCACAGTAAGTAGGTTTGTATGGCACAGTGGGAAGGAGCTTTTTTTCAGTCCTATTTATTCACTGCCTTATCCGGACTCTCTCCTGGGGGTCGCTCGGCTCAGCCATGCTCCCACCCGCCTGAAGTCCTCCGTTTCTCCTCAGTCAGCCGCCTCTCCTTCCACTACCCGGCCACCCAAGCCCCCAGCTCTGAGTCCCCTGAGGTGGGATCACCTACTCCTCCTGGAGCTCTATCTATAATCTAGAAGAGCGACCAGGCAGAAAGGAGAGCCAGAGGCATGAACGGAGAGACCCGGCACTGGGCGTGGTTGGCCGGCCCCTGTACCCCCCTTCTCCTACCGGGAGGTAGGAGTTTTCCTTGTTTCCACCCCTTGGTGCGGCCATGCAATGGCATTGTTGCGCTGAGTGAGCGAGCCCGCCCACTCCCGCAGATGCCTGCTGACGCCAGACCCCCCCCATCTGCTTTTTCCCCACCCCAGATGCAGCGCTGTTAGCCTCCGTCAGGAGCCGCCACTGAGAGGGGAAGTCCCCAGAATCCACCCCAGGAGAAGAGAGCAGTCCTACGGACGTGCAATCTTCTCCTTCCCCTGCCGACCCCCGATGGTCTAGGCTCGTTCCCGAACCCGGGTCGACGGTGTGGCATGAGATGTGGCGTCCAGCGCCTCAGCACCAGCAGGCCAGCAGGTAGAGACTTCTAACATGTTTACAACATTTTTTTTTTGTCTTCTTAAACAAAAAAGTTCTGCCAAAGTTAGTGCCACCACTGAGAACTTTGTGAAGCTTTGGAGTTCCCTACTTCGAACCAACTTCGCTAGTGCAATAAAACTTCACAACATCTCTAGTATATGGTCACAGGTTCATTTTGAAAACAAAATATGAAATTTTAATGGAAATAGAACCAATTATTTAAAGAATTACAAATTAAGATCATGGGACTTAAATGTGTTTATAAAATGTCAAGAAATAATCTAGAAATTTCACTGGTTGAGAGACGTCACCTGACCTTGTATTAACTCTCTATAAATACAAGGTCAGGTGCTGAATCTCATTTCCTCTCAAAAAAAAGTACCTGGAGCCATAGTGTAATAATCCCCTCCAGGGTGTGCATCAGAGGATTTTAATGCACTTCAAAGGGGTGCAAGGACACTCAGCCTTTGGTCTTATGCTTCAATACACCCCTGGGATGTGCATTAAAATCCTATAATGCACACCCTGTTGTGGCTTATTACTTACTTGGTGGTAGGAGGGTGTACATGTTTCAGTTCTTTTTTATCACCCAATTGCTCCTGCCCCCATATTACTGGGAACAACAGCATGGCAACACCACAGGTTGAATTGATGGATGTGTGGCAGCCTTTGTGATCAACACTTCTGTCACAAAGAGCAGACAAGGAGAGCTCTTGTGGCTAGAAAACAACATCCCCCAAAGTACAGGGAAGCCAAAGGACTTACTCAGGGTCACACAGTGAGCCACTGGCTGTGGCAATTATTCCAATAGTGCCCTAACCACTAGAGTACACTGCCTTCCCAACTATAATGGCAGAGACTAACCCCTTCCAGTTCTGCTTTGAACAACAGTGAATCTTACACTGTGGTCTCTATCCTGCACCACTTTATATGCACTTAAGACTTGAGAACAGAATAAGAAATTAATTTATTTTTAATTCTTGATCAGGAAAAGCACACTAACCTCTGACAGCTTGTTTCCAGGTGCGTCCTGGGGTGGGTTGCATGCTGGGTAGGACAAATCAGTTTGTGAGCTGGTGGTCAGGTTGGCCTCCCACTTTCAAAATCTAGTAGCCAAATCAGCATTTTTTTAGTGCCCATCATTTTTAAGAGTTCAAAAATTACTTCACGTGCAGATAGCCATATGGCCGCTAACATTTAAAATCTGGTAGCCAAACTATTTTTTTAGTGGCCACTGACTGGCTACCTAATTTGTCCTGCACTGGTTGCATGGTCCTGTTTTCTTGTCAGGGGGAATGTTGGCCATGACACCGGGGAAAGAACAGTTACGTACTTACCATCCCAGTAGATCTTCCGAGAGAATCTCTTTCATCGGGCCACACCTATAGAACTATAGTCGCCAAGTGCTGGGACCACATGGAAACATTTTTGCAAGTAGTCCACTATGGGCCACCCACAACGATGTCTTGCGTCGATGTCCTCACTTTATAAACGTTAGCAGCCCCTCTCCCTCCTCAGTTCCCCGCCAGAGATCATACTCAGAGTACCTCTCTCTAGGGAACCAGGAGAGAGCTAAAGTTTCCAGCCACCAGGCAAGGCTAGAAACAGCAAGTAGAGAGACAGGAGTGAAGGGGGACAGAGGGTGGGACGGCATGGCCTGATGAAAGAGATTCTTTCAAAGATCTACTGTTATGGTAAGTATGTAACTGTTCTATCTTCTTCAAGAATATCTCTTGCATTAGGACACACCTATGGAATGAGTCCCAAACAGTACTGCCAGAGAGACAGTCTGGGTGGCGGGCGGCTACAGGCCTAAGAAAGGAGGCCCTGAAACACAGACAGGCCAAAGTCTGCCCTTCTAGAAATAATGTCCAGATTGTAGTGTTTAGTGAAAGTATGGGTAGTACTCAAAGTTGCAGCAGCACAAATTTCTGCAGGATACATCTACAGACAGGCATATGGTAAACACTCAAGGAGGAAAGACCAAATGGGAGGGCCTTGAATTGGTAGTGGTCCTGAAAGCAAAACCAAAGGAATTTATGAGGGAAGGGCATATGGGGATATGCAGGTAGGCATCCTGCATGTCCACAGCGACAGCCACTGTCCCTGTCAAGTAGAGGTAGAAGGCCTGCAAAGAGAGCATTCTGAAGCGTTTGTACTCCACGAACATGTTCAGGGAGCTGAGGTCTAGGATAGGCCTCAGATCTCCCATCTTCTTTGGAACTAGGAAGAAATGGGAATAGTAACCTGTTCCCCAAAGATGGGTGGGAACTGGCTCTATTGCCGCCTTCAAGAGAAAAGAGATGATTTCCTATAGGACCAGAGGAAGATGTTGCGGGAATAAGACGACAGGGGGGGGTGGTCTTTGGGGTGGCTTCTGCAGAACCTCTACTGAGTGTCCTGCCGATATTAACTGGAGCACCCAAGCATCTGATGTTATCCTCTCCCAATCCGACAGATGGAAGGAGAATCTCCCCCCTACCGGTTTCTCTAGAATCTCCAGAGGCAGTGGGAGAGGAAGGCAGTCAGGAGGTGTGGGGCAGCACAGCAGCCAAGGCTCCCGCGGCTTTTTTGCTGGGGGGAATCTTGGTTGCTGGAGGGGCTTGACATTTGTTGGCACGTTTGCCCTGTGGTCTTTGTCAGTTTTGGCAACGAAAGGCGCTGCTGCCCTGAGGGCCTGTACATAGTCTGGACAGACTTAAGTGCAGTACCCTTCTCCTGCAGTTTGGTAATGATGTCCTTGACATCACCCCAAAACAACACCGAACCCTGAAGGCAGCATCCTGCATAGCGGATTGTACCTCAGGACCAAACCTGACAGGCGGAGCCAGGCGTGACGCCGTAGGCCTACGGCGCAGGCCGAGCTCCTTCCAGCTGTGTCCACCGCATCATAAGTGGCACGTAGCATGTGCCGACAGGCCAAGCGAGCGGAAAGTACAAGGTCACCCACTTCCTGTTTAGTCTGCGACTCCGGAAGGGAGTCCAATTTAGATTCCACCTGGCTAAGGAAGGTCTTCTGGAAATCCCACATATGTGCCACATAGTTAAGGGCCCTGATGCCTAGGGTAGAAGAGGAATAGATCTTCTTCCCATACTGGTCCAGAAGCCAGGATTCCTTATCAGGTGGACTAGACAAGCTAAGGTGTTTAGGATTGGCAGAACGGCCATGAGCGGCGCTGTTGATGACCGAATCCACCTTGGGGTAAAGACTAAGAAAGTCTACACTCTCCGGAGCCTGGTAAAGCTTGTCTGCCTTCCTCGGAAGGGGGGCTAACGCAGATGGTTGTTTCCAAAGGTGGAGACAAGATCTGTGTGAGGCTCTATCCAGGGTGGAATCACTGTAGGAGCAGTCTCAGGCAGATCCAGATGAGCAACAAGTTTTTTACACTGTGGGTCTCGCTCCACTGATTGCCACTGATGAACATCCTGGATTTTCCTCAGTAACTCCAGAAAGGAATAGTCCTCTGGAGGAGACTTCGGAGGATCCCTCGGCCTGGGGCGTTCCGGAGTATGGGTCTCGTCTTCGGGGTCAGTGTGGCTGGATTCAGAGTCCGTGACCAAAGATGACGAAGAAGAAGAAGAAGAGAAAGAAGACTCCTCCCTATGAGGGGGAGGGACGGCCCCTCTGGGGAGTTCCCTTGGGCACGTATCCTCCCCGCATCAGGCACCAGAGGGCTCTCTTCTGGTATCGGGTAGGGGGGAGGGAGTCTCCCGTCTTCGACTTAGGGGATTCTGTATAGGGTCTGGCGTCAGGAGATGACTCTCGATCTCCCTGGTGAGCTAAGCCTTGGCCTCAGCCCACCTGGAGGCCAAGGTCTCCTTCA
This sequence comes from Neoceratodus forsteri, assembly GCA_016271365.2. Taxonomy (NCBI): domain Eukaryota; kingdom Metazoa; phylum Chordata; order Ceratodontiformes; family Ceratodontidae; genus Neoceratodus; species Neoceratodus forsteri. The sequence continues at coordinate 27,197,134 of CM057453.1, forward strand.
GATCCGCTGGCAGCTGAGAAGTGGGCGGCGGAGGTGGAGGAGGTAGGGGATACAGATATTGAGGATATCCGTAAAAGGAGTATCCATAACCTGATGGTGGGTAGCCCGGCGTCGGATACTGCAGTGCTGGATACTAAGGGGCAGAGTATTGCGGCACCAGAGAGTGCGGTGTCAAGTACCTGGGCGCCAGGTTCTCTGATGGAGCAGAGGGACCTGGCAGAGGCCCTGCTGGTGGGCCTGATGGTGGAATCGTTGGCCCCGCGGGCATTGGGCTCAGCATGGGTATACCGTCGAGCGGGTCCAATGATCTTGATGGAGGAATGAGCCTGTCGTTAGGTAAAGGGATGCCGGATGGCATCGGGTTAGCTGGTGTCGGGACCTGCGTCTGAGGATCCGGTGTCAGGGGGTCCGGCCCAGGAGGAGAGTACCCAGAGACAGCAGTGTCTCAATGTCCTCGGTGACGACCGGGGAAGGAGGGTTATAATCCCCGGGGGTCATTCGAGGGGATGCGGGGACCTCAGAGGGCAACATGGTGAAACATTCGGACAGCCTGGGGCATCAGACTGTTCAATGGGGTCTGGTGCAGGCTTCTTGGCCGGGCGGACGTCGGTGGAGCCAGTGTCCGACTTATCGGATTCCCTGCCCCAGGAAGGTCGTGAAGGGAATGCGGCCTTGTCGGGGGGTGTTTTGGCTGGGCACTCCCCCAAATGGGTACACGACTTAGCAGCCTTGTCCAGGCGTGCGTCGGTGGGACCGACATCCGACTTACCAGACCCGCTCTGACAGGAAGGCCGCGAGGAAGAAGCGACCTTCGCGGGAGCGGAGGCCTCCTTTTCCCCAAAGGCTCCCGAAGGGCCTGAGCACGTGCCAGATGGGAGGGGAGACGCCTTCTTGGTAACCACCAAGACGGCTGTCGCGGAGCAATCTCGGAGGGGATGTTATCTGAGTGTCGCACCCAAGCCAGTCGTGCTGCTGTGGAAGCCGATTCCCCGCCCCTGGTGCTTCTCCTTGTCGCGCTTTTTTTTTTATAACCTTCAGGGGAAGTAGATGCCTGCTTAAGCTTTTTTAACTCTTTTTCCATGGAGGCCATTTTCTTCTTAAGGATATGGGCTTCCAGGGACTGCTGCCTTCTCTTGCGGGTAGCGGAGTTGAACTTCTGGCAGTACTGGCACTTCTCCAAGGGGTGGTATGGGCCCAGACAGAAGAGGCACAAGGAGTGGCCATCCTTGTGTAGAAACTGGAAACCACACGAGTCGCACTTGTTTTTATGCTCTTTGGAGGGCATCGGGGATGACATACACAGCAAATTGTTTGAAAAAAATCGAGAATTAGAGAAAAAGGGTTGAAAAGTTTGAAAACTTGGAGACCGACGAATGATTGAAAAGCGCTGTTCTACCGCAAGGAACTTTCACAAGCCAACGGTGGGAAAGAACTGGAAGGCGGGCGTAGGGGACCGCCCCTTTATACCAATGTCTTATGATGCCGGTCACCTGTCGTGGGGGCTGTCCCCTGCCAGAGACTGCTAGCTAGACATTTTTCAGTGGGGTCCTGACGCCTGGCGGCTTAGTCCTATATGTGAATACCTACTGCAAGAGCCCTCTCAAAGTAAGATATTCTTGTACAGTAAATAGACTTTCAGGTCCCTCAGATCCAGAATGGGCCACAAGTCTCCCGTGGATTTCGGGACTAGAAGGAAATGAGAATAGAACCCCATGTTCCTTTGTTCGCAGGAACTGGTTCTATGGCCCTCTTCTGCAGCAGTGTACATACTTCCTCTAGTAGCACTGGTATCTGGTCTAGAGTATAAGTGGAGGGAACTAGTATAAGGTCTGGAGGTAACTCCAGAAGTGTGACCCTGTTCTATTAACTGCAGGACCCGAGCATTTGCTGTAGTCTCCCTCCACTGTTCCAGGTGGAGAGAAAGGCGACCCCATACTGCCACCTCCAGATTTGGCACTGGAGGATGGGGGGGAGGGTCTAAGAAGGAGTCATGCTGAAGCTGCACCTCCACCTCTAAGGGCTTTGGAGCGGGCACCTCTGCAGGAGCCTAGGGCCAGCAAAGCTGAACCTGCTCTGCTTTTGCTCTGCTGTATGGCCCCTGACCTAGGTATGTTAGTAGCTCTGTGAAAGGGGACCCTGTGCCTACTTCTCAGTTGTGTGTGGTAGAGGGATGGACTGACCTCAGAGTCCTCCCCGAGGCTTGCAGGTCAGAGAGGATATTCTGCACTTCTGCCCCAAAGAACTTGCATCCTCTGAAAGGGGCACTGACAAAGGATTGCTGGACATGACTAACAAATCCTGACACCCTTAGGCAAGAATGCCTTCTTAGGCAGATGCCAGCCACAGCTGCTCTGGCTGAGGCATCCGAAATGTCGTAGGTAGACCTTATGAGGTACTTACCCACGTCAGCCCCAGTCTGAAGGGCCTTGAGCATCTCCTGCTTCTGGGTACCCTCTGGGAGGGACTGAGCTGCTGCTCTGGCCTTTTTCCAGAGGGTATTCTGGTATTTTACCATATGGGCCTGATAATCTGCTATTCTGAGGCCTAGTGTGGAAGAGGCAAAGGTTCTCTTTCCCATGAGGTCCAGTTCTCTCGGCTCTTTATCTGCAGAGAGAGAACCGAGATGCATATGCACCTCAGAACTATTATGGGCTGCATTTATCACAACTGAATCAGCCTCAGGCTGGCCTGCGTAAAAGAGCTTCCCTGAGGGGACCTGGTATAGCTTGTCTGCCTTTCTGGACATGGCAGGGATCAAACTTAGTCTGTGCCAGGTGGCCAGGATGGCATCCTCTAGTGCAACTAACTGAGAAGAAATTATAAGAGGTGGGAGCCCATTACAGCTTGGAGTTGCTTCATCATAGAGATGAAGGAGGGGTCTTCAGGACGGGACCTCGGAGTATACAGTGTGGAGTCCTCACTCCCGGTGGAAATGGTGAAGCCAGACCTCTCAGATGGGCTCCTTTCCATATCTTGCTCCTCCTCCTCTTTTTCCTCTGTAAAAGGAGGTCAAGGTTGTATCCCTGATCCTGGTCAATGGGCCCTGAAGGGCTCACGGAAGCAAGTGAAAACACTGACGCCCTGGAGTGTGTAGGGAACATCAACCTATCAGGTGTCAACATGGGGGCTGATCTGAGAGGCCCCGTCGTGCCTGGTGTAGAAACAGGAGGTATAAGGCGCTGTATTATCTCCGCACAGGAGGAGAGAGCACAGTCTGGATGTCAATGGTGGCCTGCACTGTAGGGGCACCTTGAGATGTCGATGGAGGTGACTGAAGCCCCAATGTTGATAGGCCTTCGCCAGCCATAGCAGGTCCAGTGGAACTCACTGCCAATCAACCCTAAGAGTTCTGCGGTATGAACAGCAGGACTTGTGATATCGACATGGGTGTCTGCAGCCCCAACATCAACGGGCCTTCGCCGGCCGTAGAAGGTCCAGCAGAACTCACTGCCACAGCCAATCTGGTGGATACTGAGGTCTGAGCAAGAGGTGGCATTGATGCTGAAGCAGTCAATGGCACTATACCGGTCAGCACTGAGTGGAGCAGTGACTGGAAGCACACTTGGGGGGTGGGGGTTATCCTTACTCTTCTCCCTCTCCCGGTGTTTGTACTTTACTGAGGAATTCTCTCGGGCCTTGGAAGACTGCGAGCCTGAGGAATGGGCCGGCGACAGGGTGGACTTCTTCACTTAGAGCTCTCTCCATTCTGGCCACCTGCTACTCGAGAAGAAAAATGCACAGGGCTCACTGACTACATCGCTGGGTAGCCTGATTAAACTTCAGGCAGATCTTGTAGGCCTCAACACTGTGGGCCTCTCCGAGGCAGCACACGCAGACACCATGATCGTCGCTTGAGTAGATTTCTCCACCACCCTTGCAGCAATGGAAGAGTTTACCTGCGTCCTTCATCAAGATACACAACGGCAATCACTTTAAAATAAAGTAATGACTACTAGGGTGAGAAAAATACAACTTACAGAAAATACAGGTTACTCACCTGTAACAGGAGTTCTAGGAATGGTATATGTTGTTCATCCACACTGTCTGGCAGGTTCCTTGCCGCTTTAAATCTTGCCAGAAGGTCTTCAAGCTGGCTCCTCCCACCCACCTGGGTGGTAAAACTCTCGGTTCCGCCCCATGACGCCAAATCTAGCCCACTGGAAGCCAGGTTGTACGTCGAAGCCAGGGAGGCCGGGTGGGTCGTGTGGATGAACAACATATACCATTCCTAGAACTCCTGTTACAGGTGAGTAACCTGTATTTCTAGTGACATGGATATGTTGTTCATGGATATGTTGTTCATCCACACTGTCTGGCAGACTCCTAGCAGTTCTCCGGGAGGAGGGAGGCAAGGCGCACACCCTCTACTTAGGAAATAAAGACTGGAGAACCGAGGCCCCAAAAGCAGCATCCCGGTGTGACTCAAGGCCGATGTGGTAGTGGGTGATGAAGGTGTGTGCTGACTTCCAGGTAGCAGCCCTGCAGATTTCCTGGATAGAGACATCCCTGGAAGCAGCCACCGATGCAGCAGTATGGCGGGTAGAATGAGCTCTTATCCCTCTGGGAGGCTCCATGCCCGCCAACCTAAAGCAGAGATCTATGCAGGAGGTGACCCACCTGCCTATCGTCCACTTGGCTACAGGTCTGCCAAATGCAGCTTCAGCGTAGGTGACAAACAGCTAGCGAACCTCTCCCCGAACTTCAGCCATCCGCTCCTTATAGTAAGTGAGCGCTCTTCTAGGGTCCAAAGTATGGAGCCTATATTCGGCCTCCGAGGTGTGATTGGGGTAGAACACCGGCAGAGTCAACATCTGGTTAATGTGAAACTCCAACACCACCTTCGGAAGGAATTTCGGGTTGGGGTGCAGGACAACCTTGTCCCTGTGGAAGACCAGATAAGGAGACTCGATGGAAAGCGCCTGGAGCTCTCCCATCCTTCTGGCTGATGTGATAGCCACCAAGAAGGCGGTCTTCCAAGACAGGTGAGAGATGTCACACCTGTGCATCGGTTCGAATGGCTTGCCCATGAGCTTAGCCAATACCAGCAGTAGCTCCCACGGAGGTGGAGGTTCTCGCACCAGAGGATATGTGATCAAGTCCTTGAAAAGCACCCGACCACCTTTCCTCACGCCACTGCACTGCTCCCGCCCGCCCCGTAAGCAGAGATGGCTGCCAGGTGCACCTTAAGGGTCGTCGACTGAAGCCCTTGCTGAGAATGGGACCACAGGTAGTCCAGAATGCTTGCCAAGGAACAGGAGGAAGGGTCCAGGCCCTTGCCCTGACACCAAATGGAGAATCTCTTCCATTTGAAGGCATAGCATTTTCTGGTCGACTCCTTACGGAACGCCTCAACAACGCTGAGGACTTCGTCGGAAAGACCCAAGGCCTGGAACTCTAGCCGCTCAGGATCCAGGCCGTCAGGTGCAGGGATTAAAGGTCCGGATGGAATACCTTCCCCTGACTGACAGAGATCAGGACCGGGTGGGCTGGAAGCCGCCTCGGGAGCCTGAAGCTGAGACTGAGGACATCTGGATACCAGAACTGGCGGGGCCAGTCTGGGGCTACCAGAATCACCTGCACCTTGTCTCTCCTCGACTTGAGAAGCACCTTGTGGATCAAGGGGAATGGAGAAAGGTGTAGAAGAGGCCCGGGGTCCACGGCCTCGAGAAAGCATCCCCCTGCAGTGAGCCCTGCTGAGGGGGGCAGGCATGAAACAGTCTCAGCTTTGCATTCTCCCTGGAGGCAAACAGGTCCACCTGAGGCATGCCCCAGTGGGAGAACAGATCTTGTACTACCTCCGGCAGGAGGGACCATTTGTGGGACGCATCCCCTATCCAGCTTAGGGCATCGGCCAGAATGTTGGAGGCTCCTGCCACATGGATGACAAGGAGATTCACCTCCAGGCTGCGCACGAGTGACCAAATGCGGAGTGGCATGGAGCACGTCCCGCCCTGGCGGTTTAGGTAGTATATGGTTGTGGTATTGTCCGTCTGGACCTGGACCACTTGACCCCGTAGAAACGGAGCGTAGGCGGTGAGGGCTAGACGAACCGCCTCAAGCTCCAGCAGGTTGATGTGACATCGGGACTCCCGAGGGGACCAGAGGCCGTGCGCTCTGTGCTCCCCCAGATGGGCACCCCAACCCATCAGAGAGGCATCGGTCGATAGAGAGACCGTCGGCTCGGGGTGGATGAACGGGATGCCCTCCTGCAGATGTGCTGGAATGGTCCACCACTGGAGGGCATTCCACATCCCCTGGGTCACTGTCACTAGCTGATCCAAGGGATCGGAGTGCTGTGACCATTGGCTGGCCAGCCCCCACTGAAGGGGACGCATGTACCAACGGGCCCAATGGACCACACTGGTGCAGGCCGACATGAGGCCCAGGAGGCGCAGGAAGTCCTGGGCAGGGCACAATTGCCCAACCTGAAATGATTGGGCAAAGGAGGAAAGAACCTCGGCCTTGCCTGCTGGGAGCCATGCTCTGGCTCGTAGAGAGTCGAGCTCTGCCCCGATGAATTGTATCACCTGCTTTGGCACGAGTTCCGACTTGGCCTCGTTGATGAGGAGGCCAACCTGAGAGCAAAGGGCCGGATCTCTGGACCGCTCCACCTCCATTCTGGAGGAGGTTGCAATCACCCAGTCGTCCAGGTAGGGGTACACCCGGACCCTTCGGCGCCGCAGGAATGCTGTCACCACTGCCATGCATTTGGTGAAGACCCTGGGAGCTAGGGAAAGGCCGAAGGGCATGGCCCGGAACGCGCAGAGGGATCCCTCTTCCCTGAAACGGAGGAAGCTGTTCCCTGGTGGTCTAGTGGTTAGGATTCGGCGCTCTCACCGCCACGGCCCGGGTTCGATTCCCAGTCAGGGAAAGTGCTGTGCCTCTCTCTTTCTATGTTTCTATAGGCATAAGGGAGCAATACAAATGAGTATGAATAGATAGGCCACTGACAGAGCAAAGGCCGATGGCACATTTATAAGGTAGAAAAAGAAATGGGCAGACTGGATGGGCCTTGCGGTCCTTATCTGCCGTCAACTTCTATGTTTCTATGAATCTCTGGTGGGACGGACGAATTGGGACGTGAAAGAACACGTCCTGGAGGTCCAGAGAACAGAACCACATGCCTCGTTCCAAGGATGGAATGATCTGAGCCAGAGTGACCATCCTGAAGGTTCGAGACCTTAGGAACCTATTCAGGTCGTGCAGGTCTAGAATGGGGCGCCAGCCCCCCGTCCGTTTCAGGACCAGGAAGTACCTGGACACAAACCCATGGTCTGGTGAAGGATCCGCCACCTTCGATTACCTCTTTTTAGGAGCAGAGCGATGTCGGACGGCGAAGACCAAAGAGGCTCGGACCCGTAGCCCTCGGAGGGCGAGGCTTGGAAGGGCGGGCCTGCTCGAACTCCAGGGGCAGGCTCCTTTCCTACCACCTCCATACCCAGCGGTCCGTGGTGATAGCGGACCAGGCGGAAAGGAAGTGGCGGAGCCGTCCCCAAAGGGGACCCGGGGGAGTGACGGGCTGGGGCGACACCCCTCAACCCGTCACTGGGCAGGCTTGGAGGAGGAACCGGCCGAGGGACCTCCTGGGCCTTTTCCTCCCTGCTTCCTATTAGAGGAAGCCGCAGGCTTGGCTTTGGGATGCCAAGCGCGAGCCTGCTGGCCCTGATGCTGGTGCTGTTGGGCCGGACGTGCCGCAGGCACTGAAGGGTGAAAGGACTTATGTTGTTGACGACGGCCCTTGTCCTTCTGGGCGGAGGTGACAGAGTCCAGGGTAGCATTGGACTTTTCGATGCGCTGGAAGTGACCTTCCACTCCAGGGCCGAAGAGGTCAGTCCCCAGGAAGGGGACATCTGCCAGCTTATGCTGGGTATCCGCCATGAAGGTGGATATCCTCAGCCACTGCGGCCGCAACTGATCTGGCACAGGAGTCTCCAATGTCCAGAGTCGTTTGGAGCTGCTGCTTTGCCACCGCCCTTCCCTGATCCCGCACCTGCTTGACCGTGGCCTGCAGGTCGGCCGGGAGATGGGGGATCACCTCATCCAAGGAGCCCAAGAGGGCGTGGGAGGAGTGTTCCAGCAACACGGCCGAGCTGGCCTGGCGGAGGCCAAGGGAGGACACAGCGTACATCTTGCGCCCGGCATAGTCCAGCGTTTTGGACTCCTTGTCGGGGGGCTTATCCACATCCCTAGCGTTTCTGGAACGCCAGAAAAACGCTATCAGTGACCAACCCCTACACAGAGGGGTGCTCCGAAAAACTGGACAAATAGCCGGTAGGGACCGCATCCTTCCTGGCCATCCTGGCCGTAGGTGCAGGACAGGAAGCCGGCCACTGCCAAAGCTCCAAGGCTGGGCCAACAATGCTTTCAGCCACCGGAAAGGCCTCCATGGGCGAATCCCCTCGATCCAGTATCTCCGTCAGGGGATACTTGGCCCATTTGGATATGGGCTCGAGCTGCATCCCGGTGGACTCCGAGATGAGCTGAAGCAAACCCATGAAAGACGATGGGCTCTCGTCCATCGGCTGCCCTCCGGAGGGCTCCAGGTCAAGGGACCTGGAAAACAGGAAGGAGTCGTTGTCGGACTCCGAGGAGTCCGCGAAGAGCTGCCTGGGGCCTGAGCCACCCTCCACCTGCCGAGGACGGTTGGGAGTGAAAGTGACCGACAACCTGTGGGGCAGACCCTGACCCGACCGAGAGTCCTTGGTCGATGCCCCCGATTTCGGTTGTGGAGGCGGAGGTTCCACCACAATCGGTGGGGCAGCTGGCTTCGGCCGAACAACCGGCCCAGGCTTCGGCACCTCAACTACCGCGAGGAGTTGTTTCGGCCTTTCGGGTGACAGCCACTTGATGGCCGGGGAAGGCGACGGCGTTGGCTTGTTCCAGGACAGAAGTAACTGCTGCCACATTAGGTCCTCGTAGCATTGATGCAATTTGTGCCGAAGCCTCTCCTCTTCCGAGGGGGAAGATGAGGATGAGCGGTGCCGCCGCTTACTTCGGTGCCGAGACCAAGACCGCTGATGTCGGCAGGATCGGCTGGACCGAGACGAGGTCCGAGACAGAGACCCTTGGTGTTTCCGAAGGCGGGTCGGGAAGGGGGCGGGGCCGGGGACACCCGCTCTTCCCACCGGCTTGGGAGCCTTGACTAGGGACTCCGGCACAGGAAAGTCCTCAGTCTCCATCGGGGGAACCGGTGAAGAAGGGTTGTCGGCTTCACCAGTCGACAGCCTGTCCCGACAGGTGAGAAAAATCTCGACCCAGCGTCGGACGGGTGTCTCGGCGGTTGACCTAACGGGACACCGGTGAAGCCAGTTCTTAGCGCAACCTCGACCAAGTCGAGTGTCGGCTGTCCGGGAAGGTGACCTCTCCGGCCCCACGAACGCCAACGTGGGACTTACCTTAGTCCTTCTTTTGGACCGAGAAGAGTGTCCCGATGGCCCCTCTCCCTTCGTGGAAAAGGATTGGCAAAGCTCCTTAAAAGAAGCTGTGTAGGAGGACCCCAGAGAGAGCGGGATAAATGCCGCAACCGAGGAGGATGAAGATGCGGCCTGGGCCGCCTCCTCCTCGAGGGCGATCATCTGCTCGAGTTGCTCAGCCGAGCCAGCCGCCGCAGACACCGCCCAACGGGCCTCCTTGGACTTCACTGGTGGATAGCGCTTCTCCGGGCGCCCAAGCTGTAACCAGGCAGCACGGTCTTCCAGGACGCTGGCTGAAAACGAACAGCATAACTCGCAGGCCTGCGGGTCATGATCTAGGCTGAGGTAGTAGACACTCGTGGAGTGCGGATCCGTCCTGGACATTTTCTGCCCACATGGGCACCGCCGAAATCTGGGAGTCGATTTGTCCATCGCAGCCACGAGGGAGTAATTAGACCGAAGTCTTGAAAACTTAAGAATTAGTTTCGGGCTAACCGAAGAATTAGGATCCAGTCTATACACAGAGCGTTAAGGAGGGAACCTGAGCTTCCAAGCAGTAAGGAAGATCTGGCGTCATGGGGCGGAGCCGAGAGTTTTACCACCCGGGTGGGTGGGAGGAGCCAGCTTGAAGACCTTCCAGCAAGATTTAAGGCAGCAAGGAACCTGCCAGACAGTGTGGATGAACAACATATCCATGTCCCTAGAAGTGAAGATTTAGCAGTCAACTGTAGCGACGGCATCTCCGTGAAGTCGGGCGAGTATGGTCGATGGCAGGAAAAGAAATGAGAAGGGAGAAGGACCACCCACATTTATACAGCGAGGTCATCAAGATGGGCAACCCCTAGTGGAATGCTTGCAAAAACACTTCCATGTTGTCCTAGTGCCTAGCGGCTATAGATCCATAGGTGTGGCCTGATGGGAGATATCAATGAAGAAGATTTCCATTACTCTTCATCAATAAGAGCCATAGGATCCTTTACTTCCACCTGGACAGTGACCCGAGACAGGCAGAAGAGACATCTGTTTAACATCTCATCCAAAGAATGGCACCTTAAGGGTACAGCACCCCCCACCCTCTTGTACTTTACTGCAAGTACCTGGAGTAGGGCAAGAATCCAGGACCATCTGATCTTCTGGCACCGGAAGCGAATATGCTACCTACTGCGACAATGACACTGATAAAGATACTAAAATGTCTCTAAATGACACTACAGTGGATGTTATCACAATGCTAGCTCATGAAGTATCACATAATATGAACAGGGCAAATGGACAGAACTGATGAACCCTTTCCAGTATTTTATCTGCACAGCAGCAGTGACTCTTAGGGGCCATTTTCAAGGTGCCATTTGCACCACAGCAATCCAAGCACTCAGGTTCGTGCAATGCATATGTGGCCTGCTGTGTGGACACTTAACCGATCCAGATAAGTCATTCACTAAGTCTCTCCCCAAGCTGCTTCAGGATACAGCACGAGTTCCGGAGCAAGCAATGTAAGCAGCTGTGTGGACAGGCTGTGCCACTCACTCTGACACTGAAGGGATCTTCCCAGCATCCTTCAGTGCCTACCAACATCACATCCTCAAACTCAAGGCCCCTCTCCACAGTGTTTTGCATCCGTGCAGAGAATTGTCATGTAAACTTAAAAAGTGATCAGGTCAGGGGAGCACTGACACAGACCGCAACACAGAGCCGAGCAGCCTCGCAGGCATGCCTTCGTCCTGCAGGCTCAGTCCAGCAACGCTTTATTTGCACTCTGCCTTAAGAAAAGAAAATGAAAACGGGTATGCCACGTGTTCCTGGATGGGAAAGATACTGTATATATACACACACAATTCTAGCTAGTAAAGAATTGCCAGACATAAACCAGGCAAAACAGACACAACCGAGCACAGTGCTTCAATAGAAGAAAAACAACTGTTTCAGAAAAACTGCAACAAATGTTTAATTTACTGTACCCCTCTTGAGAGGGAAACAAAACACACACATGCACTGTTCTCCAAGTGACCTCCCAATACAGCCTCATATGCCAGTTTCTCCGAGAACCCTACATTTAATACAAATGGAAACCCAGACACAGGAAACTCTGTTCATAAAAACTACTTTTTCCAACATAAATAGGGACACTGCTGTTCTCAAATACGGAACCTGCCATTATGAATGCCAAACAAAAACAAGCACTGAAGACGAGAGAGAGAGAGAGAAATCCATCAAGAATCTTTTCCACCAGAGATTCTATCATCTGACCACAGGGTTGCACTGTTGTACCACATTTACATTAGGTGAGCTGCAGTTCTATGGCAATGGGGATTGGCAGAAATACAGTATTACAGTGATGGAAGAGACTGGTTCTATCTTGCCCGCCCCTGCACAACAGTAACTATATCCAATTTCAACTAAGATGGTACAAGGAGGGTCACAGTGGTTTCCTTGTATCTCAGGGAAGGGAATAAAGTAAGCGATTGGTGAGGAGGGATGGGAGAAACATAGAAACATGGAATTTGACGGCAGATAAGGACCGCTTGGCCCACCCAGTCTGCCCATTTCCCTACCTGATGGATAAGCTGCAGATCCTAGTTAACCAGCAGCCAACTTCATCCTACCCCCAACCCCTAGAATTGCCTTATGACTGTCCCATGCATGCTTGAATTCCACCACAGTTTGTGACTCCACAACCTCCTCTGGAAGGCCGTTCCATACATCCACCACCCTCTCTGTGAAAAAATACTTCCTTAAATTACCTCTGAGCCACCCCCTTCTATCTTCAAATTGTGCCCCCTTGTTCTTGCACACCCTTTTTTGAAAGATGCTACCTCTTGGACTTTGTTGATTCCCTTGAGGTACTTGAAAGTTTCTATCATGTCCCCTCTCCTCCTTTCCTCGAGGCTATATATATTAAGCTCCTCAAGTCTCTCTTCATATGTCTTCCGTGCAGACCCTGCACCATTTTAGTGCCCTCCTCTGGACAGCTTCCATCCTGTCTATGTCGTTGCGGAATTGGGTCTCCAGAACTGCACGCAGTACCCAGATGGGGTTCTCACTAGCTGTCTGTACAGAGGGATAATAACTTCCTGTTTTCTACTGGTGATGCCTCTCCCTATAAGGCCCCAGTATCCCCCAGCCCTCCTGCTGCCCTCTCACATTGCTTGCCCACCTTAGGTCATCTGATATGACTACCCCAGGTCCCTTTCCATTTTTGTTGTTGTTAGTATCTCACCCCCCATTGTGTACTCTTCCCCTGGGTTTTTGTTTCCCAGGTGCATTACCTTGCACTTCTTAGCACTGAATCTAAGCTGCCATACATTTGACCATTCTCTAACCTTGCCAAGTCCCTTCTCATCCTTTCCACTCCACCTTGTGAATCAACTCTGTTGCAGATCTTTGTGTCATCTGCAAAGAGACATACTTTTCCTTCCAGTCCCTCTGCAATGTCACTTATAAAGACATTGAAGAGGACTAGTCTAATCTTGAACCTCACGGTACCCCACTACTACCCCCTTTTTTCAAGTGGACTCCATTTACTATTACTCTGTGTCCTATTCTCCAGCCAATTCTTTACCCAAGCCGTCATCTTGGGACCCACCCCAGGCTGGCTAACTTGATATTAATCTTTTGTGTGGGACTGTGTCAAATGCCTTGCTAAAGTCTAGGTAGGCCATGTCCACAGCCCTCCTGTTCAACTACTTTGGTCACCCAGTCAAAGAAATCTATCAGATTTGTCTGACATGACCTTCCGCTGTGAATCCATGCTGCCTTGGGTCCTCGCCCTCTGGCCTCTAGATATTTAACAATTCTTTCCTTCAAATTGATTCCATCATTTCCCTACCAGTGAGGTTAAACTAACAGGTCTGTAGTTTCCTGCTTCTGCCTTGCTCCCACTTTTGTGAAGGGGAATCACATCTGCCTCCTCCAGTCCTCGGGTACCACCCCATCCTCCCATGATTTGTTAAAGAGTTTAGTCAGTGGTGTCACTAGTTCTACCCTTAGTTCTTTTAAATTCTGGGATGAATCCCATCAGGCCCCATTGCTTTGTCCACCTTCGTTTTAGAGTTCTTTCAGAACCCTTTCTTCTGTAAATGGGCTGGTATCAACTTCTGTATCCAGAGTGTTTCTACTGTTTGTTTTAGGTACCTCCCTCTTCATTTGTAAATACTGAGCAAAATATTTGTTTAGTATCTCTGCTTTCACAGTCACCCTCTGCCCACCCTCCCTCCCTTTATTAAGCCTCACTATCCCTCCTTGGTCTTCCTTAGCTCCTGATGTACCTATAAAAGGTTTATCCCCTTCTTAACTGAGTTGGCTATCTTTTCCTCGGTTTGGGCCTTTGCTGTTCTGACTGCCTTCCCAGCTTCCTTTTGCTTTAACTGATACAGTTCTCTGTCCTGTTCCTTCTGTGATTCCTTGTACTTCCTGAATGCTTTCTTTTTCTCTTGAACCTTCACTGTCACTTCCTTTGAGAACCATAGTGGTTTCTTACCTCGTTTCGTTTTGTTTATTTGCTTTACACAAAGGCTTGATACCTCTGTAATGGGAACCCTACAGAGAGCCTGTGGCTGGAACTGGGAGGCAGACAGAACAATTCTAACATTATGTTACAGACCACCAGGTAGTACAGCAGATCATCACTTGGTACTGAAAATTTTAAATTAAAAGGGCAACCCAGGGGAACAGCTAAGAGGAGTAAAGAATATTTGACATCCATTCTGCATGATTTACTACCACTTTGGGATTTTAAGAATTTATTTCCCACTTTGTACATTAAAATATATATTTGCAACACAAGCCTAAACAACTGGCAGCCATACCTGCCTCGGCACCATGCTCTAACAAAGGGGAAGCAAAAGGAGTGGAGACAGAAAAGAGCATCTGTATTAACTGTGACTTTACAGTACAATATTGTGTAATATAGCACAGGAGACTGTGTCAGGTGTTGCTATCTGGCAGACCAGAAGGGCGGTTATAACCTGGCAAAATAGTCAAAAGAAGGTCACAGCGCTATGTAGCATCAGGAAGGCATCTCAAACTCTATGGCAGTACCAGCCAAAGACAGCTAGTGCCTGCAGGTGCCCAGTGGGTTCGAGACTTGGTTTAGGGGCAGGGGTCTAAGATTGTTCTGTGGATGACATTACTACCATTTAGATGAAAATACTACCGGGCTGAAGAAAATAGCAGTAAACACTTCACAGACCTAAAACTTATCTGGACCCCGGCAAAAACTATAAGGCCCTTGATTCTTCTCACAGTGGATTTCAATCTACCTGACAGACCAGGAGGTGTTAAAAAGAGTAGTCCACCCAGAATTTGCAAAAACATATGTTGTACAGAGAGTTTTGATTTCTGTGTGAAGTCCTAGTGTGTTCTTCCCTCTGTCTGCTATTAGGAGTTTTTCCTAAATTAGCCTGCTAGCATTATGGTAGTTTTACAACCCCTGGGGATCTCCATCTGAGACAACTTTAGTGCATGCCTTGTTCCTACAATACATCCTGTCTCATGCGACAGTGATGTAGCCGAGACCACAGATTTATCAGAAAGCACTGCTTTACAATCAGTTGACAACAGTAGAGATGGCTATATTTTTAAAAACTACACAGAGTTCAGCTTAGTAACTGCCCTCACTGTAAAGGTCTGTTTGTCCTGAATAACTCTACTGATGGTCATTTCTGTGTAGTGTGTGTAACGTTTCCAAGATATTTAGGTTTGTTTGGCATGTTTGTGCCAAATCTATGGTGGCGGCTACATCACTGTCACATGAGACAGGATGCATTGTGGGAACAAGGAATGCAATAAAGTTAGCTCAGATGGAGATCCCCAGGGGTCGTAAAACTGCCATAAAGCTAGCCGGCTAATTTAGGAAAAGCTCCTAATAACAGAAAGAAGGAAGGACACACTAAGACTTCACACACAAATCAAAACACTCTGCATAACGTGTTTTTGCAAATTCTGGGTGGGCTACTCCTTTAAAATGTCAGAGGGGGAAAAAATTAGATGGTTTACGTGTCAGTCATGAAGAACTGTTTCCTTTTGCTGCATGCCAATCACGGGACATGAGGTGATGTGTTTATCTTCTGTTGAGTAGTAAGGATGACATGTTAAGAGCACTAGAAGTTGAAAAGGTGATGGGCAACATTTTTATTAATAACTCGTAGGAGGGGGTCAGCAGCAAGTTGCAAGTTTGCTGAAGGCACTAAACTGATGAAAAGTGCAGATACAAGAGAAGGGGATGCACTACAGGAGTACCATAATAATGTAGTATTAGTGTGATGACAGAAGGGACGTGGGGCCATCTTTGCATGCACACAGCAGTGTCTATACTCAAGTTGAGACTGGGCACACATCCAAGCTTAACAACTGGAATGCTCCTACTCATGCTGTGTAATCTTCAGCGCTCTTCTCCCTACGGGCTCCCATGCTCTGCTCTGAAAGCCTGAAGAGTGCCAGTTATCACAGTTTCACTGTGTAGGATATTCCTGCAAATACTAGGGGCGTGGATTGAGAAATGGAAGCTTAGATTTAAATTTAGGGAAGTGCAGGTACTGTACCTAGGGACAAGGAATCTGGGTCACACACATACCCCTGTGTGGTACAATAGTGGGCAATACAAGCAAGGAATGGTACCTAGGGGGTAAATGTCGATAGTAAACTGAAATCAGGCAGGCAGAGTGCTGCTGCAGTCTAGAGACTTCTGTAACAGCTGCTAGCAAAATAAAAAAAAAACTCCTGTCAGATAGGTGTCATTCAGCATATAACCATGTGAAAAAACATCTCCAAACCCTGTAGTAGTCTTGCAAATAGGACAGTATCCCAAATGCTGACATCAAAAGTAAGGATGGTAAGGTAGTCCAGGGTCTGGCAACTGGGCATCAATGCCAAAAAATGCAAGGTCATGCACATGGGGAGGAAAAACCTGCAGTGTACAGTTGGGGGGGTCATCACAGTGTTGGAAGAGGATGAGGAAAAGGATTTGGGGGTAGCAAGTTCAAGCACCCTCAAGACAGTCGCACAATGCATTAAGGCTGTCAATAAAGCTAACAAAATACTTAGTTGCATAGCTTGGGGGTTTAGCAGCAGGATGAGGAAGGTTATACTGCACCTGTACAGAACCATTTGCGGCAACCTGTTACTCCCTTCCTCCACCCTTTCGGTAGAGCAGCATGTCCTGGAAGCCCTCAAGAATTTACCCTGCACCCCCCCCCAAAACATACACACACAACTTTGCTGCCATTTCCCCTCGTGTTCTTTTTACCAGGTCTGAACTGTTCACAGCTCACTCAAAGCTCTCTATCGTGTCACCTCAGCTCTCTCATTCCTGGCCAACAGCAAATACGTGTTTAGGCGCTCCAGTCTCTGCTTGTACATATTCCCCAGCTGCCCCAAAACCATCTTTGGTGCCCTTCTCTGCAACGCTTCCATATCATTTATGTCCTTCCTATTCTCTCAATAGCTCAGATGGTTGAATCAGCCTTACAAGGTCTATACTCCACAGAACAGCAGTCCCTATCAAAAGATAGCTTGTATTCTTTATGGATATTAGTCATATGGATTTTAACTGCTTACTGATTTTCCATTTGTTTTGTTTTTTTGTTTGTTTGCTTTTTTACTATCTTAGGTAGAGCATGTTTCTGAAATACTGAGAGGCGCAATTCACATCTTATTTGCTTGATTTAATTTACACTTACTTCTTTTATGTTGTATTCAACTAAACTTTGTTCCTGGTTTCGGTTTACATTTCCACAGGTTTGGTTTTTGTTTATATTTGTATAGTGTGTATGGTGTTTCTTTTCAGTTAAATTCCCCTACACTCCTCCGAGATAAGTGCCATGGGATTTTTGGTTGTATTCTTTTTTATTAATTTTTAAAAAAGGTGATGCAAACAGGGATCTTTACTGTTCACTTGGACAGTGACCAGAGACAGGCAGAAGGAACCTCCGTTTAAGGTCTCATCAGAAAGACGTTATCCCAACAGTGCAGTAACCTTCATACTGCACTACACTAAGTTATGGGTATTGCCCCAAGTACCTGGTGTTGGTTTAGAACCTATAACCTTCCGATCATCCAGCCTCAGAGGCAAGCGTGCTACCTACTGAGACACTGTACTACTACTTGGATTGCCCCAAGTGACAGAAGGTATGTCAGCACTATTTGCACTGCCAGCTGTTTGCAGGGACTGCAAGGTGTTGGTGATACCAGAAACGGATTCCTGTGAAGATGTATTGCAAGCTGTCAGATATTTGTTCAAATGATATCTAGGAACCGTTGGTCAAACATCAGAGGCCATTCCCCCAGAAAAAAAGGAAGTCTTCCACCAAGAAGGCCCTCGGGGTTACGAACATACGACATTTGCCAGCAGATAACGGCCTAGAGGTCTATCAAGTCTGCTCGAATGTGCAGCTAGCACCCCTTATTCTGCAGCTGCCCCTTCCTTCCACCCTTCCCCTTCATTGACCCTCCCCCTTGTCCTGTCCCATCCCCTTTTGAAGCAGTCCACTGTTCTACTGGATACCACTTCTGCAGGTAACGCATTCCACCCAGCCACCACCCTGTCTGTAAAAAAGTGTCTCCTCATCTCCCTCCTGAACCTTCCTCCCTCCAGTCTCATATCATGGCCCCTGATGTCCCTCCCCCCCTTACTTCGAACAGCCCTATGTACCCGTCTTGTTTATTCCTTTCATGTACTTAAAGGTTTCAATCATGTCCCCCCTGTCCCTCCTCTCCTCCAGTGAGTACATGTTCAACTCCCTCAGCCTCCTCTCATATGACAAGTCCCCCAGCCCCTTGATCATCTTTGTAGCCCTGCGCTGCACCCCCCTCAGTAACACTGTCCCTCTTCAAATCTGGTGCACCAGTACTGCACGCAGTACTCCAGGTCTCGGTCTAACTAACGACCTGTACAGTGGCAGAATCACCTCCTCCCTCCTCGAGGATATACCTCTTGCAATACAACCCAGCATTTTGTTGGCCTTTGCAGCTGCCTTCCTACATTGTGCCGAGTTGTTCACTGACCCTGTAATGAGCACCCCCAGATCCTTCTCTTCCTCTGTCTGGGCTAGCTGCACTCCCCCCAGCTGGTAACTCCTCCTTGGGTTCTTCATCCCAAAATGCAGCACCTTGCACTTTCTGACATTAAACCCCAGTTGCCAGGTGGCTCTCCCTTTCTCAGAGTGGACTTCATTTACCACTATCTTCTGTCGCCTATTCTCCAACCAAGTTCTTACTCAGTTTACCACTTATAGTCCCACTCCTAGGCTGCCCAGCTTGTTTATGAGTCTTCTATGTGGAACAGTGTTGAAGGCCTTACTGAAAATCTTTACTGAAAATGTGGTGGGCCAGTGAAACAGACTACCTTGAGAAGTAGTGAATGCTGCCTCAGTTTCAGATTTCCAGATCAAATAGATGATACATAAATGGGTAGTTACCGAAAAGCATGGTTACAAAGTGTCAGTAGAAGTGAGGAACTAGTTAAATTAGCTAGCAAGACAAAGCAGACTAAATGGATGAAAGTCCTTATCTGTCCTTAATCATCTATGTAAGGTATCTATATGTCTTTTAGGGTGCTTTCCTGCCTTGAGACAGGTATTTTGTTACCTCTCTTGCCAATTCCATGACTGCCAGTGCCATTATGAGAGATGCTACACCTTCTTGAATCAATGATGATGTGTCATAGTGCGTTTGATGAGACACTTCCAGTATCCAGTCGACCTGATCACACAGTACAGACAACCTTTATGTGGGCACGACGAGCTTCTTAGTGATGGATGAAACCACTGGGTCAATTTTTGGTATACAGGAAATTATTTGTTCCTTTGTTTTGTCCCAGCGGTAGGTGCGAGAGGTGCTCCTATTAACAGCTATCTTTCAGCTCGTCACTCTTGATTTCCCAAATCCTCCAGTGCATTTAGAATAGGAAAGGTAGACATGTCCGTATGAGGGCTGGATACTATAAAACGTTTGGATCTTTTGGTCCCCTACTAATTTTTTCCAATGTAAGGACTGTCATCACTAATATGATCATATGATCCAACTCTTTGTAAGGAAACAGCCTTCCCCCTTCTTCCATGTTCAAAGATAATGGGCAGCTTGTTCCGTTTTGCCAGATTCTGATAGATCCCTGTGCCAGTGTTTTTGCTTCTGGGATAACCTCCTCCCTGCAGACTGAAAGCTATAAGAGTTTGCCACAGAAGATGGGAACCTGGTTCTTTTCTTGCGCTTCTTTTTGGACTTCTATGCTCTTTCACTGGGCACTCTGGCTCTGAGGAATCCATAAAGAGGTAGTAGACGTCAAAGCATAACAGTTTTAATAAGAATGCCTTGTTCAACTTCTGAATAACGGTCAGATCAAATAAAATCTGATCCATGCATTTTGGCCTCAGCTCTGGTGGTGTGTGGTGGTCTGCTATTCAGTCTCAACTATGGTCCAGCCTGGTCTCTCTGCTGCCTGTATCAAGTTCTGAGCACATAACATAGACCGAACCTGCACAAACTTGGGTGAGTGCTCTCTTGAATGCTGAATATTTTCTCCCCCTAGATTTACCATCTGCTGCCATTTTGACAAGGCTCCGGTTTCTCATATCGAGGATGAAGGATGAGCTACAGGGGGTCCCGGGTCAAATCCCGGCCCTGCAAAAGGTGGAGGACATAGAAGAGGCAGTAGACTACCAAGAAAATTACCACTGCCGTTTAAATCTCTGCTTGCGTGGTCTACCAGAAGGGACGGAAGGATGGAATGCTTTAAACTTCTGTGCAGAAACTTTGCCTAAGCTGCTCAATACAGAAATAAAGAATGGCAAGCTGAAGCTGGAGGATGCACACCAGGCTGTTACGGCCAGGCCACCCGAAGGGCAGCCGCCCCGCCAAGTTATCATGAGATTCCACAATTACAAGGATCGTGAAAGGGTGCTGCGTGCCTATCGAGAGAAAGGACAGCACCTATCTGAGGGTCACCGGATTTTTCTCTCCCAGGACTACTCTGCGAGACTTCTGACCAAGCGCAAGAAATTTCATGAATTCATGGCTATGCTCAGGTCCCTTAAGGGGGAAAACTACCTACTTTATCCAGCAACTCTGAAGGTGAAGCATGAGGGAGCGACATATTCGTTTTGGCTGGCAGATAAGGCGGAGAAATTTGTGGAGGGCCTGAGCGGGAAAAATGGATGAAGTACAAAATCTGGACAGCATTAAGGTTATACTGTACAATCTGTTCATTCATTCTTAAAGGGCTACCAGTTTTAAGTGGTTCACTTTTGCTAATACCTCTAATGGTTAAAACTGATTTTGTTTTGGGGGTGTGGGCTGCCACCTCTCTACGAAGAGAACACTTTCTTTTTATGACAGAATGGGCTCTTCTACCCCTTTCCCGCTCTCCGGTCGCAGGAGGTGCAGGGTCCTTGTGGATGGTTCATGCATGGGCTTAGCGCAGCAAAGATTCTGAACTGCAGTACTAATTGTTTTGCTTTGAAACAAGTTTATAACTGTTCTGAGGGAATTGTTTGTTAATCCACAACAGAAACAAAGGGCTTTTGGTAAAGAGAATGGTCCGAGAGGTTGGGGGAATAACATGGCAATAGCTGGAGGGGATAGCCTACACACTTCATTGAATGGCTGAGGGTTGGAACCACAAGACTTGGGTTTATTGTTGCCAAATGTATACTGATTGGGGGGGGCGCGGTATGGTGCCTGGGCACTGGCTATAGCTGAGGCACTACTTAACAGTGCTAGAGTACGATTTAGGGTGCTCGAGAGAGAGAGAGGCATCACCCATGGTCACCTTGCTGCCCCATGGGGCATCCCCCTTGGGGGGAGGGTCTGCCTAAATGACACTGGCAGGTGGGCGCTTATGGGAAACTATGTGTGCAGGAACTGAATACGGTGGGGTAATTACAATGTATACTCGGGGGGGGTGGCTGAGGGCAGATCATAACTACATAGTGGGATCTGAATGACACTTAAGCACAGTTGGCAGATGGTGTTGGGGCTGGGATGTTGGTTGCCGACTTTAATCTATAGGATCAAGGAGCAGATATGGCAAACTACAGGGGTCAAGGGACTTGGGGGGAGGGGTATGTTTAGCTTGGGTGTTTGGGGGGATATAGTTAAATGTTTCTTAAATGTTTTGAATGTTGTTACTGTTTTGTTAAAAAATGTTTTTGCACATATTCTAACAATCACAAAGTAAAGAGGCATCAGGTGTGATTGCAAGACAGGATGTGCTGGGGAGGCGTTTGCTCACCTTCTCAGGTTGGAATGGGGGATTTTACGGTTAACATGGGGGGAACTGTGACAAGGATACATTGTTTTAATGGCTAATGGCTAACAGACAAGATCTAATGGTGTGTTCCTGGAATGTCCGAGGGATAGCGACCCCTGTGAAGCGGGCGAGTCTCCTTACGGCCATGCGGAGACAGGGGGGTTCAAGTGGCGCTAATGCAAGAAACGCATCTCACAGCAGCGAAGCACATGAAATTGACAAGGGGTTGGGTGGGGAAATGTTTCACAGCCTCATTTAAGGCGCATAAAAGAGGGGTCGCTGTCCTTCTGCATAAGAATCTTCCATTCCAAGTACAACGAGTGGTAAGGGATCAGATCGGAGAAAGAGAATACGTATTTGTTGTGGGACAGCTGTGGGGAGAACAGATAACATTTGGTAGTATATATGCCCTGCGATATTTGAGGCTCTTTCTACAACACTATCCTCTGCTTCCCATTAAGGAACAATTCCCAGGCTTGTTTCTGAGTTTGAACTGTACTCTAGACCCCTACTTGGATCATTCCCAGGGTAGGGGATGGCAACATGAAGCAATCAGGCAGTGGTATCAGGGAATGGTAGAGCTAGAGTTGGTAGATGGCTGTCGAGAAGCAAACCCAGGGGCAAAAGAGTACACCTTTTACTCTAACCCGCATGGCCTGTGGTTGTGGATCGATTACGTGGTTCCCCCGCAGACCTGGTATGGATGGGTACATACAACACGGCATAATCCTATTCATATTTCCGACCACGCGATGATTATAGTGTTACTGATGACGAACAAGCCAAGGGAGGGGCCCCCACCCTGGAAATTCCCCAACATATTTATTAGGGGATTAAGACTTCAAAGAATATTTAGTGGAGCAATGGGAAACCTATATGACGGCGAATGTAAACTCCCCCACTAGTAAAGGTATTATCTGGGATGCGGGAAAGGCGTATATGAAGGGGATGATCATAAAGTATGTAGCCAAAGTTAAAAAATAGAAGCAAGCCAGGAGAGTGGAATTAGAAGTCAAAGTGAGAGAGCTGGAGAGGCGGGCTGCAACTGGAGGGAATGAAATAGTTTGAGAGAGTTTGAAAGCAGCCAGAGAGGCCTTGAACACCCTACACTTAGTGGGGAGGCTGGAACAGCGTGGATATTTGGGAAGAAAAAGTGAATGAATGGGGAAACAAACCCGGTCCCTTGTTGGTACGTTTGATACGGGGGGAGGGGGGCGCCAAACCCATATCTCGGCGATCAAAGACAAAAGGGGAGTTTTACACAAATCTGCCCAGAACATTAGAGAATGTTTCCGCAGTTTTTATGAACAACTATATCAGACGGAAGTGGGGAAGGGGACTGGGGAGTGGGGTAAAACTTTTCTCGATACCCTGCAGCTGCCCAAACTGACGAGGGTCCAGAAGGAGGCATTAAATGGCCCCATTACAAGGGAAGAGATACTGCTGGCTATTCAGAGGTTGCAGAAGGGGAAGGCGAGTGGACTGGACGGCTTCCCGGTAGAATACTACAGATGTCTGGCAGGACAACTGGCTGGGCCGCTGTGTGAGACATTCCAATAGACAGAAGAGGAGACCCTGAGGCTCCCGAGGATTTTTTCAGATGCGGTATTATGTCTGATCCCCCAAGCGGGAAAATATATCTTAGAGTGTGCATCTTTTTGACCAATCTCGCTTTTGAATTGTGATGCCAAGATACTTGCAAAGGTACTGGCAAGACGTTTGGAAGAGGTGTTGCCCGACGTGATCAACCCAGACCAGACCGGGTTTATTAAGGGGTGTCTTTCATATCATAATGTGCGGAGACTTCTAAATGTGATTTGGGGAGCGGAAATGAAGAAGGACGACATTTGTGTTATTTCTATGGATGCTGAAAAGGCCTCTGACATGGTGGAATGGGAATAGCCCGGTTTGGTCTGGGGGATGCTTCGTGGGCTGGGTGCGTGCCTTATGTAGCCCCTAGGTAGTGCTATCCCAAGGGCTACTACCCCTGCCTGCTTGGCTACTAACTGGTTGAGGGGCCTGAGTTCTGAAACGGGTGTCTCCACCCAAAGGTCAGGGTTGGTATGGGTCACACTAACCAGGCTACAGCCCTCTGGAACACTGTGACCCCCCCCTTATCTCCCACTAGTGACCCACACAGTACACAATGTTTACCTTCCCAATACCCCGATATGCTTGGCATGTACACATATGTTTGGCACTTACCCCCAGGACTGGTTCCTTCAGCTTGGCTCTGGGGACCCGCTGTAAAATAAGGTGATGCAATACAAAAGCAACAATGCAATACCTTCAACATAAACTCACACCACAGTCAATGTAAACTGCAGAAAAACAGATCTGATTTATTCAGGGGACTATAACAAGGACGGCGGATAATCAGGTTAATTTGCTTAATCACACTACGAATCACACTGCGGTGCATGCAATCAGTCCCTATCAGTCACACTCTCTGGGTACCCAGGATGGAGAAAGGGGCTGGCCAGGTCCGTTGTCCGGGGTAGGCTGCCGTTGCAGCTAGTTGGGGCCCTGTGAGAAAAGAAGCAACATACACACACCCTAATTGTAATCCGGAGCCAGAGGGCTCAGTTCGTGGCAACAACACAATAAAAGAAAAGAATCAGATGACACACTCCTGATTTAAAAGATGGCTGCAGGGAGCTACCCTGATAGTTACTCACGGTTCCCAAAAACTGGACACAGGATGGATGAAAGTCAAGACGATGGATGGATTTTCTGGAGTGCCAGAAGAAGCAGGGTAGGGAGACACAGCCCTCGTGGCAGGGCACAGCAGCATTGGGTAGCCGCAGATTCAGTTCGATTCGAGCTGGGTACAACTTCCAGCCCTCAGCATACAACTCAACTCGGGAAAACCAGATCGTGACCCCCCTCCAGTTCACAGTACATTTATACGTAGTGAAAACTAATGTACCAGGCAGGCTGCTCCTCGATCCCGATCGCAAAGTCACTGCTAGAACCCGGAAGTGCAAAGGCAGCTACCGTTCCTGACAGGCCGATCGAGTAAAATCTTCGGTCTTCTACAGGTTAAGCCTGGTCCCAATTCAGCAGCTTGTTTCACAGCAGATGGCTCGGATGCAGTCCAAAACAATTCTCTCTCTCTCTCTCTAGGCAGAAAATGGCAAGCAGGCAATTCAGGCCTTCCAGGTTCTCCCGCGCGAACTCACTATACTGGCGGCTGCTCGAACAATCATCCTTCTCTCAGCTTCAACTCGAACCTGGGTTGCCAGCAGACAGCTTAGGGGATTTCCCTTAGATCCAAAAGGTTCGACTGGTCGGTTCTGCTGTCAGTCACAACATGCTCCCCCTGTTGGTGCAAAAAGTTGCCAATAGTCCAAAACTACAATTCCCAAAGTCTGGCACCACACAGTCCCACTTTAACAGGTTCCACTTTAGAGTCCTAAAGTACTGATTGGTCCAATCTGGCAGTTCAGAACCAATATGGTGCAGTTAAACAGAAACAGTACTTGCTGAAAAGAAAGGCAGGTTAGAACAAACTCCATTTTTATCACTACTCTAAATGATTACCAGCAATTAGTTACATCTTTCAGCAGGGCTCCCTCTGCACAATTAGCGATGTCAGAAATGGAGCAATTATTCAGCAGACCGGGTGGGACTCGAGCAGGGAAATACTCAGACCCCCCCCCCATTTAGAATAATTATATCTGCAATCAGGCAGCACTTAAAGAGACAGTACGTGGAGGCTTTAAAGGTGCTCACTAGTAACAACATTTAAATGGCTTTAGCGCCGAACCCCAACCAGGCAGTGAGCAATTAGGCGGGCTCGTGGAAAACTTTTCGGGAACCCCCATTTATAGGGGGGGGGGTTACACTTATATAGCTCACCCACAGCAAAGGTTTTGGTGAATGGCACTCTCTCGGGGGCTTTGGTTTGGGTAGGGGCATGAAGCAGGGATGCCCACTTTCCCCATTGCTCTTTTCCCTGGTGTTGGAACCTCTGGCAATAGCCATCTTGCAGGAAGAGCGAATTCAAGGGGTGCGGGGGGGGGTTTCAGGGGAGCAACATAAGCTCGCCATGTGTGCAGACGATATGTTGCAGTTTGTCACAGATCCTGGGAAGTCTATGCCCATTCTCCTACAGCTGGTTGAGGGGTTTGCCCGATTTTAGGGATATAAATTAGATTTAGATAAATCTGAGCTCATGAGGCTTCCCAGAAACGTGAGGCGGGATCAGGAATGGGGTTTTAAGGTAGCAGGTGTACACTTCACATATCTGGGAATTAAAATTGGGTGGTCCCCAGACTCCCTGTATAGGCTTAATAATGGCCCCATTCTTAAGGTAATAGAGACTGACCTGAGATGATGGACCTCTCCCCCAATCTCTTGGCTTGGAAGGATAAATTTAATTAAGATGAATATCCTCCCCAGGTTGGTATATGTCATGCAGATGCTGCATGTGGGAATGTCCCGGAAGGATACTAAGAGGTTGGAGAGCTTGTTTTCTATGTTTATTTGAATAAGCTTGCACATCTTATGATAGATACGGGAAAGGGGAGCCTAAATTTCCTGGACACAGGGGCATACTATTTAGCAGCTCAGCAGAAGTATATTACTGACTGAATCCACTTGCCCTCTGTAGCACGGTGGTTTGATCTCGAGCAGATGGGCTGCACAGCACGGCTTTCCGCATATCTGGAGAGACAGGGCCAGGGAGCATATAAAAAGGCAGGAGTCTAGGAACCCACTGGTGGAGGCAGCCTTGGATAGTTGGGATAGACTACTGAAGCGACGGGGAGTGAAGGCCATAGGTACGTACTTCGTGCCGGTTGCTGGAAACCCATACTTCTTGCCGGGGTGGGAGGACCCTGGATTTAAGACATGGGAGAAGCAGGGTGTAAGGAATTTGGAGGATCTATGTAGTGGGAGACGGTTGTGCTCATTCTTGGACTTGCATCAGAGATTAAACTTGGGGGGAGGATACTTATTTAGATGTTTCCAGGTTAGGGCTTATGTGACAGGGTTAGAGAGGGAAGGACCTGGGATGGTGGAACTTAGGGAAACTGAAGTATTCACGCACTTGTCAAGACGGGATATCAAAGGTTTTATAGGGAAAGTAGTGAAAGATACTAGGTAGTGTCTACCGGACCTCTCTGGGAATATCCGGAGACTCTGGGAAAGGGATCTGGGAATCTAGATAAGTTATAGAGATTGGGGCTAGCTTCTAACTATGCACATGGGACTTCTCCTTTGTAATAAATTTAAAGAGGCCTTTTAAAAATGTATACATAGGGTATATAACCCACTGGTGATTGTCCATAAATATCATCCTGCAACATCAACTTACTGCAGACGTTGTGGACAGGAGATGGGCACCTATGTGTACTGCTTTTGGGCCTGTTGCCTCCTGCAGCAGTTCTGGAAGTCGGTGGTACTAGAGATAGGGAGGATGTGGGGCAGAGCGATTCCACTGGGCCCACTGACCTGTCTATTCGGAGTGGATTTGGATGTAGAGGGGGAATGGGAACCTTTACCAAGATGGGTGTGAAATGAATCCTGCTGATTCTAGCCAGACACTGTATTCAAAACACTTGGGTATCCTGTGCAACTCCTACAGTGCAGAGCTGGCACGCACTCGCCTTACGCACATTAGCCTTAAAGATTAACTCTCCTTGTCAAAGACAGGCTTGAGCAGGCCCACAGATCTCTCTCAGCATGAGAATTTACTTCTCTGGGATGGGATGGAGGTATAGGGGCCAGGACAGTCTTCTTAATGTGGGCATCTGGGCACCCTGGGGGCTCGTTTGTTATAACGGTTAAATAATATGTATGTGTGAGGGAAACGCAGAATGTGCTACTGGCATTGTATAACTGACAAGATTTCTGTCAGACTAAAATGTCTTAATGGGCTATGTACCTGTAAGTGATTGTATGTGTGCCTTGAAATTTGAATAAACTTTTTTATGCAAAAAAAAAAAAAAAAGGGCACATTTTGTTTTTAATCCTGGTTTCTCTGTTTTTGCAGAAACGATATCCCAAATGTTGTTACCTGTCATATTTTCAGTTAACATATAGTAAATCAGACTGATAAGAAAGATGATGATTATTATGAAGACTGTCCTTTCCTCAAGTCCCTTTATGTGTTTTATGTTATATTATAGAATGGCATGAAAAATCCCTGGACACTGATTGGTCAGTGCCCACCTTCACCAGTGATGTTATGTGAGCATAACATCACTGTATGAAGGTCCAGCACAAACAAAACCTCGGGAGATAAAAGAAATCACTGTGCCCCTCCATCCTGAACCATAACTAAAACTGCAAGTTCACTTACAAAAAAGAAAAATATTTCACCAAAACCAGTCAGTATGTAATCCTCTGGTTGTGAAGCCAATCACTGTCATGGCTTTCAGTAATGCAACTCTTTTCTTTGTTTCATACCAAACCAGACACAGCACCCCGGGCGAGTGGGCAAGGACTTCTTTCAACAGTCATCGCGTCGCTGTTCTGGTAACACTTGTGACACGTGGACGGCCAGTTCCGAGTACACTATGATTTTTTTTGTAATATAAAAATGTGTTATGGACTGTCTCTCATGAGAGATGCTGAGATAGCATGTAAAAATCACACACACACACACACACACACATACACACACACACACACACACACAGGTTTTAGATAAGAGGTGTTACCTGGAAGGCCAGAAGCTAATTACAGACTAGAACAGGCCTTAATCAAGAATCTCCTGTTTTTTCTAAGTTAAATATAGCTTTAACTGCTAAGAGGGAAATCGGTATCCCTTTTATGACATTTCAAGGAGGAAACCAGGTTTAGCACACTGGTGTGCGATCATAAATGCTTTGATGTCTGTGTGAGAGGGGATACTGCTCGTAGTTGAAAGGAAATTTACAGACTTGATTGGGGAAGTCACATGGGGAAAGGAGTTCTGCTGATGTAACCTTAATTAACTTTCCTTCTAAAATGATACAACATCCTGGGTGTATGATTTTTAATAAACAGAGGAGGAGCTAGGTGACCTCACACAAAGGGGTTGTCAAAGAGTTTTTTTAAACAGTCTTATTTTTTTCTTCAGAGACACTTTTATCTACACTCTGACAAAGAAACATCTTTGAGCACTTTAAGCAAGTATACAAGTAGAGAGAGAGACACTTCTAAGAGTACTGTGGTAGGAGATTTTGTCTGCACTTTTACACTTGTTTTGTTTAAGTGATTTGTGTGTTTTGTGATATATGGTTCTGTATTTTATGTTTTACATTTGTTTTTTATCTATTTTAGTAAAACTCTATTTTTACAGCCTGCTTGGTCTTTCTTTGAATTTCTTTCTTTAACAAGTGAAGTATATGTGGTTAAAGCAGACACTGTGCATAAGCTTGAATGGTGATACCAAACTGGAAAAAGGTGAGAGTTTAATCTGAGGTCTTTAGAGTTTTTAAGGGTTCATTTTGTACATCTGGTTAGGTGCCCGTAGGCAGAGATATCTGGCCCCCCGGAGACAGAATTATCTGAGCCTGTGCATTGGGTACGCTAGCAAGAGGTTCACAGTTTGAATCCCTCCAGAATTGAGACCAAAGGTTGATTCGAACCATAAAAACAGACAGGAGGGTTACCCTGTTTCTGTTAACTGTTCACAAGACTGCGCTCGGAGGTTGGCACTTTGGGAGCAGAGGGCTGACTTGCTGAGTGGGTTTGTGACAATGCTCACTCACTGTTCATATCCCCTTTTAGGTTTTTTTGGGGGTTGTTGCTTTTTTTAATTCATTCACATAAATACAGTCAAAAAGCATCTCCCTACCAGCTCTGTACCTCCTTTCCTCCTTTTTCGCAGGCATGCAACAGACAGCAGCGGCAACAGGGTGGGACCTCCGAACAGTGGTCTGTGGCTGAAAATGTCATTTAACTACTATGTAATCTCCCGATACAATATTTAAATACAGAATCAAACTGTACTTGGGAGAACCACAACCATGACACAGTGCAGAGTGGGAGGGGTGGAGAGATGCCAGAGCCAACAAAATTGCACCACATTTGGGACCGGGAAGCAAATAAAACAAACAAGAAAACTTCACCTACTACCCAGACAGCTCCACCTAGAGGATAAACATAAAAAGGAACTTCTTTTCATACAAATATACTTCCACGAAAAAATCAAGTGAAAAAAAAAAAACTGCTTTAAAAATCTTTCCTTTTATTTTTTTTTCTTCTAGTTAAAGATTAGCCATTGTATAATAGAAATAATGCACAACAGGGTGTGTGCTGTGCTTGGATGTCACATTTCGAGTGTTGGACGCACTCTGCCTGTAGCCTCATGCCAAACCACCAGAGGTGTGACATTA
Organism: Neoceratodus forsteri; assembly: GCA_016271365.2. Taxonomy (NCBI): domain Eukaryota; kingdom Metazoa; phylum Chordata; order Ceratodontiformes; family Ceratodontidae; genus Neoceratodus; species Neoceratodus forsteri. The sequence goes on from CM057453.1 coordinate 27,227,118, forward strand.
TCCGAGCACGACACAAACCCTGTCATGCATTATTGCTTAATTACATGACACTTAAAAAGTAAACCAAACATCTAAGCATTAATTTGGTTGCCTTTTGAAATATTACATTTATTTGAAATTTGGTAACCGAGAGAGGCACACTGAGCCAATGCTCATTTCCCGGTGTGACCCTGGGGGAAGGGAAAGTGGAACAAGCAAAGGGCAATACAAGTATCAAAACATTAGAACAACAATATTATACAACGATGAGAATAAATAACGGACAAATTTGCATGCACAGAAATAAAATGCAAAGAACGCCCAGCAGTACATAACACTTAGCAACAATAATAGAATTAGAGCAATAACCTGGATGGAAAATAGTTCAGCCATCAAAACAGCAAGATGAAAGGAAACAGGAACAAGTGGGGAAGGGCTGAAGTTTCAGCTTGCGCCTGAAGGAACCAGGTGATGAGGAGTAACAAAGGGAGTTTGTACCAGAGTGAGGAAAGGCGACAGAAGGCAGATGCCCAGCTGAGGATCAGAGATGAGGAGTGTCAAAAGTGCTATGGTCACTGGAACGTAGGGAGCATGAAGCAAGGGGAAGTTGGGATTTGAGAGAGGAGAGGTCAGAAGGATGGGAACCAAACCAGTATTTGAAAATAAAGGCGGCACAGTCAGACTGATGGTGAGAGGGCAGGGGAGGGATGGCTAGGGTTGAAAACAGTGAGCAGTGGTGTGTACGAGGGAGGGAGGTTAGTAGCAAAACGGCAAAAGGAGTCAAAGGGTGTCCAGTCTGGAAAGGGAAGTGGAAGAGGCTGTACCATAGACCACATCCACGTAGTTAAAGGCAGGGAGTACCATTCTGGTAACAAGCTGCCTGTGGACCTGTGGAGATAACTTAAGCAGTTTATTACGATACAGGGCACCGGCTTGGGACAGAGCTTAACATGGATGGCATCAATGTAGGCTGAGAAGTCAAGCTTACTGTTGAGCCACACTCCCAGGTACCTGAAGGACTTGACTGCATCAAGGTGGGTGCCATCCAGAGTGGAGAAGACCAGGGGTGCAGTGAGTCTGGCAAGTTTCTGACTGGAACCAAAGGTCATGGACACTGTCTTCTTAGTGTTGACTCAGAGCTGGTTAGATTGAAACCAGTGCAGAACACTACTGAAATCTCACTGGAGCAGGTCTACCACAGCTTCAACAGAGGGACCAAAAGTGAAGATGACTCCTCTACATACTCGACATATTCCAGAATTCAAACAAAATAAATTATATAATAGTAATAGGTAAATATTGGTTTCTTATAGCATTCTATACACTTCCATTTATTGTAAATACACATGCCTTTACATACTGTATTTCTTATATTCCCAATGTGTACCTACCTTGGAGCAGATGGACGAAACAGAAAAGTTCAGTCTCACCGAGGGCTAGAGAATGGCTCTGGACCAAAACATGAACTTTTTTCTGATGTTTACTTGAGGTGTGCTGCAATATGGATTGAATATACCTTTTATCTTCATTTTGCAGCATACAAGGGGTGCAGGGCTTGTTCTTACGGATTTCACTTCTTGTCCGAAAGCACCTTGGCTTAAATGTGGTAAACACGGGTTCATTTTTCTTTCTGTTTGCCCTTCTCTGGGGAAAAAAATGCATATGGCAAGGCAACAGTGAACACCACCGTCGCAACCGGGGGGAGTCAGACTAAGGAATGCCACTTGGACAAGTCTGCAATTATGAATTGAAAAGAAAATATCCTCTTCTATTCAATGTACAAGTACGGCTATGTCTCTGTGGCATTCTTCAGGCTAACTGCTCACATTGTGGTGTTTTTGTGTAATGCTGTCTTGGCAACCAGGAACCTTACTTTAGGTGCAATATTCAGAAATAAGGCCATGCAAGGCTTGTTCCATTATTTATTTCTCCATTAATTCGTCCTGAAGATGGCAGTTTGTACAGAAAAATTGGAAAGTTGCTTATCGTAACTCCAGATCCTCAAGAATATCTCCTACATAGAACCAGTGTCTTTGGTCTTCAGACCAGAAGCACTAAGGCCATGCAGAAACAATGTTTTTTGTGAGGATGCCAGTGACGGTGTTGACATCTGGGCCTCAGAATAGCAAATTACCAGACCTATATGGTAAAATTTCAGATTACCCTCTGGAAAAAGGCAAAAGTGTCAGCCCAAGCCCTTCCAGAGGGTCCACAGAAACAGAAGATGCTCAAGGCCCTCCAGACTGGAGCAGATGTAGGAAAGCACCTCTTGAGATCTAGCTATGATATTTCTGATGCCTCCACCAGGGCAGCTGCAGCCGGCATCTACCTCAGAAGGCACTTCTGGCTCAGGGTCTCAGGATTTGCTAGTGATGTACAGCAATCCATCCTGAATGTCCCCTTCAGGGGTTATATACTCTTTGGGGCGGATGCACAGGACACACTTTCTGACCTGCATCATGGAGGACCTTAAGGTCTGTTCACTCCCTCTATCATACTCCGCCCAAAAATGGACAGAGGATGCCCTTTCATCCTGCCTTCCACAGACCCAAGTCAGGAAACAGACAGCCTGGCAAGCACAAAGCAAAAGCAGCCTTGCCTGCCTTACCTCCACCACAGGAAAAGCTTTGAGGGATGGAAGAGTGGCTCCAGCTGCAGGGTCCACTTCAGCTTGACTCCTTGCTAGACCCCCACCCTCCAATGTCCCAGGAGGTGGTGGTGGTAGTAGGGGGCTGTTTCTCCCTCACATAGACAGGTAGCGAGAAGTCACAACAGATGCCTGGGTCCTGCAGCTCACAGAGCAAGGCTATACTCTAGAACTTCTGGAGCTGCCTCCAGATCTCCCGCCAAATCATTCTCCTTAACCTCCAGACCACATACCAGTGCTACTGGAGTACGTTTGCACACTGCTACAAAGGAGGGCCATAAAACCAGTTCCCTGGAAACAGAGGAAGAGATGGTTCTAGTCCCACAATCCACAAGGACTTGAGACCCATCCTGGATTAACACAATCTGAACTTCTATATTCATAACAAGAAGTTCAGGATGGTGACTCTGCAAGGCCTGCTGCCCCTTCTACATCAGGAGGACTGGTTATGTTCCCTAGACATGCAGCATGCTTACCCGTACATCAAGGTTTACAGTCCTCATAGGAAGTGCCTCAGGTTCCTGTTCCAGAGGGAGCACTACCAACTCAGGGTATTGCCCTTTGGCTTGTCTTCTGTACAACAAGTCTTTACCAAATGCTTAGCAGCAGAAGCAGCAGCCCTCAGGAGAGATGGACTATATGTCTTCCCTTGTCTGGACGACTGCCTGCTCAAGGCTCAGTCTGGGGAACAACTATCCCACACTCGAGCACGTACCAGACAGCTGTTCAACATGCTAGGGATCTCGGTCAGCCTGTCCAAGTCAGTGCTGACTTCCTCTCAGCGCTTCCAGTACATAGGAGCTATTCTGGACATAGTTCAGGGTGCCGCTTTTCTGCCGCAGGACAAGGTAGACCGCCTCATAGCTCAGGCCCAGGAACTTTATAACAACAGCTGGTATGTCACAGCCAGGACATTCCTGAGACTGCTAGGCCTGATGGCAGCAGCCATTGTCATAGTTCCTCTGGCAAGACTGCACGTGTGAATCCCCCAATGGATGTTAAAGAGTCCAGTGGGATCAACGCGACAATTCAGAACAGCGGGTTCTGGTAACCTCACCCGTGAAGAGGGTGCTTCAGTGGTGGATAGACCCCTGCAATATGCTCAAAGGAGTACCTTTCCTAATCCCTTCTCCTCATCAGCTCCTCACCGCAGATGCTTCAGGAATAGGCTGAGGAGCTCACCTGCAGTCTCACCAGACCCAGAGCACGTAGACCGCTGTGGAGAGTTCCCTCCACGTAAACGTCCTAGAGATGAGGGCCATTCCGTATTAACTGCAAGCCTTCCAGTCTCACCTGTCCCCGGGACCTCTGCTGGTGCAGATGGACATCAGTGTAGTCCACTACATAAACAAGCAAGGGGGGAACCATTCATACCCCCGTGCAGAGAAGCAATGAGGGTCTCTCATTGGGCTCTAGCACACGGTCTACAATTGCTGGCAGTCCATGTTTCAGGCATCCAAAACATCTTGGCAGTCAAGCTAAGCAGGTCACAATCCAGAATGCACGAGTGACAGCTGTTGACCTCAGTGGCAAAAGACCTGTTCGACAGGTGGGTCATCCAGAGATGGACTTTTTGCATCCCCACTCAATGCACAAAACTGCCGCGTTCCTGCTCACCCATTCCAGGGCCTGAAGTTTTCTGGCAAGACACACTGTCCCTCTCTTGGAAAGGGAGGTTCCTTTATGCCTCTCCTCCCTTCCCTCTGATTCAAGGGATGTTAATCAAGCTCCAGATGGAGAGGGCCACCCTAATTCTCGTGGCTTCCTTCTGGTCTCATCAGATATGGTTTCCACCGCTGCAGCAGTTAGCAGTGAAACCTCCAGTACCCCTGCCTGTGCAAAGGACTGCTGACTCAGTACAGTGAACTCTGGTCCATTCGGACCTCTGTTCACTTCATCTCCATGCTGGTCTCCTGAAGACATAGATATTGCAAGATTTGAGTGTCCTCAAAAGTGACTGATGTCCTGTTGGGTGCCAGGAAGCTCTCCACCAGGGCTACTTTTACCCCATGAACTGGAGGCATTTTGCTTTGTGCACCACTTCCCATCACCTTTCACTTGCCCAGTGAATCTGCTTCTGGAGTATTTACTGTCCTTATCAGATGCAGGTCTGCAATACTTTTCTATTAAAGTGCACTTGGCTGCTATATCTGCCTACCATATACCTACTGAGGGTCATACTGTGGCTAAGCTGGATGTGGCCTGTACGTTTTTGAGAGGCATTCTGCATTTGAAGCCTCCCATCTGCAATTAAGTCCCAGCTTGGGACCTGAATTCTATGTTGGAAAAACTGACTTTGGCTCGTTTTGAGCCAGCCGCCACTTGTGAGCTTCGCTTTTTGTTGTGTAAAGCATTATTTTTAGCTGCAATCACTTCTGCACGTAGGGTTTCAGAGCTTCAGGCTCTTATGTGCGTCTCCTTATTTGATTTTCCACAAAAATAGGGGGGCCTAGTAAGCCAAGATATAGCAGAGCCAAACTTAAAGCCCTCATGGGGTAGAAGAGGAAGGATCCTCCCCGATTTCTCCAAATACTCCTGCTCCTTCCTTACAGCTAGTCTGTGCAGAGGACTAAACACACTGGCTCACCCTCCCCTCTCATGGCTGGACATTGAGACTTCTGTTTTGGGTGACACATCCCCGTTTAGTTACCTGGGATCCTCACTACCCAAAAAAGCCCAAATATGGGTGACAATTAAAGCGAGCCACCAAGCCTGGCATAAAATTGGGAAGAGGGGCAAACAAGTGGTGGGGCCTTGGCCTACTGACTCCCCTGTGGAACAACCCATACTTATGTGTAGAGCACCATCCCTTATAGTGGGACACATGGAATAAATGCCAGATAAACACCTGCAGGAGGATAACAAAACCTTTGTCTCCTTTCAGTACTTAAGAGATCATAAACACTTGCCCAAAGAGAGTTTCTGGCAATACTTGCAACTTAGAAGTATGTACCACAGCTAGAGTAGGAGACTGTGCTTCTGTTCAACCTGTGTCAAATCTCCCAGAACTCCTAAAGACAGATTGCCTCTTCTGACCTGGTCCCAGAAAACGAAGGGTTTAGTGAGGATAATACAAGTTTGGATCAGAAACTGTGCCCCACACCCTCCCTGTCAGCCAAAGTTAGATGAAAAGCCATGTTGCAAATAGGGATTAAAGACCAAGAATGGAGCAGTTGTTGGAAAACAGCATATAAAGCTTGTGTAGACCAGTGCAGCCTCTTAATTAGAAATAAGGTCTTGTATTTGTGGTACCGCACTCCTTATCTGCTAAAAAGAATGGGCTTCCTGTCACAGGATGAGTGCTGGAGGTGCAACAACCCCAGTGTGGATCTGCTCCAAATCCTATGGCAGTGCAGATCATTGCAACCAATATGGAACAGGGTAATCCACTTTTGCTCAAGAATCCTGAATCAGGCACTACCGACCACTCCTGGCTTTTGGCTGCTGGGCCTAGTCCCTGAAGAAAATCATATAAGAGATAGTCACAGGCTGTGGCTCACCCAGGCTTCGGTTGAACTCGTCAGACTAATACTGAAAAATCAGAGAACCCCAGATGTTCCTGGTTACCAGGAGTGGTATCAATCCATGGAGTCTCTGGTCTCCCAAACAAGATTAGTCCACTTTGCAAAGAACACCAGCTTAGCATATCAAGAAATCTGGGCCCCATATCTGAATGCTTTTAACCCACCCAACCCTTATCAAAAGGCTATGTGTACCAAAGATTTATTGAAACCCTCATGAAATCCCTTAATGTCAAGGACGGAATTATGTAATTTTTTTTTTTTTTTTTTTTTTTTTTAATTTCTTTTAAGAATTAATCAGATGGTTAGACACTGTGTCCAAAACACCTGGGTCAATCATGTGGTCCCTACTAGTCAGCAATGGCGCCAGTTAATTATACAGAATCTGGCCATGGAAAAGTTGACCTTGGCACTAAGGGTAAGGCAAGAGACATTCTATAGGGAATGGGCCCCTCTCTTGGCAACACTGAGCAATGAAGAAATGGTCATTCTTCAATGTGGGACAGGATAGGAATAGATGGGTCCTCTTCGATAGGTGTTTACCCTCCCCTCCCCCGACCTACCCCTTCTGTATTGTACTATCCCCTGGTCTGAAGTTATGAGAATTGTGTAAAGGTCGAAGTAATTAAAGAAGAAGAGGGAGAAATTATGACGAATAGCTCCAACATGTATGTATAAATAACTAATTATGAGATGCATTTGTTTACATGTTTGTGTGTATGTCTGTATGTTGCTGTGTACTGTAGCTGTTAAACTTACTATAAAAATCAATAAACAAATTATACAAAAAAAAAAAAAAGAATTAATCAGAAATACGACCCTTTCAGTCAGGGACTCGTTTACAAAGGCTCCTTGTCAGGAAGACAAATATATTAATAGCAAGCAACAGCAAAAGTAAATGATATACTTACTGATATACTATGTGTTTGTGTGTCTGGAAGTGTTCACTTCTTTAAATTTCTTGTATTCCCTACTTGCTCGTACAACCTGAGAACAGACTGATGTAGCTAGTCTGTGTGTAATTGTGTTTACATGTTGTATTATATAATAATATAATATGCGGTGACTTCAACCTTGACTGGCCTGGCCCTAAAAATGCCCTCTACCTGTCGGCATTATCTAATGCTAAGTTTAAACAACTTATTGACACACTAACTAGACTTAACATGAAGTCAGGAAATCACACTCTACTGGACTAGATGTTAACGAACAACAGGTCCCACATTAGGGCTGCGGGGCATCCTCCCTGATTTACTCAGTGACCACTCCCCGACTTTCTGTATCTGGAGAAATAACTTCTCCCACCCCCACCTCCAAAAACCTTCAGATCCAGAGACCTAACATATTTCAACACCTCTGATTTTCTGCAAAGCCTTGCTTCTACTGATGGGACCCCTATCATCACACTTCTTGGCACTGATCAAGTTCTAGAATACCTGATTAACACCTTCACCTCCATCCCTGACCTCCATGCCCACTTCATGTTGTGAAGGGCCAAAGGAATTCACTCCCCCTGGCTCTCCCAGGAGCTCCAACTCCTAATGCACGCCAGAGACAAGGCATGGCGAGTCTACAAAAAAGACAGGGCTCCATACCGACTGGAATTCCTACCAGCAACTACAGAACAACTGCAAAACAAAAATAACCAAGTCAAAGCGGAGTTATCTATAATCCCTGCAAACAAGCAACCTCGGCGACCCTAAACATTTCTGGAAGCACATCAACACCCTTTTTAAGGGCCACGAGCAGACCACCCCCCCAGGTCATGATCCTGAAAGGATTTGAGCTTTCCTCACCCTCTGAGATTGCAGCCGGAATTAATTTATTCTTTACCGACCTCAATGTGTACAAGGTAGATCTCCTGGATACCAGCCCCACGCTGCAAACCCCCTACACTGCACCTCATCGGCCGCCCTTTCACTTAAAACTTACCTCACGTAAGGAAGTCCTTAAGCTCCTTATGGGTCTCAACCCTAACAGCTCTTCTGGCTTTGACACCATACCTCCCACATTCCTCAAAACTGGCGCACCCACACTGGCTCACCCGACTGCCAAGTTAACTAACCGTTCTTTTCTAGTACACTCCATCCCAAACAAACGGAAAACTGCCACTGTTGTCCTGGTGCATAAATCAGGCCCTGCTAATCTCGCTGAAAATTATAGACCTATTTCCATACTGTGTCCTATAGCAAAAATCCAGGACAGAATCCTATATAATCAGCTGTACTCTTTCCTCAACTAGACTAACGCCCTTACAGTACACCAACATGGCTTCAGGAAATCTCATGGGACCAAATCTGCTCTATTGAAGGTCACCTCTGACATTTTCCGAGCCATGGACCAAGGCAGTGCCATGGGAGCTGTCTTTATTGACCTCACATAAGCCTTCGACCTGGTTAACCACTCCCTCTTCATCTCCAAGTTGCAATCACTAGGTCTCGACTACAACACAGTCTCCTGGGTCTCAAACTGTTTATCCAACTGCTTTTAATGTGTCAAATGAGCAGGTGCCCTCTCCTCACTATCTCCAATCACGGATGGGGTCCCCCAAGAATGTATTCTTGGGCCCTTACTTTTCTCAATTTTTATTAACTACTTGCCTCTAAACTGCGGGGGGGGGGGGGCATCTATCCAGCTCTACGCAGATGATGCGGTCTTGTATCGGCACGGCACAGACATCTCCTCCATCAAATTCAATCTGGAAAATGACTTTCAACAATTAGAAGACTGATTAAAATGCAACCTATTGGTACTAAATACTAAGAAAACTAAATTGATGTTGTTCCGCCATACATCCTTTGACTCAACTTCTCAGCCCTCCCTTATCATCAACACATCCTCTGGTAGGTTTAGGATCTTTCAAATATCTGGGTATGACTTTCAACAAACACTTATCCTTTGACTTACATGTGAACAGCGTTATTAAAACCACTAATGAGAAACTTGGCCTCCTCCACCACACCTCACCCTACCTTACTCCCTTCGCTAGAAGGACCACTGCCTCGGCCACCCTCCTACCCAGTTTATTCTATGGTGCATCCGTAATCCACTCAGCCAGGACAACCACCGTGGCCAAGCTCAAACAGGCCTACCATAGGGTAGCTCGCTTCGCAGACACTGCACCAACCCAGGCACACCACTGTGATGTTCTTAAATCACTCGGCTGGTCGTCCTTTGAGCCCAGAATGGACTTCGCTATGCTATGTTCAACTTTTAAACTCACCCATCTTCCTTCCCCACCCATCCTCTCTGGGCTGCTCACTCTGAAATCCTTCCCCAGAACCCTTTGCCACTCCCACCTCCCATTGCTGAGCCTACCTAAAGTTCGCTTAGTCACTGGTAGATGATCCTTCTCAGCACCCCAAAAATGGAATAATCTCCCACATAGCATACTGTCATATATGTCCCTCCCTCTGTTCAAAAGAAGATTTAAGGAAATCTTCTCCCCCCCCCCCCATCTACAGCGGCAACTGTACTGAACTCCCTCCGCTAACCCTTTGTACCCCCCCAGTTGCATATAGAGGCTTTCCAATCCTCTACATCAACCCCTTCCTGAACCCTAGTGTTACCTCTACCTCTTGCTTGCCCCTCTTCTAGTCTGTCTCCCCTATCTATCCCTATCTTTTCCTATATCCCTTCCCTCCCCTGTGCCCACCTCTTCCCTCACATATATTTTGTATTTATTGTACTATGTACTTTTATCAGCTGTAAGGTCTTTACAGCAATACTTCCAGCTCTATGACAGCGGTCCCCTGCCTTCATCTAGAGTACCCCAAACACATCCATAAGATCTTCGACCTCTAGACCCTACAGGACCAGCATGGAATCATCAACCTGCAGCTGTGGAAACCGACTGTTGACGCTTCAATACCTATATATTTCTGCATATACATTTTATATTGTTCTCCTTTTAACTATTGTTACTCTCTTGATTTATGCTTTTACCTCCTGCATTTATCTGTATCTGTACCTTGCTATGAAATGTGTCTATTCCCCGAGTCGCCCCCGAAAAACGGACATGACTGCCTCAGTGGACCTACCCAGTTATCAAAATTCAAATAAAAAAAAATAAATATTACCTTATCCTTCAATAAAAAGATTAACTGCACAAAGAGGGTGTTTTTGCATAAGGACCCTACTTTTTTACCAAAGGTGTGTCTGAGTTTACCCTGAATCAAACCATCCACCTGCCTGTTTATTTTCCAGAGCATGCCAATCCAGGGGAAGCACTGCTCCATACTTTAGATGCACACAGAATTCTTAAGACATTATGTTCGCCATACGAAGGACTGCAGAAAGTCCTCGCAGTTTTTTGTTTCCTTCACCCCTGGGAACGAGGGCAAACCAGTTTCTAAACAGTGCCAGTCTAAATGGCTGGCCAACTGTATTACATTTGTTACAGGAAGTGCAGGAAGGAACTTCTTGGGGTTGTGCATGGCCATTCTACCAGAGACATGGCCACTTCTGTTGCCTATTTCAGGAATGTGTTGCAGCTGCTACCTGGAGTACTGTCCACACTTTCATGAAACACTATAGTCTGGGCACTGGGTCTAGAAGGGCAGGCTTTGGCCTGGATGTGCTCCAAGGCCTTCTTTTTTAGGTCCCTAGCCTCCAGCCACTCAGACTGTCCTGTCAGTACTGCTAGGGACTCATTCCATAGGTGTGACCTGCTGAAAGAGATATCCTCAAAGAAGATAGAACAGTTACGCAACAACCTACCATAACAGTAGACCTTCGAGAGAATCTCTTTCATCAGGTCATGCTGTCCCACCCTCCATCCCCCTTGCTCTCAGAGTTTCTCGGTCTCTGTCTCTTATTGTCCAGGACAGACTACCTTCATCACTTGTCTAGTGGCGAGAACTTCTAGTTCTCTCTCAGTTTCCCAGGAGGAGGTCCTCTTCAGATAAGTCTTCCTCAGTTCCCCGCTGGAGACCGACAGCAAAAATGTGTCTGTGTGGTCCTAGTACCTGGCGGGTATAGTTCCATATGTGTGACCTGATGAAAAAGATTCTCTCTAAGATCTACTGTTACAGTAAGTTCTTACATAACTGTTCTTTATTTTTATTTATTGTATAATCAGATTTACAACCTTTGAGCCAGAGGCTCGTTTACAAAGGTACCTCATCACAGAGAGGACATACAGAGTCAACATACTTACAGAATACAATCATACAGAATAACATAGTTTTACATAATTGCTTGAACACAAAGAATACTTAAAAAACATTTCAGATTTAACAGGTTTAGTACCAGCAGGTACTGGCAGTGGAGAGGGAGGCCACGGGGGAGTGGGGAGGAGGTGAGGGGGAGTTTGGCCCAGAGGGCTATGTCAATAGTGTTTTGAGAGCAACAGAGCATCTGTTAGTGACAGGTGCAGCAGCGGGTGTTGAACAATAGGTTCCGTAGGGCAGTTTTGAAGGGGGCAATTTTGGTGGTGTTGGAAATGGCTTCAGGGAGCGAGTTGAACCAGGACGAGGTTCTGTAGCTGAACAACCTTTGTGCCTGGGTGGTCCTAGTTCTGGGCACTAGTAGGGTGGCCTTGTCAGTGGTTCGGATAGTGACTCTGGAAGGTGCAAGTTGGATGGAGGCAGAAACCCCAGTGGGGGAGAGCCTGAGTAGAATCTTCTTAGTTAGTAGGCAAGTTTGATAGTGGAGACATTCATCGAGGCTAAGGAGTTTGGCCATGTCATAGAGCTGACAAGTGTGGGTGAGCCTGGGGGCACTGGTCACTAGTCTGCAAGCCTTGTTTAGGGCACGTCGAATCTTGTTGAGGGCTGTGGAGTCAGCAGCACCATAGACTGGAAGGCCATAATCGACAAGGGACATTACTGAGGACGTAATTGCAAGCCTGAGGGCATCAGGTAGGAGGCAGTCCTTGTGACAGAAGAGGATGCCAAGACGAGCGTTAGCGGCGGAAGCGAGGGCTGTAATGTGGGCATGAAAGGTGAAGGCCGAGTCAAAGGTGATCCCAAGGTATTTGTAAAAGTAAACTTGTTCAAGTGGTTGATGAGTGCTGGGAAAGATTTGGAGGGGGTTGTTGCTAACTTTATTCTGGTGGTGGGCAAATAGTATTGCCTTAGTTTTTTTAAGGTTAATGACTAGTCTGCTCTCCTTAAACCAGTTTGTTTGTTTTATTTTTAACCAGGAAATGGACTAGGCACAGCCCTTTTTCAGCCACGCCTGACACATAACAATACATTACAACAAAAAAATGACATTTTATACAAAAAATCCATACATTAGTTACAATTACAAACTGTATCACAATAAAGTTTCTTTAACAATAAATGTTTATGTTCTCAGCATCATTGAAGGAGCGTTGGAGGGAGTCTTGGAGGGAGGTGGGATTTCTGTGGGCGGCATAAATAATGGAGTCATCATACAAGAGAATACTGCCAGAACAGGCACTGGGCAGGATGTTTAGGTAGAGGCTAAAGAGTAGTGGGCCCAAGATAGAGCCCTGGGGAACCCCTGAGCAGATGGGGTGAGTTTCCAAGAGTATCCCACTGTTTTTGACAAGCTGTGAGTGGGCTGATAGGTAACTCACGCACCAGGTGAGGGGACTAGTAGAGAATCCTGTATGGTTGAGTGCATTTAGTAGGAGGGAGTGGGAGACGGTGTCAAAGGCCTTAGAGAAGTCAATGAACACTGCTCCAGCTAGGGAACCAGAATCCAGGGAGGAGTGCAGGAGTTGGAGAACTCCATTAATGCTGTACTTGTACTGTGACCAGCACAGAAGCCATGCTGTTCCAGGCATAGAATGTTGTATTTTGCTAGATATTCGGTGAGTTGAGTGGCCACCACTTTTTTTAAGGCTTTGGGGGGGGGGGGAGGATGGAGATTGAACGATAGTTGCTGGGGGTGGACCTGTCACCTCCTTTGTGAACAGGTGTGACTACAGCTGTTTTCCATACTGTGGGGTATTGCCCCAGACAGAGGGACCGGTTTAGCATGTCAGTGAGTGGGACCAGAACATCGTCCAGGACCAGCCGTAGTATTTCTGGATCCAGGGAGTCGCTGCTAGGACTGTTGCTGTTTAGCACTTTAAGCAGGAGTGGTCCGGCTTCCTGGACGGATACTTTGCATAGATAGAACCGGGGGCGCTGAGGATCTGAGGGCGGTGGGTCAGGGGATGGGTCGAAAAAGTTACTTGGGAGGACAGGGCTGAGATCTGCAAAGGAAGAGTTAAGGCAGTTGGCAATGTCAGTGGGGTCAGTAAAGGTGGAGCCATTGACCATAAGCTGGGCTGGGGGGGGGGTGATTTCCCATTTATTTCTTTTATATTGTCCCAGAATTTCCGGGTACACCCCCAAGAGGAGGTGAGGGTGGCCTGCCTTGGCTTTTTGGATGGGCCATGTGCACCTGTTACATGCGGCGTTATATGCCTGTCTGTCAGCCATCCGGCCAGTCTCAGTGGCTATATGCCAGAGGTTATCCCTATCTCTCAGCAGTTGGAGTAGGGCAGGGGTGACCCAAGGTGCATTTTGCCTTTTGGAGCGGATCATGGTGAAGGGTGCAAAAAAATCACAGGCCTTGTTAAAGGCTTGTGGGAAGCGGTCAAGGGCAGTGTCAATGTTGGTTGCATGGCGGATGGGAGACCAATCACTGTGAGAGAAGAACTGTTTGAGTTTTTTCAGTCCACCTGGGCGGAGACGCCTGCGGCGTGTGGCTTGGGCTACATGTTTGGGGGTGGGGGCAGACCGGATATCATACTTGGCTGCCTGGTGGATATCGTACTTGGCTGCAGCAAGAGGCACCAATTTGAGGAAGTTTGGGGCCCCTTCCTTTCCCCCTAGTAGTTTAATTTGGGGGAAAGACCATTGGATAATTCCTGAATGTAGAGACAACTTTTGGGTGGGCTTCTGAATGTACAGACAACTTTTGGGTGGGCTTCTGAATGTACAGACAACTTTTGGGTGGGCTGTTGATCCCAGGACGGATTATTTCCCTCCTTCCCCTCGGTTGATAAGGCCCATGCCTACTTCAAAGAAATCTTTCTTATAAACTGGAACGCCTTTGCTCCACTAAAACAAACCAGAGTCAGAAGTAACCACTTACCTCGGATAACCCCTGAACTTCTGGCCGGTCTCAGGGCTAGAGATCAGGCATGGAAGCATCATAAAGCCACCCAATGCCCTAGTGACCTAGCAAACTACCATGCTCCGAAATGCTTGCACCAGGGCTACAAGGTTAACCAAGTCTTAATATTTCAAATCTGCCTTCATCACCAACATAAATTCCGCTTCCAAGTCCTGGAAGGTGGTCAACGCTCTATTTACCCCATCATCTCGCCCACCTCTCTCAGTACTTAAAAAGTAAATAGCTCACTAGTGTCTGACCCACCAGCCGTTGCAGCGGTATTTAACTCCTACTAAACCTCCTGTGCCACTGAGCTACTGAAATCCCTCCCTTCCTACCCTTCAACCTTTCTACCCTCTACTGGTGTGCCCCCTCCACCACCCTCCCATCTCCTTTTCTCTTTCACTTCTGTAACCCCAAACGATGCCCTACATGCCCTCCTCACCATCAACCCTTCTAAAGGTGTCTCCCCTGATGGCCTCAACCCAAAACTCCTCTCCGCTCTGGCCATTGTCTACCCCCTCTCATTAATCCTAAATCTCTCATTCTCTTCTGCCATGGTCCCCTCTTCATGGAAACATGCAGTGCTCCTCCCTCTACCCAAAGGGGGTGACCCATCATCCCCTGGTAACTAGCACCCCATTTCTCTCCTCCCTACCCTTACCAAGCTTCAAGAAAACACTGTTCTCTCCCAACTCACCTTTTTTCTATCAGACACCTCCTTTTTCACCCCTTTCCAGTCTGGTTTCAGGAAAAAAAAAAAAACACTCAACCACCACCTCTCTCCTACGGCTCACAGACTCCATCTAACCAGGATGGACAATAGCCAAATTACCTCTGCCATTTTTGTCGACCTTGCCAAGGCTTTCAACACGGTCTCTCACTTCCTTCTCCTCAACTCACTCCCAGCAGCTGGCATATTTCCCTCCGCCACAAACTGGTTCAAGGCTTACCTTATTGGCAGAACCCAATCAGTTAAGATCTTGGATGCCACTTCACCTCCCCTCTCAACTGGCACTGTCATCCCCCAGGGTTCTGTATTAGGGTCCCTCCTATTCTCCATCTTAAACAACCTTCCCTCTGTTTGCTCCCCCTCCACCGCTATACATATGTATGCCGATGATACAGTCTTGTATGCATCTGACTCCTGTCCTGCTGAGGTTACAACCAGCTTACAGCAAGACTTCAACAAGGTTCGGCTCTGGTTTGCTAACCAACTTTTCCTCTATGCCAAGAAGACTGTCTCCATGACCTATGGCACAAGGCAAAGACTCTCTAGACTTCCCTCTCTACCAACTTTCCACACCCTTGATGGGAATTTACTGGAGGACACATCCTTCTTCAGGTACTTAGGTGTTTGGTTGGACCAACACCTTAACTTCTCCGGACATATTGATGCCATCCAGAAAAAACTGTGCCCCACGCTTGGTGCCCTGTTCAGGAACCATAGTTGCATCCCTCCTACAGCTAGGCGTGAACTTGTTCAGAAGATGATACTGCCCATTTTCGACTACTGTGATGTAGTCTATGGTGCTGCCCCCAAGTCCTCCCTGGCCAGACTGGACACTCTCTTCAATTCCTTCTACTGCTTTGCACTGGATGCCGCCCTCGCACCCACCACTGCGATCTTTATCGTGCCCTCTCTTACACACAGGCGACTCTCCTACTGTGCTAAATTCACCTCCAAGCACTGGTTGGGTGAGCTTCCTTCCTACCTAACCTTCTCCTTTATAACAAACCCCCATCCTCCCATTCCCTTAGATCAACCGACTCCTGCACCCTGGTAGTCCCCTGCATATCCACCCTAATTGGCCAATCCGCTTACTCTCACCACCTCCCAAAAATCTGGAATTCACTCCACCCTCAAATCCGGCACTCATCCTCCACCTACTCCATCAGCTCTGCCCTCAAACATCACCTTGCGCCTAGCTGTTCCTGCCATGTCCCTTCCCAATTCATACCTATAAGCCCTGGATAAACCCTACCCCTCTACCGTCACACTCATTTTACCCTATGCATCCCACCCCCCAAATTTCTAGCTCTCTCCCTTACCCCAAATTGCTCCCCTTACTGGCCAAGTCACCAGTCTCTCTCAGAATGTAAGGGGCCTTAAATGTCTCCATGGGTCCCTCTCTCCTACCCCTCAGGGCTTGTATCCCTCATCTACTCCCCTCCTCACATCCCTCCACCTCACCCCTTCCTCTCCTTCCCCCTTTTCTTTCACATAAGCACTTGTTTACTTACTAACCTGGCACTTATTTTATTGTTCACTTTTCCTACATATTATGCACATCTCTGTTAACACTGTTTGTAAAACCTGCCTTACAACTGTATGTTAATGCTGATCTTGTAACTTGAACGTGACTCTTCCCCTTCCCCCACCTTACCCCTCCCTCTCCTTTCCCTCTCACACCTCCTTTTTCTTTATGTTGCAATCGCTTGCATTATTAACTTCGCCACTTATTATTGTCCACTCTTTCTACCTATTTAGCATAACACTGTTGTACCACTGCTTCGTAAAGCATCTGCCTTAGAACTGTACGATAATGTTGATCTTGTAACTTGAACGCTTAACGCTTCACATTGTACCCCCCAAGTCGCACCAAAGACGAGCAACTTGTCGCTCAGTGTGCCTTCCTGGTGAAACATTTCAATAAATAAATAAATACATTTCTTAGGAGCTCCTTTTATTGCCATGTCTTAGGGAATCTTTAGTCCCCTCTAGACAAAGCCCCTCCTCATATGGTAGATTCATTTGTGCATCTCCTTTAACACCAGCATCTCTTGTTTAAAGTTTTTTCTGTTCTTGTTGTTTATTGTTCAACCATGCTCTGTAATTCATAGTTAATTATAAAAGGTTGTATTTGAACTTTTGTAATGTTTTATCTTGCTTAAACATAGCTGTTATTATTATTATACAAGTAGGCGTTTTATGAAGGCATTTTGTTCCCATTCTCTGCTGTTTGTTTAGTGGCATGTGTACTTAACCCTTTTTCTCTGGATTAGTTGTTTTGCAATGAGATTTTTCTGTGCTTTGTATGTACAATCTCAGTTTGGTTTAGAGCGGTGTGTCAGTACCTGTATAGTTGGGAGAGTGTCTTTATGGCATTTTGTTTTCTCATGTAGCTCTGGTTCTTGCATATCTTATTAAATCTCAATAAATATTAAAATTCTAAAAAAAAAATAATACAGCAAAATTGAAGAATTAAACTGTGAGTAACAAAATAATAATATAAGTAGGAAGTACTGATTTAATTAACTGGGGGAGAGGAGCTACGCTAGTGTTAGTGTAGGGAGAAAGAGATTATACATACAAAATCAATTTTTACTTGTTCACTTATCAGAAGTCAGAGTCACATTCCTGTGACTACTCATCTCTACTGGTCCAGAAGACCAGTGCAAATTTATTTTCTAATGGTCCAGTACACAGACCAGCAGGTCCCAGATTCAGGATCAGTAGAATTTTCAAGATCTACCAAGGAGGCTAACATTTACACATACAATGATACAGGAAGCAGGAGTCTACTCTAGTTTAGCACTATTTTGCTGACCTGTGGCATAGTCAAAAATGCCCCAGGCTAGTGTAAATCAGTTTGCCCAATGAGCAGCAACACCACAAGAAGCTACTGTATATGGTGCTATCGTGCCAACCAAAACCTCATTCTTGCGCCACAGATAGGGCCTGTGATTTTCTGTTTTCAAAGGGGAAAAACAAAAAAATAGAACTTGCCAATTTTAAAAACAGAATGCCATAACAGACACCAAGCACAAAACAGACCACTATTTCACATGCCACATATGGCATACATAGAAACAGAGAATTTGACTGCAGATAAGGACCGCTTGGCCCACCTAGTCTGCCCATTTCCCTACCTAACGGATAAGCTGCAGATCCTAGTTAACCAACAGCCTACTTCCTCCTACCCCCCCCCCCACTAGAACTGGCTTATGTCTGTCCCATGCATTCTTGAATTCCCCCACTGTTTTTGACTCTACAACCTCCTCAGGAAGGCTGTTCCATGCATCCACAACCCTCTCTGTGAAGAAATACTTCCTCACATTACCTCCCGAGCCATTCCCCCACCATCTTCAAATTGTGCCCCCTTGTTCTTGCACATCTCTTTTTCTGAAAGATGCTACCCTCTTGGACTTTGTCGATTCCCTTGAGGTATCTGAAAGTTTCCATCATGTCCCCCCTCTCCCTCCTTTCCTCGAGGTTATACATCTTAAGCTCCTTTAGTCTTTCTTCATATGTCTTCTGGTGCAGACCCTGCGCCATTTTGGTTGCCCTCCTCTGGACAGCCTCCGCCCTATGTCTTTGCGGAGATGGGGTCTCCACAACTGTACACAGTACTCCAGATGTGGTCTTACCAACTGTCTGTACAGAGGGCCAACAGCTTCCTGCTTTCTACTGGTGATGCCTCTCCCTATGCATCCCAGTATCCCCCCCCAGCCCTCCTTCTGCCTTCTCACATTGTTGGCCCACCTTTAGGTCGTCTGATATGACTACCCCCAGGCCCCTTTCCATTTCTATTGTTGTCAGTATCTCACCTCCCATTGTGTACTCTTCCCCTGGGTTTTGGTTTCCCAGGTGCATTACTTTGCACTTCTTTGCGTTGAATCTAAGCTGACATACATTTGACCAGTCCTCCAACCTTGCCAAGTCCCTTTTCACCCCACCTTGCGTATCAACCCTGTTGCAGTTCTTTGTGTCATCTGCAAAGAGACACACTTTCCCTTCCAGCTACTCTGCAATGTCTCTTACAAAGACATTAAAAAGGACTGGCCCCAGTACTGAACCCTGTGGTACCCCACTAGTAAGCCCCCATTCTTCGGAGTGGACTCCATTTACTATTACCCGCTGTGTCCTGTTGTCCAGCCAGTGTTTTACCCAGGCTACCACTCTGGGACCCACTCCCAGGCTAGCTAATTTGTTTATTCATCTTTTGTGCGGGACTGTTTCAAATGCCTTGCTAAAGTCTACAGGCTGGGAGGGTGGTTGTGCAGTCCCATACCTCAACACCGTTGCCACCAATGTTGCACGACTGCCAGAATCAGACAATGCCCAGTCCATCAACAACAATAAAACCATGAACAAGTACTTAAGTCCCCAGGCAGCAATAAGTGGGACCACTAGCATTGGAGGTGA
The DNA here is from genome assembly GCA_016271365.2 of Neoceratodus forsteri. Classification (NCBI taxonomy): domain Eukaryota; kingdom Metazoa; phylum Chordata; order Ceratodontiformes; family Ceratodontidae; genus Neoceratodus; species Neoceratodus forsteri. The sequence goes on from CM057453.1 coordinate 27,246,493, forward strand.
GCACAACAGTTAGCAATCAAAAGAAAAGAAAAAAAAAAAACTGTCACACACGCTCAGTAGGCCTCAACTATCTGGACAACAGCATCATCAGAGCAAATGATTTTCCATTTTTAATAGAAAATACCAGTTAAAAAAAAAAAAAAGAACACAAAACAGAACTTGTCATTTTTAAACCAGCACTTCGGAGCCAATACTTTGCACTCACGTTTTGGGCAAACTGCTCCACTTTGAGTCACATTTTTATATAAAACATGCTGATTTGCCCTCAATTTTAGGGAAAATTGATTTTAGGATCTGCCAAACGTAAATGGCCATTTCTGAAAACAGAAAATCATTGGCTCTACAACATCCCCCCATAACTGCCCCAACAAGGTTGATAAATCAACTTCCCTAATGCCATATAAGAAGGGTGGCTACTGATGTTTCTCTATGACCAGGTGTGCCTCGAAGATGGGCAGGGCAGTGCGTTGGCTGGTGTCCATGGGTGGCCACTCAGGTGCCTCACCCAAGTCGACAACCCCATTTCTAAGGAAGAGTACCCTCTTCACACACCCTTGATATCACTGTGCACATGATACAGCAGTAATAGTACTGTACACAAGTTCAGACAGCACAGACAGCAGTACACGCCACCAAAATGCTGGGCCCTCGTCCACCTGAAATGGCTTTACCATGTACCATGTGGTGCCACACTCATCCAGGCATGCCCCAACCAGCTTGTTCCAGCACTTGTGGGTGATGCATCCATAGCCATTCATACAAACATCTCCTGCCCACCCATGCTACAGCTCCAGGGCCATCACAGAAGGTTGACCATCGAAATGCTGCAGAGACAGACGTATAGAGGATGCTGCAATGCATGAATAGTTTGAGAAAGACATTATGTATTGTCCCAGCAGTGGAAATAGGCTGTAGTGACCTTACTATGCCAGCTCCATGACCTTCCAGATACACCCATCCTTCTAACTGCAGTATGTCACCTCCTATAGGCTGAATGACAAAAAGGGCTCCAGACATGTCCTGTACATGAGCCCTACATCAGCATCGTGTGGGGCATGGCCAACTGGTTTCCCACCTCTGTCTGCAGCACCAGTCACTACACTACATTACAAACCATGGGTGTAGGAAGGCATACTCCATGTAGTCCATGGTGTACAATTTTATTTTAGAGTGAGGTTAACAACAAGGCTCTGCACTGTTGCAATTATTCCATGAAACACAATGTTGAAACAGCTGATCCCTTCTTTAATTTCATTCCTGGGACCCAAATCTAGAAGGCTGTCCTCTGTGACTGTCTTTGCATCCCAGGGGCCATATCACATTGCAGGCGCTGGGTTATATGTGGATGCCTGAGGGAGCAAATGCATGGCAACTGTAATTACCAGTGCACGAGTGGGGGCAACAATCAGTGTCATGCTGTACAAAAGGTGTGTTTATTGTGCTGATGGGGCAACAAACATAGCCCTGATGTCCACATTTTTATTGTCTAGCTACACTCCTGCTACAAACACTGTATGGGCTTGTACTGTGACCACCGGCCTACAATGACCTTTGATGCCTGATTGTTAGCATATGTGCCATGATGTTTACACACACAGAGGACTGGACGCAAATCATATTTGGCATCACAGTACCTGAACTTCAAGCATGACGAGTGCAGTGAGACTGACTCCAACTGCCCAATTCACCTTGGCCAATTTCAGCTGAAATGGATGTACGAATACTAGGGGTATGCGAATACCTTAATTTGAATATTCGGAAGAGTAATCTTATTCAGGCCACCAGATATTTGGTATTTGTTATTCGGCCCAAAATAAGTGTTTTTTTAAATAAGACATTGTAACACTGTTAAAATCCACCACTTCCTTCTCTTTTCAAGTACAACAGTTAATTCTGCCTTGAACACACCACAACACCCTTTCAGCAGCCCAAAAAGGCAACAAACTACTGCACAGGTCAGTGGTCAGGTGACAGACGGTCATCACAGATTGACAAAAGGCTGTAGATGAGGTGACATCTTGTGTCTTGTCTAAGGAAATTAAAATGGCACTGGCGTAAGTGCACTGCTTATGTACCCTGGAAGAGAGGAGAGCGAGATGTGTCATGATAAAGACCTATGCAAGTACCTCACAGGGATGAAGAGGACACATAAGGGGCACGTAATGAAGCTGAAGGGGGAGTTCAAGACAGATGTGAAGAAATATTTATTAACGGAAGGCATGGTACAGTAGATGCATGACACAGACTGCCAGCATAAGTGATGGTGGTGAAGACAGTGTGGGGTTTCAAGCATGCGTGGGATAGGTACGGGGTGTATTTCAAAACAGGCAGGGAGGCAGCAGGGTTGCTTTAGGGTCTGCAGAACAGACCAATAAGGGAAGGATGAACAATCTAGGCAGACCGTCAAGGGAACAGATAAGGGGAGTAAGGGAGTATTTTACTCCCATTTTTGCCCGATTTATTACCACGTTCTGATTTTAAGAATTTATTTCCCATCCTACATATTTAAAGTATGTTTGCTACACATGCACAGTACTGGCAGCACTATACAATGCTAGCAGCCCCTGCACTAAACGAGTGAAAGCATATGGGGTGGAGACAGAAAAGAGCAGGAGTATCAGCTGCGACTGCAGTACAGAAGGCAATGTCAGAAGTTGCTAATTTGCTGGCCAGAAGGGTTGTTGCAACCTGACAGGTTATAAATAAGGCCACAACACTATGAGCATCAGAAAGGTATCTCAAACTCCATGGTAGCACCAGTCAAACAGAGTCAGTGGCTGCAGGTGCCCAGTGGGTTTGAGACTTGGTTTAGAGACAGGGGTTCGAAACTGGAATCCTATAGCATTACTACCATTTAGATGAAAATACTAACAGGCTAAAGAAGCTAGCAGTAAATACTTCCCAGTCCTGAATCTTATCTGGACCCCTGGACCGTGTAGGCCAAGTGGTCCTTTTCTGCCAACAGATAATTAGTAACTTAAAGTACACAACAGTAAGTGCACTAAAACATACAGTAGTTAACTGTTTCTAGTTCGAGGAGCCTCATGGTGGTCCTGCAGCATACTTGTCATGGAGTGGACAGCCACCCTTTAAATATTTAATGCGACAGGGAAAAAAAAGGGGGAGCCAAAAAAAAGTAACATTACATCGTCGTAACATTAGGGAGATTGACAGCAATAATGTACCACCAGCGTTATTATGTTGGCAGATCATATCTGTAGCCAACTACTGGTAAGTTTAGCTCAATGAACACTAGCTGTTCAACGTGTTGAGGGTCCAGGTTGGAACAGTGTGGCTCAACAGCGTCACCAGCAGCACTAAACATTTTTTGAACTCAGTAGCCCAGTGGATCAACTTCAAAGGGCTCAATTGATTCTGTTAAGCAGCCATTAAGAGGCTGAGACTGTGAACATCTGTGTTGCTGTTGACGCAAAGATGTGCTGAGTAATGCCCAGTCACTCTCCTCTGCACTACCACTGTGCCATCTTTCCCCATCTCCACCAGTACCATCCAAATTCAATCCACCACGTGGCTGTTTCTCTATCTCAGGAACCTGAACTGGAGCATAGTCTTCCCCTTCCGAGTGTCTCACTGCCTGCATGGCACTATTTAACTCTTCACTCGGTTGTTGCCTAAAATGAGGCACCCTGTGGCTGTCCATGGCTATATGAAGGATCTTGCAATTGAACCTAGGGTCGAACGTGGTAGCAAATACGTGGTGGCAGTTATCCATGACTGTGGCGTACCTTGCGTCAAGCTCTGCATCAAGATGATTAACAACCTCAGAGACCTCCAGTGTACTTACTGTACTGTCAGCCAAAAACCTCTAAAGTGTATGGGAGAGGGCTATTATGTACGGGATTCAACTGAATCCCAGTGCTCTGCTGTTGTACCATCGATGTGACGTAAAAGGTTGTTGTGCCATCGTGAGTATATCACATCAATGTTACAACATCGAACACCATCGTGCGGCTACTCCTGCTGCCTCCGAGCGCACCGTGGATGCTCAATTCAAACAAAGCGCTTTGAAAAAACTCCAGCACAAAAACGCATCGCCTTTTACTTTTTTTTTTTAATGTGGCAGTTGTTCACTGTCCAGATGGAGGCTCAGGACATGTGGTTTAGGACACCAGATAGAGGAGTAAGTAGGCATGCCGAGGATTCATAGTAAGGGCAGAGCTTGAACATATGGTTGGGGGGGTGGTTGAAACTGCTGCACAATGCTGTTTGAACTGTATCTCACAGGAAATGCTCCGTTGTTGTTTTCACTGTTACCCATACACTGTAAAAGACAATGCATGGGTTACAGTGAATAACAATGCTGAGTTCACGTGTCGAGGTTTCATGACAACAGTAAACCTCTCGAGCTTCGCTAGATTGTAATGACAGCCTCTCAAAGTGAACACAGCATTGTTGTTCACTGTAGCCCATACATTATCCTCTATGTAATGATCTTTTGAGAATAGGCACAGCCAGGATAACCTGACTTAATAAGGCTGTGGTAGCACTTAGGTCACGTGTACTCCTCTCAAATGGCACAAGAACTTTCAACAACTCCAAGAACCATAACAAGTGGAGCACCACAGGGCTCAGTACTGGTTCCAGTATTTGGCATTTTCACTGCCAACATCTCACTCGGGATTTAGAATAATATCAGCCTTTTTGTGGACAACACAAAGTCAGGTGCAGTGGTGGATGACACAGAGGGGTGGCAGGGGCTACAGGATGATCTGGCTAGACTCTAGCACTAGTCAGAAACATGGCAGCAGGGATTCAATACAAAGAAGTGTAAAGTCATGCACCTGGGAGCAAGAAACCCAAGGAATCATTACTGACTGGGGGAAGGGGTTACAGTTATCCCCTATAGAGGAGGAAAAATATATTTGGGTATTAATAACATGGCAAATGAAGCCATGTCCATTCAGTGCAGTGCAGTGCAGAACAGTGGCAGCTAAGGCCAATAAGATGCTGGGGTGTATTGCCAGAGGAATCACGTCCAGGAGAGGGGAGGTCATCCTGCCACTGCACAGGTTATTGGTGAGGACTCATTTGGGAGTACTGCATGCAGTTCTGGTGCCCCTACTTAAAGAAAGATGTTAAATTGCTGGAGGGGGACCAACGCAGAAAAAACAGAATGATCCTCAGTATGGAGGACAAACCCTACGAGGAGGGACTGAGGAAGTTCAACATGATAGAAACCTTCAAATATATGAAAGGCATAAATAAAGATGGCACATAGGAATTTTAAGATTAAGGAGAGGGAAGGACAATAGAGAGCACAATCTAAAGCTGGAGTGTGGTAGATACAGAAGGGAAATGAGAAAGCACTATTTCACAGAGAGAGTGGTGACAGGGTGAAATGCACTGCCTGAGGAGGTGGTATCCCTGAAGACAGTAGGCAGTTTTAAAAGGGGATGGGACAAAGTCAGGAAGGTCACCAATGAGCACTGAGGGAGGGGTAAAAGCTAGTACGGGCATGAACTTTGATATGCGGGTAGGAGAGGGGGTAGCAGCTGCAATGTAATAGACTGCTAGCTGCACACTCGAGCAGACTAGACAGACCATCAGGCCTGTATCTGCTGGCATTCTTTGTATGTTCGTATCTCCTAGGACCCCTCCAATGTTTGCCTCCACAGACATTTCGTGTAGTGCCCATTTTTTGCTCCAGCAGTCTTGAAAGCATCAGGTATGAAGAATTCCACTGAGTGCTAACATCTTGTATTACATGATGTTAGGGTAGACCGTGGCATTCCTGAACTTCTCATAACTTACTAGTGGCTTTTATAGAGTAATAGGAATGGCTGCTGATGGAACGGGCTGTGGATAATATGTTGTTGGTCCTAGTAGAGTTACACAGCACATGAGTCACCACTAAATTTAGTGCATGTGCAAAGCAACGAATACTCACAAAATGGCCATCATTGATGGTTTTCACCATGTTTGTGCCATTGTCGGTAAACAAAAAAAAAAAAATTACTTTTAATTTGGTGTTAACACCAGTCCAAAACCGCAACATGTCTTGCAGGAACGTACGAATATTATGTGCTCTGTGATCTTCCTCCATCAGTCCGACATTCAGCAAAGCTGACCTGTGACTACCAGATTTTTTTTGAGGGGTTGGGGAACAAGGTGATGCATCGGAAACAGGACAGCAGGCTGTTGCACACACCAGTCTGCAGTTAATGAGAGATAGGCATGCAGGGAGTTATCGCTAGTCCAGATATCGGACATGCAGTGAGAAACACCGTGAACAGCCTCTGCAAGCAGAGCAGCAACAGCAGACGTACACCATCATACAGTTATGGTAATACACTCCGTGAAAATGCAGTACGAGATGGTATCTGATAACGTGGGTGCAAACAGTGGAGAAGCCGTCAGAAGTCAGTATCTTCCACAACTGCGATAGGCTGGAGATCCAAGAATCTCAGTAATCAGCTGTGTGATTTGCTGTGCTGTTAGATGTGAGGCACGATACTTTGTTCATGCATGCAGAGCATCCATCACTGGAACTGCCATGGGAGATATCAATGTGGACTGCTTCACCGGAGGTGTGTGAAGTGCTCATAACTGTCTCTGCCTTGTAGTATCACTGGAATCAGAAGTGACCAGAGTACAGGGACTCTGTGTTGGTGAGGGGGAAGCAGTGCTCTGATCACTGAGTTGCTCAAAATCAGATCTGTCGTTACCACCACCATTGCCTAGAGTACATTCCTGTCCACTGCTGAGGTTGGGTCTTGGTGAAACCAAGGGTCCAAATCCAGACCCAGATGAGCTTTGATACAGCTGAGGGTGCTTAAGCTTCAAGTGGTTTTGTAATGATGTTGTGGTTAAGTTACAGAATGATTTCCTTCAGCTTATAGTGCTGTTGCAAAGAGAAGAGACTGCCTTCCTTGTGTCCTCCTTTAACACAGTGAAATGCAGCCACACCGCATTGACAACACCAGTGAGTCTGGCAGCACCACATTCCCCAGTTCTTTTTTCAACATGCAACCCCAGGTGGCGCTATCTCTAAGGTTAATATCCCCGCACCTATCTCCCAAATGACAGGTTGAGGGGCCTGGGTTCAAACTTAATTACCGGGGTTTCCCTGCCCTCAGTAACAATATTTTGGTGCCTCCACCTGGAGCAATGTATGTGGGGGTATTTACCTAACCTGGTATAGCCCTCGGGGAAGCTATGGCCACCCACAAGCTCACCTAGCGACCACATACCTTGTAATGTGGAACAGCCCTTTACACCAGTTAACACACACAGTTAGCAATGAACATTAATAATATGCACACCCCTCTTGCATTCACCACCAGGGTCTGGTCTTCAGCAAACACCCTGTGCCCCCCCCCTGTAAGACAGTATTCAAAACAAGCATGCACTTCTAAATATGTTTCCTCCAGACACATTAACCTTAATTCAGACAATGAGATCTGTGAGGCAAGGTAACAGCAAAACACATCAGTTGATTTATTTAAGGGGATCTGAACATGGAACGGGACTTAACCCAGGGTACTTTGCATGCATGCATTCAGTCCCAGAGTACAGTCTTGAAGCTGCTGGATACCCAGACTGTTTATGGCTAGCCTAGACGTTGCCCAGGGTTGCAGCTGTTGTTGGGGCTCTTGATGGAAAGAAAAAGCAGTTAAACATGCAATAACAAAAAACCCTGGCTATTTGTGTCCTTGGTCAGTTGGCCTAGTCTACTGTAACCCTGTAATACACTGAAGAAATAACAAGAGGTAACAAGCCTTTGTGTAAAGCAAATAAACAAAACGAAACGAAACGAGGTAAGAAACCACTATGGTTCTCAAAGCAAGTGGCAGTGAAGGTTCAAGAGAAAAAGAAAGCATTCAGGAAGTACAAGGAATCACAGAAGGAACAGGACAGAGAACTGTATCAGTTAAAGCAAAAGGAAGCTGGGAAGGCAGTCAGAACAGCAAAGGCCCAAACCGAGGAAAAGATAGCCAACTCAGTTAAGAAGGGGATAAAACCTTTTATAGGTACATCAGGAGAAAGGAAGACCAAGGGAGGGATAGTGAGGCTTAATAAAGGGAGGGAGGGAGGGTGGGCAGAGGGTGACTGTGAAAAGGCAGAGATACTAAACAAATATTTTGCTCAGTATTTACAAAGGAAGAGGGGAGGTACCTAAAACAAACAGTAGAAACACTCTGGATACAGAAGTTGATACCAGCCCATTTACAGAAGAAAGGGTTCTGAAGAACTCTTAAAACTGAAGGTGGACAAAGCAATGGGCCTGATAGGATTCATCCCAGAATTCTAAAAGAATTAAGGGTAGAACTAGTGACACCACTGACTACCCTCTTTAACAAATCATGGGAGGATGGGGTGGTACCCGAGGACTGGAGGAGGGCAGATGTGATTCCCTTCACAAAAGTGGGAGCAAGGCAGAAGCAGGAAACTACAGACCTGTTAGTTTAACCTCAGTGGTAGGGAAATGATGGAATCACTTCTGAAGGAAAGAATTGTTGAGTATCTAGAGGCCAGAGGGCACAGGACCCAAGGCAGCATGGATTCACAGCGGAAGGTCATGCCAGACAAATCTGATAGATTTCTTTGACTGGGTGACCAAAGTAGTTGATCAGGGAGGGGCTGTGGACATGGCCTACCTAGACTTTAGCAAGGCATTTGACACAGTCCCACACAAAGATTAATACAAGTTAGCCAGCCTGGGAGTGGGTCCCAAGATGACAGCCTGGGTAAAGAATTGGCTGGAGAATAGGTCACAGAGAGTAATAGTAAATGGAGTCCACTCTGAAAAAAGGGGTTAGTAGTGGGGTACCGCAAGGTTCAGCATTAGGACCGGTCCTCTTCAATGTCTTTATAAGAGACATTGCAGAGGGACTGGAAGGAAAAGTATGTCTCTTTGCAGATGACACAAAGATCTGCAACAGAGTTGATGCACAAGGTGGAGTGGAAAGGATGAGAAGGGACTTGGCAAGGTTAGAGGAATGGTCAAATGTATGGCAGCTTAGATTCAATGCTAAGAAGTGCAAGGTAATGCACCTGGGAAACAAAAACCCAGGGGAAGAGTACACAATGGGGGGTGAGCTACTAACAACAACAAAAATGGAAAGGGACCTGGGGGTAGTCATATCAGATGACCTAAAGGTGGGCAAGCAATGTGAGAGGGCAGCAAGGAGGGCTGGGGGGATACTGGGATGCATAGGAAGAGGCATCACCAGTAGAAAACAGGAAGTTATTATCCCTCTGTACAGACAGCTAGTGAGACCCCATCTGGAGTACTGCGTGCAGTTCTGGAGACCCAATCTCCGCAAAGACATAGACAGGATGGAAGCTGTCCAGAGGAGGGCAACTAAAATGGTGCAGGGTCTGCACCGGAAGACATATGAAGAGAGAGACTTAAGGAGCTTAATATGTATAGCCTCGAGGAAAGGAGGGAGGGGGAGACATGATAGAAACTTTCAAGTACCTCAAGGGAATCAACAAAGTCCAAGAGGGTAGCATCTTTCAAAAAAAGAGGTGTGCAAGAACAAGGGGGCACAATTTCACAATTTGAAGATAGAAGGGGGGCGGCTCAGAGGTAATTTAAGGAAGTATTTTTTCACAGAGAGGGTTGTGGATGTATGGAACGGCCTTCCAGAGGAGGTTGTGGAGTCAAAAACAGTGGTGGAATTCAAGCATGCATGGGACAGTCACAAGGCAATTCTAGGGGGTGGGGGTAGGAAGAAGTAGGCTGCTGGTTAACTAGGACCTGCAGCTTATCCATCAGGTAGGGAACTGGGCAGACTGGGTGGGCCAAGCGGTCCTTATCTGCCATCAAATTCTATGTTTCTATGTTTCTATGAAATCAGATGGTACCACAAAATGATTTAAAGAACTGTTGCAGGGGAGCTACCCTGAGTTTACTCACACCACCAGTTGGTAGAGAATGGCCTGGTGACATGAAGACCTGTTGCAAAGCACAGAAGAGCATGGGGAAGCTCGGCCTACACAACTCACCTCCACTTCACAGCCTTTCCCTCCAGGTGGCCGCACCCTGCGATTCCTTGCTTCACAGGGGCTGGATCCCCAAGCTGGTCTGTTGCGAGAAAACAGTAACTGGTGCAGGAATAGGTGGCTTGGGCCAAGTTTGACATGAGCCCAAGACTGGATAAACACTTCTGGCAAAGTTCAGACTTTTTTGCTGGTGAGCTCCTCCAGCTGGCTAACAACCTGGCTGAACAAGGCAACTGGCTCCTGGTGGTAAATAGGCATCCCCGATTTGTAGGCTGCAGCCCGCCGCGAGCATTCAGCACATTTAATGGAAACAGCATTCACTTCTGTACCTTTCAGTTCAGTTTCAGGCCGGTTTGCGACTACAGCAGCTTTGCTGAGCATACCTCTTAATCTACAGGCAGGCAGTCCCTAAAGATCAAACCCCTTGTGGATTGAAGACAGCTCACAGGAGGCAAACAAGCCCCTCCTGCAAAGACACACAGGCTCCTCTCTCCTCGGGGGTTCGAGCAGGAGACCCACAGATCTCTCTCAGACCGAGATGCCCTGAGGGACTCACTAAGAGACTGTCTCTCTCACTCATTGAGAGACTCCCTGAGAGACTGCCTAGCGACTCCCCAATTCAAACTGTCACTCTTAAATATAGAGCAAATTCCTTAAACTCCAACTGGATGTTCAAGCTGCACACAACAGTTTTAGTATTTTTATTGGCTAGAGTTTGGGCACCCAAACTTTGTCCATGTTTATCTCCCACAAATCTGTATTACATTCCAAACAGTCTCTGGATGAAATCCCACTTCATGATTGGCTAGCAGGCTGACAAGATGGTGGCTGCAGTTAAAGATACCGGTCAGTTTATGCAGTCCAAAAGTTTAAAGTTCTGGTGCAGCCAAAGTAAAAGTTATACAATTACAGTTTCTTCATACACATGTAGCCCTGGCTGTACCCTTTTAAACTAGCCCATTTTTGTATATTTATATTCTACACTTATGCTGTTGCTGCCACCAAAATACTGTCACCCCCCCCCCCCCGGCAGTAGACAGAGCCTTATGAATATTAACAAGGAACTCTTACATATTCATTAGCCCCCGAAAATGCCCTTGCTCAAACTTTACTTAAAAAAGAACTGAGGCTTCTCGTTTGCCTCATTTAGGTCACTGGGCCCCAGTTAGCTTAAGAGGGGCACTGGGACCACTGAACAGCTCCTCGACTGACCGCAAGACCGGCGGTTAGAACATCAAAGGTGCTGCTCGATCCCCACTTGCACCTCGGTACATTTCTAACAGTGGGAGGTCACGGTTCACGTCTAAGCCCGAAACTGGACTAAATTAGAGTTTGGTCAGCACGGGGATATTCGGGGAAGCACCAGGGCACCACAAACACTCGGGCTGGCACAGAGGAGAAATGAGACACAAGCATGCAATGGGAGGAAAACCAGAAGAAACGAGGGGGTATTTAAGGTAAGCCCCGAGGCGGGGTTACATCTCTACCCTGCCTGAAATGCTTGGCATCCACGCCAAGACTATAATAAACTAAGATCCATGATACCACTTCTACTATACACAACATTTACAATGTTAGGCCCAACATATAACACAAGTATTTACAAAGTATAGCATGTTGTAAAACTTTAATTTTTTTTTTTTTTTTTTTTAAATACTTTCATTAGTTTAATACTGGCAATTTCTCATGACATTCTACATGTAGCATACACCCTTTTGCACTGGTTGACCACAGGAACATTTGACCTTTTGCTTTATCCTTTGATATGAACCTTGTTTTACTAGAAACCAGACCTTTTCAATTGACCCCTTATACCTTGTAAGGGTGACCCCTGGAATATTGGGTAGAGAGCTTGATTAGTACCTTAGAGGAGGCAGTGAACGACACTAGCTTGGGAAGAGAATTTGCTGTGACATATATTCCTTTGTGAACCACATTTACAGGCAAATCTACTGGCTTTCCTGGTGAGTCATATGTAAATCGTACCACCGGTTTTACAGGTCTTCCGGATTGCCTAGGCATAGAGAGCATTAGCACTGACATTTCAACATCTGCATTCAGATTCAGATTCTTGACTACCGGTTTACTGTCCAGCAATAAAGCAGCTTCTGCAGGAAGGGGTACCTTTTGCACTCTTTCGCTGTTCAGAGTTGGTTGCAGTACTTGTGTTTGTAGCAGCACTTGCATATGCCTGTTCTGTAGACTCTGGATTATCCGTTAGTGGCACTTCAACAAAATTTGAGTCATTCAGCACATTGCTGGGACTCTCAGGATTAGCAATACTGGAAGACATGGGGTCAGGTTCACTAGGCCCAGTTATTTCACCTTCAAACAAAGATGCACCACTGTGTTCCTCATTTTCTTGACCAAAACTAGCTATTTCAATTACAGACAGTTCCACAAGACAAAGAGTCAGCTACATCTGAAGTTACAAAATTAGAGAGGTGAGCACTCCATACGGAAAGAAGCACACCAGAGCCAGACAATCTATCGGTGTGCAATTTATTGCGGTGCAAAAAGTAGGGCCATCCCTACCTTTTGCACCGCAATAAGCTACGCCGATAGATTGCCTGGCTCTGGTATGCTCTTTTGCATGGAGTGCTCACCTCTAATTTTGTGCATTTATCGAATAGCAACCTTCCATTGAAGCACCCCCCTCAATGTGTTTGCGCACCTCGATTCTCTTCTGTTTTGGTTTACATCTGAAGTTATACTTTCTACCTCATTTTCAGGTGGCACAAGGCTAGTTGAGAGGGCTGGATTGCCAGACAGTTCTGAATCTTCAGCATCGTCTCCCATATTACAAACATGATTCCCCTGAAACAGTTGAGTCAACTCAAAGGAAACGTAGAAACATTGACTTTAATGGCAGATAAGGACCACCTGGCCCACCCAGTCTACCCATTTCCCTACCTTTTGGATAAGCTGCAGATCCTAGTTAACCAACGGCCTACTTCCTCCTACCCTCCAACAGAATTGCCTTAAGCCTGTCCCATGCATTTTTGAATTCCTCCACTGTTTCTGACCCCACTACCTCCTCTGGAAGGCCATTCCATGTGTCTACCACCCTCTCTGTGAAAAGATTCTTCCTCACGTTTCCCCTTAGCTGTCCTCCCCCCATCTATCTTCAAATTGTGCCCCCTTGTTCTTGTACATCTCTTTTTTTGAAAGATGCTACCCTTTTGGACTTTGTTTATTCCCTTAAGGTACTTGAAAGTTTCTATCATATCCCCCCCCCTTTCCTCGAGGGTATACATATTAAACTCCTTTAGCCTCTCTTCCTATGGCTTCAGGTGCAGACCATGCACCATTTTAGTTGCCCTTCTCTGGACTGCCTCCATCCTATCTATGTCCTTGCGGACATGGGGTCTCCAGAACTGCACACAGTACTCCAGATGGGGTCTCATCAACTGTCTGTACAGAGGGATAATAACTTCCTGTTTTCTACTGGTGATGCCTCTCCCTATGCATCCCAGTATCCCCCCAGCCCTCCTTACTGCCCTCTCACATTGCTTGCCTACCTTTAAGTCATCTGATAGCAATTTCATGAGCCCGTTCCATTTTGTTGTTGTTAGTACCTCCCCCCCCAATTGTGTACCTTTCCCTAGGTTTTATTTCCCAGGTTCATTACTTTGCACTTCTTTGCACTGAATCTAAGCTGCCATACTTTTGACCATTCCTCCAACCTTGCCAAGTCCCTTCTCATCCTTTCCACCCCACTGGGTGTATCAACCGTGTTGCAGATCTTCGTGTTATCTGCAAAGAGGCATACTTTTCCTTCCAGCCCCTCCGCAATGTGGGCTGGCAGTATAGCCTAGAGGTTAGAGAAACTAGGTGTGAACAAGTTTGGTACATCCAGCAGACCAGACCCGAGTTTGATTCTCACAACCTCCACTTGCATACTGTGTGACTCTGAGAAAGTCACTTAACCGCCCAGTGCTCCCAGGTCGCCCCTGAAAACAGGCACTTGTGCCTAGTGGGCCTTACCCAGTTACCAAAGACTAAAAAAAAAAAAAAAGTCACCTACAATGACATTAAACAGGACCAGTCCCAGTACTGAACCCTGCGGTACCTTGCCAGCAACCCCCCTTTCCTCAGAGTGAGACCTGTGTATTATCCTCCGAGGAAGGATAATACACAGGTCCATATTCGCTTTCATCAGACTTGGAATCTACATCATTATTAAGGACAGCATTACATGATGAAGGCTTGGGCTATGGCAAGGCAGGAGGCTGGTCTGTTTTTTCCAAGAGGCAGATCGGGTTACAGGCTCAACTGGCGCATCACGTGGCGGTGCTGAATCTAGAATAACTTGCCCACCTGGAAGGAGGCGATTCCGATGGACTGTTTTTACAGATCTGGGATCTCCTTCTGGCCGGACTTTATAGACCGGAAGGTCGGCCAACTTGCGTATGACCATGTAAGGAGTGCGACTCCAATGGTCAGCTATCTTGTGTTTTCCTTGCAGTCCCAAATTTCACATCAAGACACAATATCCAGGTTGCAACTCTTGGGCTTTGACTCTTTTATTGTGCCTTACTTTGTTTGCTAAATTTCTTTTGGCAGTCATAGTGTGGGCAAGTTGATAGGCATGACTGAGTTGTGCTTTGAGTTTGTGAACATACTGTAAATAGTTGTCAGCCTGAATTCTATCTGGGGACACTCCAAAGCAAATATCTACAGGTAAGTGTGCTTCCTGACCAAACATTGGTTTATACGGTGAAAAACCTGTTGCATTGTGCAAGTGCAATTATAAACATGCACCAAGGTACTTATTTGTTGGCATCCACCTGGGCTTGTCCTTTGGGTGAAGGGTACCTAGCATGTCCAGTAACGTCCAATTAAACCTTTTAGGCTGCATATCACCTTGCGGGTGACAGGGAGTGGTTCTTGACTTTCTCACACTCCAGAGTGATAGCATTTCTTTGATTAAACGACATTCAAAGTCCCACCCCGGGTCGGAATGGATCTGCCATGGGGTACCATAGGGGACAAAAAATTTTTCAATGAGCACCACGGTGGCCACTTTCTGATCCTTTGTTGGATAGGCTTGTGCATAATGAGTGAAGTGGTCTGTTACGACAAGTACATTGCCAATGTTTTTTGCATCGGGCTCTAAACTTAAAAAGTCAATACATACAAGCTCCATGGGTGCACTAGTAGCGATGTTGATCAAGGATGCTGCTCTCTGTGGCTGGGCCTTTCTTTGGAGGCTTCTGCTGCAAGTTTTTTTTTTTTTTTTGTTATACTTTTTCTCCTCCATAGTCCCGGCTGGCTCTTTTATTCCTTCTGCCCCCCCAGCACTGTCCCCCAAGGTTCAGACACCCTCCCTTATACCCCACGACTTACCCTTCATGGCAGGGTGGTGGGGAGAGACTCAACCCACCAGGAACAGATCCAGCCTGATTCCTGCTGCTAACATCTCTTGGAGGTGGTGACGAACATCATCAATGTCCACAGGTGCCAATCTGCCGGACCTTTCTCAAAATGGCGTCTCTTCATGGAACCTGATATGGTGCTCAGCGCCTGAGACACATCCAACATCCTATTGCTTTAATGAAAACACTTTACTTCGCTGTGCTAGCTTACAGCGGACTTTATTTTTCCACTCGAGAATGGGGGATTATCCAAAATTGAACAGGTCTGGAGTCACTTCACCATCCTCCTCTGTACGGCACTTGTTTGGTAACACAGCAGTATCTGTGCAATACACCTTAGCCAGGGTACAGCCCCTGGAGACTTCAATATCTCTGTTGATCACATTGCAGAGTTGTACTACTACTCTCCTAACATAAGCATGGGTTCTGATGGGCAGTACACTTGGTCTGACTAGGAGTCCATCCGGCAGCTTTACCTCTTCTGGGGCATTCGGCATAAGAATCTTGTTTGTTACATCTTTCTGCATCCGCACTTCACCACTAATACTGCGCTGCACATTGGGTGGCAAGACAAGAGTTGACGGGTCCTTCTTTCAGATATACCACACTGGCTCATCCTTATCATTCTCTTGGAGCTGCATTTGCACTTCATACGCTCTCTGCACCATTGCATGAATGTGTAAAGCTTGCCCAGTCTTTCAGGCTTACCTTTCTTGACACATCTGGGCTAATCAGCCAAACATGTGTGCATTAGTGCCAATCAATATTTGAATTCCATCATATAAGCCAGTCTGAGGGCAAACCAAAGCCAGTGGTCTCTACGGGCTCATCCATGCCAGCCACAGTAGAAGGAAAAGATAGCCATATTTGTAAGAAACCAAGGTAAAGGTAGGATTTATCACTTATACTCCTTACATGCAGTCCATCTAGAGGCTGTAGAGGATGATCCAACAGATGCTGGCCATACCAATCTTTCAATATTATAGTGACCCGAGATCTGCTGTCCAGTACGGCTTGGGACGGAATTCCGTCAATACATACAATGGTCTCCATCAAGGGACCTACCAATTCGGACCAATCAGGGGAAGTACCCACATGGACATTGACAGACAGTTTGCCTACCAAGGACTTGGATGAAGACTGACCCACGGATTTGGGATGGTTTTGCTTGATTTGATTCAACAGCTTAGCGTTCATCTTCCTTAAATCTTCGGGGAACTGGTATGTTCTCTTAGTATGACCATCCTCCCCACAGTAATAGCAGAAAATATCAGGCCTAGAAGGGTGACAGTGAGCAGTTTCTTTGGGTGGTTTGCCACTGGAGTATGTCCTAGACTTGTGTTCTTCGGGTTGTCTATAAGGACGCTCATACCCACCAGGCCGTTGCTAGGGTGTGTTCTGATGAGGAGATTGGGCCAAGATACTTACTAAGGATCTTAACTCCCTCATTTCCTTTAACATATCATCTTTAGCTTTCTCCTTCGGTACTTGAAAACTGCACAATTTGCAGAAGACTGAGCCTCACAGGACACCTCAGCAGCACTAGTTAGGACGACCTGTCTTTTTACCCTCTCAACAGCACCCTGAGCAATTACTTTTAGCTCCTTCAACTCCTGAGCAGCGCTCTTAGCTACTGGGCATCAGTAATGGTATCATTACAGTCCCTGATTCCTTTAAGTATTTTGTGGAGTTCCGGACCATCACTGACTGACCCCCTGACAGGGGCAGGGGCCGAAGTAGCTAAGGCGGTGTAGGGATCCCAGGAATCTTCTTCCTCCTCAGCTTCATGCACATCCTTCACCAACATGTGGAAGGGCAGGGGACCAGATTTGCAGTGGTGCAGCTGCAGCTTAAGTAATATTCAACTGGAGTGTCGAGTATGTGATTCAGTCTCACTTGATACAGCTCGCTAGGGACCATGCCTCCTTTTCTGAAAACTTTTTTAATAGTTTCTCTAGTCAGGCTAAATAAGCTGATAAAGATTCTCCCTTTCGTTGTTTAACAACTCTGAGCTTCCACACTAGTGCTTCCACTGTATTGGCACTCCCAAATACATTCTCCAGGGCGATCAAATGCTCCTGTGCACTGGCACTGAGATTAGTGGCCCTCAGGGAACAAATTACATTTAAAATGGGCTCTCAGAGGCTCCCCCCCCAAAGCGTTTTCTTTTTTCGGCCTCTGAGCACTGCCAGTCCTGCACTAGCATAGTAGCTGTGTCCATCCAAGTCATCCTCCCCACTGGGTGTGGGGAGGGTGCCATAAAACTTTCTAAGCTTGCCGTAAAAGTCATGACTTAGAGCACAGCCATAGGGGCCAATACCGGTGTAGGCACCAGAGTTGGGGCAGGAGTAGGAACAGTAATGTCTGGTGCTGAGGCCCAGTGGCTGAGGGTTGAGCGCTGGTTGCCACACCTCAGTCACACCAGCGACCGGGTTCGAAGTGAGCCCAGGCTGGGGTTGGCAGGGGAGGGAGATGGATGACTGTTCTCTCCAGGGAGGGTTCCAGGGGTTTCTCCAGTGCATTACGGCCCCAGTGGAAATCGGGGTACATCATGGTGGGGATCCAAGCTCAGGGAGCGAGCGACAGGTATCTACAGGGCACCCCATGTGCTGACACCATTGCATGACGCAAACGGGGGAAAAATCAAGTAGAAATGCCTCCTACCCCTCTGGTGAGATGACGGTAGCCCCACTGGACTCTCCCACATCCCAACGCCGGCCCAGACACGCCCAGATCGCTCTCTAAGGCCAACCGTTGACTACAAGGTAAGGCACTTCATACTTAGAAGCCCACCGCCGAGGGAAAGGCAGAACCAGCCCGGAGGTGTTACCGGGGGTCGATCCTGCCTGTGGTCGTTCGGGGAGGGAGATCCTGGGAGATGCGGGGGGTTCAGGCTGGGAGTTAGGGGGAAGTCCAAGCAGGCACTCCTGAAGGATGCCCGGAGGGGGTGTAGGTGTAGAAACAGAGTATAAAAAAAAATTATGGGTGTTGGAACTGGCGCACCGGGACTGGTGTAGGTGCAGGTGCCAGTGAAGGGTACCTCCAGGAGGTCTGAATAACTTTAAGGCCCTGAGGGTTTGGCCCTCATCTTGCAATAATTTGGCAAGCGTTTCTTCAAAACTTTCAGATAAGGGTGGGGCTTCGGGCTCTGAGAAACTCTCACCGTCCTTAGCTACCACCCTCCAGGCTGCCGGGGACCCATCAACAGTAATAACCTTGGGTACCTTGGTACTGTCTACAGGGTTGCTACACTCCACTAGTGCCATTAGAGTCTGAGCAGTCACATCAGTCAGTCAGCTTACTACCACAGCCTCCCCAAGGCATTCAGTTTTTGAAAGTATCTCCTCTATAATGTGTCTGCTAGTCTCCATAGGCATGTCTAGCAACAAAAGAGCATTGTAGGGATCAATTTCACTCCCCGTACACCAACCAATTAACTGCTGTACCGTCATGTCTTGTCCACGTGGCTCAGTTGGTAGCACATCCACCTCTGGACTAGAAGGTTGTGGGTTCTCATCCCACACCAGAACTGGACTTGCACCTTAAACGCTGGCATCTGGGTGCAGGATTTGGGGGGGTGCTGTACTGCTGGGGTGTGTCGTCGTCCGGATAAGATGTTAAACTGAGGTCCCTTCTACCCATATTAGTGCTGTTCTGGTGAGTGTCCAGGTGGAAGTAAAAGAACCCAGGGCACTCTTTGCAAAAGAGCAGGGGACATTCCCAGTGTCCTGGCCAACATTCCCCTTCCCATAAACCGGTTCATGCAATTTTCCAGGCTGTGTGTGGGTGTTGATGTGCAATATGGCCACCACTACACTTTCAGTTATTTCACTGTTAGTCTAGAACTGCTTGTAAAGCACTTTGGGATACACTGTGTATGAAAAGCGCTATATAAATGCTGATTCTTCTTCTTCAGTGGTGTCCATAAATATTTTAGTTGCAATTTTTAGTTTTGACCACTAGGGGGCGCTGTATCCCAGCGGTGCCTCCAAAGATGTAACCCCTAGGCTGCGCTATCTCTAGGGTTACTACCCCTGCCTGTCTCCCTAATAACAGGTTGAGGGGCCTGGGTTCAAACTTACTTACCGGGGTTTCCCTGCTCTCAGTAACCACAATATTTTGGCACATCCGCCCACAGTAATGTATGTGGGGTTATTTACCTAACCTGGTATAGCCATCTGGGAAGGTATAACCACCCACAAGCCCACCTAGCGACCACATACCTTGTAATGTGGAACAGCCCTTTACAGCAGTTAACACACAGTTAGCAATGAACATTAATAATATGCACACACACCCTGCATTTACCACCAGATTCCGGTCTAACGGCAAACACCCTGGAACCCCTTGTAAAACAGTATTCAAAACAAACATGCACTTCTAAACAAGTTTTCTCCAGACACATTAACCTTAACCCAGACAATGAGATATTTGTGAGGCAAGGTAACATAACCGATTTATTAAGGGGGGACTTGAACAAGTAACGGGGCAGACCTAGATGAATGATTACTATACTGGATTTAAGCCAGGGTACTTTGCATACATTCATTCAGTCCTGCAATACAGTCTTGAAGCTACTGGGTACCCAGACTGTTGGTGGCTAGCTTGAACGTTGCCTGGGGTTGCAGCTGTTGTTGGGGCTCTTGATGGAAAGAAAAGGCAGTTAAACATGCAATAACAAAGACTGTGGCTATTTGTATCCTCATCCGGTCGGCCTAGTCAACTGTAACCCTGTAACACATGGAAGAAATCAGATGGTACCACAAAATGATTTAAAGAACTGTTGCAGGGAGCTACCGCGTTTTACTCACAACACCAGTTGGTAGAGGATGGCCTGGCGATATGAAGACCTGTTGTGAAGCACTGAAGAGTATGGGGAAGCTTGGCCTACGCGACTCACCTCCGCTTTGCAGCATTTCCCTCCTGGTGGCCGTAAACTGCGATTCCTTGCTGCACAGGGGCTGGATCTCCAAGCTGGTCACTTGCTGAGAAAACCGTAACTGGTGCAGTGCTAGACGGCTTGGGCCAAGTTTGGCATGAGCCCAAGATTGGATAAACACTTCTGGCAAAGTTCAGTCTTTTTTGTTGGTGAGCACCTCCAGCTGGCTAACAACTTGTCTGAACAAGGCAACTGGCTCCTGGTGGTAAACCGGCATCCCCGATTTGTAGGCTGCAACCCGCCGCGAGCATTCAGCACATTTAATGGAAACAGCATTCACTTCTGTACCTTTCAGTTCAGTTTCAGGCCGGTTCGCGATTACAGCCGCTTTGCTGAGCAAACTTCTGAAATCTGCAGGCAGGTAATCCCTGAAGAGCAATCCCCTTGTGGATTGAAGACAGCTCGCAGGAGGCAAATGGGCCCCCTCTGTAGAAACACACAGGCTCCTCTCTCCTCTGAGGTTTGAACTGGAGACCCACAGATCTCCTCTCTTAGACAGACTCCCTGAGGGACGAATTGAGAGACTGTCTCTCTCACTCACTGAGAGACTCCCTGAGAGACTGCTGAGCGACTCCCCAATTCAAACTGTCACTCTTAAATATCGAGCAAATTCCTTGCTGCACAAAACAGTTTTAGTCTTTTTATTGGCTAGATTTTGGGCACCCAAACTTTGTCCCTGTTTATCTCCCATAGGTCTGTATAACATTCCAAACAGTCTCCGACTGAAATCACAGTTTGTGATTGGCTAACAGGCTGACAAGTTGATGGCTGCAGTTAAAGATACCGGTCAGTTTTTGCAGTCCCAAAAGTTTAAAGTTCTGGTGCAGCCATAGTAAAAGTTATACAATTACCGTTTCTTCATACACATGTAGCCCTGGCTATGCCCTTTTAAACGAGACCACTTTTGTATATTTATATTTTACACTCATGCTGTTGCTGCCTCTGAAATACAGTCTCCCCAGGCAGCAGGCAGCACCTTATGAATATTAATAAAGGGCTGTCACATATTCATTATCCCCCGAAAATGCCCTTGCTTAAACTTTGCTTTTAAAAAGAACTGAGGCTTCTCGTTTGCCTCATTTAGGTCACCGGGCCCCATTTAGCTTAAGAGGGGCACCGGGACCACTGAACAACTCCCCGAACGACCACAAGACCAGCGATCGGAAAATCAAAGACACCACTTCCGCCTCCGCGATCCCCGCTTGCACCTCTGTGCATTTCTAACAGCAGGAGGCTGCAGTTTAAGTGTAAGCCCGAAACTGGGCTAAATTAATGTTTGGGCTACACGGGGAAACTCAAGAAAGCATTGGGGCACCACAAAAGCCCAGGCTGGCACAGAGCAGAAACAGGACACCAGCAGGCAATGGGAAGAAAACCAGGATAAACAAGCGGGTATTTAAGGTAAGCCCCCAAGGGGGGTTACAAACAGATGCGTCTGTCTTGTCCTCATGTTCTTGACCTGTGATTTCTGTCTCTGATGGTGCCATGCCAGTGCTGCTGTCACTCCGCTGTTCTTCAGGATGTGACAGAGTCTGCTGAAGTAATGTCAGTGTTGACTGTTTGGGCTTCTTAGCGGGAGGGGAACCCTTATGCATACTGCTACTTCTACTACCCTGGGTACTAGTGCTACTCCTAAAAGCTCTTTTGCCAGCAACCCTTTTTTTTTCTGCCCTCAAGGTACATAGCATACTCTGCGTCATCCTCAAAGTCACTCACATTTACCTCTGATGTAGAAAATGATGTGTCACTAGGCAAGTCATCTGGAGGGAAATACTCAGAACCAGATGACTGTTGTGCCATGACTTCTGGCTGCTACTGGCTTTCGTGAAACCTGAGGCCCCCGGAATGCTTATTCCGGATCACCCCTGAAAAAGGGACATTTCATCCCAATGGGCTTACTTGGTCACCAAAATTCAAATAAATAAATACTTACACCACCAAATTAAAGACAGATTTTTTTTTAATAACTACAGCAGTCAAGCAAGAAATTATAACTACTAGAATATATATCTACAGAGAGAGATATCATAGTTTCAGTAACACTGTCTTCTCCTTCACCTCCACACAGCACAGAAGCCTGTGAAATCAAGTTAGTGAAACTGCAAGTCTCTCTTTGCACAGCTCCTGCTAAAAAAAAAAAAAAAAAAAAAAATCACTACATCAGATGATTTCTCTGGGGGAAAAAAATCCTACTAGTACCAAGCACTAAATGAAACACAGTACACTAACAAAAAAGTAAAGGTTTTGTGATGTAATATAATTTGTTTGTGCTCAATCTGTCCCACTCTCCGAGCTCTCTCCACCACGTCTTTCTCTGCTGCAATGTGGCAGTCACATGATCTGGCTTTGGCAAATGCTCAGCAATTGGCCAACAAGTTCAGCGAGATCTTAAAATCCAGCCGAAAAGCCAACCCAAATACCGTCCGAAAAGTGCACGTATTTGGTATTGGGGTTCTGAATATCGAATAGCACATTATTTGTGGTATTCGGAATTTGATATTTGTTACTTGCACACCCCTAGCAAATACAGCACGCTTTCAGACTGGAGTGCACTGTTCTACAAACGTTAAGTTATTAAACACATGTAGATATAAACTGCTCCTTGATTAGTACTAATACACACACACACCCCTTACCATCTAACTCTCAGTAAGCGGCAAGTAGGAACACATGTACTGGATGCACCACTACTAAACACGTACTACACACAGAATTACATACACATATACACACAAATTCTACATGTGGTATGTGTTCTGTTTGTGCGTCCTGAGTGTAATATTACACACACACACCACATACCACACGTAGAAACAAACAGCACTACAAAAACACACACACAAACACAACCCATACTACACTGACATACACAAAACATTCTACAGAGACACATGCTCACACACTATATACAAAAACACATACTACACAGAGATGCACCCAAACAGAGCAAAATACAGACACACACAACAAACAGATTAAGTTTGGGATTGGACTAACTCAAAATATACAAATTTTGACCGATGAGTTTCATGGAATAGCTGAAATCCAGTTCCACCTCTAAATGGACTACTGGGCCCTGGTACTCAAAAAGGAACACGAGCGCAATGCAAATGTTTGCACTGCACTTGCGCTACCTCCCAACCCAGTGGCTGCTATATTCAGCTGAACAGCGGACCGGCGCTATCTTAATGAATATCAGCCCAGGTCTGGGCAGTGCTAAGCCAAGTCAAACTGCACTACCCTGACATGGACGGAACAGCACCCCTATACCAGATAACACTAGCAGACATGTTGGTTATATTCAGCCACACTATGCAAATGAGCCCACTGGGCATGCAAGGCACTAAGGGTCCATTTGCATGCCGACTATGGGTTCATTTGCATTGTGAGCAGCGGCCCTGTAGCGCCTATCCAGTGGGCACCTGATACATCATCCCTGGTGTTTAGCAGCACCCCTAGTCACCAATCCCATGATTGTAAGACATCTCCTTGGTGTCTAGTGGCTCCCTCACCCCTCAATCACCCATCCCGTATGTCGTACACATCACCCTGTTGTCCTGATCACCCATCCCGAGATTGTAAGAAAGCTGCCTGGTGTCTACTGGCACCCCACCACCACCCTGATCATCCGTTCCATATCCTGTACACCTCTCTCTGACATCTAGTGGCACCCCCCACTCCTCAATTACCCATCCTTTATACTGTAGACCTCTCCGAGTGGCAACCCACACATCCCGATCACCTGTTCCATATACTGTAGACCTCTCCCTGGTGTCTACTGGTGCTCCCGACCCCCTGATCAACCGTACCGTATATTGTACACCTCTCCCTGGTGTCTAGTGGCATCTCCTTTATGCCATTAGACAGCAGGAAGAGGTGTACCATATACGGAACAGGTGATCGGGGGAGTTGGGGGTGCCACTAGACACCAGGAAGAGTGACCTGACACTGTATAAGATACTGCGGGTGATCAGGGGTAGGGGCTGCACTCAGGGAGAGGTGTGCAATATAAAGGATGGGTAACTGTGGGGGTATCACTGGACACCAGGGAGAGGTGTACAATATACAGAATGGGTGATATGGTGGGGTACCACTAGACACCAGGGAGAGGTGGGAAATATATGGAACGGGTGTTCAGGAGTGGAGGGGTGCCATTGGACACCAGGGAGAGGGGTATACGATATACGGAATGAGTGTTCAAAGGTGGGGAGTGTCACTGGATACCAGGGAGAGGTATACGATATACGGAACAGGTGTTCGAGAGTGAGGGGTGTCACTGGACACCATGGACTGCAATCTAACTGGCACACCAGCAATCGTGGTGAGCAGCTGCAGTACAGCCGGTGGGGTGGGGGTGCAGGCTCAGTGCCTGGTTAATACAAGGCTTTTGGCATGAGTAAATAGCGCCAAGTTGGCTGTTTACCACCATCACAAACCTTTGAACACGCAGCTGCGCCTGTATGCAAGAGGGGGCCCCCTCATTTGTATGGGCACAGTGTTATGTTGGCACCTGGGCACTAACGGGTTTAGCGCATGCTACAAGGGACTCTGAATACAGCCCTCCCATAAGCCCGACACAAACCCAGACAATGCCAAAGCATGCTAACCTTTGAATATCTGACCCCCGGTCACCAACTGTTAACTGCACAAAGCTGAAGGGCAATTTAACAATTGGAGTTCCCGAGGGGGAACTATTTTTCAACTACTCCACAAAACTCAATTGGTCAATATATGTATTCTTAAATCTTAACACTGCCCCCCCCAAAAAAAAAAAAACAAATATTTCTGTTATTCTTACCTTTAGAGGCTTTTAGAGCAAATTAAAAATAAAAAAAAAACTTCACTAGTGGTAATGATGCCCAGTCCCCCATGCACAGTCCTAGTGGCTTTGGTTAAGGAAAAAAATTCAAAGGTGTTAGTGCCCCCACCGCTGGCTTTTAATAAGAAATTGTTTTCCCTTGGTAGTCTAGTAGCCAACCCCTCTTCCAAATGTAATCATCAGTCCATTTTACCTCCCCGCTCCCCTCCCCCTGCCTTGAGACAGGGACCTGTATTTACCCTCCACTCACCTCTACTGCCAGTCACCAAGTGCAATGATGTGTGTTCTCTCACTGTCGATAAAGTCAGTTAGCTAATGCAAGTCACTGTACTTGCGTGAGATGGTGGCTGGCAGAAGAGATGAGCAGAGGGTATATACCAGCCACTGTCTCTAGGTCAGTGGGGGGGGGGGAGGCGGTGACGTGGTGATTATTATAATCAGTAGAGGGGTGAGCCACTAGACTACCAGGGAAAAGTGAAAGAAAATAAAAACAATGGAAGGAGAGAATGGTCAGTATTGCGCATTTGCTTCATGTGTTTGCCGTGAAGGGAACCGTGCAGCTGTGCAGGGGGACATCAACGCACATCAGTACACCACATCAGAAGGAAGGCAATGTTCGTGAAGCTACTGGCTGTTGCTAGGTACTACTGATCGTTGTCAAGGAGAAAGGTGGTCAGTAGTACCTAGTCAAGTTATGTCATGTGACCAGGAATGTCCAAATCAAGAACAAAGATTAACTATCAAGCTTTTGACAGTACTTGTTAGACTTCAAATGCTACGTCTCACTCTCATCTCTCGCCTTTTTTTTTTTTTTTAACCAACTGTTAGGTTTAAAACAGTGTCTGGTATCTCACTGATATCTTTACCTCTTGAGTCAACCCCCCAAACACTGTTGACTTTCACTCTCAACCAGATTACTTTTTTTGTCCTGTCCTCCTGAACTGACTAGAGTGCGTGACCCACTGCTGCATTTGCTTCAGATTTTTCATGTGATTATTTTCTTCAGACCATCAGCCCTCAGCCAATCACTTGCCTAAGCTCAACAGCTACTGCCGCATGGCCCCAGCCACTCGAGGACTCTCTCTCTCTCTTTGAGCAGACATGGTCTACTGAACCTGGATCCAACTACAACAAACTACTCGCAACTGACCGCTCCATACCACTGCTGCAACAATCTCGCGTTGTAAGCCCCCTCCCTGCCATGTCACTGGCTGCTGTGTTTCAACATGGACGGAGTAAACTGATCATGACAGGCTGGTCTGAGAGACACAGGAGTCATCATTAGATGCAAGGGAACTGATTAGAAGGGGTCAAGAAGTGGCAGTGAGAGCCGCTAGATGCCACTAAACTGACTGGAAGGGATCGAGCAGAGGGAAGGTGAGTCACTAGACACCAAGGAATGGACCGAAGGGTGAAGGAGGGTGAGCAGCTAGATGCCAGAGAACGGTTTGGAAGGGGTCAGGGAAAAGGAGGGAGAGCTGCTAGATGTCAAAGATGTCGGGGAGAGCAATGAGCTGTGAACCAACTTGGTAAATCTACCAGACATGGGTTTTATTCCCAGAGCTTTTACTGTATGCCAAGAACACCACCGAGACCACGCTTATGGTTGCATGAGTGGTCTCACGCTCATTCTTAGGCTATGAGAATCATGAGCTAAATGTGAGCGGCTCCGATACCCTAAGAATGTGCGACCACTCTTACAACCATAAGCATGGTCTTGGTGGCCTTATAAATAGAATAATAGATAAGGGACTGTGTGTTACAAGTCTATAAAACCATCAGAAGGTTCTGGGGATATGGGAACCTCGAGAGCAAAGCTCGAGATGTTCCAACATGTCCCCAGAACCTCAAGATAGGTTTAGAGAAAAGTAATCATAGTCACCTGTTATTTTTTTGTAATATATGGATCCAGACACTTGGATTTTATAAAATGTGCTGCAATGGTGATGTGCCTCGTAGTAGAGTCTTACCTTTATTTTTCTTTTTTATGGTTGCCACGCCATTGCTATGGACACTGGAGCATCAACATGCCTCTAAAGCTCTGAGCGTGTGTTCCAGCTGGTTGCTATAGTCATTTTTTGAATAATTATCGAGGTAAAATGGCAGCATCTTTATGCGAGGGGGTAAGCCGTCTGGTCGTTCGGTGGGCAGGAACTGGAGTAAAGAGAAGATGGCGCTTTCAGGTGACAAGACTGATAAGAGCATTTGGTTGCTTGTTTCTGAGAGACATTTGGTTATTTTGTTGGCTTTTGGTGAGCAGCGAGTCGGCTTTTACTGTACGTGACAGTTACAGTGAAAGCCTGCTCCAGCTCTGCACGAGACAGTTGTGCACTTGTGGGCTTCTGTTTCAGTGATAATACTATCGTTTAGAGCTCCGAACTATACTATTACGTGCTCTGAACGACAGTATTACGGCTCAGCATTAATGGTATTATCACCTCTGGGCAACAGTATTATCAGATTTTATTGTATGCCTTACAGTCACATTAAAATGATCTATCCATATATTTTGTTATAATATATATATATATATATATATAAATAAATACAAATATATAGTGTGTGATGAGACGCTGATAAGGCTAAAAATCCATCAATTTCCAAATGTTGTTATGTGCACCACGGACGTCAGTTCTATTTATTACGCTGCAGTAGCATTGTATGTACTGCAGCATATCAGATCAGAACTCTCCCTCACGCACTGTGTAGCAGTGCCCATCCTTGTCAGATCACAAGCCTTGACCGTTTGCCATCGCGGGAAGACATAGAGAACGTACGCTGGATCACGTCGACTTTCATTTAAAACTTGGACTGCCAAAACCTTTTCTTATTTTTAGTTTTATTGGTATGTTTAGTTTCGTTTCTGTTTTATTGTACACCAGGAAACCTTGTTTTATGGAGAAATGCCCTGTCATGTCTTTCGGAAGAGTAAGTAAAAGCTCAGTTTCATCGGAAAATTTGATGGTGTATCTGTAATTCTTTTTTTAATGATGTACTGCAGCTTGTTACCCACATCATACACTATAAAAAACAATGAACAGCTACCCATCGGTAACAAGCTGGTCTGTACAAGGTTCATAATGTCGCCACTGCAACCGCTCGATGCACTAACCAGCTTGTTACCGATAGGTAGCTATTCATTATTCTCTATATAATAAATGGTGTGGCCATTTTCCCATAAGGAAACCCGGTTGTAATTTTCTGTTATAACGGCAAACACACGCCGGGCTTCCCTAGGACAAAGCATGTGCCAGTCGCCGGTTTTCCTTAACTCTGCTACCTTACCTGATGCAATTCCGGCTGGCCGCAAACTTCAACACCCCTCGAATTTGGCAGTAGGCTGATTTCTCAATATAAAAATGAAGTTTCTTCCTCTGACTCTGAAACAAACAAAAAAAAAAAAAGAAACATAACACGCGCCACATTTTCCTGTCAGCAGGCATGTGCCAGCTCGCTGGAAAGATGCCACAACCGCCGCTCAGTGGTCAGTTTAACAATAACAAATAAATGCACAAATAGTAACTTTTTTTTTTTTTTTTAAACAAAAACTCTACTTCTTTATGCCTTGAACAAGTGGGGCATTGTAACTTGGCAGACCACGGACTGCGCAGAATCCCAACTGGTTCACAGCTGCCTGAACATAATCGGCTTGCTTCCCGGCTTCATTATTTTATTTTGTATAATTGCTGCAGCGAAAAAGTGCATGCCAGCAATTATATAAAATAAATTATACCATGGACATAAGTGAACAGCCAATGAAATGGCCAGGCTGGCAGTTTGCCACTGGTGTAAATCCTCTGATAATCACTGGCTGATGAGAAACTAAAGCTCATCCACATCCAAATCACCTGCAGCCCAGGAATAAATAGAATAAAAATAAAATCACAAAGCAACCTCTAATATTTGTATTTTATTATAGTAAAAAAAATGAACCTTGGTATAATCGCAATAAGCCACTCGGAGGATGTGGGCTATCGGGGGATTTTCCACGTCTGGCGAGGATTTACCCACGAGGCGCAAACCACTCCAGCCGTGGTAAATCCCCAGATAAACCACACCTCCTCACGGCTTAATGCTTAAATATGGGCACAGCCTCCTTGTGGGATGCATTTCATAAACCCCCCAGGGCATTTATGTAGCATCCCACAACTGGGGTAATCTCGTTATACACACCATCCCATACTTTATTCTCTGCATAATTGATCAAGCTCAGTCAATAATATATATATATATTTATACAACATGTATTTTGGAATAAATCTAGAGATAAAAACTAATATCTCAGGCAGGCAGTGAAGATATCACTGATATCTCCACGTTCCTATACGTCATAGAGATATCTCCATGTTCCCATACGTCATGGTGATATCTCTATGCTCCTATATAACATTGTTATGAAACCGAAAGCATTGACAAGCTCTGCCACTGTCTTTCCACGACCTGCACCCCCCCCCAACCCACACAATGCTCAGTATCTAGTTGATCTTCCATCATTTTAAACTGTTAAAAATAAACAGAGAGACAAAACGTATCTGGTTGTTTGCGCCGTCTTCCCTTGGTTTTAATAATGTAGTTTAACTTTCCTTCTCCTAAGTTTGTAGCGTGACCGAGCGCTTACAGCATGACACAGTGTGAACCTGCTAGTAAACTGAAATCGGAACTCTACCCGAGGTGTGAGAAGTACAATTTGTTTTAGCAAGCTTACTTGAGCTTTTCTTAAGAAACTTAGCTGACAGTAGCAACAAGACAGTGCGAGTGAGTCGCAGCTTCGTGAAGGGAACGAAAACCCGAGCGAGTGTTACTATAACAAAGTTGTTTATACACACGTGTATAAATATATATAAAAAACGTACCCAAACCTGCCCATTTCCGGGACGGCTGCGTGCCAGACACTAGTCACAGAGTAAGTGTCTCAGAAGCAGAGGAAAGAGCGCTCCAATTGGTCGGGTGCGCTCCCTAGATCTATAACTGTGTGACCCTGGGCAAATCACTTAGCCTCCCTGTACTCACAGGACGCACTTAGAAGCAAGCTTCTTCTCAGAATACCTTTCCGAGCCAAAACATTGCAAACTAAATAAAACTGTTACTGCTAATCTAAACACAAAATACGAAAAAAAATGAACTTGATAGAAACATTCCTTAACACTAAACACAAAGAGCCCAGTCAGCCCACTAATCTTAAACGTACTATTCGTTGAAATAAGAAGGTACTACACACTCTGGCCATTTAGTCTGCATTCTAAAAAACAGATTTAGAGGTACGGTGGTAGGTACCGGAGCCTTGATCCTCGCGGTAACTGAAGCTGTGAGAAAGACGGGCTTACCAGTCGCAAACTGCAAACCCCAAAAATATGCACGCATGAGTGGACGGGCTATTACAGCTCGTGGCAACGCTGCCAGAGTTCTATAAGCGAAGTGCACTCTCTCTGCTGTCCGGCAACACACTACAAACTAAACAGGGAGCATTCGTTTTGGCATACTCACCCGTTTTGTTGGCACGCTGCAGTGACTTCTCCCTCTCCCTTGTCTTGCGACAACGACATTCTTTCACTCCTACTCGTTTGGATCAGTTACAGAGTCAGTGAACTCAATCAGCTACCCTATGCAACACGGTTTACTGCAAAGAATCAGTGTTTTGTTTCTTCACTGTACGCCCCACGCTGGCTGCAACTCTTCCTGCTTCTCTGTCTCCCGCGCTCCGCGGGGCCCCACGGGATCTGTAGTTCTGCTCCACACCAGAAACTAAACTTCTGCTCAGCATGAAAAAGGCTAAGACTATGACAGAAACAGACCTTTAATTTGCCTGGGTCAGGAGTAAAGGAGGAGCTTGTATACTGCCATTATGCTGTAACCGATAGAATGTAATAATTTTTCAAGTCAGTTTCCCTGAAATGAGGAAAGTTTATTTTACCAAACTCAGGGAGATAATCAGTTATGTATATGTCTGAGCATAAGACTGTAGAAAAACACCGATAAACCCATCCATCGACAAAGAGGAACCATTTGGAGGGTTTGGGCATGTAACTCCCACAGCAGTCTGCAATGCATCCCATCTTCTCATAATTCAGTTAGTCGGGAGATTTGCTGTTGGAGTTTGTTGTCTGTAATTTTTTTTTCGTGTTTGTTTCACGCCCATAAGAATGATATAAGATGAGAAGTACCGCATCCAGTCAGTGGGAAGGCAAAGCTTACTGGAGGCAGGGAACTCCACGGTGAATGATAATTTAACTTCTCTGCTGAATAATCATTATAGTGTGGTGAGCACCCCCCTTTGTGCCATGGCCAACTGAGGTGAGCTATTGGCTCTATAATGTTAGTTAAGTAATAGATAAACCACTCTGAGGTGTGTGGTCGTGCTCTGATATACGCACGCCTTAGTGTGCGTTGCTATGCACGAGGCCGCGGGCGAGCGTCAACCAAAGCGTGCGTATATCGAGCACAGCCGCACACCTCAGAGTGGTTTATCAATATTATAAAATGTCAAAATTGTTTTGGAGGGGGTTAAAAGTTGAGGTGTGCAGTCGCACTCTGATATATGCACGGTCATGTGATGTGTTTTATACAATCAGAAGTTTGGATTTCTAGGATATTGCTATCTCCATTTTATAAAGCTAATTATACAATGGCGAGAAAGAATCCTGGCTTCTGATTGGTCAGTTGCCCACCACAACATGGATGTTATCCTGGCAATGTCTAAGGGCCAAAAAGATTGGACTAGGTCTCTCTCCCCCTGCTCTCTCCTCCCTTATGCACCCTACATCAGCAGTCATATCCACCCATAGCTCTGGCAAGGCGTTGTTCCGGGTACCCCGCAGCAGCCGGACCTCTCAATTCCAAAGAACTTTCAGTTACAAGGCCCCTTCCTGGATGAACTCACTCCCTAGTCATATATCTCACGAAAGAAGGCTTGGCCCCTTTAAATCCCAGCTAAGGGAGCACCTTCAGAACTCCAACCCATGCGGCTGCCACGACACTCCCCCCCCCCTTCGCTGCTCCCCCTATGGTTATGTCCCAGCCTGTTTCCCTCCTTCCCCGTTCACGCTTCTCCTGGTTAGTGCAACCCCAATTTGGACTGTTTCTTTTGCTTTAAACTGAATTTTTTCTTTTAGGCTCTTTCGCCTGAAGGCTCCAATACTACTTCCAATATTGACCATCAGCCTACTGCAGAACCACCTGCTACATTATGGCTGTACCAAAGTACTGAAACTCCTGTTATGTCATGTTGTGTAGCCACTTAATGTTCTCCTGTGTACTCCTATGCCTGTACCAATGTTTTTTTAAGCTGTAATTCTGTTGTCTCTGTACTCCATATGTCTGACATGGAACCTTTGTAAATGAGTCCTTGACTCAAAGGTCTTTCTGAATCCTCTTTAAATAAATAACATCCCTGCCGATTGCCCCCATTAGTGACATCACATCTTCTCTTAAGAAACAAAAATATTTTTACACACTAACAAACACATTCTTTCAAATTTTTTTTTTATTCTGCATAAAACAACAAGCCGTTGTATAATACGAATGATGCCCTCCAGTGTGGGTGTTATGCTGGGATAATATCCCTTATTGGGTGTTGGACACCCTCGGCAGGTGGCCTCGGGCCCAACCACCTCAAGTGGGATGTTATCCCAGCATACCACCCACCCTGTCAGGCATTATTCCTTTATTATGCAATGGGCTTCGTATTTCTAGAAATTTGATTGGTTACTGAGGGTCTTTACCAGTGGGTAAATCCTACGATAACCCACAGAGTAAAGATCCAGTAGTACCTTCACAAGAAAAATATCAATCCCTACAAACAAGAACGGAAACAAACCGCTGCCATATTCTTGTAACCCCTAGATGGCGCTATCCCAAGGGCTACTACCCCTGCCTGCTTGGCTAGTAGCAGGTTAAGGGGCCTGGATACTGAAACGAGTGCCTCCATCCGGAGGTCAGGGTTGTTAGTGGCCAAGCTAACCTGGGCACAGCCCTCCGGGACACTGTAACCCCTCTCTTTCCCTTCGAGTGGCCTGAACAATATACAATAATCACATTCACAATGACCGTTATTCACCATGCAGTTACCCACACTGTTGGCATGTACCACCAGGGCTGGATCCTCTAGCTCGACCCTGGGGACCCCACCACCGCCCGTAAAACAAGGTTATGCACAGCAAATAGCAGCAGTACAGTACTCTTGGCACAAACTGGAACCACAGTCAGGTTAAATGCAAAAAGAGTTAGATCTGATTTATTCAGGGGACTTAAACAAGGGAAGGGCGTAATCAGTTTGATTTACTTAAAGGCTATATAAATCAAACAGTTATGCATGCACTTGGGAGTCCCAACAGAGTCATACGCTTTGGGAACCCAGGTAGGAAGACTGTGGGCTAGCCAGGAACGTTGCCCGGGGTAGGCCTACTCACAGCTGGTTGGGGCCCTGTGATGGAAGAAAGCAACATGCACAACATACACTATTTATAATCCAGAGCCGGAGGGCTCAGTTCGTAAAGGAAAAGACCACAAAGCAATCAGATGACAACACTTTAGATTTAGCTGTTGTTGCAGGAAGCTACCCTGATGTTTACTCACGATACCCAACACAGGACACAGGCAGGATGAAATCGAGATAGCAAGTTGTTGAATTGGAGTGCCAGGAGAAGCAGGGCCCACACAAATCACTGAGGCGTTGTTCCTGTTAAAAGCGTGAGCAGAGGGCTGATCCCCAGGCAGGTCTCTTGTCGATGGCTTTCTCTGTGCAGTGGGAAGTCTGGCTGGGCCAGTGTGGCAAAGCCCAGGCCCAATGGAGATGAATATGAATTCAGTCTGTGGGAGCTGGATGCAGCCTCCAGCAAGCAGAACACAGTTCAGCACACAGTGGGGAACCAAATCACAACCCACTAACAGCACACAGCACATTTACATGTAAGAAATTCTACTGTACCAGGCAGATTGCGATCTGGTCGCAATTACAGAGTCTCTGCACAAACCACGAGTTCAAAGGTGGCTGGAAGTCCTGATGGGCCAATCGCATTCAGCAAATCTTTGATCTTCTTCAGGTTAAAGCCTGGTCACAGTTCTGTGGCTTAAATCATCCTCACAATTCGGATTCAGTTCGAATAATCTCTCTTCTCCCTTTCAGGGACAGCAGGCAGGCCAAAACTCAGCCCTTTCACAGTTCTCCCGTGCAAATCCACACAGGATTGCTGCTCAACTATCTCGAGCTGTTACCTCTTTCACTTCCCAACTCAAACTGAAACTAGCTGTAAGCAGCCTGGGAATTTCCCCAGGATCCAAAAGGTTCGGTTGGCCGATTCTTCAGTCAGTCACAACAAGGGCTCCCCCTCCAGGTCTGTCTTGGCGCCAAAATGCAAAAACTACAATTCCTATAGAATTTTGCTCCCACAAAGCCCCAGAGGACAGGCTCCATTTTAGAGTCCCCAAAGGTATTGATTGGCCCATTTCAACAGTCCAGGACCAAGATGATGGAAACAAACAGAACTGCCCATGCTGCAAAGAAGGCAGGTTAGAACAAACTGCAATATTATTACTACTCTAACAAATAATCAACAAACAAGCACATCTTCTAACAGAGCTCCCTTTTAGATTAATTATGACTGCAATCCAGGCAGCTCTTAAAGAGACAGTACACAGAGGATATACAGGCACTCTCTGACAATACATTTAAACTGCTAAAACGCAGGACACCAGCCTGCCAGTGAGCATTTAAGCAAGCTCAAGGAAGACTTTTCGGGAACCCCCATTTGTAGGGGGGTTACATTCTTTTTCCTGCTAAGTGCCACCGCAAAGTGACAAAACCTCGCTAAGTCAAAGTACTCACGTTTTTTATCTGGTCTTTTTGTGTCAGTGACCTCAAATATTTCCCTACTAAGTCCCTGCTATCTCTGTCTCTCCATTAACGGCTGTCAGCTGCTCACTGCTCACATCATGTTCCCAACCATGGAGTAGGAAAAACTGTTAAAAAAAAACCAAAAAAAAAAACTGAAGACTTGAAGTGTCTCTTTCTCGGTCTGTGAGCCACAACGGGGCGGCAGCTCACTTTCACACTGTGTTTTCTCTGTTTCCCTCAGGGCAGAAAAAATGTTTAAAAAAAAAAAAAGCCTCACAATCTTTCTCTCTCTCTCTCTCTCACTCCGTGAACTGCAGCAGATGGCAGTTCACTTTCACAAGATCCGCTCCCTCTCACACGCGCTGCACCCTCTCTTCGTTTTCCAGATTATCATCACTGCGGGCCCCCTTTCGATAATAAAACAACAGAAACTTAAACAAATGAACCGAAATGCAGCCTCAGTAGTACTGCTGCTCACTCGCTCTCCATAGCCCAGCACTCTCGCTGTGTGGGAAATCTGAAGTCAGAAGTGCTGTACCGGATTTGTAATATGCATTTCAAAACAGCCCAAAGAGGGGAAAAAAATCCAAATGAAACATGTTGTGTGCCTCCTCTGTGACTTACAACAGCCTAATCCATCGTGGCTGTTTTTTTGATTTTTTTTTTTTTGTTACTTTCTAACTGAAACCACATCGCTGTTCAGGTAAACATAAATTGTAATAGTTGGAGCAATGTGGAGAAATGCAGAACTAGGGAATGAAGACTCATACACATGTCTTAATGTAGCCCAGTAGTTAAACTTTTGAAACAAGTTCAGGGGGCATATAATCACATGGTTGGAGCATGAGGCATGGGGGAGAGGGGTCACAGGCAGCAGTTTCCCTGCCAACAAGGGACTACTTTTTTATGGCGGAGTAATAAAAAAATAATAATAATAGTAAATTAAAAAAATAATTTCTGGATTTTTTTCCTCATCCCCCAAAAAGTAGACCATTGTATAATCACAATAAACCCCTCCAGGGTGTGGGTTATGCTGGGATTTACCCATGCCTGGTGTGGTTTGGCCTTGCTTATGCAGTCTGAACTTACAAAGCGAGGCAGACACGTCTTCAGTTCCAGCCAAAGATATTTATTGGAAACCAGCATACCTCTCAACTGTCCCTGATTAGGAGGGACATCCCTCATTTTACCTCTCAAAATTGCTCAGTCCCTCATCTGTCCCGCATGGAAAAGATGAGATCCACACAGTGAATTTCCTGTACATTACAACTTTACGGCAACAATTCATAATATTCTATGATGCTAAATCATAAACAAATTTTATATAAGTAAACATAGTGCTTTTCAACATAGTTTAGAGCTTGTATCTCCACTGTAACATAGAAACATAGAATTTGACGGCAGATAAGGACCGCTTGGCCCACCTAGTCTGCCCATTTTCTTACCTAAGAGATAAACTACAGATCCTAGTTAACCAACAGCTTACTTCCTCCTACCCCCCACCACGGCTGCCTTATGTCTGTCCCATGCATTCTTGAATTCCCCCACTGTTCTTGACTCCACGATCTCCTCAGGGAGGCTGTTCCGTGCATCCACAACCCTCTCTGTGAAAAAATACTTCCTCATATTACCTCTGAACCGTCCCCCCTCTATCTTCAAATTGTGCCCCCTTGTTCTTGCACATCTCTTTTTCTGAAAAATGCTACCCTCTTGGACTTTGTTGATTCCTTGAGGTACTTGAAAGTTTCTATCATGTCCCTCTCTTTCTCCGAGGGTATACATATTAAGCTCCTTTGGTCTTTCTTCATATGTCTTCTGGTGCAGACCCTGCACCATTTTGGTTGCCCTCCTCTGGCCAGCCTCCACTTTGTCTATGTCTTTGCGGAGAGGGGGTCTCCAGAACTGCGCACAGTACTCCAGGTGGGGTCTCACCAACTGTCTGTACAGAGGGATAACAACTTCCTGTTTTCTACTATTGATGCCTCTTCCTATGCATCCCAGTATACCCCCAGCCTTCCTTACTGCCTTCTCACATTGCTTGCACACCTTTAGGTCATCTGATATAATTACACCCAGGTCCCTTTCCATTTTTACTGTTGTCAGTATTTCACCCCCCATTGTGTACTCTTCCCCTGGGTTTTTGTTTCCCAGGTGCATTACCTTACACTTCTTTGTACTGAATCTGAGCTGCCATACATTTGACCATTCCTCCAACCTTGCCAAGTCCCTTCTCATCCTTTCCACTCCATCTTGTGTATCAACCCTGTTGCAGATCTTTGTGTCATCTGCAAAGAAACATACTTTTCCTTCCAGTTCCTCTGCAATGTCACTTATAAAGACATTAAAAAGGATCGGTCCCAGTACTGAACCCTACAGTACCCCACTAGTAACCTTCCTTTCTTCACTGTGGTCTCCATTTACTACTACCCTTTGCATCCTGTTGTCTAGCCATTTTTTTATCCAGGCTACCATCTTGGGACCTAATCCAAGGCTGGCTAGCTTGTATATTAATCTTTTGTGTGGGACTGTATCAAATGCCTTGCTAAATTCTAGGTAGGCCATGTCCACAGCCCCTCCCTGGTCTACTACTTTGGTCACCCAGTCAAAGAAATCTATTAGAATCGTCTGACACGACCTTCCCATCGTGAATCCATGCTACCTTGGGTCCTGTGCCCCATTGGCCTCTAGGTACTCAACAGTTCTTTCCTTCAGAAGTGATTCCATAATTTTCCCTACCACTAAGGTCAAACTAACCGGTCTGTAGTTTCCTGCCTCTGCACTGCTCCCACTTTTGTGAAGAGGAATCACATCCGCCCTCCTCCAGTCCTCAGGTACCACCCCATCTTCCCATGGTTTGTTAAAGAGAGTAGTCAGCGGTGTCACTAGTTCTACCCTTAGTTCTTTTAGAATTATTGGGTGAATCCCATCAGATCCCATTGCTTTGTCCACCTTCAATTTTATTAGTTCTTTCAGAACCCTTTCTTCTGTAAATGGACTGGTATCGACCCCCATCTTCAATGTGTTTCTCTTATTTGGCTTAGGTACCTTCCCCTCCTCTTCTTTTGTGAATACTGAGCAGAAATATTCATGCAATATCCCTGCTTTTTCACTGTCACCCTCTACCCACATTCCCTCCCGTTTATTAAGCGTCAGCATCGGTCTTTCTTCACTCCCTAATGTACCTATAAAAGGTCTTATCCCCCTTCTTAACAGAGTTGGCTATCCTTTCCTGGGTTTGGGCTTTTGCTGTTCTGACTGCCTTCCCAGCCTCCTTCTGCTTTAACTGATAATGTTCTCTGTCCTGCTCCTTCTGTGTTTCCTTATATTTCCTGAATGCTATCCTTTTCTCCTTAACCTTCCCTGCCACCTGTTTTGAGAACCATAGCGGCGTTTTCCTTCGTTGTGTTTTGTTGATTTGCTTTACACAAAGGCTTGTTGCCTCTGTGATGGCTGTTTTGATTACTCCCGATTGTTCCTCCACCCCTCCTTCTTGCCTGTTTGCTAGTGCTTTTCTGAGGCACTCTCTCATTTTCCCAAAGTCAGCCCTCCTAAAGTCCAGTACTCTTGCTTTTGTATGGCTTGATTGTATGGCTGTGTTTATCGTGAACCACACTGTTTGGTGGTCACTTGTTCCCAGATGGCTACCCATTTCTAAATCTGAGATTCTTTCTCCGTCCCCATTGAGAGTACCAGGTCTAAGATTGCTCCCTCCTGAGTGGGTTCCAATACTAGCTGTCTGAGGCATGCCCCTTGTAGGACATCAAGAATGACCCTGATCTTGGATGTACCTGCAGCAAATGTGCTCCAGTTAACATCTGGCATATTCGGGTCCCCCATCAACAATATCTCCCCTTTTTCTGCCATCCTAAGGATGCCTTCTATCATTTCCTTGTCCATTCCCTCCCCCTGAAATGGGGGTCTGTATACAACCCCCATGTGGATTGTGGTGCCATTTCCTGTCTCCAGGGTGACCCAGAGTGCCTCATCTGCTCCCTTCGTACTCTTTAGTTCTGTTGCTTTGATCCCTTCCTTTACACAGAGAGCTACTCCTCCTCCTCTTTTACCCTCCCTGTCCCTCCTGTAGATTGTGTATCCTGGTATGTTGATATCCCAGTCATAGTTCTCTGTGTACCATGTTTCTGTGACTGCCACAATTTCCAGGCAACCCTCTTCCATCAAGGCCACTAGTTCAGGGAGCTTGTTACACAGACTACGGGCATTGGTACTCATCACCCTCCACTTTTTGATGGCCTTACCCCTTTTAGCCCCATTCCTGTCCTTACTGCCTTTGCCTTTTTTTACATTTACCTCTGTCTTGCTCCCTAATGACTTCTCTACTTTGGTGTTTACCTCACTAATTACCTTGTTTTGTAGAGGGGAGGCTGGGATTTCCCTGCTCCTTTTCAGTGCCTCCCCCCCTTGGCTAGTTTAAATGCTTGCCAATGAAGCATTTGAACCGCTTACCTAGGATCCTGGTTCCCCCCTGGACAGATGCAGACCATCGCGCCAGTATAGGTCTGCATCCCTCCAGGTGGCTCCCCAGTCCCCAATGAAGCCAAAACCCTGAGCTCCACACCAGTTTTTCAACCATTCATTGAATTCTCTGGTGAGGAGTACCCTAGCATCACCCTTGCTATAGACAGGCAGCAACTCCAAGAAGGTTACCGTATGCGTTACTTGTCTAAGGCCCCAACCCAACTCTACAATACTTGAAGATGTGTTCCTCATTATGTGGGTCAGCATCCCTCATTGCCCCTCATTCTGAATGTATATGCCCCTCATTTCAGTGACAAAAGGTTGAGAGGTATAGACAGCATAGTGGCACTGAGGGTTGAGACGCTGGACGCCACATCTCATTCCAATGCCAGCAACCCATGTTCAGGAACAAACATGGGACATCGGCGGGGTGGGGGGGATAGGTTTGAACGTCCTGAGGACTTCCCTCTTCTGCCAGGTAAGGTCCTTAGGACTGCTGGCCCCACCTACAGTACTGTGTCCAATTCTGGAGATCACCTCTCTGGAAGGACATAGGCAGAGTGCAGACGGTCCAGAGGAGGGCAACAAAAATGGTGCATGGTCTGCATCAAAAGCCCTATGAGGAGTGACTAAAGGACTTCAATGTGTACACCCTGGAACAGAGGGGTATATGATAAAGACCTTTGTATATCTCATGGGGGTAAATAAGGTACAGGAGGGACATTTTTTCAGTTTAAAAAGGTGCTCAAGAACAAGGGGACATGCTATGAAGCTGGGGGGGTAGATTCAGGAGAGATGTGAAGAAGTACTTCTTCGCAGGAAGAGTGGTGGATTCCTGAAACTGTCTTCCAGCAGAGGTTGTGGGGTTCAACAATGTATGGAATAAGCACAAGAGAATCATAGTGGAAAGGAAGTGGGGGAGGGAGAAAGAGCTGTAGATCAGACACAGTCTGTGGTAACAGTGTAGATAATGACAAATGGGCAAACTGGATGGGCCAAGAGGTCCTTATCTGCCGACAAAATTCTGTGTTTCCATTATGTTACTGTGGAGCATTACAGTACAGTAATTGACTGAAATTAGGCAAAAATCACCAAGCCACGCACTGTTCTGTTACTGCCATGTTCTGTTACTGCCTCTGTAGTTAAACAATGAGAATCTCATTATTTTTATATTCTTACTTAGTTTAGGTTAAAGATCACCTTTTTCAGTCCCAATCCCCCAAGCCCCTGTGGTAGCCTCACCCTGCTGTAGTGAAATAGTGAAAATGCAAATTTTTTTATTTCTGTCCTGTTAGTAGGGGAAGGGGTCACACATTGGTCCCAAGTAGCACTGCTGCAGGATCCCTTCCCCTCCTGGCATGAGCACTTTGTCACCATGCTGTGATATTTTGTGATGTCAGAGTTTGGAGAATGTGGGGCTGCACTCCATGGACAATGAATAATAGTGTCTTTTAACATACTATTTTTAGTATGTTAGCGGTCCATTTAATTCAAGTGAAAACCTCCACTCGACTAACAAGGTCCTGGTGTTGGGCTGCATTTTGTCTTTATTTAACTCGGTGAATAATGAAGTTTAATATTACACGTGAGCTGTGTTATAGACTATTCTGTGGCAGGGTACATGGCTGCTCAGCTCCTGTGTTGTTAACTTACAATAGTACCCTGCAC
Organism: Neoceratodus forsteri; assembly: GCA_016271365.2. NCBI lineage: Eukaryota > Metazoa > Chordata > Ceratodontiformes > Ceratodontidae > Neoceratodus > Neoceratodus forsteri. The sequence continues at coordinate 27,287,571 of CM057453.1, forward strand.
AACAAACAACAGTCACACTTGTGTTGGTAAAGCAGCGCTTCAATTAAACAGAGGATGACAGCGTCCATTCGGTGGCTTAACAGGTAGCAGTATACACTCCCGTGTACACAGCCCAAGTTTGGAAGCAAGCTCTGGAAGCTGGCTGGGGAGTACTGAGGGCTGCAGAGGCACAGCCGCTAGGCAGCACTCCCAGCCTTGGGAGGGAGGGTGTCTGGTTCCACCACTCTGGTGACACCCTCCGGTGGGCCTCTAGACCGCAGGGAGCCAGACTGTGACATGGCCTGCAGGAGAATTGCCAAACATCAGGAGAGGTGGCCGGGACTGAAAATGGTGTGTAAAACACTCGGCACGAGGCAGGGTTTGTGAAGCTCTGCCTGCTCGCCCTCCACCCACAGCATCACTAAGCACCTGGCAAAACTCTTGATTATTTTCTAGGGAAGTTGAGGGGGTTAGGATGGCCATCATCCTCCTGGCCCACCACAGAGGGCAAACAGTGAGTGACTGTCTCACCAGGTAAGCGCGGAGAGATGGGGGCACCAGGGACACAGTTGAGTAGCTGCCTGCCCACACAAGGGGGCAGAAACTCCTCTTTGGAAAACAAAAACAGAGGACGACAGTGTTTGATGGAACACACAGTTGTCATCCACATCAGACTGCATTCTGACAGACCAAGGTTCGTCATGACTGGTAGTGCTAATGCAGCAAGTACAGGATGTAATACATAAACCAGTTTTGAATGGTAAATGGTCAGGGACATAAAGGTGTACAAGACATGCTGAAAGCAATAAAAATAAGTGGAACAAATCCTACTTCTTATCGGGACTCAGATGCCTACATTCCAGGTGTCTGGGGAGTGCGCAAGGCAAGAAGCAAAGCAAAAATGAGCCAGAAGGGAGGGAGCACTGTGAGCCTGTGGGTGCACAAAAACACAGATATGAATCCCAAATACTGAGACACCATCCCGAAGCAGTCTTTCTACACTCCTCCAGAGGAGTTCAGGAAAATATACTGAAAGAAAAGTCAAGTTAGGGTGTAACTCCAGGTGGGGGTTGGGTGGGCAAATTAAAAAATGAGGGTTTTTTTGTTTCTTTTTCAGACATAGGTTTTTATCTCCTGGACATCACCATAGCACACCTATCTTCACCCAGTCTCATGGGGATAAGGTGGAAGACTGGGGGTGAAAGAATGCCATAGTCTCTATCCTGTCAGCTGCAATTTAAATTTCATCCTGTATTTTCTTCCACCAGGTGCCCAACGACTCTCTGTGCTGCAGTGAAGAACACCACTGACCTCTGCACTCGTGCACAGTGACCGCCTGTGGAGCAGTGAACTCCTCCCACTCACCGTGGCGGTGGAACTCTGAGACATCCTTTCCCCCAAACCCAGCTCACCGAGTCCACTCATGAACCTAACTTGCCAGAGTGACATCACATCAGACCATTTTGCAGCACCACAGATCAGTCATTTTTTTTTTTTAACCATTTTCCACTTTCCTCTCTTTTCAAACCTGTGCCCCCCCCAATTGGGAATGACACTCACAGCTGTGCCATACAACATCTTGTAGACTTACAGGCATCTGCCCTTATCTGACCAGGGCTAGAGAGTCATACCACTAACTGCTGCAGAACGGAGCCTGTTCTTGGAACAGGCACCACATCATTGGTGCATGGCCTGTGGAGGGTCAGTCTGTCATTCTTCCCCCAGCCTTTTTTACCTCCTTCCTCCCATCCATCTAAGACGCCAGCGTGGGGATGTAACACAAGCATTGGCGTAATTTGCCAGCAATTTCCAGACCACTTGAGCCACTCCTTACCACTGCCAACTGTGGTTACCCTAGTAAAATGTAAGTAAGTACAATTTATTTGTTAAGTGCCCCACCCCAGAGACTCTTGTTGTAGTCACGCACTGGAACAGCCTGTCCATTCCAGGTGCCATTGTAAATCAGCATCCTAATCAAGCTTTGAGACGGAGGCGCACTGTTAGTGCTTCTGCTCGCAACCCTATGTGGGATGGCAAGTGGTACGAGGACCGAGTATCCAAACAGACAAGATATGTACACTACACCACAATTGCACCACTTGTGAGAACACAGGCGGCACCGACAATACGAGACACCTGTGCTGAGGAACATCATGACTGCACTAAATCTGACCTGGCACGCAGTAGGCATGCAGATATACTGTCCAACTACATGTCAAAGCAAGTTGTCCAGATCTTGTGCCAGAATCTGCCAGCAACACTGATGAAGTACTCGTGTACCTAGGCAGATCCGGAACCAGACACATGGTGAGTATTCTGCCCACACATCAGAGAGAATATTAGTACCCCAAACACTCAGCAACAAATGCTTGAAAATCAGAGGTGTTAGGGTTAGGGGCTGTGGACATGCACCCCTTGCACAGGTCCAGATTTAAAGTGGAGGATACACATATTAAATATTTGGTTATCCAGGTAGGGAAATCGTTAGGGACCCTATATAAGTTTAGTTATATGTCTCTCCTTTCAAAAATTCTGAATGATTTGCATAGATGGCAGGGCCTCCCAATTTCCCTGGTTGAGTAGGATTAACCTTATCAAAATGAATGTTTTAACAAAGGTCCTGTGTCTGATTCAGATGCCTGCAATGGGACTCCATAAAAAATATATCTCGGTCTTGGGAAAGGCATGCAACAACTTTTTCTGGAGGCAGAAGTGGCCTAGAATTAGTCTGAAAAGGCTTAAGGCTGCCGCTAGTAAGGGAGGATTACACTTTCCTGATTTCAGGTTGTATCCTCTTGCTGCGCAGGCTAGAATCCTCACGTAGTGGGTAAGGGGTCCCCGGGGAGACACACTTGTCCTCACTAGATCAGCTGGGGCATGAACAGAGGATTACTGCACATCTCAGTCCCGGGAGATGAAGGGCGTATAGATCAGGGGAACCTCAAAGTGTTTTAGTGAGCAGTCTCCTAGATGCTTGGGGCATTTGTGTCGCCTTATGGGGGAAGTGAAATGGGGAATGCTCATGATTTCAGTATACTCTAACCCTGAGTTTCTACTTGGACTCGAGGACCAGGGATTTTGGCTCTGGGAGCATGGTGGAATGCAGTGTATTGGGGACCTGTTCTGTTCCCAGGGTTTCAAGTCTTTTCAACAGTTGGTGGGAGAGCTGCGGCTGCTGCAGTCTTATCTGTTTCGGTACCTCCAGGTGCAGGGTTTGGACTGTATTCATCCCCAGGAGTCCTCGCTTCACGATTTAGAAAGTTATATTTTGCAAGTCCCGACTGACCCTGGGGGACTTTGGCTAAAATATATGGCTGCTTGAGGGACACTCTAGCTGATTACTTGCTTAACGTTAAAGCCTTGTGAGAGAGAGACATGGGAGAACCCGTACTGGAGAAGCTGTGGTCTGAATTACGTGACTCTCACATGGGGTTGGCTATATGTAACACCATAAGGAAGCTCGGTTATTTGTACAGATTATATATGCCCCTGGCTATTGTAAATTTAATCCCAACGTTTCCCTGATGTGTGGATGTTGGGGGACTGAGAGGGGCACATACCTGCCTTATTTTTGGCAGTGTTCTGAGCTTTGGCCTTTCTGGATTGCTATGGCCCAGTGCATCTCACAGTCAATGAAAATCAGAGTAGAAGTGGACCCATGAACATTGCTTTTTGGGGTGGAATCCAAGGGGAATGCCAGATAGAAACTTTATCCTAGGGCAATCAGAATTATGCTAGCAACAGTGCAACGGTGTATTCAGAATACGTGGGCATCACATGTCTGACCTACGTTCCAAATGTGGAAATACCTGTTCCTTAATGTACTGCAATTGGAATATCTCACTTATGAGCTCCAGGAAAGGGTGGAGAGCTTTCAGAGGCAGTGGAACCCACATGTAGATTCAATATCCACCATAGAGCAAGCTACGATTCGATTGAGTTGAGATAGCTGGCCTTGTGGCCTTTGTGATGGTATGCCTCTTTGGCACTGTACATCATATAGCTGTCCTGCAATAGGGGTCCCTTTTCCTCCATGTGAGCACTGGACATATGGGCTGTTTACTTTGAACTGACTGTGTTCTGTTCTGTTCTGGTTTGTTCTGGTGATTGCTTGTTGGCTGTTTTTGATATCAGCTTTCCATAGTCTCTGTGTCTGAACAAACTATTCTAAATTGTTACTTTATAAATTGCTGTGGTAATATAGTATCTTATGCGGTAATAGTTATTAATTGCAATATGGAATTGCTGATGCTGTTCCTTGTTATCAATTAAAAAAAAAAATTTCAGTAAATAGATTTAAAAAAAAAAATGCCTGAGACGCTTCACGTGCCAAGCACACTGGCATAGCATACTGCACAGTTTCCTTGCTGATGTACTCGGGGTCCGCACTAGAAAGGGCATCACTGATCTGTCGTACCCTCCCCTGCTGCTACTCTGCTGCCTATCCCTTAGGCTTCCTTGACAAAGATGCCAACCAAGAAATCAGGCAAAAATTTACCCAGGGAACAATGGGCTAAACACCTCACTTGGCCACTGTATTCTACCAGCTACAGTGATGACACAGGATTGCCATGGACAGTAGCAGAGATGGGCCTGCTGAACAGAGGGCTGATCTCATGGACCAGATTATTAGGGGAAATATAGGTGGTTCTGAAAAGATGAGGAGGAGGAGTAGCAGCCACCTCATCCATCACACCTCCACACTGCATAGCAGAGATATATAGAATGTGCCAGCAGATGGGGACCACAAGGTCTATCTAGTCTGCCCATGTTTTTCCTACCCCCCTGCTTGGAATCGTTTGTTAACTTACTGACATGTCTGTCCCGTGCTGATTTCAACTGCCTGACCGTCTTTGCCTCCACCCCGAGGCAGTCTGTTCCATGGGTCCATCAGTCTTTCGTTAAAAAAGAACATTCTACTATTACTCCGAAACGTACCCCCCACCTTAGTCGCATGTCATACCCTCTTGTCTTACTGCAGCTGATAATCTGGAAGAGGTCCTGTGATTGTACCTTGTTGGTACCCTTTAAATACCTGAAGTTCTCAATCATGTTCCCCCTTTGCCTCCTTTGTTCCAAGGAGAAGAGGTTTAGTTCCCTCAGTCTTTCGCCGTATGTCTTATGGTGTTGGCCATGAATCCTCTTAGTTGCCCTTCTCTGTACTGTCTCCAACCTATCAATGTCCTTTTTGAGGTGACACAGTATTGGACACAGTACGCCAGGTGGGCCTATACAGTGGCATTATCACCGCACGCCTCCTGCTAGTGATGTCTCTCCCTATACAACCCAGGAGGTAACTTGCCTTCTGTGTTGATTTCTCGCATTGCTTCCCCATCTTTAAGTCATCAGAGATGATGACTCCCAGGTCGCGCTCCTGCTTTGTAGCTGTTAGTTTCTCCCCTCCCAGATGGTAGTCTGCCCCTTGGTTCTTGTTTCACATATGCATCACCTTGCACTTTTTCACGTTAAACTTCAGCTACCAGTCTCTTGACCATCTTTCCAATCTTAACAGATCCCTTTTCATTTTTTGCAACCCCTCTGGTGAATCCACTCTACCGCAAAGCTTCGTGTCATCTGTAAACAGACACACCTTTCCTTCCAGCCCATCAACAATGTCACTTATACACACATTGAACAAGACTGGCCCCAGCACTGACCCCTGTGGAACCACACTTGTCACCATCCCCTCCCCTGACAATGCTCCATTGACCAACACTCTCTGCATTTATTCATTTATTCATTACAAATCGGGTTTACAACCTTTGAGTCAGAGACTCATTTACAAAGGCACCTCGTCACGCGGGGGGTGGAGCAGACATCAAGACAGTTATTACAGTGCAGATTAAAACAGAGGATAACATTACAAGTGCAGTAAAAGGAACATTTATCATAGATACACTTAGGTTACATAATGTAGTAGTTTGTATGTTACTTAGGTTACATAATGTTACAAAATTGTGAGTTACACTCATGGATATAGTATGTCCACAGAGAACACAGTGGGTTACATCCCTGTTTGGACCTATTAGGGAAGGGGTAGGTCTGGGGGAGGGAGAGGCTGTCCAGTGGACGTTGTCGAGCCAGGGGGCAAGGCGGGAGGGAACCACAGGTTACAACAGGGGGTTAGTTGCACATACAACAGTGGGTATTAACGACGTGGTTCCGAAGGGCTGTTTTGAAGGAGCCAATGTTTGGCAAGTTGGAGATGCAGCTAGGGAGGGAGTTGAACCAGGTGGGGGCTCGGTGGAGGAAGGATCTCTGGGCAAGAGAGTTCTTGGTTCTGGGCACCTTGAAAGTGGCCTTAACAGAGCTATGGGTGGTGACGGACGAAGATGGCTGCTGTAGGGAGGTGGAGACCCCGGGGGGGGGGGGAGAGTCCTAGCAGAGATTTCTTAGCAAGAAGGCAGGTCTGGTAGAGCAGTCACTCCTCAAAGTTGAGAAGATTGGTGGTAGTATAGAGAAGGCAGGTGTGAGTTCGGCTGGGGGCACTGGTCAGGAGCCTACATGCCTTATTGATGGAGAGTTGGATTTTGGAGAGGGCAGTGTTGTCAGCTGCAGCGTAGATGGGCAAGCCATAGTCCACGAGGGACAAGACAGAGGAGGTGATGGCCAGCCTGAGGGCAACCTGAGGCAGGCAGTCCCTGTGCTGGTATAGCAGGCCAATCCGAGAGTTAATGGTGGCTGACAGGGCATTAATGTTGGTGTGGAAGGAGAGGGCAGTATCGAACGTGATGCCTAGGTACTTGTATGTGGTCACTTGTTCTAGCGGGTGCAGAGTGCTGGGGATAATCAAGAGGGGGGTATTTTTAACTTTATTTTGTGGTGGGAGAAGAGCATTGATTTGGTTTTCTTTAGGTTAATGACCAGTCTGCGGTCTCCGAACCACCTTTCAGCTTGGTTTTAAGCTTGCTGGAGGGATAATTGGAGGGAGGTGGGATTGGGATGTGAGGCACGGAGGACTGCATCGTCAGCGTAGAGGAGCATTTTAGCAGTAAATGAGCTGGGGAGGGTGTTGAGGTAGAGACTAAAAAGTATTGGACCCAGGATGGAGCCCTGAGGGACCCCAGAGTGAATGGTAAGAGTGCTGGAGAGGGAGCCGCTGATCTTGACACGCTGGGATCTAGCAGAGAGGTAGCTAGAGAACCAGGAAATGGGACCACCAGAGAAGCCAAGTTGGTGGGGAGAGTCGAGTAGAAGGGGATGACAGACAGTGTCAAAGGCCTTTGAGAGGTCAATGAGCACTGCTCCTGCAAGGCTGCCAGAGTCGAGAGCAGCATGCAGGTGTTGGGAGAATTCCAGGAGAGCCGTGGTTGTACTGTGTCCTGGGCGAAAACCGTGCTGCTCTCGGCACATAATGTCATACTTGGTTAGGTATTCAGAGAGCTGGATCAACACCACTTTTTCAAGGCCTTTAGAGAGTGGGGGAGGATGGAGATTGGCCGGTAATTGTTGGGGGTGGACCAGTCCACACTCTTATGTATGGGTGTGATTTCAGCAGTGTTCCAAGCACTTGGGAACTGACCCAGGCATAGAGACCAGTTTAGAAGGTCAGTCAGGGGGACTAGGACTTCGTCCAAGACCAAGGAGGATCCTGGGGTCGAGGGGGTCACTGATGGGGTTATTGCTGCCTAAGGCTTTTAGCAGGTGCGGTCTGGCTTCTTGGGGGGATAGGGTGTTCAGGTAGAATGGTGGGCAATGCAGGACCGGAGGGAGAGAGGTGGGGATTGGGTCAAAGAAGCTGCTGGGGAGGACCGAGCTTAGGTCAGTGAAGGAAGTGTTAAGGCAATTGGCTATAAGGAGTGGGTCTGTGGTGGGGGTGCCATTGATGGAGAGCTGGGATGGTGGGGGGAGTGGGACTTCCCATTTAGCTCTTTCATATTATCCCAGAAGGTCCAGGCTGAACCCCAAGTGGAAGCGAGGGTGGTCTGGTAGTGCTCTGCCTTGGCCTGCCTAATGGCCCAAGTGCACTTATTGCATTCTGCATTGTAGGCCTGTCTATCAGACGCCTTTCCAGATTCTACAGCAATGTGCCAGAGATTACAGGGTTTTAAATAATTGATTAGCAGTTTTTTTCTTGGGATGATACTAATTGTACAGAAAGTATTTATATAGATTTTCTAGAAGTGCTGTGTTTGTTAAACACAGTGAGGCAAGTGCTATGCATTTTCACAAAGATTTAGCACTTTTATGAGCAAAACACTAATCAATTTTTAGAGTTAAATAAATCCCTGGATTATCTCTGTTTTTGAGTCTCTGGAGGAGACTTGCATTCTGCCATTTGGCCAGCTTCTCACCCAGGCTATTATTGTGTGACTCACTCATGTGTGCTCGAGTTTGCTAATCAGTCTTCTGTGGGGGACCGAGTCAAAGGCCTTGCTGAAGTCGAGCTAGACCACATCAACTGCGCCCCCCGCCCCCCGGTCTACCATTTTAGTGATCCAGTCAAAGAATTCCACTAGGTTGGTTCGGCAGGACCTTCCTGCAGATGCATATGGCACTCAGTCAGAACACCATATACAAACCTGACTTGTATCCTCTTAGGTGCAAACAGGAAATGTGCAACACTGTGGATTACGCAGTATGCCATAAAGGTATACGTACACCCTATATTTATTTTATTTAGTTTTTGTTTATTAGGTGAGCACACTAGGCAATCGAATGCCTGTTTTCAGGTGCGACCCAGGAGGTTACAACCAAAAATACAGACAGTGGAAATACATTGTGATTACAAAATACAGTGGAGAGAAACAAACATCAAACAGAATAAAAGCATCTGTAAAGAAAGTACATAGTTTGCAGTGCATTCAGTTATAGTGACAAGCCTAGAATAAAGCAATGCATCTATAGGGAAATGCATTGAAAATAGTGGATGGGCAACCATGCATAACCAGCCTGTTGTGCCACAGAGAGGTTCTGATGACATCAGACCTCGAGAGTGAAGCTCAACAGGTCTGATATCATCAGACTCGCTCGAGAGGTCTGATGTCATCAGAACCCCAAGGTGGCACAATAGGCTGTTTGTGCATGGTTGCCCATCCACAATTTCTTTTAGTGTATAGTGCCCATAAAAATAATTTAAATCTTTTTTTTTTTATATAGAAAAAGTAATTGTTGCTCTTCCGTTTTAGTCCAGGGTTAAAGGCTAGTTGCTGGGGTCCCTGGTGTGGTTGTTAGGGAGCAGACGTCCGTACATCTAAACCGCAGGCTTCTGTTGGTTGTTAGTTGTGTTTGCGAGGGCTTTAAAAAAAATGGCGGTACATATTTCTTGCTAAGCGAGAGGAGTGTTACAAAAAGGAATCCTGTTTCATTTTGTGAGTTTTACATATCTGGTTGATCTTGTATTGTGTTTTTGCCTGACAGTAAAATTATCTGGTTGAGCCTGCTTTTTTTAATCTGGTTGATCCTGCATCTGCCGAGTGGCAGTTCGAGTGATCATGCTACCACTGCCGCTGACATCGCTCTCTATTTGGCTGATCCTGCAGTTTGAAGCCAATGTGGCTCATGCAGCCTCCAGAGGTTTTCAAAATGTTGTTGTACCACGGTGTGGTACAATCATGTTCCATGACCTTTGAACTGTGGTACAACAACATTTTGAAAGGGATGGGTTTCCATCCACAACAACGCTCCACTATACAATATATAAAAATTGCAGTGTCTTCAACGTGCTGTGGAGAGAAAGCAAAAAAAACTGAAACATAGCATTGTCAGGGACACTGGTTTACCGGGATTGAGAAAGGGCATATTCCATTTTGCACATTGTAAAAAATGGTATTGTCACCAGTATCTGCTAAGTCAAAATCCGGTTTTACTGGTGTTTGGTTTTGTGTACTTTATTTAACAATTTTTAACTCTGCTAACATGCATTTTAGCAATTTTGACCTCCACTATTACACATCCTTCCATCCTTGTGCCAATTGTCAGTGTCAGTAGCTCAGTAGGTAGCACACTTGCCTCAGAGGCTGGGAGATCAGAGGGCTGTGGGTTCAGTTCCCACATCTGGCACTTGGGTTAATATCCCAATACTGACACTGTAGTGCAGCATGAGAGGGGTGCTGCACTTCTGAGGTGCCATCTTTTGGATGAGACGTTAAACCGAGGTCCCATCTGCCTGGTTTGGTGGTAGTTCAGGTGGATGTTAAAGATCCCATGGCACTTATCGAAAAGAGTAGGAGAATTTCCCTGGTGTCCTGGACAAATTTACCTCATTCACTAAAAATATCACCAACAGCTTAATCTGGTTCAAATTCAATTGCTTACCATCTGTATCCCCCCCCCCGGTCAGCCCTGAAAAAGGGACTTCTAGGCCCAGTGGGCTTACCGGGTCAACAAACAATTTAAAGTTATTTTAGGTACAAGACGTGTTGGCAGCAGCAACAACACTACAGCCCCCATCCCTAATGTGTGATGGAAGCAGCACTACAGCCCCCATACTTCTGGTGTGATAGCAACAGCACTATGACCTCCTCCTTCAGGTGTGACAGAAGCAGCAGCACTACATTCACCATTCCTCATGTGTGATGGCAGTATCAGCATTATGGCCCCCATCCCTCAGGTGTGATGGCAGCAGTTCTACATTCCCCATCCCTCAGGTGTGATGACAGCAGTACTACATTCCCCATCCCTCAGGTGTGATGACAGCAGTACTGCGTTCACCATTCCTCAGGTGGATTGGCAGTATCAGCACTATGGCCCCCATCCCTCAGGTGGTACGGCAGCAGTACTACATTCCCCATCCACCAGTGGTGATGGCAGAAGCACTACAGACCCCACCCCTTTGGTGTGATGGCTGTAGCAGCAATGCAGTCCACACCCCTCAGGGGTGATGGCAGTAGTGACAGCACTATGATCCACTTTCTTCAACACCCACACCCCACAGGCACAAGTTACAAATGACTTGGTCTCTTTGCTTGTTAGAACTCAGAAGTGAATTAATCTGAACTATCACTGCTAAGGTGGTCTACCTTTGTTTTTTCCCCCATCTATAATTTAACTGCCTGAATTGGATTTCTGCCTGTGACACCACTGACCAGGGTTAGGGAACAGACTTGGGTGTTGGAGGGCCAGCTGGTGGGTGAAGGCTTGAGTGCTCAACAACCACTCACCTTCTCCTGGGAGGAGGGTGGGTTCATGGCTCAGCATTTGCTGGCCCGTGGTGGAGGCCAGAGGCATGACAACATATCAGCCCTCACTGCAGGAGGGAGCATGACAGACAGTTTGTGCCTTGACATCATGTGGCCTGTCACGCTCCCAAGAAAATGGGAAAACACCCGCTGACCAACCAAAGGATGGCTGTTGGTCCCTCCATAAGCCAGAAGCCCCAGACATGTGTCTGGTCTGACCCCTGCCATGCCCAGGATACACAGGAAGCTCTTTGGGGCAATTCTTCTTCCCTGGTACCTCCCACAGGGTAGGGGCCCACTCAATGAAGGGTTACTTGGGTTACCGGAGCACAGCAGTAAGGGTCAGTGGATGGTGGTTGGGACTCAGCAGGTGGTAGGGGCCTTGTTAGCCTGAAGGAGGGATGGCCAGGGGGTAGGAGGAGCTAAAAACACTGCTTGAATTTGCTTCTTTCAAATAAAGTGTCTTCACCTAAAAAATCCACAAGTGATTAGTGGAGGACCTTCAAATGGATTCATGCATCTCCCAGACATGTGGATGCTTTTTTTTTTACTTGGTGTCCATGAAAAGGGTGTCTCCCAGTTTTCATGTCTTTGTTCAGATGTGAATTGAGCACTACTCTGCCCACCAGCATCATACAGCATCTGGGGTCTTACATTCTGTATGTCATTGAGTGTGCTTTTAAAATCCACTGGCCAAACATAAGTACACATCAATACTTAACATTTGCTTTTTGTTAAAGCAGTCTGTCAGAAAACTTTTTGTTGTCACAGAGACTGAAACAGCAGGTGGGGAAAAGGTGTAAATGATCCAATTCACCTAAATGAGGTGCTAACTGTGAAGTTTTTTCATAAGTAGTAAGGCAGTTTCTTCTTCATGAACATACTTTAATTCAGACTACTTTTCATTCAAACAACTGAGGATTTTGGTTGGCCCCACTGATTATAAACTTGAATAAGTTAGTTTGTAACAGTGATCCTGCATTTAGCAATCTACAACCTAGATGCTTATATGCAAAGAATACAATAAAAACCTGACTAAAATCTAAAAATAAGCTTATAAAACATGTAAAATGTATCTGAACATTTATCTTTACCTATACAAAATCATTGCAGCCCAAGTAAAACTCGGGTAAATTACATGGTACCCTGATTACTATTCTATGATGTAGTAAACATATATTGGTATTTTTTTATATTCTTTGTAAAGCAGATAAGGTCAACTAGGTAGAACTGTCTGTTTTAAGGAGTGACCTAAAAGCACTGGTTAGGTTAAGTGACTTGCTTGGAGTTGCACAGTATGCAAGTGGAGGTTGTGGGACTCAAACCAAAGTCTGCTGGATGTACCCGGTTCAATCACCATTTGTTACTCTAACCTCTAGGCATGGGTGGTTAAACTGAATGGCTGATTACAACCAAGAAAAGTGGTCATTTCCTTACTGACTCTATATGCAGCAAAGCAGAAAGAATGCAAAGCACAGCAGCAGCATTCATTTTAAGACGCTGAAATCTAGGTCAGCCCACTGGTGCTGCAGTAGCACTATTGCTTGCCTTGCAATGCCAGCTATCCAGGGTCAGAAGCAAACTCGGGTTGCTGGAGGTCTGGCCAGGGGAGTAGGTTTGAGCACCCGGGGACTGCTCTCCTCCTCCAGGGAGGGTGGGCTGCAGGTCCTGCTGCTTTACCACCACCTGTGTGACCACGGGTGGTGGTGCAAAGGTGCTGCAGAGTGATCAGGAGGGGAGGACGCTAGCCAGGATCTGGAGCAGTGGCATGTCTCTGTGACCTACCTCCTTTGATCTCTAGTGCTGGTGCCCTCGGGGACAGAGACTAGAAAACTAGGAACAATCACTCCACATCGGCCACTGGCAGAAGGGACCCAGGTGCCCCAGACTTCATAACCAGGCTCCATGAGGGACCCACTGAGCTGCCTGACACACACTAAGTGAGTGTGGAGGGGTGACCTGGGGTCCCCTCCCTTTCCACCTGGGGGAGTACAATCCAGGCAGGACAGGGGCAGGCCCACAGGAGCTCCTGAACATTACCTGGGGATGAAGCTCGGGGATACCCACCCTAGGGATCTCTGAAAAGTGGAATTTGATGCTGTGAGAAGGGGACATAGAAAGAGAAAATAAAAAAAAATTAAAAATATACTGAAATTTTAGAGATTCTGTGCAGTGACATGCAATTTCCGTGAGGCACCGGTACAAGAATTCAAAATCCGCAAACCAAGCAGGATTCCGTGATTGTTACCGGTGTTACCGGTAAAAATGGAAAACCAGGGTCCCTGAGCATTGTGTCTGTACAGGGTTTTAAATAATTGATTAGCAGTTTTTTTTTTTCTTGGGACAATGCTAACTGTACAGAAAGTATTTATATAGGTTTTCTAGAAGTGTTATGTTTGTTTAACACAGTGAGGCAAGTGCTATGCATTTTCACAATGTTTTAGCACTTTTATGAGCAAAACGCTAATCAATTTTTGGAGTTAAATAAATCCCTGCTGTAGTGAAACAAACATAATATGCAGTGCATTCAGTATGATGAGGAACATGTACACTGAGGAGAAGGAGTAAGTAATTTTAAACAAGACAAATCGAAGCAAGGGAAATGAAAATTGAAGTAGCATTTATAAGCATAGAGAGTACATCAGTAGGGTGCTATGGGACGCTGCTGATAAGTCAGCAAATTTTTACAAGAAAAGGAGTGCCAAGTAGGGAAAATTCAGGTACCACAACAATAGCAGTGTGTTGGACCAAAGAGATGTTCTCGGTACTTTAGGCAGAAAGCATGTACAGAGAGGCAACGTCCAATGGCTGGAGGAATGGAGTTCCATAACTTGGGGGCAGTGTAAGCAAAGGATGCTTCACCAGTATGAGCTTCAACCTTTGGGACAGTAAGCAGGGCATTTTCAGTAGACCTCAAGGGGTTGTCCTTTCTCACTATCTGTAGAGAGGAAGCAAGGGGTCAAGGCTGATCATTTAATATTATCTGAGAGATCACACCTCCATAGCTGTGATCACAGAGGAGAGATGGGGGAGCCAACCCAGCTTATCATAGAGGGAGCAGTGGTGAGTGGGTCTGGGAGACATTGATGCAAAATGGCAAATATTATTGTAGGCAACATCCCATTTCAGGAGAGTGGTTTTAGAGGCTGCAAAGTACACCGGGGCTTCATAGAGAAGCTTAAGGAGGAGGAGCATCCCCTTGGTGATAGCAAGGTGTGCCTGTTGTGTCAGGTCTTGAGCCACTTTATATGAGACATCCAACATGGAGCTCACAGATTTGCAGACAGTCATGACATGGGATGTATGATCAAGCGTGGGGTCAAAGGTGACTCTGAGGTATGTAAAAGAGGAGGTTGTGGGGACCAAGGTACCATCTTGGTATGCTACAGATAGAGGGGATAAGCATGCCCTGAGTTTTGAGAATATGCCAGAAAGCATGGATTGTGTTTTAGTGCCGTTGAGGGTTAATTTGTTTTCCTATAGCCAGGTGTACACTGACTGTAGGTCAGCTGTCAGGTACCGATTGATTTGATCAATGTTATTGGAGCAAGTATAGAGGACCAAACCATCAGCATAGAGTATAACTGAACAGTGGGTCAAGCTTTGGGTAATGGAGTTGATTTGTAAGGCAAACAGCAGTGGGCCTAGTATGGAGCCTTGGGGAACACCCACTAGAGTTGTAGCATGGTCTGAGAGGGAGGACTCATTCATGACCCTTGGGCTCTGTTTGCCAAGCAATTACAAAGCCAGGAGAGAACAGTTTGGGAAATGCCCAGGTTGACTAGCTTGCTGGTGAGCAAGGTGTGACCGACCAGATCAAAGGTTTTTGTCAGATCGATAAAGAGGGCACTTATGAGGCTGGCAGTGTCCATTGCTGTGGAGATACTGTTGGTAAGGGTAAGGAAGGCAGTGGGGTGCTATGCCCTCTACGGAAACTGTGCTGGGTATGGGATAGCAGGTCATGAGCAGAGAGGTTACTAATAAGTTGAGAGGCCACTATCTTCTCCAGTAGCTTGTTTAGAACAGGTAGAATAGCAGTGGACCTATAGTTATGCCTGCAGATTTGGAGACAGGAATCTGCATAAGGAGTTTATGGACCTCAGCAGGACTGACCCATTTAAAATACAAGGGAGGTTAAGACTTGGTTTGTAATGACCCAGAGTGGGTTCTAGCATGTAGGTTGGTAGGGGGCACATTAGCGAAGACGTGTGTATGAGGCAAGGTCTGAGAAGTGTGAGTTGAAGGTGTTGGCTATTATTTTGCCATTATTGCAGTGCATACCATTTAGTAACCTATCGGCAGATGAGTGATTTCCCTGTTGACTTTGCATTTTTTTGATTTGCTACCAAAACAGTCTGGGGTTTGGGGTGGTGGCATTAAAGAGTGTTTCAAGTGAGAGCATTTGTTTTCCTGACTTCTCTTTTGCATGTGTTACGAAGAGCTCTGTAGGCAGACCAGTTCGAGAAGGATGAGGAAACCTTATAGGCCTCCCATTTTCTGTCTTGTTCATTAAATTTTGATAGTAGCTTGCAGTCCAACCATTCGGCAACAGGGGCACACACCCTTTTTTTGGTGAGTAGGGCAAAATTGGTCTGCAGATTGTCGAGTACTGTAGTGAGGAAGTCATGCTGCTGAATGTACCTCAGTGGCATTTTACAGGTAGGAACAGTCAGTATTAGTTACAGCCAGCCTAAAGAGCTCAGGGTCCAGATTAATGTATTTCCAGAAATGTATAATTCTTGGAGGGGCCTTTGGTAATTTGGCACACTATACACAAAAGATTGGAGGGTGGTCTCTGATACCACCCCTGCTCTAAACGTAGGCAGCTCCTCAATTACAAACCCACTCAAAGTGGCCTCCCATTTCATTTTCTTCTTTACTGAATGCACCTCGTCTCTCTTTTGGCCTCCCTTAATCCGGATCCGCTAACCCCCTCTACACCCTCCACCCCCAACAAAGACCCCCCCAGGATGGCACATTTTATGCCTTCTGCCAGACTTCCCCTGCTGAAGTCTACAAAGCCCTATTTGTCCTTAATCCCGCCAAGGGCAAATGCCCTACCAGCCTGGATTTCAAATTGTTATACTTGTTGGTTCCAGCCATCGCCATCCCCCTAGTTTCACTCTATAACCTCTTGTTCTCAGTAGCTGCGATACCCGCCAAGTGGAAGCACGTCACAGTCATCCCTCTTCCCAAAGGCGATGACCCCTCTGCTCCCAGGAATTACTGCTCGATTTCTCTCCTACCAATATTGGCTAAAATCCAGGAACACCTTGTCCTATCACAACTCTCCTATCTTTATTCCACTTCCTTTTTCACACCTTACCAGTCTGGCTTTAGGAAGTCCCTCTCCACCACCACCACCACCACCTCTCTTTTAAGGCTCACTGACTCCATCCTTGCTGGTATGGATAGAGGCTATATTATCTCAGCCATTTTTGTTGACCTGGCCAAAGCCTTCGACACTGTCTCCCACTCCCTTCTTCTATCTAAGCTGTCTCATGCAGGGCTCTCCAGCGTGGCCACCAGCTGGTTTCATTCCTACCTGATAGGCAGATCCCAATCCATCAGAATTGGCAACACCACCTCTGCCTCCCTCCCTGTTACTTCTGGTGTACCACAAGGCTCAGTCCTTGGGCCACTTCTGTTCTCAATCTTCCTCAACAACCTCCCCTTTGTCTGCCCCCCCACATCCATTCACACGTATGCGAATGACACAGTACTGTACACATCCGGCTCCTCAACCCCTGATGTAGTGACCAGACTACAGCAGGACTTCAATGCAGATCAGCGCTGGTTTCACTCTAATCAGCCTTTTCTCAATGCCAAGAAAACTGTCTCCATGACATTCAGTACTAGACAGAGACTTTCAAGGCTGCCCTCCACCCCTCTTTCCACACTCTGGATGGGATTACTCTTGAGACCTGCACCTCCAGCAGGTATCTCAGGGTCTGGCTTGACCAGCACCTAGACTTCTCCTCACATTTTGATGCTGTTCATCGAGAGCTACACCCCAAGCTGGGTGCGTTGTACTGAAACCATGGATGCATCCTACTGCCAGCTCAGCATGCAATTGTGCAGAAGATGATTCTCCCCGGTTTTGAATACAATGATGTAGTGTACAGTGCCTCCCCAAAATCCACTTTAGCCAGATTGGACCCTCTATTCCATTCCTTCTGTCGCTTTGCCCTTGACTGTCCTCCAAACACTCATCACTGTACCCTTTACACAACCTAGAACTCCCCTCGTTGCAGGATCACCGTCACTCTCACAGTGTCAGTCTCACGGCCAAATACTGGATGCCATCCCTTCGTCCCTATCTCACCAGTGTCCTCTCAGCTCCTACCTCCCAGGGCTACGAACTGAGGAATAACAATTCATGTCTACTGTTCGTGCCACTCAGGTCAACCTTGACAGGTTTCTCATACTGGATGCCTAAACTTTGGAACTCACTCCCCTCAGATATCTGGCATGCTTCCCCCAGCCAGCACCTTAACTCCCTCCTCAAAAAACACTTCTACCCCATCTGCACATGCACCCATGTGAGCTGATGACTCAGTAAATAGGACAGTCTAAAATAGGGTTGTACCCATACTATGTAGTGCTCCTTTACTTTCTTGTCCCATTCCTCGTCACTGTATTCTAACCAGGCACTATATCATCACTGTCAAGTGACGTTTATCACAGCCAATGTACCGCACTTAACCTTGCATGGTTATCTAGTAATTATGTCTGTTACATTATTTGTACCGTTCCTTTATTTTAATATCTCTTATGCCTTGCCACTGTTCTCTAACTTGCTATTAGAAAATGGGCAAAGAAAATTCTCTCATCTGATTGGCTGACACACTTATTTAGGTGGACGTCTATCAGACAATAGATGCCCACCAAATAAAAAGACCCATTCCAAATCTGCCTGATGCCCAGCCAGATATCCATGTGCCCAGCCTGCTTCATTATTGGCTGAAGCAGTGGGCACATAATTTCAAACTACCGCCATTTTTTTACTCGCTTAGCGAGACAGAGACAGAGCGAGAGCCCCCCCACAAACTCATTGTGCTACCAAGCAGTCATATCAAAAAACAAAAAGTTACAGCACTGTACATCATTTACAACAAAGAAAAAACAACCGTTTTTTTTTTATTTATATACTTCACAGACCGAGAGTGGCAGCTCCCAACGGCAGTCCTTCTCAACTGCACTATGCCCCCACTACAGTCCTGCATCTACTACAAAACCAGCAACACTGTCTACAACTACTGATCAAATGCCAGAAGTACCTCCTTACCACATCCTATGGCTTTCTCGGTGCCAGAGTGTTCATGTCTTCTGGCCATCCTGCCCAATCCCTCCAAGAGCAACACGATGTCCAATCCCTATGTCAGGTCTCCTCAACTCACGGTACAATAGCACTGCTGCAAATGAAAAAACATACCCTGAAACGAAACCAACAGCAACTTCCGAATACTAGCAAGTGTGCTCGCCGGGGACGATTCACAATCAACGCGATCGTGATGGAAGGGTAAAATAGTAACAATATCGAACAAATGAATAAATGTGGGCTGAAATGTGGGCAGAAGTAATTCTGTAATGCAGGGAAGTTCAGTGACAAGTTCAGTGGCTGGGGTCACTCGGAGAAGCTGTTTCCCTTACTTGCTTAAGTCCCTAATTGCCGTTGCTTCTTTCTTGCTAACAGCAACTTAAAAAAAAGGAAGAAACAATCAGAAAGAAATGTACTGGGGGGGGGGGCACCAGGTGAAACTGCCTACAGCCTCCAAAATATCAAAACTCCACGGCTTAAAAAAAATGAAAGAAACCACATTTTTAAAGCAGGCGGAGGAACTATTTTATGACAAAACTTATTTTATACTAAATTTTTAGTGCCAATGTTTGAATTTATTTATTTTTTTACAGTGCCCATTTTCTAAGTGCAATAATACCCTCCAGGGTGGGCGGTATTGTGCTATATGACCTGTACATCTGGCTACAGTGCTGCACTTTACCTTGTGTGATTATCTGTATGTTTATCTTGCAATGTGTCTGTATTGTATAATATGCCTGAACATGTATAAATCTGTCTGTATTTCCTCTCACCCTACCCCCAGGGCACATTTGGAATCGAGCAGTAGTCTGCTCAGTATGGCTTTCCTGGTTAAACCTTTAAATAAATAAATAAATGGCATTAGGCAGAACACCTGAGTTTCTAATTGTGTCTGACCTAGGTGTGAGGATTCAATCAATTGGTGTCTGTGTACTGCCATTGTTGGAGCAGCTAGTGGGCTCAGTGATGACCTGGATAAGGTTTAGCATGTTAAGGGATTGTATCACTGTTTTGTTACAGTCACAGAGCCAGTTAATGTTAAAATCACCAAATATGATGCATTCATTGTTTTTACTACTGAGCTGATGTATGTGATCAGGGAGGGGAGTAAGGTTGAGCTTTCAGAAGGATGAATATATTTGCAGAAAAGATGAAACTTTTTTGTACCACCCAGTGAGTTCACCATAGCAGCATTCCGTGAGTGGTTCTAATGAGAGAAGGTGACCTGGGGCCTTTACCTGTAAGTGGAATCTGTAACATTAGTGTTCCTCCCCCTTTCGTAGGACCAGGGTGGTCACAGCAGATAGCACTATATCCTGGGAGCACACACAAGTTATCTGGTATTGCTGGTTTTAGCCATGTTTCTGTTACACCAAGGATATCAGGTTGATAGTGAGTGACCCACAGCAAGAGTTCATCAGGTTTGGGAAATAGGCTTCTAACGTTGATATGAGCAGTTTTGAGACCCTTACAGAGCACCTTTACCAACCAAAAAATGATTAAAACAGGGAGCACCCTTACCTCTTGGGGAGCTCCTCCATGCTGTCTTTTCTTTTGTTTAATAGTGGACCCAAAGGAAGGGAAGGGATTGTAATTTTCCCCCCATGGGGCTGCCCGCACAATCTCTCTCCACTTCTTGATTCTCTTATGCATCCCCGCACACCGACCTGAGGCATAAATTAGTGTCGGAGATTTGATCAGTGGCCTTCACTAATCAAAGTAAAAAATAATTAGCAATTGGCCGAAGTTGATTAGCAATTACAAAAAATTCATATTTTTGCTCAAAACCCCATAGAATGTACTTATCTTGCTCTATATTGATAAAATACACATTTACACAAGTTTCTAAGAGTGATACTGTTTATTTTGGCATTTCCAGAGAAATACAGCAATTGTGCAGTGCGCACACACATTCAAGAGCCGAGATAGGATGCCTGCCAAAGAAGACCGTGAATATTCATGACCGTGAATTCGTGAGCGTGATCCATCGTGAGTCATGACAAATTAAATAATGAACCCCTGCCCCAGCATAAAAACTGGGACCGTAACTCCCCGAGTCTCTTAAATGTTCACTGCAGATGCAGGGCACACAACATATCAGAGCACATAAATACTAGGCAGAATACAGATCATCTCTGCAAAAGAAGGGCACATTAACTTAGTCTTATTCTGTTCCTAAATGTTCACTGCAAACAAAGCAGTTGTCACATAGCAGGGCATGTTAAATAAGTTCTGGTTCCCCCAATCTCTGCTAAGCAGGGCACAATACTTAGTCTCTTTTTCTGTTCCCAGATTGTTCACTTGACTGCATGTGGGCACACAACTAGCAGGGCACACAGATCTCTGCAAAAAGCAGGGCACATTAACTTAGTCTTAGTCTTAGTCTGTTCCCAAATATTCACTGCAGACAAAGGGCACATAAGCAGGGCACATTAATTAAGTTCTGGCTCCCTCAATCGCTGCAAAGCAGGGCACATTTTACTTAGTCTCTTTTTCTGTTCCCAAATTCACTGCAAAGTCAAGAGCAGGGCACACAACGTTACTAGCAGGGCACATTACTTCTGGTTACCAAGCTCTCAGGAGCAGGGCTGCTGACATAGTCTTATCTGTTCCCAAATGTTCACTGCAAAGATGCAGGGCACACAGCATAGTAGCAGGGCACATTAAGTTCTGGTTCCCCCATAATCTCTGCAAAGCAGGGCACCTAGTCTTTATTCTGTTCTCAAGTGCAATTGTTCACTGTTTGTTTATTTATTTTTAATTTATTTGTAATATCGGAAGACCTTTGAGCGTGAGCTCTTTTACAACGGTTCCACATCAGGGTGGACAAATAATACAAGACAAAAATACAGTAGTTACAGGTTCAGTACAAATACAGTTGTTACAGGGTTCAGCACATTAGGCAATTAAAGAGTAGTACATGAGAATTTTAGACAAACAGTGGAAAACAAAGCGATTGTAAGAGGATTAGGTTATGTCTTGGATGATTCTCTGGGTGGCTGTGCCCTGGAGACCACAAAAAGTCCATTGATAGACTATGGTTGGGAAAGTGGGAGAAGGGGGGTTGGGGGGCAGTACACAGAGCGGTAAGGAGGATTAATAGCTTACTAGTGCTCCTGGCTAGGCTGGGATGAGGGCAGATTTTTCTAGGTATCTGTGCTGGGTTTAACCGGAGGTGTTGGTTAGTCTTTCAAGTATGGCCTGAGAAACAGGGTGCATTGTGAGCTAGACTTTAGGTGCTGTTTGAGGCCTGTTTTGAACTGTGGCAGGCTGTGTGTTTGTAGTTTCTGTGGGAGTTCATTTAGCCAGAGGGGAGGCTCGGTAGGAGAAAGTGTGCTGCCCAAGTGAGGTTCGACGGAATGGGAAGGACAGTGCTCCATTCTTCCTCCCTCTGGTGATGTGGGATGAGAGAGAGGCCTCGAGCAGGTTTCCTATGCAGGGTGGGTTTTTTCTGAGGAGTGCCTTCTTACCCAGTAGACAGGTTTGGTATTTGAGCCTGTCTTTTAGGTTTAGCCAGTTAGTGCTCTTATATAGGGTGCAAGTGTGAGTGTAATGGTCTGCACTCAGGGTCAGGCGGCATGCCTTATTTAATGCAATTTGGACCCTGTTGAGTGCAGTATCAGTGGCAGCTCCATAGACCACTAGCCCGTAGTCTATCGTGGGGAGTATTGAGCTGGAGACTGAGATTCGAAGTGCTTCTGGAGTGAGGGATTTCTTATGTCTATAGAGAACCCCGATCTTTGTATTTACTGATCTGACAAGGGAGTCAATATGGTTCGTATAAGTGAGAGAGTCATCAGTGGTGACTCCTAGGTACTTAAATGATTGTTTCTCCTCACCAGCGTTATTGGTGATTTCAAGGGGAGTGAGCCTGCATTTATTGTAGTGACTGGAATGCAGCACGGCCTTGGTTTTCTTGTAGTTCAGCAGCAGCTTTTTCCTACGGAACCAGTCCTCAAGTTTGTTGAAAGAGGTCTGTAGTTCTGTTTGTAGGGCAGCCTGGGAGGTGTCACTACTCAGCAGCACAGCATTGTCTGCATACAGGATGAGATTGATGTCACAGGCCATGGGCAATCCATTAACAAAGAGGCTGAAAAGCAAGGGACCTAGGATTGATCCTTGAGGAACTCCTAGGAGTACATCTCTGGAGTTGGATAACGTCTGCCCGATTTTGACTCGCTGATTCCTTTGTGATAGGTAATCATTGAACCAATTTAGGGCATTTGGAGCCACTCCCAGTCTTTGGAGCTGGAATACCAGTAAAGGGTGGTTGACAGTGTCGAAGGCTTTAGTGAGGTCAATGAAGATGGACCCCACCAATTTGCCTTCATCCAACGCCTTGTGCGCATAGTCAGAGAATGCCAGCAGTGCAGTGGTGGTACTGTGTTTTTGCTGGAAACCATGTTGGTTTGGGCAGAGCAGATTCTACTTGTTGAGGTATTCTGTGAGTTGGTTTGCCACGATTTTTTCCAGAGCTTTGGATAGTGGGGAGAGAATAGACAGTGGCCTGTAGTTAGATACCAGTGCCTTGTCACCATTCTTGTGCACTGGGGTTACCAGGGCTTGCTTCCAAACTTCCGGGAATTGAGCTAGGGCCAAGGATTTATTAAATAGCATTGTAATGGGTTTGATCAGAACATCAAGGGTCAGAGATAGTAACTTCATGTCTAGCCCATCGCTCCCCAACCTAGTTTTTCCTAGGACTTTCCTATGTTTGTCCCCAAATTATAACTGCTTGGTGAGGCCACACCTAGAGTACTGTGTGCAGTTTTGGAGGCCACACTTAAAGAGGGACATTGAACTCTTCGAGAGGGTCCAGAGGAGGGCAACCAAAATTATCTGGGGCTTGGGGGATAGGACCTATGGGGAGAGGCTCGAAGAGCTAAATATGTACACATTGGAAGAGAGAAGAGACCGGGATAGACATGATAGAGGTCTTCAGGTACATGAAGGGAGTAAATAGGGGAGGAGCAGTCAGGGTGCTCCAAAGGAAGGGGAGGGGGGCAACTAGAGGGCATGGGTGGAAGCTGGAGGGGGGAGATTCAGGGGAGAAAGGAGGAGGTACTACTTCACTGAGAGGGTGGTGGAGCCATGGAATGCGCTGCCCAGGGGGCTGGTGGAGGCAGAGATGGTGGATGGGTTCAAGAGGGGGTAGGACAGGTACAGTGGAAGGGTTCTGGAAGCAAAGTCCAGTGCAGTGAGAATATCTGGGACTGGGAATGGAGAAGTCAGAGAGGGCGAGGGGGGCAGCAAGGTCAGCTCCCAGTGTGGGGGCTGACCAAACGAGCAGACATGAAAGACTGTTAGGCCTATTCTGCTGGCATTTTAGTATGTTAGTAAATTTACTGCAAGCAAGGCACAAACCTAAAGTTCAAGGCAGGGTGACTCTTTCATGCCCTTGTTCTCCCGCCACCCACAGTCCAGCTCCAGGTCTTGCCCGTTCATTGCCATTACGCTGTCCCCCCATCTTTGCCCTGAAGTCCGTGTGCCCCTTTTCCCTCCTCCAGCTCCTCGACCAAATGAAAACTTTTTATTTGTTTTGCTGCTGAGCTCCCCAATTCTGCTGACCTCCTGCTCTCCTCTGAATCTGCCCGTCCCTCTGCCTTGCCCTGTGATGCAGCCGTCTGCTCTCTGCTCCGTCCAGGTCGCCCCGTGCCCTCTTGCGGTCTCGGCCAGGCTTTCTCCCTCCGGCTTCTCCTCGGTGCAGCCACCACTCCTCCCAGCTTTGGCTTGTCTCCAACCACCTGCAAAACAAAAAGACGCAATTAGTTAACTGGATGACGGCTCAACAACGATAAAAAAAAAAGTGAAATAAAATAAAGAAAACTCACCTTTGGACTTCTGCTCGACCTCCCAATGCCCGCTTCCTCTTCTGGGTGCGCTAAAAAAGGACTCAGTCACATTTCTCCCATGCAGAGACTGGGTGGGGGGGGGCAGGAGCATCACTGGACCAATCAGGGAACAGCTCAGGGTTCATGGGGTGGAGCGTGGAGGAGGAGGAGGGCAAAAAATGGATACCAGGACAAAAAAAAAATTAAAGTGACAGTGCCCAATAAAGCACTTTTACAGGACCGAGGACCAACTGGTAATGATTAGTAACGACTTCTAGTCATTGCCAGATTTGACTTGCTTTTTGCCGATCTTTTGTCACAAATTGCAATGCGAACCTGCTTATTTTATGCCTTGCGACCTACTATGACGTTTTTATAGCGGAACGCAGGGATGCACTCCATTTATTTCAGTGGTGAGTCAGTTTCAAATGTAATTTCCCAATTGTATTTCGGGTTTTAGAAACATAGAAGATGATGGCAGAAGGGGACCTGTGGTCCATCAAGTCTGCCCAAGTGAGATATCCTGGGACCTATTGTGCACTGGTGTTCTGTCCTCCTAGACACCCAGCCTAGCCCTTGCCAGTGCCATGTGTTTGTTCCCAATACTTGTCCCACCTGCACTTAAAGCTTGATACTAACTTTGCAGCCACCACTTCAGGAGGTAATCTATTCCAAGGTTCCACCACCCTCTCTGAGAAGTAATACATTCTGATGTCCCTCTTGAACACTCCACCCTTCAATTTCCACTCATGCCCTCTTGTGGTAGAATTGCCTTTCCTGGTAAAAAGCTGCACTTCTGGCACCTTGTTGATGCCTTTAAGGAACTCCAAGGTCTCAATCATATTCCCTTCTCCCTTCTAGTCTCTAGTGAGTACAGTTTCAGAGCCCGAAGCCTCTCCTCATAGGTGATTCCCTAAAGGCCACATATCATTTTTGTTGCCCTTCTCTGGACCACTTCCAATCTATCAATGTCCTTTCTTAGGTGAGGCCTCCAGAATTGTACACAGTACTCCAGATGAGGCCTCACTAATGACCAGTAAAGTGGTAGTATCACCTCCCTATCCCTGCTATCTATCCCCTGCCAATGCATCCTAATACACTACTAGCCCTGCTGTAAGCCTTACTGCACTGACTTTGCTGCTTGAGGTCATCCCTAATGATGACTGCCAGATCATGTTCCTCAGCAGAGACTCCGTTTAGGCAGTATTTTCCTTCAGAAAATGATACTTCTTATTTTTGACTATTGTGACATAGTCTACGGCGCTGCTCGTAAGTCTTCCCTTACCAGGTTGGATACTCTCTTCAATGCTTTCTGTCGCTTTGTTCTTGACGCCACTCCCACACACATCTCTGTATCTTGTACCATTCTCTAGCTTTCCCCTTGCTTGAGTGCAGGCACCTCTCTCACTGCGTCAAGTTCACTTCTAAATTCTGGTGGTACTCTCCCCTCTCCTCCTCACTCTCTGCTCCACATCCCTCCTCCCACCCTCTCAGATCCACTGACGTATGCACTCTAGCTATTCCTCATCGCTGTACCTCAGTAAGCCAGGAAGCCTTCTCCTACCGCTTCCCAAAGCTTGATTGAACTCACTGCCACCTCTTATCAGACTCTCTTCCTCCCCGTCTTAAATCTCTTTAGCCCTACACAATTTCTATTCTCCTAAATGCACTTGTTTTTAGTTCCCCCTCAACCATCCCCACCCTGGTGCACTATTCCTTTAGCCCTCCTTTCCTCCTATTCTCCTAACTGTACATGTTCCTAGCCCCCCATTCTCAACCCTCCCCACCCTTACGCACTATCCCCTTCTTCTCTATCCTTGTTTTACCTCCTAGGCTCCTAAATTGAACCCTTCCTCTGTTTACTACCTCACATGCTTCCACCTATTATACTTCCTCCTCCAACTCCCTACCCGACCTTTTGTGTCATTTCGACACTCTACTACCGTCTATAACCTACTGTGACATTTTGCAACTCTACTGCTGTCCTCCCCCTATTATCCCCTTCCCCCACTGTTGCCCCCTTTTTCCATGTCTAGTTTTACCCCTATTTTCCCAATTTTCCTATTCCTAGTTTTACCCCTATTTTCTCCAGCCTTTCTATTCCTTATCCCTCTCCTCCACTCCGGTCACCCACCATACTCCTCTCCTCCTCCATGCCCCCCCTTTCCCTTCCCTCCTTTTCTGCCTGTTCTTGTCCCGCTTGCAGGGTTCTCTGCATTCTGAAGGGGTACACATCTTGGCCCTCTCTCTCTTCTACCTCTCTTCCTTTCCCCCCACTTTCTAATCCTGACCCCCTTGCAGGATTCTTTGCATCCTGAAGGCGTTTAGATTGTCTCTCTTTCTCTCTCTCCTACTCCTCTTCCTTTACCCCTACTTTCTAATCCTGACCCCCTTTCAGGGCTCTTTGCATCCTGAAGGGGTTTAGATTGGCTCTCTCCTCTAACCCCTTCCTGTACCCCCACTTTTCTATCCTTCGCCCGCCCACCTTCCTACTTCCTTATCCCCTTCTGCCCCTCCTGTTCTCCCGTCCCTTCTTCTCTACCTCTCTGCCCCCTTTCTCTCCCCTCCTTTTATGCCTGGTCCTGTCCCCCTTGCATGGTTCTCAGCATCCTGAAGGGGTATAGATCTCGGCTGACCCTCTTCTCTTCCTACCCCCCACCCTCTACCCGTTAGCCCGTCCTCTTCTCCACTTGTCTTATAACTGCCCTCCTTTGGGTATACATTAGCACTTCCCATTTTATGCTCAGCCTACTACCTCTGGCACTTCAAATGTGTCAGCCATCCTCTAATCTATTTTAATCTATACCCTACCGGATCACCTGCTCTTGGGTTGTTGCAATGTACATTATATCCAAATCTGGTTTTGTTTACCCAGGCCGGTTGATCTCGGTTATTCTGCTCTGTACTTGTACTACACTTTTATGTTTTTAGTATTGCTCTTGTATTGTTATGTGTTTGCTTGTTCTCCCAACTCTTGTAACCCCCCCCCCCCCCAAGACACTTCTGGAAACAGACTGTATACAGCTCAAGTTGTCTTTCCTAGTGAAACATTTTCCAAATTAATAAATATTCTGCCTTGGGGTTGGCCCTACCCAGGTGCATCACCTTACACTTCTTAGCACTGGCGTTTAAGTGCTGTATTTGTGACCACCTTTCCAACTTCTTAAGATCCTCCTGCAGTTGTCTGACTCCCTCCATACTATCCACTGTTCCGCGGAGTTTCATGTCATCTGCAAACAGGGCAATGTTGCATGATTTATGCCCTCGCTGATGTCGCTAATGAATACATTGAAGAGGACCGGCCCCAGGACCAACCCCTGAGGCACCCCACTAGTGACCTGCCTCTCATTAGATTTCACCCCCAATTAATACCACCCTTTGTTCTCTGTCCCTCAGCCAACTTTACCCACTTTACAATCTGTTCTGCTACCCCAAGGTCTTCTAGCTTTTTTAAGAGGCATCTATGCGGGACTGTTTCAAATGCCTTACTGAAGTCAAAGTAAAGCAAGTCCACCACATGACCTCTGTCCAACTCCATGGTCACTTCATCAAAGAACATAATAAGGTTTGTTTGACATGACCTGCCCATCACAAACCCATGTTGTTTGTAGTTCTGGAGGTGATTTACTTCAAGGTATTCCACTAGATCTTGCTTGATAAGGGCCTCCATAAGTTTACCCACTACTGATGTGAGGCTGACTGGCCTATAGTTACCTGTATCTTCCCTGTCTCCACTCTTGTGCAGTGGCACCACATCAGCAACCCTCCAGTCACCTGGAACTACCCCTGACCCCATTGACCTGTTGAATAAGTGCGCAAGAGAGACGCTACCAGCTCTTCTGCAAGCTCCCTGAGCACTCTAGAGTGTAAACCATCAGGCCCAGGGGCCTTGTTAGATCTGATGTCTGAAAGGCCCTTCCTGACCCTGTCAACGGTGAACTCCTGGGTGCACATTCTCTGAACTCCTCTGGTCTTGGCTCTAATACCGCTGTCTGGCAGTGGGCCCTGATTCTCCCTTGTGAATATTGAGCGCAAGTATTCATTTAGGGCCTCAGCTTTTTGTCCACTGTCCTCCAGAGCCTCATCCCCAACTTTTAACCTTACAGTTCCTCCCCCTTTCTTCCTTTTTTTGCTGATATAGCAGAAAAAGGTTTTCTCCCCTGATCTGACTCCACATGCAGTTTGCAGCTCTTTTGCTGCCTTGGCCTCCCTCGCTATTTTCCTGGCCTCCTTACTTTGCTGATTGTAATCCTCTCACTCCCTGTACCCTTTATGTTGCCTGAACCATTTGAATGCATTCTGTTTGACCCTGATTGCCTCTCTTACTGGATGGGAGAATCACAGTGGTCTTTTAAACTTATTTTTCTTTGTTGTAGTCCTGATGCAGAGTCTTGCTGCCTCTAGAACGGTATCCCTAATATCTTTCCATATTTCCTTCACATCTGACTTGTCTCTGATGTTTAACTTAACCCTCACTATCTGCCTCAATCTATCAAAATCAGCCTTCTGAAAGCACAGCACCTCTTTACATGAGGTGGTTTTAGTAGCCTCCGTGGTTATTTCAAACCAGACTGTATTGTGATCGCTATATGCCATGGGTTCTTCCACCCTCATGGATCTAATTTCTTCAGAGTTTGTGAGGATTAGATCCAAGAAGGCATCCCCCCTAGTCAGATCCTTCACTAGTTGAGATAGCAGGCAGTCCTGAAATGTGTCCAGTAAAGCCTGACTTCTAGAGCTGTTGGCTGCTGGGATATTCCAGTCCACATCTGGCAGGTTAAGGTCCCCAACCACCACTATGTCACCTTTACCAGCAATCTTTTGTAACTCTTCAGCTAATTGTTCATCTTTCCCCTCTCCCTGTCCTGGGGGTCTGCATATCACACCAACGTGCAATTTATTTCCTGCATTGGTGGCTAAGTGGACCCAGAGTGGCTTCAAGCCCCCCCAGCCTTGGTGCGTTCATCCTCCGTTCCATCGATGCCCTCCCTCACACAGAGGGCGAGACCCCCTGCCTCTCCCCACCTGTCTGTACATTCTAAACAGTGCGTAGCCTGGGATGGCAATGTCCCATTCATTGTTGCCCATGGCCCACCTTTCAGTAATAGCTACCAGATCAATCTTTGTGTCTGCCACTAGAGCCTGGAGGTCACTGATCTTGTTGCCCAGGCTCCTAGCATTGAGGTAGATTACTCACCAGGAGCTAGCATCATGATCCTTGTCTGGCGATTTTGTTTCTCTTTTTGTCTGCTGGTTGTTCTTTGTGTCATTTTTCTGATGTTGGCCCTTTGTTGTATACTTTGTTTGTCCTTATGTGATTGGTGCACTTACATTTGCTCTCAGTTTTCTTGTTGGGGGAGGGTTTGGCATGGCACACTACCTGTTTCCATGCCTTAGTCTCCCATCCAGTTAGTTTAAATGGTCCAAGTGTACTTCCATCTTCTGGGCTAGTGCTCATGTTCCCTCTTGTGTGAGGTGAAGTCCATCCCATTTGAAGAGTGATCTATCCCAGAAATTCCCCCAGAATCTGATAAAATGGAAGCCTCTTGTCTGGCACCAGCTCTTCAGCCAGTTGTTGAATTTGTCTATTTCCTCCAGTCTGATTCTTTCCATGCTGCCATCTTTGACCCATACAGGCAAATCTTCTGAGAAGGCTACTGTGATCACAGTTATTGAAAGCAGATTTCCAAGCTTCTCGATACTCCGTTTTGCATCCTCCACCATCTGGTCAGCCAGATTGTTTGTTCCAATGTGTATCAGTATTCCCATGTATCCTTCCTTCCTGTCTGCAATTCTCCCAATGCGTTCACAGTCTCTTGTTACTGAGGTACCGGGAAGGCATCTGACTGTCACCCTCTTCTGTGAGTACTTGTACATCCTAGATTCCATTTCTCTAATCATGGAGTTGCCGACTAGCAGGATCTTCTTGGTTCCTTCTGCTGCTGGTTGTTGAGGTTGCTGCACTCTTTGCTCCCTTGATGGTTCCTTGGCTGTTCTGCTGAGATCTGCTGCTGTTAGCTGAGGTTGCTGCAGTCTTTACCCCCCTTGGTACCTATTGATGGCAGACTTCAACTAACAAGAGCTCTGTTAGTTGAATTCTGCCATCAATAAGTATCGAAACACAATTTACAATTGGGAAATTACATTTGATACAGATGCTCCATTGAGGTGAATGGAGTACATTCCCATGCTCTGACCTATAAAGATGTCACAGCCTGGGGTCAGGAATGGACCCAGGAGTCAGAGGGCCAGCCGGGGAGAAAGATTGAGCATCCTGGGGACTGCTGTCCTTCTCTGGGGGGTGGGGAAGAGTGTCTGGCACTTTATGGACCATTGGCGGAGGCTGGGGGTACCGCTGTGACTGGAGCTGTCACGTTAGGGGGCGGGGCAGACACTGGACATCATTGCACATCCCCACCCCAGTGGAGCAAAGCATCAGAAAAAGCCAGCCCCCCAGCATGACGACCCGCTCTGCCGCCACCATCTCCAATGCCTCCGATGTCTGCTGGGGGGGTCCCACTCCTATGACCCTGACCCAGGGGGTAAACTGGGGCTTGCCAACAGTGTCTGTTGGGAGGGGGAGCCCTCCCGGTGGCTCTGCCCGGGGGGGCAAGCCTGGACATGGGAGGATGGCAGGCAGGGCAAGTCTGAGCATGGGGGAAACCATGAAAAAAAATATATACATTAAGACATCTCAGAAGTCAGAGCGCTGGGACATATAGGAGAATCAGGAAGTGGAGCAGGATCATGCAGGCAGCCACTTGGTGGCAAATTACGATCCCTTCCCTTCCTTTGGTTCCACTATTAAAAAGGAAAAGATAGCATGGAGGAGCTCCCCAAGAGGTAAGGGAGCTCCCTGTTTAATCATTTTTTAATCTAAAAACTAAGGGTAAAGGTGCTCTTTAATAAACCATTATGAATTCAATCAAACATATTCAATATAGAAACAAAAAGGTTGATATCTTATGTAAAAAGAATGTAAGTAGAATAATACAAATTGAAATGGATGCGCTCTTTTAGTGCTTATGTTATTGTTGGGTTAAATAACTCACCGATTGCCAGCCTGTTAGTGCAGTGGGAGCACTACCACTCGCTATGCTGGTTACCAGGCTCAGGAACAGACTCCAATTCTATGTGGGCTGATCAGTGGATGGAGGACTGAGCATCCCAAGGACAGCTCTCCTCATTTTGGGAGAGGGGAACTGCATCCCACTACTTGTCGGCCAACTGGTGGAGGATGCCAGGCACACTTGCATGCTGCCCCACTCATGCATGTGCATCAGTGCACACCAGCATGCTTGGGGGAAAACCAAGGGCCGGAAGAAAAAGCCTTGGTCCACCATTATGCTGGCACCCCCCAAAGTATACTGGCCGAGCTCCTCAAGTCTGTCCTTGTACGTCAACTACCCCGTCCTCAAATCATCCTGGTAGCCCTCCTCTGTAGCCTCTCCAGAGCTGTATGTCCCTCTTGAAGTGTGGTTTCCAGTACTGTACACAGTACTCGAGGTGTGGCCTCACCAGCCCATTGTACAGCGGCAGAATTACTTCCCTGATCCTAGAGGTGATTCCCCTTACAATGCATCCCAACATTTTGTTTGCTTTCCTAGCTGCTCTCCTGCACTGCTCAGAGTTATTCATACACGTATCCACCATGACCCCTAGGTCTTTTTCCCCAGACGAGGCCCCCAGCACCTCCACCACCTGGGTGTATCTGTTTGGGGTTTCACCACCCAAGATGTAACACCTTGCACTTGGTTGTATTGAAATTTAACTTCCTTGCGAGAGCCCAACTTTCCAGGGTGTCCAGGCCCCCTTGCAGGTCCAGCCTCCCCTCTTCCCCCTCAACTACTGCTCCTACCTTGGAATCGTCAGCGAAGAGACTCATCTCGCACACTATACCCACCCTGATGTCAGATATGTATGCATTAAACAGGATTGGCCCCAGGACTGAGCCCTGTGGAACTCCACTACCAACCTCTCTAGGGTTCGAGAGCTCCCCACCGATCACCATTCTCTGTGTGCATCCAGCTAGCCAGTTTCCTATCCATCTGACCATCAAAGGGCACACTCCCAACCCCATCAGTTTTTCCACCAGGCCACAAGACCCGGGGGAGCAGACTGAGGTACTAAATGAGTACTTCACCTCAGTTTTCACCAAGGAAAATGGGGGTGCTGCATCATACGTGGGAGGAGACAGTGATACTGAGGAGGGGGGGGACCCTTACCGATTGGCGGGTCTGGGGAGAGGGGGAGGCATCACTAGCAGGAGGAAGGAAGGCTAAGCAGGGAGAAGAGGTAGCGGAAGTGGAAATCACAGCAGAGAGAGTGAGGGAAGCCCTCAGGTCCCTTAAGACGGAGAAAGCACCGGGGCCGGATAAATTATATCCCAGAGTGCTGAAGGAACTTGCGGATGTCCTGGTGAAACCCCTGGCGGAGCTTTTCACCATCTCTCTGAGGACAGGGTGGGTGCCCCAGGACTGGAAGGTGGCGCATATAGTGCCTCTCCACAAGGGGGGACCAAGGGAGGTGGCAGGGAACTACAGGCCTGTCAGCCTGACATCGGTGTTGGGCAAGGTAATGGAGGACATTGTCAAGGAGAGGCTAGGGGGGGGACCTGGATAAGTCAGGGTGCCTGGACGATAGACAGCATGGATTCATCCCGGGAAAATCATGTCAGACAAACCTTGTGGAGTTCTATGACTGAGTGATGAGCGCCTTGGACCTGGGTAGACCAGTGGATGTCCTCTTTCTAGACTTCAGCAAGGCATTTGACTCTGTTCCTCAGGAGGGCCTGTTGGATAAGCTGGGAGAAATGGGGGTGGGGAACCAGATGATCAGATGGATAGGCAACTGGCTCCAGGACCGGATAGTTGGCGGGATAGTCTCATCCCCAAGGAGGGTCATTGGTGGGGTCCCACAGGGATTAGTCCTTGGGCCCCTCCTGTTCAATGCCTACGTCTCTGATATAAGGACAGGTATCAGGAGTGAGATGAGTCTCTTGTGGATGACTCAAAACTGGGGCAGTGGTGGATGGGGAGGAGGGAGGGTGGCCTCAGGGGGACCTGAGGCTCTGGAAAGATGGTCTAGAAAGTGGAAGCTGAGGTTCAATGCAGGAAAATGCAAGGTACTGCACCTGGGGGCCAGAAACCCAGGCCAAGTGTACACCCGGGAGGGGGGGAAATGCTACAAGTCTCTATGGCTGAGAGGGACCTGTGGGTGGTGGTGGATGTCAAGATGAACAACTCTGAGACTTGTAGGAGGGAAGCAGCCAAGGCCAACAGGATGCTGGGATGCATCGCTAGGGGGATCACCTCCAGAATGATTGATACTCCCTCTGTATAACTGCTTGGTGAGGCCGCACCTCGAGTACTGCGTGCAGTTTTGGAGGCCACACTTAAAGAGGGACCTTAAACTCCTGGAGAGGGTCCAGAGGATGGCAACCACAATGATTTGGGGCTTGGGGGACAGGACCTATGAGGAGAGGCTTGAAGAGCTAAATATGTACACATTGGAAGAGAGAAGGGACAGAGGGGGCATGATAGAGGTCTTCAGGTACATGAAGGGGGTAAATAGGGGAGGAGCAGTCAAGGTGCTTCGAAGGAAGGAGGAGGGGGCCACTAGAGAGCATGGGTGGAAGCTGGAGGGGAGAAGATTCAGGGGAGAAAGGAGGAGGTGCTACTTCTCTGAGTGGGTGGTGGAGCCATGGAATGCGCTGCCAAGGGGGCTGATGGAGGCAGAGATGGTGGATGGGTTCAAGAGGGGGTGGGACAGGTACAGGGGAAGGGTTCTGGAAGCAAAATCCAATGCGGTGAGAATATCTGGAACTGGGAAGGGAGAAGCCAGAGACGGCGAGGGGGACAGCAAGGTCAGCTCCCAGGGTGGGGGCTGACCAAACGAGCAGACGCAAAAAACTGTTAGGCCTATTCTGCTGGCATTTTAGTATGTTAGTATATTAGTAAGTCCAAGAATATTACATCCACAGGCTTCCCCCTGTCCAGTTCCGATGTCACCCATTCGTAGAGCTCCACAAGGTTGGTTTGACATGATCTACCTGGCACAAAACCATGTTGTCTACTGTCCAGCCCTCCCTCCACCTCCAGGAACACCCCCAGTCATTCCTTTAGTATACTCTTCATTACTTTTCCCACTACAGAGGTAAAACTGATGGGTCTGTAGTTACCTGGTACTTCCCTCGACCCTCCTTTATGGACTGGCACCACATGCACCTCCTGCCAATTCCTAGGTGCCGTCCCTGTCTCAAGCGACCTATTGAAAAGCCCCACCAGGGGTGGGCTAGTACGTCTGCCAACTCCCATAGTACCCTCGGATGAATGCCATCCAGCCCAGGAGATTTATCTTTCTTCAGGGCCTTTAGGGCTTGCCACACCCGTTCGGTGGAGATAGCTTTATCCGTCCCCCCCTCCTTGCTGGCCTTTCTATCCTTATCCTGATTTGAAACCCCAGGGGTGCCTCTCCCTCCCTTATGCTCCCTTTCTGTTACTCCCCCATCCCACTCAATTTTGCTTCTTTCTCCTTCGTGCCTTGCTTAGCAAATATCCCATCCCCCTTCCTAGTGAGCAATGAGGCGAAGTGCTCGTTTAATACCTCCGCATGCTCCCTCACCTCTTCCACCCACCCACAATCTGTTCTCAGTCTGCCAAGCTTGCCTTTATTTTTTCTCCACTCCCTGATGTACCGGAAAAACTCCTTTTCCCCTTCCCGAATCCCCTGTGCCAGCCTCTGCTCTTTACTGGCCTTTGCCCCCGGCACCATCCGGGTGACTTTTCCAGACACAAGATGGTACATTTCCCTTTCCCTTTCCCCTCTCAATATTTTTTATTTTTTGTAGGCAGCCTTCTTCTCCCTGACCGCTCCCTGAACTTCACTGGTCCACCAGCACGGTTTACGTGACCTTGCTCCCTTGTGCTTCACCTTAGCACAAGTCCTGACTACCTCTTGAAGTCCCCGTTTTATGACCTCCCATCTCTT
Organism: Neoceratodus forsteri; assembly: GCA_016271365.2. Taxonomy (NCBI): domain Eukaryota; kingdom Metazoa; phylum Chordata; order Ceratodontiformes; family Ceratodontidae; genus Neoceratodus; species Neoceratodus forsteri. The sequence continues at coordinate 27,322,811 of CM057453.1, forward strand.
TTCCACATCCGTCATTGTTGTAATCCCTTTCATGTGATCCTTTAGAATATTTCATTTGTCCATAAAGTCTGCTCCCATGAAATCCACTGCCAGTGTGCTAGATCTCTCCCCCCTTCCCCCATGTTAATTTGAAACCAGACAGTGTCGTGGTCGCTCATAGTAAGGGGATCTTCTACAACCAGGTCCCTTACCAGGTTCCCATCTGCCAAATCAAATCCAGAACATGGCTCTCCCTCATGGGCTCCCTCACATGCTGTGTTAAGAACACATCCTGGAAACCGTCTAGCAGCCTCTGCTCCTTGGCTGCCTTAGAGGACATGGTTCCCCAGTTCATCCCTGGCATATTAAGATCCCCCATCAACACCACTCTCTCCCCTTTTGGTCCACACTGGGCAATAATGTTGTCCAGCAAACCATCCTCCAGAACATCACCCATCCCGGGTGGCCTATATACTACACCTAGCTTGACCTTTCCTCCTGTCGGGGTTTGTAATGTGGCCCATAAGGCCTCCATGTTTCCCTCTGCCTCTTCTACCCTAGCAATTTCTATGCCTTCTCTAATGTACATAGCCACTGCTCCCCCTCTGTCCTCCTTTCTAGCCTTCCTAAGCAAAAAGTATCCCTTCACGTTTAGGTCCCAGTCATGGTTGTTGTTGGCCCACATTTCCGTGACTGCTGCCACGTCCACTCCTCCCTCGGACAGCATGGCCAGGAACTCTGGTAACTTGTTACCCAAGCTCCTGGCATTAACTAACACCACCCCCCACCCCTTGTCCCTGATGCCCTTTGTCGAACCACACCCGGGGTCCTTGTGCCTTCTGCCACCATCTGCTCCTCCTGGACCCTCCTCCCCCTGACTGTTTTTCCCCTCCTCCCCTTGGGTTTGAAGGCTACTCCCCTCATCTGGAGGAGGGGGCTTCAGGCCAGCCCCTCCCATGTCCCTCCAGGGACTTGCCAGGAAAAGTTTCTCTGCGGTAATAGATGAGGTCTGTAACAAACTGGATCTCATCCAAGAGTATAAGTTGAGGGGAAAGCTCATAGTGCAAAATTCAGAAAGTCAAAAGATTGACTCTGAAATCTCTATGTACTTATAGTTCATTACTTTTTTCAGCACCATCCACCAATCTTCGTCCATAGGGTAACTGACTACTGACATACATTAGATACTGTAACCCCATGTAGACAATGACAAGGAGGATGCACTATATCTGGCTGTGCTTTTAACCCTCTTCTTATTTTTTTTCATCTAAAAATCAGTGAAAACTATTAATTTAATGAGGCTCCTGCTTGTTCACAATTAATGCCAAGGTTTCCCATGGCTAGACCTGAAGATGATAAAGCAGAGCAGAATATCATAAGTAGAGGATAGTATAGCAGAAATACAGTTACTTTGTGGCTTGTTGTGAATAGTAGCGAAACAGAGCTTTCAATGCAAATTTTTTTTTTTTCATTTCTGTTTATCTCCTCCGAGTACCCAGAACTCTCTCGGGCTCCCAGCTCACCTGCCGCTCTACCACCCACTCTGACCCCCACCTCCTCAAGGATGTTACTTTCTCCCCGCGGGACCCCCCCCCCGGCCCCAAGGTCCATGAGGAAATTGAAGGGGCAGAGGAGGAGGTTCAGTGTTGGGTGTGTGGTGGCTAGGCACTGTGGGGCCATCGCCTATCCAGGCCGAAGTTTTTTTCAGATTTAGTTCCCCATGAGATCCCTCCTCCCCCTGAGCATTGCGTGAAATGATGCCATGGCGCATGGCAACCCTGCTGGCATCTACTATGCTTCCCTACATATTTGGTCTGCCATCCTGCATCCTGCAGTGCCCCCTGATCGTCATCGGGGTCACTGGGATACCAGACAGCCCCTTAGCCCTCCTCCTGAGAGAGGACAGCAGTTCATCGGACGCTCAATCCTCTCCCTCCCCTGCTGACCCTCGGCAACCCGATCTCTCTTTAGAACCTGGGTCACCGGCGTAGCACGAGGTGTGGCATCCAGCGCCTCAACCCTCAGTGCCGCCAGTCCGGCTCTTTCAATGTAAACTGAAATGTATCAGTACATGAATTGCAATATGCCAGAAAATGGGGGAATCACGAGTTTTTTTGAGGGGGTAAGGGAGGGCAAAAGATTTCCAAATAGTAAACAGAAAATGATAACTTCCTGTTGAATCCAATCAGTGAAATTCATGGAGATCATTCTTCAGCTCTCATATCTTTCAGCCATAATGTTAGAGAATTCCTGAAAAATGATATGCTTATACAGGATGTCTAATTTATTTATTTATTGTAAAGGTTTTACCAGGAAAGACATACTGAGCTGGTAACAGTTTGTTTCCAGATGCATCCTGGGGGAAGGGGAAGGAGTGATTATAACAAATACAAACTAAAAAAACTAAAATACAATAAAAATAAAAGTACAACAATATACAGTATAAGAAGCATCAACAAAATAGAAACAGAGAATGTTTTGTTAGAAAGGGACCACTTGGCCCACCTCGTCTGCCTAGATGGTCCCTATATAGTCTGTCTCCATAGACCCAACTGCTCTCCAGCAATCCCTCTTCCTACCTGCCCATTTCCTAATATTCTCCTGTGTTTATCCCATGCATGCTTGAAGACCCATACTGTTTTCATCCCCACCACTTCTACTGGCAGTCTATTCCAGGCATCCACCACTCTTTCAGTGAAGTAGTGCATCCTCACATTCCTCCTCCCCAGCTTCATTGCATGCTCTCTGATTCTGGCGCTCTTTCTTATCCAAATAATAGAAGCACTCTGGATGGTGGGGCGGCGATATAAGTCCATTCACAGAAGAAAGGGTCCTGAAAGAACTCCTAAAACTCAAGGTGGACAAAGCAATGGGGTCTGATGGGATTCACCCCATAATTCTGAAAGAACTAAGGGGAGAACTAGTGGCACCACTGACTACGCTTTTTAACAAATCGTGGGAGGATGGTGTGGTACCTGAGGACTGGAGGAGGGCGGATGTGATTCCACTTTACAAAAGTGGGAACAAGGCACAGGCAGGAAACTACAGACCTGTCAGTTTGACCTCAGTGGTATGGAAAATAATGGGATCACTTCTCAAAGAAAGAATTGTTGAGTACCTAGAGGCCAGTGTGGCACAGGACCCAAGGCTGCATGGATTCACAGCGGGAAGGTCATGTTAGACGAATCAAATAGATTTCTTTGACTGGGTGACCAAAGTAGTAGAGTGAGGGGCTGTGGATGTGGTCTACCTAGACTTTAGCAAGGCATTTGACACAGTCCCACACAAAAGATTAATTGTCAAATTAACCAGCCTGGGAGTGGGTCCCAGGGTGGTAGCCTGGGTAAAACATTGGCTGGACTACAGGACACAGAGGGTAATAGTAAACAGAGTCCACTTCAAAGAAAGGGGGGTTACTAGCGAGGTACCGCAGGGTTCAGTACTGGGATTGGTCCTCTTTTAATATCTTTATAAGTGACATTGCAGAGAGACTATATGGAAAGTATACCTCTTGCAGATGACACAAAGATCTGCAACAGGGCTGATACACAAGGAGGTGTGGAAAGGATGAGAAGGGACTTAGCAAGGTTGGAGGAATGGTCAAAAGTATGGCAACTTAGATTCAATGCAACGAAGTGCAAAGTAATGCACCTGGGGAACAAAAAAAACAAGGGAATAGTACAAAATGGGGGAGGGGTGGTATTAAAAACAAAAATGGAAAGGGACCTGGGAGTAGTCATATCAGATGACCTAAAGGTAGGCAAGCAATGTGAGAAGGCAGTAAGGAGGGCTGGGGGATACTGGAATGCATAGGGAGAGGCATCACCAGTAGAAAACAGGAAGTTGTTATACCTCTGTACAGACAGTTGGTGAGTCCCCATCTGGAGTACTGCATGCAGTTCTGGAGACCCCATCTCTGCAAGGACATAGACAGGATGGAGGCAGTCCAGAGGAGGGCAACTAAAATGGTGCAGGGTCTGCACCAGAAGCCATATGAAGAGAGACTAAAAGAGCTTAATATGTATACCCTCAAGGAAAGGAGGGAGGTGGGTACATGATAGAAACTTTCAAGTACCTCAAGGGAATAAACAAAGTCCAAGAGGGTAACTTCTTTTAAAAAAAAGAGATGTGCAAGAACAGGGGAGCACAATTTGAAGATAGCAGGGGGGCAACTCAGGGGCAACGTGAGGAAGTATCTCTTCACAGAGGGGGTGGTGGATGAATGGAACAGCCTTCCTGAGGAAGTGGTGGGGTCAAAAACAGTGGGGCAATTATTTTTTTTATTTATTTCACTCCAGTCATGGCTCGTGGGGCCATCTCTCAGGCATCCGGTCCTTTATCCTGCGTGCCTGTGGATCCCTTGGACTGAGCCTCCTCTCTCCCCTCCCCCGGAAACGGCACCCCCAGTTTCACCCGCCCGGGGAGGGTAGCCCTATGCCTCTTTGTGCTCTGTTACTAGACAGACTCTGACTGCAGGTGGGCCCAGAGGGAGGAACTGGAAGGCCAGCCAAGGAGAACCCAGCAGAGGGCATGGGGGACTGGTGCCGTCACCTGCTCCACGAGCCTTTTTTACCTTTGTTCTGTGTTGCTTCCTCCCACGCATGGAAGCTTGCCCGGGGTGTGTAGAGCACGGCAACCCTGCCAGCGCCGGCCACGTCATACGTGCAGCCCAGTGCTCTGTGGCGCCTCAATCTCCACCAGGGGCCGCCAGAGCGCCGGACTCCCCAGTACCCTCCGCCCAGGAAAGGAGAGCAGCCCAGTGGACACTCAATCCAGTCCCTCCCCTGCAGACCCCCGGCACCCGAGCTCACTCCTGAACTCGGCTCGCTGGCGTGGTGCAAGGTATGGAGTCCAGCACCTCAACCCTCAGTGCCACCAGGCCAGCTTACAGTAGGAGAATTTAAGAATGCATGGGACAGACATAAGACAATTCTAGTGGGAGGTAGGAGAAAATAGGCTGTTAGTAAAACTAGGATGGGCAGCTTATCCAGTAGGCAGGGAAATGGGCAGACTGAGTGGGCCAAGCAGTCCTTATCTGCTGTCAAAGTCTATGTTTCTATGAAAGAGGCTCCCCTCCTGCACGCTGTTCACCCCCTGTGAAGTACCTGTAGGTGTCTATCATGACCCCTCTCATTCTCCTGTTTTCCAAGGTGTATGTGTTGCGATCTGTCAGTCTCTCCTCGTAGGGCTTGTAGTGCAACCTCTGCACCATTTTACTCACCCTTCTCTGAACTGCCTCCACCCTGTCTTGAGATGCGGCCTCCAGAACTTGACACAGTTCTCCAGGTAGGGACTCACCATTGAGCAATATAGTGGCAATAGCACCTTCCTCCTCCTGTTAGAGATACCTCTCCCTGTGCATCCTAGCATCCCCCTGGCCCTACCCACTGCTTTGTCACATTCCCTGCCACTTTGAGGTTATCAGATATGATATCCTCAAGGTCCATTTCCTGTTTAGTGACTGACAGTACCTCATCCCCCATCCTATACTCAGTTCTTGGTTTCCTATGCTGTGGGTGCATAATTTTGCACTTTTTGGCATTGAACCCCAACTGCCATGCTCTTGACTGTTCAAGTTTCCCAAGATCCTTATGCATTCTTTCTACCCCTTCCTTATTGTCCACGCTATTACAGATTTTGGCATCATCTGCAAAAAGGCATACCGTTCCTTCCAGTTCATCATCAGTGTCAGTTATGAAGACATTGAATGGGACTGGCTCCAGTACTGAGCCCTGTGGCACCCCACTGGTCACTCTGCCATCACTGAGTGCCATTAACCACCACCCTCTGTCCCCTATCCATTAACCAGTTTCTAACCCAATCCACCACTTTGGAGCCCACCCCTAGGCTGCTCAATTTCTTAATCAGTCTCCTGTGTGGCACCGTACAGAAGGCCTTGCTCATGTCCAGATAGGCCATGTCCACTGCCCTTCCCTGATCTGCTTCCCTAGTTACCCAATCAAATGACTCAATTAGATTTGTCTGACATGACCTCCCTCCAACCCACCCCCATGAATCCATGCTGCCTTTGGTCTTGCAGCCCATTGAATTCAAGATAATCTACCAGCCTTTCCTTTATCAGTGTTTCCATTAATTTTCCTACCACTGAGGTGAGGCTTACCAGCCTATAGTTGCTGTCCTCTTCCCTGCTGCTGCTCTTATGTAGAGGGATCATGTCTGCTCTCTTCCAGTCCTCTAGAACCATGCCCAGTTCCACTGAGCTGTTGGGTAAGGCTGTCAGCAGGGCAGGCAGCACCTCCCTGAGTTCTTTTAGTACCCTTGGTAGTATCCCATCCGTCCCATAGCCAGGGAGTGGACAGTCACCCTTTAAATTAAATATTTAATGTGATAGAAAAAAAAACAAGGGTGAGCCAAAAAAAGTTACATTACACTGTCGTAACATTAGGGAGATCGACTGTAGTACTGTACCACCAGTTTTATTATGTTGGCAGATCATATTTGTAGCCAACTACTGGTAAGTTTAGCTCAATGAACACTAGCTGTTCAACATGTTGAGGGTCCAGGTTGGAACAGTGTGGCTCAACAGCGTCACCAGCAGCGCTAAACTTCTGGATGGCACACCTGTAGGAAGGCAGCTTAGGTATTTTAAAGCAAGTTGTGTCAGGTGAGAGGGGAGTTCATTTTCTCAATCTAGTAGCCCAGTGGCTCAACTTCAAATGGCTCAACTGATTGAAGAGAGAGGCTGAGACTGTGAGGGTCTGTGGTGCTGTTGACGCAATGAGGTGCTGAGTAATGCCTGGTCACTCTCCTCTGCACTGCCACTGTGCCGTCTTTCCCCATCTCTACCAGTACCATCCAATTCCAATCCACCACGTGGCTGTTTCTCTATCTCAGGAACCTGAACTGGAGCATAGTCTTCCCCTTCCGAGTGTCTCACTGCCTGCATGGCACTATTTAACTCTTCACTCAGTTGTTGCCTAAAATGAGGCACCCTGTGGCTGTCCATGGCTATATGAAGGATCTTGCAATTGAACCTAGGGTCGAACATGGTAGCAAATACGTGGTGGCAGTTATCCATGACTGTGGCGTACCTTGCGTCAAGCTCTGCATCAAGATAATTAACAACCTCAGTGACCTCGTGTGTACTCACTGTATTGTCAGCCAAAAAATATTATAGTGTATGGGAGAGGGCTATTATGTATGGGATTTGACTGAATCCCAGTGCTACTGTACTATGGATGTGACTTAAAAGGTTGTTGTACCATCGTGAGTATATCACATCGATGGTACGACAACATCGACCGCTGTCATGTGGCTGTTGCTGCCTCTGAGTGCAGCGCAGATGCTCAGTTCAGACAAAGCACTTTGAAAAAACTCCAGCATAAAATCACTTCGCCCTTTGCTGTTTGCTGTTTGTTGTTTTTTTTTTTTTTTTTTTAAATGTGGCACTTGTTCACTGTCCAGATGGAGGCTCGGGACATTTGGTTTAGGAGAGAGGTGTAAGTAGGCATGCCAAAGATTCATAGTAAGAGCGGAGCTTGAACATGGGGGGGGGGTTGAAACTGCTGCACAATGTTGTTTGGAACGTATGTCACAGGAAGTGCTCCATTGTTGTTTTCCCTGTTGCCCATTCACTATAAAAAGACAGTGTATGGGTTATAGTGAACAACAGCGTCTCGAGGTTTCATGACAACAGCAAACCTCTTGGGCTTCGCTCTTGAGGTTTACAAGGTTGTCATAACAACCTCTCGAAGTGAACATGGCGTTGTTGTTCAATGTAGCCCATACATTATCCTCTATGTAATGATCTTTTGAGAATATGCACAGCTGGGATAACCTGACTTATTAAGGCGTGGTAGCACTCAGGTCACGTTTACACCTGTCAAATGGTGCAAGAACTTTCACCAGCTCCAAAAACCATAACCAGTGGGGCACCACAGGGTTCAGTACTTGGTCCAGTGTTTGGCATTTTCACTGCCGACATCTCGCATGGGATTTAGAATAATATCAGCCTTTTTGCAGATGACACAAAGTTAGGTGTAGTGGTGGACAACACAGAGGGGTGGCAGGGGCTACAGGATGATCTGGCTAGACTTGAGCACTGGTCAGAAACAAGGCAGCTGGGGTTCAGTGCAAAGTAGTGCAAAGTTATGCACTTGGGGGCAAGAAACCAAAGGAATCATTACTGACCGGGGGGTTACAGTTATCCCCATAGAGGAGGAAAAATATATTTGGGTGTTAATAACATGGCAAATGTACCATTCAGTGCAGAACAGTGGCAGCTAAGGCCAATAAGGTGCTGGGGTGTATTGCCAGAGAAATCATGTCCAGGAGAGGGGAGGTCATAATGTCACTGTACAGGTTATTGGTGAGGACGCACCTGGAGTACTGCATGCAGTTCTGGTGTCCCTACTTAAAGATGTTAAATTGCTGGAGGGGGTCCAACGCAGAGAAACCAGGATGCTCCTAGTTATGGAGGACAAACCCTATGAGGAGAGACTGAGGGATCTCAACATGATAGAAACCATCAAATATGTGAAAGGCATAAATAAAGATGGTATGGAGGGAATTTTAAGATTCAGGAGAGGGAGTGACACTATAGGCACAATCTAAAGCTGGAGGGTGGTAAATTCAGAAGGGAAATGAGAAGGCACTATTTGACAGAGTGTGGTGACATGGTGGAATGCACTGCCTGATGAGGTGGTATCCTTGAAGATGTTGGGCAGTTTTAAATGGGGGTGGGACAAATTCAGGGGGAAGGTCACCAATGAGGCACTAAGGGGAGGGGTAACAGCTAGTACCGGCATGGAATTGGATATGCTGGTGGGAGAGGGGGGGAGCAGCTGCAGTGTAACAGACTACTAGTTGCACACTCAAGCAGACTAGATAGACCATCAGAAAAAAAGCATAAATGTTTGGATCATCGCAGGGATAGAGTCAGTGCTAGCCAAAGCAGGATTATAACAGGCAAAACACAAACAGGCAGCGCTCTATGAATGTAAAAATAGGCCAAACAGCAATAAATTTGCTACAGCAGGAGCTCATGGCTATAATACCCAAGCGCTTCGAGTTCAAGACATGACTCTTCGACACACCCCCTGGCAAAGAGTCACACATTGGACTTGAAGCGCTTGGGTATTGTAGCCGCAGGCTCCTGCTCTAGCAAGTTTATTGCTATTTGGCCTATTTTTATGTTCTGAGAGTGCTGCCTGTTTGTGTTTTGCCTAGATAGACCATCAGGCCTGTATCTGCTGGAATTCTTTGTATGTTTGTACATTATGTCCTAGGACCCCTCCAATGTCTACCTCCATAGACATTTCGTGTAGTGCCCGCTTTTGCTCCAGCAGTCTTGAAAGCATCAGGTATGAAGAATTCCACTGAGTGCTAACATCTTGTATTACATGATGTTAGGACAGACCAAGGCATTCCTGAACTTCTCATAACTTGTTGGTGGCTTTTATAGAGTGATAGGAATGGCTGCAGATGGAACGGGCTGTGGATAATATGTTGTTGGTCCTAGTAGTGTTATGTAGTGCATGAGTCACCACTAAATTCAGTGTGTGTACAAAGTAACAAATACTCACTTTCTCCATGTTTGTGCCATTGTCGGTAACAAAAAAAAAAACTTTTAAATTGGTGTTAACACCAGTCCAAAACCACAACATGTCTTGCAGGAATGTGAGAGTATTATGTTCTCTGTAGTCTTCCTCCATCAGTCCGATGTTCAGCAAAGCTGACCCAATGTGACTACCAGATTGTGTGTGTGTGGGGAGGGGCAAGGTAATGCATTGGAAACAACAGTAGCAGTCTGTTGCACACACCAGTATGCGGTTAAGGAGAGACAGACATCCAGGGAGTTATCGCAAGTCCAGATATCTGACATGCAGTGAGAAACACCACCAACAGCCTCTGCAAGCAGATCATACGCCATCATACAGTTGTGGCAATACACTCCATGAAAATGTAGTCAGAGTTACAAAGGGTGTAAGAGGTGGGGAGAGAGGAGGAAGGAGACAGGGTAGGAGGGGTGGGAGCCAGGACAGAATTTGGAGATAAAGGAAGCACAGTAGGCAAGTGCCTGGCATGAAAGCATGAAGGGAGGGGAGGGAAGGAGAGGAAGTAGTACAATTAACAATGGTGGGGCGAGGGAGACTGTTCAGGGTAAGTCATCAGAAGGAGTGAAAGAGGGGGTCCAGTATGGCTAGTGTAGACTTGAGAGCAGCACTGTAAACAATGTCACCATAGTTGAAGATGGGGAGTATCATCTTCCAGATTCTCTTTCTGAGTGCAGGAAGCAGGATACTCCTATATTCCTGTAAAGTGCACCAAGTTTGGTGTGGAACTTCTTCTGGATGGTGTCCACATGCATAGATAAATTGAAGTGATGGTCCCACCAGACCCTGAGGTACTTGAATGAGGAGGCATCCTCTATCACTGCACCATCAAGGGTATGGAAGGAGGGAAAAAGGGTGAGCACAGCAAGACTCTGTCTAGTGCCAGAAGTCATAAAGACCATTTTCTTGGCATTGAGGGACTGCTGATTGGCTAGGAACCAGCACTGAATGTTGTTAAAGTTCAGTTGGAGCAGGGCCTTGATGTGAGAGGCAGAGAAACCAGAAGCATAGAGTACCATGTCATCTGCATACATATGAATGGATGCAGAGGAGCAGGCTGTGGGTAGGTCATTCAGTAAAAAGGAAAAAAAGAATTGGGGTAAGAATGGACCCTTTGGGAGTGGGGTGGATAGGGAATCACCAGTCCGGACAGCTTGTGACCTGCCCTCAAGATAGGAGTGGAACCACTGAGTTGAGGAGGTGGACTGCCCCACTGCCTTAAAGTTGTCCAGAAGAATGGAGTGGACAGAAGTGTCAAAGGTTTTGGCCATGTTGATAAAGATGGTGGAGGTAACCAGGCCCTGATCCATACCAGATATGCCAGGTAGGATGGTGTCGGTGAACCAGAGGAGGGAGGTGAAGGTGGAGTGGGACTTCCTAAAGCTAGACTGGAAAGGAGTGAAAAAGAATGATGAGTCAGGGAAGAGGAGAGTTGGGAGAGAACAAGGTGCTCCTGGAGTTTAGCCAGAGTGAGGAGGAGGGAAGACAGGGCCTTAGTTTCCAGGGGAAGGGTGGTCACCCCCTTTGGGAAGGGGGATGACTGTAGCCTGTTTCCATGAATCAGGGATGGAGGCTAAGAAAAAAGTGAGGTTGAGAAGGTAGGTGATAGGGAGAGCAAAGGCATGAGCGAAGTGCTGCAGAATTTGGGGGTCAAGATAATCAGGGTTCACACCCTTGTGGGGGTTTCAACCTAGAGGGCCTTAAGTAATGCAGAAGGAGAAAGGGAGGAGGGGAGTGGTGGGAGAAGTGTTGAGACAAGGAAGGGGAGGAGGAGGTGGAGGAAGATAGATTGGAGAGGGCAAAGGAGGTGAAAAAGGGGTTGAAAGAGGAGATGACTGCAGTGGAATCTGTGATAGGAGAGTCCCCTACCTTGTAAACGGGGGGAAGTGACTGGGTCAGAGGGGAGAAAAGGGCATGGCTTACCTTCCATAACACAGAAGGGTGGTTAAGGTTGTTCTGGAGTGTGGATGTGATGCATTTGTACTTTGCAAGCCTAGTAGTTGTGGTACAAGAGAGTGGGGTGGTAAACAGTGTTGAAGGCTTTGCCCAAATCAACAAAGATGGTGGTGGTGATGAGGCCCTGATCCATGCTAGATTTTCTAGCTAAAATGGTGTCAGTGAGCCAGAGGAAGGAAGTGGTGGTAGAGTGGGACATCATAAAGTCAGACTGAAAAGGAGTAAAGAAGGAGGATGAGTCAAGGAAGGGGGAGAGGTGGGAGAGAACAAGGTGTTCCTGGAGTTTAGCCAGAGTGGGGAGGAGGGAGATAGGGCTGTCATTTCCAAGGGGGGGTCACCCCCTTTTGAAAGGAGGATGACTGTAGCCTGTTTCCAAGAACTGGGGATGGAGACTAAGGAGAAGGAGAGTTTGAGAAGGTAGGTGACACGGAGAGCAAGTGCATGAATGGAGAGATGCAGGATTTGGGGGTCAAGACCATCAGGGCTCACACTCTTGTGGGGGTTTATAGCCTAGAGGGCCTTAAGTGATGCAGAGGGAGTGGTAGGGGAGAATGAGAATGGGATCAGGGGAGTGGTGGGGGAGTTGATGAGATGAGGGGAGGAAGAGAAAAGGGAGAGAGCACAGGAAGTGAATAAGGAGTTGAAAGGAGGAGGTGACTGCAGCGGGGTCTGAGATAGGAGAGTTGCCCACCTTGTGAACAAGGGGAGGTGACTGGGTCAGAGGGGAGAAGAGGGCATGGATGACCTTCCAGAACACATAGGGGAGCTTAAGGTTGCTCTGGAGTGTGGATGTAAAGTATTCAGACTTTGCAAGTCTAGTAGCTCTGGTACAGGTATTATGAAGAACCTGATACTTAGTAAGGTTAGAAGGTGAGCTAATGTAGTTATGGGTCTGGCAGGCAAGGTCATATGTGTAGTGGCAAGCCAGCAACTCAACTGAGATCCATGTAAGATGAGAGCATTGGACCCTGTTCTTCTAAGGATGGCATGGTGATCCCAAACAGACATGAATTTGGCAGTGAAGAAATAGAGGGCAGCACTGATGTTGCTGGCTGTAGCAGTGGTAGACCAGCTAGTAGCCACCAGGTCAGCATGGAGAGAGGAAAGTCCATCAACTGGAAGGACCAGATCTGGATGTATTTGGGGGAATTTTGAGGCAATGGATCTTATGCACACAGTAGACCAATGGTGGTCACTGAGGACATCTTAGAATGTACCAGTATCCACAATATGATGGGGATAGGAGGAGAGAATACAGTCCAGGAGGGAGTGGTTGAGGGACTTGTGATTGTGCTGAGTAAGGTCAGAGATCAATTTGAGAGATGGAGGGACTTGACATTTTGGCATCATTAATGTAGGGATGGGGGTAGTCAACGGAGGTTGAAATTTCCTAGAATGAGTAACTCACCAGAGGAGGCTTGGAAAGAGATGGTGGTGAGGAGCTTATTGACTGATGGAGGAACATGCCAGGACAGCAGTTAACTCTGGCAGCAAATATGGGGATGGAGAAAGAGAGGGAGAATTTGAGGAGGAGCATCTCCTAGGTTGAGGGGGAGGTGATGGAGAGCACAGACTCAAAGTCGAGGCTTGAGGAGAGGAAGATAAAGTAGCTACTCCACCGCGCCTCTTCATGTAATCCTGTTGGATGATGATGACACCAGGCATGACAACAGAGACATCAGGGATCTTGGGGGAGAGCCAAGACTCTGATATCCCCTACACCTCAGGCTTGAGGTTAACCATGAGTGATTGCATTTGGTCAAGATTAGGCAGAAGGCTGTGGATGTTTACTTGAGCCACTCAGTCCTTTGGGGAGATGAGAGAAGGATGTTAGGGCAGGGCTGGGGTTGAGCTCAGTGTCTCCTGCTACTATAAGCAGCAAGGAGATTGGAGGGACTACCACGGTGCAGATAGCACGAGGCTGGGGCAGACTTAATTAGTGACTCCCGAGGTGGCGGAGTCTAGGGGGCAGGGGAGGAGTGTAAACAGCAAGTAAAAAAAAAGCAGCAAGGAGATAAGGAGCTTGAGAAAGCCTGTAAGATGTTGGTGGGGAGAGGAGGGGGAGGGGAGGAGGATGAGGGAGGTAGAAGGGACAGAGGAATCTGAAGGATTTGAGGTGAAGACATGGAGAAGGGAGGAGACTGCACCCAGGATGCCAGTGGGAGTGGAGTAGGGTGGGGAGGGCAGAGGAGGGTGAGTGAGAGGATCGAAGGGAGTTGGAAGGGGAAAGATGGAATAAGTGGTAGGGGGAGGAGGGTAACCAGGAGGGGAATGAGGGATAGGGTTAGGTGCAGCATAGTGGGGGAGCAGCAAAGCAGTACTCACCCTGCACTTACCCAATAAAATGAGAGGGGATAAAAGCTTCAGCCAAATGGCTAGGAAGATGATTTAAAGAGGGGATGAGGCTTCACCCAGATGAGGAGGAACACAACATAAAATGGGGGTGAGCTTCACCCAAATAGCAAGGAAGCCAAATTACAAATGGGGGGGGGGGGTGGATGTAGGCTTCACCCAGACAGGGAGGAAGGCTGAATTAAAAAGGGGGAATGTGGGCTTTACCCAGATAGGGTGAAAACCATAAATGGAGGTGTGGTGGGATGGGGTGGGAACTGGGCTTCACCCAGAAAGGGGGAAAGCTAAATTACAAATGGAGGCATGCAGGCTTCACCCAGATTGGGTAGAAGCCACATTTCAGATGGGGAGGGGTGGATGTTTGATTCACCCAGATAGGGAGGAAGTCAGAAAATAAAATGAGGGAAGTGACAGCTTCACACAGATCGAGGGGAGGCCACAAAATACCTGACCCAGATAGGAAGGCTAGGTAGTAATAACACACAGCAAAACAGTTGAGTCAAATAGATAACAAACTAGTACATGCAGAGAGTAATAATGAATCTGGCAAATAAGCAAATATGGCAAGACAAGGCAATCTTTATTTAGAAAGTGCCCTACCCCAGGGGCTCAGGGCACCATACATGCAACAAATTAAATGTACAAAACGAGAAAAACATAATATCAGAAATTTAAAATATATCCAAATATGACTATCAAAACAAACTTGATAAAAGTAATTATTGGGGGAAGCTTGTTCCAATAAAGAAGTCTTCAGAGAGGCTTTGCAGGCCTCCACCATGGGGGCCATACAAATGTTCCCAAGAAGTGAATTCCACAGCATTGGAGCCAGCATTCAAAAGCTCTGTCTTCCAAGTGTCTCAGACAGGAATTGCGAATAATAGGCAGGCCCACATTGGTGGAATGGAGGGGTCAGACTGGGTGGTAAGGGCCCAGTAGATCTTTCAAGTAGTCCAGTCCCAAACCACATAGGACCCTGAATGTTAACAAGCATACCTTGAAGGTGATGCGCCACCACATAGGCAGCCAGTGCAGCACACACAACTGGCATGATGTGGTCACTCTTAGAAGAACCCACTACCAGCTGGGCTGCAGCAATGTGGACCAGCTGCAGGCGTCACATCAAACCCCTGGATAGCTCTAAGTAAAGAGCATTACAGCTGTTCAACTTCAAGGTGACTAAAGCATGGATGGTTGTCACCAGGTCTGGAGGACCCAGATGTGGTTTGATCCTGGTAATGTTTTGGAGATGATAGAAGTCAGATTGGACTATCACCGACACCTGCTGTTCAAGTATCAGTCTGCAGTTCAAAATGACTCCAAGATCCTTAACTGCATGAACAGTTACAAGAGATTGGCTGCCCAATGAAAGAAGAGCCAGACCTCCCACCACCACTGAGACCCAGCAGCCCCGCTCAGTCATCATGACTTCTGTTTCTCCTGGGTTGAGATATAGCCAGTTTGAGACTCTCCATCCATTCATTTATCTCAGCAAGACATCGTCCCAGCACAAAAGTCGCATAGTCCGTGCCAGGGGAACAGGACATGTAAAGCTGAGTATTATCCCTGTAACAATGAAACTTAACATCATTCCACCCAATGATCTCTCCCAAGGGCAGCATGTACACAGAGAATAACACGGGGCAAGGATCAAACCTTGAGGGACCCCACAGGATAGTGCAGATGCCCCAGAAATGAAATTACCTAGGGCTATCTGCTGCATTCTCCTGGTTACGTAGGACTTGAACCAATGTAAAACTGTGCCGGCGAGACCCACATAGTATCTCAGGTGATCCAGTAGCACCCCATGGTCAACTGTGTCTAATGCCAATGAGAAATCCAAGAGAACCAAGATGGAACAAAGTCCTCTGTCCCTTGTTAGGAGAAGATCATAAGTCATCCTGACGAGTGTAGTCTCCGTACTATGACAGGGCTGAAAACCCGTCGTTTCATAGATGGCATAAGTTTCCAGGTAGTACACAAGTTGCTCCACCACCACCTTTTCAATAACCTTCCCCAAAAAGGGAAGGTTTAGAGACCAGTCTCAATTTACCAGAATATCAGGGTCCAAGGAATGCTTTTTTAGGAGGGGTCTAACCACAGCCTTTTTCAGGGCAGATGGAAAACCATCCTCCCTCAAAGAACCACTGATGACCTCAGTGAACACCAGACCCAAGGACTCGCCACAGCCCAAAAGCAACTAGGTTGGTCCTAGGTCCAGCATAACACTGGTGGGGCACAAAATAAAGACTACCTGGAGAACCTCATCCTCAGAAGCTCACCAAAGGAACAACCACTACTGGCCCATGACAGGCCACTTGAAGAGCTACCTAATCTATTGGAGGGCATCTTGTCAGAGAAAAAAAGTCCAAACTTCTCACACTTTTCTGCTGAAAAAGCTCTAACTGACTAAAGACAGGGAGGATTTAACAACCTGTCAATGTTGAGAAAGAGCTAAGCTGTTTGAGTTTTCCCTGGAGTAGTCGACCTTGACAGGAACTCTGTCTTTCTCAGGCTGATTGTCCATCAATACTGTTCTCAACATAATGAGCTCTCAGCGCCAATCTGTCCTCCTCAGATAGTCTTCAAATGACACAGTTCATCTTAGTACCACTGTAAGCTACGATGGCATGTCAAGGGATGAACACGGTAGGATGCAATAGTATCTAATGCAGCCATGAGAACCATATTACAGTGTTCCATGGCCTTCTGAGAATCATGTCCACAAGCGAGCAACATACCTGAGACATCCAGTACCTCCTGGAGCTTGCAAGGCTCAAAATTATATTTCGGACGGTACCGGATGATCTGTGCAAAGTGAGTAACCAAACAGGGGACACCACAAAGGAACAACACTGTATAATGATTGGACAAGAAGACCGGTTCAACCTTGATCAAACTAATGTCAAGTCCCAATGAGAAGTTCCAGTCCAATGTGTGGCTGTATTAATGAGTTCCAGAGGCAACTGCCTGAGTTAGTCCCATTGATGGCATCAGCTAGAGGAGTTTCTGTCCAAAACACAAGGATTCGTCATTCAGTCTAGGCATTGAAATCCCCCAAAACAGAGTCTGGGGGCATCCTGCCGCCCTCCTGGTCCTGCTACCTGGACTTCCCCTAAAGGTATAGCTGCTGTTCGCACCCAGAGACAGTCTGCTTATGGCGGCTTCTTTATTGGTGCATCTTTCTCACTACTAACTCCTGATTGGAGCAGTGGTTATCTTCAGGCTCCTGATTGGTGCACCTGCAAACTGGCTCTCCGAACCGCTGGCTGAGGACCTCAACACTTGCTGTGGGATTGCTGCATTTTAGTGACTGTTAGTGCTTTTTGTGCATGTTTTATCTCTGTTAAAATGTTAATTATCACTACTGCCTAACTCTGAGTAGTCGGCCCTTACGACACCTTTAGTGCTCATTCAAACTGTGATTACTAGTTCTGTTTTTCTGCCATAGTACCTGCATCCTCTAATTCTACTTAAAAGAGCTTAATCCTCTAATTCTATTTAAAAAGTGCTTAACTTAATCCTGTCTCTCTCTCTCTCTCTCTCTCTTAACCTCCCGATCTTGCCCTTCCTAAAGTACCTGTACTCTGCCTTTCTCCTGCTCTATACTGCTCCTCCTCTCTCCGTTTCCTAACCCTCCCTTTCAGTCTACTGCTAACCTGCCCCATCTCCTAGCCCATCCCCCTACTTAAACCTAAACTCAAACTGTGTTGTTCGCGCCATTACCTTGTTCCCCCTGTGACCTTTCCCTACCTTACTCTGAATTGCTAATTGACATTCATTTGTCTTCCATTAAAGTACCTCCCCCCAGCTGATGGTCTGCCACCAGTTCTCCCACCCTTTGTCTCGATAGCCCTTAATTACAACTGTTCTTCTCTTTTCCCTCTAGACTGTCCCAGCACTGCACCAAGCAGTGCTCGTGCTTGCAGCGGCGCCTCCGGCCGTTTCTCTGGCCACCGCCATTCACCGAGGATTTTCACCAACTCCTGCCGCCCTCTTGGTTCCGCTACCAGGACTCCCTCTAAAGGTATAGCTGCTGTTCGCAACCAGAGTTGGACCGCTTATGGCGGCTTCTCGATTGATGCGTCTTTCTCACTACTAACTCCAGATTGGAGTATCGGTTATCCTCAGGCTCCTGATTGGTGCGCCTGCAAACCGGCTCTCCGGACTGCTTTTCCCTGCTGAAACTTCACATTCACAGGCTGAGGACCTCAACACTTGCTGTAGGATTTTTCTCCCGCCCCCACCACCCCCACCCAGGCCTCCTATTAAATAGTCTATCTGCCCCTGCCCCCTACGGCTAACTCCAATCCTACTTGCTCATACTATCCTTCTCTGTCTCCCCCCACTGCCACGTGACAACTATTGCTGTACTCCCGGGCCTCAGTCACCTTTACTCCTAATTATTTAAACTTGGCCCTTGTAAACTGAGCTGTTACTGAATTATCTCTCCTCCTTTTCCACTGAATTTCTTTTCAAATGTCAGGGCTAAAAATGAATAAACAGGTGCTGCTAATACTACTTATGTCCACGCCATTTCTGCTGCACCTATCCATTTTTGTGGTCCCCTCTGCTGTAACCGCTCTCCCGCACTATCAATCCCACAATTTCACTTTCTCAAATCTGCTGATAATTCCCACAGTATGCTATGATCCCACACCCTTACTACTAAGCAAGGTCTGGATCCGCCTAGTCGCCCTTGCCCTAAATTCCAGGTCCCTGCAAATCTGTACCCTCTCACCTTTCCTGCATCGTAAACTATGGTACCTCCTCATACTGGCTATTCTACTCTCTGGGGATATACAGCCAAACCCTGGACCCCTAACCTCGTCAACTGCTCCTATCTCAAATGCTTCAGGCCTATGCATAACACACCATATTATTAGGAGCCTCGAGCAGAACTTTGTGGAACTTGATTCTTGGACCGCACTCTATAAACCAGATATACTGTGCTTTACAGAAACATGGCTGAAGCCATCCATCCCTAACTCATGTTGCACTCTACCATCCTATAATATACTGAGAAATGATAGGTCAGCCCCAAAGAGAGGGGGAGGAACAGCCATCTATCATAAATCACACCTCCAGCTCTCTAAAATCAGCTCGGCCCCCATGAACCATTGTGAGGCACTTCATGCCATCCTCACCCTTGGCACAAAGAAATTACATATTGTTTGTGCTTACAATCCCCCTACCCATGGCGTAAAAGGACTGGATGAGCTTCTCGACCAAACTGTCATTCTCTCCGAAAACTATGAAGTCCTTATACTTGGTGACATCAATTTGAACTGGTTGGGTAACGTACACATGACAGCCCCGACTAGACTCCAGAGTTTCAACCTACATCAACCCATCCCCTTGCCCACCAGAACTGCTCCCCATTCCAACACCAGCACCCTGCTGGACTGGATCATGACAAACCGCCCTGGGAATATACAAGATGTAGGAATTCTACCTGACGCCATCACAGACCACGCCCCCACTTTCTGTGTTTGGGGCAAAACCAGACCTGAACCTATGAAGCCCCGCTTTATTACTTTCCACAATTTTCTGAACTTTGACTCAAAGGCCTTCTTGTTTGATGTAGCTTGTATAGACTGATCTCCTCTCTATAGCTCAGTAAATGTCCAGACTGCCCTAAATATCTTCCTGACAAAATTCTTAAAACTACAAGAAACCCACTGTCAACTTGTTACTAGGCGGGTTAGAAATAGTCAGACCCGCTGGCTAAAATCTGACCTATTATCTAAGTTAAGACAGAGGGACAAAACCTGGCTTCGCTACAGGAAATCAGGTCTCGCTGCAGACTTTAATGAATACAGAGCATTAAGAAATGCCTGTAAGAAAGAAATCAAACAAGCAAAAAGCTCATACTGCAATAACCTTCTAATAGACTCCCAGGAGGACCCCAAAAAATTCTGGTCCCATATTAAGTTCTTCCTGGGATCAAACCAGTCATCCACTCCAAATGACATGACTCTAAATGGGACCCATTGCAATAGTCCCCTCACTACTGCAAACTTCTTTAACAGGCAATTTGCTGACTTCACCCAATATACCTCCACTTTCCTTACCTCATCTAACCCCATCTCACCTGCTGATTCCTCCAAGCCTACTTTCTATTTCAAGTCCGTCCCAAGTAGTGTTGTTCTCCGACTCCTAAGTAACATCTCGGAGCACACAGCTGTTGGGTCTGATAACCTAGAACCTAAGCTCCTAAAATTGTCTGCTCCTCACATAGCTGCTCCCCTTGCTAAAATCTTTACCCTCTCCCTGTGCCAAAGTACTGTTCTGGATATTTGGAAGATGGCCAGAATCACCCCCGTTTTCCAAAAAGGCAACCCACTTGACCCACTGAATTCCCATCCCATTGCCATCCTATTGGTTCTAAGTAAAATACTTGAGAAAATAGTTGCTACCCAGACCACTGATTTCCTACTGAAACATGACATCTTAACCGACTCCCAACATGGTTTCCACAAGGGTCATAGTACCTCCACTGCCCTACTGAAACTCACATCTGACACCCTAGTGGCCATGGGTTCTGGTTGGCTCACCAAGGCCATTTTTATTGATATGACAAAGGCATTTGACCTTGTCGACCACTCCATCCTCATTGCTACTCTACACTCACTAGGCTTTGTACAAAATGTTGTAAAATGGTTTGATAGCTATCTAGCGGCTAGGTCTCAATACGTGAAATTCAACTCCACCCTCTCTGACAAGAAGAAGAATCAGCATTTATATAGCACTTTTCATATACAGTATCCCAAAGTGCTTTACAAGCAATGCTAGACTGGTAGTGAAGTGACTGAATGTGTGGTGGCGGCCATATCGCACATCATCACCCACACACAGCCTGGATAATTGCATGAACCGGTTTATGGGAAGGGGAATGTTGGCCTGGACACCAAAATGTTCCCTGCTCTTTGCGAAGAGTGCCCTGGGTTCTTTTACTTCCACCTGGACACCCACCAGAACAACACCAGCATGGGCAAAAGGGACCTCGGTTTAATGTCTCATCTGAAGGACGGCACACCCCAGCAGTACAGCACCCCCCAATACTGCACTCAGATGCCAGCGATTTTTAGGTGCAAGTCCAATCCTGGTGTGGGATGAGAACCCATGACCTTCTGGTCCAGAGGTGGATGTGCTACCAACTGAGCCACGCTGACAAGGCCACCATCAACATTGGTGAACCTCAAGGGTCTATCTTTTGGCCTCTGCTTTTCACTATTTTCATAAATAGCACTACCACGAATTTCCTCAAAACCTCCTCCCTACTATATGTGGATGACATTGTCCTGTATTGCAGTTCTAATAACATTGTGGACATTAACAAAAAACTCTACTGTGGCTATCAGCTTTTACAACAGTGGATTGTAGATCACAAACTAGTCTTGAACACAGCAAAGACCCAAGCTGTGTTATTCAGCTCGAGTCTCAAGCTCAAACACTCCCAAACACGCTTTAAAGTCTCCTCTTCTGATGGCATATCTGTTGGAGTGGTTAACTCATTTAAGTATTTTCGGATCACTCTTGACCCATCCCTGAGTTTTGACCTCCACATTCATACTATCTGTAAGCAGGTTAACTCCAAACTCGGGATCGCCTACCGGATGAGCTATGCGCTCACTCCCTCAGCAAGACTCGTTATAGCCCGTGGGATTTTACTTCCCTCTCTCACTTACAGGGTCACTACATATGCCTCTGCCAGTACTTCGAGTCTTCGTAAGTGGGACATTACCTACAATAACATCTGTCGCTTTACATCCAGCTCCCCCCGGCTCAAACATCACTGTCTTCTCTACTCGGATCTAGGATAGCTTCCACCACTTGAACTAAGGTCATACACACTCGGGTCCATTACAGATAACATTATCAGATCCCGTATCCCACATTCTTTGGCCTGTCTCCTTCCCTACCAGAAAACCAACTATGCATCGTGCTCTGCTGCAAATATTCCTGTCTTAATCCCGAGACATCGCACTAATAATGGTGGTCGTGCTAGTGCCTGCCATGCACCATACTACTGGAACTCGCTTCCTATAACCATATGCCAATCTGTATCCCATAACTCCTTTAAGCAAGAACTTCGACATTACCTTCTTTCCTCCTACATATGCTCCTGCTTCAAACAACCCTAGCCCTTACTCTCAAACCCTACCCTCCATCCGTCATCATCTATGGAGCCTAGAGCACTTTCACCTCCACATTTCTATCATTCCATTCCCCCATTTCCTTCTCTCTTCCAGGTAACTATCATCTTTCTCCACCTTTCTCCCAAGCTCCTCCCCTATCAATCTTGGCTTGGTGGCTATCGCTCTCACAGCACCTTATTCCTTTATTTAATTGAATAGTTGCCAGGTTGCATAAGTAGACCCTACTGTATTTTTCTTGTGAAAACAGTAATGTTGTACTTGATCGTACTACCTCAATTTCCTATTCTGACAAGACTGTATTCTGTTTTATTTTAACCTAAATGCTTATGTTGGTCTAACTACACCAATTCTTTGTCACATTACTGCTGTTATGTAACTTGTACTATGTATTATAATGTTCCTGTACCTTTCACTTTGTATCATGATGTTTCTTTGAAGTTTGTCTCTGTATTCTCCTGGGTCTTTCTGGCTAGCACACCTACCCGGTAAACAAAAACTAAATAAATAAATAAAAATCCAACACCTAATCGGCCATGAAGCCCATGGACTCCTGCAAAAAAATCACTTCCACAGCCCAGGGGTCAGTATACAAGAATGATCCTGCCACTAATACTCTGAGAACATCTAACCACCACACATTCAAAGGACCTGAAGGTTCCCATGGGGTGTGCAGTGAGTCCCAAGAAGGATTTAAAACAAAGGGCTACCCACCACCTCCAAGATTTCTCCTCGGGCAGTGCACCGCAGAAAAGCCAGGCAGGACAGATGCCTCCAAAATGGGTCCAGAGTCATCATCCAGCAAGGTCTCCATATCACAAAGAAGGCCAGTTGAGGAATCATTGATGAAATCCTCTATCACCGCTGTCTTATTCCTCAGTGACCCTGCCTTACAAAGAACAGCCAAGAGGGGAAGAGTAGTGAAACCTGGTGCAGTAAGCACCGTACAGCAGCTAACAAAAAAGGTAAATATACCATAGTTGGCAACACAATTTACTGAGGCACTATAGAACAGAAGACTGAACAACAGAATACCTACTGGAGAACAGAGCAGGTGCATGCTGAATGGGCAGAGTGGTCAGCCAACAGCTGACACCACAGCTGATGCCCACAGTGTGACACCCTTTGCATTACTGTCCTTAGTGCTATAGTCTGCAGTGCAGAGCCTCACTTGTGATGGGGCCACAAGGAAAAGAGAGAGGCTCCACCCATTCAGCAACCTGATTGATTGCAAGAATTCTTGGAGGCTCTGCTGAGAAAGTTCAAATAAGTGGCTCAAGAGGCAAGCAGAGGGGGAGGAAGAGCAGTAGTCCAGGAGCAGCTCAGTACCCTGGAGCGGAGGAGTCCCGGTGATTCCATGATTGCAGCTGACAGAGCAGAGAAGCATGGCTGAGGATCTGAAAATCATTCAAGCTTGTATTAGGTTCAAAATAGGAACTGAAGTATGAACAATTTGTTGGGTTGGGGACTAGGTCCTGGGACCCATAAAATGTCTGGGAAACCCATGGACTGACTTGTTGGACCTGTGGTCTCTTTCTGTTATCATTGTCTATGTTTTTATGTTTATATAGTAGCATATTATGTTTTTTGTGGTGTTACATGTATTTTTGTTGTACTGTCCATTTAAATGACGGTGTATTATTTGTAGCAGCTTTCCAATGCATCTTCATCCACTGATGAAGCCTCGGGGGGGGGGTGAAGCGACTGAGTGCTTCAGCAGCTTCAGAGGTATCTTTTTGTAAAATAAATGTAGTTGCTCTAACCAATCAACTAGTCTTGACATTTGTGACGTCATGATTGATCTGGTCATATGGTCAGATCATCATGCTGTGCAGCTACTTTGTGAAGACCTTCAGCTAATTCCTTCTCATGAAGATGGTCCGATAGCATCTTAAGCATAATCTGGAGTCTGGCAAGCTCTGGACAGTATTGGATGTCTCAAGCATGTTAACAAATTGTACGAAAAAGACAGGAAAGT
Source organism: Neoceratodus forsteri (assembly GCA_016271365.2). Classification (NCBI taxonomy): domain Eukaryota; kingdom Metazoa; phylum Chordata; order Ceratodontiformes; family Ceratodontidae; genus Neoceratodus; species Neoceratodus forsteri. The sequence goes on from CM057453.1 coordinate 27,346,810, forward strand.
CATGAAGAGCTATAATATGGCTCTTTGTCTGCCTTGGAGGACTCCCTAGCACCTTAACATGTCTGTCCCTTGACCCTTCCTACAGCTCACCATAGTATTGTGACAAGCTGAGGCAGTTGAAGACTAAGGGATGGAGGTTAAAGCATTCTTGGCATAAGACACAGTCAATGGAGGGTAGGTTGGTGCTGAGGACTCATTGTGAATATCCACAGGCATTCATCCTGAAAGGGACAGAGTTTCTGTCAAAGGTGATTGCTGCAAAGAACTGACCAGCTCAACTCTTCCAAATAGTGGGCGGATTGCTTAACCTACCCTGTATCCACTCTGGAAGAATGTATTCTGCAGAAAGATGCAAAGAATTTAACCAGCTGCTCCTTGACAAGGTATCCTCAATTAATTTGTGCTGGAATTTCCACAAGTGGCCTGTCATGAGCCAGCAATGTCCAGTCAAGGATGAGCTGGGTTGATATGCCAACTTGGGACTTTCAGCTAGTTTTTGTGAATGTAGTGTTTCAGGTAATCTCAGGACTGTGCCCCGCTTACTGTAAACTGGATCCAGTGTCTGCGTAGCTGTTTGTGAGCTGCTGAGAGACCCTGGGTTTGATTATCCTTGTCAGGTGCTCCTTGATGGAGGGTGTCTTCCTAACTGTGCTGAAGAGGGCAGTGCAGAGACCCCTCCTAAGAAGTCATCCTTAGACTCTGATGTTCTTGTGAATTACAGGCCTGTCTCAAACCTTCCCTTTATGAGGAAAGTGGTTGAGAAGGTGGTGGCTGTGCAGCTGGATGCTCACGTGGAAAAATATGACATCTATGAACCTCTCCAGTCAGGGTTCAGACCTCACCACAGCACTAAGACCACCTTCATTATGGTATTCAATGGTCTTCTGATTGCGAGGGACGGAGGGCACTGGCCCATCTTAGTCCTTCTTGAGTTATCATTAGCGTTTGACATGGTGGACCATGTTGCATTGTTGGATCACCTAAGGCACTATGTAGGAAGCACTAGTATGATGTTGCTGTCATTCATATCCTACCTCGTGGACACGGTGCAGCTGGTCATTCTGGGGTAATTCCATCTCTAGGAACAGCTGTGTTTGAAGACTGTGAAATGCCATAGAATTCAATCATCATCTCCATGTTGTTCACTATGTACATGCTGCTGCTGCTGCTGTGTGGGATCATTAGACAATATGGTATTGAGTTTTATTGCTACACCTGTGATACCTATCCCTACCTGTCTTTTGCAACCAATGGGAATGATGTAGTCTCACTGCTGAGTTGTAGTCGTCTTGCATATAATGACTGGATGGCTGCCAACTACATGAGCCTTAACCCAGGGAAGACAGAGATGTTGTTTGTCAGACTGGATCCCATTGTGTCAAGAATGACAGGTGATAACACCTCCCTAAATGGTATCACACTCGTAGCTGTGCCCAAGGTCAGACATCTTAGGGTCACTATAAACAGCAAGCTGACACTAGAATATCACGTGTCAGCTGTAGTCTGTAGTGACCGATTTACATCATTTGCATAGCATCATCTTGAATAAACCATATTTTGTATCGGGGAACCTGATAACAATAGTCCATGCCTTTTTGACATCTAGGCTGGACTACTTTAATGCTCTTTACCGAGGGATATCAGAAAGTTTTTTTGTGCCACCTGCATGTGGCGCAGAATGCAGCAGTCCAGCTGATTACTGGGACTTTTCTGTCTGAGCATATCACAGCATCGCTGTCTGACCTGCACTGGCTGCCTATTCAGATGTGCATCAGCTTCAGAATTGGCTTGTTGCCTTACAAGGCCCTACATGGTTTGGGTCCTAATAACCTAAATTAGCTTCAGTCCAACTATGCCCTTGTCTGCCATCTCCACTTGGTGTTTTTTTTTTTGGTTGTTTCATGATCAAAGTTAAAATTACCAGGAGGCAGGGCGTTTGGGTTGGCTGCACCCCTGTTTTGGAACTCTATGCCACCCCATGTTTATACTGCCCTCTCAGTAGAGGCCTTTAAAAAAAATGTTAACATTTCACTTATTTGAGCTGGCCTACGATACTTTACAGTCAATGTCTACTGTATTTTTTGTAATATTTATTATTTTCAACTTCGCATATGTACTTTGTTTGTAAAGTACCCTGAGCGTCTGCGATAGGGCACCAGAAAAATAAAATTGCCTTGCCTTGCTATTTAGGTTACAGATTTAATGTGTGCTACCTCCTTTGTGTCCACTCAAGTCTGAGCTGTCTGGATGCAGCATCTGCTTGCATCATGAGTGGTGCTTCAATTTGGGGGTTTTTCTTCGTGTCACCTCCAGCCCTGACTGGACCACAGGGTGTGCTGCACCACCTGAAACATCACTCCATACACTTCCCTTGGTGCAGGTGTATCTGGTTAACCTAATTAGCTACTGATGTCCTCACTGAGCTGTTCTGGCTACATTGCCCATAGTCTAAAATCTCTCTGCTGCCGTAATGTCTTTCTGGACAGTGATGCAGTACCCCCTAGGCTGAAATATGGGCATGAAATCCCCCTGGAGCAAGTCCCTTTGAAGAGGCTCCTTCCTCAGCCTCTGTGATCTCCAGCCCGGACTAACTGCTTTTACAGCTGAGCTCCCCTACTAATACTCCCAATACCATAGCAACCCTGGCTGGGTCATGATAACTTATTTCCTGATGGGGCCTTTGTTTACTTGTTTTTCTCAAATATACAGTATCTCCTGCAATTAACATTCTTTCTGACGGGAGACATGTTCATGCAGAACTTTTCTTTTTCAACATCTGTTTCTCCAGTCTCCCCCCCTTCCCTCCCACCATGGCACCTTACAAGCCCAGACGCTGACTTTCTCAGGGACTTACTGTCACACCACTTACCCAGGACCACACCTATGGTGTGTGGCCTACCCTGTCAGTCATACAAGAGCCAGTAGGAGGTGTTAAAATTGACCTCATTAGACCAGAGATTTTCCTCACCTGGTTTTCTTCTCTAGGGTACCGGCATGCAATGAGATGCACATATGCATCTAGAGGCATGCATGCATGGCAGTGTCCAACAACTACCCTTCTCCCCTTTCTGTAGGTACCTGCTGTTCTGCTGACTGGCCTTCAGCAGGTAGCACTCTATAAATGGGACTACATATCCTCCCCCTTTTCCGAGGGAGAAGAGATATCTCTGGAATGTTTACTCCTCCCTTTCCCATCCATTCCCAAACCCAGGCCACTTGCACAGCAAGCCATAGTGCTGATGCCGTGCTACTGGTCCAACCTATGCAGAACATTTTAACCACCACTTCCTTGGAAGGGAGTTACAGGGAGAAAGTGCTGTGAATGTGGAACAGCCCATGCAGCATCATGTCATCGGAAAGCAGTCCATACAGCATCATGTCATCAGAAAGCAGTTCATACAGCATTATGTTATCAGAAAGCAGCCGATACAGCATCACATCATCAGAAGGCAGCCCTACAGCATCTCATATTCAGAAAGCAGCCCTACAGCATCTCGTCTTCAGAAAGCAGCCCATACAGCATCACGTCATCAGAAAGCAGCCCATACAACATAATGTCATCAGAAAGCAGTCCATACAGCACGTCATCAGAAAGCAGTTCATATAGCACCATGTCATCAGAAAGCAGCCCATACAACATCATGTGATCAGAAAGCAGCCTATACAGCATCACATCATCAGAAAGCAACCCAACAGCATTATGTCATCAGAAAGCAGCCCATACAGCATCATGTCATCAGAAAGCAGCCCATACAGCATTACAGCATCAGAAAGCAGCCCATACAACATCACGTCATAAGAAAGCAGCTCATACAGAATCACGTCATAAGAAAGCAGCCCATACAGAATCACATCATCAGAAAGCAGCCCATACAGCATCATGTCATCAGAAAGCAGCCCATACAGCATCACGTCATCAGAAAGCAGCCCATACAGCATCATGTCATCAGAAAGCTGCCCATACAGCATCATGTCATCAGAAGGCAGCCCATACATGATCACATCTTCAGAAAGCAGCCCATACAGCATCACGTCATCATAAAGCAGCCCATACAGAATCATGTCATCAGAAAGCAGCCCATACATGATCACTTGTTCAGAAAGCAGCCCATACAGCATCACATCATCAGAAAGCAGCCCATATAGCATTATGTCATCAGAAAGCAGCCCATACAGAATCATGTCATCAGAAAGCAGCCCATACATGATCACATCTTCAGAAAGCAGCCCATACAGCATCACGTCATCAGAAAGCAGCCCATACAGCATTTTGTCATCAGAAAGCAGCCCATACAGCATCACGTCATCAGAAAGCAGCCCATACCGCATCACGTCATCAGAAAGCAGTCCATACAGCACCATGTCATCAGAAAGCAGCCCATACAGCACCATGTCATCAGAAAGCAGCCCATACAGCATCACATCATCAGAAAACAGCCCACATAGCATCACATCATCAGAAAGCTGCCCATACAGCATCACGTCATGAGAAAGCAGCCCACACAGCACCATGTCATCAGAAAGCAGCCCATACAGCATCATGTCATCAGAAAGCAGCCCGCACAGCACCATGCCATCAGAAAGCAGCCCAACAGCACCATGCCATCAGAAAGCAGCCCAACAGCACCTTGTCTTCATAAAGCAGCCCATACAGCATCATGTCATCAGAAAGCAGCCCTACAGCATCACGTCATCAGAAAGCAGCCCATACACCATCACGTCATCAGAAAGCTGCCCATAGAGCATCATGTCATCAGAAAGCAGCCCATACAGCATCATGTCATCAGAAAGCAGCCCATACAGCATCACGTCATCAGAAAGCAGCCCATACAGCATCACGTCATCAGAAAGCAGCCCATACAACATTATGTCATCAGAAAGCAGTCCATACAGCACCATGTCATCAGAAAGCAGTCCATACAGCACCATGTCATCAGAAAGCAGCCCGTACAGCACCATGTCATCAGAAAGCAGCCCGTACAGCATCATGTCATCAGAAAGCAGTCCATACAGCACCATGTCATCAGAAAGCAGCCCATACAACATCACGTCATCAGAAAGCAGCCCATACAGTACCATGCCATCAGAAAGCAGCCCAACAGCACCTTGTCTTCAGAAAGCAGCCCATACAGCATCATGTCATCAGAAAGCAGCCCTACAGCATTACGTCATCAGAAAGCAGCCCATACAGCATCACGTCATCAGAAAGCTACCCATAGAGCATCACGTCATCAGAAAGCAACCCATACAGCATCACGTCTTCAGAAAACAGCCCATAGAGCATCACGTCATCAGAAAGCAACCCATACAGCATCACATCATCAGAAAGCAGCCCATACAGCATCACATCATCAGAAAGCAGCCCATACAGCATCACATCATCAGAAAGCAGCCCATACAGCATCACATCATCAGAAAGCAGCCCATACAGCATCATGTCGTCAGAAAGCAGCCCATACAGCATCACGTCATCAGAAAGCAATCCATACAGCATCACGTCATCAGAAAGCAGCCCATACAGCATCACGTCATCAGAAAGCAGCCCATACAGCATTACATCATCAGAAAGCTGCCCATAGAGCATCATGTCATCAGAAAGCAGCCCTACAGCATCACGTCATCAGAAAGCAATCCATACAGCATCACGTCATCAGAAAGCAGCCCATACAGCATCACGTCATCAGAAAGCAGCCCATACAGAATCATGTCATCAGAAAGCAGCCCATACATGATCACATCTTCAGAAAGCAGCCCATACAGCATCACGTCATCAGAAAGCAGCCCATATAGCATTATGTCATCAGAAAGCAGCCCATACAGAAACATGTCAGCAGAAAGCAGCCCATACATGATCACGTCTTCAGAAAGCAGCCCATAGAGCATCATGTCATCAGAAAGCAGCCCATACAGTATCACGTCATCAGAAAGCAGCCTATACAGCATCACATCATCAGAAAGCAGCCCTGCAGCATCTCATATTCAGAAAGCAGCCCTAGAGCATCTCATTTTCAGAAAGCAGCCCTACAGCATCACATCATCAGAAAGCAATCCATACAGCATCACGTCATCAGAAAGCAGCCCATACAACATCACGTCATCAGAAAGCAGCCCATACAACATCACGTCATCAGAAAGCTGCCCATACAGCATCACATCATCAGAAAGCAGCCCATACAACACTATGTCATCAGAAAGCAGTCCATACAGCACCATGTCATCAGAAGGCAGTCCATACAGCACCATGTCATCAGAAAGCAGTCCATACAGCACCATGTCATCAGAAAGCAGCCCGTACAGCACCATGTCATCAGAAAGCAGCCTGTACAGCATCATGTCATCAGAAAGCAGTCCATACAACACCATGTCATCAGAAAGCAGCCCATACAACATCACGTCATCAGAAAGCAGCCCATACAGTACCATGCCATCAGAAAGCAGCCCAACAGCACCTTGTCTTCAGAAAGCAGCCCATACAGCATCATGTCATCAGAAAGCAGCCCTACAGCATTACGCCATCAGAAAGCAGCCCATACAGCATCACGCCATCAGAAAGCTACCCATAGAGCATCACGTCATCAGAAAGCAACCCATACAGCATCACGTCTTCAGAAAACAGCCCATAGAGCATCACGTCATCAGAAAGCAGCCCATACAGCATCACATCATCAGAAAGCAGCCCATACAGCATCACATCATCAGAAAGCAGCCCATACAGCATCACATCATCAGAAAGCAGCCCATACAGCATCACATCATCAGAAAGCAGCCCATACAGCATCATGTCGTCAGAAAGCAGCCCATACAGCATCATGTCATCAGAAAGCAATCCATACAGCATCACGTCATCAGAAAGCAGCCCATACAGCATCACGTCATCAGAAAGCAGCCCATACAGCATTACATCATCAGAAAGCTGCCCATAGAGCATCATGTCATCAGAAAGCAGCCCTACAGCATCACGTCATCAGAAAGCAATCCATACAGCATCACGTCATCAGAAAGCAGCCCATACAGCATCACGTCATCAGAAAGCAGCCCATACAGAATCATGTCATCAGAAAGCAGCCCATACATGATCACATCTTCAGAAAGCAGCCCATACAGCATCACGTCATCAGAAAGCAGCCCATATAGCATTATGTCATCAGAAAGAGCCCATACAGAAACATGTCAGCCAGCCCATACATGATCACGCTCTTCAGAAAGCAGCCCATAGAGCATCATGTCATCAGAAAGCAGCCCATACAGTATCACATCATCAGAAAGCAGCCTATACAGCATCACATCATCAGAAAGCAGCCCATACAGCACCATGTCATCACAAAGCAGCCTGTACAGCACCATGTCATCAGAAAGCAGCCCATACAGCATCATGTCATCAGAAAGGAGTTCATATAGCATTATGTTATCAGAAAGCAGCCGATACAGCATCACATCATCAGAAAGCAGCCCTGCAGCATCTCATATTCAGAAAGCAGCCCTAGAGCATCTCATTTTCAGAAAGCAGCCCTACAGCATCACATCATCAGAAAGCAATCCATACAGCATCACTTCATCAGAAAGCAGCCCATACAACATCACGTCATCAGAAAGCAGCCCATACAACATCACATCATCAGAAAGCTGCCCATACAGCATCACATCATCAGAAAGCAGCCCATACAACACTATGTCATCAGAAAGCAGTCCATACAGCACCATGTCATCAGAAGGCAGTCCATACAGCACCATGTCATCAGAAAGCAGCCCATACACCATCATGTCATCAGAAAGCAGCCCATACAGCACCATGTCATCAGAAAGCAGCCCATACAGCACCATGTCATCAGAAAGCAGTCCATACAACATTATGTCATCAGAAAGCAATCCATACAGCATCATGTCATCAGAAAGCAATCCATTCAGCATTACGTTATCAGAAAGCAGCCCATACACCATTATGTCATCAGAAAGCAGTCCATACAACATTATGTCATCAGAAAGCAGCCCACACAGCATCACATCATCAGAAAGCAGCCCATACAGCATCACGTCATCAGAAAGCAGCCCTACAGCATCACTTCATCAGAAAGCAGCCCATACAGCATCACGTCATCAGAAAGCAATCCATACAGCATCACGTCATCAGAAAGCAGCCCATACAACATCACGTCATCAGAAAGCAGCCCATACAGCATCATGTCATCAGAAAGCAGCCCATACAGCATCACGTCATCAGAAAGCAGCCCATACAGCATCACGTCATCAGAAAGCAGCCCATACAGCATCACGTCATCAGAAAGCAGCCCATACAGCATCACGTCATCAGAAAGCAGCCCATACAGCATCAATTCATCAGACAGCAGCCCATACAGCATCACGTCATCAGAAAGCAATCCATACAGCATCACGTCATCAGAAAGCAGCCCATACAACATCACGTCATCAGAAAGCAGCCCATACAGCATCACGTCATCAGAAAGCAGCCCATACAGCATCACGTCATCAGAAAGCAGCCCATACAGCATCATGTCATCAGAAAGCAGCCCATACAACATCATGTCATCAGAAAGCAGCCCATACAGCATCACGTCATCAGAAAGCAGCCCATACAGCATCACGTCATCAGAAAGCAATCCATACAGCATCACGTCATCAGAAAGCAGCCCATACAACATCACGTCATCAGAAAGCAGTCCATACAGCACGTCATCAGAAAGCAGTCCATACAGCACCATGTCATCAGAAAGCAGCCCATACAGCACCATGTCATCAGAAGGCAGCCTGTACAGCATCATGTCATCAGAAAGCAGCCCATACAGCATCATGTCATCAGAAAACAGTTCATATAGCATTATGTTATCAGAAAGCAGCCGATACAGCATCACATCATCAGAAAGCAGCCCTACAGCATCTCATATTCAGAAAGCAGCCCTACAGCATCTCATTTTCAGAAAGCAGCCCTACAGCATCATGTCATCAGAAAGCAATCCATACAGCATCATGTCATCAGAAAGCAGCCCATACAACACCACGTCATCAGAAAGCAGCCCATACAACATCATGTCATCAGAAAGCAATCCATACAGCATCACGTCATCAGAAAGCAATCCATTCAGCATTACGTTATCAGAAAGCAGCCCATACACCATTATGTCATCAGAAAGCAGTCCATACAACATTATGTCATCAGAAAGCAGCCCACACAGCATCACATCATCAGAAAGCAGCCCATACAGCATCACGTCATCAGAAAGCAGCCCATACAGCATCACTTCATCAGAAAGCAGCCCATACAGCATCACGTCATCATAAAGCAATCCATACAGCATCACGTCATCAGAAAGCAGCCCATACATCATCACGTCATCAGAAAGCAGCCCATACAGCATCATGTCATCAGAAAGCAGCCCATACAGCATCACGTCATCAGAAAGCTGCCCATAGAACATCATGTCATCAGAAAGCAGCCCATACAGTATCACGTCATCAGAAAGCAGCCCATACAGCATCACGTCATCAGAAAGCAGCCCATAGAGCATCACGTCATCAGAAAGCAATCCATACAGCATCACGTCATCAGAAAGCAGCCCATACAACATCACGTCATCAGAAAGCAGTCCATACAGCACGTCATCAGAAAGCAGTCCATACAGCACCATGTCATCAGAAAGCAGCCCATACAGCACCATGTCATCAGAAGGCAGCCTGTACAGCATCATGTCATCAGAAAGCAGCCCATACAGCATCATGTCATCAAAAAACAGTTCATATAGCATTATGTTATCAGAAAGAAGCCGATACAGCATCACATCATCAGAAAGCAGCCCTACAGCATCTCATATTCAGAAAGCAGCCCTACAGCATCTCATTTTCAGAAAGCAGCCCTACAGCATCACGTCATCAGAAAGCAATCCATACAGCATCATGTCATCAGAAAGCAGCCCATACAACATCACGTCATCAGAAAGCAGCCCATACAGCATCACGTCATCTGAAAGCAGCCCATACAGCATCACGTCATCAGAAAGCAATCCATACAGCATCACGTCATCAGAAAGCAGCCCATACAGCATCACATAATCAGAAAGCAGCCCATACAGCATCACGTCATCAGAAAGCTGCCCATACAGCATCATGTCATCAGAAAGCAACCCATACAGCATCACGTCTTCAGAAAACAGCCCATAGAGCATCACGTCATCAGAAAACAGCCCATACAGCATCACATCATCAGAAAGCAGCCCATACAGCACCATGTCATCAGAAAGCAGTCCATACAACATTATGTCATCAGAAAGCAGCCCACACAGCATCACGTCATCAGAAAGCAGCCCATACAGCATCACATCATCAGAAAGCAGCCCATACAGCATCACGTCATCAGAAAGCAGCCCATACAGCATCACGTCATCAGAAAGCAATCCATGCAGCATCACGTCATCAGAAAGCAGCCCATACAGCATCACGTCATCAGAAAGCAGCCCATACAGCATCACATCATCAGAAAGCTGCCCATAGAGCATCATGTCATCAGAAAGCAGCCCATACAGTATCACGTCATCAGAAAGCAGCCCATACAGCATCACGTCATCAGAAAGCAGCCCATACAGCATCACGTCATCAGAAAGCAATCCATACAGCATCACATCATCAGAAAGCAATCCATACAGCATCACATCATCAGAAAGCAGCCCATACAACATCATGTCATCAGAAAGCAGCCCATTCAGCATCACGTCATCAGAAAGCAGCCCATACAACATTATGTCATCAGAAAGCAGTCCATACAGCACCATGTCATCAGAAAGCAGTCCATACAGCACCATGTCATCAGAAAGCAGTCCATACAGCATCACGTCATCTGAAAGCAGCCCATACAGCATCACATCATCAGAAAGCAATCCATACAGCATCACATCATCAGAAAGCAGTCCATACAGCACCATGTCATCAGAAAGCACCCCATACAACATCACGTCATCAGAAAGCAGCCCATACAGTACCATGCCATCAGAAAGCAGCCCAACAGCACCTTGTCTTCAGAAAGCAGCCCATACAGCATCATGTCATCAGAAAGCAGCCCTACAGCATTACATCATCAGAAAGCAGCCCATACAGCATCACGTCATCAGAAAGCTACCCATAGAGCATCACGTCATCAGAAAGCAGCCCATACAGCATCACGTCATCAGAAAGCAGCCCATACAGCATCACGTCATCAGAAAGCAGCCCATACAGCATCACATCATCAGAAAGCAGCCCATACAGCATCACATCATCAGAAAGCAGCCCATACAGCATCATGTCGTCAGAAAGCAGCCCATACAGCATCACGTCATCAGAAAGCAATCCATACAGCATCACATCATCAGAAAGCAGCCCATACAGCATCACGTCATCAGAAAGCAGCCCATACAGCATCACATCATCAGAAAGCTGCCCATAGAGCATCATGTCATCAGAAAGCAGCCCATACAGTATCACATCTTCAGAAAGAGCCCATACAGCATCATGTCGTCAGAAAGCAACCCTAAAGCGTTACGTCATCAGAAAGCAGCCCATACAGCATCACGAAATCAGAAAGCTGCCCATAGAGCATCACATCATCAGAAAGTAACCCATACAGCATCACGTCTTCAGAAAACAGCCCATAAAGCATCACGTCATCAGAAAACAGCCCATAGAGCATCACGTCATCAGAAAGCAGCCCATACAACATTATGTCATCAGAAAGCAGTCCACACAGCATCACGTCATCTGAAAGCAGCCCATACAGCATCACGTCATCAGAAAGCAATCCATACAGCATCACGTCATCAGAAAGCAGCCCATACATCATCACGTCATCAGAAAGCAGCCCATACAGCATCACGTCATCAGAAAGCTGCCCATACAGCATCATGTCATCAGAAAGCAGCCCATACAGTATCACGTCTTCAGAAAGCAGCCCATACAGCATCATGTCATCAGAAAGCAGCCCTACAGCATTACGTCATCAGAAAGCAGCCCTTCAGCATTACGTCATCAGAAAGCAGCCCATACAGCATCACGTCATCAGAAAGCTGCCCATAGAGCATCACCTCATCAGAAAGCAACCCATACAGCATCACGTCATCAGAAAACAGCCCATACAGCATCACGTCATCAGAAAGCAGCCCATACAGCACCATGTCATCAGAAAGCAGTCCATACAACATTATGTCATCAGAAAGCAGCCCACACAGCATCACGTCATCAGAAAGCAGCCCATACAGCATCACATCATCAGAAAGCAATCCATGCAGCATCACGTCATCAGAAAGCAGCCCATACAGCATCACGTCATCAGAAAGCAATCCATACAGCATCACATCATCAGAAAGCAGCCCATACAGCATCACGTCATCAGAAAGCAGCCCATACAGCATCACATCATCAGAAAGCTGCCCATAGAGCATCATGTCATCAGAAAGCAGCCCATACAGTATCACATCTTCAGAAAGAGCCCATACAGCATCATGTCATCAGAAAGCAGCCCTACAGCGATACGTCATCAGAAAGCAGCCCATACAGCATCACGAAATCAGAAAGCTGCCCATTGAGCATCACGTCATCAGAAAGCAACCCATACAACATCACGTCTTCAGAAAACAGCCCATAAAGCATCACATCATCAGAAAACAGCCCATACAGCATCACGTCATCAGAAAGCAGCCCATACAACATTATGTCATCAGAAAGCAGTCCACACAGCATCACGTCATCAGAAAGCTGCCCATACAGCATCATGTCATCAGAAAGCAGCCCATACAGTATCACGTCTTCAGAAAGCAGCCCATACAGCATCATGTCATCAGAAAGCAGCCCTACAGCATTACGTCATCAGAAAGCAGCCCTACAGCATCACGTCATCAGAAAGCAGCCCATACAGCATCACATCATCAGAAAGCTGCCCATAGAGCATCACGTCATCAGAAAGTAACCCATACAGCATCACGTCTTCAGAAAGCAGCCCATAGCATCACGTCATCAGAAAACAGCCCATACAGCATCACGTCATCAGAAAGCAGCCATACAGCACCATGTCATCAGAAAGCAGTCCATAACATTATGTCATCAGAAAGCAGCTCACACAGCATCACGTCATCAGAAAGCAGCCCATACAGTATCATATCATCAGAAAGCAATCCATGCAGCATCACGTCATCAGAAAGCAGCCCATACAGCATCACGTCATCAGAAAGCAGCCCATACAGCATCACATCATCAGAAAGCTGCCCATAGAGCATCACTTCATCAGAAAGCAGCCCATACAGTATCACGTCATCAGAAAGCAGCCCATACAGCATCACGTCATCAGAAAGCAGCCCATACAGCATCACATCATCAGAAAGCAATCCATAGAGCATCACATCATCAGAAAGCAATCCATACAGCATCACATCATCAGAAAGCAGCCCATACAACATCATGTCATCAGAAAGCAGTCCATACAGCATCACGTCATCAGAAAGCAGCCCATTCAGCATCACGTCATCAGAAAGCAGCCCATACAACATTATGTCATCAGAAAGCAGTGCATACAGCACCATGTCATCAGAAAGCAGTCCATACAGCATCACGTCATCTGAAAGCAGCCCATACAGCATAACATCATCAGAAAGCAATCCATACAGCATCATGTCATCAGAAAGCAGTCCATACAGCACCATGTCATCAGAAAGCAGCCCATACAACATCACGTCATCAGAAAGTAGCCCATACAGTACCATGCCATCAGAAAGCAGCCCAACAGCACCTTGTCTTCAGAAAGCAGCCCATACAGCATCATGTCATCAGAAAGCAGCCCTACAGCATTACATCATCAGAAAGTAGCCCATACAGCATCACGTCATCAGAAAGCTACCCATAGAGCATCACGTCATCAGAAAGCAACCCATACAGCATCACGTCTTCAGAAAACAGCCCATAGAGCATCACGTCATCAGAAAGCAGCCCATACAGCATCACATCATCAGAAAGCAGCCCATACAGCATCACATCATCAGAAAGCAGCCCAATCAGCATCATGTCGTCAGAAAGCAGCCCATACAGCATCACGTCATCAGAAAGCAATCCATACAGCATCACGTCATCAGAAAGCAGCCCATACAGCATCACGTCATCAGAAAGCAGCCCATACAGCATTACATCATCAGAAAGCTGCCCATAGAGCATCATCATCAGAAAGCAGCCCACAGCATCACGCCATCAGAAAGCAACCATACAGCATCACGCCATCAGAAAGCAGCCCATACAGCATCACGTCATCAGAAAGCAGCCCATACAGCATCATGTCATCAGAAAGCAGCCCATACAACATCACGTCATCAGAAAGCAGCCCATACAGCATCACGTCATCAGAAAGCAGCCCATATAGCATTATGTCATCAGAAAGCAGCCCATACAGAAACATGTCAGCAGAAAGCAGCCCATACATGATCACGTCTTCAGAAAGCAGCCCATAGAGCATCATGTCATCAGAAAGCAGCCCATACAGCATCACGTCATCAGAAAGCAGCCATACAGCATCACATCATCAGAAAGCAGCCCATACAGCATCATGTCATCAGCAAAGCAGCCTGTACAGCACCATGTCATCAGAAAGCAGCCCATACAGCATCATGTCATCAGAAAGGAGTTCATATAGCATTATGTTTTCAGAAAGCAGCCGATACAGCATCACATCATCAGAAAGCAGCCCTGCAGCATCTCATATTCAGAAAGCAGCCCTACAGCATCTCATTTTCAGAAAGCAGCCCTACAGCATCACATCATCAGAAAGCAATCCATACAGCATCACGTCATCAGAAAGCAGCCCATACAACATCACGTCATCAGAAAGCAGCCCATACAACATCACATCATCAGAAAGCTGCCCATACAGCATCACATCATCAGAAAGCAGCCCATACAACACTATGTCATCAGAAAGCAGTCCATACAGCACCATGTCATCAGAAGGCAGTCCATACAGCACCATGTCATCAGAAAGCAGTCCATACAGCATCACGTCATCAGAAAGCAGCCCATTCAGCATCACGTCATCAGAAAGCAGCCCATACAACATTATGTCATCAGAAAGCAGTGCATACAGCACCATGTCATCAGAAAGCAGTCCATACAGCATCACGTCATCTGAAAGCAGCCCATACAGCATAACATCATCAGAAAGCAATCCATACAGCATCACGTCATCAGAAAGCAGTCCATACAGCACCATGTCATCAGAAAGCAGCCCATACAACATCACGTCATCAGAAAGTAGCCCATACAGTACCATGCCATCAGAAAGCAGCCCAACAGCACCTTGTCTTCAGAAAGCAGCCCATACAGCATCATGTCATCAGAAAGCAGCCCTACAGCATTACATCATCAGAAAGCAGCCCATACAGCATCACGTCATCAGAAAGCTACCCATAGAGCATCACGTCATCAGAAAGCAACCCATACAGCATCACGTCTTCAGAAAACAGCCCATAGAGCATCACGTCATCAGAAAGCAGCCCATACAGCATCACATCATCAGAAAGCAGCCCATACAGCATCACATCATCAGAAAGCAGCCCAATCAGCATCATGTCGTCAGAAAGCAGCCCATACAGCATCACGCCATCAGAAAGCAACCATACAGCATCACGTCATCAGAAAGCAGCCCATACAGCATCACGTCATCAGAAAGCAGCCCATACAGCATTACATCATCAAAAGCTGCCCATAGAGCATCATGTCATCAGAAAGCAGCCCTACGGCATCACGTCATCAGAAAGCAATCCACAGCATCACGCCATCAGAAAGCGCCCACACAGCATCACGTCATCAGAAAGCAGCCCATACAGAATCATGTCATCAGAAAGCAGCCCATACATGATCACATCTTCAGAAAGCAGCCCATACAGCATCACGTCATCAGAAAGCAGCCCATATAGCATTATGTCATCAGAAAGCAGCCCATACAGAAACATGTCAGCAGAAAGGAGCCCATACATGATCACGTCTTCAGAAAGCAGCCCATAGAGCATCATGTCATCAGAAAGCAGCCCATACAGTATCACGTCATCAGAAAGCAGCCTATACAGCATCACATCATCAGAAAGCAGCCCATACAGCACCATGTCATCACAAAGCAGCCTGTACAGCACCATGTCATCAGAAAGCAGCCCATACAGCATCATGTCATCAGAAAGGAGTTCATATAGCATTATGTTTTCAGAAAGCAGCCGATACAGCATCACATCATCAGAAAGCAGCCCTGCAGCATCTCATATTCAGAAAGCAGCCCTACAGCATCTCATTTTCAGAAAGCAGCCCTACAGCATCACATCATCAGAAAGCAATCCATACAGCATCACGTCATCAGAAAGCAGCCCATACATCACGCCATCAGAAAGCAGCCCATACAACATCACATCATCAGAAAGCTGCCCATACAGCATCACATCATCAGAAAGCAGCCCATACAACACTATGTCATCAGAAAGCAGTCCATACAGCACCATGTCATCAGAAGGCAGTCCATACAGCACCATGTCATCAGAAAGCAGCCCATACAGCATCATGTCATCAGAAAGCAGCCCATACAGCACCATGTCATCAGAAAGCAGCCCATACAGCACCATGTCATCAGAAAGCAGTCCATACAACATTCTGTCATCAGAAAGCAATCCATACAGCATCACGCTCATCAGAAAGCAATCCATTCAGCATTACGTCATCAGAAAGCAGCCCATACAGCATCACGCCATCAGAAAGCAGCCCATACAGCATCATGTCATCAGAAAGCAGCCCATACAGCATCACATCATCAGAAAGCAGCCCATACAGCATCACGCCATCAGAAAGCAGCCCTACAGCATCACTTCATCAGAAAGCAGCCCATACAGCATCACGTCATCAGAAAGCAATCCATACAGCATCACGTCATCAGAAAGCAGCCCATACAACATCACGTCATCAGAAAGCAGCCCATACAGCATCACGTCATCAGAAAGCAGCCCATACAGCATCACGTCATCAGAAAGCAGCCCATACAGTATCACGTCATCAGAAAGCAGCCCATACAGCATCACGTCATCAGAAAGCAGCCCATAGAGCATCACGTCATCAGAAAGCAGCCCATACAGCATCACGTCATCAGAAAGCAGCCCATACAGCGTCATCATCATCAGAAAGCAGTCCATACAGCACATCATCAGAAAGCAGTCCATACAGCACCATGTCATCAGAAAGCAGCCCATACAGCACCATGTCATCAGAAGGCAGCCTGTACAGCATCATGTCATCAGAAAGCAGCCCATACAGCATCATGTCATCAGAAAGCAGTTCATACAGCATTATGTTATCAGAAAGCAGCCGATACAGCATCACATCATCAGAAAGCAGCCCCTACAGCATCTCATATTCAGAAAGCAGCCCTACAGCATCTCATTTTCAGAAAGCAGCCCTACAGCATCACGTCATCAGAAAGCAATCCATACAGCATCATGTCATCAGAAAGCAGCCCATACAACATCACGTCATCAGAAAGCAGCCCATACAACATCATGTCATCAGAAAGCAATCCATACAGCATCACGTCATCAGAAAGCAATCCATTCAGCATTACGTTATCAGAAAGCAGCCCATACAACATTATGTCATCAGAAAGCAGTCCATACAGCACCATGTCATCAGAAAGCAGTCCATACAGCACCATGTCATCAGAAAGCAGTCCATACAGCATCACGTCATCTGAAAGCAGCCCATACAGCATCACATCATCAGAAAGCAATCCATACAGCATCACGTCATCAGAAAGCAGTCCATACAGCATCATGTCATCAGAAAGCAGCCCATACAGCATCACGTCATCAGAAAGCAGCCCATACAGCATCCATGCCATCAGAAAGCAGCCCATACAGCACCTTGTCTTCAGAAAGCAGCCCATACAGCATCATGTCATCAGAAAGCAGCCCATACAGCATCGTCATCAGAAAGCAGTCCATACAGCATCACGTCATCAGAAAGCAGCCCATAGAGCATCATTCATCAGAAAGCAGCCCATACAGCATCACGCCATCAGAAAGCAGTCCATACAGCACGTCATCAGAAAGCAGCCCATACAGCTACCATGCCATCAGAAAGCAGCCCAACAGCACCTTGTCTTCAGAAAGCAGCCCACAGCATCATGTCATCAGAAAGCAGCCCATACAGCATCACGTCATCAGAAAGCAGCCCATACAGCATCACGTCATCAGAAAGCTGCCCATAGAGCATCACGTCATCAGAAAGCAGCCCATACAGCATCACGTCATCAGAAAGCAGCCCATAGAGCATCACGTCATCAGAAAGCAGCCCATACAGCATCACGTCATCAGAAAGCAGCCCATACAGCATCACGTCATCAGAAAGCAGCCCATACAGCATCATGTCATCAGAAAGCAGCCCATACAGCATCACGTCATCAGAAAGCTGCCCATAGAGCATCATGTCATCAGAAAGCAGCCCATACAGTATCACGTCATCAGAAAACAGCCCATACAGCATCACATCATCAGAAAGCAGCCCATACAGCACCATGTCATCAGAAAGCAGTCCATACAACATTATGTCATCAGAAAGCAGCCCACACAGCATCACGTCATCAGAAAGCAGCCCATACAGCATCACATCATCAGAAAGCAGCCCATACAGCATCACGTCATCAGAAAGCAGCCCATACAGCATCACGTCATCAGAAAGCAATCCATGCAGCATCACGTCATCAGAAAGCAGCCCATACAGCATCACGTCATCAGAAAGCAGCCCAACAGCATCACGTCATCAGAAAGCTGCCCATAGAGCATCACGTCATCAGAAAGCAGCCCAACAGCATCACGTCATCAGAAAGCAGCCCATACAGCATCACGTCATCAGAAAGCAGCCCATACAGCATCACGTCATCAGAAAGCAATCCATACAGCATCACATCATCAGAAAGCAATCCATACAGCATCACATCATCAGAAAGCAGCCCATACAACATCATGTCATCAGAAAGCAGCCCATTCAGCATCACGTCATCAGAAAGCAGCCCATACAACATTATGTCATCAGAAAGCAGTCCATACAGCACCATGTCATCAGAAAGCAGTCCATACAGCACCATGTCATCAGAAAGCAGCCCATACAGCACCATGTCTTCAGAAGGCAGCCTGTACAGCATCATGTCATCAGAAAGCAGCCCATACAGCATCATGTCATCAGAAAGCAGTCATATAGCATTATGTTATCAGAAAGAGCCCATACAGCATCACGTCATCAGAAAGCACCTACAGCATCTCATATCAGAAAGCAGCCCACAGCATCTCATCAGAAAGCAGCCCTACAGCATCACGTCATCAGAAAGCAATCCATACAGCATCACGTCATCAGAAAGCAGCCCATACACATCACGTCATCAGAAGCAGCCCATACAGCATCACGTCATCAGAAAGCAGCCCATACAGCATCACGTCATCAGAAAGCAGTCCATACAGCATCACGTCATCAGAAAGCAGCCCATACAGCATCACATCATCGAAAGCAGCCCATACAGCATCACGTCATCAGAAAGCTGCCCATACAGCATCATGTCATCAGAAAGCAGCCCATACAGCATCACGTCATCAGAAAGCAGCCCATACAGCATCATGTCATCAGAAAGCAGCCCAACAGCACATGTCATCAGAAAGCAGCCCATACAGCATTACGTCATCAGAAAGCAGCCCATACAGCATCACGTCATCAGAAAGCTGCCCATAGAGCATCACGTCATCAGAAAGCAACCCATACAGCATCACGTCTTCAGAAAACAGCCCATAGAGCATCACG
Source organism: Neoceratodus forsteri (assembly GCA_016271365.2). NCBI lineage: Eukaryota > Metazoa > Chordata > Ceratodontiformes > Ceratodontidae > Neoceratodus > Neoceratodus forsteri. Next base: position 27,366,640 of record CM057453.1, read on the forward strand.
TCATCAGAAAGCAGCCCATACAGCATCACATCATCAGAAAGCAGCCCATACAGCATCATGTCATCAGAAAGCAGTCCATACACATCATGTCATCAAAAGCAGCCATACAGCATCCGTCATCAGAAAGCAGCCCATACAGCATCACGTCATCAGAAAGCAGCCCATACAGCATCACGTCATCAGAAAGCAGCCCATACAGCATCCGTCAGCATCAGCAGCATCATCAGAAAGCAGCCCATACAGCATCACGTCATCAGAAAGCAGCCCATACAGCATCACGTCATCAGAAAGCAGCCCATACAGCATCAGTCATCAGAAAGCAGCCCATACAGCATCACGTCATCAGAAAGCAGCCCATACAGCATCACGTCATCAGAAAGCAGCCCATACAGCATCACGTCATCAGAAAGCAATCCATACAGCATCACGTCATCAGAAAGCAATCCACAGCATCACTCATCAGAAAGCAGCCCATACAGCATCACGTCATCAGAAAGCAGCCCATACAGCATCACGTCATCAGAAAGCAGCCCATACAGCATCACGTCATCAGAAAGCAGCCCATACAGTACCATGCCATCAGAAAGCAGCCCAACAGCACCTTGTCTTCAGAAAGCAGCCCATACAGCATCATGTCATCAGAAAGCAGCCCTACAGCATTACGTCATCAGAAAGCAGCCCATACAGCATCACGTCATCAGAAAGCTACCCATAGAGCATCACGCCATCAGAAAGCAAACCCATACAGCATCACGCCTTCAGAAAACAGCCCATAGAGCATCACGTCATCAGAAAGCAGCCCATACAGCATCACATCATCAGAAAGCAGCCCATACAGCATCACATCATCAGAAAGCAGCCCATACAGCATCGTCGTAAGCAGCCCATACAGCATCACGTCATCAGAAAGCAATCCATACAGCATCACGTCATCAGAAAGCAGCCCATACAGCATCACGTCATCAGAAAGCAGCCCATACAGCATCACATCATCAGAAAGCTGCCCATAGAGCATCATGTCATCAGAAAGCAGCCCATACAGTATCACATCTTCAGAAAGAGCCCATACAGCATCATGTCATCAGAAAGCAGCCCTACAGCGTTACGTCATCAGAAAGCAGCCCATACAGCATCACGAAATCAGAAAGCTGCCCATAGAGCATCACGTCATCAGAAAGCAACCCATACAGCATCACATCTTCAGAAAACAGCCCATAAAGCATCACGTCATCAGAAAACAGCCCATACAGCATCACGTCATCAGAAAGCAGCCCATACAGCACCATGTCTCAGAAAGCAGCCCATACAGCATTATGTCATCAGAAAGCAGCCCACAGCATCACGCCATCAGAAAGCAGCCCATACAGCATCACATCATCAGAAAGCAATCCATGAGCATCACGTCATCAGAAAGCAGCCCATACAGCATCACGTCATCAGAAAGCAGCCCATACAGCATCACGTCATCAGAAAGCAGCCCATACAGCATCACGTCATCAGAAAGCAGCCCATACAGCATCACGTCATCAGAAAGCAGCCCATACAGCATCATGTCATCAGAAAGCAGCCCATACAGCATCATCATCATAGCAGCCCATACAGCATCACGCCATCAGAAAGCAGCCCATACAGCATCACGTCATCAGAAAGCAGCCCATACAGCATCACGTCATCAGAAAGCAGCCCATACAGCATCACGTCATCAGAAAGCAGCCATACAGCATCACGTCATCAGAAAGCAGCCCATACAGCATCAGTCATCAGAAAGCAGCCACAGCATCACGTCATCAGAAAGCAGCCCATACAGCATCACGCCTCAGAAAGCAGCCCATAGAGCATCACCATCAGAAAGCAGCCCATACAGCATCACGTCATCAGAAAGCAGCCCATACAGCATCACATCATCAGAAAGCAGCCCATACAGCATCATGTCATCAGAAAGCAGCCCATACAGCATCACGTCATCAGAAAGCAGCCCATACAGCATCACGTCATCAGAAAGCAGCCCATACAGCATCACGTCATCAGAAAGCAGCCCATACAGCATACATCATCAGAAAGCGCCCATAGAGCATCATGTCATCAGCAAGATCACACTCAGCCCATACAGCATCATGTCATCAGAAAGCAGCCCATACAGCATCACGTCATCAGAAAGCAGCCCATACAGCATCACGCAATCAGAAAGCGCCCATAGAGCATCACGTCATCAGAAAGCAGCCCATACAGCATCACATCTTCAGAAAAGCCCATAAGCATCACGCTATCAGAAACAGCCCATACAGCATCACGTCATCAGAAAGCAGCCCATACAGCATCATGTCATCAGAAAGCAGCCCATACAGCATCACGTCATCAGAAAGCAGCCCATACAGCATCATGTCATCAGAAAGCAGCCCATACAGCATCACGTCATCAGAAAGCAGCCCATACAGCATCACGTCATCAGAAAGCAATCCATACAGCATCACGCCATCAGAAAGCAGCATCAGCATCACGCATCAGCGCCATACAGCATCACGTCATCAGAAAGCAGCCCATACAGTATCACGTCATCAGAAAGCAGCCCATACAGCATCACGTCATCAGAAAGCAATCCATACAGCATCACGTCATCAGAAAGCAATCCATACAGCATCACGTCATCAGAAAGCAATCCATGCAGCATCATGTCATCAGAAAGCAGCCCACAACATCATGTCATCAGAAAGCAGTCCATACAGCATCACATCATCAGAAAGCAGCCCATTCAGCATCACATCATCAGAAAGCAGTCCATACAACACCATGTCATCAGAAAGCAGCCCATACAGCACCATGTCATCAGAAAGCAGCTCATACAACATCACGTCATCAGAAAGCAGCCCATACAACACTATGTCATCAGAAAGCAGTCCATACAGCACCATGTCATCAGAAAGCAGCCCATACAGCATCACGTCATCAGAAAGCAGCCCATACAGCACCATGTCATCAGAAAGCAGCCCATACAGCATCACGTCATCAGAAAGCAACCCATACAGTACCATGCCATCAGAAAGCAGCCCAACAGCACCTTGTCATCAGAAAGCAGCCCATACAGCATCATGTCATCAGAAAGCAGCCCATACAGCATGTCATCAGAAAGCAGCCCATGCAGCATCACGCCATCAGAAAGCTACCCATACAGCATCCATGTCATCAGAAAGCAGTCCATACAGCATCACGTCATCAGAAAGCAGCCCATACAGCATCACGTCATCAGAAAGCAGCCCATACAGCATCACATCATCAGAAAGCAATCCATACAGCATCACGTCATCAGAAAGCAGCCCAACAGCATCACGTCATCAGAAAGCAGCCCATACAGCATCACGTCATCAGAAAGCAGCCCATAGAGCATCATGTCATCAGAAAGCAGCCCATACAGTATCACGTCATCAGAAAGCAGCCCATACAGCATCACGTCATCAGAAAGCAGCCCATACAGCATCACGTCATCAGAAAGCAATCCATACAGCATCACATCATCAGAAAGCAATCCACAGCATCACGTCATCAGAAAGCAGCCCATACAGCATCATGTCATCAGAAAGCAGCCCATACAGCATCACGTCATCAGAAAGCAGCCCATACAGCATCACGTCATCAGAAAGCAGCCCATACAACATTATGTCATCAGAAAGCAGTCCATACAGCACCATGTCATCAGAAAGCAGTCCATACAGCATCACGTCATCTGAAAGCAGCCCATACAGCATCACATCATCAGAAAGCAATCCATACAGCATCACGTCATCAGAAAGCAGTCCATACAGCACCATGTCATCAGAAAGCAGCCCATACAACATCACGTCATCAGAAAGCAGCCCATACAGTACCATGCCATCAGAAAGCAGCCCAACAGCACCTTGTCTTCAGAAAGCAGCCCATACAGCATCATGTCATCAGAAAGCAGCCCTACAGCATTACGTCATCAGAAAGCAGCCCATACAGCATCACGTCATCAGAAAGCTACCCATAGAGCATCACGTCATCAGAAAGCAACCCATACAGCATCACGTCTTCAGAAAACAGCCCATAGAGCATCACGTCATCAGAAAGCAGCCCATACAGCATCACATCATCAGAAAGCAGCCCATACAGCATCACATCATCAGAAAGCAGCCCATACAGCATCATGTCGTCAGAAAGCAGCCCATACAGCATCACGTCATCAGAAAGCAATCCATACAGCATCACGTCATCAGAAAGCAGCCCATACAGCATCATGTCATCAGAAAGCAGCCCATACAGCATCACATCATCAGAAAGCTGCCCATAGAGCATCATGTCATCAGAAAGCAGCCCATACAGTATCACATCTTCAGAAAGAGCCCATACAGCATCATGTCATCAGAAAGCAGCCCTACAGCATCATGCATCAGAAAGCAGCCCATACAGCATCACGTCATCAGAAAGCAGCCCATAGAGCATCACGTCATCAGAAAGCAACCCATACAGCATCACATCATCAGAAAAGAAGCCCATACAGCATCACGTCATCAGAAAACAGCCCATACAGCATCACGTCATCAGAAAGCAGCCCATACAACATAATGTCATCAGAAAGCAGTCCACACAGCATCACGTCATCAGAAAGCAGCCCATACAGCATTATGTCATCAGAAAGCAGCCCATACAGCATCACGTCATCAGAAAGCAGCCCATACAGCATCACGTCATCAGAAAGCAATCCATATAGCATCACGTCATCAGAAAGCAGCCCATACAGCATCACGTCATCAGAAAGCAGCCCATACAGCATCACGTCATCAGAAAGCTGCCCATAGAGCATCATGTCATCAGAATGCAGCCCATACAGTATCACGTCATCAGAAAGCAGCCATACAGCATACACTCATCAGAAAGCAGCCCATACAGCATCATGTCATCAGAAAGCAATCCATACAGCATCACGTCATCAGAAAGCAATCCATACAGCATCACGTCATCAGAAAGCAGCCCATACAGCATCATGTCATCAGAAAGCAGTCCATACAGCATCACATCATCAGAAAGCAGCCCATACAGCATCACGTCATCAGAAAGCAGCCATACAGCATCATGTCATCAGAAAGCAGCCCATACAGCATCACGTCAAAAGCAGCCCATACAGCATCATGTCTTCAGAAAGCAGCCCATACAGCATCACGTCATCAGAAAGCAGCCCATACAGCATCATGTCATCAGAAAGCAGCCCATACAGCATCACGTCATCAGAAAGCAGCCCATACAGCATCATGTCATCAGAAAGCAGCCCATACAGCATCACGTCATCAGAAAGCAGCCCATACAGCATCACGTCCATCAGAAAGCAGCCCATACAGCATCACGTCATCAGAAAGAGATTTGAATGCAGTGGAAACTACTTCACTGCTGGAATTATGATTTGGGTGGGACATCATTCTTTTGAACTTGAAGATTCTTCAGTACTAGGATAGTTCAGTTTACAGTGATTTACCAACTTCCCCCAATGTCATGCTTGCATATCACCTTCCCTTCATTGAGTGATGCAAAGCTCAACTGCCCTGAAGTTAAGTATTAAATATATTCAGATGCATAGTTTTTTAACATTTTTGTGCCACAGTTGTCTCTGCATGTTTTTTTCTTTGAAGTTCGCACATGAGCAGTGCATCCACATGCATGAGTGACATCAGCACAGGGAAGGTGTTCCCACTGCACCTTTCTCACTGCTTGTTCATTCATCTTTCCTGGACCCAGCCTCAGTGAGTGCAGATCCAAAACTGAACTGGCAAAAATGACAGCACTGATGACTGAAACTGCTTGTTATATTGGCAGCTGTTATACTTGCTTTTGGGATTGAAGAAGTGGTGATTTCTCCTGATTTTCAATATTACTCATATTACTCATCTGACTAAGCTCTGTGTCCTAGGTCCATCGGTTCTAGGAACATCACAATCTACATTGCTTGAGTACAGTGTTACAGTTTTAATAAGTGCTGCAAGTACATAATTATAACAACAAGTCTGTATAAAAAGTAATTTTTTTTAACTGAGTGGAGCTGTAATCTGTAGCGTATTGGGACACAGAAGGACGACTTTTGAACTGGGCAGGTCTATAAATTGAAGTAAGCTTTTCAGTATTGGCACATAGAGGCCTGTGTTAAATGGATGACTTTTTCAACAGTTCAGAATTGTAATGTGCAGCAAGAGTATGAGCACTGAGCTGCACGGTCCAATCCCAGGAGGACAGTTCAATAAACTGTGTATTTTTGGCAAGTGCTGCTTCCAGTGTGATTGCTTCAGTAAACTGCCTTTGCTATTGCATTTCTGATTGTCACCATCATTATAGACAGTTTATATTTTTTCTTGTGCTCCTGTGTTTTCTTGGGCTCATTTGGTGTTCTCATGCAAGCACCATAACACTGATCACCAAAGTATGCTTAGATGTGCATGAATAAAGGGACATGGTGCACTGAATTGTTTCTCCAGCTTGCCAGCTCCTTGCTAAGTTTATAAATGAATGCAATAAAATCAGTTATATACTGTACATAGTTATACTGTACATAGTTTACAGTGTATCTCAAAATTAAAAACACTTAGTTTTTTAACATTTTAACATACAGTCTTTATTTATAATTAGGATTATAGCATCATTGTATGTGCTCCGGAGCAACAGCTAAGAAGAGGCTGCAGTTGCCATCCTCTCCCGACACTCTGGTACCAATGTACGGCTTCTACGGTGTTATATTGCAAAGTGTGCTAGTCAGTTCGGCATACTTACGGAATAATGTCTGAACCAAAATATGGGCTACACAGCAGTGAATGCAGGGAGTCTACACAATGCACCATGACATCGGTAAGGCATGGGAGACAGTATAGTGCAGCATCTGTTGTATTTGCTGTACACTTTATGCATGTGCATCAGAGATCCACTGTAATGGAAAAAATGGTAAAATACAAATGGCTTGACACAGACTGAAGTGGTAATGAAGTATGGTGACATAAGTGAGGAAGGGTGGTTCAAATACAGTCTAACCCTTGAGTAACTGCTGCAAGGATATGTCCCTTTTTGTAGTGGACCAATCAAACTGTAGTTAGGCTATCTAAACATGAATGCAGTCTCTTTATCCATGAGAAGGGTATTGGCAGTGTCATTTTTAACCTTGGGGAGTGGAGGACGATCACTGACTGTACTGTGTATTTTTTGCTCAGTTCATGATGCACCTGGAGGCATACATGTAGCAGCAATAAACCAATGCCAGGATGGTATTACAGATGCTTATGCAGACACTAATGACAGCTGCAGTCTGTATAGTTCCTGAGTGCTTAGAGGTAACACAAAGCTGGTGCAATGATTTGTAGTTTTAAATTTATAACATGCCGTAAACAGGGGAACTGGTGACTTCACAACACGTTACTCAATCACTGATACCTCTAAAGGGGAAAGTACAAGCAGGACCCCCAACCCCAAACACACACATACACAGAGAAGAAAGCTATAGTGTAGACCAGTTGGCACTAGGGTAAAGACAGACCCAAACAGTATAAATAATTTACAGATAATAAAAGTTCTATGCTGCAGCATTTTTCTAAGTGTATGTGTGCAGCTGGGGGGTTTGGAGTGGTTGGGGTACAAGGCGCCTGCTTGTAATTTCCACCCTGTGCTCCATCAGAGTGAGTGACTGATAAATCAATTGGCAGGAGGTCACTACTAACTAGTACCAGGTGAGGAATTTGGACAAATTGGATTTGGACAAATTGTAAGCCATTTATCCTGCTGAAGCAACGCCACCAGATCGAGCCGTGCTCTCAATGTCAAGCTGGAGTCGCCAACAACTCGTTAGCATAGGGAAAGCACCCCACCCCCAAAAAAAAGAAATATAAAAACCCAGGGTACTATCACTAGCATTTGTGTGGGCACATCAATGCTGGGAGTAACAGAACACACACCATACCTCGATTTTGCACAGTAAAATGACAGCAATGATGGGAACCAAACCTTAGCACTAAGTAGCAAAAATATAATATTAACAGTCCGTGTTGCTAAGTCTGCTCTCACTGCTGTACTGGAATGGATCGGGACTACTGCTGTGACTGCCTGAGCTACTGCCCACATCATTCTCGCTGCTGTCATAGGGTCATCCCAATGGGGATCTACTATGCAGTGACTGTCAAACTGTGGCACTATGTCAGTTTGCAAAAGATCACTGTTAGTGGAGGACAACATAAGGCTTTCATCATCGGACCCTGAAAATGAACTGTTTGACATTTCTATTGTCATGCTGCATGCTGCAACCAAGAGCTCTGTTATCAAGACAGGACTGCTGTGACCAAGAACTAATTTTAATTGCAGAGCACAGATCTCCCCTGTGGTGACATGCAAAGGTAATGAGTGTCACAGGTCACCAAATACAGGCTCCAATACACAAAATGACACTTCCTGGTTTGTGAGGGTGAAAACCTGATTTAATTTGCTAAAATTGGCTATGCATCTATCAAAATACATTGCGAATCAGTTCTATATGCAGTCACCTTGCAGTATATGCGTTCATATATCAAAACTTGGTAAATCGCTTTAACTGAATCCTTTGGATGGCATTTTGCCTCACTCTGTAGCAGGTGTAAGGGTTTGCCTTTCATCAGATTCCCTTTTTTCTGTTCTTTCATTTACTGTTTAATTAGCAGGGTGTACTGACTAAGGAAATTCATTTAGGCTGCCTTTAGGCCATATGTGAATGCACGGGAGACACACTGTAGAACTAGAACTTTCATGGCACAAGCTTTTCTACTGCTGTAATTACTGATGAACAACCACTGCTTGGAGCCCAGCTGCACACATAACCCATTTCCTCTCTTTTATGAAAGATTCCTGCTTCACCATTCTTTCTGCATTATTCCACAATTGATGTAATGGAATTTATTCTTATGATGTATCTAATTTGTCTAATTATACTTACTGATCTATAAAGAACAACTTGGAGACCTCTTCTTTGTAATTGGAACAGCTTGAACCAGTTGTAACAGACTATATTTCCTAGTCTGTAGTGTTATTTGAAATAAGAGTTGGGAGTGCTTTGGTACCATATTCTGAATATGCTTGTTGCATGTACCAGTGCAGTATATTGCTGCCTTCTAGCATGTCACATCTAATAATAAATGTGTCCCTGGAATGCTACAGACTGAGGAATCAGTAGTAGTCAAAATTCTGTTTTTTGTGCATGTGGGTGCAAGAATGAGTATGTGTTCATGTACCATAGGTTTCTGCCCTCCAAAAACATTTCTGAATGTGAGGCCTGTAAGCCCAAACTGGAGCTAGTGTGTGTGTGGGGGGTCATGGAGGTAAAGCACATGGCTGTCAGGTGGGGGGGCACAGCCACCCATCAGCCACTGATCATCTGTGGGTTTTCAAAGAAGCAGAATTGGCACTGACTTTGAAGAAAGCTGCTCCCTGCACTCCTGGCTGCTGGAAGGAAGCGGTCATGATAGAAAATGGGGAACAGGAAGAAAAAAAAATTATAATAATAATAAAAAAAGTTCACTGCCCAATAGCTGATGTAGTTTTTGATTTAATTTGATTTGCAGCAATTGCTGGAAGGACTATTCCATTTTATTAACCATCATGCTAATCCAGCAGTTCATCAAATGTCAAGTTATGTTGGGAACACTAATGATGTGATGGAGATTCTGAATACTATAAGCACATCAATGGACTGTACAGATATGATTCTATGCAGTATGGACATGAAGGACCTGTACATGCCCATACCGCGTGAGGAGGGATTCTCGAGTTTAGAGGTGGGAATTCAAAAAATATGGACAGATAACATGCCATCCATTGGATCACCTTTAGAGTTAGCAAGACTGATACTGTATGAAAAGTATTTTCATTGTGAAGGAAAGTATTACAAACAAAAAAGGGCACAGCTATGAGCAGCACAGTGGCACCAACCTATGCCAGTCTTTACATGGAGCTGTTTGAAGTGCACTTAATTTCCAACCCCATGAATAACCCATTTTGTAAGCATATAATATGTTACAAATGATACACTGATGATCTGTTGACACTATGGGGAGGGACAATGGAGGAATTAAGACTGCTTCTTGAGCACTTAAATTCCATGTCTGAAAATTTAAAGTTCAGTACAGTAGCAAGGTACCTTTTCTGGATCAGTTTATTTATAAATCAGGAAACTGCAGAGTAAAATCTACAGAAAAGAAACCGATAGAAACACGTTATTGTGCACAGACAGCTACCACCCTAGACACCTGAAAGACAGCATTCCTTATTCCCAGATGCTTAGGGTGGACAGAAACTGCAGCAATGAGCATGAGAAAGAAACTGAACTGATGAATATGGCTGAGAGGTTTGTTACCAGAGGTTACAATCAAAGAGTAGTAAATAAAGCAATAGCCAGGACAAATAATATACAGAGGGATAAGAGGCAGCATCTGAAGACAGAACATACTGAAAGGATGGTTCTGCCCTTGGAATACTCGATATTCACTGAACCCTTAAAAAGAATGAATGATTGATTCAACACTGGAGTACATTGAGGCCACTCAGAATTCCAGAATTTAACTACAACCCCATCATTGCTTCAAAAAGAGTTCATACTGTAAGGGACAATGTAATACACTCTGAGCAGAAAGCACCGGAACAGCTAAGGGGACAATTATTTTTTGGTCTCTCCAGAATCAGGGATGCACCCATGTGGCAGATGCATGCAGCCACCTCAACTACACTTCCAAAAAGAAAGAAATCATACATACAAATGGGAATTCTAAACACAATCACATCCTTCATAAATTGTGACTCTGACCACATAATATACATTCTAACATGTCCCTGGTCAAAATACTACGTAGGTAAGACAAACAGACAAGTTAAGAATCAGTGAGCACAAAAGCAATATAAGATTAAGGAATGAGAGATTACTGGTGGCACAACATTTCACCCAGGAGGGACATCCTGTTGCCTCACTAAAACTTTGGGCAATGGAACATGTGGAACACCCTGCACAAGAGGGAGACTGGAACAAACTGGTAGAGAGACGTGCAATGTTTTGGATTTACACCTTTGATACCATTAGCGATTGCTTAAGTATGAATGAGGTGGAGGTCTGAGCAGCATATTGGTGACCTATTGACCTTCCCTACTGTGACGTGAAGGTTAGACAGCCTCCTTTGACCCTATAGTCTACTTGCTTTACTAGATTTCCCCACAGTGACCACATGATACCGGCTTTTCCCATCCCAGAAGCCAGCCAGCCAGCCACCCCCCCCTCTAGATGAAGACTTGACTATTATCATAGCAGATGGAGCTGTCTTCTGAAAGGACTCACTACCCAGTATCCTAAACACTGAATGTAAACTTAGAGCTAATCAGACATCTTAGCTGCTGGGATTGTGGAATGAGATGAGAGTAAGCAGACGAGCTGTCCCATTCCTAAAAACATAAATTACAAAACCCCATAAGCATAATTTAAAATCAGGAATTGAACTACAACGTGGTAACTCATTAAGAAAATTGTGTTCCTGAAACTGAGAATGGGATCATATAGAGGATCAGTAAGGACCTTTCCAGTGTCACCTGAGGTCTGAAAATGTAGCTAAAAGGATGAAAGTTTCAGTACAAAATTGTGAATAAGGGAATGTGAATTTGAAATAGAGGACTAAATGTTTTCAAACTACAAGCAATGTGAGCTTAAAATTAAGCTTTGACCACCATGTAATCATGTAGAGAACCAAACATGTATATATACTAAAAACCATGCACAGCTGACCCATTGGCGCAGAGGGCTGAGGCGCTGGATGCCACACCTGGAGCCATGCCGTCGACCCAGGTTCGGGAACGGACTTGGGCGCCGGGGGTCGGCAGGGGAAGGGGTAGGATTGAGAGTCCATAGGACTGCTCTCCTCCCCTGGGAAGGGTTAGGGACACATGATTGCTCTGCAGCGGCCCCCGGTGGAGACCAGGAGCACAACAGAGGGATCGCATGAAGGGGAACACCAGAAAGACAGAAATACTGCTCGCTGGCCGCTGGATGACTGCTCTCTGTCCCCGGTTGCCTCCAGTACCTTCCCGGGGCCTCCTTCTCCACGGCAGCATCTCCGGGCCCTAAGAAGAGTGTGCTGGGGTCATCTCTGTCCCCCCAGTGCCTTAGGGGGGCCCGCCCGGCGAAGGGATACGCCAGGATATCCCAGGGATCGGCTGCGATACGAGGAGTAAGAGGATGGCCGGGTTAGGACAGGAGGGGCTATCAGGAGATGTGCAGAGCCTGAAGGAGTGGAGGCCTGCGAGCAAGAGGAGGGCGAAAAAAGAATATACAAAAAAAAATAAAAAAAACATTCACAGTGTTTACCAATAAAAGAAACATTAATAATATACATACAGAACTTTTTAAATATAAAAGACTAAGCAGGTCCTAACAACTGACCACTATATGAGCACCATTATAAATAAAAGGTAAACATAATCTGAGGTGCAGGGGTGGATAGCGTGCACCCCCTGACCAGAAAAACATTCTGGCTAAGGTGAAACCGCAATGCTGGATGGTTGCCCAGCAACCGGCAGCGCTCTTCCTACAATTGTGCCAGGATGTATGATGTCATGAATGACATCAGGAATTGGACACTCCTGATTGGGGGAATACTCTCTGCCCTTAAACCTCAGGGCTACTTAAACCACACACTGTTGAGAAGACATTGCAGTTAAAACTGGTAGACTGCCATGCGAATACACAACAAAACAGGTGCATCGCAAGGATGTTTTCCAGGGTGCTATGAATAGGGTTTGCTACCCCTTTATATCGACACAGAAGAATGGGTTTCAAGCTTTCCAGGTTACAAAAAGACAGAACTCTGACTTACTGCAAAACAAAGCTAATCTTTTATTAGAGCATCAGGAACAAACGCCAAGCTGGAGGCAACATTCTCCAGTGCTTTGGCCCAGCAATTTGGCCTTTGTCTGATGAAACACTGGGGAATGGTGCCTCCAGCTTGGCATTTGTTCCTGATGGGGCATTTACTGACTCACAGATGGTGAAAAAGAGAAAACGCAGAAAAAAGAGCTTGTAAGTGTTTTAAAATCATGATGTAGCTGTCTTTTCTTTTTGTTTTAATTTTCACAACTTGCTGGCTGATGATGGATTCAGATTATAACTTTGTCTTTGAATATGAGTAGCATATGCAGCATTTGTAAATGGTTATCCACATTATCCACATTAAAAGAAAAAGCATATAACATTATTGTTTTACAAGACACCAGAATACAGTCACTGCAGGAGATATATAGTTTAAGTAAACAGTGGCCCACTGGACCAAATTTGTAGTTCTTTGTGAGGACAGATGCTTGGGTGTGACATACGAGCGTCCTGTTCTCTTCATGCTGAGTCACAGTCCACAGATTTATAGATTTGGTACCAGGGAGAGTACTAATTTTGTCTAGTATAAGGGGTTGGAGCCTAGACTAGTAAATGTGTATGGGCCCCAAAATAAGGCTGACTGTATAGAAATGTTCAAACTGATACATCCTCTATTATTTACATCCAAAGGCATTTTGTTTGGGGGGAGATTTTAACTGTAGTGTGGATCCCACTGACCGAGTAGCAAAGACATCACATTTTTTTTGTGATATGATGTATCTGAAATATTTGGTAACTTCTACAGGGCTGACTGATGCTGCTTGGCCATGTCACAAAATGTCAAACTTTTCAGAAGGGGATTTTGTGAATGTGAATTGATTTTTGATGTTTATCATTGTGAATCACAAAATTGTCATTTACAGCTACCCCCATGGAGACCACAGATCAGAAAATTCTGCAGTGTGCTATAGGTACCCAGGATAAACCACAAATAGGGCCTTGAATGTGAAAAATGAATCCTGAACTTTTAGAGGATTCAAAATTCCAAGCTAAACTTAATGAATTGATATGGGCTAAGAAAACTGTAACATATATGTCTGACACACCATTAGAGTGGCAAGAGGATCTTAAAAAAGACATACAGGCTGTGTTCTGCTTACACAAAACATATATTAATAAGAAATATTTGCAGTATCTCAACTAATGACACCAATATCAGAAGCTCCTTACATTATCTGTGGAAACGGGGAAAATGTCATGGACCAATTAGCCCAAATAAACTAGGACATATGTTCCTACCAGTACAGTAAAATAGCAACTTTGATTGCTTAACAAAAAATGTGGGACACATGGGTAAGAAACAGCTAACTATCCCATTAGAAGACTGTAATGACAGGGTCCAGAAGAGAGTTATGCATTGTTTGGAAACAGACTCTGGTGCACAGTTCTGGTCTCTGGAAGAGATGGTAGATTTTGTCTCTAAATAATACAACACTCAGTTGGCAGGTCTTGCCCAACTAGTCCTGGTATAAAAACCTGCTGTAAAGACTTTAATATTGCCCCTCTAACTAGGGCACAAAAACAGAAGCTTGTGGATCCTCTCTCGAAGGAGGAGGTGTGTTTTTTCCCCACAGGTATGGCACCTGGCCTTGATGGCTTGACATGGTAACTATATACATTTCTGGTAGAAGAAATTTCTTCTGAATTAGTCATGGTATTAAATGATTTTTGTTGTTGTTACTGAGATAGAGTAGTAACCACAGAAACATAGACTTTGGCGGCAGATAAGGACCGATTGGCCCACCTAGTCTGCCCATTTCCCTACCTAGAGGATAAACTGTAGATCCTATTTAACCAACAGCCTATTTCTTCCTACCACCCACAAAAATTTGCCTGATGTCTGTCCCATGCATTCTTGAATTCTCCCACAGTTTTAGACCCCATAACCTCCTCAGGAAGGCTGTTCCATGCATCCACCACCCTCTCTGTGAAAAAATTCTTCCTTACATTGCCCCTGAGCCGTCCCCGCTCTATCTTCAAATTGTGTCCCCCTGTTCTTGCGCATCTCTTTTTCTGAAAGATGCTATCCTCTTGAACTTTGTTGATTCCACTGAGGTAGTTAAACATTTCTATCATGTCCCCCCTCTCCCTCCTTTCCTCAAGGGTATACATATTAAGCTCCTTTAGCATCTCCTCTTATGGTTTCTCTTGCAGACCCTGCACCATTTTAGTTGCCCTCCTCTGAACTGCCTCCATCCTGTCTATGTCCTTGCAGAGATGGGGTCTCCAGAACTGGATATAGTAAGCCAGATGAGGTCTCACTAACTGTCTGTACAGGGGGATAACAACTTCCTGTTTTCTGCTGGTGATGCCTCTCCCTATACATCCCAGTATCCCCCCAGCCCTCCCTACTTCTCACATTGCTTGCCAACCTAAAGGTCATCTGATATGATTACCCCCAGGTCCCTTTCCATTTTTGTTGCTGTTACTACCCCCCCTCCCATTGTGTAATCTTCCCCTGGGTTTTTGTTTCCCAGGTGCATTACTTTGCACTTCTTCGCATTGAATCCAAGCTGCCATACTTCTGACCATTCCTCCAACCTTGCCAAGTCCCTTCTTATCCCTTCCACGCCTCCTTGTGTATCAACCTTGTTGCAGATCTTTGTGTCATCTGCAAAGAGGTATACTTTTCCTTCCAGCCCCTCTGCAATGTCACTTATAAAGACATTAAAAAGGGCTGGACCCAGTACTGAACCCTGAGGTACCCCACTAGTAACCCCTCTTTCTTCAGAGTGGACTCCATTTACAATTACCTTCTGTGACCTGTTGTTCAGCCAATGTTTTACCCAGGCTACCACCCTGGGACCCACTCCAAGGCTGGTTAATTTGACTACTAATCTTTTGTGTGGGACTGTGTCAAATGCCTTGCTAAAGTCTAGGTAGGCCATGTCCACAGCCCCTCCCTGGTCTACTACTTTGGTCACCCAGTCAAAGAAATCAATTAGATTCGTCTGACATGACCTTCCTGCTGTGAACCCATGCTGCCTTGGGTCCTGTGCCCCACTGGCCTCTAGGTACTCAACAATTCTTTCCTTCAGAAGTGATTCCATCACTTTCCCTACCGCAGAGGTCAAACTGACAGGTCTGTAGTTTTCTGCCTCTGTCTTGCTCCCACTTTTGTGAAGGGGAATCACATCAGCCTTCTTCCGGTCCTCAGGTACCACACCATCCTTCCATGATTTGTTATAAAGGGTAGTCAGTGGTGTCACTAGTTCTCTACTTAATTCTTTTAGAATTCTGGTGTGAATTCCATCTGGCCCCATTGCTTTGTCCACCTTCAGTTTTAGGAGTTCTTTCAGAACCCTTTCTTTTGTGAAAGGACTGGGATTGACCCCCCTCTCCAGAGTGCTTCTGTTAATTGGATTAGGCACCTCCACCACTTCCTGTTTTGTGAATACTGAACAGAAGTACTCATTCAGTATCCCTGCTTTTTCAGTGTCACTCTCTGCCCACCCACCATCGATTCTATTCAGCCTCACTATCCCTCCCTTTGTCTTTCTACGCTCCCTGATATATCTATAAAAGGTTTTTTCCCCCTTCTTAACCGAGTTGGCTATCTTTTCCTCAGTTTGTGCCTTTGCTATTCTGACTACCCTCCTGCTTCCTTCTGCCTTAACTGGTACAGTTCTCTGTCCTGCTCTTTCTGTGTTTCCTTATACTTCCTAAATGCTATCTTTTCTCCCTAACCTTCACCACCACTTCTTTTGAGAACCATAGTGACTTTTTCTTTCATTTGATTTATTTGCTTCACACAAAGGCGTGTTGCCTCTGTGATGGCAGTTTTGATATTTCCCCATTGTTGCTCCACCCCTCCTTCTAGCCTGTTTGCTAGTGCTTTTCTAAGGCACTCTCCCATCTTGCCAAAGTCAGCCCTCCTGAAGTCCAGAACCCTCACTTTTGTATGGCTTGACTCTGTAGCTGAGTTTATCATGAACCACACTGTTTGGTGGTCACTTGTTCCCAAATGGCTAACCACTTCTAGATCTGAGATCCTCTCACTGTCCCCATTGGAGAGTACAAGTTCTAAGATTGCTCCCTCTTAAATAGGTTCCAAAACTAGCTGTCTGAGGCATGCCACCTGAAGGGCATCAAGAATGGCCCTGCTTTTGGATGTGGCTGCAGCAAAGGTGCTCTAGTTAACATCTGGCATATTAAGGTCCCCCATCAACAGTATCTCCCCTTTCTCTGCCATCCTAAGTATGCCTTCTATCATATCCTTGTCCATTTCCTCCTCCTGACATGGGGTCTGTATACAACACCTGTGCGGATTGTGGTGCTATTTCCAGTCTCTAAGGTGACCCACAGTGCCTCCTCTCCTCCCTGTTTACTCTTTTGTTCGGTTGCTTTCATCCCTTCCCTTACATAGAGAGCTACCCCCCCTTCTGCCCTCCCTGTCTCTCCTGTAGGTTGTGTACCCTGGTATGTAACATCCAGTCATGGTTCTCTGTGTGCCATGTTTCTGTGACTGCTACGATATCCAAGCATCCCTCTTCCATCAAGGCCACCAGTTCAGGGAGCTTGTTGCCCAGACTACGGGCGTTGGTACTCATTACCCTCCATTTCTTGATGGTCTTACCCCTTTTTGCCCCATCCCTGTCCTTACTGTGTTTGTCACTTTCTCTATTTACCCCAGCGCTTCTCCCTATTGACACCTCTATGTTGGTGTCTACCTCACTTAGTACCCTGATTTTTTGGGGGGGGCTAGAATTTCCCTGCTCCTTTCCAGTGCCTCCCTCCTTGGCTAGTTTAAATGCTTGCCAGTGAAGCATTTAAACCTATCACCTAGGATCCTGGTTCCCCTCCTAGACAGATGCAGACCATCACGCCAGTTTAGGCCTGCACACATCCAGGTGGACCCCAGTCCCCAATGAAGCCAAATCCCTGAGCTCTGCACCAGTTTTTCAACCACTGATTGAATCCCATGGTGTGGAGCACCGTAGCCTTATCCATGCCATAGACAGGTAGCACCTCCGAGAAGGTTACTGTGTGTGCTACTTGTCTAAGGCCCCTCCCCATCTCCACAAATGCTTCTTGCACTGGTCTAATCCTTTTCTTAGCCAGGTCATTTGTCCCTAGGTGGACAATGACATCCAGCTCCATCTCCTGTGCAGCTGCTCCTGTGATCCTGAGGATTCGCTCCCTATCCCTCCAAGCCATGGCACCAGGCAGGCACCTTACCTCCCTCTCCCCTTCCTTCCCCAGTTCTGCCTTCCTAACAATGGAGTCCCCAACCAGGAGTTGTTTCCTTCCCCGTGGGGTCCCATGCCACCCTCCTGTAGGTCTCCTTTGTGGAGGTTCCTAGTATCCTCCTTGATCTCCACAGTGGGTGCCTTCATAGAGGAACCACACTTTTCCAGAATGGCATAGAAATTGTGGAGAGGTACAACTGGAGGGATGCACCTCTGTTCCTCCACCCTCACCCTCCCTGAGCCCACTGCGGTTCAACCACTCCTCTTTCTTGGCAACCTCTGAGGCAACGGCAGTGACCCTGGTAGTCCCTGGGCGGGAGAGGAGGTCCCACAAATCCAG
Source organism: Neoceratodus forsteri (assembly GCA_016271365.2). Classification (NCBI taxonomy): domain Eukaryota; kingdom Metazoa; phylum Chordata; order Ceratodontiformes; family Ceratodontidae; genus Neoceratodus; species Neoceratodus forsteri. The sequence goes on from CM057453.1 coordinate 27,385,076, forward strand.
CCATCTCAGCCTGGAGATGAGCAACCTCCTCCCTCAGCTCAGAGAGTTGCCTGCAGATGGGACAACACTGCATCCTCCAGAACATCTCCCAGAAGACTGCTGCTCCATAGCCACTGCACTGCACCACTCCCATCATGTCTTTTTGTAAAGGCCTATTAATCTTTCTACATAAAAAGGGGACAAAAATGAATATTAAAAATTGGAGGCCTTTGAATCTTCTTAATTCAGACCCAAAGATTTTGACTTTGGGACTGGTCTGGCCCAGGCAGCATCAGTCAACATCCACACCTCACAGACCTGTGCACTCTCAGGAAGCAAAATACAAGATAGCCTGTTGATATTAAGGGAAGTAGTAGAAGTGGGAAACCTAGGTTCAGCTAAAGGCCTTCTCCTATCCTTGGTTCAAGAGTAGACCTTTGACCGTGCTTCTCACTCTTATATGTGTAAGGTGTTACAGATGTATGGCATTCCTGACCAGTTCATTGCATGGCTTAAATTGCTATATACTTGTGCACAGCTGATACAAATAGTAAACTGATGGTTAGGAACTGCTTATTTCCATCTGAACGGAATAAGGCAGCATTGTCTGGTGAGCCCAATACTGTATATTTATTGCATTGATTCTGTGCGTTAGAAATCAAAAGCAGACAGAAGTTGTTTATCTGTTACATTGTTTTAAAAAAAATTAAAGATATGGAACATTACAACAGTTTTCACACTCACCAGTACTACAAAGACTTTATATATGGACATTATGGGCAAGAACTTTCATGTTGATCTGATTTTCCATAATGTATGGAATATACCACCTAACATAAGCCCTATGCACTAAGGCTATGTAGCATGTGCGTGGGTGTGCTCCACACAAATGTCACACCCAAGAGGCATGCACGAAGCACATGCGAAGGCATGCATAGGCAGCCCATGTGCAGTGGTGTAGCTGGTGCGTGATGCATGAATGGGGACATGGCCACATAATGGCATGCACAGCAACCCTAAACATACATGCACAACACCTGGTAAGACTATCAGGTGTGCTATGGGAAGTACATGCACCTACAGCAGGTGCAGGGCTGCCATAAGCTGCAGTGCAGAGAGGTTGGCATCGGCTCCCAGGCAGCATGGGACGTCGTGTAAGGGAAGGTTGGGGAAAAACTGACAGGGACCAACATACACCACACCTGCCCCTGTGTGACATAGATGGCCCTGACACCGCCCCAAAAGAACACCCCAACCCTCCTATACAGGGCAGGGCAGTGACACACTGGTAGGCAATGGAGCACACATGCATGCCAGGTGGGACAGTACACAAGGTGGCAAATGGTACACCCCATAGCCAAACTCCCACCAGGGTGTACACCAACAATGCCAATGCCATGTCCCTGACCATGGTCCACCCACCCACCCTGAGAGGTGCACACCATGCCCCTGAGGTATGAGGCAGGCAGACGTGAGGGATGGCCACCGCCATAGTCAGACACATAGGACATGCAAGGGGCCACACCACAGGGAACCCCGGCAGGAATGCAGGCATAGAGTCATGTGGCTGATGGGTACGGCACAGTCCCTGGCACAGGTGGGCCACATCCGAGTACAGACTCACTACTGGTGACAAAGGCACTGACCGCCATGGGAACATCCCCCACCCCACACAAGCCACAGAGATGTCATCCCCCCACATGTCCCTGCCAGTGCACATCACACATACCACCCAGCCCACAGGGCACCACACACACATGCCCCAGGCTCCATCCCCCCCAGTGGCAGAGGTACCACCATCCTGGAGACAATGAATGGCACAGGGTATGAAAAAACTTTATTTAAAACACAACAAAATACCCCCATGTTACAAGTATGCGAACTTGCCAATAGGCAATATCGTACTTTGTTGAACAACGCATGTCAAATAAGAAACATAGGTAAACTGTCTACATCAAGGGGAAGGTACCACAGTTATGGCATCAGGCATTCTGGATGAGATGTGACAGGATGGTGGCAACACCCTACCCTAAGCATCCTCCTCCTCCTCCTTCTGGGAGTCCCTGCTGGATCCAGGTGGCATTGTGGCTATCCATGGGCATGGCACAAGCACCATGCACCTCAGTGGGCCCCTGTAGCACTGCAACGAGAAGAATGCAAATGGAGTGCTGTCATGAGTGGGAAGAATAGGATGGAAGCAACATGAACGGGCACATGTATGTCACATGACTATACACCTACCTTACACGACTCCTCCACATATCAGTTATCCCAATTATGGGACTTATAATATATGTCCTTAGACCCCACCCAAAGTGAGAGGAAATATGGGTCATCACGACGCCAATGCCTCCATCCCATGGGAGTCTGCATCTCACAGGTGGCCCCATCTGGCTGCTCCATCCTTCTGAGTACCATCTCGTTGGATAGTCCAAGACAAACCTGTGTAACACACAAAAAACAAACACAGCAGTCAGTACCATGGATACCATGGGTACTGTAATGCCCCACTCCCACACCGTAGACATGGTACGTTCCCAGACAGATACTTCAAGACACCACAGGTACTTCAAGACACCACAGGTAGCCCCCGTTGGGTCCATCCAGGCAGCAGTCATCTGACACACACTACAGCTTTTTAGGGTACAGCCCCTGTCGCCCGACCTTTAATGCACTAAGGTACACTGGAGCCTCAGCAGCTGCCATCTTTACTGTCTTACCTGTCGATGTGTGCACGTGACACCCAAAAGAGTACCATCAGCGTGCGAGAGGGGCCCCCGCACACAGTCTTAAAGGGACATACGAGGAGTCTGACCCACATAAAGGGCCAGCAGCAGGACACATACAGGTAGACCAGTATCCCTAGGGATGGGATAGGATGTGTCCTGCCTTCTTAAGGAATGTGCACCTGTGGGATGCATGGCAGGAACAGTGGAGGCTGCAGGGGCCATGATCATGCATATGTCATCCACGTCTGGATGCAAGGACAATGCGGGACACACATTGCATAGAGCACATCAGGGTTGACAGGGGCACAGTGTGCAATATGATCTGCGGCAATAATGAACTACAGACCAGGCAGTCCAGGGCAATGACAGTGGTGACCAAGGTGCTACGTGCACTGTCATAGTGTGCCACATGGTCATTCCAGAGGGTGTCTGGCAATGTCACCATTGTTAGCCAGTTATCTGTGTCCCAGGCACCACGCAGGTGATGAATGCCCTGCTGAACCATGTGTAGGAGTACCCTCCGTCCCCAACACCGGAGGTCAATTTACGTGCCAGGAAACGTATTCTGTGCCATGCATGGCATTCCAAATGTACCTGCATGATAGGCTGCACCCATATGGGGATTGTTTCGCCATCTGGAATGGGGCTGCATGCCGGAACAGTCAGGAGTTCTACAGTGTGCCTGTGAGGTCATGTGCAATGCGGCTGGCATATCCACCATAATGTGTGCCATATACCCTGGCTCCTGCCACGACAAATACATACATACTGAATGGGTCAAATCTTGGAGCCCTGCTCAGTACCGGTCGCAGTTCAGGATGGCTGTTAGGTGAGTGTATGGTGGCACCATTTGTGCCCCTGCCACCAGGTGGTCCACTAGTCTCTATAGGGGGTCACATAGCCTGTCATGTCCATTCCACATGGTCTGCACCTCCTCAGACAGGCCCAACAGTGCCTCTGTATTCTGGTTCTGTGCATCCAGCCTGTCCTGCTCCAGCTGCCTCACCTCTGTGTAGTATGTGGTCATGAGTCCTTGGGAGCACGATGTCTGTGGCCAGCCCACAGCCTGTGCTGATGGGATCTCATCACCACTGTCCCCAGGGCTTCCTGCCATTGTCTTGCCCATGGTCATGGTGTGGGATCGTGCACGGTGTGTGCCACGTCTGTCATGCATGCCTACTGTGCACGACTCTGGGGGATGTGCCTGTCAGCGAGGGGTTTGCTGCCTAACTTGGCTTCTGCTCCCTCCATCCAACTGCTCATCCAGTTCCCCGGCCCCTCGCATGGCCCCGCCTGGCTACTCTCCAAATCTGTCTCTGTTTCCAGCTACGTCTCTGTCTCCTGCTTGATACCTGTGGGTGGCATGGGGTTGTTTTGCTGACTGTGCCAGGACCATTGTGTCTATTCATCGCAGTGGTGTGTGCTCACCAGCATCCCACTTGTACTGTCCTCATCCTCCCACCCCTCACTGTGTCCGACACAATGCGCCATGTGATCCTGGCTGGGCAGTTATGCACCTGTGGCTGTGCTTCCCTCTGTGTCAGGCTCTGTGGATGGCACCACATGTCTGTTGGACCATGCGTGGGGAACATGCCATCAGGGCTCCTGTCTCTGCCTGTGCTACGTACCTTCCAGGGTGTGTATGCCTTCCATTCCACCCCACCCCCCATGGAGATTGACCTGTGTGAAGGTGTCTGTGTCCATCCTCTCAATTTGGGTCCAGTGTCATCATGCCACTGGGTGAACCATGGTGTGCCCATGCACCCACAGTGGCATTTTTACACTACTGAGTGCAGCTCACATCACTTCTGCTTGATCATTGCCAATGTACATGCCTGTGGCCCGGAGGCATTCTTGCTGGCCTGTCTGTCCAGCCACAGGTGAGCCTTGACCTCTGGGACTGTTGGCAGGGAGTGTTCCCAGAACAGTGTAGCATACTGGGCCCTGATGTTGCGGACCATTGCCTCCACCTGGCCACTGGTGGTGTTCGATGCACAGGGATGTGCACTGCCTCAGGTGTGGACATGGCCACAGCGTGGTTCACCCCTCTGGGTTGCCCCATTGAGCATCACAGATTGTGGTATTGGCACTCTCTGCCTTTGCCTCCACATTGAGTTCCTTCATGCTATTCACTTCTGTACATCTGCATGGGGGGGGTCCACATGCCCTTATATGGTGGGGACAAGGGAGGGTCCGCATATCCTTGGCCTACCCAGTGTGGAATGAGCGGGGTGCTGTACATCTCCTTTGTTCCTGTCTTCAAGGTCTGCTGGCCCAACGCATCAGTTAGTGCATCCCGCATTCTGCGGTCGCCTTGCGTGCCGCGTAGTAGCACACTGCTTTTCTGACACTTTGGCATGACCTTTACACACTTCAGTGCATAGCGCCCATAATTTATTAAGAACTGATAAATCCTCATATACCAGCTAAAATGACGGCTGTTACGTGGCTCTGTGCGTGTGAAAAATTTAACATGTAAGGGAAATAAAAAACACCAAGCCATTATGGAAAGGTAACAGGATATCATGTAATACAGTAGTGGATTGCATAGATCACATATATTTTTCCTGCCCTTTTATATAAGCCTATGGTCTACATTGGTGTCACGTTGATGATATTCACTGATTTCATTGGTAACTTACTAGCATTTGGTTCTAGGCTCCATGACAGGTAATTGGTTAAAAGCAGATGAAAGCACCCCATTATTTATCTTCGATTGTATAAGATGGAGTGTCTGGCAAGCATGATGCACATTTATATTACAACAAGGGGAGATTGTCCTACCCAGGATAATCAAAATGACTGACACATACTTACAAGCCATTAGACAGTATCAATCAATCAATCAATCAATCTTTATTTAGCCAGGTGAAACTCCATTGAGCAAGCTCATTTTCCAGGAGGGCCTGGTAGGTACAGAATAAATAATACAGTACCACAATAGAACATATAGCACAAATGAGCATAGTAATACAATACATTGCAAAAAAACAAGGTCCAAGGATAATCAATGAGGCCCGATCATAAGGTGAAGCCTCATCCCAGTGAACAGTACAGCAGAGAGGTGGAAGCAAGTCAGCACCAATGTGCTGAACCAGTAATTTTAGACACTGATAGTTCTAGTAGAACAGAGTTGATGCTGGTGACAGTGCAAGCTGGGGGTTCAGCAGCAAATAGAAAGCAAGTGTAACCCCTAGATGGCGCTATCCCAGGGGCTACTACCCCTGCCTGATTTGCCACTAACAGGTTGAGGGGCCTGGATCCAATGGCGGGTGCCTCCACCCAGAGGTCAGGGTTTGCAATAGTTAAACTTACTTGGTCACAGCCCTCTGGGACACTGCAACCCCTTTCATCCCACTAGTGGCCCACACAATATATCAGAATTACCTTCTAGTATACACTTACCCCAGGGCTGGTTCAGACACTGGGACCTCCTGTAAAATAAGATACAATGCAACAATCACAGTACAATACTTCAACATGAGACAAATACCTCAGGCAGTATAACTTTGCTGAAACAAACAGCTCGGTTTATTTAGGGGAATATAACAAGGACAGGAAATCAGGTTAATTAGCTTATCACTTTACTCATCTACCTATGGCTCTGTGCAAGGCCTATCCCTACCAGTTACTGTCCTGGGTACCCAAGCCCTAGTGGCTAGTCCAAACCGTGGCAGCTGGTAGGGGCCCTTTCCCACAAAGAAAAGAAAATTAGTTTAAACAGTCAGCAGTACAGTGATTCCATTTGGATTCAATGTGGCAATTCAACAGGAGGCGACCCTGAATTAGTACTCACGACCTCCAAACAAGATAGGGTCCTTCAATGTCAGCAGGGCTACTCTTGAGCTCTCACGAGACTCCTCACACATTTATATGGCAAACTGCAACAGGCAAAGTCCTTTAATGGCAGCAGGATTCACTTGAGCTAACCAAGCCTCCTCACACATTTATATGGTGAACAGTAACAGGCAAAAGTCCTTTAATGGCAGCAGGATTCACTTGAGGTACACAAAGCCTCTTCACACATTTATATGGTAAAACAGAAAGTACTATACCAGGCAGGCTGCTTCTATATCCCGATCGCTTAATTACTGCACAATACCGAGAAACACACAGCAGATTCAGTTCCTGACAGACCGAGTGCAATTCAGCAATTTCTCCAGTCTTCTACAGGTGAGCCTGGTTTCTCTTCAGATATCCTTTGATTCTCTTCACAGGACAGATTCAGTCCTAACAAGCAGTTACACAAGCTGCAGACCGAACTCTGGGCCTTACACACGCTTCCGACTAAAACTGCACACTGAAAAGCACAGGGCCTTCCTTCTTCACTGCCAGAGCTCAACTGAAACTCCAACAGACAAAACCTGGCACTTCCTTTGAGTTCCTCCCAGTTCTTGACTGGATTGGCTGTCACTCACAATAGACTGCTCCTGTTGGTCCAAAAGGCGCGAAGTCTAAACTACATCTCCCAGAGTCACTGCCCATACAATCCTCTTGTGGCTGGCTCAGATTATGAGTCCAAGTTCTGATTCGTCCAAGGCACCATTTTAGAGCTAGCTTACCCCACACTGATTGGTCCAGTTCAGCAGTTCAAAACCAGAATGGGGAACTAGGCAGACACAGTTCTGACTGCAAAGAAAGCAGGTTAGACAAACTGTAATTTCATTATTACTCTAAATGGTTTCTGGCAAACAGTTACATCTTTCAGATAGGGTCCCTTTGCACTCCTAGTGACTGCAAAAATGGAGTGAATTGGCAGCAGCTCGAGTGGTACTCAATCAAAGAAACACACAGTCCCCCATACAAACTAATTATGTCTGCAAGCAGACAGCTCTTAAAGAGACAGTACCAGAGGTTCTAAAAACACTCACTGATAAATGGCTTAAAAGCATGAAACACCATTCAGGCTTGGAGCATTCAAGCAAGCTCCTGGAAGTCTTTTGGGAACCCCCATTTGCAGGGGTTATACCCTTCCTGGCCTGGGAAAAGCTTGGCGTCTCGTCCAGCAATCTATAAGTTTCAACTGCAACCATATACATTTGCATTAGGCTAGCACATGTAATCATCAGTCAATATATCATTTTACCAAGAACACATTTCTGAAACATTGCAGTACGTCACTCTTTACACAGTATTACATACATTGTACCATAACTCAAGTTATTACCTCTTGTACATGAAACCTGAAGAGGGGCCCTTCTCTATGCAGTTACCTTGGCTGGATGGGGCAAAGGGCACCATACTTAGAGGGCAACACAAGTAACTTGGAGTTAGCACTGACGCTCAGTTTGGGCAATGAGCTCGGGGACACATACACTCCTTTATGGACAACATTGAGGGGCAGATCCACTGGCCGGCCCAGGGAATCATAACTGAGGTGCACCACAGGCTTTACAGCTCGACCAGTCTTTCTAGGGGGAACTGTTACAGTCTCTGCACTCTGAGCCTCATTTTCAGCATTGTCCTCACTTGTCAGGGGAGTCTCCATGGGGGTAGAGAGGCTAGAACTTGGGGCACTTTCAGCTCCAGGAGTTACAGTTTCTGAGTCCACAACATTTGGCTCATGGAGGCTTTCGGACACTGGCAGTGGACTGTCAGGGCACTCAAAATACTCTTCTTGTTCTGGTGTATCACCAGTCTGACCCAATCCATCATTTTCCTCCCTGAAAGCTCAAGCAGTTCAACCATGCACAATGATTCCATTTCATCTGATCTGATGCTTTGCACTTCACTTTCTGGGAGCATTGGCTCCAGGGACGAAGCTGGGGGCTTGGACAGTCCAGAAGGCCCAGCTTCATCTCCAGTATTGACTAGGGGATTGCCCCGAAACAATTGACTCAGTTCATAAGAAGGATAGTATTCAAAGTCACTCTCACTTTCTTCCAATATGGACTGACAGTCATGCTCAACTGGGACTTGTGGAGGGGAACACTTTAACTTTGCTTCTGTAGGTGCAGACTTTCTTGATCTTTTCTTAGCAGCAGCTCTAGTCACTGGTCCAGAGGGGGCATCTTCTAGGGGCTCAGACTCAATTAAGATTTGTCCAATGGGCAGTAAATGATTTCTATGCATTGTTTTACATCTTTTGAATTATTCTCAGGCCTTACTTTGTACACTGGCAGATCATCTAGTTTGCCCACTACAATGTGAGGGAGATGGTGCCATCTGTCAGCAATCTTGTGCTTGCCATGCAGTCCCAGATTTCTTAGCAATACCCGATCTCTCTCCTGGAGTTCCTGTGCTTTCACCTTTTTATCATACCTTTCTTTGTTGGCCAGATTTCTTTTGGCAGCCATGGTTTGAGCCAGTTGGTACGCATGAGTTAGCTGGGCCTTTAACTTTTGCACATACTGTAAATAGTTGTCAGCTTGAACCACATCAGGAGAGACCCCAAAACACACATCTACGGTAGTCGAGCTTCTCTTCAAACATCAGGCGGTAGGGGAGAACCAGTGGCATCACTTTTGGTGCAGTTATAGCATGTACCAGGGTGCTAATTTGTTGGCTCCATCTAGTCTTGTCCTTTGGGTTGCAGGGTGCCTAGCATATCTAGCAAAGTCGGGTTGAAGCGTTCAGGCTGTGGGTCCCCTGGGGTGGTAGGAGGTGGTTCTGGACTTCGCACTCCCACAGAGAAAGCATCTCTTTGATCAGGCGACTCTCAAAGTCTCTCCCTTGATCAGAATGGATTCTTTGTGGAGCCCATAGTGAACAAAAATTTTCTACAAGTACTTTGGCTACAGTGGATGCTTTCTGGTCTTTGGTGAGGAAAGCTTGGGCATATCTCGTGAAATGGTCAGTGACCACCAGCACATTACTGATATTTCTTTGATCTGACTCCAAACTCAGAAAATCAATACAGACCAGCTCCATGGGTGCACTGGTGGTTATGTTAACAAGGGGCAGCCCTCTGAGGGCAAAGCTTTCCTCTGTAGCAGTGACTACAAGTTCAGAATGTTGCTCACATCAGCCCCATCTTAGGCCATCTGGATCTCACCAAGTCAAGTGTTCTGTCTATACCAAGGTGCCCCATGTGGTTGTGCAAGGACCTCAATACTGAGTCTCGAAGGCAGTGGGCAGCACCAGTTGTTGTTTGTCTACTTGTCCCCTCTGTCTACTGTTTCTCTGTATAACAGTTTATTGATCAGTTTCAACTTAGGACCTTCTCTGTATAACAGTGCAGTTCTCAAATCAGTGGAGCGTAATTTGGACACATCTTTTCCTGCAGAGGCTTCAAAAGCTGATTTGATCATAGGATGCGAGGATTGAGCCCGCCGAATACTGTCATTGTCCAGCTGAGGCAGTCACCAATGTCTATTGCAGAAAAGTGGCAATAAGCAGCAGGTATGCAATTCTCAGAGGGTCCCAAGCAATCCACCATGCAGTCCACTGCGTCCGTGGACATTTGTTCCTCCCTGTCAAACTTCCGGCAGAGTGCCGAATGTCAGGTTCTGCCAATCGGACCCAATCATTCAGAGAACAGGCCTCAGGAGAGGCATCAGCATCTATGTGGTTCAGACCTGCTCCGGTATTGAGAGCATAGTCATATGTAGATAATGCAGAAAGCCACCTATGGCCAGTGGCATCCAACTAGCTGAGGTCTGCACATAGGTCAAAGGATTATTGTCAGTTTTACTTGTATTTTAGCCCATACAAGTACTCATGGAATTGGTCAACAATAGCCCACTTCAAAACTAGGAACTCTAACTTATGTACAGGATAGTTCTTTTGGATGGGGTCAGGCTTCTACTGGCAAAGGCCACTGGTCTCAGGCCATTCTCGTGCTCTTGGTACAACACAGCCCCCAACCCTTGCAAGCTAGCATCAGTGTGCAGGGCGTAAGGTTTTCTTGGATCAGCATAGGCCAGCACTGGAGCATGGGTAAGTTGATATATGATCTCATGAAAAGCAGTCTCACAATCAGAGTCCAGTGGGCCCCAAATACTTCACTCGGATGAAAATACACTCTTTCAGTCTTGAGGAGCTGACTTTAGTATTTTTTGTGGGTTGGGGATACCCTTGAGTAAGGTTAAGTAAAGGCGGATCACTCTTGAATAGTCTTTGATGAAGCCGATAATAACCACAGAATCCCAGGAATATTTGCAGTTCTTTTTAGATTTTTGGGCTGTGGCCAGGTGGTCAAGGCCTCAACTTTACTTGGGTGGGTCTCTATTCCCTCGGTGGCTACTATGTGTCCCACATACTTACTGATGTTTGAAAAGAATTGACACTTATCAATGGACAGTTTAAGGCCAAAGTCCTCCAGTCGGTCCAATACCTTAAATAATCTGCTCTCATGTTCCTCCAGTGAGCTGCCAAAACACCAATAACATCATCTGGTATACCAGGCACTCTAGTAAGTTCATGTCCCCACTGCATGCTCCATCAATCGTTGAAAAGTGGCTGGACACCTGAAATCCCTAGGGCATCCTCATGATTTCATAGAAACAAGCCCGGACAGATAAAGGCTGTCTTCTCAGGTCCTCTGGGGCCATTGGGATCTAGTAGTACCCACTTTCGAAATCAACACAAGAACCACTTGCTCCCATTTAGGCGGTCCAAAGCATCCTGAATGCGGGCATTGTGTACTGATCAGGGATGAGTCCCACGGTTTAGATACGATAATCCACACATCACTTACTGTCCCATTCTTTTTCCTCCACTACCACAATGGGGAAGCATAAGGGCTTCTGGATTCTTGTATTACACCAGCAGCTAACATCTCTTGCAGATGCCGTCTCACATCATCTATGTCAGCAGGTGCCAGGCGTCAAGACCTCTCACGAAATGGTCTTTTGTCATGCAGCCCGGATATTGTGCTCAGCTCTTGCACGCATCCCACGTCCCATTCCTTTAAAGAAACACCTGGTCTCTCTGGGCAAGCTTCTCACTGATCCTCACTTTCCATTCAGCTGGCAATGGGGAGTCGCCGAAATCAAACAAGTCAGGCGTTACTCTGTCATTCTTCCTTGAACTCTTGCTGCTGGGTAGCACTGCAGTGTCTGCACAACACATTAGCCAGGATGCAACCTCTATTACTCGAATGTCTCTTCAGACACATTATGAACTTGGACCATTACCCTTCTGGCATAAGCATGGGCTCTAGCAGGGCAAAATACTAAGCTTGACCAGCAGTCCCTCTGGCAATTTTCCATCGCCTGGTGCATCAACATTAATATTTTATTCTTAACATCGCTTCTGTCACGGACCTCTCCTGTAAGTTACACGGGCATTTGGCGCCAGGATCAAGAGACTCAGGATCCTTCTTCCATACAATTCTGACGGTTCCTCTGGTTCTATTTTTCAGCATCTCTCTGTGCCTCATAGGCCTTCTTAATTAAAGCGGATCTCTTAAAAGCTCTACTAGTCTTTGACCCTGTTTTCATAACATATAGCCAGCCTTCCGAACATATGAGCATTTGTTCCAATCAACAAAGGGACACCATCATACAGTCCAGTGGGGGACACACTAAGGGCTAGGGTCTCTACTTGTTGACCCTCTCCAGCCACGGAGGTGGGGAAAAGAACAGCCAAGTCGGATGTGCCAGACCAAGGTAGGCCTTCTCCATAACTCCCCCATACATGCATTCCTTCTAATGGTTGTAAGGCATGTCTGACAAATGCTTCGATACCAATCTTGAATATAATTGTCACTTGGGAGCCACTGTCTAATACAGCTCTGGTAGACACTCCATTCACCTTTACAGTGGTCTCCATGGAGGGACCCACTATTCTGGATCAGTCTGAGAGGCGGTGAGTGGGGGCCTGGAGCAACTGACCTTGCCACAAAAGGCGTGAGTTAGCATTTTTGGTGCCCTCACTGGGATCATTTAAGTTACCTCTTAACCACTGATTTGTTCTCCGACGCTCCTTCCCTGTAGCCTATATGCACAACTTTGTCAGTGTCTTTTGAGGACGGCATTCCCTCTTCATGTGCCCATCCTTCCCATAATTATAGAAAAACATACTTTCTGGAGTTTGAGCTGGCCGAGGCACCACACTGGGCCAGGCGGGGGTACCTACTAACTGGAAACCTTGGTGCCATCTCTATATCTGCGGCGTGATAGCATTTGGAGACATCTCGTCAGTTTCTCCACTTCCATGGTCAAGGAATTGAGTTTGGAGCTGTTATCAGCAGGAGATACATGGGTGGGTACCCCACCCCCATAACCAGATGCAGTCGGATATAGAGTCAGAGCCCGTACTTGCAGGCGTGGCCTTCATAAAGGACTGTTTTTGAATTCCCAGATCTCTCAACAGTTACTTCCCCATGTGACATATCTTTTCCTTGTCAGAGCACTCATTGACTGTCAACCTCTGCCCCAGAACTTCACTTGATGGGTCACCCTCAGTCACTCGAATGTAGCCACAGCTGTTGGTGCAGGTCCTCCCGAGGTCGCCTTTTCTCAACTCCTCAAATTTCTCTCATTAACTCATCATAGGAGGTGAGGATTCCAGTCGGTTGCCGAGGCGTAACTGAAGCAACAGCAGTTCTGAGAAGGGGGCAGACTTAAGGATTCTGTCCAGTCTGGTTGGTCCAAGTTCAATCGCTGGCAAACTACCCCTTCGAGGCATTCTTGCAACAATTTTTCCAGCCGAGATACATACACAGACAACAACTCCTTGGTACTGTTTGTGCATTTCTTACTCTCCACCATAGGTCCTCATCAGAATCTGGGCTCCCATACACATTCTCCAAGGCCTCAAAGATAGCCTGTGCAGTCGCTTCAGGGTTACTGGCCCGTTTAGCATGGATGGTAGCCAGGGGCAGGACCTCGGAGGCTCCTCACTAACCCTCTTTCACTTTTCAAGCCCGAAAGATTGCCATTCTAGCACTTGGGGGCAAATAGTTCATCCAGGTCTTCCCAGTCATCCTCCCTTGGGGGGGTGGGGGTCCAGAAGATCCTCAACCTTGGATAGAGTCGTGACTAATGGCAGGTGCAGAAATAGGAGTCTGCATTGGTTCAGCCACCATTACGGGCACTGGGCGGGAGGGGTGTTGGGGAGGAACACCCCAGGTGGCAAGAATAGTTTCTTCAAGTCCTCCACAGTTTTCCCTTCTCCCAGCAAACCATTTAGCAAATTTCTCCTCAAAAGTTTCAGATAGTGGTGGGGGCTCATTCCCCCCCGGGTCTTTACTGTCCTTAGTTATCACTCTCCAAGCAGTGAGGGCTCCTCTGGGGTAATGGTCTGTGGCACTTTGGAGCTAACTATGGGATCCTTAAACTCTACTAGGGCCGAAAAGTGTGGGTGAGCAGATTAGCATGCCAACCCACCACCACAGGGTTTTGTAAACCTTCCACCTTGGAAAGTACTCCTGTACAATGTCCGTTATTGATACCCAAGGGATGTCCAGTATAAGCATAGCATTTTGGGGTCGATCTCCTCCCAGTACACCACTCCACCAGCGGTGCACAGCCACTTCTGTCGGGTACCCATTTTTCTTAACAGTGGTTCGTAAATATGGCCACCAGGGACACACAATCCCAGCGGTGAGCCTCCAAGATGTAACCCCTAGATGGCGCTATCCCAGGGGCTACTACCCCTGCCTGATTTGCCACTAACAGGTTGAGGGGCCTGGATCAATAGCGGATGCCTCCACCCAGAGGTCAGGGTTTGCAGTAGTTAAACTTACTTGGTCACAGCCTCTGGGACACTGCAACCCTTTCTTCCCACTGGTGCCCCACAATATATCAAATTACCTTCACAGTATACACTTACCCCAGGGCTGGTTCAGGCACTGGGACCTCCTGTAAAATAAGATACAGTGCAACAATCACAGTACAATACTTTAACATAGACAAATACCTCAGGCAGTATAACTTTGCTGAAACAAGCAGCTCGGTTTATTTAGGGGAATATAACAAGGACAGGGGAAATCAGGTTAATTAGTTTATCACTTTACTCATCTACCTATGGCTCTGTGCACAGGCCTATCCCTACCAGTTACTGTCCCTGGGTACCCAAGCCCTAGTGGCTAGTCCAAACCGTGGCAGCTGGTAGGGGCCCTTTCCCACAAAGAAAAGAAAAATTAGTTTAAACAGTCAGCAGTACAGTGATTCCATTTGGATTCAATGTGGCAATTCAACAGGGAGCGACCCTGAATTAGTACTCACGACCTCCAAACAAGATAGGGTTCTTCAATGTCAGCAGGGCTACTCTTGAGCTCCACGAGACTCCTCACACATTTATATGGCAAACTGCAACAGGCAAAAGTCCTTTAATGGCAGCAGGATTCACTTGAGCTAACCAAGCCTCCTCACACATTTATATGGTGAACAGTAACAGGCAAAGTCCTTTAATGGCAGCAGGATTCACTTGAGGTACACAAGCCTCTTCACACATTTATATGGTAAAACAGAAAGTACTTATACCAGGCAGGCTGCTTCTCTATCCCGATGCCAATTACTGCACAATACCGGAGAACACAGCAGATTCAGTTCCTGACAGACCGAGTGCAATTCAGCAATTTCTCCAGTCTTCTACAGGGTGAGCCTGGTTTCTACTCTTCAGATATCCTTTGATTCTCTTCACAGGACGGATTCAGTCCTAACAAGCAGTTACACAAGCTGCAGACCGGAACTCTGGGCCTTACACACGTTTCCCGACCAAAACTGCACACTGAAAAAGCACAGGGCTCCTTCCTTCTTCACTGCCAGAGCTCAACTGAAACTCCAACAGACAAAACCGGGCACTTCCTTTGAGTTCCTCCCAGTTCTTGACTGGATTGGCTGTCACTCACAATAGACTGCTCCTGTTGGTCCAAAAAGGCGCCGAAGTCTAAACTACATCTCCCAGAGTCACTGCCCATACAATCCTCTTGTGGCTGGCTCAGATTAGAGTTCAAGTTCTGATTCATCCAAGGCACCATTTTAGAGCTAGCTACCCCACACTGATTGGTCCAGTTCAGCAGTTCAAAACCAGAATGGGGAACTAGGCAGACACAGTTCTGACTGCAAAGAAAGCAGGTTAGACAAACTGTAATTTCATTATTACTCTAAATGGTTTCTGGCAAACAGTTACATCTTTCAGATAGGTTCCCTTTGCACTCCTAGTGACTGCAAAAATGGAGTGAATTGGCAGCAGCTCGAGTGGTACTCAATCAAGGAAACACACAGTCCCCCATACAAACTAATTATGTCTGCAAGCAGACAGCTCTTAAAGAGACAGTACCAGAGGTTCTAAAAACACTCACTGATAAATGGCTTAAACGCCAAACACCATTCAGGCTTGGAGCATTCAAGCAAGCTCCTGGAAGTCTTTTGGGAACCCCCATTTGCAGGGGGGTTACACAAGAATGAATCCAGGAACAAGGGTTAGGGTAATTCTAACGAGAGGATAGAAAGTGTAGAGGGCTGACTGTAAGAATAGCAAGGTATGGCTACAGTTTAGTGACAGGGAGGGCATTGACAAGGCTCTGAGAAGTATCTCAAGTAGAGTGACTTGAATTCTGCAAAACCAATAGGATGCACCAATTTTATGGATTTCTGGATGTTGTTCCACAGCTGGGGCAGCACATAGCTGAAGGAGGCTCTGCAAAAATGGGAAAAGACTTTAGGCACAGCTAGTGAGATGTACGAACGGCTTCTCAAGGCATAGTTTCGTGAGGTGTAGGAGGGCAGACAATCAGAAATGTAAGAGGGTAACATCTTGGCTATAGAGCTATAGGTCCATAGTATAGCGTTCCTTTGCCTCCTGAACGTAAGTGAGGTCCATCCTACCGTGGAATAGAGTACACAGTGATGGGTATTATATGCCGCACCTGAGATGAAATGTAAGGCCCTATGATAAAGGATGTCAAGCTTAGATAGGGTGGTTTTTGGGACTTGGCCATACCGGAAGTCTACATAGTCCAAGATAGCTAGGAACGTGGTTTGTACTAAGTTTTTTCTGGCCTCTTGGGTAAGCAGATGCTTGATTCTAAAAAAAAAAAAAAAATCCAAGCCTCCGCCTAAGTTTTTTTAAGAGCTCATCTACTCATCTATATGATCAACAAAAGAAAGTCTGTTGTCAATCCACATACCTAGGTACTTGAATTTGGTCACATAGTCAAGTGACTCACCAAGCAGGGTGGTGATGGTGGGAATACTGTCATGCTTAAGGGAATTTATGGACTTGGTTGTTGGTGATAACAGCATAACCTTGATCTTTTTAACATTCAATAGGAGCTTTTGACTCAGGAGGTTTTGTTGCAGCGTAAGGAAATCTGCTTGCAAGTCTGAGCAGGCACTTTCGGGAGTAGGCCAGGCAGTGTAAAGGACCGTGTCATCCACAAAGAGATGTACACAGGAAAGTTTGATTCCACAGTCAACGTTGTTGATATAAAGTGAGAACAGTAAGGACCTCAAGATGGAGCCTTGAGGTACGCCTCTGCTAATCTGTTTTAGGGTGGAGAGATCTCCTACTGCTTTTACTTGCTGCATCCGCTCTGCTGGGTAGCATGTGGACCATTTTAGGGAAGGTGCATCCAGACCAATGTTGCAGAGAGTAACTAAGAGCAATGCACGGTCGAAGGTATCGAAGGTCTTGCTTAAGTCGAGGAATACTGCACGTACGTGATTCTTTAAGTCAAGGTCTCTCTACCAGTCATTTGTGACTTTAGCCAGAGCTGTGATTGTGCTGTGGCATGGCCTAAAGCCTGATTGCACAGGGTTTAGTAGATCTGAGACATCAATGTAGTTTCTAAGTTGGCAATTCACTAATTTCTCCAGCAGTTTTGATAGGGTGGGGAGTAAGGAGATTGGCCTGTAGTTATTTGGGTCTCTGGGGTCTCCTGATTTGAAGAGTGGTTAAACTTGGGCAGTCTTCCATACAGAAAGGAGTTTACCCAAGCTGAGGGACATATTAAAGAGGTGCTTTAATGGAGCTGCCAGCACTTGGTGACCAAGCTTTAGGAAAAAAGGGCCAATGAGGTCTGCTCCTGTGCTTTTTCTGGCATCCAGCTGAAGGAACAGGTCATCCACTTCCTTGTAAGTTACCGATTGGAAGAAGAAACCTGTGACAGGAGTACTGTGGACAGGGGAAGGCTTGCTGGTCCTTGTGATAAGAACTGGGTACATAGATTATTCGCAGGTGAAATGTCAAAGGCCATACCTGCAGTAATAAAATGATTACTAAAGCAGCCAAGGATTTCTGCCTTCTCGGTAATGAGGGATCCTTTGTATAAGATCTTGGTAGGGAGAGAACCTGACGAAGCATGTCCTTGAAGATCTCAAAGGGTTTGCCAGAATTTGGCAGGGTCCTTGGTGGAGGAGTCCAGAGTGACTGGAAGGAGTTAGCCTTAATGTTTCTGACAAGCTTTGTGCAGAGGTTTCTGGCTGCCCTAAAATCAGCTCAATCCGACTGAAGCTTTGATTTACATGCCTTCTTCTAGAGCTTGTCTCTGTTGAGCAAATATGACTTCAGTTGATGTGTAAACCAAGGGAGAGACTTTTTTTTTTTGGTACCTGCTTTGATCAAGGGGGCATATCCATTAATAGCTCCATGGACATTAGTATGGAAGGTCTCGTATGCTGTCTCTGCTGTACTGGCTAGGTAGAAGTCCTGCCATAGCAAGGAGTTTTGTAAGTCTGCAAGGAAGGCTTGTGGCACTAAATTATATAAACATCTCCTGATTGTGAACCTGGAATTAGAAATTGGCTTAGGTGCAGCTGTTATGCAAGCAATAAAGCAGTGGTCACTGAGATCAGTGAAGAAGACTCCAGAATGAGAGAAGAGGTGTGGCTTGTTTACTCGAATAATGTATAGTAGGGAGCTTTTATTTGGATGGGTCACGTCTGAGACAATCTGAGTAATTCTGAATGAGTCACATAAAGCCAGTCCAGGTTACAGTCACCCAGGATTATGACTTCTGACTGCAGCACACTAAGAAAGTGGGAAAGGTGACTTAACAGTTGAAGCCCTGCAGAGGGAGGCTGGTAGCAACCTATGATGTGCAAGGCCAAGGAGGCTGAGAGATGGACTTTGGTCGTGAGGCTTTCAAACTCTTTCGGCAATGAATATAAGAAACTGTCTAGGATACAATTTTTGGAGCTTTGTGAAAATGTGGTATGGTTGCGAAGTATATACAGGTCTGTGGGGGCTGGTCTGAAGTTTTCTTTTTGCTGTTTTTTTCTCTGCATACTTGTCTTGAAATGTAGCATTTTTTGGGGGGAAGGGTGTTACATGCCTGTTTTAATTGCCTAAGCTGCTGCCAAGATGTATTAAGACAGTCCATGATGCTTCAGGCTTTTTCTTTGACCTAACTTGTTCCGTCTTGTTTTCATGTCTCATTTGTGTTTGCTTAGATGAAATACTGTATTGATGTATATTTTTTTTTCTGTTGATATCTGTCTGAGTAAAAATTCCCCTCACTCTTCTTCAATAAATGTCATGGGTTCTTTTACTTGCACACTTCCAACTTCCAGAATGATGCAGCACTCCTTCAAAGATAACACAGCACAAACTCATATGAGATTTCCAATGTGCTAATTTATTTTCCAAATCAGACGTGATGAAATGAATGGTAGCTATTGCCACAGCAGCTACAACAAGCTGCTGTGGCAATAGCTACCAGTCATTTTTTTTTTTTATTTTAGTCTTTGGTAACAGAGTAAGGGCCACTAGGCACAAAAGCCTGTTTTCAGGGGTGACCGGGGAGCACTGGGGAGGTTAAGTGACTTGCTCAGAGTCGCACAGTATGCAAGCAGTGGTTGTGAGGAATCAAACCCAGGTCTGCTGGATGTACCAAGCTCATTCACAGCTTGTTACTCTAACCTCCAGGCTATTCTGCCAATTACATTTGATTTGGAAAATAAATGAGCACATTGGAAATCTCATATGAGTTTGTGCTGTGTTATCTTTGAAGGAGTGCTGCATCTTTCTGGACCTGTGTGATTATTTTTCAAGGGCTTGCTGCTGTTTTTGATGTCAGCACCCACCCGATACTGTGGTGGTGGCCCTCACACTGGAGGAGTTCTTTTACTTCCACCTGGACAGTGACCACAGATGAGCAAAATAGACCATGGTTTAACATCTCATCCAAAGGACAGCACCTCACCAGTGCAGAATCCAGGCAGATAGAACTTGCATCAGCTTCAGTCAACTGAGGGCCAGTAGAAGGTATCCAGGATTCATCAGAAACTTTTGCAACTCCAATTTTCCATGCTAAAGGTCAACAGCCTCAGAGAGGAAAGAAACCACTTCCTCCACAACAGTTACCTGCTTTGCTATGCTGCAGTTAATTCCCCTCCTTTTTTCCAGCCTGTATTATGTATATACTGCCAGGATCAGGAATTTGTTATCCCTCTATATGACTTCATTGTTGTTTTTGCCATAAGTCTTCACTTTTACCTTTATTGTATGTATTCATGCACTACTCTGATGACTACTGTTTTTCTACGTTGTGTTTTAAACTGTATGTACTACTGTGTTTGCTGACCTACCCAGGATCTCCTTGCAAATTAGCTTTGCTCAATGAATCCTCTCTTGGTAAAACAAACAAACAAATAAATAAATAAAATCTATTCCTGGCCCACCTCCAAGAAAACTTCAGAACAAATTTGAACCTCTATGCGAGCAAAAGGATTGGGGGGACTCTGATACAGCCAGGGGATTTGGATTCCAACTCTGCTTCTACAGTTTCTTCACAGACATGCATGTCTTCTGGGACAGAGGACATTGGGTTCTCCAGCGTGTGAAGGAACAGAAGGAGGAAATCTAAACCTCCTTCTGAGGATGAGGTTACTTAAAGTTTCTTGTCAGATCTGATGATTTGTTAGATTAACATTAGGTATGGATCAGTTCAAAATCGTCTCCTTAAACATGTGTAGTTTGAAAAATGCGCTCCGGAGGAAAGCTGTTTTTTCTTTACCACAGGAATTATGAAGTACTCTTCCTTCAGGAAGTGTGGATGTCATCCACATTTGATCTCTATCAGATGAAAAGAGATTGGGTATAGGATCCCTCTTTTGTGGCATTTGGGGATTATAAAGATGAAGAGGCTGGGATTCTATTTAAGGGTACAAATTTTACAACTGACAGTTTCATTGGCATTGCTCCAGGATGGGTCCTTTTATTAGATGCCCAAAGGGATGGGAAAAAATGTTGGTTTATTACACTATAGGTTCCCCAGTTAAAACCAGCAATAATTAACCTTTTTCGTCTTATTAGACCCTTTTTGCATTGCTCCATGAAGATTATTTTGGAAGGCAATTTCAACTGTGGGCTGGTTGTAATATAAAGAAGGGGATTGGGTAAGAAAATATATTACGACTCTGTGCACTTCCAACGTGTGGTCAAAACAGCTGCTTTAACTGATGCAATTCGGCTCATCATGCTACTGAGAGGGACTACTTACGAACATACGAACATACGAAATTTGCCAGCAGATAAAGGCCTAGAGGTCTATCAAGTCTGCTCGAATGTGCAGCTAGCACCCCTTATTCTGCAGCTGCCCCTCCCTTCCACCCTTCTCCTTCATTAACCCTCCTCCTTGTCCTATCCCATCCTCATTTGAAGCAGTCCACTTTTCTACTGCATACCACTTCTGCAGGTAACGCATTCCACCCAGCCACCACCCTCTCTGTAAAAAAGTGTCTCCTCATCTCCCTCCTGAACCTTCCTCGCTCCAGTCTCATATCATGGCCCCTGGTGGCCCTCCCCTCCCTTACTTTGAACAGCCCCTCTGTACCCGTCTTGTTTATTCCTTTCATGTATTTAAAGGTTTCAATCATGTCACCCCTGTCTCTCCTCTCCTCCAGTGAGTACATGTTCAACTCCTTCAACCTCCTCTCGTATGATAAGTCCCCAGCCCTTGATCATCTTTGTCGCCCCTGCGCTGCACCCTCCTGTAACTTAATGTCCCTCTTCAGATACGGACAGTACTGCATGCAGTACTCCAGGTGTGTCTAACTAATGACCTATACAGTGGCAGAATCACCTCCTCCTCCTTCCTCGAGGATATACCCCTTGCAATACAACCCAGCATTTTGTTGGCCTTTGCAGCTGCCTTCCTACATTGTGCCGAGTTGTTCATTGACCCTGTAATGAGAACACCCAGATCCTTCTCCTCCTCTGTTTGGGCTAGCTGCACTCCCCCTAGCTGGTAACTCCTCCTTGGGTTCTTCATCCCAAAATGCAGCACCTTGCACTTTTTGGCATTAAACCCCAGTTGCCAGGTGTCTGACCAGGTTTCAAGCTTTGCCAGATCATCCTGCAACCCCTGCTATCCCCCTAGGTCATCCACCACCGCGCCAACCTTGGTATCATCAGCAAACAGACTGATCTTGCTCTTGATGTCCCATGATATGTCTGCAATGAATATCCCAAACAACACTGGTCCCAACACTGAGCCCTGTGGGACACCGCTCATCACTGCCCTTGGGTGTGAGAGCTCCCCACCCACCACCACCCTCTGTTGCCTTCCCTGCAGCCAGTTTCCTACCCATCTCACCAGCTTTGCACCCGCCCCTGTGCCTACTAACTTCCTTCCCAGCCTTCCATGTGGCACCGAGACGAATGCCTTACTGAAGTCCAGATACAGGACATCCACTGCATGGTCCCTGTCCAGTTGCCTAGTGACCCAGTCATAGAACTCCACCAGGTTGGTTTGGCAGGATCTGCCACATATGAAGCCATGCTGTCTGCTGTCCTGTAGTCCTTTGGCCTCTAGGAGGCCTGCAGCCTCTCCTTCAGGATAGTCTCCATTAGCTTACCCACGATGGATGTGAGGCTCACTGGTCTGTAGTTTCCCTGTTCATCCTTGGGCCACTCTTGTGGAGGGGCACCACATGAGCCATCCTCCAGTCCCGAGGTACACACCCCGAATGTAGTGAGGCATTAAATAGGTCTGCCAAAGGTCCTGCAAGGACCTCTGCCATCTCCTTCAGTACCCTGGGGTGGATGCCATCTGTGCCTGGCACCTTGTCCACCCTCAGTGCTTTCAAACCCTCTCAAACTCTGCCCTCCATGATTTCCCCATCTGTCACCACTTCCCCCCCTGCTTCTGCCATTTCTCCCACCTTGGGTGTCATCCCCTCTTCTCTTTAGTAAATACTGAGCAGAAGTACTCATTTAGTGCTTCCACCTTATCGTACTCTGCTTCCACCCAACCCCCCTCCTTCCTAATCCTTACTATGTGATCCTTACAGCTCCTTTTCTCCCTGATGTACTTAAAGAAGTCCTTCTCCCCCTTCTTAATGCCTTGTGCCAGCCTGAGTTCTAGATGCTTTGGCTCCTTACTGCCTTTGTCACCTCCTTCGATTCTGTCAACACTCCCTCTGTCCTCCCCCTCCCTCCCTGTTTTCTTGTACTCCCAAAGGCAGCTCTTTTCCTCCTTACCTTTTCCATGACCTTCTTGCTCAACCAGATCGGTTTCTTAGCCCTAGCCTTCTTGCTCTGGGCTTTGCAGCAGGTTTTGTTTGCCTCCACTATTCCCAGCTTTATGAGCTCCCACCTCTGGTTATTATCCATACTAGATTGAATTCTGGCCAGGTACCCTTTTACCACTTCCTCCATTCTCCCAAAGTCGGCCCTCCTGAAGTCCAGCACTCTTGTGCCAGATTCCACTCCTTCCTTGTCCATATCCAATGTGAGCCATACTGAGTGGTGGTCACTCCCTGACAGCGGTTCCTCCACTGTAAGTTCTCTCACAAAGTCCCCATTTGCCAGCACAAGGTCAAGGTATTCCCTAACCTGGTTGGTTCACTGACCATTTGCAGCAGGAAGCTGTCCTGGAAGGCATCCAGCAGTACCTGCTCCCTTCTGTTCCTGGTTGTTGGGGTGCTCCAGTCCACTCCTGGCATGTTGAAGTCCCCCACAATCACCACACTACCCTTCTCGCAGGTCCTCCTGATCTGTCCCGCTAGTTCCCTGTCTAACTCCTCCGTCTGAGATGGTGGCCTGTACACCACTCCCATTCTAAGAATCCTATTCTTGGAATCCTGGATTTGCATCCAAAGTGACTCCATACTACCCTCCTCCCCTTCCTCCCTTACACACTTCAGTCCTTCCTTCACATATAGTGCCACCCCCCTCCTTTCCCAATCACCCTGTCCCTACGAAATAACCTGTACCCTGGTACAGACAGGTCCCAGTCATTGTATTGGGTGGCCCATGTTTCCGTGATGGCTGCAATGTCCACCTCTCCCTCTGCCATGAGAACCTGTAACTCTGCAGTTTTCCTCCCAAGGCTCCTAGCATTAAGGATAACCACATTCCACCCTTCTCCTCCCATCCTGCCCTCCTTTCCTAGCATCACCAATAGTACTGCCATTTGTCCTTTGTCACTGTTATGGGGGGTAAGCTCATATGATTTCCCAACCTGTGGTCTCTGCATATCTCTTCCCCAACTGCCCCCCCCCCACTCCTAGTTTAAATTCCCAACTTTTTTCACAGTACCATCTCCTCTCGTATTGACTCTTTTTTCTGTCATCTTGGTCTAGTTCTAAGGCTTTTCTGCTTCCAGTAGAGTTTTCAGAGCAGTTATTACTGGGATGTATCCTTACTTTCTCTGACTTCCACCATCTCCTCACCAGTGGAGATTGAACACTTCAGTGTCTGATCTGACTTACAAGTGAAAGTGACAGAGTTCTAGAAGCCAGGTGGACAGTACTTTCTTGTTATGAAGATACAAACATACGAAGAAGCCAGCAGAAGGCCATTTGGTCTATCAAGTCTGCTCATATTGCAGGGTCCACAGCTTGAGCTAATGTTCCTGCCCTCCCTCCCCACTCCTCCCATCCTCCCTACCCATGATTCTTACCTTCCCCCTATGCCTATCCCAGCCTCTCTTAAAGCTGCCCACTGTCTTCAATGAGATAATCTCTTCCGGTAGTGCATTCCAAGTGCCCACCACTCTCTCTGTGAAGAAGTGCTTCCTGACCTCCCTCCTAAACCTCCCACCCTCCAGTTTAAGACTATGCCCCCTTGTGATACGGTTGCCACTCAGCTTAAAGAGGCTATCCTTATCAACATTATTTATCCCTTTCAAGTACTTGAAGGTCCCAATCATGTCCCCTCTTTCTCTCCTGTCTTCCAGGGGGTACATGTTCGGTGCCCTCAACCTCTCCTCGTATGCCTTGCGCTGCTGACTGGCTATCATTTTTGTAGCTCTCCTCTGTACCTTCTCCAGCAGGTTAATATACTTTTTGAGGTGTGGGCACCAGTACTGAACACTATACTCTAGATGCGGCCTTACCAGTGACCTGTGCAAGGGCAGTATAACCTCCTCTCTCGTACTACTAATCCCCTTAGCTATGCATCTCATTATTTTGTTTGCCCTTGCTGCTGCTTTCTTGCACTGCATGGAGTGCTTCAGGTCACTAGTGATCATCACTCCCAGGTCCTTCTCCTCTGATGCAGATACTCGGACACCAGGAATGACCTTCAAATGTTCTTTAAATCCTGTGGAAAGGAGCAACAAAGTTGCGCTTATTTCCCCTATTTAAAGCTCAGGGACCAGCTGCACATATTGTTGACTCAGGCAGCAAAAGGTTGGGGCAGTTACACAGACCAAATATATTCCATCAAATTAGAAATGCTTAAATATCAATATAACTAGGCTGCCTCCTTGGTGGCAGAAGCAAAATTTGACACATAAACTTCGCTGTATGGTGAGCATTACTTAGCTTGCAAAGCAAGGGTTAATGCAGCAGTAATTACAGCTTTGAGACCACTGATGGTTCTGTAGTTAATGCCACTCAAGAGCTATTAAAAGCAATTGACAGTTTTGTTTCATTATCTTTTGGGACTTCAGAGCATCTGGACTCTTCCTTTTCTTCTTTCTTGAATGGTTCACTTCCCTCCCTTTCTCGGTCCCTGAAATCTAGTGCCCTGTGCACCCATCTTAGTGTCTGAAGTACAGGGAACTATTTCTAAATTACGGAATAGGGCCTTTCCAAGGTGTGAATGTATACAAAATGAATTTTATAAACAGTTCAGGCCAAGATTTTGGATTGTTTGACAATATTTAATTCCCTATTACAGTCTGACAATTGTCAGACTTTACAAAAGGCTTGCTTATTTTTCTATTTAAGAAAGGGTACAAATTAGACCTAGGCAATTAGTGACTGATTAGTTTGCTTAATTCTGATTTTTTGGGGGGGCTCCTTGGCCCTCCTCATCTCTCCCCCTTCCTTACCCTGGGACCCCCCCCGCACACCACTGGTGTTTACCCTAGATTGCCCCCTGGGGCAGGGCCACTGTGAGGGTCCCCTCCATAACTCTCCAAGCGGTGCCACATTATGTAGTCCAGTGGCTGCGGTAGTCCTCTGGCTTGGCAGTCAGCCTCACTCAGTCTGTTTTTTGTCCCCTTTGTTGTGGGAGGTGTGGCATGCAATGATGAAGGGGCACAAGTGCCCATGACTGGCACACCTCCCGGAAATTCCTAAGTCTCGTCTACGTTGACCACCAGCCTCTGCTAGGAATTGGTCACAGACTAAGTGCTTCCCCACCCTCCCCCCAGAGGAGGAGAGCAGTCCATCAGACACTCGATCCTCCTCCCCCTGGCCAGTCCTTCGACTCCCCGAGCTCGCATCTGAACTTGGGTTATCAGCGTCGCAAGCAGAAATCCAACCACTGCACCAGCGGGCCAGCTGCTTATTTCTGATTTTAAAATTCTTACCAAAATTTTGTGTAAAGCCAGATGCAGGTTGCTTTGCAGTTAATTGAACCAGCTCAAACGTGTTCAATACCAGATCCCTCAGTCTATAATAACCTGTATATTCACAGGGAAGTCATGCAACATGGCGATCTGCATGGTGAACAGTGTTTGATAATTGTACTAGACCAAGCTAAGGCCTTTGATAAGGTTTTTCATGTTTTTTTTCTTTTAAAGCTTTGTCAGCCTATGGAATCTGAGATAAATTTATTGCATGGCTAGCATTGTTGTATAATCAGGCAAAGGCAACACCCTGGGTGAATGGGGTATATGGGACCTCAGTCCCTGTTAAAATAGTGGTTCCTGTTGACCCCCTTCTTTATGTGTATTTTTTGGATCCCTTAGAAAGAAGGATTATTGGTGAACAGAAGGTGGTTGGCATTACCTCACCGTTGGGTGATTGCCCTCTAAAAATCATAACTCACGCCAATGATAGTTGCCTATACGTAGTTGATGAGGCCTCCAGTTGGTCTTATAGATTCATTCTCTAGAATCTCTGGGTCTAAAATTAATAAAAGCGAGAGTGCAGTTATTTCAATAGGTAATTCACAGCTTGGTAGTGGAACGGTGAGTGGGATTCAGGTTTCAGATTCACCAATCAAAATCCTGTAGGATAACTTTGGAGAAGGTGACCTCGCCTTGTTAAATTGGACAGAACAGTTGGAAATTTGTACAGGAAAAGTTAATGCCTGGAAATCTTGGGGATTTTCTACACTGAAAAGAGTTTATTTAAAGGGACACTGTCAATACCATTTGGCCTCAAAGTGTCCCTAGTTTAAAAAAACACATTTTATGATTGTTCTCATTCTATAGAGACTGCTGATGTAGCTGGTTGCTTCATTCAGACTCCTTTTTCCTTTTAAAAAGTAAAAAAAAATGAGTGTCAAGCATACTGGTGTTACCACACCAAAACATGTTTTTTGACATTTCTTGACCAACTAAAACTGCATCTTTCCTGGACTCAGGAACACCCCAACACTCTCTAGCTACTCATATGCAGTGGGAGTAGATGAGACCATTGTATCATGAGTGGCTGCACTGTTTGAGGGTGTTTCTAATATTCAGGAAGTATACAGCGCGCTTAGGTAAACAATTTGGAGCAAAACAAGGCTGTGTATTACTATACATTCCCAGATCCAAAAGCAAATGATTTGATACCTTTTAATGGACCAACATAAATGTAACAACAAGAACAAAGTGCTCTAGCTTTCGGACCAACCAGTCCTTCGTCAGAAGCCTAATGGAAGTTGTTTAGAAAAAACAATACTTTTAACAACTACATCATGCAGAAAAAAAACCCAGAAAAAATCCCCATTGATTTAAAATACTCATTTGAAAACTACAGAAAATGATGTCAGAGATGTTTAACAGCACCATAATGTCTTCGGCCAGGAGTGTCCCAGGGTTAAAGGTGCTTGGTGGAACACACATACAAAGAATCCTACTGCATATAAATTTAATTGACATAAGATAACACAGCTGGAGCAGATGACTCCTAAATCATGCTATGGGTGTCACAGTGTGTGTATAAGGATGTGATTACTGAAAAGCAGCCTCCACCCAGATTAAAGACATACTAAGATTGTCTTAGGACTCCCAAGAAGTTTCAATGCATGCATTATAGACAAGGAGTTACCAGTAGAGTTGTCTTAAAAACATCAGTGCACACTCTATGAAGTGTAAAACTTAGCTGGACCTGTCACCCTGCTGTACTCTCCAGCTAGATATCATGCCCCATAAATTTCAAAAAAACCTTTAGTGTTGTGACAGGACTTTATAAATGATAATTTAAATATAAATTGACAGTATTAGTGTCAAACAAAAAACTCTAGTCGTGGACCTCCAAGGAATTAAGCCCATGTAGCCTGATATGTACTGATGTCAGTCTACACTGTGCATGTAACAACTTGATGTACCAGAAGTGTCTAAGGAATCTGAAAAAGATAAAAATGTAATTTATCTCCTACTCCTCTTCACACAAACAATAAACCCTACCCCACCCCACATCCCCATAATGTGTGAGGGGGGAGTGGGGATAACTAGCTTTAAGGAGATGCTCACA
Source organism: Neoceratodus forsteri (assembly GCA_016271365.2). NCBI lineage: Eukaryota > Metazoa > Chordata > Ceratodontiformes > Ceratodontidae > Neoceratodus > Neoceratodus forsteri. Next base: position 27,413,481 of record CM057453.1, read on the forward strand.
CACACACACACACATTTCCAAGGATTCTGGATATAACTACAATGAAATAAACCTGCCACCCTCCCCAGGATAAGGTAACTAGAAGTAAATATAAAGTATGTGAGTAAGACCAGAAGTCTAACATACCTACATTTCCACAAATCACTACAACAGTAGCCTAATGTACAAAGATCTGTCCAGGACCCCCATGCAAATGAGATCTCACACCCCAATATGTACAGTTAAAAAAATATATGTACAGTCTATGATAACACTCCCGTATGTACTGTAACAGGCTAGGTAATCTGAATATGGTGTAACGGAATCCACCTCAGTCCCAGGCAGAGATAAAAAGTAAGGAGGAATTAATATTCATTATGTGTGTGAATTAAGAGTAGTAACACACTGTAGCTCCATGTATCTAAATAGAGGCCTACTTCAATGTGACAGCAAGCCCCACACCTGTTATATCACGTACCTCACAACACATACCCACTAACATACATACACACATGCACTCACATCCCACACAAGCTGAAGTCCTATAATATGCTAATCTGAAGAAAAGAGGTCTGTGGATGTCAGTTTCTGTAATGTCCCATGAAACCCAGATCAAGATTCATCCCACCTGCTACCATATTGAGATGTAAAATAAGTTTAATTTCAAAAGCCCGTCTCTGTTGTGTGTTTGAGATTTCCTTTTAAGACCATTACTGACATATCTGAAATTGAGTGGTCAGGCTGGGAGAAGTGGTGCCCCACTGGTTTTTCAGTCATCACTCCTCTAATAGTATGTCTGTGTGAGTTCATCCTAGTGCGGAGCTGTTGGCTTGTCTCTCCAACATAACCTGTTTGTGGACATTTCTTGCACTGAATGAAATAAACAACATGTCGCAATGTGCATGTATAACTCTCATGCACCTCGAATTGTTTGTTTTGTGATGTAACCACACAGTCTGAGGTGGAAATGAGCTCACAAGTCTTACAGGTGCATTGATTGCAGGGTCGTGTGCCATTGTGTGACATAGTATTCTGTTCTGGTGAAAGTTTGCGCCTAATAATTAGGCTGGCTAAATTTGGTGGTTGTTTAAAAGATAGTAGTGGGAGTTCCTTAAAAATACGATGAAGGGTTTCATCCTCACTAAATACTGGGTGGAGGTCTTTAATAATCTTACACAGAAGTTCAAGGTCTGGATGATATGTGACTACTAAGGGTATTCTGTCTGTAGCTGTCTTTTCTTTATATTGAAGTAGTTGTTGTCTTGGTACTTGCATTGCACGTTCTGTTATCCTGTCAATTTCTCTGGAAGAGTTTCCCTGCTCAATAAAGGTGTTTTTCAACATAGCCAAATGTGTATCTCTGTCATCCTCATTTGAACAAATACGGTGATACCGAAGTGCTTGACTGTACATGACAGATTTGTTTGTATGGTTTGGGTGATTACTTTCCTTGTGCAGGTGTCTCTATCTGTCTGTTGGCTTCCTGTAAATACATGTATGTAAGGTTCCATCCTTAATGGTGACTGTGGTGTCCAGAAAATTAACATTGGTGGTAGAATACTCCAGGGTAAGCTTTATGGTAGGGTGGAGATTGTTAAGTTCATGATGAAAATCTTTAAGTGCATCTGTGCCCTTTGTCCAGATGATAAAAAAATCATCAATGTAACAGAAATAAACTAGTGGTTTATGGTGATAAGCATTATGATTTAGCTGTTAAAAGTATTGTTTTTTCTAAACAACTGCTTCTGACGAAGGACTGGTTGGTCCGAAAGCTGAAGTATTTTGTTCTTGTTGTTACATCTATGTTGGTCCATTAAAAGGTATCAAATCATTTGCTTCTGGATCTGTTCTTGCGAGGACCAATACGGCAACTACTAAATCTAGATTTATACATTCCCAAGCATTTCAGTTCTAATAAGCAAGGAAGCAGATTAAACAATCAGTAAAAATCAATGAATTATAAAGAAGGTAAGTAACAGTAAAATATGGGTGTTTACCTAGAAATAATATGATGCAAAAAAGGTTGATAGTGTCCCTTTAATAAAACAATTCCTGTTGCCAAGCTTAGTATTTTAGAAACTACATTTTTCAGTGTATTTTTACAGTTATTATGTGTCATCTGACTGAATCTGGTGAAGAGGGAGTTTTTTTTCATCACCTGGTGGAAACATCCAGTAGTTTTTTTCTCACTCTATATGTGCAAATTTAAAAGTGGTAGTACAGAATAGATCTGCTCAATGGCAACAGTGGGTATGAGGTAATAATATTGTCTACTTTTAGACACTGGCAATGTTGGGGATCCTAGGAAAAACATGTATCCAAGATGGCTGCTGCATGTTGTGAGGTTGTGTCGTAACTTCAGGAGCAGGGTTTGCCTAATGTTTTTTGAACCTTTTTAACAGGTTTACCACTGTTGCTGGAATGGCTCTGTAGGCAGCCTTTCCAGTTAAACTTGTGTGGTCTCTTGGGTTTGTTTGTTCTGCCCTGTTTTGTGCTTCTGTTTCCCCAGGGTATGAGCACTTGGAGTCCTGTGGTGGAGGAGCCAATGCTTAATCTGGAAGAACTAGGGCTCCTCGTGGGAGGCACCAGTGGTGTAAGTGGTACACAAGAAGTACAGGAACTCAGACACTGGCAAATAAGAAATGATTAATGAAAATCCTCAATCTGAAGGACAGCTGTGTCAAGACACATCTATCTGTTTAGACACAAGTAGATTCAATTAGAGATATTGAAGTATTTCTAGGAAAATAGAATTGTTGTACATGTCAAATGTTGTTATGGAAACCCTGATTTCAGATCACAGGTCCAGAAACTGTCATTATGTTGCTTGTTTAAGAATTCCAGTTCTAGTGTCAGTGGGAAGAAGTACAGGAACTCCGTTCCTGCTGCAAAAAAGGTACAGGAACTGAGTTCCTGTGCGTTCCTGTTCACTTTCATTACTGGGAGGCGCTACTCGAGCCGAACAGGTGAGACAGATGGGATGGATGAATCTCGTGTAAATTCTATGCAAAGCACTGAGCAAAAAAAGTGACCGAGGAATTGAATAAAGCGAGGGGAAATTTTTAGTTACTATAACACGACAGTAGAGGTTGGCTTGTACACTAAAAACTCTGAAGCCTTCAAAGTCAATTTCTGGTACACCTGGAAGTATGCTGTGCAAAAGGTTGTGAAGAATTACAAAAGGAAATAGGATTCAGAAGGACATATTAGAAGAAATAGAAAAACTAAAAACTACCAAGTGACTGTTCTTTGTTTTCTTTTACTTTTTACTGTTTATCATTTGCTTTTGTCCCCCCCCCCCCCATATTTTCCTTGGGGGTGTTTTTGCTTTCTTGCATTTTCTTTTATTACTTTACTTCTATTGTTTTTTTTATCTACTTTGATGGTGGTGTGATTAAAGAGTCTATTTCCATGGTTGCTTGTGCAAAAGGCAGGATTTTTGTTTAACTGTCTCTTAGTTTTCAGGTGTTTTGAAACACTTCTGGAGCACTTGAGATTGATTTGGAATGAGAGTGTGGGGGTTCACTTCTAGCACTCTCAGCATATAAAAGCTTCCATGGCAGAACTTTTTGTTGGATCCTTTTTGCCCATTTTTGCTCTCACGCAGAGCTTTGCACCTTTGTGGCTTGCCTTGTGATTTGTTGTATTTGTGTGCTTAACTCCCTTTTTGGGAGTGTGCTGGTTGTTTAGAGATCGGGTGTTTTACCGACAAAGATTTTATTTGCTAGAGTTTTAAAATAAATTTAAAGAGAGATAGAGCAGTAGAGGGCAATTAATGCTGAAACATGGGCCCTCACCTGGTAGGCTAGGTAACACCACGTGCCTGCAGGTACGTGCACGCAAGAGCACATTTCTTCACTGTTGTATAGGGGACCTAGGATTTTAAAAGTATGCAGGCATGGTGTTCTGACTTCAGAATCTCCATTACTCACACTACCTACTGGCAAGCATCTGCTCTCAAGCGCTATTTGGAAAGAGAATGTTTTATCATTTGACTTTCTACATGCTTTGAGATATTTGGGTACATTTTTTTATTGAAGCAGCTTATTCTTTTTAAACATTATAACTGTTGGTGTTATTTTTAGATTTTTACTAGTTCCTTTTCTTCTTTGTCATGTTTGCTTAGAGATTCAGCCCTTTTTATACAAATACAGTGGCTGTCAGGATTTCCTGATTTGGGCTTTGTGCTGGTCGAGTTAAGTCTGTGGCATCCTGTGTTAGAGAAGAAAGGTTCCGATACTGTAGTGACTCCGTGTATACTTTTGAGATATATCTGAAGAAAATTAAGGTATAAATGTCAAAGCATCCTAATTCACAACTAAAATTAAAATAAGCAAGGAAAAGGGTTTTGTTGAAAGTCTGTCCTCATAATACAATTTATTATATTTTAAACTTAGGCACCCTTGTCTAGGAGCTACACTGCTCGACTACCAGTGTTCTGTATCATAGGACATCTAGAGATTCACTTGATTCTGTGTGGAGTGAAAACTACATGCTACTTCTGGATTTGGACTTCTGTAGCTACAAGTATATTTATTCACAGTGGCGGATCCAGGATTTTACAATGGGGGTGCTGTGGTGTGTTCCTACTTGATATGCAACTTTTTATAATGTTTTTAATTCTTTATACTATCCTTTTTGTTACATTTTTGACTGAAAATATAAACATAATCCATAGTTTTGAATGTATATTTTGTTACAATCAGTATAGTAGACTTCTCCAGCAAAGTGAAAGGCAGCAGCAGCAAGCAAGTAAGTTTCAATGGGGGGGTGCACCTGCACCCTCTAAAACCCGCTAGATCTGCTACTGTTTATTCAGCTATAGGATCTGTGTAATAAAACATAATTACGATTCTAGGCTCCTCTGTAATAATTATTGCTGTCATAGTGCTGCTATGTTGTTGCATTTTATTTTATGGTTCTAATATTTTAGCTTCTTCATTTCTGAATTGTAAACAATAGTGGGAACTATGTTCACTTGCTGATATTTTCAAGGTTTAACTAAACTATAGTATACAGTGTTAATTGGTATCAATTGATGGGAAGTCCTCAATTTGGGGAATTAAATATGCCCTTAACAAAAACAAGAAGTGGTAAAATGGTCCAAAAGAGGATATTGGTCCTCTCAAGAAGCAATCTAAGTGACCAGGTAAAAATAGAAGGGCCAAGGAAAGTAAAAAGCACATTAAGACACAGAGTACAAATGAGGAAAATGAAAGAATATAGTTAAGGCAGGGAAGAAAGTGGGTAAACTGGCTACATTTGGCCCTGCACAGACTATGATATCATTTCACCTAGAAAAAGCAGATCTTACAATTCAGGATGAAAATTGAACTACCTCCACTCCATGTCAACTAACCGAAGGAAAAAATAGAACAAAATAAGGAAGGAGCACAGTTAACAGTCAAGAACTGGTATACATTTTTGAGTCAGACTCAATAAAAAGAACTCCAGATTTATTCTTTGACAGTCAAAGTGACCTTATATCCCCAGTAAAGGTAAACCAGGGGGGAAACTAAAAAGGTTACTTTTGGGGAAGCCCCCAGTATAAATTATTCTAATCAATATTTTCCTGTAATCTCCCTATCTTATAACAGCCTCCCTGAAATAACAACTATTCAAGACAAATCAATGGTAGATAACAAGGCTGTTGGTGAAATCAGGGAAGAATTGCAAGATATTACATTAGGACTAAAATAATTGGTAAATCAAAATATCTCAAATAATGGGAATAATGCTTGCCAAATCACATACACTCCATTTATAGACAAAAACCTCATTGAGGCTTTAAAACATCAGCATGTGGCAAATGTTGTTATTATGGAGCAACTGGTGGTGATAAAAAAATGAGATTACTGATTTAAGAGGGGAGGTTGCTTTAAATGCCATGAGACTGGAGGAACTTCTAGCTGTTCAGAAAAAGAACTTGAAAACACCAGATTCCGACTCACTGATTATTTGTGACCCAATTCAGCAAATTCTGAATTCAGAGGATACCTATATTGGTATTAATAAAGACTTGGCCAATAATGAAAATAAATTTAATACTAAATCAGCCCCAGCACGTGATGAACTAGTGGCTGACTGAAAGGTGAGAAGCTGCCAGTCAACTAACAAAAAGAAAAAGAAAATAGAACCTATGATTAACAGACAAGAACAATTGGAAAAAGGTAACTATGGTAACAACAAAAAAACCAAAAAGACAAGGGTCAAAAAAGGTAAGGTAGATGAACATAAAGGAAAGACACCTGTAGAACCTATGGGATTGAAGGACACTCAAAAGGGAGCTTAGATCACAAACAACCCTTCCCCTCAAATCAACAAAATTTAAACTTTCTGACAATAGAATCAGTTAAAGTTGCAAGCAAGCATAAACCCATAGATGTGAAGGAAATTGGTCCCTGCTTAGTCATAGCCAGTAGTGAGTCTTGTCAACTTACAGACTCTCGGGCAATTGTTACTGTGAGAGGTATCTCTTATGATTCTGTGGAAAATAATGATGTTTTAAGAATCTTGATAACTATATTGTGTAATGACTCTCTGATGCTGGACATTGCTGTTGATGATATTTGTGATGTTATAAGAACATATGAATATGAAAATTATATTTTGCTGGTATTCTTTAAAAAAGCCAGTGTTGCTCACTATCTATGGAGGAATTCAGATAAATTAAATAATTATGGCATAGTTATGTACTACCCAGTACTTACAAAGTACTAGTTACAACATTTGGACTGGTCACAGTTGACCACTAGGAATTCGGCTGTTGAATTACCTAATTATGTCAATATTTAAGATCTGGCATTTCAAAATGAAAACCTAAATATTCCTCCAGATGTGGTGCTTTCTGTCATTGGATTGACTTATACAGGAAAATAAAGTAAAGTAAAATTAAGATCTTTGGTTACCCATTTGTTTTGTAACATCTTGGGGTTACATTTTTATGAGAATGATATAGTGAATGTAGAAAGGGTGTTCAGACTGGGATTATAAGGAAGTCAAATTGATGTTACCTTAGTGAATAATAAGCTAGCTGAATGTGTATTGACTAATGGGGATAAACATGATGCTTTGAGTATTTTAATTGTGAATCTTAATGTGGCTGATTTGAAAGAAAATCAGCTTCGACCAGAATGGGTGGAACCTGCTACTGAAATTTCTTATGGTGTGGAGGTTGGCAATAGATTCATCCCCCTTGCTAATAAAGAAGAATGACTGGCTAAGAATTGTGCTAACAATGAAGCTGAGGAATAAACAGTGCTAGTAGACTCTTTATATGTAGATACTGTGAGAACCAAGGAACCTGATGATTTTTTTCCTTAAATATTTAAACAAGTTCAAGATTGTCACATAGAATGTTGCCAGACATATGCAAAAATGGTAGATTCTGATTACTTGGATTTTATTAAACAATTTGACACAATAAATTTACTGGAAACATGGCACAGTAAAGAGCAAGAGCAGACCATTCATTCAAATGGCTTCCAAATGCTACATAGTCCTGCAACTAAAATAAACAAGATGGGCTGGGTTTCTTATTATTTATCTTAAAGTTGTGAATAATGTAAAATTGTTGCAGTATAAGGCTGCAAAGAAATATATTGTGGCAATTTTAAAACTTTAGGAGGATGTAATAATATTTATAAATGTTTATAACCACCAACAATTTCATTTAATTATGAACAAGATATATTTACTAAGTTATTGGAAGAAATAAAAAAATATTCATACATTGTATCTAAATGCAGAGGTTTACATAACAGGGGATCTGAACATTAGGAGTGGTCATCTTATTACCCAACTGGACAGTGAAGCCTTTGGCCTGGAAAAACAGCTAGGAATTCAGGTGAGATCATCATGTGACAAGAAAAATACAGATAGTAATTCTAAGCTAGAACATTTTCTAAAGGACTTTGATCTAATAATCTATAATGGGAGATCTGAAGCAGATAAGCATGGGATGTATCGCTGTATAAAGACCAGAAGTAGCTCATTAGTTGATTATGTTCTTATTTCACCATATGATTATTGCGAGTATTATGATTTAAAAATAATGATTAGATCAGATAGAGATCATTTCCCAATTATTACTGTAAGGAAAATAAAAACCAAAACTCAAATCACTTATGAATCTAATATGGAGATAACACATAACAAGAATAAGATGGACTAATCTTGAAATGAAAAATACAGTATATATATAATTGCTCAATTCCAGGAATAGTTTAATTCCTTAGCAGATAAAGAACTGTATTCTGAAAAAGATTATTCACCTATTCAAAATACTTATCTTAGGTTGACAATAAATCATGGGCAAACCAATACACCTCAGTTTTATAAATATGATAACTGGTTCTATAAAACATGCTTGGGGGGAAAAGAGAGAATTAGCAAAGATTACCAGAAAGGCTAAGCAAATCCAACAAGAGACAATCTTATGAAACTGACCAATTGTAGAAGGGAGTATAAAGATCAGTGAATGTGCAAAGAACAATAAATCAAAAAGAGCTATGGGGTAAAATATTAATGGAAAAGATGATTGCACGTTCTGGAAACTGGTTGCGCAGGGTACAAATCAATATAAAACTCAAAGAGATGTTTATATCCTGCCAGATCAGTGGGTTAAGTATTATTATGATATTTTTAACAAGAAACTTAAAGAATTTGATACTGAATTAAACACCATTAATATTCCACTGGAAATAAGTGGAGATTTCTTTTGGATTACATTTTATGAAGTAGGTGTTGCACTTAATAGTTAAAAAAAAAAAATTCCGGAACCAGATGGGATTGTCCTGGACTTTTATAAGATAGATTCAGACTGGTGATCTGCTTTGTTATCAGACTTTTCAACAAGTCTATTATGTATGCATATACTGTACACCTACTTCCTGGTCTGGTAATCATATAATGCCAATTTATAAAAAGGGAGGTAGATCTTGCCCAGAAAATTATAGGCCAATCAGCTTGCTTGATACAATAGCCAAGGTATTTGCAAAGGTCCTTTTGAACAGACTTCTTGTCTGGCTACAAAAATACACATGTATTACACCCTTACAAGCTGGCTTCAAAAAAGGGGCTGTGGTGCTAACACTCACATTTTTCCTTTTAATTATTTAATTGAAACGTATTGTATAACGAAGAAACAGAAGTTATTTGTAGCATCTGTAGACTCGAGTTCTGCATTTAATTCAATCAATAGAGAGCACTTATGGATCCAAATGTACAATATGGGTATAGATCTAAATCTCATTTTCTTAGTCAAATTTTATATACTGATACTTGGACAAGGATACAGTATTTTAATAATGGCCACCTAACAACAGAAACACCAACAACATTGGGGGTTCATTAAGGCTGCATTCTTGTGCCAGCTTTATTTAATATATACATAAACAAATTAATACTTAATTTAGGCAAGCTCAGATTTCCATCCACCACAAATAGGTCTCCAGAAGATATATTTATTAATGTATGCTGATGACCTAGCAATTATTTCCTTATCTAGACTGGGTTTACAAAGAAGCTTAAATAAAATGGACATTATTAGTAAACAATTAAACCTGAAACCTAATCCTCGGAAAACAAAAATAGTGTTTTTTGGTTCAAGGAAGAAGTACAGTATTGCATCTTGTAGGGTCTAGCATTAACTTTGTAAAAGAGTACACTTATGCAGGTGTTACATATTCTGCCAATTTAAGATGAAATAAACATATTCAAATAACAGCTAATAAGATGGATTTAAAAAGATTTAACGGTAGAGTTGGTGGATGTACTATAGAGCCCATGATTAAGGCTATAAATGTCAAGATAATCAATCAGGGCCTTTATGCTGCAGAGACCTGGGGCTTTGCTGATACTAAAGAGCTTTATACGGTGTTAAACAAAGTGTAGAAGCAGGTACTTGGGCTCCCTTTTGGAATGTCAGACTCTCTGGTAAGAACTCAGATAGGGCAAGTAGTTATAAAAGCCTTGATTTATATTAGGATAATTTGGTTTTGGTTAAAACTAAACTCGAACTTGGATCAAACAATTTTGAAAGATGCTTTACTGGAAAAGAAATATGGACACAGAATAAAAAACAGAACTGGCTACTGAAAGTTGAGGACCTCTTGAAGTATTATAATTTAACATACGTGAATTCTTGGTTAGGGAAAATAATTGCTATTAGTTCGGCATATCACAAAGTTATATCCATACAGTAAAACCTTCAGTGCTCATTTCAGTCAGAGTTTTAGTCTCTGCTCTCCTAGGAGGACAAAGCATCTCACCTGGGATTCATAGAACACCGACTCAGAAAACAAAGAAGCGGGCAAAATCAAGAACCTACAAACTATCCCTTGCTGCAATCGTGAAACTTCTGCTCTTACTACTACTATGGTCAGGAAATGTGGAACTTAATCCAAGACCACCAGAGGCTATTGTTGCACCTTCTGACCTAGCCAGGCTTAAAGGATTAAGCTTCCTCCATGTTAATGTGTGCAGCCTACTTAAAAAGATTACTATGATCCAAGTGTGGGTTAACCATACCATACCAGCTATTTTGGTGGTCTCCGAGACATGGCTTAGGCCTACCACAGCCAACAAGGACATCAATTTACCCAACTACCAACTTTTCAGAGCTGATCGACAATCTGGGGGGGGTAGCTATATACGTGAAGGACAGCCTCACTGCAACCTGCCTCACCTCATCTTCCGTGGTGAAAGAATTTGAATGCATATCCCTTAAAGTGGCAATTTCACATACCACATCTTTGCAGGTAATAGGCTGCTATAGACCTCCTACTGCTGGTCTCAAACTATTATCACATCTAGGTGAGATAATCGAAAAAGGGTCCATAGAAACTATTATTGGGGACATAAATCTAAATTGGCTTTCCAAGGCAGCTACCCCTTTATTATTTATTACCGTCTTTCAGGTGAGACGTTAAACTGAGGTCCCATCTGTCTGGATTGGTGGTAGTTCAGGTGGATGTTAAAGATCCCATGGCACTTATCGAAAAGCGTAGGGGAAATTTTTATTGACAAATAAACTGAAGAACAGAAATCACATGTCAAAACAAATACAAAAGACTCATGTAACAGGAAAATCAGAATCAGTAACCCATGGTAAGCATTTCTATAAAGCAAATAATGTTCCAAATGACAAACTTTTCATTTCAGAAAAATAAATATCTTTTAAATTCTGTTCAACACCTTGAACCACCAGGAGGTGAGACATATCTTTTTGCTGCAAGGTGAAAAGACATCGAGCAGTCCATAAATGCCATTTAATGATGGTAAACAATAAATTTAGAGTGTCAATATTTCAATTCTTCCAGCATGCTGGAAACGTACCATACAATAACATCTCATAGGTAACAGAAGTAAATAAAGGTTCTTTCTATCTGTTCACTAAAAACAACCAAAACCAGTTATATAGGAACAAAGAAAAAAAGATGTTGTATGGTTTCATCCTGATTGACACATAAAGATCTAGTACACAATCTTGCATTCAGCTGTTTATGTATATGATTAGGCTTTATATTGATTCGTTCATGACAACTAAGCCAATGTAGATCCCACATCTTCTGGGGGATGCGAGGGTTCCTTAACAGCATATATAAGGCAGGTAAGTGATGAGGGGGACATTTGGGAAATATCACAAGGTCTGCACAGATGGTATCTATCAAGAAGTTATAAATGGCTTTCCTATTTTAGGTCATAATCATATGGCTAGTAATCTTCCATTGTTTTAAATGACAAAAGGTATCGCGAAGATAGGAAGGGGTAGAAGAGACATGTTTAACCTGTTTCAAAGTGTTAAGTTCCCAAAGATGAAACCAGGGTTTACAAGATTGAAAAAAATAAAATTCCCAGCCCACATCATAGTTAATTAGAAGTGGTTTAAGATTAGTCAGAAAAAATAAACTATTATAAAAAAATAATGGGTGTATCATATTAAGACCACCTTCCCTTAAAGGTAAGCAGGTTATAGAATGCTTAATAGGATTCCGGCGGCTGCCCCATAAGGCCTGAAAAAATATACTCAGAAGTTTAGTTTCCAGACCTCGTGGAAGGGGAAAATCATAAGCTAAAAACAAAAAAATCGGAAGCAATTGAGGCTTTATCAAGTAAACCGTCTATTTTTACTGAGCTTCCAGGTGTTCCAAAGAGAAACCTTGGCCTGTGCCAGTTTCAACTTAGGAGTCCAGTTTAGGATATCTAAAGGACCAGTTCCAAATAGAATTCCCAAACTCTTAATAGGGGTGTCACAAAGTGCAATACTAGAAACTATCACATCATTCAACTGCTGAGACCCAAGCCTTTGACTGACACATTTCTCCAAATTCAGGGATGCTCCTGAAACATGACCAAAGAATGTACAGAGATGGAGAGATGTGTTTGCCGAAGGAACATCAGCTACTATTAAACTCATGTCATCAGCATAGGCTAAAACAGAAAGTGGTAAGGAACAAATGGGCCTGACATTGTGTGCTGTATTAATGGTGTGAAGTAAGGGATCCAAAAAAAAGATATACAAAAGAGGACTAAGTTGACACCCTTGTCTGACACCTCTCTTTAAACATATCAAAGGACCCTTCCAGCCATTAACAATAGGAATAGAAGTGGCCGTGGAATATAATAATTGTAACCAGGAGAGAGTAGTATCAGAAACCTTATAATGTCTCAAAACCTGCCATAAAAATTCATGATTCACTGACTCAAATGTCTGTCTTTGATCCAATGAATACAGGAGGACTGTTAACCTATTTGAATTGCCATGTTCCACCAATTCCCATAATAAAAGGCCATGATTATGTATACTTCTGTCTGGAACATTACTAGATTGGGCTTCCGGAATTACAAGAGGGGCCAGCTTCGCTAGACAGAGAAAAATAATTTTAGTTTGAATTTTAGAGTCTGTGTTCAATAGGCTAAGAGGCCTCTAATTCGTAAGTAAGTTGTTGTCTCCTTTCTTATAAATGTAGAAGGTACTTCCCATATTAAATTCCAATGGCAAAGTATCTGCTTTCAAAAAGAAGTTATAAACTGCAGCCAATTCCTCACTCAACTCAATACTAAGCAATTTATAAAGTTCATTTGGAAGGCCATCCAAGCCCAGAGATACTCCAGATCGCAGAGTTGTGATGACCTCTACTACTTCCCATGCCTGAATATCACAATCAAGCATATCAGACACTGATTGTTGCACATCAGGAATTTGAATGAGACTAAGGTAGGCCAATATGTCATCTAGACATGTAGGGAGTGGACTGAATAAGTTTTGTGTATACTTGGCCACATAATTTTGAATATGCCTGGGATCAGTAAGTTCATGACCATCTTTAGTTACAATAGTGTCAATGGTTTTCCCAGTAATCTGCTTAGAAAAATGAGCAAACAGGCAAATCACATCATAGGCACCTTTCACACTAAAACGTTGATGTTGTTGTATAGAAGCATATTTTTTGGAGTGATAGTCCATTAAACATTTTTTCAGGGTACTAATTTGTGAAGAAAAATCTTGGCCAGTGGTATAAGAAAGGGTAAGGAGTTTTTGCAGCTGATTCTGCGTCTTGTGGTATGTAAAATAACAACCCTCATGATGAGATTTGCTAAAAGATTTCAAAAACTTTGTCAAATCCCTCTTCGTATCTAACCACCACCACTGAAGATCATCATAAAGAAAAAACACCGATTTTCTGTTTTGGGAAAAAGGTCTTAAGATGTGTCAACAACAGAGAATTCTCTAGTAAGGAAACATTGAATTTCCAAGTGCCAGGACCATAAATAGCAGTATTCTTAGGACCAAGGAAAATAGTAAGCAAATCATGATCTGAAAACTCAGCTACTTGTACTTCAGCAGCAGAAGTTTGTAAACAGGAGGAGCCAAAAAAAAATCTATCCGGGTAGCTAAAGAGCCTTTACTAAAGGTAGGGGCATGTTTCTGGGTAAGTGAGAGATAAGCATCCTTCAGTTTTGCTGAAAATAAAAGATTTTTAAGAAAATTAGTATCACAAAATAATTTTGTGGTTTTCGAGGTGGAGGACCTGTCCTTTGTGGACAAACCACAATTGAAATCACCGCCAAAAATAACATGCATAGAAGTGTAAAGATAGGGTCGAACTACTTTTAAGAGTTCAATCCTAAGCAACTTGGTTTGTGGGGCATAAATATTCACTATCTGAAAAGGGATAGAAAGGAATTTAAAGTCTATCAGCAATACTCTACCAGGGCATAGATCTAAGATCCTAATAATGGAGATGTTAGGGAGATTAAACAAAATACCCACTCCAGAACATGTCTCCTGTCCAACCGACCAATGCGAAGGGCCTAAATGCCAGTTTTTTTGGGCGCTAGAAATTTTGGGCAAAGAATGGAACCTAATGTCCCGTAAAAGTATGATACCGGCTGTAAGGCAGGACAAAAAAGAAAAAAAATGAATCCCTCTTCTTTTTTTTTTTTATACTGTTAACATTAACAGTATGTATTGCAAAAGAAGTAGACATGAACAGCAATCACCTCTGTCTACCTTTCCTCGGGGTACATTCTTTATGCTTCGTCTTGGCCTTTGCTTTCCTTTTTTGGGACCCCACATTGTCGATAGGGACTTCGGTATCTGTTGTAAGTTCAGGGTGAGAGGATAAGATAGAGGAAGAATCGGAGTCTGTGTTTTCAGAAGTATGTCATAATAATTCATATTTATTTGTCAAAGGAAGAGTCTCTACCCGCTGAGCCTTACAGGAAGGTGAAACAAACTTCCTTGAACCCCTTGTAATTCTAGGAAGTGTAGTAAAAGGGTCAGGAGGGGGGGTTCCATTGTTCCTAATGGAGCCAGGGGGCGGTCCCATAAAAGAGTCACCTGAAGTTGAACAGCTAGGAAGAACTGGGGAAGAAGGAGGGTTGGGAGGTAGAGAAAACTGAACAGGTTTTGAGACAGGCTCAGGCAAAACCTCACCAGCAGGTGCTACAGTAGCAGTGGAAACAATACTATGTGGTTTAGCTAACGTAGTGAGGGGGGCCAACTGTAGAAGGAAAAGAAGAGGGATCCTTAATGTTAGAGCGTTGGGCCACTGTAATAATAAGCCATTGTTCTTCTCCATCTGCTAAAGTTGGAGAATTATGGGCAGCCCAGGAACATTGCTGAAAAGTATGTCCGAGGTCTTCACATAAAACACAGAGAGGTTCTTCAGTACACTGTGAGCCTGCATGACCAAGACCACCATAAACAGTACATTTAATTGTGTCACAAATGCTGCTCAGATGGGATGTGGAACCACACTTATAACATGCTTTTGATTGCCCTGAATAAAACAGAACTCCCCATCCCTGCCTAAGAGAAAACTATTGGGCAGGTGTTGAATACCAGTATCAGTGGTCCAGAGCATAACCCTAACCTTCCACCCTCCTGTCCACAAATTTTCTGAATCAAAAATAACTTCAGAATCAGAAAGTACTGTGCATCTTTGTTTCAACCAAACCGTAATATCATTCAGACTGACACCTTCATTCCTGAACAGAATGGTAAAATTTTTTTGTGTAGGTTTTGTTAAAGGAATAGCACTGAAGGGTGACCATAAAGGGGTATTTTTCAACAGGTGAAATTGGGACCAAAATTTCTCTAAACCTTTTAAGGTTTTAAAACTGACATTAAAGTGTGACTCATTAGAAACATGTATCAATGCATGTATATCATAAGCGGCAAATATCATTGATTCTTTTAGTAAAGTGCGCCCAACAAAAACCCTATCAGGAATTTCAGGTAAACCCCCCAAATACTGTAATCTTACAGCGTTATGTCTCTTAGCTTGTTGGGTGGGGACAGAAAAACAAGATGCATACGTTTTTGTAGTTGTAGAAGTGAAAGAATTTGTCCGTTCAGTCCATTGAGGACGTAGACCAGGGCCCTGGGGTGGTAGACTTCAGTGAAGAGGGTTAGAGTCCAAAATCGGAGCCGCAGGAGATGTAAAAAGTGGCAATTTCAAAATCGGATTCTGCATTAAGTGCAAATCAGGGGTTAGAGTGAAATCTAGCTGGTCGTCAATGGGAGGAACAGTCGGGATGTCTGCAGGGGAGATCCAAATGGGGGAAGGACCGGAGTGCCAGGTACCGACAACCGGATCCCTCTCCCACCCCGGCGCAACAAGTGCTGAGTCAACCGACCAGTCTCCCGGTGTAACAGTCTCTGCAGGGGACAAGTCAGATGCAGAGGTTCACTGTAGATGATCAGGAGAAGTAGCAAGGACTCCAGGAGAAGTTGCAGCAGAAGGAGCAGAAAGAATAGTCAAGTAGTCCGCACTGGAATGCGGAAACATCAAAACATTCTCTCTGGCATCTGACGCAGCATTCGACAACAGTGAGTCAGGATCAGTAGACTGCTGTACAGCTGAGTTCTTCAGGGCTAAAAGCTCCTGTTTCTTAGCAATAGAACATTGTTCCTCAAACAACAGTAAAGCATCCACATCCTTTGTTTTTAAGCAGTCTGTAGCTTGTAGAGACTCTATATCAGATGCTAGCTGTTTCAGAACAGGAACAGTCTGGGATGAAATAATCTTCTGCTTACTGTAATCCATCAAGGTTTCTGGGGAAATAATCAAACTTGTAGATGCATGCAACTCAGATTCAGTAGAGGAAGCTTGAGGATTAATCGGTAAGGCCTCTGGCAATCCAGAGACAGGGGAGGAGACCAACCCCCCTGCCTCCAACACCTCCATTTTCTCCACAGCAACTCCAGAGGCAGCCATCTTGGTGGAAAGCCAGGATGTAAGGGGATCCCCACACAGAGTAGGGGAATTTTATTGAAAAAGTGGGCTTCAATGCAGAGCAAAACAAGAAAATACAAAAACCAAACCGTTCCTGCAATATTCAATGAGCACAGAAAAAGGTCAGCAAGAAAAATTAAACAGAAAACCATGTATCACAATAAATCCATAAGTGTTGAGCGTTTTCAGGGGGAAAATCGCTGGAAGTCCAAAAACTTAATATGCTATAAAGAAAACTGAATATCAGAAAATAGTTCATCATACTGAACAGACCTTTTGTTGAAGAATCAACACACATCGAGCATGCCACAAAAAATAACATAGAAACATAGAATTTGACGGCAGATAAGGACCGCTTGGCCCACCCAGTCTGCCCATTTCCCTACCTACTGGATAAGCTGCAGATCCTAGTTAACCAGCAGCCTACTTCTTCCTACTCCCACCCCCTAAAATTGCCTTATGACTGTCCCATGCATGCTTGAATTCCACCACTGTTTTTGACTCCACAACCTCCTCCGGAAGGCCGTTCCAAGCATCCACAACCCTCTCTATGAAAAAATCCTTCCTTAAATTACCTCTGAGCTGCCCCCCCTCTATCTTCAAATTGTGCCCCCTTGTTCTTGCACACCTCTTTTTTTGAAAGATGCTACCCTCTTGGACTTTGTTGATTCCCTTGAGGTACTTGAAAGTTTCTATCATGTCCCCCCTCTCCCTCCTTTCCTCGAGGCTATACATATTAAGCGCCTTAAGTCTCTCTTCATATGTCTTCCCGGTGCAGACCCTAAACCATTTTAGTTGCCCTCCTCTGTACAGCTTCCATCCTGTCTATGTCTTTGCAGAGATTGGGTCTCCAGAACTGCACTCAGTACTCCAGATGGGGTCTAATCAGCAATAAATAAACCGTATCAGCATGATGGAGTGGAAAGACATGATGTAGTGGTCCATACAATAAATCTGAATAAGTCAAAGTAGCAAGTTGAGGGACAGACCAACGGACATCAAGATACTGCCAAAAGGCCCTTGCATATGGACAATCAAGGAATAAATGTAATTGGGTTTCAGGAAGCTGTGGACAAGTATCCCTGGGACAATATCTTGCAGAAAGCTGTTTATGTTTACTATTTGCCTTCAGCCCCAGACAGCCATAATTACTTAGCCAAGTACAATCTCAAACAAAGGGGTGGGGGGAGACGTGGGTTACTTAATTGGTGAAGCACTAAAGGGACCCTGTCCCTGGGACAGTCTGGAAACCCCGGAAAACCTTGTTGTTTGGAAACCAAAATAGATTTATAAAGCTGTTTTCTGGTCAGTGTAATAAGTTGAGATGGGGAAATGCCCCATTTAACAATATTCCAAAAAAAAATCTCTACCATATGAAGGTACTGGCAAGGAATGAGACAGTGCCCGAAGGGGCCGGAGCGTCCAAGGGCCCAAGCAATGAGAAAGCCAGGCATTCACAAAGGGTTTCCAAATCTTGTCACCTGGTTTCAAGGTCGTACAAATGTTGTATGAAATAAAGATACTAAAATAAAAGGCCACTGGATTGACCATATTAACCCCACATTCAGGGATCAGACAATAGGTCACGTCCACCCGAAGTGGATTCAATTGGGAGCCCCACAAGGATTGAAAAAAAAGACTAAACAATCTAACAATAACAGCTTGTGGGGGAGGGTATACATAACACAAATAAAGAAAAATTGGAAGGAGCAAAGTCTTAATAAGAACCACTCGCTTTTTCTTTGACAGCTGTTGCCCCTTCCATGTACAGTAGTAACCAATCTAGAGGCCTTCTTTAACTTACCCTCCCAATTCAATAATGTCAACTCCCCAGGACCAAACTGCACACCCAAAATAGAGATGGGTTCTATAGAGACAAAAATGCCTGCTAAGTGGCTAGAGGCAGGTAATGGGGCATTCCCAAGTACCACCCCTTTACATTTATCCAAATTAATTTTAAATCCAAATACCAGTGAGAAAGAATGTAAAACAGACGGTAAAGATGCTGTAGAACAGTCAGGAGCTAAAGTTAAACCAGATCATCTGTGTATGCTAGAACCTTTAAGGGGCGCTGAATAGGGAAAACCTGAATACCAACGAGGTGATCATTATTGTTCAGAAGTCTCAGTAAGATGTCTATGCCGAAAACATAAAGAAGTGGGCTTAGGGGACATCCCTGCTTCACTCCCCATCTGATTTTAACTTTTCTACCAAACCAGCCATTGACATTAGGACAAAGAAAGGAATATTCATAAATAGTTTGCAACCAAGACACAAAAACAGGAGGGATACCAAAGGCCAATAACGTAGAAAACAAAAAAGAATGAGAACGTCTATCAAAGGCTTTTTCCTGATCTAAACTTAAAACATAACCCGAAGCTACATTATGCTCCCCTTGAAAAAATAGTTCTCGTAACAGAACTAAGTTATCATGCTGCGTACGTCCTACAACAGCACAGGTTTGGGAGGAACTTATTAAATAAGGGGCAACCACAGCTAATCTATTCAAGAGGATTTTACTGAGGATTTTAAAATCTGAATTTAAGACTAATAGGTCTCCAGTTACAAATATTCTGATGGTCACCCTTTTTGTAGAGAAAAATCAAAATAGCCTCCAACATGGATGCAGAGTATTTATTAGAACTCAGCATATGGTTAAACAGGATTACAAGGACCGTGCCTAACTCTGATTTAAAGGTTTTATAAAATCCTAAACTAATACCATCAGACCCAGGGGCAGTGTCACTTGAAAGTCTAGAAACAGCAGATTCCACTTCCGTTAAGGAAACTTCCATAACCAAAAGAGATGCATCTGCGTCTGTGACCTGAGGCAGATGTAAAGACCGAAAAATGTCAGAGACATCAGGCCCAGGAGCAGAGGTGCCAAAAAGATTAGTAACATGGGAGTCCACCACATCTAATATATCTTGGGGGGGGAAGTGGCAAGTTACCCAGAGGGAGTATTTAAAGCCATGACAACTTTATTCTGAGTCTGTCTCTTACATTCCAGAAAGGGGTCCAAAGAACCTTTCTGGGTGCTAGTCCCAAAATGAAGTCCTTGTCGTAAGGACTGAGCCCTATCGTATTGTAAAGCCTTCATCTGTTTTTTTTATAACTGTAATCTGTTCTCCATAGTCAAAATGAGTGCTGTTAGACAAAGATATAAGGCGTTGCAATTGGCGTCTAAGCCGGAGATAACGTATATACTCAGCAGAGACTTGGAGATGTGCTCTCTCTGTTAAAAACAACTATGCCAGGACTGTTTAGTGTCCTCCCAGCAATGTAGAATATCTGAGTAACATTCAACTACTGAGAGTCTGGCTAGAAATTCCCTCTTCCATGCTAATTGCACAGAGGTAGTTGAAAGCACAGATTCATTTAGCCGCCATTGATTTTTATTGCAGTGAGGTGCAGAGGTCCAGGTGCATGTCAGCTGGAGAACCAAATGGTCTGAAAATTCGCAAGGCAGTAATTTCACATCAGAAAGTTCCAAAGCTGTGGATGCAAAAACAAAGTCAATACGTGTCCGAAGAGGACCTTTTAAAAAGGTGTACCCACCAGATGGGTAGGTGGCCCGATAGACATCTACCAGTCCAGAAGAACGTATGGTGACATTCCAAAAATTGGAGTCACAAAACAATTTATCAGTTTGGAGGCCTCTATCCACCCTGGAGAGGCCACAATTGAAATCCCTGGCCCAAAAAAGGAGGCGGAAGGTAAATAAAAAAGGACGTATTTCCTTAAACAATGCAATTCTCGATACTTTAGTTTGTGGGGCATAAACCGTAATAAGACGGAGATGGACAGAAAAACACGAGATGTCTCATAAAAGGGCCCTACCCGGGTGAATATCAACCAGTCTGGAGATCTTTAGAGCCGAATTGGCAAACAGAACACCCACCCCCATCACAGGTATCCATTCCGGTGGACCAAAAGGAAGGACCCAGGGTCCACTCCTTAGAGGTCTGATGAAGGTCCAAAAAGGTCTTAAGGCAAGTGTCCTGAAGACATATGATGTCACTGCGTAAAGTACACAAAAAGAGCAGAGCACCAACTCTCTTCTGCAGAGCTTTAATGCTATTAAGATTAATAGTGCTCAAAGTGAGACCGTGCATAAGGGCATAGGAGAAAAAAATGAACCAAATGGAACAAAACACAGCTTAGGTCCATTTGGCAATGGAGTCATCAGTACCTTGTTCAATATCAGTATTCGAGGCTACTGAAGAGGCATCTGTCCCATCCTCCTCAGAGTCCCCCTCCATCTCTATCAGTGGAAGAGCCGCAAACTTATTGGCTTTCTCCCAAGAGGGAGTCAACCTGCTGAGTAACTTCTATATGTTTAAGTTTTTGAGAAGCCTTTCGCCCTTGCCTGGGTCACTTTTTGGTAGAAACTAATTGAAAGGGGAGTGCATCGGACTCGGGGGGGGGGCATAGTATCACCCACCCCAGAAGAGGGAGCAACAATCGAAATAGGGGCCAGTGAAGTAGCATCCGTATTGGGCGTTGCAGGGGTCTCATCAGTAGACATGCAGGGGTCTGGAACTAGAGGGGTAGCAGTGTCAGTCCCAGGCTGAGCAGGGGCGGTTGGCAGGTTCTCAGAAGCCGACACTCACAAGGCGCGTTGGTGCTGGGCCAAATTAATGAGACCATAATGAGTAGGACAATCCACCCTGTTATGCGCAGCCCAAGGACAACGATCATAAGCATGCCCTGTCTGCTCACACAGATTGCATTTAAATAGGTTAACGCAGGCAGAGAAAACATGACCAAAGTCCAAGCAATGACTACACTACATGGTGTCGCAAGCAGAGCTAAGGTGCAACCGGGAACCACACTTGAAACAGGACCTAGGTTGTCCTCTGTAAAAGATGGAACCCCTGTCCTTTCCCAGAAAAAAAAACAATAGGCAGATGCACAGGGCCTACATTAGTGGAGTGCAACTTAACCGTAATCTTTGAGCCACCATCCCAGATTTGTTCACTATCCAATGTAGGAAAGGGTTTACCTAAAATTTCACAATGGTGCCTTAACCAAAACAAGATATCCTCAAACTGAACACCCACATTTTTAAACATGACTGTAATTGTCTTAATCAAGGGTTTAGTAAGGGGAACTGCATGAAAAGGGACCCATATAGGGGTATTTTTCAAAGAGTGATACTGAGCCCAGAACCTATCCAAATTAGAAATATGCTTGAAACTCACATTGAAGTTCCCATTTCCTAAACCTATAAAGGTGTAAATTTCAGAAGAAAAATAATGCATCAATTTCTTCAACAATTCCTTAGCGACATACAACCCGTTAGGAGGATCCTTCAAGCCTCCTTTGTAAAGGAGACGGACCGCATTACACCTAGAGTCCGGCTCGTCTCTAGTAGAAAAGAGGTTAGCCAACTAAAACAAAGGGTCAGGTACAGACTTATTAGGTAAAACAGGCACAGGTTCACCAACCGCAGGGACCGCTTGGGGGGCGTCCTGTAGCGAGGGAACAACAGACACAGAATGGGAAGACAGTGCATTAACATTAGGAGACAAAACAGAGTCATTACCCCAGGGTGAGTTGGATCTCAGGCCTGTCGAAGAATACTTTGCCACAGGAGAGGAAGAAGCCACAGCCAGGTCCCGAAAGGACCAATCCTTAGTATCGGGAGTCCAAGAACCGGAAGACGCCTGTACCCATCCCGCATCCTGCAATGCCTTTTCTGGAGTCCACTCAACAGAGCCCTCATCTGAGTCCACAAGGTTGCCCCAATTCAAGGAACGTGGTGGCAGTACAGTTGGAGCCAGACAGACAGGTTATATCAAGGGCTGAGCAGAAGGTAGAAGTGGTTTACCCGGTCCAGGACGTCACCCAGTAGAAGGCGGATGCAAAATTTGAGTGCCAGAATCCTAAGGCTGTAGGCATATGGGGACAGACCTGTCTACACTGCCAGCCTCTCGTACTACGTGTTCCGGGGGAATATTGTGACTGGGCACTTCCAGGTAGTGGTCCACCGAAGGAGAAAGCCGTGGAGAAACAACTACCTCCTGTGAATCCGTGACAGCAGCAGCATCGACCTGAGAAGAAGAAATAAGACCGAGAGCTGTATCAAGCTCTCGTAACTTCTGTAGCTGTTTTATCTGTTCCAAACATAGGAATGCAAGGCGGAACAACATCGCATCCCAAGGGACAGCATCGGGAGGGTGCCGAAAAGGCTGAGGTCAAACCAGGAGTTGAGAAAAAGCAGGAGCAGAAGAAGGAGTAGCGTCCATCAAATCAGCCAAAACGACATCATCCACAGGTCCAGGAGGTAAAGCAGTCTGTTCAGGTAGGAGAGAAACTGCAGGGTCAGACAACAAAGAAACAGCCGAGGGAGAGACCTTCTCACCCTCCAAAGACACAACTGACTCCTCCACAGGTTCTGAGAGACTGGCCATCCTGCAGAACGGCCAGAGGCTCCCCCTACCGCAGAGTAGGGGAATTTCCCCAGTGTCCTAGCCAAATTTCCCTCATTCACTAAAAATGCCACGAACAGCTTAATCTGGTTCAAGGCCAATTGGCATTCATCTGTATCCCCCTCGTGCCTGAAAATAGGCAGGATTTGTCTAGTGCACTTACCTGGTCAACAAAAACTAACTAAATAATTAAATTATCATTCTGTGACACACATGGCTTTACACAGCTCATCAATGAGCCTACCAGAATTGATAACAAGACCCCAAGTATTAGCACACTGCTGGATGTTATTCTGGTGAGCAAGTCTCATCTATTCTCCCACGTTGGAGTCTTTTTCAATGATATCAGTGACCACTGTTTCATTGCTAGCATAAGATCAGCCTATAAACCTGCATCCCCCACAAAGTTCTCAGCGAGAAGATAGAAGCAGAATTTTGACATCCATGCATATCTGGAAGATATGAAGTACTCCATACGTTGGCAAGAATTTTACTTAGCAAATATGGTGGATACAGCCTATGATGTCCTTAATGACATAATCATGGGAGCTCTTAACAAATATGCACCAGTATCTAAAGTGCGTATTAGAAACATAAATTGTCATTGGTTCACACCAGACCTTAAATCCGCTCTCCTAGAAAGGGACAATCTATGGAAAAAGGCACGTAAAACAAAGACCCCGTCAGACTGGGGACAATTCAAAGAGACCAGGAACATACGTACCAGGAAGGTCAGAAATGCAAAGGCTGCTTACTATCGTGCTGAACTAGACTCCTCCTTCCATAACCCTGCAAAATTCTGGAATACCATAAATGACATATCTGGACATGCTCCAAGTAACTCGCTCCTAGCCAAGATAATCTCCAGGATGACCATCATCAATGACAGGCTGGAAGTCCTAGAGTCCTTTAACAATCACTTCACGACCGAAGGATTAGCATTTGACAACTCTCCAGCAAACTCAATGCGATCCCAGTTAGGCATACATCTTACCAAAACTCAGGTAACCGCCTCTACCTTCTCTTTCAAACCTGCCACTTTGAAGCAAGTGGAAGACTTACTATGCCAACTGGACATAAAGAAAAGTGCAGGTGCGGACTCCCTCAACCCCTACTTCCTAAAGATTGCCATGAATGTACTAGCAGTACCAATAACACATTTATTTAACCTCTCGTTACTACTAGGGTCTATCCTTTTGATTTGGAAAACTGCACAAGTCATTCTGCTATTTAAATCAGGGCACCCCTCTAACCTCAACAACTACAGACCAATCTCCAGCCTCCCTGTACTATCCAAACTACTGGAAAAGATTGTAAGCACACAACTGAGAGCCTACCTTGAGTCAGCTAACCTCTTAAACACAGCACAATCTGGATTTAGAGCCAAACATAGCACCATTACAGCCCTAGCAAAAGTAACCAATGACTGGCAATTAGAATTGGATAAAAAGAATTGTATCTGCGCTGTGTTTTTAGATCTGAGTAAGGCATTCAACACAGTTGACCACGAACTGCTCCATTCTTCCCTGAAATCCATAGGGCTGGATTCATACTCCTTATGATGGTTCAACAACTACCTTACTGGACGGACCCAGCAGGTTAAGGCTGAAGGGGAGCTGTTCCCCACTTATACCACTGCAAAGAGGAGTACCCCAAGGATCTATCCTCGGTCCTATCCTATTCGCCATTTACATCAACAGTATTGATAATAACATCACCAAGGCCACCGTATATCTATTTGCCGATGATACGGTGCTCTATGTCAGCTGCCCTTCTCCAGAGGCAGCCTGCAAAGAATTTACAAGCAGAGGTTGATCTACTCCAACACCAACTCCTGAGCAAAAAACTTCTGCTCAATGCAAAAAAAACAAAGGTAATGTTTTTCTCTCCCCACACGCATGCAGGATATTCAGTCTCAAGTACGCTCCCACACATATCCACTATCCTTGGTGAAAACCTTGAATTTGTCACAAAATTCAAATATCTGGGTGTCTGGTTCGACAGTAGACTTTCCTTCATAGAACATATGGAAGAACTACTGAAAAAACTTCGCCAAAGACTTGGGCCTTATTTTAGAATAAAACACTTTCTCACAAGTGATGCTAAGCAAAAGCAGGTCCAGGCCACATTTTGTTCTGTAATCGACTATGCTGATTTCTGATACAGTTGTTGCCCCATCTCATATCTGGGAAAATTGGATACACTCTACCATAGGGCCTTGAGATATATCACAGAACTCCCATTCAACACCCACCATTGCTCCCTTTATGCAGCAGTTGGATGGACCTCGCTTCAGTTCAGAAGGGACAGAAACGCTACACTATGGATCTTCAGAGCTGTATCCAAGAAATTACCACAATATGTCTCGGACTGCTTCACACAAGTTACCTTAAGTAAATATGCCCTAAGAAGCTACACTTCTATCATGCTCAAAGTGCCCAAAGTCAATTCTCGCTTTGGAAGGACTGCCATTAGTTTTGTGCTACCCTCACCATGGAACAAATTGCAGAAAATACTGAAATTGAGTATACCTATATCCATTACATCCTATAAATTTGTCTACTCTAGGCTTATCAAAGAAAAATGCAACTGTTTTTGACATTGGTAGAGAAAATTCTCTTCCTCTCCTTCGTCTCCAAGTCTGTCCCTTCCACTGACGCTCTCCGCTAATTCCATGTCCTGCATTCTTACCTTACTTCTCACTTTTTTACCCATGTCAGCATATAGTGCCCTATCTTTCCTCCCTCTCACATTCCCTACTCCTTCATCACCTATTTCCACCCTCCCTCCCTGCCTACTTGCACCCCTCCCCTCTCTCTCTCTGTAAGCCCTGCCAACCATCACCTGCTCAGACCATTAACTGCCTATTTTTATGACCCTTCCCAGCTTAGTAGCATCTCTCCCCCTCATCTCTCATTGAAGCACCACCTCCTTCATCTGCCCAGACCACTTACTGCCCATTCCTCTGCCTCTGACAAATTTCCTTATACTTTATACATTAGTCACCACCTATTCTCTCTTCATGCCCAAATTCGTATTCCCCCAATTTCCTTATTATTATATTTAAATATGTGAATGT
The DNA here is from genome assembly GCA_016271365.2 of Neoceratodus forsteri. NCBI lineage: Eukaryota > Metazoa > Chordata > Ceratodontiformes > Ceratodontidae > Neoceratodus > Neoceratodus forsteri. Next base: position 27,439,718 of record CM057453.1, read on the forward strand.
GTGTCAATAGATCTTGCCTAATTGTACATATCCATGTGTTGGTATCCTTTATGCCTGTATAACCTGTTCCTTCCTTGTGTTTTGCTCCTTGAATTGTACTATATTTTATGTAACTGACCTTTGACCTAACCAGGTCCATCTTGCAAATGAGCTCTGCTCAACGATGTTCGCCTGGATAAATAAAGATTTGATTGATTGATTGATTCTAACTGATGTAGTCATTAAGAAAGTAAAGGAGATTGATTTACAGCTAAATAAGAATGTAAAAGTCTCTGCATGGCTGATCAATAATACTGAAGAACACAACTTAAAATTTTATTTGACCCAACTCCATAACCCAGATTATAGGAAGATTGAAACCTTTCCCAGCAACATTCTCATGGCAAGATATACGTGAGATACTTCAATGTCAATTAAGTGCCAAAGTGATGTGAAAGAACCCGAAGACCTGCACCATGTAATTTTTGTATGTACATGGTATAGGAATCTGAGAATGAAATATCTGAGTGACTTCATTGGTTTCTTGGCCATGCCTACAATGTATATTTTAGATTTATTACTTAACTCTGAAAATTTACACATTTTAGAGACATTAGCTATATATTTAATAAAAGTAACTCAGCTTAGAAAAAACAAATGCACCACGTGGGTGATTGATTGACTGAATGTATTTTAAACTGCCCAATAGTAAGATATGCACTTTATATAAGTAAGAGTAGTTATGATAAGTATACATTGATGTATATCATGTGATAAACCTGTTTTATTGTGATGGATTTTATATATGTGCTATTTGTATCTTGTTCCATTTGGATTGTAATGGCAGCTTTGTCCACAATAAATTTCTACTACTACTTGTCTACTTCTATGACAGTTGATTACAAAAAGTTCCTAAAGTTATCAAAAAATACAGTTACCCAGTTACGTGGTTCCGGTAATAAAGAAATTGCTTGTTTGAGACATAACTAAGAACCAGCTTATTTTTTTCTCAAGACATCAGCTCTGCCAAGCAGTAATGGCTAAATCATGCATCACAGAACCAGGTTTTAAAAACTGTGCTCCTGCAAAATCACATTTAGTCACTTGTCAACTGACAGACAGAAGAATTGCATACAAAATATGGGATGTGTGTTATTGCTTAGCTACCATGGATGTTTAGGTGTGAAAGGAAACTGGAGGCATAGAAGGATCAAGGAGAGGATATGCCCTCAGCAGAACTGCGGTGACCAAACTGAAACCCTTGAACATTTTTTCTGGAGTATCCCTTTGTAAAGGGATTTTGGGCTTTTTTAGCTAGAAGGTTGTTCACTCCCATGGTTTGAGAGGCTTACATATGCCAACTTGGTTTTAGGGGAGCAAGAGATTTCATCCCAGCACGCTGAAGGTTATTTTCATCTGCCTGAAATTTTACAGAGATGCCAACTGGTGCTACAGCAGATCAGGTCACCATATCTGTTCACTGTTATGCACTGTGAATCTGCTCTTAAAGAGGTGCTTTCCAAAGAACTACAGTCATTAATGAAACAGGTTGTTGATCAATGCTGGGTGTCAGTTCCTTGGATTCTGTAATTAAGTGCTCTAAAGTTGTTGTTTTTTTCCCCCTTTTTAATCCTGGTATTAAACAAGTTGACCTTAGCTTTAAATGTTGTTTTTGTTTACTTTTGTTTCTCTTTGCTCCCTTGATAGCTTCATTTTCCATTTTGGATGGACAGGTTGTTATTGTTTAGGTCAACATTTAGATGACAATTTTTTTTTTTTTTGCTTCTTAACTGATTGGTCTGTTGTTTTGTCTGATTTTCCTTTCAATAAAATACCCATACTCTTCCTGAGGGGGCACTGTTTGCTTCCTGTAAGAAGATGGAGGATCCTAGAGGACAGAGAGAGAGATGGTGTCCTGGGTGGTGGAACCTGCTTCCATCCCCACCCAAGGTATTTCGGAAGCCCATGTTCCTACTGCTAATACATCTCTGCAGTACTCTAAACAAAGAAATATAGCTGATGGTTTGATGGCCTCTGATACTGGTCTTCATGCTACTGAACAAGAGTCATTTACGGATGCTGATCCTGAGATAACTGCTGAAGTTTCTGGTCTGGGTCCCTTGGTTCCAGCACAGGCACCTGCTGTTGCTGAACTAAAGCTGGGTGCCGAACTAGAACATAAGAAAGCAGTCCTGCTCTAACTCATAGCAGAAGAGGAGGAATGCTGCATGGTGGAAAAATAATGTTTAAGACTGAATCTTGCATCAGCAGCTCCCAGAACACCGGCCATTGAAGTTGGTAATATGAAGGAAGGTGTGGATGTGATGGTCAGGACTGTACTTCATAGTGAAGCTTCATAGAGTCCCAAAGGTGACCTGTTTGTGGCATCTGTGTCCCCAAGTGGTAATCCAGTGTGGCTGACCACTACTGTCAGTTTAATCAGCTGAGCGGTGGCCACTTTGATGTCTGCCAGAGCCCTGAGATTTCCTTCCCTTTTGCGAGTTCATCTTCTGACAGCCAGTTTCTCTCTGTACTGGACTGTGACGTGCATCCTGTTGGCCTGGAAACTCCAGTGTCTGCTCGTGTCCCTCCTGCAGCCCTTTCCTCATCGATGTCTTCAAGTTCAGATCGCACTACCAAGAGTCAGCTGGTGGAAAGGAGCTAGCTTCCTTATAGATACTTCTCTTATTTACAGGGATTCTAACTCTGCATTTCCTGTGGCTACCCATGAAGTGATTCTGGCACCTGATAGTTACCCCGTTGAGGTGCCCACAGTGCAGTCTGATTGTGGGGATAGAAGGGACAGTGAAAGGTATACAGTTGAGTCTGAAACAGCCCAAGAGCAGCAAAATCAAGTCCCAGCATATCAGGTCTCAGAGGTGTACACTCTGCCTAGGTATACCCAGGGTTACAGCTTTAAGGGGGAAGCATACAGGATTGCCTATCAGAAAAGACTTTTGAGGTCTTTGCAGAGGCATAGTCAAGGGACTAAAGTCGATGTGGTTACAAAATTAAAACTGGCAGGCTCGGAAAAAACCCATATGGGTCTAGATGGAGCCCAGGGTCCTCTCCTATTAGATGTGGGACACTGGTATTCCCTGTGCCAATAACTGTGAATGTAGATGGGTCAGTACAAATGGCAAGTCTAACAAATCCTGGAAGGTTCCCCCATCCACTACAGAATCCCCCTCCTCACCAGGGCTTAGTACCTGAGTGAACCCAGAACAACCTCTTTCATAAGGAAAAATGATTTGACCAAGGCTTATAAAAACTTTGCTATTGAGGTCCCAGATTCACTCACTTTCACAGTAGACCACATCCTTTTCAAGCCAGGGATGGATGTGAGCACTACAGTGCAATAGCTTACTCCTAAAACTGTGACTTTCACCCAGATCTGTGAGGATGCAGCCCCATCCAGGTTTTGGTCCTGTTCAAGTAGATTCATCCTCTGATTTGGTCTCTCCTGTCATGACCCTGGAGCAGTCCTCTAGTTTGGACTGTCACTAACGCTATACATCATTTCCCAGAGCCCAGGGAATTATTGGAAGGCACCATTGTCTCAGTCTGGTGCCCTGGAGCACCAGAATCAGTTGCGCTCTGTACAACTTCCTTTCCCCACTGAGTCCCAGGTACTCACCCTGTGCAGGGTCGGATTGGCCTGCCCGGATACCCGGAAATTTCCGGGTGGGCCCCCCCCCCCGATGAGTACGTACAGTGTACAGCAGCTGTGTGTGGGGGGGGCAACAAATGCACTTAGTGCTCACTGCTTGCAAGTTGCCATCTGCTTCCTGAGCCTTCCTGACTCTTCCCCCCCAACCAGGCCGATCGATCGATCTCTTGTCATCATCTGCCCATCGTAGTGTCCATTGGGGATTGGAATTTGGGCCCCTTTGATCTGTGTACAACAAGGCGGCGGCGCTGGGAGTCGGGATGTGAGCAGGGAGTTTAATTGACTCAGCCGGCACGCGTCAGCAAGCATTGCCCTCAGGCCCCGCTCCTCCAATCGAGTCATGGCTAAACTGGCTGGGCAAGTTTCGAGGTTGGGGGGGGGGGTCAGGACCAGTACCGCAATGTCTGCAAGTCGACTGGAGTGAGAAGAATCCGATTGGTTGGTGGAGAGAGAGATCGCAGGCTGCTGGGTGCCATCATCTTGTTGTCGCTCATCGTGATGTCACACGGTGCGACAGCGCGGGCACTTTAAAGGGGCCACAGTGCAGCAGCTCTGGTCTCTTCCTCTTGCTGCAGAATTCAAATTGAACTCGCCGCCATAAAACACAACCGATTGTGTCCCTCATTAAGTCGGCATGTAGAGTGAGTCCAGCTTTTTTTAAGCAAAGCGGTCATCGGTGACTTTTAGTGGTGACTGGAGTGAGCGTGAGCCAGCTGGCAAGCGAGTTGAATTATTTCTGACTCACTTTTTGACTGGAATTGACTTCAGTAGTAAGGTAAGGTAACGTTTTTTTTTAAGAATTCAGTAGTGCTGCTGGGGCAGGAGGAGGAGGAGGGTAGGGGTGGGGTGGGGTGTTCGGGTTCACATTCCCTTAGTCTCTTAGTTAGTTGCTAGCCTAAGCTGGTAGTAGCCCACTAGCCGCAAGGACTTGGAGGGGCCTGGGGGTATTGGTATTGTGCTACTTTTCTTGTGATTTATCATCGAGGCTGGCAAAAGAAAACTAAAAATGGAGAGGGTTTGGTTTCTGAAGTTGCTGGGGCTGTGTGAAGGGAAGGGTGATTCAAGGAGCTTTGAACCAGCAGTGGAGCTGAGCCTGAAGGCAACTGAGATCAGCAGGATTGTGGGGGAGGAATCACTTGACTACAGCCACCAAATTAAATAACATGAATTACAAAAGGCAGGTTCAGGGGCTGTTGTGCCTGTGCTCCATAGTGTTGTTGCTTTTTTATCCCTTCCTTACAGGTGTTTGGAAGCTGCTTTGCTGTACACCACTGAGGCACAGGGGCTATTGAGTGAGAACTGCTGCTTTTCTTGTGATTGATTCAAAAGAAAAATCATTTGAAAACCGAGTGTGATGCTGGAATTACTGGGGCTAGGTGGACATGGAGATGAGGTCAGAGCCAGCAGAAGGGGGGGGGAGACAGCCAAGATTGGTGGCACGTCATGGGAGGGACTACGTTGTGACTATAGCCAATCAACAGTATGGCAGTAGCACAAATTGGCATTTATTTACTTTAGAGACACTCCAGGAAGCAAGTGTGCCAAGTAGAAATCTGACCGCATCGCATTGCAGTCAAGATCGCCACTGGTTCTGCTATTAAAGTACTATAGTTGTTATTTACCACTGCGATTGTTATAATAATATTTACAACTCCGAAATAGTTAGTCACTTTACCAGCAATGAAATAGCTTTCTTACAAATGGGAATACATGCTGATCTTATACTTGGCAACAGCATGTCAGGGCGTACCAGTCTGTAAATATTTTGCTAGTTTATACACTAGGGAATGGTGTGGTTGGTGCCAAGGCCCCCCTGTGACTTTGTAGTGGGCCCCGCTCCCCGGGACCAGTACCAAGGCCCCCCATGACTTTGTAGTGGGGTCCCCCCGGGGGCCAGTACCAAGGCCCCCCTGACCCATTTCCAGGTGGGCCCTTTGCTTCCCAGTCCGACCCTGACCCTGTGCCAGGATCATCTAGACCTTGCTCTCTGCAGCCTGGGACTTCTAGAGATTTTCCAGGGCAATGTCTCCCGCAACAGGAACAAAACAAATACTCTGACTTCTTTAAACCAACTGCTAAACCAGCAAAGTGTAGAAATGCTGTTCGTCTTCACTACAAGGGAGAGATGGAAGAAGTCCCAGACCATGTGTTCATAGCTCGGACCTTATTAAAAGCAGAGATGGGCTGTTTTGCCTCTGAAATGTTTGCACTCATTCAGTTGGTGACACTTTTTATGATGTAAGTTAGACTCTTCCTGAACTTGACAGATTCTGGAAAAGGTATGCAGTTATGAAGACTACCCCAGTATGGTTATAAAGCACTGGTTCTTATTCACGGATGGTGTAGCAGTGTTTGGATAAGGAGAGGTAGGAGACAAACTCGGAGAATGGAAGCAGTTTACTAGATGCAAAGCACCAAAGAAGATAGGCAATTACACAACTGTATACTCTATAACTACAACTCTATTCTTTGAACTCTACAATTAGCTTATACTCTACAACTTTATTCCCTACACTTCTATAATTCAAACATTCTATCATTCTGTCATTCTATTGTTCTGTTTCACTATAACAGTATGATTAGCAGAGACCAAAAGTCAGAGTGCAGTGTTCATCAAGGATCGAGAGCAGTGGCCACCAGTACACTTCGTTGGCTGGCTTTAGCTAAACTGGAAGAAATGAAGGGGAAAAGAACTATAAAGCCCCCAAACAATGGTAAAGTCTCCTGGCTGAAGTGGGACTCCAGGGCAAACAAGATGCAGAAAAGCTGAAGAACAAGAGCCTAAGCAACTGTAGAGCCTCCTGACCAATGAAGGACCACAGGAAAATGAGATACAGCTGAAAATGGTTGAAGACCTGTGAGCTGAAGCAAGATCCCAGGGAAAACGAGATGCTGACGTAACTGGTTGAAGACCTCTGGGCTGAAGCAGGATCCCAGTGAAAATGAGATGCAGATGAAACTGGCTGAAAACCTTTGGGCTGAAGCAGGATCCCAGGAAACACAAGATGCAGACAAAACTGGCTGAAGGGACTGGGTCGGAACATCGCCAAACAGAAAAGCGTGGTCAAGAAGAGTGCAGCAAAAATGCCATCTCGTTTGTTTCTGTGGGGGGCCCTGCAACCCCCTGTACCCCCCAGACTAAAAGATTCTAACTCTGGGGGGAGTGTATCATGAATAATGAAAATTGTGGGGCCACGGAATACTATTTCCATGGCCCCTTGTAAAAAAAACAAAGTCCCAATTGTCAAAATCTAAGGAGACCAGGAATAGAATCATCGTCTCCACTGCCACCTCCTGGATTCTGGTGCCCTTATCTGCTGTGAGCTCCAGGGACAGTGACCTGGGGAGCGCTTACTGCAAGCGCTTTAAATCCCCTCTCTGTCCGTGGTAGCGCTATCCAGACTAGCGCTCAGTTGACTGGCACTATTCTGGTAGCACTGTTCTAGTAGGTTACTGGCTGAATACCTCTGGGCTGAAGCAGGATCCCAGGGAAAATGAGATACAGACAAAACTGGCTGAAGACCCCTGGGCTGAAGCAGGATCCCAGGAAACTGGAATGTCTGAAGAGCTGAGGCACCTTCGCTGGAGAACCTCTGGAAAGGCTGGATACTTGCAACAAAAACCCCACCCCAGTGGACAACAGATCCCTATCTGTGAACCAGGGTGGTTCCCTGCACTAGCTAATACTGTTAGGGAGGGACTGGCCTGTAGATCTTGGGAACTAGCAAGTGACGGGGAGCTACCTACACTATTCCAGCACTGGTGACTGGACCCAACTTGTCTGAAGAAGGAATGGCAGTCACAGTCTCTGGTTGGTCACTGCTAGTGGCAGTCTGAAGTTGAGCAATAATCAGAAGGAAGGATTTGCATTAGGCAAAGTGATTCTTGAATGAGCAGGCAGTTCAGTGGCATGCAGGGCAGTTCTTGACAAGAAGGGCAAGTATGGCTTAATCCAACAGTCTTCATAGCGAGCAAGGCAAATTAGAACTGAAAGGGCACTTTAGTACATGCAGGGCAAATACAGCACGGTACATTGCCCAGCAGCATTTCTCCATGTTTTGAGGGGGGTTCCTGTTACAGGGGGCTGCACCCACTGAAGCCCCCCAACTTAAATAATCAAGTCCGGGGGGGGGGATTTGTAAAACAATCACACAAAGTGCAACATAAAGAAAAATATCATACATCTGGGACTGGGATCTGATACCCGGTCCACAGATGCAATGACTCCGTTGCTGTCTATGGCTCATTTTGTCAAGCCACAGCAGCTGCTCGGCAGACCCTCATCCCAGCAGAGGACTTATCCTCTGCCAGGGAACAGTGACAGGGTGCACAGACCATTTAGCAGTTTTGCACCCCGTCGCTATTCCCTCCTGCGCTGTCTGCGATGCACAGTTTTGACATGCGCCATTTTCTATACGGCAGATTGGCCTGGTAGGCAGTATGAAGGAGCCTAACAAGAGGATTACCCTATTGGCTGTGGGTAATCTGGCTAGCTGGCATGCTAAGGGTCCCTTGCTAACTGTCCCTCCCTGACTTAGGGGCTACGGGGCAGTTATACAGGTTACTAGCCATTGGTGCGGGCTGTGGCTACTACACTGCAAGGGTGGCTAACCATATGCCCACTCCCCTTTCTTTGCTGCTGGCTGCTGGCTGAGGCCAACACCTGAGTGCACTTTTAAATTAGCTGAGTTTTGCACTCTCTAAATACTTATCGTGGCTTGACTACTAGTGGCCACTTGGCTACTGGCCACCTTTCTTCACTCTGGTGCACTATTCCTTTAATCTGGGGCTGGCTTCCCCTAAATGGCCCACCTGGAGCCGGATTACCTGTAGAAAATAATAGAGGAAAACATTTGGGCAACCTAGACCCTTATTCACTAGCTCACTGGCTCCTATGGCTACAGCTTTGGGGCTTTTCCTGGGGCTCTACTCTGCCTCTGGTGGCAGCCCTTTTAAATGCCACTTTAAATAAATAGAGCTTTTGGGCTAACTAGCCCTGTCCATTAGCCCACCTGACTAACTTGGCTGTAAATACTGGGCTCTGCCCTGCCCCTGGCTGCAGCTTTCCTTGTTTTATTATTTTTTTTATTTATTCACTCATTCAAGGCTGTCCTAGCCCTAAGCTGTACCTCCAGGGAGTCTTGATATAAACATGTCCTGTCTCTCTCCTATTGCTGCCTTGCTGGAACTAATTTTGATAAATATATTTAAATAGCTCCGCCCTCAGGTGGTCTTTTACTCTGGTGCCTTGCCTTGCCTCCTCTACTGGCTGCTCCTCCATGCGCTTTCTGGTGTGGAATATATGTTTTTATTTCTTTATTTATTAAGTTCAGGTGGTCAGCACCTGCACAGTGGTGCTGCTGCTGACTCACAGCCCTGGCCCAGGGAAAAGTCTCTGATGGGAGGAGGCAGGATGTGCTTCCTGTGGGTGGTCCTCCTCTTTAGACACTGGAGGATCTGACTATGGGGCCTTGCTGCATCCGACATGCTCTGTCTCTCTCTCTGCCAATGCTGGCAGCCTGAGGATGCGGCCCTGCTTGTGGGCACCGCCGATGAGGGACAGAAACGTAATTTTTTTTTAAGTAAAAAAAAAAAACAGGGCTGTGCAGAGCCTGCACAGTGGTGACTGCTACTGCTCTACTCTTGGGGACCTGCCAACACTTCAGGGAGCTGCCGACATTACGGAGGGACGAGAGGAGGACTGCAGGCACAATTTTACCCTTACTTTTACCTCCCTGTATCCTCTCTCTCTCTCCCTTCTGGCTGCAAAAACTTTACTTTTCTTTGCCAGGGCATCTGAGAGCGCTGTCCTGACCATGCAGCTTGCTGGCCGCAATGTTTCAACAAAAATGGCCATTACTGCCCACCAGGGAGCCCTCCCTGGCGTTCGGGATGCTGAGTCCCTAGCAACCAAGCAAGCAAGCAGCTGCCCAACGTTAGGAGGGCTCAAGATGGCATGGGCTCATGCTATAGCTAGGCGGGCTACAGGGAAACAGGACAACAAGAAAAAGAAGTTTTAAGACTGCAAGCTGCAGTTTTCTTTTGCAGGGCTCCTGTGGAGTTTGGCTCCCATCCTGGCCACCTATACTGCTGGGGCACCTGAGCAAACTGGGGGACACTGTGGGCTACTGGGGGGGCACTGGGGAGCCCCCTTTACTTTGAGGTATTATTTATTTATTTATTTATTTAGTAGAAGTTTGGCAACTGGATAAGTCCACTGAGACCATGCAGTCCCTTTTTCAGTGACGACCCAGGTGTTAATGGTAAACACAGTACAATAGATAAATCTCTCTGTATCCTGTATATTATTATTGTATTTAACAATGTTGCAAAAAATTATTACAGTGGAAAGCTAGGTATGTAACTTAAAACAGATCAGGCATTAAGCATGTATAAATAAACAGGATAACTAATATACAATATATACATAGCAGGAACACGAGAGTAGGTGGATTACAAGAAACATGGTCACCTTTTTCAGTTATCCATCTTCCCAAGTCTGTGGTAAAGACTGTCACTATCCTCTTCTAAAACAAGGAAGTCAGTATCACTGACGTCCTACATTGGCTGAAGCAGAGGTGTACGGTGATAGGAAACCCTGACCCTACTATCGACTCAGAATTCCTTTGAACTGGAGAGTGATGAATACATGACTGTCTAATAGACTCAAACTCAAAGATACACAACATGCTGAATTTTATTTTTTTTTCTTAGGCTGGGACAGTGGGGTGCTGTTTTACTCAGGTCGGCCAAATACCTGCTAGAGGTGTGGTGCCATCTCTTACCTGACCAGTGCCTGACAAGATTCGATGTGACCTTTGCTCAAACTTCAGGCATTCCAGCTCCTGATGTCAGAATACCATGCATTGCAACCAGTGTGATGAGTTGGACCACTCAAACAGGTCCTGCCCATGGGCTGCTCATAACAAAGGCGACCCTATGGACCAGGCCGAGCATGACAACTACATCAGTCATGCTCAGAGGGATGGCCCTAAAAAGAACAACAAGCACCTCTGAAAACAGCTCATCTGGCCACAGATGTAAGAAACCCTACACAAGATCCACCAGATGTGACCTGGGATGTGTCAGGGACCTTGCAAGCTGCAGAGAATACAGTGGCCAAGGTCACATCGCTGACCAGCAGGCATTGTGGCCCCCCCCGAACCTGGAATTTCAGACAACTTCTAGAAAACAGGCCTCCACAGGTGATCCAAACTTTGGTAGATATGGTCATGTCCCTGGACAAGGAGGACCCATCACAGGACACCCCAATCCAGCAATTTCCACATGCCTCTAAGGGGATAACTGAAGAGAGGACATCATCACCACTGGTTACATGATCAAAACAGATGTCACCACCCACTGTGGAATATCCAGAACAGACAAAAACTAGGACAATGCTGTCTCTTAAACCCCTGTTACAGAAACCCTGCATTTGGTCACACAATGTCGCAGGACAAGAGGGCAACCTCAGCCTAAAGTAACTAAAAGGGAAGATCTACCTCTTTGAAACACGGCTGAAATCCTGCACAAAAGAAGGGATCAAACAGATTTGGGAGAGATGGAAGAGGGCTTAAATGAATCCTTTGTGACTTTATCCCAGCATGACCCCATGACCTCTCTTCAGAAAATGAAGGGGGCCCCTCAGACCTGCAAACCTCAAAGAAATGAAAATCCAAAAGTAAGGGAGGTGGATAAAACTTAAGTAATGTTCACTAGCATGAGTGGGCAGACTGGATGGGCCTGGCAGTCCTTATCTGCCAACAGAATCTACTGGTTTACATGTCCTTGTTGATTTACCATGGGGGGGGGGGGGCACTAGTTTACAATTTTAAAGTAGGTACACTGAATGTTAATAGTGTAAGAAATGAAATCCAGCTGCAGACTAGTTTTTCACTCCTACAAGGTCTTAAACGCAATGTCTTGTTCCTTCAGGACACCTGCCTTCACACAACTCTGGAGGCTCGCAAGGCTCAAAGGTTTTTGCCACATGGCCCTTCATATTTTTCCTCGGGTGAGGACAGATGCACCTGGGTAGCCATTATTTTCCTCAGTTGGGCTATAGAACTTATAATATTGGTTGATCTTAGTCCAAGTAGGGCCTTACTTCTGGATATGAAATTTAAGGGGTTATGGTAAAGGATGACTAACATTTATACCCCCAGCTAAAGGCAGACAGGGCAGAGTTGTTTAAGCTTCTGAAACTCTTTTTATACATCACCAAGGGGATAGTCTTCAGTGGGGAGTTTAATGGATGGCTAGTTCCCTCTGATAAATGGGGCACATACTTCCAAAGTCTTCTGTAAAGTACACTGTCTTACTGAAGTGATTTTGAAGGTCGAGTTAGTAGATGCTGCCTGCCAACCTGGAGGGTAGGGAGAACATACGAGCAGTAAACCTGTGACACTGCACTTCATCCTGGTGGGCTTCATTTGTACTTTAAGGGCACATTGTCTACCTAGCTTGATTATTGGGCTGGTAGTATAGCCTAGAAGTTAGAAGAACAAGGTGTGGATGAGCTTGGTACATCCAGCAGACAAGACCGGAGTTTGATTCTCACAACCTCCACTTACATACTGTGCGACTCTGAGCAAGTTACTTAACTGCCCAGTGCTCCCAGGTTGCCCCTGAAAACAGGCACTTGAGTCTAGTGGGCCTTACCCAATTACCAAAGACTGAAAAAAAATAATTTGTTTTGTTCCCCATGGCTCACTACATCTTGAAATAGGACTGTTCCTATAGAGATCATGGACCATAGACTAGTGGAAGTAACCTTTGGAACTAAACCACAAAACACTTTTAGCCAGGGCTCTGCAGGCTGAATACTTCTCTGCTGGAAGATGAAGATATTCACAATAAATTAAGCCATTTCCTAAATGCAAAACAATATACACTTATTTTCTATGATGCTCCCATCAACTGGTGGGAAGACTTTGAAAGGAATCTAAGATCTTTTTTATTTTGCAAGAGAAGAAAAGAGCACAAACAAAATTCACAAAATACTTACAACTGCAACAACAGTTCCATTGGTTACTTTCTCTGGCCACAACTACATGTCATGACTTCTCAGCCCAGATTAAAGCCATAGAAATGTAAATTATTTCTATCTACTTTGAGGATATCTCTTTCATCAGGCCACACCTCTAGAACTCTACCCGTCAGGCACTAGGACCACATGGAGATTTTTTAGCAAGCAGTCCACTAGGGGCCACCGACGACAATGTCCTAGGTTGCTACCTCCCATAAAAACATGGGCGGCTCCATTCCTTTTCAGTTGTTTTCCCGCCGTCAACCATACTCGCCCGGACACTCCACTGAGACGCCACCGCTACAGTCGACTGCAAATTTATCTTTTTTTGATTTTCTTTCCTTAGTTAGCTATCGCTTTTTACAAAGTGATCGTCACCAATGTGTATGTTGTCGAAGGAGTCCACTAAACTGTGAGTGCAGTGAAAAGATATATTCAGGCGACCTACACAAGATCTGCATGTGCTACCTTGGGACAACCCATAATGTTAAGCCCTGTGATTGTTACATAGATACATAGATACATAGACAGTGTTGGCAGATAAGGGCCTGTGGCCCACCCAGTCTGCCCATTTGAGCTTGTAATTTCAGTTTATGTCTTCCTAGAAGTCTGTTGCCCCTTACCCCTGGCCTCCAGAATTCATTTATGTCTATCCCATGCATTCTTAAATTCCGTGATTGTTTCAGCCCCCACCACTTCCTCTAGCAGGGTGTTCCACTTGTCCACCACCCATTCTGTGAAGAAATTCTTCCTCACATTTCCTCTGAATCGTCCTCCCTCCAACTTCATCCCATGCCCTCTAGTCCTGGAACATCTTTTTCGCTTAAAAATAGTGTATTCCTGCACCCTGTTCCTCCCTGTAAGATACCTGTACGTCTCTATCATATGCCCTCTCTCCCTCCTCTCCTCCAGGGAGTACATGTTCAGTTCCTTCAACCTGTCCTCATAGGACTTGTGTACCATCTTTGTTGCCCTCCTCTGAACCTTCTCTGCCCTGTCTATGTTCCTACGTAGGTAAGGTCTCCAGAACTGTACACTGTACTTCAGGTGGGGCCTCAGTAGTGTCTTGTATAGTGGAATTATGGCCTCCCTTTCTGGCCCTGCCTATGCATCCCGGCATCCTATTTGCTTTACCTGCTGCCTTGTCACACTGTTTCCCTACCTTGAGGTCATCAGAGATGATAACCCCAAGATCCCTTTCCAGCTTGGTGCATGCTATATCCTCACCCCACAACTGATATATTGTGCTAGGGTTTTTGTGCCCCATATGCATTATCTTGCACTTCTTTGCATTGAATTTCAACTGCCAAACCCCTGACCATTCTTCAGGTTTCTGCAGGTCCCTTCTCATTCTGTCTACACCCTCTGGTGTGTCTACTCTGTTACAGAGCTTTGTGTCATCAGCGAACAGTGAAATTCTGCCTTCTAGTTCCTGCGCAATGTCACTGATGAAGATGTTGAATAGGACCGGTCCCAGCACTGATCCCTGTGGTACCCCACTGGTCACTCTTCCCTCTGTGGAGTGACAGCCATTTACCACCACCCTCTGTGTCCTGCCACCCAGCCAGTTACCTACCCACCACACTACTGTCCTGCCCACACCCATATTCCCCAGTTTGTGTAATAGTCTTCTATGTGGCACAGTGTCAAATGCCTTGCTGAAGTCCAGATAGGCCATGTCCACTGCCCTCCCCTGATCCACCTCCCTAGTCACCCAGTCAAAAAATTCAACGAGGTTGGTCTGACATCCTCCCCTGGTGAAACCATGTTGCCTTGGGTCCTGTAGTCCATTGACAACCAGATGTTCCACCAATCTCTCCTTCAGTAGTGCTTCCATGATCTTCCCCACTACTGAGGTGAGGCTGACTGGTCTGTAGTTCCGCTTCCTCTTTGTTCCCACTTTTGTATAAGGGGACTACATCTGCTGTCCTCCAGTCTTTGGGTACCTCCCTGTTTCCAGTGATTGGCTAAACAGGATAGCCAGAGGTTCAGCCACCACCTCTCTTAGTTCTTTAAGGACCCTGGGGTGCACCCCATCTGGCCCCATTGCTTTATCAAGTCTTATTACTTCCAGTTCCTTCAGGACCCTTTCTCATGTAAAGGGACTTATGTCCATTTCTGCACCATTCTCACCCCTTGTACTCCCTTCAGACGCATTACCCTCCTCTTCCTCAGTAAAGACTGATCAGAAATAACTGTTCAGTATGTCAGCTTTAATGTTGTCATCCTCCACGTGGCCCCCATCCTCCCCCTTCAGTCTCACTATCCCTCCCTTTGCCTTTCTTTTTTCACTTATGTACCTGTAAAAGGTTTTGTCCCCTCTACCCACTGATTTTGCAATGTGTTCTTCTGTCTGAGCTTTGGCTTCCCTTACTGACATCCCTACCTCCCTTTGCTTCTCCTGGTACTTCTCCCTATCCCCTTCTGCTTGTGTCTTTTTGTATTGCCTGAATGCAATCTTTTTGGCTTTCACTTTCTTTGCTACCTCTTTGGAAAACCATAATGGTCTTCTCTTCCTTTTCCTCTTGCTAACCTGCTTAATGCATAATTCTGTTGCTCTTGTAATCCCAATTTTAAATACTGCCCACTGTTCCTTAACCCCTGATTCCTGCCCCATTCCCCTTAATGCCTCTTTCAAGTATCTTCCCATTTTCCCAAAGTCTGCCCCCTTAAAATCCAGGATACGTGTTTTTGTATGGTTTGGTTCTGCTCTTTCTGTGATCTCAAACCACAATGACTGGTAGTCACTGTTCCCCAGGTGCTCCCCCACTGTTGCCCCCATCACACTGTCCCTGTTTGTGAGTGCAAGGTCCAGTATTGCCTTCTGCCGAGTTGGTTCCATGACCAGTTGCTTGAGGAAGGCACCCTGAAGGGAGTCCAGGATAAATCTGCTCCTAGTTGATGCTGCTGCTGGGATGCTCCAGCCCATGTCTGGAATATTGAAGTCTCCAACCAGTACTACCTCACCCTTGTCTGTCATCCTTTGGATGGCTAGCATCAGCTCCCTATCTGTTTCTTCCTCCTGGACTGGTGGTCTATAGACCACACCTGTGCGGATGGCTGGCCCATTTTCCTTTCCAGCTTAACCCACAGTATCTCTCCCCATTTTGTTCCTCCTGGATCTCTGTGGCCCTTATGTCATTTTCACATACAGTGCCACTCCCCTCCTCCCTTTCTACCTGCCCTGTCTCTTCTGAATATGTTGCTAGCCAGGTATGGCCATCTCCCAGTCATGGTTGTCATTACACCAGGTTTCAGTGATGGCCACAATGTCCAGGTCTGACTGCACCATGACAGCCTCAGATCTTCCATCTTGTTGCTAGGCTCCTGGCATTGGCACTGTGCTTTCATGATTTGACCTCCCTAGACTGTTTGGCTGTTCTACTCCAGTCCCTTCCTTGGTTGTCCTTTATCCCTGGTTCTCCTTGCTGTCTGCCCTTCTGCTGAATGTTGCCCTTTTCTGCCTATCCACCTCTTGGCGCTAATCTCCATCTTTTGACACTGCTTTGTAGAGATAGCCACTCCTTTGGTTCACTGGTTCCACTGCTAGCTGTGGGGGTGAGCAAGCAGGTACCCTCCTTGCTGGCCTGCTACTACCTTTGCTAGTTTAAATGCTTGTCAATGTAGCATTTAAACTTTTCATTGTAGATTCCCCTCCAGGATGGATGCAGGCGTCGGAAGGCTTAAACAAACCTCCATCCTCCGGTGGGTCCCCAGTCACCACGATGTACAAACCCTTCCTCACAGCACCAGTTCTTCAACCATGAGTTAAAGTTCCTGGTGCATGCACCCCATGCTCTCCCTTGCCTCTCGCAGGTAGTACTTCTGTGAAAGTGACAGAAGTAGCTACTTGTTTGAGACCCCTTCCCAATTTCCTAAACTCTTCCTGAACTTCCTTTGGCTCCCCATTGCCAGGTCATTAGTTCCTAGGTGGATAATGACATCCAGCTCACCCTCCCATCTTGCCTTCCCAGTAATCCCCAGGATCTTCCTTCCATCCCTCCATGCCGTGGCACCTGGTAGGCACGTCACCTCCCTGTCCTCCCCCTCCTGTGTTCCTAGCTGGATCCCTCTTATGATGGAGTCCCCCACCAGGATTCACTTCCTCCTCCTCTGGGGTTCACTGCTGTCCCCACTGAGGTCACCTCCTTGGCTAACCTCCAGATCCTTTCCTTCCACTTCTCTGGGTACCATTATTTGGTTGTCCCCATTTGCCAGTGTGGCATATGAGTTCTTGAGTGGAATAGGATCTGGGATGTGCCTCTGCCTGACCACTCTAACCCTGCCTGAGCCCACTGTCATCCAAGTGCTCCTCATTCTCGGCATCCTTTGAGGCAGCTGCATTGGACTGGGTGGTCTCTGGGTAGGGGTGATGGTACTCCTGACCCAGTTTACTTCCACTGTGAATCTGGCTACCTCATCCCACAGTCCAGAGAGATGCATACAGATAGGGCAGCACCTCAGTGTCCAGAAGGTCTGCCTGAATATGGCTGCCCCACAGCCACTGCATTGCACCACTCCCCACATTATACTGCAATTATACTGCTATTCCACTATTTGTCTGCTGCTGAAGCTCTCCTAGTTCTCTTTTTATTAATTTACTGTCCTAAAAATCCTGCCACTGATCCTCAGATACTTTTCTTTAAAAAATAAAAAAAAAGAAAATAAACCAATTGTTGCCATAAGTTCAATACTGGTGCCCAGTGACAGAGAAAGAACACCCTGGAAACCTACTTCTTAAAACAACAGGTAGCCAGGATGGAAAAAGAGCTCCAGGAGAAGAGCTCCACCACCTCACCAGCCCGCTCATCAAGCTCTAGATCTTTTGAAGTCCTGTGACAAAATTCCGGGCCTCACAAGCTCAAACACAGGGAGCGGGCAAGAAGAAAGGAGAAAACCTCCCCGGTTCGTTTTCAGTCACCCCTGCGCCCTAGTGTGACCATTACTGAGACGTCAAGGTCAATGGTGATACCGTTCCAGCTTCCTGGACCTCTGAAACCTCCAGGTTGGGTCATGCTGTGAGCTCCGCCAGGCCTACTATGGCTGGCAAAGGACCGATGTTGGGGACATCTCCTTCCCTGACGTCTCAGAGCGCACCTGTACCACAGGCCAGCGCTGACGTGCAGGCTGTACATTTGTCCTCCACAGACCTGTTACAACACCTGCTGCCTCCTCCTTCTCCTATGTGAGCAGTATTGACAGGGCACCCTAGGCAAGACCCACCACTGACACCTCAACGGTTGACCTTCCCTGTCCATTTTCATGTGTCAGCAGCTTCTTCGATTCCTTCTTTGAGGCCTGCAGAACTTGTCAACGAGGCTCAGAAATTTAACCCTGACCTCGTGTTACAAGAGGAAGAGGAGGAGGAGGAGGAAGAATTGTGGAGGATGCTTGTGAAAGATCAAGCATCACTATTTCTATAGGGAGTGAGGTCTCTGCTGTATACACCCTGAGGTCCCCCTCTCCCGAAGATCTCTCTTCCATCTCCTTGCAGCAACTCCAGTCTGCCAAGGGGTCTGAGTCAGGGGAGAAATAAATCAACAAGAGGAATCTGGTAGATTTTCTAGAGCTATCTGATTCCCCACCTCTACTGTCTACCCTAGAGGATGCTACCCTGGCTACTTGGCATAGGCCTAACATGATTCCAATCATTTCAAGGTGGACAAATTGTATCAGGCTCCCTCTTGGTAGGCTGTTTTTCATAGGCCAACCTGAGGCTGATTCTGTTGCTATAAATGCAGCCCATTAAAGGTCTAAAGCACCTAAGCACCTCAGCTCGCTCCCTGCTGACAGGGAATCCAGGAAGTTAGATGTCCTGGGGAAGAACATACGAACATACGAAATTTGCCAGCAGATAAAGGCCTAGAGGTCTATCAAGTCTGCTCGAATGTGCAGCTAGCACCCCTTATTCTGCAGCTGCCCCTCCCTTCCACCCTTCCCCCTTCATTAACCCTCCCCTTGTCCTGTCCCATCCCCTTTTGAAGCAGTCCACTGTTCTACTGGATACCACTTCTGCAGGTAACGCATTCCACCCAGCCACCACCCTCTCTGTAAAAAAGTGTCTCCTCATCTCCCTCCTGAACCTTCGTCCCTCCATTCTCATATCATGGCCCCTGGTGGCCCTTCCCTCCCTTACTCTGAACAGCCCCTCTGTACCCATCTTGTTTATTCCTTTCATGTATTTAAAGGTTTCAATCATGTCACCCCTGTCCCTCCTCTCCTCCAGTGAGTACATGTTCAACTCCTTCAACCTCCTGTCGTATGATAAGTCCCCCAGCCCCTTGATCATCTTTGTTGCCCTGCGCTGAACCCCCTCCAGTAACTTAATGTCCTTCTTCAGATATGGGCACCAGTACTGCATGCAGTACTCCAGGTGCGGTCTAATGACCTATACAGTGGCAGAATCACCTCCTCCTCCCTCCTCGAGGATATACCCCTTTCAATACAACCCAGCATTTTGTTGGCCTTTGCAGCTGCCTTCCTACATTGTGCCGAGTTGTTCATTGACCCTGTAATGAGCACACCCAGATCCTTCTCCTCCACTGTCTGGGCTAGCTGCACTCACCCTAGCTGGTAACTCCTCCTTGGGTTCTTCATCCCAAAATGCAGCACCTTGCACTTTTTGGCATTAATCCCCAGTTGCCAGGTGTCTGATCAGGTTTCAAGCTTTGCCAGATCATCCTGCAACCCCTGCCATCCCCCTAGGTCATCCACCACCGCGCCTACCTTGGTATCATCATCAAACAGACTGATCTTAGTCTTGTTGTCCCATGATATGTCTGCAATGAATATCCCAAACAACACTGGTCCCAACACGAGCCCTGTGGAACACCGCTCATCACTGCCCTTGGGTGTGAGGCTCCCCACCCACCACCACCCTCTGTTGCCTTCCCAAGCCAGTTCCCTACCCATCTCACCAGCTTTGCCTGCCTCTGTGCCTTCTAACTTACTTTCCAGCCTTCCATGCGGCACCAAGTCGAATGCCTTACTGAAGTCCAGATACAGGACATCCACTGCATGGTCCCTGTCCAGTTGCCTAGTTACCCAGTCATAGAACTCCACCAGGTTGGTTTGGCAGGATCTGCCACATATGAAGCCATGCTGTCTGCTGTCATGTAGTCCTTTGGCCTCCAGGAGGCCACCACCTCTCCTTCAGGATAGTCTCCATTAGCTTACCCATGATGGATGTGAGGCTTACTGGTCTGTAGTTTCCGGTTCATCCTTGAGGCCACTCTTGTGGAGGGGCACAGATGTGCCATCCTCCAGTCCTGAAGTACACACCCGAATGTAGTGAGGGCATTAAATAGGTCTGCCAAAGGTCTTGCAAGGACCTCTGCCAGCTCCTTCAGTACCCTGGGGTGGATGCCATCTGGGCCTGGTGCCTTGTCCACCCTCAGTGCCTTCAAACCCTCTCGAACTCTGCCCTCCATGATTTCCCCATCTATCACCCTCCCGCTTCTGCCATTTCTCCCACCTTGGGTGTCACCCCCTCTTCTCTTTAGTAAATACTGAGCAGAGTACTCATTTAGTGCTTCCGCCTTATCGCACCCTGCTTCCACCCAACCCCTCCTTCCTAATCCTTACTATGTGGTCCTTACAGCTCCTTTTCTCCCTGATGTACTTAAAGAGTCCTTCTCCCCTTGTTTTTTTTTTTTTTTTTTTTAGTTGTTTAACCAGGTATAGCACACTAAGCTGAAAGCTTTTTACAGGAGCAACCTGGGAGCACAAGGAGGTTAAGTGACTTGCTCAGGGTCACACAGTATGCAAGTGGAAGCTGTGGGATTCAAACCCAGGTCTGGTCTGATGGATGTCACCAGATTTGCAGCTCAGAGCCTTAGACCACTGCGCTATACTGCCTCCTTCTTAATGCCTTGTGCCAGCCTGAGTTCCGTAGATGCTTTGGCTCCCCTTACTGCCCTTGTCACCTCCTTCGATTCTGTCAAGTTCTCCTCCCTGTCTTCCCCCCTCCCTATTTTCTTGTACTTTCTAAAGGCGGCTCATTTCCTCCTTACCTTTTCCATGACCTCCTTGCTCAACCAGCTCAGTTTCTTAGCCCTAGCCTTCTTGCTCTGGGCTTTGCAGCAGGTTTTGGTTGCCTCCACTATCCCCAGCTTGTAGAGCTCCCACCTCTGGTTAGTGTCCATACTAGATTGAATTCTGGCCAGGTACCTTTTACCACTTCCCTATCCTCCCAAAGTTGGCCCTCCTGAAGTCCAGCACTCTTGTGCCAGATTCCACTCCTTCCTTGCCCATATCCAATGTGAGCCATTCTGAGTGGTGGTCACTCCCTGACAGCGGTTCCTCCACTGTAAGTTCTCTCACAAAGTCCCCATTTGCCAGCACCAGGTCAAGGGTATTCCCTAACCTGGTTGGTTCACTGACCATTTGCAGCAGGAAGCTGTCCTGGAAGACATCCAGCAGTACCTGCTCTATTCTGTTCCTGATTGTTGGGGTACTCCAGTCCACTCCTGGCATGTTGAAGTCCCCCACAATCACCACACTATCCTTCTCGCAGGTCCTCCTGATCTGTCCCGCTAGTTCCCTGTCTAACTCCTCCATCTGAGATGGTGGCCTGTAAACCATTCCCATTCTAAGAATCCTATTCTTGGAATCCTGGATTTGCATCCAAAGTGACTCCGCACTACCCTCTTCCTCTTCCTCCCTTACACACTTCAGTCCTTCCTTCACATATAGTGCCACCCCCCCCCTTTCCCAATCACCCTGTCCCTATAAAATAACCTGTACCCTGGTATAGACAGGTCCCAGTCATTGTATTGGGTGGCCCATGTTTCTGTGATGGCTGCAATGTCCACCTCTCCCTCTGCCATGAGAACCTGTAACTCTGCAGTTTTCCTCTTCAGGCTCCTAGCATTAAGGGTAACCACCTTCCACTCTCCCCCCCCCATCCTTCCCTCCTTTCCTAGCATCACCAATAGTACTTGCCATTTGTCCTTTGTCACTGTTATTGGGGGTAAGCTCATATGGTTTCCCAACTTGTGGTCTCTGCATATCTCTTCCCCAATTGCCACCCCCACTCCTAGTTTAAAGAACCTAAGAGAACCTTTGCTTCTGCCAACTTGGGCCTCAGAATTGCAAACTACCAGACCCATATGGTAAAGTACCAAAATACCCTCTGGAGGAAGGCCAAAGCCATTGCCTAGGCCCTCCCAGAGAGTACTCCCAAGCAGGAGCTTTTTAAGGCCCTCCAGGCATGGGCAGATGTGGGAAAGCATCTGTAGAGATCCCTCTAGGATATCTCAGATGCTTCAGTTAGAGCAGCAGCCGCTGGTATCTGCTTAAGGAGGCACTCTTCGCTGTATTCCCAAATATGGACAACTGGTTCCTCAAAGCTCAGTCCAAAGATCAGCTCTGCCTGACTCTGGCACATACCAGGCAGTTGTTCGATGCCTTGAGTATCACGGTCAATGTGCCAAAGTCAGTCCTACCCCTTGTCAGCATCTGCAGTACATAGGGGCATTCCTGGACACAGCAGAAGGCTTAGCCTTCCTGCCTCAAGACAGGGCTGAGCACCTGACTGTGCAGGCCCAGCTGGTATACAACAGGTATGTCACAGCCAGGACATTCCTGAGACTGTTGGGCCTGATGGCAGCTGCCATTGTTACTGTGCCACTGCCAAACTGCATATGCGGTTCCCTCAGTTGACATTAAGGGTCCAATGGGGCGGATGCACTGACAATCTAGAATAGGAAGTTCTAGTGACATCTCCTGTTTGGAAGGTGCTTCAGTGATGGATGGAACCTGACCACCAGCTGAAGGGGATTCCTTTTCTGATCTTCTCCCCTCATCAGATCCTCATGACAAATGCCTTGGGAATGGGCAGGAGGCTCATCTGGGGCCTCATCAGACACAGGGCACCTGGACAATGGTGAACAGCATCTTCCACATAAATGTCCTAGAAATTAAGGCTATTCTGTATGGCCTGCAAATCTTCCAAACCCACCTGTGTCCCAGACATCTGTTGGTGCAAACAGACAACATCAGCATGGTACATAACATAACAAGGCAAGGGGGAGCTCATTGTTACCTCCTATGCAAGGAAGCGAGGAAGGTTTGGTATTTAAGCTCTGGAACACAGTCTAGAACTATCGGCAGTTCATGTTCCAGGCATCCAAATTGTCTTGGCAGACAGGCTAAGCAGGTCACAGTCCAGGACACATGAGTGGGAACTGCTGACCTCAGTAGTAGAAGACCTGTTCGATAGGTGTGGTCTTCCAGAGTTGGACCTTTTTGTGTCCATACACAAGCACAACTGCCATTTTTCTGCTTGCTCATTCCAGGACCTGGAGTTTTCTGGCGACATGCATTGTCCCTCTCTTTGAAGGGGAGGTTCCTTTATGCTTTTCCCTATAATACAGAGGGTGTTTTTTTTTATATATACACATTGTTTCTTCGCCCCCTACCTGAGGAACTCTCTCCAGCATCTGCCAATCCCGCTCTCTACCTCCTTCTGTGGCGACCGCAACTACTCCCGCACTCTGACCAGGCTACAACCCTGGATCTAAGCCCCCATGGGGAAGGGCTGCCCTATCCTCCCAGGGCACTCTATCTATAGTGTAGTGAGCCTGTCGGAGTGGAGGGGCCAGGAGAGTGAGGAGGCCAGCATTGGGAGTGTGGAGCTGGTAGCAGTGCCTTTGCCTATCCTCTGGGGGGGTTCCATTTCCCCTGATGCTCGGTCGTGCAGTGGTGTCAATGGCAGATGCCTACTGCTGCCCCACCCCTTGCAATGCATGGCGACGTAAACTCGGCATTCCCCTGGTCTCCAGCAGAGGTCACCCCTGTGTCACGCATCCCCTAGAGCCCTCCCCGGGAAAAGAGAGCCATCCTCCAGACACTCAATCTCTTCCCTCCCCTGCTGACCCCCGACGATCCGAGCTGGTTCCCGAACCCGGGTCGCCGGTGCAGCGTGAGGTGTGGCGTCTAGCGCCTCAACCCTCAGCGCCACTGGACCAGCTTCCAGAGGGTGTTAATCAGGATTTAAATAGAAGGAGGAACTCTGATTCTTATTGCTACCCTTTGGCCTCATCAGATTTGGTTCTCCTTACTACTGCAGTTGGCAGTGGAATCTCCAGTGCTTCTACCCTTGTGTAAGGGATTACTAACACAGTAACAGGGAACTCTGGTCCATCCGGGCCTCAGGTCATTCCATCTCCATGCATGGCTCCTGAGGACATAGCCATTGCTAGATTTGGGGTATATCAAAAGATGGTTGATGTTTTGGTGGCTACCGGAAAACCCTCCACCAGAGCCATCTATTCCATAAAGTGGAAGCAGTTTGCTTTGTGGTCCGCTTCTCGTCAACTGGATCCCTTTACATGTCTGGTAAACCAGGTTCTAGAGTATTTGCTGTCCTTATCAGATGCAGGAATGCAATATTCTTCCGCTAAAGTGCTCTTGGCTGCTATTTCAGCCTTCCACGTGCTAACTGATGGTCGTACAGTTATTCAACTGGAGGTGACCTGTACGTTTCTGAAAGGCATTTTGCACTTGAAGCCTTCTATCTGCTATCCTGTCCTGTTTTGCGACCTGAATTTTGTGTTAGAAAGGCTTACTTTGGTTCCTTTTGAGCCAGCTGTGACTTGCGGCCTATGTTTTCTGTCTTGGAAAGCATTATTTTTAGTTGCTAGTACTTCCGCTCGAAGAATTTTAGAGCTACATGCTCTAATGTGTGAGCCTCCTTATTTGATTTTCCACAAAGACAGGGTGTCTTTATGTACCAGTCCTAAATTTCTGCCAAAGATTGCTGTCTGTGTTTACTTTGAATTAAACCATCCACCTGCCAGTTTATTTTCCTGAGCATGCCAATCCAGGGAAAGCATTGCTCCATACTTTAGATGCACATAGAGTACTCAAGTACTATATACACCATATGAAGGACTGCAGGAAGTCCTCGCAGCTTTTTGTTTCATTCACCCCTGGGAAAGAGAGTGTTCCTGTTTCTAAACAGTGCCTGTCCAGATGGTTGGCCAGCTGTATTACTTTCAGTTACAGGAAGAATGGTAAGGAACTTCCTGGGTTGTTCGTGACCCTTCAGCCAGAGGCATGGCCACTTCTGTTGCCTGGTTCAGGAATGTGTCTGCTGCTGAAATCTGTGCAGCAGCCACTTGGAGTACTGTCCATACTTTCACTAAACATTACAATCTGGATATTGCCTTCAGAAAAAGTTCTGGCCTTGGTATAGCTGTACTACAAGGCCTTCTTTCGTAGGCCTCTAGGTTCCAACCACCCAGACTGTGTCTCTGCCAGTACCGCTTGGGACTCGTTCTAAAGATGTGGCCTGACGAAAGAGATATCCTCAAAGAAGATAGAACAGTAACATACTTATCGTAACAGTAGATCTTCGAGAGAATCTCTTTCATCAGGCCATGCCATCCCATCCCACCCTCTGTCCCCCTATGACAGAGAGCTTTGTAACACCTGCCTCTTTCTCCAGGATGGTCTACCTGCTGTTTCCAGCCTCGTCTGGTAACTGGAACTGTTCAATCTCTCCTGGTTCCCTAGAGGGAAGTCCTCTGAGCATGATCTCCGGTGGGGAACAGAGGAGGGATAGGGCCGCCCACATTTATATGGGAAGTGGTTGTGACGCTCTGCCCCTGCTTCTGGTCACCTGTATGATATTTTTATTATAAATAAAGGGTCTGTGTATGAAATGTCAGTATGTGAGAGATTTGGCCTTTAATTTTCAAGGTCAGTAGCTGAAACCACTGGATGTTGTAAAACAGACCAGAAGAACCAGTTAATTAAGACTTCCTTACAGAAGGGTATTTTATTGCCCTTTTATGATCTGCCCAGGCGTTTGAAGTTGAAAACCAAATGCTAGTTTTATGACATTACAGAAGACAGGGTAGTTGGGCTGGTTCTTCCCCTTTTAGCATATAACCAGAAATGCGTGAAGAGTAATAAAATCCCTCAGATCACACTATCACAGGAAATCAGCCCAAGAGGACATGAGTGTGGGATGGTTAAATTCAAAGAGAAAATGTTTAGTTAAAGACTGTCATATTTGGGAAATGGCTAGTTACAGATTTTTCAAAGCAATGACTCGCATCCTCAGAAACACTTATGTCAGAAATTATCTAAGGGAGGTTCTAGCTGACCTCATCAGAAGGGGGAGGGGACAGATAGAGTTAAAAATAAAACATTGTATATTGGATGGTGACATATGATTCTAGACTCTGACTGGGAAAGCACTTAGAAAGGTAATAGCTAGAAAATAATTAATCATCTGTGGTAGGAGTGTTTGTTCTGAAACTTCCTTTTTGTTTTACAAGATTGTAAGCTGTATGATATATTGTTCTGTGTTTAATTTTACCCTTTTATCATATGTTTAGTAAACAACCATTTCTTTGAAATACTGCCTGGGTGTCTTCTCAGCTTCTTTTTGCATGTGAAGTACCTGTATGTAAGTCTGACAGCTGTTGGAAAAAAAAGCTTGACTGTGTGACTGAGTTTCTGTAAAAAGGTAAGAACTACCTCGGTCTCTATAGAATTAAAAAGGGTTCATTTTGTATACCTGATTGGGTGCCCCTGATGAAAGATTGTACTGCAGTCGCGAAGAGGGTACATATCTGAGCCTGTACATTGGGTATGCTAGCATAAGATTCACAGTTTGAATCCCTCCAAAACTCGTGGCTAAAGATTATTCAGACCCAAAACAGACAAGAGGGTTACCCTGTCTGTTACCTGT
The DNA here is from genome assembly GCA_016271365.2 of Neoceratodus forsteri. Taxonomy (NCBI): domain Eukaryota; kingdom Metazoa; phylum Chordata; order Ceratodontiformes; family Ceratodontidae; genus Neoceratodus; species Neoceratodus forsteri. The sequence goes on from CM057453.1 coordinate 27,466,100, forward strand.
TCACACTATTGCACTCTGAGGTTGGCACTGTAGGAGCAGAGGGCCTGACCTGTGGAGTGTGTTTGTGACAGTGGTGACATAGGACATTGTCATGGGTGGCCCCTAATGGATTGCTTGCTAAAAAGTTTCCGTGTGGTCCTAGTGCCTGACAGCTATAGTTCCAGAGGTGTGACCTGTTGAAGGAGATTCTCTCGAAGATCTACTGTTACGGTAAGTACGTAACTGTTCTTTTCAATATCAAAGGATAACATCTTTGTTACTGGAACAAAAGTATAACATGAAGGGAAAGAAGTTTCAGATAAACCCCTTTGATGACTGCAAGGAACGGACAGGTGATCATTCTTTTTCTCCACTTGAAAGATGAACAAAGGAACCTGCTTACTGACTCCAATGGGCAGCTGGAGTTTTCAGGGAGACATGTTCTATGAACATTTGGGGCCCCTGTTGTTCAGTCAGCAGCTATGGAGACTTTTTTTCAGGTACTGGACCCCCGAACCTCCCTATGGAGGATGCAGAGTTTCTTCAGGCAGACATCACTCCCTCAGAGGTGATGTCTGCAATTACCTCTCTGTCCATGGGGATGTCTCCTGATATGGATGGAGTGCCGGTGGCAGTATACCAATTGTTGAGGAAGTTCTAAAGGATGAGATTGCCACCCTATTCAACTATATGCTGTCTGACAGGGAAATGGGAGGTTCCCTAGTACAGGGTCTTATCATCTTCCTGTATAAAAAGGGGGATAGTGCAGATATTTTGAACTGGAGGACTATTAGCCTCTTAAATTCTAATTTAAAAATTCGAACTAAGATTTTGACTTCCAGGTTGCAGCAGGTAACTCTTCTGTTGATTGACACCTCCGAGGTGTGTGGGGTCCCAGGCAGGGTTATACAGGACAACAATTATACCTTCAGGAGCTGGCAGAATGTGGAAACCAGGGAAGCATATCTGGACTTCTTCTGGAATTTGACCAGGAGAAGGATTTTGAGAGCATTTCATATAGTTTTCTTTTTCAGGTCCTCAGATTTTATAGCATTCCTGAGATTTTCCTTTCCTGGATTCACTTGTTATATGCCATGACTCTCATAAAACTTGTGTGTTGGATGGGCAGAGAGGGTCTTCTTTTGTAGTCAAAAGAGGGGCACAGCAAGGTTGCTCCCTGAGCCCCTGCTATATGTTTTTGGCTTGGACACCCTTCTTAGGAAATTTTGCTGCACGCTGGTGTCCTCAACATATCTGTCTCAGATGGTCTTAACTTCCTGATAGTGCTTTCTTATGCGGATGATATCTGTTCACTTGTTAAGGATATAAATTCAATGCTTTGGGGTCTAAAAGTTATGGAATTCTTTTCTGGTATCTCTAGGGCTAGTCTGACTTGCAGAAAAGCAAGTGCTTGGCTTTAGGTGCTTTAAGAGAATAGCATCTTGAAAGCATTTTGGGTACTTCTATTGGAGCTGGTCCCCTTCAGTCTTAGGTATTCAGTTGTGTAGTGGTGAAATGGCAAGTTAAATTTTGCTGAGCACAAGGTTTCCATTTGGAATAAATGGTCCATGTCAATGGACAAGAGGGTTTACGTGGTTGAAACATTTCAAAGCTTTTGAGAAAGGGTAGCTGTACCCGAAACGCATCTTTTACATGTTTTTTATGCAATAAATTGTTGGTTTGATATAATGAGTGGTTTCAGCAATCTTTTAATGGTGGTGTGTGCCTGTTTTTTTTTTTGGTAAATATATTTTGTAAAACCCATTCTGCTGTAGTTGCTGAAATTATGGGTTCCCTTTAGCAAATCTTGGTGTTCGCCTATCTTGTCCATGTGGGAAGCATGTGGTTCTCAGCCCTTGGGGAGAACTGGGAGACCGCTTCCAGATTTCCTTGTTTTTAATTTTTGTTTGTTTGTTTTGTTTTATTTAACATTGGAAGCTGTCATTTTTGCGAGTCTCCTCTGTGGCTCGGGTGAAACTGTGTGATCTCATTATTAGCTCCCATTTCATAGAAACCCATATAAAATAATATATACAGGACGCCACCATCAGTTATTACAAAACAGCCACAGGACCATAGAATTCCCAAGAAAATGAGAGACCAGGTGTGGTGATGCATGTATAAAAAACTACAGGTCAGAGGCAACTAGAAGCACAAAAGTGCAGCGGATTGGCTGTGTTTCCATGACTCTTGTGGACAGGAAACTGAGTTGATGCACCATTTATTCTTCTTGTGCTGCTGTGTGCAAAATCTTTGGTCTGAACTAGCAACTCCTGAGGCTTACAGACGAAAATTCAGAGAACTAAGAAAGGGCCCAGGAGACAGCTATTTATAGAAACATAGAAAAATAGACTTTGACGGCAGGTAAGGACCGCTTGGCCCACCTAGTCTGCCCATTTCCCTACCTAGAGGATAAGCTGCAGATCCTATTTAACCAACAGCCTATTTCTTCCTACCCCCCACAAAAGTTGCCTTATGTCTGTCCCATGCATTCTTGAATTCTCCCACAATTTTAGACCCCACAACCTCCTCAGGAAGGCTGTTCCATCGTCCACCACCCCTGTGAAAAATGTCCTTCCCCAGGCCATTCCCCCTCTATCTTCAAATTGTGTACCCTTGTTCTTGCACATCCCTTTTTCTGAAAGATGTTACCCTCTTGGACTTTGTTGATTCCACTGAGGTACTTAAACGTTTCTATCATGTCCACCCTCTCCCTCCTTTCCTCAAGGGTATACATATTAAGCTCCTTTAGTCTCTCCTCATATGGCTTCTCTTGCAGACCCTGCACCATTTTAGTTGCCCTCCTCTGAATTTCCTCCACCCTGTCTATTTCCTTGCGGAGATGGGGTCTCCAGAACTGGATGCAGTACTCCAGATGGGGTCTCACCAACTGTCTGTACAGGGGGATGACAACTTCCTGTTTTCTGCTGGTGATGCCTCTCCCTATGCATCCCAGTATCCCCCCAGCCCTCCCTAGAGCCTTCTCACATTGCTTGCCAACCTTAAGGTCATCTGATATAATTACCCCCAGGTCCCTTTCCATTTTTGTTGTTGTTACTACCTGCTCCCCATTGTGTAATCTTCCCCTGGGTTTTTGTTTCCCAGGTGCATTATTTTGCACTTCTTGCACTGAATCCAAGCTGCCATACTTCTGACCATTCCTCCAACCTTGCCAAGTCCCTTCTCAACCTTTCCATGCCTCCTTGTGTATCAACCCTGTTACAGATCTTTGTGTCATCTGCAAAGAGGCATACTTTTCCTTCCAGTCCCTCTGCAATGTCACTTATAAAGACATTAAAAAGGACTGGACCCAGTACTGAACCCTGCGGTACCCCACTAGTAACCCCTCTTTCTTCAGAGTGGACTCCATTTACAATTACCTCTGTGTCTTGTTGTCCAACCAATGTTTTACCCAGGCTACCACCCTGGGACCCACTCCCAGGCTGGTTAATCTGACTATTAATCTTTTGTGTGGGACTGTGTCAAATGCCTTGCTGAAGTCTAGGTAGGCCATGTCCACAGCCCCTCACTGGTCTACTACTTTGATCACCCAGTCAATGAAATCAATTAGATTTATCTGACATGACCATCCCACTGTGAACCCATACTGCCTTGGATCCTGTACCCCACTGGCCTCTAGGTACTCAACAATTCTTTCCTTCAGAAGTGATTCCATCACTTTCCCTACCACAGAGGTCAAACTGACAGGTCTGTAGTTTCCTGCCTCTGTCTTGGTCCCACTTTTGTGAAGGGAAATTACATCTGCCTTCTTCCAGTCCTTAGGTACCACACCATCCTCCCATGATTTGTTAAAAAGGGTAGTCAGTGGTGTCACTAGTTCTCTCCTTAATTCTTTTAGAATTCTGGGGTGAATTCCATCTGGCCCCATTGCTTTGTCCACCTTCAGGAGTTCTTTCAGAAATCTTTCTTCTGTGAAAGGACTGGGATCGACCCCCTATCCACAGTGCTTCTGTTAATTGGATTAGGCACCTCCCCCACCTCTTCTTTTGTGAATACTGAACAGAAGTATTCATTCAGAATCCCTGCTTTTTCACTGTCCCTCTCTGCCCATCCACTGTCCATTCTATTCAGCCTCACTATCCCTCCCTTTGTCTTTCCTATACCTATAAAATGTTTTATCCCCCTTCTTAACTGAGTTGGCTATCTTTTCCTCAGTTTGGGCCTTTGCTATTCTGACTGCCTTCCCTGCTTTCTTCTGCTTTAACTGGTACAGTTCTCTATCCTGCTCCTTCTGTGTTTCCTTATACTTCCTAAATGCTATATTTTTCTCCCTAACCTTCACCGCCACCTCTTTTGAGAACCATAGTAGCATTTTCTTTCATTTGATTTGTTTATTTGCTTCACACAAAGACTTATTGCCTCTGTGTGATGGCAGTTTTGCTTCATACAAAGGCTTATTTATTTATTTATTTGTTTTTGATAACCGGGTAGGTACACTAGACATATAAATGTCTATTTTCAGGTACAAACTGGGAGAGTACAAAAGAGAAACAGTCAAAACACAGATATAGTCAATAACCAGATACAATGAGGTACAAGGAAAAGAAAACAGTATTACATACTGAAGTACATTAGTCAGGACATTTTGGAAGTCAAGCAAGCATGGATACAGCAAATCAAATCAGCAAATAAGCATATTTTAGGCAAGTATACTTAACAAGGTTGCAAAGATAGAATTGTAACATATGGTAAAGTGAAACACATAGTGGCTAGGGCTACCTAGGTGCTCAAGTGGGGGCATAAGTGAATACATTAGAGATTGAGAGGAGCAGGAAGCTGTGTTAGTAGGAGATACTAGACCAAGTAAAGACCGGGCAAGTAAAATTGCAAAAGAACATTAGATAGGAAGCTATAGGGTTACAAGTGCAAGGAGAGAGCATGTGACACACAGCAGTGCTAATGGAGGGGGGGCATAGTAAAGGGCAGGGAGTGTAGGTAATGGGGGACACAAATCAAGGGGGATGGAACAGCTGCAAGCATCAGATGTTAAGAGGTAAGTGAACAACATCCTTTTGAAGCTGACATGAGTTGGGGGAGAGCCAAAGTCCTACCAGTAGTGTGTTCCAGAACTGAGGTGCTGCATAGGAAAAGGCCTTGGTCCCCATGGTAGTTTTAAATCTAGGAACACTTAGAGGGATTGAATCCCCAGAGCACAGGTTATAACATGGATTTGTCAGTGTTGGTGTTACAGTAGCATACTAGTGAGACAGGAGGGAACACCAGAGCATATGATGGTATCTATTAGGGTGCCACCAAGGAAGAAGAACCAGTGGGCAGAGGGGGAGGGCCAGTGAAGGTCACTGTAGAGCTTACAGTGGTGCGTTACACGGAGATGATAGGGCATATCAGCAAATGCTGTTATAGGTGGCATCCCACTTGAGAAGGCTATTTTTGGCAGCCCCATTAAAGGTTACAGAGCACGGGCAGGCAAGAGATACACACTGGTTATTGTGGACTACACAACCAGGTACCCCAAGGCAGTAGCCATGTCATCCATTGAGGCGGAAAAAGTGACTGATGAGCTCCTGGAAATCTTCAGCTGAGTGAGATTTCCCCAGGAAATTTTGTCAGACCAGGGGGCGAATTTCATGTCATCATTAATGACTAGTCTGTCGGAGAAGTGCAGGGTGAAACAGCTCCGTGCCTCACCCTATCACTCCAAGACAAATGGCCTGGTTGAGTGGTTCAATGGGACCCTCAGAGCTATGCTCAGGACATTTGCTGTCCAGCACAAGAAGGAGTGGAACAAATATTTGTCTCACCTCCTGTTTGTGTACAGGGAAGTGACACAGGAGTCCACAGGGTTCTCACCCTTCGAGTTCGGGCACTAGATTTAGTCAAAGATGAGTGGGAAGGTGACCTTGCCTCCCAAGGGGAGTCTGCTGTGGAGTATGTCCTGAATTTCAGGGCCCAGCTTAAGGAGCTCATAGGGCTCACCCAGGAGCATCTATCCACTGCACAACAGTGGCAGAAAGCCTGATATGACCATGGGGATAGAGCCTGGGAGTACGAAGTCAGACAGCAAGTGATAGTACTCATCCCAGTTTGACACAATAAACTGCAGGCAGCATGGGAGGGCCCATTCTCCATAATTAGGAAGGTAAGTGAGGTTAATTATGTAGTAGGGCTGCCTGACAGAAGTTGCAGGCAGATGGTATATCATGTAAACATGATGAAGCCCTACTACGATAAGGAGGAGATGGTCCTCACTGTGTGCAGCATGCTAGAAGAGTGAAATGAGGCAGATCCCCTGGTGGACCTCCTGGGGGAAGTGCAGGAGGGATCCTCAGTGGATAACTTCATCCTCTCAGGGCAGCTGACACTGGCCCAGGCAGAGTAGACAAGTGGGGTGCTGCGAGCATTTGGGGACATGTTCACGGGGAAACCGGGGTACACCATGATGGCAGAACACCACATGGATACTGGGACCCAAGTGCTGCTGATGCAGTCCCCCTACAGGGTACCAGAGGGGGTTAAGCAGATCAGGCTAGAGGAACTCAGGGAGATGCTGACCCTTGGAGTGATCCAGGAGTCCAGTAGCCCCTGTGCCTTGCCTGTGGTCCTGATCCCAAAAAAGGATGGTACAACACAGTTCTGTGTCAACTACCGGTGGCTCAGCAGCTGTATGGAGTCAGATGCCAACCCCATGCATAGAATAGACGTGACCTTGGAATGGCTGTGGGGAGCCCTGTTTGGACCACAATAGACCTGACAAAGGGCTACTGGCAGGTACCCCTAACCCCTGTAGCCAGAGAGTGTCCTGCTTTTGTCACCTTATTTGGCCTATTCAAATTCTGAGTAATGCCATTTGGAATGAAGAATGCATCCGCAACCCTCCAGCAGCTTGTGGATTGCATTCTGGCTGGGGCAGGTGAATATGCACTGGCGTACATGGATGACATCGCCATTTACAGCCACACATAGGAGGGTCATGTCAGGCATGTGAGGGAGGTGTTCCACAGACTGAAGGCTGCAGGGCTGACAGTTAAAGTGGAAAAATATCAAGTAGGCATGGCTGAAGTGCCCTACCTTGAGCATTGGGTGGGCAGTGGATGCATCTGTCCAAAGCCTGTGAAGGTTGATGCCATCCAGGCCTGGCCCACCACTGCCTCAAAGAAACAGGTAAGGGCATTTCTGGGAACAGATGGGGACTACAGGAGGTTTGTCTCTCACTATAGTGATGTGGACAAGCCCCTAACAGACCTGACCAAAAAGAAAACACCAGAGAAAGTTCTCTGGACAGAGAATGTCAATCTGCTTTCCAGCAGTTGAAGGAAGTGTTATGTGGGTCACCCATACTTGTTACCCCAACTATGACCTAAGTTTAATATTGCAAGTGGATGACTCGGACCATGGGCTGGGTGCTGTCTTGAGCTAGGTTACACCGCAGCCGGAGGATTTTGCCCAGGGAGGAGGCATATGCCACAATTGAGAGGGAGTGTCTGGTGATAGTGTGGGCCCTTCAGAAGCTGCAGCCATATTTGTATGGTAGGGGGTTCACTGTGGTCACAGATCATAATCCCGTGACATGGCTCCATAGGACTAGTGAGCGAAACATGAAACGATTGTGCTGGAATTTGATACTACAGTCTTCTAATATGACCATTCAGCATCGAAGCAGTACACAAAATTGCAATGCAGATGGACTGTCAAGGCAGGGCTAAGTGCATGGCATGTTCTTTTAGGCATTCCCCAGTCTTTACATGAATGGCAGTGTCTCTTGGGGGTTGCCCAAAAGAGACACACCTGCATTTCCTGGGGGGAGGGGGAGATATGACAGGCATATGGCCAGACTGATCTGTTCATTTCTTTTGTTACTGCAGCTCTATTTTACATTTATAAGTTCTGTTATTTGAACGTAGATGAAAACATGGCTTCCCAGTCATACGTTCAGGCAGGTCTTATGGGAAATACTGGCTACTGCTTAATGTGGGTTTCCCACAAGCTCATCTAAGCTGCACATTCTGGAAGATGTGAGTGCAATTTTGAACACCTCAGACATCCTGTAAAACAGTATCATAAAGCTGGACAGAGGATGTCTAGGTGTGAAGGAGGCCTGTTGGCTTGCATGATGAGACACATGCACACACATTTTGGGAGGGGGGCATTGAGGAACAGTCACTCAAAGGGTGAAGCCACTCCTCACAGTGAGAAGGGTGTAAGTTGGGGGTGCTGGTTGACAGCACACCCTCTTTCTCTGGGACATTCAACATCTGGAAGAAGGGAGAGCTCTGCAGCTAGGTAAGAAGTGTAGCTTAGCAGAAAGTGTTTTCAGCTAGCAGCAGGTAAACAGACTTTAAGAGTAAGGGAAGCTCAGATTTTCTGTACATCAACTATCTGCGTAACTTGCTTTATTTTCTGTTTCTTAGTAAACTGGTATCTTTTGTTTCACTGTAAGTATATCCTGTTTGTAAATACCTGTAGTTCTTCTAGTAAAGAATCCATTCGTATACAATCAGTGACAGCTTGTTTTATTTAAAAAAGGTAATTTTACTATTTCTCCTGGGCTCTTTTTGCAGTCCATCTCCAAAGGGCATTCTACCAATAGCTACTGTGGTGACTTCTTTGGACTTGAGCAGGAGGCAAATACAGAGTTCCTGTTTCCTGGTAAAAGATTAGGTAGTGGCAAAGGATCAGACATCCCCAACAGAGGAACTACCCTGTAACAGAGAGGGCTGACAGGCAGTTTGTGCCACAGAATGTAAATTTAGCTTTCAGTGCCAATAGCTCATAGGAAAATGGAGATTATAGGGCCACCAGATTGCATTCTATCTAGGTAAATATTGTTAGTCAATTTTACATGTTCCAATGATAGTAAGAACTAAATAGTTATTTTAAAACCTAGTAATTCTCTGTTTATTAGTTTTTTTCTGTTGTTCCCTCCTTCCTTCCATATCTTTACTTATTATAATCCAAAAACAAACATGTGCACTAGTACAACGGCTGTTGTCAAAAAAAAGTCCTGTGATGGTAAAATGTAAAGCTCCCATTCTGAGGGCACTTTTGTGTCCAGTAATATGAACCTTAACTTACCTGGATGTTTTCCCTATGTAATGTTGATGTGATCACAGGGACAGTTAGTAGCATATATTATATTTTCCGTGTTACGAGTTATAAAATCAGAAATTGAGAAACTTCACATTTGCTTGGCTTGTAAGCAACTACTGTAAATGTCCACTGATACTGTTCAGCTGGCAAGTTTCAGTACTGATCAAAGCAAGACAGCATCTGAATTTAAGCAGCTTGAGAGAGTAAAATCCACTTCTCATCAGCATAAGGTGGGGTAATAAAAAGAATAGTGTGTGTGTGTGTGTGTGTGTGTGTGTGTGTGTGTGTAACTATTCACTATAATCCAATCCACACATTAATTCTATATCCCTTGTCAGATTAATGCATTACCAGCTGTTTTGGCTCTGATCTGAGTTTGTTCTGTGCTGGGAGGTGTCAATATAAGACCTTCTTTGGTTTCCTTTTTTTCTGTAACCGGATTTATTATCATATTCTTTTTCTTTCTTTTGTTTTTGTTTGTGTTTGGGTCTTGTTATTTGATATTATTTGGGCAGACTGATTGGTCCAAGTGGTCCTTATCTGCAGTCAAATTCCATGTATTTTTTTTTTTTTTTTTTTTTTAGTTTTTAAGGCTAATGTGAGGAGTATGAGTGTTAGTTTCTGATTTTGTTCTTTGTTTGCACCTGTATATATTCTTTTTTATCAATAAAAACTCCCATGCTGTCCTTTGATAAGTGCCATGGGTAAGCCCACTAATGTTTTTTTTTGTTTGTTTGTTTTTTGCGATGATTAAAGTAATGAAATTTCATTTTCAAGATCTGAAATTCAGAAACTGCACCAGAGATTGTTAGTTTAATTTCTGAATTTTACTGGAATTCTATAGTCATTCTTTTAGTATGTGTGTAAATAGTGAAAATAAAAGAAGGCTTAATACACATAACATTAAATGAATCAAATTGAAAATAGTACAAGAAGAAATTATAAGAAAAATACTAGTTCTGTAGATTTACTCATCTGGTATGAAAGGCAAAATTATGTTGAATTCTTTGTTTTAACAGTGCAGGCAAGTGCAGGCAATTCAAATTCTGGAATTTTACCAGGTTTTCAGGTAAAAAATGAAAACTAGTGGCCTTGGCCATGGGGTCTTTTACTTCCCCCTGGACAGTAATCAGAGATGGGCAGAAGGGACCTCGGTTTAATGTCTTATCTCAAGGATGGCCCCTCAACAGTGCAGTACTCCCCCCCCCCACTACACTGACGTGTCTGTTGTATTATCCCAAGTACCTGGTGTGGGTTCAGAGGTTTGACAGCTGAAAGTTCAGGGTTGTACGGTATAGCACAAGTGGAGGAAATCTCAGGTGGTTGCCAACAAACTTGCCTTGGTAGCACATTTGGTTCACCATTAGGCAGCAATAAGGTTTGTTAAGGCTATATTCCTCTTCAGCATTATGGCAGGAGACAAGAACAGCTCCAACACAATTTTCCATACCACGGACAGACTTTTGCATCCTGCCTATCTTCTGGTGATCCAGAAGCAAATGATTTGATACCTTTTAATGGACCAACATAGATGTAACAACAAGAACAAAGTGCTCTAGCTTTCGGACCAACCAGTCCTTCTTCAGAAGCTCATGGCAGTTGTTTAGAAAATACAATACTTATAACAGCTAGATAATGCAGAGAAAAACAGAAAAAATCCCCATTGGTTTAAAATACTCATTTAAAAAAACAAAAAAACAGAAGATGATGTCAGAGAAGTTTAACAGTACAATACTGCCCTCAGTCCGAAAGAACCTTAGGTTCAGATGTGCTTAGGTGCACACACATACAAAGAATCCTACTGCACATAAATTTAATTGACATAAGATAACACTGCTGAAGCAGATAACTCCCAAATCAAGCCATGAGTGTCACAGTCAGTATAAGGATGTGATTACTGAAAGGCAACCCCACCCAGCTTAAAGACAAACTAAGATAGTTATAGGGCTCATCAAATTACAATGTATGCATTAAAGACAAGAATTACCAGTAAAGTTGTCTAAAAACATCAGTGCACATTGTGTGATGTGTAAAACCTAGCTGGACATGTCACCCAGCTGTATTCTCAAGCTAAATAAAAGGCCCAAGAAATTACAAAACCTCAGGACTATATAAATGATAATTTAAATATAAATTGATAATATTAGTGTCAAACAAAAACTCTAGTCGAGGAACCTCAAGGAATTAAGACCATGCAGCCTGATATGTACTGATGTCAATATATACTGAGAATGTAGCAACTTGATGTACCACAAGTGTCTAGGAACCTGAAAAGAGATAAAAATGTAATTTATCTCCTCCTGTTCATACAAACAATACAACCTAACCCACCCCACATCACAATAATGTGGGTGGGGGAGATACATAGCTTAAAGGAGATGTTGTCTCTCTCTCTCTCTCTCTCCCCCCTCCTTTTTTCTCTCTCTCTCTCTCTCCCACAGACACACACACACACACACACACACTCACCTCTCTCTCCTAGTGAACCTATATTAACTTCAGTCACTGCAGTTGTTCCCCAAAGGAATACAACTTGTCATGAAATCCTGAGTAAATTACTACAATATTAGCCTAATGTAAAAAGATCTGTGCAGGACCCCCAAGCAAATGAGATCACACATCCCAATATGTACAGAGTTACAAAAATTATATATAACAGTATAAGACAACACTCCTGTATGTACACTAGCAGGCTGGGTGATCTGAATATGGTGCAATGGAATCAACCCCCCACAGGCAAAGATAAAAAGTAAGGAGAAATTCTTTATGTGTGTGAAATAAAAATAGTAACACATTATAACTCCATATAGCTAAATAGAGACTTACCTCAATGTGACAGCAAGCCCCACATCTGTTATATCACATACCTCACAACACATACCCAGACACATACATACACACACGCATCCACATCTCACACATGCTGAACTCCTATAATATGTCAGTTTGAAGAAGAAAAGGTCTGTGGATGTTAGTTTCTGTAGTGTCCCATAAAGCCAAGATCCACGTTCATCCCATCTGCTACCATACTGAGATGTAAAATAAGTTTAATCTCAAAAGCTCGTCTCTGTTGTGTGTTTTTGAGATTTCCTTTTAAGACCATTACTGACATATCTGAGACTGAGTGGTCAGGCTGGGAGAAGTGATGCCCCACTGGTTTTTCAGTCTTCCTTGCTGTAATAGTATGTCTGTGTGAGTTCATCCTAGTGTGGAGCTGTTGGCGTGTCTCTCCTACATAACCTGTTTGTGGACATCTCTTGCACTGAATGAAATAAACTACATGTCGTGACATGCATGTATAACTCCCATGCACCTGGAATTGTCTGTTTTGTGATGTAACCACACAGTCTGAGGTAGAAATGAGCCCACAAGTCTTACAGGGGTGTTGATTGCAGGGTCGTGTGCCATTGTGTGACATGGTATTCTGTTTCGGTGAAAGTTTGCTCCTAATAATTAGGCTGGATAAATTTGGTGGTTGTTTAAAAGATAGTAGTGGGAGTTCCTTAAAAATACAATTAAGGGTATCATCCTCACTAAATATTGGATGGAGATCTTTAATAATCTTACATGAGCGTTCAAAGTCTGGATGATATGTGACTACCAAGGTATTCTTTCTGTAGCTGTCTTTCTTTATATTGAAGTAGTTGTTGTCTTGGTACTTGCGTTGCCGTTCTGTTATCCTGTCAATTTCCTGGAAGAGTGTCCCTACTCCATAAAGGTGTTTTCAACATAGCCAAATGTGTATCTCTGTCATCCTCATTTGAACAAATACATTGACAACAAAGTGCTTGACTGTATATGACAGATTTTTTGTATGGTTTGGGTGGTTACTTTTCCTGTGCAGGTATCTCTGTCTGTCTGTTGGCTTCCTGTAAATACATGTATGTAAGGTTCCATCCTTAATGATGACTGTGGTGTCCAGAAAGTTAACCTTGGTGGTAGAGTACTCAAGGTAAGCTTTATGGTAGGGTGGAGATTATTAAGTTTGTGATGAAAATCTTTGAGTGCATCTGTGCCTTCCGTCCAGATGATAAACAAATCATCAATGTAACGGAAATAAGCCAGTGGTTTGTGGGGATACTGCCTTAAAAATCCTCCTCCAAGTCAGCCATAAAGAGGTTAGCATACTGTGGAGCCATTTTGGTGCCCATTGCTGTTCCCATAGTTTGAACATAATGTTTACCATTGAAGTTGAAGTTGTTATGTGTCAAAATGAATTCCATAAGTTCCCCACCACTCCAGGGTTGATGTTTTGGTCAGGTCCTTTCTCATGTATGTATTTAAGGCATGCTGCAATGCCATCTGTGTGTGGAATATTAGTGTAGAGGGATGTTACATCCATTGTCACTAAAATGGTATCAGGTGGTAAATCCTTATAACCAGAAAGTACACGCAAAAGTGCGTAGTGTCCTGGATATAACTGTCTCTTTCCATAACCAGAGTTTCAAAATGGTCTCTACAAACCCTGAGATCCCCTCAGTCAAGGTACCATTACCAGAGACTATGGGTCTCCCTGGATTGCCAGGTTTATGTATTTTAGGCAGCATGTAGAATGTCCCTGGCTTTGGTTCGGCAGGGATGAGGTGAGCTAGTTTCTCTGGGACATGGTCAGGAAAAGTTTTAATTAAGTCACATAGTTCATCTTTATATCTTGTAGTGGGGTCACTCTCAGTTCTCTGTAGTATGTAAGATCTGTTAGCTGTCTATTAGCTTCAGTAATATAATCCTCTCTGTTTAAAATCACCACTGCAGAACCTTTATCAGCTTTTTTGATGACAATGTTGTGGTTTGATTTCAGTGTCCCTATAGCTCTCCGTTCCAGTGGAGAGAGGTTATAATGGATTTGTTTTTGCCTGGTAAGGATCTGACCACTGACTTGTTGGCGGAAACAATTAATATAATTGTCTAGTTTTTTGTTATGCCCACTTGAGGGGGTAAAATCAGATTCCTTTTTCTTATCCATTACATTATTGCCGTTTGCACTGTCTTCATTACCAGTGATTTCTTCCCTGCCATGAAAGAATTCTTTAAGTCTCAATCTCTGGAGTACTCCTCTAGTTCACCACAAAACAGTATGTTATCCAGTGGTTTTGTTGGGCAGAAAGTGAGGCCCTTTGAAAGTACATTCAGTTCTCCAGTAGTCAGTGTGTGGTTGGACAAATTAACAACTGAAAGGTGACCATCAGTATTGTGTTGTTGTTCAGTGACTCCATTATGTGCTTCATGGTTGTTAGGAAGTATGGTATGTTGAAGGGCATCTAATTTCCTATTTTTCACAAGCATGGCTTTTCTTAAGGTCCTTTGGTAGTTAATGTGTATCTCTCCCAAGATGTCCTGAATAGGTTCCCCAGACACCCTTTCCAGAGTGGTTACAATTTCAGCAAACTCTTTGTTAAGAACAACTTTTTGGGCATATGACATGCAAATCCTGTGATTTCTCTGTTTCTCAGAGGTCCTATGACAAAGTTGTTCTGCATAAGTAGAATTGTTTGTATTTCTTAATGGATTCCAAATAGTAAGACCTTTAGGGATAATGTTTCTCCTCTTGCACTGGGTTAGAAAATCGATGTCACTGTCTAGCCGTGCCAATTTCTTCTTGATGTTATGTAACTGCCATTGTCTTCTGGTGAGGAAATTTGCCTCCTCAGAGACGTGTGACCAGTTGAATCAGTTCTCCAGAGACATGGTTATCAGCATCTGGAGCCATATTCCCACTAACCATCAGAATATGATTTGTAGGGGGACAGAAGTAAGTGAGTCAAACATTCGGATGTTTTGGACTGAGTTCAGACAGTTGGACATCCTGGATGCTGCTAGATAGCTTAGCAGGTTTCACTGCAGCACAATACATATATATTGGGCTGGCAGTAGAGCCTAGAGGTTAGAGGAACGAGATGTGGATGAGCTTGATACATCCAGCAGACCAGGCCTGACTTTGATACTCACAACCTCCACTTGCATACTGTGTGACTCTGAGCAAGTCACTTAAATGCCCAGTGCTCCCAGGTCGCCCCTGAAAACAGGCACTTGTGCCTAGTGGGCCTTACCTGGTTACCAAAGACTAAAATAAAAAAAAAAAAAAAAATATATATATATATATATATATACATATACACACACTGTAGAATAATGGATGGGGAAGTGCTTAACTAGAATTTAATGGTTGCCCTCGGTGTGTGATGCTACATAAACCCCAGGGGCGAAGCCCAAGGGGTTTATTAAAGCATCCCATGTCGAGGGCAACCATTAAATTTGAGAATAACACTTCCTCATGTTTTATTTTTTATAATTGCTGGTCAGCACTTTTTTTGTCAAAGAGCATTATGTATTGGTGTGTTTCACTGATCACACATACACACACACACACACACACACACACACACACACACCACACACAGTCTACCTTTGACTCTTTTCTTGGTTGTTTTTTTTTCTACAGGTGATTTTTTGTTTAATCTGGCATTTACTTTTTCTACTTGTAGACTTGGATATTTGAATCGCGATCAGGCTTACCTCAGGCACATCAGACTCTGAGCCTTTCGCAGTGGTAGCTGTTTCCGCTGCGTATTCCGAAGGGCAAGATCAATCAGACAGATATATTTTTTTGTTGATGTTAAGCTGCGTCTAAGTTTTATTTTAGCAAAAGAAAGAAACAATGAGGTTGGGAGTCTTGGTCTGGTGTTTTCTTGGTAAACGGGACAAGGAGCCTCCATATGTTTGAAACGGTTTACTCCACCCATTAGGACAGCAACCACCAATCAGGGAACGTCTGTTCTTTGAGTGACTTTGTGCGTGCTAACCATTATAACCCACCAGTTATAACGGCAAATTATAACTTGGTCAGTCTATGTAAAAAATTGCTGACCAGTTATTATATATACAATAATGTATGGGGGTGAGTGCATAATGAGATATTATGTGCACGTGAAGTGTGGGATGCTACATAAACCCCAAGGGCGAAGCCCAAGGGGTTTATATGAGCATCCCACTCCAAGAGTGCACCTAAGTTATCATTTATTCGCTCAGCCCCATACATTGTTTTATATAATTGCTGGGGAGTGTTTTCTTGGCTACATCAGTTTTTAAATGCGAGTGACAGTTTGGCCAGCAGATGGGGATGGTGTTAAGAAGTTTCTTGTTTTATCCTCTGCACATTGGTTTGAATAAGTGCTTGCTCGTTTATTAAAGAACAAAAAATCAGAGTACTTGATAGATTAGAACCCCCTTCCCCTCCAGGTTAGCCCAGAGCTGATGTGCTGACCTGTGATCAATGCGAGAGACAGACAGTCCGTGGCAGCAGCTGCAAAACGATGAACTACTAGTCTTTGAATGGGGATGAGTAAGAAAGGTGTGGTGGCTGAGAAGGACGAACCGGGTAGGAGCAGGAGCAGAAAAGCATTATTTCTGTAATTCCTGTGGCAGTTGCCGGCTAGGGACGCTGCAAGGGGGCAATGCACTTCCTGGAACAGTGTGTGCATGGACGCAGTATGCACACAGTGAGAGAAGTTGGATGCGTGTTTGCTGTTATAACCTGCGGGTTATAATGGTGAATTATAATCCAGTTTCTTAATGGGAGAAAACACTCCCCAGTTATTACATGCTTTGCTTATTATGCATTGTGCACTGTATGCATATTTTTTCTTTTGTAATTGCTAGATATTATTACTGTGAATTATTATATGTTATCAATTGTATTATTTTTGTTGCTTTGTGATATATGTTTTAACTTCTTGTAACTGTACCTTTTGGCCTTAAGGATCTCACTGAAAGTGAACTTTGCTCTATTGAGTTATCCTAGTCATATGAAATATGAATAAAATTTTACTGTTACTACAGTACATTACCACATTGAGACTGCATCCTGCCTCGACTAAACTTGTAAAAGCTGGTGTGGTGGTTGTTGTTCCAGCTGTGGTGAGTATTGTTACTGCATCCTCGGTAAGGAGTTTCTCAGTGCCGCCTTGAAGAAAGCAATAGTGACGCCCTACTCAAGAAGTATTCATTAGATCCCAATGACCTTGTCAACTACTGGCCCATTTCTGGTTTAAAAAGATTTCTGATTTAAAGAGTTGTCATATCATGAAAACTGTTGTTTATGTTTTCTGGGTAGGAGATCAGGACAATATTTCCATTCTGATTCTCCTTTATCCTCATCAGTATTCAATAAGGTAGACCATGGAATATTTGTTGAGAGACTTCAGAAATACATGGCGAGTTCTGATACTTCCTTAAATTAGTTCCTGCCTTTCTTGAAGAGCAGAAGCAGTAGGTGGGAGTAGGCCATTCATGTTGTCCCGATAAATGTAGATTTTGGCATGCCCCAGGAGTCATTCACTTGCCTAGTGTTGTTTGCCATTTATTTATTTATTTATTTAAAATGTTTGCCAGACAACTGCATCGGGGTTTAACACTCCATATGGTCTGGAGTACAAAAGACAGTCAACAGCAAGTTATAAAATTACATAAGCATCCATTTGAAACATAAAATTACCTATACAGACAATGTCATCAAAACATGCTAACACATTTATATATATTCTTCAGATGTTTCAATAAATTAGTCTTGAAAAGAGCAGTAGTTTGAATCAATCTGACATTTCAGCTGGTAGAGCATTCCAATCATAAGGTGCTTTATGTGAGAAAGATCTGCAACCTTGATTACTTTGGAACTGCAAAAGTAGTGACTTTATGTTGTAAGGCATATGTTGTGTTGTGTATGCAATACAATTCTCAAAATGATGCTTATGTGCTGTCCCTGAAGTGCATCTGTATATAGATTATATCAAGGCTAAGCTGTCTTCCATCAAAACTTGAATGCCCAATCCACAAAGGTTTTTGCCATAGATGTTGAATAGGCGAAATTGTTTTGCAGCCAGGGCCCTAAGCATTCAACAAGATTATAAAATGAGCAATGATGGATATCACAGTGTGATCCAGTTACAAAGCTGCATAACCAATGATAGGTTCAACTTTACTGAGACCGTTCTTGTTTCATTTGATATTATATACAGTACTGCCATTTTCAATAATGGGGAGTAAAACTTAAAACAGAAATGCTTTATAATACTGTGTCTTGCCTTCCCCTCCAGCTTCAGGTTTACCTCTGGCAGCCACTGCCCTGTCTAAAAGCCCCTTTTTTTATGTTTGCTTGCATGCATGTGCAGGAAAGATTATGCGGCAGCTTAGAGAAGCGGGTTGTGGAGGTGCAGCACTGTGGCAGCCAATGGCAGCACTGCATTTGGGGGCATGGCACTGATGGACCAATGCAGGCACACTGTGCTGATAACATTGGTTTCCAAAAGTGCCATCAATTTGAAATGATTTCACCACTGCAATCAGGGGCCACCTCATCATTGCAGCGTCAGCCATTCTGTTGCAATGAGGGAGTGACCCATCATTGCAGAAGCGGCACTCTATCGTCTGTACCCGACCCAGTTCATTTGCCCGACAGGGAGCCTCCCCATCAGCATACTAACCCCTCCCACATTTTTGTGTGCGAGGAGGTGCCCAATCCCCTTGGCATCATGCCCCCCAGCAGTCTTTCTTTGTCGACGGGTGCCCAATCCCTGTCGGCTTCAGTCCCATCCTTCCCAGTAAATTTGCAGATGAGGGGCCACTCCTCATCAGCATAATGTTCCCCAAATTTGTTGTGTGCTGAGGGTGCCCAATCCCCTCAGCTCCCCCCACTCAGTATGTGCCGACAGGGTATCCAATCCCTCGTCGGCTACAGCCCCCCAAAAAACACTCAGGTGGCACACTGAGGCCCACCCCAGCCTGCCAAATGTCTCTGATAAAAAAATAAATCTTGCAATGTTTTTTTTTTAAACCTATAAAACGAAAGCGGTCCCTCTTTGAGTCTGGTGGCCCCTCCCCAACCTCCACTCCTGCTCTCCCTGCCTCCCACACCCTCACCCCATGCTTAATTCCGGAGCTCAGCCTGAGCGATCTTGGTGGACCAAAAACACATCCTGACACTCTTCAAAGCCAACCATGAGCTGAAAGAAACTGTAGTTTGCAGGGCTCCTGCCCTGCAAATGTTTCCTCTCAGTCAAGCTTTTGGAAAACAGCTTTTCATCGGCCTATAAGTAATGTATTTTAATTTCTAAAATGTTGGGGGTGTATTAGTAGGGGAGTATCTAAGCTGGAAGAGGAAGTAATAATCCCTCTTTACAAGACACTGGTTAGGCACCATCTGGAGTACTGCATGCAGTACTGGAGGCCACACCTTCACAAGGATATTAACCAAACTGAAGCAGTCCAGAGAAGGGCAACCAAAATGGTGCAGGGACTGCATCAGAAAACATGTGACGACAGATTGACTGAGCTCAATATGTATACCCTAGAGCAAAGGAGGGAGAGAGGTGATATGATTGAAACATTTGAACACCTTAAGGGCATTAACAAAGTGAAAGAGTCTAACATGTTTCAATATAAGAAAAATAGAAGGACAAGAGGACACAGCATGAGATTAGAGGGAGGCCAATTAAGGGGTAATGTGAGGAAGTTCTTTTTCACAGAATGGGTGGTGGATGCATGGAACAGCCTACCTCAGGAAGTGGTGGATATGAATACAGTGCAGGGCTTCAAACAGGCATGGGATAGCCATAAGGGAGCAATATAGATGAGTATGAATATATAGGCCATTGACAGAGCAAAGGCCAATGGCACATTTATAAGGTAGAAAAAGAAATGGGTGGACTGGATGGGCCTTGCGGTCCTTATCTGAAGTCAACTTCTATGTTTCTAAAAGTCCGCTACCCAGAAGTATAGTGGATGTCTGAGCAGTGCCATTAAGTGTAATGGTGCGGCGCCACACCGTGTGCTTCCATACAGTTGTATAGAAGCACATGGTGCAGCGCCGCACCAGTACACTTAATGATGCCGCTCCATCATCCGCTACACTTCTGGATAGCAGGCTTTTAGAAATTAAAATGCATTACTTTGCGCTGCATAAAAAATGGAGCTTTTTTCAAAAAAGCTTAACTGGAGGGTAACGTTTGCGGGGGCAGGAGCCCCTGCAAACGACAGTTTCTCTTGAAGTAATGCCAGTAAGCTGTATAATGGTATAAATAGGATTTTTTCAACTTTGATGCATATCTCAGGCATTTTGGGAATTTTGGCACCAAATTTTCAACATGGGGTTATTGGGACCCCTCCTCATGAATTCAGCCACTGTCATGGCATTATTCGGTCCCAAAGCGTGATTCGTGGTCACTGTTGCGGAATCACCTTTTGGATGAATTAATGAAGCGACAGTGCCAGTGTTCATAATTGGGCTCTCAAAATATTGTTGCAAATTTGGTGGAAGCATCAAACAATGACTGTGTTCTGACGTGCATTGCGCTATTTCCAGGCATGCTTGTAACTTCGCGAATTTGTAATATTTTCACTCCAGATTTTCAACATTCACATTTTTCCACACCTCCTTATGAACAGTACAGCTATCATTTTTCACATCCTGACCGGAATGTGTTTATGCATTTCCGGCACAGAAGTGCATGGTCGCTGTGGGAAATCAGTGTTTGGGACACATTAAGAAAATCACAGTGACACTGTTCATGAGCAGAGGTCCTAAGATGCCTATGTTGAAAATTTGGTGACGAAAGTCCATAAAGTGACTATTACGCACCTGCGTTGCGCAGTTTCCACGTATGCTCGGAAGTGCGAGCATTTTTAATATTCCCACTACAGATTTACAACATTGCCATCTCTTCACACCTCCCTATGGATGGTACAGCTGTCATTCTTCACATCCTGCCCAATCTGTGTTTTCATACATCTGGCTCAGAATGGCACGGTCGCTGTTGGAACTCAATGTTCAGGACACATTAACAAAATCACACTGCCACTCTCCATGAGAAGAGGTCCCAAATGTTTTCATGAAGTGAGGTCACAAAAAGGCCATGTTGAAAATTTGTATTGCAAATATCAACAAACGTCCAGGGCGTTAGAGTTTCTAACCATAACGTCCCACCCTGTACAACCTGACAGGCATCGGGGTGTGCCTTTGGATTTCCGACTGTAATGCTCATGTCATCCAACCCCCACCCCCCAGCCAGTCACAGGCATTGAGGTGTGCCTTGGACTCTTCGGCCCCAGAGTTCACCCCATTCTCCTATACTGCACCCATTTCAGCGTATGTCCTTATGGAATGGGATCACTGTAAAGTCGAACACCCCAAGGCACAACTCAACACGTGTCGGTGTCTGCAGGATAGGGTGAGGCGACATGGCATGAACGTCAAGGGCGATGACCCAAACACATACCCCAATGCCTGTCCATCTCTGCAGGATGGAGGTGGGATTGGCATGAAGTTCAGTACTTCACTGCCATTCCTATTCTGCATCTGTCTAACTCCTGCATTTCCAATGCTAATACCAGCAAGCAAACATTTGGCATTGACAAATGCTTGTCTTAAAGCAGCTAGAATCTCTGAAGTCTTAAGACTTCTCACATTCCTGTACTGAAGACTGCTGGCTCAGATAGTCTTGAACTCAAGATCCTTAGGGTTGTAGCAAACAAACTTGTCTACTCAGCAACCAGAATGATTAATTTGTCTTATGGGGGTTGTGCTTGACCAATGGAAAGTATCCCATGTAGTACCCGTCTATAAAAAGGTAACCTCAAACCTATCTGTAACTATAAGCGTATTGCCATTTTATCTGTCTTAAACAAGATTCTTGAAAAGAATTTGTGCCTCCAAGCACACCAGTTACCTCTCCTCCTTTGAGCTCCTTTCTCCCATGCAGCTTGGATTTTGAAAAAGCCATAATACCACTACTGCCCTCCTAATGCTTACTACAAGCATTGCTTCTACAGTGGACAGGGGTGACCTCATTAATGCAGTCTTTATAGACCTCACTAAGGCCTTTGACCTAATGAATCACTCCTTGCTGTGTTTCATGCTTACCAGCCTGGGCATCTCCCCTACAGCACTACCTTGGTTCCGAAATTAGTTAGCTAATAGGCTCCAGAGGGTCAAGTTTGGGCCCTTTTATTTTTGTCCACCTTCTCTGCAGCCAGACCCTTTCCACCTTGTTACTTCCCCCAGCCCTGTCTCACCCGCTGTCTCCAAGGCTTACAGCCCTGCAGCCTTGCAGTGTCCCATGGATTTCCTCACGTGGCAGAGCCTCCTGGGTTCTCCCCAGGCTCAGGAGGAGACTAGACAATGGTTGGCAGCAGCAGGCATCGCAGTAGGTGGTGCAGAGCCTGCATAGGAGCATGGTGTCATCCTGCAGTGGTCGAGGCATTTCTGCCTTTTTCTCCCCTCCCCTCAGGCACCCCATTGGCAAGGACTGAGCAGACACATGCATACATGTGTATCCCAGTCAGGAAGCGCCCTCCCTTCCCCTTGCTGCTGTGCTTGCCCTGCCACCTATGGTCACCCAGGTGGCAGTATCGCAGCTGAACAGCAAACCTCCTCCCCGGAGGAGAGCATCTTATGGAACATGCACTCCTCCTGCTCTGGACGACCCTGAGTGACCCACATCTGTTCTCGACCCCGGGTCACCAGTGTAGTGGCAGATGAGACTCGGGCACCTCAGCCCTGTCTGCTACTGGGCCGGTGTTGGGGTCCTCCTTCCCCGAGCCTGCCCCCACTACAGTTGGGATTCCTTAAGGGCTAATTCTAGGACCTCTTCTAGTCTCTTTACATATAAACTCAGTCCACCATTGTCTCTCTCATTGCACTGCCATCCTGTATGCAGATGATCTTGTTCTGTTTTCTAGCTCTAACAACATTAAGAGCTTTAATAAGCACCTGTCCTTTGACCTCCAGGCTATTCAAACCTGGCTAAATGTAAACAAGTTTCTTCTGAATGCATCCAAACCTCAGGCTGCACTTTTTGGGTCACCCGCCAGATGAAAGTATTATTGGTCCCTTTTATCTATATCTTATTATGATAGAGCCTTCCTTTTACCACTGTCTCCTCCTTCAACTGCTTAGATATCACCCTTGCCCCTTCCCTTGACTTTTCACTGCGCGTATCAGGTATTTGCAAAACTGTCAGTTCCAGATTGGGTGTTTCATATGGCCAGTCATAACCTTATCCCCCTATACTTGGTTAGCCATTGCCCATGAGCTATTCTCTCCAAACTCCTTTATGGGGTCCCAGTTTTCTCGACATCTAGAGTGGGACGTGACATATAATAACATTTGTTGGTCTGCTTTGGCCTCCAGACATGCCCATCATAGTATTCCCTGTATAACAAGATTGGCTAGCTCACCCATCATTCATATGTGACTATACACTGGATGGTGTGATTCATAATATCATGCGCAATCAATTGTCTTTGCCGCTTGCATCACTCCTCCGGCCTGCTTCTAGTGCCTACCCCAAGATGATCCGGTGAGCATGCCTCCTTGGCCATCCCATAGATGTACAGATGTAAAGTGATGAAGGAGACTCAACCTATAAAATGGGGATTTCAAATTTTTCATTATTATGTAACCAGCCACCAGATTTTCTTGAGGTGGAAGAGTTTACTAGAGCACATGCGTGGCAGCTAGCATGGCTTGAGTAGCCTCTCGCTCCTGAAGCTCCTGTTTAAAAATGCTTGTAATGGATTTTTAGTTACTGGCCTCTAATTGTTTTAAGCTAAACAAGTGCTAACATTCTTGCAGTTTAAGCCACAGTTTATCTTGGAACATCTCTGTTTGCAAATAAGTCTCAGTACCTGCATTTCTTATATTTTAAAATGAAACCAGTGCTGTAAACGAAAAGCCAGTATTCTGGTAAGAGAACAAAAACTGTGATGGGGACTCTTTCTTTATGTGAGGAAAGAAAACAATATACTGGTGAGGTGAGGTCATGGAGAGAATTCAATCAGATGACTCAAGAACTGCACTGAAAAGGGCTTGAGAGCAGGGGCATGACCATCTAGTAACGAGATACTCGCAGTGGACTATATTTCCATGTGGATGCTCTGTGAAAGCCACATTGGAGGGGAGCAGGACTGCCATAAATCTTGACCTGTAAGTTCTTTATATTTACAAGAACAAGAGATGAAAAAGTAAACTCCGTACCTGAACTGATGTAACCTGTTTGACACAGACTTTGCCATGTAAATTAGCGGAAATGAAATAGAGAGCGATAGCTAACCAGTTGTTCTTAAAGGAGCAAAGAACTGAGAGTTTTTAGCCAGAGACTTGCAGTACAATTGGTAAATCAACAAGTAGATGTTTTTTGATGAACAGTTGCTGGAGGAACTGAACTCACACTTAAATCTGTTAAACCTTGCAACGTAAGGGAGAATATTACCAAGTATAAAAAATAACTATAAAAAGTAACTGAAAAATCAATAAAAATGCACTGATAATAGGCATTGATAAAACTACGGAGGCTGTAGAGATGCTGAAGGATAAAATAAAACAAGTATTTCAGCTTGTTCTGTGGGAGTTGCATTCCATTTCTCACTTTGTCTGTGTGGGTGGGGATTTGAACTACAAAACTGTTTCTGACTTAAATAAATCAAAGGGGGCTGGCCTGGTGGTGCTGAGGGCTGAGAAGCTGGATGCCTTACTTTGCTCTACGCTTGCAACCTGTGTTCAGGAATGAGCATGGCCTGCTGGGGGTCAGCAGAGGAGGAGGAGGAGGAGGAGGAGGAGGAGGAGAAGGATCAAGCATCCGATGGACTGTTCTCCTTCTCTGGGTGGGGAGGGCTGCACGCTCCCACTGCCATACCGCCACCTAGGAGACTCTGGGGGGTGGTGCAGTCGAGGAGCAGCAGAATGGGAGGGGAAGACGTCGGCCGAGAGTTGGAGTGGAAAAGGCATGTCTCAATG
Source organism: Neoceratodus forsteri (assembly GCA_016271365.2). Classification (NCBI taxonomy): domain Eukaryota; kingdom Metazoa; phylum Chordata; order Ceratodontiformes; family Ceratodontidae; genus Neoceratodus; species Neoceratodus forsteri. The sequence goes on from CM057453.1 coordinate 27,490,932, forward strand.
TGCCTTCATCTCCTTGACCCTGCTTACATGCCGACATCTGTGGGACAGGACTTCAGGAGGAAAAACACCCGATGCAGACTTCTGGAGACAGGCCTTAGCACCGCCGACTAGGAGGTTGGGAGGAGCTGTGATCTATCTGTCCACTTCATCTCAGGTAAGGAGGGGGTTTGGGGATCCTCTTTCCCCCATCTGAGGGGTAATCTGGGGTGCTCAAGGATTGTAGGGGCAGAAGCAGAGTAGGGAAGCAATATCCTCCACCTCTGGTCGGCAGGGCACGAGTGAGGACCCTGATGATAGGAGCCGGAGTGGGGCTAGAGGAGCATAAATGCAAGGTAAAAAAATAAATAAATCAAAGGGGATTAATGGTGTAAGCAAGGGGTTTTGGAAAATAGAGGCCTGTTAACCCAACCTTCCCAGGGTAGAATTACAATGTCCACAGGCAGATAAATAGTGACTGACACTTCTGAGGGGTACTTTTAATGGCAGGTCCTTCGACTAAGCTTCGATTTCTTAAAATCCTCTAATTCACTGGCATCTGTGAGGGGCAGTTTAATTAGACTGCACTCCCAGGAATTCCCAACAGACAAGGCATACAAACAAAGCAAGGGGCACTGGGATCTGTGGAGCTGCCTGGGGTCTGCAATCTTCCTTCCATCCCTTAGACCCGGTACCCTTTGCTGACTGCTCACCAGTGTAGAGTCCACAGTAGCCCAGAACTGAGTTCCTGTGTATCTTCCTCCATGTGGGCTTACGACAGCCAGTTGCAAGCCCGAAGATCTACCCATGCTCCACCAGTTCATCCTGCACTTATACATGAAAGTCCGGACTTGCGAGGATTTGGCCAAAACTTTGAATGGCTAGGAGAGGCTGTAATCCCCTGGGGCTCCCAGTTGTCATGGCTACAGCCTCTCTTTCTCTGCCAAGCATTGCCCCACATGGTGCAGAGGGTCCTGTACCAAGTTAATTACAGTTTCTGGTATGTCCCTGCTTGTGGTGAGCCATGTGGATTGTCAGCCAATTTAATAAGGGCTAGGAGAGACAGTCACTCATTGAGGGGCCCAGTTGCCACAGATTCTGCCTCTCACCCTCTCCCAAGCACTGATCCTCATGATGCTAAAGGTCTCTGGCCAAATTACGTATTTAGAAGGGCCATGAACTTTCCTCTCCTGCCTGACTACAGAGAAGGGATGGAGGGCACTGAAAAGGTGTCAAAAGCAGTCACCCAGTTCAGAATTTCACCTTAGAAATGACAGTGTCAGTCTCTAACGCTCTCACAGCAGAATTCTCCCTCAGGAATCTTTATCCCCTCTACAGGGATTCACCCTCAGGGGTTCTTTATTGATGGCAGCCATGATGATTCCGAAGAGTTTTGGCTGATATCTCTCTCTGAGAACAGGATGTCTAAAAGGATCTCTGACATAATATGTCAGGCAGGCAGCTCACTCCAAACTGAAGCAACTTCTGCAGCTCGTTAGCTACAGCTAGTTGGTTCCTCCCCTTTAGAACTGTGGAGCAGACCAGCTGACCCAACCTCCCAAAGGACCCAGGGGTTAACCTCGTCAGGCCTCATAGATCAGCTTAAAGAGCTAGTGTACTGTCTGGAATTAATAGTAATTTTCAGATGCACTCAGCTATCTCTTCTTATATCTGAAGTATTTTTTCTTTTCTGTTTGTTAATTAGATTTTCTAAGTACTGGGCTGACGTGTGGAGCAGCACTCTGTTTGGAGGCTAAAAAAAGTCAGTTCTATTCCTCCTACTATATATTCAGAAATGCGACCAAACACACTGATGCACCAGAACCATCATGGGCTGAGCTGTGACTTTCACAAGTTATCAATCAAAATGCAGGAAATTGTGGCATCACTAGTGTAAGCCGCCCCTGGGAACTTACTATTTAGTGCCCTGGTATAGTGCCTGCTCTGTCCCCATAGGCCACCTGCTGGTCAGAGGGGTCACGGCTGGCGGCAGGTATAAATAGGGGGATTTGGGCACCTTGGGGACAGGAAGAGAAGAAAGAGAACAGAGAGACACCGGGAGGTTGTGGCCTGTTTCATCTGTGAGGGCCGAGGTTTTGGGTTGGGGCGGGGCACTTTCCACCCTGGCTCACTGCCCTTGAAGTCCGATGGTGTAGTGAGCGTGTGGGGTCTGTTGTGATATCTGTGGTTGTAGAAGATCTCTGTGCCATCTTTTGGGAGCTGTAGTCTGGGTGGAAATTTGGGAGCCTGCCTTATGAACTCTGGCACTGAGGTAGGGTGGTGCAGAGTGATCCCTAGTTTCTGCATAGTGTGGGCACACTTAAAGAAGTCTAGTGCATGGCCCAGTGGTGTGAGCTTGGATCATCGCTGGGGCAGAGGTGAGAGTCTGCTCGACAGTCACCCCAGATGTGTTTCAGTGCCTTGTGAGCCGAGCCAGAGCGGTTGGGGACAGAGCAGGAGGTTGCAGAGGAGTTCAGGCATCAGTCTTGCAAGCAGTCCCCTAACCAGATAGTCCTTGGCCCCTTCCTGGAGTGCCCATGTCATCTGACTTGTGGTGCCCAGTCTGCATTGGACTTGTTGTGCCCGGCATATAATGACCCTCCCCCATGTGTCCCCATTGCTAAAGAAGAGACCACCAAGAGTAGCAGGTAAATTTTCCAGGCTGCTCCTTGGGGTGCTACAAAAGTGTCAGCGTGGGAGGTATCAACATGTAGCCCCAAGTGATGAACTTGATGTCCTGTGCAGGAATGAGAAAAGGTGAAAGAGTTTCAACTCCACAGCATGCAGGTTGCAATTTACGAGTTGCTGCCATCAAGCTTAGAGCCTTATTCAGCTCCTAGGAGGGGAAAGCATTAAATGGATTGTTTGATCAAGTTAATGCTGCTCTCTTGACTCTGTGCCATGCTTGACAGACCAAATGAATGTGCCCACCATTTTCAAGCTACCTCAATTCACTCCATGGAGTAGCTGTTTTATTGTTGCCTCATTAAATCTGTTTATTGCACTTTCAAATTCTGGAATGGACAATGGATTTAACCAATGCAACGGCATATGATTTTCTAACCAAGTTTGACCCCTGCAGCTGCTAGCACCCCACCACAAGACTGCCTGTACCCCACGACCAACATTGGACCCAGGTAAATGAGTTTTAAATCTTGGATTGTGTTTCTTGCTGCAAGTGCCCCCGTCCCCCTATTAACCACCTGGCATACCCTAGACACCAGGAGGGAGGGCTTATACTAGTAACCAAGAAGAGCCTATCCCTGCTGCTTCATGTGAAAGAGAATAATCTGGTAATGAGAAATGGTTCTCCTTGGTTATTAGTGATGTCACAGTCAGTGTGGTCTCAGTGGTGACGACATAGTGGGAGGAGCAGACCTGCCTTTTTTTAGCCTCCAGACAGAGTGCTGCTCCACATATCACCCCAGTACTGCCAGGTGGAAAACCTTTTAATTAGCAAACAGAAAAGGAAAAATACTTTGGATTTAAGGAGTGATAGCTGACTACATCTGAAAGTTACTATTAATTCCAGGCAGTACACTAGCTCTTTAAGGAACCAGAGCTGCATGTAAGGGCTACATATGTAAAAAAAAGTAAATGGACCATTCAATAGGATAAGATCATCAGACAACAGGTACCTGACAGTTTGTCATCTCATACAGCCACATGCATGATTCAGCACCTTTTTCAGAGTTCTCTGGAATTCAGCTATGGAATCTTTGGCACGTGCTTCAACATGACTTTGATTCCAGGTAGTTATATCTCCATATTTGGTGTCAGTTGTAGGGCTAGATAGATCCTTATTTGCAAACTTGTCTAAGGGAATACTGTGGAGTTGTTGTCAAATGACTGAAATATCTCCTTCGGGGGGAGTAAAATTTGCTTTACTCAATTTAAAGACCCAGGATAACCAGTTTATATCCCGTCTTATGTTAGGTAACAACCAAGTCAGGAAAACATGGAATAATCACTTGCCCGAAAAGAGTATACCTGGCCATTTTGTTATACAAATTATATGAATATACAAAATTTTCAGCAGAAAAAGGCCATTTGGTATGTCCAGTCTGCTCGATTTTGCATCTAGCAGCCTTATTCTGCAGCTGCCCCTCCCTCCTCACCCCCCATTATCCTCTCTCTTGCCCTGTCGCAGACCCTTTCAAAGCAGCCCACTGCTTTACAGGCTACCACCTCTACTGGTAACGCATTCCACTCTGCCACCACCCTCTCCGTAAAAAAGCGTCTTCTCATTTCCCTCCTGAACCTTCCCCCCTCCAATCTCATGTCATGGCCTCGAGTGTCCCTCCCCACCCTTACCCTTATCCGTGTCAGTCTTATTTATCCCTCTCATGTACTTGAATGTTTCGATCATATCCCCTCTGTCCCTCCTCTCCTCCAGCGAGTACATGTTCAACTCCCTTAGCCTACTCTCATACAGTAAGTTCCCCAGTCACTGGATCATCTTAGCTGCTCTGCACTGCACTCCTTCCAGTAATTTAATGTCCCTTTTCAGGTATGGGCACCAGTACTGCACACAGTATTCGAGATGAGGTCTAACTAATTATCTATATAGCAGCAGAATCACCTCCCCCCTCCTTGACATTATTCCTCTTGCGATGCAACCCAGCATTTTGTTGCTGCTGCCTTCCTATACTGTGCCGAGTTGTTCATTGATCCTGTGATGGCCACCCCGAGAGCCTTCTCCTCCTCAGTCTCTGCCAGCTGCACTCCACCCAGTTGGTAGTTTCTCCATGGATGTTTTGCCCCAAAATGCAGTACCTTACACTTTTTGTCATTGAACCCCAGCTGCCAAGTGTCCGATCAGGTCTCCAGCTTTTTCAGATCTTCCTGCAATCTCTGCCACCCCTCTGTGTCATCCATCACTGCCTCTACCTTGGTGTCATCAGAAAACAGGCTGATCCTGTTCTTGATGCCCATGGAAATGTCTGCAATAAATACCCCAAATAACACTGTCCCAGCACCAAGCCCTGTGTAACCCCGCTCAATACTACCCTTGGGGGTGAGAGTTCCCCTTCCACCACCACACTCTGCTGCCTTCCCTGCAACCAGTTTGTCACCCATCCCACCATTTTTGCTCCCGCCCTTGTGCCTTCAAGTTTAATTCCAAGTCTCCCATGTTGCACCGAATCAAATGCCTTGCTGAAGTCCGGGTACAGGACATCCACTGCATGGCCCTTGTCCATCTGCCTAGTTGCCCAGTCATAGTATTCTACCAGGTTGGTTTGGCAGGCTCTGCCTGTGACAAAGCCATGCTGTCTACTGTCCTGCAGCCCATTGAACTCCAGCAGGGACACCAGCCTCTCCTTCAGGATTTTTTTCATTAGCTTCCCCATGATGGACATGAGGCTCACTGGTCTATAGTTCTCTGGTTCATCTTTGGGGCTGCTCTTATGCAGGGGAACCATGTGTAAACCCCCTATAAATGGGGGTTCCCAAACATCTTCCTTGGGTGTGCCTAAATGCCCACTGCCCGGTGGTGTTCTGTGTTCTAATCATTTAAATGTAATTGCATGCGAGTGCCCTTTTAGCCTCTGTGCCTGTCTCTTTAAGAGCTGCCTATCTCATACTTAAATGGACTGGAGGGGGAGTCCTTGCTGTGACAGACAGATGGATCAATGAATTGAACCTTTTGGATCACTGGAAAAGTCCCGAACTGCCTGCAGCAGAGAGTCAGTGTGAAGTAGGAGTAGAGTGTGAGAGGAGCGCGAAGGATTTGAGCAGCTGCTGTTGCGTAGTGCACAGGGGAAATCAGTGGGAAGGCTGTGTCTGGCCTGCCTGCTTCCATCTTCCTAAGTGAAGAGAACTGAGAACCAGAATCGGACTTTATCCAAACTTGTATCTTTCTATCTAATTGTGACTAATTTTGCCTGAAGAGGGACTGAATACTTGCTTTTGAGTGATTGGCCTGTCAGGACTTCCACCACGACTGCAGAGTGTACGGTTTGCGCAGAAAATCCAGTGAACTGCAACTGGATTGATGTCCAAACTGTGGTACTTCCTTGCCTTTACTATCAGTGTGCTGAACACGAATAGCGTGTCGCAATTTGGTTCCCCACTGCTTGAATGTGTCACGCTTGTGGAAGCAGTATCCAGTAACTCTGACCGGACTGAATTCATTTCCTTCAGCCTGTCTGGGCCTCAATACCACGGCCCTGATTGCTGCTCATGCTGCAGAGAACCACCCAATGAGAGACCTGCCTGGGGATTCGGCTCCCTGCTCAACATCATCAAACAGAAATGACACCACAGTGAATCGTGTGGGCCCTGCTTCTCCTGGCAAATCAGCAATTCATCCTGAGGACTCCACTTCCTCCATCCTGCAACCTGGTCTGGGTATCGTGAGTAAATCACAGGGTAGCTCCCTGCAACTACCTCCTAATCAAAGTGTGCCATCTGATTTAATTGTTTTGATTGATTGTCATGAACTGAGCCCTCCAGCTCTGGAATACAAATATTGGGTTAAAGTGCATGTTGTGTTTTCTTTTTCTTAAGGGCCCTAACAACAGCTGCAATGCCGGCCTACCTGGGAAATGCTTCAGGCTAGCCTGTAACTCCAACTGGGTATCCAGAGTGTGTGTAACTGTGATAGAGGGACTCTTAGAAGTATGCATGCTTAAACCTGATTTAACCTGATTTAATCAGTAATAGAATCAAGCACCAGATTACACCCCTTCCTTGTTCATGCCCCCAAATAAATCAGATCTGAATCTTTTTGCACTTAAACTGTTTGTGGTGTACCTCTGTACAGATAGCATTGAAATACTGTTGGTTGTTGTGGTAAGTCTTGTTTTACAGGGAGTCTCCAGGGCTGAGCCAGCTGATCCAGCACTAGTGGTAAGTGTAACAAGTGTGGGGTTAACTCTGTTGTCAGGTGTTAATTGCAATTGTGTATTCAGTGAACCATTTAGGCCACTAGAGGGAAAAGAGCGGGGTCTGTACCCACAGCAGTTACGCTACCATTGACCCTGTCCTCCGGGTGGAGGCACCCATTCCTAGAACTCAGGCCCCTCACCCTGCTCTCAGTCATGCAGGCAGGGGTAGTATCCCTTGGAGTAGCACCACCTAGAGGTTACACACGTGAATCAACCTCCAATCCTTGGGTACGCATCCCAAATTCAGTGAGACATTGAATAGGCCTGCCAAGGGCCCCGCCAGGATCTCTGCTAGCTCCTTCAGTATCCTGGTGTGAATGCCATCTGGCCCTGGTGCCTTGTCCACCCTCAGCACTCTCAAGCCCTCTAGCACTCTACCTTCTGTGATGACCCCATCTGTTACTCCCTCCCCGGCATTTACTGCCCCCCACCCCCCTTGGGTAGCACTCTCCCTCTCTCTTTCGTAAATACAGAGCAGCAGTAGTCATTGAGTGTTTCTGCCTTTTCTCCCCTCTCTATCCAGCATAGTACAGTTTTAGAGGAATCTATATACCAAAGTTCCATATTCCAACACAGGTACCAAAAGCTGTTGGACAAGTTTGATTTTATTGTCCCAAGTTAAGGAATGAAAAAATGTTAAATGCACCCAATTTCTGATTGATCTTTTGTATTTGAACTTATGTGCTTAATGTAGGTTAATTTATAAACTATGATTGTTGTTAAATATTTGTATCAATCAGTGGTCAGTATCTGCTGACCATGTTTAGATTTTATGCATAATCCAGAATGAATTTTACTTAAGGATCCAGCTTGTGGATGAAGATAGAGACATTGGGTTTTCTTCAAATTCATAAGCAGTCCTGATCTGGTGAGCCACTCTTCCGTTTTAACAAAGTCTGATTGCAGTTTATTTTGCAGACAACTCTGACCCAGTATCATTAGCATACAATCTTACTTCACTGTCAGAAAAAATATTGGGTAGATTATATATGTAGATGACAGAGTAGGGGTCGCAATACCGAACCCTGTAGGATGTCGCTACAAACAGATCTCAATGCTGAGGTCTCTTCCTCTGGGGATGCACATTGTTGCTGATGTGTTGCATAAGAACTAAACCAAGATAAGAGTTCATAATGAAACGCAAATTCAGCCAGCCTCTGTAGTAGGATGGAATGGTTCACCAGGTCAGAGGCCTTGCCAAGGTCCACAAACACTGCCCCAGTGTTTAATTAAGCATTCAGTGATTTAGATACAAGATTGTTGAAACTCACCATGACACAAAACCAGGATGCCACTGTAAACTGTAAATAGAAACCTAGAATTTGTTAGCAGAAAAGGACACACTTAGCCCATTCATTCTGCCCAGATGAGCCCTGCTTAATCTGTTTCTGCAGACCCTACCTGGTCTCCAGCGACCCTCCCTCCCTCCTTCCTGTCTTTATGTTTATCCCGTGTATGCTTGAAGCCCCTTACTGTTTTTGCCTTATCACTTCTGCTGGTAGTCTGTTTCAGGTGTCTACCACTCTATCAGTGAAATATTACTTCCTCAAATCCCTTCAACTTCCTCCCTTCCAGATTCATCACATGCTCTTTGGTCCTGGTGCTCATCTCATTTTTATTTTGCAATTTTTGTCCAAGAAAGACACATGCAACTGAGGCTTGTTTCCAGGTGTGCCCTGGGAGAACAGGCAAGTTAAGTGATTTGCACATGGTCACACATTTTGCAAATGGTGGCTGTGAGACTCAAACCCAGTTCTCCAAGTTTGTTGCTCAGTGCTCTTGAAAGAGACTTCCCTACTGTGCCTTGTTCACCAGCAAGAGGTTTTTGTAGGTCTCTATCAAGTCACACTACATGGTACACTCATGCACTATAAATGGTTCTATCGCATTATTACTGTTTTGTACGTTCATATGTTCTTTTGTATAATTTGGGACATGTAATTTACCCAATGTTCCATTACTGTTTATTGTATAATACCTTGTGTTCCAACTGTTGCGCAATCTTACAATGTTGTATTGTTTGTACTACCCATACACTATCGTAACTGATCATCCTTTACAACCCTATGTAACCCCTCCCCCCAGGTTGCACCATGAGACGAGCAACTTGTTGTTCAGTGTGCCCTCCTGGTGAAACATTTCAATAAATAAATAAATAAATGTCCCCTCTTGCTCTTCACTCTTCTAGGGTGTCCTTAGGTGCTATTATCCATTTAATTCTCACTGAGCCACTGTCCCTTTAAGGTCTGTCTATCCTAACCTGCAAGCAAGGGCTAATATACCTCCTTTTGCTCATGCAGAAACTTTGCTACTCCTGCCTTCCCCACCTCCCCTTGTTGTTCACCTGGACACCCCACACTATTTCCACCTGAACTGTTCTGTAAGTAATTCTCCACACCACTTCTGTACAAGTCTGCTCAGTCATTCCTGTCCCTATCAGTTTGGGCTAGTGCTTAGTATGTATTCACTGTATGCTGTGATAGTACCCAGCAAATAACTATCATAAGCCATGAACAACCCAGGGTTAACACTTATTATGTTTTCACTGCTTGCACTTCATTGTTGTACTCCCTTGTCAGAATGTCTCCACTATTTTATACTTGTTTACCATTGTACTCCTTCGACAAAAATGTATTATTGTTGTTTACCTATCCCCATTGTATGTACCCATTTTTGCCATTCTTGTGTTTACCTTTTTCACGCGTATAAATGTAGAACTTTTGATACTTTGCCCAGGCCCACCTTGAAAATGAGTTTACTCAATGGCATTTCACCTGATTAAATAAAGATTGATTGACTGATTGATGTTGAGATCCCTCGGTCTTTCCTTGTAGGGCTTTTGGTGCAACCCCTGCACTATTTTAGTTGCCCTCCTCTGTAATGCTTCCATCCTGTCGATGTCCTTTCTGAGATGCAGCCTCCAGCACTTGACAATACTACAGGTGGAGTCTCACCGGCAACTGATACAGTGGTAACAACTCCTCCCTCCTCCTGCTAGTGATATCTCTCCCTATACATCCCAGCATCCCACTGGCCCTACCCATTGCTTTGTCACACTGCCCTGCCACTTTAAGGGCGTCAGATATGATAACACTATGATCCCTTTCCTGCTTAGTGGCTGTCAGTACCTCTCTACTCCATTCTATACTCAGCTCCTAGGTTTCTGTGCCCTAGGTACATTATTTTGTACTTTTTGGCACTGAACATCAGCTGCCATGCCTTTGACCTCTCTTCAAGTTTTCCAAGGTCCCTATGCATTCCCCTCCACCCCCTCTTGAATATCCACCCTATTACAGATGTTAGTGTCATATGCACAAAAGGCATCCCCTTCCTTCCAGATCTTCTCCAGTGTCACTTATGAAGACTTTGAAGAGGACTGGCCCCAGTACTGAGCCCTGTGGCACCCCACTGGTCACTCTTCCTCATTAGAGCGAGTGTCATTAACCACCACCATCTGTCACCTATCCATTAACCAGTTTCTTATCCAATTCACCACTTTGGATCCCACCCTAAGGCTGCTCAGTTTCTTTGTCAGTCTCCTGTGCATCACAGTGTTGAAAGCCTTGGTAAATTCCAGATAGTTCACTACCGTCCCTTGATTTATTTCCCTGGTCCCCCACTCAAAGACATCAATCAGATTAATCTGGCATGATCATCCCCAATGAATCCATGCTGCTTTTGGTTTTGTAGCCCATTAGATTCAAGATACTCTTAACATTTTTTAGCAGGGAATCCATTAATTCCCCACCCTGATGTGAGACATACCAGCCTGTAGTTGCTAGCCTCCTCCATGTTGCTGCTCTTGTGGATTAGGATCATGTTCGCTCTCCTCCAGCTTCTGGAATCATGCCTGTTTCCAATGAGCTGTTCAATGAGGCTGTCAGTGGTATAGCAAGCAACTCCCTGAGTTCCTTTGGTGCATCTCGTCTGGTCCCGTGGCCTTGTTCTATGCCAAATCTGCAAGTCCCTTCAGGACTCGTTCCCCTGAAAATGGACTTGTGTCCACCTCCTTCCAATCATTGCTCCTGCTGCTCCCTTGTGGTCCGTCTTCCCCCCTCCCTCCGCTATGTAGACTGAGCAGAAGTACCTGTTCAGGATGCTGGCTTTTTCTTGGCCCTTTTTTGTGCGGTCTCCCTCTGTCGCCCTCCTTATCTTCACTATCCTTCTCCTTGCATATGTAACTGAAGAAACTTGTCCCTTTAGCTATCCATCCCTCAGTCTGTACCTTTGCTCACCTCATTGCCCTATTTGCCCCCTTCTGTTTTACCTGGCACTCCTCCCTCTGCATTTCTTTGTGCCTCCTGAGTGCCACACTTTTTCCTTAACCACTGTGGCCACTTCTCTAGAGTACAAAAGGTTTGCAAGCTCAACCCCTGTATTTACAATACAATTTAATAAGTTTAGTGGGGTGGCTCCTGGTGTGTGACCAAACAAACATATGGCTAAAGTTCCAGGGCCTTAACCCCCTCCATTTTACTGCATCAGAGGCTGCACTTTTTCCAAATTAACTCTAATAGTCTTACTTTTCATACTTTTCGGAGGCCACTCTCCTGGCTTCATTACTTATAGTGTGCTCTGGCCAATGAAAGGCTCACAGGTGTCTAATGGGGAACGTAACAATTAGAAGAAGGACCTGGAACTTTTGTACTTATTTGAATACAGGAGAATTGTGGTCTCTTCAAAAAAATATAGAGGAAGCAAGGAGACCTCAGCTCTGATAAAGCAAGTTAAAATGTGATGCTTTTTACCTGACTGATGGAGGTGATCACTTTGTCGAAGTGGTCAGGCTTAATCATGGTTCAGCTGGATAATGAAAACCAAGAACTCCTCCGAAAAGTATGAAAGTAAGAACATTGGAGTAAATTTGGAAAAAAGTGCAGCCTTTGATGCAGTAAATTGGGGGGGGGGGTAAGGCCCTGGAACTTTAACCATACACTTCTCTAGAGTATCATAATGATGTTCTTTCCTTTTGCTTTTGCTCACTTCCTTGATGCAGGGGCTGGTTGCCTTAATTATGTCCTCCCTTATTTTCCCCCACTGTTCCTCTACCCCCCCCCGACAATCCTCCCTCCCTACCAGGCAGTTTCTGAGGCAGTCTCCCATCCCTATAAAACCTGTCCTTCCAAAGTCCAGGACCCTTTGTCTTTGTGTAATTTGCCTCTGCACCCATCTTTTTCTTTTTTTGGTGTTATATTTCTATTCTCCTTCCCATTTGCCCCCCAGCCTGCCATTCCTTTGGGCAGCTGTGCCTTGCTGCCCACCAGTTCAACCCCGCCCCCCACTGCTAACTGCTACCACCTGAATTCCTGACCTTACCTGGATCCTGGGGATTTCTGGCTTATCCCTGCTGGGTGCCCCTCTCCCCAAGGCGGGGTAGTGAGGGTGGGGAGTAGCAGGCTCTCAAGGTCCTGCAGGGCGACAGGTGCAGATGGATGGGAATGGTGCACTGTGGGGACTGTGGCGTGGTGGGACTGGCTGAGACTGGAGCTTTTCTTGGTTTTCGAGCCCACCCACCTCCCATATATGTGCAGCTGCAACAGCATTGTGGGAGCAGGGGCATTCAGTGGCATGTGATCACCCACACCAAGAACACCTCCACTAAACCACTACCAGGAGCCACTATGAGAGCGGCTCTCAGCGACCCACTCTCCGGGAAGGAAGCGTCCCAGATACACTTATGACTTCCTTCTTGCTGGCTTTCATTCCCTGACATATGGGCTCTGGGCACGTACCCACATCGCCAGCATGCCAGAGCCATGCCCCATCACTCAGTGCCATGGAACTGGCTCTGCACTCAACTTAATGTTGAACCACAGTGTATGGTGGTCACTGGTCCCCAGGGGACTGCCCACTATGATGTCTCCAGTACTGTGCCTGTCAGTAAGCACCAGGTCAGCACTTTCCCATCCCTAGTGGGTCCACTGACTAGCTGCCTGAGAACCCCCCCCCATAGAGAGTCCGGGATGGCCCTGCTCCTTGCTGAAGCTGCAGTTACAAGAGTCCAATCCACATCTGGCCAGCTAAAGTCCCCAACTAGCAGAACCTCCTCGTTATTTGCCATCCTGATGATGGCTTCCCCTAGTGCCTTATCCAGAGAGATAATACATTTCACTTAAGACCATCCTGGATATGCAAGGGGGTGTTTGCTGTGGTTCTATGGAGTGGGGGGAAGGGAATGCTGATTTAGACAAATAAAGCCCTTTTGCAACCAAACTTTTTCCTTTTTTTTTTTTTTTTATACTTTCTGTTTATCTCCTCCTGTCTACCCTCTGTGCCCACTCCTTCGGGACGCTCATCACCATGTCTGCCCCTCATTCTGGATCTGCCCCAAGAGTGCCTCACCTCTTACTTCCTCCTGCACAGCAGGGTCTGTCTGGAATTGGTGGTCTTGGATGGCGCAGAGTGGTCGTCATCTAGGACCACCGAGGGGTATTTTTCCATTTTTCTGTGGTTTCACTTGTCCCAGCCCCCTGAGATGCTGGCGCAAGGACGCGAGCATCCAGAGAGGAGACGTGCTGATGCACGTCCCTCTCAAGTGCCTACAAATGTTCCCCCTCCTGACTTCATTAGATGGAGCCACCAACCCCTCGAGAACCTGTGTTCCCACTGGGTCTCGGAGGGCATCAGGTGCATACTGCACCCCTAGTATCCCACCGCAGAGGGAGGAGAGCATCCGTTGGAACACTTATTCCTCCCTTCCCCTGCTGACCCCTGCCAACCCGAGCTCATTCCCGAACCTGGGTCACTGGTGTAGCGCGAGGTGTGGTTTCCAGTGCCTCAACCCTCAGTGCCGCCGGACTAGCCCTTTTTTTTCTATAGAGCTTTTTGCCCACCCACCACCACCTTCTCCTGCCACTGGGCCCTGGTACAGGGGGTCCCGCAGTCCTATCTGCCACTCGCCCTGCTGTCATGCCAGCTGGGATCCACACAGAGCAGGCCCAGGAGTCCCCCAAGTGCCGTGACAAACAGCAACCAGGATACATAGACTTTTTCCCTGATTTTCTTCCCCTTGGCAACCACACAACATGCAGTGGTGTAACGACAAGCTCTGCCTCTGTGGAGATGTTCTCAAACACCCGTGATTGATTGTTGCTGTGTGCCCAAGCTGTGTTACCACCTGGACACTTCCAGGTGGCAGACAAGTAGCGTGTCACACTACCCCCTCCCCCGAGGGAGGAGAACCATCCATTGGGATGCTCGATCCACCCTCCCCGGCCAGTCCCTGAACAACATGCATCCATTTCTGAACCTGGGTCACTGGCGTGGCAGTAGGTAAGGCGCTAGGTGCCTCAGCCCTCCAGGCCACTGGCTGACCCTGTATCAAAACTTTAAGTTGGTTTTGGATAGTTGAAAGATAACTTAACCCCCAACACATACCTCTGGAACAGTTTGGCTGGGTAAAAAAAGAAGAAAAAACTCACCTTAAGGAAGACAGAGTCTTGCTTAAGAGTTCACATGTTGAGGTTTAGTTCTGCTCTGCAGGGAGTCTGTATTTATGAGCCAGTTCAGAGCATGTTCAAGCCTCTAACATTTATTACCATGGATTAATGTCTTGCTTTGAAATATGAGCTGCAGTAGTACAGTGGATTGTTCATCTGCGTGCTTCTGTTCACAGGATTGTTTTCCTGTATGGAATCCCTTTTTTCCTGGTGAGTTTAATTAACTAAAAAGTTTTAACATACTGTTTGTCGGGCTGTGCACTGTGTCTCTCTTTGCTATTAAATACAAATACTATCATATGGGTCTTTGTCTTGGTTCAAAATTACTAGAAATTGCATGGATTAACCAATCCACCAGATGGAGCCCTTACCATGTCTCTGAAGAGAAACACATTGAAACTGACAGAAGTGTTTAAACATTTAACACAAGGTGCTGCACATTTTCAAAAGGCTGCATGTAGATGATACAATGCCAGCATCCTGCAACATACACTGGGCTCGAATTTCAAAGGCTGATGCAGGACTTGCGTCAACCCCTGCATCAACCCCATTCTTTGGCACAGCTGCGCCAAACTCCTTTGATGCACCTGCACCTGATTTTGGTACATCGGGTGCAGTTGCAACAGTTGCCACGATTTATGACAGCGGGTCCCCCAAATGGCACAAGTTAGACGAGGGAAAACCTGGTCTAACTTGCGGCATTTGGCTCTTGGGATTGAAAATCCCGATCGCTGGCTGAGTGAATGCTGCTAGCCCCATGTGCCAAATGATCGGTGCACCAGGGGCTTTTGGTATTCACATGGCTTTGAAAATTGAGCCCAATATTTCTATCTCTATCACAGGATTAGGCACATTGGGTACAATTTTTTGAAACTGCAGACAATTTGTGACATTTGGCTGTGGTTTCCAGAGCATGCTTCCAAAATCAGGTGCCAATATTTGCTACATTTGCTACTTAGACCATGTTGCTTTGGTCCCTCATCCCCCCCCCATCCACTTTTGTATGCATAACAGTTTGCCGCCAGCTCTCCTTCTCTGCCTACATCGCAGGACAAGGGGCTGACACACAGCCCCACTGAAAATAGCTCTGAATGTAAGGCTGACTTTTTTTTTCAACTTAGCTATTTCTTGCTCCTCAACTCACTCAACAGCAACCCCCTTGTCCCATCACCAACCTTCTCAGGAATTTACTGGTTATCCACCACTTACTAGGACCATGATTGTGGTAGTGGGGTGGCCATCCATGTCCGTTGTGTATAAGCCTGTGGAGGGTGTCAGAACAACAGTGGGCCAGAGATTTTTTCTCCAGGGGGTGGTGGTGTACTTGCATGCCAGTGTCTGGCTGTTGCCCCTCCTCTTGCTATGGTCCCTCTGTGCTGTTTCCTGGCTTCTAATAGCTGGCACATGAACACCGGATTGCTGTGTTCCTCTCCCTGAGGAAAGAGAATTGTCCCTGGGATGCTTGATTCTCCCAACCTACGCCAGCCCCAGGTTGACCGAAGCCCATTCCTGAACCCGGGTCGCTGGCATAGCAAGCAGTAGCCCTCCTGCTGTTCTGTTGGGCTGCCTGCAAAGTGGACTTTCAGCTTTGAAAATCTGGCCCAAGAGCTCCAGAGTTAAAAAGTCCACTACCTTTTTTATACCAGCTTCTACTTGCATGTAAGGTAACATGACAGTCAAACTTCATTTACTGTATTTGAACACTGGAAAAACGTTCTCCCCAAGCTCTGCCTATCTGGTAAAAATACATTTCAAATGGAAAACTTGCTGCAACAACTCTGTTAAACCACCAGTTAGGGTAGAAATAGAAAGTCTAAAAAGTGGGGCAGTTCAAAGCTAGGGTAAAAATGTAGTCCCTTAGGCCTTAGTGAATCTGTGGTGTGGTGTTTCTCTGGGTTTGAGTGATTCTGAAACACAGTACTGGTATTACCCTAACTTCAGCACTGAATTTCCAGGCTCAGCAAAATGCTCCTACACCAATGCTTGGAGAGACGGTGCCAGAACAGTTCAGCAAGCAGCGCAGGACATAGCATATCAATAGCAACAGTTCAGCAAGTAGCACAGGACATAGCATATCAACAGCAACAGTTCAGCAAGAAGCGCAGGACATGGCATATTGACAGCAACAGTTCAGCAAGAAGCGCAGGACATAGCATATCGACAGCAACAGTTCAGCAAGTAGCACAGGACATGGCATATCGACAGCAACAGTTCAGCAAGAAGCGCAGGACATAGCATATCGACAGCAACAGTTCAGCAAGAAGTGCAGGATATAGCATATCGACAGCAACAGTTCAGCAAGTAGCACAGGACATAGCATATCAATAGCAACAGTTGAGCAAGTAGAGCAGCACATTGTATATCAACAGTAGCAGTTCAGCAAGCAGTACAGAACATAGCATATCAACAGCAACAGTTCAGCAAGCAGTGCAGGACATAGCATATCAATAGCAACAGTTGAGCAAGTAGTGTAGCACATAATATATCAGCAGCAGCAGTGCAGCAAGTAGCGCAGGACATAGCATATCAACAGCAACAGTTCAGCAAGCAGTGCAGGACATAGCATATCAACAGCAACAGTTCAGTAAGTAATGCAGGACATAGCATATCAACAGCACAGCAACAGTTCAGCAAGAAGCACAGGACATAGCATATCAATAGCAACAGTTCAGCAAGTAGCGCAGGACATAGCATATCAACAGCAACAGTTCAGTAAGTAATGCAGGACATAGCATATCAACATCAATACTTCAGCGAATTGTACAAGACATAGCATATCAATAGCAAAATTTCAGCAAGTAGCGCAGGACATAGCATATCAATAACAACAGTTCAGCAAGTAGCGCAGGACATAGCATATCAATAGCAACAGTTCAACAAGTAGTGCAGGACATAGCATATCAACAGCAACAATTCAGTATGTAGTGCAGGATATAGCATATCAACAGCAACAGTTCAGTAAGTAGTGCAAGACATAGCATATCAACAGCAAGAGTTCAGCAACTAATGCAGGACACAGCATATCAACAGCAACAGTTCAGCAAGTAGTTCAGGACATAGCATATCAAGAGCAACAGTTTAGCAAGTAGCGCTGGACATAGCATATTAATAGCAACAGATCTTACTTCAAGAGGGTTCCTTCAGTAGGTCATCACATATAGGACTAGCGCCACCTGGTGTCTGGACTGCATGGCATTTTTTTCTAGCAATACCTGATGGAGGACCGCCCACCCGATGTCACGTGACTGACATCAGCGTGACGCTATATAGTGGGCGGTCCCCACGTCCACCCTCTAGTACTTTCCCGCCATCACCTCATGTCAGACACCTCATGGTGGACTTCCACAGTGATCGCCCTTGAAAGTTCATCAATAGTGTTTGAATCTACCTTTTTTTCTCAGACATTCTATGAATTCTATGACTTCTCCAAAGAAGTGTCAAGCTTGTGGCAAGCAGATTCCACACAAGGACGGCCACGTTAAATGTGTCATCTGCCTAGGCCCAGACTATCCAACCGTGACTTGCCTGGACTGCCAGCCCTTTAACCAGTCTACCCAAATAAGGAGGCAGCAGGCTCTGGAGGCCCATCTTCTGAAGTCCTGGGTGGGCATCCCTTGAGAAGCAGATGGAACACATCAGAGACTCTTCTTCTTCCCCTTCTTCTTCCAAACAGATATCTGCGCAGCAGCAACCTGGAGTTCTGTCCATACCTTTACCAAGCATTACTGTCTGGACATTGCTTCTAGGTGGGGGCAGGTTCTGGCCTAGCTGTGCTGCAGGGCCTTCTGTCCTAGGCTGGTTCCACTCTGTTCTTTTTTCATTGAGTTTCTCCTCCTCCCGTGTTTCTCTAGGTTTCTCTTTGGAGGGACAGCTTGTGACTCAGTCTTATATGTGATGACCTACTGAAGGAACCCTCTCAAAGTAAGATAGTACAGTTACATAAGAACTTACCGTAACAGTAGATCTTGGAGAGAGAGATTCCTTCAGTAGGTCATGTTTTCCCTCCCTCCTTCCCCCAATTTTCTTTTGGGACTCCAGACTCTGTTTCCTTCTGCTGTCAGACTTCTTTAGATCTCTGGCGGGAGAACTGGAGGGCAGGCATGGGACTACCCACTATATAGGGTTATGCTGACATCAGTCACGTGACGTCGGCTGGGCAGTCCTCCATCAGGTATTGCTGGAAAAGTCTGCCATGCAGTCCAGATGCCAGGTAGTGCTAGTCCTATATGTGATGACCTGCTGAAAGAACCTCTCTCGAAGATCAACTGTTACAGTAAGTTCTTACGTAACTGTACTGTCAGCAAGTAGTGCAGAACATGGCATGTCAATAGCAACAGTTGACCAAGTAGTACAGCACATAGCATATCAACAGCAGCACTTCAGTAAGTAGTGCAAAGCATAGCATATCAATAGCAGGAATTCAGCAAGAAGCACAGGACATAGCATATCAACAGCAACAGTTCAGCAAGTAGTTCAGGACACAGCATATCAATAGTAACAGTTCAGCAAGTAGCGCAGGACACAGCATATCAACAGCAACAGTTCAGGAAGCAGTGCAGGACATAGCATATCAACAGCAACAGTTCAGCAAGTAGCGCAGGACATAGCATATCAACAGCAACAGTTCAGCAAGTAGTGTAGGACATAGCATATCAACAGCAACAGTTCAGGAAGCAGTGCAGGTCATAGCATGTCAACAGCAACAGTTCAGCAAGTAGTGCAGGACATAGCATGTCAATAGCAACAGTTCAGTAAGTAGTGCAGGACATAGTATTGTGACAGGGAGATCCTGCCACTCTTGAGGACCCACCTTTTGTTAAATCTGTTGCAACAGTTCTTCTATTTCTTAGCATAATCTATTCTTTACAATTTCTAGTCCGTAGGGTTGGCCTCATATGGGCACCCCCTTCTTTTTCTTGACTATTCTATAGTGTCCTCTTTAATTTTCCTTTTCCCTCTCAGGTCCTCATACAGGGAGGTTATTGTGGTGACCTCTGAGCTGATTTAAAACAACTGGCTGTGTTCCTCATTGTTGGATTTAATATACAAAGACACTATGTCATAAAATACATTGATGCATATGCCTTATGTGTATGAAACCTGTAAATCTTGAAAATACCATGGCACTAGCTGTTTTTGATAAAGGTAAAAAGTACTAGGTGACTGTATATTACAGAAATTATGTTAGTTGTGCTATTTAAAATGCATGTAAATTGCTGTAAGTTGAACAAGTGTGAAATGTCATGGTGATTTGGATATATCCCATGATGCTTTGCATTATAGAAGTATATGTGATGTGTTTCTTTGAAACTTGGCTTATTGTCAATACCCTTTGGGGTAACCCTTGTTTCAGTGCTTCTGCACTAAGGTTCTTTGTCTTTAGCTTTTTTCGTTTGTTTGTTTGAGCCACCACCCAAGCAAACAAGGCCCACATAGGACAGGCTGAATCTCAACTAATAAGTTAGATCAGAGATCAGTGAGTTAGTAGGTGCTGGCTAAGTGTAGAGGAAAGACTTGCACAGTCTGTTGCTTCAGACCTACAAACTGGTGTACTGAAGAAGTGATATACCATTGCTGAAGGTTATCTGCTGTATTTTGAATAACATCACACAGGGATTGTGTGTTGAACTTGAAGTTCGGTGTCTGGTCCATCTGTTATCCCACAACCCCTATACAGACTTGGTGTCAGAAGTGGAATAACATGCTGGAAGCATCTTGACTGGCCAAAGAGTGACATTTTCTGGTGGATATCGCCCAGATATCCCAGGTGGACTGATGCACCAGAAGTTTCCAGAGCATTACCCAGAGAAGAAAGTCCATGGAGTTCTGACCAAGACCATGGCTGACAGACAAAGAGAAGATACTGCCTGGACTGGACCTGGGAGCTCAGAGGGAGGCCAAGCTTTAAGACGATGAAGAGATGCAAAGCAATGAGGAACTACTGTGGGGTCAAGGCAGACCGGAGGTGCGAAGACAACACCCAGGAGGTGGAGACTCTGATGAGGATGATCCACTGGATGAGCGGGCAATGGCTGGAGGCAGATCAGCTACACAGAGAAGTGGAACACTGGTGCCATGTGCTTGAGAGGTCCTTGCCAGAGAGTTTGGATAAAGAATCTGGGAGGATTTTTTGTGGGCTCAGCTGGAGGACTGCTCCCTGACTGAGCAGGCTATTCCTTTGTTGCCTGTGTTCCCAGGATGTTACCTGTTGAAAGTTGGAGATGCAAGTATGGAACTAGAATGTGAGACCCCAGGTAAGACTGTGCCTAGTGATATTGTGCTGGGGTTGAAGACTCCAAGCAAGCAAGAAGAAGCCTATGAGGCTGAAGGGACTTTTTTCTTGTATTGATACAGCTAAATCTATTAACAATATTGACTGGGGTATACTGCAGGCTAAAGATGCTAATATTGCCAAACTGTTGCAGTATGTTAATACCAAAAAGGGTATGCAGATTAATGGTGGTGTAGGGGGCAAAACAATGTTGGTGGTACGATCTGAAGAAAAGTGTTCTATGCAACATGAGGCCCAAATCCTGTATAAAAAGTGTGAATGCCCAGGTAGTGGTACCTGAGGCCTACAGACAAGTTGATGGAGGCTGCTCACTTTAGTCCCTGTGGGCATCTGAGCCATGGTGGGGTATTTGCTTGCTTAACCCTATATTATTACTGGCCAGGAATGTACAAACAGGTGACAGCCTATCTTAAGACCTGTCATGTGTGCAACCAAATTGAGGTACCTGCTGGGGACAGCAGAGGAACTAGTACCCGTGGTGTAGAAAGAGTGTCCTAAAGGGTAGCAGTCATTAAAGAAACAAAGGCACCCTTGGAAAGAGAGAAAACTCTCACACAGGTCATAAGGTACCAGATGGTAATGGATGGCTGAAAATAGCACAATGATTAAAAGGATGTTTATTAAGACACCCCAGACTTAAAAGGTTTAGGAACCTGCTGTTTAATATTGCAGGGTATTCAGCATGGGAGCTTCCTTGGCTTCCTGTAGGTTTCTGTAGAGACCTGCCTGGAAATAAGATGACCAAGGATTTGGGGTCATAGGCTACAAAAGGTTGAAATAGGAGAGTAGATACTACTATTGCTTCTTCCATATTCCTGCAGGCCCTTTGTGTAAGATAGAGGGGTCAAGTTGGTTGCAGGCACAAGGCTTGATGTGGCTCTGCAATGGTTCCTTTCTGTGGGCCAAAGTGTAGTATGTTTAGTCGGGGGCGGGCAGATGGTGAAGAAAGATGTACCCAAGGATAGATGAGTCTGAGGTGTTACATGTGTTGTTTTTTTTTTTTATGGAAAACGTACAAAGGAGGAGGTGGGTGAAAAATGGATAGAAACCTGTGTTGGGGTAGCACCTAGAGTGTCTACCTTCAGGTGTCTGTATCAGTAGCAAGTGAAATGAATGTGTAACCTCCCTGTTACCCGGAGTTGCTAGAATCCCAGTAAGACCTAGTGGTAGGCAGGGAAGGCAGCTTGAGAAACTCCAGTTAAATGGATTTCACACTGTCTTACTCTGTTCTCAGTCTCAGCTGAGACTGAGAGATGACATCATTTAGAACTGTCACAGCTGCATAAGCCGCACTGGAATGTTGCAGTTGGAGGTTAGAGTAGAACGCTGGGGAATTTGAAGTCAGTTCTGTTGCAGTCTGTAGTAGAAGAGGTGCTCTGCTGTAAGCAGGCCCTCAGAGCTCTAAGCTCTGTCAAAAAGCTATTTTTTGTTGTATAGGTGTGTGTTCTCACCTGAAGAGAAACACAAGAAGAGCACATTGAAGTGGTGGAGACCACTTTCAGTGGTTCGGGGCCCCATCCCTGCGGGGATGAGGGGAAGGAATCAGCCTGCTTCCAGGGGGCAACACCCCTGGTCCAGCTAGGGAAAATAAGCTGCCTGATTTAAGCTTGTGCTGAGGCACCAGAAGCTCTGGATGAGAGTTCTTTGAGGAGAAAATGCCTGTGGGGCATCTGCAACCAAGGGGTGAGTTCGCTCTGCTAAAGGGCCATGCATTTTCACCTGAATCAAGATGAACCTAAAGGGACTGTTACTGTGGGGTCAGGAAAAGTCAGCCAACTACAGTTTGGAAGATGTGGGGATTGGACTGTTTAACTCTGTGGGGGGTCTAGAGTAATGGACACAGCCTCTTACTAAGTATGTTTAAGTTCAGCACAAATGGGATGTAAAGACAGTAGATTGAATGTGAATACATTTAAAAAGAATCTACACAGCAAAGTGTTTTAAAGGTTGAGGTGTTACAGTCCAGAGAAATGGCCGGGTATGAATTATGGGAGCGAGAGGTGGGAAACCCCCATCAGTAGTAACCAAATTCATCTCTATGGATTTGCTCTGGGACACCTGTTGCTTTCTCTCAGGTACTTGGCCAGTGCCTGAGGAAAGTACCCAGATGTGGGATTGATGAGGAAGATTCCCTTATGGAGCAGAAGTGCTCATAGGTGGTTTAGGGAGCCACAAGTAAATGTTTCCATGCTATATGGAAAGTGTCCAAGTGGCTGGCAAGGGAGCTGAGCCAGGGAAAACTCAGAGGACCGTACAGGTTCGGGCTGTGTGCGCCCAGTGTGTTTCAGAGCCTGAGGGCTAAAGTGATGAGGATGTGTTCTGGTCTCCTTAAATCTGCATTACCAGGAGTGTAGCCCCGTGGGGGTCCATCTATGCTTTGTTTATTCTGTTGGATGTGAATAAAAGCCACACTTTAGAATCCCACTTCTGGTATTGGACATTACAGTTATTGCTTCCTTTGTCCGGAGTTACTTGGGTGCCCCTGTTGCAGAGTAGCAAACCTAGCCAATGTGCTGAGTGACATATTCCTCCCCGAACCCAGCCCACCAGGTAGAGCTGTCAAGATGGAAATGGCATACCTGTGTGGGGTTACAAATGAATCAAGAGACACAGTGGGTTTATGTAGAGGGGTTAAACCTAGGACTGGACCCCTGCTTGACACTGACAAGTCTGGTGGGGTTGGAGCAGGTAATTACTCGCACCAGAGAAAGTCTTTCTATGGTACTGGACTTTACAGCCATCCAGATTTTTGGTTAACAAATATGACAGACGTTCCCTAAAAGGAGATGGGAAGGTACCGTTAGTCTCTGTTAAAATGTGTGAATGCCTCAGGGTAAAGAATGTTGATATCCACTATGTTTATGATGGAATGTTTATCGTTAATATGGACCCTAAGATAGAGCTTCTGAAGATGGATGGGTAGGAGTTCCATCCCATCCTGCAACAGGAAGGTGGTAAGCAGTCTACAATAACTGCTTCCTTCTTAAGGTGGGAGATATGTGACAGGGAGATCCTGCCACTCTTGAGGACCGACCTTTTCTTAAATCTGTCGCAACAGCTCTATTTCTTAGCCTAATCCATTCTTTACAATTTCTAGTCCATAATGTTGGCCACCTATGGGCACCCCCTTCCCTTTCTTGACTATGCTATTGTGTCCTCTTTCATTTTCCTTTTCCTTCTCGGGACCTCGTACAGGGAGTTATTGTGGTGACCTCCAAGCTGATGTAAAACAACTGGCTGTGTTTCTCGTTGTTGGATTTAGTATGCAATGGCACTATGTCATAGAATACATTGATGTATATGCCTTATGTGTATGAAACCTGTAAATGTTGGAAATACCATGGCACTAGGTGTTTTTGATAAAGGTAAAATGTACTAGGTGACTGTATATTATAGAAATTAATTTAGTTGTGCTATTTAAAATGCATGTAAATTGCTGTAAGTTGAACAAGTCTGAAATGTCATGGTGATTGGCATGATGCTTTGCATTATGGGAGTATGTGTGATGTTGTGTTTCTTTGAAACTTGGCTTACTGTCAATGCCCTTTGAGATAACCCTTGTTTCAGTGCTTCTGCAGTGAGGTTCTTTGTGTTTAGCTTTCTTTTTTTTTATTATTATTTGAGCCCCCACCACCCAGGCAAATGAAAGGCCCACATAGGGGAGGCTGAATCTCAACTAATAAGTTACACCAGAGATCAGTGAGTTAGTAGGTGCTGGCTACATGTAGAAGAAAGACGTGCGTAGTGTGTTGCTACAAACTGATGTACTGAAGAAGGGATATGCCATTTCTGAAGGTCATCTCCTGCATTTTGAATAAACATTGCACAGAGATTCTGTGTTGAACTTAAAGTTTGGTGTCTGGTCCATCTGTTATCCCACAACCCCTCCACAAGCATATCAGCACCAACAGTTCAGCAAAGTACAATGCAACTGGCAGCAAAATGAGGGAGGGAAGGGAGATTGCGAGTACAGTGGGGAACAAGTCAAGGTGAATAGTGGAACTGCTAACCAGGGCAGTGGTAGATGGAGTAGCATGGAGGGACAAGCAGTGGGATTAGCATAGAATCAGTGGCAACTGCAGGATTGAGTACTGAAGTCACAGGGGAGAATTTTAGTGCTAGGGAAGAGACAGCATTTCAAATAACAATGGGGAGGGTGCTTCAACATTTGGGGAAGTGGAAGGAGAAAGCAGCTTGACCAGCAAAAGATTTTACATGATGGAGAATAAGAGATGGTGTCAGAGCTGCGAAGGGAGTAGGAGGTGGAAGGAGGAGAGGAGAGGAGAGGAAAGGAGAGGAGGGACAAAAGGGATGGAGGAGTCCAGCCATAATTTGGAGACAATAATAAAGGGGAGATGCAAACATACTGTGGTCTGTCTCTGTACAAACGTAATACCCCCCCATCCTCGCAACTCGTTGTTTAAAATGTCTCTCTCTCTTCAGTGTTGCTAATATGGATACAAGCCCCTCCCCTTCCAAATAATCAGCCTCAGTTTTGATCACAAAAAAACTTTTTGTAATGCGGCTTGGGTTGTGATCAGAAATCACATGCTCTTCAGTCTAATTACCTCTGTGCCATTCTTATGGGTACAGGATGTAGTCTGAGGCCAGGGTAACTTCAGGATGTTCAAAGTTCCACTCAATGATGACCTACCTGTCGTGCACTACATCTGTGAAAGGTAACTGCTAATGAGGAGGGTCACAGTTCTGGACCTTCAATTTCAGGAGCAATGCCAGTGATGAAGCCCCTGAAAGGATATGTCAGGAGTGGAATGTCAGGAGTGGAATGAGTGTTCGATGGGATGCCTCACATTGCTGCAGAGTTGAAAAGTAGCCAGGGTGGCCTTGCATCACCCACTTCTGTGTGCCCTCGAAACATCGTGCCTTAGTCATCCAGGGAGGATTGAGATGGCAGCCCCTTCTGTGTCCAGCGCAGACTCCACGGCAGGAATCAGCCTTTGGAGATCTCCAACACAGTCTGGTAAAATGGAGGCTCAGGGGTCATAACAGGTTAAGGAAAGTGAGGCTTCTGTGCCATAATTGTACCATAATAATGTATTTAGGTGGGGAAACAGGGCCTAAGCAAGAAGCTTATACAGCCCATGAGACAGTTACCTCACAGAGTTCTGTGGGGTGGGGGGGTGGATTGTATCTGTAGCCCCTTTCACAGCAATTGTAACAACAAGCATTTGTCAATGCCAAATGTTGCTTGCTTGTATGTGCTGTTTAGGTATTTGGAAGTGATAGTTCCATGCCTTCCTCCCAAGTCATTCACTGTGTCTTTCCACTCAGTAGTCACAGAAGAGTGGGAGGGGCAAGGGCCACAGCAGTACAGAAGGGGTGAAGAGGTGGACAATAGTCCATTCAAAGGCAAAAGAGTCCTGCAGGAGCTCGCTAAATTGAAGGTGGACAAAGCGATGGAACCAGATGGCATACGCCCAAGGATATTAAGAGAACTGTGAAGGGAGATAGCAGTACCTCTGGCAGCCATGTTCACTGAGTCATTCAACATGAGTGAGTTGGAGGAGGGCACATGTGGTCCCTCTACACAAATGCAGCAGCAGGGAGGAGGGAGGGAACAATAGGCCGTTCAGCCTCACCTCAGTAGTGAGGTAGATCATGGAGGCATTGCTTAAAGAAAGGATAGTGGGGCATCTAGAAGCCATCAGAGCCCAGGACCATAGACAACATAGAGTCACAGTGGGGACATCATGTCAGACAAATCTGGTTGATTTCTTTGACTGGGTGACAAAGGAAGTGAATCAGGGTGGGGCAGTGGACAACGCTTACGTTGATTTCAGCAAAGCCTTTGACACCATCCCACATAGGAGGCTGATAAACTAGCTGGGTAGGCTGGGCATGGGGGAAAGGGTGGTAAACTGGGTTAGAAACTGGCTAACAGACAGGAGGCAGAGAGTGGTGGTAAATGGGGTGCAGTCTAGGGAGAGGGGGTGACCAGTGGGGTGCTGCAGGGTATTCATTAGTAACATTGCAGAATGGCTGAAGGGAATTTTTTCACCAAATTTTCAGCATAGCCATTTTAAGACCTCTGCTCATGAATAGCGTCACTGTGATTTTCTTAATCTGTCCCAAACATTGATTGCACACACTGACTGCGCCATTGTGCGCTACATGCACAGAAACACATTTTGGGGGACATGTGAAAAATGACAGCTGTACTGCTCATAAGGAGATATGGTAAAATGGCAATGTTGAAAATCTGGAGTGCAAATATTAAAAATTTGCAAACTTATGAGCGTGGGTAGGAACTGCACACCGCACGCTCGTAAAACAGTCATTTTTAGGAATTTTTTCACCAAATTTTCAACATAGCCATTTTAAGACCTCTACTCATGAACAGTGTCACTGTGATTTTCTTAATGTGTCCCATACATTGATTTTGCGCACCGACTGCGCCATTGTGTCAGCAGTGTCAGTGGCTCAGTAGGTAGCACACTCGCCTCTGAGGCCAGGAGATCAGAGGGCTGTGGGTTCAGTTCCCACATCTGGCACTTGGGTTAATATCCCAGTACTGACACTGTAATGCAGCATCAGAGGGGTGCTGCATTTCTGAGTTGCCGTCTTTCGGATGAGATGTTAAAATGAGGTCCCATCTGCCCGGACTAGTGGTAGTTCAGGTGGATGTTAAAGATCCCATGGCACTTATCGAAAAGAGTAGGGGAATTTTTTTATTGAAATCTGAACAAAATCATAACAAAGTATATACAAATCAATCTTATATCATACATAGCCATAAAAAAGGAAAGAAACAAAAAACATAAATACGTATTAATTCATACAATAACCTTGAACATAAGAAAAACAGTATAACCCACTCTTACTCCCTCCCCACAATTGTCCTTTATTGTTTTATTTTCTTATTATTTTGATCTATACCTAACAAAATGCAGATTAATCCATACATAATCAAAAAAAAACAAAAAAAACTCTTTTTCCTTTTTGTCTTTCCCCCTTCCCCCCTTTTTTCCTGAATTAGAACTCCCGTCTCCCATATGTATATTAAAAAATAAAATCATAATCCTCCCATAATCCATTCCACACTACTTTGCACATCTTCGTTTTCTCATGCACCTTTAATCGGCACAAATCATGATGTACTATAGAAAACAAATCAATCGCTGAGATATTTTGTTGTTGCAGCAATAATTGACATCTTGAAATCCAAATCCAATAAAGAAAAAATGTATGTATTATTTGCTGAGTACTAAGAAGTCCTTGCGTCACACTTATATGTAAAGTCCCATAATATAAAAGATCCTCAGAAGGTGGAACTTTCACTCTGTTCTTCCAGTAATTTTTAACCACATCCCAAAATTCTTGAGCATATGGACATCGAAAATATAAATGTTCTACTGACTCTAAAATTAAATTGCAATTGTCTCTTGGGCAATAACGCTCTTGCATTCGTTTATGTTTTTGGTTGCTACACACATTAATTTTTTTATGAATCCCTAACCAAGCAGTATCCCACATATGTAGTGGAATATGTAAGTTCATAATATAATTCGAAATACCGTCGTGAATTTGTGGTAACCTGTCTAAGAAGGGGGGTTCATAAAAAAAAGTGTTTAAAACCATCTGGTACAACGTATGTCATGTATGTTGTAAAACAAAATCCCATTTAACTTCCCAGTGTTGGATCTTATCAAAACACTCATTCCATTCTTGCATTAATTTGGGATGTCTTTTGTTTTTATGGACAAACTTGTTTGTCCTCCATTCTTGGAGAATAACCTGCAATTTCTCAATAACCAAAGGGACCCAAAGGGATTCTCGAGATTTCAAGAGTGGTAACAAATTAGTATATAAAAAAACAGAAAAGAAAAAGAGGATAGGGTTTATCATATTCAGGCCTCCAGATTTAATATCTAAATATAATACATTCCGTTTAATCGGATTTAGACGACTCCCCCATATCCCACAAAAAAAAAATCTCATTAATGATGTTTCCAATCGTTTAGGCAATCAATAAACATCGTTTAAATATAAAAAAAACAGAATTAAAAAAGTTTTCAACAAATACACCCTTTTCTTTTTAGATAATTTCCATTTGTTCCAACTAGCTACCTTTGCATTACCTATTTGCAATGCTTTTAACCAACTGAAACCCGCACTGTCATCACTCCCAAAATACATACCCAGTATTTTAAACGGGGCCTGATCTACTATAATCCCTCCTACTACTTCAGGTGTCGTAGAAAAGCCTGCCACTTTTAAACAATGTGATTTGTTTTCGTTTATTTTTGCTCCTGTTACCATCCCTATTGCTGTAATCAAAGCACAAGCTTTCTCAATAGAATGACCATCTGTCAATATTAAGCATAAGTCATCAGCATAAGCTACAACCTTTGTACATATCTCTGATTCCCCATATATATTTAATAATTGGGGTGATCTATTCAAAATACGTAACATAGGCTCTAATGCTAAAACATATAAATACGGGCTCAGAGGGCACCCCTGGCATACCCCCTTAAAAATTCAATATTTATTCCCTTGCCATCCATTCTCATAAGGAATAATATATGCCAATGCATAGCATAACTGAAGCCAGTTTATAAATAGGTCCGGAATCCCGAATCCTGCTAAACATTGCCATAAATAAGTATGAGCTACTTCATCAAACGCCTTAGCTTGGTCTAAGCTCACTAAATACCCCGAAACAGGTTGTAATCCCTTCTCACCTTTCCCACTTTCCATAATCTCCCTAAGAAATAATAATACATCTCTACTATTACGTCCAGGGATTGAACAAGATTGTGAACTGCTGATTAAGACAGGCATCACTAATGACAATCTATTACCTCATAATTTGGAAAAAATCTTAAAGTCCACATTAAGCAACATCAAAGGACGCAAGTTCCCTATATTTGTTCTGTCTCCTTTTTTATAAAGAAAAATCATTAACCCCACATACATTTGTGAAGGTAAATACATTTCATGAAGGAAAAAATTATATAACTCTAAAAGTTCCGGTGCCATGATCTCCCACAAAACTTTATAAAACTCACTTGGTAATCCATCTGACCCTGGAGATACATTAGGCTTAAGAGATAAAATTACGGATTCAAGCTCCTGTCTTGTAAAATCTGCCTGTAAAGCACGCTGCATTCCAACTGGCACTTGGGGAAGGGCAGCAGCTTGTAGAAGTTGTGCCGCATAAGCAGACTCCTCCTGTTGTACCCCTAAAGTTCTTTCAATATGAGCTTCTAAAGTCTGCATAATTGCTGAATTGTTTGTAGCTAACAGGCCAGTAGAAGTTCTTAAACCTGTAAATACTCTTTTATCTCGAAGATGTTGGCCAGCTAAAAAAGGGTTAGCATAAGCTGACTTACCCTGTGTTCCAAAAGTTTGCTCTTTATGCAGGGATTTCAACCTGTCGTATTGATAATTCGACATATCTAATTTGACATTTCTGATATCTTGTGACACATCTACCTCACCCGCTATTTGCACTGACATGAGTGACCGCAGGGAATGTCTAAGAGATAAGTAATGTTCATATTGAGTTTGAACTCTAAATTTACCAATAGATTGTAAATAGCTTATTAAACATGCTTTCAAATCTTCCCACCAATTAGCTAGTGCATCATATAAGCCCAAAGTGGACCTTTTATCTTGTATAATTATGCGTAATTCCAGCAATACCAAAGCTTGTAATAATAATGAAGTGTTTAGTTTCCACATTCCAGGACCTTTTTGTCTACTAGGAGGATTTTCTATTTTAATACCAATTAAACAGTGATCCGAAGATTCCACGGGATCATAAAGAAGTTTTGCAATCTGTAAGAATTTATGTGTAAATATAAAATCAATCCTGGAAGATAAGACTCCTTTAAAAAACGTGGGTTTAGCTTTATTATGGCCTACAGAATGAGTATCTACCAAACCTGCCAATGATATAAGAGATTTCAGAAAGTTTTGTCGCAGAACTGCTTGCCCGTTTTTGTTTTATTTTGAAAATTTATATTAAAATCTACACCAAAAAAAATTTGTCGACCAGTATAGAGATAAGGTTGTACCCTTTTCAACAATTCTATCCGCAAGGCTTTTGTCTGGGGACCATATAATGTAATTAATCTACAGGGTAATCCTTTTAATACCACATCCAGTATAAAAGCTCTTCCAGGTTCCACATCTATTAATCTATGTAAGCGTACCTCAGGAGTAAGAAAACAAATTCCCACACCACTGCACGTTTCTTCTCCTATAGACCAATGAGACATTCCCCAATGCCAATCCTTAGTAGCTTGCAAAACTTCTTTACATGAATGCAATATTGTATCTTGTAAAAAATACACATCATATTGTAAGTTTAAAAGTACTCCAAATGTTGTCAACCGTTTTCTCTGGGATTTCAAACTATTGACATTTAATGTAACAACAGCTATCGAAGAAAATTTAGGGAGGGGAATTAGGGCATTTAACACTTGA
The DNA here is from genome assembly GCA_016271365.2 of Neoceratodus forsteri. Lineage (NCBI taxonomy): Eukaryota > Metazoa > Chordata > Ceratodontiformes > Ceratodontidae > Neoceratodus > Neoceratodus forsteri. The sequence continues at coordinate 27,521,984 of CM057453.1, forward strand.
TCTGGTTACATGTTTCCTAGAACCAGGCCTAGTATTCTTGGGGGGAACATCCTTAGTACTTATTTTCCCATAGACTCACAAGGAACGTTCGAATTCAAAATGGTTGTGCCTCCTCAACCTGGTCTGTCCAGGAAGAGAAAACCACAAATCTATTAGCCAGAGGCAATTCAGACAGGGGAGGATTACTGTGTTCATTCAAGGATTGTTCCTCAAAACCAACAGGTTCTATTCTATGCTTTTCTGTTCCCTCAACAAGAATAGCTTCCTGCATAGCTGAATCTGCCAAAGAGGCTTGTGATCCTTCTCCCAAAGGGGACTCATTTATTTTAAACAAGGACGGTGGTCGTTGGGGTGAACCTTGAGGAGTCGCAAAGGGAGTTTCTTTATCATCCCATCTCTCCTGTCTCGAGAGCTGATTCTGGGTCTGCAAATCTGCAGGGGAAGAGGGGACATGCCCTCCCATGGCAGCAGAAAGCCGCAAAGGGGTTGACTGTCTACTCTCTCCAAACCCCACTCCGTCTCTACCTCTTCCCCTACGCCTATTACCAGTTACATTCTTGGGACCACTAAAGTGTTTTTTTGCTTGAGATAATATTCTTGATCAGAAGTGTCATCAGTATCTACTGACGCCCAAGGGCAGTCTGTAAAGGAGTGAGAACGTTCTTCACATAAATTACACACTGGCAAAGCCACACAGTGATTCGCCGTATGACCCAATACTCCACACCGAAAACATTTCGTTTGGTCACAGGAGGTATTCAAATGGGATAAAGATCCACATTTGTAACAGCTCTTAGGCTGACCCGCATAAAAAATAATGCCTCTATCCCATCCTAAATAAAAGGAACTGGGCAGATGTTGTATACCAGCTTCTGTTTGGTGTAATTGCACTCTTACTAACCAACCCCCAGTCCAAAAGCCATTCTCATCTATCATGGGTTTAGGTTTATCATGCAATGAACAGCGTTTTTCCAACCAAAACAATATGTTTGCAATATTAACCCCTTCGTTCCTAAAAAGGATTGTCACAGTCTTAATCATGGGTTTAGTCATGGGAATAGCCATAAAGTCCTTCCAAATTTCTTGATCCTTGACTTCATAATAAAGTCTCCAAAATTTATCAAGAGCAATAATCGAGCAAAAGCTAACGTCATAGTTATGATCTCCCAGCGGGTGAATAAAAGCATACACTTCAGTCGGTGAGAATTTCATGGATTCTATAAGCAAGGTCTTCCCCACCCATAGTCGGTCTGGAACCACCAGGTCTTTCCCTTTATATCGAAGGCGAGCTAGAAACCGGCGTTTAGCAGCTTCTGCTGGTTTACGAAATAAACCGGCATAAGATTGCGGCTCAACTTCTGCAGGGAGAGCAGTTCTACCTTGTGGGCAATCTTTTTGAAGTGGAGTAACAAAAGCAGTACCTGACTCCAAGGTATCATCCTTTTGGCAATCATCCTGTGCTGGAGAGAAATGATCGTCTTCCAAGAGATCTGTTGAATTAGGACCCAAATCCATGATATCTTCTCCTTGTTCTCCGGTGTCTGACGCATCAGTTATTCCGACCATCTCAACTTGAGGTTGCGCATCCTCAGTATTACAATCAAGGGACTTAGACTGAACAATTCCAACATTCGACAAAGGTTCTTGTCTTAATTCCAGATTTCGTGGCTGAAGTTGAAAACAATCTGGAGAACCCGGAATAGGTATTCCAGGGTCAGGAATCCATTTATTGCCTGCCCATAACCATCCGGCTTGGCGTAGAGCTTCCCCTGGAGACCAGCCCAACAACTGGCAAGATTTGCAAGTAAATAAGTCAGGTAAAGTCATTTTTTCTAAATGTTCCACCTGTACAGGAAAAAAATTTTCAGGTGTCAAATCTTCTGGACCCAAAGGTAAGCGTTTGTTCCCTTCTTTCACAGGGCTGGCAATTGAACGCTTGCATTTAGAGCGTTCTGCTTCCAATTTCTGTCTGCATGACTGATAGTCCTGCTCAGCAATCGAGATTAAATCCATCAGCTGAATCTTTTTCCGTTCCAATTCCTGTTGCAGTCGAGTTTCTTCTACTTGGTTATCAATGTACCTTACCGTGGATACCAGTAACTCCCTTGAGTTTCGAGCCGTTGCTTTGATCCATATAAATACCATCATCATCTGAAGACTGAGAAGTAGTAGCCAAAAGCTCAGAGCCCACAACAGCATGACCGTTCTCCTTCACCACCTCCTCTGTACTGAGGGTTTCCATCCCTGCAGGCCGATGGACAGCGCCACCCGTCTACAGAGTAGGAGAATTTCCCCGGTGTCCTGGCCAAAGTTCCCTCATTCACTAAAAATACCACGAACAGCTTAATCTGGTTCAAGGTCAGTTGGCATTCATCTGTATCCCCCCTCCCCCGGGTCGTGCCTGAAAATAGGCAGGATTTGTCTAGTGCACTTACCCGGTCAACAAAAGCTAAATAAATAAAAATAAATCGTGCGCTACATGGGCGGAAACATATTTTGGGCAACCTGTGAAAAATGACAGCTCTACTGCTCATAAGGAGGTGTGGTAAAATGGCAATGTTGAAAATCTGGAGGGAAAATATTGAAAATTTGTGAACTTCTGGGTACATAGGAACTGCAGGCATACAGCTCGTAAACAGTCATTTTAGGAATTTTCACAGATTTTCAACATATCCACTTTAAGACCTCTGCTCATGAACAGTGTCACTGTGATTTTCTTAATGTGTCCCATACATTGATTTCGCACACACCGACTGCGCCATTGTGCACCACATGGGCAGAAACACGTTTTGGGTGAGATGTGAAAAATGACAGCTGTACTTCTCAAAAGGAGGTGTGGTTAAATGGTAATGTTGAAAATCTGGAGTGAAAATATTGAAAATTCACGAACTTACGAGCATGCGTAGGAACTGCTCAACGCACGCTCGTAAAACAGTCATTTTAGGAATTTTTCACAAATTTTCAACATAGACTTTTGAGCCCACCTATGAACACTGGTAGTGTTGTTTCGACACTGGAGTCCTGAAAGGTGATTTCACGCAATGACCGTGAAATCACCCTTCAGGCCCGATTAATGCCATGACAGTGCAAGAATTCATGAGAAGGGGCCCTAAAAATCCCATGTTGAAAATTTGGGCCTAAAATTCCCCAAAATGCCTGAGATATGCAACAAAGTTGAAAAAAACCCTATTTATTCCATTTTACAGTTTACCGGCATTTCCTCAGTTCGCGGTTGGCTTTGAAGAGTGCAGACGTGTTTCCGGTCCACCAAAGATTGTCGCGCTGAGTTCCAGAGGTAAGTATGGGGTGAGGGTGTGGGGGTGTGGGGAGGCAGGGTGCGCAGTGGGTGGGTGTGGGTTGTGGGGGTCGGGAGACTACGAGGACCTTTTTGTTTACAGTTTTATTTTTATTAAGCGACATGGGACGTTTGCCACGTTGGAGTGGGCTCCCAGCATGGCAGCTGGAAAGGCTGTTTGGGGGCTGGGCCGATGGGGTTGGGAACCCCGTCGTAGCCATAACAAGCTTTCCATGCAGGGTGGGCTCCCAGCATGGCACCCTGAAAAGCTTTGGGGGGCATTCAACGTGGGCGGCAGAGTTGGGTACCCCGTCCAGCTATAACAGTTTTTGCCACGCTGGAGTAGGCTCCCAGTGTGGCACCTGGACAACTTTTGTGGGGGCATGGAGCCGATGGGGATTGGGCACCCCGTCAGCCATACAGTGTGTGCGTGGGGGAGGTGCATCAGCATGCAGTATGCGTGCTTGCGTGTGTGTGGGAGCTCTGCTCACTGGCGGAGCTCTCCCTTTCAACTGTACGACCACTGCATTTTCAACTGCTGTCACAGACAGCTGCAGCAGTGATTGGGGAACTGGGGCCGCGCCTGCAAACACACTGACTGAATTGGAAGACAGGTGCCACACTTCCGAAAACTCGGATGATGGCACTATGTTTCTTGCACATGTGTGCAAGCAACATAAAAAGCATTGCAAATGAAGTCAGCAATAGTCAGGTTTCAGACTAACAAACAGTATATTATAAAGAGCAGATCTCTTTTGCTACTGTTTGTCTCTGGGGAGCAGAAGACGTTTACAGTTTTGGTGGCAAAAATATTTGAGGCAGTTTGGGGAGATCCTGAGACATTTTTTCTGTGCATTCAAATTCATGTTTGCCTGTCACTGAATAGACAATGAACCAGACTGGGTTAACCATCCAAAATGTGATTTTTGCAGTATGTAGAGTGCATTTGATCTGATTGTAATGAAGCTTCTGATCCTGAATGGGGAAGAGGGGGTTAGCATCACTAAAAATGAAATTATGTTGGCCTCCCATAGGAGGCTTTGTTTTTCCCTGGCTCTCTACTGAATATAGAATTTGTCCAAGAAGTTGAGGCAGCATAGAATTATTGCCCTGGGCTTAGCGCTTCTGTTGGCATGGATTGCAGCGCACAGTGAGGCGTTCAATGATGTATGAGGGGGTGAGCCATTTCAATGATGCATAAAGGGCCAAGTAGAGGGGCAATTTACAGCCACAGAATGTTTTTGTACAAATGCTAACATGCTTTGTTTGTCTCTCACAGGGATCCCTACTATCACCAAATTGTTGCGATGGCTGTGCTCTTCCAGATCGTTGATTTGAGCCTCAAGCCTGGTCACTTTCTGTCTGAGGCGTATTTGCTCTCCGCCATTTTGCTCAGTCTTGTCCTTGATCAAGCTGATCCAGGCCTCAGCATCCCCAACATGCTGATGCAGCACAGCAACTGCCAGTGTGAATGTTTTCAATTCACCAGCCACTTCCAGAAGAGTTGTCTTGTGGTAAGCTTGGTAGAGCAGTAATTTAATTGGTCAGCCTCTGATTCATGTGATGTGAATGTTTCAGGTAGTGTGGTGGTGTTCAGTCTTTTTTTTTTTCCTAATTCTATTTATGCACCCCTGCCACTAACCTCTCTCCAGCGAGGCCTCTCGATTGCTGGCTCTGCCCATCTGCCTGAAGCTCTGACAATCCTCTCCCTGGCTGGAGTCACCTCCTCCCATGGTTTGCCTTCACCTCCCAGCTCTGAGTTCCCTGAGGAAGGACCGCCACTCCCACCAGCACTCTATAGTGTTGGCAGGCTCACCTCAGGGGAGGAACCTGGTCAGATGTCTGGACACCTGGCATTGGACATGGGGCTGAAATCACTGGGCCCACCTTCACCTGTCAGTGGAGGGGGGGTTTTCCTTGTTGTTGCCCACAGAGCTCAGACATGCAATGATGTCCATGGCACAGTGTGCTGACGTCCGTCGCAGCTCTGTCCCCGCTAAGCTTGAGCCACATGATCTTGTGCTGCCCCGACATCCGTCAGGGGCCACTCAAGAGTGACACAGACCCCAGAATCCTCCCTGGGAAAGGAGAGCAGTCCTCCAGATGCTCGATCCCTTCCCTCCCCTGCCGACCCCCGATGACCCAAGTCCATTTCTGAACCCAGGTCTCCAGCGTGGCGCGAGGTGTGGTGTCCAGCGCCTCAACCCTCAGCGCCACCGGGCCGGCCGTGTTCAATCTTTTGAGCTGCTGCTGCCACAGGGGAACTGTTGGTGTGGCTTCAGTCTCCATTTGGGGTTTGGTCATGGATTCAGTTATTACCAAAGTATAGCCAGGCAGTGCTGCAGTACTTGTTGCATATTGGTTGGTGTTTTAAGATAAGAAATTGATAGTTAAACAGCATTCTAGCCTCATTTAGTAAGTGGTCCCAGTACAGCTGAAGTGAAGGTGACCCCCTAGAGTGAGTGCATCACATGACTCTGTCAAGAGTTCTTGTGAACCCCCATTCCCCACTGAATTCAGTGCTGTACCTAGTAATGCTATTCTCCACAAGAAACTGATACAACTCGAGTTGAATTCAGTGCTGTACCCAGTAATGCTATTCTCCACAAGAAACTGATACAACTTGAGTTGAATTCAGTACTCCTACATCCACCACTTCCTTTGCAAATGTGTTCCATGAGTTTGGTGCTCTAGCTAATCACACAGTTTAAATGCTATCCAGGGCAGTCCAAGATAGGTGTATTCTGGTCTCAACATTGTGACCCCACCCAATAGTGCTATTCCCAAATTTTGATGCATGTCGACACAGAGGCAAAGTGGAAATTTGCAATTCAGCTATCAGTGGATGCAAATGGGATATGCACCAGCTAAAGGCTTTGATCAAGTTGCTGCATAGCTTTGCATCATGTATACAGTGCAATAACATGCTATAATCTGGTCATTCTGTTAAAAACACAGCTGTTCCACCTAGAGGTGTTCTCTTCCATAATCCATCCATGTAGTATTGACCCTCAAGGTCCAGTGACCCCACCCCCACACTAACCCAGTGACCCCTCTGACTGGTTGTGCCGTGGACCTTCCACCTACTCCCCCAGACTTTATGGTCCCTGGCCATCCACTGGTTCTCCCCATCCCTATCCCATGCACAGCTCCATACCTGATGGTTCTGTGACCCACAAATTCCATCCAGCTGCTTGACTATAGCATCTAATCAGATTGCTGCACCCCCTGTTGCTGACTGGATTTACTAGGTGGCAACTCGGGGGAGGGAGTTTGAGAGGAGAGGACCACCATGCTTTTGAGAATGATATGATGAGGCCCACACTCCACTGACTGCTCACAAAGATATGTCTGACTTCTCAGGAAGCAGCTGCGAGTGACCCCCACTGAGTATAGCATGATGGAGTCGTAATGTCGGCAGAGGAGTTAAGAGGTCACAACAACCACTTAGTGACACCATTTCAGACAGAGATTGAAGCACAGAATCTTGTCAGAGTTGCTGAGGGAAAGCAGCCATGAATTAGCACTTCAATTATTTAGCTTTCCGATAAGGAATGCTGAAGTCAGGGAACAGAAATCCTGCCATACTGCATTTTTCCTGGAATTGTGGAAATCAGGTGAAGCAGTGAAGCACACTCATGTAAGACCAGCCCCTGGTTTCAGAGTTGTGCAATAAATGCTATAGGCTTTGCCTATTTTGATAGATGCAATGGAAGACATGAATTAGCTGAAGATACCTTTTGAGGGAGAGGTTATATATTCTATCTGTGCCCTGCTGGGCTCACTCCACCTGAAAATAAGTCTAAATGACTGTGGCATTTGTACTGTACACATTTCAGTGAGGTCTGGCCAGTGTCCAGGGACAGAAGGAATGCTGTTTGTTGAGATTTGCCTCGAAACCAGAGTTAATGATCCAGCCTCATGTGCATTTAAAAGGCACAAGAGGGCATGAAAGAGAAAGAAGATGAAATCTAAAAAGAAACATGTTGGGTTCATGCAGTCTTACATCTATAACCTCTATCTCGGGACAAAGGCTCTAAGTCCAGCACTCACTTAGGATTGGGGAGGTATCATGAACGACTATGTGGAATTTGCATTAAAAATAAACAAAGCAAATGAAATGTACAAGGGGAGGTACAGAAACTAAATAAGTTTTAGTCAAGCATTGTCCATAATACATACAGTATGCTATGCTGTGAGGTGTATGTTCTAAGCAGCAGAGGAAAGCAAAGAATTTGTGTTTTGGAGGTTCAGATCTCAGCTGTGTGTAGGGAGGCGATTTTTTGCACACTCGGAGAGTAAATTTTTTTTAACTTACAATTTACTAATCATTCAGCAGGGATACAAAACAACATGTACATTCTGCAAAACATAGAGTGCAATTTGACTTAAAACTACTAATTCCAGTTCCTTTATCAATTTGATTTAGTCCCACCACTGTTTCTGACTGTATTCTAAATAGGTTTCTTTTTGCAGATTAAAGTCTATAAAAGTAAGGATTAACCCACGACCAAGCATGAGTTACTGGAGAATTAATCCATGCCTTGGGGGGGGCGTTATCATAAGAGATCGTAGGCCGAGTGCCGCCAACCACCCAGACGTGGATTAATTCCCAATGTAACCCATGTTTTGGAGTGGGTTAATCCACTGATAACATTGCTAGGGATAATGGGGACTGTGCGGCTACAGATGCAACAGATGGGCGAACACAACGTCATTTTCCCTGGCCATGTTATAAATACACACACATGAAACTTGCACTGGGGGCAACTACCTGCACAGTCATGTAAAGTTTGCCTCACTGCTGCTTGCACTGTACACCTGCCACATGCCAAAGCCATACCCGTATCCGTCCCTGACAGGCTCACCCTACTGCACTACTCCCCGATTGTGAAGCTGCTGCCACTGACAGACTGATCAAAACCATAAGGATGGAGGGCTACCAGCAGTCGGTGAGAGACCGCTACATCGACTTGTGGGGTGGGGGGGACAGTCAGGGAGCACAACCATAAGGAGGGAGGGCTACCAGCTGCAAGGGAGAGACCACTACTGCTACTCAGGGAAAATAGTTGGGCAGCAAAATCATAAGGAGGGTCACCTATGAGCAGTCGGGGAGACAGCACTACAATTACTCAGCCAAAACTCACTGAGCTATTCTCTGGACTCTTGACCTCATACTCCTACCAAGTTGCTTCTTCTATTACTTTCTATTACTTTTGGAAACTTGTTCCAGAAAGCTCTGTGCAGCCACTAGCAAGGATGGAGAAGTACTGGAAAAAGTAATACACCTTACAGTTACAATTACTTATGTCTTTTTATACAAAAGAAATATGTAACTGTAACTGATTACATTTATTTGAAAGTAACTAGTAACTAACCTATTACTTTCAAAAATTGTAATCTGTTATAGTTATTTATTATTTTTGTATTGTTTTTGTATAAAAAGAAATAAGTAACTATAATTGTAAGGTGTATTACTTTCTCTAGTATTTCTCCATCATTGCTAGTGACTGCACAGAGCTTCCTGGAACAAGTTTCCAAACATAATAGAAAGTAATAGAAAAAGTAACTTACCCAACACTGTCACCAACTGCCTGTACAGAGGGATAACAACTTCCTGTTTTTTAGTAGTGATGCCTCTCCCTATACATCCCAGTATCCCCCCAGCCCTCCTTACTGCCTTCTCACATTGCTTGCCTACCTTTAGGTCATCTGATATGACTGCCCCAGGTCCCTTTCCATTTTTGTTGTTGTTAGTACCTCCCCCACATTGTGTACTCTTCCCCTTGATTTTTGTTTCCCAGGTGCATTACTTTGCACTTCTTTGCACTGAATCTAAGTTGCCATACTTTTGACCATTCCTCCAACCTTGCCAAGTCCCTTCTCATCCTTTCTACCTGCCCCCCCCTTTGTGTATCAACCCTGTTGCAGATCTTTGTGTCATCTACAAAGAGACATACTTTTCCTTCCTGTCCCTCGGCAATGTCACTTATAAAGACATTAAAAAGGACCGGACCTAGTACGGAACCCTTCGGTACCCCACTAGTAACCCCTCTTTTTTCTGAGTGGACTTTGTTTACTATTACTTTCTGTGTCCTGTTGTCCAGCCAATTTTTTACCCAGGCTACAACCCTGGGACCCACTCCCAGGTTGGCTAATTTGTTTATTAATCTTTTGTGTGGGACTGTGTCAAATGCCTTGCTAAAGTCTAGGTAGGCCATGTCCACAGCCCCTCCCTGGTCTACTACTTTTGTCACCCAATCAAAGAAATTCGTTAGATTCAACTGACATGACCTTCTTGCTGTGAATCCATGCTGCCTTGGGTCCTGTACCCTACTGGCCTCTAGGTACAATTCTTTCTTTCAGAATTGATTCCATCATTTTCCCTACCATTGAGGTCAAACTAACAGATCTGTAATTTCCTGCTTCTGCTTTGCTCCCACTTTAGTGAAGGGGAATCACACCCGCCCTCCTCCAATCCATAGGTACCACACCATCCTCCCATGATTTGTTAAAAAGGGTAGTCAGTGATGTCACTAGTTCTCTCCTTAGTTCTTCTAGAATTCTGGGGTGAATCCCATCAGGGCCCATTGCTTTGTCCACCTTCAGTTTTAGGAGTTCTTTCAGAACCCTTTCTTCTGTGAATGGACTAGTATTGCCCCCCCCCATCCAGAGTGCTTCTATTGATTGACTTAGGTACCTCCCCCTCCTCTTCTTTTGTGAATACTGAGCAGAAGTATTTGTTCAGTATTCCTGCTTTTTCACTGTCACCCTCTGCCCACCCACCCACCCTCCCTTTATTAAGCCTTACTATCCCTCCCTTGGTCTTTCTTCACTCCCTAATGTGCCTATAAAAGGTTTGATCCCCCTTCTTAACCGAGTTGGCTATCTTTTCCTCAGTTTGGGCTTTTGTTATTTTGACTGCCTTCCCCCGATTCCTTCTACCTTAACTGGTACAGTTCTCTGTCCTGCTCCTTCTGTGTTTCCTTATACTTCCTGAATGCTATCTTGTTCTTCCTAACCTTCCCCGCCACCTATTTTGAGAACCATAGTGTTTTTTTCTCCTTTATTTTGATTTGTTTATTTGCTTCACATAAAAGCTTGTTGCCTCTGTGATGGCAGTTTTGATGTTTCCCCATTGTTCCTCCACCCCTCCTTCTTGCCCATTTGCTAGTGTTTTTCTGAGACACTCCCATTTTGACAGTCAGCCCTCCTAAAGTCCAGTACCCTCACTTCTGTATGGCTTGACTCTATGGCTGTGTTTATCATGAACCACACTGTTTGGTGATCACTTTTTCCCAGATGGCTACCCACTTCTAAATTTGAGATCCTCTCTCCGTCCTCGTTTGAGACTAGTACCAGGTCTAAGACTGCTCCCTCCTGAGTGGGTTCCAACACTAGCTGTCTGATGCATGCCCCCTGCAGGGCATCGAGAATGACCCTTCTCTTGGATGTGGCTGCAGCAAGGGTGCTCCAGTTAATATCTGACATATTCAGGTCCCCCATCAACAATATCTCTCCTTTTTCTGCCATCCTAAGGTTGTCTTCTATCATTGCCTTTTCCATTTCCTCCCCCTGAGACAGGGGTCTGTATACAACACCCGTGCGGATTGTGGTGCCATTTCCTGTCTCCAGGGTGACCCACAGTGACACCTCTCATCCCTGTTTACCCTTTAGTTCCGTTGCTTTGATCCCTTCCCTTACGTAGAGAGCTACTCCTCCTCCTCTTCTACCCTCCCTGTCCCTCCTGTAGACTGTGTAACCTGATATGTTGACATCCCAGTCATGGTTCTCTGTGTACCATGTTTCTGTGACTGACATGATATCCAGGCGTCCCTCTTCCATCAAGGCCACTAGTTCAGGGGTTTTAGATGCTCTCAGGTGCATTTTTAGGGCTTACACTGATGCTAAAATCCAGTTCGGCTAATCAGGTTCACCCTCCCACACCACACCTACAGTACATGAAAAATGTGCTGCAAAACTTGGAGAAGATGCTGCCTATTGTAAAATGGGGATGTTACAATATGAACATTTTCATGGTACAGTAACCTTGAAAAAAGAATCACGATTATCGTACTATGTCAATATTATGACATCTGATTAGGGTTTTGTGGGAGGGACCTTCCACACCCTAAAATAAATAAATACATAAACTCCTCCAGGCAGCAACTAATGAGTCCCACCCCTCCACTATTGCCCTTCCCCTCTTCTGTAGCTAGACTGGTCATAGGCCCCCTGAATTAAAATGAAGTCAGTTAAAAAATTATCTTGAACAGACATTTGGTGGGGCTCCAGCACAACATTCCAGGAGCTTGTGCTGCTCCAAAAGGGTCTAGCTCTCCTACTGTTAAGCAGAGGAAATGATGAAATGACACAAATAAGGAAAATTATGTAAGGGGTACAGAAGTTCTTTCCCTTGTTTCCACTGGAAATGATAAATGAGGCAGGTGAGGAGAGGGGCTCTCCATGTTAACAGCAAGGGTGGAGATAAAATTGTTGATTAGCTTGGCTGAACACCAGCGGTGAAGAACAGTCTTCTCCCAATCTGACTAGAGGTCACATCAGTGTACAGTGAACTTCACCCTAACACTCGCCACCCAACATCAGTAACTCACTGTGGCCAGTGGGTGGCAGCAATACCTCTTATTCCACTCTTCTGCGGGTCTTATCTGAAGTTTTTCTGAGAAATGTTAAGTAGCGAGGGCTACAAATATTTTGCTGAAAGTGATATTCATGTAGCCAGGAACATATATAAATATATTTTATGTGGTTCAAACAAGCTAGGGCATTCAGCCCCTTTCCCACAAGTACATGATATGGTTCCAAAAGTTCTTCTTTATTTAATTGTACAATATTGTGCCAAAAAGTGCTGTTCATGAAAAAAGACGGTGACACTTTGGCCTCCTGTGCCTGTCATCTATTTGTGGGAAAGGGGGTGAATGCCCTAACTTATTTTGGACTGCATATTTTGTTTGTGCTTGTGAGCATCCTTATCCTTGCGCGTCTTTTCTTAGTGTAGCAACATCTGTGACCCTCAGGGTCCATGCCTCTGAATTTTCCGAGGAGGCCAACCTGGGTTGCAGTCACTGTGCTGTACTAGGCATTTGGGTCTAGCAGTGAATGTGGTGCATCCATCTGGGGAAGCAACAGGTAACCCCAGCTGTTGCACACATCACTTTCACCCCACCCCACCCCCGAACAACAGAATTACAGTTGCCCACACAGCCCCTCCCCAAACCTCTGACATTGTACACAATAACAGCCCCAAACAGGAAAAAGCAATCCAACCAATAATTTTATTAAACTGGAGTAGGTAAGGGAAATGGGAGCAATGAGGTAAAAGTAATATTATTAGACTGTATGAGATAGCAACAACCTCACACAATCTGCCCGCCCCTGACAGTCCCGTAAATCCCCGTGTGGGCGTACCCATCTTTTTGCCCCCAAAAAACCATAGGTGAGAGCTCTCGGAGTTGCAGCAGGAACGTCACTGGAAACACAGTTGCTGCCAGCAGAGTGGAGGAATCAGTGGCATGCTTAACAGGGAATGGCAATTGTTGCAACCCAAATTAAGATGAACATCAAATTTTAACATGTTAGAAGAAGAGGTTTCTATTTGTAATACAGAGATATGGGTCCAGTTGGCCTCCTGCATGTCTTTGCCTGGGCCTAGCAGTTTTTACACAGTCCACTCAGGACATTTTCTTTTTTTTTCAATACACAATTTCACACCTCCAGGTGCAGGGCCAATACAGTGGTGGTTACTCATGGTTTCGCTTATTTCTCAGGATACCTTTGGTAACGGCTAAGTGAGCAGGCGAGATGCTGGACATGCTCCTGGCTGAAGGGAAGCCATCCCCAGAATTGTCTGGGCTGGTCTCACCATCTCTGGTGTCCTTTCAGTCAGTCTCTTAGTTGCAGGTGCAGCGGTTCAGGAACCCTGTGGCAGGTGGTTGCCTTTGTAGGTCTACGGCTGCTATGTAGAGATACTCCACTGTGGGACAACATCACTATAGAGGCAGCACAAGGCCCGGTTCTACTTTTTGCCTTTTATTCTCTCACGTCAGGTATGCACATGCTGCGTGGGGCTGCCAGGACTGCAGTTCCTGGCAGCCACTGGATCACTGGTTCCTCCTGCTTTAGAGAGAGCCCAGATTATTGTTACAGTCTATGCTTATATCCAGCAGAACTTGATATCCCATTGGTTCAACAGTTCCTGGACTGACAGCTGTGCTTTGCCAGCCCAGACAAGCAAAACATGCATGCAGTCTCAGAAGTTTTACAAGCAGGGGATTGGCTCAGATTCCCAGGTAGATTCTCTGCTTCTCTGCTTCTCCTTTGCCTCATTCCCAGCAGCCATTTGGGATCAGAGGCCTTGACCTGCATGCCCGCTGCTATAGTTGTTTACATTTTGCCACTCACTGGTTGTAGCCTCCTGACTGTTCTAGTTACGATGCTGAGGGCTGATTCATAATGTTCTGGCCTCACTGGCTGCCATGGGGCCAAGAATTATTTTACTGGGTAATTAGCTTGTTGCAGAGTCAAGGGTTGTTGAAGTGTGCACAGCCTGGTGTGCAAGAAAAGGACCCCTGCCCCTTTCACTACATACTGCACACTTGCAGCTTTGATGGTAGCTCTGCTGATGTTCCTCTTCGTTCTCAGGCCCCACTGCCTACCCTGAGGTCAGAAACACTTTTGATGCAGCTGCTGTACCTAATGGCACTTTCTTCCTAGCCTGGTCCCAACCACTAAACCTGTCCTGGTGCCAGGATTGCAAGACCTGATGTGTGACTCCAGTAGTGAAGACTGCTAGCCCAGGCACAACTCCTCCCTGGGTTCCTGAATAGAGCGCTGCAGTGCTGCTGCTCTTCTGGTCCCCACCCTGTAGACCAGTACATCAGGTGACCAGGGTAAAGATGCTGCAAGGTTAAGACAGGGGAAGGAGGCAGTAAGGGGGGCCTGTGAGCCCAAACAAGGTAAACACCAGCTGGGGGGAGGGGGTGCTTTCATTGCTTTTTCAATAAATATTTTTTTTTCTATAGTTTGCTCCTGATCTTTCCATCTGTATCCTCTCTCTAGCTTGTCACCTCCCAGCCCAAACAGCACTAGACTCCAGACTATTGTACTCCATGACTTACACCCATGACAAAGTGAAGGTGTCCAATCCAGCTCTCAGAGACACACATCTCTACATTTCTATGTAATTTCTATGTAATCTCGTTTGTTCAGAGGCTGAATGGTGCAGAATCCATGAGTACCAATCCTTCACTCAGACAATGGAAGGGATCATTCTTCCCTTAATTACGCACATCTTTCCTCCACTGACTGTGCCCCACACAGCCGCCTGTGAGCTGAACCCACTGCTGTGTCAGTGCCAGAGCCTACAACACAAGAGAGCAGATGGCTGGCTCCCCACGAGGGGTCAGTGTGACATGATTATCAGGATGACACTCCAGGTGTTGGGATGCATGGCCATAGGTAGCATTCTTCCCAACTAGCAGGTCCTCAAGTCCTCTTCCAAAACTGTGTAGCCTGCATGGAAGTGCGACATGCCTCTTCTGAGCCACTGGGAGTCCCAGACCAGAAAATATTTTATTATGATATTTTCAGACACAATGCAGCTTATATGTCATTATAAATCCCTTCCCACCAGATGGGAGATCAACTTTAGAATTAGCCATCATGTCTTCAGTTACAGGGGTGATGTTTACAGTGCATCTACTCAGTCCTCCCTGACCAGACTGGATACCCTCTTCATCTCCTTCTATTGCTTTACCTTAAACTGCCCCCATCATAATCACCACTGTATTATATATAATCAGTTGACCTTGCCCTCCCTGGAGGGGAGGTGCTTCTTTTTCAGTATAGTCTGTATCCCATAACTTCAAGGTCTGGTGTGCTAACCTCCCCTGCTACCTTGCTTCCCTCTTTACCCTCCCCCAATTATCCTACTGTCTCGGGCACTCCTATCACTTTTCTTTCCTCACCCTCTACTGTAAATCTACATTTGTTCATTATTCATTACAAATCGGGTTTACAACCTTTGAGTCAGAGACTCATTTGCAAAGGCACCTCGTCGCAGGGAGGGCAGACATCAAGACAATTATTTCAGTGCAGATTAAAACAGAGGATAACATTACAGGTGCAGTAAAAGGGACATTTAACATAGATACACTTAGGTTACATAATATAGTGGTTTGTATGTTACTTAGGTTACATAATGTTACAAAATTGTGAGTTACAATAAAGGATATAGTAGGTCCTCAGAGAAGACAGAGGGTTACATCCCTATTTGGACCTAGTAGGGAAGGAGTGGGTCTGGGGGAGGGAGAGGCTGTCCACTGGATGTTGTCGAGCCAGAGGGCAAGGCGGGCAGGTACCACAGGTTACAACAGGGGGTTAGTTGCACCTACGACAGCGGGTATTAAAGATATGGTTCCAAAGGGCTGTTTTGAAGGAGCCAATTTTTGGCAAGTTGGAGATGCAGTTAGGGAGGGAGTTGAACAAGGTGGGGGCTCGGTAGAGGAAGGATCTCTGGGCAAGAGAGGTCTTGGTTCTGGGCACCTGGAAGGTGGCCTTAACAGAGTTACAGGTGGTGACAGACAATGATGACTGCTTTAGGGAGGTGGAGACCCCCGGGTGAGAGAGTCCTACCAGTGATTTCTTAGTAAGAAGGCAGGTCTGGCAGAGCAGTCGCTCCTCAGAGTTGAGCAGATTGGTGGTAGTATAGAGAAGGCAGGTGTGATTGCAGCTGGGGACACCGGTCAGGAGCCTACAGGCCTTATTGATGGAGAGTTGGATTTTGTAGAGGGCAGTGTTGTCGGCTGCGGCATAGATGGGCAAGCCATAGTCCATGAGGGACATGATGGAGGGGGTGATGGCCAGCCTAAGGGCTACCTGAGGCAGGCAGTCCCTGTGCCAATATAGCAGGCCAATCTGAGAGTTTATGGCAGCTGACAGAGCATTAATGTGGGCGTGGAAGGAGAGGGCAGTATCAAATGTGATGTCTAGGTACTTGTATGTGGTCACTTGTTCTATCGGGTGCAGAGTGTTGGGGATAATCAAGAGGGGGGTATTTTTAGCTTTATTTTGGTGGTGGGAGAAGAGCATTGATTTGGTTTTCTTTAAGTTAATGACCAGTCTGCGGCCACCAAACCACCTTTTGGCTTGGTTGTAAGCTTACTGGAGGGATAATTGAAGGGAGGTGGGATTGGGATGTGAGGCAACGCGGAATGCATTGTTGGCATAGAGGAGCATTTTACTGGTACATGAGCTGGGGAGGGTGTTGAGGTAGAGACTAAAAAGTACTGGACCCAGGATGGAGCCCTGAGGGATCCCGGAGATAACGGGAAGAGTGCTGGAGAGGGAGCCGCTGATCTTGACATGCTGGGATCTAGCAGAGACGTAGCTAGAGAACTAGGAAATGGGACCACCAGAAAAGCCAAGTTGGTGGAGAGAGTCGAGTAGAAGGGGATGACAGACAGTGTCAAAGGCCTTAGAGAGGTCAATGAACACTGCTCCTGCAAGGCTGCCAGAGTCGAGAGCAGCATGCAGGTGTTGGGAGAATTCCAGGAGATCCATGGTTGTACTGTGTCCTGGGCAGAAACCGTGCTGCTCTGGACACATAATGTTGTACTTCGTTAGGTATTCAGAGAGCTGGATCGACACCACTTTTTCAAGGGCTTTAGAGAGTGGGGGGAGAATGGAGATCGGCCAGTAATTGTTGGGGGTGGACTGGTCCCCACTATTATGTATGGGTGTGATTTCAGCAGTTTTCCAAGCACTTGAGAACTGACCCAAGCATAGAGACCAGTTTAGAAGGTTAGTCAGGGGGACTAGGACTTCATCCAAGACCATATGGAGGATCCTTGAGTCGAGGGGGTCACTGCTGGGGTTATTGCTGCCTAAGGCTTTTAGCAGGTGCGGCCTGGCTTCTTGGGGGGATAGGGTGCGCAGGTAGAATGGTGGGTGATGCAGGACCGGAGGGAGGAAGACAGGGATTGGGTCAAAAAAGCTGCTGGGAGGATCGAGCTTAGGTCAGAAAAGGCGGTGTTAAGACAATCGGCTATAAGGAGCAGATCTGTGGTGGGGTGCCATTGATGGAGAACTGGGATGGTGGGTGGGAGCGGGACTTCCCATTTAGCTCTTTCATATTATCCCAGAAGGTCCGGGCTGAACCCGAAGTGGAAGCGAGGGTGGTCTAATAGTGCTGTGCCTTGGCCCACATAATGGCCCAAGTGCACTTACTGCGTTCTGCGTTGTAGGCCTGTCTATCAGATGCCTTTTCAGATTCTACAGCAATGTGCCAGAGATTATCTCTGTTTTTGAGTCTCTGAAGGAGGGGCAGGGTGATCCATGGGGCACTGCATTTTTTGGAGCGGATCCTGGTGAGGGGGCGAAAAAGTCACAAGCCTTACAGAAGGCATTTGTGAAGTGGTCAAGAGCTGAGTCAATGTCAGGGGTGCGCTGGATAGGGGACCAGTCTAGCTGGGCTAGGTATCGTTTTAATTTTCTGAGGCTGCTGGGGCATAAACAGCGGTGTAGGATGGCCTGGGACACTGGCTTCAGAGTGGAGGATGACCAGAGACAGAGGACTGGGGTGTGATCGCTAAGAGAGTCAGGGAGGACAGTGACATCCCGGATTTTGTAGGGGCGGTTAGATATAACAATATCTAGGAGAGTGCTGGTGCCAGTAGAGTGGCTGAATCTGGTGGGCTGGGTGACTAACTGGGACATATCTAGGGCAGCAAAGGAGTCTCTTATATAGGAGGCAGTGGAGGCAAGCCAGTTAACATTGAGATCACCTAGAATGACTTGCTCTACCTTGTAAGGGAGAAATGTGAGGCAGTCTATGAGGGACTGGACCACTTGGTTTTGATTCCTTGCAGGTACGTAGGAAACTGTGAGGAAGAGAGGGCCTCGGGTGGGGTCAGGTATGATTTTTAAGGTGAGGGCTTGGGCTCCATAATCAAGTTTGGGAGCTGGGAGTGCCTGACCTATAACGGAGTCCTGTACGAGTACTGTACAACCACCACCGTGTTTGCCTACTCGATCATCCCTGTAGATGTTATATCCAGGGAGGTGATAGCAGAGTCAGGGGTGGATTTGGAGAGCCAAGTCTCTACCAGTGCAATTATATCAGGTTGATGTTGAACAACCCAGCACTAGAGAGCAGCAGATTTGTTTAGGAGACTGCACATGTTTAAGGATGCAAAGCAGAGGCCAGTTGCAGTACAGGGTTTGGAAGGGCTGGACGCCATAGGTCCTCGGTTTGGGTGAACATTACCAGATAATAATAATAATAGCAGTGTGATTATTCTGGTTAGTGGCCAGTGGTGATGGAAACCCTTGGGTTGACACCCAGCTGAGGACTTTACAATCAAGGTGCATGGGATAGATAAAGTGGGAAGGGTGGGAATGGCAGGGGACAGCTGGGTCCAGGTTGGGCCTTGGAGGGTGGAGGGAGTGGGGGTGTTGGCAGGGTGGGGGTGTTGGGGGGTCACGAGTGTGTTGAGGGTGGTGGAGGGCCGAGTCACTGTGGGGTAGTCTGGGGATGAGGTGCCTAGTGTGGAGGACAGGTGATCCGGTCGGTGTGAGGTCTGTACCAAGAGGGTGAAGGAGATCAGACTTAGTAATGGAGTGTAGGTACCCATAGTTTTATTCCTATAGTAGACAAGAAGGGTGCAGGCTGCCTTCTCCTACAGGCTCCCTCACTTGTACAACAACATGCACCCGCTCTCACCCTCACTCTACCCCAATCTTCTTCTTGGTAAGACCTAATGTCTGCTCTGCAAGTGGACAAACACCCAGTGTCACCACACCTAGCAGAACCTGGCTCTTGGTATCTTCCCTATCTTCCTCACCCATGCAGACACTTTTCCGTCTCTGCTCATTAGCACCACTGTATGGGACTCCACTGTTGTCAGCAACCCCCATAATCTACTGTTAGCATCCCAGTTATGTAACTTTTGGTTGAAATATTACAGTGAAATTGGGCACTGTTATAAACTCTGTTTGTTACTCTGCCTTGCAGGGTTGTTTTTTTTTACTACACTTTGTTATGTCTCCGAACTCAACTGCCCTACATCAGTATGCCGCTCCGTCCAGCCCATCACCCACCATCTCTGGGACTTACCTGATGCTCCCATGTTCCTCCTTGGATAACCCCCATGGAAGGAGCTGCCGGAGGCTGCTCCTTACCTCCAGCCAGAAGTTTGAGGGTCGGTGAAAGAGCGAGAGCCTGGCTGGTTGTGCAGAGCCTGCGTCAGATGGCATACTGCATGATCAGGGGGTTTTCTTCCTTTTTTTTCCATTTCACCATGCCATGGATGTCACAGAGGATGCATCTGACGCTGAAGCATCAGAGCACCGATGTTTCCCTTACTTATTGCTGGCTCCAGCCTGCACCATTACCCGTGGTCACCCAGGTGGCTGTATTGCTGCGCAGACCAGGAGCCCTCCCTGCCCCAAGGAGGCAAGCATCTGTTGGAATGCTCAACCATCCTCCCCTGGCTGACCCTGCAACTGCCCAGGCTCATTCCTGAACCTGGGTCACCAGCGTTGTGAGCAGTAGTTCTACTGCTGTGCCGATGGGCTGGCTGCCTCACAGTTTTAGTTTCCTGGTCTGTCTGAGCTTATGATCAGTTGTTCTTTCTTATGACTGGTCTGTCTTTAATTTACTGTTTATCTAATTTCTTATTGAACATTTACCGTATTCATTATTACACATTTGTTCTAGTGTTTGCACAGTTATTTTAGTATTTGAGGGTGTTTTTCTGTACACTTTTGTTCTATGTCCAGTATTGTTCTGTCATTCTCTATACTATTTCCCCATAACACCCTATCAAAGACAGGGGTAACAAGTGACCCACAATGTTAAAATTGTTTGTGCTAGGGCCGACCCAGTGGCGCTGAGGGTTGAGGCACTGGATGCCAAACCTCGCTTCACTCTGGTGACCCGGTTTGGGAACGTCCTCGGATAATTGGGGTGCCTGCATGGGAGGGGAACAGGATCGAGCAGTGGCTCTCCTCTCCTCTCCTCTCCTCTTCTCTCTTGGGGAAGGGAAGTCACCCTCCTGCAGTCCCACCATCACTGGGTGGAGGCCCGGTGGTGACGCAGGTGGGTCGGGTGACCAGCAGGGTGGGGCGTTCTGCAGTGCATGGTGTGCACATGCCTCCACACATGTGCGCTCACCCCAAGGGCACGAGGGTGGGGGATGGGAACAACAGGGAAAAAGCACCATAAACACATAATAGAAAAAATGTTTGTGCTATGGGTTTTAGCACTGAAGGGGTTAATGCTAGCTCAGTGTTTCAGAAGTGTTTATCTGGGTGTTTCCCATTGTTGCAAATGTTCTGCTTTGTGACAAAATGTCCTCTTGTGCTTGCACATTATGTGCCCATTGGCTGGAAACCTTCTCTGTGTTTTTCCAGCCCACTAAGGACATATAAGAGGAGCTCTGGTCCCACAAAATGTGCTCTACCAGTTATATGTTTCAGGTGTTCCAGTCAGAGCTCTCCAGGTTCTGAGTACCTCTGTGTGCACTTCTTTGGCTGCGACTGGCTGGAGGGGACCTACGGGCTCCGGAAAGGTGCCAGAGTCCAGGGTCTAGATGTGACCAGTTCTGTCTGGTACAGGTCTCCAGAGGCTTGGGTCCTGCCAGGGTCTAAGGTTGGGGACAGCAAGGACCTGTTGGGTAGCGACCCTCATGAGGGATTGCATGACTGCTTCTGCACCATCTGTCTTGGTATTCCAGCATCTGAAAGTATCTAATGAGAAACCTGTTCTGGCAGATGCCTGTAGTCTGAAATAACTTATAGCAAAAGGTATGTGTCACAGAAGACACAGAGCAGGTGGCAGGCACCAGTGATCTGAATCCCAGGGTGAAGGGATGGAGTTGGTAAGCTGGTAACCACATTGACACTGGACTCCGAACCACCAGAAGGCATAAAGCTTGAAGCAGTGGCCACTAAAATTATTTACCTCAATTTAGTTTCAGCAGCAGTACTAGATAAAAAAAAAATCTGATCTTTGCAACAGTTTGTTCCCTGTGCTCTGTTGAGCACTTACCTGGTAATCTAGCTTGTTTTTGTTGTACTATCACCCTGTGATTTGCTCCATTTTTTTGTCTTTATTTACATTTTTCCTACTCGCCATGTTGTACTGGAACCGTCTGCTACCAACCATGCATGTGCATGACTTGCAGTACTACACAGGGACAGTTAGAATGCACAGCACAGGGTCCCATGGAAGTAAACAAAAGACGTGATGTGATGTGATGTTAGGTGGGAGCTTGGCTGCAAATAAGGCACCAGCCATATTTACTGCAGATCCACAACAATAGAATTACATTTTAAATATCTAATAAACTAAAGATCACTTGAAAAAAATATTTACAGATATGCAAACTAATTGGAACTATGGCTGCATGTTTCCAGACAAAAAACAGAATTTTGATAATCACTTCCTGATTATCTAGTACTGTTGCTTTAATGACCCAGCCAGACACAGAGTTTACTCTAAGAGGGTATGCCCATTTATTTATTTACTCCTCACCAGAGGCACAGTTATACAGTAGCTGTACCTCACAGGTCTGGGTATACCCCAGGTTCCCTGTTGTTGGCATGGCTATGAGGGGATGATCAGTGGTTCACCATATTTGAAGTATATCACTATTTTACTTAGGCAAATGTGTCATTGTAAATGTGTTACATATTATAGACTGCTAAGGATCAAACCCCTGACTGACTAGTCAGGGTCAGTGTGTGATAACTTTTATCTGTGCTAAATAGGGTGACTGCTTAATGTGATTTGTAACTGGGCCCTAAGTGCCCATCACATAATTCCCACCACCATATACAGTAGTGTTGTGCACACGCTTGTAAATAAAATGTTTGGAGTTTTGCAAGAAAAGTTTAAGTCAGAAATGTCAAGCCCTTTATCCAGCATTTTACTGAAGGGTGCAGAGCTGAAATGCAGTCACAATAGTTAGTGCAACTACAATGAAGTTATGGGTTAACGTTTAAAGAAATTATGCTATTCCCAAGTCGTTCTACGGGACACACTATGTACAGTGTGTGTAATCTGAAACCTATTATCTGACCAACCAAGGATGACTCTTTTTGTCCCCCAGAGCTAATGAAAGAAGATCATGATGGATGGCTGAAGTAACAGGTGCGAGACCAGCGCACCAAGACGACTGGCAGAAAGGGACACACTGTGAGTGTGTCAAAGAAAAAGTAATCTGGAGGTAAGCGGTCTCCCCAAAGGGGCACAGGCAGCGTGGCCAGGGCAGCTGCACTGGAGTGACACAGAGACTCTGGTGGACAGTGCCTTGGTGGGCCTTGTCTCCAGAGCTATGGGGAACAGCCACGCTTGGGAACGGTACTTTTATGTAGAGTGTGGCTCCTGGGGAGACAAACCATCAAATTTACTCCTAGACACAGGAGAATCACCCTTGAGATTATTGCCTGCCCCCTCCTTTTCACAGGGCATGGGGGGAGAGGCAGCATGAAGGGAGAGTAGTGTTATAATTAGTTAATTCATTTTCTGTATTGTTCTACCCTCATTCTTTACTACTAAAGACATTTGAATGGAGACAATTGTTTGTCTTCCAGGCTTCATATTTTCCTCCTCCACTGACCTCTTGAAGGGACACTGTCAACCCCCCAGGCCTCATAATGTCTCTAGTTTAAAAAACGCATTTTATGATTACCAACATTCTGTAAAGATTGCTGATGTAGCTAGTAGTTTGATTCTGATTCTTTTTTTCTTTTAAAAAGTGAAAAACAGACTGCCCACCATACTGGTGTTACCACACAAAAACAGGTTTGTTTACATTCCTTGATCAACTCCCACTGCATCTTTCCTGGACTTGGGAACATCCTCAACATAGTCTAGCCACTCATGGTGCAGTGGGAGTTTAGGAGGCTGTTACACCACGAATTACTGAATTTTGGAGATGGTAAGCAATCGTAAAATGTAGGGTTTTAACTAGAAATAATATGATGCAAAACAGGTTGACAGTGTCCCTTTAATCCTATGTTTGTGAGATAAACATAAAAACATAGAAATAGTTGGCAGAAAAGACCATTGGTCCATCCAGTCAGCCTTGTTTTACCCTATCGGACCCTGGAACTTATTGGCTGGTTGGCGTTATTGACATCACCTCCGCCCATTGGCCCTACTGCTTCCCCTGTGTAACTATTAAACTTTTTGCTCTGCCCCAGCTGTGTTTGAAACCATAAATAGTTCTTGCACCCATCACCTCTGTTGGTAAGCTGTTCTATAGCTCAACCACTCTATCCAAAGAAATTTAACTTTCTCAAGTTCTTCCTAGATCTCCCCCCTTCATCTTCCACTCATGTCCCAGTGTTCTTGATTCACCATTCCTGCCGAAAATTTCCTCACAATCTACTTTGTTCATTCCTTTCAGGAACTTAAAAGTCTCTCTCTCTCTTAATTTGAGGACATCCCTGATCACATGATATCCTGTCTGCTTTATTCTGATCACATGATATCCTGTCTGCTTTATTCTAAGTACCCACTTTCCCATTTGCAGCTTATACAGCTCTGCCACCTGGTGGCAGCATACAACCTCCTATCCTAGGGGAGTATAGAAAATGAAGGCAGACATCATGGCCCTAGAAAAATGGTCTAAAACATGGCAACTTGATTTCAGTCCTAAGAAGTGCAAAGTCATGCACATAGGAAAGACAAACCCAGGAGGGGAGTACTACCTAGAAGGAGAAAAACTGGAATCCTCCACACAGGAAAGAGATCTGGGGATCATCATAACAAACAATCTAAAAATGTCAAAAAGTTTGAAAGGGCAGCACAAAGAGCAAACGGGATGTTGGTATGCAAATACAGGGGATTACCAGCCGAAAAAGAGAGGTCATCATGCCACTCTACAGAACACTGGTAAGGCTGCACCTGGAGTACAGCATCCAGTTCTGGAGACCACACCATAAAAAGAATATCAACAGGCTAGAAACTGTGTAGAGGAGAGCAACTAAAATGGTACTAGGCCTGCACAACAAATCCTATGAGGAACGTATGCAGGACTTAAACATGTATTCCCCGGAACAGCGGTGGGAGAGAGGTGACATGATAGAGACCTTCAGGTTCCTGAAGGGTATAAACAAAGTGCAGGTACAGGACCTGTTCCAAACAAAGAAAAACTCAAGAACGAGGGGTACAAATATGAAGTTGGGGATTCAGAGGCAACACACATAGATTCTTCTTTACTGCGAGTGTGGTGGATTCCTGGAACTCACTTCCAAAGGAAGTGGTGGAGGCAAAGACAGTGGGATCCTTTAAAAACACATAAGATCAGTTTGGGGGCATCATAACAATGAATACCAGTTAATGGGTGGTGGGTATACTTATTGCAGACTAGATGGGCCAGATGGTTCCCTTCTGCCATCACTTTATGTTTTTATGTTGGCTAAGTGTTGCTTTGCAAATTGCCTCTTCAGACTCCCTCTTCTTCTAGCAACTGCCCCCACCTTTGTTTTCTCAGTCCCTGGCCAGGCTACTTGGACTTACTGAAAACTTAGCTGTTTTTTCATTATTCTGAGAGACTGGGAAAGATGCTGCTTAGCTCCTACAAGCATCAAATGGTACCACAGCTCTTCTATTCTTTGCCTTTTTTCATTGCAATAATTTAGTAGCATGAAATGTCAGTTTTAAATAGGCGATTTCATTTTTTTTCAGAAGAAAATAAGAGTTAGCTTTCCATTCACAAAGCTGTGCAGACTGAAAGTTTATTAGTACTGCCTCTCTGAGCTCATTCATTGTCATTCTTGTCACAGTTTGGGGGGGGTCTAGGCTAAACAACCCTAGGACTTCCTCAGTGTATTACCTGGGTCAGTTACACATTCACATGAGACTCCTCACCATCTCATCATACTCTCATGCGCTGTTCTCCTTGCAGTCAGCAGGGAATACATTCAAACATGAAGTAAAGGAGAGGAATTTGGTTTTATATGGCACCTTTCATACAAGCTGTACCCCAAAGTACTTTATAATCTAGAAGTGGTAGAGGAGAGAATATTGCTTGCTGTCATTTCAAGCACAGAGAGAGTTAACAAACACAGAGACAGACTAAAGGGAAGTAACAGAGTTTAAACATATGGAGATTAAATGGCTAAATAATCGGGGAAAAGGTGACACATAGAAAAAATGACAGGTAACTGTGAGTTACAAGCCTGTAGTTCTATCAAGTGGTGCTGGTGACATCATAAACCAAGAGTGCAAGCCTCAAGTGTTTTTTAAATGTCACACCCCTGCCCAGTGTCTGGGGTATGATGATGATAGTCCGTGGGGAGGGCAGACACTGCACCAGATGGCTTACATTTACCAGGTCCTCACAGCCACTGGGGTGCAGGCTCTTTGGGTGCTGAGCTGAAAGGAAACCCATGTTAGTCACAACAAACATTTGCTGAAATAACTTGCAGCAACACACTTTATAGAAACAATGGTGGGGATCCCATTTAATGAGGTAATTAATACACCTCCATGGAGCCAGAAACAGTGGATGTAGTTCAGTGAGGTAGCGTTTCACATTTCAGCCGAGATGGTTGCACAGTCCATAAGCACTTATGAACATGTGAAATTTGCCAGCAGATAAAGGCCTAGTGGTCTATCAGGTCTGCTCAAATGTGCAGCTAGAACCCCTTATTCTGCAGCTGCCCCTCCCTCCCACCCACCCGCCTCCCTTGATCCTCCCCTCCCCTTGCCCTGTCCCAGCCCCTTTTGAAGCAGCCCACTGTTCTACTGCATTATGCTTCTGCCGATAGCACATTCCACCCATCTACCACCCTCTCCACAAAAAAGTGTCTCCTCATCTCCCTCCTGAACCTCCCTCCCTCCAGTCTCATATCATGGCCCAGGCTGTCCCTCCCTTACTTTGAACAGCCCCTCTGAACCTGTCTTTTTTATTCCTTTCATATTCTTGAAGGTTTCAATCATATCCCCCGTCCCTCCTCTCCTCCAGCGAGTACATCTCTTGGTGAAGGATTTAACTTTCGGGGCATGGTACTGACATCCCCACAAACTCAGGCAGCTCTGTATTCCCAGTCCATGCTTATCAACTCAGGCAGCTATGTATTTCCAATCCATGCTTATTCCCATTACGCTCATAGCATCTCCACATGGGGCAAGCTGGCCTCTCCTCTTGGGGCCACCAGCTCTGTCTCTACTCTCATCTCAACTTTTCATAGCCTTTATTGAGCAATGGTCCACCAGAATTACAGGCAACCCATCCCCAAGCCATATCCTACAGGTGCTCATCTCTTTGAGATCTCTCTCTCACTCTTCAGGACCGTGAAACTGGAAGCTCCCCACACACCACTCTCGACCACCCCTCTCTTTAGCTCTACCTTGAGCCCCACACTTTGGCTACAGTCCCACCGGGGCATGTTCTAGTCCCACTGGGGTGGCATTGATAGAGTCCCGCATGGGGCGCGATGCTCTGGCCGCCACCACATCCTCTCCCCATCTCTATCTGTCTCTCTCTCTCTTTTCACACACACCTAGGCCTAGAAATTCTCTAGCTTTGCAGAGCAGGCAATCACCCCCGCTCTGGTCCTGAGTCTCTCCCTCTCTCTCTCTCTCAGGAAAAGAGCCTCTCACCTGGTTGAAATCCCGCCCACTCATTGTGACTTTACGCCAGCAGCAAGCCTTCCCAGGTTGACTCGGAGTTAATCCTTTACTGACCAGGGCCATTCTAGCCCAGACTATTCCCACTGGTGCATGAAAGGTACACTGCCTTAAGTTTGATTCCTTGGGGGTTACATAAGGTCAGTCACTGTTTACAGAGTTTCAAATTATCATAGATGAGTGTATTCTTTGTCACTAAAACAAGAATCAAGCAGGCATTGTTGACCTAAGAATATTGTAGAGTAACTGAAGCATTCAGACAGTCTGAATGGCACAGGGATCCTAAAACAGTCATAATTCACAGTTCTGACATCACAATTGCAAATTAGAACACTGCTGGTGGTACAGTGGGGTACAGAAATTCATCCTTTTGTTTTTTGTCTGTGTGCATGCCTGCCAGCCAGTCAGTGAGTGAAAAGTAAAGTAGACCACTGTATGAGAGACAAGGAGTCCAATTCTTAAAGCCTCTGGTGTAGCGCAAGGGGCTTGTGCCAGAATGAATGGCACAAAGGGCCCCTCATGCCAAATGATGCACCAGAAGTGAGTCTCAAAGGCAGCCTATGTCAGCCGCAGGCTACCTACTCTAAATGTGGCTTGCGCTGCCTGTGCACCACAAAATGGGCTGTGGCCTGGCACTAGGTTGCATGAGGTAGACACAGGCTGCCACATTCCCCAAAAGTGGGATTCTCAAAACTCTCCCAGAGTGAGAAATTCTAAGTACGGTTAGACCAGCCAGAGCTGGTCTAAGGGTACTTAGTAATATCCATTCGGTAGAGTTTAGCATTTTGCAGCAATGTGCCACGGTCCCCCCTCCCCAGCCTCGCTCCCCTGTTATTTAAAAAAGTAATAATCCCTCGTGGCCTAGTGAACCGCTCTAGCCCTGATCCCCTGTTATTTAAAAATGAATAATCGCTGGTGGTTTAGTGGACTGCCCCAGCCCCAATCTCCCGTTATTTAAATAAATAAATAATCCCTGGTGGTCTAGTGGACCATTCCAGCCCTGATCCCTCATTATTTAAATAAATAAATAATCCCTGGTGGTTTAGTGGACCGCCCCAGTCTCAATCTCCCATTATTTAAATAAATAAATAATCCCTGGTGATTTAGTGGACCGCCCCAGCCCCAATCCCCCATTATTTATATAAATAAATAATCCCTGGTGGTTTCGTGGACCGCCCCAGCCCCAATCCCCCATTATTTATATAAATAAATAAATAATCCTTGGTGGTCTAGTGGACCACCTCAGCTCCGATCCCCATTATTTCAATAAATAAATAAATAATCCCTGGTAAGATAGCAGTCGTCCCTGGCCCCAGTCCCTCGTTATTTAAATAAATTAATAATCCCAGGCGGACTAGTGGACCACCCCAGCCCTGATCTCCCATTATTTCAATAAATTAATAATCCCTGGTGGTCTAGTGAACCCTCCCACACCCAGCAGGCAGTGTCCCACCACCCTGCTCCCCCTATCCTGAAACTGACAAGCCCACAACTGGTACAGACCACCGCTCACCACCACAACCAGTCACCAATTGAGTTCTGAATGAGCGTGTACTGTATACAATACGCGCACAGTGCTTAACAGCTGCTGTCAATCACTGAGTGTGTACTGTATACAGTACACACTCATTCAGATCTCAGTCAGCGGCTGGCTGTGGTGGTGAACGGTGGGCTGTGCCAGTCGCCGGCTCATTACTTTTGGGAAGGGGTTGGGTGGTGGGACACTGCCTGCTGGGGTGGGGGGTGGTGATCCACTAGACCACCAGGGATTATTAATTTATTTACATAACAGGGGATTGGGGCTGGGGTGGTCAACTAGACCACCAGAGATTATTTATTCATTGACATAATGGGGGATCAGGACAGGGGCAGTCCACTAGACCACCAGCGATTATTAATTTTTACATAATGGGGGTCAGGGCTGGGGTGGTCCACTAGACCACCAGGAATTATTTATTTATTGAAATAATGGGGGATTAGGGCTGTGGAAGTCCACTAGACCACCAGGGATAATTAATTTTTAAATAATGGGGGATCGAGGTTGGGGTGGTCCACTAGACCACCAGGGATAATTAATTTTTAAATAATGGGGGATCGAGGTTGGGGTGGTCCACTAGACCACCAGGGACTGCTCGGGGACATTGCCACACTGCTGCCCAGGGCCTGTGGCAACCTGTATGGGTGTACCCTCCATTTTGCACACCTCTACAGTTGCTGCAAGCCACAGGACTTTGCCACCAGGACCCTACACAGTCGAGAACTGGGTTGAGGGTCCCCAGTGCACCGGGCATTGTTGGAGGCTGCCTTGCGTCAATCTTAGGCCCCCTTGAGAATCGGGCCCTAGGTCTTTCAGTGGAGTTGTGTGTGGTCTGTCAGTGTGTCAGTGGGTGGGGGGTGGCCTGGTGGTGTCGTTCTTCCCAGACAACTAGAGAGACATGTGTCACTGTGACGTGTGCTAGCACCAAACGTGAGTGTCACGTGGGCATCTAAGAACAAACGCTGACTATTGTGTGTCAGCACTGTTAGCAGCTGGCGGCGAATGCATCATGACATCATCTGTCATGTGTGTGTTGTTAATGCGTGTAGAAAACACAAAGAGAAGGGGGAAGGCAAGGAGCAGATACATGTGTTTCACCATGCAAAGAGAAGGTAGATGAGGGTATCTTACTTCACTGGTAAATACTGTACAAGCCTGGTGCACACAGGAACAGGGCAACAAAACTAGGAACAGTGGAAACTGTGTTTCCATCCCCTGTAGCACTGGCCAAGAGTGAGTTAGCTCCAAAATAAACACAGCAGCTTACCTTACTGGTGCAAAAGGCGATAGTTGAAACATCTGCTGATTGTTGCACGTATGTCCCATACATGCTTGCTGCCTGTTGGGCCACTGGTCAGTTTTGCCAGCTTGGAAGTACCTATCGGGTTCTGGTGTGGTTTATTATTTAAAAAAAAAATGAGCACTTCAGTTCTGCCATCATTGTAGCACTCTACACTTTGTATCAGATATTAGGAGCACTTTAGCACCACTGCTCTTCAATAATCAATCAATCAATCTTCATTTGTGAGTGCAATTCCATAGATTAAAGCGCTGTACAATATTAAAAGACATATAAAACAGCAATAAATAATACTAAATCTACAATATTAAAACATAATCAGAATACTAGCAATGGCTGCACACTAAGTATCAGTTTAGTCTGGGAATGCTAACTAACATAAATATGTTTTTAAGGCAGTTTTAAAGCTCTCAACGGTCAGGCACTCTCTAATCTGATGAGGTAGAGAATTCCACATGGTAGGGGCCACATAAGCAAACGAGCAGGCCCGAGAGGTCTTTAGTCAAACCCTGGGAACCTCAAGCAATCCCTCATCGGAGGAACGGAGTGAGGTGAGGGGGTGGTAAGGGCAGAGAAGATCTTTCAGGTAGCACGGTCCCTGTTCATGTAGGGCTTTATAGGTCAGCAACCCAACACTGAAGGTGATCCGCCAATGTACAGGCAGCCAGTGCAGGCCATGGAGTACATGAGTGACATGGCAAGATCTTGATAAGCCAGTCAACAACCTGGCCGCTGCATTCTGCACTAGCTGCAGTCGGCGGATATCAACCCCCGGTAGCCCTAGGTATAGGGCATTGCAGTAATCAAGATGAGAGGTTACTAAGGCGTGGACTAACAATGGAAGATTGCCAGGCAGGACCAGGCACTTAATCAGGGCAATGTTCCTCAGATGGTAAAAAGAGGTCTTACTGACAGCAGACACCTGAGATTTTAATGTCAGGTTGCTATCAAACACAACGCACAGATTTCGCGCCCAGTTGGAGTTCAGCAGGAGGCCCCCGCCAAGCCAAACCTCAGAGAGTTGACCTGCCAACAACCCCATACCTTGGCAACCTGGCTCTACCACCAACACTTCAGTTTTGCCAGAGTTCAACCTCAGCCAGCTGGCACTCATCCAACCCTGGCTCTTGGAGAGGCAGCTGTTAAAGACCGAGACCGCTCCATGTTTCTCGGGCATAAAGGATATGTAGAGCTGAGTATCATCTGTGTAGCAGTGAAAATTCAGCCCATACTGCCTTATAATGTCTCCCAATGGCGTATGTACACTGCAAACAACATGGGAGACAATACGGAGCCCTGCAGAACACCACATGACAGGGGGAGAGGGGTCAAGGATTAAATCCCCAACACCACTTTCTTGGTCCTGCCAGTAAGGAAAGCTCAAAACCACCTGAGGACTGCACCAGACAGCCCACAGAGAATTCAGAGGTGCTCCAACAACACCCCATGGTTTACAGTGTCAAACGCTGCAGAGAGATCTAGAAGAACCAAGATGGAACAGCTCCCCCGATTCCTCGCTATCAGAAGATCATTCAGTACCCGAACAAGGGCAGTCTCAGCACTGCGCCTCTTCCTAATCCCTGAATGGAGAGGATCACAGACATTGTGAGATGTTAAATCATCATCCAGCTGCACCACAACTACCTTCTCAATAACCTTGCCCACAAAGAGCAGGTTAGAGAGGGGTCTGTAGTTTGCTAAGCAGTCCGGGTCAAGGGAAGATTTCTTTAGGAGTGGTACCACTACCACCTCCTTCAGGGGGTCTGGAAACACCCCTGTCTCCAATGAACACCAGACTATCTCAGCTAGGACCGGGCCGATGACTTCAACACACCCCACTATGAGTATTGGACCTGGATCCAAACTACAGTAGGTTGGACGCATACTCTGGATGACCCGCACAATGTCTACAATCTTCAACCTGCCAAAGTCAGACCTGGCAAACCGGATGCTTGCAACCTCCTGCTGATCACCACAATACCCATTAGAGGGCACAGAATAGATTTCCAATCTGATGGCGTCAATCTTATCGGTAAAGAACCGAGCAAGCTCATCATGCTTAGCTTGAGAAAATGCTCCCCATGGCTGAAGACAGGCTGGATTGCACAACCTGTCGGCAGTCTGGAAGAGATGAGAAAGTCGATTCCTCACTGCAGCAATCTCCTTGGACAGGAATTGTGCCTTCTTGAAGGAGATTGCTGATTGATAGTTTTTATAATGGGCTATCAATCTAAGCTTATCAGCTACCAGGTCAGATTTCTGCCAGCGCCACTCCAGCCTTTGACCCCTATGCCTCAGCTCCTTCAAAGTCCCATCAAACCAAGGGGACTTTGGGTGAAGAGTGAGGGGGGTGAACACAGACAGGAGCTAGGGAACTGAGGGCCCCTGTCACTGCATTGTTATAAGCTAGTACCGGTTCCTCCGGCTCCCCACTTACACTTGACACACCTGATAGGTCCAGTACCACCATAAGGCCATCAGAAGTCAAACCCCTTAAAGGGCAGTACCAGACCATCTCCATAGGAGCAGGTCTATTGGGGGGTGCCTCGAATCTGAACCTTATAGTGTGATGGTCCGACCATTCGACTGGCTCCACCACCAGATCTGTGATCTCCATCTCCAGTAGGAAGACCAGGTCCAATGAATGGCCATGACTATGGGTCACAGAGGTAAGTACCTGTGTCAGGCCCAATGAGTTCATCCGGGTACTCCAGTACCAGGTTGATGATGAAGTCTGCAACTTCCTGCAGGAATTCCTTCTCACCACCGGTGGATGATAGATGAGAAGTATCCTGCAACCTACACCTGCACCCACGATACATTCAAAGGATCTGATCAGTCCCACTGGGGTGTCTACAAGGCCCAGATCTGATTTAAAACAAATGGCCAACCCCCCACCCCGTCCCTACAATCCTCTCTCGGGCAGTGTGTCACCGGGTACCCAGCTGGAATTGTTGATTCCAACACTGGGCCAGCATTCTCATCCAACCAGGTCTTGGTGATGCAAACCAGGTCAGCTGTACAAACAAGATCAGCAATAACATCTGTCTTGTTTTTTATTGACCTGGCATTGCACAACACTGCCTGAGTAGGATAGGAGGACAAGGTAGACTGAGCTACATGCCCACTCAAGGTGGAGCCCCTTGGTGTGGGAACCAGGTAGTGAGTTCCCCTTTCCTGGACCCATTTTGCCCCAGGGCATCTTCACATCCCCACCATGCCAATCCACCCACCTCGTTCTACTACCCTACCAGGCCCAGCTCCCCCCCATTTCCTCCCCCTTCCTGGCTATCCCCAGTGCCCAACAGTGCCTGTATACCTCAGCTGGCAAAGGGGGACAGTCAAAAGGGTGAAGGTCCCTGAGCCTGGCGGGAGAGTAGTGACTGACCAATGATGACCTCTGCCAGCACATATTGCCCCAGAGACTACACTAGCAGCTATCAACAATGATTGACAATAACCAGCCAATACACATATACACGCACATACACACACACACACACACACACACACACACACACACACACACACACTCACCACCCCCATCCCTCACACCACACAGTAATACAGGGAAAATATCACGTAAAACACCCCCCACTAAACAGAGTTCCTTCTACCTCAAAATAACATTACAATAAACCCACCCCTCAACAACCACCCGCAATTCAAAAAGAATAAATCATACACACCCTCATACACGCACACATAACCATCTGACCACTCATCTAAATACAAGTACAACAAATTATAATATTGAAGTAAGTTAATATAATCAGATATACTTAAAAAAATTAAAATCCAGTCCAGAAAAAGTTCAAATGGTAATTAGTCCACAGGGCTCCCACCACCTAGGACCAACACATGTCCTTACCCGGGCCTTTGGGACTCCCACTCTCAAGGTCCAGAGGTTCAATATTAAACAAAAACTGAGCAAACTGGTCTAGGAGCTCCTGCATCCTAGAACCCACAGTGTCAGTCCAGAAAATCCTTCTGTGGGTTCTCACCACCACAGAGAACCAATGGTACTTGTTGACACTGTCCCAGATATTTGCCCAAAAGTTACTTTAAATATGTTAATATGATAAGGGAAAAAAAAGCACAGAACTCTGCAGTTTATGAGATTTAAGATCATTCACAAAGCCGGCTCTCCTGTTGGCCAGATGTTCCAGGCAAAACTATCCACTTCTCGAGCAGGTAGCAGGAGATGGGCAGGATTTCCCAATCCAATCAATCCCATGCAGGCCGGGGACACCGAGGATAGCTCTCCACTCAGTTATACTGGGCTGCGTCAGGTGCCTATTCAGGCCTTCATGTCCACCAAAAGTAGAAACCTCTCTAGACTCCAAGCCTCTCCTTGGACCCTACCGCTGCCGCAGTCACCCACCAGACACTGTGCAGTGGAACTCAAGCACTGTAGGAATGGCTGCCCTCCAGCAGTCACACCTCAGCACACCACCAGGCCAAAGCTGGAGACCAGGAAGGAGTTCTCCATGATGCTCCACAACAGCCCACAGTCAGATCTCCACAGTGTTCCTTCTCCGTACCTTTTCCTTGAACCACCAACCTCGGTTTCCGATTCCAAAGACCTCCATTCTCCATCTGCTGGAGTCCTTGCCCGCTCCTCTTGTCCACTTGACAATGTTCAAAAAGCAGGTAAAACAAAATCTCAGAACTGCCAAATTAATGTTCAGATGAAGAACAGTCAAAAAAGATGAAATAGGTGGTATTATTGTAATAACTGTCGTTCATAACACCTCTACATCACCACTCCCTTACCAGCATAGGACTCGGTATAAATAAATAAACTCAGGCATCCAAACAAACAAACTAAAACAGCCAACTACCGCTAAAGTAAAATACACTGCCATATAAGAAAAAAATACAAAACAAATTAAACAAAATGTGCAGAAACTAAATAAAAACTAAAACACTGCTCATGGTGCTCTTAGTGGTTAGCCCACCACCTTGCACCAATAAGGTAAGCCATTGTGTTTATTCTGGAGCTAACTCACTCTTGGTTAGTGCTGCAGGGGATGGAAGCATTGTTTCCAAATGTTCCACCATGCCAGTGCCACCAAGTACAAGTTCTGCAAGTGTTGGTGGTTGAGAAGTAGCTGGTCATGGTGCAGTAGGGACTGGGAGTTATGGTGGTGGGGCTGTGAGTACAATGGCTGGGCCCATGATAGTACAGCCAAAGAAATCAGTGATCATTAGTCCCCAGAAATCCCCTGGTTCCTCTCCCACTGCAGTGAAAGCAGCCTTCCTGGGCATTCCAGGAGCACACGAGTTTCCCCCTTTCTTTTTACAAGTGCTTCCAGTTCCTCCACTTGAGATAGACATGATCCATCTAGAAATGTATAGTTCCCGAAAAAAATAATCTTACATTTGATGCCTGAATCCTCAAAAGTCACCCCCCTCCAAATTGTCACTGGTGGCTTCTGAAAATGGCATGAGGGAAAGGAGTCAAGCAACAAGCGCAAATTATAAATTCTGTTTCAGAATTCTTGTTTTCTTGGCAAGTAAATCAAAATTTGAAATAAGAATAAACAAAAAAATTAAAATTATCGTATAATAAGTTATATCATATAATTTTAAATAATATTTTATCAGATTATATTATCATCTCATATATCATATTTTATATCAGAGTATATCTGATTATATTATCTCGGCATATATCATATCATATATCAGGTGTTATCTTCTCATATCATACACATTTATATCATATCGTATTATATTTTCATATATATTATATTATGTTACATTATATTATATATAGAAAAAAGGATGGGGAAGTTTTTGATATGAGAATTTAATGCACACCCAAGGTGTGGGATGCTACATAAACCCAGATGGCGAAGCCTGAGGGGTTTATTAAAGCATCACATAGTGAGTGTGTGCATTAAATTCTCAAATGCACATTTTCCCATCTTTTATTTTATATAATTATTGGTCAGCAACTTTTTTTCCAGCCCGAGTCCTGTGACCATGTGTGACAGGCGCGCGCGCGCACACAAAAACACACACACACACGCACAAATCTCTCTCT
The DNA here is from genome assembly GCA_016271365.2 of Neoceratodus forsteri. Lineage (NCBI taxonomy): Eukaryota > Metazoa > Chordata > Ceratodontiformes > Ceratodontidae > Neoceratodus > Neoceratodus forsteri. The sequence goes on from CM057453.1 coordinate 27,557,833, forward strand.
CTCTCTCTCCCTCTGTCCTTTTTGATGAGCTGAATTTTCTTTATTTTGTTTTATGTTTTTCCCCCCAGTTATAGGTTAACATCGAAATTATGATTGCACTTACTCCAGTCAGCCATGGAGCCATTCCCACTGGCAGTGTGGGTATCTCTTGAGGCTGGCGAACAACAGTATCAACCAGATGCAACTTTTTTTTTACAGTTAAGGGTAGGATCAACCAGATAGGTAAAAAGAAATGATTATGCCACGGTGAGGAATGCTGTTATAGCAGCTCCTCGATAACGGACATAAGGAGCTGCCATGTTTGTGGAACTGTTCAGCCCACCCACTCAGGCAACTGCCAGTGAGAGAGTTCTCAGTTTTGACGGACAGAGTGCAAGACTATACATTAGGTATTTATTGTAAGACAATCAGAACACAGGAGGACTGTCATTTAATACCTCACAAACTACTACAGTAACATTTTAGACATGCCTACAGTAGGTTATCCGGATTTTATACACTCCCATATTAGGTTATCCACATTTCAGACACACCCACAATAGGTTATCTGCATTTCATACATGCCCATAGTAGTTCACAGAAAAATGGGGGTTAGGCATATTCCAATGTAACTATCACAGAACATTCAAAATCCTGGGTTCAAAATTCTTCGTCATATAATGGTAGTAACGGTCAGTTAGCTGGAGTTTACTCAGAATAAACGGCTTCTGTGGTTGATTTAAAGCCTTGGTCTTTGGCCTCAGCATTTAATCACTCATATCAGCCAGTTATTCTTTCATATATTCCAGCTAACTGAATGTTATCACTTAATTATATTATCTTTCCATATATTATATTATATTGGCTGCCCTGCCTGTCCTTCCCAGTGCTATCTGAAGGTGTGTTATTTCACAGTGGGGGAAAAAATCTCATAATCGCTTCCTAATTCCTCTGGAAATACCAGCCCACCACCACCAGTCCACTTACCTAAAAAAATGGATCCTCTATCGTATGAGAGTATTTTAGAGATGACACCACCAATCCACTGAAAGCACACTGTAACCGTAGTAAAAAGATTGTTCGGGTTAGTGAAGTCTACTCAGACTGTAGGAAACAATATTCTGACTGATGATTTAAAATGAGAACATGGTGTCCTCCTAACAACTACGTCCAGTCCCTGGCCCCACTCAGGTCAGAAGGACCAGCAGCAGCAGAGACCGTTTGGTAGGGTTAGGTGTGGGAAGTGGTAGGCTAAGACAGTTCATTTGAGTAACCCAACCACCATCAGTGGCAGTAGCCTGAGTCAGCTGATGTAACTCTTGGTGCAGGACCAGCATTGCATTACAAAGGGTCCAACAACCAAAAGCCAGAGATAGGCCAAGTATATGCATCCAGCAGGTACTGAACTTTTAGTAATAAAAACAAAACGTACAGTACACTGCGTGAGTCATTTCATGCCTGCAGACTGTTTCTTCAAGTGCTGATAGTTTAGAAACATAGAAACATAGACTTTGACGGCAGATAAGGACCGCTAGACCCATCTAGTCTGCCCATTTCCCTACCTACAGGATAGGCCGCAGATCCTAGTTAACCAACAGCCTATTTCTTCCTACCCCCCACAAGAACTGCCTTATGTCTGTCCCATGCATTCTTGAATTCTCCCACAGTTTTAGACCCCTCAACCTCCTCAGAAAGGCTGTTCCATGCATCCACTACCCTCTCTGTGAAATAATACTTCCTCACATTGCCCCTGAACCGCCCTCCTTCTATCTTTAAATTGTGTCCCCTTGTTCTTGCACGTCTCTTTTTCTGAAAGATGCTACCCTCTTGGACTTTGTTGATTCCACTGAGGTACTTAAAAGTTTCTATCATGTCCCCCCTCTCCCTTCTTTCCTCAAGGGTATACATATTAAGCTCCTTTAGTCTCTCCTCATACAGCTTCTCTTGCAGACCCTGCACCATTTTAGTTACCCTCCTCTGGACTGCCTCTATCCTGTCTATGTCCTTGCGGAGATGGGGTCTCCAGAACTGGACACAGTACTCCAGATGGGGTCTCACCAACTGTCTGTACAGAGGGATAACAACTTCCTGTTTTCTGCTGCTGATGCCTCTCCCTATACATCCCAGTATACCCCCAGTCCTCCCTACTGCCTTCTCACATTGCTTGCTAACCTTAAGGTCATCTGATATGATTACCCCAGGTCCCTTTCCTTTTTGTTGTTGTTACTACCTCCCACCCATTGTGTATTCTTCCCTGTGTTCTTATTTCCCAGGTGCATTATTTTGCACTTCTTTGCATTGAATCCTAGCTGCCATACTTCTGACCATTCCTCCAACCTTGCCAAGTCCCTTTTCATCCTTTCCACCCTCCTTGTGTATCAACCCTGTTGCAGATTTTTGTGTCATCTGCAAAAAGGCATACTTTTCCTTCCAGTCCCTCTGCAATGTCACTGATGAAGACATTAAAAGGACTGGACCCAATACTGAACCTCGGTACCCCACTAGTAATTGCCTTTTCTTCAGAATGGACTCCATTTACAATTACCTTCTGTGTCCTGTTGTCCAGCCAATGTTTTACCCAGGCTACCACCCTGGGTCCCACTCCCAGGCTGGTTAATTTGACTATTAATCTTTTGTGTGGACTGTGTCAAATGCCTTGCATAAAGTCTAGGTAGGCATGTCCACAGCCCCTCCCTGGTCTACTACTTTGGTCACCCAGTCAAAGAAATCATAGATTTATCTGACATGACCTTCCCACTGTGAACCCATGCTGTCTTGGGTCCTGTGCCCACTGGCCTCTAGGTACTCGACTATTCTTTCCTTCAGAAGTGACTCCATCACTTTCCCTACCACAGAGGTCAGACTGACAGGTCTGTAGTTTCCTGCCTCTGTCTTGGACCCACTTTTGTGAAGGGGAATCACATCCGCCTTCCTCCAGTCCTCGGGTACCACACCATCCTCCCATGATTTATTAAAAGAGTAGCCAGTGGTTTCACTGGTTCCTCCCTTAATTCTTTAGAATTCTGGGTGAATTCCATCAGGACCCATTACTTTGTCCACCTTCAGTTTTAGGAGTTCTTGCAGAACCCTTTCTTCTGTGAAAGGACTGGGATCGACCCCCTTTCAAGAGTGCTTCTGTTAATTGGATTAGGCACTTCCCTCCTCTTTGTGAATACTGAGCAGAAATATTCATTCAGTATTCCTGCTTTTCACTGTCCCCTCTGCCCACCCACTGTTCATTCTATTCAGCCTCACTATCCTCCTTTGTCTTTCTCTCGCTGATGTACCTATAAAGGTTTTATCCCTTCTTAACTGAGTTGGCTATCTTTCCTCAGTTTGGGCCTTTGCTATTCTGACTTCCCTCCCTGCTTCCTTCTGCCTTAACTGGTACAGCTCTCTGTCCTGCTCCTTCTGTGTTTCCTTATACTTCCGGAATGCTATCTTTTCTTCCTGACTTTCCAGCCACCTCTTTTGAGAACCATAGTGGCTTTTTCTTTCGTTTTGATTTGTTCATTTGCTTCACACAAGGCTTGTTGCCTCTGTGATGGCAGTTTTATAATTCCCCATTGTTGCTCCACACCTCCTTCTAGCCTGTTTGCTGAGTGCTTTCTGAGGCACTCTCCCATCTTGCCAAAGTCAGCCCTCCTAAAGTCCAGTACCTCACTTTGTATGGCTTGACTCTCGTAGCTGAGTTTAACGTGAGCCACACTGTTTGATGGTCACTTGTCCCAGATGGCAACCCACTTCTAGATCTGAGATCCTCTCACTGCCCCCATTTGAGAGTATGAGGTCTAAGATTGCTCCCTCATGAGTGGGTTCCGAAACTAGCTGTCTAATGCCTGCCACCTGTAGGGCATCAAGAATGGCCCTGCTCTTGGATGTGGCTGCAGCAAATGTGCTCCAGTTAACATCTGGCATATTCAGGTCTCCCAGCAACAGTATCTCCCCTTTCTCTGCCATTCTAAGAATGCCTTCTATCATATCCTTGTCCATTCCTTCCCCCTGACATGGGGGTCTGCACACAACCCCTGTGCGGATTGTGGTGCCCTTTCCAGTCTCCAAGGTGACCCACAGTGCCTCCTCTCCTCCTTGTTTACTCTTTTGTTCAGTTGCTTTTATCCCTTCCTTTACATAGAAAGCTACTCCTCCCCCTCTTCTTCCCTGCCTGTCTCTCCTGTAGGTTATGTGTCCTGGTATGTTAACATCCCAGTCATGGTTCTCTGTGTACCATGTTTCTGTGACTGCTACGATATCCAGGCATCCCTCTTCCATTAAGGCCACCAGCTCAGGGAGCTTGTTGCCCAGACTACGGGCATTGGTACTCATTACCCTCCATTTCCTGATGTCCTTACTCCCTTTTGCCCCATCCCTGTCCTTCTTGCCTTTGTCACTTTCTCCATTTACCCTGCCCTTCTCCTATCGACACCTCTATGTTGGTGTTTCGACTTACTACCATGATTATTTGGGGGGCTAGGATTTTCCTGCTCCTTTCCAGTGCCTGCCTTCTTGGCTAGTTTAAAAGCTTCACAATGAAGCATTTAAACTCATCACCTAGGATCCTGGTTCCTCCCGGACAGATGCAGCCCATCATGCCAGTATAGGCTTGCATCACTCCAGGTGGACCCCAGTCCCCAATGAAGCCAAATCCTGAGCTCCGCAGCCAGTTTTCAACCACTAATTGAATCCCATGGTGCGGAACACCCTAACCTCTCCTATGCCATAGATGGGTAGCACCTCCGAGAAGGTTACCGTCACGTGCTACTTGACTAAGGCCCCTCCCCAATTCCACAAACTCTTCCTGCACTTCTCTAATCCCTTTCTTAGCCAGGTAATTTGTCCCTGGGTGGACAATGACATCCAGCTCCCCTCCCTGTGCAGCTGCTCCGGCAATCCCTGAGGATTAGCTTCCTGTCCCTGCAAGCCATGCGCCAGGCAGGCCTGCACCTCTCTCTCCTTCCTCCCCCAGTTCTACCTTCCTAACAATGGAGTCCCCACCAGGAGTTGTTTCCTTCCCCTGCAGGGTCCCCTGCCACCCTCCTGTGGGTCTCCTTTGTGGAGGTTCCCAGCATCCTCCTTGGTTTCCACTGTGGGTGCCTCCATAGAGGAACCACACTTTGCCAGAATGGCATAGGAATTGTGGAGAGGTACAACTGGAGGGATGCGCCTCTGTTCCACCATCCTCACCCTCCCTGAGCCCACTGTGGTCCAACCGCTTCTCTTTCTTGGCAACCTCTGAGGCAACGGCAGTGGCACTGGTGGTCCCTGGATGGAAGAGGAGGTCCCACAAATCCTGGCCAACTCAGCCTGGAGATGAGCAACCTCCTCCCTCTACTCTTTCCTCTGTTTTTTTTTCTCTCTCTCCTTACTTTCTGCCTGTGTGCTCTTTAAGCTCCTGATTGTCCTGTTCTGAGACGAGAATATCCTATATTTCGCAGTAGACCACTTACTTGCTCAGAGGCAGACCTCCAGCAGCTAGAGGGGGCTGGAGAGCTACTCTTGCCCTTCTAGGATGGTGGGTCCTTGGTGGTTCTGTGATCACTCACTTCCTGCCCCTAAACAGGAAGTTCCTGTTGTCAGTCAAATTCTGTGCCTATAAAAATAGAACTAGCTTTGGGTGGTGGGGTGGAGGGGAGGGAAGGAGGGCAATATAGTCCCAGCAGAGAAGTTCAGTCACACAGCAGTCCTTTCTCCTGGTGTCTTCTGCCAAGCTATTAGCAGAAACTTTCTAATGCAGTCTTTAAATGTAGCTTCCTTCTAGCTAAGCCACTCCCCCTACTTACCAGATCTTTCTACAAGTAATTTAAACCTCACAGCAGTTAAGTCCTTTCAGTCACCTGAGATTTACACCTAGATAACTCTTCAGATACCCATTCAGTTCAGTTAACCCAAACACACACTTTTTTTTTTGTATGTTAGTTTTTTTACCCTAAATTAAAGGTCAAATACAAAAGTTCTTCTACTTTAGTCCCAGCAGAGAAGTTCAGACACACAGCAGTCCTTTCTCCTGGTGTCTTCTGCCAAGTTTAGAGACATCTCATTTTGTGTCTTGCTTCAGAAAACAATATACTGTATCATCTTCCCTCATTTCCTCCTTTCTCCACTGTGAATCATTTTCCCTGGTTTACAAATTAAGCAAAATTTAAGAAAAATAACTAATAGTAATAATTACACTTAAATAAAACTCATAGAAGCCAACTGTTTCTGAAAACAATACATCCTCTTCATTATCATCATCCTACCTTCATCACAAACTAAGTTTTCTCAGCATATGAATGTTAATAAAGCAAAATTTAAGAAGAATTACATTAACAAAGAAAGTCAACAGGTTCTAAAAAACACACATCCTCTTTATTATCATCCTCCTCCCTCCATGATGAATCTCATTTTCTTGCCATATAAATAATGCAAAATTTAATAATTACTAAATATAGTAATTACAATAATGTAAAAAACATAGAATTTGACTGATTCTGAAAATAATTATCTTCATCATGCTCCATCATGAATCATATTTTCCTTATCATGCCTCATTGCAGCTTGTGGGTGACACCACCTTATTCCCTGTAAATTGCACAGCAAATGGCACGGTAAGACTGGTATCCATTACTATGGGAAGTGGTGACACTACTAGCCCATCAGAGTCACTCATCACAGTGGCCGCAGCAGTAGCAGAATGCAATACTCATCAAAGAAGGGGAAGAGATGTTTCTGATAAAACATGAAGATGGTCCATCTTGCAAATGAGCTTTGCCTCAATGGTGTTGTGCCTGGCAAAATAAAGATATTGATTGATTGATTGATTGATTGACTGAGATGGATTTAGATTGGAAATGCAATTTGGCATGGCAGCACTACTGGAGTTCAGATATAAAGATATGTTAAGTACGTATGTATGCATAGACTATGTCAAACAGAAACTGTTGCATACACTTATGGTGGCGCAGCAAAGACAGCTTGAAGAAAATAATAAAAATGTATATATGCAACCTCTTGGTCATAATCCTCCTTCTCCTCTTCTGGTGACTTCATGTCTGATCTAGATCCTGAGAATCTTGAATTTTCAGTCTTTCTCAAACTCAACTTACCAAAGATCAACTTTAACTATTCATCTGCTTTTTCACATGCCCAACAAGTGACATCTACTACTATTTCAACTCAGTCACCTCCTGGTGGCAAGCATAGGTGCCAGAGCCTATGGGTGAGGGGTGGTGGCAGCCCCCCCCCCATATTTTTTCCCAACAGAATTTAAAGTGCTCCTTTAATGCATACAAAGTCAGCAGGGGAGCAGTCATGGTCTCTTTTGTTACTACTACAGCCTCCCCCCCCACACACACACACTTTTCCCCATATTCCAGTACCCATGATGGCAAGTCTTCTCAGACTCCTCCCACTGGCACTGGCACCGGTACCACAGTCTGGCTCACCCCTCCCAGCAGTAGCGGCAAAACTCCCTCTCCTCATGACACCTACAACAACTTTCACATTGGCATCATCAATAAGCTCAATATTATCAGGTGTGCCAATGAGGGCATCGACCATACGGACTTGGTATTAGTCAAAGACCCACCATGGGCAATGTAATGTCCTACATTAATGACTTTTCATTTCTTTTTTTTTTTTTATTCCATTTTTCTTGAAAGGAACATATTTAAGCAGCAAGTGTCCATTTTCAAAGATGTGCTGGTCAAATTAGAAAACATTTACAACAGGTAATTACAGAAAGTAAAAACATGTATGCATGTTTTTTCCTGCAAACATTTTTTTTTGTGGGGGGGGGGGGGGTGGATTTTTACATCATTTGAAAATCAGTGAGGCTAGACTCCAGAGAGAATATAGTAATTGCCATGGAAGTGAAGCAGGGACTATATGGGTGTATATGCCCTTAGGTCATCAATAAATAGTAACTGTTATTGTAGCTCACACTGGACCATGGTGATCTTAAAGGGTTTTGCAGACTCTGTTACAACTCCATAAATAATCCATAGCAGATGCATGCCAACAGCACTGCAGCAAGTAAGCTACAATAATTAATTAAGCAATAATGCATGACAGGATGTGTATTGTGCTGGGATAATGTCACACCTCGGGTGGTTGGGCAAATGCGTCCAGCACCAGAAAAGTGACATCATCCCAGCATGACACATACCACGGAGTGCATTATTGCTATTATACAATGGCTCATTTTATAATAAAGAAGAAAAGAAGAAAATAGAATACATATATTCTTTTTTTTTTTTTTTCATTTTTGGTGTGTAGCAGTATATGTTTTCAAAAAAGTCCATAGTTCCTGTTTTAGCCACTAGATGGTGCTGAGAGTATGAACTGCATTATGTTTTCCTTGATGCAGTTTTCCTGCTCTGACCACACACAGGTGTAACTCCGCGTCACATTAGATAGATGCTGGCCCTGTTTTTTTTTTTTTTGTTTGATTATTTGTTTTGTTGGTGTTCTTGCTTTTTATTGCTATTTAAAATGAAGCCATTTACTTTGTGTAGGAAGGAGCATGGTCACCAAGCTGATTGGAGACTGGAGCTACTGCAGCACTGTTGTGTGAGTCAGGGAGTATGGCCACTGACACAATCTGACAGTGGCGCTGCTGCAGCATTGTTGTGGGGGACAAAGCAGATTAGAGGTACAGCTTTCTTTTTTCATTTGTATTTATTTGGTTTTATTCCAAAGCTGTAGTTTTTTTGAAACTTGTGCAGCACAGGCATTCATGGGTGAATGAGCACAGCACTGTTATGTGCACGTGCTACAAGGACCATAGTTCCAGAACTTCAAGGTACTGAAAAGCCACTGTTGCGGCTTTGTATAACTTTTATAAGAAGGGTAATGTCTCCTCAGTTTTTTAAAATGGTGGAAGTGATGAGAAGAGAAGGAGGAGAACCCACGCTAACATCGTTGGGGGGGGGAATTAAGTGCTTTACAGGGGAAGCTCAGAGTGGCGTCTTGGAGCTGGATCGAAAACTTGACAATGGATTTTGTTTATTTGTGTGGGGGGAAGGGTGATTTCATGTTTATGTGCTGCGGTCATGTGTGTGCCTGAACTTCATACAGTGATGTTATGCTCGGATAACATCACTGTTCCAGGCATACACTGACCGTTCACAGCCCAGCATTCTTTCTTACCATTGTACAATATTTATTGCTGACCTCAGGGCCCATTTTTCCCCTATTTGTAATCTGTTTTACCCCATGCCAATTATTGCTTTGGAAGCTGAAGTAGTTCAGCCAAATTCTCAAAAGTTGAACTGAATGTTCGGGACCCAACTCTAAGCCATACTGAAGTTGCCAGTGGGTCATGACCCACTTTTCTCATCCTTATTGGGTAGGCACGTATGGGGGCATGGGGAAAACACAAAAACATAAAAAAGTAAATTGAATAAGTCCTGAACTGCTTCCTTAAATTCTGAAAGCGGTAATTTTTTTCCACATAGATTTTTATTTCCCGGTCAGCTGCCTGTCTTCTTGGTGTCTAGGATATACTCTGGTCAGGCCAAGGAAACCTCGGCCATCATGGAGATGGCAGATGCTGGATTCTCCTAGCTTTTCTCCCTCCCACCACCCCAGGCATGGTGTGACTCCATGATGTTTGCACACCCCCAAAATAAGAACCTAGGACAACCCTTAATCATTCTGAACTCACTGAAAGACCCCCTTGAGCAGGTTACCACTTTCAAATACCTTGACATCACCCTAGACACTGGTCTCACTTTCCACAATCATATCCAGATGCTCAGCACTGCCATCAATACACGTATTGGTCTCCTTCACGCTATAAGCACTGCCTCTCCCCTGAATCTCTCCGCCTAGCCATCTCTACATCTATTCTATCTCTAATTGATTATGCAATCATTATCTATGGTGCAGCCAACACCACCCACCTACACAAGATTAGACTGGCCCTCAATAAGACTTGCAGACTTGCTACAGGCTGTCCTAGACTTACACACACCTGCACCCTCTATGCCTCAGCAAACTGGCTCAACTTCGATGGGAGGCTAAAGTATGAGGCCTGCCTCTTCGCTAAGAAAATCACCTCAGGACTACTCCCACCAGCCCTCTCCCAACTACTTCAGTCCCCACTGTCTACCCACCTCACACGGCAATCATTGACTACCCACTTTAGGGTACCTTGCTGCAAGACCAACTCAAGCCAAAGAACGTTTCGATATCTGGCCCCATCCTGACTCAACTCACTCCCAAATTCTCTCCTCACTGAACCCAAACTTGGTCGATTCAAGTCCCAACTAAAGGGACCTTATCACCCAGGGATCAGTATGTGACTGCCCTAAACTGGACCTTCCATTTCTACCACTCCCCACCTCCCCCCCATCTCCCTTGACCATGGACCCAACACTGGTCTGCCGCCCCTGGGGTGCCTATACCGTGACAATGGACCCCAATGTCCTGCCTTGGCCAACAAAGAACTCCTGGGCATGGCTAGCGCCATCGCCCTGAAATGTTATGCTTGTACCTGTAACCTTTTGCACTTTGTACCTTGTTAGCAGCTCTCTGTTACCATGTATTCCCTGCTGCTATTTTGTATTTTCTGTATTCATTTGCAATCATTCTGAAGCCATTGTCTTTAATTACTATGTTAGTTGTTACTTTTGCCACGGTTGTCTCTGTCTCATGTACGACGTAGAACCTTGTGGAACCTTTGTAAAGGAGTTTTTAACTCAAAGGTGTTATCCGATATTTATCAATAAAAAAAAAACAATAAACAATAAACATGGCTGCAGCCCTTGTGGGCCTCAAACACACCCACTGTGGCAGGAGCAAGCTCTGTGATCCAACCACAGGGGTTGTAGTGGTGGCAGAAGCCACCACCTGCCCTCGCTGGCTGAAACACGTTGCTGTGTGGCAGCTGCCTTGACCTGACCTGACACCCCCTCCTCCCCAACTGCAACATACCGAGTTCTTTCTTCAAACAGGGTTGTCTGCACAGCAAAGCAACATACTGTATCTGGGCCAAAATAGAAGAGCAGCTTTAAATCCAACTACAGTGCAAAAGCACTGATTCAAGATTTACCCTGGAAGCACATTGGCAGCAAAGCCTGGTTTCAAACAAATACCAAGTTTAGCATACCTCATTAATGCAAATCATCATGGAACATATATGCATACATCCCATGATGCTTTGCATTAGATGGGACTGTTGAATTTGGGGAACTGTATAAGTCCTTACATGCAGTCTCTATTAGGATATCCTTGGGTAGGCAGGGTTAGGCAGAAACACACTCAAATGTAGTTCACAGTTCACTGGGTAATTGTTTCTGCTTCCTTCCTATAGACTTACTCTCATGTGCCACATAAAATATGTTGGCTACACCAAGCAGCCTTTAAAAGGCTCCATGGCAGAACCAGGGAATTATAGGCCATTTAGCTTGATGTCTGTACCAGGGAAGCTACTAGAAACAATTACAAGAAGTGATATTATTAATCAGTTACAAAAAGCAACTTTAATTTATTTATTTATTTAGTTTTTGTTGACCGGGTAAGTGCACTAGACAAATCCTGCCTATTTTCAGGCATGACCTGGGGGAGGGGGATACAGATGAATGCCAACTGACCTGGAACCAGATTAAGCTGTTGGTGGTATTTTTTAGTGAATGAGGGAAATTTGGCCAGGACACCGGGGAAATTCCCCTACTCTTTTCGATAAGTGCCATGGGATCTTTAACATCCACCTGAACTACCACCAATTAAGGCAGATGGGACCTCGGTTTAACGTCTTATCCGAAAGACGGCACCTCAGAAGTGCAGCACCCCTCTCATGCTGCACTACAGTGTCAGTACTGGAATATTAACCCAAGTGCCAGATGTGGGAACTGAACCCACAGCCCTCTGATCTCCCGGCCTCAGAGGCGAGTGTGCTACCTACTGAGCCACTGACACTGTAATTTAATAGGCCAATATGGATTCTATAAGGGGAAATCCTGCCAAAGAAACATCATTGCATTTTATGAAACTGTTACCAAGGAATTGGATGTGGGGAATCTCATGGATTCAGCTGATCGTACAGTATGCAGCTTGAGAGCTCAATCCACAGCCAGCCATGGTGGTGAGCATAAGGCGGTGATGGTAGCCAGCTCTTGGAATTGAGACAGGGGAGTGGGGTGGCAGGACAGTACCTGCCAGGGTGGGGGGGTCTACTAGACCACCAGGGACATATATATGTATGCTATGCGCAGGTCTGGATTGGGGAGGGGGACTACTAGGCCACCAGGGAGTACAATCATATATAGTGAAGGGGATCAAGGCTAGAAAGGTAATGCTGAACCACCAGGGAGTACTCTCATACATTACAGGAGGGGATCAGGGCTGTGGAGGGACCTCTGGACCACCAGGGAGTACTGTCATACATTACAGGAAGAGATCAGAGCTGTGGAGGGACCTCTGGACCACCAAGGAGTACTGTCATACATTACAGGAAGAGATCAGGGCTGTGGAGGGACCTCTGGACCACCAGGGAGTACTCTCATACATTACAGGAAGAGATCAGGGCTGTGGAGGGACCTCTGGACCACCAGGGAGTACTGTCATACATTACAGGAAGAGATCAGGGCTGTGGAGGGACCTCTGGACCACCAGGGAGTACTGTCATACATTACAGGAAGAGATCAGGGCTGTGGAGGGACCTCTGGACCACCAGGGAGTACTCTCATACATTACAGGAAGAGATCAGGGCTGTGGAGGGACCTCTGGACCACCAGGGAGTACTCTCATACATTACAGGAAGAGATCAGGGCTGTGGAGGGACCTCTGGACCACCAGGGAGTACCGTCATACATTACAGGAAGAGATCAGGGCTGTGGAGGGACCTCTGGACCACCAAGGAGTACTGTCATACATTACAGGAAGAGATCAGGGCTGTGGAGGGACCTCTGGACCACCAGGGAGTACCGTCATACATTACAGGAAGAGATCAGGGCTGTGGAGGGACCTCTGGACCACCAGGGAGTACCGTCATACATTATAGGAGGGGATTGGGGCTAGGGAGGGACCACTAGGCCACCAGAGATTATTGACATATATAGTGAAAGAGGATCAGAGTTTGGGAGGGATGACCTGGCCCAGCACAATTGGCCAATGCGTGACATGTCGATTAGCCCATAACAGGTATGAAAATGGCCTGTTAACGCTGTGCATGTCCATTGGGCTCATCTGCATGTGTGGGCTGAATATCGCCCTTAGGGGCCATGGCGCTAACCAGTGTGTGCCGTACTTTATCCCTATGGGCAGTGTTTGGCCCAGTGCTGTGGTAGTGCGGCATACAGCACGGCGACTGCCTGCTGTGCAGCACACTACCATGGCCCAATATTCAGATAGATAGCTCGATCAGTTTAGTTCGCACTATCTGTCTGAATATTGCACCAGAGTCAGCCAGCCTATTTTTTCACATGGCACCCCAGTGTGCGTGCACAGCCAGATGGCTCTGAATATGGGTCCCTAAATGTGTTAGCCAACTCAGTATTTTTAGTGGCCATCATTTTCTAGTGCTTAAAAGTCACTTCGTAGGCAGGTAGTCAGTTGGGTAGTAAGTATCAAAATGTGGCGGCAAAACCAACTGTGTTTCTAGTCATTGGCCATCTGGCTAACTGATTTGTCTCACCCTTGTCACAAGGGTAGGGCATTCTGTTTGCAACCTTAATAGTTTATTTCCAACCTTTCTGCAGTTTGCATTTTGTGGTGCAGAAACCCTAATGAGGATAAACATAGTTTTTTGCAGTACATTTCCTTACTTTCTGACAAACTTGTGTAGTAACTTCATGTATTCATCTCTGTAACCTTTTTTTTTAGTATTCTTATTTTGGTTAAACCACCCCTGTTTAATTTTTTAAAAATGTATATATTTTAATTCAATTGTGGATAGGTTTTCCACCACTTATATAATTATATTCATGGCAAAAAACTCCATTTAATGCATCAGTTAGGATTGTTTCACAGTGACAAAAACAAGGAAAATTCAGTGTTAAGATTGCCACCCCTTGTACCCCACGCCCACCCCGCCCCCATCAACAGGCATCAGGGTGTGCGTTGGGGTCATCGGCACTAACTCTCACCCTGTTCCATGTGTAAACAAGCTGAGGAGGTGCTGTATAAGAGAATGGGGTGAGAGTTAGGACCAACGACTCCAAGGCACACCCCGCTGCCTGTTGGTGGGGGCCGGATGGGCGTGTGGAGTGCAAAGGGTAGCAACCCTAACACTGAATTTCCTCACTTTTGTCACTGTGGAACAACCCTAACTGATGCGTTAAACAGAGTTTTTTGCCATGAATTTCCCTTCTTTTTGAGAATGTGCACTATAAATAGTGAAAAGAATGAAAGGGCCCCCACCATGTGAATTGTTGTCACTTCGCTGCGCAAAAACTTGATGACCGACTGAAATTAAAACTGGTAAATTTAAATATGTTCCATACCACAACATGTATAACAAATGTTATCTGACTCTGTTCAACAGTTGCACAGCGTGACACCGGGAAAACTGCGCAGGAGTGCTGAAAAGAACAATTTTGCCACTTCACTACACAAGAACCATATATTCAATGGAACCAAAAATTGTTAAAAGAAGACATGTACCATAGCACACCATGTGTCCAGAATTGTGTGTACATCTGTTCAACGGTCACACAGCGTCATGAGCAAACAACGTAACATGCACAATTCAGCAACCATAAGTGCCAGCGAACCAAAAAATTGTCACAGTTAAAGAGGTATTGCAAATCTTTGTACATTCCAAATGCCATGCAAATTGGACACATGGTTCAAAAGATATTTACGCATAATGAACCAAATTTTCATTCATCGGAGCAGCATAATTCTGCAACTGTTAATGTTTTACACATCAAACCACTGCAAGGCACCTCTGTGCCACTAGGGCTACTTATGCTATAAATTTCAAACCAGTAGCACCATGCAGAATGCTATGCGCAAAATGTTAACTGCATCACGCAGTATCTCTGCAGTGAATTAGTTTTCCAACAAGTAAACAACATTATTCACATCCCCAGGATATACACTCAACACCCTTCAAATTTCATGTGAAAAGACCAAACCATTCCAGAGATATTCAATTTTTACATTTCTGCACCTTTAAAAAGCCTTCCACCACAAAATGATGGAAATCGCATCCGAAAATGCACTAAAATGGCGGACCTGGTGGATGAAAAAAATCTGCAACTGCGAGGGGGGCCAACTTCAAATGGCAATAACTCTGGAACAGAACAACATTTTTTCACCAAACAAAAAACTGGCATATTTCTTGAACAAATGTCTTTCTACTTGGCAAGTTTCAGATCAATCAACCACACACTGGCTGCGCTATGTGTCACGGAAAACAGTGCAGAAAAATAGCAAAAACATAAGGTGGTGGCAACAGCGAGGTAAAAGAAAATAATGCTAATGGTAAAGCAAACACAAGCACACGCTGATACTTTATGGTGACGCCAAGCGGAAATGATAGCATAATGTTGAGAAACACTCAAGCGCAGACGTAAATCAATCAGAAATGGTAACGCAAATGGTAATGCAAATGCTAACGGCAACAGAAATGCAAACGGTAATGAAAATGCAAATGGTAAGAGAAACACAAACAGAAATGCAAATGGTAATGGCAGCAGTGATGCAGAAGAAAACAGTAACACACTCGACAATGGAAATGCTACCGAAAATGTTAACGCTAAGGCCAATGGAAATGCAGATGGTAATGAACACGCAGATGGTTATGGTAACACCAACGATGACGCCAAAGGAAACAGGAAGGCAAATAGAAAAACAAATGCAAGCATGTATGCAAATGCAAATGGTAACATACACGGTGACGCAAAAGTAAACGTAAACAAAAATGGTAACAGTAATGCATATGGTAACAATAATGCAAACACAAAGGGTAATGCACACAGTGACATAAACGGAAATGCTAACGCAAATGGTAAAGGAAATGCAAGCAGAAAAGTTAACGGTAACAGTAGCGGAAATGCACACCCTTCTTTTCCCAAAAATGTGTATTTAGAAGCACAGTGAATACAAAGAATGTATGCATAATAATGGCCCTCGGAGCAGAAAAAGAGCACTTGAAATATTAAATGCCTTATATCTCAGGAAGCGTACGATGTGGAAAACAATTTAAACTCTCATATTATTTATGACTTTCCAGGCTAGTTTTGTACTTAGCCCCCTAGTGGGGGACTAAGCATTATTCTGAAAAAAAGTCCTTATCTCGAACCATTTTCGAGATACGGGCCCCAAAAGGTGAGGCGTACACCTTAATGTTAGCCTATGAAGAAAAGTGTCAACTTTGGAGTGCCATAACTTTGCAGCCCTGTAATATTTTTTCACCAAACCACCAAAAGGTACATCTGTGGGATCTTGGCTTTCTTCCCTCCAAATTTCAGCCCAAAAGACCAAACCGTTCTTTTGCAGCAGGGTGGCAAAGATTTCCTATTGTTTTGGGCATACTGTCGCAAATTACTTTCAGAATCACAACACTTTCACAAAAAAAAATCACCTAAAGTGTCGCATATGCAAAAGTACTCGACATTACTTTACAAACATTTTAAACATATTTCTGGGGTGTTTTACCCCAAAAAAGTCATAGCTAGCATCCTCAGGGCTCGACTAGGTAAACACAACAAGAATTGTGTCCCTAGAGTTCCAAATTTAAATGGCAAGCATTTCTGTGACCACCAACTGAAAACAAGATGGCCAATTTGCAACACTACAAGGGTCATTTGTGAAAGTAAAAATTGCATTTGCGACACTTTCGCATATTTTAACTTTTCCCCATTGACTATAATGGGAAACTTGTTTTTTGAATAACTTTTGAACCATTTAATATTTTTTCATGAAATCTTTGAAAGGCACATTGGGGATGCTGGCTGCATCTTCCCTGAAGATTTCAGACTGGTGTTTATTTAAAGAATCTTCTCTCCTCCCTCTGCAGCTCCTGCCTAACAGAACCACTGACCAGACCTGACTGAATATTTGAAAAGAATCCTCCCTTTGCAACTCCCACCCAACAGAACCACTGACCAGACCTGACTCGATGTTTATAAATAAAGAATCCTCCCTCTGCAGCTCTCACCCAACAGAACCACTGACCAGACCTGACAGAATATTTATAAATACATTTATAAATAAAGAATGCTCCCTCTGCAGCTCCCACCTGACAGAACCACTGACCAGACCTCACAGGATATTTATAAATAATCTTCCCTCTTCCCTCTGCAACTCCCACTCAACAGAACCACTGTCCAGACCAGACAGAATATATATATAAAGAATCCTCCCTCCTCCCTCTGCAGCTCAGTGTCCAACAGAACCACTAACCAAACCTGATCAAATATGTATTAAAGAAGACCCCTTCTTCCTCCCGCTGCATCTTCCGCCCAACAGAACTATTGACCAGGCACAATCAAATATTTATAAATAAAGAATCCTTCCTCTGCAACTCCTCTCCCAACCAATTCAATGACCAATATGTTCATGTTTGTAGGCATGCAGTCTAGTTTCAATGACTGCAAGGTGGATATTTCCTGAGTTATCTAGCTGCAATGAGGTCTGCTTAAATAATACATCTCTTCCCTCTTATAAACTGGTAGGGGACTAATTGTTATATTATTGGCACAGCCAGGACCACTGCTTCGGATGAATAGTTCTAGATAAAAATAACATTATGTCTAGTCATCTTAGTCAGGTAGTAGCTGATACCCGTGCAGTGTTGATTTAAAACATCTTGGAATTTAATAGGTACGCTTGAACTGCTACAGTAGTTGGGTGAGGGAGCTTCAGTTAGATACTTTGAGATGGACAGCCTTCATAGCAATTGGCTGTAATTGTTCATTCATAGTGCATCTGGCCCATACAAACTCAGTTCAATTAGAACTCATAAAAGTAACATTTGCATGCAAATTATAATAAGACAGTGAAATGAACAATAACAAATAATGATCTGTAGTGAATAAAATACAGTGAAAAAATAAAAGGAATTTTCAAATACTATAAACTATCAATAACACGGAGGAAACCCAGGATAAACTGCTAAGGAACTCCATGTGAAAGTGGTATGAATGTGTTAAAATTGGAGCCGTGGACAAGCAGGGCAAGCCCACTTGTAAAAAAAGCTTTACTTTCCAAATATCTGAATTGAAGTAATGTATAACATTTTGGAATCTGTTCATTTATTTAGACCCCATCTGACCATACTAAGAGTACATTTTCCATGGTTCATTCAGCCACGGAACAGTACTTTCCAGGCTTTATAACAAAGGGCTCTCCCAATAATGCTTACTCCTTTCTCCTTCTATTCTTTAGGGAGAAATAAACAAAGCTAAAAAAGAGTAGGAGTTTGGAGTTTGATGACCAGTCACGAGAGATTCGGATAAAAAGTAATGTAGTAGTGCAACTCTGAATTAGCCGAACAGGAAAATGGAGAGGGAAAGACCAGCTCATGATGTATGGTCCAAGGTCCCCCAAAAGTGGGCAGAGCTGCTGCAGCAACACTAATTCGTTCATCATGTCTGAGCCACTTAGATCCGAGACAGGATCTCTGTGGATTCTTCAGGCACCACAGATGAAAATAGTCATAAAAACAAACTATTAAAGCTAGTAAACAGAAAAATGCCTCCAAAGAAAGAAAAGTGATTCTAAAGCAATTAAAACACAGCTAAAATGCTCTAAGAGTTCCACAGCATAGCACCACTCGACCGCTTCAACAGCCAGCTTTAATGAACCCTGAATATTAGAATTCTGCTGAATTTTCAGATATCTTGTTTTCCATAGCAAACAGTGCATGGGTGTTTATTGGTGGCTGGGGAGAAGGAACATGCTGACAGTATGGGAAGGGGAAGCAGAATCTAAGAGCTGTAAAAAATCATTTCCCTAGAGCTGACTCAACAGAATCTGAATCAGTTTCCATACTAGGCTTCATGTTCACTGCTGGCAGATTCTACACACACACACACACCAAACTACTATACCACCACATCCAAAACTGTGATCAAAAGGCCTGCAGTCCCAAATCACCTCTCCTGAGATTTTAGTACTGGGTCAGCGAGAGATGTGCAATGCATCGAAATACAAGCAGCTGGCAAAACAAAAAAGAAAATTTATAGACTGATCCAATGGAACCATTATAGTTATGGCATAACATTTTTTTACATTGCAATGAACAACGGCTAAGATAAAGAAATACCAACATTTTTCTATAACCGTTGTAATACAGTAATAATAATAACAATAATACTACCAGATATGACAAGGATGTAAAGATGACAAGGTGTTGCTATCAGAAAGTGACATATATAGTAACCAGAATGTATTTAATCAGGCAAAACAGTGCAAGACAAGGATCAATGGGTTATCTACCAATTGTGGTTAAAGTATGCTGTATAGCAAGATATTGTATGGCATTCAACTCGTTGATTCAGCACCATGTTCCCCCGCCACCATTATAGAAAACAAAGTAAAAATCATATTTCATAGACCGTGGCACATTTCATATTCACCCCCCCCACCAACACACACAAACAAACCACCACATTTTTTACAGTTTATTTTCCCAGGATAGCCCAGCTGAGATGCAGTACCATGTTTTTGGTGGAGTCCAGATTTTTACCAATTTTTACAGCTGTGGGTGCATGGAACTGCTAAGAGATTAAATGGCTTTCTTTTCAGGCCTGATGTGATGTATATCTGTTTAAAAATGTCAGATTAAAAATAATGTAAAAAAACACCCCTTCCAAGATTTATGTGTAGAAATGAAAAATCCAAGTGTAATTATATAGCTGTGAGAGATGGCAATAACATGTTGCTTTCTGCAGTGCAGTTTTCAAACTTGTTTTCTGTAAGAAAGCTACAGAGTCATGATGTAAAGCGACTGGCACGTCCATATAAAGATGTTCTTACTCAAGGGGTACATTCTGGATGCTTTCCCCTTAGTGCACTTGTTCTAATGTCACCTGAAAAAGTAAAACATGACTCCTGTGTCTTGAAGTTCAAATGGCGATCTCCTCTCTACGACACCAGGCTTTATTTTTTGTTTGTAGAGCAATGTATTTTTATGGCAGTTGTACACTTATAAAGTGCAGGCATTGTTGTGTACAGTCATTTATCTGACAAGTAATAAACTCTAGCAGAGCCACTGCGACTGTGAATGCATTAACTAGATAGGGTGTTTCATGGGCTTAATCATAAACAGTTATTTATTTATTTATTTAAAAAATATCAGATTTATAAACCTTTGAGTCACAGACTCATTTACAAAGGCACCTCGTCGAAACTAATACAAAGACAGCACAGTTAACAAGTCAAAAAAACAATGACTCGGAGAGCAGACAGTTATAACAATCATTCACTGGAGATACATGGGTAGCAGTAGATAAATAGATTACATAGTTTAGGCACACAGGCACCACATCAAGAAGACCAAAGCAGATCAAACAATATACAATAGCTAAAGCAAATAGACATCAGGAATCAAAGAGAAGCCCAGAGTGTTCACATGAAGACTGTTGCATATCCACCAACTGAATCAAAGTACAGTGCATTGAGAAATGGCATATTTAAGCAATAAGGCATGACAGGGTGTGTGTTATCATGTAATAATGTCACTCCTGGGGTGGGTTGAAGCATGAGGTGAAGCTGAGTGCTTCCACCACCCCAGGAGTGACATTATTACAAGATAACACACACCCTGGAGTGCCTTATTGCAATTATACAATGGCTTGTTGTTATATACAGAATAAAAAATACATTTTAAAGGATGTTTTTGTTAGTGTGGAAAAATATTTCTTAAGAGAAAATGCAAGGAATGATCCAAATCCAAAGCTACAGTGATGTTATTGTGTAATAACATCACTGTTTCAATGGGTCAGCAGCCAATCAGCTTCTTACATTTTTCCTTGCCATTGTATAATTAAAAATAATGCCACCTTCTGTATTACAGTTATCTATATGTTTTGCATTTTATTCTATGCACTGTTATAGCAATCAACTCAACAGAACCAGGCCATCATATACATGAAGGTACTGTACCCTAACTGAAAACACTGCTGAGACAACTGTATGTTGTTACAAGGTAGAAGATAAACACAATGTTGAGACAACTTTTTGAAGACATTTGATGTGTTTAATTTTTTTTTTAGAGACTGATATACAGTTCACACACAAAATTCATATAATATAAAAGTGCATATGCCCAAATGCCAATGTAAATTTGATACATTTCATTATGAGCTGTTCTCTTGAAGGAAGATATTACTATATAAGGCCTAAAAATGGGCATCAGGTAAATGTAAACTGGGGTAGGTGTGTTATTGAGGGTAAATACTGGTGCCTCTACAGCTACGCCGCTAAGCTTTTAATGCCAACATCAGGGTTTTATTTAACTCTAAAAATTAATTAGCATTTTGCTCATAAAACTGCTAAAACTTTGTGAAAATTAATAGCTCTTGACTCACTGGCCCAGATATTCAAAAGGGTTGCGCCATGCGCAACAGGGTTGCGCCATGCGCAAGTCCAAAATGCGCCATTCTGCGATATTCAGCAGGAGGCAGTTACGCCACTGGCAACAGGTTGTGCAAGAGAGCAATGCAAATGAATGCATGCTCAACAGGAGGGGGAGGATCCATGCATAACCTCGCAACCCGATATTCAGTCGGGTTGCGCGGAAGTTACATCGTCAAACCAACCTGCACCCGCACAAGCAGAGCCAAAAAGGCTTAAGTTGAGGGCCACCCACAGGTGAGCTGCTGCGTACGCAGGGTGCAACACAGCAGCTGCACCCCTGGCTGGCCCCAACTTCGGTCCCTGTGCCCCCCCACCAGCCTGATCACGGGCAGTACAGGTATGAACCCCACATCTCCCACAGCCGATCGCGGGCAGAACAATCCATGTCCCCCACACACACATCTCCCACAGCCCGATCGCGGGCAGAACCTGTAGAACCCTCCCAGTGCCCGATCGCGGGCAGAACCTGTATGAACCCCCAGTGCCCGTCGCGGGCAGAATGTAACCCTCCCCCAACCCGAATAACTCCCTGGTGGTCCAGTGGACCGTAAAAGCCCGATCGCGGGCAGAATGTCACAACACAACCCCCAAACATCTCCCTGGTGTCTAGTGTCCCCCACCCACCCATGAAGCCCCTCACCCGCTCCCCGCGCCGGTGAGCGCAGCATCCACCGCCTGCCGCCCGCCGCCCGCCGACTGACTGTCCGGTGGGGCTGCCGCCCATTGAGTGCAGAGCTACAGCCAATGGGAGTAGCAGCCCATACCGTACATGACAGTCAGATTTGTGAATGATCATTCACAAATCTGGACTGTCATCTGCATAATCTGGGCTACGCCATTGGCTGTACTCTCCAACAAGCATCACTCGGTCTGCGGCAGCGCAGCAGCGGCAGCGGCGGAGCAGGCGGTGGGATGCTGTCGCCCGCCGGCTGCGGGGCGGGGTGGAGGGGCTCGTGGGTGGGTGGGGGGACACTGAGTACAGGGAGATGTTTGGGGGTTGTGCTGTGACATTCTGCCCGCTGATCAGACTTTCTGTCCACTGGACCACCAGGAGTTATTCGGTTGGGGGAGGGTTACATTCTGCCCGCGATCGGGCACTGGGGTTCATACAGGTTCTGCCCGCGATCGGGCACTGGGGGTATACAGGTTCTGCCCGCGATCGGGCACCGGGGGTTCATACAGGTTCTGCCCGCGATCGGGCTGTGGGAGATGTGTGTGTGGGGGACATGTCATGTTCTGCCTGCAATCGGGCTGGGAGATGTGTGGGGGTGTCATGTAACTGTGATGCCCGCGATCGGGCTGCATTGTGCGTCGGTCCCCGACGGCTGCTGCCTGGCAGGGTGGCCAGGAGCAAGTCCTCGGGGATCGGCGCACCTACATGCAAATGGCATGCAAATGGGGCCATAAATAGATGCAAATGGCCCCCCCTGCGCCTTGCATAAATTATGGCCCCATTTGCATGTCACCTTTTGAATATCGGAAATTTGCGCATGGCGCAATGGTACTTGCGCCACCGCAAGTTTAATGCTCAACTCTGGCAACTTGCGGTAGCGCAAGTTCCACTGTGCCATGCGCAAGTGCTGTGGCTCGGGGGTGATATTCAAAGGAGTTGCTCAACAGCGCAACTCCTTTGAATATCACCCCGGCCACACCCCTGCGCAACTATTTTGAGCAGCGCAGGGGCTTGCGCCTCAGACTGGCGCAGTTTGAATATCTGGGCCACTGTGTTTAACAAACACAGCACTTCTAGAAAATCTATATAAATACTTTCTGTACAGTTAGTATCATCCCAAGAAAAAAAACTGCTAATCAATTATTTAAAACCCTGCAACATGCTTCTTTTTTCTGCTGCTGTGAGTTCCCTCATATGTGAAATCCCATTCTGCTTGTGGCAGCCCCCCCCCCCCTCAACCAGATAATTTATTTAAAACATTTTGTTGAGAAATTTTTGTTTAGTATATCCATGGTCAGGAAAAATGAATTTGTAAAAGAAACCAAAATCCCCATTTTTGAATCACAATACAGCATGTTGTGAATTTTTCAGATTCTATGTGTAACCTACAGTAAGTCAAACATAAATTAGACACACAGATATCTGGCTATTTGCAAGAGAAGCAAATGTTATTATCATTCAGTTATAAACACCTAGAGTCACAAACTGCAAGTTGAGAAAATTAAGCAGAATATTAACACTAGCCCAGAGCTGCCTGTCTGAGAATGAAGTTGGTATATTATTTGGAAAAAGGCAAAACAATTGGGTCTCTTGCTATAGTATGCAATGTCCTGCAAAGATGGTGGTGTCACATGGCTTAATGAGGTGCTGTGAGGTGTCTAAGGTAACTTGTTATGCAGAAAGTTCCAGGAGCACAGTCATAAAAACTGGAATAACATGTTCCAAGGAGTAATTAACTCAAAAAGAATGTTAGAAAAAACTACCCCACTCATTCAGAGGTGTCAATGAATGTATTTGTTAACCATGATGGTTTATCTTCTGCTTCCCTCTTGGTAAAAATGTGAAACTACATGTATGTTATTTTAAATGAAAAATGAGTGATAAATAGCTTGTCCAGTTGGATGGCAGCTCTGATAGCTGTTCCAGTCTTTCTTTTCTGTGATATAAACTGAGCCAGGAAAAAAGTAAATAGGAAAAAAAAACAAAAAAAAAACAGCATTTTGTTTCTACAACTAGTTACTAAGTGCAGCTGGTATTTTTAACACGTGCAAGTCAACTCCACTTCTAAAACTTAAAAAGGAAAATACACTTAATCACAGACGTTTACCAAGCACTATGCCCATTTTAGTATATAAATGTTTAAGAAATACCTGAAAGTTGTCTATTTTCCTTGAAGTTGAATCCTTAAGCTGTAGTTTCAGACATTTCTTAGTGTTTCCTTTTGAGACACCAGGTGACTCTGGTAATCATTTGCTCCAAGGGTTTCCTTGAAGTTGAATCCTTAAGCTGTAGTTTCAGACATTTCTTAGTGTTTCCTTTTGAGACACCAGGTGACTCTGATAATAATTTGTTCCAAGGGTTTTTAAGACAGTTTGAAGGCAATCTAAGTATCTTCTGTTCTCTTAGTCCTTAACAAAATGCAGGGACTCCACAGATTTGTTGTTCCTTGGTCCACACCCCAAACTCCTTTCAGTATGATAGATCCACCTCATGCCCCTCCCACATGAATAAAAAAAATGGTGGGATGGACCTTTTGGAGCTTCTTGGGTGGAGGTGGGGTGGACCTTACTTCCCCCCAAAAAACAATGCTGCCTCCCACTACTCAGGTTCCAGTTCTTGTACCACCCATTTAAGAAAGAAAATAGTACCCTGCAACCATTGACTAACATGAAAGCGTATTTATTTGAGGGCGGAAAACATTTCTTGGAGGAGGGTAAGGCGGAGGAGACTATTTATACCTTCAGTCAGTTCCACGGACAGAAAACATTACATCACTCCTTTTGTACATGCAATACTCCTGTAGGCTCCACCCACAGTCGTAAAAAGCACATGTCCCTGTCATAGAAAGCACATTGGCAATACAATCACTTTATTTTATGGTGTTTGTGGAAGCAGCCCCCTGAGCAAACAGAAATGGAAAGGCAGTTCTGTGTGTGCAAATCCCAGGTAGTACAGCACAGTGGTTTAAGGCTCTGAGCTGCGAATCTGGAGACCTGGGTTTGAATCTCACAGCCCCCACTTGCATACTGTGTGACCCTGAGCAAGTCACTTAACTTTCTTGTGCTCCCAGGCTGCACCTGTAAACAAGCTTTCAGCTCTCTCCCGGTTAAAAAAACAACAACTCCTCGAAGGCTCAGCACAAGTTCTGAAAGGAACAATCCTGACAAAATAGCAAATACTGTTCTAAAAATAGGATCTAATAAGATTCTGGCATTGTAGTTGTGTTTTTTGAGTTCTGCACATAAGAGACATACAGTATTTTGATTTGAACATGATTGGATTACATTCTTACTATAACCCCATGGGTATCAATACTTCAGTCATGTTTCTGTGCATAGCAACATGCCCATTAATTTAAAACTCGTCATGAAATTATGCCCCCCACCCACCCACAGCAGAATACAAACTTTCAGCATCCGATATTCAATCTTAATTGTCGGATTTGTTCTGATCGCCACAAGGTGCTGTTGCCATGGACACTGTTACCTGCCCCAAACAAGCAAAGTGCACCGTTCTCTCACATGGGAAGCACACAAACTCAGTAATGGTACTGGATATAGAGTAGCCTTGCTAAATACATATCCTTTGGGAATGGAGTATATGGGCATTCATTACGAAGAGGCATGCAACAGCTATAGCTCAAACATAAAAGTAATAACTTCCACAGGTAAACCATTTTTCCTGACTAAACCTAGCAGTCCAGTGGTTGTCATGTAACAACATAAATGTTATATAGGTTTATTAATTTAAGATGTGTACTATGTGGCTATCCTATGAGATTATATTATCCATTACTTAAACACATGGAAATGTCAATGGGGCATACGGCTGTACTGTTTAAAATAGTTCACATATCTCTGCTAAAGATTGTCACCTAATTTTAGCATCAGTGTCTTCTCCTCAATTGGCAATTAGTGTAAATTCAATATAATGTATGGTGGAATGCTGTTCTGCATGGAAATCCATACCTAGAACAACATTGTTGTGCTGCAGTAGTGATGTCAAAATGCTGTTGTGCTGCAGTAGGGATGTCACTGCTCCAGAACAACTTAATTGTCCACTTGTGGTCATCTCCTTAAAGATGCGGCTCTGATCATTCATGTTACATAAACAAAACAGTGCCTGTAATTGTGGAAGCTGCATTTAAAAAAAAAATTATGCTAGGAGAGAGTGGGAAGCCACCAAGCGACACTGCTACACCCCATCCCCATCCTCAAATCAGCTCAAGCTGCAACTACCATTTCACCCCACAAATCCTTACAGAAGCTCAGGCTGCGGCTGCCATTTTTACCTCTGTAGATCCTAACCACTACCAGCACTCGGGGCGATGAGCTATCAGGGCACAAATCCAGGATTAAGCTGTTCTCTCCCGTGGTCCACCCCCCCCCCAGAGTTGGAATCTAAAGTTAGGGGTATGTGGGGGCAGTGGTTGGTGATATTGCCGACTGCCACCCTAATGGCTCAGCACCATAATGCTGGCACGTTCTGAGGGTGGAATCGATCCTAACACCAGCTCAAGCAGTGGCAGCTGTTTTACCCCGCTGATCATAAATCAATCAATCAATCAAAATCTTTATTTATTCAGGCTAACACCATTGAGCAAGCTCATTTATAAGATGGACCTGAAACATAGGTACAAGTAATAATAATACAGTCCAGATAGTATACAATATTGGCAATACAGACAGTACAAGGAATGCATAGGTACAGTACAAGGAATAAGTAAGGCCTTGGGGGGTGGACGTATACAGGATGGGTTGACTAAGGGGCTATCACAGTGCAGAGAGTAAGGGCCTTTCCATGACTTGGGGGAGACATGTACTGATGGTGTTTCGGTAGGTCAATCCTGTCTACTGGTGGGCCAAGTGGGCAGGAGGTACAGGGGAATATTTTCATTTATGGCCGTCCGGGAGACTGCGTTTCGCTCAGCGTCTGAGCTGGGAGCCCTGGAGGGTTCTCTGCTTGCTTTCACCGCCCATAAATGTTACTGAAGAGAGTGTACCAACCTAAAGTAAGAATATATTTGGACTAGATTTATGGGCATTTATATTTGGACTAGATTTGCCAAGAAATGAAGCAACTGGCTGTTTAGCACCATGACTGTTAGAAATAAAGAGATTAAACTCACCAAAGATTTAAGTTGTAATCGAGACTTTTACATTTTATTTTATTTACCCAGGATTGTCTGCATATGGAACACCATAAAATGTAAAAGACAAGACAAAGCAAAGTAATACACCTGGGAAACTAAAACCCAAGGGAAGAATACACAATGGGAGGGGAGGTACTAACAACAATAAAATGGAAAGGGACCTGGTGGTAGTCATATCAGATGACCTAAAGGTAAGCAAGCAATATGAGAAGGCAGTAAAGAGGGCTGGGGGAATACTGGGATCTATAGGAAGAGGCATCACCAGTAGAAAACAGAAAGTTGTTAACCCTCTGTACAGACGTTGGTGAGACCCCATCTGGAGTACTGCATTCAGTTCTGGAGACCCCATCTCCGCAAGGGCATAGACAGGATGGAGACTGTCCAGAGGAGGGCAGCTAAAATGGTGCAGGGTTCTGCACTAGAAGTCATACAAAGAGAGAGACTTAAGGAGCTTAATATGTGTAGCCTCGAGGAAAGGAGGGAGAGGAGGGACATGATAGTAACTTTCAAGTACCTCAAGAGAATCAACAAAGTCCAGGAGGCTACCATCTTTCAGAAAAAGAGATGTGCAAGAACAAGGGGGCACAATTTGAAGATGGGGGGGGGGACAGCTCAAGGGCAACATGAGGAAGTATTTTTTCATGGAGAGGATGGTGGATGCATGGAATGGCCTTCCTGAGGAGGTTGTGGGGTCAAAAACAGTGGGGGAATTCAGAATGCATGGGACAGACATAAGGCAATTCTGATGGTGGGTAGGAAGAAGAAGTAAGCTGTTTGTTAACTAGGATCTGCAGCTTACCCAATAGGTAGGGAAATGGGCAGACTGGGTGGGCCAAGTGGTCCTTATATGCCGTCAAAGTCTATGTTTCTATGTTTCTATATCAGCAATCCATACACAGACAAGCCTGTGTCTGAATCTCAAGGCACCATGGCTACCAAGAGACCTCTGAAGCTGTTCTCTCAAGGTTCCTCATTGCCATGGTGACCTCTTGATTCAGACACAGGCTTGTTGTGCATGGATGTCCATACACAATCCTCTGTTTCTTTCCAAAATACTGTTGCATTAAGTTAAAAGGACAGCAAAACTGAGGGGCAAAACCGTGCATGGGTTGACCTGGCTATGGTCTGACTCTCACAGAATAATCCCATATCTCATTCTGAACCTTGTGCTACAGTTGACATTCTATTCAGCCACTTTTGCTGATTGGAATGTGAACATCTACATGGAGGGTGGCTCACATGAATGTGCACTTGGAGCAAGGTCAGGGCAGTATTCAGACTTTCTATTCGAGTATTTTGACGATAATGCAATTTTTTTTTTTAATATTCAGGGTGTGATCTTGTTTTGCAAGTCATGTAGTAATTTATTGTGTTTGTAACACAATTCCCAAACATTGTATTTACAAGTTACAGACAAATGCTTCTCTCTCTATAAGTTTATGAAATGTCTTGTCTCTTTAGACTCTTATAGCCCAAACAGAAAAAATGCGGCATTCGTTAGCTATTGAAGAGAGTTCTGAGCCTCTGGATACCGAATTCCCTCCTTTTAAGCACCAAACCTGAAGTAGATACTGAATAATTTTTGCAAGACATTCTGAAATTCAAGATGTAAGTTTCAGTGTTGATGAGATATTCTGAACAGCAATTCTGGTACCTCTGTCAAGTAGTATCTAACTTGTCAATCACTGTCCCAAATTCCAATCTACTCATTTGATACGGCTTAAACAAGTTTTATCATGAAATTTGGAAATGTTTTCATACAAGTCAAATATTTCAATTTATTCCCTATCTGTGTTACTTGCATTTGCCAAGTTAATAAAATATTATGTTTCATTTGTGTGGCTGAACTCTGATTAAAAGTTTCCTGCAATATATTTACTTATGAGATACCTTATTTATGGAACATTTAAATCACTAATATGAGTAAACTATTTTATAACATCAACTATTCCTCAACGCCAAGAAGACTGTCTCCATGACCTTTGGCATAAGGAAGAGACTCTCTAGGCTTCCCTTCCTGCCCACTTTCCACACCCTTGATGGGACTTACTTGAGGACACATCCTCCTTCAGGTACCTAGGTGTTTGGCTGGACCAACACCTAAACTTTTCTGAACATATTGACGCCATCTAGAAAAAATTGCACCCCAAGCTTGGTGCCCTGTTCAGGAAACATAGTTGCATCCCTCCTTTGGCTAGGCGTGAACTTGTCCAGAAGATGATCCTGCCCATTTTCGACTACTGTGATGTAGTCTACAGTGCTGCTCCCAAGTCCTCCCTGGCCAGATTGGATACCCTCTTCAATTCCTTCTGCCACTTTGCCCTTGATGCTCCCTCTTGCACGCATCACTGTGATCTTTATCATACCCTATCCTCCCCCTCTCTTGCAAATAGGTGATTCTCCCACTGCGCTAAATTCACCTCCAAGGACTGGCTGGGAGAACTCCCTTCCTACCTCTCCTCCTCATTTATAACACCCCCCTCCCTCTCACTCCCTTAGATCAACTGACTCCCGTACTCTGGCGGTTCCCCGGAGAGCCACCCTCATCAGCCAATCTGGATACTCTCACCGCCTCCCAAAAATGTGGAATTCCCTCCCCCCTCAAAAACGTCACTCATCCTCCTACTACTCCATCAGCTCTTCCCTCAAAAACTACCTTGCACCTAGCTGTTCTGGCTATGACCCTTCCTATTTCCCCCCTCTAAGCCCCTGACAAACCCTACCCCCTTTCAGTACCCACACACTGCCCTGTTCTACCTGCACGTCCCTCCCCCCTAAATACCAGCACTCCTCCCATTCCCCCATTACCTCCCTTACTGGCCTTCCCTTGCTCTCTTACTGTGATTCTCAATCATCCAAAGTTGTACCAAGAGCTTGTCCCTATCCCCTCCCTACACCCACAACCCAACTCTCCCCCCAATTCTCCAGCCATCCCAGTACCCTTGCAGGGTTTCTCTGCATCCTGAACGGCTGGGATTTGACCTCTTTTCTCTCTCACCTTCACCCTCTCTTCTGGCCTTCCTGAAGCCTACTCCCCCTCACTGCCTACAACCTGCTTTCCTCCTGTCGTGCTCTTCCTCTGCCTTGTGCAGGCAGGGTTCTCAGCATACTGGAGGGGTCAGCCCCAGGAGACCACTCTCCTCCTTCCTCTCCTCCTTCCATCCACCCCGCTCTCTGCCTACCTACATATATGCCTCTCATCCCCTTCTCCTCCCCTCGGGTCTCTGGAGTCTTGGCAGATCACTGGTGTTGTCTTCCTTTGGGTTCTCAGCCCTAATGCTCACCCACTCCCCTGAGCAAATAAGGTCAGATGTGATCTCTTTTCTTCACAAGAAAAGTACAACAGATTTTGTTGGCAACATGTGGCAAGACATACTTCTTTACCTTTTGAAGGGTATATCACTGTGAGGCACTGGCTTGGAGTTGTACCTTGTGGTTCAGACAGGAGGCTACAGGCTGAGGGGAAGGGGTGAGCATTAAGGTTGACAACCCCAAGGAAGACCCCACTACTGATTCACCAAGACTCCAGAGATCCAAAACCCTAATCTGTTTTCCTTTTGCTGCTGGGGGGGGGGGGGAGGTGGCATTAGGGTTGGAAATCCTAATGCCACATTTCCCTTCTTTTGTTGCATTCAGTTGAGCCCTAATTGGTGCATTAATTCAGTTTGTTGCAAATAATATATATTATAGGGGTGTGGTAGTTAACCTATAGTTAGGGTTGAGTAGAGTGTTTAATGTTAAACCCCTAGATTTGCACCTTAATAACTTTGCTGCCGTTCAATGGAATTACATGAAATTTTGTGTGCATGGTCTGGGGGGCAAGGTTTTTTGATATGTCAAGTTTCATGATGATTGGATGTCTGCTTTCCAAGACCCAGATAGTGCAAAAAGTGAACAAATTGGGGTGTGGGGCTTTTTTTTTTGCTCTCACCTGTAGCCCAGATGATTTAGAATCTTGTTCTGAAATATTCAGGGTAGAAGGGGCTTGCCCAAGAAGGAGGCCTTTGTTTGGCTATGTGAAAAAGTATTAATCCATTCTCGAGTTATTAGGATTTGAAATTTTGGTTCTGGGCATGCTCAGTAGGGTCCTTCATTTATATATCCAAGGCAAAAGGAGAATTTCCAGCTCACAAAAGAAGAATCTGCTTTTGTGAGCCAATATTCTTCTTTTCTGAGCCTAAATTCTTATTTCATATGGCTGCAATCTTGTTTTTTCATTTTTTCAAAAACTGAAAACCCATAAAATAACCCATCTATAACCCATATAGATCAGACTTGTTTAATATGGCGGTATTGAGTGAATTGTGCTTGTAACTGAAGGCATTAGGTTAGCTGGGTCCTAGTGTGACCTCATTTTGGAATAGCCCTGTTTGCTTAGAGTGGAGCGCCTTTGTGTAAGTCACAACATATTCTCCCGCTGCATAGTAATGAGAGGCTTTGTTTTCTCCACAACATAGGCAGCTCCCCAAGCTAGGCACTCGACAATCAAGCAACTGAAGCAACACAAGCAGCTCACCCTGAGTAGCTGAGGAAGCCAAATCTCCAGCCTGATAACTTCGAGGTAAAGAAGGCCTCTTCTCTTCGTCTGACGCCTGCAGAGGTGGGTGCTAGCACGCCACCGCCTGCCCTCCGCCCCGCCTAACCACCTCCCACCCAGGGCGTGTCAATTTAATGATCCACCCTGTGACATCACTTCCAGTGTCATCACGTCCTGTTGCCCAGAACCTATCTCCCACTTTTTCCCATTTGCAGGTTATACCTGCTGGCCACTAGAAGGACCTATGCTCCCTCACTGCTTCTACTCTACCTGTACAGCACTACTTCCCTGGATCTTGCTCACCACAATGTATTGGCCTGCATCACGCTCTTCCTGTGCTCTATCCCCATTAGCAGTGCACTTACCCACTTACCCATCTGCTAGTCCACACTGTGCCCTGGCACCCCTCCCTCCCCTTGCTCCTGAACCTCCTCTCCTGCCCCTTGGGACCTCTGTGTGTCCCCATCCTCCCTGCCCTCCCCATAGCTTTCTCTTCAACTCAGGCATATCTGGGTGTCTTCTTATTCTTGCCTTCCCCTCCTGTACCTCCCTGCCCACCCCCTGCTCCCTTAGCCTCCTCCCCCTCATGTCAATCGTAGGAAAACCTCTCACCATCTCCCAGCCAGGGTGTTAGTCATGCTACTACTCCTGTCAGGGAACATTCATCCAAACCCTGGCCAGGTTCCCAGGAGCTCCCCAACTCGCACCACAGGCCTATGCATGGTCTCCATGAATATCTGTAGCCTCCTAAAAAAGTTTGACTCACTACAATGCCTGGTCACATCAATTAACCCTGATGTTATCACCCTGGTTGAGACTTGGCTCCGAGAATCCTCCGACTCCTAGTCTCCCTTCCTGGTTTCACCCTTTTCCGGTCCGACTGTGTTGGGAGACGGGTGTGCGGCTGCTATTTATGTCAAGGAATCTCTCCCCATATAGCCCTGCCCGCCTCCCATCCTTGACCCAGGGCCCAGGCGCCACGCTGAAAACTAACCCCTGACCCTTTAAAGGGACCCCTATCTGACTACTGCATACGTGCCCCAGGGACCAAATGCAGGCCATTGCCTCTTACAGAATACCTTACCTCTCTACCTCCTACCGCTTGGATCAAATTCTGGTGGGTGACTTACATGTCAACTGGCTCAGCCCTCCTCCTCCTCTACCGAGACTTCTTTTCTGCAATAGACCTAACGCAACTAGTTACCCACCCTACCAGGACTAACCCCAAGAGAGGCTCCAGTACCCTGCTTGATGTGGTACTCACTAACCGCCCTAATCGGATCCCCAATGTACAAGTCCTCCCAGACTCTCTCAGCGATCACTCCCCCATTCTATTCCACTGGTCAACCTCAGTCCCCAAACCCATAGCACAGTCCACATGCCGGCGGCGTCTAATACCTGGTGGACTGATAAAACTTAAGGAACTTCTGTCCCAAATTGACTGGTCTCCTATACTGGCAACTCCTGACATCGACACAGCTTTCTCCTTCTTTACCCAAACTTTTAATAATGCCTGTGATATCTTTGCCCCAGTGTTGACCCGCCGTTCTAAAAGGAAGAATGCCCCCTGGGTTACCCCAGCTTTGATTCACCAGTTCAAACATAGGGACAACCTATGGCACCGTGCCATTGAGATTGGCCGGCCCAATGACAGGCAGTTATATGCTGCCGCCCGAAACAAGTGCACTCAGGCCATCAGAAAGGCCAAGTCTGAGCACTATCGGTCCTCACTCACTGCCTCATGGGGGAATCCCAGAACCTTCTGGGATAACATTAAACAGTTAAATGGGAGTGCACCTCCCCCACCCACCCAGATCAACATTAATGGTGTGATCTCCTCAGACCCAGCCCTCATAGCCAACCACCTCAACACCTCATTCACTGACCTTAGCCCTATCCTCCCTACAAATTTTTTTGACCCTCCTCCCCCAGCACCTGCCGTAAATCTTTCTTGCCCTTATTTTCTCCTCCGTCGTGTTTCTGCCCAAGAACTTAGGCCGCACCTTGTCACTGCTCTCAAGAGTAATAGTACGGGCAGTGACACCCTGGATCCGTGTATCCTACGGCTGGTCTTAGACACAGTCCTTACCCGATCACATGCCTCATCAACCCTCTCTTTGCCTGGGAAGGTTCCAACTGCCTGAAAGTCGCCACTGTCACCCCTATCTTTAAAGGTGGTGATAGGACTGTGGCTGGAAACTATCAACCGATCTCCATTCTCTCCTCTCTCCAAGGCCTTGGAAAAAGTGGTGACCTCTCAAATCTCTGACTACCTCTCCACCACAATGTCCATTGTCCTGAGCAGCATGGCTTCCGGCGAGCCACAGTACCAACACAGCCCTCCTAGGAGTTCTCCAACTTTCTCCCTCCTCCTTAGACACTGGTTCTCTGGCTGGTGCTGTCTTCATTGACCTCTCAAAGCTTTTGACACTGTCTCCCACCCCTCCTTCTTGATGCCTTAGTCTCTCTGGTTTTGCTGCTGGGCCTATCTCCTGGTGCACTAGTTTTCTGTCTGACCCGCTCACAGCGTGTAAAATTAATGGGACCTGCTCAGACATCTGCCCCATCTTTCTGGGTTCCCCAGGGCTCTATTCTGGGCCCTTACTATTCTCCCTTTACCTTAACACCCTTCCACACTCTTGCTCGGGGAACTTCTATTGTACGCTGATGATGCAGTTATTCTTTGCCTCAAGTCGTAACCAATCTTGCTCCAGGACTCCTGCAGAAGTCCTTCACTGAAGCTGCAGGGCTGGTTCAAGGAACATAGATTGGTGATAAATCTAAAAACAAAACTATGTTCTTCTCTCATCCCCAAAACAAGTCCTGCAACTTCAAACTCCTCATTCACTCTGGGTCCTCATTCCCACTCGAACAAGTTTGCTCCTATAAATACCTAGGGATCCATTTTGACCCCTCCTCTCCCTTCCATGGACACCTCGCTGCCCTAGCCACTGCCACTAATATCCGATTGGGCATCTTACATCGGTATAAACACTGCCTCCCGGAGGCTCTTCGACTAGCAGTCACCTCCTCTATCCTGTCCCTAGTGGACTATGGACTGCCGGTGTATGGTGCTGCTGATCAGACCACACTCCATAAAATTCGCACTACTCTGAATAAGGCCTGCAGGTTAATTACTGGAGCACCTAGGATGACACACACCTGTCTACTGTATGCTGAAGCGCTGGTACTTGATCTCGACGAGCGCCTCAAATATCTTACCTGTACCCTTACAAAAAAGACCCTCCTTGGGCTTTCCCCACCAGGATTGACCACCACCATACGCCGCTCTGTCCCACTAGTTCATACTCAGACCTCTGGGAAACCTCTCTTGTTATCCCTAGAGCTAGGACCTCTCACGGCCAAAGAGCCTTCAGCTTTAGGGCCCCTCCTGGTTCAACACACTGCCCCTCCATCTCGAAGCTCCAACTATATCGTGCTTCAAAACTTCTCACGTAACCACCTTATTAACACCCGATGCTGTAACTGCCGCTAGTCAAAGCTGCATTTCAATACTTATATGACAAAGCTTATTACTAAGCTGCTAAAAACAACATAACTCTGGTATTGTTTGCATCCATCCTACCTGTACCAGCTTGTTTGTATCTATGTCTTAATTTACTGTTATACCTATGTGTTGTACTGCTATACTGTGTATTTTGGTTTGTCTTACTGTGACAAGGTACCTTTGTAAATGAGCCTATGGCTCAAAGGTTTTCCAAACTGCTGTTTAAATAAAATAAAAATAAAAAATAAAAATGATGCCCTCGAGAAAAACAAACACATAAATCTAGCTAAACAGGACTCATTTAGCTTGATTCTGGAGTTTGTTTGTTTTTTCAAACAATCCTGAAATGTGGTTTTGGGACATCCCTAAAATTCTAGGTGGAAGTCTTAGCGAGGGCTCCTGATTCTTCTTTCATGAGTCTCACAAAAGCAGAATCTCAGCTCACAAAAGAATGATCTCACAAAAAGAAGAGATTTCTTGTTTCATGATCTTCTTTCATACCAAAAGAAGCTTATGAAAGAATTTCTTCTTTCCTGAGGAGAGACTCTTCTTTTGTGATCTTTCAATCCAAAAGAAGAAACCGTCCTTCATATGAAAGAGGAATTCTTCTTTCATGAAACCATATGAAAGAAGAAAATCTGCTGACATTTGTTTCTGTATAAAAACAACTTTTGTTTATAACAAGGCTGTCTTAAAAGATTTGTAGCTCTCATTTTCAGCAAGGCCTTTTTTTGATCACACCTCATGAACCAGAAAGGTGAAAATTTTCCAGTCCAGCCCAGAAGGTGATTTTGTAGTTGTTCTGTGAAATCACCTTTGAGGCAGGATTTGAAAAATGTCACCTGACTGATTTATTAAGTGGGGTCATAAAAAGACTATGTTGAAAATTTGGGGTCAAAATATTTAAAAAAACAAAGTTATGAAGGAAGGGCCCTGCACATATGTATCTGTAACTACATGGGGGCCATGCACTTCTGTAGCAAGATGGACTCCTCACTTGGTGTAGAAGCACAGGGCCCTACGCTTGTGCGCTCAGATAGACTGCTCACTTGGCACACGGCTCAGAGGGCTCTCAGACCTTGCACTTCCACAGTCTGATGGACTCCACATTTGGCACAGGGCCCCATGGACTCTGAGTGTCTGCATCTGTAACCTCATGGAAGCACAGGGTCTGGAGTGCTATGCACTTCCACAGCAAGATGGATTCCTCACTTGTTTCAGAGCCCAGAGGGCTCTATTCATCACCATTTGTAGCTACACTCAGGCACAGTGCCTAAAGGTCCCTGCGCTGCCACAGCCAGAGGAGTCTGTTCATGCGGGTCCTAAAGGGACCTGCATGAATGAAGATCCGATTCCACTCTCTCAAAAAGAAATTAAATTCATTGCAAAAAACTGTGTTAATACACCAGTTAGGGTTCAACTGAAAGCAACAAAAGTATGTAAATGTGGTATTAGGGTTTCCTAACCTAACTCCACATCCCCCCCAAAGCAGCAAAAGAACACCACCACACAAGCAACCACAGACAGCCATCAAGTCAGATAAACAACATACAGCTTTTTCCAGCTGACACAAATGCAGTAGCACTGGTGTGCTACCCTCATGGATTTGTATCTGTAGCTGCATAAGCATAGGCTCCACAGGGGCCTGGTCTTATGCAGCTGCACTTGTATGGGTATGTCATACTGCATGCATGAGTGTTTGTGGCTGCAGAAGTGCAGGCCCCATGGGAGCCTGCCCTTCCTTAAACATAAGGCCCCAGCAAACATGCACCTCTGCAGCCAGGGGTACAGTGGCTCCACACAGGATGGAATGCAATAATGCTGCAGTATATCACAAAAATGCTGCGGTATGCCGAAGGGAGCAGTGCAATTCAATGGCAATTGAGACCTTTTTTACTGCAGTATTTTCTAACATGTCTTTTACTGCAAGTTACTGCGTTGCATCATGGTTGGCTCCGCTGTACTCATGCACACTATCAGATACCTCACTAGATAGCATGATCCATTAGTGCATGCTTTTCTATAGGCGTCTGCATAACTGAAAAACTGCTACCCTCTAGAACAATTTGCAGATCAGCTGCTGAAGCCATTATACCCACATTATGACAGCACTTCCATCTGCTTAACTAAAGGTCTCACAGGTGCCTGTCCTTCTGAAGCCAGAAGTTGGTATGAATGTCTTACACATGTGGTTGAGGAGATGCAGGCCCCTCAGGCAGAGGGGAACAAAAACAAACAAAAGAGGAAAACTAGAAACACTCTTTTGGGGTAAGGGTGCAAAAATATTTTGAGGTAACCCAGGGAGAATAAAAGCTGGGAATGCCGGGAGTGGTGCAGTGCCGTGGCTGTGGGGCAGCAGTTTTCAGAGAGACATTCTGGAGACTGCAATGCTGCTCCATCTGCACACACCTCTCTGGGTTGTGGGAGGAGGTCGCTAGACTCCAGACCAAGTTCACTGGGATTCAGTCAACCTCTTCCCCCCACCCAGGGGCCACCAAGTCTGCCACCATTGCCTCAGAGGATGCCAGGGAGAAGGAACAGCTGAACTGTGGTGGGCTCGTGGAGGGTAGAGGTGGTAGGTCAAAGGGTCATTCCTCAACTGGTACTTCTACACAAGTCATATGATGCTCTGGTGAGGTGGGACTGCCAGAAAGAAGCACCCATGGTAGAAGCCAGGGAGGATGTGGGGGTCCTCCATAGCAGAGACCCCCAAGGATGGTGGAAGAGGACCCCAGAGGAGGAACCAACTTATGGTGGGGGACTTGATTGTGAGGGGGATAGATTTGGGAATGGTAAAGGGAGGGGAAGGGGTTAGGTACCTATGTGGCACCATGGCTCAGAGAGATGAGAAGTAGCTCCTACAGATCACTATGGCAGCAGGACAGGAGAGAGAGCTGGACATCATTGTCCACCTGGGGACTAATGACCTGGCTAAGGACAGGGCTGGGATAGTGCAGGTGAAGTTTAGGGAGCTGGGGAGGGGTCTTAGACAAGTAGTGCACTCAGTGGCTTTCGTTGAGGTGCTGGCAGTCTATGACAGTGAAGGAGAGGGATCTCTGCATCAGGAGCTTCAACTCATGGCTGAAGGAATGTGCAGAGAGGAGGGCTTCAGCTACATTGGGGACTCACCTGGGAGGATAAGGGCCTATACAGAGGTGATGGCCTGCATCCATCCAAGAGGGGAACCACAGTCCTTGGTGGATGGTTTAAATGTTATTTTGATAAACATTTAAACTAGCTGAGGTGGGGTAGCGGAAGAGATCGGTGTGGCGAAAACTGCCCCCCCAACAGACTGAAGTGGAAAGTAGGGAGAACCCAAGATGATTGGAATCCCCCCAGGATACAAATTAATACAGGAAACAGGGTGGAAGAAATGAAGAGAGATAGGAGTGGGTGCATTAAAAGGAGAAGGTGGAAGGAGGGAAAGCAAAAATGAAAAAAGGGGAGGTAAGAAACAGAGTGGCAATCAAACCTGGAAAGCCATATGTGTGAGTGCTAGAAGTCTAGGAAATAAGATTCCAGACCTAGAGGCCACAATGGCAGAGGATAGCCTGGATATTGTGGCCATTACCAAGTCGTGGTGCACTGAGAACCATGACTAGGGTATGTCCATAGCAGGATATGCTTTGTTCAGAATGGACAGGGTGGGAAGGAAAGGAGGGTGTGTGGTACTTTATGTAACGGAAGACATTAAAGTGACTGAGATATAGGGAATACGGGGGGAAGAGGTACTGGATCACCCTACAGACAGAGGATGGAGCCTCTGTTCGCACTAGGTTGATCTACAGACCAATAGCACAGAGGGAGGAGTTAGATAAGATACTGATGGAAACCCTTAGCAAGATTGCAGAAAAGGGGAGGTGCTGTTGGTTGGGGTCTTCAATCTACCAGATGTACAGTAGACTGGAGCCTCACAGCTGTGGCTTCAGCTAGACACAGGGAAATCTTGGACTCCCTGCTGGGGGCATTCCTCAGGCAACTAGTCAGTGAACTCACATGTGATGGGGCAATAGTGGACTGGGTGCTCACCAACAGGGACAGTGCTACAGACATCAAGGTGTGCGGGCCACCTGGAGACCAGCAATCATCGTACAAGGTGGTTCAATATAAGGACGGCTGCAGAATCAAATCACACAAAGGTGGGGGTCCTAGACTCCATGATGGCAGATTTTAAGAAGATGGGTGAATGTCTCAGGGATGACCTGGTGGGGAGGGATGAATTGGGTGGGGTTGAAGGACAGTGGGAGAAAGTAAAAAGGGCCATAGTGAAGGCAACAAACCTCTGCATCAAGCAAGTGAGCAAAGGCAAGAGGAAATCGAGGCCACTATGGTTCTCGAAAGAGGTGGCAGAAAAGGTAAAAGCTAAGAGGATAGCATTCAAAAGGTAGAAGGAGACACAGAGGGGGGAGGAGGAAAGGGAGGTATATCAGAGGAAACAGAGGGATGCAGGGTGAGCAGTAAGGAGTACAGAGGCACAAACTGAAGACTGAATAGCCAAGCCAAGGCAGTAACAAAAAAGGACAAGACATTTTTTTAGGTATGTAAGCGAAAAAAAGACCAGGGGTGGGATTGTAAGGTTAAGAAGGGAAGAGGGGGCTGTACAAAGGGGTGAACAGAAAAAGGCAGGCATCCTGAACAAAAACCTTTGTTCAGTGTTCATAGAGGAAAGAGACGGTGAGGGGCCACAAAAATTTTATGAGCATTGAAGGGAAGGAGGTGGACACTAGTCCATTTTTTTCAGAGAGTCTTGAAGGGACTCACAGATCTAAAAGTGGACAAAGCAATGGGGCCAGATGGGGTCCACCCAAGGGTATTGGGGGAGCTCAGAGAGGTACTGGCTACACCTCTGATGGTTCAGTGTAACAGCTCATTGGAAACAGGAGTGGTCCCGGGTTAAAACATAAGAAATAGCCAGCAGATGAGGACCACATGATCCATCTAGTCTACGCCAAAATTTCTAACCCCCTCCCTGTGTTATTAACCCTTCAGGTGCTCGCATTGCTTGTCCCATCCTAGTTTGAATTCCAGTACTGTATTCGATGCTACCACCTCTGAGGGCAGGCTGTTCTATGGTTCTATCACCCTCTCTGTGAAAAAGTATTTCCTTATATTGGTTCTAAATCTGCATCCCACTGGGTGAAGGTTGTGTCCCCTTGTACGTGTTGTTTTGTTTTCCTGGAATGGGTTTCCTGTCTGGGCTATGTTGATTCCCTTGATGTATTTGAATGTTTCTGTCATGCCCCCATTTCTTCTTTGCTCTAGAGAGTATAAGTTTAATTCATTGAGTTTCATTTCATTCTGTTCTTGATGAAGACCCTGCACCATCTTAGTGGCCCTTCTCTGAGCCCTTTCTAAGCGGTCAATGTCCTTTTTTAGATGGGGCCGCCAGAACTGCAAACAGTATTCCAGGTGCAGCCTTACCAAGGACCTGTGCAGCGGGATGATTATCCCATGCTTCCTGCTCGTAATCCTTCTACCTATGTAGCCGAGAATGCTGCTGGCATTCTGTGCTGCTTTGTCATATTGTTTCCCCACTTTTGGATCATCGGTAACAATTACTCCGAGGTCCCGTTCCATCTTTGATTCCTCTAATTGATGCCCATTCAGTGTATACATCTTTCTTACCCATGTGCATCACCTTACACTTCTTGGCATTAACTTTTAACTGCCATATTCTTTTTTTTTTTTTACACTTTCTTTATTCTCCGGGAGGCTCGGGGCATCTCTCAGGAGTGCCCACATGACTGCACCCTCTACTCCCCACCTAAAACCACCTCACCGGGGAGCAAGATTGCTGTGCACCCTCACCTGAACCCTTAGGACCTTCCAGCCTCCAAGATCACCTCCCCAGGAGAGGGCCCGTCCCACCTCTTGGCAGCCTATCCGGAATTAGAGGGTCAGTCCCATGGTCGGTTGAGAGGCATGGGAGAGCCCAGTAGAGGATGGTCCAGCACTGAGGATGTGTGGTGCAGCCCCTGGGTTCTCTGTCACCTCCCCATAGTCCCCAGGTTTTTTTACTTTAGGTTGCCCCCTCGGAGCTCAGATGTGCAATGACATCCCTGGCACAAACATACCGACGTCCACTGCAGCTCCTCCCCCATGACTACAGCATCGCACATTCC
Organism: Neoceratodus forsteri; assembly: GCA_016271365.2. NCBI lineage: Eukaryota > Metazoa > Chordata > Ceratodontiformes > Ceratodontidae > Neoceratodus > Neoceratodus forsteri. The sequence goes on from CM057453.1 coordinate 27,599,317, forward strand.
TTTTGCTGCCTCCGACCAATGTCAGGGGCACCCAGGAGCAGGGCAAACCCTGGATCCCTCCATGGGAAGAAAGCAGTCCTCTGGAAGTTCAATCTCTTCCCTCCCCTGCCGACCCCCGGTGGCCTGAGTCCATTCCTGAACTCGGGTTGTTGGCGTGGCACAAGGTGTGGCATCCAGCGCCTCATCCCTCAGTTCCACCAGGCTGGCTTAAACTACCATATTCTTGACCAGTCTTCTAATTTCTTGAGATCAGCTTCCATCCCAGAGGCACCTTCATCTGTGTCTACCCTGTTGCAGAGTTTAGTATCATCTGAAAACAGTCAGACCTTCCCCTCAAGTCCATCAGCAATTTCGCTGATGAATATGTTGAAGAGGATTGGGCCAAGTACTGACCCCTGTGGAATGCCACTGGTTACTCTGCCCTCCTCTGATAATGCCCCATTGACTAGGGCTCTCTGTGACCTCTTTGAAGACTTGAGGGAGGTAGAGTCTTAGAGGGACTGAGGGCACTGAGGGTAGACAAGGCACCAGGGCTAGATGGTATCCACCCCAGGGTGCTGAGGGAGATGGCAGAGATGTTGGTGGAACCACTGGCGGATCTGTACAGCACCTCACTGGAGTTGGGATGTGTGCCACTGGACTGGAGGATGGCACATGTAGTGCGGTTACACAACAGCGGACCAAGGGACGAACTGGGTAATTATCATCCGGTAAGTCTCACCTCCATAGTGTGCAAACTCATGGAAATGATACTAAAGGAAAGACTGGTGTCGTACCTGGAGGACAACGGCCTCCAGGATGTGAGGCAGCATGGGTTCATTTTGGGGAAGTCTTGTCAAACCAACCTGATACAATATTATGACTGGGTGACAGGTGAGCTGGATAAGGGTCATGCGGTGGATGTTCTTTACTTGGACTTCAGTAAGGCCTTTGATTTGGTGCCTCATTGGTGGTTTGGGGGGAGGTAACTGGTGTAGGGGTAGGGGCCAAAATGATGAACTGGATTACAAGCTGGCTGAACGGGAGTCTGCAACAGGTGGTTGTGGAAGGGGAGATCTCAACTCCGAGGCGGGTGATGAGAGGGGTGCCACAGGGCTCTGTGCTGGGATCAGTATTATTTGGGCTCTTCATATCAGACATTGCGCACGGGGTGGTGAGCTGGTAAGTCTATTCGCAGACGACACCAAAATGGGAGCAGTGGTGGATAGAGGGGAGGGATGGAAGCAGCTGCAGGGGGACCTAAGCAAGCTAGAGGAGTGGTCAGACAGCTGGCAGCTGGGGTTCAATGCAAAGAAGTGTAAGGTTATGCACTTCGGGGTGAAGAACCCAAGGATAGAATACTGGATTGGGGGGTTACGCTGGGGATCACTGAGGAGGAGAAGGACCTGGGGTAATGGTAACAGAGACCATGAACAACACTGCCCAGTGCAGGAGAGCAGCTGCGAAAGTGAACAAAATGCTGGGGTGCATAGCGAGGGGGGTTTTGTCCAGGTGAAGAGAGGTGATCTTGCCCCTCTACAGGTCACTGGTAAGGCTGCACTTGGGAGTATTGTGTGCAGTTTTGGAGGCCATACCTGAAGCATGATATCAGGCTATTGGAGGGGGTGCAGAGGAGGGCAACGAAGATGATATGTGGAATGGAGGGGAGAGACTATGAGAGCAGGCTGGGAGACCTGAATATGTACACCCTGGAGGATAGAAGGGACAGGGGGACATGATAGAGACATTCAAGTATCTGAGGGGAATCAGTAAGGATGGGGAAGATGGGGTTTTTAAGCTAAGGAGGGACACCAAGGAGTACTGGCTAAGAATAGGGGAAGATTTAGGAGGGAAATGAGGAGCCACTATTTCACGGAGAGGGTGGTAACAAAATGGAACGCACTACTAGAATGGGTGGTATCATGTAAATCTGTGAACAGCCTTAAAAGGGCATGGGACAGGGAACAGGGGAGAGTGAGGGTGGGGAAGGTGGGGGACGGCAGTGGGATGACAAAGGGGAAGGGGTGGGGCAGCTGCAAACTAGGAGTGCTAGCTACACTCTTGAGTAGACTTAGATAGACCGGGTGGTCTGTTTCTGCTGGCACATTCGTATGTTTGTATCCTGAAGCCAGTTTTTAATCCAGCTGACTATTTTATGGTCCATGCCTGTGTGCTCTAGTTTGTTGTCTAATCTTTTATGGGGAACAGTGTCAAAAGCTTTGCTAAAATCTAAGTAAATCATGTCCACTGCACCACCTTGGTCCACTGTTCTGCTTACCCAAACGAAGAAGTCCACCATATTCATTAGATACGAGTGCCCAGCTGTGAACCCTTGCTGCTGTGGGCGAGTCTTCTATTTTCTCTTAGGTAGTCTACTGTCCTCTCCTTAAGCGATGATTCCATAATTTTACCCACCAGTGAGGTTACGCTGACAGGGCAGTAGTTCCCTGGTTCTTCCCTGCTTTCACTCTTGTGCAAGGGCACCACTGTTGCCCTTTTCCAATCGTCTGGTACTATACCGCTTTCTAGTGACTTACTGAACAGTTCAGCCAGTGGTGCAGCAATCTCTTCCCTGAGTTCTTTCAGGACCCTCGAGTGGATACCATCTGGACCCATTGCCTTATCCACTTTTAATTTACCCAGCTCCTCTAGGACTCTTTCTTTTGTGAAGGGGCTCGTGTTGGACACATTATCGTTTTGCCCAGTGCCACTAAACATAGGTCCTTTGCTGCTGTCTTCTATTGTGAAGACTGAGCAGAAGTCATTCAGCCTTATCTTTATCCCTGTCCACCAGCTGACCCTCCTTTGATGCTACATGTACTATTTCCCCCCCCTTATTCTTCCTCTTCTCTCTTATGTATCAATAGAAAGTCTTATCACCCTTCTTTACCTCCTGTGTTATTCTCTCCTCTGTCTGCGTTTTGGCAATCCTAATTGGCTTCCCCGCCTCTTTGAGTTTATTTCTGTATCTCTCCCTGTCACTGTCCATCTTTGTTTCCTTCTATTGCTTGAATGCTCTTTTCTTCTCCTTAATCTTAGCTATTATCTCTCTAGTAAACCAGAGTGGGTTCCTCCTCTTCTTGGATTTGCTGATTTGTTTTGTGCAATCCTCCGTTACTGTAGTTAGATCATGTTTCAAGGTTTTCCAGCATTCTTCTACATCTCCATTGGTACCGGTTTGCAGTAAGGATTTGATCTGGGATTTTATTTCAGGGAAGTTTGCTTTCCTGAAGTCGATTACCTTGATTTTTGTGTGGCATCTGGCTTCTGTTCTGCTAACTGTTAGCATTACTGATCTGTGGTCACTGGATTGTAAGTGGCTTCCTATGTGAACACCTGAGATCATGGAACTGTTGGAGAGTAGCAGCTCTAGGATTGATGTCTCCCTGGTGAGTGAGTCCACTAGTTGAGTTAATCTCACCTCTCACGATGCAATACAGAATTCCTTGCTCCTCTTTGAGGATGCCATGTATGAGGACCAAGCCACGTCAGATAGATTGAAGTCCCCAACTAGAAGTAGCTCACCATTGTCGGCCATTGTCAGGATGTCCTCCAGGAGCTCCTTGTCAGTGTCTTGGGATGGGGGTCTATAGACAACTCCTACTCAGATAGGGGCTTTGTCTCCAGCTGCTAGGGTAATTCTTAAAGCCTCAGCCTTACAGTGTTTGTCTTGGAGTTCTGTTGCACTGATACCCTTCCTTATGTATATAGCCAACCCCCTGTTTGTTCCTTCCCAATCCCTCAGAAAGAGCCTGTAGCCAGGTATCGTAACATCCCATGTGTGGTTTGCGGTGAACCTCGTTTCTGTAATTGCTGCCCAATCCAATTGTGATTCCGCTATCATGGCTGTGAGTTCAGGGGTCTTGTTTGGGAGGCTACGAGCACTGACACACATGGCCTTCCATGCCTGATTGCTCTGGCCTGCTGTACGGTTACCCTGTGTGTGTTTTGTACTACCTGTGCGCTTGTGGTGCCTTTTGCGTTTGCTGACATTTTCCAGTGGACCTTCCTGGTCTGTGTTTCTGTCAGATTTAGTAAAAAGTGCACATGCTGGATTTGAACTGCTTGATGTTGGGAAAGAGACAACTGGCAACCCGTGCAATGCTGGTGGTGCTCTTGCCTCCTCCCCTTCCGCTAGTTTAACTGACTGACATGGACATCAGACTTTTGGCCTAGAGCGCTTATCTCTTCCTTTGTGTGAGGTGCAGGCCAACGAATCTGAAGAACCCCCTCTTGCAGAAGTTCTTCCAATTACCCACAAAGTGGTGCTCCTTTTCTTGGCACCAGCACTTCAGCCAAGTGTTTAGCTCTGAGATATCCCTCTCCCTGAGTCGTTGCCTGCTGCCGCCTTTCCTCCACACATGCAGGATCTTGGAGAAAGAGAACGAGGATGAAATATAAGATAAATTATTGCCGATCCTTGTTAGATTTTGCTTTGTTTTGTTTATGGAGTGACTGGATAGGTCATTTGTGCCTGAAGGATAACCTTTGTGCCTGGTTCTGCCTTATGCACAATGCTTGTTATCCTGTCTGTGTCCCTCCATGCAGATGTCACCATTAGGCATCTGACCGAGACCTTAGTGCTGTTGAGCTGCTGGAGGTGGGACTGGTGCTTTAGTATCCTTTTTTACATTGTCCGCAGTGCAGAGCGTTTCCCTGTTCTGTGGTTGGGCATTACACTATCTGCCTTGGCGGTGGTTGTGGCAGATAGTAGTGCATATCTATTTGATGTTTTGATTTGTTTGGTCTCCACTCTTGCTCTGTTTGGAAGTTTTCGGCAGTTCCTGACCAGTTGCCAGGCTCCTGGCCTGCTTGCTCTTTGGGGTAGGGGTTCCTGTTTTGGCGGATTGAAGGTATTTATTGCTGTTGAGCTTTTTTTTTAATTAGATTTTATTAGTTTCTCCATTTCATAAAATACAAATAACATACATAACGTGACCAAACCACAAACAAAGAAGTGGCAATGAATTATCAAGAAAAAGCAATTACAAAGTGAGTAACCAATGCACATAAAAAGAGAAAATAATATTAAAAAGGGTAAAAAAGGGGTGTTACAGAATTTAAAAAGAAAATTTGCATACCTTTCGAATTAATTGAATCTAATCTGTTACACTCTAAGGGTCAGATATTCAGACTGCGCTGGGCAGTGGCGCAAGCCTGGGCGTAGCACAACTGGGCTGCGCCGGGGCCTGGACCAGGCGATATTCAACGGTGATGCGCCATAGCTCAGCACTGTTTAATATGGCAGGGAGGGTGCACACACTGCACATGGCGCAGTGGCACTACGCCAGTGCAAGATGCAGAAAGGGAGCACAGGGATGTGCCGGCACAAGTGCAGTTGCACTAGGCGCATCACTCATGATATTCAGCCGGGGGCATGCAAATGAGGCCAAAATGCATGCAAGGTGCAAATGGGGCCATTAGCATGTCATTATGGCCCCCTCTGCATGCGATGCGCTGATCCCCGGCAAATTGCACCTGGCGTCCTGCCAGGCTGCCCCCCCAGTGGGCTATTGCAGCCCCCCTCCCCTCTGGTACGTCTGATCGTGGGCTGTAGTAAACGTTAATATCCCCGGTGGTCTAGCGGTAACTCCCTCCCCGTATGCCTGATCGAGGGCTGTAGTAAAGGTAAAATCCCTGGTGGTCTAGTGGTAACCTGCCCCCAGTCGCCCGATCACATGCTGTAGAAATGTGTAAAGATCCTGGTGGTCTAGCGGTAACCATCTGCCCCCCCATACACCCGATCATGGGCGTTTTGAAATGAGTATTACCTGGTGGTCCTGTGGTACCCCTCACCCACCCACAGAGGTCTCCCGCCACCTAGCCCCCATCATCGGTCGGTGGCACCCTACCTGCATTCCACCCAGCAGCCCGGCGAGATGACAGCATACAGTATGATCTATGCGCCTATTGGTCCACAGTGTGGACCATGGGCTTGCAGACCATATCAGAGCTACATAGGACTAGAAATGTGAATGAATGCATTCATTCACATTTCTGGTCTCTGTAGTACAGTATGGTCGAAAGTCCATTGGTCCACACTCGGACCAATAGGCTTACAGATCGCATTGTACTGTCATTCAGCAGGTGACCGGGCAGGGTGCTGCCGCCCGCCGATGATGGGGGGTGCTGTGTGGCTGGGGACTCTGTGGGTGGGTGGGGAGAGGGGCACCACTGACCACCAGGTAATACTTCATTTCCAAAATGGCCCGCAATCAGGCATACAGGGGGAGGGGGGGACGAGGGTTATTGCTAGACCATGGGGGATGTTTACACATTTCTACAGCCCACAATCAGGCTTACCAGGGGGGAGGGTTACCGCTAGACCACCAGAGATTTTAACTTTTACTATAGCCCACGATCGGGCGTACAGGGTGGGTGGGGGATCCACTGGACCACCAGGGGGTATGTGTGCCTGGCAACGGTGTTCTGGATGGGCGGATGGCCACCTACTACTGGCGGCTGCTGTGTTGCACCTTGTAATACTGCAGCCCACCTGTGGGTGGCCGGGACTTGCTCCTGCTTTTCCAGGGCTCAACAATGCAGGTTTGTGCCGGCATATGCACCACACATCCCTGGCTGAATATCGGGATGTGCATCTGCGCTGCATAGGATTACATTGCACCCCTGCGCATCAGGACTTGTGCTGCACCTGGCAGCTTTTTGAATATCCCGCCGGGGCACAATGCGGGGTTGCGCCAGGCGCAACCCCTTTGAATATCCCGGCCTAATAGTTTATTAAATAAAGCATTTATAAGGGGTAGCCTGATCTCATGTTCTAATCATCTCACCACCTTTCTAACTGCCACCATGGACAGTCGAAGGGACCACTAGAAGTGCCTCCTAGGCATATTTGGCCAGTATTTCTAGAACATTTACTTGCTCTACCTCGGCCTGGTAATGGAAGAAAGGGAGCCATCGAGACTTAAACTTGTCTTTACAAAGACAAACTCTGGCTGTGAGTTTCTCCATGTCTAAGATGGCCACACAAATCCTATACCAGTCCTCTATAGTAGGAGTAACAAGGGTCAGCCACCGACAGGTAATAGCCTAAAGGGCTGAGGCCATTACAATATTATATAGGCATTGTTGGGCCTTAGCATGAATTTTCTGGGGATATACGCCCAGAATCCAGTTCACTGGATCCCCTGGGAGGTCCTCCCCAAAGATTTTTGCCAGGATTATTAGAATCTGTTGCCAGAAGGGTTGAAGCCTGGGACAGGACCAAAAAATTTGCATGTGGGTGCCTCTGTCACCACAGCCCCACCAACAGAGCTCCGAAGGGTGGTGGCCATAATGTTTGGTAATTACTGGAGTACAGAAGAAAAGGATGACGATCTTCCACTGAAATTTTCTCCAGCTGTTAGAGGCCGTAGTAAAATGAACGGCCTGCCACACCTTTACCCAGTATGAGTCCTCTAATTCCCTCCCGAGCTACACCCCCCAGATGCATTTAATCTTCTCTAAAGAGTCTCACTCAAGGGTCGAGAATAGAAAGATTAGTTTCGAGATCAATCCTCGAGATGTCCGGAGGGAGGCCTCTTGTAGTAGCATATCTGTGATAGTTTTGCCACTGGGAGGGCCACCCAGTCCCCTTGCTTTATCTTTTCCCTGTAGAAAGTGTCGAAGCTGCAGGTATCTAAATAGGTCTTGATGGGGGAGTCCAAATTCTGCTGAAAGTTGATGATAAGATTTGAGATTTTCTCCTTTATACAGTTGACCTATCCTTTCCAGGCCTTTCCCAGTCCATCTCCCAAAACCCAAGTCCCATCTCAGGGGTGAAAAATCCAAACAGGCTTTGATAGGTGTATTACTCCTTAGCTCTAATACCAGCTCTACTCTCCCATTCAACTCTAGCCAAGCATTTTTGATGACCTCTGTCCAAGAGTTGCCTAATTGGAGAAGCGAAGCTCCCTTCTGGTCCATCAATCTCCAATATCTCCCAAAGAGGAGTGGGGTCTCTCAATTTCAACCCATAGGGGAGGATCTTCCCATGGGAGTGCGGAGGCCAGAGGGTGAATCTGAGCAGCCCAATAATACTTTCTAAAATCTGGGAGACCCAATCCCCCTTTCTGTTTAGGTTTAGTCAAAACATCCCATCTCACCCTGGGGTGTCCGCCTGCCCAGATAAACTTAGAGAGCGAAGATTTAAGAGATCTCTAGAAAGTGTCTGGGGGCTTAAGGGGCAGGGACTGGAAAAGGAAAAGGAAGTGAGGAAGGACATTCATCCTCACACTGTCTATACGTCCCGTCAATGAGAGGGGAAGCTCGGCCCACCTTCCCAGGTCTTCCTGCACAACTTGAAGGAGTCTAAAATGATTGACAGTATAAAGTTTACATATGTCTCCTGGGACCCATATACCTAAATATTTAATACTATTCTTTGACCATCTAAAATTGTCAATAGCCGGGAAATTGCCCATCGGGGTCTCGCCCAAAGGCAATAGTTCCATTTTGGATTTGTTAATTTTAAAGCCTGTGGCCCTACCGTAGTCCCGTAGCATCGAGGTAACCAGGGGGATTTGACTCACTGGGTCCTCAATATATAAGAGGGTGTCATCTGCATAGCAAGAGACCCAGATTTCCACTCTGCGTACCATGATACCCTTATATGTCTCCAACTGCCTAATGAGGGTGGCCAGTGGTTCCATACATAGGGCAAACAATAATGGGTAGAGTGGGTAGCCTTGCCTAGTACCTCTTCCAATCTTTATTTCTTTTGGCATAACCCCGTTTACCCTTACCCTTGCCCATGGATCTCTCTATATAGATTGACTATCCAACATCTAAACTTATCCCCATACCCAAATTTGTGCAAAGTTTGATCCAGGAATGCCCAATCTAGGCGGACAAATGCCCTTTCCGTGTCAAGAGACATCACCGCCCGAACGGTCTTGGCCGGGGATGCTCCCAAGGCAGAAACAGCATTAAATAGGAGCCTGATGTTATCCTGGATATGACTCCCCGGAATAAAACCCATCTGGTCCTCATGGACCAGGTCTGTGATAAGGTTTTGAAGATGAGACCCTATAATCTTGGCAAAGATTTTTGCATTCTGATTAATCAGTGAGATGGGTCAATAACTCTCACAGGCCATCAGATCTTTGCTGGGCTTGGGCAAGAGGGTAACCACTGCCTCACCCCAAGAAGGTAGGGTTGCACCAGCCTCATGGGCAACATTACAGACCCTGGTTAATAATGGAGCCAGGTCAGTCAGGAAGTATTGATTAAACTCGGCCGTAAAGCCATCAGTTCCAGGGGTCTTTCCTCTGTTGAGAGATTTAATAACCCCTCCCACCTCGGTCTCTGTGATGTTCACTTCTAGACCAAGCCTTTGGGGCTCCTCCAGGGTTGGGAGGGAGACTCTTTGTAAAAAGTCTTCCACTATAGTGGAGTGGTCTGGGTCTCTCTCTTGGATATATAATTTGGTGAAATATGTGCAGAATTCTTCTGCAATCTGAGTGGGGCTAGATAAGTCCGACCTTGAACTGGGGGCCCTGATCCGGGAGATATATCTATCTGCCTCCTTCTTTCTTAGGTGTAGGGCCAGAAGATGACTTGCCCTCCCACCTGTTTCATAGTATCTCTGCTTTGTGCATCTGAAACAATTCTCTGTTTTCCTTCTCATCTCTACATTATACAGTTCCCTAGCCTTCTTTAGTTTTGACAGGGTGGTGGGGTCGTTATTTCTCTTATGCTCCCTCTCCAATCCTGCAATTTCTTCCAGTAATCTCTCTATCTTTGCCTTATGGCTTTTATTTTTATGGGAAGCATAACTAATGATTTGGCCCCAAAGGATTGCTTTTAGGCCACCCCAGACGAACCTAATATGGGTGTCCTCCTCCCGATTTTCCCTGACAGAATATTGGATAGTCTCCCATGTCTGGTCCACAAAAAGTTTATCGTTCAACAGTCCTGGTCAAATCTCCAGGACCCCATGCTTCGTGTATCCGACCACTTAAGTGTCGCACTAATCATTGCATGGTCTGAAAAGGTAACTGGGTAAATAACCATGTTGACCAGGTACTGAGCACCCACCATCTGCATATAAAATCTGTCAAGCCTTGAGTAGGAACCAGAGGACTCAGAGTAGAATGTGAAGTCATGGGCTGTTGGATTCTGAAGTCTCCATGGGTCCACCAGGCCCCCTTCAGAGATTAAGGTTCTGAAGAGCCTAGAACTGGAGACCCCCCCCCTTCCTGAGCAGTTGAGCTTCTGTCTAATGCAGGATTTTCTACTCATTTCCAATCTCCTGCAAGGATAATATGGCCAGGAGGAAGGGAGGCCACCAAGGCACACAGGTTACGGGAAAAAGCCCCAGATGGTGGAGTGGGGGCATATACAGATGCTACGTGCAGTGGGTGACCCATGTACTCCCCTGATATTAAGATAAACCGACCTGAGCCTTCCACTTGAATTTTATGTAGTTTAAAAGAGAGAACCCGTCTGATCAAGATTGCCATGCCAGACCTAGAGGCACCCATCTGAGAATCAGAATATACCGACCCAACCCACATTCTCTTCAATTTGGCGTGCTCCATTTAGGAAAGTTTTGTTTCTTGTAAGCAGGCCAAGTCGCATTTCAGTCTGCCCAATTCTTGAAGGACTCTAGCTTGCTTGACTACGCCATCGATACCTTTGACATTAATAGAGGTAATCTTAAAAGACATCATATTGAAAAAAATTAAACCAGTACAATACCCAGATTCTTCTCCCCTTCCGTACTTAGATTTATAGAGAGCTGGTCTGATGGTAAAGAAGCGTGTATTGAAGGCAAACAAAACAAGCACATAAACACATACACAAAAAATATTAACCCCAAAACCTAAAACTGGGTTAAACCACCCAGCTTGACCTTAACTGCAAGTCAGAGATTTGAAAAAAAAAAAGAAAGGTACTAGTTGCTTCATTAGGTACCGGAAAGCTCACCAGAGCTTAAACCTGAGGCTGAGATTGTAAAGCCTCAATGGAAAGGACTTTAATGCCCTTAGCTTAGGAGCCAAGCATCAAAATACGCTAGGGGATGAGCACCCAGTTAATCCAGGAGCCCAGACCCTCTCCTCTTTTTTGTCTTCTGGTAAGTCCAGCTGCCAGGGCAACACACCCCAGGCAATTTTGCAAAGTGTACTTATAATTAAATGTTGGTCGCCAGTCCAACAAAACTAGAAACAACAAGGGGCGACCCCAACCCCATTCAGGATATCCCCCAATAATTCTCCTCCCACATAACTCCACTTGGAGAAAGGCTATAAGGAATCTAAAAAAGCTATCCAAATCCCCTGAGAGCACCAATTGTGCGTTTAGTCTAGTGACCACTGAAGCGGTCCTCTAGTAAGCAGAAAACAGAACCCCACTCAGAACCCGGGAAGGGAGGAAGATCATCCCACTCCTCAAACATCAATTGTGATAAAACTAAGGATTAGTCTGCTTTCGAGGGTATAATAAGAGGGAGGGGTTAAAACACCGATGACAGCTCTCAGTATGGTAATCTAGTAAACTGTGACGGTCTTAGTCCAAAGTTTAAAATAACACAGGTCTTGTGGAGGTGAGGGATTCATATTTACTGGTTGCCCCATTCTGGATAATCAGGGCTAGGGTTAACAATAACAAAGAAAAAAGCCCATGGTACTGTTAAGTCCAGAAGGGAGAGCCCTTGCTAAACCCCCCACACCACCACATCACGATGAATTATGTCCACGTTTATAAAAGTTTAGGTGATATTAATGTCAAGGTTCAACTTGGCAGAGCAAAGAACTAAGAAACAAAGGTAATAAACTTCCAGCCAAAAGAGTACAAAAGAGTACAGAAGGGCTTATCTCAAATCCAGTTCAGCACTCAACAACAGAAAGTAAGGGGTGCTGGGGGAAGGTTCACCAAGGTGGAGCAGGAGCTGTGTCACCTCCGTACAGTCCCTCAGAAAACCTTAACCCGTCCATCTTCAGGGCCTATCCCATATGTAATGACGTCTTTTCAGCGTGGAATCATAATCCTCCAGTTCGAGAGATGCCTATTTAAAGTAAGCAATAATACCCGACAGAGTGGGAGGTATTATGCTATACCGGACTGCCCAGGGGCGTAATGAGGCCCGACGACACAGGCGGAGGGCCTTATAGCCCCTGGAAGGTCCGGTATAGCACAATACCGCCCACCCTGGAGGGTATTATTGCGCTTAGAAAATGGGCACTGTAAAAACTGTAAGTTTAATTACAAATTGTTAAGTATAAAATTAGTTTAATATGAATGTTGTAATAAAATAGTTCCTCTGCATGGATTTGAATGCTTTTTGTTGTTTTTGTTTGCTGGTGGTCATGGTTACCCCTCCCCACTCAGTCACACACACACACACACACACAGGAGCTGCTCGTTTGCTGCTGTGATAACTTGATAGCTCAGTGTGTGAGAGCAGACAGTATGCTGCTTGTTATCTCTGGAGTGCCCCATCAGCGATCGCGGTAAGCTACGTAGATTAATGCAGTCTATCCCAAGACAAAAACAGAGAAAATATGGGTGACCAAACGCCAACCCTTCTTTTGTAAGGGCACTCAGAAACAACTCTGAAATAACTTGCCAGTCTTTCAGTTGGTGCCTGCCCGCCGACTCAAGATCAGTCCTTCTGACGTTTCAAAAGTCACTCGCTCTCGAAATTCAGAGTCTGCTTGCACCTGCAGAACACCACTCGCCTGTTCCGGACTCCTGCGGCCATCACCTGCCACAGAATACTCAGCGTTTCTAGCCTGGCATCCCAAAAGTAAGCAATAATAAAAGACTGTATTTTTACTTAAAAGAAGGCTTTGGCTGGTGCTCAAAACATAGGGAAGGAATGACACTGAGCACATGAAATTACAGTTGTGATCCCGCTACAGAAACAGAAACTGTCGGTTAGCGAGGGCAAAAAATGGCGGCGATTTTAAATTGCAATTACGTGGTTTTAGCCAGTTAGGAAGCAGGGTGGGCACTAGGATTCTTTAGTGGGTGAAGGGGCACTGTGGCCTGGCTCTCATTTTTAGCTGGGCATCTATTGTCTGATAGATGCCCAGCTAAATACGTGTCTCAGCCAATCAGGAGAGAGAATTCTCTTGAGCCATTTTCTAACTTTAAACAATGGATCCTCACTAGAACTGGAGACATAGTAAGATGTTTATCCCAGGGATACCCAAATTAATGTCTTTATTTCAGAGATTTTGGGTTTCCAGAGCAATGAAGCAGGCTCATCTGTGCATCACACAGAAATCTTCAGGTGTTCTTTGTCTGGAACCATCTGGAAATATCTGCATGAAGCGATAATAGGGCATCCCCTTGTCTCCCCAAGCACTTCCTTGAACCTGGAGCCACAGAACAAAGCAGTTCTTCTATTTCCTGCTCGGCTTATTCCTCTTTGGTGTCAGGTATCGGGATCTCTGATGCTGTAAGGTAAGGGGTGGCAGTCAGCAGGGATTCAAAAACTTTTACACCCTCCTTGTCCTGCACCCATAGTTCCATGGGATATCGCAGGTAGGTTTTGCAACCTTTTTCTCTTAGGGCTTTCACCACCACCAGGATTCTCTTTCTGTTTACTAACATCAATGGGGGGGTAGTACTGGCCTATGTAAATTTTTTGGCCATCGAGATTAAGGTCCTGCTTTGTCCAGACCATTTTAAGAATCTTTTCTTTGATTGTATAAGATAGAAATTTGACTATCACTGACCTGGGGGGAGCACCTTGTTTAGGTTTTGGTGCAATGGCATGGAGAGCACGCTCAGTCTCCTGGTTAAAATCCTCCCTCAGATCGAGTTCCTTTTCAAACCAACAGTCCACAGAATCCTCCATGCTGGGGTGTTCCACTCCCTCCAAAATACCAAAGATCCTTATATTGTTGCAGCGGGCCCTCGCCTCTGCATCCTCTGCCTGCAAGGTTAGCTCCCGTTCTCTCCTATAGAGTTATGTGAGCAATCTCCCATAAGCCATGTATTCACCTTGTAAGCTTTCCATGTTCGCCTCTACCGCAGCAGTGCCAGTTTCTAATTTTTTTAAATCTTTTGAATGCCTGAAATTCTAGCATCTATGCAATGGAGGATCTTCAGCATGCGATGCCCATCTGCTTTTGTAAAGGTGGAAGCTGTGTCCGAACCCAAGCCGTCTGACTCCTCCCTCGAGTCTGTGACAGCAGAGGACTGCGAGACAGCAGGACTGGTAGGCCTTTGAAGTTCTTTTTCCATGAATGCACTTCTACTTGTTGCAGGAGGTCTTTTTTTGGTGCATCCCACAGTGAACACAAGTAAACTGCATATGGTGACCTGACTGAAATAGGTTTTAACATGCGATAGCGACTGATGCTGCTAAATTTAATTGCCTGAGGTGCCAGAGCTCTGCCCTAGACCGCCATCTATCGCGTGACGTCACCGGAAGTCCTCGCTGTTGAGTTGTTTAGTGCAGCAAAGTAGAGTTTAGAGTGGAGAAAATCTATCTCAGCCCATGCTGCATGGAGCTGTTGCCGTAGGTCCCTTAGGGCAAGGTACGTGGGACAGCGTCCTACCCTTAGGATAAATGTCCTGGTAAAGATGGTACCGCAGATGTTACAGTTTATGAAATCCATATCTGGTAGATGTTAGGTATGGAGTGACGAGATTGTGGCCTGCACTTGAGATTAGACTCACCCGTGTGGGTAGTATTAATCCACTGCAGATTAAAGAAAGAGGTGAGACTGTTAGGTATCTAATGTGGATGACAGAAAGTAGCAATAAAAGCGTGTTCGTTACCTAATTGTGGACGAAATAAAAGTTTTTTTTCTGAGATGTACAGTAAGTCTTGCCCCTTCCTTACTTCCACAGGAAGGATTTGAGGGGGTCAGGGACTATATTAGAGGATGAGCATGGAGTGAGTAAGAATTGGGGGGGGGCGGATGGGTACTTCCCCTGCAGAAAATCAGTACAGGTACCTGTAGAGAAAAACAATCAACTTTTGGCAGTAGCTCCAACAAACACTACCAACAGTCCCACTTCACAAAAGTAGTAGCAGGGAAGAGGCTGGCAATTATAGGCCTGTCAGCCTGACTTCCGTGGTGGGAAAGTTAATGGAGTCACTGCTGAAAAAAAGGATTGTGGAATATTTTGAATCCAGTGGGTTACAAAACCTGAGGCAACATGGATTCATGAGGGGAAGGTTGTGTCAACCGAATATGACAGAGTTCTTTGATTGGGTGACCAAGGAATTGGATCAAGGTGAAGCAATGGAAATAGCCTACCTAGATTTCAGTAAGGCATTTGGCACCATTCCACATAGGAGACTACTATGCAAGCTGGGTAGTTTTGGAGTGGGCCCAAAGGTGGTAAACTGTGTAAGAAATCAGTTAAGGGATAGGCAGCAGAGGGTGGTGGTGGTAGACGGAGCTCACTCAGAGGAAGGGAGAGTGACCAGCGGGGTGCCTTAGGGATCAGTGATGGGACAGATTGTCTTTAATGTTTTTATCAGTGACATTGCAGAGGAGCTGGAATGAAAAGTCTGCCTCTTTGCAGGTGACACCAAACTCTGCAATAGGGTGGACACTCCAGGGGCAGTGGAAAGGGTGAGCAGCAACCTGAGAAAACTTGAGGAGTAGTCAAGCATATGGCAGCTGGGTTTCAATGCAAACAAGTGCAAAATAATGAACTTGGGGCACAGAAACCCAGAGATAGAGTACAAAATGGGGGGGATGGTAGTGACGACCACCAAGCAGGAAAGAGACCTGGGGGTGATCACATCTCATGACCTAAGAGTGGCCACGCAGTGTGACAAGGCAGTTGGATGGGTAGGTGGGATGCTGGGGTGCACAGGGAGGGGTGTCACCAGCAGAAAGAGGGAGGTGGTGTTGCCTCTATATAGATCGCTGGTAAGACGCCATCTAAAGTACTCTTTCCTGTTATGGAGATGTTATCTCAGAAAGGACAGAGAAAGAGTGGAAATAATCCAGAGGAGGGCAACTAAAATGGTGCAGGGTCTGCATCCGAAGCCCTATGAGGAGAGATTAAAGAGCAGTTGACGCCTTCAAGAGAACTTTATCAAAACATAATATTTAGACACAGTCCAGCTTGTATTTCACATTAGTTCTGTATTCCACCTCCCCATTGTTTATTACTGAGGTTACTGCATGAAAACAGAATCTTTGCTCCTGAAGAGTTCATCTATTCTTGTTGCTGTCTCCCTAACTGAGGTCATAATGCACTGCTTGTGACATCACAGTTACTCCCATGGCAACAGATTGTGTCTAAATCAAAGACAGAGAGACTTGCTTCACTGTGGGGAGGGGTCAGCCATCTCCTGTGATGGTAGTCGTTTTTTGTGGATCTTTTACCATGAATGTTTCGTTTGTGGATTAATAAAGAACTTTTCATTCAACTTGATGGTTCTTGTCCAGATCATCTTATTGTGGTACAGTGGATCTCTTGTTTGAATGGAGCTCATGATGCCGACTTCACCATTGTAAGCACTGTTACTCTCTCTTGTTGGCACTGGCCTTGCTGCATTGTAGCCACCCTTTTTCAGTGTTTCAGACTGTGATGTCACAACAGAGGATTATGACTTGAAGTAGGGACTCAGCTATACAGGCAGATGAACCCTGAGGGATAAAGATCATATATTCTTGCAAATATTCATAGTAATGAATACTGGGGAGGAGGAATCTTTAGAAGACATATGGAATGGAAGCTGAATTGTACCTAATTAGTATGCCTTTCAAAGATTTTTTAAGGCATCAGCAGCTCTTTAAAGGACCTAAATATGTACACCCTGGATGGGGGGGTATGATAGAGACCTTTGAATACCTCACGGGGTAAACAAGGTACAAGAGGGAAGTATTTTTCAGAAGAAAAGGTGCTCAAGAACAATTGGGCATGATAGGAAGCTGGGGGGGTACATTCAGAAGAGATGTGAGGAAGTACTTCATCACAGAAAGAGTGATGGATTCCTGGAACAGCCTTCCAGTGAAGGTGGTAGAGGCAAAAACAGTGGTGGGATTCAAGAATGCATATGAATAGGCATAAGGGAATCTTAGAGAATGGGAAGGGGTGGGTGAATGGGCCAGAGATGAAGTAGGATATGCGGTGATCCTATAGGCAGGGAAAATGAACAGGCAAGGTGGGAAAGTGGTCCTTATCTGCCGGCAAATTCTGTTTCTGTGTTTCAATGGGTCTGTGCTTCTGCAGACAAAAGTAGAATTGCAGTTTTGGTATCATGGATTTTGCGTTGCCTGTGTTTCTGCAGCCAGAGGTCGGTGTGTATCTCTTACACCTGTGGCTGCAAAAGCACAGGTCTGTCAAGCATGTGTATGTCTTGCAATGTGCATGAGTACCTGAGGCTACAGAAGTGCTTGCCCCATAGGGGTGTGTGCTTCTGCAAACAAAATAATTCCGGTGATTTGGATATCATGGATTTGTATCTGTGGCTGCCGGGGACTGTGCTTCTGCACACAGAAGCAATGTTGTGATTATTCAACATGCTATATAATATGTATATATATATATATATATATATATGGGGATATGACATGGCCTGACAGAATATCATTATCTTCTACAGAGGTTAATGACATGATATCTCACGAGTGGCTGCCAATGAGTGAGATATCTTTGATGTCATTGGCCTAGAGTGAAGATAAATATGATATCTCTGTCAGGGCCATGTCATGTTCTGTTTATACAACATGTGTTTTGATCCTCCCCCCAAAAAAAAATAAAATAAAAAAATAAACCCTGTACATCTCTCCCTCGAGGTAATTTCCCACATGGGGGTTTTCAATTTTCAGATACAAGTTTTGGAGCTTCTCACTACCAGATGACTAAAATTATGTTTTACCCCCCCAACAGAACTGTGCGTAGAACCAAAAGAAGATAGGGCATATTTTATTTTGAAGATAAAATCTGTTAGATCCTGCCATTAGTGCTGTATTTTAAACTAGTACCATCACTTTTGTTATGTTTGTAGAAGGGTTTTCATTTGCCAGATATATGTTTTGACTTTCTCCTCCCAGTTATATTATCCCCCCAATATAACTCTGCATATTTCACCAACACAAAAAAAAATGCGTTTTCGATTGTACTTGTCTGGTGCAATTTGTGGCATGTTTTGCAACAGGAGTTTCAGTTGTTCTTTTAAGTAGCATGACCAAGTAAATGACGAGGTGGCAGGGACTGAAATTAAGACACTCTGTACTACAGAGATTTAGAAACTCTGCATGTTTTTATAATCTTGCTGTGTTTCATTTAAAATATACCGCCGATTGTGTAGAGATGACAGTAAGCAAGTTGCGGCTTTAGCATGGAGACACGAGCCTGAGCTAGCGTTGTTGCTATAGCAATGCTCGGTGGGGATTGCTTTACTACTGTAAAGCCACAACTTAATCACTGTCATCTCTACGCAGTTGGTGGTATCTTTTAAACAAAAAGGGAGCAGGATTAATAAAATGCACACCTTTCCTAAGTCCTCTTAGTGCAAAGTGTTTTTATTTCATTTCCTGGCCCACGTTATTTACACTGCTCGGTCACGCTGTGTAACAAGAAGCACTAGCGGTTTCTGTGTAGTCAGTTTCATTTGGGGAGAAGTGAGTACAAGAATGAAAAAACACAGTTTTATTTTGATACTGATTCGAATGCTTTAGTTTAAATTACTGCCACAGTGCCAATACATAATTAATACCCGCTCGCCACGCTTACTTAACAGGAGAAACATTAGAAAAGTGAAAGTGATAGCACAAATGGCAGGATCAACCAGATGACGTATAGGAATGTGGGGATAACACTATGACGTATAGGAGTGTGAAGATATCATAATGACGTATAGGAATGTGGAGATATCAATGATATCTTCACTGGGTGATTCAGATATTACTTTTTATCTTTGGATTTATCCTTAAACACATGTTGTATAAATATATATATATATATATATATATATATATATATATATATATATGCATGAGAATGGGGTCACAGCAGCAGTCAGATACCATCAATGCAAGACAGCAGTAAAAATTAAAGAGAGCAATGTGAGAAAATAAGCAGACTACCTCATGGACTACCTCATGGAGCTCTGAGAAACATCAGACCTGACTCTTCTGTTCCCCATCATCCCAAAGAGACCTCATGGCCATCCTACTGTGCTGGTGGAGGAGCTTGAGGAGAACCTATGAAAAGTTATTAAATCTTTGTTCTTAAGAGGCAGTTGTCTATTTATTTACATGTTTTACCAGGAAGGCATACTGAGCAACATGCTCGATTCCAGATGCAACCTGGAGGCCGAGACCCAAATACATAGGTAGTAATGCATAGACAGTACACAAATATACAAAGGCTTGTACCTTAACAATTTGGGAGAAAAATTACAGACAAGGGTAGGATACATACAGTGTAACGACTCTGAGGGTAGAGTTCTATGCAATACATTTTAGGTTATAACAGCATGACATTAGAATTATTAATTGAAGCAGGAGCAGCTGGAGGAGAAGTGCGCTCTGAGTAATCGGTTGCATAGGTAGGGGTTTGGAGCGTGTCTTATGGGGGCAGGTAGGGCGTTCCAGGTCTGTGGAATTCGGTAATTAAAAGTGGCCTGGCCTTTGGATGTGCAGATAAACGGGACATGTAGCAGTCTTGGGTCCATACTCCTAAGGGAGTACGAAGGTGGAGGTTGTTGGGAGAGGGCAGAGGTCAGGTAGGGGGAAAAGGAGTGGGACCAATATTTTGCTGCGAACCTAGCACAGTTATTTTGTCTGCGGTCATGAAGAGACGGCAGGGTTAAAGAGCTGTAAAGGTTGCAATGGTGTGTTGATTGGGGGCAGTCGGGGATGAAACGACAGGAGGAGTGGAACAGGGTGTCTAGGCTGGCCAGGGCGGACCCGGGGGCAATGGAGTAAACTATATTGCCGTAGTCGAGTACAGGAAGGATAATTTTTTGGACAATGACGTGCCTTGTCTGTGTGGGGAGGCAGCTTTTGTTATGGTATAATGCGCCAAATTTGGGGAGCAGCCTCTTGTGTAAAGAGGTAATGTGAGCTGAGAAATCTAGGTGTTGGTCTAGCCAGACACCTAGATATCTGAAGCTAGTACAGTTTTTCGCGGGGGGTCCCATCCAAGGTTTTGAAAGGGGGCAGGGGGCTTGGTGGGAGGGTCTTTGTGGGGAGCTAAATGTTAACAATATGTTTTTTTTAGAGTTAGCAAATAACTGGTTTGACCTAAACCAGTTCTGGATGGCATTGAAGTCTTCCTGGAGGAGGGTTACTACGCTGCATGTTGTCGGACCAGAGGCGTATAGGACAGTGTCATCTGCATACATGTGGATGGAAGAGCGGGAGCACACTGCTGGGAGGTCGCTTAGAAAGACAGAGAAGAGTAGGGGACCTAGAACTGAACCTTGGAGGACTCCAGCAGAGACTGGCAAGGGGTGGAAGGTGTGAGAGGTTAGTTTGACTGCTTGTTTCCTGCCCACCAGGTAGTCATGGAACCATTCAGTGGCCGGTGTAGAGAGCCCTGCGTCAGTGAGTTTGGAGAGAAGTAGGGAGTGGGAGATGGTATCAAAGCCTTGGCTAGGTCAATGAAGATGGCAGAGGTGATATTTCCTTTGTCCATACTCGTGAGAATGTCACCAGTGACACGAAGCAGGGAGGTGATGGTTGAGTGGGATTTATGGAAACCCGACTGGAAAGGTGTGAAAAAGGAGGAGGCGTCTAGGTACGGAGTGAGTTGGGACAGGACCAGTCATTCCTGTAATTTGGCCAGGATAGGAAGTAGGGAGATGGGTCAGTAATTTCCTGAGGAGGAGAGGTCTCCACCTTTTGGTAGAGATATAATGGTGGCCAGCTTCCAGGACGTAGGTAGCTTGCCCAAAGAGAAGGATAGATTGAAAAGGTCGGCTAGAGGGGCGGCTATGGCTAGGGCAGAGAAGAAAAGCATCTTTGCGTCCAGGGATGTTGGGCATTTACCTTTGTTTGGGTTTAAAGCCCGTAGGGAGCGAAAGACTTCTGCTTGGGATACTGGGCAGAAGGAGAATGGTAGGGTTGGGGGCCGCCTGAGGGGGCATGTACTGTGGGGGGCAAACTGGGGTGAGAATTGGGAGGGAGGACAGGAGCTTATCGACACAGCTGGAGAAGTGGGTATTAAAAGCTTTAGCTACATAGATGGGGTCAGAGATGAGAGTGCCCTGTACTTGTAGTGTAGGGGGTGCAAGTTGGGTGGGGGGGGAGCAGGGATTTGAGAGATTTCCAGAAATCAGTTGGATGATTTATGTTTTTGCTGAAAGCCGATAGGAAGTAGCTCTTTTTCTCTTGGCGAATGCTGTTTGTGCATACGTTACGATGGGATTTATATGTAGTGAGGGTAGCCTGTGTGCCCATCTTCTTGTAGGCTTTCCAGGCGTGGTCCCTGGAGTGGCATTTTCCGATTATGTCAGCTGAGATCCAGGGAAGATACGCTTCTCTGACTCTTTTCATACGTAATGGGGCATGTTTGTCCCAGACTTTAAGGAAGCTGATTTTGAAAGCCTCGAATACTGTGTCAATGTAGGGTGCCTTAGACCAGTTTATCTGACCTAAATCTGACAGGAGGGAAGCTAAATTGAGGGACTTATAGTACCTGGTGCTCAGTGTCTTTGGGGGGGCAGTGGGGCTGTGCACCTTCCTGGTCATGAAAATCATATGATGATCGCTTATGGAATCAGGTAGGAGGCCTGAGCTTAGAATCCTGTGGGGGTGGGAGGTGAGAGCCCACTGTGGCACTTGGTATAGTAAATGCACATTTTACTCCCATACTTGTGGAGAATGGTGATCATTTAAGCCCAACATGCAAGTGGGACTGGGGGTTTCTTCACAGAATGGGGTTTAGCAAGTACAAGGGCATGAAAGCTGCCTGGAAAACACCAAATTACTTCCCCAAACTAAAAGTTGTGTTTTTAAACAGACTAGCCAAAGCCAGTGCCTAAAAACTGATTCTCCCTGAATTGATATTAAATCTTGCTGAGACAAGTGTCAGTATGCTTTCCTGCTCTGAGTGGTCTATGGTGCTAGCAGCTCAAAACAGGTAGCTTTGACTGGACTTTAAGATAAGCAGCAATTGTCTACTGTGTTAGACTCCACTATGAATGGAGACACGCTACCCCCTTCCCCAAGTTATTTACAAGGGCAAAATGAAGGCATACTTCCCCTTCCACAAATTGACAGGTGACTGGTGCATAATATACTCACTAAATTGCTGGGCAAATGAGAAGACAATGCTGCAATACATCGATCATAACATGGTGCCATAGCACGAGTTCACAAAGCAGCATCTCGGACTTCCATCAGAGCAAAATGCACTCATTATACTAGGCCTCTTTAGAGCCCATTCAACTGAACTGGTTATCAAAAACTTAGAAGACAATTGTTAATTCCCATCTATGTACCCACATCCTGTAAAGATGCGCTGCAGCCCCTGGACATCTCCATAAACAAAATCTTGAAAGATTACCTCAAGCAAAACTTTACTACGCAGTATGCGTGGCAAGTCTCTGAAAAAATGGCTACAGGAATTGTAGCCTTAAATATCAGTTTGAAGCTTGCGATCCTGAAGGAAAACCATGCTAAGTGGCTTGGAGCAAGCTTTAATTGTATGGCAAGCCACTGGGAGGATTGTATAAGGGGTTTTACAGATGCCAGCATTTTTGAAGCTCACCAGAACTACCTTAGTTTGATAATGTATGTTACTTTGTATTTAATGATTAAAATATTGCTTTATCTTATTGTTCACAAAAAAGCCTCTGTTATTCTTCTACAGTGGACAGAGCATGGAGGGAGATACAGAGATAGGAGCCGTGGCAACTGTCGATCAGCACTGAATACCCAGTCACTTGATGCAAAAACAGACCATTGTACTGCACTCAAAACTGATGACTTTGCTGGACTCCACAGCCAACAAAGGGTGCAATGCTCTCAATTATTGTAACAGTTTTTTTCCAGGCTTCAGTATTTTTAGTGTTTTCAAACTGAAATAAAGATAACAGAGTACATTGACATAGGACTATGAAACATCGTTTACTGAAACGCACCACATGCCAAAAGCTGATGTATTGCCCTAATTTTGCACAATCCATTTATTTTCACTTAAAAAACAAAATAGTGAATATAACGAAAATAAACAGATTGTGATACACAGCTGCTATACAGTACAGTATACAGTATATGTATAGTTGTCAATGCATATAAATCAGTTATCTCAGGGTGAAAAACATCTCTTGTGAGACTAACTCATTTATTTGCAGAGTTAACAATTCAACAATATTTATATAGTAGACACTTCTGGTGTGCCGTCAGTGCTGCAGAACCCTTGCAGTGATGGCAACATGGGCACTGCAACCCATTCAACAGTCATTCTGGCAATCAGGATTTTGCAGCACCTGTCATATTTGCCTCCCCAGGAGTGTTGTGCTCTTTGCCCCCACACCTCCAACTTTCAGGTGATTATATTATTTTCCAGGGGGTGAAGCCCCCTGCATGATGAGGAAAACAGCCAGGATGTCCCCCAGTGCTTTGGCTGCGATGGCGGTTGGGTGGCACAATTGCCAGGCCACATGATTGCCATCAACATTTTGCTGTTGCTGTAGTGCCAGTCTGCGATACTGATGTTGAACTGATACGGTGAACCAACATGTCTTGGTCACCTGTGCTGCCAGTAGTGGTGTACAAAGGTGAAAAAGATTTGCTTTGCAAATTATTTCACAAATTTGCTGCAATTTTCAAAGTTAATCTGCCTTGCAAAAAGCCAAGGGATAACTTTGCATATTACGAATTTGGTAACTTCACCAGTGAACTGGGGCTCCCAGGTGAAGCTTGTAATCTAGTCTGCAACTGGAGGTCACAGGGTACTAAAAACAAGCTTTATGCCATGAAGAGGCTATTTTGAGTGCAGTCTTCTGAACAGAGAGTTGGAGAGAAGTCTGTAAACAACAGACAGTGGTACTGTGCGCTCGATGGAACACAAATTACAGAGAATATTTCCCAGATAACCTCCAAAAACCATAGATGACTTGCAGAAGTCTGTGCTTTTATTTACACAAGGAGGTTACCAAAAACAAGGTTCACTAGTTGCTTGCTAAGTGCCCCAGTGCTTTGCCCAGTGGATCCTGATTAGGGGGCAGACTCCTAGCTGAATAGTCACCTCCTTTTATCCACCAGAGACCTGTGATGTCATCAATCACTTACATGACTTTTTACAAAGATTATTTATTATTAACTTTGGATCTGGAGGGGAGTCAAACATTGAATACTACTATAACTACATTTATACTAGATAATACTATAGTTATGTGCTCTGTGTGACTACTAATAATGTAGATGTGTTTATACCAAAATTTGGAAAAAAAATAAGTATTAATACACACAAGATTCACATTTTTTTTACATGCAGGCATTGTCAGAATTCAACAAAAAATATTGTTAGAAACATGTATTTCCTGTAATCTGTTTCATGTGAGGCAACATGAACTAAGCCTCTGCTCTGTTTCATTTAATTTTAATGTAACAATTTTTCACTGTCATGTTCTGATTTGAGAAGCGATGGTTCCATATGCAGCAGTATCTCTTAGTTTGCCAAAAGGCTGCCCATATGAGATCTGCTGCTCCCATGGGTGCCATAGTCACATGACCTTAAGAAAATAGAAAGAAATAAGTACATGTAGAAATAGAAATAATCATTTAGTACCAAATTAATAAAAACTGAATTTAAACAAAATTAAAAAACAACTGGTGTAGGCACCAATTAAATTATAAATTGTGCATTCAGATGGTATATTAATCAGTACTTCTGTTCTACTCTAAGAAGGGTTTTAAGTCCTGTTCTTTGTTCAGACCTATTGGATTCAGAGTTTTCAGAGTAAAAATCCAAAGTTTCTCTTTCTAAGAGTTTTTGCAGTAGATTACCCCCTCTCTTTTACACATTCCAGTGCCATAAATTTCTGTCAGATGGGATCACAGGTATGTCTCTCATTAAAGTGATCAATAACTGATGTCCTGGCATTCGGATTTGTGATGCTTCTGAGGTATTCCTGTATGTGATTCTTAACAGGGCGTTTTGTCCTTCCAATGTAATCCTTATAACATGAACACCACAAGGCACACGCTACAAAATGGACCCACAATTCAGAAATTCTCTGATTTCAACTTTTTTCATTACCTTTGCTAAATCAAAGACAGATGCTTTATTACAGCTCCTACAGACACTGCACCTGCCACATTTGAAAATACCTTCTTGGGGGGTGGGGGAAGCCAGGTCAGGTAAAGTCACTTCAGTATTTTCTCCTGGAAATGGCTGTGTACCAATCTGTTTTTTAAGTTTTCCCCTCTCTTGAATGAGATTCTGTGTGCTTTCCCTACCACATCTACCAAATCAGCATCATTTTGTAAAATAGGCCAATGCTTGTGAATAACACCACCAATGTTACTACTGACTGAGGTAAATGCAGTGACAAAATGTATCAGTTCATTACTTTTGTCCTCAGTATTATGTCTGTTTGGTATAAGTACGGTTGCTCTGTTTGTGTTGTGTGCCTTAGTCAATGCTGTTTCTAGCAGAGTGCTATCATAGCCCCTGAGTAGAAGCCTTTCCTTCAAGTCCTATGCTTCTGTGTCAAAATCTGAGATGTCCGAACAATTTCTCCTCAATCTTGAGAACTGATTATATGGAACTAATAAGATTAAACTTCCTGGATGACCACTGTCTGATCTCAGTACACTACTGCTGGCTTTCTATAGTGTTTGTTTTTATACACTATCATTTCCTACACTTAATACCAATGGGTACCACAGTGGCACCTTCGTTTACCAACCTATTCCTACGGTATTGGCAAGAAAAGTATGTTTATGATGCTGCAAACAACACATACACAAACCACATTAATGAGCTGTTTCGCTTTATTGATGACATGGTCTGTGTACGGGATGGCACAGTTACAAAAGCCAAAGAATTCATGAACTGGCTAAAAAATAATTACCTGAATTTAAAATTCACAAGTACTATCATTGGAGAGAGTTTGAATTTTCTGGATGTGATATCAGTGGCGGAGATATAGCCGGTGCAGCTGGTGCAGTTGCACAGAGGCCCACGCACTTTGGGGGCTCCACCTGCAGGCAAGGCCAACCAGATTTTAGGGTAGCCAAAATGCTAATGCCATTGCCAGCAGTGAGTCAGTACTGTATCTGGACAGCATCTCGAACGTGGCATAGTAGCAGGTGCAGTCTGTGCAGAATCATCAGTTTCTCTCCCAATGGTGGTTAACATTAGCTGCAGCACCATTTATGCACATCGAGACATTAGCTTTGGAGTGAAGCTAATGTCCCAACATGCATAAGGTGGTGCTGTAGCTAATGTTAGCCCTTAGCCATTTTAGCACAGGGAAAAACACTGTCCTCCAGAGGAGTGTGGAACAACTCTGTGGTGCCCCAGTGCTGTGCGACCACATTGTTGTCCATCGTGGTGGAGCAGCAAGTGGATGCGTGGACTTGCAGAGTACATGTAGAGTGGGAGCCTGCCTGCTGGATAAGACCATCAGTGGGGGTTACTGAACACTCAGTGAGTCTGTTTTAATTGGTCAGAGGTGAGTTAGAAGAGGCTGCAACCTGCAGCAAGCGAGTGTAAGAGCGGGTACCGGGTGGTGGTGATGCCCGGCCCAGGATGAGTCGAGGGCTTGTCCTCCGAGTAGTCGGTGTCCATCGGGAGAGCAAGACTGCAAGGCCATGGCCACAGTATATATGCAGCTCTGTGTCTGACTGCGCAAGTCGAGGTGGTCAAGGAGGAGACTCAGGAGCTGCCCTGTGTCTTCACCATTGAGCCCTAACAGTCGTGTTGGCCCATCCAGCCCTGTCCTGGTGTATGTGTGTCTTATGTGCTAGCAGCTGCAGTGAAGAGGGGTCTTTGGATGTGGGCTGCCCGGCTGCTCCTGGGCAGAGTGAGAGTGCGTGATATGGCAGCGGCAGTGTGCGATGGGGAACTGCTGGACTCAGTGCTCCAGACTATGAAGGTAACAGATGAACCAGAACCAGAGGGGAGGAGGGAAAGATGTCCCAGACACAAGCTGTATGTTGTAGTAATATGCATTATTCATTTCCAGAAAGGCATAATGTGTTCTTTGCATGTGGTTGGGTGTGTGTATGAGAGAGACATGAATGAAGTGACCTGGATGTTAGAGGGTGCCATTTTGTATTTTGCATTTCTGGTGTAAAGGGGGGTCAGTATCTGGTAGCCCAGTCTTATAGTCACACCTTGTTCATGGGTGTGCTGCAGCAGGTCTAGTAACTGAAGCTGGAACCAAGTCATTTCTGCAGTGATGCAGGCCTATACGCTGAATGGTACTAGTGATATGCTGTAAGGCTTTGTTATACGCTGAAGGGTACTAGTGATATGCTGTGAGTGTTCATTATGCGCTGAAAGGTACTAGTGATATGCTGTAAGGGTTTGTCATACGCAGAAGGGAGTAGTAGTGATATGCTGTAAGGGTCAGTGGTGGAGGAAAAGAAAGATGGCCCGATCTCAGCAGAAACAATGTACAACAATTAGACCTCTTTTTGATCTTTGGAAGATTTCAGATTATGTCTAAACATATCTTTAAAAACTCATAAGCGACTGGGCAGCTGTGGTTCAGAGACTCCGGAGAAAGACCTTGAGACCGGGGGAGGGGCACAATAAAAACCTGCACTGAGGCCCATCTTTTCGTTCCTCTGCCACTGTGTGGTACTAAGTGTAGGAAATGATGGCAGTAAGAAAACAGAAAACTACACAAAGTCAACAGCCACTGATAGTGCATAGGGTATCCAGCTCTGCACCTATGAAATCCAACACCTAATCGTTTCTGTTTGGGACTTCTGCAGAATTATCAGGAAACCCTGTTACTCTGTTTTTCCCTGAGGCTAGCTAGTCATCTAGATGGGGAAAAACCACCACACCTTGTCTTCTTAGGTGTGCTTCCACCATAGCTAGACACTTTGTGAAGACCCTTGTGATGAGGTGAGACAAAAGGGAAGAGCAATAAACAGGTATTAGCAGTTTGTTTTCCCAGCCCGGACCTGAGATACTTTCTGTGATTTGGTCTGACAAGAATGTGAAAGTAGGCATCTTTCAGGTCCAGTAACCCCAGCCAGTCTCCAGACTGTACGAGTGGTAGTACTGTCCTCAGTATGACCATCTTGAACCTTTCCATTTTGGTACATTTGTTCAGACATCTTAGCTCTAAAATTCATCACCAGTACCCATTCTTATGAGCCAGGAAGTATATTAAAAACAGGCCCTTTCCTTGCTGCGAAGTAAGGACCCTTTCTACTGCTTTTACCTGTAACCATTTCTGTACTTCCAGTTCTAGCAGAATATTTTCTATTGGTGTATGGGCTATGATGGTTTTTGGTCTCCGCAGTTTTGAAAACTTTTTGAAATGCAGGGACAGTCCCTGATCCACTACTACCAGGACCCACTTGTTTGTAGTGATTTTTTTTGCCACTCCTGAAAAGCAGTGCATCAACCTTCCCCCACTGGCAGTGGATGGCTGGTAACCTGGGCAAAATTGTCAGGAGTTTGTTTTGGCTGTGGTTTGTGGGCTGGTGCTGCAGCAGCCCATCTGGAATCCCTCCTACCTAGAACTCTGTAATAACCTCTTTGGGGTTAGTACCCATTGGGAGAATAGGGTCCAGGATAGTAGCCCCTACCCTTGCCTCTCCTTTCATAGGTCAAGTAAGAAGTGGAAGCCTTTTCCTTTTTAGTGTTATTTTATAAATGGTCTTGTACTCATCTACTTTTTCCATGTATGTCTGTGTTTTGTCACCAAATAAGGAATTTCCCTCAGTGGTGAAATCCATGGCTTTAGTCTGGGTGTCCTGGGAAAGGATGGTAGCACTTGGCCAAGCAAACCTCCTCAATGCCACTGCAAGGGCTAAGACTCATGAAGCAGAGTCACTGGTGTCAACAGCCATGTGGAACTGGTACCTAGTGACCTTTTTCCCAGGTCTCTAGTGGAGATTGCTGTGTTCAGGAAAGGATCAACAGGGGAAAGAGAGTGAGAGACTGAACTGATACCTAGATTCCCCAGGTACCATGAGCTGTTTAATTATACTAGAGAAGCTAAGTGCTGCAGAAACCCTGCACTGGTGGACTGAATTGTGCTGAGAGGACTGGTCTAATTGTTTGAGTGTCACAGTTGCTGCTGAGAACCTGTTTCACCTGCTTGGGACTGCAAGTGTGATTTTGGAAGAGGCAAAGCACCTCTGGACTTCAGGGTGCTAGCCCGGTGTTACACTCTTCCTGAGTCAACTGGTTAAAGTGATTGAGAGCTGTGTCCCAGCTGCAGCCGAAGAAAGGATTGTGGACAGTTTCTAACTAGAAAGTGGGGACTGGTGTGCAGGGGTCTATTGTATTTGGATCCCCCTGAGGTTTGCACCTGTGCTTCATCTGATCTAGGGCTAGCACCCACTGCTAACTGGCATGGGACTTTGCTTGAGCTACTGCCTGTGATTTCTGTGGTTTTCGAACGGAGTGCAGGGACTGCAGGAGGCCCCCCACCATTTGGGAGTTCTCACCCAAGGCCAGACAAGGAATCAGCTAACCCTTTCCAAGTAGGGCTCACCATCTCAGGAGGTCACCAGTGCTTGCTGGGGTGCTAGAGCATCTGTGATCCATTGTGGGGAGCCAGGTTGTGGAGCCACTCCTGGATCTGGGCCTTCTGGGGCTAGTGTGGTCCTGCCACAGAGTTCTGTAATGGGCCAGAGGCAGGTGACGGTGACAAGCGGCCAGACCTCCAATCAAGGGGACAAGCTGCAAGATCCTCGAGCAAGATACCATCTGCCCATTGCTGAATGAAGCTCCGTGATCCAGGACAGCTGGAGGCATTCATCCCAGGAGTGTATGAGTTCTACAAAACTGTGAGTACCTGGGACCTGGTTCCAGGAAACCAAGCAAGGGAGTGTGAAAGGGATTTAATTGCTTCCAAAAATCATTTTCTCCTTTATCAGGGCCCCAACAGCTGGCCAACCCATGGCAGTGAACAGGCCTGAACCTTGCAGGTACCCCAAAGGACTATCAGGTTAGACACTGGTACCAGTGGGGGTGGGCCTCTATGGGTGGACTTGGCCTACAGGCCAAAATGGTTATTGTTAGTTGTTTTTACTAACCATTTTTCTATCCACAGCCATCCTTTGTCCTGGTATCCCTTCCCTGGTCCTTAGCCCCCCCCAATAAAGCTGTGGCTTACCATTTGACATTGTATGTGCAGGAATTCTCTGAGTCTGTCAGATCCTTACTGTTCACGGTTATTGGTGTTATTGAACTGTTGGGTATCCAGTGTATGGGGTGGTTGGTACGGGAGGTGGGTAGGTGCAGCACCCCAGGGGGCTGTACCAGCCAGTTCATCTGACCCACTTTTAATTTTCTCTGAGTGGATTCACTGCGCTATTTTTATTATCTTTGGCATAGAACCCCCAAACAGGATCCATGCCCCTTAACCTGTCAGACGGCCAACAGGCAGGAGTAGTAGCCCACTGGTACATGACGCCTGGGCCACATCTTTGGAGGCACCACTGGGATCTCCTGTTCCCCAGCCATGCCCACTCTGGAGAATCAGAACAGAGAGAGACCCTCTTGGGGTCCCCAGCACCAAGGTCTGTCCCCCCAAAGCTGAGGTTTAGGCCTACAGAGGATGACAAAGTGAAATTGGTAGAATGGAGTGGGGGTATGAAAATGTACCCTGAGAAATTCTTTTATGGCTTGGAGTACCCCAAGAGATGGAGGAAGCGGAAATAAATCAAAACCTGACCACAATAACCAAACTGGGTAAAGTAAAAGTGCAAGGAAGAATGATTGACTCTGGAAAGGGTACATTAACTGTACTAGCAGAGAGTAACAATGCGTTAAAGGCTGCCTGGATACCTGAGGCTTTGGTGGCAGAGGGGATGCCCGAGGCCCTCCCATTGTAACTTTGTTTAGTGTAGTCTCCCCGGGGAAGGGGGGACGAGGGTCTGGGATCCCACCAAGACTCCCCAAGATTGAGAAACACCAGCCTGGATCTGTGCCCATAGCTTTTGATTCTCATCGTAAACTAAGAATGTTTTCAGGGGTTAAGCCCACTCCCAATAGCGAGGACAATTTGGATGCATGGATGGATTGTGCCACCCCACTTTTATAGGACTTGCAGTGTTCTGAAGTTGGAAAATGGAATCGCTTGATAAAGAGCCCCCGCAGGCCTGCCCTGGAAGTAATTTATTCTCTGTGAGCCACGGACCCTGATGCCCCAGCCGAGGTATACCTGACTTTTCCTTGAAAGTGTTTTTGGCAGCCCTGAATCTGGCGATGAACTTATGTGGAAATTTAAGACCACCCACCAATGGGAGGGGGAGCCCTTGCCCGCCTTCTTAACCTGAGTAGAGAGGGCATTACAGAAGGTATTTAGAAAAGGGGGAGTGACAGTGCAGGATCTGAACCAGGTGAGGTTAGAACATGTGATAAAAGCCACTACCCATTCTACCCTGCTGGTATTACAGCTTTGTTTAGCTGATTGGAAGAGTAACTCCCCTCCATACTGGGTCCTAGTGTGAGAGATTAGGGAAATGGAGGAGGAGCAAGGACAATGGGGAGGGCAGAGGGCCTCGATGGCCGCTACCCAGGTAGGGAAAGAGATGCTCTCTGGAGAAATGCACAAGTTTAGGACTTTTATAAAGGAATGTAAGGATGTAGTCACCTCAGCTAAGACGGTAGTGAATCTGGAGATAGTTGAACCCCAAGAGGCGAGTGGGGTGGCCCCCAGTTTACCCTCTGCCATGTCTGACCCAAGGTTTTCCACACAGGCACCCTCTCCAGAGGTTGGAGTAAAGGTCCAGATGGACAATTTAGCTCACAGGGTGGCTAAGTTAGAGAGGATGGAAAGGCCTAGTTGAGCTCAGGAAAATGATGAGGCCATTGAATGGGGACTGGCAGTGACAAGTGCCCCTGTGGGGGGTCCCAGGAACTCACTCCATGGCGTCAGCTATTCCACCTCAGCAGGAACACTTTATAGCGTAAGGGGTAGCTGTGAGGGCCATATCCAGGAGGGGTGTAGGATGCTGATAAACCATGCCATAGGCAGAGATAGGCCACATGGAAAATTCCAGCCAGAACCAGGGGAAACTATGGAGGGGCCTAGTAAAGGAGGACACTGGGGGCCCCTGGCAGGTCCAGCTCCATGGCTCATGGAAGAGCCTTTACAGCTAAAACCACCACACCTGTTCCCATTGACGTGAACCAGTTTGTGGGTCCATCAACAGAAACCACAGTCACCATCAATGAGATCTCCACCTGATCCATCCTGGATAGCAGTTTGCAAGTCACCATCATTTTCAAGTCATGGTACAACCAGCACTTGTCCAATGTTGAGCTGCAACCACTTGGGAGTTTACATGTGTGGGAACTCAGTGAGAAGTCATACCCCTAGCTGGGATATGTGAGGGTGTGGTTGGCATTTTCAGCAAACATAGGTGGCGTAGGAGATGCAGTGGAGATCCTGGCTCTGATTTGCCCTGAATCTAGCATACATGATGGAGTGCCTATGCTAGTGGACATGAATGCCCATATGTTTGGATGATGAGCCCAGTTGTGCCAAGCCTGAGAGGCCAAGAGAAAAGGCAGTGAGCTCTCTATTCACCCCTTGATTAAAGAAGCCTACAGGAAGAGAGGACAACCCCCTGACGAGGAGCCTGATGACTCTGTTGCCATAGTGTGGAGGCAAGATGGGAAGGAGATTGTGCTACAGCCTAACACGGAATGTAACATTGCCAGGGTAGTAAGGCTAAAAAAATATGTGTCAAATCAGTTACTGATGTTGGATACCCCGGAGGAGCATGGATTACCCATGGGACTGTTTGTTTGTCTGCCAGAGCACATGCTTATGTCAGAAGGGTTATGGTACAAATAAAGAATGTCAGTGACCGGGAAGTGGTGGTGAGGAAGGGACAGACTTTAGCAAGAGCTTATTGTGCAGATACAGTGGTGCAACCTGCTTCCAAGAGGGGTGGTGCCCCCAAGGGACTTGATCCTGGACTGTTTGACTTACGTGTTTCCCCAATCCCGGAGGAATGAAAGGAGAGGATACAGGAGAAACTGGCTGCCCGAATGAAGGTATTTTCCCTACATGAATGGGATGTAGGGTGTGTGAGTGGAGAACAGCATCACATACGTCTTAACAATGAGAGGCCCTTTTGATAGAGAGATCCAGGCAGCTGGCTCTAGCAGACATTGGTGATGTTCATCGGCATCTTCAGGAAATGCTGGCAGCAGGGATTATTTAAGAGTCATGGAGCCCCTATGCATCCCCATTTGTCGTGGTAAGGAAGAAGAGTGGGGCAATAAGGATGTGTGTGGACTACT
Organism: Neoceratodus forsteri; assembly: GCA_016271365.2. Classification (NCBI taxonomy): domain Eukaryota; kingdom Metazoa; phylum Chordata; order Ceratodontiformes; family Ceratodontidae; genus Neoceratodus; species Neoceratodus forsteri. The sequence goes on from CM057453.1 coordinate 27,632,638, forward strand.
GCACATTGAACAAATGGACAGTGCTCGACCAGTGTACTATGCCCTGAATACAGGATGCCCTAAATTGTCTGAATGGCAGCCAGTGGTTCTCGGTCCTGGATCTGCAGAGTGGCTACCATCAGATCCTGATGGCCACCCCCCCCAAGACTGAGAGAAGATGGCTTTCATATGCCAATTAGGATTCTATGAGTTCCTCCGGATGCCTCAGGGGATCTCGGGCACCCCCGCCACCTTCCAGCACCTGACGGAGAAAGCTGTGGGTGATATGAATCTGCTTGAGTGTCTGGTTTGTTTGGATGATATTATCATGTTCGGGAAGACCTTGAAGGAACATGAAGCCTGGCTGCTTAAAGTGCTGGATCGTCTGAAAGAATTTGGATTGAAATTGTTGATCGATAAGTGTCAATTCTGCCAGGCTTAAGTTAAATATGTTGGGCACATAGTGTCCGCAAAGGGCATCCAGACTGATTCTAGCAAGATTGAAGCCCTCACCACTTGCCTTAAGCCCCGGACCTTAGAAGAGCTCCAGCAACTGCTTGGTTTCTGCTGGTATTACCAGAGATTCATAAAGGACTACACCAGGGTGGTCCAACCCCTACTAAACCTGCTGCAAGGATATCTGCCAACCAATAAAAGCAAAAAAGCTACCTCACCCCGGGATGAGAACTAATCAGACCAGCTATTTTTGGCCATCTAAACCCTTTGGCTCCCGGTGGGATGAAGAGTGTGATTGAGCCTTCGAAGGCATCATCTACGGCCTGCCACATGATCTGGTGCTGGCTTATGCGGACCTGCAGAAACCTTATGTACCAACACCAGATTCAGTGGTCTGGGCGCAGTCCTATACCAAGAGTATCCAGAGGGCCTGCACCCCTTGGCCTTCACCAGCAGAAGTTTGAACCCATCAGAATGCAGGTATCCAGTTCATAAACTAGAATTTTTGGTATTGAAGTGGGCTATTGTGGACCAGTTCCATGACTACCTGTATGGTGCTAAGATTACAGTGAAGACGGATAATAACCCACTTACTTATGTGCAGACCACCGCCAAACTGGATGCAGCAGGTCACAGGTGGCTATCAGCTTTGTCCACTTACAATTATTGCATGTAGTACCGGCCTGGCTTGAACCACGTGGATGCAGATGCCCTATTCAGGCGCCCTCCTGCTTACTCTGCTGAACACTGTACCTGGGAAAAGATATCAGAACAAGCAATGAAAGACCTATGTAAAAAGCATGATGGTGAAGAGACTCTCTCTGAAGAGGATGCCTCTCATTTAGTGGAGTGCTTGGGGGCATCAGGAAGCTGTCTCCCAGTTGCCTACTGCTGGCTGGCTGCCTTAGATGTGAAATCCCTTCCTCAGCTAACCATTCAGGATTTAAAGAGAGACCATAGAGCCAGCCCTGTCACCAGAGAAATAATTCGAGTACTTCAACAAAATGGGGATCAGACTCAAGTAGACACCATTTATCCCCCCGCCAGGCTCTTGTTACAAGAATGGCAACAAGCTGCAGTTAAGATAAGAGTTGCTTTACAAAGAGACACAGGAACAGTAGGGGGCACCCTGTGAACAACTGGTGTTACCAGAGAAGCATATTAAGACTGTGCTGTGGGCCTAGCATGACAATATGGGCCATCTGGGCGTGAGCGCACCCTGGACTTATTAAAAAGCAGATTCTACTGGCCAAGAATGAGAGCTGATGTAGACCTATTGTAAGTGTTGCAGGAAATGCAGACAACAGAAAGCACTTCCCCAAAAGGCAGCCCCATTGGGCTGGCCCACCGTCACAGCGGTAGCACTACCACTTGTGATACCAGCGACCCGGTTTGGTAGCAAGCCTAGCTGCTGGAGGGCCAGCCAGGGGGAGAGGGATTGAGAGCCCGAAGGGCTGCTCTCCCTGTCTGGGAGGAGTGGGCTGCTTGCCCTGCCACAATACCACCATCTCCTGGATGACCACAGGTAGTGGCGGTGTGGACGAGGAAGCAGAGTGTAGGGGAGGGGCTGGCTGAGGACCTGAGCAGAGGCACGTCTCAGCATACCTCTGTCTCATTGGTCCTCCCCAAGTGCTGATGTCGGCAAAGGGGTGGGAGGAGAACAAGGAAAAAGCATCCCAGCTGGTGCAGGCAACGAGCCCTCCACACTGCACATCCACAGAGGAACTGAGGGGCAGACTCCACTGTGCACACTCCCCTGAAGTTCGAGGGAGGTTAGCGGGGAGCCTTCCTCACCCACCCGAGGAGGTTAACCGGGGGCTGTAGAGAGAAAAATGGAGTGGTGCACTCTAAGAGCAGACTCCTCAGTCTTCGTGACGGAGTGCGATGGGGCTTGGGGGCTCTGAGAGAGAGAGGACCAACTGTGGCCAGTAGAGGAGCAAAAATAGAAAGAAAAAAAAAGGCAGCTCCTTTGATAAACATCCAGATGAGCGGCCCCATGGAGCTGGTGTGTATCGATTTCCTCACGTTAGAACCTGACTCACGTAACATTTCAAACATGCTAGTAGTCACTGACCACTTTACTAGATATGCCTAAGCCCATGCTACAAAAGGTCAAAAAAGCTTCCATAGTGGCCAAGATCCTGGTGGAAAAATTCTTTGTGCATCATGGGGCTCCTCAAAGGATTCACTCAGACCAGGGTCACGACTTCAAGAGCTGTCTCATTAAAGAGCTTCTGTCACTGTGGGGCATCAGAAAATCACAGACCATCTCATACCATCCCCAAGATGACCCTCAACCTGAACGATTTAACCGGACTTTATTAGATATGTTGGGCACCTTGGACCCCCATGATAAACGTACCTGGAGTCAGCGGGTGAGCACCCTGGTCCATGCTTACAACTGCACCTGCAACGATGCTACAGGATTCTCTCCCTACCAGCTTATGTTTGGGAGGGGAAGCCCATCTGCCAGTGGATCTGTGTTTCAGGGTGTCCACCAATGGTCCTGGAGCAGGGGACTATTTGCAATATGTGAAGAAGCTGAAGCAGCAACTCAACAATGCCTATCACCTCACTACCGAGATGGCCACCGAGAGAAACCAGGCCAACAAAAAAAGATATGATAAAAAGGTGCTAGTCCAGGATCTTGAGGCAGGGGATTGAATGTTGCTGCATAGTCAGGGCATACCAGGGAAGTACAAGGTTGCAGACCGGTGGGGAAGCACCCCATACATTGTGTTGGAGAATTTGGAAGGCCTCTTGGTATACAAGATTCAGCCTGAAGGAGAAACCTGAGGCCATAAAGTCATTCACAAAAATCTGCGGCCCATCGGCGACCAAATTATGGATGAAGAGGTTCATGAGGAAGATTCTCCTTCACCCACACCACCACCACTCGAGCTGCTGCACACAGGAGACAGAGTCATGGAGATAGTGATGCCATGGGGCTGGGCCTGCCCAGGGTGGAGGAGCTTTGCGTGAAGACACTACAGATGATGAGGCTGAGGCAGAAGATAATAGTACCCCCTGGAGTTTTTAACCTACTCCAGAGCAAGCCAGATTGTTTCAGGGATCACCCTTGAATTTTAATGCACACAGTTATACATAGGAAACAGGGTGGAGATGGGGAGGCTGCTCCCACTAGACCTCTTGGAGGGACCACTCTGGGCCAGCATACTGGTCCGTCTGAGTCCTGTGAATGGTACCAGAGCAGCTTCCCTGCAGATATGCCCTTTGGAGGATCCACAGCGGACTTGTATTCTAGTCCACCTGGGTCCTCGGAATGGCCGCAGGATAACCCTGAGGATCAGAAAAGGGGAGGAAGCGTCTTTTGGAGGGCCCACATTGGAAATGAACACTGGTCTGACTGTGTCCTCTGAAAGGTCCCAGGTTAGTTCCCCTAGAGCAACAGGTAATGCTGGGGAGATGCTGGAATCCTTTGCCCCAGTAGCTGAGGAAGGGAATGATCGGGGGAATGTGATGATGATGAGGAGGAATCTACCTCTGATCAAGAGGTGGTTAGTGGTCCCAGAGTTCAGGAGACCCCCAGAAGGTCAGGGAGGACAATATGGCTTGTCCTTAAACTGACTTATGATGCCCCTGGAGTTTCTATAGACTTACCCCTGTTTGTGGTACACAAGGGAGTGTACATTACTCCTAAGTCCCTACAGAAAGTGGTTACATGCCCTGTTGATGCTCAACTCCTTAGATCCTAGAGAAAGGTGACCAGGGGAGGAAGAGGGAGATGAAAAGGGTAGTTAGGAGGTCTGTGGAAAAAAATGTACTCTGTGGGATTTCACTATCCTATGAATGATAGACCAATCATGTGGATGCCACTTTCCATGTGGCCAGGGGCTCATGATGGGAAAGGTGTCTGCTGAAGTCTACATAATGTTTTGTGTTTAAATGTTTTTATTGTTCTAATAAATGGTTGCAGCATAATAGATAGGATTCAGCTGTATAGCTAGTAATGTTTGTTCAGCTTAAGTACTTGCCCTCAGGCTTGGCATGGAAGCCAAGCATTCAAGGAGGGGAGTGTAACCCCCTCTGGGAATTTACCTGGTGTGCTCAGTTCCTTCCATTTTCCCTGAAACCTTTGTTGTTTTCTCTGGAGCTTCTGCTGTTTCTGGGACCTTTCCTGGTTACCAGGGCTCCAGATTTGGGGGTTGCGGGTGGTTTCCAGCCCTGTTGGACTTGTGGTCTCATTTGTGGGTCACTGGCAATGCTCTGAGCTGCTACGGTGCCCAACGTATGTGCTGGGGTCATTGATGTTCCTGACCGTGGGTTGCGGTTGAACTGAGGAGTGTGCACTGGTCCTGGTGCCCCTTTTTATGTTTAATGGGGGCTGGTGACCTTGGTGAGGCTGGTGGAAGCCTCAGAACTTAAAAAAATCAAAAAGTTTAGTCAGGGACTAAGCGAAGCTTGTAAATATTAATGAGCTCAGCATTACTATGAATAGATTGTGATCGTTGCTCCTGGGGGTCTAGTACAACGGAGCTAGTGACAGGAGTTAGAATTTGTACATGATCATACAGTTGCTAAATGGGGGGCAGGTGTCCCTAACTTAAGTTCAGTTCAGTTCTGTTTATTGTAAAGGGGTGAATTCAATTGAGCACACTCATTTACAAGGAGGTTCATTTTACACCATACTCAAATGCACAATTTCACAATTTACAATAAAGCAATACACAACGAGACATAAATGATCCAGAAGAAAATATAAGACAGCACTAAATTACATAAAACATAAACCATGAAATACAAGTAATATACATATTGATACAGGGAATTGAGTAAGGCAATCTAACAGTTGGGACTAAATAACATAGTCTGATAGTACAAAAATACAAAACATGGGGGATAACAGAACACTAGGTAAGATGAGGGAAGGAAGCACAGAGAATAAGTGCTAACAGCAGATCTACAGAATGTAAGCAGGGGTAACATTCGAATGGGTAGCTAAGCGCACTGACAGGTTTCAATGACATAATTTCTGACCAGCCTGTTGAATGCTCTTAATGGAATTAGAGTGCACAGTTTTAAGGTTTGTAGCTTATTCCATATGATAGGACGGGAATAGCTAACTGACGCCATACCAAAGCAAGTTCAACATTTGAGCACCTTCAAAGAAATATACGACCATGCCCTAAGGGCGTATGCACTACTTGAGCAAATAAAGTCCGATGAGATATAAGGGGGCAGCTTGTTTAGCAGTGCTTTGTGAATCCAAATGTAGGTGTGGATGAGTCTCCTGATAGTTAAACAGGACCAATATACAGCCTCATAGACGGTACAGTGGTGAGTTCTCACTGGGGCATTGGTTATAAAGTGAATGGCTTGATGGAAGAGCGTGTCCAATTTGGAGAGATAAATGGTTGCACTGTTATCATAGAGAATGATGGTGTAATCAAGAAGGGGCATGAAGGTAGCCTGTACAAGCCTGGTCCTAGAATCCCTGAAGTATAAGGATTTGTTTCTGAAGAAGAAACCTAGTCTTTGTTTAAATTTTTTGGTGAGGGTGTCGATGTGCAAGCAGAATGACAGGTAGGAATCGAGTATAAATCCAAGGTACTTGAAGATTTTTACCACCTCAAGCGTATCCCCTAGGAGAATGGTTATTATAGGCATATTGGGGTTTGAAAGGGGCAGCCTGAATGGGCGTTGAGCGGATAGAAAAACATAGTGTCAGTGGCTCAGTAGGTAGCACACTCGCCTCTGAGGCCGGGAGATCAGAGGGCTGTGGGTTCAGTTCCCACATCTGGCACTTGGGTTAATATCCCAGTACTGACACTGCAGTGCAGCATGAGAGGGGTGCTGCACTTCTGAGGTGCCGTCTTTCGGATGAGACGTTAAACTGAGGTCCCATCTGCCTGGATTGGTGGTAGTTCAGGTGGATGTTAAAGATCCCATGGCACTTATTGAAAAGAGTAGGGGAGTTTTTATTGTAATAATAAACATAGAAAACAACACAAATAAACTCATAAATCAATCAAATTCCAATAATACAAATCCGAAAAGGGAAAGAAAAACAAAGAAGGAAAGAAAAAAAAAAAAGAAAGAAACCCAACACATCATTTAAACTTTATAAAATGAAGAAACCCTTTCCACCACTTTAAAAGAGTGGCAGGAGCCAATCGCTGTTCATCCTGAGAATAGATTTTCGAAAGTTCATTCACAACTAACATACTAAAAACATTATAAGGCATCTTTCTTTAGTACAACACCCATTGACATCTAGCTTGCCATAAATAAAACCTTAAACAGCAAAAAAATAATGATAAAGTCCCATCATGAAAACAAGAAAAACCCACCGGGTAACATCCTAAAACCAAAATATCATAGGAAAGTGAAGTTAACCAAGGTAAACCGCATAAGTTAACCAAAAAGGCTCACAAACCAGTGGAAAAAGAACACTGAAGAAAAAAATGTTCCATAGTCTCCACTACATTAATGCACTCAAGATAAGGACAATTCCTTTCCTTGATTGCCTTATACTTAGCATTACCTCGGACATTTAAACGACCATAAAAAATTAGCCACTGTATTTCCTATTGGTGATGAGTCAATCTGAGACTGTTCAAATTAGCTAAAACTTTAGAGTTCAAGGCCGCAGGGCAATTCTTGAAACAGGGCTCCTGAGGGTATATATTTGACATGATGGAGTGATAAAGACCTTTATTCTTATATGTCAAAATCATCTCTTTAGTAATACTCCACTTATACAGTTTCTGGGCAGCAGGCCGAAAATAACAAGGAAACCAGACTCGTGGATTAATTTTAGGGGCCAAAACAAGCCAATTATGGAAATATTTTGCCAATGGTTGCGGAGACCATACTTCCACATTTCCTTTAGCTAAACCCAAGCCACTCTTAACTGTACACATAAAAAATAATGTATGTAAAAAAACAACAGGATCAATCATCCCGAGGCCACCAGATTTAATATCCAAATACGTAAAAGCCCTCTTAATCGGGTTTAAGCGGTTACCTCACAACATTTGGAAAAACAAATAATACACCCTTGTCTCCAGGTTAACCGGGAGAGGAAAAATCATTGCAATATATTGCAGACTTGGCAAAAGGAACTGCTTAATCACCTGTACACGTTTGAGTTTAGAAAATTTCCACTTCTTCCATCTAGCAACTTTGCGCTCCACAACTTGAAGAGCCGATTCCCAACTATCTACTGGCAAATTCTGAGAACCAAACAAAATGCCCAAAGTTTTAAGAGGGTTCTGAAATAAGAATCCTCCTGGAAGGCTCTCAACAGGGCCTACAGCCCCGATAATCAACCCTTTTGTTTTTTGTAAATTCAACTTAGCATTCGAAATACTAGAAAAATCAGCAAAAGCTTCCAAAAATAAATGTAGAGAGGTTTGATCAGAAAAATACAAAACTAAATCATCAGCATATGCTTGCAGCAAGAGATGCTGGTCCTGAGATAAAGTTCCCGAAACCCCAGTCCAGCGTGGAACCCAAACCAAGGTTTGCAAAAGGGGATCTAAAGAAAAAACATAAAGAAGGGGGCTGAGGGGACAGCCTTGATGCACTCCAGTAGACAAAGAAAAACTGGCAGCCGTATGCCCTCTTAAAAAGGGAAAAACAACATTATGCTAATACAACTTCCTAAGCAAGGCAACCAGTTGTACCAGAACCCCATAACTTTCCAGGGTTAAAAACAAAAAAGGTAAATGGACACGGTCAAAAGCCTTTTCCAAATCAGCTGCAACCAGACAACTACTAATACCAGATGCCGATAGGTGCTCAATAACATCCCGCAGCATCATTAAAGCTGATTGAATTTTCCTATCGGGAATCCCACAGAATTGGAAGGGAGAAACCACCAATCTAGCATAATTCTTTAATCGGTTATTCAAAATACTAGTAAAAATTTTATAATCCGAGTTTAAAAGAGTTATAGGCCGCCAATTCCTAATATCCTGTCTATCCCCAGATTTAAATAAATAGATCAATAAACCATCTGAAAAAGTAGGAAAAAACACAGTATGCTTCACAAAATACTGAAATAAAAGGAAAAGGCAAGGTACCAATTCTTCAGAAAAGACTTTATATAAAGAATTAGACAAACCATCCATACCAGGTGAAATATTAGGTTTCAAGGCCTGTATGACCTTCAAAATTTCGCCCTGAGAAATGGGTTCTAATAATTGCAAGGTTTCAGATGCCTCTGACGAAATAGTAAAACTACTCAAATATGAATGCATGGAGTCTTCAGAAATCGGTAGAGAAGGTTCCAAAGACTGAAAATGGGACATAATCAATTCTCTTAACTGTGGAACAGTATCTGCTATAGAAAAATCAGGGTTAGAAAGTGAGTTCATATTAGAGGAATCTCTCAAAACCTTGCAGGCTTCAAAGGGGTCATCTAAGGGGGATATTTTTATACCATTGGTTAGAATGGCTTGTAAGGTTTTGGCTCGGTCATACTGATAAACCCTCATTTGTTCTTGTACGTCTCTTATTTGAGCCGAATAATCCCAATGTGATGAGTACGCCACTGTAGTAAGCCTTTGGAGTTGTTGCCTAAGGGACAAATACTTAAAAAAATTAGAATTTTTCATTTTAACCCCTTGGTTTTTAAACCCACTGCGCAAATCAGCCTTAGTCCCCAACCACCACTCTCCTAAATCGGAATATAAAAAAGCTACCGACCATCTTGCTTTCAAAATACATTTTACTCCATTCTGCACATAGGGTAACCCTAAAATAGACCTGTTAAGTTTCCACCGAACTCGCCTACACTCAAAGAAACTAGGTACCTGAAATGTACATAATAAAAAGGAATGATCCAAAAATTCACTAGGGGTCATTGTAAAGGAATGAACCAATAAACCAGGGGAAACAAACATATAATCAATAACTGAAAAAATCTTACCTTTACGGAAAGAAAATTGAGTACCCCGGGAAGGAGAATGCAAACAAGTAGTTAAGCCAGCTATCTTAACAATATTGGCCAGCGCATGAGAATCACAATAAAGTTTGTTACCTTTTTTCGCAAAAGTGGGAATAGTACAGTTAAAGTCCCCAACCCACAAAATTTTAACAGAGGTGACCAAGTAGGGTTGTATGAATTTAAAACAGGCCACTCTACCGGCTTTCGCTTGGGGCTATAGATATTAATAAACGGTAACAAATACCTTGCCATTTCCGTCTAGAATCAAAACCTGCCTGGTATGAGATCAATTAAATTGTGTAAAACAAATGAAAAGAATTAAACAAAATACCAATACCATCGGCCCTATCCATGCCAAAGGACCAAAAGGAAGGGCCCCAAACCCAATCTCGTTTAAAGGAGGCTAACTGTTCCACAGAAAACATCCAAGTCTCCTGCAGGAAACAGACTGATAAATACCGCTCATGAACATGATGAAAAGGGCCTGTCGTTTAGCTCCTATTCAGCAAGCTGTGGGTATTAGAGCCCCCAAAGAAACCCCCATTTATGGGCAGAGTGGTGGAGGAAAAAAGAAAAAACTCCTTATTTTTTCTCTTCTTTTTTTTTTTCTCTTTATAATTATCCACAGACTGCGACAAAGAGGATTTCTGGGAGTCTGAGTCACCTAAATCCATTTCCGTGTCCCCCCAGGAGGTGAAAAGAGCCACATATGAGTTACTGATTTCAAGGCCAGTAACAGAAGGGGGAGATTTAGGATGCAAATTCCAAGAAGATCTGCTCCTGGGCAAAGATGGCCCAAGTGCAGAGATCTTAGGCTCTTTCCCAGCAACCCCGGAGACCTCCTCCGAATAACACACAGGAGGAAAGTCCAAGGAACCGGGAGGGCCCATACAAGGTTTTTCATCCACCAATGTAACAGAGGCCACTTCATCAGAAGGGAGAGGGGAGAAAGATACTGTACCTATAGCCGCTACTTGTTTTTCATCTGAAGAAGGAGGTAGTTGTCTTGAAAGGGAAGGGGAAGGGGAAGGAGGGGTAAGGTTTGAGGAGAATTTTCCTAAAGGAGTAGGGGAAGAATGGGGGGGGGGCAAAGGCATCCTGGGCGTTCTGAGTAAGACGGTCTGAACTAATACAATTAACCTTATTCCTGGCAGCCCATGAACAAACCCGAAAGCTATGACCAGATTCGTCACAGAGGTCACACTTAGAGATATTAATGCATTGCATAATAACATGCCCTACCTCCCCACAATTTTCACAACGTGGTCGATCACAAATGCTAGAAAGGTGAGTCCTGGACCCACACTTATAACAAGCACGTGGTTGACCCCCATAAAAACAGACCCCCTATCTCTTCCTAGCATAAAGGAATTTGGAATATGGACTACCCCAGACTCAGATTGTCTCAGTTTGACCTTATATTTCCAGCCCCCTGTCCAAAAACATTCAGAATCTAAAATAGGTTCAGGGCTGCTTAAAACCTCACATTTCTGTGTCAACCAAAAAGTGATATCCTCCACATGGACCCCCTCATTTCTAAACATCACCGTATATTTGATTAAAGGTTTAGAAAGAGGTATAACCATAAAGGGGTCCATGTGGGGAAAAACTTTGACCATAATGGTCTAAAACAAATCCAAGCCATGAGAGTCATGGAAACTGACATCAAAATTATCTTCACCAGATATGTTAATAAAGGCATACACGTCTTGGGGAGTAAAATGCAAAGAATCCTTCAGTAGCGTCTTTTCCCACATAATGTCTGTCAGGCCTGTCCTGCAGGCCCTCTCTTTATATCAGAGCATTTAACTGCATTTTGTCGGGTGCAGCTTCCCTTTGGAAGAAGAAAAAGATCGGACATAAGGGTTTCTGGGATGAGGATTTGGGCACGGAATAGTCCTGAATCGGCGCTTCATTCACCAAAGGAGGCAATCCTGCTTTTGTAGGAAGTCGGGCAAGGAGGAGTCCTGTGAGGGGCACTCTTCTCCTGGAAGTTGGCACATCTTGTAAGGGGGGTACTGTAAATCGGAGGAAGGGAAGCAAGGCGGAGGCTCAGTTCCTAAAGATGTAGTATGCTTGTTGCTAGCCGAGTCCTTAGGCTGAGGAATTGGTTTCCATTCTGGAGAACGCTGAGAAAGGGAAATTCAGAATCCCAAACCGGTCAGGCTTCCAAACCCCGAGGAGCCTGTGTCCAACCAGCCCCCAAAAGAGCTTGCTCCGGAGACCAGGATTCCTGAAGAATATCACTCGAAAGGGAAACAGAGGCTGGCGCTGTAGGTTGCATAACAACCCGTTTAGGCTGTTGAGTAATAGAGGCCCCAAAAGTGAATTCAGTGACCCCTGTTTGAGAAGTAGCCGACGATTGATAAATGATATCAGGATTCCCCTGAGTATCCACAGAAGGAAGATTTTTTTTGAAAACAAACCCAGCTGCTTTCGACAAAGGAACTGAAACATTCTGGAGAAACGCAGAGGAGCCAACCCCTGCTGTAGCGATATTGCTCCCAACATCCGAACCAGAAGCCCCATTCCGTGGAGCAGAATGCACTCCCTCAGGCTGTAGGCACTCGCTACAACTCGCGACTTTACTGCCAGCCTGGAGTAGTGCTGCTGCTATGCTAGAAGCACTGTGAGCAAGCAAAGCTGTCTCAGGAATGTGACCGCTCCCCTCGGGAGCTCCCAGGGCAGAAACAGCTGACTGCAGCATGACAGGCAGAGATTCTGATTTGACAGAACAAATTCGCGCTTGTGAGCGCTTTTCAGAGACAGGCTCCACAGAAGCTTTAATTAACTTGATGTTGTCCACAAACCGAGCCGTATCAATACCGGCAAACTCAGTACAAGTCAAAGGTAGATTCTTCTCAAAGCAGTCCACAACACGCACAGCCGAAGCTGCCACAGGAGAAGGCAAAATTATAAGGGCATGGTCAGAAATAGAAATATTTAACAGAGTCTTACCGCTCAACGCGGAATCACCAGAAGAGGTCACATCTGTAGGGAATTTAGGAGAAGCAGCCGTGCTGCAAACCGGGGATACCACAGAGTCTTGCAACTGTTTGTTCGAATTCACAGGGTCAGTCGGAATGACAAGTTTTGAACTGGGAGCAACAAATCCTTGAGATAGGTCCAAAATAGGCAAAATAGAATTGTCAGGACCTGACTGAGGAGCAGAATCTGCCCATACAAGCAGAGCATCCTGAAAGTCATTATCGGAATCAAAATCCGATTGAGAAACAGCCTCCATAGCACTGTTGGCAGGAGCAGAGGCTAATGCTCCTAGCAAGCCAGCAACCTCCTCCTCCTTCGATGTCAGCTGCAGAGTGGCCATCCTGACGACGACCAGACCCCCTGCTGGCAGCAATGCAACAGCAGAGTAGGGGAATTTCCCCGGTGTCCTGGCCAAATTTCCCTCATTCACTAAAAATACCACCAACAGTTTCATCTGGTTCAAGGTCAGTTGGCATTCATCTGTATCCCCCTCCCCCGGGTCGTGCCTGAAAATAGGTAGTGTCTAGTGCACTTACCCGGTCAACAAAAACTAAATAAATAAAATAAAATAAATAAAATAATCTTTGTTTTATTGGCCTTAAGAAGCAGCTGTGATAGAACTAGGTTATGCTGGAGTTTACTAAAATCAGCCTGGAGTGAAGTAGACTTGGCAGACAGTTGGCTTTGATGTATAAAGAACTGTATCATCCGCAAATAAATGGATACTGGAATCAGTAATTTCTGAGCCAATGTTATTAATGTAAACCAGGAATAGAAACGGACCCAAAATTGATCCTTGAGGGACTCCTTTTAAGAGAGGGAGTAGCGAAGAAGAGGTTCCGTTAGTCTTAATTTGTTGTCTGTTGCCCAGATACTGTAGCTGGCAAACCAGGCTACCACTGAGTCAGACATGCCAAACAATTTGAGGCTATCAAGCAACAAAGGGTGATCAATGGTATTAAAGGCCTTACTAAGGTCCAAAAATACCGCCCCGGTGACATGTTTTCTATCCATGGCGTCAAACCAGTTACTCGTGACTTTTGACAGAACTGAGACTGCTATGGTGTGATCTGAAACCCAATTGGAGAGGGTTTAGCAGCTGATTAGATTCGAGAAATGACAACTTGGGTGCTGACCAGTTTCTCAAGGATTTTTGAGAGGGCTGACAATATTGAAATTGGACTATAGTTGTTACCATTGCTGGAGTCACCAGACTTAAAAAGGGGTGTAAGATATGCCACTTTCCATTATTGGGGTACAATGCATTCTGATAGTGAAAGATTGAATAAATGAGTAATCGGTGCAGTAAGGAAATAGTGACCCAGTTTCAGAAATAAGGGGCCTAAGTTGTCAGCACCCCCACTCTTTTGCAATTCTGTGAGCGTCTTTTGCAGTCTGCATATGTTTATAAGCATCATTTTGAGACCCTTAGTTGTAACATAATCCAAAGAGGTTAGGGTTGAGAATGGTCCAGGGCTAAGTTCTACGTTGCCAGAACATGGGAGAAGCAATACTAGAACTTGTGAAAGCCTGATTTTGGAGGTAATAGTGAGTAGTTTGCATTGGGGAGCAAGACTGTGATGTACACTGTTGGCCCAGAGTCTGTGGGGGGCAAGGTAGCAGGGCGAAATTTCAATCAAGAGTGAAATCGCTTTGAAAATGTATGGTACTCTGGACACTAGGGAGAGTGACAATTTTCTGGTGGGCAAATCCCAACCTGGGTGGGAGTACGAGGAAGAGCATGGATTCAGGATTGGGGTGTGCACAGGATTAAGCTGCTCGTGACGCTTATACTTGTGCATTCCTGAAAAGGACAGGAGAACAAGGAGGACTGTATACATTGCTGGAACAAATGGTGTGCAATAATTGTGAAACTTTGGGGGCAAAGGCTTGGAACAGTATACTGATGTCTATAAAAGTATGTTTGCTGACGAAATCTTGCAAAAGGTGCTGAACAAATAGGCAAACCTGCTAAAAGTGTCCTGGATAGAATCCTATTGATGGACGGTACATAGACCAGCTTAGCAAACCAATGTGTGGCATAGCTAAATGACCAATAGGCAAGTAGGCAGGGCGAGAGGGAGTGGTTACGGCGGATTTAATAGAGGCCAGGGGTCGGTGGGTGGGTGGGCCGAAAAACTAGCACAGAGCTGCTGGCCAGGTGAGGGAGCTGTAGTATCTGTATAACAGGGAATCATACTCGGTTCTCAGCCACTAGCCAGATTCAGATCAGGGAAGTGAGCAGTGGTGCTGCAGTTCCCAATGGAATGAGAAGCAGACCCCTAGCTCAGAAACCAAATGGGCACAGATAGCTCTGAGCCACCATTAGCCGAATCCAGCTCAGGTGGAGTGAACGGGGTGCCATGGCTCCTGGTGGAGCAAAGAGCGGTCCCCTGACTCAGAACCCAAGGGCTAAACAAATAAAATAAAATTGAGCTTGAACAAACAGTTGAAAATTGGCGGTCCCCACACTACTAAAGTCAGCAAGGGAAGCCACCCAATCACATGCTGGCAGCTGGGGAGGCACACCCAATGATAGATGGGGCTGCAGGAGATTGAGTCAATCAAAAATATGTGTCTTGATCCTGTATCTGATAAGAAACTTTGGCCAGCGGGGAGCAGGATGAAGCGCAGCCAGCCAAGAGGTGCCAACCGCGGCCATAGGATAGCCCGATCAGGGACAGAAGCCTAGAGAAAGGGAGAGGGAAGGGTTACTCTTTAAATAGCAATAATTACAGTCTAGCAGAAAGGTTAAACAGTAGGAGTGCTTAGGACAAAGTGAACAAAAGAGGGATTAGGAGAGGTGCAAGAGTGGCAGTTGGGTGGGGGGAGGAGGAAGGGAGAACAAGAGAAGCTAGGGTATGGGCGCTTAGCCTAGTGCCATGGTGGGGCAGTAGACTTGGGGGAAGATAAGAAGAAAAAAAATTGAAAATAAGGAGAGATGGCAGGAAATACAGGGGCGTGGCAGGAAACAGTGGGACAGCAATACAAGCAAAACAAGCAGTGTGCTATAAATAAACACAGACAGAATTGGCTGAGGCAAAAAGGCTAGCAAGGCATTGTAACATATGATTCAAAAGTGTAGTTAAAAAAACAAAACCAGTAGTAATGCACTTGAAATGTAATATAAAATCAGTAGCAAACTGCACTCAAAAATCCTTAGGAATGCAATTAGAGAACAGGTAGAACTGGTAATAGAAGAGGACTAGCAATCAGCTTGCTATCTAACAACTAAAAAGTACAGATACAACTAAAACTACTATAAGTTTAAGCTAAATAAATAAACTTTGAGGCAGGTACAGATAAAAATCCCCAGTCTAGCTGCTGCAATGGGTCTGGGTCAGACCTTGGCCATTTACTAACCCAGTCCAACCATAGGCGTAGATTGCAGGGGGGCAGAGGGGCAAGCTGCCCCCCCTGAGAAATTAGACCAGGACTTTTTTAGGAGCCCAGTCACCATTCTCCTGTTACCATTTTTTTTTTTTAAATATTGAATGGGCTCAGGGCTATGCCTGGACTGCCTGCACCTCTCCAGGGGGAGGGGGAGTGGCGGCGTGGCGCCATGTCTCTTAAACAAAAACTATCCCCTTTCCGATTGGCTGCAAGCCTGCAACCATAGTAGCCTGCATGTTACAGCCAATCAGAGAGTGCTGCAAGCTGGCGCCATCGCATGAGCAGTACTCCGTTAGTGGTGCCATTTAGTTGTTTGTGTGCCTTCCATGAAGGAGCAGCAGCATCATCCATACAGCGTAGGGCTGAGGAGAGATAGCTATTCGAGGATGTTGAGCAGCAGTCGTTGGTTGTCTGTCAGGTGTCACCAGTGTCTCAGTCAGTCTAGTGTTCCCACCCTCCTCATGTTCTGAACAGCCCAGTTTAAATATACCTCACCCGAGTCCTCTGACTACCTACTCTCTGTTTCTCAGTGCAGCCAGCTGTGCTCTGGGCTCTCTCGCTGCCACCTGAGCCTCCCATCCCTGAGAGCCTAGGAGACCTGCGGCCACAAGACCTCTACCACCGGACAAACCAGGCGGAGGAGTGAGTAGTACAATTACAGTGAGTCTGAGGCACGGCCAGGCTTGTCTGCACACCCAGCTCCTGTGTCCAGCAGGCCAGAAAAAGATTTACCATGTTGTCGCGAGTTCCACACCAGGCCCGTTGTCCACCAGTTCCACGGTCCACCAAGAGGGATTATTCAGGTCAGTGAACAGCCAGGCCCAGAACAGTGAAGAAGCCGGCGGTCATACAGGCTATAGCAGTCCCATAATGTGACACGTTCATCTGGTGCCAGAAAAAATTAGTTACTGTCTCATCGGGGGATTAATCGGGAGAGGAATGGGACTGGTAGGAGAGACTCGGCTACCTGACCTGCCTTCTTGGCCTTGTTGTGCCCTGCTGCATGCTGCCCTGTCTGTGCCCTTACTGATTTGGTGAGTAACTGTGCTGCAAGCTGGTTGTTGGAAATTAATACCATTCACATCCCAGAAATGTGTTTTTTGGGGGTTGTCTTGGCCATGGCCATGTGTCTGGGGGGTGGGTGGAAAATTTGCTGTCAGCTTGTGTTTCTTTGGGTGGGAGGGGATTTGCTGGCTGTTGAGGCTGTCCATGTTTGTGGGGCAGGTGGGGGGGCCTATTTGTTTGGTATGGTGTGGACACTGGTCATGTTGGTGATGTGGGGACACTCAGTTACTGTGCTACTGGTGTGGTGGAGTTTGTTGGGGAAACTCACTGGATGGTCTGTGTTTGGTGGGGCTGGGGGGATGGTCTGTTTTGTGGGGTTGGGGTCAGGAGACAGTCTGTGTGTTTTGGAGCTGACTCACTTAGAGGATGGTCAGTGTTTGGTGCTGGAGCAGGGCCTGCATTTGGTGGGGCTGGGGGGGACGATCAGTGTCTGGGGCTGGGGTGGTTAGTGTTTGGGACTGGGAGGGCAGTCAGTGTTTGGTTGGGCTGGGGGGACAGTCTGTTTTATATTCTTCGTTCTGGTGGGGTGGAGACACAGGCCATGGTGATGTGGGGACACTGGCTGTGATGGTGGGGTGGTGACACTAGCCATTGTTTGGTGGACTTGGCTGGCCATTTGTCTGGGGGGACTGTCCATAATGGTGAAAAAGGGAGACTGTCCATGTTTGCCTGCCGGGTGTCTTGTGAGTAGGGGGCATTATTTGCTGGTCGGTTGTCTGGGGGATCTTTCCATGTTGGCTTATGGGGGGTGAATGTCGGTGATTGCTGATCAGGTGTCTAGGGCGGACTATCAATGTTGTTGGGGAGGGAACTCTCCGTGTTTGCTAGCCAGGTGTTTGGGGGATTGTTCATGTTGGTGGGGCAGGGAAATTCTGGTTTGCTAGCTGTGTGTCGGGGGTGGGACTGTCCTTGGTGGGATATGGGGGACCGTCCATGTTTGCTGGCTGCCTGGGTGTCTGGTGGGACTGTGCTTGTCGGTTGGGAGGGGGCATTCTATGCTCACTGGCCCGATGTCTGGTGGGAGGGGGACTGTTTGGGTGTCTGGGGGACTGTCCTTGTAGGTGGGGTGAAGGGGGGGACTGTCCATGTTTGCTGACTGGGTTTCTGGTGGACTGTCCTTGTTGGTTAGGAGGGGGGACATTCTGTGCTTGCTGACTGAGTGTTAGCATATAAACATAAGTAAATGTTAAAACGTAATTTCCACCTCATCCTTTACCTGTCAAGGGATGTATGTCACTGACCTGTGCCTGCAGCTAGCATATGAACATTAGTAAATGTTGAAACATTATTTCCCCCTCATCCTTTACCTGGCTGTAAAAGTAATCTTTCACTTTTTTGATTTCTCCAATCGTCCACTGTGGAGGGGTGAAACAGACAGATTCCTTGGCCTTGCTGTCTCTGTCTTCATTGCCTGGCAAACACAACCAAAGGGGTAGCTTTTTGTGTTCTCCCCCGTACAGTGTTACAAGACTAGCAAAAAAAATCTTGCACTAAAACATGCACCCTAAAGAAATGATTATACTACTACCTGGCTATTGTTATAGCAACTACTGACTGGCCATGATTTTTTGGGGGTGTTGGAACACTGGTCGTGTGTGTGAGTGGGGTTGCGGACACTGCTGGTTTTGTGTGTGTGTGTGTGTTTGTGGTTGGGGACACTGCTGATCGTGTGTGTGTGGGGTTGGGGACACTGCTGGTCTTGTTTTTTTTTGTTTTTTTTTCTATTTATATTTTCTGCCCAAGCCGCCGGTAGCCCGGTACCATCTGCCGGTCACGCTTCCACCCCCCCACATCAGCCTCGCGCCCCTCCGATACCCCATGGCTTACCCCCCACGGTGGGGCTGCGGCACTGGGGACACATACCGCAGGCGTCGGACTAGGTTTGAGGGCTGGCCTGAGGGGGCTAATTGAAGCTGTGACCGGCTTCATCAAGGGCCCCGGCGGCATACTCCCATTTTCCTTTTTCCAGGAGGCGGGGACGTGCAATGACGCGGAGCGTCCTGCCCCGCCTCCGACGCACACACTGTTGAGGTCGGTAGTCGCGCTACACCTGGTCTCCACCAGGAGTCGCAAGACCCCGAGCACTACCCCATCCCTCCCCGGAAGGAGGCAGTCCATGGGGCGCTCTATCCTTCTCCCCGCCGGACCCTCCAGCCGAGTCCATTCCCCGAACCCGGTCGCCATGCTGCAGCGGAAATCCCACGCCGCGCCAGCGGGCCGGCTGACACTGCTGGTCTTGTGTGTGTGAGGGGGTTGGGGACACTGCTGGTCATATGTGTGTGTGTGTGTATGGTGTTGCGGACACTGGTCATTTGTGTGGGTGGGGTTGGGGATACAGGCATTGTGTGGGTGTGGTGGGGGCACTGTTGTGTGGGTGGGTGGAGGCAGTGGCATTATGTCGGTGGGGCGGGGTTGTAATTGTATACCAGGCAAACTGTGCTGACCGGTAGCTCAACATCTCTCTTTCCAGACAAAGAAAGAAACATAAACAAAATGCAGTATAAAATGTGGTTTTATTTATTTTTGTGTGCCTGTGATGGGGAGGCACAGACCTGGATGCCTGGAGCGGATACCAGATAAATGGAGCTGGAAATGGTGTTGGCTGGGTGGGGTGGGGAGAGTGGCTGTGCTGGTGGGGTGGACACAGAGTGTGGAGAGTGGCTATACAAGTCCATCAGGGTGCAGAGAGCAGCTGAGCTGGCCAGTCTGGGTGGAGATAGTGGCCTTGCAGGTCTGGGGTGGGGAGAGTGGGCTGTAACTTTTTGCATGGACATTTAATTCACTGTTGCTTGCTGTGCCTTCTGCTGCCCTGCCAGCTTTGTGCTGCTGTGCTGCCCAGGGCGGACTGGTACACATGCTGAAAAAAATGGTTCTGGCCACTGGTGATGAAGGAGGGAGGGGTGGATGGGCATACTGGCACAGAAATATGTTTTTCAACATGTATGCCAGTCTGCTGGGTCCATGCCATGCTTACCTCCCTCGTACAAGGGGCTTCTGAGCACTAAAGATAAGTTTCTATGTCAAAATTAGGAACTGTTGGAAAGTATGAAATCCTACAGTATAAAAATTGTGCATGTTTATGTAGTTTCACCTTACTGTGTGGTTCGACAAGATGTTCTGTGGTCTCTCCTCCTCATTTAGCACCCTGACTGTGACCTAGCCATCCCCCAGGGCAGGGAGAAGGTCCGTTGTTTTGTGGTCTTTTGATGGTTTGTTGGGCATTGTAAAATGCATTGTTTCATTTACTGTGTTGTACTGCCTAGACCTGCTTTACCCTGTCTCTATCCTGAATGTAAACATGGTATAAAAAAAGTTCATTTTTTGGTGGTGTGTGTGTCTGTGTGTAGAAGAATAGAGACACGCTCGGACAAATAAAACTGTATTAAACCACATCAAACCAAAGCAACCGTGTTTCATTTGTGCCCTTCAAAACTGTCAGATGAGATGATTTTGAAGTAGTCTGTGGGGGCATCCACGGCGACCTGGGCTACCACAACTGGCCCACCACACACTGTCACATGTGATGCTAATAAAAACCACCAACCAAGTACTTACCTTTCAGGGTGGGTCCTGCGAGGCTGTGCACAGGTATCTGGAGTCGTTGTTCCAGCAAACTTCCTGTGGCGTCTGTTCTCTTAGGTTATGTGATGCGACCACTTTTGTGCCAGGGCAGTCCGTGTTTGCTTGGATGGGGTTGTGTAACCCTGGGCATGGACAGAGATGCATATTCCTAGGGAGCCCATGGGGAGGAGAGGGGTAGGGGTTGTGGTGTGACTACACCATGTCCATGATCATCTTGAACAATTAGGGGATTTACATTGTTCCGTTGCACTGTCCCAGGTACATCAGCATGCTTGTTAAGGGCACCGCCTGAGGGATATCAGCAAGTCCCATGCTTATGTATGCAATGCTTGCTTGCTTGAGGAGAGCATTATCCTCTTTGCTTACCTTACCTAACCAGATTCAGGCATGTGACATTGAATAATATGTGATGGGATGGGAGACTAATGAATTAACTTGGTTATAACAAAGAAAAGTGTTAACACTGGGTGCAAGTAAGCAATAATGTCCGACAGGGCGTGTGTCGTGCTGGGATAACGTCTACTCAGGTGGTTGGGCACGAAAAGGCCCAGTACATAAGGCATGACGTTATCCTACCATGACACACACCTGGAGGGCATTATTGCTATTATACAATGGTTGTTGTTATACAGAATTAAAAAATAATTTTAAAGATGTTTTATTTGGTGTGGAAAAATATTTTTAAAAAGACACAAAAACCACACAATGCTAACAGTCATCAAGAGGTTCACGGAGAGGCTGAGACTAGACCTGTGATGAATCGGATATACTGATAACATCATAGGTCTAGCCCAAGACTGACCAATCAGAGGCCAGCATTCATTCTTGTCATTGTATAATCACATTTTTTTATGTAATCTATGTAAATAAGGGCTCATGCTGTGAGGATGCACATGCTGGGATGTTTCCCATACCATCCATGTTTATAGGTATAGTGAGGTGGCACAGCCATTTGCTGCACTTCCTTGAAACATGCTTTTTGCACTCCTCAAGGGTGGGAGGGCTAGCTCAAGCAGACATTTCAAGAAGTTCAGGATCCACTATAAGGGCTGGACTTGGAAGGGTTATGTGAGCAGCAAAGAGGGGTGAGAGACTAGTGAGCTATCCTCTTGGAGGTTCAGGTGGGGGCAAAATTAGGTCAAGACTGATTTGAATTGAAGTTGAGGTGAGGTCCTGTCCTCCTGAGAAGGAAGTTAAGTTCCTTACATACTTTCAACTTTACAAGTAAGTCCTCACTCCCAAGGCAGAAGAACGAAGAACTCAATACAAAACAGATCTCAGTCAGTTTTTCGACTCTGGTCTCAGGAGGAGTTAGGCCGAGAGCAGGCTGCAGTAAAACTGGTGGGGTGGGGAAGTGCTCTGACTTGGCCTGGGCTGGGCTGGTCCCTCCCAGGAGTCATTCAGCTGTAGTCTTAAATGTTTTTTGGGCATTATTTGATGCTGGTTGATTTGTTTGCATTACGCAAGGCACCCGCCCTCTTCACTGTCGTGATACGTGAAAATCAGGACTTTTTTGTTACTTTGCCCCCTGTAAAAAATAACAAATTATG
This sequence comes from Neoceratodus forsteri, assembly GCA_016271365.2. Lineage (NCBI taxonomy): Eukaryota > Metazoa > Chordata > Ceratodontiformes > Ceratodontidae > Neoceratodus > Neoceratodus forsteri. The sequence goes on from CM057453.1 coordinate 27,654,565, forward strand.
CCCCTGAGTCCAACACTGAAAAAAACTAATCAAGAGCTGCTGGCCGGCTGAGGGAGCCATGGTATCTGTATAACAAGGAACCACAGCCGACTCTTGGCCACCAGCCAGATTCAGATCAGGGGGAGTGAGCGGTTGTGCCACGGTTCCCAATGGAATGAGAAGCAGACCCCTAGCTCAGAAACAAAATGGGCACAGTTAGCTCTGAGCTACTGTTAGCCGAATCCAGCTCGGGTAGAGTGAGTGGGGGTGCCGCGGCTCTTGGTGGAGCGAAGAGCAGTCCCCTGGCTCAGAACCCAAGGGCTAAACAAATAAAATAAAATTGAGCTCGGACAAACAGTTGAAAATTGGCAGTCCCCACACTACTAAAGTCAACGGGGGAAGCAGATGGGGCTGCAGGAGATTGAGCCAATCAGAAATGCATCTCTTGATCCTGTACCTGGTAAGAAGCTTTGGCCAGCAGGCAACAAAATGAAGCACAGCCGACCAAAAGGTGCCAGCCACGACTGTAGGATAGCCTGATCAAGGCCTGATACCTGGTAAGAAGCTTCTGCCAGCGGGGAGCAAGATGAAGCATGGCCAGCCAAGAGGTGCCTGTTGTGGCCGTAGGATAGCCCTATCAGGGCCTGAAGCCTGTTAAGAAGCTTCGGCCAGCAGGGAGCAGGATGAAGTGCAGCTGGCCAAGAGGTGCCAGCCATGGCCATAGGATAGCCCGATCAGGGCCTGAAGCCTGGAAAGAAGCTTCGGCCAGTGGGGAGCAGGATGAAGCGCAGTTGGCCAAGAGGTGCCAACCGCAACCGTATACTTATACTGGGAAAGCTTGCTCAGAGCAATAATATATTAGCTGCTGGGATAATTAGAAGTTTAAACCCCCTAGAACTGTATGAGAATGAATGGGGGCTGACATTTTGTTGATCCTTTAAACCCAGTGCAGCAACCAATCAGCTGCCTAGGTGCCTAAAGCTGAACCTGAGGGATTCTGAGACAGAGAGTGAGAGAGAGTCTTCTTAATTCAGGCACCAAAATCATGCCCCAATAAGAAATCAGGAACTATTGATCTCTATGGATATTGATGATTGATTGGCTTGACCAGCCAATCAGGAGACTGGCTTCCTGAGAGCGAACCTGTGGACTTGCTGGGATTTCTTCAGTCTGTTCCAGGACTCTGTATGAGTCAGAGGTCTCCTGCGAGAGTGGATCTGGACTGGAGAGGTCTTTTTCCCAGGTCTCTAGTGGAGATTGCTGTGTTCATGAAAGGATCAACAGGGGAAAGAGAGCAAGAGACTGAACTGATACCTCAGTTCCCCAGGCACTGTGAGCTGTTTGATTATATTGAAGAAGCTAAATGCTGCAGAAACCCTGCACTGATGGACTGAATTGTGCTGAGAGGACTGGTCTGATTGTTTGAGTGCCACAGTTGCTGCTGAGAACCTGTTTCACCTACTTGCTTGGGACTGCAAGTGTGATTTTTGAAAGAGGCAAAGCATCTCTGGACTTTGGGGTGCTAGTCAGGTGTTATACTTTTCCTAAGTGAACTAGTTAAAGTGGCTGAGAGCTGTGTCCCAGCTGCAGCTGAAGAAAGGATTCTGGACAGTTTCTAACTGGAAAGTGCGGACTGGTGTGCAGGGGTATGTTGTATTTGGATCCCCCTGTGGTTTGCACCTGTGCTTCATCTGATGTAGGGCTAGCACCCACTGCTAACTGGCATGGGACTTTGCTTGAGCTACTGCCTGTGATTTCTGTGGTTTTCAAACTCAGTGCAGGGACTGCAGAAGGATCCCCACCATTTGGGAGTTCTCACCCAGGGCCAGGGAAGGAATCAGCTAACTCCTTCCAAATGCGGCTCACCATCTCAGGAGGTCACTGGCACTTGCTGGGGTGCTAGGGTATCTGTGATCCATTGTGGGGAGCCGGGCTGTGGAACCACTCCCGGATCTGGTTCTTCTGTGGCTGGTTTGATCCTGCCACAGAGCTCTGCAGCGGTCCAGAAGTGGCAGAAGGTGACAAGTGAGCAGACCTCCAATCAAGGGGACAAGCTGTAAGGTCCTCGATCAAGATTCCATCTGCCCATTGCTGCATGGAGCTCCGTGATCTAGGACAGCTGGAGGCATTATCCCAGGAGTGTTTGAATTCTGTAAAACTGGGAGTACCGGGGACCTGGATCCCGGAAACCAAGCAAGGGAATGTGAAAGGGATTTAATTGTTTCCAAAATTCATTTTCTCCTTTATCAGGGCCCCAACAGCTGGCCAACCCACGTCAACAAACAGGCCTGCACCTTGTGGGTACCCCTAAGGACTATCAGGGTAGACACTGGTACCATTGGGAGTGGGCCACCGGGGTGGACTTGACCTAAACGCCCAAATGGTTATTGTTATTTGTTCTTACTAATCATTTTTCTATCCACAGCCATCCTTTGTCCCGGTATCCCTACCCTAGTCCTTACCCCCAGTAAAGCTGTGGTTTACCATTTGACATTGTATGTGCAGGAATTCTCTGAGTCTGTCAAATCCTTACTGTTCATGGTTATTGGTGTTATTGAACTGTTGGGTATCCAGTGTGTGGGGTGGTTGGTAGGGGAGGTGGGTAGGTGCAGCATCCCAAGGGGCTATGACAGCCAGTCATCTGACCCACTTCTAATTCTCGCTGGGTGGAGGCGCCGCGCTATTTCTGTTGGCTTTAGGGTAGAACTCCCTGAACACCACTGTAACAGGACCCAGGCCCCTTAACCTGTTAGAGGGCCAACAGGCAAGGGTAGTAGCCCACTGGCACACGGCACTGGGCTACATTGGTAAGTACCATCATTTTAGTACCATTCTTATCAAAAACTGATTAAATGAAAAAAGAAAACACATCCTGTGCTCATGGTTTTATGTGGCTGTGTCATACAGCACAACACAAACAGTTTTACTCCACTGTTTCATTTACAAAGAGGGCCGATGCAAGAGGGCAGAGTACGGATGTACTTTTCTTGAACTACAGCAAGCCGTTTGACTCGGTCCCTCACAATGGCCTACTGGAGAAACTGAGGGGGATGGGGGCAGGCCCATTGATGGTCAGATGGATAGGAAACTATCTGGCTGGGCACACTCAGAGAGTAGTGGTCGGCAGGGAGATCTCAACACCTAGAGGGGTCATTAGTGGGGTACCACAGGGCTCGGTCCTGGGGCCGATCCTGTTTAATACCTACATCTCCGATATCAGGAAGGGTATAGGGTGTGAAATGAGGCTCTTTGCGGATGACTCCAAGCTGGGTGCAGTGGTTGAGGGGGAGGAGGGAAGATTGGCCCTGTGAAGGGACCTGGAGGCTCTGGCTAGGTGGGCTAGCACCTGGAAATTAAATTTGAACTCCTCTAAGTGCAAGGTATTACATCTTGGGCAGGGGAACCCCAAACGTGAGTACACCCTGCAAGGAGAGGAGTTGGAGGCCACGGCAGGAGAAAAAGACCTGGGGATCATGGTGGATGCCAGCATGAATAACTCTGAGCAGTGTAGGAGGGTGGCAGTCAAGACAAACAGGATGTTGGGCTGCATCGCACAGGGGATTACCTCAAGGTGCAGGGAAGTGATTCTGCCACTGTACAATGGCCTGGTTAGACCACACCTGGAGTACTGTGGGCAGTACTGGAGACTGCACTTGAAGAAGGACATCAGCTCCTGGAAGGGGTTCAGAGGAGAGCAACCAAAATGATCCAGGGTCTGGGGGAGTTGACGCATGAGGAGAGGCTAGAGGAGCTCTGCCTATTCTCACTGGAGGAGAGGAGGGACCAGGGGGGCATGACTTGAGGTTTTCAAGTACCTCAAGGAAATCAATAGGGTAAATCAGGAAGGGATCTTTAGGCTAAAAGAGGGTGGTATCACCAGAGGGCATAGTTTGAAGCTGGAAGGAGAAAGGACGAGGGGGAAAGGAGGAGGAGGTATTTCACTGATAGGGTGGTGGAACCGTGGAATGCGCTGACTGGTGAGCTGGTTCTGGCTTCTACAGTGGAGGGGTTCAAGAGAGGGTGGGACAGGCACAGAAAGGGGATAAAGCAGAGGTTGGCTTGCCCCGGGGGGGCTGGGATGGAGGTCAGGAGTAACAGGAATGTGATAAGGGGGGATGGCTTCGTTACCCACCCAGGGTTCTGAGGCATAAGCAGACTCAATAGACCGTAAGGCCTAATATGCTGGCAACTAGTATGTTAGTATGTTAGGTTCTAACACAGAGTCTGCTATCTATAGTGTAACAGTCTTACAGTACATATAAGGTACAGAATACAATTAGAATCAGTCCCCCAGGAAGAACCAGCTTCCTGGTTGTGCAGAGGACCTTGCGGGGCGGGGGGGAGGCAAATGAACAAACATGCATGAATACTTCTATGAATGTGCTTCTGAAACAACATCCTGCCACACAGGGAAGCTGTTGCATACATTTGTTTGGCTACAGTATCCAGTTTCCTTGAATACTTCTCAGGAGTCTGTGCAGAGAAGGGCATCTTGGTCTTCATACAAGCAGCTGAATGGACCATATTCCTAAATGACAAGGACGGGCATACAAGTATTCCACCCCCTGTCTATCCACCTGATACTTCTTTTCAACTTTTTTACCAATACCAGTAGCTGAGTTAGGTTCTGCCATAATTTTTGAAGTAGCTGGGACCTGATGGACATTGTCAACTGTGGTCTATGTGGTGCACTTTTCAGCGGGGTACTCTTCCAATGCTTTGGTCAGTGCCCAACATGCTGAGCAACAGCCATCCTCAGGGCCCAGCTCAGGGAAGCATGGGCCGAAATATGTGATCTACAAAATAAATTGCAAGGCTGCAAGCACCTGCTCATCCCTCCTCCAATCAAACAATACACTGATGTCAGCACCTGCCCTAGGCAAAATACAGAAGCGAGAGTCTGGCTGGCAGGTGGTAAGGAGGGGGAAGGGATGCTAGGCCATGTGGCCAGAACTGTTAAGCAAGTGCCCATACCCAAAAATAACTTGCTTATAAAAAACAGATACTCGCCGTCGGTGGCAGAACTGGGCATAGTGGCATTACAAGCAAACATCACTTGAGGTCAAAAGAGAACAAAAAAGTAAGGGACAGCACGGTCAGGTCTGAAATGAAACATCATAGTGGGGGATTCCATGATCTGCAATGTGGAACCCTACCTGAATTCAAACAGCACCAGGATTGTTGTCGAGTGTCTTCCAGGTGGAACTGCAAAGAGGGGCTCAAACCGCATCGAACAGATTATACGAAGAGAAGATGGCAACAAACACGTTGTAGTTCACCTAGGGACAAATGACTTGTCCAATCAAACAGTTGCAGAGTCTAAAAATCACGTACTGTATCTCAACTTGCTAGCAGAATATCCTGTCTTTTGTCCACACTAGCATTCTCATAAGTACTACGTGTATGGGGAAGGGAAGGAAACACAAAGAGGGTCAGAGAGGAAGAAATAAATGAATTTAACTCATGGCTGAGTGAGTGGTACCAGGAGAATGGCCACCGTGTCATCAGAAACTGGAAGAGCTTCTGGGAGAGGGGCTTCTTTCAGTATGATGACCTCCACCTGACAAAGGAAGGGGTGAGGGTGCTTGGTCAGAAATTTGATGTTTACGTGGACCATTTAAACTAGAGACAGGGGAGGTGGTGATGACACTTACCAAGGCTAACAGTAAGATGGTCACTACCCCCCTGAAAAAAACAAATCATATCGTAATTACTCCAAAGAGGGTTAATGCTATACAAAATAGGACAAACTTCACAGCTCAAGAACCGGAGAGCTCCATTACAGAAATTAAGGAAGGGAGGCAAAATAAGGGTAAACTCACCTGTGCTAAGAGTGAGTGCAGCACGTGGAGGGCAATGGTATCAAATGCCAGGAGCCTGGCAAACACAATCCCTGACATCATGGCTGACAGTTGACTAGACTTAGTGGCTGTGACAGAAACCTGGTTCACAGAAATCATGGATGGGACATGGCTATCCCAGGGTACAACCGGTACAGACAAGACAGGAATGTAAAAAAGGGAGGAGCAGTGGCTCTAGACATCTGGGAGGAAATTAAAACCACAGAGATTCAGGGGGCAGGACTGAGACAGCTTGTTGATATTCCAACCAGAGGAGAAGCTGTTCTGGACTTGGTTTTAACTAACAGAGCCAGGGTAAAGGGAGTTGAGATAGGGTGTCATCTAGGCAACAGTGACCACTGTATGGTCAGTTTCCAAGTGATCACAAGTGAGGAGACTAGTCACTCCAAGATCAGGGTTTTAGATTTCAGGAAGGCAGACTTCCAGAAAATGAGATCCAGCCTAGCAGAGTGTCGTAGACACAGAGAAGGGAAAGGGTTGGAGAAAATGTGGGAGGCCCTCAAGGAAACTATCACACAGGTACTGATCTATGCACCAGGAGGGCAAGTAAGGCCAGTAAGAAAAGGAAACCTCTCTGGTTCTCCAAGGAGGAGGCAACTATAGTAAGGGATAAAAAGAAGGCTGACAGGAAATTTAAGGTATCAAATTAAGAGGAAGATAAGGAATCTTATAAGGAAGCACAGAGAGAAGCAGGGAGAGCAATAAGGAAGGCCAAAGCTCAGACTGAATTGAGGATAGCACAAGGGGTAAAGGGGGAAGGCAAAACCTTCTATAGGTATATAAGAGAAAAAACAAGGGGGGAATAGTAAGACTTGCAGCTGCAGGAGGGCGTCTAGTAGAAAAAGACAGTGAAAATCAGAGGTCTTAAACCAGTACTTCTGTGTTCATTAAAGACAATGCAGGGGATGGACCTAACCTACTAAGCAGTAGCACCCAGGGACCAGGGGCTGATACAAGCCCCTTCACAGAAGGTCAAGTCTTGGAAGCCTTAACTAAACTGAAAATAAACAAGGTCATGGGGCCAGATGAAATTCACCCGAGAGTTCTCAGGGAGCGTGCTGGCAGCTCCCCTAGCAGAACTCTTCACCAAATCACTGAAGTGCGGGACAGTACCAAAACACTGGAAAAGGCCAACAGTGGTCTCACTTCACAAATCAGGGAGCAGAGAGGAGACTGGCAACTGCTGTCCAGTAAACCTCATGTTGGTAGTGGGAAAACTGATGGAGACACTGCTAAAACAGAGGATAATCGTATATCTGGAAGCCAGTGTGCAAGAAGACCCAAAACACTACGGTTTCACGGTGGGTAGATCTTGCCAAATAAACCCGGGCAACTTCTTCGACTGGGTTACAAAGGCAGTAGACCAGGGAGTGGCAGTAGATGTGGTCTACCTGGACTTTAGTAAGGCCTTTGACTCTGTTCCATACAGAAGGTGGTTGGGTGGGTGAGCAGCTGGCTGAGAAGTAGAATACAGAGCGTGCAGGTAAATGGCGCAGTATCTGCTGAGAGGGAGGTACAGTAACTAGCGGTGTACCACAGGGGTCGGTGCTGGGGCCTCTACTCTTCAATGTTTTCATATCTGAAATCATGAAAGGATTGGAGGGAAAGGTGTTTCTATTTGCGGATGACACCAAGATATGTAACAGAGTGTATGAATTCCGACCTAAAGAAACTGGAGGAGTGGTCAGAGGCTTGGCAGTTGAAATTCAATGCCAAAATGTGCAAAGTCATGCATGTAGGCAGAGGCAGTCCCAAAGAGGAGTACTACCTGGGGGGGGGGAGAAGTTGGCTTCCACCATCCAGGAATGTGATCTGGGGGTCAAAATATCAGAAGACTTGAAGGTGGGGAAACAGTGCGAAAAGGCAGCACTAAAGTCCAGTGACATGTTGGATTGCATTGGGAAGGGAATCACAAGTCACAGGGGGGAGGTAGTGCTGCCACTGTACAGGTCACTTGTGCACCCCCACATGGAGTACTGCATACAGTACTGGAGACCTCATCTCAAAAGGGACATCGACAGATTGGAAACAGTGCAAAGGAGGACAATGAAAATTATTCAGGGGCTGCACCAGATAGCTTACGGGGATAGGCTGAAGGAGCTTAACATGTACTCCCTGGAACACAAGAGGGAGAGTGGGGACATGATTGAGACTTTAAATATATTAGGGGTATAAATAAGGTTGAGGTGCAGGCGCTGTTTCAGAGAAAGCAGAGCAGTACAACTGGAGGTCACAATATGAGGTTGAAGGGTGGGAGGTTCGAGAGCAATGATAGAAAGTTATTTACTGAAAGGGTGGTAGACACATGGAATAGCCTACTTTGGGGGGGTAGCATCCTATTAAAATATTTTGAGCAGACTAGATGGATCTTGTGATCCCCTTCTGCCATCACTTTCTATGTTTCTGTGTTACTATGTATCTATGATCAGCATGAGATGAGAATGAAATTCCCTGAGATAAGAATGTGATGGTCAGCATGAGATGAGAATGAGATCCCCTCAGATGAGAACATAATGATCATGAGGGGGTCAAAATGAGATCACAATATGATGAGAATGTGATGATAAGCATGAGATGAGAACGGGATCCCCTGAAATGAGAATATGATAATCAGCATGAGATGACAATCAGATCCACTGAGAAGAGTATGATGATCAGCATGAGGAGAGCATGAGATCACCAGTAGATGAAAATGTGATGACAATCATGAGATGAGAATGAGATCTCAACATGAGAGTGTGATGATTACCATGAGATGAGAATAAGATCCCCTGAGATGAAAATGTGGTGATCAGCATGAGATGAGAATGAGATCCACAGAAATGGGAATGTGATGATTAGTGTAAGATGAGAATGAGATCACCATGAGATGAGAATATGAGAAGCATGAGAAGTGAATGTGATCCCCTGAGATGAGACTGTGATTATCCCCATGAGATGAGAATGAACTCCCCTGAGATAAGACTGTGATGAACAGCTTAAGATGAGAATGAGAACCCCTGAGATGAGAATGTGATGAACAGTATGAAATGTAAGGGAGCCGAAGCCTTTCTAAAAGTGCGGGGGCCAAGGTCCGGGGTGAGGAGGTAGCTGTGGGGGCCCCCAAGGTTACCCCGGTTGGGGGTGTAGCAACGGTTATGAGAAATAAATGCTACTCAGACTGACACAGACACAACTGGTTGTTACAGACAAGAGCAAAAACCAAGCCTTTATGTACAACTTAACATTTTCAGATCTTTCCTAAATAGTTACAGCATGTGTCACTGTCAACACAAAAGTTATATAAAACACTTTAAGAGCCATAGAATCAGTCAGCTGTTTGTGAATATGGAGGAAGAGGAGATGGTTTCGACAGTCTTCAGTCATGTATGATTGTAAGAATGTTTTCAGCTGTCAAAAGCATGAAAAGCTGCACTGAGCAATAGCATTAGACATCAGGATAGTAAGGTAGATTCTTAAAAGTTTATCAACTTGTGAAAAAACATAGAAACATAGAAGGTGACGGCAGATAAGGAACGCAAGGCCCATCCAGTCTGCCCATTTCTTTTTCTACCTTATGAATGTGCCATCGGCCTTTGCTCTGTCAATGGCCATTCTATTCATACTCCTCTGTATTGCTCCCCTATGCCTATGCTATGCCTGTTTGAAAACCTGCACTGTATTCATATCCACCACTTCCTTAGGTAGGCCGTTTCATACATCCATCACCCATTCTGTGAAAAAGAACTTCCTCATATTACCCCTTAATCGGCCTCCCTCTAATCCCATGCTGTGTCCTCTTGTCCTGCTATTTTTCTTATATTGAAACATGTTATACTCTTTCACCTTGTTAATGCCCTTAAGGTGTTTGAATGTTTCGATCTTATCACCTCTGTCCCTCCTTTTCTCTAGGGTATACATATTGAGCTCCGTTAATCTGTCCTCAAATGTTTTCTGATGCAGTCCCTGCACCATTTTGGTTGCCCTTCTCTGGACTGACTCAATTTGGTTAATGTCCTTGTGAAGGTGTGGCCTCCAGTACTGCATGCAGTACTCGAGATGGAGCCTAACCTGTGTCTTGTAAAGAGGAATTATTACCTCCCTCTTACGACTTGTGATACCCTTACTGATCACCCCAACATCCCCCTAGCCTTACCTACTGCTTTAGTGGTCTGTTTGGATGATTTCAGGTCATCTGTGATGATGATGATGCCAAGTCTCTTTCTTCCTTGTGACTGGCAGCAACTCCCCTCCCAGCTTATAGGTGGCTTCAGGGTTTCTCTTCCCTATGTGCATCTCCGCTCTTTCTGTCAAGATTGCTATGATGGTGCCAAGTTTTGTCACCTTTTTAATGCATGCCATAGGATGCGATGTACTATGAGTTTTCAAGAGATCCAGCAGTATGTTCAGCTGTATTAAACGTCTGTCAAATGCAATGTCACCAGAGTATGTATCAAAGATCTTTTGAGCTATTTGGTCACACGGCTGACCATTGATAATATCAATGAACGTTTTTTCTATGCTCATGAGAAGTAACAAAGCCAGCTGGTCAAACCTGCAGTTCAGTTCCGCTGTGAGCAAGTCAATCAGCTCAAAAAAAAGCTTCTAAAGCAATCTTCAGGAGTTGTCCACTGATGAGGCCCTGCACCGTCATAATAGCGACATGGTGCTCTTTTTCTCTGGGTCATGGCAGGAGCCTCTATCAGTTCACCATTAACGGTTCACTGTGCATCCTCAATGACTGTGTGAAAATCTTCAGAGTCTCTCATTTTCATCAGATGAGTCCACAGCATTTCTACAGTAGAATTATCGGCCTCTGATGTAATATCTTTTTACTACTGCACCCAGACCATTCTTCAACTGCTGAGAAAATCTTCAATGCCACTTTAAGACCAAAAAACACATTGAGGCATGTCATCGGCGCTTGAAGCCCAAGTGCTTTCTTCACTGCTTCTGTGTTATCCCCAGTGGCAATTACTTCCTCTAAAGTGTCATAAATGGCTTCGTAATTGAATAGTACTGATTCAATCGCTTGAGTTCTTGCCATCCAGTGAGTGGGACAGATAGGCTTTAGCCAATGTTGCAAACCACCTGATGGGGAGAAGGAACAGGAGGCTTGAATATTCTCAAACATGACCAGTCTTTTTGGCTATGACTGAATAATTCCATGAAGTTCCTGTAGTAAGCTCAAAGCACTTCAGATCATGGTACACTTGCTACAAGCTTCCTGTAGAATAAGATTCAAACTGTGATTCATACAATGAACTGAAACAGCCTTTGGATTAATATCTTTGATTAGTTTAGTTACACCTAACATCTGACCCTGAAGAACCAATGCACCATTGTAAGTGTGTCCTCTCATGCAATCCATATCTAATCCACAGCATAGTAAAATAAAGGAATAATGCATGACAGGGTGTATGTCATACTGGGATAATGTCATGAGTGGGGTGATTAGGCATGCACAAGGCTGCAGGGCAAGAGCGACTAATCACTGCAGAAGTGATGTTATTCCAGCACAACACACACCCTGGAGTGCTTTATTCATATTATACAGTGGCTCAATCATAAAACAAACACACAAAAATATAGAAATATATATTAAAAGTAGATTTTTTTGTAATTGTTTGTAATGGGCAGGATTACATTATGAAAAAATAGTGCAGTTTTCTTTTTTAGCCAGTTGGTGGAGCTACTCTGTTTTGTTGTGGCTTTGTGCTCATGTTAGCAGTCTTTGCCAGTGCTGCCAGTAATAATGTCTGGGGTATTTTCTTTGTGGTGCAATTCTTCTTTTGAGGAGAACATGGAGGAAAATGTTTTGTGGTAGCGAGAGAGTGAGAGCCACACGGTTACTGTTTAAAAGTGCGGTTTCTCGCTTGCTCACTAGCTTTCCGAGGCGGGCACTTGCTCTGACTATGGGTCTCTGATGTGCTCTTTTAAAAAGCGAAACAGTGACATTTTGATATTTTTTCCTATTGAATGACGGCTGTGGGTGTTTGTTTGAGCCGTTTTTCTTCTGAGGTCATGCTAGGTGTTGAGGCAGATTTCCGGTTGTGCGATCACACCTCCGACTGGCAAAGTGGGGACTGAGGAAGCTGCTTGTAGGCAACAGAGTGATGTTTTGTTTAAAACTAACATGCAGTCATCACTTTGCTGGTACTAGAGCAGTGATGTTATGCCAGGATAACATCACAGCTCCAGTGCCAGGCTGACCAATCGAGAAGCTACATTTTTCCTTGCCATTGTTTAATATGTTTTATTGTATGGAAAAGTGATTCCACATCCATTTTTGGGCAGTCGTACATTCCTATAAAGTCTTCACCTATGACATAGTCCTGTGACACCCAATGTACTGAGAAAGATAACTGCTCATGTCCAGCTACATCTTGTGTTTCATCAATGATAATGGAGTAGATTTCTGATTCCTTAATCTGTGAAAGAAGATAATTGAGGCATCCTCAATACATTTCCTTGATTAGTTCGTTCAGACTATCATGTGATTAATACTTTGCAATGAAGGTTTGCAACTCAGGGTTATTTTGTGACACTAGCTCAACTAGCTTGTGGAAGTTACTTTCTTTATCAATATGATCTCTAACAGCGAGGCCCTGCCTTACAAGAAATTACAAACAGAGTAGTTGTTCTAAAAGGCACTGCTGGTTCTTTTCTTGCTCAGCCATCTTTTGATGAACAAGTTGTGAATCCACACGTACTTGTTTCAAGCAAACATTGTGTTTAAGCAAACACTCCCTGTGAAAATGTGAATTTTCATGTGAATCAAAATTTGCAGGACAGTTTTTCCAATCATTCATTCTAACTTTCACTAATACATCATCTCTACATTTTGAGAATGTCACTAGATGTTTTGATATTGCAAAACGACAAACTGTGCAAAAAGCTCTAATTCGAGTTTTGCACAGAACAAGCCAGTCTCTGTTTTTGTACCACTCATGGTTGAAATATCTTTCTCGCGCCTTTTCACCTTTTCCATATCCTCTAGCAGTGTCTTTCTTAGGGACTTTCAGTTGAACCGCTGTACCCAAGTCGTTGCTGACACAGCATGGTCCGTTACATTCTATTTCTATTCCAGTATCTGCATTAGGGGTTTGTACTGCCCTACTCTGAAAATTTGCCACCAGTCCCAGCCCTAGAGATGTAGGCCTTATGGACTGATCAGTTGCACTTGCCTTTCTTGGTGACCACAATGGTAATGTAAATGCACCAAAATTCAGCTTGGCCTAAATCAGCTTTTTGCTTACGTGGTGGTCAAACAGCGGCTTGTTCTTGTTGTTGTTCGGTCATTGCTTAGTTAAGTCCAGATCAGAAGAAACTATAGCCAGTTTTTATCACCGGACTCTCCCATCCCCTCCCCACCAGTGCCCACTTGCCCAATCCCCACCTCTGCTTTTGCAGGGGACTTTATTATGTATACTACTTAGTTCATTTTTTTGTTTGATGCAAGTAATGGTAAACAGCCTCTGCAAAGTCTTTTATATTAACTTTTTTAATTCACTTCAGCAACACACTGCTGCCCCCCAATCCTTAAATCCTTCTTTTTCTTTCCTTATGGCAAACAGCAGGGAGAGGTGCAGGTGCTCTTTTATGTTTTATCTCCCCTCCCCACCAATGCCCAGTTACATACTCTCTGCAAGGTTTGCTTTTATGTTAAGTCAGCACCAGACTGCTGCCCCTAATCTTTAACTTATTCTTTTTTTTTCCTGATGGCAAGCAGCAGGGAGAGGTGCAGGAGCTGTCTTACTTTTTATCTCCCCTTCCCACCAGTGCCCACCCACTTGCCCACTCTCTGCAAAGTCTGCTTTAATCTTAACTTTTTTTAAATTCACTTCAGCACCACACTGGCTGCTGCCTCCCAAATCCTTAATGCCTAGTTCTTTTTCCTTATCCTCAATAATCTTACTAGTTTCTCCTCTGGATGGCCACCTGCCTTCTTCAACCCATTCCTGAATTCACCTTCCCTTCCCTGATGACCTTGGTTCTTTGGTTTGCTGTCCTCCCTACTAGTTAAATTCCTCTGGCTCCAATCTGCTCTTTTTTATCTCCTAATAACGTCCCTGCCTGGTAGTCTAGTTTGGGTTGGGTTATGGGGTTGGAAACTTGTTTTTTTTTTTTTTACTTGATAGACAATTAATGTAGCAAAATACACAGCATGAAATGGTTCTGTTTTGTGCTCAGTGTTGCATTAATTTAAGACCAGGACCAGGCCTCTGAGTGAATCAACTGACTTATGTGTACCAATTTTAACTGCCCATGGACTGGAGGAGCTACTAGCAAACAGTAAGTTTGGGCTATTTTATTCTGTCACTAACTGCTCACTGCACTGCTTCCAGGCTGGGCAGCCTTAATTTCCAGTTCCACTTGTCTAATCTTCCTGAGCAAGTGAACCAAATGCCGACGCTGAGACAATAAGCTAAGGGCTGCTGCTGCCACATAGATCAACTGTATACCAGCAAGAGCCACTGCTGAGCCCATGAGAACCTGTTGTTAGCCAACACCGACACCTGACTGTCACTGTCCAATCAGGTGCATGCAGCTCAGTCATGTGCTCAACTCCGTGGAGGACCCTGGCTGACTGCCCTCTTCATGCCTGTTTGGAATGTATCACTTCTCCTCCCGACTCCCTCCTTGGATAGCAACAGCCACAACAATAAAAAACAACAGATACTCGCTGACCACGCACCCCGCCCCAGCACACACCACTGCCGCCACTAGAAAGTAAGTGCTTTTTTCTCTGACTGCTCAGCTGCTGCCACCTGTTGGATGCTGTGGCACAGTGCAGCTATACTGTGTATATTGTAACATGAATATGACTGCAGCAAAGATAGCAGACCATGTTGTTTCTCTTTTTTTTGTCAAAAGAAGGGAAGGGCCACAGCCCTCCTGGCACCGTGTCCTCTCCCCCCCCCAGCTCCAGTGCCCCTAATGAAATAAGAATGAGATTGCCATGAGATAAGAATGTGATGGTCAGCATGTGATGTGAATGACATCACCATGAGATGAGAATGTATTGATCAGCATAAGATAAGAATGAGATCCCATGATATAGAAATGTCATACACAGCCTGAAATGAGAAGGAGATCCCCTGAGATGATAATGTGGTTGTCAGCATGAGATGAGAACAATATCACCATGAGGCAAGATTTCACCTCAAGACATTGTATACTCAAATACTTTCTCGTCCTTTAAGAAAAAAAATAGATGAGTTAATACTTAATGGCAGTCTACCTGGCTCTGTCCACTGAAAAGTGGGGGGCAGTTTATATGGGCATAAATGCCTTCTTACTGCTCTACTACCTAAGTATGAATCTAAGTATGATATGAGAATGTGATTAGCAGCATGAGATGAGAAGGACGTCACCATGAGATGAGATGAGAATATGATTATCAGCATTAGATGAGCGTGAAATCCCCTGAGATGAGAATATAGTGGTCACCATCAGATGAAAATTGGATGATCCTCATGAGATAAGAATGCCATCCACTGAGAAGAGAATGTGATGATCACCATGAGATGAGAATGTGATGGTCCGCATAAGATGAGAGTGAGATCTATTGAGATGGGAATATGATGATTAGCATGATATAAGAATGAGATCACCATGAGAACCTGATGATCAGCATGAGATGAGAATGACATCCCCTGAGATAAAAATGTGATAATCATTATGAGATGAGAATGAGATCCCCTGAGATGAGACTGTGATGTTCAGCATGAGATGAGAATAAGATCCCCTGAAAAAGAAATATGATGAAGAGCATAAGATGAGAATGAGATCCCTGTGAAGAGAATGAGATGGTCCCCCATTAGATGAGAATGAGATCCCCTAAGATAAGAATGTGATGACGGAGCATAACATGAGAATGAGATCCCCTTAGATGAGAATGTGATTATCAGAATGAGATGAGAATGAGATCCCTTGATATGAGAATGTGATGATCAGGAAGGGGTGAGAATGAGATCACAATATGATGAGGATGTGATGATCAATATGAAATAAGAGAGAGATTCCCTGAAATGAGATTGTGATGATCATCATGAGATGAAATGAGAATGAGATACCTTGAGATAAGAATATAATGATCATCATGAGATGAGAATGAGAGCACCATCAGATGAAAATGTGATTATCATCATGAGATGAGAATGTCATCCCTGAAAAAATTGAATACGATGATCAGCATGAGATGGGAATGAGATCACCATGAGATGAGAATGCGATGATCAGCATGAGATGAAATGAGATCACCATCAGATAAGAGTGTAATGATCAGCATGACATGAGAATGAGATCTCCTGAGATTAAAATGTGATAATCAGCAAGTGATGAGAATAAGATCCCCTGAGATAAGAATGCCATGATCTGCATAAAAGCATAAAATGAGAATAAGATTCCCTAATGAGAATAGGATAATCAGCATGAGATGAGAATAAGGTCCCATAAGATGAAAATGTAATAATCAGCGTGAGATGAAAATGAGATCCCCTGAGATGAAAATGTGATAATCAGCATAACATGAGAATGAGAGCCTTGAGATGAAAATATGATGATCAGCAAGAGATGAGAGTGAGATCACCTGAGATGAGATTGTGATAATCAACATAAGGTAAGACTGAGGTTCCATTAAATGGGAATATGATGATGAGCCTGAGAGTAGAATATGATCGATGTGAGCTGAGAATGTGATGATCAGCATGGAATAAGAATGAGATCCCTTGCAATGAGAATGTAATAATCAGCATAAAATGAGTATGCCATGCCCTGAAATGAGAATGTGATGATCAGCATGAGATGAGAATAAGATCTCCATGAAATGAGAATGTGATGATCAGCATGAGAATGAGATCCTCTGAGATACAAATGAGATTATCAGCATGACATGAGAATGAAATCTCCATGAGATGAGAATGTGATGATCAGCATGAGCTGAGAATGAGTTTACCATGAGATAAGAATGTGATGAGATTAGAATGAGATCACCTGAGATGAGAATGTGAGGATCAGCATGAGATGAGAATGAGTTCAACTGATAAGACAGCATGATGATCAACATGAAATATAAAATATGATCACCATGAGATGCTAATGTGATGATCAGCATGAGACAAGAATGAGACCACCATGAGGTGAAAATGTCATGATCAGCATGAGATGAGAATGAGATCACCATGAGATAAAAGTGTGATGATCGACATGAGATGAGAATGAGATCCCTGAGATGCCAATGTGATGATCAGCATGAGACAAGAATGAGATCACCATGAGATGAGAATGTAATGATCAGCATGAGATGAGAGTGGAATCTCCAGAGATGAGAATGTGATGATCTGCATGAGCTGAGAATGAGATCCCCTGAGATGAGAATGTGACAATCAGTTGGAGAACAGAATGAGATCAATGTGAGCTGAGAATATTGTGTGAGCAGCATGAGATAAAAATGTGATCCCCTGAAATGAGAATGTGATGATCAGTTCAAACCATTCGCTTTTGTGGAGCTTTCTTTTATGTCCCTATAAGTGCTTGTGACTTTGCCTGAACATCATTTTGTGAATTGCAGTAAAGTATATGTTGATTGATATAAATGTATGTATTGAGTTTTTTTCAGCTGCAGGACCAATGGCCTGATTGTTTGCTTCAAGGAGTCAGAATGTACTGTACATATAAACATCATGGCAAAGCAGGGATGTAGACAGCTTTTTTTGCAACCAAAGCTGATCAAAGCTGATCAAGACAGCCAGTGTGAAAATGTAAACAAGATCCCTGGTTACAGACATGTGCATGAGGTCAGACGGCACAGTTGCCTGCCACATAATTGGATTTGCACATTATGCTGGTCCATCCTTCCACATGTTGTGCTATACTCTAAATTATGTACATTATGTAAGCAATAAGACACGACAGGGTGTGCATGGAACAGATTTTACTGCACGGCTAGGGGTGTAATGAGGCACGAGGCCTTGGCCGAGTTTTAGCTCGATGCAACTGTTCCTGCACTCACCTGGAGTTTCTTATTGCACTTATAAAATGGGCTCCTGTTTTAAAAACCTTTTACATTTGGGAAAAGCATGTTTATGTGTAGAAACAATAGATTTACTTGTGTGCATTTATGATCAAATAGTCCTTCCACTCACAACAAATTATGTCACTGATGATGTCATTGTATTGTTGCCTACCTTCTTCTTCCTGTTTTTTTCTCTGTTTTTCCCCACATTCAAGATATGGAATGTTTATCACTGAATGTTTACCATGGAATACATGGATTCAAAATTCTGCTCAGTTCCACTGCTAGAATGTTCCCTTTCTAACATACTATACACACACACACACACACAACAACAAAGGCCTCTGTTACAGCCAGAGACTCAATTATCTCACTGTGAGGGCAAGGAGAAGAGATTTCCTGATGAGCAGGTAAAGATAGTAGGGGTTTTTCATGTCAGCAAAGAAACAGTTGTATGAAAACTATAAACAATACTTAATGTTTCTATTTTTATGTGTGTAAGGAGAATGTGTTGATGAGGAAAGCAACATTTGATTTATCTGTTTTATTTTGTATTTAAGGTACTTTTATTTTTAAGGCCCAGTGCAAGTGAATGTGATGCTTCCAGTTACAGTGCAAAAAACAATGGCTGCCAGTTGAGTTTTTAACATTCTATTAGCTTAATATTCCAGTGGTGATCAGTCCACATTTGGCAGCACTTTTTATTTTCCATGCATGGAACATAATTGCTACATGAACAACAGCCAATCAGATTTCAGGATTTTCTCTTACCATTTTATAATGTTACTTATTGCCTGGGTTGCTCTCTTAACCCAGGCAATGTGTTTGCACCTTTGTACTAGTATTTCTGTATTTACTGATTGTTGAGTTGTACAATCCTCATCAGGGTTCATCGACAATATCATTTCCTGCTAATAATTCTTGTTTTTGTTTTTTTTTATTAGTAATGGAGACAAAGAAAATACAGGAACAGGAAACACAATCAGCAAAATAAGAGAGATACATTTTTCTCCTAAGTAACAACAGTTCATTCTTAATATGAAGTGCTTAAATCAGTATCTTCTTAACTTATTCATCTAGAGAAGTCAAATATTTTTCAGAGCTTTGCCAAATATTATCAACTTTGCATAGTGGGTTTGCAGAACATAGTGTACTTTTTCTAATTTATATACATCAATCATGAGATTCAACCACATTTTATAATCCAGAGGAGTGTCGTCTTTCCATCTCATCAATAAACATGTATGTGCATTATAATGGCTAACAAAATTAATCTTTGTTGATTATTGCTACATTCATCTGAAATATATCCCTTTGTCAGAAATAAGTTTTCACTGTTTTTTTTTTCAGTTTAATAGATGAGATTTTGTAGATCGTGCCTAAAACTGTTCTTCAAAATGTACTGATATTTTTACAATTGATTAACATGTGTCCTAATTTTCCATTTTCTGATTTACATCTAGGGCAGAGATTTGGGTAGTTGGGGTGCATTAAGTTTAATCTGTGAGGTGTGTAATATGTTCTGTGAATTATATTAAAGTTGATTTATAATAATCTTGTAGATAATATGCCTGTGTCTTTGTGATTAATAATTTGAGCCCATTTTGTTTCTGTAATTGGTGATCTCTGTTTGGTTTCCCATTTTAGTGTTAGTGCTACCAATGGTTGATTTAGTTGGTTTTGCAGTATTGTATAACTTTTGAAATAGGTTTTGTATTTTTGCTAAGGGTCAACTGAGTTTCTGTTTCATTTAAAATAGATTTTGGCCCAGATATTCATAAGGGTTGCGTATAGCGCAACAGTGTTGTGCCATGCACAACCCACTGATGCACCCCAGTGCTATATTTAAAAGGGAAAAGTGCTTCGCATTAAATCTGGATGCACCAGGGTGCATCAGTAATGTATGCAGGCACAGATGGGGGGGCTGCCCATGCATAAACTGCACAGCCCGATATTCAGCCCAGGCCGTGCAGAGTTATGCAGGTGCAACCCCTACCTGCGCCTGCACAAAGTTGCAGGAACAAGTCGAGGGCCACCCACAGGTGAGACGCCACATTGCAGGGCACAACACAGCAGCTGCCACCTGGTGGTGGCCCTCCACTTGTTCCCGCTGCACCTGGCGGTGCCCCCCATGCCCTGATCACGGGAAGAAGTGTACCCCCTACCCCCGAGTAGCCCGATCGCGAGCAGAAGTGTACCCCCCCAAGTAGTCCGATCGCGGGCATAATGTTGTCCTCCTCGAGTAGCTCGATCAGGCATAATATTGTTCCTCATAGTTCGATCACGGCATAACATTGTTGCCCCCCAAGTAGCCCAATCATGGGCATAACATTGTTTCCCCCCTCCGAGTAGCCCGATCCCAGGCATCAGATATCTGGACTGACTTGTACGGTATGGGCTGCATGCCCATTGGCTCATGCTGTGAACCAATGGGCGTGCAGCCCAACTGAGCTCTCAGTCAGTGGGGCGGCAGGCAGGTGGGGTGCTGCTGCCCATCGGCTGATAGGGGAGGGGTGGTGGTGCTTGTTGGCAGGTGGGGTGGGGCCACCAGATCACCAGGGATTTCAGACATGGGGGATGAGGAATGCCACCCGCGATAGGGCTACCACAGTCCACTGGACCACCAGGGATATTGGACTTTGGGGAGAGGTCTGCTGCCCGCGATCGGGCTACTCGGGGAAACAATGTTATGTCCGCGGGTCGGGTTACTGGGGAGGGAACAACGCGTCGGCGACCGGGCCGTAGGGGCGCCGGTCCCTGGGGCATTGCGCCAGGGGCCAGGCACAAGTCATCGGGGATCAGTGCACCTGCATGCTAATGGCATGCAAATGGGGCTGTAATCAGATGCAAATGGCCCCCCATGCGCCTTGCATGAATTATGGCCCCATTTGCATGTCACCCTTTGAATATCACAGGTGTTGTGCATGGCACAATGGAACTTGCACCACCGCATCTCAATGCTCCACTCTGACCACTTGCCTGGCGCAGTTCCACTGCACAATGCACAGTGGGTGTGGCCAGGAGGCAATATTCAAAGAAGTTGCGCCATAGCGCAACTCCGTTGAATATCGCCCTGGCCACACCCCTGCGCAACTATTTTGAGCGGCGCAGTTTGAATATCTGGGCCCATATGTATAAAAACCTTTTTTCTAAATAATTCTTTACTTGTAGATATCTGAAGAAATGAGTATTAGGGATGTTAGATTTTCATTTAATAGTATCAAAGTCCATATGACCATTATGACCATATAGATGCTGAATCTCCTTTAGGCCTTTTATATGCCATATTTTAAAACTGTCATCTGTAATAGATGGTGGAAATCTACCATTTAAGTATATGGGGGTTATAGAGGATAAATCATTTAAGGAATGGGTTTCTTCTCAGATTGTATCCCATATTTTGCAAGTTGTTGCAGTTGTCATACACATTGTAGTTATGTTTGTTCAATGGGGACCAGCATATAAAATATGTTTTAAATATTGAAATGGTGTTGAGCTAACTTCTATTTGACAGGCCATTTGGAAGTGTTCTTGGTGAAACCATTCATATGTTATAGAAATACTGGCTGCTTGATAGTACCTTTGAAAATTTGGCAGAGAAAGTCCCCCCACATTTTTAGGTAAATATAATTTTTCTATTTTTAGCCTAGTTTTCTTACCTTTCCATAAGAACTGCTTTATAATTTTTTTACATTTTTTTTAAAGAAATTATTGTAATATATATAGGGAGAGTTTGAAAAAGATAAAGAAATTTGAGTAGGATATTCATTTTGATAACATTAACTCTGCCTATCGGTGCCAGCGGTAGTGATTCCCATTTATTAAGTTCTGTTTGTGTTTTATTGATAAGGGGCTCAAGGTTATTTTGATATATTTAATCTATATTATTGTCTAAAATTACACCTAAGTGTTTTAATTATGCTACTTTTTTAATGTTAGGATTAACTGCCGAGTTAAATGATTGGTATGATTTTTTGATTCAAGTAATTTGGTTTTATCCCAATTGATTTTATAACTTGAAATGCTTCCAAATGCTATTAAAGTGTTATTAAGTTCTGCCGGCCCAGTGGTGCTAAAGGTTGAGGCACTGGATGCCACATCTTGCGCTACGCCAGTGACCCGAGTTCAGGAACGGACCCCAGTTACTAGGGGTCAGCTGGGGAGGAAGGATTGAGCATCCCAATGGATGCTCTCCTCCTCCGGGGGGGGTGGATTACCGGGCGGCAATGCCTACAGCATTGCTGCCTGTGGAGACATGGGTGGCAAGGTGCAATGGCTCCTCAAAGGAGTCAGGATGGGGAGGGCACTGTGGACCCTGGAAGGTGGTGTGCACAAGCACACTGTATGTCTGGACGTAAGTCCTTCGCATCGACTCTCTCTCAGGGGTGGGGCCAAACTGGGAGAAAAAAACAAAGGCAAAAAAATCTCCTGGTAGCAAGCAACATGACACTGGGTTCCCGGTATGTCAGAGCCAGCTGACAAGACCGGAGGAGAAAGGTTCCTCTGGGCCAAGACCAGGAGAAAGTAAAAACAAAGTGTTATTAAGTTCTGTATATATATATATATATTATTTAAATGATCTATATATATATATATATATTAACGTGTCATCAGCATAAAGACTAATCTTATGTCCCACTTGATCTACTTTCAACCCTTGAATGTTTTTATTATTTCTAATTAATAAAGCTAATGGCGCTATAGCTAAAGTGAATATTAGTGGGGACAGTGGGCAGCCTTGTCTCACTCCCCTTTCTAGTTTAATTATAGCTGATATTTCTCCAATAGTTTCAATTCTAGCAGTAATGTTACTATATAATATATCTACCCATGTTCTGAATTGTGGACCAAAGTTCATTAGTTTAAATAGAGTCTTAATATAACCCCATTCCACATGATCAAACACTTTTTCAGCGTCTAGTGATAGACTTGAAAAGTTATTATTTTAAAATGTGTCTATTAGATTTATTGTTCTCCTTATGTTGGTTTTCAATTGTCTGTTTTGTATAAAGCTGTTCTGATCTGTGTGGATTATTTCAGTGAGAATATTAAGTCTGTTAGCTAGTATTTTGGTTAAAATGTCACTGTCTGTATTAATTAGAGAGATTGGCCTATATGAAGAGGTTAGAGTGTGATCGTTATCTTTCATTTTAAATAATGTTGTTGCTTCTAATGCTGATGGAGTCATGGTTTTATGCTGTAATATATAGTCAAATAAGATTTTTAAATGGGGGCTTAATATATTTATGAAATTTTTTTTATAAAAAAATCTACTGTTATGCCATCTGAGTCTGGTGACTTTCTAGCTGTTAGTGAGTTTATGGCAGTCCAGATTTCTGTGATTATTATTTCCTGATCTAAAGTTATTTTTTTTACTTTCTTTTATTGAGGGTAAGTTAATAGCATGTAGATATTTTTCTACCTCTTTTAAATCTGAGTTGCATTCTGATTTATAAAGATTTTTGTAGTATATTTCAAAAGTTTTGTTAATTTCCATAGGTTCAGATTTTGTTATTCCTTGTTCTTTTTTTTGAGGGGGGGGGTTAGCGTATTTGCTTCTATTTCTTTTTTAAGTTGCCAGGATAAAATCTTAACTGGCTTGTCACCAACTGCATATTATTTGGATCTTGTTCTCAGAAGTTGTTGTTCAGCTTCCGATGTTGTAAGTTTATTATATTGATTTTTTAGTCCTAATAATTATTGTAGTGTTTTGGGGTCTTTATTTATATTATACAGATTTCCTTTTTGTAATATTGAGTTTTCAAGAGCTATCTTTTTTGTTTTTGCTCCCTTTTTTGCATTGAATGAGATTCTTATGCCCCTTATGCATGCTTTACATGTATCCCATATTATCGTGGCAGGCTTTTCATTGTATTTATTAATATTAGAAAGCTTCTGATTATTTTGGTATTGAAATTTTGTTCTTTAAGTAATATGTAATTGAATCTGAAGTTATAGTTAGTATTAGGTTTCCTGATTTGTTAAGACATAACCGGGGCATGATCTGAGATGTGTATTGCTTTATAATCTACTGCTGTTACACTGTAGAGCAATGACTCGGGGATCAAAAAGTCAATTCTTGAGTAAGACTGATGTACAGGTGAAAAAAATAAATATTGTTTCTCTGAAGGGTGGATATATCACCAAGGATCTATCAAATTAAAATCTCACATGAAATCAATAATTTTTCCCGCTGCTGATGCACCTGTAAAGAATAGATCTGTAAAGAATTTTGGTGAATTTTCATTAGGCCTGTAAATATTTAATAAAGTTAAGGTTATGTGTTTAATTAATATTTCACAATATATGAAGTGGCCATTAATATCTATAATATGTTTATTGATAGTGATGCCAGAATTCTTTTAAAAAAATATAGCCACCCCTCTGGCATTTGAATGATAAAGAGCATTAATGCCATGTCCCCGTTTCTTAGCATAAAATTGAAAATCATCCTGTAGTAAATGTGATTCTTGGATCATTATAATATTAGCTGCTTGTTTATCAGCATAATTAAATATTTTTTTTACCTTTTACTCTTTCTCTTATCCATTTCACATTCCAGGTTAATATTTTAGTTTGTCAGCCATTATACAAATATGTAGAAACATTTAAATTTTCAGAAGTGTACACACAAAAATAATTTATATATACTTCCAGATGCACCCTTATTGCTTTATCTAAGAAATGAGTACACATTTTTCTTTTTCTCTTTTCTATTATAGCTTGTGTTATATCTTTGTTTTTTTTGTTATCTTGACGTTCCTGTATCCTGTTTTTATAAGTAATTATTATTTTCAAAAAAATTTCTAGTTTTTTTATCCCATCACCTAGCCTGCCATGCCCACTCCTCCCCCTCTAACCCCTGTTTTACCAATGGTCCAGTATAATGCATCTTACTATCTGAGCTTTTTATACTTATTTTGATTTTAAGGACCTTGGTACCCCCCACGCTCCTATCTTGACGACCATGTTAGAGGTAGTGTTGAACAGAACCTAGAGAGTGACTGATGCTCCCTTTTCCCCTCTAAAATTATATATGGTTGAGGAGATGTCAAGAGGGGACACGAGCAAAGTGGATATAGAGGAGACTTAAACAAGAAAGGGAGAGTCTCATCCCCATCTACAAATAATAAAATAAAAAAAGAAGGAAAATGTAATATCCCACTTTTTACAATTTTTTATGGGAGACTTCCTTTCCCTTATGATTTTGTGTAATTATACTTAGGAATTATCTCACAATTAAAACAGTTAGATTACCTGTTTGATTATTTCTAAGGCCCCTCTATGTGCCCATCTACGTTCTCACTCACCTTTATCTTTCTTGTTTCTCAAGTATTTTTTTCTTTTAATATTTATTTGATTTTGTCTAAGCTGTTTTTCTTATCTTACTACCCTTTCTCCCTTACTCACTTTATTTTGACATTTTTACTTTTTGTGCGCATTTAATCAACCTTTTGCAGCCTTTTAACATAATTTTTCATCAAGTTTCTGCATTCAAGGATACATTACTTGTTGTTGCATGCTCAGATTGTGGTTGTATTTGAAACAAGGGATTGGTATCAAACTGTGATTTGAGGTAGTTCTCTAACTTTTTGTGATCTGTAAAAAAGTGTATTTTTCCATGCCAAAAAAATCTTAGTATTGCTGGGGGTAGCATACTGAAGTAGATTCCCATATCCCTTAACATAACTTTGGCTTTATCAAATGTTCTATGGGACTTTACAGTTTCAGAGCTGAAGTATGGGAAAGCCAAAGACTTTATCCCCTCTGCCAAAAGGCCTTTCTCAAATCTGGCTTTTCTTAATATTTTCTCTCTGTCCTGGTAGTAGTGTGGTTTGATGTTGATAGGTCTGGAAAAATGTCTTTGATTGGCAGAATTGATAATCCAAGACATGTTAGGGTCAGCTCTGTGAGCCCGATCAAGAATTATTTTTTCTTCTTGGAATGTTTGGCCCATTGCCAATGTTATTAATTTCTCTAAATATTGGGCAGGTTCCCCTTTACCTTCAATCCCCTCAGGGATGTTTGTCAGTCTTAGATTATCATGTCAAGATCAATCTTCTTGATTTATGATTTTCTGTTGTAAAGTCTGAAGTTGTGATTTATATTCATTAAGCTGTTGTTATAAGGGGTTAATTGTGTTCTCAAGTTTACTGGTATGTTGTTCTGCTTCCGAAGTTCTTATTGTTAGAGAGTCCAATTTGGAGCTCAAGTCATTAATTGAGATTGTAAGGCCAGATAATGCTTTAGTCATTTGATCAAACACCTGTTTAATGTCAGCTTTGATTTCATTTTTAAATTTTAAAAGTACATCCATGTCATAGTCTGAGTCATGCATTCTCATTTGAGTTGTTAATGGATTTACATCTGGATTCATATTCACTTGGTTTGCAGCTGTCTGCAAGTTTACATTTTCCCTTGCATAGTATTTGATAACCCTGTGGATATTGATACAGTTACTATAATATTTAGAGCACTGGGCACTTCTGCAGGTGTAACAGGGGTTGCATTTGTAATCAGCAAATTGTTTGAAGCATTGGACTAACCTCTTCAGAGCTGGTCCCTTTCAGTGTAGATGCTGGTTGCTTCTTGGCCTTCTCTGTTGTTAAAATCTGTGTCGCAGGCACTTCCCCTTGCTGGATTGATTCTTCTGCATCAAAGAACAGACTCGCTTTGGAATGAGCTTCAGTAAGATTCACTTTGGAAGTCACTGTACTTTGTTGTTGCTGCATTGGGGATGTAGTGAGCAGAGAAATAAAGCTCAGTACTTAAAAATTGTTTTATCCATGACTGGGAGAAACTTTATAATTTTTTGCTGGAGCTGCATTCACCCCGCAGATAAAGAAGCAGAACCAGATGCCACAACAGATGTATCGGTGTTGGAGCCCTGCAGTACTCCGCGGTCTACACTTTGATTTCTTTTTGCAGTCCTTGCCTTTTTGGAGTCATGGATTTCAGATAATTCTTTGGTCCTTCTGACTAATTTCGACATGGTGAAGTAACCTCTGCCTTCCGGTAAGGCATAGCAATATAAAGGTTCCTCCCTTAATATTAAAATGTGTCCATTTTGTTCAGGGAGGTACGGAGCTCGCTCCTAGATGTCCGCACCCTCAGGCAGCCATCTTGGAATCTTGTGTCCACTAATAATTCTTGTCATGTATGTGCTCTTATTGTTTGCTGTTTTGTGCTTGTACTGTTCAATACTTTGCACCATCTTGATGCAGCGGGTCATGCCTGAAAATGGTCCCTGAGGCTAGTGAACTCACTCATTTAATAAATAAATACAATAAATATATAATGAAATTGGCTACAAGGCACTAAGAGTTCCACCACTGCAGTTGCTTTGCTTTAGAGATTATGGAACATACTGGCATTTGATTTCAGTGCAAATGCCAAAGCCAATCTAGAGACTGATGTGATACAACACCACTCTTTTCTGACTTTGGTCAATAGGGAGTCAAGTTTTTGTCTGGAAGTGGTGGCTATTCTCTGTCTCAAGGCTGATCTGAGTAGGAAAGTGGAAGAGTGAGATCTGTTAGGAGTGCCAGATCTTGTAACTGCCTTGGTTTTCAGTCTTGCTTAGTTTGGATACCCTGAGTGAAGAATTACTGAAAGACTCCATGCACCCTTTACCCTCAGTGCTGTCACTCATGATAAAGAGTACAAATTGTTGCATGTATCATATCCGGGTCAGTACATGGGCTGTGGGGTCATATAAGATGCATATAGAGTGTGCAGTTGATGGATCATTGCAGCTTATTTTTATGAGGTATGTACACTTTTTATTTGTGGTACAAGGTGCATTTAGACTAGTCTCTGACTCACTGTGTGGCACTCAGCTGTTAAAAATAAATTTGCTCTGTGAAAGGTTGAGATGGGGTAACACACTAGAAAGAGCACCCAGTCCAGTAACTAAAGCTCAGCCCTGTAAAGCAAGAAGCCCACAAAAGCTAAAGACACACTGTGTGACCAACCTTGGGCAAGTCACATGACCTCCCGGGGCTTCAGTAAACTATGGAGTTTTTCACCTCAGGCACTAGTTCCAATGGTAGTGGCGAAAAGCTTTGATCACCAGATGGCTTTTCAGCATCTTGTAAGGCTGAGTTGAGGTGTTTATAGTCCAGGTCCTTGTGGGAAAGCATCCATGCTAACACGAAAACACCATCACATTTGACGCAAATTAGCCCAACACATTTCTACAAGATGAGAGGGACTGGAAGAACATGGAATCTGAGTTACTCTCTCACTCAACTTGAGGTGACCCTACCAGAACAGGGCTGAGGAACATTTGCATAGTAGTGTGTGTGAGAAGACTTTCACTGGTGCTCTCCCCCTGTACCTTTAATAAATGACAGAACAGAGGGGGTCAGCTTCCATTGCTCTTGGTCTGGTACCTTTCACAAACTTCCAAATCCACTAAAACTTAAAAATGCTATGCCAATGGGATTCTTAACACCTATCATTTTGCAGTTAGTTTTCTGATTTTGAAATTCTATTAATATTTTGTTTGCTTCACAAAAGGAGTTGATCCATCTCTGGCTTTTAGTTGTGTGAACAAGACACACATTAACTAATGTTATTTATTAATTAATTAATTTATTTTGCTATTGTTATCTATGTATTTCTCGATTTATTGAGTCAATGATTTATTGATTGATTTAAAGTTTTACCAAGAAAGCCATACTAAGCTAGTATCAGCTAATTTCCAGAAATGTCCAGGGGAGAGGTGAGGTGAGGTAAAGTAGACAATACAAAAGGTGCAAGAGTAAAAATACATTAAAAGTTGTGCAGCCACAATATTCAGTGCTAATAAATAATGTGCAAAGTACAGTACATTAACAGATGTGCAAAGTGGCACAGACGAAAGTAAGCAAAATGAGCTATAAATCACTGAAGACACACATCAACTCTCTGATACCATTCTGTACTTATCTGTTCCGCATGACTATCAGACAGAGGTTACCACCTCCACCAGCTCTGTGTCATCGAGGCACAGGTTAGGAAGCATAGGAAAACCAGGAGCAGTTTCAAAATTCGTAAATAGCATTTTATTTTTTCCAATAACAGTAAAAGAAAAAATAATTTTTTTCAGTATAACTATTTACAAAGGCAGTATAAACACAGAAAAAAAGTCCTTCATCTGAGGATATCTCTAATTCCAAGTTTCAGTCTTGCACTCTCACTGTCCTTGTCTCTCTAGTAAAAGCATTGCTGCTCTTTTTATAAGTCTTTGTCCAGGAACTTGTTGAGAGAGCCTGCTTCTCATAGAATGTTCTTGTAAGTTTACAGAATGTTCTTGTCAGTTTTGGTGCAGGTGCAGCAAAAAGAACATAGTGACCCAGAACTGACCTCTTGTTTACAGCTCTGCAAAAGGCTTAAAAACTGAATCTCAGGTTAATCCTTTGAGTTCCAAATAGCTTTTGGCAACCATTTCAACTGTATAACTATATACAGTTTTAAACAAAGGTATCCCAGTATCACTTACAATTTCACACAAAGATTCCCATATATTTTTATAACCGCAGATGTGCAAGGAGGGAAGAAAAGAGAGAAATAGCAAGGGAAGGCAGAGAGACAGCGAGAGGCGGGGAACTGCAAAACCGTTGACGTGGTCAGTTCCTAGGTCTCACAAGAAAATTTTGTTGCACAACCAGAGAAGAGACAGAAAAGGTAAGGATAAAACAGACCCTTGCATTCAAACTCTTTCTGCATAACAAATGGGGCAGGACCTTATTCAACGCTATCACACTCTGCTACTGAAAACAAGGTATTCCCTGCATTTGCTGAGACTCATAGTTCAACACTCTTGGGCATCCAGGTTCTATTTCCTTCCCAAAATCCACAAAACAGGTAACTCTGGATGCCATATTGTCTCTGCCTACTCCTGCCCCACATCCCACACCTCAGCATTTCTGGACAGCCTCATGAGACCACTCATTGAATTCCTGCCCTCCTACATTAAAGACTCTAACCATACTCTCCCGTTTTTTGACAGGTTCATATTCAGTGGCTCCCATAAGCTCATCTTTACTATGGATATCAAATCTCTTTACACAGTGATCCCCCACAGTGATGGCCTGACAGCTCTGCAGCATTTTTTGAATAAGTGGGAGATCCAGCAGCCACCCACATAAACATTAATCTGACTGACTGAACTTGTTCTTCAACTTAATGCTTTTTCTTTTAATAACAGTTTTTTTCAGCAGGTCAGTGGAGTTGGCATGGGTACCGGGATGGGTCCCAGCTTTGCCAATCTGTTTGCTGGTTGGGTTGAGGAACAATTCTTTCTCTTCTTCACAGGGACTGTGCCTGACCTCTATAAATACTACATAGATGGTTGTGTGGGAGACACCTGCGCCAGGGGAAACCCT
This sequence comes from Neoceratodus forsteri, assembly GCA_016271365.2. Classification (NCBI taxonomy): domain Eukaryota; kingdom Metazoa; phylum Chordata; order Ceratodontiformes; family Ceratodontidae; genus Neoceratodus; species Neoceratodus forsteri. The sequence goes on from CM057453.1 coordinate 27,684,774, forward strand.
CCATATCTTCTTGGACAAGTTTACCTTGGCCAATCTTTCCCTTCAGTACACTATCAAGGTATCCTCCTCCACACTGCCTTGTCTAGAAATCAAATTGTCGGTGCAGAGCACTGGTCTGAAGATATCAGTTTATTGCAAACCCAGTGACTCACACAGCTTTCTCCACCAAAGCTCCTTCCATCCCAGATATATTAAGAATGGTTTGCCATATTCGCAGTTTCTTAGACTTCGCAGGTTAGGCTCAAATAATGCACACATTTTTATTAACAGGGAATACAAAGAAAGCACAGTGGACAGAGCACTCTCCCAGATCAGTAATATGCCCTGTTACCGTGACCCTCTCAGGAGGAATACTCTCTCACACAACAAGAATGATGCATTACATTGGTGCTTCCCTTCCATTCTAATACCCCTTCTCTTTACAGGAGTAACTTCACTATTCTACAAAGTGACCGTAATATCAAAGCTTCCTTTACAGAGCCACCAGTTGCCTCCTACCACAGGCCACCCAACCTGCAGAATCTCCTGGTACGGAGTAGCCTACGTACTCCTAACATTTCCTCCATACCTGGTACTAAAGCTTGTAACAGAACTTGCTGTTACACCTGCAAATGTATTTCTAGTGTTGCTGAAATTCAAGGTCCCACAGGTGTTTTTCACATCACCAAGGAATTCTCATGCAGATATATTGTATTCTTTGCACGCAGTGTGCTGCTGTCTATGCTGGAGAAAGTGGCAGATGCCTGGCTGACCAATTGAGGGAACATTACAAGGCAGTCAGGAATGGAGACATTGATAACCCATTGTATCCCATTTTATCTCCAGGGGCCATAATGTCAATGATCTTTCTGTCAGTGACCTTCAGCGGGGTTTACAGAATGCTGACCAAAGAAAAAACATGGAAACCACACTGATCATCTACCTGGGCTCCAAGCAGCCTTCTGATTTAAATGACAGACATTTTCTACTAATATCTTTCAGCCACCTTATGGTTTATCACTGTAGTCTGTCCTTTTTACTCCCACCACCATCATATCTTTGCTTGCACGTGTGCATGGTACATTTCTGTGTGGGCATACCTGCACACACTTCCATCTGTATGTGTGTGTGTGTGTGTGTGTGTGTGTGTGTGTGTGTGTGTCCACTCTCACATGAGCATTCCAGCTACAGTATGTGTGCACATCTATTTTCATTTTCTACAGATGTCTCTGTCTCCTTCCCCCACATTTGTCACCTTTCGGTCTTCCTACTAGGCTCTGTTAATTGGATCCCCACTTGAGGACTCCTCGGCTCATTCACTCCTACTATGCCTTTTCATACCCATCATCACTTTTTTGTTTTCCAGCTTCTATTCTTACCTTACCTATTATCACTTTTTCTCCTAGATCCCCCATTTTCTTTCATCATATATATATATATATATATATATTCCTTATTTCCCCTTATCTCTCCATTAAGTTTGCTTTTTTTTCCTCTTTTAGATAATTCCTGAAGAAGACCTATAGTCAAAACATCAATTCTTACTCTATTTTCAGCGTGAATTTACTATTACCATTTTGTTTTATCCTCTATCAACAATTCACTCTCATACCAGACACAGTGTAGGATGCTCCAGGTCCATCTTGGTGGCAGCTGCCCCTGCTGGTCACCCATGTCCATCTACTAACTGACACCAGTGAAGTGGATGAAGTGGATGAAGATAATGAGACCTTCATCAGGGGCTGGGGACACGAGGCGCCCACCCCAGAACAGGAGGGGTTGTTCACACCTGCCAGCCCCCATAACAGTGAGCCTAGCCACAGTCCCTACACGGCACTATGGACACAGAGGTGCAGTTCTCCACACAGCCCCTGGCACTGTCACCATTGTGCTGCCCCATAACCCCACTTATGGCATGGCCATTGCCCTACCTCCCCCGGTAGATCCCACAGGGCCAGCCACTGCTGTGTCTCCTCATGATCCTTCTATCCACACAGACACAGCCTTGCTACCCTAGGTCCATCCCAGTGCCCTTGCCACTGCTGGTCCACTGCTGGTCCCCAGTGCCCACAACGCACCACAGCACCGACTGCTGTGCAACCCCAGGTCATACAGTGGCATGAGGTGCAGCCTGAATCTGTCCCCATTGACAGGCCCCCTTGAAACAGTGGGATGTGGTGGCCAACCTGCAGCTGCTGCAGTCAACCATGGAGGCACAGAGGTTTGTGAAGCAGGAGGCATGTCATGCCAAGCACATGGTGGCCATTTGCAATCTGTGCCAGGATATTGTCACCAGCATAGATCGCCTGTGTGCTGGAGGCTGTAGCCATGGAGGCAGGCAACACGGGGCCTGGCCATAACCCTGGCCTATCCAGTGGGAGTTGTGTCACCCCACAACAGGCAGCACAGTGTGTGCAAGCCCATGCCATGCAGTGCTGGAATATGAGCACCCAGTACACCCGGAACACACAGGATGCCAAGGACACCATACCCACCAAAACACAGCCTGCTCCTCACCAGAGTCAGTATCCCATGAAGCCATGGCTGGGGACAGCTAACACCATTCCCATGTTCATCCTGCATAGTGTGGATGATGAACCCCCCAACCATACCGTTGCAGCACATACATAATGTCTGTATCCAGTTGGGTGACATGGGGAAGCTACGTGGGTGCAGCTTGCCAACCCTCTCCAAAATATTCCCTCAGTCCCCCCACATTACCCCTGTTGCCTGTTCCATCCATTTCCCCACCTCAATGGTCTGTAATTCTATTTACACCCTCCCCCTAATGCCCTCACCTAACTGGCATGTATATATGTTTACATCTCTTTAGAACCCCATACACCAGAATGGACTGTATAACTATGCATGTCCTATATGCTACCCCGTCTGGGTGGACTGTATTTCTGTTAACCCCCTCCCCACCTTTTGATACCTCACTGTCTGGATTGCCTCTATGTAAGTACTGGAACTGTTATGTGTTAATATACTGACTAAACTCATTACAATCTTCTGTGTTATCTATACTCACCCTCCATGTCTGAAGAGATCAGTTATGAGGTGGGCTGTGTATTCCTGGGCCCTCTTGGCCATCCCCTGGTCCTCTGGGTCTGAATCTGCTGCAGGTTGTGGGGTGGTGTGCATATCCCTCAGTTGAGTGCCATGTTGTGTAGTATAAAACAGGCAAGGAATATGGCACAGGCCTTCTGAAGGGTGTATTGTAGGGCACCAACAAAACGATCAAAGCACTTAAACTGCATCTTGAGCTTTCCAAAGACATGATTAATGATGCTGCACGTGGCACTGTGCACCACATTGTACCTGTCCTCTGCAATGGATGTGGGTCATAGAACAAGTGTGAGGAGCCAGAGATGCAAGGGATATGCAAACAATAGCAAAACTTACAAAAATACCCTTCACACTAACTCTCTCCACAGCAAGTAGAATTAACTAATCCTTCTGTCCTGGGCCAAGAGCCAAGATGTAGCTGACTGAAAGACACCAGTGGTGCCCCCCCACCAGTGTCCAGAATGTTGCAGTGGCCAGGAAGCACAGTGCAGCCATCACCTTCAGCTCTACGGACATTGCATGACTGCATTGGGTGTCTGTCCAGAGTTGGTTATGCAGCAGCTAGCACAGCTGTATGAGCATGGGCCTGTTGAGCCTGTACCGGCCCATGGTTTGGTCATCACTGAGGACTTCAAATGTGTCTCATGGATGGTACTGTCTGTTTGCAGCATAGAGTATTCGTGGTCTGCGCCTGGGCCCCCAGGAAAGGCACTGACCCTCTCCTCATCCTCCATGACCTACTGCGACAGGCACACGATGTGCTGCCATGTAAGCCATCTTGGTGTGTGGTCTTTGGTGTTTCCCTCCACCTTTAAGGGTTTGCCCTGGCTTAAGACCACCATTTTATAGGTGGTATTTGTGCAGTGCTATGTGACCCATGCAATCCTAGTTGCACAGTTCTATCTCACCGAATATCACACTGCGTACATTATGGAGGATACTACCCTTCCCCCCGGTCTGGGCACTGCATACATTACCTCTGCACTAGTGAGCTGCTGCTAGCAGCATGCACAGCAGTGCCCTCTGAATATGGGATTCTAGGACAAACACATGCGCAGCATGGGTGCAACTACTTTGCACCAAGTGTAAAGCTTTGAATATCTGGGCCACAATGTGTAAAATAGCTGAAATTAAATATCCTTACTTGGTGAATGAACTTGGAAGTCTGACAAAAATATTGAGGTTTTATTCATCTGGTAGTCTTGACAGCTTCGCAACGTGGCACAGTGAGCAACAGCAGCAACCCAGCTGCCTGCATCTGATTCGGGGAAATAAAGGGCCTTCTGCTGCAAATGTGTTAAAATAGATGACCACATTCAAGTTGGCTGTAGCATCCATCAAGAAGATATAGGAATTGCAGCATAAGAGTTACTGAAACATATTGCATAACAGGAAATATTCACTGTCTTTTTATTTTCACTATATTTGCTGGTTCCATATTAGAGTGAAAATAAAAAGACAGTGAATATTAGGTAGATCACTATATATCACAGCACTAGTGTTCCAACAGTGAAAATAAGAGGAAGTGAACATGTGGGGTGTACTTGGAGCACTAAATATAAAGGGAGTGAATATAAACTGCTATACAGTATCTGTTCTACACTGATGAAAAAGATACTTTACACGAGGCCCACATTTAGGAGCTTGAGAGTCTTATAGCCCTGTTATGGGGACGAGCGGAGGACTCTGAGAATCACAGTCACAGAAATAATCTGAGGTTTGTAGGACTCCCCGAGAGTGTTGAACAAAGAAACATGTGGGATTCCTGCAAAAAAAAACCACCAAATACCTTGCAGTATATAAGGAAGCCTGCCCTTGAGACTGAGTGGGCACACAGATGTTTGACCCCCCCCCACACACACACACACAGAGAAGGCGAGCAGACCAGACCAATTATTGCCCAATTCCTGCAATTCCCAGAAAAAGAATGACTTCTGGCACTGGCTAAGGAGAGGGGGACATTGACATGGCAGGGCAAGCACAACTATATTTGTAATGATTAGTTCTCAGAACTGGCACAGAGGAGAAAGAGCTTTACGGCAACATGGAAACAGTTCCAGGACTTAGGTATCCCATATAAAATGTCAGTATGCTGCCCACCACAGCATAAATTCTAATGGAGTATCCAACACATTTCACGTCCCCAAAGTAGCTGAGGTTTATGTTGCCAAGAACTGGCCAGGTAAGGCACACCATCTACAGCCTAACCCAGGCCTGAGAGGGACAGGCCCAAGTTGCAGGAGGTGCCAGAGTGGGAATAGGTCACCCTTCCTCACCTCTGCAACAGCACAAGCTGGACCCCAAGAAGTGGCAAACTACAAAAGTCAAAAGATCCTACCAAAGAGGCAGAGGCAAATACTGATCAGACCAATCTTTGCTGGGGATAAGCCATGGAGACATGAGCCATAACTCAGCTATGAGCTCAGAGTTAGCTGGTGAACCAGCACCCAAACGTAGTGTACAGGACCCGAGCCTCCACCTTGCAACCCCCATGCCTGTCTCACCCCAGGTGCATCCAACAAGCACAGTTGATGGAGGAGCATCCTTTTGGGCAGAGGTTGCAGCAAGAGGTACTGCTGCATCAAGCCACAGAGGCAAAATTGCACAGGCAAGGGTTCAGGACTGAGCTGGAGGCCCACAGGGACTAGAATAACAGGAAATATTCATTGTCTTTTACTAGGGGGTAACCAGTTGAGACCTTCTGAACAGGTGCGAAATCTGGGTGTAATTTCTGACAGTGAGCTGATGCTGAAGACACAGGTATCGGCCACTGTCAAGTCTTCCTTTTACCATCTGAGGAATATCGCCCAGATAAAACACCTTGTTCCGCATGATGCTCTTCCTGTGTTGGTCCACGCTTTTGTTTCCTCTCGTCTTGATTACTGTAATGCTCTGTATCTAGGGTTACCGGGGGTGGATCTCCGTCACCTGCAGCTGGTGCAGAACACAGCAGCCAGGTTGTTGACTGGGTTATCAAGAACTTGCCATATCACACCTGTGCTGCGTGAACTGCACTGGCTGCCAGTGCAGTGGAGAATCACCTTCAAGGTTGCGTTGCTGACCTACAAGACCCTACATGGTCAGGGACCGGGCTACCTGCAAGATCTCCTTCATCCTTACCACCCTCTCTGCCCACTCCGCTCCACTGACGAGGGATTGATAGAGATTCCCAGGGTTCGTCTTCAATCATCCGGGGACAGGGCTTTTTCTTTTATGGCCCCAACCCTGTGGAATTCTCTACCTCATCAGATTAGAGAGTGCCTGTCCATGGAATCATTTAAGAGGTCTCTGAAAAGCCACTTATTTGCACTATCATTTGGATAAGTTTATGGTTGTTTTTATTGTTTTATGTCATTATTTATTATAGTTGATGTTTTATTCTTGATATGTACCAGCTCTTTGATATATTGAAAAGCGCTCTATAAATAAAATTTTGATTGATTGATTGGGAATAACTGGCAAATCTGATCACCAAGATGACTTTGAAACTCTATCAGGAGTTCATCATTTATTCCATGCTTGATATCCTTTCAATTGGTGCATGTAAGTAATCTCACCCATGGTATTCCCCTTCCCACCAGCCCTTGTATACTTCTTACATGAGTCCACACAGCCCGGCTGGGATCCCTCTTTTTATTTATCTAGGCTGGCTTCTGTAAGACAGCTAAGGCAGCCTATTGCACTGGACTAGTGACCTGATTGTCTCTCAAGGACCTATTTCCCCGGGCGAGGGACACTGTCTACTATCATCAGTGGGACACCTATGAGGTCACTAGGCCAGGCCGAGGCTGACTGAAGTCTTCTGGGAAAGCTGTGCACTCAGCAGGGTAGGGGCATTTCGCATCGGGCTGGGGCTATATTCCTACCTCCCCTGTGCTGCTTTTTTTCCTGGCTTGACAAAAAACTGCTAGACTGATAATTAAGCAATAGGGTATGACAGGGTATGCATTGTGCTGGGATAATGGCGCGTCTTGGGCGAATTGAAGCATGAGCCTGAAGGTTGCTGCTTCCACCACCCAAGAAATGCCATTGCCCAACACAAGGCAAACCTTTGAGTACCCAATTGCAGTTAGGAAATTGATCAATCATGAAGAGAAAGAAAAATATTTTTTTAAACAAAATTGATTTTCTGTAAATATATGAAAAAAAAGGACAAAATTATCAGGGTGAAAAAAGTCCTATCTCTGCTGGTAGTGTTGCTTATAGCCCAGTAGGTGGTGCCAGAGTCTATTATTATATGTAGGCGTAAGGATGGGTAGCCGCTCTGAGAACAGTTAAGGCAATGCTGTGTGCCACGGATCCAAGACTCCAAGTAACCTTCCCGATCCGTTACTGAGGACTGGAGCTTTACATTTATAATTTTTTTTTTGTAAGCATAGTGGCGGGTTTATTGAATGCTGGCTTAAGTGTGAGCACAGTCTCATTTAGATATATATATATATATATATATATATATATATATATATATATACAGAGAGGGACAGGGATGCTGCCTTGAGAGAGTGAGCAAGCAATAGCTGTTAGTAAAGAGACAGCAAGAGAGTCGTGGCACTGCTGCTGATGTAAGAGCCACAATTAGTGGTGGTCTGGTAGTCCCCACTAAGGCCTTATGTTGTCTGCAGGTGAAGTGGAGGTAGTGGACAGTGACATTCATACAAGGAACAACATGGACTTGAACAAGAGTGGAGAACGTCCCATAGAGCATTGTAGTAGCGGGAGGAGCTGCAATTGGCAGCATCGGGAGCGGAGACCATCTAAGTAGTTGGGAACAACATTCAAATTAAGCAAATAAAATTCTCATTAGGCAGAATTAAAGAATAGACGTGCTCATCAGGGGATCTGAAATAAATTAGTGCCATTGTAGCCATTTGTTATCTGGACATTTTAGTGCACAAAATGGTAGTGAAATGATTTTGTTTGGTAATGAGTTCAGGACAGTGACAGATCTTTTTCCAGTGCTGTTGTGCTGGGATATTGGCACGGGGCTTCAAAGTCGTCATCTATCGGCTTTCTAGATGTTTTCTACTCATTTCATAATGAGAGATGGAGGTATGTTCCCAGCGATCAAATGCGGAGCTGCTTTGTGATGGGAGGGAGGAAAACTCGCATAGAAACATTGAAACATAGACTTTGACAGCAGATAAGGACCACTTGGCCCACCCAGTCTGCCCATTTCCCTACCTCTTGGATAAGCTGCAGATCCTAGTAAACCAACAGCCTACTTCTTCCTACACCCCACCAGAATTGCCTTATGTCTGTTTCATGCATTCTTGAATTCCCCCACTGTTTTTGACCCCACGACCTCCTCAGGAAGGCCGTTCCATGTGTCCACCACCCTCTCTATGAAAAAATATTTTCTCACATTACCCCTGAGCCATCCCTTCTCTCTTCAAACTGTGCCCCCTTGTTCTTACACATCTCTTTTCCTGAAAGTTGCTACCACCTTGGACGTTGTTGATTCCCTTGAGGTACTTGAAAGTTTCTATCATGTCCTCCTTCACTCTCCTTTCCTCGAGGGTATATATATTAATCTCCTTTAGTCTTTCTTCATATGGCTTCTGTTGCAGACCCTGCACCATTTTAGTTGCCCTCCTCTGGACTGCCTCCATTCTGTCTATGTCCTTGTGGAGATGGGGTCTCCAGAACTGTACGCAGTACTCCAGATGGGGTCTCACCAACTGTCTGTACAGAGGAATAACAACTTCTTGTTTTCTACTGGTGGTGCCTCTCGCTATGTATCCCAGTATCCCCCAGTCATTCTTACTGCCTTCTCACATTGCTTGCTTACCTTTAGGTCATCTGATATGACTAGCCCCAAGTCCCTTTCCATTTTTTTGTTTTTAATATCCCCCCATTATGTACCCTTCCCCTGGATTTTTGTTTCCCTGGTGCATTACTTTGCATTACGTGGGAACAGCTGATGTGCACCCACCTAATATCTGTCAGGCTGCTGTTCCATGCTGTAGAAGAGTGCACATTCAGGGAAGAGGGAGGGTGAGGGATAGCTTTTCAAACTCACTCAGTTAAATAACTGGGGCTAGATATTCTAAAGTGCACACAGGTGCAGTGTTTCACTGAGCTGCCTTTTTCCCCTCGTGTCTGTCCACGCAGCCTACTATATTCAGAGGCATAGTGCCATCTGAATATAGGGTAGACTGCATGTCGTGCAAATGACAGGTGAGTGCACAGCGCATAGCAGTGGCACAGTGCTGCATAGAACACTAAGGATAGCATAGCCCACAAAGGGGTCATGCAGTGGCACAGCCCTTATAAGAGCACCAGGTACAGAGCTGCACACTGGGGGTGGTTGCGGGAGGGCAACGATGGAACCAGTTACAGACACATGACACAGCTGCTTCTGTATCATAAATAAACTTTAATGGTAATGAAAGACAACAGGCCATAAAAAAGGACAGGTAACAGGGAAGGTAATCAGGAGGTGGGGAGGAAAAACAGGGTGAAAACAGTCCAGCAGGGGTGGCAAGACAACTTGGATGCCTGCACTGCAGGCATGCTCAAGGCGCCAGTGGTTGAGGTGGTGGTGGTGCAGGCAGTGACTGCTGTTGAGTGCCGGGCCACTGTCAGCTTCTGTACGTCATCTGCAATGTGTTTCAGCCATCGGAGGATCAGGTGCTGTTGTCGTACATGCCAGCGCAGTAGGTCATCCCTCCCTTTGAAAGCTTCAGGCTGACTGCGGTGGCTAGGACTACTCCAGGCACCTACAGACAGAAGAACAATGAACTCAGCCAGCTGTGCACACATTATAGGGCATGCAAGTGTTGTGTTGCCTACCATATGCAGCCAAGATATAACCAGCCAGCACATGCTCCACCATGCCACATGGGGATGTCAGGGGACTGATATCCACAAAGGACTGTATGTGGCACACCAGAGTCAGCACTGTGGACCAATACACTGGAGGAGTGCACATGCAACAGCTGTGCCAGACAGCACCAGAGCAGTCCCGGCCATGGCATGGAACACACCGCCAGTAATCATGGCAGAGGTATGCCTATGGCACATGCCTCAGCAGCACCACGCCAGGGTCTGATAAGCAGTGTCATGTCCTGAGTGGCAAGGAGGGGCACCCACACAGCCTGTAGCCACTGACCAGGTATCCAGCACACAAGCCAACCCTGATTTGCAGGATGCAGACATCCAGGTACCTCCCTGGGACACAGCTGGGATGGGGCACAAGCACACACATGGTGCACACAATGCAGCGGAACATGACTGGGACCAGCAGATGGCACTGTGTAGCATCCATGGTGCATGCAACTGCAGCAGTGACATACATGGGAGGGTGCAGGACACACTGTGCACCAGTCACCACAACACCGGTGTGCATTGCACCGTGGCCTGGACATGGCCAGCAGTCACCGGTGCACCCTATGTAGAGTGTGGCCTGAGTTGTGCTGAGCCACCAAGATACCTGGAAATGTCCAGGTGGGCCCCCTCTGGTGGGTACCTGGCCACCTTATATACCCCAGCACTTACTGCATATGTAAGACATACCCTATCTGACTGGGGGAGACAGGCCAATGTGGATACCATGATGGTGCCACCACAGCACCATGTTACCACAGTGACACTGCCCAGTTTATGTGACTGTATCACTCCAGGCCCACCCCATTGATTGCCCAGGTGGGCCCCTGTAGTCACTGTCCAGGTGGGCCCCCTGTACCCCAGTGAGACCCCGGATATTCCCCCACTCCAGGGCTTATGCAGGTTACTAGTTGGATGGCCCTGTTATGTCCCACTGTATGCTTGCCTTGCCTGTATACAGTGGAGTCATCATATCCTAGTTGGCAATGTTTCAGGTAGTCACCGCCACAACTGTGGCCCAATGCAGTCATACATGGTTCCCAATCCGCATTGCCCAATGATGGCCCCACTGCCCGCTGCCTCATGCCAGTACTGTGGGCCATTGTTGAGCTGCTGAGGCATGACAAACAATGTGTGTGGCACTGGATATGCCACCAGCCAAGGGGACCTACCATGGCGGCCATTCGAGGCACATGGCTGGTCACAGTGGTGTACCAACATCACACTGACAGTTACTAGCTACCTGCTGACAGCCATCATACACAGTTCTAGCCGCAGGGAGGTACAGACCCTACCTACTGTGAGGGGGGCATGCCTGGGGCTGTGTGCACAGCTACATGTCAGTTCATCCCAGTCAATCCACTCCATGAGAACTCATGCCACACTATTAGCTCTAGCGTCAATCGGCCCACTGTACAAATCATTTCTTGACAATTCCCACCCAGCATAAATTTAATAAAATAAACTCCAGGGGGATGCAATTTGGAAATTAACTGAGCAGGGAGCCAACTGACACTGGAGCTAATAGTCCGATGCCAGTTGTCATGGAGCGGACTGACCGAGATGACTTGATATGTCACCTGTGTGCACTGTCACAGTCCACCTTGCTGCTGTCCAGCAGCAAATGGTGCTCCCATCTGCACAGTGGAGGCCATGAAGAAACAAAAGCAAGAGCACTCAAGGCTGCAGAAATGAGTAAGTCTCAGCCTCCCAGTGTAGTCAAAGCAGACATTCCTTTATTGGCATCTATGTGTAACAGATATTGTGCAGGAGGTTCTATCCCCAGTGCTTCAGCCTAACAATTAGGCCTTCTTCAGTGGGGGTGTCTACCTATTCAAATCTACTACCTATTTAAGTGCTAGTCTTTAAGTTATACACCAAGTGAGCATTACATTCATACAGAGTAAATATAAATTATAATTCTGTATCTGCATCTTATTAAACACAGAACTGTTAGCGGACTTGGGTGGGGAGGAGGAGGAAGAGAAAAAAGAAAGTCCACCAACAGTTCTGTGGCCCCGAGATTTGGAGGGACATGACTTCATAGATAATTCTCTTCTCTTAGCTCACCCTACAATATGGCTACCAAATGTTAAAGAAATCCACTCCTCCATCAAGTGGTGCAATACTTCGGACCACCTTAACAGGGATGGAGTGGATATAGCCTTCATCCAGAAGACTAACCATCCCAGGGAGAGGCTAGTAAAGTAAAGATGAGTTGAATATCCCAAGTGTTCCGCAACACTTCCAACACTATGAGCAGGGGGTAGCCATTCTAGTGCAACAGAATGTATCCTTCATGGCAGGCAGGTTAAATTGGATCCTGGTGAATAATTTGTTATAATACAAGGCACACTATTAGGGCAAATAGTCACTCTCTGCATCTTATACAGTCCCAATCAGCTGGATGTTGCTTTTCTTCAGGAGACGGCTCAAACTTTCTCTGAATGGCAGAAAGGGCAACTTATGGGGGGGATATGTACGCGGTGGTAGATAACTTTCTTGATAGGAACAAAGCCCCTATAGGCCCTCACACACCTGCTTTCTTGGTGCACCCAGCTATAGTGCAAGAACTTGGCCTCTCAGATGTATGGGGGTTAGTCCATCCGAAAACTTGTGATTAACCCTTCTATTTTAGCTGCCCATCAATCCTATCCCAGGATTGAAATGTGGCTTGTCGCTAAGGGATGGGTACTAGACATGATAGATTGCTAGGGTTGGGGTGGTTCTTATATCTGATTACACCACCGTCTCATTTTTGTAGCTCCCAGCAGACACAGACCCTGGACATAAAGGGAATAGGTGCCTTAACACTCCATACTTAAGGATGAAGTTCTCTGAAAAAGTGTGAATAGGACATCCAGACATTTCCGTAGATAAACCATCCCTCTGACATTTCTATCAGGCTATCAAGAGGGATGTCCTGAAGGCATACATTAGAGGTAAGTGTATTAGCCATACTGATTACCTGAAGAAGGTAAAGGCTAAAGACCTGGAGGTGCAGTTGAACCTGTGAAGGAATTAGGGAGAAATTCCATGGTAATCCAGCTGATAACATTGCCCTTCCAGCAGAAATCACAGGGACAAGATATAAGATAAATATGCACCAACATCACAAAGCTGAATTTGCCCTCTTTAAGTTGAGGCAGACCTTTTGGGAGGTAGGTGAGAAACCCAGGAGACTTCTGGTCTATCAGTTAAAGATGAGACAAGAGAAATTGAGAGTCCTGTGAATGAGGCAAAAAGACAAGGTGGAACAAGAAGGATATTAATGAAGTATTCCTCAGTTTTTGATCTCTACAAACAAGAGATGTGTCCTTTAGCTGAAGAGTTCCAAGCTTTCACAGACCCACTGTCTCTCCCCAGGCTCCCAGTGGAGCAAAGATGGTGCCTTGATAGCCCTTTTTCTTGGTCTCAGCTGGCAGAGGTCCTGAACACTATGTCAGCCAGGAAGGCCCCAGGGAATGATGGCTTCCCTGTGGAATTCCTCTGCCCTTTTGAGCAAATTTTACTTGACCTTCTTCTGGCTGCTCTGACAAAGGCATGCTGGTCCAGGAACTCCCTACCTCTGTGGGACAGCCCATATATCTCAGCCCCATGCCAGGCAAGGACCCGCAAGTATGCAGCAGCTACCATCCCATATCCTTAATCATAGCTGATTGTAGGCATGCATGCGCTACAATGCTAGCACACAGGATGAAGGAGGTGATAGCTAATATGGCTAAGAGAAACCAGGTAGGTTTTGTACCAGGCCATAAAGGGTTAGATAACACCAGGAGGCTGTTTAACCTTATCTGGCAAGGAGCCCCACCCCAGCAGTGTTGCTCTCACTAACCGTAAAGAAAGCTTTCGAAGGGGTGGGGTGGAGGTAACTATTTCATCCTTTGTACACTTTGGGGTTTGACCCTTAATATACTGGATGCATGAAAACATTATACAAGGGGGTCTCGGCCTCAGTGGCTACTGATGACAAGGCATCCCCTGCCTTCCAACTAGGCAGGGGAACAAGGAAGGGATGCCCCATGTCCTCTCTACAATTTGTTTTGGCTCTAAAGCCTCTTCTACAGGACATTAGATGTCTAGACACTATCCAAGGCATTCAGATGGAAGAGATGGGCAAAACCCTAGCTTACACTGATGGTACTGTTGACCCTGAGTAGACTAACGGTGTCAGTGCCAGAGGTCTTTGATCTCTTGAATGCAGATGGCCAACTGTAAGGGTACAAGGTCAGTGTCTTGAAATTACTCTTCCTGGCCTCCAGCTGGAAAGTTGAAGGTCTCCCCAACTACCTTTGGGGCCTACCCCTGTGGCTGGCCACTTGAAGTATCTTGGTGTCAGTTTCAACTGGGATTTGTACTAAACAAGGAGACTCAATGTTGCGCCCTCCTGGCTAAGATGGAAAAAGGGCTGCCAGAGGGAGCCACCTGCATCTCAATTGTGGAGGAGAGGAGGTCTACAAGATTATGGCTGCTCCCAGATTGCAATATACCTTGGATGACCTACCTCTCAAACTATGCCCTTAGCTGCTTAAGTCCATGCATTCCAGGATGCTTTCCTTCATATGCAGTAAGGGCCCAAGACAAATCAGCTTGACCAAGCTTACACAAGAAGCTGCTTGAGGCTGGCTTGGTGGCACCGAGTAATGGGGGATCACTCAGCATGCTGGCGATCTGGGTTAACCACCTGGGACAACAGGAGCGGAGACCGGTGGGGTGGGTTATGGGCATTAGCTTGGATGCTCGCCTCCCTGGGAGGGAGGGAGGGTGCAGCCCACACCACTACTCGGGTGGCTCCTGGTGGTTCCCCCATGGATGCGCACTTGGCATCATGGGTGACCACATGCCTCCATGCATCCTTCACAGGATGCTGTGAGCATGTGGCCACCATGTAGGAAGGGGGCGGGTCTGGGAGAAAATGGAAAATTGCCTGCTCAGCCAATCAGATGACAGTCACCCTGGTCCCCCCCACCACCACTTCACATTGCCCTGGCAAGCCAAGCCTTCTGACCCGATCACCTGTCATGCACCCAGGACAGTAGGGGGCCCCCCCCGGCAAAGGAATACATCGGGTGACATGGGGTATGACATAATGGGGACAGCAATGATGGTGGGGGGATGACTTGGTGAGTAGGGGGCTACCATTGGTGGCCTGAAGAAGTGGCCAGTCAGGGGGCACAGGAGGAGAAAAAAAAAGAAGCTGCTAGAGGAAGGCTCAAGCTCCCAGATATTTCTGTGTGGAGAATTGTTCTGTTCCCACCTACCCAGCCCTCAGATGAGTTGTCAATGGTCAGCAGGCCCAACTGGGTGGGCTGTGAACTAAGTATTCTGGTGACTTAATATAGAAGGTCATCAAATTTGGATAATTCCCTTGGAACTCAGATCCCTCCCTATTATAGGAGAGACAGAGTCTACCTGCTCAAAAATGCAACACTGAGAGGCTGCCAAATCTTCCTCCCTTCCCCTATGGAACAACAAACTCTTTGAATAGGTGGCAGACTCATAAAATGGGGAGGCTGGGCCAAGGCAGGCATCAACTACCTCAGACATCTGATGGATCCCACCACTAGCTAAGTTAAGGTCTTCAGTCAGCTACAGGAGGAGTTCCACCTCCCTAAATCGCACCAGTGGAAATTCCTTCAGATGTATCATGCATTAGGGCCCCTACTAGGTCCACAGCTTCGCTTCCGGGTCCCAAATGAGCTGGACTGGGTTCTAAACACCTCAAAGATGGTAGTATCCAAAAGTAAATTTATTTCTGCCTCCTGAAGATTAGACTAGGCCCCACAGAGTATTCTGCCAGTAGATGGGCTGCTGAGTTGCCACTGGCCCACTGGAATAAATATTGGAAAGTAGCCCACGCCACAATCAAGGACACAGAAATAGATTCACCCAGTTCAAAACATTTCCTAGCTAGCACAGGACACCCCAGAAACTCAAGAAATGGGACCTGATGTCTTCTGACAAATGCTGGAAGTGCAGAATAGCTATTAGCGATATTATCCACGTTATATGGGAGTGTGGACTAATTTCCGCATTCCAGAGGGAAGTTAGAGGATGTGCAGGGACCTAGTAGACCCTTCAGTGACACTCACCACTTCATCAGTAATGCTAGGAGCAGAGGGGGGCCTGGAACCAGGAAAGAATATAGGGAGACACAAGTGGAAATGGTTGGTTGGTGTCCTAATCACTGCTAAAAGTGTCATCCTGAGACACTGGAGAAGTCAGAAGAAGAAACTGGTTTTCAGAAACAGTGGTATCAATATGGAACAGTCTAACCTCACTAGTTGTAGAATGTGAACACCTTAATATTTTTGAGTCGGGTGGACAAATATCTACTAGAGGGTAAGTTGTAAGGTTATCTCCGTTAATTGTAATGCAAGACAAGCAAGATAGGCACTGCTTCCTCATGTCTGAAACATTCTATGTTTCCTATGCAGGCAGCTCTAAATTTCAAAAAAATGCACTTAGAACTGGAGAAAAAAGCAACTAGCTATGAAAGAGTTCATTTTGCAGCCTGTGACCATTAATTTGGACACGTTTTTGGCATCAACATATTGCTCAATCCATGCTGGTTACTTTCTGCCCTCAGATATACACACAGGCACAAACAACCCTCCTACAGATCATTCCTACCCGACAGGAAGGACCCCGGGATGGCCTAATGGGCCCGTTTACCATTGACTAAACAGGCATACCCCACACGGGAATTTGTAACTCTGGCATAGAGAGAACATTGTGAGAAAGATATGCCCTGCATTATGTGGAATATAGGAATAGTTCAGTTAGAAATGGGGCCCACTATGTTTAGGTCCTTTCCTCTATACAGTGCATCATGTGAGAAGACTTGATAATGAGGTTAACATATGATTCCAGCTAATACAGTTAATATGGTTAAAGAGTTTTTACATTGTATGTGTTTCCATGGACCCTATAGGTGCAACATAAAAATATTTTATGTTTTTCTAGAGTTGCTTATCCAAGGATTTTCAACCTTGAACAGGAAATCACATGTAAAGTGGAATGCTTACTTTGTGTTTTCAATTAAATTAAAATATAAGTTACATTTAAGAAAATGGAGTCAGTGAGCCAGAGGGGGAGGTGGATGTGGAGCGGGACTTCCTGAAACCATAGTGGAAGGAAGTGAAAAGGGAAGAGTCATCAAGAAAGGGGAAAGGCTGAATGAGAACAAGGGGTTCCTGGAGCTTAGCCAGGGTGAGAAGGAGAGAGAGAGAGAGAGAGACTGGTAGTAGGTATGTAGCTACCAGGAGGGGAAGGATAGACCCCTTAGGGAAAGGGGATCACAGTAGCCTGTTTCCAGGTGACAGGAAGAGTAGCTGAGGAGAAGGAGAGGTTGAGGAGGTGGATAAGAGGGATGGGGATGGGAGATGAAGGAAGAAGCTTTGGGTAAATCCATCAGAGCTTATGCCCTTTTGGGGGTTAAGAGCTAAGAGGGCCTTGAGGGAGGCAGAAGGAGTGCAGGGAGAGAAGGAAAAAGAGTGTGTGGGAAAGGGCAAGGGGAGGAGGGGGAGGTAAGAGGAGGGGGAGAAGGAGAGGAGAATTGGGCACAGGTGGTGAAGTAGGATTTGAAGGACAAGGCAATGACTACAGAGTCGGAGATGTGGGAGCTGCCAACCTTGAGGATGAAGGGAGACTGGGTTGGAGGGGAGAAATGGGAGGGGATGATCTTCCAGAAATTGAAGGGGTGATTAAGGTTGTTCGGGAGTGTGGAGGCAAAGTATTTGGAATTCACAAGCCTGGTGACTTTGGTACAGGCATTGAGAAGGATCCAATTATTAGTCAGGGCAGCAGAGGAGCCAGTGATCTTGCAGGGCCCCCCAGGCTTGATCTGAGGCTCGAAGGCAATCCAGCAGCTCTGTGAAGATCCAGGGGGGTGGGAATCACGGACTCTGGGTTTCCTAAGAGGGGCAGGTGGTCCCAGACAGCCATGAATTTCAACTGTAGAACTGGAGGGCAGACTTGATATTTCTTCTAGCCACCAGAATTATCAGGCAAATCCCTCTCTGCTTGTACATACCAAAATGAACCTTTCTAATGGGCATGCCTAACTATCAGCCTGCAATGAGTTAAAGATGATTTGTGTAAAAGATTTGGGATTAGTGCTGAGCTCAGTGTGAAGGCATTGCGTGTCTTATGTGTAAATGTAAACAGTAGGATTGGTATTTGACTTTATTTTTATGATACACAGAGTAACTTGTTTATAGCATATCATTAGCCATTCTTTATACAAATCAGTCTGATCAACATCCTTGCTCTGCACATTCCAAACTGTTGTGCATATTCCTAAGTGTTGTTGTGAATATTCCAAACAGTTCAAAGGTCATAAAACTGAAAATTCTTCATTCACTACTCACCCAGGTGTTTACTAACCTCCCAGGGCCCAGAGTTGTACATTTTAATGTGTAAAATGCAGTACATTTAATTTCAACTTGTCAAAGGGTCTTCCGGGACTACCAGATTAATATTTTGTATCTGACAGATATTGTTTTAATAGCCAGAAATCCCCCCTCCTTCATGTGTCTAATTCCTGTTTTTATGTTCTGTATCAATTGTGTTCTTTATAATTGTGCATAGACTGGCCACCTATGCGATTTTTTTTTTGGTTTTATTTTGTTTTTGTCCATTTTATACATTGTCCTTTAGTCTCCCCTTCCCTATTTCTGGTTAGCTACTTAAATATCTGTTAGGCTACAAAATGGGACAACAAGGACTTATCCTAAATATGTATGGCCCCTTTAAATGGCCAGAATGCTGAAAACCACATCAAAGTCCTTCTTTTTGTCTAAACGAGACTTCATAACACTTTTCCCCTTCCAAAACAGCCTTCCCCTTGACCCTTGAGTTTTGCATGTCAGGAATTAGTGTTTGATTTAAACACTCCTTCGCGACGTTTTGTTACAAGCTGCACGAACGTGCGCACTGTCGTGCAGCTCGCAAACACCGCGAACGCTAAATAAAGCCATTTTGGTTTCTGAAAAGGACTTAGGAAGCTGTAGCATTACCCTTTGTAGCGCTAAAGCGCTGTTTCACTGACCTGGTGAGATATTGAACTTCCTCTGAAAATAGCTAGGAAAGCTGTATTTAAACATACAGCACCGAGTGTTGTTTTTATTTCCTGTTGTGAAAGTGCTAGATTTTTGTGCTAGTCAGCCCTCTAAATATACACCAAAATAACTATGTAAAGACAGACTAAGTAAAGTATACAAGTAGGTGTGTGCATAGAAAACTGAAGAATATGCTGTATTACCTGGTATGTGATGCAGGAGTATATAAGAGGTCTTTTTGTATGCCTTCTCTCTAGGAGCTGGCTGGCCATAGTGTTGTTACCCATATACCAAAGGGGAGGGACTTACTACACAAACATAACAAAGGAAAGTTTAAACAAAATATTAATGTTTCCACAACTCTTATATGAGTTTAAAGTGTGTCAAAGTGAATTTCTTCATGTTTAAAAATTTATAAACAGTTTTTTTGTACAAGAAAACTACTGGTACATTTGATTGATGGATATTTCATCCAATGAGAGATCAGTTTAGGATATATATTGCCAGCATCTACAAGTAAAAATTTAGTAGCAGTAGGGGATGGTGAAGTGTATGCATCCGGAACTAGTGCCCTAGTTAAATGTGGAGACTGCTATTCTTGATTTGTGCCTTCGCGTTTGCTTTGCTTTATTATTTGATTTTGTCGGAATAAGTCCGCCTTTATTTTTGCTTTACATATTTTGTCTGGAGCTCTTCAAATAAAACTGCCTGAATCCAGCTGAAGAATACAGACTGTGTCGGAGTCCTTCTGTATCCCACTTTGTTTCCTCTTACACAACTGTAGAATGGTTCAGTGCCAGGCGAGGATTCTACCATTTTTTTTTAATTTTATGTTTATCAATTTCTGCATTACAGCAGTCGATAGCTGTGCACTCATACAAGGCACTAGTGAGATACAGACAGTAAAGACAAAATCCTAAGCATTGTCACTCCAGAAATACTGATGGAAAGGGGTGTTCTCAGAGATCTAGGCCCACATATTTAGATGAGATGAGTACGCATCCCTTGATGTGCCGCACAGCTCCAGACTTGCTCGGGCCATCGGGGGTGTGGCCATATTCAAAGGCCAGCGATGCTGAGCATCACAATATTGAAACTCCCCCAAACATAATGATGGCCAGCTGCACCGGTGCATAGTTATGCTCTTGAAACCCTACTTTAACTATGTGCGGGGTGGGTTGGTGCCCTGCGTATAGTCTAGGGTCAGGTACACAGCGCCCCCAGCCCCGATCGATGTAAAATAAAAAGTATTTCACAGCCTCTTTTCCACAGTGTCCCCCCTCCCCAGCCCCAATCAACATAAAATAAGATGTATTTCACAGCCCCTTTTCCACAGTGTAGGGTCCCCCCTCCCCAGCCCCAATTGCCATAAAATAAGATGTATTTCACAGCCCCTTTTCTTTTTCACTTCATCTTTTTATTGGAATTTGAGTATATAAGAAAGCACAAATCTTACACAATAGAAGAACATCCTCCATATAAGGTATAAAATATCACTTAAAGACAGTATTTATGGTAAACAAATTGGAGAAGCCTTATATACATGTATTACATGTATTGATAATAAAACACAAACCTAGACAGGTTATAAGCGGAAGCAAAAGGGTTATAATCGATAGAGTATTATAGAATCATAAATGGCAACCATGTACGAAATAAATGCTAGGGCAGACTATAGCATGGCATTCAGTAAATTACATAAAGTGATAACTGTGGTAATATGAACAATGTTCAGTAATGGAGAGGTAAAGATAAGAGAAAAGTGTGCAAGGAAAGAAAGAAGAGAAAAAAGCAAGGAAGAAGGGAAGGAGAGAGGGAGAAAATACAGAAGGAGGCAAAAAGAAGAGATATCTGTGCACAAAAGTTTCTAGAAAACCTAATCTGAGAGCAAAATAAGAAGAGGCCTAAATATCCGTAAGAATTAGGGTCTAGAAGAACTAGAGTCAATGTACTTGAAGTAATCCTGCCAACATTTGTCATATACAGTGAGTCGGTTATGAGTAACATGAGATAATCAGTCTAGGGAGGCATACTGAGAAAGGCTTTGAAGAACATCTGAAAGAGAAGGCACCAGAGTTGATTTCCATTTCATAAGAATCAGACTTTTGACCAGAAGAGAAAGTATGTTTAGCCATCTAAAATGTGCATGTGAGAGGAGAGAACTACTGGGGATAAGGATGTCAAAAGGTAGTTTTTGTCCTGTTACTCTGGAGGCAAGTAAATAGACTTTACGCCAGAGCTTATTAATGGGAGCACAAGACCATAAGATATGAAGTAGATCCCCGTTGGTCAAATTGCAGTGCCAGCAGTTATTATTATTTAATAGGCCCATTCGTTGAAGCACAGAGGGGGTTCTATACCAAAGATGTAGGATTTTAGTTTGTATTAAAGAACTATGGGCATCTTTAAAGGTATTATGTGCAAGAGACCAACAACTACTTCATTGTGCATCTGAAATATTGTAGTTAAGAAGAGTACTCCATTTATTTTTGGCCTGTATAGACTGATCAGGTACATTATCAATAATGTCTTTGTAAATGGAGCTATTCAACTTTACTGATAAATTAGTCCAGTACGAAATGTATGGGTTTAGAAGAGTATGCTTATACACTAAACTAGAAAGAGAGTTATAAGCTGCCTGAATTTGTAAAAACTTCTAGAAATCCTGTTTAGGAAGTTTCCATGTAGCCTGCAAGTCTGAGAATGATCTAAGAGTGAGTGAATTCTGGTCCAAGATATCACCGAGAAAGAAAATGCCTTTGTTCCGCCATGTACAACAGAAAATTGGGTGATCTTCTAGACTGAGCAGTGGATTGCCCCATAAGGGGGCATAAAACCAGGGTGTTGGATTGGATTTCAGGAATTTGTGGGTTAGTTTCCAATAAAGAACAGAGGATGATATAGTTCGGTAAGATTTTAGTTTAGAGGAAATTGGATTAAAAATGAAATAAGTAGGAACTCCTCCCAGACACAATGCAGATTCCATTGCAACCCATAGTGGTGAGTGAGGGGAGGGTTTCTGAAACCATTTAATGGTTTGGGCCATTTGAAAAGCCCAGAAGTAGCCTTTGAACCAAGGCAGTCCGAATCCCCCTTTTTTCCAATGTGATCGAAGTTTGTTGCAGTTAAATCTCGGTGGTTTCCCATCCCAGATAAAGTTACCTATTAATTTATCAATTTTAGCAAAAAAGGAGGATGGTAAGACTAAAGGAATATTGGCAAAGAGGTAAAGAATCTTGGGAGATATGGACATCTTGATGGTTGTGATTTTGTCCATGAAGGAGAGCTTAAGAAGCTTCCATCTGTCCAGCATTGTTCTGATGTTATCTAGTAAGGGATTAAAGTTAATGTCCCATATCTTCCCTAAGTTACTAGTATTTTTGATTCCTCGATAAGTTATACCCTGTGGTGACCAACGGAATCCAGGCGGTATGTTCATAAAGGCTTTACAGTGGTCGTTAAGGGGCAGAGTTTGTGATTTACCATAATTCAAAGCAAGGCCAGAAATGTTAGTAAAATTGTTAAGCAAATCAACCAACAGGGGCCCAGCCTCATTCAAGTTTTCTAGTAAGATTAAGAGGTCACTCTGCGTAGGAAAGGGAGACATATCTTGAATTGGCCACAGGTATGCCCATAATGACAGAAGATTGATGTAAACAAGCAGTCAGGGGCTCCATGGCTAAAATAAACAGGGAAGGTGATAGGGGACAGCCTTGTCTAGTTCCCCGTGCTAGATGAAAGTAAGAGGAAAGGGTGGAGTTAGTAAGTACTTTAGCAACAGGGAAATTATATAATAGCTTGGTCCAGGGGCAAAAGGTATGAAAAAGACTGAAATGAGATAAAACTTGATGGCGGTAGTCCCAGTTTAAGGAATCAAAGGTCTTCTCAAAATCAATAGCTATGGCTGCAGCTGGCGTCTTGAGGGATTTGGCTTTGTGAATTAGATTAAATAAGGAACGTAGGTGATCAGAACCAGATCTATGTTTAATAAAATGGCTTGTGAATGATGAGTTAGCTTGGGAATCAAGGATTCAAGTCGAGAAGTTACTAGTTTAGCAAATATCTTCCCATCCATGTTTAATAAAGAGATGGGCCTGTAACTTGCGGGGTGAGTGGGGTCTTTTTCCTTCTTAGGGATTAGGGTTATGATTGCATCGGTGCAAGATGGGGGAAGTTTGCCAGTACTGGAAGCTTCCTGATAAACATTAAGAAGAAGGGGACATAAAGTGTCAGAAAACATTTTATAGAAATTGACAGGGAATCCGTCACCTCCAGAGGATTTGCTGGATTTCAAGGAAGTCAAAGCTTTCTGGACTTCCTGAAGTGAGAAGGGTTCATCTAAAGAATTTGTTTCAAGAGTAGAAAGATGAGGAAGATGTAATGATTTAAGGAACTGTTGAATTTGTAAAGTAGATGGAGGGTTTGTGTTAGAGTATAGTTTTTGATAAAAGGTTTTCATGATATGGTTTATAGAGGGGTTGTCAGAGTGAATTTTACCCTGGTCATCTTTTAGGCTTAGGATACAGTGTCTTCAGAAAGTATTCACCCCCCTTGGATTTTGTCACATTTTGTGATGTTGCAAACTCAAATTAAAATACATTTATATGGGATTTTTTTGTCACGTATCTACACAAATTACTCTATAATGTCAAAGTGGAATGAAACTTCTGGAATTTTTTGTACATGTAATTTAAAATAAAAACCTGAAATGTCTTGATTTGATATGACACTCCAAATTGAGCTCAGGTGCATCCAATTTCCTTGTGAGATCACCCTAAGACTTGAATGGAGTCCACCTGTGGTCAGTTCAAATGGTTGACATGATTTCAGAGGAAATACACCTGTCTATATAAGGTCCCACTGTTGACAGTGCATGTCAGAGCAGAAACTCTACCATGAAGACCAAGAAGCTGTCCGTAGAACTCTGTGATAGAATTGTGAGGAGGCATAGATCTGGGGAGGGGTATAAAAACATTTCTAGGGTGTTGAAAGTTCCCAGGAGCACAGTCAAGTCCATCATTAGGAAATGGAAAGATTATGGAACCACCCAGACTATTCCTAAAGCAGGCCGTCCTCCCAAACTGAGCAACCGGGCAAGAAGGACCTTGGTCAGGGAAGTGACCAAGAACCCAATAACCACCCTGACAGAACTACAGAGTTCCATGGCTGAGATGGGAGAACCTGTCCAGAGGACAACAATCTCTACAGCACTTCACAGATGTAGCCCCTATGGGAGAGTGGCTAGACGGAAGCCACTCCTGAGAAAAGGCCACATAATAGCATGCCTGGAGTTTGCAAGAAGGCACATGGCAGACTCTAAGACCATGTGGCAAAATATTCTCTGGTCTGATGAAACAAAAATTGAACTCTTTGGCCTGAATGCAAAGCGCTATGCCTGGCGCAAACCGAACACAGCTCATCACCCGTGTAACTGTGTAACACCATCCCTGCCATGAAGCATGGTGGTGGCAGCATCATGTTATAGGGATGCTTTTCAGTGGCAGGGACTGGGGCACTTGTCAGGATAGAGGGAACAATGAATGGAGTCAAATACAGGCACATCCTTGAGGAGAACCTGCATCAACCTGCAATAGACCTTGGACTGGGGCGAAGATTTATGTTCCAACAGGACAATGACCCCAAGCATACAGCCAAAGCAACACTGGAGTGACTTCAGAACAAGGAGATGAATGTCCTAGAGTGGCCCAGCCAAAGCCCAGACTTGAATCCCATTGAGAATCTGTGGAAAGACTTAAAGATTGCAGTTAGCTGACGCTCCCCATCCAACTTGACAGAGCTTGAGCAAATCTGCAAGGAAGAATGGGCGAATATCCCCAAATCCAGATGTGCAAAGCTGATACAGACATACCCAAGAAGACTCAAAGCTGTAATTGCTGCCAAAGGCGCTTCTACAAAGTATTGACTCAGGGGGGTGAATACTTAAGTAAACAAGATATTTCAGTGTTTAATGTTTCATACATTTTCGTTACACAATAAAAATATTTTTGCCCCTTTAAATTGTTGAGTATGCTGTGTGAATCAAGGGGGAAAAAAATAATTTCAATGCATTAAAAATTCTGGTAGTAACACAGCAAAATGTGACAAAATCCAAGGGGAGTGAATACTTTCTGAAGGCACTTGTATGTCGTTCCATTTGTTGTGCTTTGAGCTGATAAGAGAGGAGTTTCCCGTTTTTATTGCCGTTTTCCCAAAACTTATATTTAAGTTTAAACGAGGCCAGTTCATTTTTACGATAAATTAATTTGTTTATTTTAACTCTAAGTTGAAGAATTTCAAGATGCAGTTGAGAATCAGGACAGTGCTTCTTAGAGGAAAAGTATAAATTCTCTTTAGTCTTAAGAGATTTTTCCAAATCAGCCAGTTGTTGTTCCCTTACTCTTTTCCTATGTGCAGCATAACTAATAATTTTCCCTCTACTCGTAGCTTTAAGAGCTTCCCATACAGAGGACACAGAAGATTTGGTTGGGGTATTGTGAAAGAAGAAGTCCTGAATTTGTGCTTTGACCATGGGTTAGAAATTGGGATCCTTGAGAAGGAGAGGGTCCAGCCGCCAGTAAGAAGATTTAGGTGCTAATGGGCCCCACAAAAGTTGCAATTTGACAGGGGAATGGTCCGAGATTAAGATGGGAGAGATGGATGAATCAATAGTTTTTTCCATTATAACAGGAGAGGCTAACCAGTAGTCAATTCTACTGTATGTCTTATGTAGAGAGGATTAAAAAGTAAATTCTCGATTGCGGGGGTGAAGGAGGTACCATACATCAGCTAATCCAACATCTTGCATTAGTAATGAGAGGGCTTTAATACTTCTAGGGTGGGCATCTGTAGTGGGACTACTTCTGTCAATGCTGGCTTCTAAAGCTAAGTTAAGATCCTCTCTGAGAATAACTGGTGTATTATCAGTGTTAAAGGATAGAATCTGTTGAGCTAAATTGTGAAAAAACTCTGGGGAATCGGAGTTGGGTGCATAGACATTAACAAGCAGAAGAGGACCAGAGCTGGTATTCAATTTAACCATCACCCATCTGCCATCAGTGTTGAAAAGGGAGTTTACAAGGGACCATTTGAGACTCTTATGAATAAGAATAGTAACTCCTCTTTTTTTGAAGTATAGGACGATTCATAGATCTGATCAACCCAATCTTTCTTAAGTCTGTGAACATCCTCTGCTGATAATTTTGTTTCTTGAAGGAAAGCAATTTGTGTTTTATGTTTTTTGAGATGTGAAAGAACTTGCTTTCGCTTACAAGGAGAATTAAGTCCCTTCACATTCCATGTATATAAAAGTATGCCTCTCATATTGTCGGTGTTAAAGAAAGGGAATGACCGCTGGAATGTGAAGGGACAAATAAATGAGGCAGAGGATGATCAGAATAAAATATAGAGAGCCTACGTATATTCAGAGAGTGGCAGGAACATTCAAGCCAAAAAAGTGAAATATATGATACATGAATGGCACAGATATGATATTAAAGTTAGAATAGAGAAAGGGAAGGAGAAAAGTCATTAATAACAACAACAATACTAGTAAGCTAAATAAAGAAAACATTTTATGGGTGTGAGGAGATATGAGTCGGCCAACTGGCTAAGAGACTCTCTCACCACACTCTGGGGCGTTGATGTAGGGAGGAGACTAGGGAGGACCAGTTATAAATATTGACCCAAACCTAAGTTTGATCCCAGTAATATAATAAAGTAAGTATTTCTGATATGCTAAACTGAAAGGGAATAATACCAAGAAAGGTAGGGGACTGTAATAACCTCAGCTTAATTCTAAGCTAACAGGACAAGGTATAAGGATAAAGCTAAACACCAGAAACTATTTATAAACAATAGCAGTAACAGTACAAGAAACACCAACTCGAAATAACAGTGATTTAAAGAACCATATACGAGATGCCAGTACAGCCTAGACATAGAGCAAGGAATTCAGGGAGCCAGGTGTGGTGCAAATGAACAAATATAAAAGGAAAAGTAGATCATTACCACATTACAGTAACTCTGAGTGTACTTCGTAGTGCAACAGAAAAAGTACATAAGAAATACAATATGGGGAGGGAGGCCAGTTTAAGCCTTTACGCCATGAGCCAGATGCAAATCGGGATTATATGGAGAGGTATAGGCTTCGGTGATAACTGTGGACAGAGGAGATAGTCATATTAAAGGTCAGCTCCTATTACTCGAAAATCACCTAAATAGATGTTATATGGGGTGACTAGGTCTAAAAGAGTAGGCCAAGTGAGTCCCAAAGCAGGAGGGACCACACAACAGTGGATCTCTATAATATCTGTAGGCTTCAAGTAAAATAAGGAGCACAAGGAAGATGTAGATCGACAATCCTTTGCAACAGAACACCAAACATAGCCCACCTCTTTCAGTGCCAATGATAGCTCCATATTGTAAACAGGAGGTAGTAAGAATGATGGAGCGTAGGGAAGGAGATAGATTAAATGTAGTTGCTAATAATACTTAAGAACCTGTCATCTGGAGAGGGAAGAGGTAAGTTGCCTTGTAATATATGATAATTCACATAAAAAAAAAGAAAAGGCAATAATCAGGATGCATACTGATTGAGGATATGCAGCTGAACAGCCCAAAGACTATAAACCTGATGCACTGCTAAACTGGAGAGTAAAAGGCTAGATACAGACAGCCTGTCTAGTGAGGTAATGTATAAGATCTAACATCAAAATAATGGCTTAGAAAAGCATTGCTGATATACCGAAGTTCCCTTGAAGACCTTTAAGCTGCTCATTTAAACACTACAACAAAAAGTAAATTGATCGCGTCATGATGTACAGCCTTTACTTTCTGCACCCGCTGGGAGCAAAAGCAACCAGGTAGCATAGACTGTAGAGCAGGTGGCTAGGTAGAAAAAGTGTACTGGCACTCCCTTTAAGTATCCTGGAAGCAAAACCTACCAAGATATAGCAACTGTGACCATATTACTGACCATATAAGCTCATGACACCTTAGATTTGTTAGCGGGATTGTGACTATTGATGTTTTTGCTTTTGGCTTTTGCCTTACGTTTCTTTTTGGGTGTCTATAAAGATTTGAGGGGGGGAACTTGCAACAGCTTCTGCCCATGACCTATTGGCAGAAATACATCCCTGAGGCACTGGGCCCAAGTTACAGGGATGTTCATCTGAAATTTTCTGGGAAAGATCCTCCTGTGAGGAGTGCATGTCATCCTCCAAAAGAGCAAATTTATTGCTCAAGGGAATAGAGGGATTGATTTGAAGATGAGAGGCCGCAGCTTGGGGTGTTTGGGTTGAGACCGCAATAGAACAGCATGAAAGACTTGAAGAATAATGCCCCAACAGAAGCTTCTCTTGCAGCCGTGTTGATTGCCTTGGGGTAAAATCAGTTGTGGCATTGCTGCTTCGAGCTGCGAGTTCTGCTGCACCTTCCCCATGCTCCCGAACCTCGTCGTCCTCCCTCCGTGTGGATGCCAGAGCTGTGTTCGGGTTGTCAATTGCTGCTGAACCTCCCAGGGTAAGATTGCAAAGAGAAACCTCCAGATAGTTGACTAAGACGTCAGGGGTTTCAAAATCCTTGAAGGAAGAGCTTGAGAAAAGGCGTAGTGTCGCGGGGTAACGTAAAGCAAATTTAATGCTTCTTTGGTGGAGGATTTGTTTAAGTGGATTGTAGGCCTTCCTTCTAATGGTTAAATCTTTAGAAAAGTCTCTGTAGATGGAAATATTAAACTCTTGCCACTGAAGTTTCCCCATTTCTCTGGCTCGTTTTAATATTAATTTTGTATGGGAATAGTTCAAGAAGCGAGCAATGATGGGCCTTGGTCTCTAGTCTGATGCTGGCCTGGGACCCAGAGTGCGGTGTGACCTCTCAATGATTAACATTAGGTCGGGAGGCAGTTTAAGCACTGCAGGCAGCACATGTAATAAAAGCGCAGTAGTGTCTCCTAATTCTACACCTTCAGGGAAGCCAAAAAAACGTAAATTGTTGCGACAATTCCGATTTTCAATATTGTCAATTTTGGCTTGTAGGGATTTAATAGTTCGATCTTGATTATGGACAGTAGCCTGGAGGTCATGAATAGCAGTGGTATTACAGGCTGTTGCTTTCTCATTAAATGCAATTGTCTGCCAAAAGTTTCAAGAATGGTCGCATTCTGTTGTGTGGAGGATTTTAGATCATTGATCTCAGCCATCAGTTTAGAAAACATTACTCCCACTCTAGCAAGTGAGCTTTGCTGTACTTGGAGATCTGTCATAATGCTGAAGGATGAGGCCTTGTATGCTGCAGTACAGTTTAGAATAATTGAATATCATCACACAATGGGCCAGAAATGACTTACAGACTGTCAGGCAGGAAGATTACAGGATGGTCACAGGAGTTGGTTCCAAAGAAAGGTCTGGTGAAGGCTGGATGAGGTTATATTGCAGTCATTTCTGCAGAGATTCTGAATTATGCTGCCATTTTCTGGCTGGTCAGGTCACGCCCCCACAGCCCCTTTTCCATAGTGTAGTGTCCCCCCTCCCAGCCCCAATCGCTGTAAATAAAAAGTATGTACTAGCCCCTTTCTATAGTGAAGTGTCCCCCCTTCCTGATCACTGTAAAAAACTGAAACACCTCCCCGATCCACGTTTCCATAGTGTAGGGCCCCCCCCAGCCCCAATCACAGTTCCTGATATATAATATTGCAGAGCCTCGTTTTCATAGTGTAGGGTCCCCTCCAGCCCCAATCACTGTTCCTGATATATAATATTGCAGAGCCCCATTTCCATAGTGTAGGGTGCCCTCCAGCCCCAATCAGAGGTCAACTAATGATTTCCCCCCTTCCCGAGCCTCGAAATGTACAACAATATGACCGTCCCTCCCCGGTAGTAGAAAGACCCCCCCCAACCCATTAGGCATCGACCCACCACCCCTCTCCCCCCATCCCAACCCATGCGGCGACTGGCACAGCCCTCCTCACAATGCCACAGCCAGCTGCTAACTGATTGATACAGGAGCGTATAGTAAATAGCACGCACTCATTGGTCCAATGAGCGCATACTATTACTGAACCGCTCCTGTACCAATCATTCGGCAGCTGGCTGTGGCAGGGCAAGGAGAGTTGTGCCAGTTGCTGGCAGAAGGTTGGATGGAAGAATGGTGGTGGGTCAATGCTAAGGAATGAGAAACCTCGCTACTGAGGAGGCCGTTATGTGTTATGCGGTTCTGGAGATGGGGAGGAAACTCGTGAGATGACCTGTGATATGGCTGGGGGCACCCTGTGAACTCTGGCAATATATATCATGAACAGTGATAGGGCAGAGAACCCCACTGAAGCTGTGGATGGGGGAGGTGTTTCAGTTTTACAGTGATCGAGGAGGACAGTGGACTCTACACTATGGAAAAGGAGCTAGTACATACTGTTTATTTTATAGCAGTCAGTGCTGGGGGGGGACACTACACTATGGAAAAGGGGCTAGTTCATACTGTTTATTTTACAGTGATCAGGGCTGGGGTGGACACTACAATATGGAAAAGGGGCTAGTTCATACTGTTTATTTTACAGCGATCAGGGCTGTGGAGGGTGGACACTACAATATGGAAAGGGGGCTAGTACATACTTTTTATTTTATAGCGATTGGTACTGGGGAGTTGGGGATGCTGCACTATGGAAAGGGGGCTAGTACATACTTTTTATTTTACAGTGATTGATGCTGGGGGGACACTGCACTATGGAAAGGGGCTAATACATACTTTTTATTTTACAGTGATTGATGCTGGGGGGACACTACACTATGGAAAGGGGCTAGTACATACCTTTTATTTTACAGCAATCAGTGCTGTGGGGGGACACTACACTATGGAAAGGGGGCTGGGGATTATTCACTACTTTGCAGTGATCAGGATTGTGCTGGACTTGCCCGGCACACATCACTACAGCGCAGCCATGCAGATGAGCCCATAATTGGCATGCAAATGGC
The DNA here is from genome assembly GCA_016271365.2 of Neoceratodus forsteri. Classification (NCBI taxonomy): domain Eukaryota; kingdom Metazoa; phylum Chordata; order Ceratodontiformes; family Ceratodontidae; genus Neoceratodus; species Neoceratodus forsteri. Next base: position 27,715,672 of record CM057453.1, read on the forward strand.
CCCATAGTGCCATGCATGCCCAATGGGCTCATCTGCATATATGGGCTGAATATTGCCTATAGGGGCTGTGGCGCACACTGGTATGCGCCATGCATTCCCCTATGGGTGGTCTTCAGCCCCACGCCCTGGATGCACCACGCCATACATGGCAGCTGCTTGCTGTGTACTGTGCATCCAGGTTCTGCTATTCAAACAGATTGCACAGTTTGTTCCAATCGCACATTCTGTTTCAATATTGCACCAGAGCTGGCCGGCCCAACTTGTTTGTGGGGTGCACCATTATGCACATGCATCCATCCAACTCTGAATATGAGGCCCCAAGTATCCAAAATATTATTATTAATAACTTACTAGCCTCTTCAGTGGCTGTAGGTGCTTGCATGGGGAGAACAAACAGGCAGAATCCAAGCAACCACAACAGACTGCCATTTAAAAATGTTTGTACATATGAAGGGTGAATAGCAAAGACAGAACTGACCTTATAGGTGACTCCCACCCCAATTAATACAGCTACTAACAAGTAAACAAGAACTTGCAACTTGAGCGAACTGTTCTAAATTGAATAACAGCTTTTGTGGTTAGTACCTTTATTCCACAGTTGACTGGGAGTATCACTGAGGCAGGAGGTCTCTCTGAAATGGTGGCCATAACCGCTGCGGCTATGTGGCTTAGTACGTACAAATCAAAATTAATTGTTGAGCCCCCCCACAGTAATGATGTTTCTCCAAGCTAATTACTGTAATGACAAGAAAATGAAAGGTAGAAATAGGCAGACTGCAGGCAGTTTAGGTACATACAAAGTACACTATAAAGTGAATTCAGTGAAAAAAACAAAAGTCACTCAAAAGTCACTCTTCCACTGAGTTCTCAGATGGGGCATTACTAAGTGGTGTGTTAACTGCAAGTTCAGCCTCTGCATTCTACAGCATCACCCTGCAGCCTTGGTATCACTAAACCAAGTCTACCCCCCCCCCCCATATACAATGTGTAACCTGACTGGCAGCAGAAAGGAATGTATTATTTAAGAGGGGACATGATTGAAACATACAACCACTTCACAGGAGTGAACAAGGTGCAAGTGTAGGGTATATTTCAGAGAAAGGAAGGCAACAGAACAAAGGGGCATGCAATGAAGCTAAGATGGGGAAAGTTTAGGATGGATGTGTGGAAATACTTCTTCATGGAAAGGGTGGTGGATGAATGGAATAGCTTGCCAGAGGAGGTAGTGGGGGTGGGGAGTGTCAATCATGCCTGGTATAGGCACAGGAGCATATTAGGTAGAGGAGCAAGGGAGGGAGGGAGTGACACCTATGACCAACTAAGATCAGTGGTGATGGAATTGGCAGGGACATGAAGCAGACTGGATAGGTCTAAACATCCTTTCCTGCCAAAACAATCTATTTTTCTATTATTCCTAGGGCTTGAAGATACTGTCTGGTGGCATCAAATTGTTTTATTTGAGCCCTGGTTTAATAAGATAGGTCCAGGTGCAGTTTTATGTAAGCTCCATTGATCCCAATCAGGTAAACCGCTCTGGCTGCCAGCAATAAAATATCATATACCTCAGATCCAGCCATTTTAAGCAGATTTTTCCGGGGCTGGGCAGGAGTTGAAGGTCAAACCCTGGGGTTCACTCCATAAGCTTTTCTAAGGGCGCCCCAGTCAAAGGTCTCCAAGACAGCAACAGTTTGTTTCAGCCACTGTTTTATATAATCCAGCAAGTTGGTGCCTTCCGCTCCCTCAGGGACTTCTACTAGCTGAACATTCCCCACTCTAATCTCATTCTCTAGAGCCTCCATTTGTCCACGCAGCTGGATGTTCTCTTTAGTGAGAGTATTTTTACTGCTGTTAGTGCTCTCATGGATTGTTATCTGAATCAGCCACCAACCCAGTTAGTTGTTTGATTACAGCATCTTGTAATTCCAGCTTCTGCAGGGTTCATTGTATTTCAGCATCCATGGCCCTCATGGACTCTAGCATGATGTGCCAAGGCAGCTCAGTCAGCATGATCTGGTTGCTGGCTCCAGCACTTTCCTCCATAGCAGTGGCCTTGCCTGGATTCTGCTGCGGCTGTTTAGACAAACCTGACTGTTGCGTCTTTGGGCAGTCCATCACAAATTTTATATCACTCTGCTCCAGACATTGTGTAGAACTCAATTCTTACACTTTTGAGCATCCAGTATGAGTTTTGCTCAAGTTTTTAAGGATAAAACTAATTGGTGGTGGAGAGCTACTAAAAGGGGCTTCTTGCCTGGAAGATGGTTCTCCAGTTACCCCGGCCCCATCCTCCCATATTAAATGTTTCCATTCAATCAGCATCACTGAAATGGACTGGTTTCATATTGCAGGACTGTGACCCAGTACTGCACGGTTCTATGATAGAAATTAAATTTAGGGACTTCCGGTGATGTCACAGAGTTAATGGCTGCTTGAAACTTTTGCTCTGACTCCACATCACTTTACTCAATAGTCATCCTAAGGAATAATAAAGAGCACAAAAACACATCTAACTCAACATATTGAATAATGGGAAAAGCAACATCAACCCTGTGTGGAAGCTAAAAGAACTTAAGGAAGCAGGTAAAAAATCGTGGCCTGCGCCACCATGCAGATGTGCCACTTCCCTGGTCTAATTAGACACAATGGACCCACTGGAGACAATGACAGCCTCAATACACTCAGATTTACTTCAGAAATTAAAAAATAGCTGTAGCGGTAATTAAAATGGACACTAGGCTGCGCAAAATATGAAAGGACATTGTACAGGTGGAAAAAAGGAAGACAGAAATGGAGTCGCAAGTGAGCCCCATGGTGGAGGACAGGACTGTCAGAGATTGCCTACTGATTTACTTCCTGCAGTGAGACAAGAAAATTGTGGACAAATTGGACAATTTAGAGGGAATGGGATGTCAAATAAATTAAAATGATATGGCATACCTGAAGGTGCAGAAAAAAAAGTGACATCAATGGTGGAGTTCCTGCAGCAGTTGTTCAAAGGCCTGCTCAAATTACCCCCAGACATAGACATTTCCGTGAGCACAGTCCACGAAGTACTTGGGCCCAAACTAAAAGACCACAATATCGTCCACATTCCACCATTGCCCAAATTGTCCTTTATCAGAGTACAGGCAATCCCCAAGGCATCTTGGAATACCAAAGATTTGAACTATGCCAGCCTCAGGATATCCAACAAAGTGGCCCTCAGTTACAAGAAGTAAGAGGAAAGTTCTACCCCTTGTCATCCAAAATGGCCAGGGACAAAACCGTGAACAGGTAGAGACCTTCAAATACCTTGGAGTAACTCTGGATGATGCCTTATCATTTGCCCCCATGTTGACAATGTGGTGGTCATAGTAACAGATGACTGGGTGCCCTGTACTATAACTGGAACAATGTCACTGGGTACGCTAGATGCCTTATTGTGGCTCTATTCTGTCACTTATAGATTATGGCCTCAGTGTCTATGCAGCTGCCTGTGATATGGCACTAATGGGAGTAACACTGATCTGTTATAAGGCATGCTGCTTTGTACTTGGGGCAGATAACCACACTCATAGTTTTACACTTTAAACATTCAGTAACTGGTTACCTTTACCCAGCAGAATAAAGCTCCAGGCCTGTATGCTTGCCAAAAAGGTGCCCTGGGCCTAACACTCCCTGCTTTAACACATTGCTTCCACACTGTCTCCAACTAATACACCAGAAACATGGCCAGGAATGCCCTTAAGCCTCCTTTATGCTGTACTCAGCTGAGCAATCAGTCATTTGCTGTTGGAGCCACTAATTAGTTAAATGAACTGCCTGATACACTGCTGAATCTCCCCAAGATTAATCAGTTTAAGAGATATTTGCAGTCTTCCTTTACAGTCCAATGCAACTGTAACTGTTAAACTGTTTTATTCAGTTTTGTACATATGTACATATGCTGTGACTCTTTATACAACAATCTACATGGATTATTTTCAAAACTGTATGTAATTGTTCCTTGAGCCTGATTCGACTGCATTTCCTCTGGAACTGCATATTGTATTTGAAATTTTTTTGTGAATATGTATTTGATGTGGAACCTTTGTAAATGAGCACTTGAGCTCAGGGATTATCTGCAAAGTTTTCAAAAAAATCAATAATCCTTTGACCAAGAGTGCAGCATTAAAGGAAGGATATCTGGGCCATGCTGAAGCCTCTGAAGGTCCCTAGGATGACATCAGAACCCCATGATGGGAACACAGCTTTGCTGTGCGTGGTTACCCATTAATTATTCTCTACAGATTGTGTCTCACTATACAGTGTATGTGTTTCACTATATAATGTATGTGGTGCACTATTTCATGCATAGGGAATTGAGGTATGAATTATGTCCCAAAGGGCAATTCATACTAATGAACTTACTTTTTTCTTTTCTTTCTCTCACAGCAGCTCTAAGGAGTAGAAAAAAACCCTTCCCATTCCCCCAAGTCCCTTGCAGTCCACCCCTATACAGGAATACGATCGTCCCAGCAGTGATCCAAAACCCTCTTAATGATGTTAGTTCCTCTTCTCTGTCTCCCTCCCAAAACCCAGCTTGCTAATTGCTGTTAACATAGATGCTAATACTGGGAGTGGGAATCAACTTTGTAGAACAGTCTCTTACCCAAACCAATTTATTAATGAAGCAAATAATGCCATTTGAAAAAATAATTTAATTAAAATGTCTTTTCTTTTCACTTGAGTTTTTAGGGCTCTTTTTCACCATTTTAAAAGCACAATACGACACTGCAGGGTGTGCAGTTAGGCTGTAATGCCTGGGAGGGGGAAGGAAACATGCTAGAGCTTTGTCTATGGTGCTGCTAACTAAAACACAAGAGCATTCAGAAGAAGGATAAAGGTATCTCACACACAAGGCTAAATTTTCAATTAACTTTTTTTGAGCAAATTCAACAAAAATAGTTGGTGCAAAAAAGTGCAATGTGTGCAAATAGTATCTGAACACCGTCAAAGCCCCTGGAGGGCAGCTGACTAGACTCCCCAACATTTCATGTTGCTGCCACTTCAACAAGAGGCGTGACACGAAATGTTGGGGAGTCTAATCAATTCCGGGGCTCTGATGGCATTCAGATACTCTTTGCACATATTGCACTTTTTTGCACCAACCATTTTTATTGAATTTGCTCAATAAAGTTAATTGAAAATTGAGCTTTGTGTACGCTGCCTTTATCCTTCTTTTGAATATGCTGTAATAACCACACTTCCCAGGTGGTGGAAAGCAATCAGCTGTGCCTCATGCCTTTCAGCCCTCCCGGTGCAAGTGGTTATTACAGTATATCCGCACACACTTCGCCCCAGGCTCCACGCCCAATCAGAGCTGCTCCCTGGCCACCACCTGCTCTACAGTTAAGCTGCCCTCTTCGCCACGGGCTCCACGCCCAATTGAAGCTGCTCCCCAGCCACCGGCTGCTCTACAGTTAAGGTACGGAGTTCAAACTAGAGAAGCCCTGCCAGGACAAAGCTGCATTTTTCTCAAACTTGGCGCCATTTTAGTGACGCTCTCCTGTGAGCCGTCTGGAGCTCAGCTGCTTGCATCCATTTGCTCTGCTTCAACAACAGAAATTCCTTTCAGGGACATGGTGTGCTGCTAATGCAGTTTAAAACTATTTTCCTAGCCACAGTATGCTCTGTTGCTCCTTAGGACACAGCCTGCCTGACTATAACTCAAGTCTTGTGCAGCAGAATGCTCCCGATCTGAAAGTGTGTGTGAAAGCTTCAGTTGCCATGCTTGCTCCGAATCATAGGAAATATTTTTCAAACTGACCTTACCTCCCCTGATTTTATAAAAATGTAGCCTCTGATTTAGAGAAGAAAAACGGAGCCTGCAGATTTTATTTAAGGAGCTGGCTTTAGTGAAAAGAGTTTGCTTTAGTTAAGGTACCGCTAACAGTACTATTGAAGCCTGCAGCTGTTACGCAGCCTGTAGATTTTAAAAGGGGATTTTAGTAAAGGAGCCTGCAGCTGCCTGTTTTAAGTAAAGAACATCCAATTCTTATTTCAGAAGCCTGCAGCACTAGTTAGGAATCACTACTGTTTGTCTGCTATTGTAACTGGTGTAGCTGTAACATAGAGTTGATATCTTGTATTTGGCTTATCTGCTGCTGAGGAACTGGTGTAATTGTATCTTTCTCTGTTTCTGCTTTTCACTATCTGCCTCCTACTGCGTAATTCTCTTTTTTTTCTCTTCCACTTGCTTTGACAACTTATTGCTTGTGTAGTGCCCCAGGGAAATTGGGAGCATCACAGAAAATAGGGGATCCTCAGAGATATGAGGGGTCAGACAGTTATGGGGACCCTTGGCAGTTTAATGGGGAACCCTTGAAAAACTTTGATGATCCTCTGAAACACAAAACAGGCTCAACTCCAGCAGACAGTCCTAGTAGTCTAAATTCAGGGTTTTAAAAGAAAACAATTTTTTTTCTCTTTCCTCCCCTTCCCCCTGCTCAAGACCGACACCCAGACAGCCAAACCAGTTGGGCAACATTCCTGTCCCTAGTGGAGAAGGAAGCCAGGCTGGACCCTCTCAGCCAATCCCTGTGGCTAGGGTAGATTCAAATCTGGAGATTTTTTTTAAGCCACTGACCCAGCTTCAGGAGGCTGACCTCTGGATGGAGGAGCCAATCCCCTGACAGGTAGCCAGGACCGCCCCAGCCTAGGGCAGGCTCTGCCAGGCTGGAGGGAAGGGAGAAAGAGTTTGACCAGGGAGGGTGAAGGACAGTAAGGCAATTGATATCAGCTTCCCTGTTAGGAGGTTGAAGAGAAACCCCTGGGTCCCTTTGGTGTAACTCCCTCCAGAAGATCCCCAGTAGCAGCCTCGGTCAGTTTTTGCAGAAATCTGCCATCTAGTCAGGTCCCCCAGTGTGTCGAGTCAGTTCATTTGGTCGGGAAACAGACCCAGTGCACCTTTCATGCAACAGTCTCCAGGAGAAGACGCCTTATCACTCCTTTCTGGTTGTGCACTGCCCAGAGTACGGAAGTCTTGGTTGAACTCCAGGGGCTCCTGCACACACTTCACACCTCATCCAGAAGTCCTCTGGTGTCTCTTCTTCGACCCAGGGAAGGTCCTCGAGAAGCCCAGTATCACCTGCACTCACTTCCAACGACCTCCAACAACTCCAAATGTTCACCGCGATGCCCCAGGTTCGAGTTGAGGGTTGTAAGTGGTAGCCAGCTGGTAGCTAGGGCCCACCAAAGTGAGTTAGATTAGGGGCCGCCCCGGCTCTAGCTCGAGGGACTTAAGTCGTCTGCCGAACTCAGAGTCACGTTGCCCATTCTCCCAAATAGACATTGTCCTAAGGTGGCAACAGTACCGGTGGCCTATACAAATGCCTTGCCAAGGATTGCCAGGCTCTGTGCCCCATTCCATGAGGTGGCATAAGTACCGGTGGCCCACGCAAGAGGCCACACCAAGGGTCGCCACACTCTTGACTGTACTGCCCATAGGTGGCTCATGTTCCAGTGATGCATCAAGAGGTCACACCGAAGATTGTCAGATTCTGAAGCTGCAGGGGTGAGGTGGTAAGAGTTCCGGGGACCTGCCCAGAGGTCATCCAGTGAATCATCACACCCCGCATCCTTTCCTCGACTGGAGATCACCTGCCCGAGGTCACCGCAGCCAACATCCCCTGAGGAGGTTCTCTTCCCCTTCAATCTGGCATCAACACCCATCCTCAACCAGGCGCTGCCCTGTCGATGTGGTCTCAGCGACACCAGGAATCACTTTCTTCCCCGGGCCAGGAGGCCTACAGTGTTTTACTTGGTTTTTGGTTCACTGAGGGATGCCCCATTTTATGGCCTGTGTAGGAAGCGCTTCCTTAGGGTCACCCTCAGCAGTCGGCTGACCAAAATACTAGAAATCCAAGCTTGATGCATCAGATCACTACACCTTTAAGACTTGAATAACCTGGACTTTTGTAGGACATTAGTGGGGCCAGTCTGTGGTCCCAGTAACCTTATTCACTCTTTCTCATGTGTATAGTGTTAGTGAATGCTAAGTCTTTTCTGTGTGCTCCAGCTGTGGCTAATAAACCTTGCATCTTGGCTCTAGAGTACATCTCCAGCCTCTCCTTCTAGATTTATCTGGCATCACCCTAAACTATAGGGATACAAACCACCACAGCTTGTCCACCACAAAAACTTGGCGTAGTCGGCAGGATCAGAGTCAACAAGAAGCCCAAAGCCAGAGCAACTCCAACCCAAGATGCCTTCAGATACTGAAGGAGCCACAGCATCACCCTCACCTTCAGTTCAACCACCCACAATAATGATGCCTTATTACTTCGGGGCACCATGGCTACCAAGGTACACAGGGGACCGAAGCTCAGACACCTGCAGCCTCACTGACTTCCGTGCTAAGCTGCAGGCTATGTTCCGTCTCTACCAAGTGCCGGAGTAGCAGAGAGTGGAAATCCTCATTGGGCAGCTGGGAGGAGCTGCCAAACAGGAAGTTGAAAGCTGGTCAGATGGACAAAAGGACACTGCTGAATGGATCCTGACCCAGCTAAGTGACATCTTCAACAAGAGGAGTGTCTCACACCTCAAAATGAAATTCTTCTCTCGCATACAGGGCCCCCGGGAGACACTGTGGGACCTTGCCTTGAGCCTGCATGAGGCATACTGGGCCCTGTGAAAATGAGACCCAAGTGAGGACCATGATCCAGACCAAGTATTGATAGAACGGTTCATCGATGGGGCCAGGGGAAAGCCTCTACATCAGAAGCTGTGGATGCTGTACCGCCAAAACCCAGATGCAAAGTTTGTAGACTTTAGAGAGGAAGCCATAGAAGTCCTAGGCTCTGGACGACTTGAGGAAGAGATGGTGGCCTTCCAGCAGATGGCTGGTGTTGCCGGAGCCATGGCCACTGGGGGGTCCAATGTCTGGACCCTGCTCATCTTGCAATACCTTCACCAGATAGAGGGCAGAGAAAAAGTTCAGCCAGGAAAAAGAGTATCTACCAGATCAGCTAGAACATGACTCCTACCCCAGAGGGGATAGAGAAAAAGTGTACCATCAGGTCACTCAAGCCCAGGACCAGCCGAATGACCAGGCAAGAGACAGTACCAGAGAGAGATGTCCCACCAGCTGGAGGCCATGTTGCAAAGACTAGCAGAAGTTTGCAAAGTCGTACAAGACCTCCAGGGGAGCTGGGGCCTAGGGTATTCTATGGACCATCCCCAACGCCCAGCAAGACCAGTCCAAAGGAATATGGGCCGGTGACCCACTGACCGGTTTGGCAATCATGGACAACCTATCTGCAGGCGCTGTGGCATCAGTGGCCATGTGGAATGACAATGTATCCAGGAGGGAGAAGTTGCTGTGTCATTAAACAGGGTGTTCCCGAGGCAGTAGACCAACCCATGGGAAGAAAGCTCCTAGGTCCAAACCAAACCTGGAATGGTCAAAGTACGTAGGGAGGTGCCCGACTGTTCCCATCAAACTCAATGGTATCACCTTTACAGCACTTCTGGACACCGGCTCCCAAGTCACCACTATTCAAGGCTGCCATTTCCTCAAGCACTGGACCCAAGACCATCTAAGATGCCCTCCAAAGACTTGGCTCAACCTGATTGCAGGCAATGGAATTAGTATTCCTTACTTGAGATACCAAGAAATCGACATTCAGCTGGGAGATAAGGTTTACCCACAACAAGGGGTCATCATTAGCAACACTGATGATGACAAACTCCCTCCAGTGATCTTCGGGATGAATGTACTGGACAACTGTCATGAAGAGTTACTGGATGCCCTCCAGAAGCAAGCAGCACAGCTCCCAAAAGCCAGCAAGAAGGCCTGGCAACACACAATCAATATATTGCAGTGTCACCAGCGGTTCACCAATGCTGAGGGAGAAACTGAGAAGATCCAGATTCTTGATGTCCAGCCAATCAGACTGGACCCAGGTATAGAGACCATACTGCTGTACAAAGCCAAGGTGGGACTGCAGGGCAGGGACTATGTGGCTGTATTTGAACCACTCAGTGCCACAGGGGAGAAGCCAGTGATTGTTGCACGGAGTCTCACAACAGTTACCAAGGGGCAGGTCCCCATCCACATCTTGAACTAAGGCACAACTTCTGTTAAGCTATGCCGGAATCAGTCTGTGGCCAGATGATAAAGATCTGAAGCGAGGACATAATTGAGCCCTCAGCAGACCATGGAGAGAATGTCTTTCAATTAAATGGAGCTGTAGGCCCTGAAGGAGCAGATGCCAAGAGCTGGCTTAAGGAAATTGACTTGAGCACAAAAGAAACCCCTGAAGAAGACAAACAGGGGTTGCTGTTGATCCTAGAGAGACTAGAGAGAGTCTTTTCCAAGCACCCCCTTGACTTTGGGTGTACCAAGAACATGCAGCACCACATAGTCACAGGACAGCACCCACCCATCAGAGAACGATTCCGCCCTATTCCACCTGCACTGTATGAACCGGTGAAAACCATGCTCCAGGAGATGAAGGATACCAATGTCATCACCGAGAGTCACAGTCCATGGGCTGCTCTAATAGTACTGGTCAAGAAAAAGGATGGGCAAATTCGCTTCTGTGTCGACTATTGGAAGCTGAACCAAGTGAGGCACAAGGATGCTTACCCATTACCACGGATAGAGGATTCCCTGGCAGAATTGAAATCAGCATCCCTGCTTTCAACCCTAGACTTGGCTAGTGGCTACTGGCAAGTTCCCCTTGCACCACAGAACAGGGAGAAGTCTGCGTTTGTGACCCCCATGGGCCTCTAGGAATTTACTCGAATGCCATTTAGATTGTGTAATGCCCCGGGGACCTTTCAGCGACTAGTAGAACACTGCTTAGGGAACTATAATTTTGACATAGTCCTCCTCTACTTGGATGACATCATCATTTACTCTAAAACCTATTCTGAGCACCTGCAGCACCTTGAAACTGTTCTTACCCGCCTAGCTGACTATGGGCTCAAGGTCAAGCCATCAAAGTGTTACCTACTCATAGAAGAAGTTCACTACCTGGGGCACGTTGCATCTAAGCATGGAGTGTCACCAGACCCAGACAAGATTCAAACAGTGCATGAGTGGCCAACTCCAGTCACAGTCTGGGATGTAAAGAGATTCCTGGGGTTCGTAGGGTACTACCGGCAGTTTGTCCCTAAATTTGCCCAGGTAGCTGCCCCACTGCATGAATTGCTCAGGGGAACAAAGCAACTGAGCAAAAGCAGCCCAGTGCAGTGGAGTTCATCCCAGCAGGAGTCCTTCAACAGCCTAAAAGCAATGTTGATCCAAGCTCCAGTACTTACCTATCTGGATTATCAACTTTCTTCAAATTATATACTGATGCCAGCAATCGAGGGCTAGGGGCTGTCCTCTCCCAGGACCAGGATGGCGTTGAGAGGGTCGTCGCTTATGCAAGCCATGGGTGGCATGGAGCTGAATGGAATGATGATCGCTACAGCTCCTTCAAGTTGGAATTCCTTGCTCTAGTGTGGGTCATCACTGAGAAATTCAAAGCTTACCTAGCCACCACACCCTTCACAGTCTACCCTGACAACAATCCCCTTGCTCATTTGAACACTGCATGACTGGAAGCACTCGAGCAGAGGTGGGCCACAAGACTTGCCAACTACAATTTTACAATCAAGTAGTGTGCTGGTAAATACAGTGCAAATGCTGATGCCCTGTCAAGGTTACCCACCAAGATGAGATGGAGGAGAATGACAACCACAGATAAGCTCTAGAGATGCCTCCCTTTCTCCAGATCCCTGCGGAGGTGGTGCAAGCCTGCTGCTATAGCTTCCCCACAGCTGTCTGCCCTGCTGTAACTGCAGAAGTACTGGAAAATGACATGCCCAAGACATTAAAGGAAACCCCTGACTTATGGCAGCAGATCCAAGATCACAGACCAGTGACCTGACAGCTAAAGGCCTTCATTAGTAACTAGCAGATCCTACCTCTGGAGGACAGAAAGCATGCTGACCCAGAACTTGTGAAACTGTGGTGACATGTGGCTCATATGACAGTTGTGGATGGAAGGCTTATCCACACCATCACTGACCCAAAGACACATGACCAAGGTCGACAAGTTGTCCTCTCTCATGAAGCTGCAGATGTTTTCCTAGAGGCATATCATGACAAATCTTGACACTTTGGCTGCAAAAAGACAGAGGCTCATATGAGAACCAGATTCTATTGGGTTGGGATGCGTGAGGACATCCAAGAGTGGTGTGAAACAAATGCCCGACATGTACCCGAAAGCGAGCACTGGGGCAAGATCAAAGAGCCCCATTACATCCAATCACTGTTCATGTACCCCTTGAGCTGGTGGCCCTGGACCATCTTAAAGTAGACCCCAGTGAGGATGGCCTAAACTACATTCTCACCATGACGGACCACTATTCAAAGTTTGTCATTGCTGTGCGTGTCCGAGATCTTTCGGCCCGAACCACTGCTGAAAAGTTGTGGAGGCAGTTTGTTCAACCCTATGGTCACCCTACCAAAATTCTGACTGATCAAGGTTCAGCATTTGAGTCTCACTTGTTTAAAGAACTGTGTGCCTTGTATGGAGGGCAAAAGATCCACACTACTGCCTATCACCCTCAGGGCAATGGGCTCTGCGAGAGGGTCAATCGGACTATCCTTGACATGCTCAGAACCCTACCAGAGTCTCAGTGACTGCACTGGCCAAGACTTCTCCCAGAGCTAGTATACCTCTACAATAACACAACTCACAGCAGCACTGGGTACTCACCATACTATTTGATGTTTGGTCATCATGGGAGACTCCCCATGGACTTGGTTCTAGATGTAAAACCAAACCCAGTGAAACCCCTCCATACCACTACTGAGTGGGTGACTGAGCACCATCAATGATTATAAGATGCTAGAAAAGTAGTGGAACAAAACATGGAGAAAATTCGGGAACTACAGAAAGCAAACTATGATGTCCAAGCCCATGCAATGCCTCTGGCCATCAGCGAAAGGATACTATTAAGAAAGATTCGCTGCCACAAGCCGGATGTCAAATGGGAGTCAGAACCATATTTGATTGTTCATATCCCGTTCCCGGACTTTCCCGTTTACAAGATCCAAGAGAAGTCTGGCAGGAAGCAGCCACAGATTGTTCATTGCAACAGACTTAAACCCTGCACCTTCAGAGCTGCTCCACCATCTGGAAGTCACCTCCTGGACAGTAATCTGGAGGAGAGGCAGGAACTACTCCCAACTGAGGAAAACACCCCAGAGTCATTTCCCACCCTGCTACTAACCCCATGGCTGTATTCAATGGTGCCACACCCTCCGGTAGCCACTGCTGAAGAGCCCCCTCAATGTGGATCCCAGAGGTCAAACTTTGGGGTACCCCTCAGAGGTACGTGACTGAAGCGGTACAAAGGGTGTCCACATACAAGTAGAAAAATGAAAGAAAAGCCAAGACCACTGCCCAGTTGTAAATATGGTTTATAGAAATGTTCTAAGATGTAAATCAGAACTTTAAAGATGCAAGGAGTCATAAATGTTTTCTCATACACTGACAAAACCACTATCATAATGTTTATAGTGCTAGGAAAACATGGAATTAAGGATTTAAAGTTTATAATCTGTAGGCTGTTATGAATGTTTTGTTACCATAACATGGGCGAGGAATATGTCATTGTTTAAGGATGGAACTGTCAAAGAGTTTAAGATTCAGAAGGTAAAAATTTGGGAAATACAAGAGGTAATGTATTGTTAGGCGGGCCTGAATCTGTAGTGCCCCAGGGAAATTGGGAGCATCACAGAAAATAGGGAATCATCAGATATATGAGGGGTCAGACAGTTATGTGGACCTGGCAGCTTAATGGTGAACCCTTGAAAAGCTTTGGTGACCCTCTGAAACACAGAACAGGCCCGACTCCAGCAGACAGTCCTAGTAGTCTAAATTCAGGATTTTAAAAGAAAACCATTTTTTTCCTCTTTCCTCCCCTTCCCCCTGCTCAATACCCAGTCAGCCAAACCAGTTGGGCAACATTCCTGTCCCCAGTGGAGAAGGAAGTCAGGCTGAGCCCTCTCAGCCAATCCCTGTGGCTAGGGTAGATTCAAATCTGGAGATTTTTTTTTTAAGCCACTGACCCAGCTTCAGGAGGTTGACCTCTGGGTGGAGGAACCAATCCCCTGGCAGGTAGCCAGGACCACCCCAGCCTAGGGTAGGCTCTGCCAGGCTGGAGGGAGGGGAGAAAGAGTTTGACCAGGGAGGGTGAAGGACAGCAAGGCAATGGATGTCAGCTTCCCTGTTAGGAGGTTGAAGCGAATCCCCTGGGTCTCTTTGGTGTATCTCCCTCCAGAAGATCCCCAGTAGCAGCCTCTGTTTTTTTTTTTTGCAGAAATCTGCCATCTATTCGGGTCCCCAGTGTGTCAAGTCAGTTCATTTGGCCGGGAAACAGACCCAGTGCACCTTGCATGCAGCAGTCTCCAGGAGAAGCCGCTTTATCACTCCTTTCTGGTTGTGCACTGCCCAGAGTACAGAAGTCTTGGTTGAACTCCTGGGGCTCCTGCACACACCTCACACCTCATCCAGAAGTCCTCCGGTGTCTCTTCTTCAACCTAGGGAAGGTCTCCGGGAAGCCCAGTATCACCTGCACCCACTTACAACGACCTCCAACAACTCCAAATGTTTGCCACGACACCCCAGGCTCAAGTTGTGGGTCGTAAGTTGTAGCCAGCTGGTAGCTAGGGCCCACCAAAGTGAGTCAGATTAGGGGCCGCCCGGCTCTAGCTTGAGGGACTTTGTCGTCCGCCGAACTTGGAGTCACGTTGCCCATTCTCCTGAATAGACATTGTCCTAAGGTGGCAACAGTACTGGTGGCCTACACCAAGGCCTTGCCGAGGATTGCCAGGCTCTGTGCCCCATTCCATGAGGTGGCATAAGTACCAGTGGCACACGCAAGAGGCCACACCAAGGGTCGCCACACTCTTGATTGTACTGCCCATAGGTGGCTCGTGTTCCAGTGATGCATCAAGAGGTCACACTGAAGATTGTCAGATTCTGCAGCTGCAGGGGTAAGGTGTTAAGAGTTCCGGGGACCTGCCCAGAGGTCTTCCAGTGGATCATCACACCCAGCATCCTTTTCTCGACTGGAGATCACCTGCCCGAGGTCACCGCAGCCAACATCCCCAGAGAAGGTTCTCTTCCCCTACAACCTGGTGTCAACACCCATCCTCGACCAGGCGCTGCCCTGTCAACGTTGCCTCAGCGACGCCAGGAGTTACCTTCTTCCCAGGGCCAGGAGGCCTACAGTGTTTTACTTGGTTTTTGGTTCACTGGGGGATGCCCCATTTTATGGCCAGTGTAGGAAGCGCTTCCTTAGGTTCACCCTCAGCAGTCAGCCGACCAAAATACTAGAAACCCAAGCTTGGTGCATCGGATTGCTACACCTTTAAGACTTGAATAACCTGGACTTTTGTAGAACATTAGTGGGGCTAGTTTGTGGTCCTGGTCCCTTATTCATTCTTTCTCATGTGTATAGTGTTAGTGAATGCTAAGTCTTTTCTGTGTGCTCCAACTGTGGCTAATAAACCTTGCATCTTGGCTCTAGAGTACGTCTCCAGCCTCTCCTTCCAGATTTATCTGGCATCACCTTAAACTATAGGGATACGAACTACCACAGCTCATCCACCACACTTGTTCACTCTCCCCTGCTGATCTCCCACCCCCTTTTCTCAGCCCTCCATGTCACCATTTTCAACTATCCTCTGTCCCTCTCGCTCCAACCTTTCCTCTAATTTGCTATCCCTAAGCCTTCCTTTGTTTCCTGTCCCCTCCCACCACTCAACTTAAATTCTTTTCTCTTCTCAGCTGCCCTCCTTCACCCCGGGCTCCACACCTGATTGGAGCTGGTCCCTGGCCGCTGCCTGCTCTACAGTTAAGGTAAGGAGTTCAAACCAGAGAAGCCCTGCCGGGACAAAGCTGCATTTTTTTCAAACTTGATGCCATTTTAGTGACACTCACCTGCGAGCCATCTGGAGCTCGACTGCTTGCATCCATTTCCTCTGCTTCAATGCCAAAAATTCCTTTCAGGGACATGATGTGTTGCTAATGCAGTTAAAACTATTTTCCTAGCCATAGTAGGCTGTGTTGCTCCTTAGGACACAACCTGTCTGACTGTAACTCAAGTCTTGTGCGGCAGAATGCTCCCTATCTGAAAGTGTGTGTGAAAGCTTCAGTAGCTGTGCTTGCTCCGAATCATAGGAAATATTTTTTAAACTGATCTTACCTCCCCTGATTTTATAAAAATAGTAGCCTCTAATTTAGAGAAGAAAAATGGAGCTTGCAGATTTTATATAAGGAGTTGGCTTTAGCGAAAGGAGTTTGCTTTAGTTAAGGTACCACTATCCGCTGGCGGTACGCACCGGCTCTCCTCTCTCTCTCTCCCCCACCTCACCCACCCTGGGTGGACTCTTACTTTTATAGTGTCTGGAGTCATCAGATGACTAAGTGTCTAAACTGCCATTGGCTCCTTATATTATACAGGCACTAGGGGAGCTATTGAGTCATATCTTTGTAACTCGTTTGCCCTGAACTCTTTCTAGCTGCCAAATGTATGGTAAATGCACTGTCTCTGCAGCCTTGTAGTTATTTAACTTTTACTTTTACATTTAACTTTTAGTCCTATTCTCTCCTCTTATCATCTTTATTAGCTCATTTTATGGTGTGCCTCTTGCTGCCATATACTTTGTACATGTGGATTTCCACTGTTGATCCTCAACAAAGTAGCTTGCTGAACCAACTCTAATCTCTTTTTTAAAGGATTGAACAGGAGGCCACTTAAAACTATCCCTTGCCTGAGCTGCCACCCTTCCTAGGCTGCCTCTACTGTGATCCACTCTACAAAGCAGACTTGTCTGTCTCAATCCTGGGATGAAGCATGGCAGAAGATTTCCTGAGGGGACTGCTCTCCATACTCCTACTACTACTCTTGTTTAAATTGGATTACGTTTTCCATTCCCTATCTCAAGAAGTCAAGTACCACTTCGTCAGGACTCTCTGACTCCCACTTTTCTAACTTAATTGCTGACTACTGGCCTGTGCCTAGATGGAACCTCCTCTTTTATAGCAAGGGTTGCATCTACTATGCTTTCTCAGCTTCTAACAAGTGGGTACAAAGGCTTACCATTCGTTTCACTTTCCACAGTGGTAGGCTCTGGTTCCTAGCAATCCTGGCAATACTCCTATCAGGGGATGTTGAACTGAATCCGGGTCCCACGGTTCATTTCTCCTCAACTGACCTATTTATGATCTCTAACAAGGGGCTATTTAATGCCCACATGAACATTAGAAGCCTTACTCATCACTTTGCTGATCTAGAGGTTTGGGTCAAAATTTACAATCCCGACATTCTCTGCCTAACTGAAACTAGGCTCAAACTGAGGATACCTGACTCACTCTGTTCCCTGGCTAATTATTCCATGATTCGCCATGACAGAGCATCCTCAAAGCATGGGGGTGGAGTTACTCTGTTTCACAAAAACTACCTCAACATTGACACTGTCCCTGGCAATGCATCCCCTTCTGGGTGTGAATTCCTACATGCAACTCTGGCTCTAGGGGCAAAGAGACTTCATATTGTCTGTGCATACAACCCTCCCTCTTGTGGCCTAGTGGGTTTAAAGGACTTGTTTGCCAATACTTCCCAGATATTCAACTGTAATGAGGTACTAAACCTAGGGGACCTTAACCTAAAATGGTTGGGTGCATCCTATAGTTCTTTACTAACCCTTACGCACAGCCATAACCTTCACCAACTTATAACCAAACCTACAAGAACTATGCCGTGACTTCAATCATCTCCCCTAATAGACTGGATACTGGTAAACCGTGTGGAACATGTATCTGTTTCTGGCGTCCTAGCTGATGCACTAACAGACCACTCTCCAACTTTCTGCATCTGGTCTTCGGGTGTACCTCTTGTCACCTCCACCGCGTTTTGTCACTTTCACTGATTTCGCCAACCTTGACACTGAGGCATTTCTATATGATGTTTCCAGGATTGACTGGTCGGATATCTATCACTCCAGTAATGTAGAGGATGCACTGCATGCCTTCCCTAATGAATTCCTGGCTATGCAGTGTAAGCATGCCGCGAAGATTACAAGTCGTGTCGGGGTAAACAAACAAGGTGGCTGCATAAAGACCTGCTTGCAAATCTGCACCTTCAGGATAAAAAATGGAGGTGGTACAAACACACTGGACTGCAATCGGATTTCAATGCCTATAGGGCTCTGATAAACTCTTGTAAAAAGCAAGTCAGGTTAACAAAGAGTAAATACTGGATGCAGGGCTCCAGATAAGGGGAGTACCGACCTGTTTTACTCACCTCATTTTAGGAAATACTCTTCAGAAAATGTTTTTAATGAGTACCAGTACTCATCCAACATTTGTAAATACCACACACTCCAAATAGTGCTTCATAACATAACTGGTGATTCAAAAGGAGCAGTTTTTTTCCAGATTTACAGCACTCGTAAGCATCCCAATTTTGTTTTACTCACTGTATTTTAAAACTGGTGAGTAAATTACTCCTACCTGACAGCATTATCTGGAGCATTGTTGGCATGTGATCAATTCTTATGTAAAAAACAAACAAAAAAAAAAAACATTGTTTTTTAAAATGTACTCCTCACTCGACTCTGTTCAGACATTTGTACACATCTGAATTTGGTTCTACTTGCCTCATTTTCAAAATGAGGAGTACAGTACTCATCACAAAAAATCTTATCTGGAGCCCTGGCTGGATATGTCACAAAGGAATAAAAAATAAATAACTAAATGCAATAAACAAGGACCGCAAAGGGGCCGCCATGTTTGTTGCACCTCTAACCTCATAACTGCTGGGTGAGGGTTAGAGTACAACATAGTCAGCCCAGGAGAAGCTGGATCAGGTTTCTCTTGACTTCCTGAACATGCTCCACCTGAAAAACAGACAGCCACTGAGAGAACGAGGTTTAACAAAATCAGAAATGTCTGACGTGTCAGCTAACCAGAACGGATCCCCAGATCTGTGCAGATGGAGGAACATGCGAGTTTGGTTCAGAGCAGCCTTGCAAAGAAAAGCAGACAAAAGTTCTCTGTAAGTCTATAGTCGACTATCTGGTTGAACAAGCCTTTTTGAAATCCCTGCACAGGGATTTTACTGCAGTTCAGAAACTAAACCACCCCAGAGTGTCTTCATATGACTTTGATTCAGGGAAGCAGGGGTTGCCTTCTCTGACCTCCAGTACCTCTGGGACATGGGGGTTGATTTGCTTTAGCTCCAGAACTGGGAGAGTAGAAAAGCTACTACTTTTCCAGACTGTTGTCAGGACTTGTTCTGATAGAAGATCTTGCCTTCACTGGGTTCTGAGTGATGGCCTGCCCTTCAGAGTAGGTGAAGCAAAGTCTCCCTGGGGTAACAAAGACATTGAACATCAAGGATCATCACAGCCCACACCCTTTACCACCTAGAAGTGTGCTGGATCTGCAGCTTCTTTATCTCCACCTGCATCAGCCCATTCAGAGGAAAACATTCTGACTGAGACAGCCAGCTGCAGACTGTCAAAGCTTGTGAGTTCTGGGTCAATATCTCCTTATGCGTCCATAGTAGTCAGGCCTCGTTAGACAAAAATTGTGCAAGCCTGCATGAGTTAGACCATAAAAGTCAGGAGCAACTTAAAAAATCATGCACTGTTGTGATTAAAGTACTTATTTGGGATCCCCAATGATGGCCTTTAAATGGCACCGAAATGAGGTCCAACATCAGGCCTGCAGCTGTCAACTGCATGCATGCATTGAACTTTGGTAGATCCCATAAGGAATGTGGGGTAATTGGTGCACCAGAAAGGGAGTAGAGGTCAAGACCATGGGTACTCTCCTGAGAGTGGTGGGGATATTGCTGACAGAACTGTTAGTGCTTGGATTTGCATCTTAGCCATTGTGTTCCCCATCCAGAACCTGTGCATGTCCTCCAACAAATCCCTTGTGTCATGTCATTGTATTCATTGTGCTTTTGCTGTTATTGCTTATTATTTACTTGCAGGCTTAGTGTGAGGTGATTGTGTTACTGTATTTGGTTCCTGTCACTGAAGCTGGGAGTTGCATTTATTTCCTGTGGGCAGCCCAGTGGCAGCATTTTGTCAAAGGTGTCCCCAAATAGGTGGAAAAACGGTGCCACATTCTAACTACTTCCAAATCAACCGAACCCAGGCAACATTCACCGAAGTCATAACCGACTTGACCCAGAGAGACCATCATATAGGCTTAGTCTCACACCTTGCAGGTTGGGGTGGTTACATTATGGCCCCAAGAGAGAATGTTGTAAACTCAGTCACACTGAAAGATCAACAAGTGTCAATGAACATTACTGAAATTCCTGTTATTATCTGCAAGGCTGTGTACCACAGATTACCATGGAGACACTTAATTTACAAATGATATAACCCTCCGTTCAAGGCACAACAGCATTACGTTGTTTGTCTCATCTTTTCCGGATTATTCTCTTGAGTGATAACTTTCAAACTTTTAGTAATCAGGTTTGGCAACTCGTGACAGCTGGAATCCACCTCAAGTAATTATGTGTGGTTTTTGTGTAATTTCACCTATGCAAAGAATGTCGCTCTGGCATTTAGGCAGCTAAACAAGTTGCCTTGCAGTTGGGCTGGCACACCCATAGAAGAAAAAAAAAAGACAACCTGAGTTTTTATTTTCTGGTGCTCTATTGTTCCTAGCTGTCAGAACAAATGAGTCAGGTTCTACCATTCATCGGGATTTTAAAGGGGACAAGACATCTGAGTTGATTTGCAGCTCTTTGTTGTGTTCCTATTTTGAGAAAGAGTATTCATGTCTCAAAACCAGGAATTTGCAGTTTTGACAGTGTCATTGCCTCTGAAAAGAACCTCAGGTATGAGCGGCTGGCCCATCTGACCTGGGCTCGGAGTTCCATTTTGTATTACTATCTCCCACAGAGTTGGGCTCAGAGTTCCATTTTTTTATTATTATCCCCCACCCCAGATTTTTTCCATGGTTCAACCTGGTCTCAGAGTTCCATTTTTTTATTATGTCCCACAGAGCCAGGCTCAGAGTTCCATGTTCTATGTGAGCCCTTTCACCAGGGCTTAACTTTTCTTGGATACCATTTGCCCTACCCATTGCACCCGAATCCCTTATTCATTTGCTATGTGTATGATCTCCCATTCATGCATTTCCTCACTCCTGCTCTCGTACGTTGTTCTAAGCCTCAGTAAGTCTCACTGCTCAAATGCCATGATGTATATTGCCATGTATGATGTTATAGCCTTATTTTTATATTCGTTCCTGCCCTGTTATGCTATTGTAACTTCTGATTTGACACGTTTCTCCCCCTCCAAGATGTATATTTGTATTTTCTGTCATTGTAAGCTTATCTTACTTGTCTGTTTTCCCTGACCAAGTGTACCCTGGTTTTAACTAACTTGTATAGCAACTGCCTTATGTCTTGCATTGCAATTGTATTTTTATTGTACTACTTTCTTCTTTCATTGTTTGTCCCTTTGCACTCCTTGATGTAGAGCCTTTGTAAATGAGTCTCTGACTCAAAGGTTTGTAATTCCGAGATTCAAATAAATAAATAAATAAAATATTATCATCCACCACTCCAGATTTTTCCATGGTTCGTCCTGTTCCCCACTCCAAGGATGGGGTCGCCATGGTTGCAGTCTTGACTCTTACTCCAACCTGGAGGGCAGGCATGTTGCTGCTGTGCTGATGGGCAGGCCTCTCAGAGTTCTTTACACATAAAAACAGCGATGTTTTGGGCACTAGGTCAGAATGCTGAAAAGGAAAACAGCACAGTCAGGAACCGCGCAGCAAAAATGGCTCCATTAGAAAGAGTGCCCAACCAAAACAGCATCGGCAAAAACAACGCTAATGGTAGTGGTCCAAAAGCACATAGAAGACTGCTACCATGGCTAAAATAAATACACTACTTTCTGTCTTTTCACAGGATGGTCTACCCTCCACACCCCTAGACACACACTCCCCGATATTTATATAATCAACTCCACAGGGGGGTGGATCGCAGGGATGGGGAGAAACTTGTGGAGGGGGTGGATTACATCATTAGGAGAGAGAGTAAATAAAATAAAACTTAGGGGGACACAATAGACAAAAATATAGCTTGGTGGGCAATGGAAAAGGTAACAGTCGGGAGACCGGGAACAGAACCTGGTCTCCACTCTCACTACTCATCCCTTAGCCCTCCTCCGCCATGGGAGCAGCTTGACAGAGCACCACACTGCTGAATACTTCTCCTCTCTTCCAGCAGTGTGCCTAGACAGCTACAGGGGTAGCAATAACTGCCTTGAGCTATTCTATCCCTGCAGCTATTTAGGCACACGCTACTATGGAAGCGCAATTCTGATAACGCTATTGTGAAATCACTGTTTTCACTCAGCATGGATATGGCACAGCCAGACGAAGACCTGGAGTCCATCAAGTCTGCATTGTATTAGCTAAACCAACTGCAGCCTGTCGCTGACTGTCATTAGTCTGAACCAACAAATGCAAGCTCTGCCCTACTTGTAACATTATCTCCCTCTCTGCTCCTTGAGTCCATAGTCACTGTGCCCCTGTACCTGTCCTGTCACACTGTAAACCCTTGGACAGACATTGATCTTACCAGTTTGTCCAATAGTCTGTGGCATGTGTCCACCACCCTCTCCGTGAAGTAATACTTCCTCATGTTCCTTTGTACTCACATGCAGTGAACCTGGGTAGGATTTTCAAAGGACAGGGGTGCAGGTGCACATTCCACCTGCATCTGCATCCCCCAACTGTGACAAAACATGAGAGCCTTTTGTTTAAATGGTCCCAGGTTTTTGTTGGTGGTCTCTGCGATTTGCGGAAACTTACATGAAAAAAAATGATGCATGTATCTTTTTAAGCTCTGCTTCTTTGGATGTAGCTGCATCTGAAGTTCTGATCTAATAGCTCACCTGTAATGTGGTCCACCAGCATCAAAATGTCCACCAGACTCAATGTACTAAGTTATAATATTGTACTTGTTCACCTGCTAGGCTGTTATGATGCAGTCTGTAACACTCAATGTACTAAGTTACAATATTGCACTTGTTCACCTGCAATGCTGTAACGATGTGGTCTGTAACACCTGTTGTAATGATGTGGTCTTTAATACCTGTTGTACTCTCCCGGGTCGTTCCTGAAAATAGGCATACAACTTGTCTAGTGTACTTACCCGGTAAACAAAAGCTAAATAAATAAATAAATACAGTTTGATTTAGATTTTTGTTAACCTGGTAGGTCTGGGAGCTAAATGATCCTATTTTCAAGGATAACCAGGGATACATATACACACATACACATATACATAAATATAGAGAATACAACTTGGGCAACTATGCACAACCAGTGTGTTCTGCCACAGAGGGTTCTGATTCCCTCTGATCTCAAGAGCGAACCTCGAGAGGTCCATGAGAATCAGAACCTTGAGGTGGCAGAACACATTAATTATGCATGAAGTTGCCCGTGCTGTATTTTTTTATAGTGTATAGCATTATATGAAATGTATACATTGTGTTTTTTCTCCTTCACAATGAAACTGACTTGTGCAGTCTCTAGAGGTTCTAGAATGCTGTTCTACAACAGAAGGGTACAGTCATATTCCATGACCTTAGAACTGTGGTACAACAGCATTTTGAAAAAGATGGATTCCTATATAGAACAATGCTCTACTATACACTATATATATATACATACATGCATACACATTAAATAAAATTACAAATCAAGACACGTTAACTTCTGATGCAGTTGCATCCAAAGGTCAGGACGCGGTGCAGTGAAAATCTTGCCCATTATTGATAGGCTCCAGAGAGCTGGTTCCACAAAGAGAACTACATAAAAGAAAGTTGGAATATATATATATATATATATATATATATATATCTCAATGTATTGACCCAGAGTATGTCAGCAGAGATACAGCATCTTGTTTCCAGTGGGATCTTGCTTCTACTCATTTCTACAGCTGGGTGGACTGCAGCACTAAGAGATTAAGTGACCTGCCCAAGGTCACCCAAGTATTTGACTCTAGTGGGCTTTGAATCTGCAATCTCCAAGTTTCCAAGACAATGCTCTAATGACTATACCAAGCTGCCATTTCAGCAAATATGGATCATTTGTGGGTATGGATATTATTTCTGAAAACAGGAACATTACAAACAGCTGCAAATTGGCACAAATGTCCTGTCCCATTTAAACAAATGACACAATTGTATTGATTGCGCTCTTTGCCTCATCTCATCTCATTTTCCTAAGTACTAGATGTTGTGGGTGAGTTCGTTTATTAAAGGCCCAAGCTGGACCCATGGGGAGGCCTACTGTGTGGCTGTGACATTATGAATAGTGTCTGTTTCTGATCTGGTGGTTATGATTGGAAAAGCTTGACAAACCAGTTAGCAAGGACCACTTGACAAGTCTGAACAAAAATAGAAAAGTTGTTGGCATCACAAGTGTGTGCTGCAAGTACACATCATATGTTAAAAGCCTTTATTACGCATTCTTTTTTTATCAACCGTCCTTGTGATTTTTCTCAGTAACAGAAAATACTTAAGCGCACCTTGGTGATTATTTAAAAAAAAAAACTTGGGTTGAATGTGCAGTCCCTCTCACAGATAAGTAGCAAATCAGAAGCAATGACCAGCAAGGCTAAATACATAGAAGGGGGATCAGAAAAGTTGCTTCATAGATCAGTTGTACTTTGACTCTTTGAAGTATGCATCCAGCTGGCTGTGTGTGCCTGCATTTGCACATTTCTTCTCAGGCAAAAGCCACTGCAAACTGTTCTGAAAGAACAAATTATGCACTGGATTTTTTTCTTAAATGTTTTGTTTATTGTTTTCAAAGAAAAACTGTAGAATATATCCATGAAAGCAAAATACAGCTTCAGAAAACAAATTGAAATTACATCAAAATATACAAAACCTTTCCCAGTTGATATCACAACCACACTAGGAGAGGAAAGACATCTAATGTACAATTTTACCCACAAATGAACAATTAGGTGCCATTGCACCCATGCAAGAGCCACAAGAAGTACACAGAAGGGTACATAAAATGGAAAAAGATGAAAAATCCTATGATCAATAGATACTTAAGCTAGTAAGCTGCATGGTGGGCCATTGTGAACCTCAAAAACTCTAGCAGTAGAGAAAAGTAGGTCATAAAAGAAAATCTTCCAGTCCTACCCTGGCATTGAATGTGGTAAGATATGTATAAGTAAAAAGTCAAAATGTCCCCGTGGTGCTCTAATGTGAGTAAACACCAACAAGAATACCTAGCACTCTGGCGAGGAGGATGATCAGGGCACTTCCATGACGGGGTAGTGATAACAATGTAGAAATTAACTAACCTAGAAACATCTTATACAATCAAAGATTCTGTCATTATGAGCCAAACAGACCCAGCTTTTCTTCTTCCCAGGAGGCTCAAAGGGTAGATGTATACAGGAGGGTGCTGAAGAAAGAACGTAATGTGTCTGTTGCCATCATAATAAAACAAGAAATTGTTTAGAATGTTACAGCTACAGTTACCTTCCAGTATAAATGTTGGTCTCCCATGCCTAGCACAGTCAAACATCCCCAACTCCTGAATCCTTCCTGCATCAGCAGGGGCCCATCAATGGGACCACCAAACACCTCTGACCTAATACAATAAATGTGAAACTGGAAGCCCATCCCTAGTGTTCCAAAATGTGTACACCACTGACCAATAAATATAGTGACGCTGATCACCCCTCTCCCCTGAAGTCTAAAGTGTGGCACTGGGAGCCTATCCCTGGTGTTGCCACAGACTTATCCCCCAACCTGTAGAAGATCACCAGGAGCCCATATCCACACCCCAGACACCAACTTAAATAATGCAAGACAGGGACCCATCCCTCATGTTGCAAAACACACCTGAACAGTAAATGTGACAGCAGGAGAAACAACAGTACAGGACTCCCACACTCAAAAACAAAATATCAGCCGAAGCTAGGACTACAAAGCTAACGACAGAACAACACCATGTCTGTACTCTGTCAGTAAAAAGTGCAAAAGACAGTCAAAATAGCAAAACTTACATTTTATTAAAGGTGTACATGACACAAAGGAGAGTATGGCAACAAAACCTTAACACTTCAGGACTATTGCGGGTCCCTTCGTCAGGAGGCGTAGCTGCTCCCAGAATCATGGTTCATTTTAAAAAAGCAATTAAAGCTGCAGTGCATATTTACTGGAATAGCATTTCAGTAGATACTGTCTTAACACATACATCAATGTTGCCTTACACAAATATAAATATAAACGAGTACTACTCATACCCCTGGTGGTGGACAGAAGAAAGCTACAAAACAGACTGTGAGGAAGGGGAAAAGAGGTGTATGATATGAGATATGATAAAACAAAGATACTAGAAGCACATCTTAATTTATGGAGCGAGACACCAATAAAATGCAAGGCCCATCAGTCTAAGCTGCAGTCTGAAAAAAGAACATAATAACCAACAATAGAAGTTAATGCAGCCAGTCATAGTACAGGATGCAGAAAAGAAACATCAAATGAAATTATAGAAAGAAAATTATAGCAATGTGTCATTCAGTCCTTTGGGACACATGGCATTTATGGGTAGAACCATCTAGCCTCCCTCTGAAGCAAGGTACAGATTCTATGACCACCTCTGTGGTGCACAGGAACATGTTGCTATCCTATACATTTCAGATAACCTGGATCTTTCTCAAGGAATTCCTCAAAATGGGAACCAAGTGGGGTATTGGGTATAGCAGCACAAACTGAATGGACATGTTCCTGAATTCTCTCTTTTAACAATCTCATTGTCCATTCCACATGAATTTTGGGACAGGAGCACACTATTGCGTGGACTGTAAAAGGAGTTGAGCAAGTGATGAATTCCCTTATGTCCACAGCCATGGGTTTGTTGGGATGTACAAATCTGGTACATTTGCTGCAGTATCAACAGACACTACAGCGTCCACAGTGGTGGATACCTTTGGGGGGAGCTGATAGTTCGGTGCTACAGTTCTCAGGGATATTGGCCCTATACAGACTGTGGATGATAAAGTCCCCAAGGTTTTTCCTCTACAGTAGGTGATTCAGGGGATGTCTCCCACCAAAGCAGATAGAAATTGGTCACTTTTCAACATATGCCAATGTTTTTTTCAGAATTTCAGGAATGTGTGAAGTAATGGCATTATATTCTGTTACAAAAGTAACAGGGTGCTGTTGATGATAATTTCTCAGACAAGGGACTAATAGAAAATTCCTGTGAAGACTATGTGCTCTGTTGTAGTCTGAAGTTAGTGTATCCTTGGAATAACCCCGATCTAAAAAGTGAGCAGTAAAGTCTTCTGCCTGTTCATCAAATAAGGCCACATTATTACAGTTATGTCATAACTGGATGAACTGTCTATAGGGAATTACCCGGACAACATGTTGGGGTGTGCACTTTGTGCCAACAAGGGAGTTTTACCTGATGTAGCTTTCCTGAATGTTTTGTTTCTGCTGTGTTGGACTCTGACATGTAAATACATAAATCCAAAAAAGTAATAATTTTTGCATCAACACGTGCCGTGAAGGTCAGGTTCAGATTATTTCTGTTAAGATATTCTACAAGCTCAAGATCTGCTGCATCGTCTCCCTGTCATACAACAATTATATCATCTATATACCGGCCCCAGTAAACTATCTGTGGCCAGTATGGGCAGTCATGGCCAAGGACCATGGCCCCCTCTCCCACCAACCCAAGAACAGGTTGGCATTGGAGGGGGCCATGGTCATGCCCACAGCCATGCCACAGATCTGTAAATAAAACAGTTGATTGAAAATAAAGACATTTGATGTCAGTTATTAGTTCTATTGCCTCCATAACGAAATTTTTAGGAAAGTTAAATGTAATCTAATTGTTAGTCAACTGATGATAGAAGACAGCCAAACCATGTTCGTGTTGATGGACATATAGAGGGAACTGACATCTGTAGTCACCCGTCTGTATTCCTCTGACCATTCCAGATGTTCCAGTATGCAAAATGTGCATGGTATCTCTGATATGTCCTGGTAATGTTGATTCCATGCACTCTAAAAAATTATCAACACAAACTGAAATATTTGTTGTGAGAGAGCCCTGCCTTGAAATGGTGGGGCATCTAGGTGGATTAATGGTATTTGTGCACCTTTAACAAAGTACATATGGTAGGTGCTGTCAGGCACTCCACAAACATGAAATCCTTTTACTTCATAGTGATTTCACCTCTATCACATGCATTAAATAGGAAGCCGTGAATTTTCTTCTGAAATTCTTGAGCTGAGTCTCTTGGTAATCAATGATAATTATTAGGATTGTGTAATTGCCTATTTATTTCCATCTCATGTTTTTCTTTGTCCTGGACAATGACTAGACCCCATCTTGTCTGCTGGTTTGATCTCGATTTCTCCATTATTTTTTAGCTCTTCCAGTGCAATTTTATCTTTTGTCAAATTGCTACTGTGGCATGGCCATTTTGTTTTAAAAAGTCCCACAACCTCCTGCATCACAAGATTTTGAAATGTAACAAGAGCTGGAGAATTGTTTGACTTGGAGCAGAAGGTTGACCATGGTCCAATATTTGTTTTCTGCCATGTAGGTGTTGGTGGTACAGGGTCATAACTTGCATCCATATTTGCAGTTAGTAATTCCAGTGACAAAGAGAATGTAGAATACAATGTATCAGCCAAATCTGGTTCTCATCTAGTAGGCTAATGAGTACTGCCAAATCAGGATCCTGTGCTTCCTCCAAAGGTGCTGTTTGATCCATCAAGTAGCCCAATATGTTGGCTTTGGCAAAAAAGTTCTTTAAAATAAGTTTCCTAAAGAATTTTTGCAGATCGATATAGATGTTGAAATTATTAATGACAGGGTTAGGGACAAAATTTAATCCTTTAAACAGTACTTTTATTTGTAAATACAGCAATTGGATCTTTGATAGGTTCAAGAATTGTACGGTCTTTTCTTGAGTTTTCAGGGGGTTCATACCTCCTCTTCATCTTCTACTCCTCCTCCTGGTCTTTTGTTTTCTTTTTGCTGTGTTTTTGTTGTTTTTCCTTTGCCCACTGAAGCTGTTCTGTTTGTAAAAAAAAGTCACTGATTTCCCACTATTGATATAGAAACATAGAAACATAGACTGTGACGGCAGATAAGGACCACTTGGCCCACCCAGTCTTCCCATTTCCCTACCTATTGGATAAGCTGCAGATTCTGGTTAACCAACAGCCTACTTCCTGCAACCCCCCACTATAATTGCCTTATGTCTGTCCCATGCATGTTTGAATTCCCCCACTGTTTTAGACCCCACAACCTCTCCAGGAAGGCGGTTCCATGCGTCTACCACTCTCTCCGTGAAAAAGAATTTCCTCACATTACCCCTGAGCCGTCCCCTCTAACTTTAAATTGTGCCCCCTCGTTCTTACACATCTCTTTTTCTGAAAGATATTACCCTCCTGGACTTTGTTGATTCCCTTGAGGTACTTAAACATTTCTATCATGCCCCTTCTTTCCCTCCTTTCATCAAGGGTATACATATTAAGCTCTCTCAGTCTCTCTTCATACAGTTTCTGATGTAGACCCTGCACCATTTTAGTTGCCCTCCTCTGGACTGCTTCCATCCTGTCTATGTCCTTGCATAGATGAGGTCTCCAAAACTGCATGCAGTACTCCAGATGGGGTCTCACCAACTGTCTGTATAGAGGGATAACCACTTCCTTTTTTCTACTTGTGATGCCCCTCCTATGCATCCCAGTATCCCCAGCTCTC
This sequence comes from Neoceratodus forsteri, assembly GCA_016271365.2. Taxonomy (NCBI): domain Eukaryota; kingdom Metazoa; phylum Chordata; order Ceratodontiformes; family Ceratodontidae; genus Neoceratodus; species Neoceratodus forsteri. Next base: position 27,745,503 of record CM057453.1, read on the forward strand.
CTTACTGACTTCTCACATTGCTTACCCACCTTTAGGTCATCTGATATGACTACACCCAGATCCCTTTCCATTATTGTTGTCGTTAGTACCTCCCCTGCTATTGTGTACTCTTCTTCTGGATTTTTATTTCCCAGGTGCATTACTTTGCACTTCTTTGCATTGAATCTAAGTTGCCATATGTCTGACCATTCCTCCAACCTTGCCAAGTCCCTTCTCATCCTTTCTACCCCCTTGTGTATCAACTCTGTTACAGATCTTTGTGTCATCCACAAAGAGGCATACCTTTCCTTCCAGACCCTCTGCAATGTCACCTATAAAGACATTAAGGAGGACTGGACCCATTACTGAGCCCTGAGGTACTCCACTAGTAACCCCCCTTTCTTCAGAATCTATTCCATTCACTATTACCTTCTATTATTTGTTGTGTTAGTATGAGTTGCATTCTGTTTCCTGTTGGTTGATTTAAAGCGATTATGATTATCGCCTCTGCTTTGTGATCTTGATTGTTGTCATCCTCTGCTTGGTGATCTCTGGGGTTTGTCCCAAGAATATAATTGATTATTTTTGTAATCCTTTTTATCTCAAATTAGCTTGTTTCTTTTCCTCTCTCTTGTCTGTGATTCATAAGTAGTCAAATTTGGGGGGCGATTGACCCTGTAATTCCTAATGTCTGGTTTGTTTTGAAATATCAATAGTTTTTGGTTTTAGTCTTCTGTCTCAGATGACAAGTTATAATGTTCCTCATCCTAGTCCACTAAAATGTTTACAAATTCCTTACAGCATGCTGTGAGGACATTATACCACTGGAAAGGAGCAGGGAATTCCTAGCCCCCCCCCAAAAAAAAAATCAAGGTAGTTAGTGAGGTAAACACCAAGATAGAGACATCAATAGGGAGAAGGGCTGGGGTAAATGGAGAAAACGACAAATGCAATAAGGACAGGGATGGGGCCAAAAGGGGTAAGGCCATCAAGAAATGGAGAGTAATGAGTACCAATGCCTGTAGTCTGGGCAACAAGCTCCCTGAACTGGTGGCCTTGATGGAAGAGGGATGCCTGGATATTGTGGCAGTCACAGAAACATGGTACGAAGAGAACCATGACTGGGATGTTAACATACCAGGGTACACAACCTACAGGAGGGACAGGGAGGGTAGAAGAGGGGGAGGAGTAGCTCTCTATGTAAGGGAAGGGATAAAAGCAATGGAACAAAAGAGTAAACAGGGAGGAGTGAAGGCTCTGTGGGTCACCTTAGAGACTGGAAATGGCACCACAATCTGCACAGGGGTTGTATACAGACCCCCATCTCAGGGGGAGGGAATGGACAAGGATATGATAGAAGGCATCCTTAGGATGGCAGAGAAAGGGGACATACTGTTCGTGGGGGACCTGAATACACCAGATGTTAACTGGAGCACCTTTGCTGCAGCCACATCAAAGAGCAGGGCCATTCTCGAGGCCCTACAGGGGGCATGCCTCAGACAGCTAGTGCTGGAACCCACTCGGGAGGGAGCAATCTTAGACCTTGTATTCTCAAATGGAGACAATGAGAGGATCTCAGATCTAGAAGTGGGTAGCCATCTGGGAACAAGTGACCACCAAACAGTGTGGTTCATGATAAACTCAGCTGCAGAGCCAAGCCATACAAAAGTGAGGGTACTGGACTTCAAGAGGGCTGACTTTGGCAAAATGGGAAAGTGCCTTAGAAAAGCACTAGCAAACAGGCTAGAAGGAGGGGTGGAGCAATAATGGGGAAACATCAAAACTGACATCACAGAGGCAACAAGCCTTTGTGGGAAGCAAATAAACAAATCAAAATGAAAAAAAAAGCCACTATGGTTCTCAAAAAAGGTGACGGGGAAGATTAGGGAGCAGAAGATAGCATTTAGGAAGTATAAGGAAACACAGAAGGAGCAGGACAGAGAACTGTACCAGTTAAGGCAGAAGGGAACAGGAAAGGCAGTCAGAATAGCAAAGGCCCAAACTGAGGAAAAGATAGCCAATTCGGTTAAGAAGGGGGATACAACTTTTATAGGTACATTAGGGAGCATAGAAAGACAAAGGGAGGGATAGTGAGGCTGAATAAAATTGACAGTGTGTGGGCAGAGAGGGACAGTGAAAAAACAGGGATATTGAATGAATACGTCTGCTAAATATACACAAAAGAGGAGGAGGGGCAGGTACCTAATCCAATTAACAGAAGCACTCTGGATAGGGGGGGTCGATCCCAGTCCTTTCACAGAAGAAAGGGTTATGAAAGAACTCCTTAAACTGAAGGTGGACAAAGCAATGGGGCCTGACAGGATTCACCCTAGAATTCTAAAAGAATTAAGGGGAGAACTAGTGACAGCACTGACTACCCTTTTTAACAAATCATGGGAAGATGGTGTGGTACCTGAGGACTGGAGGAAGGTGGATGTGATTCCCCTTCACAAAAGTGGGAGCAAGACAGAGGCAGGAAACTACAGACCTATCAGTTTGACCTCTGTGGTAGGGAAAATTATGGAATCACTTCTGAAGGAAAGAATTGTTGAGTACCTAGAGGCCAGTGGGCGCTGGACCCAAGGCAGCACGGATTCACAGCGGAAGGTCATGTCAGACAATTCTAATTGATTTCTTTGACTGGGTGACCAAAGTAGTAGATCAGGGTGGGGCTGTGGACATGGCCTACCTAGATTTTAGCAAGGCATTTGACACAGTCCCACACAAAAGATTAATAAACAAATTAGCCAGCCTGGAAGTGGGTCCCAGGGTGGTAGCCTGGGTAAAACATTGGCTGGACAACAGGACACAGAAGGTAATAGTAAACGGAGTCCACTCTGAAGAAAGGGGGGTTACTAGTGGGGTACTGCAGGGTTCAGTACTGGGTCCAGTCCTTTTTTAATGTCTTTATAAGTGACATTGCAGATGGACTGGAAGGAAAAGTATGCCTCTTTGCAGATGACACAAAGATCTGCAACAGGGTTGATACACAAGGAGGTGTGGAAAGGATGAGAAGGGACTTGGCAAGGTTGAATTAATGGGTTTCTATGTGATAATGGCGAAAGCCTAAAGGCAATCACTGTTATCGCTCAGTCAGAGTGCCGAAAACATTTTCGCACTCTGACACCCTCGACGACAGGAAAAAGGCGCTGGACATGTATTTTATTTGCTGGGGGCTTTGCCTCACGCACTCCCCCACTAAAGAATTCTCAACCCAGGGGGCTGCATGTCGGGGGAAGTGAAAGCATTAAAAAATAAAGGTTCGGGCCGGGCGCAATAAAATTGCACCAGAACCCGATACCTCACCCACCCCAACCACAAGCCAATCCCCGATGCCAAGACGCAGCTCAGCAATCCACCATAGCACCACCCCCTACAGCTTCTCCGCCCCCTCCCAGCTCATGCTCGCCATGCTCACTCCCCCCCACGTGTGCATGCACATAGCGACATCCTGTCACCCAGTTCGCCCACCCCTCACCGTCATCACCTCCTACCCCTCCCATCGCCATGAGGGTTTGCGCCGGGAAGGAGTCTCCATTACGGATAGCACCTCTTCCCATGCCTCACCTCCGGATAGTGAGGAATGGTCAGAAGTATGGCAGCTTGGATTCAATGCAAAGAAGTGCAAAATAATGCACCTGGGAAACAAAAACCCTGGGGAAGAGTACACAATGGGGGGGTAGCAACAACAACAAAAATGGAAAGGGACCTGGGGATAATCATATCAGATGACCTTAAGGTTGGAAAGCAATGTGAGAAGGCAGTAGGGAGGGCTGGGGGGATACTGGGATGTATAGGGAGAGGCATCACCAGCAGAAAACAGGAAGTTGTTATCCTTCTGCACAGACAGTTGACGAGACCCCCTCTGGAATACTGCATCCAGTTCTGGAGACCCCATCTCCACAAGGACATAGACAGGATGGAGGCAGTCCAGAGGAGGGCAACTAAAATGGTGCAGGGTCTGCAATAGAAGCCATATGAGGAGAGACTAAAAGAGCTTAATATATATACCCTTGAGGAAGGGAGGGAGAGGGGGGACATGACAGAAACTTTTTAGTACCTCAGTGGAATGAACAAAGTCCAAGAAGGTAGCATTTTTCAGAAAAAGAGATGTACAAGAACAAGGGGACACAATTTGAAGATAGAGGTGGCACGGCTCAGGGGCAATATGAGGAAGTATTTTTTCACAGAGAGGGTGGTGGATGCATGGAACTGCCTTCCTGAGAAGGTTGCAGGGTCTAAAACTGTGGGAGAATTCAAGAATGCATGGGACAGACATAAGGCAATTCTAGTGGTGGGTAAGAAGAAATAGGCTGTTGGTTAACTAGGATCTGCAGTTTATCCAGTAGATAGGGAAATGGGTAGACTAGGTGGGCCAAGCGGTCCTTATCTGCCGTCAAAGTCTATGTTTCTATGTTTTCCTTGTATTTGCCTGCAATAAACCCTCTGGGTGTTTCTCTATACAAAAGCCATGAGGGGTCCATTTATAGGCTTTATATTCTTTTCATACCTCCTTATTATAGAAAAAACTGACTTCTTTCATTTTAAATGTTTCATACTTGCTGAAAAGTTCCTTGAGGCTTGTATCAGTGTTGTGTGAGGCAGTAACAGATGAGAAAATATCTCTGGTTAGTAGATGGCATCTAGCTATCACAATGGTGCTCTCAAAACATGAAAATCCTGTCTCTTCACTTGTACTTGCTTGTGAATCCTCTGCTTGGCTCTTGTCTGTGTGAATGTCTGAGTGATGCTGATTATATAAGCTATATGGCTGTATGGAACCATAAGCAGGTACAATACTGACAGGGTTAAAAGGGTATACTACCAAATTTTATATTGAATTTGCAGCATTTCTCAGGAAATAGATGACCAGTGTTTTACCTAGTTGTGCCTCTAATCGACAATTATATACAATGGGTGGGATATTCAGAGTGCACCAGGCAGGGGCGCAAGCCTGGGCACAGCACAACTGGGAAGCACAAGGGAATGTTCTGGGCGATACTCAATGGTGCTGCACCATGGCTCAGCACCGTTGAATATGACAATGTGGCCCCCCCCCACATTGCACATGACGCAGTGGCACTGCGCCAGCACAAGTGGCAAGGGAGGAGCAGGGGGATGCGCCAGCACAAGTGCGGTTGTGCTAGGTGCAGGAACTGTGCTATTCAGTGGTGGGTATGCAAATGGAGCCATAATGCATGCAAGGTGCAACTGGGGCCATTAGCATGTCATTATGGCTCCATTTGCATGCGGGTGCACCAATCCCCGGTGACTTGCGCCTGACGCCCTGCCAGGCTGCAGCCATACGGGGACTGACGCCCCTGCACATCGCGCAAAAGTCCCCCAATGCCCGATCATGGGCATAAGAGAGCGAACATAGGGGTTCACACATGCTCGCCACCTTGCGTGAGCATGTGTGATTTTGTATTTTCTTGAAACTTGGCTTCCCAGCCAAATGCCCTTTGGGAACCTTGCCTCAGTGTTTGCGCACAGAGGTTCTTTATCTTTTAATAAGTATATTTAAATACATGTCCCATATCCCTGGTGGTCCAGTGGACCGCTGACAGCCTGATCGTGGGCATAAGTCTATTTAAATACATGTCCCATATCCCTGATGGTCCAGAGGACCGCTGACAGCCCGATCACAGGCATAAGTATAAAAAACACACTTTACTTTATCCCTGGTGGTGCAGTGGTACCCCCTTACCCACCTGCCCACTGAGCCCCGCCACCGTGCTTCCCCTCCCGGTCAGCAGCAGGTGGCAGCTCCCCACCCACAAGCTGCCTGCTGACTGACTGCATACAGTATGGCTGTACACCCATTGGTCCACAGCATGGGACAATTGGCATGCAGACCATACCATACTATACAGTCCTGATATGTGAATGGATCCATTCGCACATCGGACTGTGTAGTAGGCATAAGTTCGTATGCCCATTGGCCCACGCGAGATCCAATGGGCATACAGCAGTACTGTATGCAATCAGTTGGCGGGCGGCGGGTGGTGGTTTGGGTGGGGAGCTGCCACCCGCTGACCAGGGAAGTGGGTGGCAGGCTCAGTGGGTGGGGGGGGTACCGCTGGACCACCAGGGATAAATTAAAATGTGTTTTTTATACTTATGCCCGTGATCGGGCTGTCAGCAGTCCACTGGACCACCAGGGATATGGGACATGTATTTAAATATACTTATGCCTGCGATTGGCCTGTTAGCAGTCCACTGGACCACCAGGGATATGGTACATGTATTTAATTATACTAATGCCTGCGATCAGGCGTGGGGGGATGTGACGCCGTCAGACCTTGGCTCCGGAGCTCGGGTGGCCACCCACAGTGGGCGGCTGCCATGCTGTGCCCTGCAATACAGCAGCTCACCTGTGGATCGCCAGCCCTTGATCCTATTACTTTTTGGCTCAACTTTGAGCACCAGTGTGCAGCGCAAGTAGGGGTTGCACCAGCATAGACGCCACATATCCCAGGCTGAATATCGGGATGTGCAGAATATGCATGGGCCCGCCCCCCACACTTGCGTCACATACATTACTAGTGCACCCTGGCATTGAATCTGGCGGTGCAACATCCTTGAATATCGCCATGGCGATCAGTGGGTTATGTGATGGTGCAACACTGTTGCGCCATGTGCAGCCCCTTTGAAAATCCCACCCAATATGTTTTACTGGCTCAGTCAGGAAACATGCTTAGAAATTAATGGATGGGTTTCTTTGTTCCACAGTATGACAGCTCCAACTGGGTGAATTGCACAAATAAAGTACATTGTGAACCTACTTGAATGATAGAAGCAAATTATGGCAGTGTTTGGAATTTGCACTATAAACATCAATGGATTTGCATTGTGTAGAGAGTAGCTGTTTATATTAGTACATAGTGTGGTTTGATATTTAACAGTCAGCCATGTAAATTATGCTATTTGTCATCCGATGTTTACACTTTGAGTATGTGCCTGGTGGGAGCACCATGCTTATTCATTGCATTAATTCTTTTTTACATATTCCCATTAATTGCAGTGTTTTGTACTTTTAAATAATATAAAATTGGATAGTATACCTTTCAGGGCTATCTTTGCGATCCTGTCAGAATTGTAGCCAATGTCTCTCTGATGAAGCCCAGACATCACTGGGTGAAAAGTTAAGCATGATGACGTGCCTTGCATGCTGCCGTGCTTGGTTACTTTTGGCCTGTAAGTAAATGCACGTTTTTGCACATATTTTGTACTCTATAATAAAACAATATACTACTGAGCTATATATGGTTGTATCTTGCATTTTATGACAAATCTCCCTTTAGCTTTGGGTGCATTTTGTGCTCCTCATTTTTATCTGCCTTAATTATTGCACCTTAGCGTCTCCTGGTGTACCCACCACCCACCTTGTGTGGGAACCTGTTCTCTTTGTTGTTGTTTTGGCAGCACACAGGTTTCTTTTGGTAAAAGTAGTAAAAAGGGAAGGCTTTGAGAATGAATATTTTAGAGTACATTTGGGCCTGTGCTATCAGGCCTGGACAAGTAACTGTCTTGATAAAAAAAACATGAGTAAATACACATTCATGTCCAGCAAGTGAGTGGAATAGTGAAGGAGTGGATTAGATGACTGGCACTGTAGGTGTCAGCAGGCACCAGCAGAAGGAAGTGGAGAAGTGGGGGTCTCTGATGGTCGACTAAGGCAAGGCACCTGTTCATTACTGTGTAACAGTTACTGCTGAGAAGGGTGGAAGGTCAAAGGTAGGCCAAAACTGGGACTAGGAGCAATACCCTATCTAGGATAGAAATATAAAAAAGATTTGAATGCGGTACAGGGAACACAAATGAAAACAAACAAAAAAAGAGAAAACTAGAAGCACCCTATCAGGGGTAAGGGTACAACAGTATTTCCAGGTAACACAGGGAGAATAGAAGTTGGGAACACTGAGAGTGGTGCAATGCAGTGGCTGTGGGGCATCAGTTTTCAGAGAAACCTTCTGGAAACTGTGGTGCTGCCCCATTTGCACACACCTCTCTGGGTTGAGGGTGGTCACTACACTCCAGGGTCAAGCTGGCTAGGATTCAAGGGACCTCTTCTCCCATCCAGGGGTCACCAAGTCTGACACCGTTACCTCAGAGGATTCCAGGGAGGAGGAGGAGTGGCTGAACTATGGTGGGCCTCAGAAGGGTGGGGATGGTGGGACAGAGGCACATTCCTCAACCGGTACCACTACATTATTCCTACTCCACTCTGGCAGGGCAGGACTTCTGGGAGGAGGCATCCACAGTAGTGACCATGGAGGATGTGGGGGCCCACCATATTGGAGACCCAAGCAGAGTGGTAGAGAACCCCAGAGGCATAGGAAGCAACTTCTGGTAGGGGACTCAATTGTGAAGGGGATAGATTTGGGAATAGGAAAGGAGGGGAGAGGTAGGTTAGGTGCCTACCTGGCACCATGGCCAGGATGGATGGGAAGTGGATTGAGGATCCCTAGAGCAGGAGCATGAAAGGGAGAGTTAGATGTCATTTTCTATCTAGGCACTAATGACCTGGCTAGGGAGAGGGCTAGGATAGTGCAGTGGAAGTTTAGGGAGCTGGGGAGGAGTCTTTGACAGGTAGCTTACTCGGTGGCTTTCATTAAGGTACTGCCTGTCTACTACAGGATACAGGTTCTGTCCTTACAGATGCTGGTCATATCATTAATGAAGTGGAATGCTTAATTAAAACAGGGACCAACAATGATATGGAAAAAAGTGGTGATGTTATATCAGAGCAATGCATAAATAGTTCCACAGATATAACTACCACAAATAATATAGGCTATATCCAATCAAATCAATCTGACAATAGTATCATTGACCATTCAGAGACTGAGAGACAAATTATAGTATTAGGAGATTCCATTATTAAATATACTGATGGCTATATCTGCCAAAAAAATAAAGCCAGTACAACCTGTTCAAGCTTCAGAGGGGCTTGGATTCGGGATATTGAATGTATGGCCCAGACATTATACAAAATGCAGGAGAAAATCCACTAATAATAATACACATTGGTACAAATGACATCTCAAAATTCACATTAGAAAATATAAAAGAGGGCTTTGTAAAACTGCAACAATACTGAAACAATATGGAAGTGAATACTGTTTTTCTGAAATACTACCAGTTCCAAAGGCCAACTCTGAAAAACAGAAAAAAATAAAACAAGTGAATAAATGGTTGTGGAAGTGGTGCCTTCAGGAAAGTTTTAAATGTATTACACACTGGGAGAGATTCTCAGGGGATAATAGTTTATTCTGTTCCAATGGTCTCCATCTCAACAAAATAGGAACTGTAGTACTGGGAAACTCTATTACAAAAGTAATAGAGGAAAGTTTAAACTAAGTGAGACAGGGCAAACAGGGAAAGCCACTACATATGCTATGCAGAAATTTGATCATTATAAGGTTCTTGTAGCTAATGTACGAAGCTTAAATGTGGTTAAAATTACAGAATTAACTGCTATACTAGTAAATGAAAACATAGATATTGTTGCACTATGTGAAACATGGTGGGACGAAGCAGCAAACTGGTATAACAGTATTCCAGGATATACTCTTTTTTATAAAAACAGGAAAAATTAAAAAGGAGGATGAGTCTGTATTTATGTATCAAATAAAACTGATGCAAAAGAACATGCATTATTCAATAAAGAAACTGATATTGAAGGTGTTGCTATAAAAATTACACATCAGAATGGACAGCATAAATTATTATAGACCTCCACCCTCTAAACTTGAACAAGGTCAGTTATTAATGTTAGATATTGAACTATTATCAGCTTCATCTGATGTAGTCATTGTAGCTGATTTCAATTTACCTGGGATAGAGTGGGGACAGCTTTTGACTAAGTCATCTTTGGTAAGTCATTTTTTTGGACTGTTTCACAATGGCTGGACTGGAACAAATGGTACAAGATCCAACTAGGGGATCTAACACACTGGACCTGGTTTTAGCTAATATTCCATCTGAAATAATAAACCTAACTGTTAGTAATCCTTTTGGGAATAGCCATCATAATATCATAATGTATGAAATTAATAAATATAAAAATATAACAGGGGATAAATTATAATTATGACTACAAAAAGGCTAACTACCAAAAAATTAATAACGCACTATCAAATTACAATTGGGAAATATTATTTAAAGATCTAAACAATGACCAATGTTAAGAATTATTTAATTCTATTATAACAGAATTAGAAAACTTATATGTACCAATTAAGAAAACCCATAATAAAAAGGGAAAAATTCCACCTTGGTTAACAAGAAAAATAATATTACAATCAAAAATAAAGAAAAAGCATTTCAAAAAATGAAGAAATGTCAGAGTCAAATAAATATTAATAGATATAAAACTGAACTAAAGAAAACAAAATCTCTAATCAAAAGGAAAAGAAGAAAGATTGAAATAAAATTAGCATTTACAAAAAATCAAAAAGTTTTTTTTCTTATATTAGTAATAATAAAAATCAGAGTTATAGTATAACAGCACTAAATAATAATGGTATTGAAATAACAGATTCACTAGAAATAGGAAATGAACTAAATATGTTTTTTTGGGTCAGTTTTCAATAATTGCACTGATCTGTCAAAAAAGAACAACATAGACATGACTGAATTACATAAGATCACTATGGAAAAGGTAGAAACAGCCATCAAATACATTAGAGCTGATGCAGCAGTAGGGCCAGACAGTTTAAATCCATTTTTTTTTCTAAAAAATACAATACATTCTATTTCAAAACCACTTCAACATATATTTAATACCTCATTAATTAACAGGACAGTACCCTATAAATGGAAGCAAGTGGTGGTAGTATCAATACATAAAAAGGGAAATAGAAAGGAGGTAGAGAATTATAGACCAATAAGTCTAACGTCGGTTGTTTGTAAAACCATGGAAAGAATTCTCAAAAGTAGACTAGAAATAGATACGGATTGTAAAGGGTATACAGATATTAGACAACATGGCTTCATGAAGGGGAGATCTTGTACTAGGGGAGATCTTGTACTACTAACCTCATTAGTTTTTATGAGACAGTAAGTAGTTCTTTGGATAAAGGGACCCCTGTAGATGTCATTTATTTAGACTTTAAAAAGCCATTCAACAGGGTTAGTCATGAGATATTGGTCAAAAAAATGGAGAACATAAGATTAAACCCATTTATAATCAGGTGGATAACTGACTGGCTGACTGACAGAATACAAGTAGTTAAAATTTTAGATACTTATTCCAACCCTATTAAAGTGACTAGTGGAGTCCCTCAGGGATCAGTCCTTGGTCCTATCCTGTTTGGAATTTTTATATCAGATTTGCAAAATAATATTGTGGTGATATAAGTAAATTCACTGATGATACAAAACTATGTAAGGAAGTTAGTGCTATAGATAATATTAATGTACTAAAACAAGATATTAATACCCTGGAAAACTGGGCAAATTTAAATAAAATGGCATTTAATGAAGATAAGTGTGTTGTAATGCATTTTGGTCCTCGGAATCCTTATGAGAAATATTACATGACTAATAAAGAACTGAGACAAGTTAAAACTGAGAAAGATCTTGGAATTATGATAAATGATCTACTAATCCCAGGGGAACATTGTAGACATATAGCTATTAGGGCCAATAATATCCTCCTATCCATAAAAAAATATTTTATTTGTGGACAAGAGACATTCATATTATCAGTGTACAACACCTACATTAGGCCTCACCTGGATCACGGAGCCGCATTTTGGTCTCCTTATCCGTCTAAGGACATAAAACTTTTAGACAATATTCAATGAAAAACTATCAAATTAGTTACAACACTAAAACATTTATCATATAAAGAAAGATGTAGAATTTTGCAATTGTATGATCTAGAAACTAGGAGACAGAGAGGAGATCTATTACTGCTGTACAAAATCTCACAGGATAAAAATCTTATGGAGGAGTGTAATATTAGATATGCAAATAAACCAAATATACTAAGATGTAATAACAAACAGCTATTTGTACAAAGGGCACTTAGAAATAAAATAAAACATTACTTTACTATTAGGGCAATCCTATTATGGAACAAACTTCCACAGAAGATAGTTGATTCAACTATGTTTGAACATTTTAAAAATGAACTGGATAAATGTTTGATGGGGACTGTATTTTTATGACCCATATGGTGTGGGGAGGTAGACTCGATGGGTCTGTTAGGCCTTCTTCTACCTTATAAAAACTGTGTAAACTGTGTAAGAAGAGGGATCTCTGCACCAGGAGCTTCAACTCATGACTGAAGACGTGGTACAGAGAGGAAGAGTTTGGCTACATTGGGAACTGGGGACCCCCCGGGAGGATAAGTGCCTATATTGGGGTGATGGCTTGCCCCCCTCCTCAGACTAAAATAGAGATTAAGAAAAACCTGAAGGGAGAGGAATCCCACAGGGTGCAACTTAAATAGGGTAAGTAGGGTGATAGGGATAAAGGGGGAAAGGAACAGGAACATTGAAAAGAGAGGAGGGAAGGAGGAAGGACAAAAAGGAAAAAAGGAGGCAACAAGAAGAGTGGAAACAAAATCTGGAAGGCCATGTGTGTGAATGCCAGAAGTCTAGGAAATAAGATTCCAGACCTAGAGGCCATCATGGCAGAGGCCGACCTGGATATTGTGGCCATTACTGAGTCACAATGCACTGAAAACCATGACTGGGACATGGCCACACCAGGCTATACTCTTTTCAGAAAGGACCATGTGGGAAGGAAAAAAGGGGTGTGGTGCTTTATGTGAGGGAACACATAAAAGCAATGGAGATAAAGTGAATAAAGGAGGAGCAAGTGGTACTGTGCATCACCTTGAATGTGGGGAATGGCACCACTATTCGCAGTGCAGTAATCCACAGACCTCCAGCACAGGGGGAGGAATTAGATAAGGTACTGGTGAAAGCCACTGGCAAGATGGCAGAAAAGGGAGCGGTGCTGCTGGTGGGGGACTTCAACCTGCCAGATGTAGATTGGAGTCTCCCAGCAGCAGCTTCAACTAGAAACAGGGACATCTAGGACTCTCTATATGTGGTCTTCCTCAGGTAACTAGTCAGTGAACCCACTCGTGATGGGGCAATACTGGATCTGGTAGTCACTAACAGGGACAGTGTTGCAAACGACAAGGTGTGAGGCCATTTGGGGATTAGTGATCACTGTATGGTGTGGTTCAATATAAGGACGGCTGTGGAATTGAACCACTCAAGGGCAAGGGTCCTGGACTTCAGGAGGGCAGATTTTACAAAGATGGGTTTATGCCTCCAGGATGACCTGGCGGAGGGGATGGCCTGGGTGTGGTGGAAGAACAGTGGGCAAAGATAAAAGGGAGCATTGTAAAGGCAACAAACCTCTGTATCAAACAAGCGAGCAAGAGCTGGCCCGTCAGTGCAGCAGTTGTGTTACCACCCACGACTCCAGCGACCTGGGTTGGGGAATGGGCTCAGGTCATCGGGGGCCAGCTGAGAGAAAGGAGGATTGAGCATCTCAGAGGACGATGCCATCTTCCACCACAATACTGCCACCTGGGTGACTACAGGTGGCAGTGCAGCTGGAAAAGCAAGTGGAAGGGAGGAGATGTCACCAACACCAGCGTCGGGACGCATGCATCACATGGGCAGGGTCACCTTCCCATTCTAGCATGCGTCACCTCTGGGGTAAGGAGAAAACAGAAAAAATGGCCTCAGCACCTCTGTGATGATGGCCCACAGGAGCTTCCTAGACCCCTATATCTCTCCAGATTGTGATATCAGTCCTCCCCCACCCTGACCTGACCTGGGGAGTGAAGCCAGAGCTCTATGGGGCTAGTGACTGTGACCAGGGAGGCTCAGGGGTTACACAAAGGGCCTGAGGGATATAGGAAGGGCTGGAGAGTTGAAGGCATAAATAGAAATTGCAACAAAACAAACAAACAAAAAAGTGAGCAAAAGCAAGAGGTAAAAGGGATCACTACGGTTCTCAGAAGAGGTGGCTGAAAAGGTAAAGGCTAAAATAGTAGCATTCAGAAGGTCTATGGAGATGCAGAGGGAGGTGTATCTTAGGGAAACAGAAGGAAGCAGGGAAAGCAGTAAGGAGCACAAAGGTACAAACTGAAAAGAGACTAGCCCAGGAGGTAATGAAAGGGGACAAGACATTTTCTAGGTATATAAGTGAAAAGAGGAATACCAGAGGTGGGACTATAAGGTTAAAAGGGGAAGAGGGAGACTGTGCAGAGGGGGACCAGGAAAAGGCAGTCATCCTGAACAAATACTTTTGTTCAGAGATCACAGAGAAAGGAGAAGGGGAGGGGCTACAAAAAAGAAAAAGAAGCTTTGGGGTGGGGCGTACACTAGTCATTTTTTGGAGACAAGAGTCCTGAAGGGACTTGATAATAGAAACATAGAATCTGATGGCAGATAAGGGCCACTTGGCCCACCCACTCTGCCTAATTATTTTTCTATCTTCATTTTTACTTCAGACCCACTTGGTCTACAGCACTGTCTCTTCCCCCTTCCCACTTCCTTACCCCTACAATTCCCTTGTGCTTATCCCAGGTATTTTTGAACCCTGACACAGTTTTTGCCTCCACTACCTTAGCTGGAAGGCTGTTTCAGGAATCCACCACTCTCCCTGTGAAGAAATACTTCCTCAGATCTCTCATGAATCTACCCCCCTCCAGCTTCATAGCATGTGCCCTTGTTCTAGAGCACTTTTGTTCTCTGAAAATACTCCCCTCCTGTACCATATTAACCCCTAAGAGGTATTTAAAGGTCTCTATCATATCCCCCCTCTCCCTCCTGTCCTCCAGGGTGTACATATTGAGCTCCTTTAGCCTCCCCTCATAAGGCTTTTGATGCAGACCCTGCACCATTTTGGTAGCCCTCTTTTGGACTGCCTCCACTCTATGTCCTTCCTGAGATGTGGTCTCCAGAACTGGACACAGTACTCAAGGTGGGGGCCTTACCTATGATCTATATCGGGCCATAATTACTTCCCTCTTTCTGCTGGTGATATCCCTTCCTATGTATCTCAGCATGCCACTAGCTCTCCCAACTCCTTTGTCACACTGCCTGACCACCTTTAGGTGATCCAATATGATTACCCCCAGGCCTCTTTGCTGCTTGGACATTGTCAGTATCACTCCACTTATTTTGTACTCTGCTCCCAGATTTTATGTCCCAAGTGCATTACTTTGCATGTTTTGCATTAAAATCAAGCTGCCATACCCTTGACCACTCCTCCAGTATTTTCAGATCTCTACCCATCCTTTCCACACACCCCAGAGTGTCCACCCTGTTGCAGATCTTGGTGTCATCTGCAGGGAGGCAGACCTTCCCTTCCAGTTCTTCTACTATGTCATTAATAAGGACAATAAAGAGGACTGGTCCCAGCACTAAACCCTGAGGTACCGCATTGGTCACTCTCCTTTCCTCGGAGCGAATTCCATTTACCACTACTCTCTGTCTCCTATCCCTTAACCAGATTCTTACCTGAGTTACCACCTCGTTGTGCACCCCAAGCTACCCAGCTTCTTTGCCAGTCTCTTACCTGGAACAGTGTCAAAAGCCTTGCTGAAATCCAGATAGACCACATCCACCACTCCACCCTGATCTAACTTCTTGGGTCCAAAGATGGACAAAGCAATGGGGCCAGATGGGGTACATCCAAGGGTATTGAGGGAGTGCAGAGAAATACTGTCTGCTTCTCTGACAGTTCTATTTAACAGCTCACCGGAAATAGGAATGGTTCTGGAGGACTGGATGAGGGCAGATGTTGTCCCACTACACAAAAGTGGTAGGAAGGAGGAGGCTGGCAGCTATAGGCCAGTCAGCCTGACATTGATGGTTGGAAAGTTAATAGAATCACTGCTGAAGGATTGTGGAATATCTTGAATCCAATGGGTTACAAGACCTGAGGCAGCATGGTTTCACAGGGGAGACGTCATGTCAAACTAATCTGATATTCTTTGACTGTGTGACAAGGATTTAAATCAGAGTGCAGCAGTGGACATTGCCTACCTAGATATTACTAAGGCTTTCAACACCATTACACTAAGGAAACTAGTAAGGAATCTGGGTAGCTTAGAAGTGGGTCCAAAGGTGGTAAACTGGATAACAAATGGTTAGAGGATAGGTGATAGGGGGTGGTGGTAAACGGAGTTCACTCAAAATTAAGGGAGGGTGACCAGCAGGGTGCCTCAGAGATAAGTGATGGAAACTGTCCTCTTCAATGTCTTCATAAGTAATATTGCAGAGGAGCTGGAAGGGAAGGTCTGTCTCTTTGTGGATGACACCAAAATTTGCAAAAGGGTGGACACTCCAGCGAGGGGATGGGGGTGGAAAGGATGAGCAGAGACCTGAGAAAAGTAGAGGAGTAGCCAAGAGTATGGAAGCTGGGTTTCAATGCAAAAAAGTGCAAAATAATGCACATAAGGCACAGAATCCCTGGGACAGAGTACAAAATGGGTGGAGTGGCATTGATAACCACCAAGCAGGAAAGAGACTATGTCAGATTACCTAAAGCTAGCCAGGCAGTGCAACAAGGCAGTAGAGAGGGCTAGTGGGAGGCTGGGGTGCATAGGGACAGGTATCATTAGCAGAAAGAGGGAGGTGGTGTGGCCTCTGTGTAGATCACTGGTAAGATCCCAGAGTACTGTGTCCAGTTCTGGAGACCACATCTCTGGAAGGACATAGATAGAGTGCAGGCAGTCCAGAGGAGGGCAACTAAAATGGTGCAGGGTCTGCATCAGTGGCCCTACAAGGAGAGACTAAAGGACCTCAATATGTTCGCCCTAGAACAGAGGAGGGAGAGGAGGATATGATAGAGACCTTTAAATAAATCACATGGATAAATAAAGTACAAGAGGGAAGTATTTTTCAGAAGAAAAGGTTCTCAAGAACAAGGGGACAAGCTATGAAGCTGGGGGGGTAGATTCAAGAAATGTAAGGAAGTACTTCTTCACAGAAAGAGTGATAGATTCCTGTAACAACCTTCCAGCGGAGGCTGTAGGGGTGAGAACAGTTGTGGGGTTAAAAAATACATGGAATAAGTATAAGGGAACGAATCATAATGGAAAGGAAGTGGTAGAGGGAAAAAGAGCTGTAGATTGGGCATGGTCTGCGGTAATAGTGTATGTAGGGAGAAGTGGGCAGACTGGATGGTTCATGTGGCCCTTATCTGCCGTTGAAATCCATGTTTCTGTATTTCTATGTAACAACTCTAAAAGATGGCGACCAGACAGTCTGCAGACACCCCGAATTGCAGTACGTCCAAAGTCAGTTTTGCTGACTCAATTTTTCAGCCACTAGGTGGGATAAACCCTCTGCTTGTTACATCTACAGATGCAGAGGCCAAAATAGTTACAAACGATGCCAAAAGCATCTTCTGACAACTGGGAAAATTACTCCTAAAAGGGAGAAGGATGCATTGGCACTGGATTACACTGGAGACATATCTTGAAGTAAAGCGTATCCCACATGGAGTCAGAATAAAAAAAAACACATATGGAACAGAAGACCCATTACTTATGGAAAGCTAGCATGCAGTCAAGGAAGAGGTGGCCCTAAAATCAACGGGACTAATTTTAGAAAGGGCTGCTCCAGTCTGTGAAAATGTTATGCAGGAGACTAAAAAACAAGAGGACTTGTTTAGATCCCATAACTACTGAGGAGGAAAGGAGTAAATACATGAAGATGCTAAATGAAAAAGTCCAGAGATATGACAAAAAAATAGAAATGGCTAAAAATATAAGTTTATACGAGATGAGAAGGACTATATACACAAGTGGATGTATTTATGGCAGGAAGAGAAAAGGAAAGAGAAAAATGAAGTGCCACAACCAAAGTCCATCTTAAAATAAGGAAATGAAACACAACAACAAAATACCTGCCTTGACTACATGACTGGACCAAGTGATACATAAAGTTAATCAGCACTGAGTTTTTTGGGAAGTTCGCCCTCCCCCCCAAGCTGAAGGAACAGCAACAACAACCGTGGCAGAGCTTCCAAGACTCATACAATCCAAACAGAGAAAGATGCGGGGGGGGTGATATCGTGGAGGAGGCAGAAATCGAGGAAAATATTAAAAGACCTCCTGCACTGCTAGTAGCACTGCCACCTGCGACGCCAATCTCCCGGGATTGGGAGTGATCTCAGAGTTGGAGGCCTGGCTGGGGGAAGAGGATCAAGCATCCCATGGACAGCTCTCCTCCTTTGGGGGGGGCACCGGCATGGTACTGACCCATTGCAGAGGCCAAGGGTCCTACTGCCGGGGCTGTGTCTTGCTGGGAGGTGTGTCAAATGTTGGGCATGCACACCGCATACGTCATTGCACATCATGCCTCCCTGGGGAGAAAAAATGAGGAATTGCTTGGCAGTGCAATGGATGACATCTGCTCTGCTGTGCCCCACCCAGCTGTCCGAGGTGCTCGACCCCTCTGGAGCAAGTTCAGGGATTCACTGAGGAGTAGGGGCACCTCCCCGGTGGCCCCACCCTGGGTGGTAAGCCAGGGTACAGCCCGGGGGAAGAGGTAAGTCCCAGGGATGGGTGGGTGGGTGGCTAGAAGTCAGTCCAATGGCTGACCAGCTGATAGGTAAAAGTATAATAAATAAACAAAAAAAAGATCTCCTCTACGATATAGCAATGTGTGCCCAGTCAGCCATCTTCAATATTTCTTGCCGACCCCTGAGTCCTGCAGAGGAGTCAATTGTGAATAAAGGACTTTCATTTGCTTCGACCACTAAAGTGGATCATTTTGGAATGGTGATTGACCTACACTGTCTGGGAAGCACACTGACATTAAAAGTTCTATATAATAGAGAAGATTGCGAAGACACTCTATGGGCACAGGAACAAGCAACCACAGATTCTGAGCCCCTAGCTGGCCTGCTGGCACAGCGGTTGTGCTACCGTTTGTGACACTGATGACTCGGGTTCAGAAGCAAGCCTGTGCATTTGTGCATTGGAGCACTGGCCAGGGGGAGAAGGACTGCGTGTCCAATGGACTGCTCTCCTTCTCCGGGGGGGGGGAAGGGAGATGGGGAAGCTCCTGGTGCTCGCCTGACCCCTGGTGGAGGCCATGGGTCTGACAGCTGGTGCTAGTAGTTACTGGAGGTGGGGCAGACATTGGTGCATGTGCCTCTGACATCACTGCATGTCCCACCTCCTGGGGAAAAACTCAGGCCATGCAGAATGCTGCCCACCTCACACTGTGGGTCCTGCACCACTGACCATGGAACTCCTGGTAACCGCATCCCCTTGTCTGATGGGAGGAAGGGCCTCCATCCCAAAGACCCTGCCCTGGGGAGTAAGCCAGGGCTGTTAACCGAGTAGGGTAAGTCTCAGGTTGCTGGATGATGGAGCTGGGCACAGGGATAGGGCAGATGGGAGCCAGTCTATTGGGGAGAAAAAGTATAGAAAGTTAAAAAAAAATAAGACTCTGAGCCCCTGGAAGTCTAAACACAAAAAGAAGAGCATTATACCTAAATGGACGTTTCATCCTTGAGCGACATTTTGTCCTTCAACTAGTCCAGCTCTGGCTACATTTATAAAACAAATAGGAGCTAGAGTTGGCGAAGTTGGTTTCCCAGCCACCCCCAAATATATATTAGAATTGTACCATGGAGCAAAGACTGGCACTAAAAGCTTCTCAGAGGGTATGTCCATCACAATCAAGTCTGTTGATAAGGGCATGGCTATGGTTGTGATGGACACCCGAGGTTACCTCACAGAAATAGGATGCCAGCTGGAAGATAAAATCTTTTATGAAAAACTCAGTCACAATATATCTAGAGTGTTAAACGAAAAAGTGGATGCTGTTTTAAGAACTGATTTGGACAATGGCTAGATTACACAGAGTGAACACAGGGCATTAACAGTAGGTTCAGCTGTGGTTCCCTGTGTTTACGTTTTGCCAAAAATACATAAAAGTCTCAGTGACTCACTGATAGACCCATAATTTCTGGCATTACATGAGTCACTGAGCCAATATCAGATTTTGTAGACAGTTTCCGCCAACCTTTGGTTAAGTCTATCCTTTCATATATAAGGGACTCAATGTAAGTTATTAACATCATAGGGAGTTTGACTATGGAGGAGGAGTGGATCTTTGCCGCTCTGGATGTGGAATCACTATATACAAATATTCCACACCAGGGTGGCTTGGATGTCCTCTTATACTATCTGGACACATATCAGGATTTATCTGTCCTTAGTGTTTATCTGGTTGAGCTTGCAAAACTAATATTCAAGTCAAATGTGTTTATTTTTCAAGGCAGGTACTGCAAACAAAGGTGCCGCCAATGGGTGCCACCATGGCACCACGTTTTGCAAACTTCTGTGTAGGACACTGGCAATGGGAGAACTTGGATAGCGATGCCACAAATCCATATTTCAGATATTTGGATTTGTGGCATTACTATATACATGATATAGTTATCAACTGGAGAGGTTCAGGAGAAAAATTACTTGAATTTTTAGACTAGTTAGAAACCACCAACCAACACTTGAGGTTCAAAGTAACTGCAAACAAAGAACAGCTTGTGTTTTTGGATTTGGTTGTAAAGAGGCTGGAAAATGGTAACGGGGAACAACTTTACACAGAAAGTGAACTGACAAAAATAGTCTCGTATTGGCAAACAGCTGCCATCCGCCCCATGTTGCCTACAATATTCTGAATGGCCAATTGATTAGAGCTCTTAGGAACTGCAGTCAAGGTAGGGACTTTGATAAACAATGCATTAAGGAAATCAGAAGGTTCAAAGAGGAGCTATATTCCCAATATAATAGTGTCAGCTATGGAAGAAGTAAAAAATCTCAGTCAGGACACTGGTACCCAAATATAAAACACAAAATGACTGTAACCAGCAGTGTGTATTTGTTGCCATGTATAGTGACCAGGCAGATGTAGTACAAAAAAGTCATTACAGAAAACTGGGACATACTTATGGCAGATATTGGACTTAGAGAGACTGGAACCAGGCCCTGAGGTGTTTTTTATGAAACCAAGAACAGTAAGAGATAAAGCATCCAAATACATACACAGCAGTCGTCAGAGCAGTCATGAGGGCCCAGAAGTAAAACCTTACCCTCCCTCGAGCTGCTGGATCATCCATCAGCGGTCATCGGTGTGGTCGCGAGGGCTCAGAAATAAAACCCTGCCCTCCCCCGAGCTGCTAAATCATCTGCTGGCGGTCGTTGGTGCAGTCGTGAGGGCCCAGAAGTAAAACCCTGCTCTCCCCCGAGCTGCTGGATCATCTGCCAGGTACAATTTCAAGCTCCTCGGCAGTCCCCACATCTGCCCAGCTGCTGCTGAGGATTTGAATTTTGAGTTTTGGCGCCAATAATTTAATTTGGGACTTAAACATACTGTCTCTACCTTTCGCTGTATTTTCAGTCGGCAGAACAATTTAGATAGGTTTTTTCATTGTCTGGCAGTTCTATTTTTTAATGATTATTTACCATTCTGTGTAGTTACTTTAATTTACGAATTTTGTATCTGCAGCTCTGTACCGGTGACAGGCAGTGTTAAGGGGAACAGCCAGGATAGTATTGTAAAGGGCTGGCTACTTGTTTTAGCTTCTGCTCTCCCTTCTGTGTACTACTGAAACAAAAAAAACATTTAATTTAATTTGTGTAAGTACTTGTTTGGCTTCTGCACTAGCCCTACTCTGCACAACAGAGAAAAAAAACGAATAGACTTCAATTGCTGTTCCTTTAATTTTAATTCATCATTGTAACAGCTTGGCTAGTGTACCTACAACTACATGCAATATTCGAAATTGCTTTTGCTGGACTACCCTGTTTGGGATCTGTGTTTCAAATACAGTAGCTACGGTTGTAGAAAAAAAAAAGTAAATGAATAATTCCAGGAACTTCTGTCTGGTTTGTTAAAAAAAAAAAAAAAGGAACAGTCATTTAATGAAATCCAGGAACTTCCCTTAAACTCCTGAGCAACCCAGTACTGGAACTTCTCAGGATAGTAAACTAGTTAATCCGATTTAAGCAACTCCCTCTCCCACTGTCTGAATCCACCCCACATCCACAATGTACCTGTTTAAAAATCTTGATTATCTTCCCTTTCTCTCCACAGCATTCGTCGGTGCGGTCGTGAGGACCCAGAAGTAAAACCCTGCCATACCCCAAGCTGTTGGATCATCTGCCAGGTATGATTCTGAGCTGTTTGGCAGTCCACTCGTCTGCCCAACTGCTGCTGAGGATTTGTGGCCCCGCCAATGATCTGCGTCGGCTACCCCAGCACCATCCTTGGTCGAAAACTGTTTATATAGTGCAGCTCACGTGATTGAATAAAAACGATCAGCCAGCACTCCCACTTGGAGATCATAGTTGCTTTCCACTAGAGATTGCAAACACTCATCCTCCCCTAACTTGCAGCACCAAATTCCTGGTAAAAAATAAATAAATGGAGCTCACTCTACCATACTGGCTACATGATTGCACGCTTCCCACTGCAGCCCCTCGCATCATGACACTCCTCCCCATTGCCATGCTCATCCTATTTTTACCCTCGGTGGCCCTACCCCCTCCATCTACCCTGAGCCCCCAGACTGTCAACAACTAGCCAACCCCATGCCTTCCACCACACACAGTTCTATTACCAACACCCACCTCCTGCAACCCATTGCCCATCATCATTCCTGGACTTCTGGCCCCTCCATACTGTCCCCCAGCTTTCATACTGGTCTGATCATGCTAAAATTCCCCCCTCAAACCACCTTAGCCACTCCTACTCAATCTTCTTCCCCTGACAGTAAGTCCAAGCTAGCCCTGACAAAGCTCCTGGTTACAGTGTTGTTGCTATTGGCAGGGGATATGTTTGTTTGTTTATTCGCTTAATGGGTAAGCACACTGGAAACAAGTTCCTTTTACAGGTGCGACCCACATATATTGCATATACAGACAATACATAATCAAACACAGATACAATGTAGCAAATTGCAGACAAAAATGTCTTCATACGGTAAAATTCATAAAAAATTCATAAAAACAGTTACAATTAAATTGAGATTCGAAATACATCCTTAATGCATCGGCAAACTTTTTGACAGAACACAACCACCTAATATCTTGAGGAATTTCATTCCAAATAAATGGAGCAATATAAGCAAAAGATCTTTGTCCACTTTTAGATTTCATAAAAGGAATCTCGAGAAACCTACTGTCTGACCTATGTCTAGAATAATGACCATCAATATATGGTCTCAAAAACTTTGAAATACTATGTGGAATTCCAGAGTCCATAACTTTATATATGAACTTGGCCACACAGTATTGGAAATTTAATGAAACCGGTAACCAGCCCATTTCTTTCAAAATCACACAATGATGAGATGACTTAGAACAATTTAAAGCAAACTTAGCTATCAAGTGAAGTAAAGTGGATTTCTTTGAAATCACTGTCCATGAAAGCAGTGTCAGTAATCATAGCTGCATAGTTCACAATAGGAAGTAAGCAGATTTGAAATAACCAGCCTAGACTCAGGAATAAGAAAAATGAACGGATTCTGTACAAAGAACCTAATCTACAATGTATTCTTGAGGTAACCTTCAAAAATGAGATTCATAACTTAGATGAGAATCTAGTAATACCCCAAGATATTGAAATGTATCAACATAGTCAAACAGTAATCCATCAAGAGATTTAACTTCCAAAGTACCAACCTCAGATCTCAGTCTAGGTGGGGTACCAAAAACCATCACCTTTGTCTTAGATTTGTTTAAGAGTAATTTACAGGCCATAAGTGAAGACTGAAAATTGCACATTTCCTCTGTTAAAGAAACACCTAGATCTCCAACTGACAAACCCTGCGTATAAATTACTGCATCGTCAGCGTAAAGTGTTAGAGAAGCATTATTAATCACACTTACTAGTTGATCAAAAAACAAAGAAAACAAAAGTGGCCCCAAAATAGAACCTTGTGGAACCCCACACTTAACCATTACAGAGTCTGATACAGCACCCCTATATTTAACCCTTTGAAACCTATTTGTTAAATAATCCCTCGTCCAGTCCAAGAAAGACTCACCAACTCCAATGACTCAAATCTAGAAATCAACAATTGGTGATCAACTGAGTCGAATACCTTGGTCAAGTCCACGAACCGCGACGCACCATCAGACACCCTTTATCCATGCCATTAAGTACCGCGTTATGAACTCGACCAAGGCAGTCTCAGTACTCCTTCCATTTCTAAAACCATGTTGGTTCTGAGACAATAATCCAAAGCGATCCACATACCCAATCAACTGATTATAAACTATTCTTTTCTGAACTTTAGCTAAAGCAGACAAGATAGAAATAGGTCTGTAGTTACAAAACTCATGTTGTGAACCAGATTTAAATATAGGAGTGACCAAAGTATGTTTCCATATATTAGGTATAGTACCTGTAACAAAAGACAAGTTGAAAATAATACTAACTGGAAGTGCTATAACTGAGGCAGCATCCGCCAATAAACTAGGACATAAGCCATCAGAACCAGCTGAGCTGTCCCTCTTAATACAACCCAAGCTTCTCTACCTCCTTCGGAGTAGTAGTCCTTAAGTACAGTTTAGGATTAACTGTAAAATCTTCAGTCAATCCCAAGTAGTTCACCTTGGACTGGTCACGAAAGGAATCAGGCAATGCAGTAAATTTCAAATTAAACTCATTAGCTATCTTCAGTGGACAAGACAACAAGTCACCGTTCAACCTCATTGAACCTGGTTGACAAACATTAGGCCTTATGAAATTGTTAATTGTTTTCCAAAAGTAGTAGCGTTAGATAACCCTTCACATTGTTTAATGAATATAGTCTGTTTTAGCCTTCCTTATCTTAGCCTTACATTGGTTCCTTAAAGTCCTATACGATGATAACCTGAAGCAGAATGGTTCATTTATACGCTTTCAGGCCTTGTCTGGTTGTCTCATAAGTTTAATCAAAGGAGGTGTTAACCACCCATAAGTTTTCCCTTGGACCCTTCTTTTAACAAGGGGAGCTAACTGGTCCAAAACATGTGTAAACTCAGTAATGAAAAAATGCAATGCAGAATCCACATCAGGGATAGAATATAAAAAAGCCCAATCTATTTTACCCAACTTTATCAAACCGAATCCTGGGCCAGTACCCTCGCTTCAGCTCCCCCATGGCCTAAGGTTGGCACAATTGAACGTACAAAGCCTCCTTCCAAAAATCTTATTGCTCCAGTCAATTGTCCTAGCCCTAAATCATAACAGAGACGTGGTTAAAACCTCACACCAAGGATGCATGCATCTCAATTGCAGGGTACACTGTAAGCCAACACAACCAGCATAGTGGCAAAAAGGGAGGTGGCATTGCCATAAACATCAATTCCACCCTTCAATCAACCACCGTATCGCTCCCTCTTCAATCCTCACAAACTATAGAATCCCTGATGGTAAAAATCTCCCTACCTCATACCATCCCCATCTACATAGCTGGCTCCTACCACCCCTTCCCCCCAGACTCCCCCATGTCCTCTATCAAGGACCATCTAACAGCCCTCAAATCCCACGCACCGGACGGTGAGCTACACATCTTGGGTGACTTCAATGCGAATTGGCTTGCCCCCTCCTCCTCTAAAGTATGAAACGACGTGGCCGCTCTGAACCTGGCCCAGCTGATCATGGAGCCCTCTCATCTAAACCCCAAAACACAAAACGACTCTCTGTTAGATTGGTCCCTCACCTCACACCCTCACAGAATTATCTCTGCTAATCTCCTGCCTGACTCCCTAAGTGACCACAGTCTAATCTACTCAATAAAGAAAGTCTTCAAGCCAAAAGCCCCACCCAGAACCCTGCTGATCAGGACATATATATCTCTGGACTTTGTGCCCCTCATAAATGACCTGGAAAACAGACTGGTCTGCCACCTTGCATGCCTCCTCCATAGACTCCGCACTGGCTTTTTTCAAGATCAAGTTCCTCTCGGTCTAGAACACCTATGCCCCCCTCAGATGTACCCAGGTACGGGGGGGCCCACCTGCTCTGGATCTCCGCTGAGGTCATGGCCAGTCTCTGGGCCAGGGATCAGGCCTGGAGGGCCCATAAAACTACTGTCTCTCACTCAGACTATCAGAAATATTGTACCCTTAGAAATGCATGCACTAGGCAAATCCGCCAGGCAAAAGCAAACTTTTTCCAATCCACCTTCCTCTCAAATATAAATCACCCCACAAAATTTTGGAAAGTCATTCAATCCCTCTTCTCCCCTCCATCCCAACTCCCCACCCCTATCATTAACACCGAGGACACCATTGTCGAATACCCTCTAGCAGTGGTCACAGAGTTCAACTCCTTCTTCACAAACTGTACTACATCACTGCTGTCCTCTCTCCCCACTCCGCACCTGCCCATCCCACCACACCACGATCTGCCCAAGCCACCACTAATGCTTTTGCTTTCCAACCTGTTACCCCTGCTGATGTGTACAATGCCCTGCTTAAGTTAAACCCATCCAAAGGCAAATGCCCCTCTGGGTTGGACGCTAAAATGCTCATCTTGTCTTCCCCAGCCATTGCCTCCTCATTGGTCTCTTTTTTCAATCTGTCCTTCTCTCTAGCTTCAGTGCCATCTGAATGGAAGCATGCCACAGTCATACTGCTCCTGAAGGGTGGTGACCCCTTCCTCCCAGCTAACTACCGCCCCATTTCTCTTCTCCCCATTCTTGCTAAACTACTGGAGCACCTAGTCCTCTCCCAGCTCTCCTCTTTCCTTGAATCTACATCTTTCTTCTCCCCATTCCAGTCTGGTTTTAGGAAGTCCCACTCCACTACCACCTCCCTCCTAAGGCTCACCAATACCATCCTCACTGGTATGGCTCAAGCCCACATTACCCCAGCCATCTTTGTCAACCTTGCAAAGACCTTTGACACTATCACACCCTCTCGTCCTCACCAAGCTTTCCCTAGCTGTCTTTCCAGCATTGTAACTGACTGGTTTCACTCCTACCTGGTGGGCAGGTCCCAAATCATCAGGATGGGAAGCTCCATCTCCTCCCCTCTCCCCATCTCATCTGGGGTCCCCCAAGGCTCAGTCCTAGGGCCACTACTGTTCTCCATTTTCCTAAATGACTTACCACGGCCTGCCCACATACATCCATTCACATGTATGCAGACAACACAGTCCTGTATACTTCAGGCCCTTCTCCCTCTGATGTAGAATCCAGTCTACAGTTAGGCTTCAATGATGTCAAGCTCTGGTTTCACTCAAATCAACTATTCCTAAATGCCAAGAAAACTGTCTCCATGACCTTTGGCACTAGGCAGAGACTATCTCAGCTCCCCTTCCTACCAACCTTCCACACCCTGGATGGGACAAAGCTTGAGGCTTGCTCCTCCTTTAGATACCTTGGGGTTTGGCTTGACCAACACCTTGATTTTTCTGTACACATTGAGGCACTCCACAAGAAGCTGCACCCAAAGCTTGGGGCGCTGTATCGTAACTGCGGTTGCATCCCGCTACCGGACCGGCGGGAGATTGTACAGAAAATGATCCTCCCTATCTTTGACTACAGGGACATAGTCTATTGTGCCACTCTCAAGACTACCCTAACCAAACTGGACACCCATTTCCACTCCTTCTGTCATTTCACCCTTGATTGTCCTCCCAACACACACCACTGCAACCTCTACCAGGATTTGCACCTCCCTTCACTGCAGGATAGGAGGCTGTCTCACTGCACCAGGCTCACAGCCAAGTACTGGTCACAGTCCCTGCCCCCGTACCTCTCTGGTGCCCTGTCCTCACCGCCCCCCCCACCTTCACACTCCTGCCAAAATTCTGACACCCGCTCCCTAAGTGTCCCCCGTATGGCCACCACTGCAGGACAGGCAGCTTTCTCCTATTGCATGCCTAAACTGTGGAATTCCCTACCACTGGCCAGTCGGCAAACCAGCTCTGCCCACTGACTAAACTCCCTCCTCAAAGCCCACTTCTGCACTTCCTGTGCATGCATTTAAATGGCTGGTAACTCAAAAAAGTGACTAGTCAACGATGGCTGACCCCATTGTCAGTGTGCAGCTATGGTCCAACAGTTAACTGGCTATGCCACTCCTCCAGGCTAAATCCCAGTTATACACTTTTAATGGCCATTATTGTAACCACATTCCTGATGTATTTGTGCTGTGCCTAGTCATTTTAGTGGTTGAGTACATTCTGTGTTGTTATATTCTGTGTTGCCCCCCCACTCTCTTACCTGACTGTATCCTACCAGTATTTCTTTCCACGATGTAACAGACTGCCTGTATCAAATTCTCTGGCTGTACTTTCTGTACATAATGTGCCTTGTACTCATGCATTACTGATGTATTTATACTCTGCATTGACTCCCTTGCTCCCCACCCCCATGCTGTACATATTGTGTTTTGTAACCACGCATTTCTGTGATGTATTATGCTCTATGTTATCTACCTTGCTACCCACTCCCCAGAACGCATCTAGAATCGAGCGGTAGTCTGCTCAGTATGCCTGCCTGGTAAAACTTTTAAATAAATAAATAAATATACCACCATTGAAAAGGGTGGGGATAACATGGCTACCTCCATTACCTATGGGATCAGATAGATGTGGTAAATGCAAGTACTGCATGCATGTACTTGTGACAAATACTTTTTTGAACCCTACCACAGGGAGCAGTACCAGATTGAGGAGTTTATTAACTGTGACACGTATGGTGTGTAGATCTCCTGAGCTATAGTTGTGGGGCTTTTTTATAGGCCATACCATTAAAGCCTTTAACACTTGGGTTGGAGAACACATACATGCTATTCAAAATGGTAACATGTACGCAATTGTCCAGGAAACATGCTTGGAAATTAATGGATGGTTTCTTTGTTCTACAGTACAACCGCTCCAACTGGGTGAATTGCACAATGAAAGTACATTGTGAACTTACATGAATTATAGAAGCAAAAGATGGCACTGGTTGGAATTTACACTATAAACAACAACTGATTTGCACTGCATAGAGAATAGCTATTTATATTAGTGCATAGCGTCATTTGATATTTAATAGTCAGCTATGTAAATTATGGTGACCAATGTTTACATTTTAAGTATGTGCCTGGTGGGAACACCATGTTTATTCATGGCATTAATTCATTTTTACATAGTCCCACTAATTGCACTGTTCTGTACTTTTAAATAATATAGAATTTCAATTAACTGGTAAATGTTTTAAGCATATTAGCCGAAAGTACTTTTTACTGTTAGGATCATTGGACCTTGGAATCGGCTCCCATCTGATGTAGTTACCAGTAATAATAAAGTGACTTTCAAACATCGTCTGGATAATTTAATCATGTCAGGGTATGACTTATCCTACTATTCCTTGGCATAGTATAGGAGCATTATGGGCCTCGGCCTACTCACTCCTTCATTTTACCTTAGTATGAACCTTAGAATTGGGGGTGTGTGGCTAGCTCTACAACATGGCAGATGCAGTCTAGCTGAGCTCCTCAAAGCACACCGTTGAAATTGCTTTTGATGCACCCCGTGGCTGAGACGACAAGCAATTTCAAGCAAAAATGCTAGCGTGAGGTAAATGACCTCAGGCAGGCAGAAAAATAAGCAGTCTAAACTTCAGTTCAAACCTGTGGATCCGCCCAAAGAATCTCACTGGGTACTGGAGGCTCGTTCTAGGCATCAGGCCCAGGAGGCCGAAATCACATAACACAGCATGTCTGATTTAGAACAATCACTTGCTATGGTTCCGGCCACACTGGTACAAATACAACACAAAATGAAAGCTGGTTTCACCAACATCACATCTCAGATCAGCCTACCTCAAAGCATGGTTACAGGACTTTCTGAAACGACTGCATCTCACATGACGCAGATTTCCAACTTGGAGTATTGGATGAGCAGTTTGGAGATTCCCTAACTGCGGTCACCATTGAGAAGAACATTTTGCAGAAGGCGCTGGAGGAGTTGGCAGAACGGGTAGACGACCAAGAGAATCGGTCCCGTCACTCTAACCTGCGTATTGAGGGACTGCCAGAGGGAGTTGAAGGACGGAATCAAGAAAAAGGCATACACAAATGGTTGGCGGAGCAACTAGACCTACCACAAGAAATGCTGAAATTTGAGGTAGAATGGGTGTACAGGGTAGGCCCTGTGCCAAAGTCGAGGGAGATACCTTGCCACTGTCTTATTAAATATTTGAGATATGTAGACAAGGAAGCCATTCTCAAAAGTGCCAAGGCTAAGGGGCCCATTACTCTCAATAATGCAAAAGTGCACATTTTTCAAGACTACAGTAGAGAGCTACAGGTAAAAAGACAGCAATTGAACTCTGTTAAATCAAAGCTCTTCTCCATGGGGTGGACGTTCACCTTCATGTACCCAGCCAAATTACATATAGACAGACTGGGGAATCCACCTAAGTTTTTTACATGCCCGAAAGCTGCGGAAAGATGGGTCGAGGAAGAATCCAGAAGTCAAGCCGGCCAATCACCTGTACACCCTAATGAAGCAGCATGCAAATAAGTTCTCTACTTGTTGCACAATGTAAATTTGATTCTGATATGGGGAGGTATTGAGAGCAGGGGAAAAACTGACTGTCAGGAGCGGGAACCAACACAGACCTGAAGTTAGCCTGCCAGCCCAAGTGGCTAGCCCCTTTACACCAAGGCGCTTCATTGGGCTTGACTGAGCCGTAATCCAGCAGGCATCCCCTGCGCACCTGACTACAGCAGAGTGCTGAATTCAACCCTGGGTGTGTTCAATATAAAGAATTTAAAGTTGGAAATGTCATGGTATTGTGATTTATCGGGATGGGACCAGCCATGCTAATGTTTGAATAAAAGTCTGATGTTCAAATCTCCCCCCCCCCAACCATGTCTGGGGACATGGGTATCGGCGGGATGGGGAACTGCCCATTTGACCTTCATTTGCTATCCTCAAGGCCTGGCTACTTACATTAGGAGCTATTAGGCATCAGGGCGCAAACTTATTTCATTTATTTTTAGAGCCCCAGATATAAAGTTGCAACATAACTACAGGATTTGGAAGCGCTCAGCCCTGGCTCATATAGTACTGTGGGGACCTCTCAAACGTTTACAGGCCCTAAGTTCTTGGGCCACGTTGATGTCTAGTACATTTGACTTTTTAGTTGTCATTTAAAACTGTTACCTGGCCACAGTGTGTAGGCCCGCAAATGATAACCAATTGCCGGGTCGATGGTGTAACCACACGAATGTCTAAGTTAATTAAGTCTTCCCCCATAACTTTCCATTCTAATTTGATTTATATAGGGGCCTCATTATGAGAAAATAGTTCAATTTGGTGCCTACTATTAGATAGGATATGTTAGAAGTTATAATAATGGCACTAATGTTCACCAGTTGTTTGCAAGGGATAGATCTTCAAGCACAGTTAGGCCTGAAGATGGGGGATGGGACAAGGGACAAGGTTAGCAGATGGGTTTGGGGGAAGGAAGGGTTCTCATGGCTTGGTTGTATAGGGAGGGAGGGAGAGGGGAGATGGAGTACAGCTCAGGGGAAGATAGGGGGTCTGGGGTTAAGTCTTCCAGCAGATGTCATTATATCTATACTAATCTGTTGGTGGGCAGACTTCCTGCAGCCCTCTGTCATAGCTAATTGAGAGGGGGTGGTATTATGGGCCGGGTTAAAATTGGATAAAAGTTGGATGTTGCGATATGAAATTAAAGAGCAGGTGTTTAGTTATTTAATTTCTCTCCCCATTAACAAGCTGGATAGCTTACCCCTCAGTTTAAAGATCTTACTGGGTGCAGTCATTTTTACATTAGTAAATGTATTCAGAAAACGCTCGTAAAATCCATAATTGGTACCCGCGGTCAAAATGCCGACACTTCCTAAGTTGGAGACACGCCCCCACGCTGGCATGTTTTATGATATCAGTCCTAGAATAGCGCTGCGCGCCCATGTTTGCGGAATGTATTTACGAAGCCAGTTTAAGTACTTTTAAATGCCGGTTTTGAGTAAAGAAGGCCACTACCAACTAAGAAGGCC
This sequence comes from Neoceratodus forsteri, assembly GCA_016271365.2. NCBI lineage: Eukaryota > Metazoa > Chordata > Ceratodontiformes > Ceratodontidae > Neoceratodus > Neoceratodus forsteri. The sequence continues at coordinate 27,777,508 of CM057453.1, forward strand.
TCAACCCACTGAAAAAAGTTAATGAGTTAGAGATAAACCACCTTGATCAAAATTGAGGACTGTGAGGAAGCCCACAAACTAAAACCCACCTTGCCCCTCTATAAGGTGATTCAAAAATTAAACTGCCACTTCAATACACTGAGTAATGCAAAAGTAGAGTAGGCAATCCTGTTGCCGCAGGCCGGAGCCTATTTCGATGGGGACAAAGGGGGTAAGTATTTGGCATGGCAACATCGCCGGAGGGAGGGGGAACAATAGATACATGATGCATCTAATCATGTGTTGCAGGATTCACCAGTTATTGGCGAGGCACTCAGGGCTTTCCATAGTGCCCTATACACCTCAGAGGTGGCCCCTACTAACTCAGAGTTGGACCAGTTCTATGCAAAGGCCCCTCTACTGGTACTGAGTGGAGAAAATGTGGAGGCACTGGACGCTCCTGTGTCCAGAATGGAGGTGAGTGCTGCCATTAAAATGCTGAAAGGTGGGAAACCCCTGGTCCTGATGATCTGCCTATAGATTTTTTTAAAACCTTTCATAGTTTGATTTTGAACCCCCCCCCCGTTTGACATGTTAGAAGAGAGCCTGGAGAAGGGTGAGTTACCCCTCTACATGTGGTCCACCACCATTACAGTGCTGCCTAAACTGGGCAAAGATCCAACTTGGTGTGTGTCTTACAGACCAATCTCATTGCTTATGACTGACTATAAGATTTTGGCGAAGACCTTGGCCGCCCAACTGGACCTGGTGCTGCCTGACATCATCCACCCAGACCGGTCTGGCTTTGTGAAGGGATGCCATGATAAACATAACATCTGCAGAACACTAAATGTGATTCACCGCTGGGGGAAGTCCACGCACTTACATGGGGTGGTGATCCTGGCGTTAGATGCAGAAAAGGCATTTGACAGCATGGAGTGGGGATACCTTTTTGAAACCCTGAAGAGAGTGGGCCTCGGCCCGTCCTTTTGGGCTTGGGTGAAAACTTTATATACAAACCCCCATGCCCAGATAGCTGTGAATGGCCTGATTGCTCCCCCTTTCAGTCTGGAACCAGGAACAAGACAGGGCTGCCCTCTCTCACCCCTTTTATATGTGATCTCACTTGAACCTCTGGCCTCTGCTCTCAGGGCACATGGAGAAATCAAGGGACTGATGAGGGTAGTGGTGAGTATAAAATAGCGTTATACACCGATGACTTGTTATTGTACCTGCAACAACCTGCAAGGGATCTACCAGCAGTCCACCAGCTGATGAAAGAATATGGGAGGCTTTCCGGGCACAAAGTTAACTGGACGAAAGGTGAGCTACTCCCCACTGGGAAATTAGAGAGATTGAACCTAATAGCAAACTTGGAGGGCCTCCAGTTGGTTACAAAAGTAAAATATCTGGGTATTTCAATCTCCGCCAGGACTAGCTCCCTATATGCCCTAAATTTTAAACCACTGCTATTAAAAATCTCTGAAGAGTGTGACAGATGGCAGAGGCTGCCCCTCTGCCTGCTGGGGTGAGTTGGGGTTCTCAAGATGACAATAGTGGGGCCGGCCAGTGGCTCTGAGTGTTGAGGTGCTGGACACCACACCTCGCGCTACACCAGTGACTCAAGTTTGGGAGTGAGCTCAGGTGCTGGGGGTTGGCAGGAACAGGGCAAGGATCGAGCCTGCAGAGCTGATCTCCTCCGCCGGGGGGAAGGCTGGGGCTTTTCCAGTGTACCAGTGGTGATCGGGGGCACTGCAGTACGTTGACAACACATCAATCAGCATGGCTGATGCAGGCAGGGTTGCCAAGTGAAATTGTGTCAGGGGGGCACCAGAACACAGAAAAGCCTGGCTCCGTGGGGTAGGCAATGGCACCTGACCCCCATGCCCACTGCTGGATCCAGCTCGCCCAGCCTTCCAGTTCCTCTGCCCAGGCCCTCACCTACAGCCAGAGTCTATGCTGTAAGAGTGCCCCACCCAGGGGGTTAAGCTGGGGGTGCTGGCTGTGGGGAGGGGGGAGAGAGAGAAGGCTCGGGGTTGAGGGGACCTCAGGCATGCAGAAACAGGAAGGATGCCTGAGAGGCGGGCCGTGACTGGAGGGAAAAAGAGTTAAAAAAAAAAAAAGAAGACAATACTGCCAAAATGCCTGTACTTACACCAATCACTTCCTATAAAGGTCCCAAGGGCCCATTTTAGGCACTTAAATGCAATCCTGCACAAGTTTTTATGGCGGGCAAGGTGGCTAGGATCAGAAGAGCTATCTTGCTGATGCCACAGAGGCTGGGTAGGGTAGGACTCCATAATTTTCAGTGGTACTACTGGGCTGCTCAAATTGCATATCTGCAGTGGGAAGTGAGTCGGGGGGCATGGTTAAGCAGGATGAAATTAGAAGAGGAAACCCTGAATGTATCCTTGAGAGGAGAGATTATAGCAGTGGCTCTGTAGCCTGGTGGGATCCCTGAGGTGGCCAGCCCTTTCACGGCAGCCACGCTCAAGGCCTGGGTTGATGCTCACTCCTGATCAAACATATCCCCTGGCCCTTCCCCAACACTGGGTTGTCCACTGCAATGAGACTCAGGGGAGCATGCACAGTAGCATTGATACAGAGGCTGCTTCAATGGAGGCATGAAGGGCTAAACTTGGTGCAGCATTTATATGAGGAAGGAACAATTTTAATTTTTTATACCTCTGTGCAAGATGGGATATACCCAAAGGGGATTCCTTTGTATGCCTCACACTCAAAAACCAATTTGGGGATACTCTAAGCTCAATTAATGATTGGGCCCCCTCCACACCCTTTGAGGAAGAACTGCACAAGCCACGACCGAGCAAGAACCCACTAAATGCATGCTATCAAATTTTACAGGGCACAGATTGTAGCCCTGTGGAGAAGGTACAAGCAGCTTGGAGTGCAGATTTGTGTATCCCAGTTGATGCAAATACCTGGAAGTGGGCCTGCCTGCACATGTAGCACTGCTCCGGGAGTGATAAACTCAGACAAGTTCAACTAAATTTTATGTACAGAGCATGCATATATCATCCCGACAAGGCTACACCTAATTGACCCACAAAAGCCCAATACATGCCCTAAATGTATGAGTGGGGTGGAAGATTTCCTTCCTATGGCCCTGACCTGTCCTAGGATAATCCCCTTCTGGTATGGTATGCATTAACTCATGAGTGGGGTACTGAGGTATTGACCATCTGGATCCCCGCTGGAACTTTTTCTGGGTGCAGATCAGCACCACCCAGGGGTAAGAATACACGATCCCTTGTGGTCTTTAGCTTTTGGTCAATGCTCGGAAAGCAGTGGCCCAGTCTTGGATGTCAACCCCTCCCCCCCCATTCAGCAGTGGGTACATAACTTTAAACAATATATGGCATTGGAGTGGGCACAACTCACAGCTCTCAAGAAGAAACAGGTTTTCCTCAAAACTTGGAGCCCCCTCCTGAATGCTGTTGAGAGTTTTTTTTTTCCCCATTTAGTAAGCACTTATATACCGTGTAGCTAGCTGCTCCCTCTACAATCCTATTGCTGTATGGGCATCACTAACTATTCTGATCAAGCCCCGAAAGAGCCTTCTGTGATTGGACAAATGTAAATCTCCTAACATTAGACTAGAATGAGAGTCGTGGTCTCTTATCATGATTTCTATGTATTGAGTGAAAGATTACCATGAATTAAGTGAATGAAGTGTCTATTTTGTTTTTCTTTTTACCAATGTACTGTAACTACAACTGATGAAGTCAATGTCTATATTTCATGATGCAACATCTTTTCAATAAAATATTTTGGAAAAAAAAAGAATAATATAAAATTGGATAGTATACCTTTAAGAGCTATCTTTTTAATCCATTTAATGTCAGTATTGTAGCTAGTGCCTCTCTGATGAAGCCCAGACGTCACTGGGTGAAATGTCTGGCATGAAGATGTAGCTTGCGTGCTGCCATGCCTAGCTGCTTTTGGCCTGTAAGTAAATGCACTTTTTGCATGTTTCACAATCTGTAATAGAAGAATACTACTGAGCTATATATATATATATATATATATATATATATATATATATATATATATATATATGTATATACGGTAGTATCTTGCTTTGGGTGTGTTTTTCACTCTTCATTTTTGCCTGCCTCGATTATCTCACCTTAGTGTCTCCCTATGCGCCCCCTGCCCGCCTTGTGTGGGAATCTGTTCTCTTTTCTACTTGTTAATCACAGACAAGAGAGAGGAAAAGAAACAAGCTAATTCAAGATACAAAGGATTACAAGAATAACCAGTTATATTCTTAGGATAGACCCCAGAGATTACCCAGCAACAATCAAGATGACAACAAAGCAGAGGAGGTAATCATAACCACTCTAAATTAACCAACAGGAAACAGAATGCATCTAATACCAACAAAGTAAACAATATTAATAGTGGGAAATCAGTGACTTTTTTATGAACAGAACAGCTGCAGGGGGCAGAGAAGAAACAATAAACACAACAAAAAGAAAAAGAAACACCGGGAGGGATAGGAGAAGAAGAGGTGGTAGGAACTCCTTGGAATCCCTGGAAGAGTCTTGAATGTTGACAACCCCAAGGCACACCCCACATCTGATTTGCAATAACACAGGAGTGGTCAAATAGTAATGTTTTTTTCTTGTTGCTGCCTGCAGGATGGGGTGGGGCATTAGGATTGGGAACCCTATAGGGGTCAGAGGGCGGTGGTACTCAAAAGGAGTCAGAGGGTGGTGGTAAATGCTATCCACTCTGGAGTAGGCAAAGTGACCAGTGGGGTACCACAAGGATCAGTATTAGGGCTGGTCAAGGGTTTGGCAGCTGGGTTTTAACACAAATAAATTGAAAAGTAATGCACATGAGGTACAGGAACCCAGGGGCAACATACCAACTTGGAGAGCGGTATTAATGGTCACAAAGTAGGAAACAGACCTGGGAGTGATCATTTCCAGTGACTTGAAGGTAGCAAAGCAGTGTGACAAGGCAGTGGGGAAGGCCTGCGGGATGCTGGGATGCATAGGTAGGGGTGACTTCCCACCTTGACTACTGCAATGCCCTGTACCTGTGGCTACCGGGGGTTGATATCCGCTGCTTGCAGTGGGTGCAGAATGTGATGGCCAGGCTTGTGACTGATACTTCTAGGACCAGTCACATTATGCCTGTGCTCCGCGGACTGCACTGGCTACCTGTACAGTGACGGATCACCTTCCAGGTTGGTCTACTGACCTATAAACCCCTACACAAACAGGGACCCCGCTACCTACAAGATCTCCTTTCTCCCTACTGCCCCCCAACCCTTCCAATCCACTGACGAGGGATAGCTAGATATTCCCAGAGTGCAACTAAAGACATCTGGGGCCAGATCTTTTGCGTTTACAGCTCCTACCCTGTGGAATTCTCTACTTTGTCAGGTTAGAGAGTGCCTTACTGTCCGGAGTCTTAAATTAACCCTCAAAACTCATTTGTTTAGCTTAGCATTCCCAGATGAGTCTAATTGATGGGATTTTAGTTTTTAATACTGATGTAAATTATAAGTTTTATGTATGATTTTATTAATCTTGATTTTAAGTTGGTTTTATGTTTATTTATGTGTATCTACAGCACCTTGATCTCTGGAAAGGTGTTTTTAAAAATAAAGATCTGATTTTGTTGTATTTGATTTGATTACCAGCAGGAAAAGAGAGGTAATAATACCCCATATAGATCTCTGGTTAGACTGCACCTCAAGTACTGTATACAATACTGAAGGCCCCATCTCTGAAAGGATGTAGACAGGGTGGAGGCAGTTCAAAGGAGGGCAATGAAAATGTTGCATGGCCTGCATTAGAAGCCCTATGGGAAAAGGCTCAAGGAATTAAACATGTACTCCCTGGTGGAAAGAAGGGAAAGGGGGGATATGATAGAAACATTCAAATACCTCACAGGTAGAAACAAAGTACAAGAAGGAAGCATATTTCAAAGAAAAAGATGCTTGAGAACAAGGGGGCACATTATGAAGATAGAAGGGGGAGGCTCAGAGGTAATTGGGAGAAAGTACTTCTTCATGAACACAGTGGTGTTTGCATAGAACAGCCTCCCAGTGGAGGTGGTGGGAGCTGAAATGGTTACAGGTTTCAAGAATGTATGGGATAGGCACAGATGGATATTAGAAGTAAGGGGGGGGGATCCCAGGGACTAAGTATGGTCGCCAGGGTCAATAACGGTAAGGAAAATATAAGCAGACTAGGTAAGCCAAGAGGTCCTTGTTTGCTGACAGTTTCTATGTTGGTTTAACCCTAACTAGTGTATTAACAATGTTTTTTGCAATTAATTTCCTTACTTTTGAGACAGTATTATCTTATCCTCATTTTCCTGTGGGACTGCAGGGCTCCATCCCTCCATAGATGCATACATGTATGTTGCCATGGAAGTGCAGGGCCCTCTGGGCCCTGTGTTTTCATTTCTGCTAAAACAGCAATTTATTTCCTTTGTTATATGGCTTGTTAAAGTTCCATTGTTATTCTATGGGAATTTGCATTTTTTTTATTTGTTATGCTTTTTTTAATATTGTCCCTAAATGTTAATTGGAGGGATATGTGTTATTCATGTAGTACTCATGAAGACCTTTGTTTTCATATACGGATTGTCCCTTAAGTCCAAATACTGAGGGAGTTACGTCTTGTTGAATTTCCAGTGTTATCCTATGGGAGTTTTCCTTTTTTATTTTTTTTAAATTGCCTGTAAATGTTTAGGGTGGAATATGTGTTATTCTTGCAGTACTCATTAAGACCTTTGTTATGATATGCAGTTTATCCTTTAAGACCAAATATGGAGGGAGTTATGGTTTGTTAAATTTCCCATATTATCCTATGAGAATTTTCATTTTTTAATTTTTATGTTTTTTGTGTTGTCCCTATATTTTTGAGGGGGGTTATGTATTATTAATGCAGCACTCTCATTCAGACCTTTGTTTTGATATATATATTGTCCCTTAAGTATAAATATTGAGGGAGTTATGGGTTGTTGAATTTCAAATGTAGGAAAAACCTAAGTCCAGAATCTTTTTTCATATGAGGGCATTCTTTTTTTGTATGAATGAAAAAAAGCACACGAAAAAGGATGTCTTCATATGAAAAAAGAATGGGAAAAAAACTAAGTCCAAATTCTGTTTTGATATGAGGGCATTCTTTTTTTGTACAAAAAAAAAAGTACGAAAAAGGATGCCTTCATATGACAAAAGAATGGGAAAAAAACTAAGTTCAAATTATTTTTTTGTATGAGGGCATTCTTTTTTCATATGAGCAAGACAGCATACAAAAAATAGATGCGGTCATACGAAAAAAGAATTTGGACTTAATTTTTTTCCCATTCTTTTTTCATATGAAGGCATACTTTTTCGTATTTTTTTCATTCATACGAAAAAAGAATGCCTTCACATGAAAAAAGAATCAGAAAAAAACTAGGTCCAAATTCTTTTTTTCATATAAAGCCATCATTTTTCATATGGACCAATTATTTTTTCATATTCCCATATGAAAAATGAAAATCAGCTTATGAAAAGGATTTTTTAAATGTTAAACAAAATAAATTTCTGGGTAATTTTTCCAGAAACTAAGTGTAGAATCCACCTAATGGGGTTCTGATTAATAAGATACATATGTTAATGTGTGTCCAGGATGTGATTTTTGTGGGTTTTGATTTTTTTTTTAAATGGAAACAAGATGGCAGCATATGAAAAAATATTTTTTTTCCTCATGAAAAAGAACTACCTCCGTATGAAAAAGGATAATTTTTCTTATGGACGAAATTCTTTTTTCATTCTAAGCAGCTATCCAAGACTGCACTGAGCATGCTCAGAACTGAAATTTTAAAATGTAATACCTTTGGAACAGATTAATAATTTTTTTTCACCAAGCCAGCGAAACGGCACATCAGTGGGTCAAGCCCTTTCTACTCTGAAAATTTCAGATCAAAATTCCACACCATCTGGGCACTAGGCAATGAGAAACAAATTGTGATTTTTTAATTTTTTTGCTATTCAGATCTCGGAATCTGCACATCCGACTGGAATGAACCTTGGCACATTTTTCAAAAGATCTACCCCCACCCCCGGAGACTGTGCATGCAAAATGTTGTGCAAATTCATTAAGCAGTTTCAAAGATATTAAAGTGCAAAGTTTGAGATTTAACATAGAAACCCCTGTTAAGCCGTAACTATAGTGGCAGGGCGACGATGCAGCAGCTCTTAAAGTTTGTAGAATATCTTAACAGTAATGATCTGAACCTGACTTTCATGGCACATGTTGATGCAAAAATTATTACTTTTTTGGATTTATACATTTACATCTCAGAGCACAACAAAGTAGAAGCAAAAAACATTAAAAAAAGCTGCATCAGGCAATGCTATCTTGTTGGCACAAAGTGCACACCCCAACATGTTATCCAAGCAACTCCCTACAGACAGTTTGTCAGGCTACAATGTAATTACAGCAATGTGGCCTTATTTGACAAACAGGCAGCAGACCTTACTGCTCACTTTTTAAAGCGGGGGTATTCCCAGGATGTACAATGTTTGTCTATAACGGAGCATGTAGCCTTGACAGCAATTACCTGCTAATCCTTCATCTGAGAAATTCTCATCAACAGCACCCTGTTACTTTTATAATAGAGACCTGGGAAAACTAGAGGAGTGTGGTCAAGGGTATGGCAGTGGGGTTTTAATGTGAAAAAGTGCAGAGGAATGTTGGGGCACAGAAATCCAAGGACAGGGTACAAAATGGGAGGAGTGGTACTAATGACCACCAAGCAAGAAAGAGACCTGGGGGTAATCATATCAGATGACCTAAAGGTGGCCAGGCAGTGCAACAAGCCGGTTGGGAGAGCTAGTGCGACACTGGGGTGCATAGGGGAGGGGTATCACCAGCAGAAAGAGGAAAGTGGTATTGTCTCTGTATAGATTACTAGTAAGACCCCACCTACAGTACTGTGTCCAGTTCTGGAGTCCACATTTCTAGAAGGACATAGAGTGGAGGGAGTCTAGAGGACGGCAACTAAAATGGTGCAGGATCTACATCAGAAGCCCTACAAAGAGAGACTTATGGAACTAAATATGTGCACCCTAGAAGACAGGAGAGAGAGAGAGAGAGTAGATATGATAGGGACCTTTAAATACCTCATGGGGGGTAAATAAAGTATAGGAGCAGGACGTAGAAACAGAAAGAAGAGCTGCTTCTGGATTGTAGCAGAGCGTTGAACCCTGATTCCATACCAGTACACAGCAAAAAGATAGTTTCTCTCAGAAATGTTCTAAAAAGATAGGCTGCCAAACATGGTTTGTTGCAATCTTAAAAAAATTCCTGTAAAGCATATACTGTATATTAAATTATACAGTGGCAAGAAAATTTCCTGGACTCTGATTGGTCAGTGTGTACCTGAGACAGTGATGATATTACACAATAACATCACTCTGTTGATTTTTTTGGAGGATGATATGGATTTTTTTTTTCAAAAACGAAGATATACTGCCTCACTTAAAATCTACTAAAAACATTTTTATTTTTATTTTTGCTTTATATAACATCAAGCCATTGTATAATTGCAATAAGGCGTGTGTTATCGTGTAATAACGTCTCTCCTGGGGTGGTGGAAGCACTCGGCTTCGCCTCGTGCTTCAACCCACCCCAGGAGTGACATTATTACATGATAACACTCACCCTGTCATGCCTTATTGCTTAAATACAGGCACACCGCCTCCAGGGCAACAACGAGAACACCCGACAATCGTTTTGCTCCTTTACAGAAGCTTTTTCAAGGGGATCTGTTCTCTTAGTAAGTACAACAGTATTTATACCAGTAAAAACAGTGCACATTTTCTTATACATTTAACAATATAATCATATCACCACGCAAAACATATGTTGAACAATTATCTACTATAAATACAAAATTGATTAAGCTCTTAAACCACTACTGAAAATCCAGCTTGAATTGTGTCTCATCAGTTGTCACCATAGTGACTGTAAACAAGTCCTCTAGTTTTTCAATTTGTGTTAGGGGGAGATTTGGATAATTTGTTGCTTGAAAGAGAAGCACAGTGGATAAGTAACCTTAATGCTTTGCAGTCTCCAGGCCTGAATGGGAGGCTAGACGTGAAGCCATTTTTATTGAAATGATGCATTTAAAATGGGCCCTACTCACTAACGGTGCGGATGGGTTACATGTCATGTAAACCCGGTGCATAGCCCACTCACACCTGGCCACACACTCAATGCCCCCTGCACCCCATGTAGGATCCCAGTATTCCCCCTCCTAAATGCCCAGCACACTGGCCAAATGAGCAGCTCTGTGAGGGGGCCAACCAGGGTCAGGCCGGGGGACGTGTTAGCACTCCACACCATGCACAACAGCATGGGTGCCTTGCACGGAGGGAGTATGGATACACCTTCTGGAGTCAGCCGTATCCATTATGCACCCCCCCCCAGATGCTACCGCTGAGTGCGGCGGGGATGGTGGGGGTCATTGGACCCCTCACTGTGGACACCCCTGACTGCAAGGCACATTTGGGAGGGTGAGGGAGTGGCAGATGGGGTCCCCCACACCTCAGCCAGCTGTCCACCTAAACACCCATCAGCAACATAGCGACCAACGGGTGCAAGGGATCCACTAGAGGTCCTGGTCCAGGCAGCCAATTGGCTGCATGGCTGGGTCCATAGCCCTGCACTGGACCACCCCTAAGAAATAGGTGCACCGGGAGGGCGGGGCCGCATAACGGAGCCAGGTGAACACCGCTGTTCATGAATGCGGTCCCCACGCAGATCTCCAACGGGTGCAGAGCTGTGCATGGGGGGATACGTGTGAGTCACGCGTGTCCCCCACCATTTGTGAATAGCGCCCAATATGTTTTTGTGTCTGTTTTTAGTGTGGGTTTGTGATGTAAACATGAAGAAAGATACATGTGATTTCCACTGGCTGCACCACAATGACCCAGCAAGAAACAGAATGGTCCAATCAGAGAGATGGACAGTGATTGCTTTAATGTCAGAATGAGAACTGAAGCATTTGATACAAATTGAAAGACTACATAGAGTTGTGGACTTTTGGCCATCCCACTGGCACAGGGGCAGGGTGCCTACCTGTGATGCCAGCGACCCGGGTTCAGGAACGGACCCAGGATGCCAGAGGGCTGGCCGGGAGACAAGGACTGAGCATCTGAAGACTGCGCTCCTTCTCCAGGCAGGGAGGGGGGTAGAGTGTTTGGTGCAATATGGACATCTAGCAGAGGCTGGGTGTACCCCGTGTGCCGACACCAAAGCAAGCTCAGGGGCGGGGTGGATGCTGGACATTAGTGCACGTCCCCATCCCTCTACTCTGGGAAAAAACAAAGCTGCTGACTGCCCTAGATGAAGCCCGCCCTCGGCTTCAATCAGCGTCCAGGATGGCCATTCGACCTATTCCGTCATCTGCGGCACCTTGAGGGGGTCGATGCTGCAACCCTGCCCTGGGTATTAAAGTGGTGCATCCAATGTGGAGGTGGGAGCAAGGGTCCATGACTGGGCTGAGGTTCCAGGCGGCTGGTGGCAGCAAAAAGTGTACTAAATAAAATTAAAAAAAAGAGTTGTGAACTATTATTTTAAATTGAAAAACTAAAGGACTTGTTTATACTGTTTATACTTGTAAAGATTGGGTTCTTAGTTCATCTGACCAATTGCTATTCAGGAAGGCCATTTGTTAGGTGCATAAAGTTTATTAGCAGTTCACTCATCACCTTGATTGACTATGGCCTAGCTGTCTATGGCTCCGCTACTGACACAGTGCTCCGATGCCTCTCAACAGCCTTAAACAAAGCCTGCAGCCTGCTCACTAATGCCCTAAAACTCACCCACACCTATGAGCTTTATGCACGTTTGGGCTGGCTTCAACTGAAGGACAGAATACTTTATCAAACCTGTCTACTCGCAAAAAAGGTCTCACTAAATTTACTTCCTCTAGGAGTTCTGAGCCTTCTGTCACCACCTATACATGCCAGGCACTCCAAGAGCTCGACTACACAAGTATTCCACGTGCCCAGGTGCAGCAGACCTATGGCCCAGCGATCCTTTGCTCACGGGCCCCTCTGTGGACAAATGGTCTACCACCTGACATAGCTGGAACCACAACCCTTGGTTCCTTTAAGCACAAACTCCTTCAGCACCTCACCGACAGTAGTACCTGTAGGTGCCCCTGCTAGTCTGCACCCACAGCTTTAGTCTGCCTCAGCACTCCCAACTCCTGACCTACCAAGTTAAGTCTTTGCCCAAGCACTTGCCTCCCACCCCTTTTGCCCTAGCACTTGCCTTCCACCCCTACCCTTTGGATCTTTTCTTTCCCTCTGCCCTTCCTATCCCAGCTCCCACTGCCCCTCCCTCCCTACCTCACCCTAACAGTCTGCCTCTGCCTCTCTCTCTTCCGCTGGATGCTAGCATACCAGGCTGGCAGTATAGCCTAGAGGTTAGAGTAACAAGCTTGGTACATCCAGCAGACCAGACCCTGGTTTGAGTCTCACAACCTCCACTTGCATACTGTGTGACTCTGAGCAAGTCACTTAACTGCCCAGTGCTCCCAGGTCGTCCCTGAAAACAGGAACTTGTACCTAGTGGACCATACCCGGTTACCAAAGACTGAAAACATTTACTATGCCTTAGCACAATTTGTGTAACTGTTTGTCATTGCAACCCATGTACTGTTGAATTTTTTGTACTCTGATTGTGTCTTCTTGTGTTAATGTATCTGACGTGGATCCTCTCAACGAGCAGCCGCTCTCAGGTGTCATCCAAGATTTCAATAACTATATAAATAAAACTGTATGTGTTTATTATTTTATCTCCTTTGGCATATTCCAATTGATAATATAGAGAATAAAGTATGGGGTGGTGTGTGTAACGAGATTTTACACACACCCGAGGGGTTGGACGGCATATAAACCCTGAGAGCAAAGCTCAGGGGTTTATCCAGGCATCAACCCCGAGGGTGTGTGTAAAATTTGAGTTTACACACACCACCCCATATTTTATTTTATACAATTGCTGGGTTAGACTTTTTCACCACAGCGAATTATATAAAATAAATGGTCTGGTGCGGCTGCGGTCTGGATGACGTCTAGCCGAGTCCTCAGTTGCTTAGCAGCAGTTTACTTTTTCTTGTTTTGTTGTCCCCTTTACGGTGTGATTTTTGTTAGGAAGTTTTTTTTTTTTAATAGTTACTTATCGCCTAGAGATAGTGGCGGCGGTGCGGTTTCGACCGACAAAGAAATCTGGTGATGAGCGGTGAAAATCCGGAAGAGCTGTAGGTTGAGCATGCGCATATAGAGGGAAACCGTGAGCGTGTTTGCCGTTATAAATGTTCCTTTATAACGGCAAATTACGCCATGGTTTCCCAATGGGAAAAAGCCTAACCCAGTTATTATAAAGATAGTGTTTTCCCTGCATCAGATTATTATTGGTAATTTTTTTTTAAAGCTTTAATTATGTGAGGTGGGAGGTCAGCTGACAGTTGCATAACGTCACCACAAGGACGAAGGGCTGATTTTAGGCAGATTTGTAAGGCAATTATTCGGAGCTGTTGTTACAGTTGTTTTAGTAATATTAAACAGTCTGCTAAACTACTTGAAAGGAGCCATAGCATAGGCTATAGGTATGACAGTTTTCCTTTAACTAACTCTCCTGTACCGGTACTATGATTTCCTATGGGTGCATTTCTCTCATGGAGCCCGGCTCTTGGTTTCCACTTTGCCCTGGCTCAGGGCTTCCACATTATGTCATTCCACTAATCGGACAACATAATGCAGAAGTCTGGAACAAGGGCAGAGTGGAAACCAAGAGCCGGGCTCCATAAGGAAAATGCACCCATAGGATATGACAGTACCAGCATAGAAGAAATGGTTAACAATGATGCAAAAGACAGAATAAAAATAAACAGTATAAAATAGAGGACCTAGCATGAATAAGCCTGTATACGCAAAATGCTGCATAAAGGCCTGTCAATAGAATAAAAGGTTGATACTGAGATGGCATCTGATTCGTGATTTCTTTGAATTAGACTCAAGGTTGCAGAACTGGCAGACTCTGTCAGATGAAGAACATTATTATTGTTTCAAGTTAGAAACGGGGCATACCAAGTACATGGGAGACAAATAGATTTGACTGCTGGGCTTGCATTTCATTGGTGTTTTGCTCCATGAATTAAGAGATACTCCTAGAAACTCTGTTTCTTTATAACTCATATTACACTCCTCTTTTCTTCTTCCTCTCAGTCTGTTTTCTATCTTTCAGTATTTCATAGCTTTCTTCTGTCCCTGATCAGGGGTATGAGTATTACTTTTTAAGCAGCACTTACATATTATTGAATAAGTTGACATTTAGCATTACCTCCCACTCTGATTCCCCGCTTCCTTCTCCTCCTCCTCCTCCTCTTCCCCTTCCCTGCTTTTCTTTCCATTTTGTTCACCCTTTATTTTCTATCCTCATTATTTTGTCTCCATTATTTCTTCCTTCTGGTGTTGTTTTTCATCATATGTACAGTTGTACATATGACTTACTCTTGGCAGTATTCTTGGCCATCAGTGGATCAGCGCTGGCTCATTATAATAGCTGTCTATTTTTCTTATGGGCTTTTGCTCTTTAAAACACACTGTTACTATATGGGTGTTCCTACAACTCAATCTTACTATTTATCTCTTGTTTTTCCTTTTTTTATTACCACTGATATGAATTACTTTGCATGTTTGCTTTGTATATTTGGGGTAATGTGATATTCATGCATGTATTAAGACAGTATCTACCGAAATGCTATTCCGGTAAATATGCACTGCAGCTTTAATTGCTTTTTTGAAATGAACCGTGATTCTGGGAGCAGCCACGCCCCAACCAAGGGACCCACAATAGTCCCAAAGCACCAGGGTTTTTTAGATGTGCTCTCCTTTGTGCCGTCTACATGTTCAATAAGTCATGTATTTTGCTATTATGGCTGTCTCATGCATTTTTTACTGACAGAGTGCTGACATGGTGTTATTATGTGACAGCAGGAGCCCATCCTCTGTGCTGCTGATCAACCTGACCTTCTTAAATCCCACATGCAGCTGGCCCATTGGCACAACAGTAGGGCTACCACTCGCGACACCAATAACCCAGGTTTGGGAATGAACCCAGGTCATTGGAGGGCTGGCTGGGCGAGGAGGAGGATTGAACATCTCAGAGGAAGCACTCCCAGTATGGGGAGGGTTGCTGCCTCTACTGCCACTTTGGTGGCTCAGGTGGTGTTGCAGCATTAGGCAGAGTGGGAGGGAGGATGTTAGCTGGGTGCGTGGCTGGTGCACCGTCATTTGTGCCTCCGCAATGTGCTCCTAGCATGATGACATCCTGGAGGGTCAGAAGAAACCTGAAAAATGGCCCCAGCACCTGTAACAATGGACCCTGATAAATCTGGGTCCCATATCACTGCCTGAGATGCCACCTACGCTATAGACTTGGGGGTACATCCCCTATCCTATCTCCATCTGCGGGGTATAGCCAAGCATCCATGGAGCACAGCATTCAGGTAGAGGTGGGGGGGTCAGGTGTGCCTTGGCTGCTCCTGAAGAAGGCAAGTGCTGAAGACAGCAATGGGGCATAAAGAGAAAATAAAAATAAATGTGACCCTTTGAGTCCCTCCCCAGTGCAACCTGTCACCCTAACAGCCACACAATGTCTAAAAGACAATATCAAGAGCACCCATAGACCATGACCCCCAAACCTGAAATTCAGTCCTAAAGACTCCCTGAATAATTAATGGACACTGCGAGACCATCCCTTTTGCTGCCACAGATCCCCCTGGATATGTAATGTGGCATTTTGATACCATTTCTGATGCCACTGAAAACCTCACAACCCCCATCCCCCAGATAGTGACTGACACAGCCCCATCACTTACCTACCAGGCAAGTCAGTGTCAGATTCCCATAATTATAAACTGCATCTGCAGTTATGGGAATTAGATGGTGGCTGGCTGAGGAAGCAAGTGGGAGGCCTGTGTTGGTTACCATCTGGGAGGATGGGGTTGATGGATTTCAAAGGGGGTGACGTTTGGTCACCAGGGACTGCTTGTAATGAGGTGAGGGAGGGTGATGCCACTGCATATCAAGAACTGCTTAGCATGGCATGAGCAGAGTGTGTGGGAGTAGTCTGGCCACCACAGACTGTTTGGCATGGGATGACAGAGATGAATAACGTTGGACACTAGTAACTGCTTGGCGTATGATAAGGAAAAAGTAGAGGAATGCTACTGGATACTATAGACTGCTTGGCATGTGACAAGCAATGGGAGATGGTGCCACTAGACAATAGGAACTGCTTAGCATGTGACAAGGAGAAACAGAGGGTGCCCCTAGACATAGGGCTAGGGAAAGGGTGACACTGGACACATAGGAGTGCTTGGCATGGGACAGAGAGAAGAAAGAGGTACCACTGGACACTAGAAACTGCTTGCCAAAGGAGAGAGAGAAGGGAGTGTTGTTTGATGCCAGGGATTGTTTAGCGTGGGAACGGGTGGAGTGGTGCCACTGGACACAGGGACTGCTTGGCATGGGACAAGGAGAGGGAGGAGAGTCCTACTGAACACCATGGACCACTTGGCATGAGTTGGAGTGAGGGAGGAGGTGCCACTGGATTACAGAGACTGCTTGGTATAAGACAGGTAGGAGGTGCTACTAGACACCAGGGAGGGCTTGGTATGGGACAATATGAGAGGGGCTTTTACTGGACACCAGAGAATGCTTCTCATGGGATGGGGAGAAGATGGTCAGATTCCACTAGACACCAGAGAGTTTGAGGTGCAACAAAAAATGACAATGGCAGTAGAAATGTTTGTGCATTTGTAATTAAACATCTGTTTTAAGAAGGATGCAAATGAATTACAATAAAAATACAGCTGGACACCAGTTAGGGTTGCTGCACAAAATCACAAAAGATGGGAAATCTAACATTAGTGCAAAAACTGTCTTGGATGTTGGTGATTGTGTGGTGCAGTGTTCCAAGGATTTTAAATGATTGCTCAAAGCAGGTCAGCATAACCATATCTGTGGCGTGCTCTCTCAAAGCATAACTAAAGGATTTCTTGGTGGGTGAGTAGATTGCAGTGCCTTAAAAGACAATGTTGAAGTTAGCATAACACCAGTGCTGCTTTGCTTAAGTGTTCAAATCTCAGGAACATCCCACTACACGATCACCAAGATTCAGGTGAATGTGTACCCTGGTGTCAAATTTTTTTGTTTTTGTGTCTTTGTACCACAACCCTGACTGTTGGCTAAATGCATTTTTTTGTTTTTGCAATTAATTTATTTATAACCAGGGGATGTGGCTAGCAGCTGACAAAGCAAAACATGCTTAGGAAAGGCTGCAGCTTAACAACACTAAAACTAATAACGTTTGCTTTCTACACCCGTATTTCTCTGGTGAAAATACCTGATTTTGCAAGAACACATTGAGAGGCACTGAATGATAAAACTTGTGTAAGGTTTGGAACAATGGTGAAACCCAGACAACCAGCTCAGCAAGATGGTGGGAAGAGCAAAGTGGGTAATCAAGCTGATGCAGTGAGATCATGCAGCTCTAGCACATAGGCTGGAGACAGCAGAAAGCAAACAAATGCAGTTTAGCTAAAAGCCATCAGAGCATTGAACGCAAAAGCTGAGGACTTTAATGATAGATTCTTAGCACTGGAGGGCAAAGTAAGCATGATATCGTTGGAAGCACAGAAAGCAATGGAAACTGCCATGATCTCTGCAACTGCAGTTAGTGGCTTAATCGCAGAAAATAAAACCCTGAAGCTCCATACAGAGCACCTGGAAAACAGAGCCAGGACTGGGCATGTTCACTTGATTGGAATAAAAGAAGGTGCAGAGGGGGAGAACTTGCTTGCTTTTATCCATATTCTACTAGAACAAACCCTGGGACCTAAATTCAGTGGCCAGATTACAAAATTCTACCAGATAACATCTCACAGAAAGACCAGCACGGTGGATCAGCTGGGAAACATTCTCATTGTGACAGCCTGGCCTCATATCAGGGACAAGCTCCTGGGTGAAACTAAAAAGAAAGGGCAACTGCTTTCAAACTATGGTACTGTGTTTTATTGTTTCCCCCGAATTATGTTTGCCACTAGAAAATTAAGAAAAAGCTTTGACACAGTTCAGGCAGGATTGCGAGCCCTGGGCCAGCCCAGTAGCACAGAGGGCTGAGGCA
The DNA here is from genome assembly GCA_016271365.2 of Neoceratodus forsteri. Taxonomy (NCBI): domain Eukaryota; kingdom Metazoa; phylum Chordata; order Ceratodontiformes; family Ceratodontidae; genus Neoceratodus; species Neoceratodus forsteri. The sequence continues at coordinate 27,795,723 of CM057453.1, forward strand.
TTCTGCCTTACCTCACGTCACACCAGCAAACTAGGTTCAGGAATGACCTCAGGTCATTGGGGAGCTGGCACAGGGGGAAGGAGCAGGACTGAGCAGTCTAACAGCAGCTGTCCTCTCTCGGAGAGGTTGTCGCTTCTGCCACCACCGGGTGAAGGTCCAGTGGTGGTATAGGCAGGAGGGGACAGCACGTAGGGAGGGCATCTGAAAGTGCGGCATGAGTGTACCTCCACATGCACACGTGTGCACCCAAGATGAGCAGCTTGTGAAAAACCTATAAAATATAAATGAAAAAAAATGATTGCGAGCCCTGGGAGTCGGGCACATGCTCCAGTTCTCAGCCTGACTACATATCACACATGCTGGCAAAACATATATATGTATATGTATATATATATTTATATGCATTTATATGCATTTGTTCCCCTGAGCAGTGTGAGCAGCTCATCGCCCTGTCCCTGACACCTCTCACCTGGCATCCACTGCACCAAACCACAGTGCCTAAGAACGGGGTAGGTTGTTGGCCGATGTCACAGGGTGGAGGCAGATGTATAGGTTTCATTTAGCCACACCAGCCCTGCTTTTCTGTTTTTTTTTTCATTCCTATTCTCCACGCTGGGGCGTGCACATAGGCACATGCATATGGAGGGGTTCCACCATGTCTTGGCGACAAGAAAAGCCACAACCGCCACTAGGGTGCCAGCACAATACTGGCAGCAAACATCATACTCGGCAATTGTGCCACCCAACCCCCATCGTGTCCAATGCCCCAGGGCACTTTCTGGCTGTTTGCAGGGGACTGCACCCCCATACCCCCCCACTATGGGGGGGGGCTCTGCCTGCGCACCCCCTTACTTTAATATAATCACCTCCAGGTCAGAGGTGTATGGGGAAAGGGGTGAAACACCCAGATGATGCTGTGCCTGCCAAGCACTGAAAAATCCAGTTTGCAGCATGACAGATGAACAGGTTGCAGTGCCCTAATTGTGTTGCCAGCATAACGGTATACAGTGTGGAGGCATGTGCATGCCACGGAGTCGAGCAGCTCTCCCTTCCACTGCCCTTCTCAACATGCACTACCACATGGTCTCCACCAGGTGGCAGTCATTCGGTGGAATGTGCCGGTCCCCCCACCCCAACAGAGAGCAGCTGTCAGGTGCTCAATCCTTTCCTTCCCCGTCCGGCCCCCTGCAACCTAACCAAACACAGGTCACCGGCATGGCAGGAGGTAAGACACTAACAGTGCCTCAGCCCTCCTTGCCACTGGGCCGGCTGGCAAAACATGTTTATACAGATCTCTCAAAGGCAGGTACACACCTTGCAGTGATACAAATTTACTTTACCAGGTCTGAAAATGCTGGAGCTCCTGAGGGGGTGGACTGAATTTCTGTAAGTTGCTTTGAGTAAAACCTGTATAATGGACTTAGTATGTGTTCAGGAAGGGTTCCTGCCTAATATTGTTGATACTGAATTGAGAAAGTGTTGGGGAGCTGATGCGTCTCTATGGGGTATTTCATATATGAATTGCGGTATTGATGCAAGGGAGTTGCTTGTCATTGTCAATAAAAATCAATTAGCAACCACTCGGGGAGGGAGGTTTGTTTTGGCCTGTTAAGAACTTGAAGCAGGGCAAAATGGCTGCTACCTCATGGAAGAGTCCAGCACACTACATGCAGGCACAAAAAAGCACCTAATGCATATAGCGGTGTCTAACCCCTCACAATTGGCACATGCTTTTACAGTTGCTAAGTATATCAATCAAACCTCCTTCCCATCAGAGAATTCGGGGAGGGCAGAGGTGCTGTGGGTAACCCTTGAGTTGGGTAATGGAGCCACTATTTGGGCAGGTGTGATCTACAGGTCTCCAGCACAGGGGGAGGTCTTAGATAGGGAAATGTTAGAAGAAATTAGCAAAATGGCTAACAGGGGAGATGTTGCTGGTGGGGTCTACAGACTGGCAGATGTAGATTGCAGCCTCCTTGCAGCAGCTTCGCTAGGGGCAGGGAAATCCTGGGCTCCCTGCAGGGGGCATTCCCCAGACAACTAGTCAGTGAACCCATTCATGATAAGGCAATACTAGACCTGGTGCTTACAAACAGGGACAGTGTTGTGGATGTCAAGGTAGGAAGCCATCGGAGGACCAGTGATCATTGTACAGTGTAGTCCAACATAAGAACTGCTGTGGAATCCAACCACACAGTGGTGAGGTCCTGTACTTCAGAAGGGCTGATTTTATAAAGCTGGGTGAGTGCTTCAAGAAGGACTTGGCAGGGGAGAGGATGTAGAGGCGGTGGAGAAAAAGTTGGCCAAACTAAAAAAGGGCATAGCAAAGGCAACACACGTCTGTGTCAAGCAGGTAAGCAAAAGTAAAAGATGGAGGAGACCTCTATGGTTCTCCAAAGATGTAGCAGAAAAGGTAAAGGTTAAAAAATAAGTGGGCACAGAGGGAAGAGGATAAGGAAGTGTGTCTGGTAAAACAACAGGAGGCAGGCAAAGCAGTAAGGAGCACAAAGGTGCAATCTGATGAAAGAATAGCTCAGGGAGTAACAAAGGAGGACAAGACATTTTTCAGGTGTGTTAGCAACGAGAAAAGGAAGACCAAGGGAGGGAGTGTATGGTTAAAGAGGAAGGGAGGTGATTGTACAGAGGGGGATCAAGAAAAGGCAAATGTCTTGAACAAGTACTTCCACTCAGTATTTACAGTAGGAGGGAGGAGGATCTCAAAATAGCATCGGGAGCTTTGAGGGGAGGGAAGTGGACACCAGTCCGTTTTCTGAGGAAAAAGTCTGGAAGGCACTCATTAGCTGAAGGTGGACAAGCTATGGGGCCAGACAGGATACATCCAAAGGTGCACCTCTGACAGACTTATTTAACAGATCACTGGAGATCAGTGTGGTACCAGGGGACTGGAGAAGGGCAGAGATAGTCCCATTTCACAAAAATGGCAGCAGGGAGGAGGCGGCAGTTATAAGCCTGCTGTCAACTTGTCATCGGTGCTAGATAAGCTAATGGAAGCACTACTAAAGGAAAGGAATGTGAAACACCTTGTATTCAATGGAATGCAGGATCCAAGGCAGGATGGGTTCAGAGGGGAAAGGTCATGCCAAACAAATCTGATACATTTCTTCAACTGGGTGACCAAGGAGTTAGACATCGAGGGGAGGTAGACATGGCATGCCAGGATTTCGGCAAGGTTTTCGACACTGTTCCCCATAAGAGACTGATAAGCAAGTTGAAGAACTTGGGGATTGGTAATAAGGTGGTAACCTGGGTAAAAAAACTGGCTAGGGGACAGGATACAGAGGGTAGTGGTAAATGGAGTATACTTTGAGAAAGGGAGGGTGACTAGCAGGGTATCTCAGGGATCAGTGCTGGGACTGGTTTTCTTCAATGTCTTTATAAGTGACATCATGGAGGCACTGGAAGGAAAGGTCTGCCTCTTTGCAGATGACACCAAGATCTGCAATAGAATGGACACCCTAGGGTGGGGCAGAAATGATAGGGATCTGAAAAGACTAAGGAGTGGTCTAGGGTATGGCAGCTGGGTTTTAATGCAAAAATTGTGCAAAATAATGCACTTGGGCCATAGAAACCTGAGAGCAGAGTACAAAATGGGCAGAGTGATACCGACAAAGACCAAGCAGTATAGCCTGGAGGTTAGAGTAATGAGCTGTGAATGAGCTTGGTACATCCAGCAGACAGAACTGGGTTTGATTCCCACAAACTCCACTTGCATACTGTCTGACTCTGAGCAAGTCACTTAACCTCCCCAGTGCTCCTTGGTCATCCCTGAAAACAGGCACTTGTGCCTAGTGGGCCTTACCCAGTTACCAAAGAGTACAATTAAAAAAAAAAGCAAGAAAGGGACCTGGGAGTAATCATATTGGATGACCTGAAGGTGGCCAGGCAGTGTGACAAGGCAGTCAGAAGGGCAAGTGAGATGGTGAGGTGCATAGGAAGGGGTATTGCCAGCAGAAAGAGGGAAGTGGTGCTGGGCCTATACAAATCACTGGTAAGACCTCACCCAGAGTATTGTCTCATGTTCTGGGGACCACATCTCAGGAAGGACATAGACAGAGTGGAGGTGGTCCAGAGGAGGGCTGCCAAAATGGCACAGGGTCTGCTTCAAAAGCTCTACAAAGAGAGGCTAAAGGAGCTAAACATGTGTATCCTGGAGGAGAGGGGGGGATATGATAGTGACCTGTAAATACCTAACAGAGGTTAATAAAGTATAGGACAGGAGTGTTTTTCAGAGAAAAGGGTGCTCTAGAACCAGGGGGCATGATATGAAGCTGGGGGGGGGGGTAAATTCAGGAGGGATGTGAGGAAGCACTTCTTCAGAGAAGGGGTGGTGGATCCCTGGAGCAATCTTCCAGCAAAAGTACTGAGGGTGAAAACAGTGGAAAGGTTCAAAAAATGTGTGGGACAGGCACAAGGGGATTTTAGGGATAAGGAAGAGAGGGAAAGAGATGGTGCCATAGATCATGTGTGGTCAACAGCAAAAAGGAAAAAATAGATAATATGTGCAGACTGGGTGGGCTAAGCGGCTCTTATCTGTTGTCACATTCTATGTTTCTTAAGTCTCTTATTTGGCTGAACTAAAGACACGTCTATATATGACCAAAACAGGGAAATGCAACTCTACATGTACTTTACAGACACTCAACCAGGATGATAAAAAAGAGGCTATTTCAGTCTCTTGTATATTAAATCAGTCCAGTTTCAAATGTTATTGATACACAACCTCTAGTTATTGTAGTTGAAAAGCTGTTTGTTTTTCTCTGAGTCATGTATTTAACAACAGTTAATGGTTGTGATTATCGCTTTTAGTACCAGCACGGACCTTATCATCACACAGGGCGATGTATAGTATACGTGAAGCACTGCACAGCATTTGGGGGCTGCATATTTAGCAGTAGTCCATGATCATTGCTGCACAAGCTAATTTGGGACTTATGGAGACTTTTACACTGAATAGCCATGGTGATTCTGTGTCCTGTGATGTTACTGGATCCTCAGAAGCGGTAACAAAGGAAAACAAGTGAAGTGATTTTCTAATTATAAGATAACTTTGTTTACATTTCTGTATTTGAAATCAAAAATATTCATATGTACTCATGTACATCTGAAAGTCAATAAAAATAAATAAAAATATATATATATATATATATATATATATATATATATATGGGATACATGATGGGCATGAGTGATATGGCAAATATTGTCACTCCTGCAGAGTGAGATATCCAAGCTCACGATGCAGGAGTGACAGTATTTGCCATAGCACACAATCTGCCCATCATGTATTCGATATATACAATAGGGCCAAGAGTTTCAGAGGTTTTGTTATGCTGTCTTGTATTCTGTTCTTGTTTATGTGTTTGCTCATTCTGTGTGTGAGCTTTTCTGAATGGGCTGGCAGTGTTATAAACTCTGAGAGACACATGAGTGTGTTTTGCAGTGCTAAATGAGTTAGTTTTAGGTAGGAGTGAGAAACATACTTTTGTTGTGAAGCTGTATTGTTTAGCAGTCTGGCTGAAGTGAAGCTAAGAGCATCACCGTAATTGTAATGAGCTGAGAGGCTGAGTGTCAGAACAGCTGATACTGTTTTCAGTGGTAATTAAGTTAGCTGCAGGCAGAGTGCAGAGTGTTCTGTGAAACTGTGCTCTTTAGGATTCTGGCTGCAGTGAAGTTGAGATTGTCACAGTAATTGTAATGGGTGATAATCAGAGTTTGAGGAATAAGTGAGAGTGTGTTTCAGTGGTAGTTGAGTTAGCTGCAGGCAGTAGTTTAGACTGTTCTGTGAAGCTGTGCTGTTTGGAATTCTGGCTGCATCAAGTTGAGAGCATCACAGTAATGAACTGGAAGTTGGGGAGGGTGGATAGGTGTATTTTGTAATGCCCACTGAGTTAGCTGTAGGCAGCAGTGAGACCTCTCAGCTAGTTCTGCATTTGTGTCTATGGTAACAGCACAGATGTTTCTTGCATGCTGAGGGGAAAGCTGCCTAGGGTGATGATATCAGTGACCTTTTGTGACCTGTGTGTGTAAATGGCTGATATCATCACAGTAGAGCAGAGGGTAAAAATATCACACTGCAGTGGATGATACGCTGTTTTATCTGAGTCATTTACCACCCACCCCTATTGTGTGTATATATATATATATATATATATATATATATATATATATATATATATAGTTGGATCCTCAACATTGCTGATGAGTTCAAGCTGGGTAGAGTAGTTACATCCCAAAAGGAGACAAATTGAATTCAGAAGGAGCTGGACAGGCTTCAGAAGTGGGCAGCAAAATGGTAGGTGAACTACAATGCTAAAAAATGAAAGGTGAAGCTTTCAGGAAAAAAAGACCTATAAGTCAAATCACTGTGTAAATGGCATAAAGGTAGCTAAAACAAACAGGAAATGACCCAGCAGTATTGATCACCAGGAACTCTGAATCAAGCCAGCAGTATGGGATTGTGGCTAGTAAATTAAATAAAATCATGGTATGCATCAAGTGAAACTTAATGAACCAGTCAAGAGATGTTATATTGTCCTTGTACAGATCCTTGTTTAGACCCTACCTTGAACATGTGTGCAGTTCTGTTGTCTAAAGAGATATTGATCGATTGATTGATTGATTGATTGATTGATTGATTGATTGACTGACTGACCGAATCATGGCTTGACTAAAGATCGGTAATCTGGAAAGGCACACTGAGCCAAGGCTCATTTCTAAGTGTGACCCGGATGAGGGATACAGACAGACAAAAACTTACAGTGGTTAAGATATAGTCAGTGCAGACAAGAACAGTGTACAGGCAGTAATGAGCTGTCAGCAGTACATAGTGAATCATAGGGTGCAGGCAAATTACAATTAAGTTGGGGTGCATCAAACTGGGGGGGACTAGCAGGGCAGGAGAAATAATCCTACCATGTTATAATGTTGACATGATAAAGAAACCACAGAGCAGAGGGAGAACAAGATGGTTGACACACTGCCTAAAAAAATGAACCAAGACTGACTTATAGAACTGGGGCTCTTCTCAACAGAAAAGAGAAAACTCAGGGTTGTGCTGTATTCAACTTTCTGTTTCTATTACTTACTTTCTCTCCCTTGTTTTCTATATATTTTCTTTTCACCCTGGGCCTGACTTGGGAACTCCTTCCATCACATTCAGAGTCCGATTCCTGCTCAAGAAACCCCCACGGGCTGACACTCTTTTCCTGCCTTCACTCACACCTAACTCTGGCCCCATGGTAGGCAGACTGTGGTTTGTCCCCTGCAGGCTGGAGCCTGGAAGGGGATCAGACCTTAGAGGAGAATAGATGCAAAGTAAAAACAGGGCACCACATGGGATGGGGTGCTGTAGATAAATGAAGTATAACAACATGGCAAAAAATCCAGCATGCATCACCATCAAATAGTAAAAACTGCTGCTCTCAAAGTTTCAATAATAAAGTGCCAAAACTTTATTGAAGGTGACGGTACAAATGCACACCTTGACGCATTTCGGAGAAGGACTCCTTTATCAAAAGATATGCCCCCCACACACATTGCTTCTTAAATACTCAAATTGACATCATCAGCAATGGACCATCTACAAATGACATCACAGAAAATTAAAAATATCATATCACATAATTACATATAATACATATTAAAACATATAATCATGTACATCAAGAATTCCCAAAACCAGAAAAGGATCAGATTGCAATATATGCAAGTAAACATATTTGATAGCAACATTAATGGAGAAGTTAATTCTTGGTCATGACTACAGGAACAAATCCCAATCCTGGTGCTGACCCAACTCTAAGAAACAGAAGACATGAAATGGGTATCTTTATAATATTATACAGTGTATTTTTACATATATCAGCATGCAAATACTCATACTGTCTAGAGGTACTGTTTTTATTTTTCATTTTTTCAGACAGGGAGTTACATCAAAAGTCCCCATTGAGTCCTGGGTACTTGCATGCACCTAAAGTGTAAATCCAGAACCCCTCTCTTTGTAATAATACATTATCAAAATCTGCTCCTCGGGGTCTGGTATTTACCTTGCCAGTCGTTCTGAAAGTGAATTCATGATTCTCCCTATTCCCATTTTGCATCAAATATAAAGCTGTTGCATATTTTATATCTTTATTTTGTATCGCTCGGCAATGTTCACCAGTTTGTACTTTAAAGCATCTTTTGGTTTTACCAATATAGAACGCCCCACACTTACATATTGCAGCATATACTGCACCACAGCATATCATACCGTTTGTTGTTATGAGGGTTCACAAACACATTCCCAGCTGAAACAACTTTACAATAAACATACTTTTTGCAAGTATAACAACCTGAATTTGCTTTCACTAACCAAGTTGCACTTTTTAGTTTCATCTGTCTACTATGTACCAGCACATCCTTTAAAATGCTGGCTCTTCTGTTTGCCATTCGTGGTGGGCTGCAACTAATCTCCCTGAGTCCTGTATCACCTTTTAGAATATGCCAATTATTCTTGGTAATCTGTTCTACACATCCTGCATGCACAAAATAAGTGGTGACAAAATTGTACCTTTTATTGTTATCTTGTCTCTTTTCAGTATGTTGTAACAATCCCTGTCTATCCATTTCTCTAGCTATTTGATTGGCCTGATGTTAAAGACGGTTATTATATCCTCGCTCCCTGAATCTGTAGGCCAAATCTGCTGCTGCTGCTTCATCGTACATTTCTAATTGTCACAGTTGAGTCTTAATCTTAGGAATTGGCCTTTGGGGATATTTTGTATGACATGTCTGGGATGGCAGCTGGAAGAGAGAAGAGGAGTATTACGATCTGTTTCTTTTCTAAAAATATCAGTGATGATATTACCATCTGCATCTTTCTGGATCTTCAGATCCAGAAAAATGTTTCTTCTTTGCTGGCCTGAAAAGCAAATCGTAAATTTGGGTTAGATCTGTGCAACTATTGAACAAAATCTTCACTCATTCAAGCTTCCCTTTCAAATAACAAACACGTCATGAATAAAACAATGCCATATATCTAGCTTTTCAAAGTAGGGATTAGTATCTGGATCCCTAACTACCTGTGCCTCCCATTTCCTAACATATAGGTTGGCCAGGCTGGGGGCAAAGGTGGCCCCCATCACCGTACCTTTAATTTGAAGATAAACGCATCCAAAAATGTGAATGAATTAAATTTCAGAACAAAGTCTGTGTGGGGCATAGCATCATTACTCTGAGAATTCAAATAAAATGCTAGCGTATCCAGTGCTTCTTCCTACGGTATATTTGTATACAGGAATTCTATGTCCAAAGTGATGAAATACGAGTCCCTGTCTATTCCTATATCTTCTAGGACACTTAAAATTTCTCAGATGTCTTTTAAACTTAAAATTGTTGTTAAGATTTTCAGTGGTACATATCATATATTAACCATGTCACACACATATTTCATAATTACAGTGTCACGCTCAACTATGATGGACATTCAGAAAGCTTAAGTATATCTAGCTGTGACCAGGGTAGGAGCAGGGGGGTTCATCAACATAGGAATGGTAATTCAGTTGTTACTAGGGGTGACTGGCTGTCTTAAGAGCATAGCTGCACATCAGTAAAGGTGGTCTGACCAGACAGAGCTATACCCTCCTTAATGTCATCCAAGTCAAGGGACTATCTCAGGTCTATGAGTAGCTATGTAGAGGAATCAGATAGTCCATCTATTCATTATTACTAAAGTCCTGTCCTGCAGTCTAGCCATCATGCTTTCCATCTGATAAATATTGTAGATGGTATCCTGCCACTGTTTGATCGTTGGTGGAGTAGGCTGTAGCCACTACCTGGTTATCAATTTTTTTGATGACTAATAAGAGTATGCTTACCAAGTAGGTTTGGTGCCTCTGTTTAAACTGAGGGGGGAAGTGTAGTAAAATGATGAGTTCTGGCGTTATGGGTCCTAAAGGAGGGAATAACTCTCCCAAGGTCTTGCCCACCTCCAGCCAATATTGGGCAATAGTAGGGCAGGACCAGAAAACGTGTGTATGGGTTGACATTTCACTGCCACACTGTCTCCAGCAAGAAGAATCTTGTGAGGACAGATACTTGGCCGTGATCTGTGGGTACGAAAGTATTGTGTAACCACCTTCCAGTCATATTCCCTCCATCTATATGAAGCTGTGGTCTGATGCTGTGTTCTCCAAATGCTAAGCCAGTCCTCGGGATAAATCTAATGATAACTCTGCCTCCTATGCCATCTGGGTGACTTCCATCAAAGTAGATGGAAGGTCAGTGACTGCCCTATAATATCTAGAAACCAGATGTGTTGGAGGAAACTCTAATTGTATTTGTTGAAGGAGGGCAAGGACAGGAGGTAAAGGTTGAAGAGTGACCGTGAGACCCACAGTATATCCGAGGGAGTGGCGTTTCTGTAAGTACATGTAGAAAGCTACTTGGGTCAAATGGAATTCCGTTTGTAACTCTGCTAAGGATTTAAAAACTATATTATGATGAAATTGATCAGTATGAACCAGTCCATCATGGAGCCATCTCCAGAACCCATGGTCCATATGCCCTGGTAGAAAAGTAGGATCCAAGACTGGAATACCCGTTCACCCAGACCCAACAATATTTTCTGCTCTTTTTTAAAAAGCTGTCCAGCATTGTAGCAAATTTGCTGTGTAAGGGGATGAGTCCCCTGTATATTTATAACTGTTAGGCTGGAATATAATAGTGTGGTCCCAGAGGTTTAAAGATAAGACCCTTTCTAAGTGTAACCAAGTCAGAACTTGGGCTGGTGGGGTAAATCAACTGGACATGTGGCTGAGTTGGGCCACCAAGCCATAATGCAGGAGATTGGGCAAAGCCAGACCCCCTCTAGTTTTAGGGAACTGTAGTTTCTGTAATGCTACTCGAGGTTTCTTCCCCTGTCAGAGAAAGGAGGAGATAATTCTGTGCCATCTGTTAAATTCAATTTTAGAGGGCATAAGTGGAATATTTTGAAGTAAGCATACGATTTTTGGCAGAATATTCATCTGAATAGCCTGCACCCTATTTAATAAAGTAATGGGTAGATGCATTCACACCTGAAGATCCGCTTTTACCCATTGAAATAAGGGGTCATAATTCTGGGCCATTATAGTTGATGGGTCTGCTGTTAACTGTATGGCTAAGTATTGGATAGAAGTTTTATTCCATTTATAAGGGTACTTCCGCTGAAGTAGAGATAAAGGGGTGTCAGATAGCATTAGTACCTCTATTTTATGAGAATTTCTCTTGCAGCCTGATACTTGTTCAATCAACTGTAAATTACTCTCTAAGACTGTTAATGAAGAGTCCGGATTAGTGATATATAGCAAGAGAGCATCCCCATAACATGCTACTTTTTGTGTACGCTCTCCCACCTTGTAGCCTTGTACTTGTTTTGATTGATGGAGAAATTGGGCAATATGTTTGGAATAAAGGGTAAATAAATACGTTGAGAGGGGAAAACCCTGTCAAGTTCCCCTAAACAAAGAGAAGCGGGATGAGTGGGAGCCGTTCACCTTAACTGTGGCCTCCGGGTGGGCATATATTACATAGGAACATACAAAGAAGCCAACAGAAGAAGGCCATTTGGGCTATCTAGTCTGCTCGTATTGCAGGGTACACAGCTTGAGCTACTGTCCCTGCCCTCCCTCCCCACACCTCCCATCCTCCCTATCCATGATCCTTACCTTTCCCCATGCCTATCCCAGCCTCTCTTAAAGCTGCCCACTATCTTCAATGAGATCACCTCTTCCAGCAGCGCATTCCAAGTGTCCACCACCCTGTCTGTGAAGAAGTCCTTACTGACCTCCCTCCTAAACCTCCCACCTTCCAGTTTAAGACTGTACCCCCTCGTGTTATGGTTGGCACGCCACCCTAACAGTGACATTTCTACGGCGACATGCGTCAATATTGACTACAGCTCCATGCCACCATAGAAGTGCTGCTGGAAGGGGGCAACCACTTCCCCCAACTTGCACCCCCTTCCCGAACTAACTCCAACCTGGAGTTAGAATCCTTTAGTTCGGGTGGGGTGGGGAGCGAAGCCCCCTGATGTAAACAATAGATCCGAACAGTGTGGCTCCATGCCGACTGCTATTTGCGGTCACCATGGAGCCCATCGCTGTAATGCCAGTCGCAATCTTTTTTGTCACACTGGCATAAACAACCCATTATGGTTGCCACTCAGCTTAAAGAGACTCTCCTTATCCACCTTATTTATCCCTTTCAAGTACTTGAAGGTCCCAATCATGTCCTCTCTCTCTCTCTCTCTCTCTCTCTGTCCTGTCTTCCAGGGAGTAAATGTTCAGTGCCCTCAATCTCTCCTCATATGCCTTACCCAGCTGACCCATTATCATCATTGTAGCCCTCCTCTGGACCTTCTCCAGCAGGTTAATGTCCTTTTTGAGGTGTGGGCACTAGTACTGAACCCCATACTCTAGATGAGGCCTTACCAGGGACCTGTACAAGGGCAGTATAACCTACTCTCTCCTACTACTGATCCCCCTAGATATGCATCCCAGCATCTTGTTTGCCTTTGCTGCTGCTTTCTTGCACTGCATGGAGTGTTTCAGGTCACTAGTGATCATCACTCCCAGGTCCTTCTCCTCCTCTGATGCAGATATTCGGACTCCATCCAGGCAGTACTCTGTCCTGGGATTCTTGGCTCCAATATGCATAACTTTGCATTTCTTGGCATTGAAACCAAGCTGCCAGATCCTGGACCACCTCCCAAGCTTTTCTAGATCATCCTGTAGGTCCTGTATCTCTTCAGCTGAGTCCACTCTCCAGCAGAGCTTGGTGTCATATTCCTTTGATATACATCTTTTTTCATATATATATGTAAACGTTTTTTCAGTTTTCTCTCCCCCGATGCCAAGACATACATATGCATGTGCGTGTGTGGAGGTGCAAACACATGCCAGGATCCAGTGGCCCCTTCCGCCCCTCCCCTGACTTGCGTTGCCGCACCATGCCGCCTACGTGCCCACCAGATCTCCTCCCAGTGAGAGCAGGACTATGGACAGGTGGGTGTCCACCCCTTTTGGAGGGGACAGTTGAGGCTCAATCCCACTCCAACCCCCAGGCTAGCACCCGTGACCCAAGGTCATTCCCAAACCCAGGTCACCGGCGTAGCATGAGGTAAGGCACCAGTGCCTCAACCCTCTGTACCACCGGGCCAGCTTCTTTCGATATTTTTAAGAAATTCTGGGTGGAATCCAAATTTTGAAAGGCTAGAATGTAGAAATAGCCAGGATTCCCTATCGAATGCCTTTTGGGTGTCTAAGCTTAGTATTAGTAAGGGAGTTTTTATAGTATGGGCATGATTGATTAAATTTAGTGTCCTTTTAATATTATCTGTAGTTTGTCTAGTTTTGATGAAGCCAGATTGATCGGGGTGAAGAAGGGAAGGGAGAATATCATCTAATTGATGGGCCGAAATACTGGTGTAGATTTCATAGTCTTGATTTAAAATCGAAATAGGATGGTAGGAGTCATATGAATGAGGGGGTCTGTCTAGCCTTAGAATAGCAGGAATTGTAGCCTGCCTCCAAGAAATCAGATATTCCGCTGTTTTACGACTCTCCTATAGGGCTTCTAAAAGGGGATCTTTTATTAGTTCATAGATGGCTTTATAACATTCAGTCCTGTAGCCATCTAGCCCGGGGACTTCCCCCTTTTCAAGCTGTGTATGGTGAAATATAATTCCTGAACCATAACAGGGATCATCGGAGCTATTTTTTGTGCATCCCCCAAAGAGGGAAGCTGCACTTCGTTAAATAATTTTTCTACAGCATTTGCAGAGGGTGGGGAACCATACGCATACAATTCAGTATAATAATTTTGAAAGACCTGAAGGATTTGGGTAGCAGTTGTGGCTATCCTACCTGAGTGCAGATCTTTAATTTTAGTAACAGTGGACATCTGAGTTTGTTTCCAGAGGAGATATGCCAATACCCTTGAAGCTCAGGCTCTGCCCTCATAATATTTTTTGGAGTAACCAAACCAGAGCATCTGTTTTATCAGTAAGGAGTTTTTGGATCTCCTGCTGGGTATGACTAACTTGTTTAATGAGAGAATGATCTCCTTGCATATGTGCAAGTTGGAGAAATTTTAGTTTTCATGAAGCTCTTTAAGTTTGGCCTCGCTCTGCTTCTTCTTATGGGTGGAATAAGCAATGATATGTCCCGGAAGGACTGATTTTAAAGTGTCCCATAAAAGCTATGGGGAGACCTGGGGGGAAGCATTGTCCCACAAAATACCTGGGATCAAATCTTTCAAAAGATCCTTAAAGACTGGGTCCCGCTAAAAGGAGTTGTTAAAGCGTCAAAGGGTATTCTTGTGCTCTTGAGTAATATTCAAACCCAAACTTATCGGAGCATGGTTTGAGATGTATATATTACTAATATCAGAGTTATATATCAAGTCTAGCTGTTTGCTACTTACACAAAAATAATCCAATCTAGAGTAATGTTTATGTGTGTGGGAGTAGAAAGTGAACTGGCTATTAGATGGATGTAGATGGTGCCATACATAAATCCGCCCCAGCTCCTAAATCAGCCTATGAAGATGCTTTTGTCCCAATGTGGGTGGCAATGGCCAAGAGGCCGACGTGTCTAATGCTGGATTTAGCAGGCAATTTAAGTACCCTCACACAATAAGCATTCTCCTTTTATGAGAAATAATCATGTCCAGCAATTGCTGGATGGAGGAGGCATCACTGCCCGGGGGGATATATGTACTACAAACTGTCAGCTGCTGGCCATGGATAGTGCCAGAGGCTATAGCCAGTCGACCTTCTTTATCTGAAAATTGATGTGTCAACACAAAGGGGGATTTTCTAGGCACCAGGTTCACTGAACCCCTACATCTCCCAAATTCTAATAGTTTCTGGTGTTCCACCGCAGACAAGTGGGTCTTTTGTATGAGTAAAAGATCTGGTTATAACTTCTTGAGAGCCGTCAGTGTTCTATAATGTTTGATCAGTCTGGTCAGACCATTGACATTATGTGATGTTAATTTCACTTTAACCATCATCTATTCCCAGTTCAATAATCCTTTCTAACTGCCCCTAAACCTTCTCATCCATTCCCTTTCTAGTCTACCTAAACAATCTTCATCCCCCCATCCCCCAGCCATAGTCTCTCGGAGCCAAGTTTGAAGCAATTTATATCTAAGTAAGAAGCTGTGTATGAGACCAGTGAGATTTTCTTAAAGGGTGCCACTCAGCATAAGAAAGATTAAAAAGCAAAAAATGATTAAACATTGGCTGCAAAGCTGATAGAGGCCTATAACCATAACAATTATGGAACAACAAAACCTGTCCCAACAATAAACATGACCAACTGGGTCTGAAAAGAGGACTGTGTGGAGGAGAGTACCCAAAAGTCCTCCCCCACCTCTGCTGGGGCAAAAATTGGACTTCGAAAGATAGGGTAGCCAATCCAACCTCCCCTAAAGAAGACGGAAAAGGATTCCATCTAGAGAGAAGACTGAACTCAATGTGAGATAGTGCTCTCTGTAGGTTCCACTGACCTTGTAATGGGGTAGAGAAAAGGGTTAAATAAGTAAAAAGATAAATTAACCACTGGGAGTTAAGGAAATGGGGCAGAAGAAGAAAAGAAACCATTAAGGGAGAAATAAGGTGAGACATCTCTAATCATAGTCGGCCAGAAGCGATCCCCTCTAGACCCCCAACCAAACACCGTATGAATCCTATAGGGGGGCATAGAAGAACCCCAGCCTGTAAAAGAAAGAATAACAGTTCATCTAAACTTAAGCTTTCCCGCAAACATTCTGTTCTAAAATGTCTCTGGGTCCATAAAAAAAAAAAATAGCAATAGTCCATTTCTTCCCTCTTACCTCACTCCAGCTGCACAAAGAAAAAGAGGAAAGTGTCTTGTCATCCTGCTGGAGTAGTAGAGAGCTCAAACCACGTGTATAGCAAGTGAATACAGTTCCAAACTTAAATATGAGGGTTGCCTGAAAACTGTATTGCACCTTGAGGAGAAGTCTAACCGCAGCCCTTGACAGTGTCAGTGGCTCAGTAGGTAGCACACTCGCCTCTGAGGCCGGGAAATCAGAGGGCTGTGGGTTCAGTTCCCACATCTGGCACTTGGGTGAATATCCCAGTACTGACACTGTAGTGCAGCATGAGAGGGGTACTGCACATGTGAGGTGCCATCTTTCGGATGAGACATTAAACCGAGGTCCCGTCTGCCTGGATTGGTGGTAGCTCAGGAGGATGTTAAAGATCCCATGGCACTTATCGAAAAGAGTAGGGGAATTTCCCCAGTGTCCTGGCCAAATTTCCCTCTTTCACTAAAAATACCACCAACAGTTTAATCTGGTTCAAGGTCAGTTGGCATTCATCTGTATCCCCCTCCCCTTGGTTGTGCCTAAAAATAGGCAGGATTTGTCTAGTGCACTTACCCAGTCAACAAAAAATAAATAAATTAAATAAATAAAAATAAATAAATCTACAAGCAGTGACCCAGTCCGATAAAAAGTTTATAATATATAAAATGTCTGCAGGAAAAATATAAATATCCAGGCATTCCCAAAAGAAACTCTCTTTACCTGCGCCATAAAAAAAATCCAAATATATACATAGATACATAGATACATAGACAGTGTCGGCAGATAAGGGCCTATGGCCCACCTAGTCTGCCCATTTGAGCTTGTAAGTTCAGTTTGTTTTCCTAGAAGTCTGTTTCCCCTTACCCCTGCCCTGCCCTTTATGTCTATCCCATGCATTCTTAAATCCCGTGATTGTTTCAGCCCCCACCACTTCCTCTGGCAGGGTGTTCCACTTGTCCACCACCCGTTCTGTGAAGAAATTCTTTCTCATGTTTCCTCTGAATCGCCCCTCCCTCCAACTTCATCCCATGCCCTCTAGTCCTGAAACATCTTTTCGCTTAAAATAGTGTTTTCCTGCACCCTGTTCCTCCCTGTAAGATACTTGTATGTCTCTATCATATCCCCTCTCTCCCTTCTCTCCTCCAGGGAGTACATGTTCAGTTCCTTCAACCTGTCTTCATAGGACTTGTGATGCAACCCATGCACCATCTTTGTTGCCCTCCTCTGAACCTTCGCATAAGGCAATAAGGCGCAGGATGATGGTGGAGGTTTCCCCAATACCATCAGATAATATATCAATAATAAAAAGAGTAGGAGGAGATAGCCATGTCAGAGAAAAATGGGGTCCTAGTGTGCCATCCAGGACCCCTGAGCAGCAGTCCACAGTCTGGGAAATCCCCCAGCCCCATGGGCAAGAAGGGAAAGCACAGAGAACTGTAAATATCTCCCATAACACAGGGCCAGCTTCCAAATCCCGCCCCCTCAGCACATCCCCGACCCCCCAAGGTAGAGTGGGCAGGAAGGGTCCAACCCTTGCGGTCACCCGATGCAGCCCCTACCAATCCCGGTAGTACTTCTAGGTATCAGCCACATGACATAAGGCCACATCTGTCTTCCACTGTGAGTCACGGACAGGGCTCCCTAAAAGCAAGGCCCACCCCAGCCACCTGAGTCTGTAAACCTCTCCATCCAATCCATGTACTTCAGCCTGGACTGACTAAGGAAGAAGCCACTGCGATCAATCACTAAGCAGTTGAGATGCGTGAAGAGGCAGCCCCTCCAGGCAGTCCCAATTATCACTGTCCCAACCTATAGTTCAGTTCATCTTATGACTAGATCTGCGATGGAAAGGAGGAATGTACCTCAAAGTAGACTTCAAAAAGGGGAAGGAGAGTCCAGGCTACCACAAGGCAATTTCACTGCGGCACACCTCACTGCTCTCAATTGATTACAATCAGTCATTTAGAAGTGTAGCTTAGGAGGAGCCATTCCCCAGGAGCCTCTTTGGTGCTGACCAACAGGGTAACAACTGGGTACATTAACCAGTTCCCCTGCTAAAGGGAACCAAAATGATAATGGCTGCTCAAGTCCCGAGTGGTCCCCCCTCCCCAACCCACACTCTCCCACCAAGAGCCAGGTCCAGCACACCACCAGGGCCAGGACGCAGACACCCACCCCACAAGTCCCCCATGCCCAAGAAGCCCGGGAACAACCCCAAACCATAGAGCTACTCACTGTGTTCGTAGTAGGGAACTCCAACAGTTCTTCGGATATCTTGTGCAGCAATCTACTGCAATAAGTTCTTTATCTGGTCTGAGGTAGATTGCTGGGCCATACTGTCCCTCTGTGTTGTCAGTCCTTCAGGACACCTGCCAAAGGAACGTTGACGTAATGCAGCTCACGGTAAAAGTGTAAAGCCTCTCTGCTTTAGGTCTGCAGCTGCAGCTGCTGCTGATTCAAAACTCTTCTGCCCATCTGGAAATTGGACTATGAGCCTCGCAGAGTATAGTGTCCAAAATTTTAACTTGTTCTGCCATAAGGTGGAAAACAGAGGGATGTATTCCCTGCAGCATTGCATAGTTAGAGGAACATAATCATTGTCCAAGAATATTCTGGTATCCCCATAAAACACTTTTCCCCTGGGCCCAAACTTTTCTTAAAATAAGCTCTCTTGTCTGATAGTGAAGAAATCTTGTCTTACCTCCCCCATTCCCCACCCCTACCTCCTCTCCCCTCTACTGGACAAAGCCTTCCTGGCTGCTTCTACTTCTACTCTAAAGTCTTAGCCTGGGATCTGTTGCCGACCCCAAGTTCGTGTAAAGAGAAGTTCCACACTATTGCAGTGTTGTTGTTGCTATCCCTTGCACTTTCAGATTGTACTTTAAAATTGTAACCAGTCATACTGTATATTGCCACCAACTGTGAGTTTTACGTTTCATGTGTTTTTTTTTCTAGTAATCTCATTCAGTGTCTACTTGTAACCATTTTTGTCTGTGTATTTTCGTCTACTTGACTTGGAACCTTTGTCTCTGTATTTTTGTTATCAAACTTGGAACCTTTGTAAACAAGCCTATGGCTCAGAAGTATTTAATCCAAATCTAAAATAAATAAATAAAAATGGATAATTATAGATCGTGGGCGAGCGGTCAGGTTAACAGGCTTGGGGCCTAATGCCCTATGCGTTTGCTCGATTTCCAGTTGAAAATCATGATCCAGAGTGAGGGACGTACGTAGCAGGGTCTCTATAAAATCTATCAGATCTGATCCCTCACTATTTTCAGGGACAGAGTAAATTCTAATGTTTTGTCTGCAGTGACGATTTTCTGAGTCCTCCTGATGGACAACGGTTTGCTGGCGGACCTTGATCATCTGTATGACCATGGTGTGGAGCTGCATAGTTTTTGTATGTTGGGCCTCAACTTTCTTCTTGAGTGCAGTGACTTTGTTCTTGATCTCAGCTAATTCTGATTGAACGGAGGCCATGGAGTCCTGAAAGTTACGGAAGTTTGCTTTCATTTCTCGAAGCTCTGCTAGTATTGTATCTATTTTACTGGCCATGTTCTTTTTTGCTGATTTTGATTGTTTCCTCAAGAAGCTGCCGGCCAAGCAGGGGTTAGTTTCTGATGCACCTGAGTCTGACATCTCCGGGGCAGAAACCGTGTCTTCAATTGACAAACTTTCATATTTACTCATGCTCCCCTTTGTTTTTATTTGTAGTCATACCTTGCCCTGTAGAAATGATCACAGTTGGCTTCAGTTTAGATATAGTCAGCGAGGTATAGAAGCAAATCGGGGTCGGAGTTCATCCTCTAGACCGCCATCAGGGAGACAACATCACTGGAAGACTCTGGTGTCTTTTAAGTATGAACCCAGCCCCTCTACAAATGGTCTGATGTAAAAATCAACATACTGGGAAAGCGGCTCAGTAAGTGAGTGAATTCCATTCACAGTCTCCCTGGTGGTTTGGTAAAGATTTATGAACCTTGGGCAACATATAACATGTTGCTTTTACAGGATATTGCACTGCTAACAAACATCTTACCTTGCTGTCAATAACCCCTTTATTAAAAAAATCATGCACATATTCATCAATACGATTCTTAAATTCAAAAACAGGGTAATTTTGCAATTTGTTATAAAAACATGTCACTTAATTGTCTCCAACACTCTTCAATATAATCTTTTGTATCTTGTATTACTACGCTGCCGCTCTTGTCTCAAGGCTTAATTGTGATACTTGTCTTTTTTAATTCCTCCAATGCTGTCCTTTGTTCTCGTGATAGATTACTATACTTGAGTTTAAGAAGGTTGCCAAATAGTGATTCCAGCTGTTGTGCACAAATTTCTTTAAAAGTCAGGATCACTGCAGTGGTGGCAGGGGGTTAAAATTAGATGTTCCTTTGAACTTTCAAGAAGCGTCATCATTAATCACATTGGTGTCCCTTCTATCAGTCTCTAGTGAGGCAGTTGTTTCTTCAGTTTTGGAATTACGTCTGTCTCTTGCCTTTTCAAGAAGGAAGTCAAACTTAGATTGCAGGATGCTATTTGTAAATCTACAAAAGTTTGGAATTTATTCACTGGGGTTGTGGGTGTAAATATTAAACCTTTGCTGAGCAATTTTAATTCTGCTTCTGGTAGAGCTTTCTTAGATAAATTGACTACCTTCTGGGTTACTGGTATGGTTGTCATCATCGTGGCTGGGTTTGATCCTGTTCCCTGGCCTCTCTGAGGTATCTATTGATTCAATTGATATTGTACTCTGAATGTGCTCTGACCTTTGTGACCTACTCCTCTTTCCGCTCTGTATTTTTCTCTTTCTTTTCTTGATGTTCTCTGCACTTGAAATCCTGTGTATCTGTTCCGTCTGGTGCTGCTCAGAATTGGAGGTGGTGGTTCTGGGGACAAATATGTTTGTTAGGTATTGGGTATGTATACCCTTGAGAAAAGGAGGCAGAGGGAGGACATGATAGAAACTTTCAAGTACCTCAAGGGAATCAACAAAGTCCAAGAGGGTAGTATCTTTCAGAAAAAGAGATGTGCAAGAACAAGGGGGCACAATTTGAAGATAGAGGGGTGACGGCTCAGAGGTAATGTGAGGAAGTATTATTTCACGGGGAGGGTTGTGGATGCATGGAACAGCCTTCCTGAGGAGGTTGTGGAGTCAAGAACAGTGGGGGAATTCAAAAATGCATGGGACAGACATAAGGCAGTCCTAGTGGGGGGTAGGAGGAAGTAGGCTATTGGTTAAGTAGGACCTGCAGCTTATCCATTAGGTAGGAAAATAGGCAGACTAGGTGGGCCAAGCGGTCCTTATCTGCCATCAAATTCTATGTTTCTATGTTCTAAAAAATATTCATCTGTTTCCTCTGTCTCTGAGCCACTCTGATCAGTACTTAAATTGAAAGATACCCATCTTTCCCTCCATGAATTATTCCTTGGTCAATTTTTCTGTTTCCAATCTTAAACTCTATTCAGTTCATAATCATCTTGATCTCTTTTAAATTTTTTCTGGTTGGCCGTTTTAAGTTCTTTATCTAATTTTTAAATTTTCTCTTTCAATTTCTGGTTAGAGGCATCAAATTCAGTATGATTTGTGAAAGTCAACACATTTTTTTCAGCTTTCGTGATCTCTTCTGTTAACTGGGCAGTGACCTCCTTGCCATAGTCAATTATCAGCTGCATTAATTTGTTAGAGGCTTCATTTAAAATCTCCCTTCATTTCTTCATGAACTCTTCTACTTCTAACCTGAATGAAGGATCTTTTAATAATCTCAGCCCCCGTGGGATCCTGGACACTTCTAAATAGGCTTCTGAATTCACTTGATTCCAACAGATTTTTCTCATCTTAATTACTAGTTTTTCCAGTGTCTTAAAAGCCTTCAGTAGTGAATTAGCTGTGTCACTCTCTGATGTAGTGTTAGCTGCATCCATGTCAACCAAAAAGAGATTTGCTCTCCTGGCTTCTATTAGCAAGTAATCCACATATCTTAATGGGTCATTAGTCTGAGTAGCTCCCGTCGGGAATGCTAAATTGGGTGTCCTTTCTAAGGACATGTCTTAGCTGTGCCCGTACATGGAAAAAGAAGCTGAAAAAAATGGAAGCACCACAGAGGAGTGACAGGAACACCACCGACATCCCCCACAGTGACACCACGGGCCCGACACAGAGTACCATGGTGCACACTGGCTCGACCAACAGGACAGTGATGCACGGCAATGCACATCCAATGGACACCGACAGCCACCACCAGGACCAGCCATGTAGCAATGTACCACTCAGCAATCACTCCCGGGAGTGAACTGTCGAGACTACACCCCTCCCGACAGTGCAATGCAGCTATTGGGCTGTGTTGCATGGTACTGGTCACAACGTTGTATCCACAGGCACGGTAGGGAAACTGCGGTTATGTGGCACTGTCACAGTGCATATAGGGCTCCATATGGGATGCATGGCAGATCCCTCCCATACCCATGCCTCACCCCCTTCCCACCCCTGGTCACCTACCTTTCCCCTGTTCCACGTACCCTTTTCATCACCATCTCCTTCTTCTGCCCTGTGCCAGTGACCCCTCTGTTACATGCGTTGCATGATGCCGGTAGATGTCCGGTGTTGTACGTTGGAGCCTGTGTGTGGATGGACTTTAGGCACTCTGTGCTGTGGGGGGTGTGTGTCACCATTGACTGCATGTCACTATTGTTGCTGTTGGGTTGTGCGTGTCACTGTGGTGGGGTCGGTGTAGGGAGTTCACTCTTCCTACGTGCTTCCACAAAAACTGTGCACTTGCAAAGTGGTCACTTATGCATATACAGTACACTCCCGTTTATCTAAAACCCAATTTACCGAAACTTCACATTATCTGAATCCTGTCCCTGTCCCTCATTGTTAGAAGCAAAAAGTGATTAGCGGTCTGTGGTTCCCTAATTGTTAACTGCTTTTCCTATTTAGAGGTTGTTAGCGGCTTGTTACTGATAGCCAGCCACTGCATAAAGGTGTGAAAATGCTTAACATGCCTGTACTGCTGTTACACTTCTTGTTAATGCTACTTGCTCTTTAACAAGCCCGTACTATTAGCTGCAAATTTATGTGAGCTGCTATGAATTTACAATGCTGTACGTTTCTGCTTTTACACTTCTTTTAATGCTGCTTGCTCTTTAACATGCCCTTACTATTTGCTGCAAATTTATGTGACCTGCTATTAATTTAAAAAGTCATACATTTTCTGCTGTTACACTTCTTGTAAATGCTGCTTGCTATTTAACATGCTACATGAGCCGCTATTAACTTAACTTGTACGGCTTACTGCTGTGCCTATGTGAGTCATTTGGTTTGCTGCCATTGTTAAAACTTATTTTTAATGCTACTACTATACTGTATGTTGTTTACATCTTTCTGCTTCTTGATGCTGTCAGAGGTGTGCGCTACGTGATCTGCTATGCAATTAAAATGTTGTACTGCTGACTTCCAGTGATGTCACGGACCCGGTATGTAGCTAAGACTTGAGCTCCGTACCCACCTTGCCAAAAACTTCCAATTCTTCTACTAAAATACAAATTAAAAATATTGAAGATGACAGGAGGAGATCAATTACAAGATCGCAGCACCAGATCTAAGTCCAAATCTTGCCGAACAGAGAAGGATGAAGCAGGATCTTTAACAAAGTCCCCGGGACATAGCCATAGCCTGTCTCAGATGCTTGAAATGGGGCCCAATTTCGATACAGAAGATGAGGCAGAGCAGCTCTCCCATAACAGATTTGAATCATTATTGAAAGAGATCCAAGAAATGAGAGCAGAAAACAAAGTGGAATTCAAACTACTAAATAAAAAGTTAATGCAAGTTGAACGACGAGTCCAGGAGGGCGAGGATTGTCTCTCTGTGACTGAAGATGCCATGTTACATTTTGGCCAAGCAGTTCAGGCCTTGTACCAACATGGCGCCACTCTTTTTTTTTTTTTACTTACTATTTTTTCTGCCCCCTTCTTCACTGCTCCAGGAACCTTTCTTCTGGGATTCCTAGGTCATGCGCGCTCCCGTAGTTCCGCCCTGGATACCTCTATTCCGGGTGCCAGTTGCCTACCCCCATCCTGCCACGGTTTACCCCCCAGGTGGGGAGGAGAGGACCCATCCCTTACCCTCTCTCACACCTCGAGACTGTATCGGGAGGTCAGCTGGCCCCATCTCTAGAGCCCAGTTATGGATTTTTTCGGGACCACCGGATCCTGTCTACAGGAACCTGGGACAGGGTATTTCCGTTTTTCTGGTCCCAGTCCTCGACGCGTCCTTGCGCTAGGAAAGCCTAGGGGCTAAGCACGTCATGACATGCTTGTGCTCCAGCTTCCGACAGGCACCTCCCCACCCCTTGTCTGCAAGCTACCTTCGCTGCACCTCCACCTGTGGTCACCCAGGTAGCGGTATAGCAGGGAGCCTTGCATCCCACCCCACCCAGAGGAGGAGGAGAGCAGCCTTCCAGCGCTCAATCCTCCTCCCCCTGGCTGGCCCGCTAGCTGCCTGAGTCCATTCCCGAACCCGGGTTGCTGGCGCCGCGAACGGTAACCCTACCACTGCGCCGGCAGGCCGGTCATGACGCCACTCTTGAGGAAAAATGTTTGGACTTAGAAATTCATTCACGCCAAGATCATTTAAGGCTCTGTGGATTGGCTGAAGGAACGGAAACCAGTAAAATGGTAGAAGTCCTTACTGACCTGTTGAAATATGTTTTGGATCTTCCACCTAACTACATCCTCAACACAGAGCATACACACAGGGCTCTTCTGCCAAAACCAAAAGATCCAAAAACCCATCCACATTCTATAGTGCTTAAATTCAATAGTTACTGTACTAAAGAGGACATCTTGTGTTGTGCCTGGCAAAAAAAAAAAAAAAATTTAGTACCTAGAATCTTGCCTTTTTTTTCAACCATGATTATCCTCCTGATATTCAGCGTCTTGCCTACAGTGAAATTATAAAGGTCCTCTGATCAAAGCAAATTCAATTTCAAACATCTGATTCAGCCAAACTATAGGTGTTTTTTTTATTTAGTATGCTTTTTTGGTGGTACTGCCTTGTAACTCAGCCCCTGCCAAGCCCTGGTCCACCTCTTCGCCCCCCGGGACTTACCTCCTTAACCCATGATACCCCCTGGATTGTTGCCCAGGGTGAGGCCACCTAACCAGTGCAAGCAAGCAACCTTTATTTGTTAAACGCTATGCCAGAATTCGATCATAGCACAGTATGCAATAGCATTAAAAAACATTAAAATATACAATTATCAAATATCAAGAATAAAATTTAGACAGTAATCCAAAGTAAAATATTAACAATATAAAGAACCCAATCAGTCCAGGAAAGCAAGAGCAAAGAAATGTGTTTTATGGGCAGATTTAAAACCCTCGACAGTCAGGCACTCTCTAATCCAATGAGGTAGAGAATTCCACAGGGTCAGTGCTGCAAAAGCAAAAGATCGAGCATGAGAGGTCTTCAAGTGGACCGTGGGAATCTCTAGCAATCCCTCCTCGGAGGAGCAGAGTGAGTGGAGGGGGCAGTATGGACGAAGAAGATCTTGCAGGTTACATGGTCCCTGCCCATGTAGGGCTTTATAGGTCAGTAACCCAACCTTGGAGGTGATCCGCCAGTGTACTGGCAGCCAGTACAGTTCATGGAGCACAGGACTGACATGGTTAGAGCTTGACAAACCAGTCAACAGCCTGGCTGTAGCATTCTGAACCAGCTGCAGATGGCGGATATCAACCCCCGGTAGCCCCAGGTACAGAGTATTGCAGTAATCAAGGTGAGAAGTCACAAAGGCATGGACCAATGTTGGAAGATTGCCAGGTTGAACCAGGCACTTAATCCAGGTGATGTTCCACATATGGTAAAATGAAGATTTAAAGACAGCAGACACCTGAGATTTTAGTGTCAGGCCACTATCGAACACAACACCCAGATTTCACACCTGGTCCAAGGTAAGCAGCTGGTCACCTCCAAGCCAAACCCCAGAGGGAAAACCTGCCATCAAACCCATGCCACGATGACCTGGGTCCACAACCAGCACCTCAGTTTTGCCCGAGTTCGATTTCAGCCAGCTGGCACTCATCCAATCTTGGATCTCAGAGAGGCAGTTATTAAGGACCGAGACTGCACCACTCTGTTTGGGTACAAAGGACATGTAGAGCTGGGTATCATCTGCATAGCAGTGAAAACTCAGCCCATACTGCCTTATAATGTCTCCCAATGGCAGCATTTACACTGCAAACAACATGGGGGACAGCACGGAGCCCTATGGAACCCCACATGACAGGGGGAGATGAGCCGAGGAATAAATTCCTGATACCACTCTCTGCGTCCTACCAGTGAGAAATTATCAAAACCAGCTGAGGACAGTATCCAACAGTCCACAGAATGTCCACAGGTGCTCCAGCAATACCCCATGGTCTACAGTGTCGAATGCTACAGAGAGATTGAGGAGAACCAAGATGAAACCGCTCCCCCGATCTCTCGCTATCAGGACATCATTAAGTACCCGAACCAGGGCAGTCTCAGTACTATGTCTCTTCCTAAACCCAGACTGGAGAGGATCATAGACATCATGAGAAGTTAAATGGTCATCCAGCTGCACTGCAACCACCTTGCCCACAAAGTATAGGTTAGAGACAGGTCTGTAGTTCGCTAGGCAGTCCGGGTCAAGGGAAGCTTTCTACAAGAGGGGGTGACTACAGCCTTTTTCAGGGAATCTGGGAACACCCTTGAGTCCAACGAGCTCTGGCAATCTCACTCAGGACCGGGCCAATGACCTCGACGCACCCCACAAGGAGGCTCGATAGGCCCGGATCCAAACTACAGCTGGTTGAGTGCATACCCTGGATGACTTGCACAATGTCCATGACTGCCAGCTGGCCAAAATCGGACCCGGCAGGCTGAGGGTAATAGCTGTACCACTAACCAAATTATTTAACCGCAGCCTATGTTTAGGTATTTTTCCAGATAATTGGAAGGTTGCGAAGACAACTGCAATTTTTAAAGGAGATAATCAAATAGTTGACAACTACAGGCCCATAGCCTTATTATCAGTCATCTCAAAAATATTTGAGAAAGAGATACACAAACAACTATATGATTATTTAAATCAATACAGTCTTTGGCTCCCCAGCAGTCTGGCTTCAGACCCTTACATTCCACAGCCACTGCTTTGGCAGATTTTACGGACACCGTCTCCCACGTGCTTGATAACAAACTGTGCATGGGACCGGTGTTCATTGATCTGTCTAAAGCTTTTGATACTGTGGATTTCTCCCTGTTGGTAAACAAATTAGAATGCAAGGGCATTGGTAAAGAAGTTTTAAAATGGGTCCATTCTTACCTCCATGGTCGTACTCAATTGGTGAGTGTTAATGGTACAGTGGCAGAACTGGGGCTGGTGAACAGAGGAGTGCCCAAGGGTTCAATCCTGGGGCCACTTCTGTTCATCACCTTCATTGACAAACTGCCCAGGATTTGTACAAACAGTAGTGTTAAATGTATGCAGATGACACTGCTTTGATTTGCAGTGCCAGTGATTGCACAGCCTTAGAAATTACTCTGCAACAGGAATTTTATAAACTAGAAAGGTGGTCAAACGACAACAAGTTAATATTGAACACAAAGAAAACAAACATAATGATCTTTAATAATAAAAAAATAAGGGGACTGGGTGAGGAATTATTAAATACAAATATAATAACAGCAAATGGAACACAGCTTATTCAGGTTCACCATTATAAGTACTTAGGTTTATGGGTTGATTCACAATTGGAATTTGATTATCACATAGAACAGCTTTGTGTAAAGGTTTCGTAGAAGTTGGGGGTACAAAGAAGACATAGAGAATGTATGACTCGGGGAACAAGGGAAGTACTTGTTAGCTCTGTCATACTTCCTCCAATTGATTATGGATGTATGATTTATAGTAATACGAATAAATATAATTTGTTGAAGCTTGACAAGATTGCAATATAAATTAGCCAGGTTTGTGCTTGGTCTGAAGGGACCCTGTGTTAGCCATTATCATCGTTCTATGTTATCCCAACCCAATTGGGTTTCATTAGAAATAAGAAAGGATATAATTATAAGTAGTTTTTTATATAAATGCATAAATGGATCTGTCCCTGAACACCTTAGGGACAAACTGATTTGGAATTCTAGCTTCTATTCATTAAGAGAAGTAAGAGGGAGGGGTTTAAAGGTTCCATACATAAAAACAAGTATGGTAAGCAGCGATTTGATTATATTGCTGCCCACAAATGGAATTCAATCCCCCCACTGGTGCGAAATAAGCCTATTTTTGTAACCTTTAAGTCTGTTATACAGGATTTATATACATTTAACTGATCCTGTTATTGCTGAATCATTACTGAATGTGTGAATTCATGTATTTGTAATTTGTATTTGTAACCATGTGTATGTTTTTTTATCGTGTGTATTAATTGCGTAACAGGACGGCCCTGTAAATAGGCCTATGCCTAGTGCCTCATCCTGATGAAATATAAGGATAAACTGAAACTGAACTTGCTGGCACCCAGAAGGCTAACAGAATGACAGGCAGCCCCACTGGCCCTGCAACATATTCAGGATCTCTTAAAGAAGCTCCCTGGCATGTCTGACAAAGAGCTCCAAATGGCAGAGGGATGATCGTTCCATATAACAGAGATGCCTAATTGGTCTCCACATCCTCGTGAGGCGTGAGTACTTTTACGCATGGCTCTTTTGCTGGGCCATTGAATGTGCTTTCTGTTCTCTCTCCATGAAGGAACTTTTGGGCTCATTCTCTCAGCCCTGATTTATATGATGTTAGTGGTCTTGTGTGCCGAGGGTAGTACAATAACTGAGATGGCGCCTGCCTTGGGGCAACAAGTTGAAGTTGAAATGTTGGTTTGCCACCACCGGACTTGTTTACCCTGTTCTCTCCCACATTTGCTGGACTTAATTTTGGTTCCCGGTTCGATCCTGGCGTAGCTCCATTCGCAGAAGTGGATAGCCATATTCCCTCTAGCAATTACCTATAACTTAACAGAGCCTTGTGATGAAGTGCACATGGTTACGAAGCCTGTTTTCTGGAAACATACATCCAGACTGGACATGCTGCATAGTAAACTGGAGGGCAGATTACAAGCTGAAATCCGTGATTTATTTTATGGACACGTTGCTTTTATTAACTCTTTCTGCCATTATGGCCTCAATCCTATTTTTAAAGAGCTCACACTGTGATAATTATACCAGTTCTGGCTTACATTTTCTTTTATTAACTTCCATGTCTCCTTTTGAAACAACAGGGGGATATTTGATTTTTGACATGGGATTGGGGGGGGGGATGAGGAAATGTCAACTCTTCCTCTCTCTCTGAGCTTTTTATTTCGAACTTTACTTGATGGTTGCCTGTTGGAACACTGGGGTCATGCTTAACACACAGCCCATGAAAGTTGCAGCAACGATCATCTCAAATAGCTCCAACAGCATAATACCCTGTAGTATCTATTCATACCTGTCGAGACTGCTTCCTTTTGGGTTAAAATTGCAATTAGTCACCCTTGGTTCTAATTATTATTTAAGAAAGTGGCGTCTGAACACAAAATCTTTCTTATCTTTTCTTTAATAACTTATACTGACGGGGTCAGGGGGGAGAAACTGTTTAATTTTACTTCTCTAGGTATACCTCCCTTCTCTCAGAGCGAAGGTCTGTTCTGACGTTCTATGCGACAGTATGAAGAGTCCAAATACAGAATGCAGGACTCCAAAAGAGGGATCCCCTTTAGGGAGTATCTATACCTCTGTAACCACCCAGTCCCCTGGGGTTACTAGAATCCCATCGGTGTTAGACTAAGGCCCTGTCCACACTAACCTGCATATTCAAAATGTTTTTCAAAACAATCTGATTTTCTGTGTTTGAGCACGGTTGTTGGAGCGTCCACACTGCGCTCCAACACTGTGCTTGCCCCCGTGAGTTCCCAACTGGGAACCGTGTCAGTCTGAACCCATGCTAAAACCCTGCTCCTCCGATCAGGGTTTTAGCATGGTTTTTAAACATGGTTCATAGCATGGGTTTACCATGCTACGGATGTGGACGTAATCCATGTTAGCCGGTCTTGTAACATTACTGACTGCCGGTAATGTTACTAGACCGCAAGTGTGGACATGGCCTAGGAAGGCAGTGGACAGCTGGTAGAGAGTTTATTAGAAGCCCTCTGCAGATTTCTCATTGTTTATGTAACTATGCTGAGTGAGAAATGAATGAGGTCATTTAGAACTCTTGCAGCAGCCTCAGCCACATTGGAATCAGCTGTCAGGAGATAGCGTAAGAATGTTCAGATGGGAGTGATCAGTTAGAGGAAGTTCAGAGCAGAGTAAGTTAGTGAGAGTCAGCAGCAGAGAGCAGTGCTCTGAGGGAGAGGTGCCTGCCAGCCTGCCCTGAGGCTGGATGAAGGACCTCTGGTCATTTTTCTCACCCTAGTGGGTGAGACATCAGCAGTACCATAGAAAGTGGTGGAGATCATTGTTAGTAAGACCCCAGTGGGTCACTATTTTGGGAAGTGAATGGGACTGTGAGATCCAGTGGGTCCAAGAGGCAATCCCCTGAGGAACCATAAGATTGTCCAGCTACCCGGTTCAGAGATGGAGAGAGTCACAGTGAAAGCTACCAGAAAAGGGGAGAAGTGTGTTTCTTCCAAGGTCCATGTCTGTAACAAAAGGACAAACAAACCATGAGTACAGCAACATGGAAGTGTTCTTTTAGGGAGTCATCTGGTGGTGTATGTAACAAGAGACAAGGCTAGATTACACCACTCAAGACCCCAATTGTCACCACAAATATGTGCTGAGTGTAGATTTTAAATGTGTGGATGCCTTTGCAATCCAGGTGAATTGGAGTATCCAAATGTATGTAACCCAAAAGGAATGGCAGAGACTGGTTGGGGCCAGGGTGGGCAGACCCTCATCTAAAACTCCAGTCAGGGCTAACTGGTTCATGGAAGGGCACAAGGTTACCATGGGGATAATCACATAGAAATGTGGTGTGCATATTTACGGAACACCTACAAACAGATGTGAGAAAGAAGTAAGTGCTTCAGCTGGGACTTGAACCCAGGCCACCCGGAATACTGTTCTGTTTGAGCTAACCAGCTGCGCCACTGAGACAACTGGAACCTGGGCTGTCCCCAAGGACATTACTCTTTCTCAAATGCATAACCCAATGGCAACACAAATATTTACTTGTAACAGTCACATAGACGTGTGGTGTGCATATTTATGGAACATATACAAACAGAGGTAAGAAAAATGTAAGTGCCTCAGCTGGGACTTGAACCCAGGCCGCCTGGAAAACCATTCCGATTGCGCTAACCAGCTGTGCTACTGAGACAACTGGAACCTGGGCTGTCTCCAAGCACATTATTTTTTCTCAAATGCATAACCCAATGGCAACACAAATATGTCCCAGCTGAGGCACTTACTTCTTTCTCACCTCTGTTTGTATGTGTTCCATAAATATGCACATCGCACTTCTGAGTGATTGTTAAAAGTAAGTATTTGTGTTGCCATTGGGTTGTGCATTTGAGAAAGAGTAATGTGCTCGGGGACAACTCAGGTTCCCGTTGTCTCAGTGGCGTAGCTGGTTAGTGCAACTGGAATGGTATTCCTGGCGATCTGGATTCAAGTCCCAGCTGAGGCACTTACTTCTTTCTCACCTCTGTTTGTATGTGTTACCCTGGGGATGTTAACTTAGCCCATTGTGTCAGGAGGAAATGTATTTCAGGGTTTTAAATAATTGATTAGCAGTTTTTTTCTTGGAACAATGCTAACCTTACAGAAAGCATTAATATAGGTTTTCTAGAAGTGTTATATTTGTTAAACACAGTGAGGCAAGCACTATGCATTTTCACAATGTTTTAGCACTTTTATGAGCAAAATGATAATCAATTTTTGGAGTTAAATAAAACCCTGTATTTTAAGTGTGTGGCAACCCCCACGTAATAGACACTTGTGGAAAATAATGTCCTTTAGGTACCTAGTACAGAGGGAAGGACTGTTCAAGCTTCTGTGACAGAAATATACAAAAATCCAAACTGTCTGTCCTGGAAAAGAAAGTGCTTGTTGTGAAGTCTGCATTTATAGTTGCCAAACCTGGGGGACCACCCCATTCTTTGTCTATCTGTATCAGAATAAAGCCAAACTGTACAATCCCATTTCCAGTAGTGGACATTACATCTGTGCTTCCCAGTGTGAAATTGTTTATGGGCCCCCTCAGAGGATAGACATAGCATAGCCCTAGCACCTCTCTCCCAGAACTTGGTGTAACTATAAATGTTATTTTGTGCCCTAACCCCAGACCTCTAGATGCCAAGCCAGGTATTCTCCCTAAAGCCAAGGGTGGTACCTATTTTATGATAACTTGTGGTTTGTTGCCTTGTCTGGGTACAAGTTAGGGGGGTCCTGGTTGCAAGATGCCACCCTTGGCCGGGGTAAGGGTTGCACCTCTTTTATCCCACCCCCATCATTATTATTATTATTACAATTCCGCCTATCAGGGGATGGGATTAGATGTCTGGAGTTTCAGACCTGCAACCTTGGAAGCAGGTTATGTACTTGTAAAATAGTTGTTTTGTTGGTTGTTTTACAGACTGTTTACGGTAACTTCATTTATGAGGCTGTCACCCTCTTACATTTAGGAGATCACCTAAAGATACCTTACGGAAGTTTGCATGATGGTTGAGGTTTTGAGAGACCCAATCTTGCTTCATCTGTAACAAACCATGGATAATATAAGTACTTATTTTAGTTCCTATAATGTACATGGTCTCAGTAACCCAGTTAAATGAAGTAAAATACTTTCTTTCTTAAAAAAGTCATGGACAGATTTTATTTTGTTGCAAGAAACCTACCCATCTAAGGTGAAGCATGACAAGTTATTAAAATTTGGCTATGAAAAAACTGTAGCCAATAAGCAGGGATGACGTTGTGGTACAGTGATTTTAGTGCCCAAGAGGGTACCCTTTGAGGGGAAAGATACCTTAGTAGACATAGATAGCTGCTATGCCTTCTTAAAGGGAACTTACTATGGCAATATAATAACTATAGCACCTGTCTACGCACCTCCCATCCAGATTCTGATTATGCCTTCTTTTGCAATCTTTATACTAAAATTATCAAATGGACACATGGCACATTAATTATAGGGGGAGATTTTAATCTGGTCTTTAACCCCCACCTCAATACAACCTCACACATCCCACAGGCAGCCTGTAAGGTGGCACAAAATGTTGGTAAACTCCTACTGGAACTCGGATATCTAGATACTCGGAGATATAGGCAGGGCCGTAGCAAAGATTTTACTTTTTACTCTGCAGTGCTCAAAGTTTACTCTAGACTTGACTATTTTTTACTCCCTAAGGAAAACGTAACCCAACTACGGGCGGTAAATATAGGGGACATAACTCTATCTGATCATGCCCCCATTAAACACATTTTGAAGGCTAAATCTGTCTCTCATGCAAGAAAAAGACATACAAACCTCCAAAACTGATACTATACTGAAAGCCGTCGAAGATAACAATATTCCTAGGGTTACCCCTACAATAACATGGGACACAATTACAGCTATTGTTCGGGGGGAAACTCACTGCAATCTTGACAATGAGAAAGAAACAAAGGGAAGCAAGGAAACTGCAACTACATAACCAGATATCAGTGTTAGAAAAACCGCAGATAGACCGTATAGATTCACAATGTGAGGCACATTTGGCCCACCTTAAAAAATAACTAAACTCACTCCTAGATTATCAGGTTGAGCAGAAATTATTATATCTAAAACAACGTAACGCTAACCCCACCCCACCCCAGACTGAGCTATACTGTTGAATTTCCTTGCTCAAATGCATCTCCCAAAGGTCTCCCAGGTAGATAACCAGACCCTGACTGCCCCCATTTCTTCAGCAGAAATTGTATCCAAGATAACCCGTTTAAAAACAGGTAAATGCCCAGGGACTGATGGCCTTCCTGGGGAGTTCTATAATCTCTTTTGCGAATCCATCATCCCAATACTGAATCAGGCATGTATAACTTATAGTTAGACACCGAGGGTGCCATGGAACCCTCATGGACCCTAGCAATTGTGGCAGTGCTGCCTAAACCAGCCAAAGGCCCGAAGAATTGTGCATCATATCGGCCAATTTCTGTACTCAATACAGATTACAAATGACTGAAGGGGATACTGACTAGAAAATTGGAACACATTATATCCAAACTAGTCTACTTCGATCAAACCAGATTCATTCTTGGGCAACAGGTGCAGGACAACATCTGCATGGTGGAGCATATAATCGATCACTTGAACTAAACAATCAGCTTTGCTAATAGGCCTTGACGCTGAGAAGGTCTATTGACAAAGTGTCTTTGATTTATTTGAAGGAGGTCCTGGCCTGTTTTGGGTTTACAGATCCATTTCTCCATTTCATTTTTTTTTTTTGGCCTCCCCCCCCCGCCCCATTCTGGGCTGAGGCTCAGCCTCAGCCCTGTATGCCACTCCCCCATGCCCAGGCATACCCACGCCCAGGCATACCCACCTGGGTGGGGTCACTGGGCAGGCACCACCTCCCCCATGGACAATGGTCTCTTAGTCTTGGCTTATCCCCAGGATAGGGCCATAGGAGTGGGACCCCCTGGCAGACACAGGTGACAGCAGGAGCGGTGGCTGAGGTGGAGTGTCATGAACGGAGGCTGGATTTTTTTAATGCTATTCCCTGTAGGTGAAACGTGCAATGACATCAACGGGCACACCTGACATCTGTCCCACCTCCCACAACATTCAGCACTGGTCCCCATGGATCCCCCAGCCTCCACCAAGGGTCACTATCTTGTCAGGCACTCATCCTCTCCCCCCAGAGAATGAGAACTGCCACTTGGGTGCTCATTCCTTCTCCGCCTGGCATGCTTTCTGATCCCCAGGTCCATTCCTGAACCTGGGATGTCGGCATCATAAGTGGATGTCTTGCCGCTGCGCCGGCATGCCGGCGTGCTGTTTCTCCATTTCATATCTAAAATATATTCCACCCCCTTGGGCTTTGTAAGGTTAAATGGACATATTGCCACACCATTTAGGTTTGAGAGGGAGCCCGGCAGGGTTGTCTGCTTTCCCCTCTCTTATTTGCATTATATATTGAGCCCCTTGCTCAAAGTATTCGCCTAAACCCTAGAATTGTGGGGGTAACTTTGCCAGGGTTTGAACATAAATTAGGGTTGTACATAGATGACATCCTGCTTTTTCTAGGGAACCCAGACCAATCACTTCCAGTAGTCTTTGCCCAAATCCAGACATTTCAGATTATACCTTTAACATGACTAAGACTGAAATTTTAGCTTTCTCATTTCCAGTGACCAGAGAATTGCAGGATCCCAATGCGATGGGACCTAACAAAATGAAGTACCTGGGTGTCTATTTGGGACTTTCCATATCCACCCTTTTTCAAGACAACTACCCTATATTACTGACTGCCTTAAAAATTATTATATGTGATGGACCCTTCTTCCCCTTCCTGTTCATGCACAGGTACAAACAGCCAGAATGAACATTCTTCCAAGGTTTCTATATTTATTTCAAAGTGTCCCCTGTCCAATTTGCCACCAAGAGTTGCTCATCTGGCAAAAACAACTCTTGACATTTATATGGGGCTCAAGAAAACACAAGGTGGACTAGCTCTGCCTTATTTACTGGGTTACTGGGTCACTGCCCAAATGAAACTGATATTACTATGGCAAAATCCACAATATACCTCCCATTGGAAACAAATAAAACTGGTGAAAGTTAGTGATCCGCCACTGCAAGCACTGACATTTATGCCAAAGCAGATAAATAAGAACACAGACAGGCTCAGTGGGATATGCACAGCTCTTGAAGGTTGGAGGCAGGGAGTCATTACAGGATACACCGCCCACTCCCTTTGGTGACACGGATGGTGAGCTTCGGACATTTTATTTGTCCCAGCCAGCCTAGACCCCTGGTTCAAGTGCCAGGCATGCCTAGGCTTTCATTCTTCATTGCAACTTATACAGGCAGATACAATCATACCCTTCAAAGTTGTATCCCAAAAGTAAAATCTTCACCCCAAAGATAAATTTTGTTACTACCAAATACAACATTTTGTGAATTCCCAGATCTATAAACCTGCTCATATAAAAGAAACCACCCTTCCACCCCCTCCCTTCGAGACAGTTTTGCGACCCCATGCGGTAAAGGAGCAATTACTTTATTATACGCCAACTACCTTAGAGATCAAGGAATAACCACAACAAATGTTAAGACTAGGTGAGAAAAGGCATTGTACATTCAGATAGAACAGAAGGATTGGGAGAGGATTTGGGTGGCAACCTGGCATACATCATTCTCATCGGGCTGACAGAAATTTGCCTGGAAGCCGTGAATTCAGTATTTCCTGGTACCACTTGTTCAAGCAAAGTGGGACCTTCGAACTACCACAAATTGTTGGAGACATTGAGGGGAATTGGTCATCACTCAAGCTCACGTTCTCTAGCAATGTCCAATGCTTGCTTACAAACTATTGGAAAACTTGGTGGATCACCTGAAACGTCTTTTAATCCTACCGAAAATAATAGGCTTAGAACATATGATATTAGGTATTCCACCACCAACCCTGAACAGAAAAGATACAAAATATCTTTGGGGTATATTAATAATTGCAGCCTTGAAAGTCATAACAAGACATTGGCTACAACTAGATCCTCCCTCTGTAGAGAAATTGATACATATAGTCCTGCAGATTCAGGAAATGGAATGCATTACATTTACAATACAACAACGCCAAAAGATTTATGGTAATGGATGAGGGACCTATATCAAATGAAACTTCCCCCAACACCCCTCTTCCTAGTTTATATTTAGATAGGATAGTATCTAGGAAATAGAAGTTCCTAATAGAGACCATCAACATCAGATTTTGAATTCCATAACCCGATTCTCTGTAGCCCCTAGCTGTTTGCTGTAATTCATTATAGTGAATCAATAAAGTGATCATACCTGTCAATACAGTGCAGTACTGTGCTCCTGTTCAAATAGATTCCCGTTTATCCGAACACCCGATTATCTGAAAGAATTGTGTGTCCCTCGATGGTTTCGGATAAACGGGAGTGTACTATATATATAAGTATATATATATATATATATATATATATATATATATAATATATATGTATGTATATATTTATGTGTATACATATACATGCTACAGAGCTTAATTATTTAAAAAAAAAGGTTTTACACAGCAATTGTACTTGAACCGTAACCCGGAGAAACAGATAGACAGGGAATGTTACAACATACTGAAAAGAGACAAGATGACAATAAAATGTACAATTTTGTCACAACTTATTCTGCACAGCAGGATGTGTAGAACAGATTATAAAGAACAACTGGCACATTCTAAAAGGCGATACAGGGCTCATGGAGATTAGTTGCACCCCACTATGAATGGCATATAGAAGAGCCGGCACTTTAAACGATAGGCTGGCACATGGTAGACAGGCAAAACAAAAAAGTGCAACCTGGTTAGGGACAGCAAATTCAGGTTGTTACACTTGCAAAAAGTGTGTTTATTGCAAGGTTGTTTCAGCTGGAAATGTATTTGTGAGCCTTCATAACAACAAACGGTATGATATCAGACAGTTTATTAATTGTGAGAGCTGTGGTGCAGCATGTGCTGCAATATGTAAGTGTGGGGCGTTCTATATTGGTAAAACCAAAAGACGCTTTAAAGTACAAATTGGTAAACATTGCCGAGCGATACAAAATAAAGATATCAAATATGCAACAGCTTTACATGTGATGTGAAATGGGAATGGGGAGAATCATGAATTCACTTTCAGAGCAATTGGCAAGGTAAATACCAGACCCCGAGGAGGAGATTTTGATAATTTATTATTACAAAGAGCGGTATTCTGTATTTACACTTTAGGTGCATGCAAGTACCCATGACTCAGTGGGACTTCTGATGTAACTCCGTCTGTAAAAGTGAAAAATAATAACTTTCTCTAGACAGCATTAGTATTTATATGCTGATGTATGTAAAAATACATGATATAATATTATAATGGTACTCATTTCATGTCTTCTCTTTCTCAGAGTTGGGTCAGCACCAGGACTGGGATTTGCTCCTGCAGTCGCGAGCAAGAATTAACTTCTCCATGATAATATTGCTATCAAAGATGTTTAATTCCATATATTGCAATCTGATCTTTTCTGGTTTTAGGAATTATTGGTGTATGATTATATGTCTTAATATGTATTATATGTAATTATGTGATATGATGTTTTAATTTTCTATGATGTCATTTGTAGATGTTAAATTGCCGATGACGTCAATTCAAGTACTATAGAAGCGCTGTGTGTGGGGCCGGGGGGCATCTTTCGATAAAGGAGTCCTTCTCTGAAACGCATCAAGGTGTGCGTTTGTACTGTCACCTGCAATAAACTTTTGGCACTTTATTATTGAAACTTTGAGAGCAGCGTTTTTTACTATTAGATGGTGGTGAGTGCTGTTTTTTTTGCTATGTTCTCAGAGGAGAATACTTTGCTCCTAGAGGGAAGAGCCATTGAGGAGGAGGAGGTAGGTCAGGCAGACCAGTTGGGCATGGTGGGATAAGGGAACTGTATCTGTCCCAAATCCATTCCTTATTCTTCATCCTGAAGAATCCCACCCTATATACCACCTACAGGGTGAGATACCATGGAACAACCCAGCTTTGTGCCTGTCATGGCCACTGGGTGAGCCCCTCCCTATTGGGATGGGTGAGCCCCTCCTCTTCATCTGAACTCCCCTTTTTGTGCTGATCTAGGAATGTGACACCTCCACATCACACACCAAGTGAGCATGTGCATGCTGATGTAAGGCTGCCCTGTAAGAGTGCAGTGTTCCATCTCGCATGGCACCCTTCCCCTGGGCCACCAGGGGGTGGTTGTGCAATTGAAGGAGGTGTCCTTCCCTCCCCAAGGCTGGAGGCATGCAAGCTGCAAGCCAGAACCTTCCTTGCTTGTCAGCACCATATGCCCAAGACTTGGGACATGACCTCAGGTTATTTGAATGGCATGTAGTAGCACTATCGCTGCACTAGCCAGCTGGCCAACTGTCACATTTCTGGGTTCAACAAATCTATGCAATACGGAAAAGAGCCCATGTGATGCATTTTTTCTGGTTGTTTTGATCAGTGTGGCACCAATCTCCTGAAAGTGCAGCTAAATTATGGAGATGGACTGACATGTAACAGATGTTTCTTACATAACATAACAGATTACTTGTTTATAGAAACATAGAATTTGACGGCAGATAAGGACTGCTTGGTCCACATAGTCTGCCCATCAGTTTGTTTTAAAATTGTCACCAAATAATACCAAATACCACAAAATGTATTTTTTTACATAATTCACTTACCTAAGTAACCTCTTAAACTAATTGCCTGCAGTATAGCCTCGTGGTTAAGAGCAATAAGCTGCAAACTGGGAGAACTGGGTTTGAATCCCATAGCCACCACTTGCATGCTGTGTGATTTATGAGCAAGTTGCTTAATTTCCTGGTGCTTTCAGGACATCCCTGGAAACAAGCCTTGGCTTATTGGGCCTTTACTGGCCAAACATTGTCAAATAAATAATCTGCTTCTTACATACTTCACCAGTTAAAACCAATTACCAGTCAAAGACCTGAAAAAATGTAGTGTAGGTATATGATTTAGAATAAATGTTGTTTAACTTAGAATTTACAAAATTATTAGTAGCTATTATAGAAACAGAAAGAGGGGCACCAAGGATAGCGACACACATACATTATTTAAATTTATTTTTTCAGGGAAAATAATGACTTCCTTCTTTGCAGTTATACCACTTCTTCAAATTAAGTGTGCAGTGATTACATTTCTAGGTGTACGCGTGTGTGTGTGTGTGTGATCGGGGGTCAATATTTGCAGTTGTTTGCTTTGCACTCTACAGCATCGTTACTTTCAAAAGCCACTGCTTGCTCTTCCCAGCCAGGCCTTTTCCTACTGCTCTGGCTCGGTCGGTAACGGTAGGGTTAAGGCTGTGGAATGTGGGTCGGAGAGTGGAATGCGTATGCAGATGAGACGGAGAGAGAGGGCGATGCTAATGTTATGCTAATAAGCTGCTGGCTGGGAAACAGAATCAGGTCTCGGATCCAGACTGCTCATGGAACCAAGATGGTGGCTGGCGAGCGACTGGAGGATGTAAATGTTTGAGGATTACTTCAGTCCGATCTGCCTGCCCTGTACTTATGGAGGAGTTTTCAGACCCTGATCATGCCTAGGAAAGGGAATGGACAGTTGCCTTTACCGGATGGCTGGGAAGAAGCGAGGGATTACGACGGCAAAGTGTTTTACATCGACCACAACACCAAGCAGACCAGCTGGATCGACCCCAGGGACAGGTAGGGGGAGTGAGCGGACAGTCCTCGCTTTCTTTTGAAAATAAAAAAACGGGGCAGACGGGAAGGGGGGGGGGGTAACTTTATTCCGACTATACGACGGGGCAGAATGCGGATTTTCAAGTGCTGTATTCTGCATGTGTGTGAGTGCATATGGAGGACACTTAGTGGAGAGAGTTCATGAAGGGGGATTCAGTAAAACTGGGGACGTAAATCCCCCACTTTGCAGCAGGCTAAAAACCTCAACCAGTAAGGCTTGCACCCACTGACCCTCTGCGGAGAGGTCTGAAGTGAAGGGCGGGGGAGAAAAGAGTTAGACTGGCATGAAGAAGCGGTAATGTGGGGACCGAGAAGGACTCCGCTGCTGTATTCTGTCTTTGCACAGCGTGCCCGTAGGAGCTGCATTTTACCAGTTCGGAATAAGCAGTGTGCGCAGCGTAGTTGGAGGGGAAAATTAGATTTGCTGACCGGTAAATGGTTTCTTTTACTTTGAGTGGATGCGAGCCGAGGGTTGTACCTCAAAGCACGCCAGGATTACACTTTTGACATATTTGTTATGGCCAGGCTTCGAGATCTAGGGAACACGATTGTATTGCAAGGCGAATATTAAACTTTAAAACTGAAGTGCATCCCACACACTGTTTGCCCTTTCCAGTGTTGTGTCTTTTGTTATAAAAAGTGACAGTTACAAATATGCATGTGGGCTGGATACCTACTCAAAATCATTTTTTTTTAAATTGCCATAGCACGTTTGTTTGTCTGGAATGCGAGCAATTTTAATCCGAGGCAAACCGCATCAATGCGGGTTGGAGTTTGCCTTAAACTTTTTTTTTTTTATTATACAGCAGTTTGCAATTCTTCCATTCCCTTTAAAATAAAAACACGGTCCAGTTAGTTACAGTGAAAGCACAAATTGCGGGGACGCAGCTATGTGTATTCATTATTTGTGGTTTATTTCTACAATTTACAAGTTTGAATGGAGAAAACGGGCTCCTGCAGGCTACGAGCCCTCGGGCCTCATGCCCCGATCGCTATAAGTAGGCCTCAACAGACAAGGACCGGTATATATAATACCATTTTTTTAAAGGTCGTGCAGTAAAGTACAAGGGGGGAGGGATAGGGGAAGGGGGTAGATGGGCCAATGTGTCCTTATCTGCCACCAAGTTTCTGTGATTCTATGCTGAGGGACTGACACTTTCCTTGTACTAGCAGTTCTGAAAGATTTATAAATGTTATACATAGACTCCCTCATTCAATCCAGACCATTTAGGGCAGTTTTAGCATTTACTGGCCTTTTACATTTTCCTTTCTGCATTGCACTGTATTTTAAAATACATCTAGATTATTCCTACATCCGGACCGAAGAGCTTTTGACATCCCAGGGGTACCTTTGAAAACAAACAATCTTTATAGACCCAGTTTAGTTTGTATTTTGTACATTCTGCCCATCATGAAAACAAGATTACTTCGCTCCGAGCTTCATCTCCTTTGGCTGCTTGTGATACACCCATCATAAGCATCTGTTTATGACATCATCATTTCGACAGCGACAGAACTGTGATGTCTCAGGCAGATGATTGCAGTTAGGTGTCGATAAGCAGTCAGAGCTGAAAGTCTAGGTGGCTGTGATCCTGTTGTTATATTGATGAGAAAGAAAAATTGGAAGCTGCACAAAATGCGACATATAAACTGAAATTATTCCAAAAATGATGATTCTTTTCCCAAAAAACCCACCCCGATATGTTGGAGGCAGTTTTAAAGCAGCTGTACATGTTGCAGTGAAAACTGTGCATATTAGCCTGACCTTTCTCCTTTTTTTGTAAGAATGCCGTTTCCCCCGTTTGTGATCTGTTTTAGCATTTTTCTGTTATACTTGACATCGTTGATGGCGTACTCCTTTAAATGTGGTTATCTCCAGGTTTTCATTTGCATTCTCTTCTGTTCAATAACACCCACTCCGTGAACATCACAATTCTGTGTGACTGAGATGAACAAGCATACAACAGACACAATGCCCTGACCTTATGAGACGTGTTCACAAATGGCTTGGACTACAAGTTAAGACCTGGGGATGGGCATACATAACTGAGTGCGCCTTTATTTATTTCATGTCGGAACAAATTGCTAAAGCAGACTCATGGGGAGGTGGGGGAGCTATCTTTTTAAGATAGGTGAAAAAGAACAACCCATATTAGAATATAAAGTACTAGGTATGTAACATTCTCACTGTAACATACACTGCTGCTTCCAAGAGTCTGTGGCTCCTCCGAGAACTTTGGAAAGTATGCATAATTTATCTGCATTTTCTTATTTCTTTGTCTCTTCCTCTCATTTTCTATTCCGAAGAACATTTGTGTATGACTCCTTGTTCTTTGTACTGTATCTGTTCCTTTGCTTGTCTACATGTGATGCCATAATCTGCTTGTGGCATGGCCATTTCCATGGAAACCTGTTTTGATCATGAGCCAAGGATTATGACGTCTCATGTAGACCAGGCAATACATGCAGTTTGAGAGACAGTGATCCTTTCAAAGTAGTTCCTCAGTAGTAATGAAAGTGGGAAAGATAAACAGACACACATGCCATATAAGCAAAATTGTGTATAAGTATTGTGTTTTCAAAGTTTTCCCTTAGATGTCACTGGGGATAACACCACTATACAGATATTATTCAGGACCGCAATTGGAATACTGTTGCCAGTTCTGGAATCGGTATTGCTGGAAAACAGATATGTTGCATTTAGACAGCCACATCTGCAGTGTAGTGACTAGACCAGACTTGTTGCTGCGTTGCAGGTGTGGCAGT
Organism: Neoceratodus forsteri; assembly: GCA_016271365.2. Taxonomy (NCBI): domain Eukaryota; kingdom Metazoa; phylum Chordata; order Ceratodontiformes; family Ceratodontidae; genus Neoceratodus; species Neoceratodus forsteri. The sequence continues at coordinate 27,838,866 of CM057453.1, forward strand.
GTGGACACTTACCATGTTGTATAAAATCTCTTCTGAATCTGCTTCTGGATCCACAGCTGGGTTGGGGACAGGCAGTGGCGAGAGCTGTGTAAGCTGCCTTGTTGACTGGCAGCACCACTTGCGACATGCATGCATCCTGTGATTCTCCACTGCGCTCCCATGATCCCTGCACGGTAAACAGGAAATGCAGTATATTCAGAAGCACGGAGCACAGGCAGTACAAAAGGAGTCAAAATAAGTAAATAAATAAAACAAACTCTCCAAAGTCAGTTTGATTTTATTTGGGGATAGAGAGACCTGTTTCAGGACATGTTTTTTGGGGGGGGGGGTGCATTGGGACAGAACAGGAAAAGCAATGAGTGGTGTGGAAAGCTGCAGCTGAGGTAGGCTGTATAAATCATCTGTAGTTAGACTGGAGAGAGCCCAGGGAAGAGCAACTGGATTAATGGTAGGGGGTGAGAGACCGAAATATGGAGGAGATGTGATAAAATTAGCTTGGAGCAAAGGCAGGATATGACTTAAGTTTTCTGCATGGTTTCTGAAAGGATCTGGAATTATGCAAATAACTGGCTAAATATGAAACGAAAATTGATAGTTCAACAAGGGGCCATAACAAGCAAGTGCAATGGGGAAATTTGAAGGGGGGGGACTGGCATAAGTACTGTTTCTCACAGATGGTGGTTGGTATGTGGAATTCCACTCTTTAGTAGCATAGAAAACACAGAAATTAAGGAAATATTTAAGGGAAAGTATATTTTTTGGGAGTCGAAAATAGACCAGTACTGCCACTGTGAAGTGGTGGTCAGCCTTAATAGGCAACAAGCCTTCTTCTGTCCTGATTTTGTATACATATGTTCTTTAGGTCCTAAAAGAAAATCATGATCACAAGTAATTAAGTGAGTGTTTAGGGGAACAGATGTTCATTAAAAAAAATAAATAAATAAAAAAAAAAAAATCTCCACAGTTGATTAGTAACTGCCTTTCAGTCTCGCATCTTCCCTTGCTCCTCCTCACCTTCCACCCATTTTCTTATCTCATGCCACCTCTTTTGCAACTTCTTCCCCTCCTTGTCCCTACGTTTCTCTGTCTCTTACCTCTGTCCCACCCATATTACTCTCTCTTGGGTTTTCGGCAAGGCCTGCTAGGCTGCCCCCCCTCTCCTGGCTAAACACCACCTCTTCTTCTTGTACTATTAATTTGTCTTCCTCCCCCTCACTTCACCAGCACTCCCCCCTCTCTCTGCACTTACCCCATTTCCCTCCTTCCACCTCCCCATCCTCTCATCTCTGTTTCTCCATTACCTCCTGTGCAACTCCTCTCCTTCTTGTTTCTCCCATCCCCCACCTTACACCCCATTACTTTCTCTCCTAGATTTTGACAAGGCCTCCTAGGCTGCCTCTCTTCTAGCCCACTCTACTGTTATATTGAGCAACATACAGTGCTGTTTTGATTGCTTTTGCTGTATTAATGATTTTTTAAAGTATGTTCTTGATATCTGCTATTTACTTATCTATTGTTTACCTTGTTTTGTTTTTGGAGTATTGATGTGGAACCTTTGTAAATGAGTTGTATTGCTCAAAGGTGTTGTAATCCAAGACTCAATAAATAAATAATAATTTAAAGTATTGTAGCAGAAAGAGTTTTTTGAAATAATGCTGGGACAAAATGGCTGTATCTGTAAAGCTGATTTTTTTTGAACAAGCCAAACAGTTAGAACCCAGTTTCAGTGCTTTGTTTAAACAGGGAAAGTAATCATCCAGGCTTTAGACTGCTGGACCTATTTTGACAGGCAGTTGTTAGTGAAATTAACCTAAGATTGTGACAGTGGTAACATGCTATTTGCCTTCTGTTACACTTTGCAACAGTCTAATACAATGTACATTTACTGTCTAAGTAAACCTTTCAACTGAGCACGCCACAGACAGCTCTACTCACAGAACCTCTATTTTAGCACCTGTTCAAATATTTGCTCTGCAGAAAAGTGAGTCTGTCTATGTGAATAGCCATCAGAAATGCTGTATTACAATTTATGAAATTGTTCCAAAATGCACTTTTCCCTTTTTAATCGAGTTGTAAATATCAGTGTGCTAGCTAACGGATAATGTTCTTTGCAAAGGATTTTCACTAGGATGGAAGAAGGCCTTCATTTTTGTGGATGCATGTCATGTATACCACATTTACAGATTTTTATTTGCCCCCCCCCCCTATAAAAAAACAAGCACAAAGCTCAGAAACCATGTTGACTGCTTGAACATGTAGGGAGATGTGGTCACAGTGATGCCAGACAACCAGAAAGACCCTGTTTGCAGGGCAGTGTACTTTTCTTTTACAGTGTGCATAATACTGTTCTGTGTAAACGGATGCTAAATGCCTGTTTCGTCAGGCACTTGGTAATAGCCCCATGCGCCTGGAAAGCAGTGTTTTTTTTTTTTTTTTAGGTGGCGTTTGGTGCTGAAATAAACAGTTTGTTTAAGGGATGTTTTCCTTTTGGGTAAACCTCTCCGTTGGTTTGTTTGTGTTTTCTTTTAATGATGGCTAATGAAGTGAAGTACTTGTTAAACAGCGTAGAAGACTGTTTGGAATGACTCCATTAACTCTTGTCAATCCTGCTTCTCGCTTGAACAAGACAAATGGGAATTGGTGAGCAGCAGCAGCCAGCCAGGCAGCTAATCTATATACCCACGTACCCTAACGAGTACTAAGTAGGTGAAGTGTGTTGTGTTGAGAGACCAACTAATCTCCTGGTTTATATTATTGCACATTAAAATATGATCCCCCTGTAGAATAGTCTTTATCGAGTACTCTGATGTTCCCTAATAACTTCTTGCAAGTGAGATCTAATACTTTTGTATATATTTTGCACCTTCCACCAACGTGTATTTGTATGGTGTAGATGAGAGTGAAGCCTTAGAGATATGTGTGTAGCAATTTTAGCCATTGAGAAATTCTAAGATAAATAATTTCTCTTGATGTTGGCTGCTGCGTCATCAGCATTTACCTCCACTTTGGACAGTTCGCAGAGCAGCCCTTTACAAGTGTCGGATCAGCTTGAACAGTGATGATGTCACTGGGGCCTCTGCTGCACTTTACAACAGATGTGAAATCAGACGGAAGCAGTTAACTCAGGTCTGTGTATCGATTAAAACTCTGCGTGATACCTAGAGCTAGGCTGTCGCTTGCTCAGTGGACACAGTTCCTCACAAAGTGCCACTCACTGTACCCTGCGTCTCCTCAGCCTCACCCATGGGTCATAAAGGCCTTCTCTGTCGCCCCTTATTTATGGAACGGCCTCCGGAACACACTTGGGCTGGCCTGTTGTCATGCTACCGTTAGACATGGGTGACGGAACACCTGAAATCTCAGACAGTGTGCCATTGTCTTTAAACTGTAATACACTATTATATAACTGTCCAGATCAAATTAGTGAGTCTTGGAATTGAGGCATTGAACAGTGTAAGTTGTTCTCAGAATGTAGACTTTACTCTATCCTGGCTTGGCAATGAAATCCCAGATCGGGCTTCCTCTTCTTTAATATGACACCTCTAGCCTTTTCATTACTGTTTGACACCGGATTCTCTCCTGCATATGTACTGTTGTCACTTCTCTTGTATATATACTGTTGTCCATGCCTTTGTCACTTCCCATCTTGATTACTGCAGTTCTCTCTATCTAGGGCTACCAGAGGCTGATATCTGCCGCTTGCAGCTGGTGCAGAACGTGGCAGCCAGGCTACTGACTGGGACGTCTAGAACCAGTTATATTACACCTGTGCTTCGTGAACTGCACTGGCTGCCGGTTCAGTGGCGGATCACCTTTAAGGTTGGCTTACTAACCTTTAAAGCCCTACATGATTAGGGACCATGTTCCTGCAAGATCTTCTGGTACCTTACCGCCCCCTCCGTCCTCTCTGATCCACCGACGAGGGATTGTTGGAGATTCCCAGGGTACGTTTAAAGATATCTGGTTGTTGTGCCTTCTCTTTTTCAGTTTCAACCCTGTGGAACTCGCTACCTCATCGGCTGAGAGAATGCTGAACCGTTGGTAGATTTAAAATTGAATTAGACATATTTAGTTGATCTAGCCTTCCCTAGTTATGGATGATATGATGTTCTGTTTTAAATGCTTATTTAACCTTATGTATATTTAGTGTATCTGTTTTTATGTTCAGCGCCTTGGCTTTGAAAGGCGCTATAAAAAATAAAGCTGATTTGATTCGATACTGTTGCTTACTTAATTGGTAGCACCTGTGCTATTATGCTATGCTTCATGTAACATTTATACTTGCTTTGTTTCCCTATGGCCTGGGTCATGCCTGGAATATGTATTTCAAAAGTTGTGCCAGGAAAGACATGGCTGGTAGCAGCTTGTTCCAGACACATCCTGGGGGGAAGGGGAGAAGGAAGCAATAGTGCCAAACAGCAGTGCAGTCATAAAGTTAATGCATAATAAAAAAAAACTTAACACAGTAACTGTACAAGAAGTAAAGGAAGGACTTATCCTGTATCCACTGCACCTACCCAGTTACCAACATAAAGAAATCAATCTGTACATAGCCTGTTACCCTCCTCTTGCTCTGGTTTTTCCACTCCTTAACTAGGTGGCAGACAGTCCTAAGCCGCCCCCCCCCCCCAATCCCCGCTACAGGAGAGCTGAACATCTTTCATCTCCTCCTCTGTCCACTGAGGGCTGGTAAACCCCATGATGTGGGGCATGGCCCAGGGGTCGAAATTAAGTTTTGCAGCCAATAGACAATTGAGCTAGTGACTGGGGATATCCAGTAGCCCCAACGATTTTTTCCACTGGCCCAGCTGGTGTACTTACCTTCTCCACTACAAGCCCGCAGGGCTAATTAAAGGAAAATCTTACTAGCCCAGTACTAAATCTACCAGCATTTGGCTGGTGGGCTGGTGCCAGTTTCGACTCATGATGGCCCCAGCGATATCCATGTGTGTAGGTGTATGCTGTTGGCATCTGCATGCTGGAGTCCTCCCCTGTACAGTCACTCAGCAATTCCCAAAATATTTCTTAATGCTCCACTTCACTATTGACTCCCTCCACCCCTGACCTACTCTTGCTTCACTTGAGAGAGCCTCCCTGTCTAACACTGGCGGAAATGGGATCTGCTTTTCCTCCTATCTGAACATGTTGCCCTAGCGCACTGCCTGCTCTGCTGGTTACCTTTTCTATGGCAGTGTTTTTTGTTGCATCTTGTATGTGCACTTGCCATGAAATGGGTTTGCATATTCGCACTTTCAGCTGTTCCAAGATGTGTCTGCGAAATATTACATTGTTTTTTTGTGACTGCACTTTACTTCTGTACTTGCATTGCACTGTGATTTGTTCATTGTTTTCTCCTTTCTCCCTTACCCCTCTCCCCTTCCCCAGGTTGCACCTGGAAATGAACCTTGGCTCAGTGTGCCTTTCCTGGTCACCAATTTTCAAATAAATAAATGAACTAATGATCTTTGCTTAAAGGGAATCCATGCATGATCACTTTAAATATTCCAGGTCCTTACCACCCTATCTAGCCTTAGTGGATATAATGCTGGTGGGGTGGATACTACTAGGTACATTTATTTGAACTTTTGCAACCTCAATAAACACCCTTCCCCCAGCACCACATCATCTTGCCATTACTTCTGTTGGACATTTCAGATGTCAAAAAATCCAAAATCACATATACCCCCATAAAACAAAGCATCATGGGATGTATATTCAAATCACCATGAAAATTGGCATTTACGTCCCATGATGCCTTGCATTATATATATATATGTGTGTGTGTGTGTGTGTGTGTGTGTGTGTGTGTGTGTGTGTGTGTGTGATTTTGGATTTCGCCGAAACTTGGATTTACTGCCAGTGCCCTTTGGGGTAATCCTTGCCTCAGTGCTTTTGCACTGAGGTTCTTTGTTTTATTGCAGATGTATGGCACCGTTGATGATGTCCATACCTCAGCAACTGTTGAGAACATTGAACTGCGTAGCCGCTGGAGCCCATGGGTCATAGTGTACCATGTGCCCCTGTTACACACTGCTCCCCAGTAATCACTGCAACACTTACCAAAGCTGGAGCGGTATCCATTGCGGAATCTGCCAGTAGTATTGTAGCACTCAGTGATGACTGTTCAGCAGGCTGATGTCCCTTACCACCTTGCGCCTGGGCAAGCACATGCCACCTCTTTGAGTGCACTGCACAGTGAGCATGCACGGCACTTCACTGATGAGGCAGCCTGGGATCCCTATACTGTGAGTGGTATTGAGAAAAAATGTAAACGTATGAAAAAACTGCTTTTAATGATGGAGGACTGCTCCATGAAGTGGGAGGTGGGTGTCTGCAGTGGAAACGAACATGGTATATGCAGATTGAGCTGTCTGAAGCTGATCACCATGAGCGTGTGTCAGCCACGAGCACAGAGATGCAGAGCGCCGGGGTTTGTGCCACGCTCTCGTCCCTGTGAATCCCCCCCCCCAATTTATTTGTAAGTCAATCTTCTATTACATTACTTTTTTATATCTTGTTTTTGTTTCATTTAAGCTTGTTTGAGTATGACAGTTTTTTATTTTTTAATTTTTTTTTAATTCATTTCTCACACTGGTTCTGAGGTGCTAAAATAATATACTTCCAGGAGGAGAGTGCAAAAGGTGTATAGATACATACACACACACACACACACACACACCCCCACACACTCCGTTCACATGGCCAGTTCTGAGCCATTGTTGATGGTGCGCAGCGGCCAGATCAGTGCTGCTGCTGCGCACGTCTGAACTCCACCATTCTCTCTCCTTTGGCTGGTTGCAGGGCTGTGTACCACTGCGGATGCTTCCTGCGCCAGCAGGCAGGAAGTTGAAAGATGAAGCAGCAGGACATGCTATGAATCCCTCGGTTTACTTCCTGCCTCCAGAGTGGCAGGAGCCTTTGAAACAGCGCTCTGTTACGAGGTGACCGGCCGAAGTCTTCCATTTCGGAGTTCGTTGTGGCTGCAGTCCCTCTTTTCTTGGGATCTTGTAGTGGTGCGGGCCTTTTGTTGCTCTTCTGCTCGGCTGCGTGAACAGCCAGCACCACCCACAACGTTATGATAGGCTTTTGGCAGAAGGCTGGTGGATGGGTCTTCAGAGCAGAGTCCGGCTACATGTTGCGTTTTGTAGTTTAAATACAGCTGAACTCTGGCAACTATTTCTTTTATGCAAACTGAGGTCTAAAAACTGCAGAAAACATTATCTCGGAGTCGAGCCGTGACACTAGGCTGAGAACCCATCAACCCCCACAGTAACCCTCCTCGAAACAACTAGAATTTCTCTGAGAGTATCTACAGCGCCAGAGCTGTTCCATCTGAATGTTGCTTAGTAGTGTTTAGGGAAGAATGACTGCACGGATCTACATGATGGTGATTTAAATTCTTGCCGTGTGAACGAGGCAACACACACGCATGCGCACGCACTCTGTTTTGGCACACTTACTGCACCTGTGTGTGAAATGCACTGTTGTAGTAATTTCTGGTGTGTCCACACACTGGTGCTGTGGAGTGGTACAGATAGAAGCTGTTGAAGAGTCGCAGGCAGTCTGGTTTCTCTCCCTCCCCAATTTGTTTTTTATTTATGTGCCTCTGCTGACTTTCAGCACTGCAAGTCATCACTTTAGGTAGTGATGACTTTCAGCACTGCAAGTCATCACTTTAGGTAGTGATGAGCGTTCACACAGGGACTTAAAACTCCTGCACCGTTTCAGTTCCCTGCCACTGCACAGTGTCACAGGAGCTGAAATGAATCCGCTTACAATGCTCCCAAACATATTTAAGCAATTATCCATGACAAGACGTAGGTTGTGGGGGAATTTACCCATGCCTGGTGTGGTTCAGTCATGAGGCTGCAGGCCGAGTTACCAAACTACACCAGAAGTGGGTAAATCCCACCACAGTCCACACCCTCTCACAGAGTATTGCAGTTATAAAATTGTGAAATAAAGAAAGGAAAAGTAATTAATGTGTAACACTTTTTTTGTAATAATTTTTTATGCTAAAATGGAAGAAATATGCTTCCGCAGGAAAAGGAATAGTTCCTGTTTTAGATTGGTATTAATGAAACATTAGTTTTTATTTAAAAAGTTCAACTTTTGCTTCTGTCTCTGGCAGTGACAACTGTGAGAGACTCGGGAGTTGCATCAGTAGAAGTTTTGCTCATAGCAGAGTCAGGTAAATTAGCTGTATTTTGCTCATGATTATTAGGCAAATCTGTTTCTTGAGCAGTTATTGAAGTGAAAATCACTTCAAGCTCCTCAGTATCTGCCAAACTGAAGCCGCAATCCATTTTCATTAGTGGTGGTTTTCTGTTGACGTTCAGCACAGATTCAATATGGCAGTTTTTTTGTTTTCATTTTTTGGGGGTCATAATGATTTTAGTTTTCATTGGTAAAGTGGCTGACTGGCAACTTTTATGCTTTGGTTATGCTACAGTTTATCAGAACAGGTGCCAGTCAGACAGTGAGTGTGCCATTCTCGGACCCCATTGTATAATTAAGCAATAATGCATGACAGGGTGTGGTGTATCATGAGATATCGTCATGTCTTGGGCTCGTTGTGAGGCATGAAACCTCAGGCAGAGGGTCTCATGGACCCGAGAAGTGACAATATCCCATGATATACCACACCCTGTTGTGTGTTATTGCTGTTATAAACTGGATTAGAAGTTTTCTAAATGAAAAGTACACAAAAAAAAGGTTTTTGAGGGGTATTGAAGGAGTACCTTTTAAGAAAATAGTTCTTGAATGGTTGTGGGCAGCAGGAGGCGCTGTTGTAATCGGAACTTATAGAAGAGGTGGAACTCGTGATGGTGTGAACTCTTGCCACCACCACTCCTGGATGTGAATTGTGGTCTCTGTGCCTGTCTTCGTATTTGGAGTATTGTTCTATGTATTACTGTTTTTTGTTTCTTTTTGTTTGGCACTGTACTTCGTTGATGTATGTATTTATTTATGTGAGCCACTAGAGGTGCTGATGTTTGGCCATGAGTGGCAGTTGTGTTTGTTCCAAATGGGGGTTGTGTGTGTCTGAAAAAATAAGGTTGGCCATGGGACTTGGTGGTAGTTACTTTTCTACCAAATCAACAATGTTAAATGCTGCGACTGATGGTGGTTAATTTTCTTTTTGCAAGAAAAGAAATGCGAGCTACTGAACTGACTTTCCCAGCTGTTGCCAGAATATACAGTGGACTGTGCGAGGTTCGAGTGACAGTTGGCGTGGTTGCACGAGAGATTTATTTTTAAATTTATTTATTTTTTATTTGTAGATACGGTGTGTAGAACCAGGGTCTTCTATAGGATGTATGGCAGTTTAATCCAAGTTAGCCATTTGCTTTCAGCAGCTCTGGGGAGCAGCAGTCTGCTATGTAGTGCTTGGAAAAAGTTGTTGCCAGAACTTTTTTAAAACCGTGATTATGTGATCAGATTTACTCATGGCTGAGATGAGCTGTCGGCCAATCAGGTTGCTGACTTTTTGGCAACCAGTCCATAATTAAACATCCTCTGGCAGCAGATCAGCTGCTCCGAACTATGCACACCAAACAGGCTTAAAGTTTGCCCAGTGTGCCCAAACTGTTAGGCCTGTTTACACTGAACAGTCTGTGTAAATAGTACCAATGTTTGATCGTTAGGGGCTTGAACCTGTCTGCCCACCTGCCTCTGTCTATCTGTCTTACTTATTTTCTTTCTTCTGGTAACTGGGTAAGGCCCACTAGGCACGAGTGCCTGTTTTCAGGGATGACTTGGGAGAACTAGGGTGTTAAGTGACTTTCTCCTGGTTCGATAGTATGCAAGTACAGGTTATGGGAATTAAATCCTGGTCTGCTGGATGTACCAAGCTTATTCACAGCTCGTTACGCTTGCCTCTAGGGTATACTGCCAGCCCCATCCCTACCTATCTATCTTCCTTCCCCGACCACTTTCATAAAAAAGACACATATCTCCTATTCAAGTTGGCCGTGTGTCCCTGCACTGCACTGCTAAGTTTGTGGTTGGGTATAACAGCATTACACCTCACAGTTACGCAACGCCTAGGGATGGAGACTCTTTCGTTTTTTCACTTTTCTTCCGAGATGCTGATGGCCTATCATTAGAAGAATGCAAGTTTGGCTACTTTAGCCAAACTGTCGGGGGCTTTCCCAACCCCTTCACTTTTCTTTTGATTTAATTATGTTTTACCTGTGATCACAGTCTGCACCGAAACATTTCTAGTAGTAAAAAATAGACACTTGATGTGACTGGTTAGTCAGCAAAATGATTTACCCCCTTTCAGTACAGATAGTGACAAAAGAAATTGCGCATGCACCTGTCCTGAATGCAACATATTTATAAAATAAATGTAATTAAATAAATCGGTTCAAGTACTCTGGTAGTAAATTTGTGGCGAGAATGGAGAGAAAGTGTTTGTGCAGTTTTATCAAAGGGGGAACATGAATGTATGAGGATTAGTTAAACTGAAAATGGGTGCCTGCATGCCAGCCCGACTTGGAACATTACGGCGGAGCATCCAGCCATCGAGACCCAGCGTGTTTTGCAGGACCTCCCGAGTTTTGGTCAAAGAAGCCTCATACTTGTTAATTAAAACTTCTTTTTACAGTACTCAGTATTTCAGATTGGTATTGGTCCGCTTCGAATGTCTAATGTGAGCAGTGTGCCACGGACTTTTAAAGTATCATCATGCGATTGAAATCGGCAGCTGTGGGAGATGTCTGAATAAAACAGAAGTCCCCAGGTGGTCCTGCTTTGGATGGTGCTTCAACAGCCGAGTGTTTTCGGGTCAGAAGAGCGGACTACGGACCATTTTAAATGGCAGTGAGAGCCCTAAATTTGAGAATGCAGTCTCTTAGAAAGCAAAGTGGACTAATTTTATTTATTTATTTTATTGTGATCTCGGATTAACACCTTTTTAAGAACCAGCTCATTACATAGCTTCCACGTCGGAGTTAGACAAACGGTGTAAACATAAGTGATTGCTTTTAAGCCGCAAGAATTAAATACAAAGTAAATTATACATACAATGTAACACTTAGTTAAGTAGGGTAACAAGACAGAAAGTTGGCATTGTACGATATATGTAAAAATACAATTAGAAGCAAGAGAGTGAGGGGTAGTAAAGGTAAACAGTTAGGTAAGACGGGCTAAGACATACATAATAGATGGGAAGACTTAACATAGGGGAGGGAGAATACATCGGCCAGAGAGGCTTCGTCACAAGGGGTAGGGGGAAGAGGATAGATTTACAAGTTGTGGAAACAAGTCCAGGTGGCCGACAATTTAGGGATGAAAACTGGGGGGGAAGATGTAGGGAGAATTGGAGTGAGATATATTAGAGGAGTGGATAACTAGGGGAAAATTGCTTTGGAAAGCCAAGGAATTTAGGAACCAAGAGAAGAAAAACTGTGGACCATCTAAGGGTTGCCCTGGGAGGAGAGTATACAGTACCAAGCCCCTGTAAGAGTGAGGGGATTAGAGAAAGCCATCACAGCTGGAATTTGCAGCAAGATGGTTCCTTAGCTTTTGTTTGAAGGGGCATAATAGGGCTATGAAAGAAATGTCCGGGGTATGGACCGGGGTTGAAATTAACATACCCAGCCTGTTCCCTGTGCAAGTAGGAACAGGCTGGGTGCATGTAGTGTTTACTCCAGCACGCACTGTAGTGCAGGTAGCCAGTTTCCATTCTGTACTAACATACTAACATACTAAAACGCCAGCAGAATAGGCCTAACAGTCTTTCATGTCTGCTCGTTTGGTCAGCCCCCACCCTGGGTGCTGACCTTGCTGTCCCCCTCGGCTTCTCCCTTCCCAGTTCCGGATATTCTTGCTGCATTGGATTTTGCTTCCAGAACCCTTCCCCTGTACCTGTCCCACCCCCTCTTGAACCCCTCCACTGTCTCTGCCTCCACCAGCCCCCTAGGCAGTGCATTCCATGGCTCCACCACCCTCTCAGTGAAGTAGCACCTCCTCCTTTCTCTCTGAATCTTCCCCCTCCAGCTTCCAACCATGCCTCTAGTGGCCCTTCCTCCTTCCTTGAAGCACCCTGACTGTTCCTCCCTATTTACCCTCTTCATGTACCTGAAGACCTCTATCATGTCCCCCGGTCCTTCTCTCTTCCAATGTGTACATATTTAGCTCTTGAGCCTCTCCTCATAGGTTCTGTCCCCAAGCCCCAAATCATTTTGGTTTGCCCTCCTCTGGACCCTCTCCAGGAGGTTAATGTCCCTCTTTAAATGTGGCCTCCAAAACTGCCGCAGTACTCAAGTGCGGCCTCACCAAGCAGTTATACAGAGGGTATCACTTCCCTCCTTCTGGAGGTGATCCCCTAGCGATGCATCCCAGCATCCTGTTGGCCTTGGCTGCTGCCCTCCTACAAGTCTCAGAGTTGTTCATCTTGACATCCACCACCACCCCCTGGTCCCTCTCAGCCATCGAGACTTGTAGCATTTCCCCCCCAGGGTGTACACTTGGCCTGGGTTTCTGGCCCCCAGGTGGAGTACCTTGCATTTCCCTGCATTGAACCTCAGCTTCCACTTTCTAGACCATCTTTCCAGAGCCTCCAGGTCCCCCTGTAGGGGACACCCTCCCCTCCTCCCCATCCACCACCACCCCCAGTTTCAAGTCATCTGCAAAGAGACTCATCTCACTCCTGATTCCTGTCCTTATGTCAGATACGTAGGCGTTGAACAGAAGGGGCCCAAGGACTGATCCCTGTGGGACCCCACTAATGACCCTCCTTGGGGATGAGACTATCCACCAACTCGACCCTCTGGGTCCTGTCCTGGAGCCAACTGCCTATCCATCTGATCATCTGGTTCCCCACCCCATTTCTCCCAGCTTATCCAACAGGCCCATGTGAGGAACAGAGTCAAATGCCTTGCTGAAGTCTAGAAAGAGGACATCCACTGGTCTACCCAGGTCCAAGGCACTTGTCACCCAGTCATAGAACTCCACCAGGTTTGTCTGACACGATTTCCCTGGGATGAATCCATGCTGTCTATCGTCCAGGCACCCTGACTTATCCAGGTCCCCCAGCCTCTCATGAGTGCCCTCCATCCTCGCCCACCACGATGTCAGGCTGACAGGCCTGTAGTTCCCTGCCACCTCCCTTGATCCCCCTTGTGGATGGGCACTATATGCGCCACCTTCCAGTCTTGGGGCAATCACCCTGTCCTCAGAGAGATGGTGAAAAGCTCTGCCAGGGGTTTCGCCAGGACATCTGCAAGTTCCTTCAGCACTCTGGGATGTAATTTATCCGGCCCCGGTGCTTTCTCCATCTTAAGGGAGCTGAGGGCTTCCCTCACTCTCTCTGCTGTGATTTCCACTTCCGGTACCTCTTCTCCCTGCTTAGCCCTCCTCTCACCTGCTAGTGATGCCTCCCTCTCCCCAGACCTGCCGATCAGTGGGTCCCCCCTCCCTCAGTATCTCTGTCTCCTCCATGTATGATGCAGCACCCCCATTTCCCTGGTGAAAACTGAGGTGAAGTACTCATTTAGTACCTCAGCCTGCTCCCCCGGGTCTTGTGCCCATCTCTCCCCTGATTTAATCCTGCTAATCTGCCCCTTCACCCTTCGTTTCTCCCAAATGTATCTAAAGAACCCCTTGTTCCCTCTCCTAATTTCCCTGGCCAGGTTCTGCTCCTTCCTTGCCTTAGCCACCCTCACCACTCTAGTGGCCCTTCTAGCTATCAGCTCGTACTCCCCTCGATCCCTTTCACTCCTTGAGCACTTGAATTGCTTATAGGCTGCTTTCTTTCCCCGCACCACCTCCTGGACCTCCCTGGTCCACCAACAGGGTTTTTAGGCCCTACCGCATTTAGTCTTACTCTTGCACAGGTGCTGGTAGCATCCTGCACCCCTCTCCTGATGATTTCCCACCTACTATCAGCGTCCATGTCTGACCCAATCCCATCCAAATGCTCCTAAGGATCCTTCCATTTCATAAAATCCGCCCCCTGAAGTCGTTACTTCCGTCTTTGTGCAGCCTTCTACCCTCCTAGGTCCAGGCAGAACCAGACCGTGGCATGGTCCTCCCGTAATGGGTCCCTTACCTCCAGGCCCCCAATCTGGTCACTGTCTGCCAGGACCACATCCAGTACCCGTGCCTCCCTGGTCGGTTCCCTCACCTGCTGAGTTAGGAACGCGTCTTGAAAGACATCCAACAACCTCTGTTCCCTGGTCACACAGGATGTCATAGTCTCCCAGTCTGTTCCTGGCATGTTTAAGTCCCCCAACACCTGTAAGGCTGCAGTTGCAACAGGCCGCCACAAGGGGCGCAGCATCAGAGAATGACAAGCTTTTTTTTTTGAAGGATCTGATGTTAAGTCACGTGCACGGTGCATGCCGCCGTGAGGACTCATTCAGGAGTGAGTGGGAGCAAGCACTGGCTGGCCTGAAGTCAGTGTGTGTGTGTGTGTGTGTGTGTGTGTGTGTGTGTGTGTGTGTGTGAGAGAGAGAGACAGAGACAGAGATGGATGCCAAAGGAGGAGGTTGGAGTAGACAGTGGGGAAGGTGGGAACATGTGGCCAGACATCGGAAGGAGCTGCAGTCTCCGAGAGGCGGGATCAAGCTTGCTGAGTTCCTGGGCTGCGGCAGTGACTGGCTGCAAAAGAATGGGTTGGGAGTGGGCACTGGGCAGAGAATGTTGCTGCTGCCAATGGCAATCATGGATCGGCAGGGACTGGGTGTTTGAAGCATGGGGGAGTCCCAGAGCACAAGTTGTGATGGTAATGGCATATCTGTAATGTAATCTGAACATTACTGCACCACGTGTGCCTCTTTCTGTCACCCACATGGTACAGTAACAGTTCAGGTTGGCATGCGTGTCTGTGTGAACTCTGCATTTTGGAGTTGGCTACTGTAGTGATTAGATGCTTGGCACCAAGCTCCGTGCATTGAGTTTGTGATCAGTTGTATTTTGTTGAAATACTGATAGCATTATGGATATTTAGGCAGGCACACAGCGCAGGATCATCAGACTTTGTTTAAAAAAAAAAAAATAAAAAAAAATTTGAGCAAAGCAAACAAAAAGGCAAATAGATCGAGTTGGGGTTTCTTTCACCCCTCCCCCAAGGAGATTTTGAGCAGGCTTTGCTTCAAACTCTTTAGAGAAATATAAGGGCAACTGTTTAAATGTTGAACAGCAGGTGCTGTGACAACTGATTTGTTAATATAAAGGCTGTGTGTGTACCATGAAAACTTTGTCAGGAATGGTGGTTGTATAATCTAGCCTACCTCAACCTTGATTCCCCACTCGTTTGTTCTGAGGGAAATCTTGCTGAGCATTGTATTTCTTTTTTTGGTGGGGGCAATTTATATTAAAATCTAATGTACTGCTGGCCCATCGGCGCAGCGGTTGGATTTCCGCTCACGATGCCGGTGACCCGGGTTCGGGAACAGACCTGGGTCACCGGAGGGCCGGCCAGGGGAGATGGATGGGCGTCTTCTGAACTGCTCTCCTTCTCTGGGGGAGGGGTTCTGCCGCGGCAGCGTCTGGGCGTCAGGGGGTGGGGCAGATGCAGGGCGTCGTTGCATCCCTTCCCGAGGAAACGTCCTCTCGGGACAGAAAATCCCAACCAAGCACCTCTATGACGCCCTCCTCGCCGCCTCTGATGTGCTCCCAGGCAGCTCCCCCAAATACCCGACCCGACGTTCGCGACACCAGCAAATGCCACAACCCTGCCCTGGGGGGTAAGCCACGGGGCATGGGAGAACAAGCGGCTCATGTGGGAGCAGGAGGCGGCGGGGGCCGTGACCAGGGCTGAGCTCGGCATATGGCTGGACAAAAGCACACTAAATAAAAAATCTAATGTTCTTCTTATTACCAGCACAGTCTTACTGTGACCTTTACAGCTGACAGAGCAGACACTAGTACTCCACACCACAGTACCCCACCTTGCTCGGAGTCTGACCACTGTTTTTCTTTATTTTTGGTATGAGAATTTGAAATTTCTAATTCTTATTAACACAGTCTTAGTGACCTTCCTTGGTTGCTCCCACCAGGTCTACAACTGAAAGGGCAGTAGTCCATCCATCAGCACAAACAGTAGTTGTGCTTGTGTCTGAATTTGAAATAAAGAAGAAAAAACCCTGAGCCTTAAAATCATTATTAAAAATAAATACAATTGTGGTATAAATATCCCAATGCAAAAATAATAAAAAAGCTTAGGCAGGGTGAGGTTTGCTGCAGGCAGTGTATGTGCTGTCTACAGCCTGCTGCTGCCCTATTTTGCTGCTGTGTGTGCCCACTGCACCCTACTATCGTTAGGCAGTTATTAGTGTGAAAAAAATATATACTTCTGGCCTAATATTGTTTCTGCTGGTCTCTCTGGGTGTCTCTGACTATGCCGGCTTACCTGGTGTCGACTACCTGACAGTGACACCTACGCGTGTGTGTGTGTGTGTGTGTGTGTGTGTGTGTGTGTGTGTGTGTGTGTGTGAACATTACTGTCCTGATCTTTGATACTGATAATCAGCAGTGTTACATTTATGCTGTTCTACTACTGCTACTACTACTACTGCCGTACTGCTACACTTGCTAGGCTGACCCCTTAACCCTTATCTGCGTTTGTGATGAGACAGTGGGTGAGCTTTCAGTCAAATAGAGTAAATCTTAATCTCAGCTGAAGCCTGTACTACCACAGTATGACTGCCTAATCCCTATGCGTGTGTGAATATTATTGAGCTTTCTGGATCTCGGTAAATCTGACTGACAGTAGTACTGCCTACCTGGCCTTGGTTCAGACTAAGAAAGAGCCTTGCGGACTTAATGCAGTGCCATCTATATAACCTGTCCCTCTCTATCTGTAGCTTGAGAGTGTCATTTGTAAAGTTATTTTTTGTGAGAGAGAAATAAATAAATACTATACTGCCTAGACTACCTCGTCCTGGTTCAGACTAAGAAAGATCCCAGACTTGTGGACTTACTGCAGTCTATATAACCTGCCCCTCTCTATCTGTAGCTTGAGTGTAAACTTACTGTTTTTGTGAAAGAGAGAAATAAATACTACTGTATCCCCCAGAGGGTGCTATCCTAAGGGCTACTACCCCTGCCTGCCCTAACTGTAGCAGTGTGAGGGGCCCAGATCCGTTGGCGGGTGCCTCCACCCAGAGGTCGAGGTTAGAACAGTCGAGGTTGACTCGGTCATAGCCCTCTGGGTTGCTGCAACCCCCCTTTCTTCCCACTAATGGCCCACGCAGTTCAATTTCAGTGTCCTTACCATATACACTTACCCTCCAGCTCAAACCAGTCAGCTCACTCTGGGGACCCCCTGGAAAGTAAGGTACAGTTACACCACATCCACTGTGTAGTATTTCACTATTAATACACATACTGGCCAGAGTACGTTTGCAAAACAAGCAATCTGATTTATTTGAGGGGGAATATCAGGTTGATTAGCTTACCACTACAGTATATGAAAAATCTACCTAGGGCTCTGTGCACAGGCCTAACCTATTAATTACTGTCTATGGGTACCCAAGCCGTAATGGCTAGTTCCTCGATGCAGCTGGTTGGGGCCCTGACACAAACGAGCATTTAATTCCTGAGCAGATCAGAAGGAGCTAGTAAGCTCAATCAGTGCAGTCAGCAATACAAAAAAACGATTTCTCCGTTGTGTGTAAGCTTTAACAGGGAGCTACCCTGATTCAGTACTCACAACTCCAGCCGAGAACCACTCTTTCACCACTTGCATGGCTGAGCCTGAGCTTCAAAGGCCTCCCCACACACATTTATATGGAAACATCAGAGGGTACCATACCAGGCTGCTGCTTCCAGGACCCGAAAGAACTCATAGCTAATGCGGGCGTTTCACGGCAGCTTCAAACGTCCTGACAGACCAAGAGCAATTCAGCAGATTCTCCAGTCCTCTTCAGGTGAAGCCTGGTAGGTAGCTGTACTTGTACACAGCCTCCTCTGACCGCACGTCGGCGGATTTAATCTGTGGAGCGCTGGCAATGAAAACGGCCGCCTCAGGCCTTTCACGCACTTCCCGCGTGAACACTCAATGGCTCAGAGCTCCTTCTCCTTCACAGTCACAGCGCATCTGCCCCTAACAGCATGGGGCAATCCTTACAGCTCGGGCACTACCCGATTCCATTGGCTGGTTACACATGCCAGTCACTTAGTCTGGCCCTCAGTGGTGCGAAAAGGCGCCACTTCCAAAACTACAAGCGGTGCCTCCATTGGTCATCTGGCTTCATCCAGAGTCCTGATTCTGGATTGGTCACCTCCACTCCATTTCCAGTGCCCCTTAGCTGCTATTGGACCCCCTTCCACACAGTCCAGGTCCAGTATGGAGGGGCACAATGTAAAGTCCCAGCTGCAATAAAAGGGAGTTAGGTAAACTGCAATTTCACCAACACTATACATGTTCCTAAAGGGAACAACTACATCTTTCAGATGGGCTCCCTTAGCGCTCCTAGCGACTGCAGAAACGGAGCGTTCAGATAGCAGTCCAGGGCGGGATTCGAACAGAGAAGCACAGTCCTCTATTTGAACCACTAAAGCCTGCGAACAGGCAGCTCTCAAAGTGACAGTACTGGAGGCTTCAAAAGCACTCACACCTCCCACATTTAGCCTTACACCGAACACCAACCAGGCATGGAGCATTCAGGCAAGCTCCGGGAAGGCTTCTAGAAACCCCCATTTGTAGGGGGGGTTACACTACACCGTCGCCACCTACCTGGCCCCGGTTCAGACGAAGAAAAATCCTAGTTGTGGACTTACTGCAGTCTACAGAATTAAATATAATTGTTGCAGAGTGGTTTATCTCTGCTGTGCAGTCAGTGTGACTGTCAGCCTCTGTGTCTTTGTATGCTACCTACTAGCAGACATGCTACACCAACCTAGTCTGGGTTACTACTTTAGTGAGATAACTAAAAAATCCTGCCTGATTCAGCTAAGCCTTGCATACTTAGTCTAAAGAATTTAACCTACAAGGTAATAAAAAAAAAAAAAAAAATACACACACACTTTCTGACTGACAACAGTTTTTATTGACACTTAAAGCACAAGACATCAAAGGTAAGCTCAGTTCATTAGACATTATGGCTCAAGAAAAGAGAAAGAAAAAGGCTGGGAAAATGATGAAGACACTGAAATGTAGAACAGTATACTACTGTTGTTCCATATGCGACTATTTCAAGATTCAGTATGTTTTTTTTTTTTTTTTCAGTTTTTATCATTTGTCTACCCATGCAGGTAACCCGACTCTGGCGCATGTAATTTTTGTTGCCACATGCACTTGGTGCAGGTACCGCAGAAAGTTAATTTCTATCCCTGGGTATGGAGCTCGATAGGAGAAAACCCTCTGTCCTTGGGAGGTATGACAAGCGTGGGATTTTGAAAACCATGCTATCAGTGCTTCTGGTGCAGCGCTTATTATCTTGCGGGGTGAGGAGCTTCTGTACCCCAGGGGGCACCAGGCCAAGATTTTTTTTTTTTTTTTAATTTTTAATTTTTTATTTATTTTTTTTTATTTTAGCCATCGGGCATGTTTGGAATTTGAGCCTTCTTACAAATTGGAGCCAGTCTGTGTTAACATACAAGTCACACGTATGTATGAATCTTGCCAAACTGGCTGCAAGGTGGTAGGCTTTGTTTAGTGCCACTATAGGCGCTTTTACACACAGGTTTATGCAACGGAATAACTGTTACGGAAACAGTATTCCGTTACATCCCTTGTGTGTAAAGTGCATCTGTTTTGGTTCCATAGGCGAACATTCGTCCAAACCGCAATCTCTGTTTTTCGCGGTTTGCACCGTTGTGTTCTGTTTCGTGGGCGGTGCACAAACAGCAATAGAGCAGCAAACTCTGTGGGGGTGCTGAAACACAAATGGAGGTGGGAGCTGCGGAAAACTTGCAGAGTGAGGATCTAACGCAACAGAGCTAGCAGGCGCCACAGGTAGCGCTCATTTCGTTTTAAAAACCTGCGTGTAAAAGCGCCTTATAATCCTGCAGAGTGCTGTGTTGGTTAGCGAGCTCTCCGAACTAAGGATAGCTGGAGTAAGAGCCTCCATGGTCAGACTGTTTTTATGCCTGTCCCCCATTAAGTATTTAAAGTGCAAGACTAGTTCCAAAGGTGTCCCAGCCTTATTTGTAATGTTTTTAGAGGGTAAGTACGATGTCTATTGTGGGAGCTAGAGAACAACATTTTTTTTGTTTTCTTATAGTTCAAGATGAGTTTTTGCTCACTGAACCAACTTTCTGCCTTTGAAAAACTCCTCATCTGGAGATTTATTTCCAGCTGCTTTGGGTCAGGATCACTCACGAACAGGACTGCATCATCTGCATAAAGCAGAATTTGGCACTGACAGAAGTATGGGAGTTGGTTTAGGAATAGACTGAATAATAGCGGACCCAATATAGATCCTTGGGGGACACCAGATCAGACAGGTCTGCTAGTAGATAGGATGTCAGCGATCTCCACTTGCTGTGAGCGGTTTGAAAGGTAGCTCTCAAGCCAAGCAGCAGTGTCACATGCAAGCCCAATGGACTCCAATTGTTCAAGCAAAAGGACATGATTAACTGTATCAAATGTTTTTGTTTCATCGATAAAAATCACACCAAGTGCACCCTGATCCAGGGAGTTGTGGATATGACTCGTAAACTCAAGCAAAGCAGTAGTGGTGCTGTGTCCCTTGCGAAAGCCATGTGGTTGCGGACATTAAATGTAATGTTTTTCTAGGTAGTCAATCAGTTGATCCGCTACAAGTCACGGTGGAAGGATCAAAATCAGTCTAGTTACTGTGAGATGTGCAGTCCCCACTCTTCTATACAGGCATCACTAAGGTGGATTTTCATATCTGCGGTAAGTGAGAGCATCTCAATGAGGTGTTGATTATATATGTCAAAGGGGCAAGTATTTCATCCAGGGTTAATGCCACAAATTTAAGGTCCAGGGAGTCACCACTGACTCTAGCCTTCCCTAGAACCCTAAGTAAATATTTCCTAACTTCTCCCAGGGAGACGGCTTTAAAGTGGAAAGGAGGGTGGGCAGGTGGCTGGTCTTCAGAACTAGCCTTATGCCTCGAGTAGGAGTGATGGAAGAAATCGGGGGGGGGAAGAACACCTTTCAGTTCAGAAAAAGCATCATTAAACATATTAGTGATGATACAAGGATCCAGCGTGGGTACCCCATCGATGTTAAGCATGGTAGGGGGTGGCTTGTTATCTTTTCCAGTTACTTTCTTAAGGTTTGACCAGAATTTTCGGCAATCGTTGCAAGAGCGTGTGAGGGTGTCCTTAAAGTACTGGTTCTTTGCAGTCTGTATGGTCCTTGTGCAGTCATTTTGGGCTTTTTTGTAGTTCTAAATGTCAATCTGTTTACCAGTGGCTTGGGATCTATGCCACAAGTGGTCTGTTACCTTCATATGCTCGAGGAGTTCTGGTGAAAGCCACGGATTGTTGTATCCAATGATTTTTATGCTTTTTTAGTGGGGCATGCCTGCCACAGATCACATTAAATTGACGTAAAAAATTCCTCAGGTGTGGAGTCAACTAAGCAGCACACGAGTCGCAACCCTGGAGGCCAGAATGGATGTAAATGCTGACCTGTTGGCACTGAGGGCTGAGGCGCTGGATGCCTTGCCTCGCAACATGCCGGCGACCCGGGGTTTGGAACAAGTCCAGGCCGTCTGAGGTCGGCGAGGAGAGTGGGGGCGGAGCTGCCAAAAGCAAGCTCTCCTCTCTGGGGAGGTGAAAGGGCTTACTTGACTGATAGCTGCCACCTGGTGGAGGCCAGGGACAGCCACCGGGCCAGAGTGCTGGCCCTGGGTGGGAGAACAGGGCCATTACGGGGCCGTGGGACTGTCTGCGCTACCTACATGCATGCATACTCACTCCTGGGGCCCCTAGGCGTAAGCGGAGGAAAGAAAAACTGCTGGCGGCAGGATGGTGACCGACTCCCCACGAGCTCCGTGGCGGGTGTAAGGTAAGCCCGGTAATTCCGGTGATGGGGCTCGGGGGGCAGTCAGATGGGGGAGCTGTCTGGGGGGTGCAACAAGTGTTGAATGAATGATACTACTAACATACTAAAATGCCAGCAGAATAGGCCTAACGGTCTTTCACGTCTGCTCGTTTGGTCAGCCCCCAGCCTGGGAGCTGCCCTTGCTGCCCCCCCTCACCCTCTCTGGCTTCTCCCTTCCCAGTTCGGATATTCTCCTGCATTGGATTTGCTTCAGATCCTTCCCTGTACCCCACCCCTCTTGAACCCCTCCACCATCTCTGCCTCCACCAGCCCCCTAGGCAGCACATTCCATGGCTCCACCACCGTCTCAGTGAAGTAGCACCTCCTTTCTCCCCCTCCAGCTTCCACCCATGCCCTCTAGTGGCCCCCTCTCCTTCCTTCGAAGCACCCTGACTGTTCCTCCCCTATTTACCCCCTTCATGTACCTGAAGACCTCTATCATGTCCCCCCTTCTCTCTTCCAATGTGTACATATTTAGCTCTTCGAGCCTCTCCTCATAGGTCCTGTCCCCCAAGCCCCAAATCAGTTTGGTTTCCCTCCTCTGGACCCTCTCCAGGAGTTTAATGTCCCTCTTTAAATGTGGCCTCCAAAACTGCACGCAGTACTCGAGGTGCGGCCTCACCAAGCAGTTATACAGAGGGGTATCACTTCCTCCTTCTGGAGGTGAGCCCCCTAGCGATGCATCCCAGCATCCTGTTGGCCTTGGCTGCTGCCCTCCTACAAGTCTCTGAGTTGTTCATCTTGACATCCACCACCACCCCCAGGTCTCTCTCAGCCATCGAGATTTGTAGCATTTGCCCCCCCCCCCAGGGTGTACACTTAGCCCAGGTTTCTGGGCCCCAGGTGCAGTACCTTTCATTTCCCTGCATTGAACCTCAGCTTCTACTTTCTAGACCATCTTTCCAGAGCCTCCAGGTCCCCCTGTAGGGCCACCCTCCCCTCCTCCCCATCCACCACCGCCCCCAGTTTTGGGTCATCCGCTAAGAGACTCATCTCACTGCTAATACCTGTCCTTATGTCAGAGACGTAGGTGTTGAACAGGAGGGGCCCAAGGACTGATCCCTATGGGACCCCACTAATAACCCTCCTTGGGGATGAGACTATCTCACCAACTACGACCCTCTGGGTCCGGTCCTGGAGCCAATTGCCTATCCATCTGATTCCCCACCCCCATTTCTCCCAGCTTATCCAACAGGCCCACGTGAGGAACAGAGTCAAATGCCTTGCTGAAGTCTAGAAAGAGGGGCGACCACTGGTCTACCAGGGTCCAAGGCTTTCAGTCACCCAGTCATAGAACTCCACAAGGTTTGTCTGACACACGATTTCCCAGGCCGAATCCATGCTGTCTGTCGTCCAGGCACCCAGACTTTCCAGGTCCCCCAGCCTCTCCTTGACAATGCCCTCCATCACCTTGCCCAACACCGATGCCAGGCTGACAGACCTGTAGTTCCCTGCCACCTCCCTTGATCCCTCCCTCGTGGATAGGCACTATATGCGCCACCTTCCAGTCCTGGGGCACCCACCCTGTCCTCAGAGAGATGGTGAAAAGCTCCGCCAGGGGTTTCGCCAGGACATCCGTAAGTTCCTTCAGCACTCTGGGATGTAATTTGTCCGGCCCCGGTGCTTTCTCCATCTTGGGGGACCTGAGGGCTTCCCTCACTCTCTATGCTGTGATTTCCACTTCCGCTACCTCTTCTCCTTGCTTAGCCTTCCCCCTTCCTGCCAGTGATGCCTCCCCCTCTCCCCAGACCCACTGATCGGTAAGGGTCCCCCCTTCCTCAGTATCACTGTCTCCTCCCATGTATGATGCAGCACCCCCATTTTCCTTGGTGAAAATTGAGGTGAAGTGCTCATTTAGTACCTCAGCCTGCTCCCCCGGGTCTTGTGCCCATCTCTCCCCTGTTTTAATTCTGCTAATCTGCCCCTTCACCCTTCGTTTTTCCCCAATGTATCTAAGAACCCTTGTTCCCTCTCCTAATTTCCCTGGCCAGGTTCTGCTCCTTCCTTGCCTTAATACCCTCCACCACCCTAGTGGCCTTCTAGCCATCAACCGTACTCCCTCGATCCTTTCACTCCTTGAGCACTTGAATTGCCTATAGGCTGCCTTCTTTCCCCGCACCACCTCCTGGACCTCCCTGGTCCACCAGCAGGGTTTTCAGCCCTACTGCATTTTTGTCTTACTCTTGCACAGGTGCTGGTAGCATCCTGCACCCCTCTCCTGATGATGTCCCACCTACTGTCAGCGTCCATGTCTTACCCAATCCCATCCAAATGCTCCTTAAGGATCCTTCCCATTTCCTTAAAATCCGCCCCTCAAGTCAGTTACCTCCGTCTTTGTGCAGCCTTCTACCCCTCCTAGATCCAGGCAGAACCAGACTGTGGCACGGTCACTCCCCGCCAACGGGTCCCTACCTCCAGGCCCCCAATCTGGTCACTGTCTGCCAGGACCACATTCAGTACCTCGCCCCTGGTCGGTTCCCCACCTGCTGAGTTAGGAACGTGTCTTGAAAGACATCCAACAACCTCTGTTCCTTGGCCACCGAGGATGTCATAGTCTCCCAGTCTGTTCCTGGCATGTTTAAGTCCCCCAACACCACCACCCTTCCCCTGCCCAGTCTGCAGTGTCTCCCAACATCTGCCACCAGACTCTCCTCCAGCTCCTCCGCCAGTGCAGGGGGTCTATGATTTTTTTTTTTTTTTAAAATGGATGTAAATGACCAAGTGATGAAAGAGGGCTCCACATTGCCAGAAAAAGTGATGGCTGCTAAAATTGCTTTGGCTGGAGCACTTGGAGTATGTTTCCAGGGCTATGAATATTTGGTTTTGGGGCTCACGAGTGACGGAGAATGGGACAACCCCATGAGGAACACTGCAGCCTTACTTAGCAGAACCCTACACATGGAAGAACTGGCTTCGGCCAGCTCGTCCCACACTGTTGGATTTCATTAGTAACGCCAACAACCCAGGTCGAAATGGGTCTGGGTTGCTGGAGGGCCAGGCAGGAGGAGAAAGCTTGAGCATCCGATGACTGCTTGCCTTCTCCCGGGGGGAGGGAGGGGATGTGGCTCGCTATGTGTTGCCTCCTGGTGGAGGCTGGGAGCTCGACATCTCAGTGAGCCCTGCTGAACTCAAGGGGCGTGGTGGACATCCTAGTGGCCAGGAGCACCAGAACCCAGGCCCTGCATGATGTCTTGCAGGACGTCATGTTGGTACAACAGGTCCTGCAAGACGTCTTGCAGGACGTCATGTTGGTACAGCAGGTCCTGCAGGACGTCATGTTGGTACAACAGGTCCTGCATGCCACGAGACAGTCAGCTGTTCCAGATGTAGTAGTCACCAGCCTGGAAAGAGTAGGCAGAATACAGGTCAGGGAACCACTGGGGTCCAGTGACCGTGATACTATATGGTTAGAGGTGGCCCTGAGCACCTCTGTGCTCTGGTCTAAGGCTGATCTGCTAGACTTCAGAAGGGTGGATTTCAACTGTGTGAGAGAAGTTGTACTGGGCAGGCTTGCTGGTTAGACAATGTCAGGGGAGTGGAGGAAAGATTGGGGATTATAAAAGGGGTTGTTCTCAAAGCAACAAAATTATGCATGAGAACAGTTACCAAGAGGAACAAGAGACCAATCTGGTTCGCTGAAGGGGTCAGGGAAGCAGTGAGCGCTAAAAGGGGGCCTTTATAAGGTACAAAGAACAGCAGGGGATGAAGAATGGGATGAGTACCAGGAGAACGCTCGAGAGACCAAGGTGGCAATCAGGATCACCCAGGCAGACACAGAGCTGTGTACTGAAAAGAGGGTCAAGGGCGGGGAAGGACATTTTTTTTTTAATTTTTTTTTGTTTTGTTTAAGATACGAGGAAACAATTTGTGCTGCTGGTGAAAATCTGCTCTGTAGAGCTTTCTTTTACTTGCTGCAAGCTGGAAGTAAAAGAAGGCTTTACGCAGAGCAGGAGTGCAAAAGAAAGAAGTTATAGGCTCTCCGCCTTACGAAGTTTATAGCTTGTGGCCTGAATTAAATACATAGCCATGCATCTGTCATACAGATTTGCACCAGAGAAGTGCCCATGAGTATGTTTTAAACGCAAAAGAGAGAAGTCCTTGAAAAAGCCCATAGAGACCGAAACATTACGATGTTTGTACAAACACTAATGTGGCTTGGAGCAGGTTTTCCTGGAACTTTTTCTTTAAAAAAAAAAAAAAGTATGTGTGCTGTCCCACAGCCCCTTTCTTTGAAGTCTCCACCAGTGCTTTTCTTCAGAGTTTCTTGAGCATGCCATCTTATTTTCCCCTGCTGATACATGCTGTCATTGGCCGTGCTGCTTCCCTGCTTGGTCACCCGATCTCTGGCTCACAAGTTCACTTCCGAACACTGGTTGCCAGTATGGAAGTGGGACGTGCTTCCTTTGGGCAGCTGGGTGGCCCATTTATATTTAGCTAGATAGCCAAGTAGCTGGTGTCTGTATATTTATACATTGTACGTTAGTGTTTTTAACTCAGTTTAACAAAACGCTATCAAAAGCATAGGACCCTAGTTAGCTAGATACATTTTTTAATCTTGCTAGTAGGGTACTTCATTGTATTTCACAGAACCCTGGCCAGCTAGATGCATGTTTTATCACGCCACTGGGTACTTCATTTGGTTTGTCTCCATAGTAGGATATGTCAGTGGCACAAGCTGCTGCTCACTGCTGTGCCTCACGCTGTGGTAAAACTGTGAGTACATACAAATCTACTCAGGAAACTGCAGCAACTGCAGTTCGTTCAAAACCCTCCAAAACTTAAACAAAACAGATTAATTACATCAGCACAAAAATCGCTTCTTCCAGACCCACCATACCACAAAACGCATTGGTAATATGAAACGGATACAGAGAACGGAGCTATAAAGACCACAGTTTCAAATCGAATAAAAAAAAAAAAAAAAAAAAAAAAAAGGCAAAATTTCTTTTTTGCAGTCTTTACCTGTCTCACTAATTATGTAGCACTAATGTTTGGTTTCTCAGGACACACACTAGGAATGTAAAGCATTTAGCTTTTTAGTGACTAGCTGCTGAAATTTTGTAGTGAAATCCCTAAATCTGTAGTCAAAACCAAACATTTAATTTACTTACATATATACACACAGCAGCCATCAGCATCCAGATTAGTGATTCAGAGCCCAGAAATGAATAGCAGAGTGTGATGTGGTGACTGGTAGTTTAAAGAGCTGTGGATGACTTTGGAAAACCCAATATTTAGACACAATTCTGCTTGTATTTGATATATCTTTTCTCTGCCATTATTTAGTACCAAAGAAATTCTCACAAAAACAAGATAATTATCTCTAAAAATTCATCCATCTCTATAGCTTGTTCCCTACTTGAAATCATAATGCTCTGTTGTGACATCACATTCTGTTGCCATGGGAATAACTGTGATGCCACAGGCAGAATATTATGACATTGGGTTGGGAAGAAGCAATAGGAGCTGATGAACTCTCAGGGTACAGCTATCCTGTTTTCATGCATATGGCCTCAGTAATAAATAAATAGGGGTAAGAAAAAAATGGAGCTTAAGAGAAATCTAGGCTGCTTTGTTTCCAAATATGCATTTTCAAAATTTTCCTAGAGGCGTGAGCGGTTGCAGTTAAGTTTTGCAACCACTAGCCATCAGGACTAGTGCATGGGAAAATCCACTAGCTCCATGGACTTTTTTGATGGCCCTGCTGGTGAGATATTACCTTCTCAAGTACAACCCTGCAGTCTACTTTAAAGAATTTTTTAGTAGCCCAATGCAAAATCTACCAGCATTTGGCTGTGGGTTGGTGCCATTTTCGACTGCTGGTTCTTCAGTGCAAAAATAACCCTCACCCAGGGAGCCCTGGACAGTCTTGGCCAGCAAGGCAACCAGGGCCTCCTGACGATCTACCAACAGTTGCGTAAGGCCTGCGTCCCACATACAGTAGGTAGACCGCAAAGAAGACATTGCCCAAGATACTGAACTCCGTGTATTCTTTTTGTTTTATATGACTTGTGCAACATGTATTATATTGGAAAAGTGTATGTTTAAGTACAACTCTCTACTATAAGAACAAGCTTAAGAACGCTAGATTTACACTAATTAATGTTACTGTTTTCTGGTTACTTTTCCCTATTGTTGGTCTATTGTAGATAATGCAGTACTTATTTCACAGAGTATTTCAAAATGTATCTGACACTCCCCTGCTAGCCACACAGTTGCTGTTTGTGACATCACAGTCTGTTGCCGGTCGGTTTATTATGATGTCATAAACAGACACTGTGAGGTTAACAGGGCAGAAGTAATGCTATAAACCTTGAAAATTGGGGGATTCTCTAGTAAATTGTAGTAGCTGAAACATCTTATTTATGAAATTACGTGCTGAAGTGCCGAGCTGCTCTTTAATTGTGTATCTGTGGAAGCACTTACTGATTAGTTTATCACTTTTCTGAGATGTGAAATCATTTTGATTTTGTTCCAAAAAATATTATTTGCAACTAGAGATAATGCATTATTGCCAGATCCACAGCAAGTTCATAAATGTTAAACAGATGGTAACCGATTTTCGGAAAAATAGAGCAGAGTAAAAAACAAAACAAACAAAAAAAAAAACAACAAACCAGTTATTTAACTACAGTGGTTATGTTATTTCAGTGGGGCTTTGCCTACTGATGCTAATGAAGGTGCCAGGGCTCATAAAACGGAGCCCATCTCTCAGCCTGACAGGGATCAACCTGGTGCCTAAGATACCATTACCTAAACAAAACAAAAAAGACAACAGAAACAGGGCACAAAAGAAGCGCTTCTGCCAATGGATCACAAGTCTTCTCAGCAGCGATAAGCCTCAGATGTACTGCTGACCTGGATAAGGAGGTGGCAGTCATAAATCACAGCACATTACACACAAATGCAGTCCTTCTGGTGCCTAGAAAAATGAATACATGAGAAAGAGATAGGTTACAGCTGAAAGGACTTTAGAAATGCATCTTCTTACTGGTTATGTTTTACAAATGTATTGCTGTCACTGGCAGAGAAGCCGGTGCTCATCACTTAGAGCCAGCTTCACAAATTAAGGAGAATGTTGCTGTAAGTAGTAATATTACATGTAACCCCTCACCCCTGCCTTTTTACCAAAACGACAGGTGGCTTGCTGTTGGCGCTGGCAGCAATACCTGGTGGGGACCTGAGTTCGGGGAGGATGAGGTTACCTGGCACAAGGGGACCTAGGTTTGGCTACTCTGCACAGGGGCACCCAAGTAAATCCGAACACAGGAAGCAATAACTGTAATGTCCAGAACCAGGAATGGGATTTTTCAGTGTGGCTTTTATTCACAACTAGCCGAACACAACAAAGCATAAATGGACCCCAATGGGGCTACGTTTACTGATAATGCAGATTAGAAACTACAAGGCGGTCCACTTGAAGAATGAACCCATTTTACTTGTTGTGGCTCCCCACACCACTTAGAGTCTGTGACCCCTAGAGAGATTTCCTTCTTACTTCT
The DNA here is from genome assembly GCA_016271365.2 of Neoceratodus forsteri. Taxonomy (NCBI): domain Eukaryota; kingdom Metazoa; phylum Chordata; order Ceratodontiformes; family Ceratodontidae; genus Neoceratodus; species Neoceratodus forsteri. Next base: position 27,868,344 of record CM057453.1, read on the forward strand.
TCTGACTCCCATCTCACAGAGAGAATTCTTTTCTCAAGTTGTGGCTCCCCACACCACTTAGGCCCTGTACACATTACAACTGAAGATTTGTACCGTTTTAAATAACGGTTTAAAAATGTTTTCAAACTCACCACAGCAGCCCCGTCCACATTATTGTTCACCGAGTTCAAACTCGGTTGTAACACAGTAAACTCCCGTCAGCATCGGCAGCAAGTAACGTTTTTAAACCTGGTAATCCTCCATGCATTGTAGCACGTTATGTTGGCACTGTAATAGAGGTAAAATCGGGTATGCCCGCCCACACTACAAGGTAACACGCTTTCTCCTTAAAACCGCTTTTAAAACGGACTTGAGACTAGTTTCTCGAGCAGGGTTTAAGCATGTGGTTTCTTAACGAGCTTTGAAACTGTGCTTAAATGCCGGACGTGGCGCTAGGTTTGGCGCGTAGTTAAAATGCTTTTAAGCACTCTAAAATGTTTTTAACTAGCCTGATGTGTAATAGGGCCTTAGAGTCTGCGACTCCTAGAGAGATTTTCCCATTTGCGACCCAGGTCTGGGTACCTACCTCATCACTGGCCAGGCGCATGAGGCAAATAGCAATCACAGCAGAAATCCGTAGAGGTGGACCTGGTTACTAAAGATGGGGGGTTTGCCCATACCCAGCCATTTCTCTGGAAAAACTGAAACTTCGAAATGTAGGTTAAACGGTGGATGGACTGTAGCACCCCCTTTACAACATTACTTGAATTCACACACACTTTAGATTTTGACACTACTCCATTTGTTTGTCCTAGTGCTATAGGCCTCCCAAATAGTAGTTCAAATCCCAGCTTTCTTCACATTTCCCAAGCTGAAGAAACACATTGTTTGCCCTCTCAAATTAGAGCAAAACACTCACCCTTTTGTTGCAGGTGCCCCACAGGCTAAATGCAACTCTTTCCACTTGTCAGACCAAAACAGAAACCGTAAAAGGCAGCTTTCTTCCTGTAGCAGAAATTAGGGGATTGCCCTGGAATCTACAGAGGGATACTCTACTCCCCCCCCCCCCGGAGGAAGGGGGCACTGAGACCTGGACAGCGGTCTCCACCACTTGAAACTGGACACTGACCTTCTTGCTTCAAAACAAACAGGAGACTCGCTTCCTTCTCCCACAGAAGGTAAACAGGAACTGACTTTGAAAACTCCCAACGTTCTACCTCACTCCCTCTGCTGCAGATTCCAATGTGGCTTATGCAGCTGCGACAGTTCTATGGTGATGTCATCTCAGTCTCAGCTGAGACTGAGAACAAAGTGAGACAGTGTGAAACCCATTTAACTGGAGTTTTACAAGCTGCCTTCCCTGCCTACCACTAGGTCTTACTGGGATTCTAGTAACCCCGGGTAACAAGGGGTTACATACAAATTGCTAAAACATAGATATATTATAATCTGACGGTGAAACAGATATAAACATAGAATCTCTTGGCAGAAAAGGGCCTGTTGGCCCACCTTGTCTGCCCATTTCTTCATAAATAATGTTGAACAGAGACCTCTAGAGGCTCTTCACACTCCCCTCCCTTTCCAGTGTGATCTGTCCCAACCTCTTTGAATCCCTCCCTGCACACTGATCTTTGTATAGTCCACCTCCTCCCACAGCCTATTCCACCCTCTCTGTGAAAAAGCATTTCCTGGTATCTGTCTCAGACTTGTCTCCCCGGGCCAGCTGCATGGAGTTGCCCCTGGTGTTTGTGTTACTGCTAAGTCTGAACAGTTGCACCCATCCACTTTTATTTACCCCATGGAGGTATATGTATGTTTTAATCATGTACCCAATCTTGTAATTTTGGGAACGCCTGGGGGGACCCCCCCCCCCCACACAAAATTGACCTTTCTTTTTTTTGTTTTGTTTTGTTTTGTTTTTTACTTTACTTTTCTCCCTACTACTGAATTATTCACAACACTGTCATTTAAATGTACCCCTTAAATTTTACTAATTCCCCTCATTGTAAGACTCCCCTATGACCCTTAAGCAGATTTCAAGCCCCGTGCCCTCCCTGGAGCATCTTGGTTGCCCTCCTCTGCACTGATGATCATAAAACACTGCCTATAAAAATAAATAAATAACTAAATAAATAAACCTCCATGTAAAAAAACAAATAGCCAAACGGAAGGAAATATGTTTGTTTACCAGGTACGTGCACTGATCCCAGGGACTGTTTTTCAGGCATGACCCGGGCCATGAAGTTGGCACATAAATAAATACAGACAGTACAGTTACATTGGTTAAGACAGGAAATAGAACACATTTGGCTCCTGTAAGCCAGGGACGTGAGCACCTCTGTACATCCCTCTATTGTGAAAGGCAGAGAAAGTGAACTGGTGCTGTGACTGACTGAAAGCTTTCATACACAGCAGACCTACAGTTCGTTGTTCATCATCTATTAGGTTAGGAATCTTCATTTTACATAGGCGATTATTCTGTCAATACAGACTCCTGCCCTGTAGGAAAGAGGAATGACAGGGCATGGGCAGCCAGTGTTGCACTGAAGATGGATCTGCACTGCTTGATGACACCATCCCTTTCATTCACCCCATAGTACAGTGGCGAGGCACAACATCCTGGGCGTGCACCCTTTCACTTAAATTAACCCTCCAGGGGACTACTGAAGTAAAGTACTGCTGACCAAACTGTGGTCCAGGCGAGGATCTGTACATTTTCTTAATCGCGTGCATTTACAAAATCAAAACTTCAGTGAGATACATAAGTGTGTGACACATACCTCTCAACCTTTTGTCACATAAATAATACAAGAATATGAAACTTACATGTGGAAGAAAATAAAAAGAAAGCAAGACAAATAACATTAGCAATAACATTTTCAAAACAGTTTCTTAATTCTGCATCTGCATTAGTTAAGATTCAGTGTTAATGGAGGAGTCTCCGCTGGTTCCATGAAATGGCATGTTTTCAGAGGGGGAATAGATTGTAAGGGCAACTGCCCGGGGAAATGGGACACAGTTCACATTTTATTCATGTCCCCACATTTGAATGTAGAGAGGGAGGGAGAGAGAGAGATCACAATATCTCACTGGGATTACTGGATTATCTCTGGAAAATAAATTGAGATTTTTATAGAAGATACTGCAGTGCTGGTTAGTGCTGCTTAGTTTGCTCTTGCTGCTAATAGATTAAGGTAGAAAGTGCTATTTAACTTACAGTGCATATCTGTTTTAAGGATTTTTTCTCTGATATTTGTAAGTGGCTGTTGCCACATGTTTTTAACATGTATTTCTTGTGTAACACTTTTTGTATATACACATTGTTTCAATAAACTTGTGCTTAATGACATGAGGAACACAGACACCCAAAATGAGGGACAGTGAGGGACACTGAGGCTCTCATAATGAGGGACACATCCTCAAACATGGAGACACAAGCTCAGAACACTGTGGAACCATTGCCTTTACTTGTACAAAGTTTATTTTTTATTTAGCGTCTTTAGAATATTATTAATTTCTGCTTTAAAGTCTGAATTTAGAGCACATTATCTGTGGGTGCAGCACCTTTTCTATGAGGGGTAGATGAGGGACAGACCAATTTTGAGGTGTAAAATGAGGGCTGCCCCTTGTAATAAGGGCACTTGAGGGGTATGGTGTGACATGAGAGTCAGCTATGATGTTCTACTGGTGAGCTGACACTGTCCGCCTAGTGCAACTGCATCTGCCCTGTACTCCTCCCAGTCCACGCTTCTTGTGCCCATGCTTCCTGCCTGGCCCCTTTTCCGAGTGCCGCCATTCTTTGTTGACCTTGGCCACTGACTGTTATCCCGCTCCCATTCTGGCAGGTGTAGGGGTGTACTTTTGTGAGTTTGCCTCTGTCTTTATATATGATTGCTGGCTGGTCAGCCAGATTATAGACATCACAGTTTGCATTTCACTTCTGCTGCAGGGTGTCCCCGTCTTCCTCCACACAAGAATGTAGTTCCTGTACCTGCATCAGTGTTCACAGGATTAGTTTGAGAGTTGCACCCTTCGGGTTATGTAATTGACTCCACACTCTTTTGTTGTCACTTGTCTGGCCTAGTCCTCATTGTATCAAAATCAAACTGTAGCCCTGTGGATTTATCTCATTTTGCTTTCCAAGTTGTTGGAAAAAAAACATGGGCTCTTGCTTACCCTGTGTGTTAACACTTGGAGCCAGGAGTTCTGCCATGCTGGTAAGTCCCTCACTGGATCTGGCAGAATGAATTTGAATGGCTGACCCGAGACCTGAGGGTGCAAAGACCTGCTAGCTTTGCTGTTTGTTTCTCTTTTTTTGGAGGGGGTGGGGGGGTGAAGAGTCAAGACAGGCTGTTACAGAACTTGGAAGGACTGACTTGAGTGATCAGAGATGACTAACCTTTAACCTGACTAGACTATTGCCAAGGTACTGTGCTGGCTTAATAAACGTTATCTTTGTTTTTGCATTTTTGTATCTCATCAGTGGGGGGGTAAACACTGCACTGCTTTTGGGTCCATTTCAATTAGCTGTTCTTCCAGCCTGGCCTGTAACAGCGGTAATGCTACCACTTGCTGTGCCAGCGACCCGGGTTCAGAAGCAAACTCAGGGCATCAGACTTTCGGCCAGCAGAGGCTAAGGAGAAGGCAGTCCAGGGCTGCCCTAAGTGCAGAGGTGTCATGCTGTTGCCACAGACACAGCGAAGCCGCAGCATGTGTCCCGACAGCATTGCACGCCCATGCTCCAGGGATATGACAAAAAATCTTGAGCTGACAGGATGACACTGGTCACCCACTGGCCATGCATCTGGCTATCCAGGCCCTGTCCGTTGCACCAGATACTGTGGGTTGGGGAACCCTGTCAACTCTGCCAGGGGTGTGAGTTTGTTTGGGGGGGAGGGAGCCCTGGGGAAGACATGGACAAGATGAGTCCTTGAGGACATCTGGGTGACAGGGCAAAGGGTAACTGGCAGAAGGGTCTGGTTGGACAGAGACAGAAGAAAGATCAGCAACAACCCCCCCCCCCCGCCAAAAAAAATTAACTGTTCTTCAACAGAGTGGCAGGCAGTTTAGCTATATGCATTATAAAATGATTTAATTTTGAATGTGTTTGATATGAGTGAAAGATGCAAGTGCCCATAACTGTTGCTGCACAGTTCTGGTTCACAATTACTGGAATGGCCACTACATCATGCTGGAATGCCCTGTGACCACATGGAGTGCACTGCCTCTCCTGGCAGCCAGGCATGACTGATTTTGTGGGGGGGGGGGCAGGTGATTGGAGGTAGCATGTGAAGCCACTCCAACCCACCGGAATGTCCACCCAACCTGCCAGAGTGGACTCCTGCAGAGTGGCTGTTCTGGCAGATGGTGGTGGCCTTACCAGTGGAAATTCTAGTGGGTCACAAGTCAGGGCACTGTTTCAGTGGCTCAGGGCGTTCTGGCTGATGGGAATTAGTGTGCATTACAGTTTTGGGTCAGTTCTGTTTTTTACCAAGTGCTTTAGAAAGCTTAGTGACTAGGCAGGCATGTTGAGGAACTAGACTGGGAGGTATTCGCATCCACTGTCCGGACACCAAGGATGTTTTTCAGGTTGGGGTTGGGGAGGGAGGGCCACTGTATACCAGAGAAGCATAGAAAATCACATGAGTATTATATATTTGGCTCAGAAGTGAGCCTTCTGATATGAGCTGAATGGGTGGGACAGACTGCTTTGGCAGCAGTGCCAGTTGTGCAGACATATCAAGCACAGCGCCATGCAACTTATGCTGTGTGTTGCACAGACCAACATAGGAGTGCAAAAACAGGTGATGGTAAAATAGCAAAATCGGTTTGCGGCACTTACTTTTAGCAACCCTCATTCACATTCTGGCTTTGTAGTAGTAACCCCCCCCACCTCGACTAATTGGGATCAGGCAGAGGTGCTAAATGTGTACTTTGCCTGAATCTTTGCAGAGGGTGGTAAGGGAACCCTACAGCGTGATGGGAGAGTAGATGTGCCAGCAAAGTGAGAGGTCAGTCTCTGACCAGAAGATGGAAAGAGACTAGGGTACAGGCTGGCCCAGACCAAGATGGAGTAGGAAGGCTGCATGAGGAAGTGGATGGGGGGGGGGGAATTACAGTGGATAGGGTGAGAGATGCCCTTCAGAAACTAAAAACTGATAAGGTGCCGGGGCTGGATGGATTACATCCAAGGGTTATGAAGGAATTGGCGGAGGTACTGGCAGCTCCACTGGCTGCACTCTTTTTAATACCGCTCTGCAGATGGGATGGGTGCCACAGGACTGGAGGGTGGCTTGTGTAGTGGCTATATATAAGGGGGGGGGGGTCTTTGGAGGAGATGGGAAATTATAGGCCCGTCAGTCTAACGTCTGTGGTAGATAAAGTAATGGAGGGCTTCATCAAGGAGAGACTTGGGAGGCAGTTGGAAAGGTTAGGACATCAGGATGATAAACAATATGGCTTTGTCCCGGGGAGATCGTGTCAGGCCAGCCTTGTAGAGTTTTATGATTGGGGGATGGGGGGGCCTTGGATAGACATAGGTCGGTGGATATTCTATACCTAGATTTCAGAAAGGCGTTTGATTCAGTGCCTCATAATGGTTTGATAGCAAAAATGGGGTAGATGGGGGTGGAAGGACAGGAGCTCATTTGGGTTGAAAATTGGCTTTCGGGGTGTTTACCTTCCTGGGAGAGGAGAGTATCCCACCCACCATTACCCTCTGTAATCAGTGGGGTCCCTCAGGGTTCAGTATTGGGGCCACTCTTGTTCAATGCCTATGTCTCGGATATAGGGACGGAAGTCAAAAGTAGGTTGAGTCTCCTTGCGGATGATTTAAAAACTGGGAGCAATGGTGGATTGTGTAGAAGCGAGGGAGACTGTCCAAGGGGATCTGGACACCCTGGAGGGGTGGTCAAGGAGGTGGGGACTGAAATTTAATGCCGAGAAATGTAAGGTACTTCATTTGGGGGTTAAAAACCCGGGTCACACTGCAAGCTGTATTGGGGGAAAAAGGGATTTGGGGGTGGTGGTGGTGGTAGATGTCAAAATGAATAACTCTGAAAATTGTAGAAGAACAGCAGCCAAAGCAAACGGGATACTGGGCTGCATAGCCTGGGGTATTACGTCCAGAAGAAGGGAGGTGATCCTCTCTCTGTATAATGCCTTGGTCAGGCCGCAGCTTGAGTACTGTGTACAGTTCTGGAGACTACATCTGAAGAAGGATATAGTACTGCTGGAGAGGGTTCAGAGGAGAGCAACCAGGATGATTCAGGGCATGGAGGGGAGGCCTTATGAGGAGAGATTGGGCTTTTTTTTTTTATTTATTTAGTTGTTTAACCGGGAGTAGCACACTAAGCTGAAAGGTTTTTTTTTTTTTTTTTTGCAGGAGCACAGGGAAGTTGTGACTTGCTCAGGGTCACACAGTATGCAAGTGGAAGCTGTGGGATTCAAACCCAGGGCTGGTCTGCTGGATGTCACCAGATTTGCAGCTCAGAGCCTTAAACCACTGTGCTATACTGGGCTTTACTCACTGGAGGAGAGGAGGGATAGAGGAGACATGATAGAGGTTTTCAAGTATGTAAAGGGAATAACCAGGAGTGGAACCAAGATGCTGTTTAGGTTAAAGAAGGGGGGAACAACCAGGGGCCATGAGTGGAAATTGGAGGGGGGAAATTTATAGGGGGGAGCGTAGGAAGCATTTTTTCACTGAGAGGGTGGTGGATTCGTGGAATGCACTGCCTGGGAGGCTGGTGGAAGAGGGTACAGTAGAGGGCTTCAAGAAGGGGTGGGATAGGTACAAGGGGAATTTGAAACAAAGGAAGACCCTCTTGGGGGCTGGGGGGATGGTAAGGCGAGCAGCCATTAGGTTGCTGGCTTTCAAGCAGACAGGACAGACCATTTGGCCTATTCTGCTGGCTTTTAGTATGTTAGTATGTTAAAAAAGAACAACTTTTATGTATAACATATGTTACCAAGAATGGTGCTGCATTGTTTTTCTTTGTATTTTGGCTTTTCGTAGCCAAGGGGATCAGCAGCAGGCGACGGGAGGTGGTATTGCCCCTGCACAGGTCACTGGTGAGGCTGCATCTGGAGTATTGGGTGCAGTTATGGTGCCCTCACCTTAAAAAGAATATCAGCCTGATGGAAATGGTTCAGAGGAGGGCTACAAATGATTGCGGGGCAGCAGGGTGAATCATTCAAGGAGAGATTGAGGGTCCCAAACGTACTCCCTGGGGGACAGGACAGACAGAGAGGGGAGACATTATTGAGACCTTCAGGTACTTGAAAGCTATTAATAGGGTGAACAGGCAGGATCTCTTCAGGCTAAGCCGCAGCAAAACCATGAGGGGGCTAAGCCTTAAGTTGGGGGAGGGGGTTGAAAGGGAGGTTGGGAGACATTTCTTCACAGAATGGGCGGTGACCAAATGGAACACGCTGCCAGAAGAGGGGATCACATTGAGGACAGTGGGCAGCTTCAAGGGAGGCTGGGATAGATATAGGGAGAGGATAAAGGTCATGGGAGGGGAGGAGGAAAGGGATGGAAAGGTCGGGGGGGGGCAGGGACAACAACCTGAGCTGTGACCCTTGCACAACGAACAGACTAGATCAAAAGGCCTAATTCTGCTGCCTTCTTTGTATGTTTGTAAGTAAACAGGGTTGCTACAAGGTAAGATGTGGAGCATGCGTGAGAAAATGCCAGCTCTGTGCCTAAGGTCCTCCCTCCCAAACAACCTCTTCAGTCTCCAGCACACAGTAGGACTGATGTGCAAAGGCTGTATGGGGAACTCCAAACTGTAAGAGAGTTATTTACCAAGTAAGCCGTTTAGCCAGCACTACCACACCTGAGAGATCTAGACCAAGAAAACAGAAAAATCAGCTTGCCATGCCTCTGTCTTTGTGTCTCGAGTAACACTCTCCTCAATTTCTCTCAGCTACCACACACTTTGTTAGCTCTCCGCTCTTCTCTGATATAGTTGCCCTCAAGCAATGGGTCACACTCCAGAACAGGAAATGTACAGAAAACGTTAGTACCTATTAAACGTGCAGTTCTGTGAACAATCATTGAACGCTGTGTATCAATTTTTCCATTGTAACGGTCATTGCTACGTTAAAGCACTGTATTATATACATACTGCACTTCGAGTCACCCCTGAAAAAGGAACTGCAGTTGTCTCAGTGGACTTAACCAGTTACCAAAACTCAAAGAAATAATAATAATAACTTGCAGTTAGTAGCTTTAGGGTGTAAACACTAACACTGTAGTGAACTTTTTTCTCCTTCTCGAATCCACGGCTGTGTTGAACCTCCGCTTGAGATGACTGATGTTTCGGCTTAATGATGTGTTTTTCAAAGTCCTCCCTCCAACTTTTCCTAATGCTACACTACTACCCAGGGTATTAAATAGCTGGTATAGCAAAGCAAAACGTTTCACAAAATGGTGGGTAATGCTAACCATTTGAGAATATACTAGCAGTAGACTGCTAACCATTTTTGTGTGTCTATGGCACAGTAGACATTAATAAACTATATATTTTTATTAACTTTTGTTAATCATTCTGTGCCAAGTGCTATGCATTTTCACAACAGATTAGCACTTTCACGCATCAATCTGAAAATCAGTTTTTTCAACTTATTTAAAACCTGGCTACCTGTGGTCACTCGGGCAGTAGCATCTTAGTGAATGCCATGACCCTCCCTCTGCAGAATAGTGTGTCTTCTGGGACACATTCGCAAACCTGCGTCTCTGGCATTGCAGGCAGTAGCTTTACCGATGGGCCGTCAGCCCCTCACATTTTCCTCCTCTAATGATAAAAGGTGTGCACAGATGAGTTTACAACCAGGGCCTACTAACTGTTGATGGCCTTTTAACTTGTACTGGCATAAGGGTGGGGGTGGGGTTATGTGATATTGTGGTAGGTTGCCATTGACACCGACGTGACCAAGTATAGTTTTCCCTTGTGAAAGGGTAGTTCTTGAATGCTGGGAAGCAATCCAGCAGAACATTCAGTAACAAAACGTGCAACTGCTTGGAGAGTGGGAGTTCAGTACAAGGTGCATCAGCGCTAGATCAGTCAGTCCATTTTATTTTGCGGAACACCTGTTACACAAGCACCTCATTTAAGTGCCTGGAGTAAAACGATAATTTAAAACAGACCAGTCAGTATATAAAAGTCAACAATGCTGTGGTGTAACAAGTACAAGAGATCCGTCTCCTTACAGATGTACAACATAAGCAGTGTTATGATAAAGTCCCATAGGCCCGCTCAAACAGAAAGTCTTTAGTTTTGAATAGAAGGTGGTAAGAGAATGGGACTTGCGACATTAGAGGGTGCATCCTTCCCTAGGCATGGAAAGAAAGGTAGCTAGAGTAGGTTGCATCGTTGTACATTAGAGCAGAGCTGGTAGAGTCCTAGCGCTGCTCTGCATACAGCTGAACCTTGAATCATGCAGGTGTGAGACACTGGCCCTTTTAATGTGGAACAGAAAACCTCGGGGATTTAAACTTGGACTGGGGGACGCTACTGAAAAATAAACTAGTGCTCTGGTTTCAGTACAGGTTGCTGTTCATAGAGTGCAACAGATTAATATGAACTCCTTTTCAAAATCTGAGTGGACAGCACCTTCATTATGCATAATAGTAGATCTTTCACGTTGTAAAATGAAGGATGTCTCCCCTAGTGTGAGACAGCAGAGACTATGAAGAATTTGTGTTTTTTTTTTTTTTTCTAATTTTGGTTATGCATTCATTGAGTGTTAAAGTCTGCTGATAAGATACTTATTTAAAGAGACATACAGCAATTTGTTTGCTTCAGTAATTCCTTAAAGGAGAACTGTGATGGATCTAGAGGTCAGTTTGCGCAGTAGAAGCATTTTTTAAGGTTCAAATTTTGTTATTGCTCTTCAGTTATCCTAGTGGGTGTTTCTGATTTACATGCTGCTGCTGGTAAGAACCATTTTAGAACTGTATGATGCCGTTAATGTCCCTCTTTTTACACATTTGTTATTGGCACAATTCAGTTATGTTGCACTGCAGAACTCTGAGGCTGTTTGGGGCATAAACTACATCATTCGATTCTAAAATGGTGCTTAACATCAGATTGTAAAGCAGAAACTCACACTGATGTTACTAAAAGGCCTGTATAGATGGAACAATAACAGACTTTTAACCAGTATTTAAAAAAATAGCTTTTATGTGGGGGGGGGGGTGATTTACAGGTTCAGTGCAGTTGTCCTTCAGTAGAAACCCATTTCCTGCTCTACTTTGAAGACTTCTGTCTTCATGATCAGTGTCCGCCTCCCACCCTTAACCTGCACAGTACCATGTATTGCTGGCAGCAGACTCCTGTATAGATTGGATGACAGGGCTCCATTGCATCCCTTTCTTGTGGGTTTTAAGACTCTGGTGCACAGAAGTGCTAGTCTGAAAGCTACTGATTGTATTGTTGAAATTTAGATGGTCATCCTCTTGAGGCAGGCAAATATAAATGGGAGAAGCGGACAGATGTCCTCCTGTATGTGCAGCAACACATTATTGGCCTGTACTTGGGAATAGATTTTCATACTAACATACTAAAATGCCAGCAGAATAGGCCTAACTGTCTTTTGTGTCTGCTCGTTTGGTCAGCCCCCACCCTGGGTGCTGACCTTGCTGCCCCCCTTGCCTTCTCTGGCTTCTCCCTTCCCAGTTCCGGATATTCTCGCTGCATTGGATTTTGCTTCCAGAGCCCTTCCCCTGTACCTGTCCCACCTCCTCTTGAACCCCTCCACTGTCTCTGCCTCCACCAGCCCCGTAGGCAGCGCATTCCATGGCTCCACCACCCTCTCAGTGAAGTAGCACCTCCTCCTTTCATCCCTGAATCTTCCCCCCCCCTCCAGCTTCCACCCATGCCCTCTAGTGGCCCCCTCCTCCTTCCTTCGAAGCACCCTGACTGTTCCCTCCCCTATTTACCCCTCTTCATGTACCTGAAGACTCTATCATGTCCCCGGTCCCTTCTCTCTTCCAATGTGTACATATTTAGCTCTTCGAGCCTCTCCTCATAGGTCCTGTCCCCAAGCCCCAAATCATTTTGTTGCCCTCCTGGACCTCTCCAGGAGTTTAATGTCCCTCTTTAATGTGGCCTCCAAAACTGCACACAGTGCTCAAGGTACGGCCTCACCGAGCAGTTATACAGAGGAAGTATCACTTCCCTCCTTCTGGAGGTGATCCCCCTAGCGATGCATCCCAGCATCCTGTTGGCCTTGGCTGCTGCCCTCCTACAAGTCTGAGTTGTTCATCTTGATATCCACCACCACCCACAGGTCCCTCTCAGCCATCGAGACTTGTAGAATCCCCCAGGGTGTACACTTGGCCGGGTTTCTGGTCCCCAGGTGGAGTACCTTGCATTTCCCTGCATTGAACCTCAGCTTCCACTTTCTAGACCATCTTTCCAGAGCCTCCAGATCCCCCTGTAGGGCCACCCTCCCCTCCTCCCCATCCACCACCGCCCCCAGTTTTGAGTCATCCGCAAAGAGACTCATCTCACTCCTGATTCCTGTCCTTATGTCAGAGACGTAGGCGTTGAACAGGAGGGGCCCAAGGACTGATCCCTGTGGGACCCCACTAATGACCCTCCTTGGGGATGAGACTATCCCGCCAACTACGACCCTCTGGGTCCGGTCCTGGAGCCAATTGCCTATCCATCTGATCATCTGGTTCCCCACCCCCATTTCTCCCAGCTTATCCAACAGGCACATGTGAGGAACAGAGTCAAATGCCTTGCTGAAGTCTAGAAAGAGGACGTCCACTGGTCTACCCAGGTCCAGGGCACTCGTCACCCAGTCATAGAACTCCACAAGGTTTGTCTGACACGATTTCCCCGGGACGAATCCATGCTGTCTATCATCCAGGCACCCTGACTTTTCCAGGTCCCCCCAGCCCCTCTCCTTGACAATGCCCTCCATCACCTTGCCCACCACCGATGTCAAGCTGACAGGCCTGTAGTTCCTTGCCACCTCACTTGATCCCCTCTTGTGGATAGCCACTATATGCGCCGCCTTCCAGTCCTGGGGCACCCACCCTGTCCTCAGAGAGATGGTGAAAAGCTCCGCCAGGGGTTTCGCCAGGACATCCGCAAGTTCCTTCGGCACTCTGGGATGTAATTTATCTGGCCCCGGTGCTTTCTCCGTCTTAAGGGAGCTGAAGACTTCCCTCACTCTCTCTGCTGTGATTTCCACTTCCGGTACCTCTTCTCCCTGCTTAGCCCTCCTGCCAGTGATGCCTCCCTCTCCCCAGACCCGCCGATCGGTAAGGGTCCCCTCCTCAGTATCTCTGTTTCCTCCCATGTATGATGCAGCACCCCCATTTTCCTTGGTGAAAACTGAGGTGAAGTACTCATTTAGTACCTCAGCCTGCTCCCCCGGGTCTTGTGCCCATCTCTCCCCTGATTTAATCCTGCTAATCTGCCCCTTCACCCTTCGTTTTCCCCAATATATCTAAAGAACCCTTGTTCCCTCTCCCTAATTTCCTTGGCCAGGTTCTGCTCCTTCCTTGCCTTAGCCACCCTCACCACCCTAGTGGCCCTTCTAGCCATCAGCTCATACTCCCTCGATCCCTTTCACTCCTTGAGCACTTGAATTGCTTATAGGCTGCCTTCTTTCCCCGCACCACCTCCTGGACCTCCTTGGTCCACCAGCAGGGTTTTCGGGCCCTACCACATTTTTGTCTTACTCTTGCACAGGTGCTGGTAGCATCCTGCACCCCTCTCCTGATGATTTTCCACCTACTATCAGCGTCCATGTCTGACCCAATCCCATCCAAATGCTCCTTAAGGATCCTTCCCATTTCCTTAAAATTCGTCCCCCTGAAGTCAGTTACCTCTGTCTTTGTGCAGCCTTCTAGCCCTCCTAGGTCCAGGCAGAACCAGACCGTGGCATGGTTACTCCCCGCCAATGGGTCCCTTACCTCCAGGCCCCCAATCTGGTCACTGTCTGCCAGGACCACATCCAGTACCCGCGCCTCCCTGGTCGGTTCCCCCACCTGCTGAGTTAGGATCATCTTGAAAGACATCACAACCTCTGTTCCTGGTCACAGAGGATGTCATAGTCTCCCAGTCTGTTCCTGGCATGTTTAGTCCCCCAACACCACCACCACTGTTCTCTGCCCAGTCTGCAGTGTCTCCCAACATCTGCCACCAGACTCTTCTCCAGCTCCTCCGCCGGGCAGGGGTCTATACACCACTCCTATTTTTACTGTCTTGCCCCACTTATCAAGGTGACCCAAATTGCCTCCACGGTTCCCTCCGCCTCCTCTACTCCCCCTATGCCAATGCAGTTTTTGACTATCATTACTACCCCTCCTCCCCTTCCCTCCCCTGTCCTTCCTGAACATAGTGTAACCCTTCAGGTTAAGGTCCCAGTCATGTCCTGCAGTGGCCCAGGTTTCAGTGACCGCTGCCACATCCACTGCCCCCTCAGTTAGCATCGTCTGGAGCTCAGGCATTTTATTGCCCAAGGTCCTGGCATTTAGCAGGACTACCTTCCACCCTTTCCCTATACTTCCATTTCCCCTGCTTGTGTTCCCATGGGGATTCTGTTTTCCCTTGGTCTGCACTTTACCAGTCGGCCTTTTCCGCAATCCTCCAACTCCCAGGGGGGTGAGACGGAGTCCCTCCTTATCGGCACCCCTTGGCAGCCTTTTCTCCCATCCCTCCCCCCTTCACAAGTTTAAACCCCACTTTTCACCAATGAACCCCTCTATTTTCAACTTAAGGATTCCCTCCTCCAAATTGAGATGGAGTCTATCTCTAGCATACAGCTCCTTATCCTCCCAGGTCTCCCCCCAATCCCCCATCAGCCCATACCCTCTGGCCTCACACCACTCCCTGAGCCATGGTTTTATCTCCCTAATCTTCCTTTTGTGTTCCCCACTAGCCCTTGGCACGGCAGGATTTCTGAAGGAAACTGTGCATCCTATGTCATGACAGACCCTGGCAAGCTCCTGAATCTTGCCTGTATCTCTAGCTCTATTTCCTCAATGTCATTTGTACCCAGGTGGACTAGTATGTCCAGGGAACCCCACAATCCTTTGCCAGCTGATATACCTCGGTGCTTAGCCTTGTGCACGTTAGTCCAGGGAAGCATTTTGTTCTAACTGGCTAGGCTTCTCCTCCCTATCCCATTTGATACCCCTGATCATAGAATCCCCCAACAGGAGCACTCTGACCACTCCTTTTCCTCCATTCCCCCCCTTCCATGTCCCTCATCCTTTCTACTGGACCCTCCACCCAGCCGGCTCCTTGTTCCTCCGCTTATCTGGGTGCCACATGCCACCCCCTCCTTATTTACCCTGGCCACCCCCTCCCCTCCAATCCTATGCCTCTCCTCCTCCTGAGTATCCTTCTGTACCTTGCTAACTCCCCCCTCACTGCTCGCGACTGGTCCTTCTCCTCCATCTGCTAAACTAGCTTGGCTCGTCCTCCCTTCCTTCCTGTCTCCATTTAGTCCCTCCTGCTTGTCGTGCTCTCTGGCCTAAACCCTCAGCTTCCTTTACTGAATCCTCCTTGTACTTCTGGTCCTTCTCCTTACCTTTCCTCCCAACTGGTCCTTCTCCTTGCGCTTTCCTCCCTCTTCCCCTGCCCCTCCTGCTCTGATTCACTGCTCCCCCATTTTCCTGCATTCCTGGTTCTCCCTGTTCTTCCTGCTATCCGGCCCTGCCTCCACTCCCTTTCCCGTCTTTAACCACCCCTGTCGTGGCTACATCACCCCCCTCATCCTTGAGCAGAAGAAGAGAATTGAAGCGGTTACGGAGTGTAAGGTCTGATCCACCTCCACGCCTTGCTTCCTTCTGTCCAGCCCTGGCCATCTGCCTACTTCCCTGAGAATGTTGTCCCTCTGTCCCTCCTTTGTGAGGGTCCCCAGTTATCTGCCTGCTTCCTTGGTAGTGTCCTTTTGGACTCCCTCTGCCAGACTCCCTATGTGACCCCTGAGTATTTTCCTGCACTCCTTTCCCTATGCCCCCCGGCCCCAGTGCTTGGTGCAACCCCCTGGCCCCTTCCCCAACCATACTTCCCCCCCTTCCCCCAGCTGCCTCCTAATCCCCGCAACCTCTTCCCTAAGCTGTGCCAGCTGGTAGCACACTGGGCAACCACCGAACTTCCAAGCCCAGTCCAGTATCATGGCTGCTCCACACCCTGTGCACCCCACCACCCTCCCAAAGATGCCGGCCCTAATGACGTGTGGTTCCATCCCCCTCCAAGTAGGTTTCCTTGGGTGAGCCACCAGGTTCCCCCCAGTCCAAGATACACCTCTACTGCCTAATCAGGTCTCCCACTAATCTTAGATACAGTCCCACAGTACACCGGTCACCCTGTTACTAGGTGCAGTAAAACACAGTAACCTTATAAGGGAAATGAACAACTCCCTAAGCTCCTCTCTCCCAGCCTTTAAATTCAACCCCCAGTGGCTAGAACTACATGAGCTGCACCTGCAGCCTTTTCCTCCAATTGCAGGGCAGGTGTTCCCCTATAAATTAGCAGAACTCTGGGGAGGGAGGGGTGGGTTTTGGGCAGACACCCGACTCGAGAGAGTGTATCAGCCCTGTGTCTCCCTCCAAGCCCAGCAGCCAAAGAACCAGGCCGAAGCAACTCCCACCAAATAGGTTTTAAATCAGAAGTAATAGGCCTCCACCAGCGCAGCCTGTTACACAGTGAAACATCTAACGAATGAGCCCACTTACAGCCACCAAACCAGTTTTCAAACTTCCAGCAGCCCCCAAAACAATACCCTGCTAGCCCCTTAGAAGGAAGAAAGAAAAGAAATAACCTTCTACCAAGTAAAATCCACAGCAACCCTGTGAAAACAACAAGAAGCAGCTACTGTCCTGGAACACAACTGATCCTGTCCCCTTCCAGTTCCAGTTCAATTCAGAAGATCTAATTCTGAAATACAGCCATGCCTGATTAAGATGTACAACTTAAAAATAAAATCACAACTTGGAACACATCATTATGCAGAAGCACCAAGATCCCAAACAAGTGATATTGCTCATAGTCTGACAGACTGTTGGAACCAGACCCTTCCGTCAGAGTACGGGCATGCTGAGAGGTGGACTTGAAAAGCTGTATCCCAGATAAGGTGGGGATGGTTCAGTGCGAGTCCAACATGGGTCTCTCTATCTGCAGCAGATATAAGGGGGGGGGGTGCAGTGTAAGTAACTGAATCACCTATACTGTCCATCAATGTAGCACACAAATTTAAACCAAGCCTATCACCCATGTGTGGAAGGTGTGAAAGGGAACCTTCAACATACTTTCACAACTTTCAGGCATGTGAAAAGCTAGAACCATCTTGGATTGCTGTAGCAGGGATTATTGGAAGGTTACACAAGTGTCCGATTCTGGCCACACTGTTGACCATACGGAGTGGGTGCTAAGGTCTACAAAATCGTATCAGTCATGGCTGAAATGCACCAAATTGATTCAGCCATGTGGGGACTGGATTTATTTATTTATTTATTTTATCTTATTCTTTGGTAGCTGGGTAAGGCCCACTAGGCACAAGTGCCAGTTTTCAGGAGTGACCTTGGGGCACTGGGGTGGTTGTGACTTACTAAGAATCACACAGTATGCAAGTGGAGGCTGGGAGAATCGAACCCAGGGCTGCTGGATGTACCAAGCTCATTCATAGCTTGTTACTCTAATCTCTAGGCTGTACTGCCAGCCTTGGCCTTGGATTAGCTGTTACAGCAGGTTAACTGAACAGTAAAAATTCATTATGCCCAAATACCTTAGCCAAAGTGTCAACTCACTGGGAACATTAAAAAAAAAAAAAAAAAAGTCAAAATGTAATTGCCGATGGTGGTGAACCTTAGCAGACACCCAACCATGCTATTTACTATTAAGACCTAGGATGAGAATGATTGGTGCCTTGTTTAGTAGGAATATAAGGTTGTTGCTAGGGATGGCTCAACATTGAATGCATAATATCTGAGTTTTTAAGGTCACCCCCTTAATTCAGCAATGGCAAGAACTTCTTAAGGCACTCCCCCTGGAAAGACTAGCATGCCACCTTTGGGGACAGGCAGATCAGTTTGACAAAGCATGAAGCCCATGCCTGCACTCCTTGCTGTTGCAAACTGCCATGCTGGTTAGAGCAGGGATTGAGTGAGGTAATCGAGGGCACTTATTTATGTATTGAACACTTCAGAGATCACCCTTGAACACAAGTGCTCAGGTACAAAAGTTCTACGTCAAGCTGACTTTGTGGCGCTGAGCGATGGGCATTGCTCTGTGCACGCTGGCGACCTGGGTTTGAGCCCCAAGCACTGGGCGTCAGGAGTGGAGCCAACAGGGAGGGATTCGGGGAGCCCTTTGGACGCTTCCCTCCCGGGAGGTGGGTAAATGCGTGTCGTTTTTCAGTAGCAGCTCATGATGGTTGGCTCTGCAGTGATGCTTTCGGCAGCATGTGTGACTACACAGTGCAAAGTGTTCTCACCCCCAGCATGCCACTGTGGACGCATATATGCAGGAGGTGGGTGGGGTCCCATAAATGGAAAAGGGTTGCGCTGGGCACCCTAGGGGATGCCAGGGAGGCAGTCACCTTCTACATTACCAACCCCACAGTGTAGGCTGGCCTTTCCATCTCCAGCTGTTGTAGGCAGTGGCATAGATTTTTTTTTGGGGGGGGCAGGATGCCCCCCCTTCAGACATTCAGAGCCAATCAGAGAGGGACTTTTAAAACCCCCCATTATTTTATTTACTTTTTTCTTCTGTATTGATTGCAACCGCAGGATTCAGGACTCTAACAAGAGTTTTGGGGGTGTTAAACACAACCACACAGCCACTCAGCCAGTCTGTCCGTGTCAGTCTGCCATCCTTGTAAATGTTTTCTTTTCTCTTGATCGGCTGCAATGCAACACCACTCTGTTTAACAGGCAGATCAGATCATAAGCCAGTTGAAGTGGCCAGACTGGTGGGTCAAACTCGTGCCTGGTGAGTGTTTGTTGGAGCGTGCCTGCAAGAAGCACATCGGCTCCATTTTGTTTGCTCTACTCTTCAGAGGCGTGTTTCGCCGCAGTCAGCCCACTGTGTCTGCACAGGAGTACCAATACCGAGTATGCATCGAGTTCGGCACAAGCATGTCATTTATTGGTTATCCAAAACTTCCATTTATGAAAATCTGTTTTTAGCAAACTTGCATATCCAAAGATGCAGAGTACCTGCAGTATATTTCCATTCCTCACCCAGCAGGTCACTGGATTTTTAATCATCCCTTATGGGAAGAGTATGGTGTATGTGGTAGTCTGACTAGACAAGGAAAAGACAGGAGAGAAGGAGTGCCTGCAGTTTCAACATTTTGAGACCAGGTCTTGACTTAAAATTGTAGTTTTTCACATAATTATAATGATGCTCTTCTTGGGTGGCTGGCTGGAGTATGAACACATGATTACTCACGCTGATGTAACTGGTTGTTTGAGGGGGTTCAAGCAACCATGGCTTTTAGCTGAATTTAAGTATTTATAGTTGAATTTTCTAGAAGGGAGAAGTATGCAGATTTTGCTCCTTGGCTTTAATCGAGAGATCGTCAGAGTCTGAGTACCACCAATTTTAAAAAGGAGAATCTTGGAAACGATACATATGCTGTTTGGAACAAGTCAAAGAAAGCTTTAAAAGCAGCCAGAAAGTTTCAGAATTACCCTCAAAATGCACCAGAATGCATTTAAAACCTGATTGTTTCTGGGGGCCTAGGCAGCCCCCATGCATCCGGCCTGTTTAGTATTTCTTAGGACAATAGGACAACCAGGACTTTTAGCAGTCTTTGCCCCTGTGTTTTAAAAAAAAAAAAAAAAGGTTGCTACGCTCCTGGTTGTAGGCAGACACAGGTGCTCCCCTCCTGGTGGCAGCAGGAGGGCCCCCAGCAGGGATGAGTTGGATCAGCCTGTGACAAAGATACCGGAGGCCTGGGGGGGAGGGTTCAGAGGTGCAGGATGAGCCTGGCGAGATGTGGGGGTTAGCCTTGGCCTGAAAGAGTTGGTGTCCAGGTCGTCGTCGTCTGAGGAGGATGAGGATGATCCTTGTCGGATACGTAGTCACAGTACAGGTGTAAATGCCCATTAAGAGGATGAAGGGCTAAGAACTGCAAAGTGTATTACTAAAGTGCAGTGGAGCTGCTGAGCATATTATCAGAAATTAATTAAGATGTGTGAAGCTAATGTTTTGGTTGTAATAAAATGTAATTATGTCTGTGGATGTTTGGATATTTGTATAGTTGTTGATCAAACTGTTTGTGGTAGAAACATAGAAACATACAATTTGACGGCAGATAAGGACCGCTTGGCCCACCCAGTCTACCCATTTTCCTACCTGATGGATAAGCTGCAGATCCTAGTTAACCAACAACCTACTTCCTCCTACCCCCACTAGAACTGCCTTATGTCTGTCCCATGCATTCTTGAACTCCTCCACTGTTCTTGACTCCACGACCTCCTCAGGAAGGCTGTTCCATGCATCCACAACCATCTACATGAAAAAATACCTCCTCGCATTACCTGTGAGCCACCCCCCCATCTTCAAATTGTACCCCCTTGTTCTTGCACATCTCTTTTCCTGAACGGTACTACCCTCTTGGACTTTGTTGATTGTTGATTCCCTTGAGGTACTTGAAAGTTTCTATCCTGTCCCCCTTCTCCCTTCTTTCCTCAAGGGTATACATATTAAGCTCCTTTAGTCTCTCTTTGTATGTCGTCTGGTGCAGACCCTGCACCATTTTGGTTGCACTCCTCTGGACAGCCTCCACTCTGTCTGTGTCTTTGCGGAGATGGGGTCTCCAGAACTGCACGCAGTACTCCAGATGGGATCTCACCAACTGTCTGTACAGAGGGATAACAACTTACTGTTTTCTACTGGTGATGCCTCTCCCTGTGCATCCCAGTATCACCCCAGCCCTTCTTACTGCCTGCTCACATTGCTTGTCCACCTTTAGGTCATCTGATATAATTACCTCTAGGTCCCTTTCCATTTTTGTTGTCAGTATCTCACCCCCCATTGTGTACTCTTCCCCTTGGTTTTTGTTTTCCAGGTGCATTACCTTGCATTTCTTTGTGTTGAATCTGAGCTGCCATACATTTGACCATTCCTCCAACCTTGCCAAATCCCTTCTCATCCTTTCCACTCCATCTTATGTATCAACCCTGTTGCAGATCTTTGTGTCGTCTGCAAAGAGGCCTACTTTTCCTTCCAGTTCCTCTGCAATGTCACTTATAAAGACATTAAAAAGGACCAGTCCCAGTACTGAACCCTGCGGTACCCCACTAGTAACCCTCCTTTCTTCACTGTGGACTCTGTTTACTATTACCCTTTGCGTCCTGTTGTCTAGCCAGTTTTTTATCCAGGCTACCGACTTGGGACCCATTCCAAGGCCGGCTAATGTGTGTATTAATCTTTTGTGTGGAACTGTATCAAATGCCTTGCTTATATCTAGGTAGGCCACATCCACAGCCCCTTCCTGGTCTACTACTTTGGTCACCCAGTCAAAGAAATCTATTAGATTCATCTGACACAACCTTTCTGCTGTGAGTCCGTGCTGCTTTGGGTCCTGTGCCCCACTGGCCTCTAGGTGCTCAACAGTTCTTTCCTTTAGAAATGATTCCATCATTTTCCCTACCACTGAGGTCAAACTAACTGGTCTGTAGTTTTCTGCCTCTGCCCTGCTCCCACTTTTGTGAAGAGGAATCACATCCTCCCTCCTCCAGTCCTCAGGTATCACCCCATCTTCTCATGATTTGTTAAAGAGAGTAGTCAGTGGTGTCACTAGTTCTACCCTTTTGTTCTTTTAGAATTCTTGGGTGAATCCCATCAGGCCCCATTGCTTTGTCCACCTTCAGTTTTACTAGTTCTTTCAGAACCCTTTCTTCTGTGAATGGACTGGTATTGACCTCCTATCCAGAATGTTTCTCTTGTTTGGTTTAAGTACCTCCCCCTCCTCTTCCTTTGTGAATACTGAGCAGAAATATTTGTTCTGTATCCCTGCTTTTTCACTGTCACCCTCTGCCCACTTTCCCTCCCTTTTATTAAGCCTCAGTATCCCTCCCTTGGTCTTTCTTCACTCACTAATGTACCTATAAAAGGTCTTATCCCTCTTCTTAACAGAGCTGGCTATCCTTTCCTCGGTTTGGGTTTTTGCTAGTCTGACTGCCTTCCCTGCCTCTTTCTGCTTTAACTGATAAAGTTCTCTGTCCTGCTCCTTCTGTGTTTCCTTATATTTCCTGAATGCTATCCTTTTCTCCTTAACTTTTTTCCTGCCACCTCTTTTTTGAGAACGATAGCGTTTTCTTCCTTCATTGCGTTTTGTTGATTTGCTTCACACAAAGACTTGTTGCCTCTGTGATGGCTGTTTTGATTACTCCCCATTGTTCCTCCACCCCTCCTTCTTGCCTGTTTGCTAGTGCTTTTCTGAGGCACTCTCTCATTTACCCAAAGTCAGCCCTCCTAAAGTCCAATACTCTTGCTTTTCTATGGCTTGACTCTATGGCTGTGTTTATCATGAACCACACTGTTTGGTGGTCGCTTGTTCCCAGATGGCTACCCACCCTAAATCCGAGATTCTTTTTCCATCCCCATTTGATAGTACCAGGTCTAAGATTGCTCCCTCCTGAGTGGGTTCCAATACTAGCTGTCTGAGGCATGCCCCTTGTAGGACATCAAGAATGACCCTGTTCTTGGATGTGCCTGTAACAAAGGTGCTCCAGGTAACATCTGGCATATTCAGGTCCCCCATCAACAATATCTCCCCTTTTTTGCCATTCGAAGGATACCTTATATCATTTCCTTGTCCATTCTCTCCCCCTGAGATGGGGGGTCTGTATACAACCCACATGCGGATTGTGGTGCCATTTCCTGTCTCCAGGGTGACCCAGAGTGCCTTATCTGCTCCCTGTTTATTCCTTAGTTCTGTTGCTTTGATCCCTTCCCTTGCATAGAGAGCTACTCCTCCTCCTCATTTACCCTCCCTGTCCCTCCTGTAGATTGTGTATCCTGGTATGTTGACATCCCAGTCATGGTTCTCTGTACCATGTTTCTGTGACTGCCACAATATCCAGACATCCCTCTTACATCAAGGCCACTAGTTCAGGGAGCTTGTTACACAGACTATGGGCATTGGTACTCATCACCCTCCATTTTTTGATGTCCTTACCCCTTTTAGCCCCATCTCTGTCCTTACTGCCTTAGCCTTTTTTTGCATTTACCCCTGTGCTGCTCCCCAGTGACTTCTCTACTTCGATGTTTACCTCGCTAATTACCGTATTTTGTGTGTGTGTTGGGGGGGGTGTGACTGGGATTTCCCTGCTTCTTTTCAGTGCCTCCCCCCTTGTCTAGTTTAAATGCTTGCCAGTGAAGCGTTTAAACCTGTCACCTAGGATCCTCGTTTCCCCCCTGGACAGATGCAGACCATTGCGCCAGTATAGGTCTGCATCCCTCCAGGTGGCTTCTTGGTCCCCAGTGAAGCCAAAACCCTGAGCTCCACACCAGTTTTTCAACCATTCATTGAATTCCATGGCGAGGAGTACCCTAGCATCACCCTTGCCATAGACAGGCAGCACCTCCAAGAAGGATACCATATGCGCTACTTGTCTAAGGCCCCTCCCCAACTCTACAGACTCCTCTTGCACTGCTCTGATCCCATTACCAGCCAGGTCATTTGTCCCTAGGTGGACAATGACATCCAGCTCCCTGGTATACTGTTGTGTCCTGTCTTTGTAAACTGCAAACTTTTAATAAACATAATACTCTTTCAAAAAATATAAATATACTCCACCTATCTTCCCAGGCAGTTCTGAAATGAAAAGATTGACCCAATGAATATGCATCTTTACAGTTCAGGGAGCCACAGAAAAGTGAAATCTTATCAACTGCTCTGCTAGTTTCTGTACTGTATCTGTAGTTTACTAACTGCTCATGACAAGCAGTGCTGACTTTTTTTTTTTTAAACCAGGTTCCTCGTGCCTTTGCTGATTGACAGCTATCTGTACTAAACAAACAAAACAAATTTACCATGTTCTAGTTTATTACTTGACATTTGTGATTACTTCTTATTGCTTGCATTCCAAGGCATGTTTACACTGCTTACCTACTTTACGACTTGTTTGCTTTCAAGGCTGCCAAGTGCAGATAAAGAGCCAGAAACTGTGCTGGTCCCGAGCTTTACTCTTACCTCTGAGACTGGAGTGAAAGAAAGGTGTGAAGCTGTACCCGGAGCGTTAACAAACATCATTTTTGTAGTATTTAAAAGCAGCAGAATTATGGCAGTTTCACAATTGACCTGCTCTAATAACAATGTCCCATTAAAAGGCTATTGTAAATACCTTTTATCAAACTCTTGATTTACTTCTGGTTTAAACTAAACACATTTCGTGATTGCTCACTTTCTGTGTAATTTATTGCTGTAGCTGCTTGCTTTGTATCTGCTTCCTCTTTCTCAATAAAATGAAAACCTGAGGTGTTACTATACCAAAACTTAACCCTTGATCTTCTGCTCCTAATCCATCTTTTCTGAATCGCGGGAATAAGGCATTTGACATACATACTAACATACTAAAATGCCAGTAGAATAGGCCTAACGGTCTTTCGTGTCTGCTCGTTTGGTCAGCCCCCACCCTGGGTGCTGACCTTGCTGTCCCCCTCGCCTTCTCTGGCTTCTCCTTCCCAGTTCCGGATATTCTTGCTGCATTGGATTTGCTTCCAGAACCCTTCCCTGTACCTGTCCCACCCTCTTGAACCCCTCCACTGTCTCTGCCTCCACCAGCCCCTAGGCAGTGCATTACATGGCTCCACCACCTCTCAGTGAAGTAGCACCTCCTCCTTTCTCCCCTGAATCTTCCCCCCTCCAGCTTCCACCCATGCCCTCTAGTGGCCCCTTCCTCCTTCCTTTGAAGCACCCTGACTGTTCCTCCCCTATTTACCCTCTTCATGTACCTGAAGACCTCTATCATGTCCCCCCGGTCCCTTCTCTCTTCCAATGTGTACATATTTAGCTCTTTGAGCCTCTCCTCATAGGTCCTGTCCCCCAAGCCCCAAATCATTTTGGTTGCCCTCCTCTGGACCCTCTCCAGGAGGTTAATGTCCCTCTTTAAGTGTGGCCTCCAAAACTGCGCACAGTACTCAAGGTGCGGCCTCACCAAGCAGTTATACAGAGGGAGTATCACTTCCCTCCTTCTGGAGGTGATCCCCCTAGCGATGCATCCCAGCATCCTGTTGGTCTTGTCTGCTGCCCTCCTACAAGTCTCAGAGTTGTTCATCTTAACATCCACCACCACCCCCAGGTCCCTCTCAGCCATCGAGACTTGTAGCATTTCCCCCCATTTGAGGATTGTAGTGTCCCATTAAACTCTGGGACTCAGTTGTACTGTATAACCTCCCCTAAATATTGTGATGCTTTTCACATTGTTGAGCTATGAGAATGTTGTACTTGCAAAGGATGTATGGCTTTTTCTGGAGCTGTGGATATGTTGCTGAGTGCTCACTCATTGCTGAAGCATCAGCAGTGGTGCAGCTATAAACTGTCAACACACGTTTTGTTTTTTACCAGGTCATTGCATGTTGAAAGTTGGGCAATAAGGGGATGGTCCATGCTTAATTTTTCATGGCACTTATTTATTCAGAATTGACATTAAAGAGGTGGTGGAATGGCCCAATAAGAGACGATATCTTATGTTTGTTTCATGCTAGGAGGCATTTCTAACAGCTGAAGATACAGTGTACTGCTTCAGTGTAATGCCTTGTCATGTTCCGACTAATGGTGAAATCCTAGGACTTACTGATGGCGGGGCATCATCTTCTCCATGCTTTATAAAAGTTTGCAGGAATAGGCGGTTGATGTAATACCAGCAGGATTTCCTGAGTAGGAGTGGAATTAACTCGGACGTTTACCAGAAGGCATTGGAATCAGATTTGTGTTGACACTATTAAAAGCCCTTTCTAACATACAAAAATGCCAGCAGAATAGGCCTAACGGTCTCTCGAGTCTGCTCGATTTTCAGCACCGCACTGAGGGTCGATTTTGGTGTGCCCCCGGTTATACTGTCCCCAGTCCCAGATGTTCCACCTGTACTGGACCTGGTCAGATTTATTCTCCCTGTACCCGACCCATCCCCATTTAAACCCGTCCACGGTCTCTATCTTTACAGGCTCCCTGGGCAGTGCATTCCACAGCTTCACTATCCTTTCAGTGAAATAACATCTCCTCCTCTCCCCTCTGAGCCTGCCCATCCAGCTTACACCCCTGACCTTTCGTTGCCCCACCCTCTTCCTTTGGAGCACCCTGACTGGGCCTCCTTTATTGATCCCTTTCATGTATTTAAAGACCTCTATCATGTCCCCTCCCCCGTCCCTCCTCTCCTCCAGGGTGTACATGTCGAGCTCCCTGAGCCTCTCCTCATAGATCCTCTCCCCCAGGCCCCAGATCATTTTGGTTGCTCTCCTTTAGACCCTCTCTAGGAGTGTAATGTCTCTTTTTAAATGTGGTCTCCAAAACTGCACACAATAATCGAGGCGTGGCCTAACCAAGCAGTTGTACAATGGAAGGATCACTTCCGCCTTTCTGATATGAATGGAGGGAACGTGCATGGAAAAACTCCCCTCCTTATCTTCGTAACCCCAGAACTGCAGCAGCAGAGAGGTACAACTCAATAAATAAATAACTTGTATAGCCAAATGCTGGTGGTATTGTGGGGAGCGGGAGCATCTACATTTTATGAGCATGCTCTAAGCTCAGTCCTTTCTTGAAAGAGAGGTGGCACTGCAAAAATACATTAATGCTTGACCCCTTGTTTGTTCTACTGTTACTGTGCCTGGACACAATGTGAGACTTAATACATCACATTGGGAGGCTCAGCTTGTTTATTATCTATGAACCATTCCAATTGGGGGTCAGACCTCAACACAGACACGGATCTCAAGACGGCACAGAGAATGTCCTAGTAAAGGTGATGAACAGTCTCCTCGCAAAGGATTGAAAGGACTACTTGAAGGTGATTCTCCTCTGTCTCACGTTGGCATTTGACCCTGTGGACTACTTGGTTTTGCCATCTTGTCTGAGGAACTGTGAGGATTTTGGTACAGTGTTGCATTGGTTTTAGTTCTTCCCTCCTAGCAGGTGACCTGCGGGGTTCCTCATGGCTTGATCCTCTTTCCGATGTTGTATAATGGCAGCAAAAAACATTAACCAGCTCGAGGCAATGCAGAGAAGGGCTCTCCTCCCGGCTGACCCACCTGCGACCCGAGTCTGCTCTTAAACCTGGGTCGCCGACATGGTGCGAGGTGTGGCGTCCACCGCCTCAACCCTCAGCGCCACCGGGCTGGCTGCTATTTATTTATTCATTCAATCTTGGATTTCAGTACCTTGCTTTGAGCACAAAGTGGCTCATTTACAAAGGTTCCACATCAGTGTGGAAGGATAAACAAACAAAGGTTGTTGAAAAACAGCATCACAGATAACACAAGGCATACTTTGTATCTACAAGTAAAAACTATTTGATTGGATGGTGGACAGTGCAATGCAGGGAGAGGGGGTGAATCAAGAAAAGTGGAGGCAGCCAGAAGGCCTTGTTAAGCTAGGGTCGACAGAGGTAGTAAGAGCGGGGTACTAGCAGAGGGGTGGACAGGGGAAGCAGAAGGGAGGAAGGGGTAGCAGATTTAGAGGAAAGGGGGGATGGGATAGGTGGGGGTGGAGGGTAAGCAAGGGGCTAAAGGTCAATTCACATATAGTGAGAGAACATGAGTAGGGCAAACCCGCAATGGTGGTGTCTCAGGTAGAGCAGTCACATGAACTGTTAGTCATGAACTGTTGACAGAGCATGTGTTTGAAAGGACCCAGTTTTGGTATTGTCGAGATATTGCTGTGGAGTGCTTTAAACCAAAGAGGTGCCCTGCAGGCAAATGAGTGCTGTCCTTGAGTTGTCCGTCATCTAGGAACATGGAGAAATTGGTTGGCTGAGCTTTGAGTATGCTGAAAGCTGCAGTGAGAGGTTAAGAGGCCTTCAATGCCAGGGGGCAGGTGGCTGAGAAGTGCTTTTTTAGCTAGCAGGTAGGTTTGATGTTATATCCTCCCACTTAGCTGAAGCCATCCTGTTTGAGCATACCAATCACAAGTGTGAGTGAGGCGTGCTGCACCAATGAGAAGTCTGCATGCCTTATTTAGTGCCACGGTTATCCTACGGAGAGATGAGGTGGAGGCTGCATCGTAGATGACCAGTCTATTGTCGACAATAGAAATGACAGAACTAAGTATTGCAATTTTGAGAGCTTCAGGTGACAGTGCTTGTGTCTGTGAAGTAATCCGATCTTGATATTGACAGCTCTGGAAACATTATCAGTGTGCTGGGCGAAAGACCGGGAGCTGTCCAGAGTGACCCCTAGATATTTGAAGTGTTGGACTTGTTCAAGGGCGACACCCAGGCAGTTCCTGATGGTTAGAGGTTGGGATTTGTGTTTACTGCAAGCGCTGCTGAACATCATGACATTAGTTTTCTTGTAGTGTTGGACCAATTTGTGTTTTTAGGACCAGTCCTCCAGTCCTCCACTTCCTCAAAGCTACGTTGCAGGTGGTGTTCCAGTTGCATGGGGTTGGGGTTAGGGTTACTAGTAAGGATGACGGCGTCCTCCACGTAAAGGAGGATTTGTTAGTGGCAGGCTCATGGGAAGCTGTCGAGAAAGATGCTAAAAAGAAGGTGTCTAAAGTAGAATCCTGCAGTATTCAGAGCAGACAAGCTGCTGGTCAGAGGTGACATTGGCTGCTATTGTCACCTGCTGGGAGCAGTCTTCAAGTAACTCTTGAACCAGTGCATCGCGTCGGGGAGAAGACCAGTGGAAGTCAAGTGCTGAAGAAGGGGTAGCTGGTGAACGTTTCAAGGGCTTTGTTAGTTCTATGAATGACACACCAGCTAAGTTACCTCAGTCAAGTGATTGATGAATGTAACCGGAGAACTCCATCAGCACCATAGTGGTGTTATGCCCTTTTCTGAAACCATGTTGCTGCAGGCATTGGATTGAGTATTTTTCAAGGCTGTCAACCAGCTGATCCACAACTATGCACTCGAGCGCTTTAGATAACGGAGGGAGGGTAGGTATTGGTCTATAATTTGCGTGGAAGGTCCGATCCCCATTTTTATGTTCAGGGGTTACTAGGGCTGACTTCCATAGTTGGGGAAATTGTCAGTTGTGGCAAGAGGTCAAGAATCTTAGTAAGGGGTTCCAGTATTTCATCTAAGGTGAGAGCAACAAGTTTGAGGTCCAGAGAGTTTCCAGTTTGTCTAGATTTCACTAATATTCTTCTTATTTGTCCATTTTGTTTTTTATTCCGATCCGAACTGTACTTTTATCACTTCAGTTTTATAGTTTGACTTGTACCCTCCCAGGTCATGCCTGAAAATAGGCATTTCCATGTCTAGTGCACCTATCCAGTTATCAGAAATAAATAAATCAATAAATAATAGTGCCTCCCCTCGAGCTGTGCTTAGTGGGAGAGAAACTGTCTATACCACAAAATACACTAGTCAAACTGTGACTTGTTAAAGGGGAACAGTCAGCACAAAGGGCCCCACTCTCAAGTGTGGGCTGGTCCTGATGCGCATCCCTCCAGTTGTACCTCTTCATAATTCATACACCATTCTGGCAGAGCATGCTTCCTTTTGCAAGATTGAAATGTCTTTATCAGAACTGAAAATAAATGGTCGGGGGCAGTGGACAGTGGGTCATGTGTGCCACAAGGGGATTAACTGTGGAAACATTTGGACAGGGTCGTTGTTTTTTTTTCCTGGACAAAAGAAGGGTAACCAGGATGACCCAAAAGCTCGTTCTGGAAGGGCAGGTGTATTCAGTGCCATTGATCCAGCCTGAACTGTGGAGAGAGGAGGCCATACAGCAGATTGCAGATGCTCTGCAATACCTGCAGAAAGTTTCCAGTGACGTCTTTACGAGAATTTCTCAGAATGTGGAGACTAACCGTAGCCGCCTTCGGACTGTGAGTGAATCACTTTGGCTCAGGCCAAGGTTGAAAGTATCAAAGGAAGGCTATCAAAGTATTCTCCAGTACAAAGTACCCTGTCCCAGATAAACAGCAGGAGTACCGGTCCATCTTCAGTGGGACAGATGACCCAGCTGCACACAAACGACCTCGCTACAGAATCCAGAGCAAACATCAGCCTCTAGATGAAAATGCATTACAGGAGAAGCTGAAGTGTTTCCCTGTCTGTGTAACCACATAGCGTCGAGAGGAAGATGAAGCACAAGAAGGCCTAGGTGGTTTGCCGAGAAACATCAGCTCCATCAGTTCCTTGTTACTCTTTAACACCACGGAAAATCTGTACACAAAATATATCTTCCTGGATCCTCTAGCAGGAGCAGTAACAAAGACCCACATGACCCTGAAGACGGAGAAGGAAGAAAAGCCTTTTGACGCCCCACTGTCCATTACCAAACGAGACCAGCTGGAGAGACAGACTACTGAGAATTACTTCTATGTGCTAAATCTGGGGCAGGTTCCTGAAATCGATGTTCCATCTTACCTGCCAGACCTGCCTGGTATTGCTGACGACCTCATGTATAGTGCTGACCTGGGTCCTGGCATTGCACCATCTGTGCCAGGCAGCAGCATGCCAGAACTTCCCACCTTCAATATAGAACCAGCTGAAACCAACGGACCAGATCTTCCGGATGTAGGGAGTGATACCACCACCTCTGCAGGTGCCCCAGAACTTCCTCCACCAGGACCTTGTTTCACTGTAACTGCACCTCTCCTCCCCTATCTGTGTCACTGCCTTCAGGGGATGCTGGAGGGATCAACCAGTCTGCAGGACCCATTCAGGGAGCTCTGCAGGAAGTGGCACAACCTTCAACTGGCAGCGCCAGCCTGCTGGAATCCATCCGGCAGGCAGGAGGGATCGGGAAGGCTAAACTCGGCAGTGTCAAGCAAAGAAAACTGGAAAAGAAGAAACGGAAAGAACAAGAGCAAGTGAGAGCTACAGTAGGAGGAGGAAGCAGTGGCGGAGGTGACCTTATGTCAGATCTCTTTAATAAATTGGCAATGAGGCGGAAAGGCATTTCAGGGAAAGGACCTGCAGGAGGTGACGGGGGCAATGGTGATGCTCCAAGTGCTCCTGGTGGTGCCTGTGCCAGAATGTCCAGTGTCATACCGCCTCTCCCTCCACCGCATCAGCCAGGAGGAGGGGAGGATGATGACTGGGAATCATAAACGGAACTAAATAAATGGAAGAAAGAACCTTGAAGTCGGCATGCCAACTAATAGTAGGAGCAAACCGCATCTCAGCACTGTTAAACCGTAGCCTGAAGATCTGATCAGAGGCATTACTAGAAGCGCATTTGAATCCTTTACAACTCTAACATGGAAGGAAAGTTGGAATAAGGAAGCATTTAACAAAACTACACTAGTAACTTACGAACATACGAACATATGAAATTTGCCAGTAGAAAAATGCCTAGTGGTCTATCAAGTCTGCTTGAATGTGCAGCTAGCACTCCTTATTCTGCAGCTGCCCCTCCTTGAGATGGCTTAAATGAGAAACTAGTAGACAAGTGCCACTGCCAGGTGGTTCCTTTCTAAACACGTTCCACAAAGACTTTGGAACACACACACAGCCCTCTGATCTGAAGAAGGGACCTGTTTTAGTCTGAAACAGTAACAGAATAATACAAAGGCATACGAAGCAATTGTATGGATGACATACCAAGTATGGAATGATGGGTTGATGAATTGATTGATGGAATTTTCCTTTGAAACTCTGACAATGCTAAAGAATAAAGGAATATACAGAAGAAGAAATCTGACTTTTTTTTTTTTTAATGTGGTGGTACATTTACTTTTTCCAGAGAAACATCCATAAATATATTTATGTTTGGATGCTTTTGAAAGGGTTGATTACCTACACTGCTTCTTTGTTCTCTTCAGTAGTAACACTATCTTTGTCACAAACTCTTTATTCAACACTCTGCTGGTGGTAGGACCACTCCCTTCTGCTTGGGGGGGGGGGGTCCCATTATTTTCTCCATAAAATTCCCTTAGTATAGGAGGTCCTCACTAGGGAGGACCCTGCAACAGGATGGGGGCCCAGTCTGGTTTCCCTTAAAAAAAAAAAAAAAAAGGGTTTGTGGTCCCTTTCAGAATGACCTCTCACATCAACATTCTGGAGAATGAGGGCTGTTCTTCTTGGCCTGTGGGCCTCTGTCCCTCACAAACAGGGCCGTGCTCTGCTGGTGCAAATGGGCAGTGTTGTGGTATGGACAAGACAGTCTTTTCTTTCATGCTGCTTTAACAAACCAGAAGGAACCCTCTCCTATATCTTCTGCAGAGAATACATGAATGTGGGACTGGGTCCTGGCACAAAACATATACACTGTTTCCACATTTCTGCCCAGCTCTTAGAGCATCCTTGCAGACTGTTGCAACATGTCAATTGTGGACGATGTGGTTTCAGTCCTCTGCCTGCCGAAGTCTTCTGGAGTTGGACCTTTTTGCATCCCCACACAATGAAAAACTGCCACATTTCTGCTTTTTCGCTCCAGGGCATGGAAATCTTATTATTTTTTTTTTTTTTTGAGAGTTGTATTGTCCCTTTACTGTTGTGGCCCAGACCAATTTGGTTCCCTCTGTTCTGGCAGATTGCAGAAGAACCTGCTATCCATCTCCAACTTTGTATGGGGCTGCAGAGGTAGGACCAAGGCAGTCTGTAACACCCAGAAGCCTTCCATTCCTGCAACTTCATGCCTGGCTCCTGATGACGTAGAACTGTCCAATTTCGGTGTGTCCATGGTGATTTCAGAAGTTCTGCTGGTGGCTTGTAACAAGCATTCTATGCAGTACACTTACACACAGATGGGGAGACAGTACTTCTCCTTTTCTGCTTTTCTCTATTCCATTTCTAGCCTGTGCTTCCCCAGTGCTGTAATTGTCACAGCCTGGGCTAGACCAGTGCTGTAAAGTCCGTACATTGTGCCTCTAACATTTGAGGCTGACATAAATACAGTGCTGAGGCTAGGGATGTCACGGTATGAAATTCTGATGGTATGATAACCGTCGCATGTAATACCAATGTTACTGTTATACCACGGTATTACAGAAGTGATTTTTGAACACAAAAGAAGCCTCCTCCAACTCTTGCATCAGGGAGAGTCGGTGTGGAAGGGACAGTTGGCCCTGAAAATGCAAAGAAAATTTATTGAAAGGTCTGAATACTGTGGTATACTGTGAACCACTGTAGTCGAGGTATTTGGAAATTGCCCTTGGTATCAGTACTGTGATGTTTGATACTGCAGTATACCATAAAACCGTGATACCATTACATTCTAGCTGAGGCTGCCTGGGAGTGTCGTGGAGGGCACTTGGCTCCCAGGGAGGAAGGTTGCTTGGCCTCACACCACCATCAGGCCCATTCTGGGGTGGCTTTGGTGTTGGCCTAGAAGGCAGTGGCTGGCCAATTGTCCTGGCTGTAAAAAAAAAAAAAAAAGGTGGACCCTCAGCACTTACTTTTTCTCTCCTCTGTTTGTATGTGTTCCATAAATATGCACACTGTACTCCCGCAGATTGTTACAAGTACTGGGGTGGGGAGAGCCATTGGGGCAGAGCCAAGATCAAAAGAGGGGTAAACAAGGCCAAGAAGTGTAACCTGTCACAGCATTCGTAAAGTGTAACTGATTTTAACCTTGCTTTGAAAAGTATTGGAGTGCATACCAGAAGCATGTGGGCACCTTCCTCTATCACTGCATAAGCAAAATGTGTCATCATTTACTTCCTTCACGACACGTAGTTAAAATGCATTTGTTCATCTTAATGCTTTCTGTTTTTTGTTATGGTAATCGTAGTATGGTGAAAAGGGCATGTTTAAGACGTGAGAAGTCATCTGATGTACTGAAGCAACATTCCAAAAATTCTATTCAAAAGAGTCATGAATTATTTGAAGTGTCTCAGGAGTTGGCATCTGTTTAGACCATGTAGTTTGCCACCTCTGTGTTCAGTCTTTGTGGAGTTAGAACTGCTATAGCCCTCCACACACACAAGTTACTACCATAATGTTGCTAGTGGACGTAAGC
This sequence comes from Neoceratodus forsteri, assembly GCA_016271365.2. Taxonomy (NCBI): domain Eukaryota; kingdom Metazoa; phylum Chordata; order Ceratodontiformes; family Ceratodontidae; genus Neoceratodus; species Neoceratodus forsteri. Next base: position 27,902,393 of record CM057453.1, read on the forward strand.
AAAGTTTTCTTGTGTGTGTTTTTTTTTTGTAGTAGCTGTGTATTCTCTGACATTTTGTTTTTTAAGACTGGCACTGGATTTTTCAAGCCTTGCTACCTGCACTGTGTCCAGGACTATTTTCAACTATAAAAAGGGTCTGAGAAATAAAGCTTCCTGTTTGTCTTTAAGCATTCTATCAGTGTTATGTTCATCTCTGATTAACATTCATGTAGCCCATAATCACAAGTTGAACAAGGTACACCACTGTTTATGGTTCCCATTTTAATTCTGTAGTAGCAAGGTACTCCTTGGGGTGGTGTTAATGCTATAGTGAATTACTCTCTAGAGGTATGTGGCAGTCTGCTATGCCTTGTGCTGCCTTACGACCCTAGAGAGTGATTATTGGATTATTATTGCTTAAATGGGCTGAGTTGGCCTTCTGTCTCTGGACACAGGTGGGTGCTGGGAGCCAGAGAGCAACAGTTCCGCATTTGTTGGTGCACGTGTGTGGCCAGGCAATCAAGTCAACTGGGCCAGTTTTGTTTTGCTGTAGGCTGACTTAGCCCTTGTTGACAGATACATGTGCAGTTGGAGACGTGCTGCAAGGAACAACATCTGATTGTGACAGCTCATACACAGTTTGATAAATGGCAACTTCTGCATTCTAAGAAGCAACTTGATGTAGCCACTCCACCACCAGATGTGGTTGTCCAGTTAACGGCACCAAAATGAAAAAAATAAAACACTAAAACAATGTGCATGTGTGCGACATGTCTGAAGACCTTAGGCCTTTGTTGGCGCTCTGTGTTATGGCTGCAGTTCCTTGTGAGTGTAGTAGCATAATTTCAGCAATAAGAAGTATCAATTTTTTTTTTTTTTTTTTGTGATGGTGCTGTCCTTTTGTTTTGGTGCATCACTTGCCATCACAACTTTGTAAATTTCACCCCTGGGTTGCTTTTATTTCCTTAATATTTTTTTTTTTTTTTTTAAGTTAAATATCTCCTCCTTATGGTTCCCCTTGTTAACCGCTCCAGTGATTGTAGATCCCTACAGTTGCACTCTTCCTCTGGTGGAGGGTGAGCAACTGACAGCCATCACAGTTAACACCAATTCTGCTCTGTTATCATTTTGGCAGGAGGTGCACAGATGCTGAGTGACCCAGGTCTACCCCTCCCTAGGAACGGGTGCCTCATCTCTGTGATGTGCTCAGTGCTCACCAGCTTCAGCGTGATAATTCCAGTCCCTTGCTCTCAAGAAGCTGGTGTCTCATCTCTGAGATCTGCTCTGTGCCTAGCCAGCTCCAGTGTTTGATTCAGGACGTCTCTCCTGGGAGCTTTGCATGTGATGCCATTCCATCCTCCCTGGGAGCTGAGCACCTCATCTCCGATGGCGCTCAGTTCCCAGCTGACTTTGTGTGATTCCATTCCTTACCCTCCCTAGGAACTGGGCTTCTCATCTCTGTGACATGCTTGGTTCCCAGCCGGCTTCAGTGTGAGATTCCAGGGCTCAAATGTGAACCACGGTCTTCCAGATGGCAGTGTGCTGAGTGGCTGCCATGCCATAGGGCTGGCCCAGCATACCTTTAATGACCGATCATGATTTTATTGAAGTTTAAAAAAAAAAAAATATATATATTTTTTACATTCTTTATCTCCCTATGTGCTCTGAGACCCGCCACTCCTTCGGGCCGTCATGGTCTCAGACAACCCCTACTACTCCCACAAGCCTCCTTACCTCATATTGCAGCCTTCCCCAGGGTAGCCTGGCATAACCGTTTGCTGAGCGGGTCCCTCTTCTCTGAGGGGGAAGGCACTGCGGGCAGGCATCCAGCACACTCGCTACTTGGTCCCAGAGCGCTGCTGAGGTGGACGTGGCTCTGTCAGGAGTTTCGGAGGTGTCGGCGGACCGGCAGCTGTCATCCAGCTAATCCTGGAGTGATTTCTGCTTTTTTTTCTGGTGCTTCCCCTATTGCAACCCTCATGCAGTGCTCCCGGTCTCCACCGGGGGCCGCTGCAGAGCAATGCGGCCCTGCTATCCACCACAGGAGAGGAGAGAGCAGTCCTATTGATGTAATCCTCTCCTCCCTGTTGACCCCCAGCCACCAGGAGTCCATTCCTGAATCTGGGTCGCCAGCATGGTGCGCTGTAAGGTGCTAAACATACCAATCAAAATGAAATATAAGGATGGAACTTTACCCTTATAGAATAGGTTAGCAGTTATTCCCTGTATACCACTGCAAATGAAGCTGTATACTACTTTCACAAAAGTCATACAACACCAGTAAACAAAATTAAGCACTTAATAATTAGCCCAGTTGACAAACCAAAAAACAAGAACATAACGATCCATTAAATAACCTCTACAATATTCAAATACCGCCTGGCACCATCAAAATCTCTCATCAAAATGTGTAAAACGCTAAAAAAGATAGTAAAGAAAAAATCTCTAAAAAGGTTTTCAAAACCAACACACTTTCAGTTACACAGCCTAAAACTATTGCCCTTACAAAGTACAATTCTATCACACCCCTGGAAAACGTGCCACTTGAACACCTTGCTCCATTCTGTTCCCTGCCAGCCACACTTACAGACACCCTGGTCCCTTGATGCAGCTCCAAGCCTGTTGTTCCACCAAATGTTGCGCTCCACCCTGCTGCTGTGCTCTGGAAACTGCTGTGTCATGCTACCACTCCAAACACCATACAAAACACAGTAGGGAAACCCTACGTTAGGAGGATGATAAATGGGTTGCGGTGGAGGTTGCACGGGGGAGCCTGCTGGAGCAGATCGGGGACAGTATGAGGCGGGTGCACTTGCGCAATCCTTGTGAGAATTGCCATGTTTGGAGGGGGAAGGTATTAATATCTTTCTGGAAGAGAATCAGAAAGGGGAGCAGGTACAAAAGACAAACGGAGATATGATTTTGGAGCAAGGGGTTACAAGCAGTAGGAAGGAAATACATTAAAGGAAGGAGAAGAAAGATGAGAACGTAAAAATCATAGTAAACACAAAATTAATGCGGAGGCATGGAATAGGTCTGATATGAGGATAGCAAATTCTTCAGTTCAGGCTGACAAATGGGAGAGTGAGACAAAGGGAAAGAAAATATGAGGATGGTCGGGGGGACGGGCAGAAAAGATAATCATATAGGGAATGTTGTTTGGGTGTTTGTTTATCACTATTGTTAGCTATAGTTAATGTTTATGCAGATCACATAGGTAACCAAAGAGATGCATTTGGAAAGCAGAAATACAGATCACAGAAGGTAAAAGAATGGAACCCACTTGAGGGGCATGAAGGTCTTAAATGGAAACAAAGATGGTAAAAGATCAGTCTACAGTGAACCAAAATGGTCAGTACAAGCTCTGTTGATTCCTAATGTATGAATGTGTAATTCTAGTGAGTCAGTATACTGACCAGATTGTAACCAAAATGGTCAATACACCAAACTGCTATGTATGTGAACTGATTGTACTCTATAACTAAATCCGGGTCACCCCTGAAAAAGGACCTTCGGGCTCAGTGGCCTACCGGTTATCAAAATTGAATAAAAATAAAATAAATAATAACAGTTATTTCTTGAATGTGAAGGCTTCACATCCCAGCAAAAGAACGAAGGAGTTAGCAGCACCTGCCAAAAGGGATGAGTGTAGCCTTACTGCAAGAAACTCAGTTGTCTGCAAAAGAACATGGGAAACTGGGGGCTGGGAGCCTGCCATGCATCATCTTACAACTCCCACAAGAGGGAGGGCTATATTGGTAAATAAAAATTTCCATTCCAAATAAGACGACAGTTAAGGACCCTACAGTAGGTCGGTATATCTTCATAGTAGGGAGGCAAACGAAGGGAAATGACGCTTGGGAGCATATATCCCTCCTTGGTAATGGATCCGTCCCTTTATCAGAAAATATTAGATATTTTAATAAAGGAGCAATTTCGAATCTGATGATTTTTTTGTGGGCTTCAATTGTGTGGCAGATTCCAGATTGATTACTCAGGACAAGGTCCAGGGTGGTGGGGCTGTACAACAATGGCAAGTGGGGCTTCTGAATTGAATTTGATGGACGATGGCTGACTTCCAACCCAGGGGCCAGGGAATATACTTTTCTCTCACCCACATGTTTCCTGGTCTAGATTGGACAATATAATCTATACACAAACGGATATCTACCCCCAGGTAATAAATGCGACACAGTCCAATATTTGTATCGGACCATGCTGTGGTGCAAATGGAGATGGCTCTTGAGCTGGGAAGGGAGAGGGGAGGAGGGTGGCAGTTCCATACATATTTGCTGGCAAAAAAGGAATTTCGGGAATACGTTAAAAAATATATGTGGAACACAGCCAGGGAACAGTAAGGTAAGTAATGGTAGGCACTTTTTGGGAGGCAGGAAAGGCTTGCATGAGGGGAGTTACAATCGGGTTCACAACTAGGGTGAAGAAAGAGAAGAGGATGAAGCAGGTGGAGCTAGGAAAGAAGGTTATGGACCTAGAAGGTAAAGCTATAGAGAGTAAAAATGTTGAGCTACTGAAGGAACTACAGGGAGCAAGAGAAGCTTTAAATATGTGTCTTGCGGAGGAAGCTAGATCCAAAATGTTATAAAGATCTATGAATGGGGAAATAGACTGGGTCCCTTGATGGTACGTCTAATGAAGGGAGGCAAAATGTTACAGAGAATAGCAAATATCAGTACAAAGGAAGGTAAGCTGGTATAAGAGGGAATAAAAATTAGGAAATGTTTGAGAGACTTCTATGAGATTCTATATCGGGCAGAGTGCACAGGGTTGGAACAACTGATGGAGAATTTTTTGGAAGAGCTTAACATACCGGTACTGGATGAGGGTTTATTTATTTTTTTTTATTTCAGTTTGGGGATTAATACCTTTTGAGCAAAGGGCTCATTTACAAAGGCTCCAGGTCAAAACAAAGAACAAAAACGGAGATTAACAGTACAGCAGCATACAAACAGAGACATTTACGTGTTATGATATCATGATTACATGGTTTTATGGCAAACAAGGAGGGTTTTATAGCATACATAAAAAATGTAGTGATGTTCTGAACACTTTCCAATTAGGCTATAGGTTAGCCATATAATTTTAAGTGATTACTTCATCGTCAGTTATACTTGAGAAAACAGTTAGTTCAGAAATTCAGCACAGGACAAGAGACACATTTCAGGTAGCCAGTGCATGAGAAGAGTAAGGCCGCCAGTAAGTGGTTTTTTTTTTTTTATTTTTGTTGTTGTTGATGCTGAAACATAGTGGTAGCCTGAGGAGGCTTTGTCGTAACAGGGGATCTCTGATGTGGACTGGGGGAGAGAGGGTCGTGGTGGGTAGGTAGTGAGAGTGTGGAGGGAGTGTTTAGGTGGGGTGGGTAGGGTGAGGAGATAGTAAGCGGGTGGCAGCCTGAGGGGCATTATCGTATGGATAGGAAGGTCCATGGTGCAGATTGGGGAGGTAGGGAGTTAATTAAAAAAAAGGGGGAGTGGTTCAGGTGGGGTGGCGTGGTGAGGGAGATGGTAAGCGGGGGAGGAACTGGGCATCTGGGCATGGTGTGGTGATGGTGGTGAGTGGAGAAGGGGGATAATTAAGCAGTAGAGGTGGGTGGGAGGAGTTGTTTGGGACAATTCAAGTGCTAGAGTTATAATAGGCAGGGCACACTTTGAGTGTGTAAATTTACTGGCTAGTTTTTGTTGGGGCACTCACAAATACAGGCGTGGGCTAGGAAAGCTCTGAGTCCAGCTTTGAAGGAGCTGACCTTGCCACATTCAAGAAGGTCAGAGGGGAGATTATTTACCCACTTGGGTCCCCTATAAGACAGAAATCTCTGAGCAATTGAGGTATGCTTCAGGGGTACCACCAATCCACCCTTGGATGCCCTTCGCGTACTGACAGTTGGTTTATTTAGTTTGAATAAACAAGAGGTAGTTTCAGGTGCCTGCCTGAGCAAAGCTTTCTTTGCCAGAAGGCAGGCCTGGTACTGGGCCCTGAGATGAAGGGTTAGCCAACCAGTTGCCTTATAAAGGTTACAAGTGTGAGTGAAACGGTCTGCTCCCATGACCAGCCTACATGCTTTATTGAGAAGGGTTTTACCCTTTTGAGGGCTGTTTCAGTGCCAGCACCATAAATTACTAGGCCGTAGTCGGTGGTAGATAGCACTGTGCTACTTGTGACCATCTTTAGAGCCTCAGACGGCAAATAGTGTCTGTATCGATACAGGACACCTAGTTTTGCATTGGCTGTTTTGACTACATGGTCAATGTGCGTTGTGAATGAAAGGGCAGTATCTAAGTGAACCCCGTGATATTTGAAAGTGCCTACCTGCTCCAATTCAGCCTCCTTGCTACTCTGTACTTGCAGTTTCCCAAATTTCTTTTGGTTTTGTGGGACCAAGAAAAGCATGCTTTTAGTCTTTTTGTAATTGAGACAGAGACCAGTGGATGTTTTATATCTGGATTTTAGTAAGGTGTTTGACTCAGTACCCCTCTTCTGGTTATTGGCAAAGTTGGGGGAGATGGGGGTGGGAAGACAGTTGCTTAGATGGGTGGAAAACTGGCTTACAGATAGAACACAGAGGGTGGTGGTTAGAGGGATTGTCTCCTCCCTAGGAAGGTCATCAGTGGGGTGCCCCAGGGTTCGGTATCAGCTACTTCTGTTCAATGCCTATGTCTCTGATACAGGGGCAGGAGTTAGGAGTAGATGAGCCTATTCATGGATGACTCTAAACTGGGAGCATTGGCCGACGGGAGGAAGTAGGGTGGCAGTCCAGAGGATCTGACACTCTGGAGGGTTGGTCAAGGAGGTGGTGGCTGAGGTTTAATCCGAGAAGTGTAGGGTGTTGCATCTGGGGGTCGGAACCCAGGGCATGTTTATACCTTGGGAGGGGTCCTACTGTAAGCCACTTTGAGTGAAAGGGACTCGGGTGGTGGTAGACACCAAAATGAACAACAGTGAGAACTGCAGAAGAACGGCAAAGGCAAACAAGTTACTGGGCTGTATAGCCTGAGGAATAACGTCCAGGAGGTGAGGTGATCCTACCTCTGTACAATGTCTTGGTTAGGCCACACCTCGGTATTGTGTGCAGTTCTGGGCGCATCTTAAGAAGGACGTAGTACTGTTGGAGAGGGTCCAGAGGAGGGCAACCAGGATGATCCAGGGCATGGGGATAGGACCTGTGAGGATAGGCTGGAAGCCCTTGGGCTGTATTCACTGGAGGAGAGGAGAGATACGGGGAACATGATTGTGGTTTTCAAATATGGGAAGGGGATTAACAGGGGTAGAGCCAAAGAAATGTTCAGGCTAAAGCAAAGGGGCACAACTAGAGGGCATGAATGGAAATTGGAGGGAGGAACCTATAGGGGAGAATGTAGAAGGCATTACTTCACAGAGACGGTGGTGGAGCCATGGAATACTTTCTCTGGGAGTCTAGTTGAGCAAGGCACTGTGGAGGGCTTCAAGAGGGAGTGGGACAGATACATGGGGGGTATTGAAGCCAAGATTGACCCTCACGGGGACAAGGGAGTGGAGGAGCGAGTGCCTGATAGGGGCTGGCTACCGAGCAGACACGAAGGACCGTCTGGCCTATTCTGCTGGCTTTTAGTATTTTAGTATTAGTTTATTATTAGTGAACCATACCTCAAGTTGGTGAAGATTCACTTCAAGTTCGTGGATGATAGAGGGTAGATTTTATCCACTTACGGAGACGACCGCATCATCAGCATTTAATACGATGTGCGCTGGGCAGATTGCGGGCAGGGGGTTAATGAAGAGGCTGAAAGGGAGTGGCCCCAGTATTGAGCCTTGTGGGACACCAAGACTCACCTCTTTTGGCTCAGATAGAGTGCCTTTTATTTTGACACATTGAGTCCGGCCCGAGAGGTAGCTCCTGAACCATGTGACTGTGTCTGTGGACAGGGCTAAAGTGAGTAGGTAGTGCAGGAGGAGCTAATGGCTGACTGTATCGAATGTCTTTGTGAGGTCAGTAAAGATGGATCCTACAGCCAGTCCATCATCAAAGGCATTGTAGATTTTGGAGGTACAGTCAACCAGAGCAGTGATTGTAGAATGGTCTTTACGGAACCCATGTTGCTGGGCACAAAGTAGGTTGTATTTCAAAAGGAAATCCTTGAGCTGTTTGGAGACCATTTGCTCAAGGGCTTTAGTCAAGGGGGGGAGAATGGAGATGGGCCTGTAGTTTGACAGGTTGGTGGCATCCCCTATGTTGAGGACAGGGGTGACATACGCCTCCTTCCATTTGTCAGGGAACACTCCTGACTTTAGTGAGGCATTGAAAACTTTAGTGAGTGGATCCATCAGCCCGTTTACCACAAGTGCCACCAGCCTCATGTCAATAAGGTCGCTCCCCATCCTTGTCTTTCCTAGTATGTGCTTAACATATTTGGTAGTGTCAGATCTGGTGATCAGTTTGAAGTAGAAGAGGGGTATGTTGATCTTGGCCATATGGATCGAGGGGTGATTGGGACACGATCAAGGGTTGAGGAGGTCAGGTAGTTACTGGGGAGTATCATGCTTAGATCACTGAAAGCCAAGTTAAAAGCATTGGCTAGATCACCAGGCTTTTGATGCGATCCAGTGTCGGTGATTATAAGCCCCAGTTCAACTTTGGAGGGTTTCCCAGTTAGTGATTTTACAGAGTCCCAGAATTTCTTACCATGGCCCCAACTCCTTTTTAGAAGTTCATTGTAGTATGTTGCCTTAGCTTGCCAAGTAAGTTTTGTGCAATTGTTTCTGGCAGACTTAAAAGCCATGAGTTCTGTCAGTTTGCACGTTGCTTTGGCCTTATGCCAGAGATTATCCTTTCTCGATGAGCACAAGGAGGAAGCCTGTGAGCCATGGGTTTACAGCCCTCTAGTAGTTTTTTTTTTTTTTTTTTAGTTTTATAGGGAGCAAAGATGTCACCGCTCCTTGTTAAACATTGTGATGAAGAAATTGAGGGCTTGGTTGCCATCCTCCGCTCTTTTAAGTGGCGACCAATCCACAAGCTTCAGGTATTGACTAAAATAGTCCAGTTGCTGAGGTCTTGGGAGTGATTTCAGACCTGTGGAGCACTGGTGGTGATCTTATTCGACCATATGCACATTACTGGCAAGTGATCACTGAGAGTGTCCGTAGGACAGTGACCTCAGAGATGTGTTCTGGACAGCTTGCCAGGAGCCAGTTAATTATTGTACTTGGTGCCAGTTTTGTAATTAAATCTGGTAGCTTGTGAGACCAGTTGAGAGAGGTAGAGACCGGATACCTGATCGCGAACTGAAAGGGTGAGAGGGCCCTGTTAGGGAGCAAGATAACAACAGAAGAAGTTATAAAAGCAGTAGGGACATTACAAAAGGGAAAGCAGCAGGACCAGATGGATTTGTGGTGGAATATTCTAAAGAATTGAAGGGAGAATTGGCTGCACTAATATGAGATTTAATGGAGGAGGCAAGGGGGGTTTACAAAACTTTGTTGTGAAGCCAATATGTGTGCTCCTAAGCCGAACAAAGATCCCACAGAATGTTCCTGTTTTAGGATATGGATATGTTGTTCATCCACACTTATTGGCAGGTTCCTTGCCGCTTTAAATCTTGCGGAGAAGAGTCTTCAAGGTGGCTCATCCCACCCACCGGGTGGTAAAACCTCGGCTCCGCCCATGACACCAGATCTTCCTTACCGGCTTGGAGCTCAGGTTCCCTCCTTAGCGCTTCCATGCTTTTCGACTGGTTCCTGATTCTTCGGTTTGTCTGAATTTAGTTTTGAAGTTTTCAAACTTCTGTCTTTCTCCTCGCTGCCGCGGCGGACATCCGCTTCCCGGATTCGGAGGGCCTGGCGGGCTGCTATCTCTCCAGGACTGATCCGCACTCCACGTGCATATACTGTCTCAACTAGGACCACGACCCAAGTCTGCGTAATTCTGCCACGCCCCTTCTAATTAATGCCCCTGGAGGATCCCATGCCCGATTGAGCTTGGGCGCCTGAGATTTTTCCCTACCGTAAAATCCATAGAGGCTCGTCGGGCGGTGTCTGCGACGGCTGACTCGGCTGAGCAGCTTGAACACTCTATCGCCCTGGAGGAGGCGGCGGTCAAGGCTGCATCTCCCTCCTCCTCGGTCGCGGCATTTATCCCGCTCTCTCTGAGTTCCTCTCATTCGGCTTCGTTCAAGGAGCTTCACCAGTCCCTCTCCATGAAGGGAGAGGGGCCATCGGGACTTGCCTCTCGGCCCAGGTTGAGGGAGTTGCAAGGTAAGTCCCATCATCGGCGTTTGTGGGAGCGGGAGAGGTCTCCTTCCTCGGACTGCCGACCATCAACTTCGGTCGAGGTTGCGGCTCAGGCCGTTGGCTTCACGGTATCCCCGTCAGGCCAGCCGGCCGAGACTTCGGCCGACGCAGTCGAAGTTTTTCTCGACTCCATCACCTGGGTGGTCGACTGGAAGAGCCGCCAACCTTCGCCGGTTTCCCCGGGGGCTGAGGTTCTGCCTGCACCTCCGGGTGGCAGTCCTCGGTCAAAGTGTCCGAGCCGAGGAAGAGCGGTGTCCCCGCTCCTTCTTAGACCCACCCTGTTTCACCAAGGATCTCGGTCTCAGTCTCGGTCTCTTCTTCTCTGTCAAGCCGCTCCACCAACTTCGGCGGTCTCGGTCGGGCACAGAGTTAAATGGCAACACTGTTCCTCCTCGGATGAGGAGAGGCTTTGACGCAGAGTGGCGCGATGCTAAGAGGAGAGTTTGTGGCAGCAGTTGCTGTTGTCCGGAATCAATCGACTCAGATTCATTCCCTGTCTATCAACCGGCTGCCGCCTGAGCGGCAGCCGCGGCCTTCCTTTGAGTTGAGGTGCCCACTTCGGGCGGTTGTTCGACCAAATCTTGCTGCCCCACCGATTGTAGTGGAACCTGGTCGGGGTAACGGCCTGTCCTGCAGGTTGTCGGTCACCACTCCTGCCCGGCCGCGGGTGAAGAGAGGCTCAGGCCTGAGGCAGTTGTTTGCAGACCCTTCGGAGTCCGATGATGACTCTCCGTTCCCAGGCGGGTGGGCCTGGAGTCCTCCCTGGACCGGGTCTTTGACCACAGCCCATCGCCCTTCCTGGGTCTGCTTAGCTCATCTTGGAGTTCACCGATGCAGCTCGAGCCCGTGTCCAAATGGGCTCTATTTTCCCTGACGGAGATCCTAGACCCAGGGATTCACCCTCTGAGCGTTCCTTGTGGCTGAGGCCATTGTCGGCCCAGCCTTGGAGCTGTGCAGTTCCTACTCTGTCCTGTGGCCTCCTGGCCGGATGGCCAGGAAGTATGCAGTCCCTATCGGTTCTTTCGTCTGCTCGGAGCACCCTCTGCTGAGGGGTTAGTTGCGATAACGCCTTCCAGCGGTTCGTAAACACTCGGGATGTGGATAGGCCTCCTGACAAAGAGTCCAAAAGGATGGACTATGTCAGGCACAAGGTTTGTAGGGACACGGATATGTTGTTCATCCACACTATCTGGCAGGTATCCTTGCCGCTTTAAGTCTTGCCGGAAGGTCTTCAAGCTGGCTCCTCCCACCCACCCGGGTGGTAAAACTCTCGGCTCCGCCCCATGACGCCAGATCTTCCTTACCGCTTGGAAGCTCAGGTTCCCTCCTTAGCGCTTTGCGTTTTAGACTGGATCCTAACTGTTTGGTTCATCCGAAATTGGTTTTGAAGTTTTTCTAAACTTCGGTCTTCATCTTCCCTCGCGGCTGCGATGGAGAAATCTGTTCCCGGCTTTCGGAGGTGCCCTTGCGGGCAGAAAATGTCCAGGACGGATCCGCACTCCACGTGTGTCTACTGCCTAGGCCTAGATCACGACCCGCAGGCCTGCGAGTTGTGCCGCTCTTTCTCGGCCAACGTCCTGGACGATCGCGCTGCTCGATTGAAGCTCGGGTGCCCCGAGAAACGTTTCCCGCCGGTAAAATCTAAAGAGGCTCGTTGGGCGGTGTCCGCAGCGGCTGGCTCGGCTGAGCAGCTCGAGCAGATGATCGCCCTCGAGGAGGAGGCGGCCCGGGCCGCATCTTCCTCCTCCTCGGCCGTGGCATTTATTCTGCTCTCTCTGAGTTCCTCGTATATGGCTTCATTCAAGGAGCTTTGTCAGTCCCTTTCCACGAAAGGAGAGGGGCCTTCGGGACATTCTTCTCGGCCCAAGAAAAAGGAGTCGAAAGGCAAGTCCCACCATCGGCGTTCGTGGGAGCGGGAGAGGTCCCCTTCCCCGGACAGCTGACCGGCGACTTCGGTCGAGGTTGCGGCTGAGGCCGCTGGCTTCACGGTGCCCCTCACAGGCCAGACTCCCAGATGGAGTCGCCTACGGTTGAGATTTTTTCGATCCGTTAGACAGGCTGTCGACTGGAGAAGCCGACAACCTCCTTCACCGGTTCCCCGTGGATACCGAGGATCTGCTCGCGCCTTCTGGGCCGCAGTCCCTGGTTAAAGTGCTTCGAGCCGAGGGAAGAGCGGTGTCCGCCCTTCCCAGACCCACCCTCGGTCCCTCAACAAGGTCTCGTCTCGGACCTCTCTCGGTCCAGCCATTCCCGGCGACATCGGCGGACTCGGTCTAGTTACCGAAGTAAGCGGCGACGCCGTTTTTCCTCGTCCTCCTCCTTGCGTGAGGAGAGGCTGCGGCGCAAATTGCGCCGGTGCTACGAGGACCTTATGTGGCAGCAGTTGCTGTTGTCCGGGCCTAAGCCGACCCCGGCCATCAAGTGGCTGTCGCCTGAACGACTGAAGCAACCACTCGTTCCAGTCGAGTTGCCCGTCCCAGGGCCTGTTGCTCGCTGAAACCAACTGCTCCACTGATTGTGGTGAACCTCCGCCTCACAACCGTCGGGGCACGACCAAGAATTCTCGGTCGGGTCACGGCCTGCCCCACAGGTTGTCAGTCACCCTCACTCCCGACCGCCCTCAGCAGGTGGAGGGTGGCTCAGGGCTGAGGCAGCCGCAGGACTCTTCAGAACTCGACGACGACGACTCCTCCCTGTTATCCAGGCAGTTCGATCTGGAGTCCTCCGGGTTAGTCAGTGGACGACAGCCCATCGCCCTTCTTGGGTCTGCTTCGACTCATCTCGGAGTCCACCGGATGCAGCTCGAGCCTCGTGTCCAAACCGGGCCAAGTATCCCTGACGGAGATTCTGGACCGAGGGATTCTCCCACGGAGGTTTTCCCGTGGCTGGGGCCATTGTCGCCCAGCCTTGAGTTTGGCAGTGGCCTGCTTCCTGTCCTGCGCCCGGCCAGGATGGCCAGGAAGTATGTGGTTCCCACCGCTCTTGCCCGGTTTCTTCGAGCACCTTCTGCCGAGGGTTAGTTAGCAACAGCATTTTCCGGCGTTCCGTAACGCCGGGAGGTGGATAAGCCCTCGACAAAGAGTCCAAAAGCTGGACTTTATGGGCACAAGGTGTACGCTGCATCCTCCTCGGCCCCGACAGGCCAGCTTCCGTGCTGATGGCACACTTCTCCCACGCCTCTTGGGCTCCTTGATGAGGTTGTTCCTCATCTCCCGCCTGACCTGCAGACCACGGTCTGCCAGGTGCGGGACCAGGGTAGGGTGGTGGCGAAGCAGCAGCTTCAGACTGCTCTGGACATAGGTTATTCCTGTGCCAGGTCAGTAGCGGCTGCGGTGGCCATGCGACGCAGGGCTTGGCTGAGGATATCCACCTTCACGGCGGATACCCAGCACAAGTTGGCGGAAGTCCCCTTCTTGGGGACTGACCTCTTCGGCCCTGGAGTGGAGGGTCACCTCCAGCGGATCAAAGTCCAGTGCCACCCGACTGCAACCTCCGCCCAGAGGGACAAAGGCACACAGCAGCAAGTCCTTCGTCCTTCGTCCTGCTTGCTTCTTGACCGTCCCAGCAGCACCAGCAACAGGGCTAGCAGGCTCAAGGCCATCATCCCAAACCCAAGCCGGTGGCTTCCTCCAACAGGAAGCAAAGAGGTAAAGGCCCAGGAGGTCTTTCGGCCAGTTCTTCCTCCAAGCCTGCCCAATGACAGGTTGAGGGGTACCACCCCCAGCCTCGTCACTCCCCCCTGGGTTCCCCAGTGGGGACGGTCCGCCCACTCTTTCCGCCTGGTCTGCTATCACCACGGACCGCTGGGTGTTGGAGGTGGTAGGAAAGGCCTGCCTCTGGAGTTCGATCAGGCCTCACCTTTTCGAGCCGCCTCGGGGCCACGGGTCCCGCAGCCTCGCTGTCGGCCCACCGAGCCGATATATTGCCCTGCCCCTCGAGTGAGGTGGATCAGGAAGGTGGCGATCCTCCTCCAGACCCAGGGTTTGTGTCCAGGTACTCCTGGTCCCAAAACGGACGGGGCTGCCCCCATTCTCAACCTGCATGACCTGAACAAGTTCCTAACGCCTCGAACCTTCAGGTTGGTCACTCTGGCTCAGATAATCCCATCCTTGGAACGAGGCGTGTGGTTCTGTTCCCTGGACCTCCAGGACGCATTCTTTCACGTCCCAATCCGTCCGTCCCATCAGAGATTCCTCCATTTCAGAGCGGAGGGATCCCTTTACGAGTTCCGGGCCATGCCCTTCGGCCTCTCCCTAGCTCCCAGGGTCTTCACCAAATGCATGGCAGTGGTGACAGCATTCCTGCGGCGCCGAGGGGTCTGGGTGTACCTTACCTGGACGATTGGTTGATAGCAGCCCTCCAGATAGGGAGGTGGAGCAGTCCAGAGATCTGGCCCTCCAGGTTTGCTCTCAGGTTGGCCTCCTCATCAACGAGGCCAAGTCGGAACTTGTGCCAAAGCAGGTGATACTGTTCATCGGGGCAGAGCTTGACCTCTGCTGCTTGCAGCACGGCTCCCCGCCATTGCGCCGAGGTTCTTTCCTCCTTTGCCCAGTCATTTTTGGTTGGGCAATTGCGCCCTGCCCGGGACTTCCTGCGCCTCCTGGGCCTCATGGCGGCCTGCACCAGCGTGGTCCATTGGGCCTGTTGGTACATGCGTCCCCTTTAATGGGGACTGGCCAGCCAATGGGCACAACGCTACGATCCATTGGACCAGCCTGTGACAGTGACCCAGGAGATGTGGAACGCTCTCCAATGGTGGATCGTTCCAGCACATCTGCAGGAGGGCATCCCGTTCGTCTGTCCCGAGCCGACGGTTTCTCTCTCGACCGATGCATCTCTGATGGGTTGGGGTGCCCATCTGGGGGAACACCGAGCGCACTGCCTCTGGTCCCCTCGGGAGTCCCGATGCCACATCAACCTGCTGGAGCTCCGAGCGGTCTGTCTAGCTCTCACCGCCTTTGCTCCGTTTCTACGGGGTCAAGTGGTTCAGGTCCAGACAGACAACACCACGACTATGTACTGTCTGAACCGCCAGGGCGGGGACGCGCCTCCATGCTGATATGCAAGGAAGCCTCCAGACATGGTCCCTCAGGCAGCCTGGAGGCGGATCTCAGCATTCACGTGGCAGGAGCCTCCAACACCCTGGCCGATGCCCTAAGCCAGATAGGGGCTGGCGCCTCACGAGTGGTCCTCCTGCCGGAGGTACAAGATCTGTTCTCCCACTGGGGCACACCTCAGGTGTACCTGTTTGCCTCCAGGGAGAATGCGTAGCTGAGTCTGTTCCATGCCCGCCCCCCTCAGCAGGGCTTGCTGCAGGGGGATGCCTTCTCGAGGCCGTGGACCCCGGGCCTCTTCTACGCCTTCTCCCATTTCCTTTGATCCACAAGGTGCTTCTCAAGGCGAGGAGGGACAAGGTGCAGGTGATTCTGGTAGCCTCGGACTGTCCCCGCCAGTTCTGGTATCCAGATCTCCTCAGCCTCAGCCTCAGCTCCAGGCTCCCAAGGCGGCTTCCAGCCCGCCTGGACCTGATCTCAGTCAACCAGGGAAGGTATTCCATCTGGACCTTGATCCCTGCACCTGACGGCCTGGTTCCTGAGAGCGGCTAGAGGTTCCAGGCTTTGGGTCTTTCCGACGAGGTCCTCCGCGTCATTAAGGCGTCCGTAAAGTCGACCAGGAAATGCTATGCCTTCAAATGGAAAAGATTCTCCATTTGTGTCAGGGGAAGGCTTGGACCCTTCCGACTGCCCCTTGGCAAGCATTCTTGACTACCTGTGGTCCCTTTCTCAGCAAGGGCTTCGGTCGATGACCCTTAAGGTGCACCTGGCAGCCATCTCTGCTTACTGGGGCGCAGGCGGCAAGCAGTCTGTGGTCTGGGAGAGGTGGTTGGGCGCATTTCAAGGCCTTGACCACGTTTCCTCCGTGCGAGAACCTCCACCTCCAGGATCTACTGCTGGTATTGGCTGCTTTGCAAGCAAGCTATTCTCAATGCACAGGTGCGATATTTCACACCTGTCGTGGAAGACCGCTTCTTGGTGGCTATCACGTCAGCCAGAAGGATGGGAGAGCTCCAGGCGCTTTCCATCTAGTCTCCTTACCTGGTCTTCCACAGGTACAAGGTTGTCCTGCGCCCCCACCCGAAATTCCTTACGAAGGTGGTGTTGGAGTTTCACCTTAACCAGGTGTTGACTCTGCTGGTGTTCTACCCCAATCACACATCGGACGCCAAGTATAGGCTCCATACTTTGGACCCTAGACGAGTGCTCGCTTATTATAAGGAGTGGACGGCTGAAGTTCAGGGAGAGGTTCGCCAGCTGTTTGTCACCTACGTTGAAGCCGCACCTGGCAGACCTGCAGCAGAGCGGACCATAGGCAGGTGGGTCACCTCCTGCATAGAGCTCTGCTACAGGTTGGCGGGCATGGAGCCTCCCAGAGGGATAAGAGCTCATTCTACCCCCCCATACCGCTGCATCGGTAGCTGCTTCCAGGGATGTCCCTATCCAGAATATCTGCAGGGCTGCTACCTGGAAGTCTGCACATACCATTATTACCCACTACCACATCGACCTTGAGTCATGCTGGGATGCTGGTTTTGGGGCCTCGGTTCTCCAGTCTCTCTTTCCCAAGTAAGTATCGGGGGTGTGCGCCTTGCCTCCCTCCTCCTGGAGAACTGCTAGGAGTCTGCCAGATAGTGTGGATGAACAACATATCCATGTCCCTAGAAATACAGGTTACTCACCTGTAACAGGAGTTCTAGGAATGGTATATGTTGTTCATCCTACATTCCTACCTTCTCCTAGCTTCACGCACAACCTGAGCTTCCAGCGGTCAGATCTATGCGCATGGCGGGCCGAGAGTTTTACCACGTGGGTGGAGAGCCAGCTTGAAGACCTTCCGGCCAGACTTAAAGCGGCAAGGATACCTGCTAGATAGTGTGGATGAACAACATATACCATTCCTAGAACTCCTGTTACAGGTGAGTAACCTGTATTTACGCCGCGTCCTCCCTAGGCCTCCGACAGGCCAGCTGGGTCGTGCTTGTGGCACTCTTCTCCCACTCCCTCTTGGGCTCCCTGGATGAGGTGATACCTCATCTCCCAGCCGACCTGCTGACCATGGTCCGGCAGGTGTGGGACCAGGGTAGGGCGGTGGCTAAGCAGCGGCTTCAGACTGCTCTGGACATAGGTGATTCCTGTATCAGGTCAGTAGCGGCTGCGGTGGCCATGCGCCGCAGGGCATGGCTGAGGATATCCACCTTCTCTGCGGATACCCAGCACAAGTTGGCGGACATCCCCTTCTTGGGGACTGACCTCTTCGGCCTTGGAGTGGAGGGACACCTCCAGGGGACCGAGAAGTCCAATGCCACTCTGGACTCGGTCACCCCCGCCCAGAAGGACAAGGGCCGCCGGCAACCTCTGCGTAAGCCCCTTCGTCCTTTGGCCCCTGCGGCACAACCGGCCCATCAGCACCAGCAAGAGGGCCAGCAGGCTTGCGCTTGGCACCCCGAATCCAAGCCAGCGGCTTCCTCTAAAGGGAAGCAAGGAGGTAAAGGCCCAGGAGGGCTCTCAACTCTTCGAGCCAGAGCTTGGCTCCCGGCGGACAGGGCCAAGGTTCTTTCTCCTTTACCCAATCACGTCTGATTGGACAGTTGTGCCCTGCCTGGGACTTCCTGTGCCTCCTGGGCCTCGTGGCGGCCTGCACCAGCGTGGTCCGTTGGGCCCGTTGGTACATGCGTCCCCTTCAGTGGGACTGGCGGGCGGTGGTCACATGCCGCTGCATCCGTTGGACCAGCCCGTGATAGTGACCCAGGAGATGTGGAACGCTTCCAGTGGTGGACCGCCCGCACATCTGCAGGAGGGCATCCTGCCTGTCTCCCCGAGCCGACGGTCTCTCTATTGACCGATGCATCTCTATGGGTTGGGGTGCCCATCTGGGGGAGCACAGAGCGCACGGCCTCTGGTCCCCTCGGGAGTCCCGATGCCACATCAACCTGCTGGAGCTTCGAGCGGTTCATCTAGCCCTCACCGCCTTCACTGGTATATGGTCTATGTTGTTCATCCACACGACCCACCCGACCTCCCCGGCCTCGACGCACAACCTGAGCTTCCAGCGGGCCAGATCTGGTGTCATGGGGCGGAGCTGAGAGTTTTACCACCCGGGTGGGTGGGAGGAGCCAGCTTGAAGACCTTCCGGCAAGACTTAAAGTGGCAAGGATACCTGCCAGATAGTGTGGATGAACAACATATACCATTCCTAGAACTCCTGTTACAGGTGAGTAAACTGTATTTATGCCGCGTCCTCCCTAGGCCTCCGACAGGCCAGCTGGGTCGCGCTTGTCACACTTCTCCCACGCCCTCTTGCTCCCTGATGAGGTGATACCATCTCCCGGCCGACCTGCAGACCACGGTCCGGCAGGTGCGGACCAGGTAGGGCGGTGGCTAAGCAGCAGCTTCAGACTGCTCTGGACATAGGTGATTCCTGTACCAGGTCAGTAGCGGCCGCGGTGGCCATGCGCCGCAGGGCATGGCTGAGGATATCCATCTTCTATGCGGATGCCCAGCACAAGTTGGCGGACATCCCCTTCTTGGGGACTGACCTCTTCGGCCCTGGAGTGGAGGGACACCTCCAGGGGACCGAGAAGTCCAATGCCACTCTGGACTTGGTCACCCCAGCCCAGAAGGACAAGGGCCGCCGGCAACCTCTGCGTAAGCCCCTTCGGCCACTGCGGCACAACCAGCCCATCAGCACCAGCAAGAGGGCCAGCAGGCTTGCGCTTGGCACCCTGAATCCAGCCAGCGGCTTCCTCTAAAGGGAAGCAAGGAGGTAAAGGCCAGGAGCTCCTCGGCCAGTCCCTCCTGCAAGCTTGCTCAGTAATGAGCTGAGGGCATCTCCCCAGCCTCGTCACCCCTACCTGGGTCCCCCCCCGTGGGGGAATGGCTCCGCCACTTCCTTTCCGCCTGGTCCGCTATCACCACGGACCGCTGGGTGTTGGAGGTGGTAGGAAAGGGCCTGCCTCTGGAGTTCGAGCAGGTCCCACCCTTCCAAGTCGTCACCCCTCGGGGGTCCTCGGTGTCCGCAGCCTCTCTGTCGGCCCGCCGAGCCAATATTGCCCTGCTCCTCGAAATAGAGGTGATCAGGAAGGTGGCGGATCCTCCTCCAGACCCGGGGTTTGTGTCCAGGTACTTCCTGGTCCCCAAACGGACGGGGGGGCTGGCACCCCATTCCCGGCCTGCACAACCTGATCAAGTTCCTATGGTCTCGGACCTTCTGGATGGTCACTCTGACTCAGATATCCCATCCTTGGAATGAGGCATGTGACTGTGTTCCCTGGACCTCCAGGACGCATTCTTCACGTTCCGATCCATCCGTTTCTTCAGAGACTTCTCCACTTCAGAGCGGAGGGATCTGTTTATGAGTTCCGAGCCATACCCTTCGGCCTCTTCCCAGCTCCCAGGGTCTTCTCCAATGCATAGCAGTGGTGACAGCATTCCTGCGGCGCTGAAGGGTCCGGGTGTACCCCTACCCGGATGGCTGGCTGATTGCACCCTCCAGAGCGGAGGTGGAGCGGTCCGGAGTTCTGGCCCTCTAGGTTGCTCTCAGATGGGCCTCCTCTTCAATGGAGCCAAGTCAGAACTTGTGCCAAAGCAGGTGATTCTTTCATCGGGCAGAGCTCAACTCCTTCGAGCCAGAGCTTGGCTCCCATGGACAGGGCCGAGGTTCTTCCTCCTTTACCCAATCACGCCTGATTGGACGGTTGTGCCCTGCCCGGGACTTCCCTGTGCGCCCTGGGCCTCGTGGCGCCTGCACCAGTGTGGTCCGTTGGGGCTCAGCACATGCGCCCCTTCAGTGGGGACTGGCCAGCCAGTGGTCACATCGCTGCGATCCATTGGACCAGCCGTGATAGTGACCCAGGAGATGTGGAACGCCCAGTGGTGGACTGCTCCGCACATCTGCAGGAGGGCATCCTGCTCATCCGCCCGAGCCAACAGCTCTCTATTGACCGATGCATCTCTATGGGTTGGGGTGCCCATCTGGGGGAGCACAGAGCGCACGGCCTCTGGTCTCCTCGGGAGTCCCGATGCCACATCAACCTGCTGGAGCTTCGAGCGGTTCTTCTAGCCCTCACCGCCTTCGCTCTGTTTCTCCGGGGTCAAGTGGTTCAGGTCCAGATGGACAATACCACGACCATGTACTATCTAAACCGCCAGGGCGGGACGTGCTCCATGCCTCTGTGCAGGGAAGCTCTCCGCATTTGGTCACTTGTGCGCAGCCTGGAGGTGGACCTCCTTGCCATTCACGTGGCAGGAGCCTCCAACACCATGGCTGATGCCCTAAGCCGGATAGGGGCTGTGTCTCACGAGTGGTCTCTCCTGCCGGAGGTAGTACAAGATCTGTTCTCCCACTGGGGCACGCCTCAGGTGAACCTGTTTGCTTCCAGGGAGAATGTGAAGCTGAGACTGTTCCATTCCCGCCCCCTCAGCAGGGCTCACTGCAGGAGGATGCCTTCTCGAGGCCGTGGACCCCGGGCCTCTTCTATGCCTTTCCCCCATTTCCCTTGATCCTTAGGGTGAGGAGGGACAAGGCGCAGGTGATTCTGGTAGCCCCAGACTGGTTCCGCCAGCTCTGGTATCCAGCTCTCCTCAGTCTCGGCTCCAGGCTCCTGAGGCGGCTTCCAGCCCACCCGGACCTGATCTCGGTTATCAGGGGAAGGTATTCCATCCGGACCTTCAGTCCCTGCACCTGATGGCCTGGTTCCTGTGCGGCTAGTTGCCAGGCCTTGGGTCTTCCGGCGAGGTCCTCAATGTTGTTGAGGCATCCCGTCAGGAGTCGACCGGATAATGCTACGCCTTCAAATGGAAGAGTTCTCCATTCAGTGTTAGGGTAGGGCCTGGTCCCTTCCCCTGTTTCTCAGTAGCAATCTGGACTACCTGTGGTCCCTTCTTTTTCTTCTTCTTCTTTCGGCACCTTAAAGTGCTCTGGCAGCCAGCTCTGAAGGCAGTTGCTGGCGCAGGAAAGGTGGTCGGGCGCTTTTACAAGGCCTTGATCACACTTCCCCTCCAGTGCGAGAATCTCTACCTCCGTGATCTACCGCTGGTATTGGCTTAGCTCACAGGCAAGCCATTTGAACCAATGCACAGGTGCGATTCTCCCACCTGTTGTGGAAGAACACCTTCTTGGTGGCTACCACGTCAGCCAGAAGGATGGGAGAGCTCCAGGCGCTTCCATTGAGTCTCCCTATCTGGTCTTCCACAGGGACAAGGTTGTCCTGCACCCCACCCGAAATTCCTTCCGAAGATGGTGTCAGAGCTTCACCTTAACCGGGTGTTGACTCTGCCGGTGTTCTACCCCATTCACACCTCGGAGGCCGAATATAGGCTCCATTTGGACCCTAGTTGAGCGCTCTCCTTCTCAGGGAGCATAGGGCTGAAGTTCGGGAGAGGTTCGCCAGCTGTTTATCATCTATGCTGAAGCCGCACCTGGCAGACCTGCAGCCAAGCGGACGATGAGCGGGTGGGTCACATCCTGCATAGATCTCCGCTATAGGTGGGCGGGCATGGAGCCTCCCAGAGGGATAAGAGCTCATTTTACCCGCCATACCGCTGCATCGGTGGCTGCTTCCTAGGATGTCCCTATCCAGGATATCTGCAGGGCTCCTACCTGGAAGTCGGCACATACCGTATTTACCCCCTTCCACATCCACCTTGGGTCATGCTGGGATGCTGGTTTGGGGCCTCGGTTCTCCAGTCTTTATTCCGTAAGTAGGGGGTGTGCGCCTTGCCTCCCTCCTCCCGGAGAACTGCTAGGAGTCTGCCAATAAGTGTGGATGAACAACATATCCATATCCCTAGAAATACAGGTTACTCACCTGTAACAGGAGTTCTAGGAATGGTATATGTTCATCCACACAACCCACCTGACCTCCCGGCTCGGACGCACACCCAGCCTCCAGCGGGCTAGATCTGGCATCATGGGGCGGAGCCGAGAGTTTTACCACCCGGGTGGGTGGGAGGAGCCAGCTTGAAGACCTTCCGGTAAGATTTAAAGCGGCAAGGAACCTGCCAATAAGTGTGGATGAACAACATACACCATTCCTAGAACTCCTGTTACAGGTGAGTAACCTGTATATACAGATCGGTTTCCCCTCCTAAATTGTGACTGTAAGATCATGTCAAAAGTACTTGTCCTGAGATTGGAGAGAGTGCTCCCCTGCTGCTGCACCTGGATCAGACCAAATTTGTCCAAGATCGGTTATCATACCACAGCTGCTAAATGTGGTGTGGTGGGGCACTAGAAACCCTGGTTGTGCCTGTGTTCTATCTATGGATGCCAAAATGACAGGATTGAATGGCTATATCTAATGAGTCTTGGGCAGATTCGGACTGGGAGAGGAATTTATCAAGCTAGTGAGATTTTATAAGACACCCAGAGCTAGAATTTTAATTAATGGAGCACTAACAAAGGAATTCCGGCTGGAAGGGCACCAAGCAGGATGCCTGCTTTCCTCTTTGTTCGCACTAGCAATAGAACCTTTAGCAATCAAAATAAGATCGGACCCACAAATTACAGGGATAAAGAGCAGGGAAGGGAGGCAGCATGCCATTACATTGTATGCAGATGATATTTTACTTTTTGTAACTAACGCGGAACAGTCTGTACCAATTCTGCTAAACATAGTGAACTCCTTTGCCAGATTTTTGGGGTATAAATTAAATAAATCAGAAATTATGTACTTGGGAGGGGAGAGAAGGGGCAATCATGGGGACTAAGATTAGTGGACAATGCCTTTACATATATCTAGGTATAAAGGTGAGGAGGGATGTAGATAGCCTCTATACCCTGAATTATACCCCTTTGTTTGAGACTATACTGAAGGACTTGAGTAGGTGGAGGGCACTTCCGATATCCTGGATGGGCAGAATTAATCTGCCGTAAATGAACATCTTACCTAGAACTCTGTATACAGTGCAGATGATACACCCATGCCCAACTAACAAAGACATAAAGAAGATGAAAGGGTTTACAGACTTCTATATGGCAGGGAAAGAAATCTAGAATCGGCCTGAAGAGACTAAAGGTCTCAAGGGAAAGGGTGGGGTTTGAATTTTCCGGATATAAAGGGGTACTATCTAGCCACACAGCATCACTATATACATAATTGCAGGGTTTTATTTAACTCTAAAATTGATTAGCGTTTGCTCATAAAAGTTCTAAAACATTGTGAAAATGCATAGCACTTGCCTCACTGTGCTTAGCAAACATAACACTCTAGAAAACTCATATAAATGCTTTCTGTACACCGTTAGTATTGTCCCAAGAAAAAAGTGCTAATCAATTATTTAAAACCCTGAATTGGGTGAATAAGACTGGAGCAGCCACATGGTTAAAATTTGAGGAAGAGGAATGTAGGATGAGAATAACAGCCTATCTAGGGAATGGGGGGGGAGCAAGCATATAGGAGGCTAAAAAATAAAAGTCCACTGATATTAGCAGTACTAGAAGCATGGGACCAGATTAAGAAGAGAAGGGGAGCACAACAGATACACACTATTCTGGTTCCAGTGGCAGGCATCCCATATTTCTTACCAGGTCTAACAGATGAGGGGTTCAGGATCTGGCAGGATAAAGGGATTACAGTAGATGTGTGGGGGATCTTCTCACCCGGGAGGGGATGCACACATTTGAGGCTCTGCAAATGGGTCTGGGACTGCTTGCTTCACACCTATTCAGGTTCTTTCAAACAAGAAATTACTGTCAAAATATAAATAGACTCTCAGTGGCAGACGGTGCCCTAATAGAGGTAGAGAGGGAAAGTTTTGGGCTAGTAAAAATGAAAAAGGCTTACTGGGGTGGGTGACAAATCTAAATGGGAACTGCTTCCAAGAAGACATCGAGAAAGCTAAACAGTGGTGGGAAAGGGAACTAGGAATACGAATTTCGGACAATAATTGGCGGATGATATTTACATCCCGCATGGGGCTTTTGTTGTGTAATAAATATAAAGAAATGCAGTACAAGTTCCTTCATAGACTGTACTACCCTCTGAGCATGGTCCACAAATTTTATCCGGTAGTGTCACTTAAAAGTGCCAAATGTAGGGCGGCTAGGGGGACATATCTCCACTACTACTGGAAGTGCCCACAGCTGAAGGCATACTAGAAAGGTATAGCACATGAGTTATCCAGAATAGAGGGGCAGGAGGTGGAATTCTCACCACGGTCCTTGCTGTTAGGCATGGAGGAGTTTAGAGATGGAGACTGGGGTTTGTACCCCTGCAGGATTCGGATATCACTGGTAGTAGACCAACAAGGTATACAGAATCTCTAGTTCTGACAGTAGAACAGTGGAAGGGTTGGCTATCAAGGCTTTGGCAACAGATAGATTGACATACGTGTTAAAGGCCCAAGGAGAAAAAATTTTAAGGGAGTGGGAAAAGTTTCTGACAATCCTGACAACCGGAGAAGCAGCTCTTCTAAGGGAAGGGGGCACGGCCTAAACCTGCATCTCTTAATAGTGGGTGAACAGTAAGGGAAACAAAAAGGCAGTAAGAATAATAGAAAAACATACATGATATACTGTAGAATAAGAGGATAAAGGAACAGACAGATATCTGGAGATTATAGAGTAAAATATAGTAAATGATAGTGATCTGCACTTAGTTGTTTATAGATTTGCCAAGTTTCCTTTCTCAATTAATTTCTAATTGTATCTCTAGTTGTAAGTTTTCTTTTATCTTTTTCTTTTTACCACAAATAAGTGGCAGACTAATAATTGAATAAGGATACTTAAATTGCACAGTGTATATTGAAGGCTTAAATGTAATGTATAGAACATGTGTAAACAGTATGCCAAGTACTAAAGCGAAGCTATGTAATGTGAATATTTTTATCTGAAAACGAAAGTTAATAAAAATATTATTAAAAGAATAAGAAAAAAAAGTATCATATCCCTCCTCTCTCCTCTCCTCTTGGGAATATATACTGAGATCCTCAGTCTCCCTCATATCACTTTTGGTGCAGCCCCTGCACTATTTTTGTCACTCTTCTCTAAACCACTTCTACTCAGTTTATGTCCTTCTGGAGATGTGGCCTCCCAGACTGGACACGGTGCTCTAGATTAGGTCTCACCAATATTCTGTACAGTGGCATCACCACTTCCTTCCTTCTGCTGAGATGCCTCTCCCTGTGCACCCAAGCATTCTACTGGCTCTCCTCACAGCCTTCTCACGTTGGTAACCTTTAAATCATCAGATGTGATTACTCCCAGGTCCCTTTCCTGTTTGGTGTTCGTCAGTACCTCCCCCATCATGTACTCCTCCTCCTGCATTTCTGTGTCCCAAGTGCATGATCTTACACTGCTTTGCATTGAATCTTTGCTGCCACACCCAAGCTTGCTTAGGCCCCTTCTCATTTTCTCTAACCCTCCTGGAGTGTCAACCCTGTTGTACATCTTTGTATGGTCTGCAAAGAGATACTCTTTCCCTTCCAGCCACTCTACAATGTCACTTATGAAGATGTTAAAGAGGCCTGTCCAGAAAAGGAGCCTGGAACGGCAACTAGACTGCACCCCCACCAGTTAAAGGGAGATCTGAGAAAACCACTAGAAGGGGTAACTGGTTCAGCCAGAGTAGTTAAAACATGGAATGGTTTGCCAGAGATGGTATTGGGTCACCAGTATAGAAGCTTTAAATACCAGTTAGATTTGTACAAGGGAAAAGAAAATTAGAATACATCCACTATTAGTGGCAAGTCCACAAATGGCTGCGTTAGCTACAGGACTTGTAATCCCTACCTATGAACCTATGACTGGTCCAAGCACTGATCCTTGCGGAACCCTGCTGATCACCCCTCTCATTGGACTGAACTCCATTCACCATCACCCTCTGTGTCCTATTGCTCAGCCAATTTTTGACCCAGCTTACAACTCTGTGACCCACTCTCAGGCTGCCCAGCTTGTTTACTAGCCACCTATGTAAGACGGTGTCGATGGCCTTGCTGAAATTGAGGTAGGCCACATCCACTGTCCCTCCCTGATCCACCTCCCTAGTCACCCAGTCAAAGAAATCTATCAGATTTTTTTGACAGTGTCTTCACACTGTGAATCCATGCTGCCTCGGATCCTGTGCTCTGGTGGATTCAAGATGTATCTCAAATCTTTCTTTTAGTAGTGATTCCATTCGTTTCCCCACCATGAGGTCAGGCTAACTGGCCTGTAATTGCTAGTCTCCTCACTGCTCCTACTTTTGTGGAGAGGGACTACATTCGCCCTCCTCCAGTCCTTTGGTAGCACCCCAGTTTCCAGCAGACTGTTGAACAAGATGATATTTTACTTTTTGTAACTAACGCGGAACAGTCTGTACCAATTCTGCTAAACATAGTGAACTCCTTTGCCAGATTTTTGGGGTATAAATTAAATAAATCAGAAATTATGTACTTGGGAGGGACAGTGGTGCTGCCAGCACCTCTCCGAGTTCTCTTAATACTCTGGGATGTAGTCCATCTGGCCCCATTGCCTTGTCCGCTTTCAGATTAGTGTCTTCCTTTAAGACTGTCTCCTTCTTAAAGAGCAATGGCAACAATTTTACACATTGTTTAAAAAAAAAAAAAAGTCTTAAAAAGCCTGAATTCAAGTCCCTGTGTCATGACTAGTGTTTCTTGAAAATTTCATGCCATTTGGTTTTGTGGTTTTCTTTGAATCTGCATTTAATAACTTGTTCTGCACTAACTGGAAACAGTCAGGCTGTTTCCATCCCTTTGACTGAGCCTTGGAGAGTGATGACATCATATTGGACTAAGCTGCTGCTGCCTGCTTGACTGAAGAGATGTTAACTTCCCAATTAGAGCAGTCTGTGAGGTAATTGTTTGCTGTCCATGGTTTTTACTAACTCAGTCTCTGGTGTTTCTTCAGATGAATTGGCTGAAAATCCACATTTTGTTCTTCTAAAGAGCGATCATTTGAGTTTCAGTGCTGAACTGAAGGGTATGCATTTGAGAAATCAGCTTATCTGTATCACAGCTGCTGCCAGTTCTTTCTCATTAAAACTCTGTGTTTTTTTTTTTTTCAGCTATATAACACTGGGTTGTTTATTTAATGGATATAAAATAAATCTAAATTTGTTAATTCATACAAGTAGTTTGTCTTTGATGTAGTCTCTCAATAAATAGGTTCACGTAAGAACAATTTTTCTTCCTCTCAGATTGACAAACAGGCGCTTGCCCCACACTGCTATTTCAGGCACATGTACAATATGAACTCACAAATTTCAAGTTATGTGATGGTGCCTGTGTGAAAATACATATTGTATAACTAGAAACAGTGTATAGCATCCTGATGCCCCCATCTCTTGCACCATAGTTGAGGCAGCTGCACTCTGCTGCCTTGTCCCCTGCCCCCACACGCCCTCTATCTCTTGCTCAACATTTGCGGCATCTACGCCCTGCTGCCCACTGTCGTCTTCTACAAAGTTGGGGTTAATGCACCCTGTTGCCCACCATCAGCCTGAACAGTCAGGGCTGCTGCATCATGCTTCCCCATGCCAGAACAGTTGGGGTTGTTGCACCCTGCTGTCTTTTGTCCCACAAACCCACAGTTGGGGACATTGCACCCTGCTGCACCATATTCCCTTCTCCACAGTTAGGGCTGCTGTGCTGTGTTACACTCTAGGGTTCCATGCATCTTGCCTCTATAGTTAGGGCTGCTGCACTATGCTGCCCTGTGCCACAGAGGTGTGGCTTTTGCCGCACCCTGCTATCCACATCCAGTGTCCCAAATGAGCAGGGCTGCTGTACCATGTGCACCCCATCCCACAGTCAGGGCTGCTGTACCCTAATGCCCCCCTGTATCCTGCTCCACAGTTAAGGCTTCTGCACCATGCTGTCCACAGTCCCCTGCCACCACAGCCAGGGCTGCTACACCCTGCTCCTGCCTAGTCAGGCAGGGCTGCTCTGGCCTGCTGTGCCCTAGAGCCCCTTGCCTCTACAGTTAGGGCTAGTGCACCATGTTGCCAATTGCTACAAGAGTTAGGACATTTGCTGCCCACTGCGCTCTGCCCCCATAGTCGTGTTAGTTCCACCCAGGTGTGGCTGCTGCATCCTGACCAAACAGTACTTCTGCACCCTAATGCCCTCTGCCCTTCACCCCATAACACAAGATGAAAGTATTTTTCTGTTTTTTCCTGTCAGCAGTGCAGCAAACAAATGTGACTTTAGTGGCAGGGGGCAGCATGGTTCAGCAATCCTAACTGCAGAGTCATGGGGCTGTGGAGGCAGGGGGCTGTAGAGTGCAGCAGGTACAGTGGGCCCTGACTGTGTAGACAGGAACAGGGTGCAGCAGCTCTGGCTATGGTGGCAGGAGACAGACTACAGGCGTGGCGCAGAAGCCTTGCTTGTGGGACAGGACATGGGGGGAGGGCACAGCAGCCCTGACTGTGGGATGGGATGTTCATGGTGCAGCAGCCTCTTGACTTGGAAAATGGATGTAGGTGCAGGGTGCAGTAAGAAGTCCCACCTTTGGTGGCATGGGCCAAATGTGGAAGCAAGGGACATGGGATTCTAGGGCATAGAAGTGCACAGCAGCCCTCACTGTGGTGACAGGAACAGGGAGAACGGAGTGCAGCGGCTCTGACTGAGGGGTGGGGGACAAAGGGCAGCAACAGGGTGCAGCAACCTCAACTGTTTAGGTAGGCTGCAGCAGGGTGCTGAGGCCCTGATTATTCAGGCAGGACATGGGGCAACAGGGTGCAGCAGCCCTGACAGTGTGGGATAAGGGAGTGGGCAGCAGCCTCAGATTTGGGGCAGGAGACAGGGGGCATGTGGAGCAGGTGACGGGGCAGCACAGTGCTGCTGCCTCAACTGTAGGCAGGAGATGTGGGGCATCAGGATGCAATGTAGTGTTTCTGGTTATACATATTCATGATGTATTTTCACTCATAAACCATCAAAGAAATGAAATGTGTGAGTTCATACAGTACATGTGCCTGAAATAGTGTGGCAGGCACGTTTGTCAATCTGGGAGGAAGAAAAATTGTTCTTACATGAACCTATTTATTGAGGCTACATCGAAGACAAACTACTTGTACGAATTAACAAACTTTAGACTTATTTTATATTCATTGAATAAACAACCCATTGTTATATAGCTAGAAACAAACAAGAGTTTTGATAAGAAAGAAATGGCAGCAGCTGTGATACAGATAAGCTGATTCCTCAAATGCATACCACTTCAATTCAGCACTGAAACTTAAATGATCATCTCTTTAGAAGAACAAAATGTGGATTTTCAGCCAATTCATCTGAGTAAGTACGAGCAACTGAGTAAGTAAAAACCCTGGACAGCAAACGGTTACCTCACAGAGTGCTCTCATTGGGAAGTTGACAGCTCTTCAGTGAAGCAGGTTCTTACACTGCTGAAACTGTAACTTAGTCCAATATGATGTCATCACTCTCCAAGGCTCTGTCAGAAGGACAGAACAAGTTAACAAATGCTGTTTTAAAGCAAACCACAAACCAAACGGCATGTAATTTTCAGGAAGCACTACTTATGACCCAGGGACCTGAATTCATGCTTTTTTAAACAATGTGTAAAATGGTTCCCATTGATCTTTAAATGGACTGGTGTTCACCTCCTTCCCAGTGGTTCTTTTGTCGCCTAACTTTGGTCCCTTCCCTTCCCCTTCTTCTGTGAATACTGAACAAAAATACTTGTTCAGGAATTCTGCTTTTTCTTGGTCCCCCTCTGCACACTTCCCTCCTTTCTTTTTCAGTCTCGCAATCCCGCTCGTAGTCTTTTTTTCTTTCACTAACGTATCTGAAAAAGTTCTTGTCCCCTTTATTATTACCTGGGCTATTTTTTCTTTCTTCTGTTTAGCCTTTGCGCTCTAACTGCTCCCCACCTCCCCTCTGCTTTTCCAGATACAACTCCCTATCTTTCCCCATGTGTTTCCTGTACCTCCTGAATGCCACCTTTTCAACCTTACCTTCTCAGCCACTTACTTTGAGAACCATAGTGTTTTTTCTTTTCCTTGTATCTGCTGAATGCCACCTTTTTCGCCTTATTGTCTTGGCCTCTTCCTTTGAGAACCATAGTATTTTTTCTTTCTCTTTGCTTTGCTTGCTAACATACTAACATACTAAAATGCCAGTAGAATAGACCTAACGGTCTTTCGCATCTGCTCATTTGTACAGCCCCACCCTGGGAGCTGACCCTGCTCCCCTCGCCCTCTCTGGCTTCTCCTTCCCAGTCCCGGATATTCTCGCTGCACTGGACTTTGCTACCAGAACCCTTCTCCTGTACTTGTTCCACCCCTTCTGAACCCTCCACCAGCCCCTGGGCAGCGCATTCCACGGCCCCACCACCCCTCTCAGTGAAGTAGCACCTCCTCCTTTCTCCCTGAATCTCCCCCACCGGCTTCCACCCATGCCCTCTAGTTGCCCCCTCCTTCCTTCGAGCACTCTGACTGTTCCTCCTTATTTACCCCCTTCATGTACCTGAAGACCTCTGTCATGTCCCCTGGTCCTGTCTCTCTTCCAGTGTGTACATGTTTAGCTCTTTGAGCCTCTCCCCATAGTTCCTGCCCCCCCCAAGCCCCAGATCACTTTGGCTGCCCTCCTCTGGACCCTCTCCAGGAGTTCAATATCCCTCTTTAAGTGTGGCCTCCAAAACTGCATGCAGTACTCTAGGTGCGGCCTCACCAAGCAGTTAGACATAGAGGGTATCACTTCCCTCCTTCTGGAGGTGATCCCCCTAGCGATGCATCACAGCATCCTGTTGGCCTTGGCTGCTGCCCTCCTACAAGTCTGAGTTGTTCATCTTGACATTCATCACCACCCCCAGGTCCCTCTCAGCCATTGAGACTTGCGTAATGCAGTGGCTTGTTGCCTCTGCTATGGCTTCCTTAAGATTCTCCCATTGTTCCTCCACACACACACACCCCTTTTCTCCTTCCCTGACCGTTTTTTACAAGACATTCCTCCCTCTTTGCAAAGTCGGCCCACCTGAAATCCAGGACCCTTGCTTTCGTGTGGTTTGACTCTTCTGCTGTTCCTACACTGAACCACACTGTACTATAATTGCTTGATCCCAGATGGCTCCACACTTCAACGTCTGTAATTCTGTCCCTGTTGGCGAGTACCAGGTCCAAAGTTACTCCTTCTCTAGCTGTCTTAGGCACGCCCCCTGCAGGGCTTCCAGGATGTCTCTAATCCTGGCTGAGGCTGCAGCCTACTTGCTCCAATTCACATCCAGCAGATTGAAGTCTCCTACCAGCAGCACCTCCCCTATAGCTGTCATTCTGTGGATGGCTTCTACGGGTGCTCTGCCCAGCTCTTCCCCTTGTGTGGGAGGTCTGTAGATCACAGCATTTGTGCACATGGCCTTTCAATTTTTACTGTCTCCTTTCCTAATAACTCTCCTCCTATCCCCATGTCTTTCATTCTGCCTTTTCTCTGCATTTTTACCTATTTTGGTGTTAGCTATTTTTGTGATTTCTCAACCTTTGGGTCCTCTTTGCTGTCTGTATCATTTTCAGAGTGTGTGTGTGTGTGTGTGTGTGTGTGTGTGTGTGTGTGTTTGCTTCACCCAGCTTTTTTCCGCTACCCCCCTTGGCTAGTTTAAATGCATGCTGATGAAACATTAAAACTTCTCACTAAGGATCCTGGTTCCCCCCTGGATAGATGCAGGCCCTTGCCTCTGTACAGGCCTGCAGCCCCAGTCTCCAGGGAAGCCAAATCCCTCTGTTCCGCACCAGTCCTTCAGCCATGTGCTGAATCTCCTGGTGCGGAGAACCTTGTTCTCCCCCTTGCCCTGGATGGAGAACACCTCTGAGAAGGTTACAGAGCATGCCACTTGTCTAAGACCCCTCCCCAACTCCTTGAACTGCTTTTGCACTACCCTAGCCTCACCACTTGCCAGATCATTCGTGCCCAGGTAGACGACGACGTCTAGCTCACCCTCCCGTCCTGCTGCCCTTGCAATCCTTGGGATGCACTGTCCATCTCTTAAACTTAAACTGCACAAGAAGAGAGTAACTCCCACAGTGACCTATGCCCTGGATGCCTTACAGAAACTATAAAACAGAATCAACTGTAGAACAAAAAAGCACTAAAACCCAAATAAATTCTTAATTAATGTGTTTTTAAAAGGAATAAATAATGTGCTGTATCAGCCAATCAATTACTCAGTCCCAAATTCAGTAGCTGTTTGCAGCTGACATTACAGTATTTGTGTTACAGAAGAGAAATTTCTACCAAACTGCTTCCACCCAAGCACATATGGTCTGCCTTCCATTTCCACCTTTTTCCTTTTTTTTTTTACTATGTCTTTGCCCACATTCGGTATATGGAATGATTATTTACCATATAATACATTAGGACACTTTGGAACACGAGTCATGCTGGTGGATGTCACTTCTCAGGTGGTTGAAGGCACTCAGCTGTGCCTTGTGCCTCATAGTACACCTGAGCCATTATGTTATCCCAGCATCAGCATTTTCTGCACAGTATTCACAGTGGAAAAGCAGGGGGAAAGACCTAATCCAGTCAATAGAAGCACTCTGGATAGGGGGGTTGATATTAGTCCTTTCACAGAAGAAAGGATTCTGAAAGAACTCTTAAAACTGAAGGTGGATAAAGCAATGGGCCTGATGGGATTCACCCAAATTCTAAAAGAACTAAGGAAGGACTAAGTACACCACTGACTACCCTTTTAATAAATTATGGGAGGATGGTGTGGTACCTGAGGACTGGAGAAGGGTGGATGTGATTCCCCTTCACAAAAGTGGGAGCAAGACAGAGGCAGGAAACTGCAGACCTGTCAGTTTGACCTCAGTGGTAGGGAAAATGATGGAATCACTTCTGAAGGAAAGAATTTTTGAGTACCTAGAGGCCAGTGGGGCATAGGACCCAAGGCAGGATGGATTCAGAGCAGGAAGGTCATGTCCGACAAATCTAATTGATTTATTTGACTGGGTGACCAAAGTAGTAGACCAGGGAGGGTCTGTGGACATTGCCTAGCTAGACTTTAGCAAGGTATTTGACACAGTCCCACACAAAAGATTAATAAACAAATTAGCCAGTCTAGGAGTGGGTCCCAGGGTGGTATCCTGGGTAAAACACTGGCTGGATAACAGGACACAGCGGGTAATAGTAAATGGAGTCCACAGTGAAGAAAGGAGGGTTACTAGTGGGGTACCACAGGGTTCAGTACTGGGGCTGGTCCTTTTTAATGTCTTTATAAGTGACATTGCGGAGGAACTGGAGGGGAAGATATGTTTCTTTGCAGATGAGACAAAGATCTGCAACAGGGTTGATACGCAAGCAAGGTGGGGTGGAAAGGATGAAAAGGGACTTGGCAAGGTTGGAGGAATGGTCAGATGTATGGCAGCTTAGATTCAACGCAAAGAAGTGCAAAGTAATGCACCTGGGAAACAAAAACCCAGGGCAAGAGTACACAATGGGGGGTGAGATACTGACAACAACAAAAATGGAAAGGGACCTGGGGGTAGTTATATCAGACAACCTAAAGGTGGGCCAGCAATGTGAGAAGGCAGTAAGGAGGGCTGGGAGGATACTTGGATGCATAGGGAGAGGCATCACCAGTAGAAAACAGAAAGTTGTTGGCCCTCTGTACAGACTATATTTGGAGTACTGTGTACAGTTCTGGAGACCCCATCTCCGCAAAGACATAGACAGGGTGGAGGTTGTCCAGAGGAGGGCAACCAAAATGGTGCAGGGTCTGCACCAGAAGACACATGAAGAAAGACTAAAGGAGCTTAAGATGTATAGCCTTGAAGAAAGGAGGGAGTGGAGGGACATGTTAGAAACTTTAAAATACCTCAAGGGAATCGACAAAGTCCAAGAGGGTAGCATCTTTCAAAAAAAAGAGAAGTGCAAGAACAAGGGGACACAATTTGAAGATAGAGGGGGGGACGGCTCAGAGGTAATGTGAGGAAGTATTTTTTCACAGAGGGGTTGTAGATGCATGGAACAGCCTTCCTGAGGAGGTCATATAGTCAAAAACAGTGGGAGAATTCAAGAATGCATGGGACAGACATAAGGCAATTCTAGTGGGGGGCAGGAGGAAGTAGGCTGTTGGTTAACTAAGATCTGAAACTTATCCGTTAGGTAGGGAAATGGGCAGACTAGGTGGGCCAAGCGGTCCTTATCTGCCATCAAATTCTTTGTTTCTATGTTTCAAACACGCTATGTCCTGCCTTATTCCCTAGATGTAATAATTTATTTTTCATATATGTTTGTTCTCCTCTTCCACCTATCCGCTCCATTCTCAGGCCTGGGGGTGTAACCATTTGGTTACTGCCCCAGCTCCATCATCTACTAGCCCTCACCTATATGGATTACAAAGGGGAGCTACGGTTCTTGGCACACACTGTCACCGACATCTTAATGGTTTTACCTCCTCCCACCTCCCCAACATCGGCCGATGTCTCAGTTGGCTTCCACACATCAGTGCACTTTCATGGAGGTGTCACCCCCATGAAGGACAAGCTCCCTAGCCCCCCACGAGGGGCTGCTGTGGTGGCAGAACCTGGCTATCTCCCTATCTAGGCTGGCTTGTCTTACAGTCGGTAGCACTCCCTCGCTCTGGCTGCCACAATCCCAGCTCCTGGAGTCTGCTCCCAGTCCCGGGTCACTGGCATAGAAATGTACCATGCTTGTGGTAGCCATAAGGTGGCTTTTTCTTTCCTTTTCTGTTTTAACTGTAGACCAAGAACCCTAGGAGGGTTCAGTCTCTCAAAGATGGACCAGCTGCTGTGAACTCGAAATGGGGACTCCTGTATTAATACCACCAGTGACCTCCAGGGTCTTCATAGTACTGTCTCCTTCTCCCGCTAGCAGAGGCGGCATACTCGGGCTGATATAAAGGCATTTTATGTAGGTTTTTATTTATTTATTTGAAATTTGGTGACCGGGTAAACCCACTGAGACAGTGCAGTCCCTTTTTCAATGTCGACCTGGGTTAGAGTACAACACTTAAACACGTTAGATAATATAAATTCAGTATACATCAATGGTAAAAAAAAAAAAAAAAAAAAAAAAAATGAAACCATTTATTTACAATTGGTGTACAGCAGAGAATAGTTCAACATATACTAATATATACACAGTTGAGACCCAGGATTATGTTACAAAGATACATCAGTTAAACAAAGCTGGTACAGACCCTAGGGTGAGAAGTAAATATTCGGACAGTGAGAGAGAGAGGAAAAGGAGTGAATTCTAAAGGGTGGGGCAGAGTATCTGTTTCAACCCTGATGCTGTAGTGAAATAACATTATGGGTTAAAACTCCTCTGTATCAATCTGCTTTCAGAGTTTTTTCTCATTCATTTTATAGGTGTGTGTGTGTGTGTTGTGTGTGTGTGTGTACATATATTGGTTTGACCTGGAGAAGTGTAGGGTGTTGCATCTGGGTCCAGAAACCCAGGGCATGTTTATACTCTAGGAGGATTCCACTACAAGCCACTTGAGTAGAAAGGACCTCGGGGTGGTAGTAGACACCAAAATGAACAGTGAGAACTGCGGAAGAATGGCGGCAAAGGCAAGGTAGGTTACTGGCTGCATAGCCCGGGAATAACGTCCAGGAAGAGTGAGGTGATCCTACCTCTGTGCAATGCTCTTGGTTAGGCTGCACCTTGAGTATTGCGGCAGTTCTGGAGGCCACCTCAAGAAGGACATAGTACTGTTGGAGATGGTCCAGAGGAGGCAACCAGGATGATCCGGGGCATGGGGGATGGGACCTATGAGGACAGGCTGGAAGCCCTTGGGCTGTATTCACTGGAGGAGAGATAGGGGGGACATGATTGAAGTTTTCAAATGTGTGAAGGGGATTAACAGGGGTAGAGCCAATGAAATGTTCAGGCTAAAGCAAAGGGGCACAATCAGAGGGCATCAATGGAAACTGGAGGGAGGAACCTGTAAGGGAGAACATAGAAGGCATTACTTCACAGAGAGGGTGGTGGAGCCATGGAATGCTTTGCCCAGGAGTCTAGTCGAGCAAGAGACTGTGGAGGGATTCAAAAGGGGGGTGGGACAGATGCATGGGGGTACTGAAGCCAAGATTGACCCTCACGGGGACAAGGGGGGGAGCGAGTGCCCATTAGGGGCTGGCTAACCAAGCAGACACGAAAGACCGACAGGCCTATTCTGCTGGCTTTTAGTATGTTAGTCATACTGTAGAGAATTAATTCTCAAACCTTGCCATAGTAAGCCTCGCTTACGCAATGAAAGAAGTTCCGGACTTGCCAATATAAGCAAAACAGTTCTGTACTTAGTACAAGGATACTGGGAGTAACTGAAATTTCTTTTAGTGAAGGACTGGGTATACAGTAATCTCATGCCATTATTTACGATTACTATATTTGAAGTCTGCAAGAAAGATGCAAACGTCTCCATGCAGTTCATAGAGGCAGGTCAGCACTTTTCCTCTGGATAGCCAATCAGCTTTTCTGTACAACAGCAGCTATTAAGTTTGCACCTTCTCCTAACTCAACACAGCAAAAAAGTATTTTTATTTATTTACTTATTTATTGAAGATATTGGATAACATACCTTTGATTCAGACTCCTTTACAAAGGTTCCACACCATTGAGAACAGAGACATCAGGGACAATAGCAACAATTAGACACAATAGTTACAGAAATGGTTACAAAATGGTACAAAATGCTAACACAGTAAAGCAGCTGGTGATACAAAGATACACAGTGTTGCCAAGCATAGATACATAGTACAGACGGTAGCAGGTAACAGAAACATACACTGCAGGGCGGTGGCGCCAGCCATGCCCCGGTGGTTATTTGCAGGCCTAGGCTGGACCAGAGTTCAGTCCATAGTTGTGGAGAGGGTAGTGGCTAGGGCTAGAAATCGAGGACAGTCACAGACTGAGTCATGAGAGATTAGGTCTCTTAGCTGGGACTTGAACTGACCAAGTTTAGGTTCTGTGAGGAGGGAGGGAGTGAGTTAAGCCAGCTGGGGATCAGGTACCTAAAAGTTCTTTGACCCGAGGTGGCCTTGCAGCGAGGTACCCTGAAGTGGGTTGTCGCCGATTGCCGAGTGAGGCGGGTGGACAGTGGTGCCTGGAGTAGGGGGGTGACAGCAGGTGGGAGTAGCCCTGCTTTTATTTTTTTAGCAAAGAGGCAGGTCTGATGTTGAGCCTGTCTGTCAAAGTTTAGCCAGTTGGTTGAGAGGCATAAAGGGTACAGGCATGTGTGAGTCTGCACAGCAGTAGCTAGTCTACGGGCCTTATTAAGGGCCAACCTAATTTTGTTTAGGTGTGTGTTGTTGGCTGCCCATAGATAATGACTCCATAGTCTACGAGTGATGGTACTGATGCCGAGACAGCTAGGTGGAGGGCATCTGGTGGGAGGCAGTGCTTGTACCAATTGAAGTAGGCCAACACACACAGTGACAGCGGTGCTCAGTTTTCGGATGTGGTCATGGTAGGTGAGCCCAGCGTCTAGGGTATTTGAACGAGGTAACCTGCTCAAGGGGGTCATTTAGAGAGTTCAGTATGAACAGGGGTTGTCTTGTGTTCTTGTTTTGGGAGTATGCAAAACACTTCATTATTTTCAGTAGATGGTTCTGTTATCAGGATTGTTTTGAGACTCCCCTGAAACAGATTGGTACCCCAACCAAGAGGGCAGGCCTCAGAGTTTGGGGAAACCTTGTTAAGAAGCAATAATCGGTAACTAAAGATGTTTTTCCCCTCTTCTCAGTGCAGCATCCCCCAATCTAGGGCATTTGGGATGCCTCCTCCCCATCAATATCACCAACTGTGTACTGCCTCCTGAGGTAAAATGTCTGTCCTAAATAAAAGGGACATTGTCAACCCCCTTAGGCAACAACGGGTCCCTAGTTTAAAAAACACGTTATGATAGTTCACATTCTGCAGAGACTGCTGATGTAGCTGGTTGTTTGATTCCGAATCTTTTTTTTGAACATCTTTACTCAGAACTTTTACAACTTAAAAAGGTAAAGGGTATTGAAAAAAGAAAAAAATTCATATTGAAGCATTGACAGTGTTTAAAGGGACACGTGCGGTCGAGCATTTTTTATGACCCTCTAATCTTGGTGCCTGTAACTGTACTCTGAAGGCAGTTGCTGACATTACATTTCAATCCTACAGTACTTTTTTTATGTGTAGACATTATTTATTTATTTATTTATTTTTTACAAACAAAGCATTTAGGTCGGACTGAGCTCTTTTTTTTTTTGGTGCCCCGCTTCCCTGCTGTTGAATTCTGCTGAACTTGTGCATGAACAAATTCAGCATTTTTTGTTGCTATTAAACAAAATAGCTAGTAGTATAAAGAAAAATCCCCAGAGTTTGGCAGTAGGAGTAGTGTAACAAACCGAGCAGTGTTTAATAAAGAAATCACTGCCAGCATGTAAAAACGGGACTCTGCACATGTGCACCCATGGGACTTGCATGAGTGGGGTCATGACCTTTGCAATGCAGAAAAACTGTTTTTCACACCAGGGCAAAACAGAGTGAAGCAACCTCCATTTATATTTGTTAGGATGAAATTAGGGGGAATGCAAGAGCAGGAATCCTTGTTCATGCCTTCAGACTACACGGGTATACAGAAAATAAGAGGACTTTCTAAATACAGATGATGATGATGATGATGATGATGATGATGATGATGATGATGATGATGATGATGAT
Organism: Neoceratodus forsteri; assembly: GCA_016271365.2. Classification (NCBI taxonomy): domain Eukaryota; kingdom Metazoa; phylum Chordata; order Ceratodontiformes; family Ceratodontidae; genus Neoceratodus; species Neoceratodus forsteri. Next base: position 27,941,323 of record CM057453.1, read on the forward strand.
GATGATGATTGATGATGGCAGAAAAGACTGATGATCCATCTAGTCTGCCCATGGTTGCCTGTCCAACCCCGAGATCTAATGTCTATCCAGAGTCCTATTCCCTCCTCCCCCCATCAGCCCATCCTTTTCCCTCCCAGTACACTGTTCAGAGCTTCCTACTGTTTCCTTTTTTTCTGTCCCATCCATGCTTGAAGCCCGCCACAGTTTCAGTACCCATCACTTTGGTAGGTAGGCAGACTAGTCCATGGTTCTACCACCATTTTGGTAAAATAATACTTCCTCAAGTCTATCCTGAACTCCTGTTTTCAGTTTCCAACCATGCTGTCTTCTCACTAAGTTGATGTTCCTCCTAAATACTTTTGCAAGTTCAGTTTATTGATCCCTTTCAGAAGCGTGAAGGTCTCTAACATATCTCTGCTCTCCCTTTTGGCCTCCAGCAGTACAAGTTTAGTGTTCTAGGACATTCCTCTTAGGACTGCCCTTGTAGGCTCTGAATCATCTTTGTTGCACTATGCCTACTGCCTCCAGCCTGCCTTTATCCTTTCTGAGGTGAGGGCTCCAGAACTGGACACAGTGCTCTCAAATGTGGCCTCACCAAGGCTCTATAAAGGGGGAGTATTTCTTTTCTTCTACAGTCTGTGCCCCTACCTATACACCCCAGCATCCTGATTGCCTTGCTGTAGGCTTTGTTGCACTAGCTCGACTGCTTTAGGGTGTCACTGATGTGACTCCTGTGTCTTGCTCCTCTGATGTAGTGCTGAGTTTTACCTCATCCAACCAATACTCTGTACGGGGTCCCGTCCCCCCCAAAGTGCATTGCCTTGCACTTCTTGGCATTGAATTTCAGTTGGCAAACATCGGACCATCTCTCCAGCCTTTGAATGTCATTTTGTAATTCCCTAACTCCCTCAACACTGTCCACCCTTCTGCAGAGTTTAGTTTCATCTGCGAAGAGGCTAATCATACCCTGGACTCCTTAATCAATGTCACTAATGAACATACTAAAAAGGACCAGGCCTAGGACCAATCCTTGTGACACCCCACTTTTGACCTCCCTCTCCACTGATTTAACCCCATTGACGACGACAACCTGGTGCTGCCTGTCCTTGAGACGGTTTTCCGACCATCTAACTATATCTCTTGCTGACTCCAGATCCTCCATCTTCCTCAGCAGACATCTGTGGCACTGAGTCAAAAGTCTTACTGAAGTCAAAGTACAGTAGATCTTCAGAATGGCCCCTATCCTGCTCCCTCATTACCCAGTCAGAAGACAGTTAAGTTTGTCTAACAGGACCTCCCTGCCACGAATCCGTGCTGCTTACTACAAATATACAAACGTACAAAATTGCCAGCAGATAAAGGCCTTATGATCTGTCAAGTCTGCTCGATTGTGCAGCTAGCATCTCTTATACTGCAGCTGTCCCCCCTCCAGTGATCTTCCCCCTTACTCTGTCCCATCTGCTTTTGAAGCAGCCCACTTTTCTAAAGGATACCACTTCCCCTGGCAATGCATTTCACCCAGACACCACCCTCTCTGTAAAAAAGTGTTTCCTCATTTCCTTCGAACCTTCCCCCTTCCGATCTCTGATCATGCCCTCGAGTGTCCCTTTCCTCCATTTTTTTTTTTTAATGTCATCCCTTTTTCTCCCCTGTGGAGCGGATCTCCGCAATCTCCCGGCTGCCGGCACCCCCCCCCGGGCTCAGTCTGGCACCTCTCAGAGCCAGCCATTAATTGCTCACGTCGCTCTGAATGCAGGGTCCTCTCGAATACCATGGGGCACCGGGCGTGGCCATCAGTCATCGAGATCACGCCCCCGCCATTTTCTGCCTTGGTTTTTCCGCTCCAGAGAGCTGGACGTGCAGTGGCATGCAAGCACCTACGTGCTGATGCCCACCGCGCTCTCTCCCCCCCGCTCTGCTTCTCAGTGCTGTAGTGCTACTGGCCTACGCCAGTCGCCAGTACAGTGCTCTGCAGTGCCCCATCCCTCCACAGAGGAAGGAGAGCAGTTGTGGGATGCTCGATCCTTCCTCTCCCCTGCCAACCCTCAGCAGCCCAAGTCCGTTCCCGAACCCGGGTCGCCGTTATGGTGCGAGGTGTGGCATCCAGCGCCTCAACCCTCAGTGCCACTGGGCCAGCCGTCCCTTCCCTTCCTTAATTTGAAAAGCCCTTTCATGTACTTTGAAGGTTTCAATCATGTTCCCCCTATCCCTTCTCTCCTCCAGGAGTACATGTTCAGCTTCCTCAGACTGCTCTCGTAGAGAGTCCCTACCCTTGGATCATTTTGTTGCCCTAAGCTGAACCCCTCAATATCTAATGTCCTTCTTCAGGTATGGTGGCCAGAACTGCATGCAGTACTCCAGTTGTGGTCTAACCAGTGACCTGTATAGCAGCAGAATCGCCCCCCCCCCGAGGATATGCCTCAGGCAGTACAACCCAGCATCCTGTTGGCCTTTGCAGCTGCCTTTCTACATTGTGCTAAGTTGTTCATTGCTCCCATTATGATCACCCCTAGATCCTTCTTCTCTTCCATCTTGGCTAGTTGAATAGTTCTGAGTTGGCTAGTTTACTATCTGAAGACTATTTTTCTCCAGGTAGTCAACGAGATCCTGCTTGACAAGTGATTCCATCAGCTTCCCTAGAATGGAGGTAAGACTGACCAGCCTGTAGTTCCCTGCCTGTTCTTATCCTTCCCTTTATGGAGTGGAACCACTTCTTCCACCCTCCAGTCCTAGGAACCACCCTGTCTGCAGTGTGCTGTTGAATAGGCTTGCTACTGGATCAGCCAGTTCTTCTGCCAGTTTCCTTAGCTGTCTGATGCATCCTGTCTGGACCTGGGGCCTTGTCTATCCTCAGGCCTGCTAGCCCTTTCCAGATCCTGTTGTTAGTAAACTGATGTTCCCATCTCTGGAATCCCTCTGGTGGCTGCTTGGATGCCACTTTCAGGTAGAGGCCAGTCATCTCCTTTGAGAAAACAATAAAGTAGTCATTTGGATGGCAGCCTTTTGCTCATCATCATCATCATCAGTTACCCTACCCCCCTGATAACCTAACGATTCCCCCTCCCTTTTTTCTTTTCTCTCCGATATAGCAGAAGAAAAGTTTTTTTTTGTTTTTGTTCTTTTTTTTCACGGTTTTGATTCCCTCAGTAATCCACAGCTCCATGTCTGCTTTTGCCTCCCTGTCTTCTTTTCTTCCCTACTTTTGGAATGTATTCCTCCCATTCTTCCTCTCCCACTTCTCCTTAAAGTTACAGAGGCCTTTCTTTTGGCTGTAACTGCTTCCTTACTCTCGCTGAGAACCATATAGGTCTTTTGAACTATTCTTCATTACTCCTGTCATCAAAATAATTGTGCTGCTTCAGGGATGGCCCCTTTTATTACCCCCATCTCTCTTCCACGTGTACTGCACTACCCAACCCGGTTCATTTTCCCTTTAAAGCCGCTCCTCTGCAGCATTTGTAACCCAACTATGCTGCAAAAGGAAAAGGTTGTGTGTGTTTGAGCTGTACATTCACAACAGGATGCAGGCGGGTCCCCACCCAACATTCTCAGTGATCCTGTGTGTGCATTTGGAGCATTGTTGATCTACATACCTCTCAGCTGGCCCCAGTTTTTTTGGAATGTTCTTGATTTTTGCCTCGGAAATTTCATTAGTCCTTCCTTGGCATGTCTGTCACTGAGGAGTAGAGCCTTGAGAAATAAATAAATGTCAGACATTAGTGTAACAGTTTAGTTCTCTTTCAGAAAATGCTAGTCACACTGAGCCACATACTGTATCATGCCAATGGTAACCCTTGATATTGCCCGTTTGTTACTGACTTTTGTTTTAATAAGATGTGTCCCTGGTTTGTGACTTGAGTGGTATGTGAATCAGTTTGGAAGATGGGAAGGTGTGCTTCGGGACTAGATTATGTGGGCCACCAGCCTGAAAAGGAATCTTGATCAGGTAGAGCAAAGGCCCCAAAAGAGGAAACAAGCTAGTTTTTTTTTTCTTTCATGTTTGCAGTATTTGAGGCCACAGTATCCCCAAGGTAGAAGGGCGTGCCGTTGAAGTCAGTATTTTGAAGAGGCTCTGAGGGCTGCAGTACCAGCCCATTGTGCCTGCCAGTAGATGGACACACTGGGAAGTTAAGCTCGAGGGCAGTTGCTTTGGTGGGATTGGAACAAGGATCTTTTGATTCACAGAGTTACAGTTCTGCACTCTTAACAAATATGCTAGACTGCCTAACCCCACTCTAAGGGTCTGTCTCAATCATCTTGATAAGTGCTAGGAATTTTTGTTACCAGGTTCTTGTGTAGGACTCTGGAAAACCTTGTGGGTACCCTAAAGTCTGTAAAGTTGGTGCGTGAGGCTCTTCAAAACAGTGGTGTAGGAGAAGCTTTGTGTTTAGCAGGTGGGCTGTTTCCCATGGAATCTCTGCTGGTGAACTGGCTCAGTTTGTGTTTTCTGATTTAAAGAACTAAGGCCCATCCTTTCTGATCCTGAAACCAGTATTCAAACTGCACGTTGGGTCACCAGTTGGCCAAGGAAGCAGAATTGCACCCCAGTGTGCTAGTGATGAGGAACAGTATGTCTTTCTTTACAGTGCTCCATCTGCCAAGTGTGAGGACAGATGGTGTTGGTAATAATAATGGTAAAGCTGATAATGGTATCTACGGAGACAATGGGGCGTGCTCAGAGGAGCACAGCTACAGGTAGTCTTCCATCTTATCATTGAAAGCAATTTATCTGCAGACACAAACGTCTTTGCCTAGATTCTGAATCAGATTTATTTGAAATTACACAGGAACACATTACAACTTTACAATTGACGTTAAAAAAGTATTCGAGGTATGATCAGGGATGCAACATTCAGTTATAAAACTACGTATACAGTACTCACAACATGGCAAAATAAACGCACATTATATATTCATAAGTAACATGGAGTAATTACTTAAGCCCCTAGTTGCTGAGAGGATGGGATTTTTCTAGGAGAAGGGTCTACAGACAAGGGAGTTTTCAACAGATATACTGGATTGATGGGATATCCAAACTTGGATCTTTTCATATCCTTTTTCTCAACTCTGAATACTTTTTGTTCTTCGGGGCATTTAATTTGTGTCTTTCTCTTCTTTCAACAGCACAGAAGAGCTATTCTTTATGCCTGTCTTCTTCCTATCATTTTGAGAGTTCTGTGGAAGACTGAAGGAAATTAAGGCCGTTGTGAGCATGGTGGTCAGTGACTTGCTGAGCAAGGAAACCATGAGTCTTTCATCTGATGATGAGAATTGAGCCAGTCTGCCAATTTATCTCCCTCAGTTATCCCATTTGGTACTTGAGGATCAGTTCTGCATTCACTGAGATATCTTTCCTATAGAAATGCTTTGGCTACAGTACTCCAGTGTGCAAGTTGCAACGTTTGCCATTTATTTTTTTTAATGACTCGGCTCTTCAAAACAGTGGTGTGGAGAAGCTTTTGTGTTTAACAGGTGGGCCGTTTCCCATGGAATCCCTGCTGGTGAACTGGCTCAGTTTGTGTTTTCTGATTTAAAGAACTAAGACCCATCCTTTCCTTAGACACAGGAAATACTCTCAACACATTGACTAGCTTCAACAGATTTGGATAAGGATTTTGGAAGTCACATGCCAGCTTTGACCAGATAGCAGAGGCAGACAGACCAATTAAATTGGTTTGAGCAAAATCTTAAACTTACCATTCTGGAAGCAGCAGAGTGCTGCCACAGTCAGGCTGCAGAAGTGCTGAAAAATGGTCAGCTACTCAGGAATGTCCTTGTTACCTACCATACAGCTCCAGCTCCTTTCGGTCTGCTGGCCAAAGTCTGGTATGTAACAGTTTTGCATGGTTATAGATACTACTTTCATCAGTCAAACAGAACCTTTCTTCACAACACTTTTCAACGTTTATAATGTATTTCTTAGATTGCTGTTTAAAAGTTTTAACAGCTTGGCCACTGAAATGTGTTAATTTCGCATCCTTGTAAGTGACTTGAGCACATGCTCCTGAAAGAACCTCAGACCCATTTTTTAAGAGCATTTCAGTTTCACTGCCACCTATGGGACCACTCTGCTTAGCATAGTCAAGAGTGTTTCTCAAAGTTTCAGCTACTTCTTTTTGAAGTGCTAGTGAGAATTTGTCAAGTGGCTGAAGCAACTGTTCAAAATACAACAGATGTGCCACCATTTGGAATTTAGCCATAATTTGCCATAATTTGCAATACTCCCTTGGCATTGGCCTGGTCATGAGTTGGGTCTGTGGCCATAAATTCTAAATAAGCACAAATTACGGGGAACGATTTGGTAACAGCCCGGGTGGCAAAAGTTTTATGCTACACCAAACGTGTGCCATGGGCCTTCTTGGGCTTCTCAACTGACATCTCCATGGCCTGGGCAAAGGACGCAACTCTCTTGAGTCGCTTAGGACTTTTCTGATGGAGGTAAAATAGTTGGGTCAGAAAGTTTGAAACTTCATTTAAATTGGGGGGGGGGGGGCTAGCAGCCGAGTGGAGAGCAGCACCTTTTACCAGCTCAGCAACATTGAATCTTGATTTGCATTCAAAAATGCTAGTAAGTGCTAATAACTACTTTTAATTGTCATATTGGGATCCAACAACTACTGCAGATTACGAAGGTATAAAAAAACTTTACAGTGGGAGCTATGGGTCTCAATAAAACGATGACTGGAGGTGAAGGGGCCAGGCCAAAAGAAACCCGAACAGGCCCAGAGAAGAAGCCCTCTGATACTAACTCGAACCAGCCCTCAAATTCAGCCTTGCTAAGAGCCATTCAGGCGATAGATAAGAAAAATGGGCGCATATAACTCAGGGATGCTAGTGGTAGAAATCGAGCTGCAAGTAGTGGATGATGCAGCACAAGGGGCCGTTAAGACAGCTGCAAGGCAATGGCGATGACGTCGGACATCGTGAAGGAGAATGTCCTTCTGCGCGGAGATTGGAAAATCTTGAAAGAGGGGTGCGGCGTCCCATATTCGAATACTAGGTTTACCGGAAGAGTTGGAAGGAGAAGACCTGGTGAGCTTCCTAGAAACATGGTTTGCAAGAACTTCTGCACTTGGATTCACCACCTGCAATTATGAGGCCCTATCGGGTAAATGCTAGAGGAGTTCGATTACATGTAGATACAGCGCATCTGCCGACCAGATCCATTTAAGCGGCATTGAGCTCGATATGTGTGTGTGTGTGTGTGTGTGTGTGAGTGTGTGTGTGTGTAGAGAGAGAGAGAGAGAGAATATGAATCACAGTGGCAGAGAATGCCCATTCATTTTTCCCAACCTCAGTTTCACCACCAGGCCAGCCCACAAGGCCTTTGATGGGGTCCAACGCTTAGCTGCGTAATTAGGGTGCATCACATTCTTCTAATGCCTGCCAGCTTAAAAATAGTCTATGGGGCAAAACTTACCTCTTTGGAGATCCGATAGAAGCGGCAAAGCTACTAGCAAAAACAGAACTGGACTACACGAAACGGGGACCCGACTCGGAATCAGAAGATGAGAACACCACATGAGCTTACTCTTTTAGAGATATGGTCTAGTAAGTCAGAATTGGAACTACAAAAATATGAGGTAGTTTTCTTTTAAAAGTAGAATAAAACTTCTTGGTTAAAATCTAACTGACTTTACAGAATACTTATTACAAGGTTTTTAGACTTTAAACTTAAGTAGTTATTCACATTTTTGTGACGCAGTTGGGATCTTCCATTTTCTCTAATAAGGATACTTTTATTAGAAGTCTGAATGGCTCACTGTTTCCTGTGATTGTAGTTAAGATACAGAACTAAAGAAATGTAATTATAATAGAATTTGGCGTTTTGGATGCATAACTAAATTATATCAAGAGGGTTGTTGGCCGAATTAGGTCAGGAATCGTGAAAGAAAGGTTGTGAAGATGGTAGAGGGCTTTATATTTCTTGTCTATCATGATACAGTATAAGTTTTAACCTTTTAAAGGGGTAGATTGTGCTAAGGGAAAAGTTGGTTGGATGTAGTGTATTTCCCGCCTCATGGCACCATATAGTCCAAGAAACATTAACTATGTTTGTAATACAGTTTGAGTAACCTCCCAATGTAGTAACAAAATTAGGAGTGCTAATGATACTGAATGTTTTATAATCTGTATGTACTGAATCTATGCACTGTCCTATGGGCTATGCTTGTACCTACTGCACCTTAAAATCAATAAATACAAGTTTTAAAAACAAAAAGAAGAAACTTCATTGAAATAGGTGTTAATCAAAGCCTCTTTTAAGGCCAGTTCTAATCTGTGTAGAAACAGTGGACCATAACTAACCACTGAATGTCTCCCCTTAAAAGTGCAGCAAGACCCGTTTACACCACGTTGACAGCTGCCCAATCCGCCTCAGACCCAACCCTTTTTTTTTTTTAAACTAAGGCCACTTTCTGCAAGAATGTCCAAGAGAAGCTTTTCAGTCCCTCACTTGTGCCATCTGATACTTTCATTTGTAGAAATTTAGTCTCCACGTGTCCATTGCTGGGATTTACATAAATAACATAAACCAGTTCCTTTTCAATTACACCACTCTCAGTATTACTGTCCATAAGCACTGAAAAATAATTAGCATTTTTGACAGTTGCCGGCAGGTTTTCTTCTAGGTTCTTGCCAGTACACATTGTGAGTTCTTTCCCACTAACAGCAGTATGCTGTTAGTTAACTAGGATCTGCTGCTTATCCAAAAGATAGGGAAATGGGCAGACTGGGTGGGCCAAGCAATCCTTATCTGCTGTCAAAGTCTATGTTTCTATTGCCCAAATGAACTCCATGGTGCTTCTCTTATTCTGCTATTGCTTCAAACTTTTTTTTGTATTATTTATGTCTTCCACTTGCACCCCCGATTGGCCACTCCTTCAGGGTACCTAGGCCCCCTGCCGCCATCTCGACCCTTACCACCATCCACTGACCTGACAGGGCAGCAACCTTCAGGGTAACCCAACGTATCCCTTCGTCAGGAGGGTCCCTCTCTTCTGGGGGGAAGCACTTTATGGGCAAACGGCATATCCCCGGGGGCTGCTAGGTCGGACCAGGCTTTCCGGGGCTTAGTGGCAGTGTGGGCCGGCGTTCGTCATCTGGTCAGCTGGAGGGCACTTTTTCTCATTTTTCTTGGCCCGCACACAATAGCCTAATTGGCCTTCTTGAGTCGGCAACCTGAGCAGGGACATGTGGGGCATATTGAGGCATCCGTCCCCCTAGCTCGCCACCAAACCACCCACAGGTGCCAAGGCCCTGCCCACCCCATGAGGAAGCATCCAATGGGCTGTTGAAACCACTCCACTCCTGGTACCCAGGCTCGGGCACGAACCTGGGTCTCCAGGAGGCAGTATAGCATAGTGGTTAAGGGCACTGAGCTGCAAACCGCGTTTGAATCTCATCAGCTCCCACTTGCTTACTGTGACCCTGAGCAAGTCACTTAACTTCCTTGTGCTTCCAGGTCGCACCTTGAAACGAGCTCCGGCTTAGTGTGCCTTTCCTGGTTAAACAGTTCCCCTTTCCCTTCCCCCGTTTATATGAAGTGGTGACCTTGTTTTGCCAAATTTCAAAATTTTAAAATCTTTCTTGTGTTGCTCTGTTTGAAGAAGTTTCCGGATGGTGTCATCTTTTAGCTAGGGGCCTATTATCCCTGCAATTAATGACTCACTGAAGTTCCTCAACTCAAATAGCTGATCTCTGTACTCTCAGCACAGTTTGCAACTAATATGCACTGCAAAGTCTCCCTCATGGCTTATCTGTAGCCAGTTTTTTTCTGGATCATATTTTTGGCGCCATCCTTCTGCATTTGCTACTGTTACTCAAGCCATGTTGCAGACTGCAGTTATTAAAAAGTTTGAAGTTGGGCAAACAAGGGTGTCTGGATGTGCATAACACATTTCGTGGCTGTACTGTACTGAGAAGCAAAGCAGAATGGCTGCAGATTTGCTCGTCCCCCAAGGGCTGGCACTCAGACACATGTTAACCCCCAACCCTTCGATCCTTGACTAGCTGGGCATTCCCTCTCATGTTTTGTATGCAGGGCAGAGGTCAAATCACACTGCATAGCAGGGCTCATTACTTAATTTTTCAAACTCTGGGCTGGCACAATATCCACAGTACAATTTTTCACTGCAAAAGCAGGGCACAACAATTGAACAGCTCAGACAGTTTGACCCTCCCAAAAAAAAATCACTGCCTTTTAGGGCACAGTATAAGTTCAGTAAAAATCTATTTTCCCATCACTGCAGCTAAAGCAAGGCACACACTTCGCAGTTCAGTAATCGTCTCTGCAAAAGCAGGGCACAACTCCACGTTAGTAGTATGTCTTTTTCCCGGCACAACACTTTGATAATGTCTTTCCCATCACTGCAAAGCAGGGCACAATTACTAAGCAGCACGTCGTAAAATTGTCTCTTTACTGCAAAAGCAGGGCACAAACTTAACAGCACAGTAATGTCCTCTGGACGCTCAACTTCTCCCTCCCAGCCGACCCTTGGCAACCCGCTCGCACTACGAACACAGGTCGCCGGTGTTGCAGGAGGTAAGGCACGGATGCCTCCTCCCTCCATGCCACTGGGCTGGCAATTTTCAATATTTTGACCCCAGATTTTCAACATAGCCATTTCTTCACAGCACTTCATTAATGTGACAGCTGTCATTTTTCAGATCCTGGCCAAAATATGTTTTTTTTTTTTTACACCTGTGATGCAGAATGATGTTTCGGTGATGTGGAATGATGATTTGGCAGGGATTTAAAAACTTTCATGTACTGGGTTCTTTAGGTGAGGTAATAAGAAGGCTATGCTAAAAATCTGGTGTACAAATGCGATAAAATGCCTAGGTTATGACTGAACATTACACTATTGCAGCGTTCCTCATAACTTCACTAATTTTCAATATTTTGTCTCAACCTTTCAACATAGCCATTTTCCACACCACCCATAAACATGTGTGTCATTTTTTAAAATCCTAGATGAGATTTGTTTTTCGCACCTCTGGTGTGAAATGACATTCGGCCAATATACTGTGACTGGTACATATCATATCTATAAAGGAATCCTAAAACAAGTAACTTTAAAATTTGGGGTCAAAATTGCAAGAAACAAATTGTTTACCAAGCATCAAACTTTCAGCATTGACAAATGCTTGTTTTACAGTGATATCTTAGGCTAGGAGGGTGAATGAACTGGGATTTTCTAGTAAAGCATCTTGCGTGGCTGGCTGTGTGGTGCCAGACATCAGGGGCTTTCTTGCACTTTGGCAATCCAGGTTTGTGCCTTGGGACTAGAAAGTAAGAAACAGACCAGCAGTAGCAGGAAGACTGAGGATCCTTTGGATGCTTACTTCCTGGGAGGAAAGGTTCCTGATTTGGTCGCTGTATTGCTCCATGGTGGCCCATACTGAGTCTGTGCAAAGTGGGACATTATTGGAGAGGGTGCCATCGTGTCATCTTCCTGTCAGGAGAGATGCATTGTACTTTTCCACTCGATTGCACCTCTTCTAGATGGGCAGAGGTAGCTACACAAGGAATGGGATCCCAACAGGACAGCTTAAGGATAAAGAGCAAAAACTCAACATTTTAGAAACCTTATGGTTTTTCAATAGCATAGTTATTGATTAACTTGACTCTTTCTGGACTTATTTCTGTGAGCTATCATTTTACTCCTGTAATTAAGCTATGTAGTGGCGCCCACAGGGTTCTTGGGCCATACATTTGTAATTTTATTCTATTTAGATATATGATTGGGGTGTGACTGGTTAGGGACTTTTGTACTTTAAGTAGAGTGAGTAGGTTGTGAGTGTGGGGAGGAGGGTGGTTATAGTGGGGTGAGCTGTACAGTGTTGGGGTTTTATAGTAGATTGTTAGTGGAGTATTTGGTGGTACGTGTCTTGGTAAGGTAGATTGTCTTTACATCTAATCTTCTGGTGTTATCCGCCAGCTCTGTACTGTTCGGACCGCACCTCTTTCTGCAGTGGAGTATAACCGTATGCTGATCGCACAACGAAACCTACACCACAGATGACAGTACAGCAACAACATCAACAGGTCATTGTAACAGGTCATTGTACTGTCACCGCAGGACCCGGCATTGCTTTCTGGGGGTGTTGCACTCCCTCCCCGAATCAGTTCCGACTCAGAGTTGATTAGTTACGGGGGATATGGGGGCACAGCGCCCCCAAAGAAAACAAAGTCTGTAGTGAACAGTTTTATGCTGACCGCAATTGTGGTCGACATAAAGCCATTGCTGTAATGTCGGTCGACAACAAAGTTGTCGAACCAGCATCATAGAGCAGAGTATAACCATTGCAGGAGGTTTAGAATTCTGCAGAGATGGAGAAAGGGGAGGGATGGTGACCGAGAGGTAGATATCTGAGTGGGATAAATTGGGACTGTCAGGTTGAGTAGGTCCCCTGGGTTTAAGAAAATTTGAAAGAGGTACACCCTGCCTCATCCCAAAACTCGGGGAGCCCTCTAGAAGTGGCGGGCAGGTAATCAATGGATTAATTGCCCCAGCTCCTCCCCTTGCGTGCATGTTGTGTAATACTAGGTCCCTTAGGAATAAAACCTCCATGATTTTGGATTGGATCAAGGATTCTTTTAGGGACCAACTATGCTTCATTGAGACCTGGTTGGGGAATGACTCTGAGCCTGTTCTGTACTTGGGTATCCCGATAGGTACTCAGTGATGCACTTCCCAAGGTGGGAGTGCATGGGGGTCAGAGCGGGGGCTATCTGCTTTAGATCCTGCTTAGGGGTGACTGCACACCTGTGAAGGAGACTGGCCAACTGAATGTGTGGCTGCCAAGGGTGAGGCAGATGTGAAGTGCAGAATACTCCTGGTCTGTCACCTCTGGGGAAGGACCAGGACTGTCTACAGGAATTTGTGGACTTCACCAGTGACTTTTTATTGAATACCCCCAACCTTATTGTGTTGAGGGACATTAATATTTGTATCGATGATGAATCTTTGCATCTGCTTAGCAGTTCAGGTTGTTTCCACTGCTGCTACTGAGTACGGCCACGCCTTGGACCTTGTTTACTCACAGCAGGTGGACATCAGTGATATTGGGGTGGTTGGATCACTTTGATGTGCAGTTCCCAGTAGGGGTCTCCCATAAAACCATTCTTGCAGTGGAGATTGTATTGCTTGTTAAAAAATGTGGAGTCTAATAAGCTCCTGTGCATACTAGACATCTCGGGCATGGAGGCAGTGTGCGATGGAGGTTCAGTGGCTGCCGTTGAGGCTATAATTAGGCTGTTTCAACAGCAGTGAACTCATAGAAACACAGAACGTAGAATTTGATGGCAGATAAGGACCGCCTGGCCCACCTAGTCTGCCCATTTCCCTACCTAACGGATAAGCTGCAGATCCTAGTTAACCAACAGCCTACTTCCTTCTACCCACCACTAGAATTGCCTTATGTCTGTCCCATGCATTCTTGAATTCACCCACTGTTTTTGACTCCACAACCTCCTCAGGAAGGCCGTTGCATGCATCTACAACCCTCTCTGTGAAGAAATACTTCCTCACATTATCTCTGAGCCATCCCCCCTCTATCTTCAAATTGTGTCCCCTTGTTCTTGCACATCTCTTTTTCTGAAAGATGCTACCCTCTCGGACTTTGTTGATTCCCTTGAGGAATCCACTGGACCAATCCATGTACACCAGCTAGTCTCCTGCCATAGCCCACCGTGGTATAATGGTGAGCTCTGGCAGATGAAGGCAGCAGGATGGAGGTTTGAGCATTCGTAGAGGAGGTCCTGCTTGTTGGATAATTGGATGACTCTGTGGTCTCATTATAGAGACTGTCAAGGGCAGTAACTCTTAAAAGGCTGAGTTCCTGTCACACATTATTACCTCAGGTAGGCATCAGCTGGCCGCTCTCCTGCACCATGAACAGGCTGATTCATCCAATCTGAATGCAGAGCTAGGGAGAATTGTCTCCAGAAAAAAGTTGACAACCAATTCTTCCTGGACAGTAGCCTCCATCAGAACGGGTATACTTCCAGGTGGCTTGTCAGGGGCAGCAGTGGTTCAGTGGAAGGGCAGGACGGCACTCGATGGGTTTGGAATGAGTTTCAGCCAGTTTCTGTGAATCATGTCCTCTGTGTGATCTTGAGTTTGTGCCTAGTTTGGACCCTGGGCTGACTTGGCTGTTGGTGCGCTGTCACGAAGTCCTGGGCCCAGTTCTCACAGACATTGTCTTACATTCCCTCACAGAGGGTTGTTCCCCCAATGCCCTTAAAAAGGTGGTGGAGAGACCCTTGCTGAAAAAGCCATAGCTGGACCAAGAGATGCTGGTGAATTACAGACCTGTTTCAGAGCTTCACGATGGGGAAGGTGGTGGCAGCACAGATTGGGACCACCTGGAGAAATTTGACATCTACCCACCATTTCGTTCTGGTCAGACCATGCCCGTAAAAGTATTTGATGACCTACTTCTGGTGAGGGATGGGGGGATGATCTGTACTTGTTTTTTTCTTGATCTCTCGTCAGCATTTAATGCCTTGGATCATTGGATGTAATTGTTGATAGAATGCCTTGCAGAATACATGTGACTCACTGGAACAACTTTAAGATGATTTGAGTCCTTCCTTCCTGCAAATCACAGTTTTTTTGTTTTTGATATTCGTATTCCGATTTTAAGACAACAAAACAGACATTACAAGCTGTACAGTACTACAAATAAAGGCATTCTGGTGCAGTTACTCAGAATGACAGTCTGAATAATTATCACAGCAAAGCTATTTCCCTTGTCAGAAAGAAAAATCTTGTTTCATCATACTTGCCTCTGTGAGTTACAAGATTAATAAACAATTTAACAATGAAACCGTGTAACCTTATTGTCCACCAAAACTATTCGATAATACATTAATGTGCAGTGGTACAAAAGAAGGGTCTGTGTCCATTATAGTTAGTAGCCATGGTTGCCAGATTTCCATAAATTGAGGGGTGCAATTTCTTACAGAAATGTTCAACTGTTCTGTGTGGTATAATTTATTGAACTATAGCTACCCACTGATTTTAGGGTAGGACCCTCTTCTCATAGCCAAAATCTGGTTATGGTCTTGTGGGATGTGACTAATACCATACATAAAAATGTTCTAGAATTTCCCTGGATCCTAAACCATTGGGGAGACCTGTTGTAGTGCCAAGTCGGCCATGAGGGTGGCATATGTATGAACAAGCACTGTAACTGGTCTCCAACAGCCCTCCACCATGTTGCAAGTTCAGGGTATAACCAAAGATCGTGCTTGATCAGCTCTGCTCTCGCCACATAATCTCCAACATTGCCCCCAGTGATCCTGCATATAGGATTCCTGTATTACTGGCGTTCAGAAGTACTTGTTCTGGCACTTCCAGGAAAGTTCACTTCAGAATGGAAAGGGGGTAACCTTTACAGTTAACAGTGAGTGTTTCATCCAGGCAACATAACTAATGGTCTCGGGTCCACCTCTCCAGTATTATCTTAGCATCAGCATGGTTCACTTCTTGGAATCTTTTGTAGAAAAGTCCTATCAAGTGGTTCTCTCTCTCATCTCTAATTACATTCATCAATAAATTAAGAAGTAAACTCGGTGGGTCTGGTAGTTTAGCTCGATCCCTACCTTTTTTGCAAATACACACACTTGTAGATATTTAAATTTTCTCAATTTCTAATTCCATATTTGGTCTGCAGTTTCTTAAATGGGTGGACTTCACAGATCGCAGATGGCTGTGATGGGAACTTTCGCTTTGCAGCCAAGAGTGGCAAGCTGTGGGGTACCGCAAAGGCTGGTCCTATCACCCACGTTGTGTGTGGTGTACATGCTACCATTAGGATGTGCCATTAGATGGTGTGGCTTTTCACTGCTTTGCAATTGATAGTCAGCTGTACCTGTTATTTACACCTGATGGGCAGACAGCAGTCTTCGTGGTGGAGCAGTACCTCTAGGGAACTACGGATTGGACGGCCTCTAGCTGGCTGAGCATAAACTCAACCAAGATAGAGTTATTACTGGTAGAACTGGGTCCTCATGAAATGGCAGCCAGGTTGGTGGCCATCTGGGTACCAGCTCTGAATGGTGTGCTCCTGATGGTCATGGATAGGGTGAAGAATCTGGGAGTAACTGTGGACACAGATTTGACACTTGAACATCATTTGTCTGCCATGGTCCACGGTGGATTTTTTCATGTAAGAAATATCTCCCACATCAAACCATATCTAGGACCAGAGGAGCTGGTGACTCTGGTACATGCTATTATGACCTCAAGACAGGACTTTTGTAATGTTTTATACCTAGGACTCTCAAGGAGGTTGGTATGCCACCAAGAGCTGGTGCAGAATGCTGCAGCAGCTGCACTGGCTCCATCAGGTGGAGAACCACCTTCAAGATCTTGTTACCCTACAGAGCTCTACACGGATTGGGGCCTGACTACCTTAAAGACCTCTTAGCTTGGTATGCTCCTGATCTACCCTCTGCTCCTCCAAGGGCATGTTTTTGGTCATCCCAAGGGCTCTTCTGAAGCTGTCTGTGGAGAGAACCTTCGTGGTGGTGGCCTTGTCTGTGGAACTCCTTCTGTACCAACTGAGAAATTTGGCCTTGGTAGAGAGTTATAAAAGGGGTCTGAAAACTCATTTAATAAAGTTAGCATATAATTCAGATATTTAGAAAGGTCCTTGCCTGCTGTTTAAGAAATGCTGTTAATTTATATTAATTCCACTACTGTTTTATGCATTTATTTTGGTGATTCATACTGTGTACTAGAGACTAGGTGTGCCTCATGACTGGAGAATGGCTCATTTGGTGCCACTCTATAAGAGTGGTCCCAGAGATGAACCTGGTAACTAACTAACATCAATTGTAGGCAAATTAATGGAGACCATTCTGAAAGAAAGGCTGGTATACTTTCTGGAGGTTAACAGTTTTCAGGGCGATAGGCAGCATGGGTTTGTCATGGGGAGATCCTGCCAGACTAACATGATAGAATTTTTTGACTGGGTCACTAGGTTGCCAAGCAGTGGATGTACTACTATACCTGGATTTCGGTAAGGCCTTCAATTCCGTGCCACATGGTAGGTTGCTTAGCACATTGAGTAACCTGGGAGCTGGGGACAAGCTGAAGGGTGGGTCTGAGCTGTCTGGAGAAAAGGAAGCGGACAGTGGCGATGGGGAGTAAACTATCCAAGCCTAGACCAGTAACCAGCGGGGTCCCACAGGGATCAATACTAGGTCCAGTGCTTTTCAACATCTTCATTGGAGACATTTTGGTAGGGGTAAAAGGTAAGGTCTGCCTTTTCGCAGATGAGACTAAGCTCTGTGGGAGGGTGAACATAGAGGAAGGGAGACAAGAACTCGGGGAAGATCTGGCCAAACTTGAGAAATGGTCTGGCATCTGGCAGTTGGGGTTCAACGCCAAGAATTGCAAGGTCATGCACCTTTGGAGCTAGGAACCCAGGGGCCAGCTACTGGTTGGGTGGTATACTTGTGTCCAATTAACAGGAGGAAAAGGATCCAGGGGTGATAGGTTTGACATGAAACACTGTGCGCAGTGCTGTAAAGCGACAGCCAAAGCAAATAAAATGCTGGGATGCATAGCCAGAGGAATCCCCTCCAGGAGGGAGGAAGTCATTCTGTCCTTGCACAGGTCAGTGGTTAGACCACACTTGGAGTAGTACTGTGTGCAGTTCTGGTGCCCTTACTTGAAGAAGGACATCAAACTACTGGAGGAGGTCCTACGTAGGGCAGCTAAGATGATTCGGGCATGGGGACAAGCCACATAATGAGAAGTTAAGGGAGCTCAGTATGTATTCCTTGAAGACAGAAGGAAAGGGGATATGATAGAAACCTTCAAGTATCTAAAGGGTATAAACAGGGTTGGAGTGGAGGGCATTTTCAATTTAAAACGGAAGGGACCACAAGGGTCACAGTCTGAAACTTGTGGGGGTAGATTTAATAAGGAAAAGAGGCCTTTTTCACGGAAAGGGTGGTGTCAAAGTGGAATGAACTACCTGAGGAGGTGATACCATTGAGAACAGTGGGAAGTTTTGAAGTGGGGTGGGGCAGGGTAAAAGGAAAGTGGCAATGGGAGGAGAAAGGGATGGGGGTGGGGGAGGATCGCTCTGGGGGCAAGGGTGGGGAGCAGCTACAGTAAAATAGACTGAGCTGCTCACTTGAGCTGAACTTGATAGACTAATATGGCATGTTTTCTGCTTGCAGTTTTCGTGTGTTCATATGTTGTGTGAAGCAGTCGAGCCATTTGGATGGGGTGCTATGTAAAAAATAAATACGTACCTTATTTTTTCTGTGAACAGATATGTTATTAAGAGGATGTAAACAGTTTTTATGTGTTGTCATCTTTCTGTCCCAATGGAAGAACGGCAAGGAAAGATGGTTTTGTAATCTGGATGTTCAGAGGCTGTTAAGTATCTCTTGGTGCATACAGAGCAGTTCCATCAATAAGGCGGTTATTTTGTACTACATTACCTAAAGGTCAGCTCATCTGTCTTCAGGCAGATGAGGCCTAACTCTAAGGAAGCTGCTAGGAACTGGGAAAGGTTAACTTCTAAGGGTAGCATGTAATATGTAAACAGTACCCCAGAAGAGGGTGTGGGAGAGACAGATCTGTCTGTGCGCCTCAGGCATGTTTTTAAACATGAGGCACAGCTGAGTTGCTTCGACCACCTGGGAAGTGCAGTAGGATCAGTCTTACTGCACTCTGGAAGCAGGTTATTGTGCTCATAGAATGGCTCATTGAGTTAGAAAGTAAAGACAACTGCTAATTAGATTGACTGCTAAACATACAGTAAGATAGTTTGCTGTACAGTCGCATGATGTGGTTAAGCCTATCACATTTCTCCTTTTCTCAGTGCTATTTTACAGTGTACTTCAGAGATGCTTTTCTGAACCTCTCATAAGATTGGCTGTGATTTAGGAAAGGTCTCCTCAGCTTTTTATTCTGTTTATCAGTGTAATTTTAGGCATGAAGAATGACTGCCTCTACTACACCCTTTGATTTCATGAGTATTTAAATGTAATGAAGAAAGTACTTAGTATTGTATGAAAACCTGCTTGACTTCATTTCAGAGTTCATGACTCGACTCACACAAGGCATCCTGGAATTTTATGATGTTCCAGTGCAAAAGCCTGCAGTAGTTCAATTGTATTAGTTAGTGCTGTTGCTGTCCTCTGCAGTCCCTCTGTTTTGTCTTATGTTGGCGATGAAACTTTTCAAAGCAGAGTTAGTGCCCTGCGGTTCTCTGTAGTTTAAAGTATAACTGAGTTATAAAAAATGCTTTTAGAGAATACAGGGACTTAACAAGACATGTAACAGAACTGAATGAGAATAAACTTCTGCTGGCTTTTGCAGATGCCATCACTAATTCCCATGATGCCTTGCATGAGTGGGGTCATGACCTTTGCAATGGAGACAAACAGGTTTTCACACCAGGGCAAAACAGAGTAAAGCAATCTCATTTGTATTTAAAATTCATAGATTTCATAGGTTTTACAAGCAGTCTGTCTCTGAAACTGAGCCCAAAGTTACCAGCACCATTCCTGTGGTCTGCCACCCATGGATAGATTGTTCTTGGACCACGGGGTAAGATTTGATAAGCATGCTGGATAGAGATTTGGCAGTCAAGCTGTAACAATACGAGGAGCCAGGTGGTGAAGAAGTCCATTGGAATGTCACCCTTTACACCTTCAGGAAGACCGAGCATGTGGCTATTAGTGGGCCAGGCTCTGTTCTCTTAGTTTTCCAGCCTGCGGTGCAATAGTAAGTTTTCTTTTACCAGTCTGGTCATTATAGCAATAGCTCTGTCTGCCGACATTGTTGCTGTTCCACAACTCAGCCTGAGTATCTGGGACTGTGAATTTTGTGGGAAAGTTCTCCAGTATTTTAGCCATCGATTTAAGGTTTATAGGCTCCTTTTTGGGTAATGGAGGTCAGTCTCTTTCAACGTGGTTGCAGACTGTTTACCATATTTAGGTCACGCTTTCTCTCTTCCATATGCGTATGTGTTTGGGCATCCCATTTTGGCAGATGTGCACTTTCTACGGTGAAATTTGTTCTTTTTTTATTTTAGATCTTGCAAAATATGTAAGCTTTATCTAAAGTGGAGCACAAATTCCAGTGTTTTGAATGAAATGAGGAAAAAGCAGAGCTCAAAATTCCTGCTGCTTTCCACTCAGTGGCTGATGCCACCCTCAACTGTGGCATTTTTAAGCAGGTTGGGGCAGTGCACAACTTCTGGGCCATATAGCTAACACAGTCCTCATGTGGACACCGTAGTTGAAACAAATGTCAACCATCTGCAGGGGCACTGTAGCAAGGTATAGATAGACTAACAAGGTAGAGAACAGTTATTATTCTCTCTCTAAGCTGGTCTCCGGGCTTCCATACAGATGGGCTGTACCTCCTGATGCAGATATGCAGGCAGGAACTCAAAACTCTGCGGCTAGGGATATTCAGACCTCCACTCCCTGTTCCCACCAGTTTACTTCCTGCCTTCCATGCAGCAGAGATCTGTCACCACATGGCAGGGCTGAGGACAGCAGACTGCAAGTCACAAAATTTATATTTTCCGTTGGATTTCTGAAGAAATGCAGCATTTACACAGCGCTTCTGTGTGGGTTCCAGTCTCAGCCTTGCAAGCTGCACAGACTGGCCCCATTTTACGCGGAGTTTTCCCCCGGTTTTGGGACTCAATCCAGTTTCATTCCATTGGCTCCTGCGTCTGGATTTCATCTCCTGGTGCCGTTTTTCGGCAGTCTGAGGAAACAGTCGTAGCACCTGAGAGCTCAAAGATGATCCATCTCCTCACTGGTGGCAGCTCCAGTTTCCTCCCATCGATGGCTGTCTCCTTGAGTCTCCCAGACACTTGTCGATGGTGGGTCTGCAGCTGTATTACAGCCCCTCATCGATGTTTCATTGTACAGTTATCAACGAGTGCTGCAGTTCAAGGGGAGCGCTGTTCAGGACCAATGGGGCTTATCACTTGTTGTGCAGGCCCTCCCCCAGCAACTCAACTAAAGGACAAGAAAGTATACAAATCAAGAGTAGAAATTAATTAATACAGGACCAAGGCAGCAAGTTAAGCAGCTCAGTATAAAGGAAGCAGCCATTTTTGCCCTAAAGGGCCAGCATCAGCGTTTCATCGATTGCTTCAGCTATCTTTCAGGTAGCCACCCAGCATATTATCAGGAAGCCTCTGAAGGGGATATGTTGAATAAAGGGGATTAGGACCATTTTGCGTCCATGGCCTCAGACAAGCCTTCTAGGGGCAGAAAATGCCAGCGCTGAAAGTCCCCGCTACTGATAACTTTAGCTGGTTCGCATTGCCTAAACTCTGAGAAGGCAGCATCTGCGAATGAGGAGAACATGATGGAGGCCTCACACTCCTCAACTCAGACTAATAGCCACCAGACAGACAGGTCTGAGTGAGTAGCAACCACCAGGGAGACCCATCAGTTTGCATCCCCCTCTTTAGCCCCAGACCTCATAGACAAGCTGAGTAGGATCTTTGCCATGGACCCTGCATGCTTGGACTGGCAACCTCTGGGCTCACCAGATGTGAGACCTCACAAGAAGGCAAAATGGAAGAGAACCCCATCCCCATCCTCATCCAAAGAGGGGCGGTTGTCCTCACATCACTACGCTAAAAAGAGAAAATCCAGATACAGGAACAGATCCGCGGCTGAGGAGGATCAGCATTCCTCATGCCACAAGGGAAAGAAAATTTCTCATTCTTGGAGCAGATCTAGGGACACCCACAGGGGAAAGCATCACAGGGAGTGTTCCCCGGACTCCTCAGACTCCAGTTCCTCTTCTCCAGAAGAGGGGGAGCTAGTGGACTCATCCTCGGACTTGGATGACTCCCCGTCCAAAAACTTTGGCTTGGAGGACCTAGACATTTTCATCAAAAAGATCATAGCTGAGGGCAATCTCGGATCTTCTCCAGTGGCTCCAACACAACAGAAACAGGCTTTTCACTGGCATCTGCCACTAAACTGGCCACAGCTTTTCCTATTCCTTCAGCCATAGAGGACTTGCTAAAGGAAGAATGGTAAGGTCCAGAGAACACCTATCCAGTGCCCCAGCGAGACTCTTAAGCTCCTCAAGTTTGACAAGAAACAATCGGAAAAGTGGCTAGACTGCCCCAGAACTGACCCTTTGATTTTGAACCTCACTAAAAGGCTGTCATTCCAGGAAAAGGAGGGGCATCTCAGGGACCCAGTGGACAGGAAAGTGCCTCACTCAAGAAAGGTCTTCCAGCGTCAGCAATGTCTCTTAAGGCGGCAACTGCCAGTCTTTTTGCCAAAGATGCTCTGTCCTGGGTCTCAGATTTAGCCTTCCAATTCACTGAGGACCCAAAGAAGAACAAGGCTATTATTCAGCAGCTGCAATTAATGGGTTTGGCATCAGCTTATGCAGCAGACGTGTCAGAGGAGTCGGTCAGGTCGCCCTCAACCATGTTTTATTAAACTTGACTCACTGTAACCTCTGGCTTTGGGCTTGGCAAGCAGGCGCCTCCTCAAAGAGCCATTTGATAAACACTCCTTATGAAGGTAATCTCCTGTTTGGCTCAGCCCTGAAGGAGGTGGTGAAGGAATCGGGAAGCGGCTAAAGTGCACATGCCCCAGTCGAAGCAGAGGCAAATCATGGTCCTCAGGTCCCAGACGCAATTTTCATGACCGAGGTTACAACAAGGATCAAAACTCTAATTTCTCTGGCAGAGAACATGGTTCTTCCTCGTAACCAGTGCAGCTTCAGGAGGAGGATCCGGGGTGGAGGTGGCACCAGAAACACGGGAAGAACAACAAAAAGTCACAATAAAGCTATCCAGGCCCATCCTGCAGTGGGGCAGACTTTCAAACCTTCTCAAGGAATGGTCCAAACCACGTCAGACAGATGGGTCCTAGACATCATCAGCAAGGTTACCTAATAGAATTCAAATCTAAGCCCCCAGTACTTCATGTGGTGCCCTCTCCTTGCTCAGGCAACCCGTCCAAAAGACGGGCGATGTTACAGGCAATTACAGGCCTTCTTCAAGCAGGGGCTATTGAGCAAGTTCCCCCCACAGAGTTCAGCTGGGTGGTCTACTCCTTATTCTTCATTGTGCCTAAATGCACAGGGGGATTCAGGCCAGTCCTAGACCTCAAATTCCCGAATCGTTTTGTCCACAGCAGACCTTTCAAGATGGAAACCCTGTCATCAATCATTAGGGAGTTACAACAAGGGGATTTTCTGGCATCCATCGATTTGCAAGATGCCAATCTGCATATTCCCATCCAGGACCTACACTGGCAATATCTCAGTTTCAAGGTGGGGAGCAGCACTTCAATTCAAAACACTGCCATTTGGGCTTTCTTCAGCCCCAAGGACATTCTTCAAGGTGCTAGTAATGGTCATAGCTCACCTTTGGAACTGAGGGATACAACTTTTCCTTACTTGGACAATATTCTCATCAAGGCCCGCAGCTCAACCAAGCAGTACAAGCAGTGGCAGAGGTTGTCGGGTGCCTGTCTGCACTGAATTTGTCATCAACTGGAGAAAAAGCTCCTGACTCCAAGCCAGACCTTGAATCACCTGGGGGCAGACTTCATGACACAAGCCAACAGAGTCCGTCCCCGCCCGCCCCCGGAAGCAAAATTCAGGGACTTGCTGAAGTTCATCAGGAAGTTTCACGCAGCTCCTCAACTGCCAGCTCACACCTTCATACAGCTAATTGGGACTCTAGTATTGCTGGCGGTTGGGCTGTAGTTCACATGCGGCCCATTCAAGCACACTTACTCAGCCTGTGGTCCCAGTCCAGACACGGTCAGCACCAACTGATCCCAGTTTCTCCACTGATAGACTTCCTCCAGTGGTGGACTTGGAGGACCAATATTATATGGGGTTGCAAGTTGGGCCATCCAGGCCAAATCGAATCATGACTGATGCCAACCTCAGGGCTGGGGGTTCACCTGGATCAGCTGTCAGCTCAGGGCAAGTGGTTGCTGCTAGAAACATGGTGCAGCATAAATGTCCTTGAGATGAGAGCAGTACACCTAGCCCTGTTGCACTTTGAACAGCAAGTCTTCAGTCAGGATGTGCTGATTCTAACAGACAATGTGACATCGATGGCATACATCATCCATCAGGGTGGCACAAGAAGCTCAAGAATGCTCCGGGAGTCCCTTCTTCTCTTTCATTGGGCCGAGCACCACCTGGCAAGCACAAGGGAAGTGTACATTGCCTACAGAAAAATGTCACAGCAGACTGGCTCAGTCGCAAGGATGTTCTACCAGGGGAATGGGAGCAGAAGGACAGTGCCTTTCACATCTTAACAGAGCATTGGGGCAATCCTCTGATAGGTCTTTTTGCCTGCTGACAAAACTCCATGGTAAAGCAATTCTTTTCCCTGGCCAAGGACGAACTAGCAGTGGCTCAGGATGCCTTTTCCCTGCACTGGGGTCAGTTCGGTCTCCTGTATGCCTTTTCCCCCCCCATACTGCTCCTATCCAGAGTCCTCCACAAAGTGGCTCTGAACTGGGCAGAGCTGATTCTAGTCTGTCCCCAGTGGCCTTGTTGCCCATGGTTCCCGCTTCTGATTTAGTCCGTCAAGGCGATCAGCCCAGACCTTCTCCATCAGGGTCCAGTACTGCATCTCAATCTGAGCAACCTGTCCCTCTCAGCCTGGAGATTAAGCAAGAAATTTCACACGCTGGATCCTAGAAGTGTGGTGAAAATGTACATTAAAAGAATGGATTCTATATGAATAATGTTTAGTTTGTTCATTCTAACTACTGATCAAAATATGGGTAAAAAAGTGTCTAAAGACACTGTAGCCAGATGGATCTGTTCTGGCATCACCACTGCCTGTGATCACGCTGGAGTACCTTTGCCTGGCCCAGTGAAAGCCCATTCAACCTGGGCTATGGACACTTTGTGGGTGGACTTCAGAGAAGCATCTCCAGCAGACCTATGCAGGACGGCCACATGGTCATCCATTCACACGTTCAAAAAATTTTCTTACATTCTTCCCACTCTGGATATCTGGGGATGTACTGCTTTTGTGTAGCCCATCTGTATGGAAGCCCGGAGACCAGCTTAGGAGAGAGAAAACAAAATTTAAATACCTGCCAGTTTTCTTTCTCCAATGGCTATCTCTGGGCCTCTTCCCTCCCAGAATGTGTAAAGTTGGCAATTTGGCATAATTTCCTTGTTTTGTTTCCAAGTTAGTATAGTATTGCCACATTTGGACTGTTTTAGGAAGAATTGGTGGGAACAGGAAGTGGAGGGCTGGATATCTCTAGCTGCCGAGTTCTGAGTTCCTGCCTGAATATCTACAGCAGGAGGTACAGCCCATCTGTATGGAAGCCCAGAGACCAGCTGTTGGAGAAAGAAAATTTACAGGTATTTACATTTTTTTTGATAACATTTTTTGTTTTAAAATGGCAACAGTTGAAATAGATAATACATCCTTGCTTAATTGCGGAACCAGGGATAATTAAGACCTCTGGTGTCTGTTTTTCAGATTTTATATAGTACCGGTAGATATACAGGACTTTTAAGTATTTTCAGTATGTTACTGAAACATTCAAAACTAGGTATGTTACTTAAAGGTATGCCTTACTGTAATGTGGACATATCTTAAACTGTGTGCTGTGGACATATTTTTCCTTGAATAAAGTTTTAAGAAATAGATAATACAAATAAAAGGGTAAGATGAGATCCTTTTGCCCAGGTAGTTACACATACTCCTTTAAAATTGGAACATCTTGGATGTTAACAGCTGGTTAAATTTTCTGTCTCAGTAGACTCTGAGGTAATTATTCCCAACTCTCTTAGGGAACCAACATTAAATTGGCTCCATGACTTTAATAAACTACATAATGAGTCTTCTGGCATTTTGGAGGTTAGGTAGTGCAGTCTTTAGCTAAATTGTTCTGCTGTTGGTGTGAAAAGGCACTTGTTTAAACCTATGCTTTGAAACTGTGGACTGTAATACTTGATTGCTATTTCTGTGTCTTCTGAGGCATAGTATCATGATGATTATACTGTGTTTGTGTGTCAAAAAAAAAACTTGTAAATGGAGAGAAAGTTATTTTAATCTGTTTCAGCCAATTAAGAATTTGGTTCAGAAACATTCTTCATAATAAAGCAGTACTTGGGTGACTGTATTTTCCTTAACCACCGCTTAATAAGTATGACACTGTATAAATGCAGATGGGCTTTTCCCCCACCCCGTAAACCTAGGAATAATGGGGGGGGGGGCATGAAAGGGACACTTGTCAACCCTAGTACGTATATTGTTTGTAGTTTTAAAATAAACATTCTGTATGGTGGCACATCAGCGCAGTGGTTGTGCCACCATTCTTGATGCTAGTGACCCCAGTTTGGAAACCAGCCAGGGTCATTGAGGGCTTGCTGGGGGTCAGGAGGATTGAATATCCCAGTGGCTGTTCTCTTCCTCCGTGGAAGGTGGGTCACTGCCTCCACTGCAACATGTGATGTTCCAAAACTGATTATGTGAACTGTTCTTGTCTCCATGTAATTTGAGTTTACTCCCAGATCTGCGTCACTGGCATAGGGGCGTAATCGCTTCACGCTGGTCCATCATGGGACCCTGTTTTTTTTGTTGTTAAATACGTTTTGCATGTGTGCTGCATGTTAGAACTGGAAGGTTGAGTTTTCTCCCTGGCATATTAGTGCTGTACCTCTTTAAATCAGAAATTGCAGTCTTGCTACTGAGAGTTCACCTTTGATTGAGTACCATTTGCTAAGAAATAAAATGCATCAGGTGTTTCAGTGGGAGCTACTGCTATAGCTTGACCGCTGTTTGCACTGTCTATTGGGTTGCGCTTTGCACAGAAAAGAATCACCTTTTCGATTGCTTTTTGGATGCAGAGTCTTCTTTATGAGGTGACCATGAGTGCTCCATTGCAGGAACTGGTCATATTCTTCATGGTTTGGGTTCTGCTACAACAGAGCTGACTTATGGGAGTTGGGATTGGCTGGGGAAGTGACACGGTACCCTTCCCTCAAGTTTCTGTGGATCCACTCGCACTCGTGATTCCTCTGCTTCAGCTTCACGTTCTCTAGCACCACCTCTTCATCATGTACCTCTCCTGTTGTGCTCCCGCTGAAATCTCTAGTGCTACAGGTAACCCGTGAGCATTCCTGGCATAATGAAAAGTGGGGTGTCCATGTGTCCATAGGGCCATGTAATTTTGGGATGCAGTATCCTGTCCCTTTGTAGGAGGTGTGTATGTGTGTGTGTGTGTGTGTGGGGGGTTGCCATGTTTGTGGTATACATCTAACAAAGGTAGACTATAGCTGACCTGAAACGTCAAAGGACTTTGTGTCAGTATGCTGTTGTTGACAGTAAATTTTATTGTCATTACTCTGTCATTGTGAAGTTCCTGGGGCCAGTGTGTGTACTAGACTCGGGGGTCAGTGTGTCAGACTTACTATTTGTCATCGGTCCTGCTGCTGCGGAGAGATCAACATCAGGCCATCTGTTCCCCTGGTGTCCTGGCTGCTGTTTGGGGGTTCAGTGAAGACCAGACTTTTGCCCTCCCTTCATCCATTGTCTTTTGCTAGTGGTAGTGGGATCAGAACTGTGGCTGTTCTTTCCTCTGGCTTTGTCACCCAACTGTCCCAACTCCTGCCTGCCTAGAAAAGGAACCTCTCAGCCTCCACCGTGCTGCTAGAGGCAGACGAGCTATAAATGGTGCACCGTGCCCCCCGATGTGTTACGCTGGCTGCTTTTGGCAGAGGAAATTGAGATCTGTCAAATGGGCCTGGCGAGAAGAAATAAAAGAAAATAGTATGCACTGCTGTCTGTAGTGGGGCATGTTTGTATGTGTTTGTGTGTAACAGAATATTGTGTGCATCAGGCTCTTTGTATGAGTGGCAGGGTGTTTACAGGTGGTGCATGTTAAAGAATACAGAAACTTAGCACTCCTAGGAGTCCGTCTGTTTTTTATTGCAACAAAAGTGTCGAAAGTGCTAGGGTGCAGAAGTGCATATGCAAGATAAAAAAAAAAAAAAAAAAGGTAAACCTACCGACCAAACTAACATGCCCCAGCACTTTATGGATATGGACCTCTTCTTCAGGGAGTGTGGCTCGAGCGATGTCCTATATAGATGACCAAAAATGTATATATTTGTTTTAGGTGTCCTGATGTAATTGGCTGTAAATAAGACAGATAATGCAACTGCATTGTAGCTACAGTTTAGATAGAGGACCCAAGAGTGGGAGCACTTGGGTGGATGTTTTGCAAGAAATTATTTATTTTTATTTATTTATTACATTTTGGTGACCGGGTAAGCCCACTGAGCCCCGAAGGTCCCTTTTTCAGGGGCAAGCCGGGATTACATAGTGCAAGAGAATAATGCAGTGAGACAACATTAATTCAGGTTACAGTTATAACGACAACATAGTTATAATGGCAAAATAGGAACATCACAGTGCACCTGGAATAAGTCAGAAATGGTGAGTCATTGCAAACATTTATTATGCCACTTTGGCTAGGACTAAAATATGGGCCATGCCCCTGTAGTAGAACTGTCAAGTTCCATTAAACTTTTGTTTTGCAGTTAAGTTAGTGAGGTGCCACAACAAAGGGAGCTCAGCTCACTGTGGACTGCCAGAGTCAAACTGTTTATGTACAGAAATAGGGATTTTGAGCTGTCTCTTGGTTTATCAAGAGTGTCATCTCATGCCTTCTTAGGGTTTGAGAACCGCAAAGTGAAGCTGAGTGCTTCTGGAACCCTAAGGAGGCACAAGATACTAACATACTAAAATGCCAGCAGAATAGGACTAACACTCTTTCGTGTCTGCTCGTTTGGTCAGCCCCCACCCTGGGAGCTGACCTTGCTGCTCCCCCTCTCCCTCTCTGACTTCCGCCTTCCCAGTCCCGGATATTCTCGCTGCACTGGTATTTGCTTCCAGAACCCTTCCCCTGTACCTGTCCCACCCCCTCTTGATCCCCTCCACTGTTTCTGCCTGCACCAGCTCCCTGGGTAGCGCCATTCCATGGCTCCACCACCCTCTTAGTGAAGTAGCACCTCCTCCTTTCTCCCCTGACTCTCTCCCCCGCCCCAGCTTCCACCCATGCCCTCTAGTTGCCCCCACTTCCTTCGGAGCAGCCTGACTGCTCCTCCCCTATTTACCCCCTTCATGTACTTGAAGACCTCTGTCATGTCCCCCCGGTTCCTCCTCTCTTCCAGTGTGTACATATTTAGCTCTTTGAGCCTCTCCGCATAGGTCCTACCCCCCAAGCCCCAGATCATTTTGGTTGCCCTTCTCTGGACCCTCTCCAGGAGTTCAATGTCCCTCTTTAAATGTGGCCTCCAAAACTGCACCCAGTACTCGAGGTGCAGCCTCACCAAGCAGTTATACAGTGGAAGTATCACTTCCCTTCTTCTGGAGGTGAGCCCCCTAGCGATGCATCCAAGCATCCTGTTGGCCTTTGCTGCTGCCCTCCTACAAGTCTCCGAGTTGTTCATCTTGACATCCACCACCACCCCCCCAGGTCCCTCTCAGCCATCGAGACTTGTAGCATCCCCCCCCAGGGTGTACACTTGGCCCGGGTTTCTGGCTCCCAGGTGCAGTACCTTGCATTTCCCTGCATTGAACCTCAGCTTCCACTTTCTAGACCATCGTTCCAGAGCCTCCAGGTCCCCCTGTAGGGCCACCTTCCCTCCTCCTCATCCACCACCACCCCAGTTTTGAGTCATCCGCAAAGAGATTCATCTCACTCCTGATGCCCTTCCTTATGTCAGAGACATAGGCGTTGAACAGTAGGGGCCCAAGGACCGATTCCTTAGGGACTCCACTAATGACTCTCCTTGGGGATGAGACTATCCCTCCAACCATGACCCTCTGGGTCTGGTTCTGGAGCCAATTTCCTGTCCATCTGATCATCAGGTTCCCCACCCCCATTTCTCCCTTCTCTTTGGGGATGCTTGGGAGTGGCTGGCTCCCAGAATACGCTTGGACTGAACAAAAAGAGCATTTGAATAAAACATTATTTTAACCTAGTATGTTGAAACCATAGACCAGACATTCCATCACTGGTACTATAGATGGAAAAAGGCACCAGTTTAAAAGATGTTTAAAAAAAAAAAAAACTGACAAGTGTCCCTTTAAGTCCATGTTGAGCCTTTTTGTGATATGATTTTACATTGTTGGCCACAATTATTTTGTACTTTAGTAAAGGATTCCTGAATACCGCAGTCTAGTTTCTGTGGGAGTGTCCTTGTTAGAAGTCAGAGCTGCGGGACGGTGAGTGCTAGTCTTTTCTTCTCCTGTTTGTGATTGTTTGGTAAACATTTGGAACCCTCAGGTGGAGTGTCTCTCTGATTTTACACGTCTGTGTCACATGCTGACGTTTGTGGGCATTTATCAGGGTTTCTGTAATCACTGGAATCTGTGTGTGTGCGTGTGTATGCACGCCCAGCAACCTGAGCTTCCACTTTTCACAGCACAGGAGAAAGGAGCTAAAACTGCAGGGTAATCAGATGGCACTGCAATGCCATTGGCGACAACTAACCACTGGTGAACTTCAACCACATTCTGAATAACTGATCTTGAATGCACAGCAGAAATAGTGAATGTAACCTCATTGTCCTATCCTGTGGTTCTAAGGTGAACTTTACAGAGTGTATGATTTACTTTGGACTTGACATTGTCCAGAATCTAGCATGTATGAGGGCAGAGCTGTAATAAAGATGATGTCCTCACTGTTGGTGCTGATTACACAGAAAAAATCATTAGCTTATGTCTGGACAGAGACAACTGTTGCTGTTGACTTGTTCCATTAAGTTATTTGTTGAATATGTTTAATATTTGAGTTTGTATTTATGCAGAAAAACCAAATTATACATACCCCACAATAGCAAAGCATCATGGGAAGAGTATGTAAATCACTGTGAACTGTCTTGTTTCCATTGCAAAGGTCATGACCCCGGTCATGTAAGGCATCATGGGAGTTGATGATGTACACCTGTACAGGCTAGTAGAAGTTATACTCTCATTCAGTTCTGTGACATGTTTTGTGAAGTCCCTTTATTCTCTGAAAGCATTTTTTATAAACTTACACTTTAATCTACAGAAAACTTCAGGACACTTGCTATTACCTTAAAAGTTTTCATAGCCAGCATAAGACAAGAACATAGGGACTGCAGATGGACAGCAACAGCAGTGACTAATATGGTATAACTACTGCAGGCTTCAGCACTAAACCATTATAAAATTCCAGGATGCCTCAGGTCATGACGTTTGCAATGGAGTCAAGCAGGTTTTCACTGCAGACTTAAGTACCTTCATTTACATTTAAATCCTTATGAAATTGGGAGGGTGCAACAGAGGCAATCATTGTTCATGTCTGCACACTACACATGTGAACAGGAGGTGACCTTCCCTTTAAGTGGAAGAATGCAAAAGACACAGTACGACAGGTATGTGCATTTCCTTTATTTAGAGCCGGGATAGTCTTACTGTACAATATATGTACCCTATCATAAGGAGCTGAAGAATTAAAATAACTAATATTTTACTTGAACAAAACTAAAGCACCACTAATATGGATTTTGACCATCACACAAGCCATTAGTGTTCTGCTAAAGTGAATTGACCGTGTCTGGAGCACTAAGATAACTTGAACCTTGAGTTTATGGTACAAAACATAAGATCACCTTGCGTTCTTAATGGTTGCTTTTGTCAAGTCAGCATATGTAACAGAAAGTGATTGTACTACAGAAGTGTGTTCACCAACATTCTAGAGAGGCATTTATGATTCTTGACCTCAAGGCAGTGTTCCAGATAAGATTATACTGAGTACTGTACTAACCATATTTGAAGTGAGATGAGTAAAACTAAAACTGGGATGTGTATACATTTAAAATGCTTTGATTAAAGAGTGTGTTTTATGAATGTATTTTTGTAATGAAAAACTGTAAGCCATTAAGCTTACTGTTTATTTTATTTAAAAATACATTAACAGACACCCTCCTCAAACACTGTATGCATGACCCTCATTTTCTACAGTACATTGCTAGGTTCTCATTTTTGTTGCTTGCATGCATGTGCAAGAAACACATTGCGTCACATTTTCTTCACAAGCAGGTTGTGGAGGCATGGCAGTGTTAGACGAATGGCAGCTCATTCAGGGTCTGGTCTTTTGCCTCGGCCAAAAGAGGAGCATGTCGCTGATCACCGCAGTTAACGAGCAGGCCACTAGAGCAAAGCAGTTGAAGCACTGCAATCAGGGGAGCGCCTCATCACTACGCAATCAGCTGTTTGTACACGGCCTCCTGACTGCAGCAGCCAATTACACAGCAGTGTTATGTTGTTTTTCAGGAAGCCCCCACCCGCTCTTCAGTGTGCCTTCCTGGTGAAACATTTCCGTAAATACAAGAAAGACGACCGGGGGTTCCCAATCCCCCTCTGCACTTGCCACTCCCCCGCACTTGTATGTGCCGACAGGGATGCCCAATCCCCCTGTTGGCATGCCCCCTTTCCTGATAATTTTGTCGATGGGGGAGCCCACTCCCTGTCGGCATAATGCTCCCTCCCCCCAATTTCTTGTGTGTCGAGGGGGTGCCCAGTCCCCCTTAGCTCTTGTTCCCCCCCAGCACTCTGTATGTGCTGATGGGGGTGCCCAATCCCCCATTGGCTACAGCCCCCCCAAACACTCAAGTGGCACGCTGGGAGCCCACCGCAGCGTGATATTAAATCTCCCTGTAAAACAGAAAACTGTCCTGCAACTTTTTTTTTTAAATAAACCTGTAAAGTAGAAAACGATCCCACGTCAATTCCGGTGGTCCCTCCCCAACCCCGTGCCCACCCTCTATGTACCCTAACTTCCACACACCCTCACCCCATACTTGCCTCTGGAGCCCCGCGTGATCTTCGTGGACCGGAAACACATCTGCTCTGTTCAAAGCTGACCATGAACTGAAGAAATGCCGTAAGCTGTATAATGGCATAAATGTATTTTTTGTGTTTTTTTCAGCTTTGGTACATATCTTACTATTTTAGAATTTTCACCAAATTTTCAGCATGGGTTTTAGGGTTCTAATTATGAACTCAGTCACTGTCATTTTGTTATTCGGTCCTGAAAGGTGATTTCACGGTCACTGCGCGGAACCACCTTTCGGGACTGAGTAACAAAACAACAATCTCAGAGTTCATAAGGTGAGCCCTCAAAACCCTATGTTGAAAAATTTGGTGGCATCCCAAAAAATAACTCTCTATACGTCGTTGTGCAGTTCCTACACACGCTCGTAAGTTCAAGCATTTTTAATATTTTCATTCCAGATTTTCAACATTGCCATTTTACCACACCTTGTTATGAACAGTACAGCTGTCATTTTTCGCATCTCACCTGAAATGTGTTTTCACACATGTAGCGCACAATGGTGTGGTTGGTGTACGAAATCAATGTTCAGGACAGATTAAGAGCATCACAGTGACACTGTTCATGATCAGAGGTCTTAAACTGGCTATGTTGAAAATTAGGTGACAAAAGTCCATAAAATAAGTTTGTTACAAGCGTGCATTTAAGCAGTATACCCCTCCAGGGTGTGGGTATACTGGTGGATTTACCACGGCTGGTGTGGTTGGGTCATGAGGCACTGCCGGTGACTTAACCACACCAGAAGTTAAATCCTGATACCACTCCCTGGGGTATATATTATGCAATGTCTGCTTTTGTGTATGTGTTTTTTTTTTTTTTTTTTTATGAAAAATGTTTTGCAGGTTATAAATTATTTTTATTTGGTGCCCGAGGAAAAAAATAAATAGTTCCCTGTTCATCAGTTTGCAGTACCTGATCATTTTTGGTTTCGAAGTCCCCTGGTACCAGTGCAGATGGAACCGTTTGATGTGGTGGTGTGGCTTAAGAAGGCACTGTGGAGCGGGAAAGAAAAGTTTTTTTTAGTTTTATTAATTTATTTTTTTGTTACCCATTTCTGCATCTGAAAAATTGAGAGGCTGGCTGGTGCAAGTGGCTAACTGTGACAGTTCTGAAGTGTGGAACTTCCGTAGGGTTCTGGTGATATGGGGCTGTGAGAGTAAGTGTTCGGGATATGGAGGACGAGGGACAGTTCTGGGTAGCTGTTTAAAAAAAAAAAAAAAAAAAAAAAAATGGAATAGAAAATGGAAGAAGCCGGGGTAGTTTGTGTGTGTGTGTGTGTGTGTGTGTGTGTGTGTGTGTGTGTGTGTGTGTGTGTGGTTTGGTTAATTGGGGCTGCTGGACTGAAAAGGGAGAGGCATTGGAGTAGTTTCTTACTGTGGGTGGTTACTAAGATGGAGCTTCTCGCTGTCGGTCGCAGTCTTTATTAGGATTGCGTTTATATGTTCGAAGTGATTTCGGGGCCAGTTCATGATGCGGTCGATTGGTGGCTGGCACCTTTTCCAGTGGGTACACTGCAGGATTTACAGTGCTGAAAAGGTGCCAGCCAGCCAATCAAAATGCAGGATTTGGTGTGTGTTTTTGTACCCATTGTATAATGTGCAATTTCCATGCACCCTCATAAGTTCACAAATTAGTAATCTTTTCAGTCCAGATTTTCCAACATTGGTAACAGTACAGCTGTCATTTTTCACACACCCTGGCAAATGTGTTTTAGCACTTCCGGTGCTGAATAGCATGGTCGCTGTGGGAAATCAGTGTTGAGGATAGATTAAGAAAATCAGTGACACTGTTCATGAGCGGAGGTCCCAAAATGCCTGTGTTGAAAAAATCTGCTGTAAAAAAACAAAAAAAAAAACCACCAATTAATATAGGTGTGTGTTGTGCAGTTTCTCACATAATTTGTAACTTCACCATTTTTTTTTTTTATATTTTCATTCCGGATTTTCAAAATTGCCATTTTTTTACACCTCCTCATAAACAGTACTGCTGTCATTTTTCACATCCTGTTCAAAATGTGTTTTTGCACCTGTGGTGCCAAATGGCGCAGTCACTGTGCAAAATCTCCTTTCGGCTAACATACTTATAATGTCTTGTGTTCATGCAGTGGGATCACAAAAAGCGCATGTTGAAAACTTGGAGTAAAAATACCAAGAAACTCCCGGGGTGTTAAGGTTTTCGACCATAACGTCCTCCCTGTAAGGACTGACAGGCGTCAGGGATGTGACTTGGGATTGTCGACAGTAATGCTCATGCATTCCACCCGCACCCTGCAGCCAGTGACAGGCATCAAGGTGCGCCTTGGACTTTTGCCCCAGAGTTCATCCCATCTCCTATACTGCACCCATTTCAGCATATTTCCTGATGGAATGAGATGAGTAAAGCCCAACAATCAAGGCACACTGCTACACTTGTCAGCAGGGCTAGAAATAATTTTTAAGATGCTCGTCCGAGGACAGGTGGAATGTAAATGTTGCTCTGTCCGGACAAAGTTTTACCTGTCCACATGTTTGTGAGGTGAATTTTAAACTAAAACATAAAATGGACTGTAAAGTGGAAAGAGAAAACTGTTGCTTTTTGGGGTTATTTTCAAGGTAAAACACTGTTTGAGTCTAGTCTATTTCTGAATCAGAACTTGAATCTAGTCTGCAGCCATATGGTCTCACATGAGGTCTTCTCTTTTGTTTTCCAGATTTGAACCATAGTGTTATGGCATCCTGCAGGTCAAATGTAGCTAGCATCTGACAACTTGACACGCATTAGTTCAGATGTAGTCATAGGAGACAGACAGGACCGCCAGTCAGACTTCACTCTGCCCATCAAGCTGAATCCTCTCTCAACTACTGCAGTTTGGGTTGGGATCAGTAGAGCTATTGTGACTAAGACCAGAATATCAGGGAATCGCTGTTCATGTGCATCATTATGGAGAATTTTGCCAGAAATCCAAATAGTAGTACACTTTGGAGACAGCTCATTCAGTGATTTTTTTTTTTTCATAAGTGGTTTAAGCTCTAACCATTGCACTTCAATCAAGTTTATATTATTATTGTGTTTCTTCAGTAGGTCACTGTAGTGCTCTGTGAGGGTTCTGACTTCCTCAGAAAGAACTGGAAGGGACAGGATCAGTTGTGTTCCAGGACAGTAGCTGCTGCTTGTTGTTTTCACAAGGTTCTTGTGGATTTTACTTGGTAGGTTAGTTCTTTTCTTTCTTACTTCTAAGGGGCTAGCAGGGTATTGTTTTGGGGACTGCTGGATGTTTGAAAACTGATTTGGTGGCTGTAAGTGGGCTCATTTTGTGGATGTTTCACTGTGTAACAGGCTGCGCTGGTAGAGGCCTAGTTCTTCTGATTTAAAACCTATTTGGTGGGATTTGCTTGGGCCTGGTTCTTTGGCTGCTGGGCTTGGAGGGGAGACACAGGGCTGATACACTCTCTCTCGAGTCAGGTGTCTGCCCAAGACTCACCCTCCCCCACCAGAATTCTGCTAATTTATAGGGGAACACCTGCCCTGCAATTTGAGGAAAAGGCTGCAGGTGCAGCTCATGTAGGTCTAGCCACTGGGGGTTGGATTTAAAGGCTGGGAGACAGGAGCTTAGGGAGTTGTTAATTTCCCTTATAAGTTTAATGTGTTGTACTGCACCTAGTAACAGGGTTACTGGTGTACAGTGGGACTGTCTCTAAGATTAGTGGGTGACCTGATTAGGCAGTCGGGTGTATCTTGGACTAGGGGGGAACCTGGTGGCTCAACCAAGGAAACCTATTTGGAAGGGATGGAACCACACGTCATTAGGGCCGGCTTCTTTGGGAGGGTGGTGGGGTGCACAGGGTGTGGAGCAGCCGTGATACTGGACTGGGCTTGGAAGTTCAGTGGTTGCCCAGTGTGCTACCAGCTAGCACAGTTTAGGGAGGTTCTTGAGGGATTAGGAGAAAGCTGGGGAAGGGGTGGTATGGTTGGGGAAGGGGCTGGAATCTCCACGGGTTGCACCAAGCACTGGGGGTGGGGCATAGGAAAGGAGTGCAGGAGAATACTCAGGGTCACATAGGAACCCTGGCAGAGGGGTCCAAAGGACACTACCAAGGAAGCAGGCAGGTAACTGGGACCCTCACAAAGGAGGGATGGAGGGACAACATTCTCAGGGAAGTAGGCAGATGGCCAGGGCTGGACAGAAGGAAGCAAGGCGGGGAGGTGGATCAGACCTACACTCCAATAACTGCTTCAGTTCTCTTCTTCTGCTCGAGGATGGGGGGTGATGTAGCCACGACAGGGGTGGTTAGAGACGGAAAGGGACTGGGAGGCAGGGCCAGATAGCAGGAAGAACAGGGGGACCTGGAATGCAGGAAAATGGGGGAGCAGTGAATCGAGCAGGATGGGCAGGGGAAGAGGGACAAAGCGCAAGGAGAAGGACCAGTTGGGAGGAAAGGTAAAGGAGAAGGACCAGAAGTACAAG
Source organism: Neoceratodus forsteri (assembly GCA_016271365.2). NCBI lineage: Eukaryota > Metazoa > Chordata > Ceratodontiformes > Ceratodontidae > Neoceratodus > Neoceratodus forsteri. The sequence continues at coordinate 27,978,666 of CM057453.1, forward strand.
GAGGATTCAGTAAAGGGAGCTGAGGGTTTAGGCCAGGGGAGCACGACGAGCAAGGAGGAACTAAATGGAGACAGGAAGGAAGGAGGACAGAGCCAGGCTAGTTTAGCAGATGGGGAGAAGGACCAGTTCAGAGCAGTGAGGGGGGAATTAGCAAAGGTACAGAAGGATACTCAGGAGGAGGCATAGGATTGGAGGGAGAGGGTGGCCATGGTAAATAAGGAGGGGTGGCATGTGGCACCCAGATAGGGGAGGAACAAGGAGCCGGCTGGGTGGAGGTCGGTAGAAAGGATGAGGGACATGGAAGGGGGATGGAGGAAAGGAGTGGTCAGAGTGCTCCTGCTGGGGATTCTATGATCAGGGGTATCAAATGGGATAGGGAGGAGAAGCGTGGTAAGTTAGAACAAGATGCTTCCTGGACTACGGTGCACAGGGCTAAGCACTAGGAAAATCAGCTGGCAAAGGATTGTGGGGTTCCCAGACATACTGGTCCACCTGGGTACAAATGACATTGAGGAAATAGTGAGCTAGAGATACAGGCAAGATTCAGGGAGCTTGCCAGGGTCTGTCATGACACAGGATGCACAGTTTCCTTCTCAGAAATCCTGCCGGTGCCAAGGGCTAGTGGGGAACACAAAAGGAAGATTAGGGAGATAAACCAGGGGCTCAGGGAGTGGTGTGAGGCCAGAGGGTATGGGCTGATGGGGGATTGGGGGGAGACCTGGGAGGATAAGGAGCTGTATGCTAGAGATAGACTCCATCTCAATTTGGAGGGGACAGGAATCCTTAAGTTGAAAATAGAGGGGTTCATTGGTGAAAAGTGGGGTTTAAACTTGTGAAGGGGGGCGGGATGGGAGAAAAGGCTGTCAAGGGGGTGCCGATAAAGGAGGGACTCTGTCTCCACCCCCCTGGGGACCTGGAGGATTGCAGGAAAAGGCTGACTGGCAAAGTGCAGACCAGGAGAAAACAGAATCCCCATGGGAACACGAGCAGGGGAAATGGACCTATAGGGAAAGGGTGGAAGGTAGTCCTGCTAAATGCCAGGAGCTTGAGCAATAAAATGCCTGAGCTCCAGGCAATGCTAACTGAGGGAGCAGTGGATGTGGCAACGGTCACTGAGACTTGGGCCACTGCAGGACATGACTGGGACCTGAACCTGGAGGGTTACACTATGTTCAGGAAGGACAGGGGGGAGGGAAGGGGAGGAGGGGTAGCAATGATAGTCAAAAACTGCATTGGCATAGGTGGAGTAGAGGAGGCGGAGGGAACCGTGGAGGCGATTTGGGTCACCTTGATAACAAGGGGGGGCAAGAGAGTAAAAATAGGAGTGGAGTATAGACCCCCTGCCCTGGCGGAGGAGCTTGAGGACAGTCTGGTGGCAGATGTTGGGAGACACTGCAGACTAGGCAGAGGAACAGTGGTGGTGTTGGGGGACTTAAACATGCCAGGAACAGACTGGGAGACTATGACGTCCTCTGTGACCAGAGAACAGAGGTTGTTGGATGTCTTTCAAGATGCGTTCCTAACTCAGCAGGTGAGGGAACCGACCAGGGAGGCGCGGGTACTGGATGTGGTCCTGGCAGACAGTGACCAGATTGGGGGCCTGGAGGTAAGGGACCCATTGGCGGGGAGTGACCATGCCACGGTCTGGTTCTGCCTGGACCTAGGAGGGGTGAAGGCTGCTCAAAGACGAAGTAACCGACTTCAGGGGACAGATTTTAAGGAAATGGAAGGATCCTTAAGGAGCATTTGGATGGGATTGGGTCAGACATGGGCGCTGATAGTAGGTGGAAATCATCAGAGAGGGGTGCAGGATGCTACCAGCACCTGTGCAAGAGTAAGACAAAAATCGGGTAGGGCCCAAAAAGCCCTGCTGGTGGACCAGGGAGGTCCAGGAGGTGGTGCAGGAAAGAAAGCAGCCTATAAGCAATTCAAGTGCTCAAGGAGTGAAAGGGATCGAGGATGCAGGCTGATGGCTAGAAGGGCCACTAGAGTGGTGAGGGTAGCTAAGGCAAGGAAGGAGCAGAACCTGGCCAGGAAATTAGGAGAGGAACAAGGGTTCTTTAGATATATTGGGGAAAAATGAAGGGTGATGGGGCAGATTAGCAGGATTAAATCAGAGGAGAGATGGGCACAAGACCCGGGGGAGCAGGCTGAGGTACTAAATGAGTACTTCACCTCAGTTTTCACCAAGGAAAATGGGGGTGCTGCATCATACATGGGAGTAGACAGAGATACTGAGGAGGGGGGGACCCTTACCGATCGGCGGGTCTAAAGCAGGGAGAAGAGGTACCGGAAGTGGAAATCACAGCAGAGAGAGTGAGGGAAGCCCTCAGCTCTCTTAAGACAGAGAAAGCACCGGGACCGGATAAATTACATCCCAGAGTGCTGAAGGAACTTGCGGATGTTCTGGCAAAACCCCTGGCGGAGCTTTTCACCATCTCTCTGAGGACAGGTGGGTGCCCCAAGACTGGAAGGTGGCGCATATAGTGCCTATCCACAAGGGGATCAAGGGAGGTGGCAGGAACTACAGGCCTGTCAGCCTGACATCGGTGGTGGGCAAGGTGATGGAGGGCATTGTCAAGAGGAGGCTGGGGGACCTGGATAAGTCAGGGTGCCTGGACGATAGACAGCATGGATTCATCCCGGGGAAATCGTGTCAGACAAACCTGGTGGAGTTCTATGACTGGGTGACTAGTGCCTTGGACCTGGGTAGACCAGTGGATGTCCTCTTTCTAGACTTCAGCAAGGCATTTGACTCTGTTCCTCACGTGGGCCTGTTGGATAAGCTGGGAGAAATGGGGGTGGGGAACCAGATGATCAGATGGATAGGCAATTGGCTCCAGGACTGGAGTTGGCGGGATAGTCTCATCCCCAAGGAGGGTCATTAGTGGGGTCCCACAGGGATCAGTCCTTGGGCCCCTTCTGTTCAACGCCTATGTATCTGACACAAGGACAGGAATCAGGAGTGAGATGAGTCTCTTTGCGGATGACTCGAAACTGGGGGCGGTGGTGGATGGGGAGGAGGGGAGGGTGGCCCTACAGGGGGACCTGGAGGCTCTGGAAAGATGGTCTAGAACGTGGAAGCTAAGGTTCAATGCAGGGAAATGCAAGGTACTCCACCTGGGGGCCAGAAACCCAGGCCAAGTGTACACCCTGGGGGGGAGGAATGCTACAAGTCTTGATGGCTGAGAGGGACCTGGGGTGTGGTGGATGTCAAGATGAACAACTCTGAGACTTCTAGGAGGCAGCAGCCAAGGCCAACAGGATGCTGGGATGCATCGCTGGGTGATCACCTCAGAAGGAGGTGATACTCCCTCTGTATAACTGCTTGGTGAGGCGCACCTTGAGTACTGCGTGCAGTTTTGGAGCCACACTTAAAGAGGACATTAACCTCCTGGAGAGGGTCCAGAGGAGGGCAACCAAAATGATTTGGGGCTTGGGGACAGGACCTAAGAGGAGAGGCTCAAGAGCTAAATATGTACACATTGAAAGAGAAGGGACCAGGGGACATGATAGAGGTCTTCAGGTACATGAAGAGGGTAAATAGGGAGGAACAGTCAGGGTGCTTGAAGGAAGGAGGAGGGGCCACTAGAAGGCATGGGTGGAAGCTGGAGGGAAGATTCAGGGAGAAAGGAGGAGGTGCTACTTCACTGAGAGGGTGGTGGAGCCATGGAATGCACTGCCTAGGGGGCTGGTGGAGGCAGAGACAGTGGAGGGGTTCACTGGGGGTGGGACAGGTACAGGGGAAGGGTTCTGGAAGCAAAATCCAATGCAGCAAGAATATCCGAAACTGGGAAGGGAGAAGCCAGAGAAGGTGAGGGGGACAGCAAGGTCAGCACCCAGGGTGGGGGCTGACCAAACGAGCAGACACGAAAGACCGTTAGGCTTATTCTGCTGGCATTTTAGTATGGTAGTATGTTAGTATTGCCATAAAGGGCTAGCTGGTCACTATCTGGTAACTGTAATGGGTTAAATATACTGAATGACCGTAGGACTTTGTCTGTTTTAAAATTGGAAAATCGTGAGTTAATACTTTCAATTGTTGATGAAAGAAGGCTTGTAACATCACGCAACACTGCCTGTTTGGTTCTATTTATAGAATATCCCCTTTCTAAGTTAAGGAAGATATCAGATCCACGGTACTGAACCTGAGTAGTGGCTGAGCCTCTCAGTCGACTTGTGCTAGTGTTACTGTCATCTGTGTCAGAGTCAGGGAGCAACAGCAATTCCGTTACAGACTTTGTCAAGTTTATCCTCATGAGTAGTTCTCAGCCAGAGCACCGTGCTTTCAACCTTGCTGACTATTGTTTCTACTGTGAAGCTGTCTCTCTGTGAGTTAGACTGAAAGCCATCATGACAGAAAGATATTCAGCCAGAAACTGAGAAAACAGGACAAATCTCACAGTACTTATTGTTTTGAACAACTCACTGGCCTGATCTTTTGTTTGCCTTGGTGTGGAAGCAATGTGCTGTAAATGTACAGCTAAGGCCTTGTAGCTGGACAGAATAACAGACAGAGCCCTTTCTCTGTGTGCAACCCACTGGGTCCCTGACACGTTAACTGGTTTGTGAATGGTGTAGCTCATATAACTGGCTAACTCTGAGACCGGCCCAGTTTTTGGGAGACTTATGGTATATTTTATAGATACCTATTAAGACTTCATCTGTTGTTTTCATGTATGGAATAGATGTTGCTGATTGCTTTATAGCTAGCTCCAACTTGTGGGCACTGCACTGAATCCCCAACAAATGGGTACATCTTTCAAAAATCCTGCAAACACCCCAGTACTTTACCCAACATAGACGGGTGCCCCATCAGATCCAAAAGCAACAATTTTTCTTTCCAGTCTTACAGTCCAAGGTGAATTCAAGGCATCACCTACTGAGTTATAAATGCTTTCACCATTTGGAATAGAGATTGGCTGAAGGAAACAAATTTGTTAACTGGACGGAAATTTTCCATTATCCTAATATAGACTGCCTCTCTTCTATTACTGAGGCATCAGTGCTCGAAGTCACATAAGACAGAGATAAAAGTGTTACTATTAACCAGTTTTGCATCTTTTATCCTTATTGATTCTGAAATAAAATGTGTGAACGTTGCTGCCTGCTTGTCACTTCTATAACTGACTCTGACATTTGTACCATTTACATGTTGTAATTCTAAGATGCCAGGGAAATCTGTGAATGGACGTTCTGAATTAATCAAATAGTTGTTCTAAACAAATGTTCCACTTGTGTCGCCTCATTTTTTTCCATTTGTATTATTCCTCGTTCTATTGCTAAGTTGGAAGGGTCTGTGTTAGACACAGTATTTTTTCATTGGCTAATTTATGAGGTTTGAGAGTTCATGAGCTCGTACATTTTCAAGTCTCATGCTCTACAGCCACTCATGAAAGTGTTTGTCTCCTTAAGTATTTTTGCAGTATGAGCAGGTCATGCCCACATCAGGCTCATATAGTAGCCACTCCTGTTTTCTTCCAGGTCTCCTGGAACCCCATTTTCTTTTTGCCGGGACTCCTGCCACTTTCAACAGTAGTCAGGTTGCTGGCATATCAGCACTGGCACTACAAGTTGTCACATCTGTAGCCACAATGGTGGTGGAGTAGTTGGTGCTGCTGAGTCTATCAGTAATGGAGAAGCAGTACACAGAAGAACCCGAGCTTTCCTCCCTCTTGGCTTGAAACTGAAGGCTTTCCTGTAATATTTTAAAGCCAAACTTTAACAAGGCATTTTTTCCCTTTTGGTTTACTTAGCTAGTACAATTTAAAGTACAGTAAGCACTCTGAAGACAGTGGACACTACAGTGAAGTGATGATCAGAGATATTAGAAGACGTGAACAGTCTGTTTAGTTTCTTTCCTCCTCTAAAACCCCGGACAAAGGAGTTTAATATTTATATTTTCCTCCGCTCAGATTTCACAACTAAAACCTGGGGTATCCTGCTGTCAACCTGTTTTGTAATTTAATCCCTCCTCTCCTTTGACAGTGCCTTCTTGTCACAGTCACTCAATTTTACTTTTATTCAGTTAGTCTAGTGGCAAAGCACAACAGCAGGCTGACAGGGGCTAGTTTAAATTAGTAGTAGTACTAGTAGTAGTACAGTAAGTCCGTCAGTATCTATCTTCAAGGTTCAAGCTCTGGAGGGCTATACACAGGCTGAGTGAACAATAAGCTCTAATAGAGCCTTGCCTTCACCTCTCTGCACACTCAAGATATATTTTTTTATTCAGAGTCAGAAATGATGAGACTTGCAGATCACAAGGTCTGTTTTGGCTTTGAGAGAGTTTTAGGTGTACAGGTACAGTGTCTGACTGCTTTGAGACTTGACTTACACTAAATAAATCCCCCTTGTTCACCTCCCCTCTCCTCCTCCATGTACCAGCAGGACTGATTCACACAAACTGAGCCCCCAAATGCTAGAGCCCTGAGAAGGGATGTTGAGAATTTGCAGAAGTCAAGGGGGTGCCGATAAAGGAGGGACTCTGTCTCCACCCCCTGGGGACCAGTAGGATTGCAGGAAAAGGCCGACTGGCAAAGTACAGACCGGGGAAAACAGAATCCCCATGGGAACACGAGCAGGGGGAATGGAACTATAGGGAAAGGGTGGAAGGTAGTCCTGCTAAATGCCAGGAGCTTGGGCAATAAAATGCCTGAGCTCCAGGCGATGCTAACTGAGGGAGCAGTGGATGTGGCAGCAGTCACTGAGACTTGGGCCACTGCAGGACATGACTGGGACCTGAACCTGGAGGGTTATACTATGTTCAGGAAGGACAGGGGAGGAAGGAGGAGGGGTAGCAATGATAGTCAAAACTGCATTGGCATAGGGGAGTAGAGGAGGCGGAGGAACCGTGGAGTGATTTGGGTCACCTTGATAACAAGGGGAGGCAAGAGAGTAAAATAGGAATGGTGTATAGACCCCTGCCCTGGCGGAGGAGCTTGAGGACAGTCTGGTGGCAGATGTTGGGAGACACTGCAGACTAGGCAGAGGCAGTGTGGTGGTGTTGGGGACTTAAACATGCCAGGAACAGACTGGGAGACTATGACATCCTCTGTGACCAGGGAACAGAGGTTGTTGGATGTCTTTCAAGGCCGGTTCCTAACTCAGCAGAGTGAGGGAACCGACCAGGGAAATACCCGGTACTGGATGGTCTGGCAGACAGTGACCCGATTGGGGCCTGGAGGTAAGGGACCCATTGACGGGAGTGACCATGCCATGGTCTGGTTCTGCCTGGATCTAGGAGGGGTAGAAGGCTGCACAAAGACAGAAGTAACCGACTTCAGGGGGCAGATTTTAAGGAAATGGGAAGGACCCTTAAGGAGCATTTGGATGGGATTGGGTCAGACATGGACGCTGATAGTAGGTGGGAAATCATTAGGAGAGGGGTGCAGGATGCTGCCAGTACCTGTGCAAGAGTAAGACGAAAATGCGGTAGGGCCCAAAAACCCTGCTGGTGGACCAGGGAGGTCCAGGAGGTGGTGCGGGGAAAGAAAGCAGCCTATAAGCAATTCAAGTGCTCAAGGAGTGAAAGGGATCAAGGGGAGTATGAGCTGATGGCTAGAAGGGCCACTAGAGTGGTGAGGGCGGCTAAGGCAAGGAAGGAGCAGAACCTGGCCAGGGAAATTAGGAGAGGGAACAAGGGGTTCTTGGATACATTGGGGAAAAACGATGGGTGAAGGGGCAGATTAGCAGGATTAAATCAGGGGAGAGATGGGCACAAGACCCGGGGAGCAGGCTGAGGTACTAAATGAGTACTTCACCTCAGTTTTCACTAAGGAAAATGAGTGCTGCATCATACATGGGAGGTGACAGAGATACTGAGGAGGGGGACCCTTACCAATCGGCGGGTCTGGGAGAGGGAGGCATCACTGGCAGGTGGGGAGGCTAAGCAGGAGAAGAGGTACCGAAGTGGAAATCACAGCAGAGAGAGGAGGGAAGCCCTCAGCTCCTTAAGACGGAGAAAAAGCACCGGCCGGATAAATTACATCCCAGAGTGCGGAAGGAACTTGCGGATGTCCTGGTGAAACCCTGGCAGACTTTCACCATCTCTCTGAGGACAGGGTGGGTGCCCCAAGACTGGAAGGTGGCGCATATAGTGCCTATCCACAAGGGGTGGATCAAGGAGGTGGCAGGGAACTACAGGCCTGTCAGCCTGACATCGGTGGTGGGCAAGGTGATGGAGGGCATTGTCAAGGAGAGGCTGGGGACCTGGATAAGTCAGGGTGCCTGGACGATGAGACAGCATGGATTCATCCGGAAATCGTGTCAGACAAACCTGGTGGAGTTCTATGACTGGGTGACTAGTGCCTTGGACCTGGGTAGACCAGTGGATGTCCTCTTTCTAGACTTCAGCAAGGCATTTGACTCTGTTCCTCACGTGGGCCTGTTGGATAAGCTGGGAGAAATGGGGTGGGGAACCAGATGATCAGATGGATAGCAATTGGCTCAGGACGGACCCAGAGGGTAGTAGTTGGTGGGATAGTCTCATCCTCAAGGAGGGTCATTAGTGGGGTCCCACAGGGATCAGTCCTTGGGTCCCTTCTGTTCAACGCCTCGTATCTGACATAAGGACAGGAATCAGGGAGGAGATGAGTCTCTTTGCAGATGACTCAAAACTGGGGGCAGTGGTGGATGGGGAGGAGGGGAGGGTGGCCCTACAGGGGGACCTGGAGGCTCTGGAAAGATGGTCTAGAAAGTGGAAGCTGAGGTTCAATGCAGGGAAATGCAAGGTACTCCACCTAGGGGCCAGAAACCCAGGCCAAGTGTACACCCTGGGGCGGGGAGTGCTACAAGTCTCGATGGCTGAGAGGGACCTGGGGGTGGTAGTGGATGTCAAGATGAACAACTCTGAGACTTGTAGGAGGGCAGCAGCCAAGGCCAACAGGATGCTGGGATGCATCGCTAGGGGGATCACCTCCAGAAGGAGGGAAGTGATACTCCCTCTGTATAGCTGCTTGGTGAGGCCGCACCTTGAGTACTGCGTGCAGTTTTGGAGGCCACACTTAAAGAGGGATATTAACCTCCTGGAGAGGGTCCAGAGGAGGGCAACCAAAATGATTTGTGGCTTGGGGGACAGGACCTAAGAGGAGAGGCTCGAAGAGCTAAATATGTACACATTGGAAGAGAGAAGGGACCGGGGGGACATGATAGAGGTCTTCAGTTACATGAAGAGGGTAAATAGGGGAGGAACGGTCAGGGTGCTTCAAGGAAGGAAGGAGGAGGGGCCACTAGAGGGCATGGGTGGAAGCTGGAGGGGGGAAGATTCAGGGGAGAAAGGAGGAGGTGCTACTTCACTGAGAGGGTGGTGAGCCATGGAATGCACTGCCTAGGGGCTGGTGGAGGCAGAGACAGTGGAGGGTTCAAGAGGGGTGGGACAGGTACAGGGAAGGGTTCTGGAAGCAAAATCCAATGCAGCAAGAATATCCGGAACTGGGAAGGAGAAGCCAGAGAGAAAGGCGAGGGGACAAGGTCAGCGCCCAGGGTGGGGGCTGACCAAACGAGCAGACACGAAAGACCGTTAAGTCTATTCTGCTGGCATTTTAGTATGTTAGTATGTAAGTCTTTTTTTTCACTTTTAAGACTAACTAAATAAATCCCCCTTGTTCACCTCCCCTCTCCTCCTCCAAGTACCAGCAGGACTGATTCACACAAACTGAGCCCCCAAATGCTAGAGCCCTGAGAAGGGCTGTTGAGAATTTGCAGAAGTCTTTTTTTTTTTTTCCACTCACTCGCTGCGCTCTCCTCGCTCTGCGCTCCTCACCCTATGGCCAGACTAGTGAGAGTGAGGAGCGCGAGTCGGCGCCAGTCAGTTTTTCCCGCTCGCTGAGAGGTCAGGTGACGCTAGTAGCTGCAGTCACTTGACCCTCAGTCAGTGGGAATGGGCGAGCGGAGCTTCACTTTTCAACGGGTGGAGCTACGCGTCATGACATCGACGCCGTCCGGAAGCCTCCCATCTGCCGCTGGGTCCTACTGCCCTGCTCAGTACTCTGGCTGCAGATTTACTGGCTGTGAAAACCGCCTGTCTCCGGGACAGGCGGACTTCACAAAACGGCTGTCCCGGGTGGAAAACGGCTGTCCGGGACGGGTGGACAGCCGGTTATTTTGAGCCCTGCTTGTCAGTGTCTGCAGGGTAGGGTGAGGTGAAATGCCATGACCATTATGGGAGACGACCTAAAGACACACCCCAATGCCTGTCCATCTCTGCAGTGTGGGGGTGGGTTGGTGTCCATTCAATACTTCACTGCCATTCCTATACTGCATGGGCCTGATTCTCATAGGGGCCTGCATCTGGCACAAGCTGCGGCAAACAGCAGCTTGCACCAATGCCTGGTGCACCAGGGACCCTGCACCTGATTCAGGTACAGGAGGGGTCCCAGCGGCTAAGTCCCCATGCTTGTGCTGACCAGAACCCTGCAGCAGACCCGTGGCGCACCGCACAGGTACACTGCAGGCCACCAGAGACTAACACAGGAACTCCATCCCACTAGGTAATGGGCATGTGGTCCCAACCTGGTGGGCCAGCGTCCCCCCCACCATGTTTGGTGCAACTGGTGCCTGGCCATGAAGGTGAGTGGTGGGATGTGCCAGACGCTGGGGAGTAGTCGGGACTGGTGTATGGGGGGGTTTGGGCACCACCTGCTGGGGCATGAGTGGGCACTGTACCACCATAAGTTGGTGTTGCGGTAGCGCCAGTGGGCAGGCATCAGGGATCAGGGAGCCACTGACAGTATGGGCAGCATCAGAACTGGGTACCAACATGGCACACAGGTGGCATCGGGGAGCTGTGAGGGTGCCAAATTTTCCACTGGGATGGGGGGTCACATCACGGGGCCACACCGGGGTGTATGGTGTGCCACACTCAGGCATGTCACCCAGGGAGAATGTCTAAGTCCTCTTACATCTGCCCTGGCTGGTGTCTAAGGGCACTTAGAATTTCTCCTGCCAGGTGATGTCTGTGAATCGCAGGATGCAGCTTGCTTGGCTGCAGTCCCCTACCACCATGCCACAGTGCATTGCAGGTGCAAGCTCTGTTTGGGGCAGGTGGCACTGCGTTGATGTAGGCCACCTTTGTAAATTGCACGGAGGGCAGTCATGGACGCAAGGTGCACCTTGCACCAGATCTGTTCGGCGCAGGCACCTGGCGACGTACGCAGGGCTTTGAGAGTGTGACCCCATCTGTCTAACTCCTGCACTTCCACCGCTAATGCCAGCAAGCAACCATTCGGCATTGGCAAATGCTTGTGTAGTAAGCTCTGGCTCATAAGAGGCGCACAGGTGACCAGTGGGAAGCTCATTAATTAGGAACAGGCTGCATCTCCTTTTTAATGTCTTTATAAGTGACATTGCAAAGGGACTGGAAGGAAAAGTATGCCTCTTTGCAGATGACACAAAGATCTGCAGCAGGGTTGATACACACGGAGGTGTGGAAAGAATGAGAAGGGACTTGGCAAGGTTGGAGGAATGGTCAGAAGTATGGCAGCTTGGATTCAGTGCAAAGAAGTGCAAAATAATGCACTTGGGAAACAGAAACCCAGGGAAAGATTACACAATGGGGGGAAGGGAGTAACAACAACAAAAATGGAAAGGGACCTGGGGGTAATCATATCAGATGACTTTAAAGTTGGCAAACAATGTGGGAAGGCAGTAGGGAGGGGCTGGGGGATACTGGGATGTATAGGGAAAGGCATCACCTGCAGAAAACAGGAGGTTGTTATCCCTCTGTACAGACAGTTGGTGAGACCCCATCTGGAGTACTGCATCCAGCTCTGGAGACCCCATCTCCGCAAGAACATAGACAGGATGGAGGTAGTCGAAAGCAGGGCAACTAAAATGGTGCAGGGTCTGCAAGAGAAGCCGTACGAGGAGAGACTAAAGGAGCTTAATATGTATACCCTTGAGGAAAGAAGGGAGAGCGGGACATGATAGAAACTTTTAGGTACCTCAGTGGAATCAACAAAGTCCAAGAGGGTAGCATCTTTCAGAAAAAGAGATGTGCAAGAACAAGGGGACACAATTTGAAGATGGGGGGAACAGCTCAGGGGCAATGTGAGGAAGTATTTTTCACAGAGAGGGTGGTGGACGCATGGAACAGCCTTCCTGAGGAGGTTGTGGGGTCAAAAACAGTGGGGGAATTCAAGAATGCATGGGACAGACATAAGGCAAATCTTGGAGGGGGGTAGGCAAAAATAGGCTGTTGGTTAACTAGGATCTGCAGCTTATCCTGTAGGTAGGGAAACTGGCAGACTAGGTGGGCCAAGCAGTCCTGATCTGCTGTCAAAGTCTATGTTTCTATCTCTAATGTCTGCAAGCTGAGCCCAGGCTAATGTACAAAGACTTTATTACATTTCTTATGAGTCTTTCTTAAACATGTTTTATCTGTTTACAGGAGTGCAGCTGATTTGAGGCCAAAAGCAAATAGTTATAGTACCAGAACCCCCCCCAACACAAAACACACACACACACATACACATTCCCCGAAAAGCCGCTTAAAAGCCTGCAATTCATTCAAATCAGTTCCATTTTCTTACTTATTTGGTGTTCAATGCCAACAAGTGTAAAATCATGTACCTTGGGCATAGGAACCCCGATGCTGAGTATAGGATGGGGGGAGGTACTGACACTCACTAGACATGAAAGGGTCCTTGAGGTTATTATATCAGAGGACCTCAAGATGGCAGTGTAGTGTGACAAGAGCTATGGGCAGGTCAAATTGGATTCTGGGGTGCATAAGGAGTGGCATCTCCAGTACTAGGAGGAGGAGGGATGTTGTGCTGCCATTGTATCACTCCCGGATATACCCCCAGCTGGAATACTGTGTCCAGTTTTAGAGTCCACACTTCAGAAAGGACATAGGGTGGAGGTTTTCCAGAGGAGGGCAACTAAAATGGTTCAGGATTTTCACAGGAATCCCTACAAGGAAATGCTGAAGAATCTCAACATGTACACTCTGAAAGAGAGGAGGGCGAGAGGTGACATGATCAAGACCTGCAAAGTACCTCACAGGGGTAAACCGGGTACAGTTGGGGAGTTTCCTTCAAATGATGATGAGCACCCAAACCAAGGGGCATACAGTGAAACTGGGGAGTTCAGGATAGATGTGAAAAATATTTATTTACTGAAAGGGTGGTAGATGCCTTGAACAGACTGCCAGGAGAAGTGGTGGAAGCTAAAATGGTAAGAGGCATGAAGCATGCATGGGATAAACGTAGGGGTATATTAGAAAAAGGGGAAGGAGGGGGTCAACGGAGATCAGTAGGGCTATTGAGGTGGAGTAGGTTCAAGTTCATTTCAGGAAAAATCCATTGAGCAAGCTCATTCACAAGGAGGTCTTGATGGACACAGGCAGAATAAGACATGCAGTAACATATACAGACAGGAGTTACAAGTAGGTAGACAACACTTGGGCAGACTGGGTGGGCTGAGCGGTCCTTTTCTGCTGACAAATTCTGTTTCTGTGGCATCACGTGTTCATTCAGGTGCAGTGTTCATTTGAAGTTGGGCCTACCATACATCCAGATGTAAGGTACAGTAAATTACTGAATTAGATGCAGCCCACTTACAGTACAGTAAACAGAATCCCAGTGCTTCGAGAAGCCTTTACTCTTCATAAGGCTGCTTAAAGAGCTGGGGTTCTATTTGCAGTGTCCACACTGATATGCTGATCTTAAAATCAACGCCGGATCTGAATGAGTGCTTGATTCTTGCTCACTCCATTTCTTCCTAACTTTGAAAGCTGCTTGTCCTGAGTTGGTTTTGGGCTGGCAGCGCTTCCCCTGTGTTGGAAGATGACCAATAAGCGGCACTGAAAGACATCAGACTTCACAGACTGTGAGTGAAGGCAGCTGCTCGCCCACAGTCTTGGCAAGAAGAAGGCTGCAGTTGTGGTCGCCGATGACTGCTAGGGTGTGGGGATGGGGGGACCAAAGGGGACAGACGTAAGGAGAGAAAATCATAATAAAAATTGTGAGACTTTCACCAGCTTTCCAAAACGCTTACCAGTAAAGAAAATTCTATGAAGTTTTTCAGATGGCAACACAATCTGGTGAACCCTCTGTCTACCGTCTGACACCAGGCATCAACCAGCGTAAAACTGCCTAAAGAAGGCAGTGTGGTAATGTGGTTACTGAAATACTGGAGATTACAGATTTATAAGAACAAAAGAATATCACACAGAAGTTGGCACATGTGTCTATAGCAGCTGTCCCCTGCTTCTCAGTAGTTACACTTCTACCCTTGAGGTACTTGAATGTTTTTATCATATCCTCTATTTCCCTTCTCTCTTCCAGTGAGAACATATTGAGGTCCCTTAATTTCTCCTCATAAGTCTTGTGTTGCAAGCTCTGTACCATCTCATTTGCCCTTCTCTGGACCATCTCCAGCCTGTTTATCCTTACAAAGATGAGACCTCCAGAGCTGCACACAGTACTCCATGTGAAGTCTGACCATGGTTTTATACAATGGCATCACTACCTCCCTCCTTATGCTGGTGATACCCCTGCCTATGCACCCCAGCATGTCACTGGCCCTCCCAGCTGCCTTACCACTTTGACATTTTCAGATCATCTGAAATAAGAACCCCCAGGTCCCTTTCCTTCTTTGTGACTGTCAGCAACTCCCTTCCCCCACCCCCATCCTGTAGCTTTCCCTCGGGTTTCTGTGTCGCAGCAACATAATTTTGCACTTTTTTGAATTAAACTTCAGTTGCCAGTCCTCAGACCATTTTCAAGCTTCCCCGGGTCCCTCCTCATTTTCTCCACCCCTTCTGGGTTATCCACTGTCTTACAGATCTTAGTGTCATCTGCAAACAGGCAGACCTTTCCCTTCAGCCGTTCTGCAATGTCACTAATGAATACATTGAACAGGACTGTCCCCAGGACCAATCCCTGCGGCACCCCACTGGTCACCCCCTCTCCCCAGACTACACCCCATTTACCACCACTCTCTGCCTCCTGTCTGTTAGCCAGTTTCTAACCCAGTTTACCACCCTTTTCCCCCATGCCCAGCCTATTCAGCTAGTTTATCAACCTCCTATGTGGGACGGTGTCAAAGGCTTTGCTTAAATCAAGGTAAGCATTGTCCACTGCCTCACCCTGATTTACTTCCTTTGTCACCCTGTCAAAGAGATCAACCAGATTTGCCCGACATGACCTCCCCACTGTGAATCCATGTTGCCTATGGTCCTGGGCTCCGATGGCTTCTAGATGCCCCATTATCCTTTCTTTAAGCAAAGTCTCCATGATCCTCCCCACTACTGAGGTGAGACCGACTGGCCTATAGTTCTCCGCCTCCTCCCTACTGCTGGATTTGTATAGACTGACCACATGTGCCTTCCTCCAGTTCTCTGGTACCACCCATGTGTTGAATGACTCAGCAGTACCTCTGGCAGCCATGTTCACTATCTCCCTTCACAGTTCTCTTAATATCCTTGGGTGTGTGCCATCTGGTCCCATCGCTTTGTTCACCTTCAGTTTAGTCACCTCCTACAGGATTCTTCTGCCTGTGAATGGACTATTGTCCACCTCTTCATGCCTTCGCAACTGCTGTACTGCTGTGGCCCTTGCCTCTCCCCCTCTTCTGTGGATACTGAACAGAAAGACACAGTGGATATCTTTTGGGACATGACAGTTCTTGGGCATGGTGCTATCACTTCCAAATACCTAAACAGCAAATATAAGCAAGCAACATTCGGCACTGATAAATGCTTATCTTACCTGACCCTGTGTAGCCCTTCCTGCACATCTCCCTTACCCTTCCCCTTTTCATTCATTTTGTCTGCTGTTCTCTTTTGTCTACCTTGTCTTCTGGGTTCATTTTACTTCTCTTCTCTTGTTCCAATCTGTGCCGTCTTCTGATTTATTCTCTATGTCCCCTGCTTTTCCCTAAGGCCTGACAGCCGTTTTTTTTTTCTTTTCTTCCTGAAGTACTTTGCTTTTTCGTTTTTTCTCCCCAGTTCCACTCCCACATGTCCCTGACATGACGTATGCATGTGGGGGCATACATACACATGCCTTATGGCACGCCTCACTCCACCAGTCGCTCCGGTACTGTCTGCGACAATCACTGGACTTCCATCTGGTGATGGTGGGACTTCGGGCAGGTGATTTTCCCCCCCTTCCTGGGAGAGGAGAGCCACTGCTCAATCCTGCTTCCACCCCCCCCCCCCAATGCTGGCACCCTGGTGACCCGAGGTCATTCCCGAACCCCGGGTCACTGGCGTAGCGTGAGGTGTGGCACCCAGCACCTCAACCCTCCACACCATCGGGCCGGCAACTGGCATGTTTTTTTTGTTCTTTCGTGCTCTGTCATGAGCTAATTTGCTTCTCTCTGCTCTTTTGCAGAAGTTTTCTCTTCACTTTCCTTTGTTTATTTAAGTTAATTGTTTTTTTTTCTTTTTTCCTTCTTTGGACCATTCAGTGTATCCACATTTCAGTTTTCCCTCTTGCTGTCTGACCCCAAGTGTATTCTGTCAATTACAGAACTCGCGCATTGCGTAACAGGACTAACACCGTGGCAGCAGAAGTGTAGAAAGTGCATCTGACCCAGTCACTATCCATCTGCCCAACCAGAAGGAAGATGGTTATCTGCTGCCAAAATAACAGTACAGAAAATGCCAGCGTGGAGTCTGATGTCCACCTGCTTAAGTGAAAGTAACTCAAAAACCAGCTCACATTGTTTTTTTCACTTACTTTTGCTGTTAGCATTCACACTTTGCACTTCCAGCATTGATGTCCAGACTCCATTTACAGTGCCTAGACTGCTGCAAGAGCATTATGCTGTCAAACAAGAGGGTGTATGTGCTAGTTTTGGAATTGTTGTATATACCTTATCTGGAGCACTGCCTTAAGGCATCTTCTGTTATGTGTCGTTGGACTTTTCAATGCAACTGAGTTTGGCTAAATCTGGATCTATGTATGAGGTCTGAGATACCCTCAAGACATGAAAAATACTATTGCTGTCCAGTTTGGCTGGAAGGATGGTGTCCTGTTCCCTACGATAGTCGGTAAATATTTTTTCCACAGGGCACTGGAGAGCCTTTTGGTGTTACATACTAACATACTAAATGCCAGCAGAATACGTCTAATAGTCTGTCATGTCTGCTCGGTAGCCAGCCCAGCTAGTGGATGCTTGCTTTCCCACCCCCCCCCAAGCCCCTGAAGGGTCTTCTTTGGCTTCAGTTTCCCCTTGTACCCGTCCCACCCCTTCTTGAAGCCCTCCATTGTCCCTCCACCAGCCTCCCAGGCAGCGCATTCCACGGCTCCACCACCCTCTCAGTGATATAATGTCTCCTCGTTCTCCCCTGTAATTTCCCCTTCAGCTTCCCTCATGCCTCCTGGTTGTTCTCCCCCCTTTAGCCTGAACAGCTCCTTGGTTCCGCTCTTGGTTATTCCTTTTACGTACTTGAAGACCCCTATCATGTCTCCCCTGTCTCTCCTCTCCTCCAGTGTGTACAGCCCAAGCTCTTCAAGTCTCTCCTCATAAGGCCTCCCCCCATGCCCTGAATCATCCTGGTCGCACTCTTCTGGGCCCCCTCCAGTAGTGCTATGTCCTTCTTCAGATGAGGTCTCCAGAACTGTACACAGTACTCGAGTTGCGGCCTGACCAAGGCATTATACAGTGGGAGGATCACCTCCCTTCTTCTGGACGTAATACCCCAGGCTATGCAGCCCAGTATCCCGTTTGCTTTGGCTGCGGTTCTACTACAGTTTTCAGAGTTATTCATTTTGACATTTACCACCACCCCTAGATCCCTCTCGTTTTATATGGTTTGCAGTGTACCCTCCCCCGATGTATACATGGCCCGGGTTTCTGACCCCCAAATGAAGTACCTTACATTTCTCAGCTTTAAACTTCAATCCCCACCTCCCTGACCACCCCTCCAGGGTATCCAGGTCCCCCTGGACTGTCTCTCTTGCTTCTTCACCATCCACCAGTGCTCCCAGTTTGGAGTCATCCGCACAAAGACTCCGCCTACTCCTAACCCCCCTCCCTATATCCGAGACATAGGCATTAAACAGGAGTGGCCCCAATACTGAACCTTGAGGGACCCCACTGATTATCTTCCTGGGGGAGGAGACTATCCCACCAACCATTACCCTCTGTATTCGCCCCTTAAGCCAATTTTCTACCCACTTGAGCAACTGCCTTCCCACCCCCATCCCACCAGCTTTGCTATCAGACCATTACGGGGTACCGAATCAAACTCCATACTGAAATCCAGGTAAAGGACGTCCACCGGCCTGTGTTTGTCCAGGGCTCCCCATCACCCAGTCATAAAACTCCACAAGGTTGGTCTGACACGATCTCCCCAGGATGAAACCATACTATTTATCATTCCGGTACCCTAACCTTTCCAGCTGCCTCCCAAGCCTCTCCTTGATAATGCCCTTCATTACTTTGACTATTCATATAACATTATTCATATTATGTTATTCACATAACATGATTTGCAGTGCAACCTTGAACCTGTTTACTAATGGTACACTGTCACAGTCAGCCAGTTATGTAGCCAGAGGAAGAAAATGGCTTGGCAAGTGGTTTATTACATATAAAATAATGCATATGCAAGTGTGTGTTATGAGTCTTTTTTTTTTTTACACACCTGAGGTGTATGGTGACACATAAACATCAAGAGTGAAGCTTGAGAGGCATATATCATTACACACCAAATGTGTTTAACAAAAAAAAAAACACACACTTGCATATATTTATTTTTTATGATATTTTGTGCATGGTGTTTCAAAAATAAACTGAAGTGATGCTGCCCTGGTGGCGCTGAGGGCTGAGGCGCTGGATGTGACACCTCGCACCATGCCGGCAACCCAGGTTCGGGCACAGACTCTGGTCATCGGGGGGTCGGCAGGGGGAAGGAGGATTGAGTGTCCCAACGGATGCTCTCCTCCTTCGGGGTGGGTTACCAGGGGTGCGGTACGCACCTGACGTCCCTGGGGGCCGGTGGGAGCACCGACTCTCACGGGGCATTGGCGGCTCCAGAGGGCTGGAGTCTGGGAGGGGAGGACGTTGTTAGGCACTTGGCAGGCATGCGTCAGAAGGCACTTGGCAGGCATGCGTCAGAACGCACTGCCCGAGCCAACGTCTTTGGGGAGGGGGGGAAGAGAAGGGAGGAAAAGCAGAAAAAATCCTCAGTTGGCCTAGATGATGGCTGCTCCACGCCATCCAGTCCAGGAACCACGGGCAGACCCCCGCTGTGCAGGTGCTCCACAGAGGTAGGAGGAGAGGAAAAGGAATTACCGAGGCACTCTGGGGGCAGACTCAAGGTCAGGGAGACATGGATGGCTTGAGCAATGCCCGAAGGAGTGGAACGCTGAGTGCGAGAAGGAGGGATAAAAAGAAAGTGAAAAAAAAAACAAAACTGAAGCGTCTGTGTTGCCTGCATTATGATTTAATTTGGGACACAGCATAATTTCAAGCTTTTTTGCAGTCCTATGTTGTCTTAGAACTTAGACGTTTAAAAACTTAGAAACCTTTACTGGGATTTAATAATGGCCATTTCAAACACATGAAATGCTAGTATTTTAAAGTATTGCTCCTGGAACCTTACCTGAGAAGAGCTGAGTAGTTGCAGACAGAGAACAGAGTTTTATTTGTGAGGAAAAGGTCTGTGTTTTCCGATAGAGTGACAAAAAGTGTGTGTGTGTGTGTGTGTGTGTGTGTGTGTGTGTGTGTTTGCGAGTGTGTGAGCTTTACTTTACTTGGAGAAAACCTTGCTCATAACGTATATTTTGCGCTGTTGCTTTTATTTACTGAAATCAGCTGTTCTAGGGACATGGATATGTTGTTCATCCACACTTATTGGCAGGTTCCTTGCCGCTTTAAATCTTGCCGGAAGGTCTTCAAGCTGGCTCCTCCCACCCACCCAGGTGGTAAAACTCTCGGCTCCGCCCCATGACGCCAGGTCTTCCTTACCGCTTGGAAGCTCAGGTTCCCTCCTTAACGCTCAGCGAATAAGACTGGTTCCAAATTCTTCGAATTTTCGAAATTAAAAAAGTTTTTGCTTAAAAGACTTCGGTCTTCTCTCCCTCGCGGCTGCGATGGACAAATCGACTCCCGGTTTCCAGAGATGCCCTTGCGGGCAGAAGATGTCTCGGACGGATCCGCACTCCGTGCGTCTACTGCTCCAGGCCTTGAGCACGACCCGCCCAGGCGACCTGTGCTCTTCCTTTTCGGCTCACGTCCTCGAAGACCGTGCTGCCCATTTGCAATTGGGCGTCCCGAAGAAATTTCCTCGGTAAAGTCAAAAGAGGCCCGAGTCGGCGAGTGTCTGCGGAGGCGGGCTCGGGCGGATCAGTTCAGCAGATGATCGCCTCGAAGAGGAGGCGGCGCTGGCGCTTCTACTCGCTGCGCATTTGTCCCGCTCTCTCGGTGCCTCTTATTGACTTCTTTTAGGAGCTTTGTCTGACCTCTCGACTAAAGGTGAGGGTCCAACTTCTTCTGGACGCTTTCTCGGTCCAAAAGAAGAGGCGGTAAGTCTCACCATCGACGCTCTTGGGGGCGGGAAAGATCCTCTCCCGAGTGTGTCGGTCGACTTCAGACTTCGGCCACTGGTCTCACGGTGTCCCGTCAGGTCAGTTGACCGAGAGTCCTGTCGGCAGGCCGTCGGCTGGAGAAGCTGAGAATCCCCTCTCCCCGGTTCCCCCGGTGGGAGTTGTGGATCCCGTTGGCTTGTCTGTGTGGATGAACAACATATCCATGTCCCTAGAACAGCTGATTTCAGTAAATAAAAGCAACAGCGCAAAATATACGTTGTGAGCAAGGTTTTCTCTAAGTAAAGTAAAGCTCACACACTCGCAAACACACACACACACACACACACACACACACACACACACACACACACTTTTTGTCTGTCACCCTCACTCCCGACCGGTCTCGGCAGGTGGAGGGTGGCTCAGGCCTGAGGCAGCTCTTTGAGGACTCTTCCGAGTCCGAGGACGATTCCTCCCTTTTCTCCAAGCATATGGACTTGGAGTCCTCAGGGGGACAGTCGGCGGACGATAGCCCTTCATCCTTCCTAGGATTGCTCCGGCTCATCTCGGAGTCCACCGGGATGAAGCTCGAACCCGTTTCTAAACGGGCCAGGTATCCCCTCACGGAGATTCTGGACCGAGGGGATTCCCCTACGGAGGCCTTTCCGGTGGCCGAGGCCATAGTAGGTCTGGCCTTGGAGCTCTGGCAGCGCCCTGCTTCCTGTCCTGTGCCTTTGGCCAGGATGGCCAGGAAGTATGCGGTCCCTAGCGGTTCCCTGTCCAGTTTTTCGGAACACCCCTCGGCTAAGGGGTTGGTTACCGACAGCGTTTTCCAGCGTGCCGGGAGCGCTAGGGATGTGGACAAACCTCCCGACAAGGAGTCCAAGAAATTGGACTACGTCGGGCGAAAAATCTATGCTGCGTCCTCTCTCGGCCTTCGCCAGGCCAGTTCGGCCGTCCTCATGGCACATTTTTCTCTTGCCCTGTTGGGCTCCCTGGATGAGGTCGTCCCTCATCTTCCCGCGGATCTGCAGACCACGGTCAGGCAAGTGCGGGACCAGGGCAGGGCAGTGGCCAAACAGCAGCTCCAGACTGCTTTAGACATTGGGGGCTCCTGTGCCAGGTCTGTGGCGGCCGCAGTGGCCATGCGTCGTCGGGCTTGGCTGAGGATATCCACCTTTACTTCGGATACCCAGCATGTTGGCGGATGTTCCTTGGGACTGACCTCTTCGCCCTGGGGTGGAAGGTCACCTGCAGAGGATCGAGAAGTCCAATGCTACCTTGGACTGGGTCTCTTCCGCTCAGAAGGACAAAGGCCTAAACCACAGCCTAAGCCCTTCGTCCTTCTGCGCTCAGCAAGTCCGCCCAGCAACGCCAGGGTTAGCAGGCTCGGCTTGCATCCCAAACCAAGCCCGGCTTCCTCCAACAGGAAGCAGGGAGGAAGGCCAGGAGGTCCCTCGGCCGTCCCTCCTCTAAGCCTGCCCAGTGACAGGCTGAGGGGTGTGCCCCAACCCCGCCACTCACCCCAGGTTCCCCATGGGGGCGGCTCCAGACACTTCCTTTCCACCTGGTCCGTTATTAGACGGACAGGTGGGTACTGGAGGTGGTGGAAAAGGCCTGCCTCTAGAATTCGAGCAGGCCCCGCCTTCAGAGCCGCCGCACTGGGTCCGCAGCCTCACTGTCGCCTGCCGGGCCGACATCGCCCTCCTCCTTCAAAAGGAGGTGATCAGGAGGTGGCGGACCCTCCCTCAGACCCGGGTTTGTGTCCAGGTACTTCCTGGTTCCGAAACGGACGGGGGGCTGGCGCCCCATTCTCGACCTACACGACCTGAACAAGTTCCTAAGGTCTCGAACCTTCAGGATGGTCACTCTGGCTCAGATAATACCATCCCTGGAACACGGCATGTGGTTCTGCTCTCTGGACCTGCAGGACGCGTTCTTTCACGTCCCTATCCGTCTGTCACATCGGAGATTCCTTCGCTTTCCAGCGGAGGGATCCCTCTTCGAGTTCTGAGCCATGCCCTTCGGCCTGTCTCCAGCTCCCAGGGTCTTCACCAAATGCATTGCAGTGGTGACAGCTTTCCTGCGGCGCCGAGGGGTCCGGGTGTACCCTTACCTGGATGATTGGCTGATAGCAGCCCCCTCCAGACAGGAGGTGGAGTGGTCCAGAGATATGGCCCTCCAGGTTTGCTCTCAAATCGGCCTTCTCATCAACGAGGCCAAGTCGGAACTCGAGCCAAAGCAGGTGATTCTGTTTATCGGGACAGAGCTCAACTCTCTTCGAGCCAGAGCACGGCTCCCGGCGGACAGGGCCGAGGTTCTTACCTCCTTTGCCCAATCATTTCTGGTTGGGCAATCGCGCCCTGCCTGGGACTTCCTGCGCCTCCTGGGTCTCATGGCAGCCTGTACCAGCGTGGTCCGTTGGGCACGCTGGCACATGCGCCCCCTTCAGTGGGGACTGGCCAGCCAGTGGTCCTGCGCCACATCCATGGACCAGCTAGTGATGGTGACCCAGGAGATGTGGCAGCTCTCGGTGGTGGACGTTCCATCTCATCTGCAGGAGGGCATCCGTTTGTCCACCCGAGCCGACGGTCTCTCTATCGACCGATGCCTCTTTGATGGGTTGGGGTGCCCATCTGGGGAACACCGGCACCACGGCCTCTGGTCCCAGCGAGTCGATGCCACATCAACCTGCTGGAGCTCTGGCGGTCTGCCTAGCTCTCACCGCCTTTGCTCCGTTTCTCCGGGGTCAAGTGGTCTGAGACCAGGCGGACCAATACCTCGACCATGTACTACCTAAACCGCCAGGGCGGGGCCGCGTTCCATGCTTCTATGCAAAAGGCTCTCGCATTTGGTCACTCGTGCGCGGCCTGAAGCTGGATCTCCTAGCCATTCATGTGGCAGGAGCCTCCAACACCCTGGCCGATGCCCTGAGCTGGATGGGGCTGCATCTCACAAGTGGTCTCTTGCCAGGAGTGCAAGATCTGTTCTCCCACTGGGGCACACCTCAGGTGGACCTGTTTGCCTCAGGGAGAACGTGAAGCTGAGGCTGTTTCATGCCCGCCCCCCTCAGCAGGGCTCGCTGCAGGGGGATGCCTTCTCGAGGCCGTGGACCCCGGGCCTCTTCACGCCTTTCCCCCATTCCGCCTTGATTCACAAGGTGCTTCCAAGGCAAGGAGGGACAAGGCGCAGGTGATCCTAATAGCCCCAGTCTGGCCCGCCAGTTCTGGTACCAGATCTCCTCAGCCTCAGCTCCAGGCTCCTAGGCAGCTTCCAGCTTCGCCCCGGACCTGCTCTCAGTCAATCAGGAAGGTGTTCCATCCGGACCTTCAATTCCTGCACCTGACGGCCTGGTTCCTGAGCGGCTAGAGTGCCAGGTCTTGGGTCTTTCCGACGAGGTCCTCAGTGTTGTTGAGGTGTCCTGTAAGGAGTCAACCAGGAATTGCTATGCCTTCAAATGGAAGAGATTTTCCATTTGGTGTCAGGGCAAGGGCTTGGACCCTTCCTCCTGTCCTTTGGCAAGCATTTTGGACTATTTATGGTCCCTTTCTAGTCAAGGGCTTAGGTCGACGACCCTAAGGGTGCACCTGGCAGCCATCTCTGCTTACCAGGCGTGGGCCGGGGAGCAGTCGGTGGCGCAGGAGAAGGTGGTCTGGCTTTCAAAGGCCTTGATCACATTTCCCTCGAGGTGCGAGAACTCCACCTCCGTGGGATTTACTGCGTTGGTACTGGCAAGCTCATGGGCAAGCCATTGAGACCAATGCACAGGTGTGAACTCTCTCACCTGTCGTGGAAGACCGCCTTCTTGGTGGCTATCACGTCAGCCAGAAGGATGGGAGAACTCCAGAGCAGCTGCATCGAGTCTCTTACCTGGTCTTCCACAGGGACAAGGTTGTCCTGCGCCCCACCAAATTCCTTCCGAAAGTGGTGTTGGAGTTTCACCTTAACCAGGTGTTGACTCTGCCGGTGTTCTACCCCAATCACACCTCGGAGGCCGAATACAGGCTCCATACTTTGGACCCTAGAAGGGCGCTGGCTTATTATAAGGAGCGCACGGCTGAAATTCGGGGAGAGGTTCGCCAGCTGTTTGTCCCCTACGCTGAAGCCGCACCTGGCAGACCTGCAGCCAAGCGGACAATAAGCAGGTGGGTCACCTCCTGCATAGATCTCTGCTACAAGTTGGTGGGCATGGAGCCTCCCAGAGGGATAAGAGCTCATTCTACCCGCCATACTGCTGCATCGGTGGCTGCTTCCAGGGACGTCCCTATCCAGGAAATCTGCAGGGCTGCTACCTGGAAGTCAGCACACACCTTCATCACCCATTACCACATCGGCCTTGAGTCACGCCGGGATGCTGGTTTTGGGGCCTCGGTTCTCCAGTCTTTATTCCCTAAGTAGGGGGTGTGCGCCTTGCCTCCCTCCTCCCGGAGAACTGCTAGGAGTCTGCCAATAAGTGTGGATGAACAACATATCCATTTCCTAAAATACAGGTTACTCACCTGTAACAGGAGTTCTAGGAATGGTATATGTTATTCATCCACAACCTCCAGCCGAGCCTTTACAACCCTGAGCTTCCAGCGGGCCAGATCTGGCGCCATGGGGGCGGAGCTGAGAGTTTTACCACCCGGGTGGGTGGGAGGAGCCAGCTTGAAGACCTTCCGGCAAGATTTAAAGCGGCAAGGAACCTGCCAATAAGTGTGGATGAACAACATATACCATTCCTAGAACTCCTGTTACAGGTGAGTAACCTGTATTTCTTGAGTGCGAGACGAAAACATCATAATACCTGGGTGTAACTTCATACCAAAATATTACAGCGTTTTTTCAGTGAAGATTACTGAGCAATATTAGTAGTTACCAATTGTTATATAAATGTTATATACCTTCTGCTTGACAGAGATATTTAGCTGTTTTAGTGTACTGTGTAAATGTCACGTATACTGTCTATGCATTATTGCTGCTTCTACTTGAAGCTGGAGTCATCTCTGGAAATAGGACCTGGAGTTCCGGTGAACTTAACCCGGTAAACCGTACTTTAGCCCATGAAACACTGCTGGATAAAAAATGTTGGGCAATCTGAGAAAGTGGCCTGATCTGGACTGAGCATGCCCCTATTTTTTCTTCCAGCCCCCTCCGCTTCTTGGGGCCCACCGCTTTTGGTGAGAGGGTGGACAAGTGGCAAAATCAGCAACTGATGCCAGTATCACTGGCCCAGACGGCAGAGAGCACCTGAGCACTGGGTGACCCACGCCCTCCTCCTGGGAGCTTCCTGCCTCTGGGCCATGACGTTGTCTGCCACTCCTAGTCCCAGAACCTGTCAGTATTTGAAGTACAGCTTTACTGCAGAATTCTAGGGTATTTTGTAATGTGTAACAGTTTTCATAAGACTATTTGGTTGGCTGTGCACCTTCCTGGCTAATATTTAAGCTACAGTGTCTTTTCCAGTTGTATACCAGCAGTTAATAATCAGCTGGAAAAGCTGAGGGTGATTCATCCAGCCACACTTGGTAACTGGAATAAAAAGGCCTTCATTGCATAAATGAAGTCTGTAAGATAAATTTATTACATTTGTGAAAGGGACAACATTTGCTTATATGTCATCTCACACCATGAAGACTAATCACTGGTTAACTTTATTTAGTTTTTTAAGTTTGCAATGTATTTACCCAGGATAGCCCAGCTGATGAGATGCATCTCATTTTCAGTGGGGTCATTCTACAGTAATACTCGATATTACAGCTGAAAGGACTGAAGTCGACAGAGATCCGGTGACTTGCTCATGGTCACTCCATGAGTAACTGTCTCTGCTGGGATCTGAACCGAAGTCTCCTGGTTCACAGTTGTGTGCTGTAACCATTGAGACTTGTGCTCTGTGACTTCGAGTAGTTTTATTATTGGGTCCTCAAAGCAGTAGGGCAACAGCCACTTGCCATCTAAAGTGATGCATTGCTCTGTGCAGTATATTGTCAATAACTTCTTCATTTGAGTTCTTTGTCACACCCACTGTGGCTTTTTGTGAGCCAGCTGGGTGGTACATGGCTGCCATAACACCTCCGCTGCACTGTCCTGATATGGGAACTAATATCCGAGAAAATAAGCTTCAGCTGTCCATGCTGTAAAACTGGGTTGAAGCAGGATGCCATGGAAACTGAGAGTGGTCTCTTAGGTAGAGCACTGAAATGTGGACAGGAGGTCGCATGTTTAAATCTCACCTCCACCACGGTGAGCAAGTCATTTGGCATCCATGTGCTTCCGCTTTCCCTGCTGTACAGCTGGGTAGAAGTAGGAAGCCACTGAACCCACCTCATTAGCTGGTTTGTTGGTGCAGTGGTAACACTACAGCTCCAGTCATCAGGGGCCAGCCAAGGTTAGGAATGTTCCATGGACAACTCTTCTCTTTTGGAGTGGTGGGGCTGTGTGTCCTGGAGTGTGCCTGCCATAGCAGAAGTAAAGGTGTGACCTTGAGACAGGAGAGTGCATGGCCAGATGTGAGCACAGTTGCTCATCTGTGTATGAATTGTTGCATGACTGCATCCCTAAGGGATGAAAATTGGGTGAAAAGAACCCTGATTGTCGTTGGATGGTGATCTGGTCCCTTGCAAACCCTGCTCTGCTGACTGGGTGCTTTCCCCCACTGGATACTGTGCCAGAGGGGCTTGGCCAAGCTCGATGCCACCGGCACGAGGGGTAAGCCATGGAAAATAGGTGGAGGTAAGTCCCAAGGAAGGTGGGTGACTGGTCCGGATGATGAGAAAACGAAAAAGAAAATGTGCAGTCTTTTTTTCATTGGGGGGGATTAAAAACATTAACATAAAAAAAGTTGGTCAAGTAGAAAGCTAATACAAAAAAATGGAATTGAAAGATATTTGAAGTCTTTAACCGCAAACCCTCCACACACATGCCCATCACATTTTTTCATCCACTGTAGAGTTGCACATGTGTTTAAACCTAATTAGGGTCACTTGTAAATTTATTAAAAATATAAGGTGTGCTCTTGGGTGGGAAGGGGAGGTCTGGCCAAATGGCTGGCACCAACTAGGGCTAGTTATAGTTTCAGTCCCCCCCCCCCCATCTGTAATTGTTGGGGGTTGTTCCCTTCCCCATTGCTCCAGTAGTAGAGGGTGGAGTGAGGGTGTGGGGGAAATTAAGTTGCTGCAGCTGCCATTATCCATAGCGGTCCCTGTACACCTGACCTGATATATGCTGTAGATATGAACCGGAGAGTGGGGCTGTGGTATGTCTAGTGTTGACTGCAGACCCACTCCTAAGTCTGGATGCCTGGAACATAAGTTGGGTTGAGTGAACTTGCAGTGCACAAAACCCACTGGGGTCAGCTCTGACCCTTTAAATGTTGCAGGTAGGAAGACCGGTAGGAATAGATGTACAGTAATCATATGTTTGTAGGGCAGGAGTTCTACAGTCTAAGGCATTATTCCCTTGTCACGTTTGATGTGCCCAAGATCAGAACACGCTATGGCACCTCATCAGTCAGTTTCACCCTTCCCTCTCTTTGGAACTCTTTCCAGAACTCTCTAAGACTTACACAACTACCTGGAATTTTCATCTTTAAATCCTTGTTAAATAATGTGCTGAATGAAACCTGGCACCTGTCATTCCTAAATATAAAATTAATCCAGCTACTACAACTAATGTAACCTGCCTAACACCTTTTACTAATTCTCCCTTCCCTCCCTCTCTAACTATTGCTAAGCCACTAGCCTGCGGCTCCCTTCCCCTTCTCCCCTCCAGCACTCTTTGCTATCTATTTATGTCTCCATGCTCTTACTGTATCCACAAAGAACACCTCTAGGGTATCCCGGGTTGACTTGTGTGCAGCTGACAATGTCAGCCATACTTGGGTGTTAGTTTACCTTCCTGTAGCCATACAATTTGAACTGTTCAAGAAAGCTGTTGCAATCCTTGTATAAAATTGTTACTAATTGTTTCTTCTCCTTATTTTATTGTACTTTACACACCAGCACTTTGTTTGTTCATTGCCTTATATTTTATATGATGTTGTTTACTGCATGTTCAGTTGTGCTGATTACTGTATTTTGTTTTTGTCATCCCAGGACCATCTTGTAAATGAGCTTGCTCAGTGGTGTTTCGCCTGGTTAAATAAAAATTGATTGGTTTGTCTTAAAGTCATTGTCCTAATGAGAGAAGGAACAAACAGGGAATTTGGTTTTAAACCGTGTCTTTCATGCAAACTGTATCATGATGTGCTTTACAGTCCATGAGAGGGAGGGGAGAGAATACTGCTACTAAATTTCAGGGCACATAGAGATTCAGAGAACATGACAATAGCTTTGAGAGAGTGCAGAATGGTTAAAGTCACCCTTTTAACCCTGTTAAACAGCATCATATTACTGCTAGTTGAGAAAAACACATTTTGGCTCCTCGTCTGCAGAATTGGTTGATGTTTTTTATGTGTTTACTTTTCTTAGCAAATCTGAAAAGGAGGCTGTTTATGTAATCAAACTAAAACCTGATTTATTTTGAATCCCTGATCTCTTCCTACTGCATACTTTCTTAACTTTAGGAAGACCCCAAGACAGCCCAGCCACTTGTGAGGTAGTTGGCCTCCTTGCCCTCCTACTGTATCATGATTGATAAAACTGTGTGTGCATGTATGTCGTTCTCAAGTTGTCAGGTGGGTTCAGTAGTGGGAGTTGATCAAGAACTGCTGAAAGTTGTATTTTTTTTTTGGGGGGGGTGGTAACGCCAATGTGGTGGACAGTCAGTTTTCCACTTTGTTAAAAGGGAACTACAGTCAGAATTTACAAACCAATTGTTGTGCAGAGTGTTTTGATTCGTGGGTGTGATCCTAATCCTACCCTTTGATTGCTTTTTGGAGTTTTTATATAAACGTGCCTCCTATGTTTATGGTCCCTGGGCATCTCCAGGTTTCCATTTTTATTGCTCTTCTGTTTCTGAAAATGCCTTCAGTTCCATGTGGCAGTGATGCATTTGTGACCATTGATTCTGCTAGGCGGTGATTTTGTGTCAAGTTTACAGCAGTAGAGCTGCAGTTCAAGTAGCCCTCGTTCTCCATTTAGCAATAATAAAGTCTACATTTACAGCTGGCAAACACCTGAGGGGTAATTGAGTGTGCTATTCTGTAAGGAACTAAATAGAGCCTTCACTAAATATAGCATTGGTTACCTGGGGTAGCGTGTGTGCTTTTTTTTTATGACTGTGTATTTTGATGGAATGAAAAACTTTCAAAACAAAACATTTACTCCTGCTAGCTAGACCTGGACAGACACATACCTAGAAAACAAAAAGATTCGATTAGAAAGAGTTACCTAGTTGAGGCCAGAATATCAGGCTCCCAATGGTAGATTGCTGCTGCGGCAGCTATCACTCAGAGAATCAGTGGTCATCAATGCAGCACTGTCACATGGAACAGGAAGCATTATAAGAAAAAGAGCAATAAAAATGCAAACATGGAGATCCCTTGGGGGATATAAAACTAGCAGGCAAATGTAAATAAACTGCTAACAGCAAAAGGAAGGACATAGTAGCAAACACTATCAAAACACTCTGCAAAATATAGGCATTTGCAAATTTTGGCTGCAGTTTTCCTTTGAGAGAGGAGGCAATTGCAAACCAACCAACTACACATAGAAACATAGAAGTTGACGGCAGATAAGGACCGCAAGGCCCATCCAGTCTGCCCTTTTCTTTTTCTACCTTATGAATGTGCCATTGGCCTTTTCTCTGTCAGTGGCCTACTATCTATTCATACTCATCTGTATTGCTTCCTTATGCCTATCCCATGCCTGTTTGAAGCCCTGCACTATAGTCATATCCACCACTTCCTGAGGTAGGCCGTTCCATGCATCCACTACCCTTTCTGTGAAAAAGAACTTCCTCACATTACCCCTTAATCGGGCTCCCTCTAAGCTCATGCTGTGTCCTCTTGTCCTGCTATTTTTCTTATATTGAAACATGTTAGACTCTTCCACCTTGTTGATGCCCTTAATGTGTTTGTTTCAATCATATCACCTCTCTTCCTCTTTTGCTTTAGGATATACATATTGAGTTTCGTTAATCTGTCCTCATATGTTTTCTGATGCAGTCCCTGCACCATTTTGGTAGCCCTTCTCTGGACTGCCTCAGTTTGGTTAATATCCTTGTGAAGGTGTGACCTCCAGTACTGCATGCAGTACTCCAGATGGGGTCTAACCTGTGTCTTGTAAAGAGGGGTTATTACCTCCCTCTTACGACTTGTGATACTCCTACTAATACACCCCAACATCCCCTAGCCTTACCTACTGCTTTAGTGGTCTGCTTGGATGATTTCATGTCATCTGTGATGATGATGCCCAAGTCTCTTTCTTCCCTTGTGACTGCCAGCAACTTCCTTCCCAACCTATAGGTGGCTTCAGGGTTTCTCTTCTCTATGTGCATGATCTTGCACTTCTTTACATTAAACCCCAGTTGCCACTCTTCCAACCATTTTGCCAGTTTATCCAGATTTCTTCTCATTCTGCCCACTCCATCTGGATCATCTACTCTGTTGCAGATCTTGGTGTCATCTGCAAACAGACAAACCTTACCCTCCAGTCTATCTGCAATGTCACTGATGAAGATATTGAAGAGGACTGGCCCGAGGACTGATCCCTGAGGTACCCCATGTGTGACTTGCATCTCTTCTGACTGTATACCATTTACCATCATGCTCTGTTTTCTGCCTGTCAACCGGTTTGCCACCCAGTTGACCACCCCGAGCCTACCCAGCTTATTAATCAATCTTCTATGTGGAACAGTATCGAAAGCTTTGCTGAAGTCAAGGTAGGCAACATCAGCTGCTCCCCCTTGGTCCACCACTCTGGTTACCCAGTCAAAGAAATCTATGAGATGAGTTTGACAGGACCTTCCTGTTGTAAATCCATGCTGTCTTAGATCCTGTGCTCCTGTGGATTCCAGGTGTTGCATTATCCTTTCCTTAAGGAGTGCCTCCATAATCTTGCCCACTACTGAGGTAAGACTGACTGGTCTGTAGTTCCCTGCCTTCTCCCTGCTACCACTCTTATGGAGCGGGATCACATGAGCCCTTCTCCAGTCTTCTGGGACCTCTCCTGTGCTCAGAGACTCACTAAACAGTTCTGATAATGGCTCTGCTAGTTCCACCCTTAGCTCCTTTAGTACCCTGGGATGTGTGCCATCGGGTCCCATTGCCTTGTCCACCCTGAGCTTATCGAGCTCTTGTAGGACCCTTTCTTTTGTGAAGGGTGTGCACACCTCCTCCCCCGTGTCCATGGTGCTGAGCTGTGGGCCCTGCCCTACCTTCTCCTCAGTAAATACTGAGCTGAAGAATCTATTTCGGATAGATGCTTTTACATGGTCCTCCTCCTCACACGGCCCCTTATCCCCTTTGATCTTAGCAATACCCCCTCTGGACTTTTTCCTTTCACTAATGTATCTATAGAAGGTCTTGTCACCTTCGTTTACTGTTCGTGTTAGTGTTTCCTTAGTTTGGGCCTTTGCCTTCCATGCTTCCCTTAGGGAAATTTGGTATGCCTCCATATCTTCATCCCGCTGCGTTCCCTTATATTTTCTAAAGGCCAGCCTTTTAACTTTGACCTTTTCTGCTACTGTTTTTGAGAACCAAAGTGGTTTCCTTCTTCTTTTGCACTTCCTTTTCTCTCTAACACAGTGAGATGTTGCTTCAAGTATTGCATCCTTAATACTTGCCCACTTTGCCTGTACCCCCCTCACCTGTATTTCTTCTTGCCAGGGCTAGCTCAACTCTGTTGCCAATCTTATCAAAGTCCGCTCCTCTGAAGTCCCATATTTTTGCCTTGGAATGGGATGATTTAGTTCTAGTGGCCAAACTGAACCATACCATGTGATGGTCGCTGGCCCCCAGGTGACCTTCTACCTGGAGATCTTTGATCCTTTCCCCTGTTAGTCAGTACTAGATCTAGGATAGCCTTGTCTCTTGTGGGTTGTTGTACCAGTTGTTTGAGGCCCTCCCCCTGCAGGGAATCCACTATGTGTCTAGTTCTGGCAGATGTTCCTGCTGGTATTGACCAATCTGTAGCTGGCATATTGAAGTCTTCCATTATCAGAACCTCCCCCTTAGCTATCATGTTTTATATGTCTTCTAAACAGTAGTGTGTCTATGTTCTCCCCCTGGTCTGGAGGCCTGTAGACAACCCCAGTTCATATGGCTTATCCCATTTCCTGTTTTCAGGATGACCCACAGTTCTTCTGGCTCCTTTTGTGTATTCTGAATTTCTGTAGCTTTGATATTTTCATTGACATAAAGGGCCATTCCACCCCCCATTTTGCACCTCGGTCTATTCTGAACAGTACATAGCCGGGTACTGAAGTCTCCCAAGTGTGGTTACTGGTGAACCATGTCTCGCTAATGGCTACTATGTCCAGTTTAGCCTCTGTCATTGCCTGCAGGTCTGGGATCTTGTTCCCCAGACTGTGAGCATTTATGTACATGATTTTCCACTGGCCAGATTTTAGTGTGTTGGTTGCTGGGCGAGGTCTGGTGTTTTCCCTGTGCGTTGTATGGGGAGCCAGACCTTTTTCCTTAACTGGTGATGCAAATGAACTACTAACATGCTGAACTTCTGTTTGATCACTAGCTGAGGGGGGAAGGGTGTTCCTCCCATTCAACGTATCGGGTGCTGCACCCCTCTCCCCATTTGCTAGTTTAAATATTCTGCAAAGACATCAAACTTCTGCCCCAATGCACTGACTCCCTCCTTAGTCAGATGCAGTCCATCAAATTTAAAGAACTTTCGCTCCCAAAACTGTTGCCAGTTACCTACAAATTTGTGTCCCCTTTTCCTGGCACCAGCCCTTGAGCCTCATGTTTAGCTCCCCTGTCTCCCCTTCTCTGACCTTCCGTTCATCTGCCCCCCTCTCCCAGACTGGCAGGATCTCAGAGAAGGAGATACCGGATGAAATGGATGATAGTTTGTCACCCAGCCTGGTCAGGTGTTACTTGGTTTCCACAACTGACCTGCTGGTGAGATCATTAGTCCCTATGTGTACCAGGATGTCAATGTTTTCTCCTGCTTCCTGAACAGTTTTAGTAATGTGGTCAGTGTCTCTCCACGCTGATGTACCTGGGAGACATCTGACCATTACCCTTGGCTGGAGATAGGTGTCAACTACCTGAATCATGGAGTCTCCTATGATCAGAGGTGTTTGGGATTTCCTTTTTACTTTTTTTGTTTTGGTTCCTGTTTTAGATGAGTTTTGTTGTGCTAGCTCCTGTACTGCAATGTCCCCTGCCCCTCTGTTTGATTTCGGAGATGGAGGCAGTTGCCTGTTTGTAGTTTTTATATGGTTTGTGGAGGTGATAATGTTGGAGAGCACCGAGTGGTGGGGCACCCGATTTGCCCCTCCTAACCACCTGCCAACCTCCCGGACCAACTGCCCTCTGCGGTCGAGGTGCTAATGTTGGATGTTGGGGAAGTGGCGGGTGGTTCTTATAATATATTTCTTCCTGAATATGTGATTTGAGGCGCACAATCTCTGCCCATGCTGTCTAGAGCTGAGCCCTTAGATTTCCAATAGCCCAGAATGTAGGACAGTGTCCTAAATCCTCTATAACTGTCCTTTTGAACAGTGTCTTGCAGTACCTGCAGTTAATAATATCCATGCCAGATAATTTTCTGGGTTTATAACCCAGTCAGAGTAATTAGGAGGAAAATGAAAGCAAAAGTTTTGATTTTATGTTTTGTTTGTTTTTGTATAACTTGTTACAACAAGTTAAATTACTTGTGCTCCTGTTAAGAGGTCACTGTGTGGATACCCCTCTGATCCGCCCTTTCCTGCTTTATTACAGGAACTGACACCACTGTGCTACCCTATAAAAGGAGTGTAGTGTGGGGTGGTTGGGGATGGGGATGGGGGTTGTTGGCTGGGCCCTTCCCCTGCCGAAAATGAAGAACCACGGACGAAAGAAACAAGGAGGTAAGAGCAGAAACAGTCAGCAACAAATGCAGTAGCCCTGAAAGCTTAGCCTAATGATAGATAAAACTGCAAAGCCTGTAAAGCACCATCTGTTACAGTTTCACAGAAGATATACCCTGTAAGAAACACTTTATTACAGAGAAAACTAAAGCAGTAACAGAAGATATACCTTGCAAAAGACAATTTGAATCAGAAGATTACAGCAGTAATCTGTAAGCACACACCTGTAGGAACACCCTGTAATAATGCAGCAGAAGATATACCCAGCAGCAATATGAAGCAGAGAAAAATAATGCAATAAAATGTTAGCAACAAACAGTAACAATACCTGTGAATACAAAAGAAAATAACACACAGTAAATCTGCCTAGCCAAAAGAAATCTTGATCCTTTTCCTTGATCTGGTAAGGTTCTTTGCTCTGTCCTAACAAGCAACCTAGAAGAAAAGAGCTCCGGTGAAGCTAGGTGCCTTTGCCAGCAAACCAACAGAGTAGATGATCCGGATGGGGTGGGCAGAATGAGAAGAGAGCTGGAAAAACTGGCAAAATGGTTGAAAGAGTGGTAACTGGGGTTTAATGTAAAGAAGTGCAAGATCATGCACATAGGGAAGAGAAACCCTGACGCTGCCTATAGGTTGGGAAGGGAGTTGCTGGAAATCACAAGGGAAGAAAGAGACTTGGGCATCATCATCACAGATTATCTGAAATCATCCAAGCAGACCACTAATGCGTAGGTAAGGCTAGAGGGGATGTTGGGGTGTATTAGTAGGGGCATGGCAAGTCGTAAGAGGGAGGTAATAATCTCTCTTTACAAGACCCTGGTTAGGCCCCATCTGGAGTATTGTGTGCAGCACTGGAGGCCACACCTGCACAAGGACATTAACAAAATTGAGGCAGTCCAGAGAAGGGCAACCAAAAGGTGCGGGACTGCATCAGAAAACATATGAAGACAGATTAACGGAGCTCAATATGTATACCCCAGAGCAAAGAAGGGAGAGAGGTGATATGATCGAAACATTCAAACACCTTAAGGGCATTAACAAGGTGAAAGAGTCTAACATGTTTCAATATAAGAAAAATAGCAGGACAAGAGGACACAGCATGAGATTACAGGGTGGCCGGTTAAGGAGTAATGTGAGGATGTTCTTTTTCACAGAAAGGGTGGTGGATGCATGGAACGGCCTACCTCAGGAAGTGGTGGATATGAATACAGTTCAGGGCTTCAAACAGACATGGGATAGGCATAAGGGAGCAATACAGATGAGTATGAATAGATAGGCCATTGACAGAGTAAAGGCCTATGGCACATTCATAAGGTAGAAAAAATGGGCAGACTGGATGGGCCTTGCGGTCCTTATCTGCCATCAACTTCTGTGTTTCTATGTCAGTTTTCTTATCCTTTTGTTACATAGCAACTTGTCACACATGGCCAGAAATTTTACTAAAAAGCTGATGGTGTCCGTTTACAGTTTGGGCCAAGGAAGACCACCAGTGGCAGTGTGGAATCGAAAACAGTAGAGGGCTTCTAGTATGTGTACTTGGCAAATGTTATTGTAAAATTGCACTTTCCTTTGGCTGCTACTTCTTACTTGTACTGTAAATGTAAATATTCTCACATATTGTATTCTTTATACATATGCCTTTATGTATAACTTTTTGTCTCCCTTTGTATTGTAATTGTTTCTTCCTGCTCCCTTTGACACACCTGGAAACGAGCCTCTGCTCTCTGTGTCATTCCCGGTTACCAATTTTTAAATACAATAAATAAAAAATGTGTTGGCTAGACGTAGGGGAATATTAGGAAATGGTTAGGGAGGATGGAAGTTCGCTGGAGACCATTTAACCTCTGCGGAGAGAGACTGGCTAGGCAGGGACCATCTGGGCAGACTAGGTGGGCCAAGCAGTCCTTTTCTGCCGACAGATTCTATGTTTCTGTGCTATGTGGCTTAACTGTTGTACATTTTAAATTAATAATGTTTTCCACAGATTTTTTTATGTTTTTTCACAATATCTGTAGTTTCCATTTTTGTGAGTTGAAATCTCTTTAATAAAATGAACTGCAGGAAATTATTTAGCCTGGGTACCAACTCACGGATATGAGTTCTCGAGGGAAGTTGGCAGGCGGGAGGTTTGAGAGATGTAAAGAAGTACTTCTTTATAGAAAGGGCGGTGGAGCCCTGGTACATTCTGCCAGTGGAGGTGGTGGGAGCGAGCACATTAAGGTGGTTCAAACCAGCTTGGGATAGAATGAACAGAGTAGTAGTAATCTGAGCCAACAGGACTAGAGAAGAAAATAGGGAAGGGTCCGGGTGGGTTAGTACCTGGGGGAAACATTATGTTCCAAAATGATCCCAGGGATTTAGGGATCGTGGGCAGACTAGATGGACCATGGGTCTTTCTCCCTTTCTCCTAAGCTGGTCTCCTGGCTTCCATACAGATGGGCTGTACTTCCTGATGCAGATATGCAGGCAGGAACTAAGCTCTGCAGCTGGGGATATCCAGCCCTCCACTGCCTGTTTCCATCAGTTTAATTCCTGCCTTCCAGCTAGCAGTACTCTGCAGCAGAGCTCTGTCACCACGTGGCAGAGTTGAAGACATCGGACTGTAAGTTATAAAATTTAATTTCTTATTGGGTTTGCTGAAGAACGCTGGACTTTAGAGCACTCCTGCGTGGGTCCCAGTCTCAGCCTTGCAAGCTGCACAGACTGGCCCCACTTTACCGCAGAGGTTTCTCCCGCGATTCTGGGCTCAACACAGTGTTTATTTTAGCCTTGGAGTTTGTCGACTGGTGGATTTTGTCAACTGGGGCCATTTTTTCAGCGACTGGACATTAATAGCACCTCAGTACTCTGAAAGGATTCTCTCCTCGTCGACGGAAGTGCCGTTTTTCTCCCATCGACGGCTGGCTCCCTGACTCTTTCAGCTGCTTGTTGGTGGTGGGCCTGCAGCTCTAATTCAGCCACTTGTCGACCGTCCAGTGCTTTCTCATCGATGAGTGCGGCAGTTCATCAGGAGTGCAGCTGAGGACATAACGGAGCTTTTCACCCCTGTTGCAGGTGCCCCTCCCAAGCCCTAAGGGAGCAAGAATTGACTAATCAGGTGGCCAAGGCAGCAGTTTAAACAGCTCAGCAGCAAGGTTCCATCGAAGCTTCAGCATTCTTCCGGACAGCCTCCCGTTTTATCAGGAATCCTCGGGGGGGAGGGGGGGTATGCTGAATCAAAGGGGTTTAGAGCCATTTTCAGTCATGGCCTCAGACAAGCCTGCCAGGGGCAGAAAAAGCCAGCGTTGCAGATCTCCTGTTTTAATCACCTTTGCAGGTTCGCTGTACCTAAAGTGTGAGAAGGCAGCATCTGCAACTGGGGAGGATATGGCAGAGACCTCCCATGCCTCTGCTCAGACTGTTAGCCAGCAGACAGACAGGTCTGAGCGAGTAGCAGCCACTAAGTCTGAGAGAGCAGCGGCCACGAGGGAGACCCGGCAGTCCACAACCCCCTCTCTGGCCCCAGACCTCATAGACAAGCTAAACAGGGTCTTTGCACTGGACCCTGTATGCTTCGACTGGCAACCTCCAGGGTCACCAGATGTGTGACCTCACAAGAAGGCGAAAGGAAAGAGGACCCCGTCCCCATCCAAAGAGGGACACCTGTCCTCACATCACTTTGATAAAAGAAAGAAATTCTGATACAGGAGTAGATCCTCAGACAAGGCATCCCGACGAGACAAGGAAAGACAGGGTAAGGGCCAGGGCTAGAAATAATTTTTTGCAGATGGCTGTCCAAGGGACAGGTGCAGTATTCATTTTGACTGTCCACAGAATATGTACCTGTCCTGTCAATTTATGTTTACTAATTTTACATTTATGTTTCCAAAAATGAGCTGTTAATAATTAGTGTGCCCCCTGGCTGGTGCAGTGCCATGAAAAGGGCTTAGTAATTGGTGGTGCCCATTGAAAGATGCCCCAAAAAGAGCTACTAATTATAAACCACTGGCTGGTACATGGCACTGAAAAGGACATAACAAGTGTGCCGTCAGCTTAATGTTCCCTCCTGCTCAGTAGTAGCTCAGACAAGGACCCTTACTTAACTCCCTTCTGCTGTGCCCTAACAAGTCGATCAGCTTTCTCTGCTCCTGTGTACAGCACAGACACTAAAAGTGTGCCCCTACTCAGTAACCCTGACAAGGGCTTTTAGCTGCCAGCCTTCCCATTTCCTGTCTCTGGAGACCTTGCTGCCCTGACCTGGGCTTTAAGTGGTTGTCTCAGCCCTTTGAGTTCTTCTCCTGTTCTCCAAGTATCAAGTCTCCCCTCTCTTTATGCGTTGACAGTCTTCCCTGTAAAGGGCCTTCAGATACAATTTTCTAGCCCTCACAATGGCTTTTAAGTAGCCTTACCTGGTTCCTCTTCGCAAGTTGACAGCCCTGGAAAGGGTTTTTTATTTTGCACCCCCAGAACTCTTCTGACAGTGAACAAGAGCTATTCTCGGGCTGCTGTTGCAAGTACAGCACACAGAGAAATGCAGTGTAGAAAGTAAAAGGAAGATGGGCAACTACACATGCACAGTGACGGGGAACACATAACCTAGCACAGCCTGCTACTTGATGAAACTGCCACCACACAGAAGAGGTAATCACAGGATGATTGATTGAACAGGACATCTCCCAACATGTGACACCATGATGTTGGGACGTCCATAGCCCAACCTTACAGGGTTGCATCATCTCCTGGGTTCTAGTGCCCGCTAATGCTTTATCATTTGGTGCAAGGAAACCAGCTGCCCCTGGGGAAACTGGGTGTCTGGGACAGGCAGACAGGTGGATATTTTGATCCCTGGTAAGGGCCCCACCTCGACCTCGCCAGGGGGGTAAACCAAGGCTCCATGGGGGATGAGACTGTTCGGACAGGTCAGGTAGGAGAGCGGGGAGGTACAAGGCATAAGCAGCTCGCGAAGAGAGGAGTGCCGATGGCCGGGGGGAGTATGAAGAGAAAAGTTGTTTATATAAAAAAAAAAAAAAAAAAGATAAATGTGCAGATACATTTTGTGTTTTATAAGCTTGTTTTTAGACTTTAGTCAGGTTTTTATTGTAGTATCTGCATGTGAGCATTTAGATGGTAGATTGCTAAGAGTGAGATCACTGTTAGCAACTAGCGTATTCAAGTTTAAAATCAGCAGGGCCATCCAAAAATCTTCAGCTGTTTGAATCAAAACTAGTTTGAATGAAAGTATTCTCACAAGGAAAAACTTGCCCTACCACTTACAAAAAGGCTTCATAGTTAGCACCCCATTTAAGTGAATGGGATAATTTGCACCTTTTCTCCCATCTTTTGTTTCAGTCTGTGTGGCAACAAAATATTTTCTGATAGACTACTTCAGCACAAAACAAATGTTAAGTGTTTAAGTGTACTTCTGCTTGGCCAGTGGATTTTGAAACCAGACAAGACAAGGATTCAAAAGAAATCAGTGTCACGTAAAACCCTTGCCCTACCTTGTGCTGCATTGTTTCGGCCAAACCCAAGTCTGCATGTAAAATTGTCAATATATTTGAGACCATTTTATTTAAAATGTTAATACTTTTTACACAGTTCAATATAAAAACTCAAAAATTGCAAGAAATTGTAGAACATGTCAGGTTTTGCAGAGAATGGTGAAAATTGCGGATTCCGCAAAAAAATTGCGGATTCTGCAAAAAAATTGCGGTCACAGTTTTCTAGTGGCCCTGGTCATAGCTCACCTTCAGAACTGAGGGATACAACTTTTCCCTTACTTGGACGATATTCTTATCAAGACCCCACAGCTTGACCAAGCCGTACAAGCAGTGGCAGAGTCCGGTGCTTGTAAACACACGGATTTGTCATCAACTGGAGAAAGAGTTCCCTAACTCCAAGCCAGACCTTGAACCACCTGGGGGCAGACTTCGTGACACAAGCCAACAAGGTCTTTCCCCTGGAAGCGAAATTCAGGGACATGCTGAAGCTCATCCAGAAGTTTCATACAGCTCCTCAGCTGCCGGCTCACTCCTTTATGCAGCTGACTGGGACTCTAGTATTGCTGGCAGATTCAGTCCCTTGAGCCCTAGTCCACATGCGGCCCATTCAAGCACACTTGCTCAAGCTGTGGTCCCAGTCCAGACACAGCCAGCACCAACTGATCCCAATTTCTCAACAGATAAAAACTTCCCTCCTGTGGTGGACTCAGAGGTCAAATGTCATGAGGGGTCGCAAGTTGGACTGTGTACACCAAATCTAAATCACGGCCGATGCCAGCCTCAGGGGCTGGGGGCTCACTTGCATCAGCTGTCAGCTCAGGGCAAGTGGTCGCTGCTAGAAACAAGGTACAGCATAAATGTCCTCGAGATGAGAGCAGTACTCCTAGCCCTGATGCACTTCCAACAGCAAGTCCTCAATCAGGATGTACTGATTCTAACAGACAGTCGAACAACGATGGCATATATCAACCATCAGGGTGGAATGAGAAGCTCAAAAATGCTACGGGAGTCCTTTTTCTCTTTCAGTGGGCTGAGCACCACCTGGCAAGCATAAGGGCAGTGTACATTCCAGGACAGAAAAATGTTGCAGCAAGCAGTTTCTTGCTAGAGCTACAGGTTACTTTTTGGGTAGTAGACGGATCGATTAGGGAGGTAAGACCAGGAGGGGAGAGGCCAAGGGAGATTTTTTTTTACCATAAGGCAGGTGTGGAACTTGATCCTATTGTCTAGGTTAAGCCAGTTTCTGGAGTTATATAATGAGCAGGTATGGGTGAGACGGTCACAGTTCAGTACATGGCGGCAGGTTTTGTTGAGGGAGATGCGGAACCTACTTGGGGACGAGGTGGTGGCAGCACTATAAGTGACTATTCCATAGTCGAGGAGGGAGAGGATAGAGGACGAGACAGCAAGATGGAGGGCGTCAGGAGTAAGGCAGTGTTGAACCCGGTAGAGCAGGCCAAGGCGGACATTAAGGGCAGAGGGTAGGTGCTGTATGTGCTGGTGGAAATTGAGTGC
This sequence comes from Neoceratodus forsteri, assembly GCA_016271365.2. Lineage (NCBI taxonomy): Eukaryota > Metazoa > Chordata > Ceratodontiformes > Ceratodontidae > Neoceratodus > Neoceratodus forsteri. Next base: position 28,020,094 of record CM057453.1, read on the forward strand.
CGGGTCAAGGGTGATGCCCAAGTATTTAAAGGAGTCCACTTTCTCAAGAGTGGTTCGGTTCTCTGTTAGGATCTGGGGGCAAAGTTCCTTTCTAGAGTTCTGAGGGTGGGAAAAGATAATGAACTTGATCTTCTTATAGTTAAGTATTAGGCGTTGCTCAGAGAACCACAGTTCTGCTTCATTAAAGGAGGACTGGAGGGCATGGTGCAGATGAAATGAATGGGTCAGGGCTGGATGCGTAGATTACCGCATCGTTGGCATATAGTAGAAGGTTGCCAGAGCAGGAGGCGGGTAAGGAGTTGAGGTATAGGCTGAAGAGAAGGGGACCAAGGATGGACCCCTGAGGGACTGCAGAGAGAACTGGGAATTTATCAGACAGAATAGTGGCGATTTTGACCTGTTGGGACCGATTCGACAGGTAGTTTGTGAACCAGCACAGGGCATCCTGGGAGAAGCCAATGTTAGAGAGTGCGACTAACAGAAGGGAGTGATTGACAGTGTCAAATGCCTTAGTGAGGTCAATAAACACAGCACCAGTGATGTGGCCTTTGTCTGATGTGGAGTGGATGTGTGAGGTAAATTCTAGAAGGGCTGTAGTTGTACTGTGCCTTTGCGGAATCCATGTTGCTGTTTACAGAGAAGATCATGTTTGCTAAGGTGGTCGGTAAGGTGATCAAAGACAATGCATTCGAGGGCTTTAGATAGTGGGGGGAGTATAGAGATGGACTGGCAGTTATTGGTGTCAGTACTGTCCCTACACTTACATAAGGGGTTTATGGAAGCAGGTTTCCAGAGGGAGGGAAATTTACCTTGGCAGAGAGAGCGATTAAGAATGTGGGTGAGGGGTAGAGTATGTCCTGGAGGGTGAGCCGGAGAAGCCTCGGATCCAAGGTGTCACTACTGTAATGGGAGTGGCTTAAAGCGGTTTTAATATAAGGCTTAGTGGTTTGGAAGGAGATACAGCGTAGGTGGAAGGGAGTGGGGAGCTGAGATGGGGGGACCGGATGGGGGGTCGAAGAAGGTAGGCGGGAGGACATGGCTGAGTTTAGTGAAAGCGCAATTGAAGGCTGAAGCTATGCGAGAGGGGTCAGTGGACAAGTGCCCGTCCACAACTATCTGGTTGGGTTTTTTCCACCGATTTCCTTGATATTCCAGAATTTGCACCCAGAGCCCCAGGCAGCAGTAAGGGCGGCTTTATAGTGATCAGCCTTGGCTGTGCATAATGCCCACATGCATTTGTTCCATGCCTCTCTATATCTCTGCCTGTCATCTGGAAGGTTGGTCTCATTGGAGAGGTGCCAAAGTGAATCTCGAGTACGCATCAGGGCCAGGAGGTGTTCAGTGATCCAGGGGACAGGGTTGCCTTTGATCATCCTTTTGGTAAGTGGGGCAAACTTGTCACAGATGGTGGTAAAGGTGAGCATGAACAGGCTGAGGGCTAGGTCAGGGTCGAGGGTATTGGTTACTAGGGACCAGTCCATCGACCTGAGTTGGGATTTTAGAAGAGCAAGTTTTCCAGGTCCGAGTTTACGATGGAAGATTAAATTAAGAGGGGTTTTGGGCTATTTGCAGGACCAGGTACAGAGAATTAGGGAGTGGTCGCTAAGTATATTTGGTAACACATCGGCACTGGTGATTTCATGGGGATGGTTAGTGAAGACCAGGTCCAGGAGGGAGGAAGATCCAGAGCAGGGATCCAGGCGAATGGGAGAGGAGACTACTTGTAAGAGGTCTTGGGCTGTAGCTGCATCGATGAGTGGGGTGGATGTCTTGGCCAGCCAGTTTATGTTGCAGTCTCCAAGGATAATCTTTTTGATTTGTTGCGGGAGGGAGGCGAGATAGGAAAGGAATGAGTAGAAGGCTTCTTTCTGGTCTCTAGGGGGAATGTAAACTGAAGTGGTAAGAAGGGGGGTTTGAGAGCGACCTAGTGTAAGTTTGAGGGTAAGGGCCTGTGGACCTGGTACCAATGGGGGGCAGCTGACAGTGCACTAGGTCTCTGACATAGATTGCGCATCCGCCTCTGCGTTTTCCCTTTCGATCTGCTCTGAACTGGTTGTACCCGGGCAGGGCCACTTTCGAGTCAGGAGTGAGATGGGAGAACCAGGTTTCATTTAAGGCAATGATATCTGGTTGATGCTGGTGGACCCACCCCTTGAACGAATCCCACTTTTTTTGTAGGCTACAGACATTGAGACTGGCAATGCGCAGACCACTGATGGGGGTATGGTTTAGCATGGAGGTTGCAGGTGGGCCAGGGTTCGGATGGATATTACCAGATATAAGGAGGATCAGAAAAAGGAGAGTCCTGCGTACAGAGTTCCAAGCCAATTTTTTGCGACAGCGGTCTAAGCGGCCAAGGTGCCAGGTATAGAGGAGAGGGAGGGAATGGGGAGAGTTAGAGTACAGGGGGCTGACAGGAGGAGAAAGTGGGAAGGGGGGGTAGTGGATAGAGGTGTATTGTAGGGTGCAGCTCCTGTTGGAGGACAGACGTACTGTGGGTGGTCCCACTATGCCAGGGGATATCGTAACAGGTAGTTGGGAAAGGCAAGGGGAATGTTCGACTGAAATGGGAGGTGGGCGACACAGTACAGAAGGCATCTTCACTGTTAAACATCATTGTCTCAGTATACCAGGCAGCATGCACGGAGGGGGAAGGCTGTCTGTCATCCCTAGGGTAGTCAAGTAGTTCCAGGAGCTTGTCACATACTGGTGGCTGAGGCGGGGTGAATGAGCACAGGGGACAGAGCAGAAATGATAGTGAGCACAGTAAGGAGCATGGTGTGGGGGAGGGAGGTGGAGGGATAGAGTCCTACACAAAGTGGCTCTGGACCAGGCAGAAGTGATTCTAGTCTGTCCCTGATGGCCTTGTCGCCCATAGTTCCCCTTCTCATTCATTTTTCAAGGCGACCACCTCTGTCCTTCCTGATCAGCTCGGACTTCTCTATCAGGGTCCAGTACTGCACCCCAGTCTGAACAACCTCTCCCTCTCACCCTGGAGATTGAGCAGGAAACTTTCAAAGAGCTAGGCTGCACAGCTCCTGTTATTGAAATGATGGTGAACTCACGTCGCCCCTCTTCCTCTAAAGTGTATTACTGAATTTGGAGGAAATTCTTGTTCTGGCTCCAATCCAAACACATACAGAGCCAGCCAATATCATTGCCTGTACTACTGCAGTTTCTTCAGGATGGATTTGACAAAGGACTGCAACTAGCTACCTTATGGGTTCAGGTTTCCGTGCTGGGGGTGCATTTTTTGGTGGATTATGGAGAGTCATTGGGTTCACAACCCCATGTGAGGAGGTTTCTAAGGGTAGCAACATTAAAACGCCCTCCAATCACGCCAACGATACCACCCTGGAGGCTTAATTTGGTTCTCAAAGCTTTAACCAAGGCTCCTTTTGAACCTCTCAAGGAGACATCCCTCATGCATCTTACAATGAAGGTCACTTTTCTCATAGCTGTTACTTCAGCCAGGAGAATCTGCGAGCTAGGAGCCTTATCCATCAAAGAGCTGTATACTATGTTTTATTAGGCCTCTGTGGTGCTCCGAACAGATCCAGGTTTTTTAACAAAAGTTATGTCTCCATTCCATTGCAACCAGGAGTTGATTCTGCCTTCCTTCTGCCCACACCCAAAAAATGAAAAGGAAAGGGAATTTCACACACTGGATCCAAGAGGAACGATAAAAATGTATATTAAACGAATGGATTCTGTTTAAAAAACGTCCAGTTTGTTCATGCTAACTATAGGTCAAAATATGGGTAAAAAGCTTTGAAAGGCACTACAGCCAGATGGATCCGTTCTGTCATCACCACTGCTTTTGTTCAGGCTGCAGTAACCTTGCCTGCCCCAGTGAGGGCCCATTCTACCCGGGCTATGGCCACTTCATGGGCAGATTTCAGAGAAGCATCTCCAGCAGACCTATGCAGGATGGCCACTTGGTCATCCATTCGCACACTCATAAAATTTTGTAAGCTGGAGGTGATGGCCTTGGCAGAGGCATCCTTTGGCTGCCAAGTTCTTCAGGCGATGTCGAACCCATAAGGGCACTTACATTCTTCCCACCCGGGATATCTGGGGATGTACTGCTTTCGGATATCCCATTTGTATGGAGCCTGGAGACCAGCTTAGGAGAGAGAAAACAAAATTTAAATATCTGTAAATTTTCTTTCTCCGACGGCTGGTATCTGGGCTTCTGCTTCCCTCCAGAATGTATAAAGTTGGCCAACTGGCCATGAATGGCTTAATTTTCTTATTTTTTGTTTCAAAGTTCATGTAGTATTGCCACATTTGGACTGCTTTTGGAAGAACTGATGGAAACGGGAAGTGGAGGGCTGGATATCCACAGCTGCAGAGCTTAGTTCCTGCCTGCATATTTGCATCAGGAGGTACAGCCCATTTGTAGGGAAGCCCGGAGACCAGCCATCAGAGAAAGAAAATTCTACAGGTATTTAAATTTAGTTCTTTCTGCTGTCAGAGTGAGAGGGGGCAGGACCAGAACTCAGGAGTCACAGAGCCACAAATGAGTTATCAAATACCTGCCAACTCACAAGTGACAAGTTGCCTATTTTGAGCCAGGCTATTGCATGCAGGATATATACAACAGTAGTTTACAAGCTGTAGCTTTTACATTTGCAGTTTGTTTGAAGATTTTGCTGTTTTATTTTAACTGCTGGCTTCAGTGCTGCTGAGCGCAATGTGACAGCATCTGAATTGTGTAAGCTGCTCTCTTAATTGGTTCAGTATTCCACTGTGATGACAGTAACAATAAAACTATCCATTCTGACAACAGTAATAACATTTCACAGTTCTTTCACCCAAAGAGCTCAAGAATGCACGTTTAGAACCATGAGAGACACAGTAACTGTACATACAGACGTATGACATACTTTTCATATGTTGCTGTTACTGATGTAACTAGCCCAGATACCTTTTTTATCTTCATTTTTACCGTCACTCCTGGGATTCTTAGTTCTGTCAGAGAGCCAGAGGATTGTCACCTGCAGTCCCATCTCTCCGAGGGTTGTTCAGTACACCACACGTATAATGTATCAGTGTTCTGTCTCAGTCGTATGTAAAAAAGGATGCCCATAGAACAACTGGAAACCACAGTGTTAGTCATGTTTCTGACATTGATACATCCGGTATGCTAACCACCATACATCCAGTTCCTCAGTCGGTTAACCTTTGCACTAAAACTTGGCATGTTGATATGAGTGATCCCGTACCTATTCAAATTTCAAACAACCTCACTGTGAACCAAGGTAGATCTGCATGGAGACTGTCAAGTAGTAGGAAAAAGAAAGCTACGGTTCAATTGAGATGAGCTGGTCATCATCAGAGGGAAACTGGATAACTTTTCTTTCTAAAGAGCTGTTCTCCAACAGTTAGCAGTGAGTTTTGCACCTTTTAATTCCAACCAGTTCTCTTGATTGATTAGATGTTCCAATGCAGGGGATTGTGCGTATCCTTTTCCGTCTGCAGCATTAAAGAGCAGCATTATTGCCTATATAAGAAACCTTGTGTCACTAGTTCCTCTTCGTTTGCACTATTCTTGCCTGTTTTTCATTTCATATAAGGCTGTATGTGAAGCTGCACCACAGTAGCTGGACCAGTGGGCCTGTCCAGGAAGGAATGTCCCCGGTGAATGTCTGCTGTACTCCATACTTCACACTTTTAAGCACAGATTATTTTATAAACAGTCTTCTGTTGCACTGTACTGGGGATTTTTAGATTCATTTATTCTTAGTTTAACCGGGGAACAATTATCCCGATTGAAGTCCTCACAGCAAATTTATACCACAAAACACACTTGAAGTATTAAGTATTCGTGCCTGAAAATAGGCAGCTTTGCTGTCTAGCGCACCTTCCCGGTCAACAAAAACTAAATAAAGGGGAACCGTCAGTACAAAGGACTCCCACATTCAAGTGTGGGGACGGTCCTGATGGGCACTTTGTGTGCAAAGCAACTTTGATGCAATCTAATACCACAGCAAACAGTAAGTAAACGGGCTTATTTTTTTTTAGTTCTAGTCTGATATTGTCTGTTACTACAAATCCCAGAATCCCTTGCAGCTGATATCAGAGCAGTAGGAGATGCAATAGCCTGCAGTGTATGTTAAAACTTTTACAATCTCCGATCAGATGTGTTCCAGGTCTGTTTTTCTGCAGGGGCTAAGTACAGTCCTCTGTGGCTGTACTTAGCCCAGGGAGGACAGCCAGACCAGGGAACAACCAAACTCCACTTTTTGGGATCAGTACACCTTCTTGTTTCTCTAGTTTTTACTTTTGAAAATGAGGAAAGATATTTTCTTGGATAACTCCAATCTCTGTCAGGATTCTAATTGAAATCTTAGCCATGCACATCATGATGTAGACATTGCACAAGTGATCATGTGCGCAAGGGTAAACTGTGTTGTATAATTTATCAACTTGATGACTAACATGAGGAAGGTCTTCATTTAGAGCAAAAATTGTTACGAAAAAAAAAAAGCTGACTGTGCCTCTTCAAACATCAATCTAGATCTTTCTGGATTGTGACATTCTAAACCGCAAATAACAGATCTACCATGCAGTATTATTCTTAGTGCAGAGTACATTTGCTTTCAGCTAGCATAAAAATAAAATGATTTGTGGTTACAGTGAACACGGTGTAACTAAGCAATAACACATGAGAGAAGTGTGGGCTATCTTAATAAAACCACAAAACTGATACAAAGGAACTACAAGGCCAACCCAAATAATTTCATTCCCCAGTGAGCGGGTTTATTAGAGCACAGCCCAAAACCTTGGAGTGTGTTCTTGCTCTTATAAAATTACTATTTGTGGGCCGGCCCGGAGGCGCTGAGGGTTGAGGCGCTGGACTTCAGACCTTGCGACACGCCAGTGACCTGGGTTCAGGAACAAGCTCAGGCCTCCAGGAGGTCGGCAGGGGAGAGAGAGGATCGAGCATCCGGAGGACTGCTGTCCTCTCTCGGGGTGGGGGGGGGGTCAATCCAGGATTAAGCCCAGCACCGCAGCGGCCCCCTGTGGAGACCGGAGGCACTGCAATGCTCAGGGTTCAAGAAGTGGGATGCAGAGCCGCAACGGACATCCCTGGCATCATTGCACGCTCGGTCTCTGCAGGGGAGGAGGAGAGGGTATAAAACCAAGGAAAAACCCTGGCTTGCTGAGGAGGCGACGAGGGCCCCAGGGACTTCCCTCACATCCCCAATTCCGGGCAGGCCACACTGGAAATCCACGGCTGACTTTACGAGAGAGATGGACCCTCTAATTTCAGACAGATGCCACAAAGGAAGGGCGGGCACTACCCTGGGGGGGGGGGGTGTGTGATCCGGGGTTCTGGGAAGTCTCTCGAGTGAGGGGAGATCCGGGGGTGGCCTGTCATGGAGGGGAGTAGAAGGGCTAGTGTCGAGAGGGCACCTCTGAGAGATGCCTTGGTAAGCTGGTAAATAAATAAAGTTGTTAAAAAAAAAAAAATGACTATCTGACAGATAATTCTGTGGAGTGTCTTGTTAAGGGTTAAAAAAAAAAAAAGTTCCTAGGGTACCTTAAAAGTTCTTCAGTGTGGGTTGTGCTCTGATAATGTCATGCACGTAACCTGTTTTGTCCAATCACAGTGCAGGATTTAAGCATCCGTTTTATTAGGAATCTGTCAACCATCAATATAGGGGGTTCCCCAGGGCTGCATCCTGGGCCCCCTTCTCTTTACATTATTTATAAATAATATCACTTCTTGTGTATCATTCTGCTCATCACTTCTTTATGCAGATGATATTGTACTGTACTCGAGCTCTAAAAATATTTCTGAAATAAACTCCAACCTCTCAGTGGACTTTGTTAACATGCAGTGCAAAAGAGGTGCAAGGTAATGCATCTGGGAAACAAAAACCCAGGGGAAGAGTACACAATGGGGAGTAAGTTAATAACAACAAAAATCGAAAGAGACCTAGGAGTAATTATATCAGATGACCTAAAGGTGGGCAAGCAATGTGAGAAGGCAGTAAGGAGGGCTGGGGTGATACTGGGATGCATAGAGAGAGGCATCAACAGCAGAAAACAGGAAGTTGTTATCCCTTTGTACAGACAGTGAGACGCCATCTGGAGTACTGCATGCAATTCTGGAGACCCCATCTCTGCAAAGACATAGGCAGAGTGGAGGCTGTTCAGAGGAGGGCAACCAAAATGGTGCAGGGTGTGCACCAGAAGACGTACGAGGAGAGACTAAAGCAGCTTAATATGTATACCCTTGAGGAAAGGAGGGAGAGGGGGGACATGATAGAAACTTTCCAGTGTAACCCCCACCCAGGTATGCCGTTTCTAACTGACAGCAATACCAGGTGGGCTGGGTTCGGGGAGGAATATGTCACTTGGCACATTGGCTAGGTTCGGCTACTCTGCAACAGGGGCACCCAGGTAACTCCGGACAAAGGAAGCAATAACTGTAATGTCCAATACCAGAAGTGGGATTCTGAAGTGTGGCTTTTATTCACATCCAATCTGAATAACAAAGCATAGCTGGACCCCCACAGGGCTACACTCCTGGTAATGCAGATTTATGGAGATCAGAACACATTCACTTTCACTTTAGCCCTCAGGCTTTGAAACACACTGGGCAGACAGCCCGAACTTGTACTCTGCTCTGGGTTTCCCTGGCTCTGCTCCCTTGCCAGCCACTTGGACTCCCTTCCTTCCATGGCTTGGCTATCATGCCAGCCCTTTGGACACTTTCCATATAGCATGGAACATTTACTGGTGGCTCCCTAAACCACCTATTAACACTTCTGGCTCCATCAGGAATTTTCCTCATCAGTGCCACGTTTGGGTACTTTCCTCAGGCACCGGCCAAGTACCTGAGAGAAAGCAACATGTGTCCCAAAGCAAACCCGTAGAGGTGAATCTGGTTACTACTGATCAGGGGTCTCCCACCTCTCGCTCCCTTAATTCATACCCGGCCATTTCTCTGGACTATAACACCTCATCCTTGAAAACACTTTGCTGTATAGATTTTCTTTAAATGTATTCACATTAAATCTGCTGTCTTTACATCCCACTTGTGCTGAACTTGAACATACTTAATAAGTGGCTGTGTCCATTACTCTAGACCCCACACAGAGTTAAGCAGTCCAATCCCCACATCTTCCAAACTGTACTTGGCTGTCTTTTCCTGACCCCACAATAACAGTCACTTTAGTTTCATCTTGTTTCAGGTGAAAACACATGGCCCTTTTGCAGAGCAAACCAGGGATGTAGCCAGACAGTATAAATATGTAAACCAGGTCCATGTTTGTTGACCCATTTGGCACAGTAAATATAACTTTTGTACCCTATGACACTGGTTGTTGCTCTGCCCCCATGCTTGGGTAATTGCAGATGCTATACCTTGCTCCCCTCAGACATCACATACCACCACAGAACCTATAAAGCTGTATAGTTCCTGGGATGCAAAGACAGTATTAGTGACCAATCCTTTTAGTTTTGACTCCCATAATTAAAATTACAGAAAGGTTTAGCTGTTTCTGTGTTTTGTTTTCATGGACTTAGGAAGCAGTTCAGAGCTTATTTGCTGCCCCCTTAAATAAAATTGTACACCATGGAGTACATGGAGTATGCCTGGCTACACCCATGGAGCAAACTCACCCCTTGGTTGCAGGTGCCCCGCAGGTGTTTTCTCTTCAAAGGAACCTTGTCCAGAACTTCTGATGCCTCAGCACAAACTTAACTCAGGTAGCTTCTTTTTCTCCCTAGCCGGACCAGGGGCGTTGCCCCCTGAAGCAGACTGATTCCTTCCCCCCCATCCCTGCAGGGATGGGGCCCTGAACCACTGAAAGCTGTCTGTACAACTTCACTGAGCTCTTCTTGTGTTCCTCTTCAGGTGAGAACACACACCTATAAAAAAAAAATAGCTATTTGACAGAGCTTAGAGCTCTGAGGGCTTGCTTACAGCAGAGCACCTCCTTCCTGTACTACAGACTGCAACAGACTCTACTGAACTAACTTCAAATTCCCCAACATTCTACTCTAACTTCCAACTGTAACATTCCAGTGTGGCTTATGCAGCTGCGACAGTTCTAAAATGATGTCATTCCCTCAGTCTCAGCTGAGACTGAGAACAGAGTGAGACAGTGTGAAATTCATTTAACTGGAGTTTCACAAGCTGCCTTCCCTGCCTGCCACTAGGTTTTACTAGAATTCTTGTAACCCCAGGTAACAGGGGGGTTACACAAGTATCTCTAGGGAATTAACAAAGTACAAGAGGGTAGCATATTTCAGAAGAAGAGATGTGCAAGAACAAGGGGGCACAATTTGAAGATAGAGGGGGGACGGCTCAGAGGTCATGTTGGAAAGTATTTTTTCACAGAGAGGGTTGTGGATGCATGGAACAGCCTTCCTGAAGAGGTTGTGGAGTCAGGAACAGTGGGAGAATTCAAGAATGCATGGGACAGGCATAAGGCAATTCTAGTGGGGGATAGGAGGAAGTAAGCTGTTGATTAACTAGAATCTGCAGCTTATCCATTAGGCAGGGAAATGGGCAGACTAGGTGGGCCAAGTGGTCCTTATCTGCCATTAAATTCTATGTTTCTATGTACAGGCTTGGCTTACTGGAAACAAGCTGGTTCTCAATGAAAGTAAAACCCAGGCTACGCCATTTGGATTGGCTTCTAAACTTAAATCTTCCCAAGTGAACTTCAAAGTATCCAGCACTACCGGCTCCCCAATTAGTATTGTTACTTCCTTCAAATACCTAGGCATTACTCTGGACCAGTCCCTTGGCTTTGACTTGCATAGCATATAGAACTAGCTACGCTCTTACACCCTCTGCTAGGCTGGCCATCGTACTGGGCATCCTGCTTCCCTCCCTGACCTATGGGGTACCGACCTACGCTGTCATGCAGAAATCTACACTACGTAGATGGGATGTTGCCTATACCAACATTTGTCGATTTGCCTCCTCATCAACACAACTAAAGCACCATTGCCAGCTTTATGCTGACCTAGGCTGGCTATCACCCTCTGCAGTCAGACTACACTCCCTTGGCTCTCTGATTGATAGCATTATGAGGTCTCAAACTCCTATAGCGCTTGCAGCCTTACTGCTTCCCCAGTCATCCTCATATGACCTACGCTCGGTTGAGAAATCCCTTCTTAATGTCCCAAGATGTAAAACCTCAAAAGGTGCTAGTGCCTTCTCCTGTTTTGCACCAAATTACTGGAACACTCTGCCTCCTGTGGTATGTCAGTCTCCATCACATGCCACTTTCAAAGATGACCTCTGCAAATACTTATCCTTCTCTGAGGCTTGCTGTTGCTTAAGCCAACATAATTGATTCTCCTCCCCGGTCTCTCCCTTACTAAACCTATTTCCTGGTTGTCACCTGTGTCTCTGTTTACCCTATCCTCCCCACTCTTCTAGCAAAAGGCCACCTCCTTGCTAAGATAGTAATTCTGAACTCAGCTACGTTATCCTCTCACTTATACCTTGGCCCCGTACTGTGCCGTGCACTTGTATCTGAAGTGAGATGCCAATATTATCCTTTCTGCTGGTGATACATTTGTGTCTCTCTGTTGAAATTACCTTCTCAATTATATGTACCCTGTTCCTTTAAACTGCATTCTTTTTGTATCATTCTAATTTTTAGCTTTTGCATCTGAAAATGTTCCTAATTCCTGTATAGACTACCCTGCTATGTAACTAGTTTGTCTCACTATTTGTATGAAGGTTACTGTGATCTGTATCCTACTGCTGTAATCTGACTGTTTTTTGGTATTATGTTTAACTGTACTATGCTAGCTATTGTCTGAAGTCCCATCCTAACACTGCCTGTACTGTACTGTTTTCGTCTGTAACCTCTTGGGTCATGTCTGAAAATAAGTAATTTCTATGGCTAGTACACTCGCTTGGTAAACAAAAACTAAATAAATAAAATTAAGTAAAGAATAATCCCCAGTTGGATGTATGGCATTATTGTAATAACCTGGATGAGTTGTGAGGCCTGAGGCACAGCCAAGGGCCTTCAGCTACCCAGGAAGTGAGGATATTACAGTAATGATGCACACCCAGAGTGGATTGTTAAATGTAGTGCCATTTGTAAAGTGATCAAAAGTGTTGTAATAGGAGAAATTCCATCATACACAGAGGAATAAGCTTTTTATTCGCTCTTGAATAGTGCAGACAATGCTGCATAACAACAGTAGAGGAGTATAAGGAGACCCAGAGAGAGGAGTATAGGAAAGTGTATCTGGGAAAACAGAGGGAGGCAGGGAAACCATTAAGGCACACAAAGGCACAAACTGAGGAAACAATAGCACAAGAGAGTATCAAAAGTGGACACAACTTTTTTTAGATGCATTATCAAGAAAAGGAAGATGAAGGAAGGGATTGTACGGTTAAAGAGAGAGGGGGTGACTGTATGGATGGGGATCAAGAAAAGTCAAACATATTGAACAAATACTTTTGCTCAGTTTTCACAATAGAAAGGGAAGGGAAGGGACCACAAAAAGACACCAGGAGGTTCGATCGGAGGAAATGGACACTAGTTGTTCTCTGAGGAGAAAGTCAGGAAAGCATTCGCTAACTTGAAGGTGGACAAAGCTATGGGGCCAGATGGGTACATCCGAGGGTCCTGAGGGAACTCGGGGAAGTACTGACTGCACCTCTGACAAACCCATTTAACAGATCACTGGAGACAGGCATGGTTCTGGGGTACTGAAGAAGGGCAGAGGTAGTCCCACTTAACAAAAGTGGTAGCAGGGAAGAGGCGGGCATTTATAGGCCTGTCAGCCTGACATTGGTGGTGGATAAGTTAATGGAAACACTACTTAAGGAAAGGATTGTGGAATACTTTGCATCCAGTGAATTACAGGGTCATAGGAGGCATGGTTTCACAGGGGAAAAGTCAAGCCAAACAAATCTGATAGATTTCTTTGACAGGGTGACCAAGGAGTTAGATCAGGGAGGAGTCGTGTACGTGGCCTACCTGGATTTCAGCAAGGCTTTTGACACCATTCTACATAGGAGGTTGGCAAGCAAGATGGGGAACTTCGGGGTGGGTAATAAGGTGGTAACGTGAGTAAAAAGCTCGTTAAAGGACAGGACACAGAGAGTATTGGTAAACAAAGTTTGCTCTGAGGAAGGGAGGGTGACAGGGGGGTACATGAGTGATCAGTGCTGAGACTGGTTCTCTTTGTGGAGGGTTTGTGGGATAACAGATGAGCCAGACACCGAACTATAGATACAACACACAACCTCTGTGTGATGTTTATTCAAAACACAGAAGATAACCTTCAGCAATGGCATACCCTTCTTCAATACATCCGTTTGCAGCTACAGACTATGCATGTCTTTCCTCTGCATTTAGTCAGCACTTATTGACCCACTGATGTAACTGTTCAGTTGAGATTCGGCTTCCCCTATGTGGGCCTTGTTTACTTGGGTGGTGGGGGCTCAAAAAAAAACAAACAAGCTAAAGACAAAGAACCTCAGTGCAGAAGCACTGAAGCAAGGGTTACCCCAAAGGGCACTGGCAATAATCCAAGTTTCAAAGCAATACAACATCACACATACTCCCATAATGCAGAGCATTGTGGGATGTATATGCAAATCACCATGACATTTCAAATTGACTCAGTTTATAGGAGGAATGCATGGTACCAGAAAGGGCCTCTCAAACAATCTGCAATTTACATGCATTTTAAATAACACAACAGGGTTTTCTTCTGATCTCTCTGGCCCAGTAACTCAATTTCTATAATACAGTCACCTAGAATTCTTTACCTTTATCAAAAACTCCTAGTACCATGGTATTTTCAACATTTACAGGTATCCTACACATAAGTTATATATATCAAGGTATTTTATGACATAGTGCCATTGCATACTAAATCCAACATTATATAATGGTGTATGAAAATCCTGTGACCTCATTGGTCAAAACACATCACATGACTGTGATAAATCCTCCAGTATACCCACTGTAAACGTTTTATATCAATATAAAAACAAAAGAAAAAGTTGAACATTGTATAATAGCAATATACCATGACAGGGAGTGGGTATATGGGTGGATTTACCACTTCTGGTGTGGATAAGTCACTTGGCTGCGCCTTGTGACCGAACCACACCAGGTGTGGTAAATCCACCAATATACCCACTCCCTGCAATTGTATATTGCTTAAATGAGGAACACAGCATGTTGTTTTACATCAGCTCTGAGGTCACAACAGTAACCTGCCTGTAAGAGGACCTGAGAGGGAAAAGGGAAATTTAAAGAGGACACTATAGCATAGTTAAGAAAGGGGAAGGGGTGCCCACCCTCGATATTAGGTAAACGAAGGGGCACTGTCACCTTTTTAAGCAATGTTTACGACCCCTTCTACTGTTTGCGCCTGTAAACTGTATTTTGAAAGCAGTTGCTTATATGACATTCCAATTGTACCAGTAACATGTAATTAATTTTTACAAAAAAAAAGTATTTTATTCAGACAGACCTTTTCTCTTCCATGCCCTGCTTCCTGCGTGTCCCCGCTGTTGAATCCTGCTGAACTTGTGCATGAACGAGTTCTGCAATTTTTCTGGCAGTAAAAAAAAAAAAAATAGCTGCCACTAGTATTTTGATAAACCAAGCGGTATTTCATAAATAAATCACTACTTACAAAGTAAAAACTGGACTCCGCGCATGTGCACCACCGGCACTGGTGCACATGCGCTGAATTCCATTTTTTCTTAGTGATTTCTTTGTGATCTTCTGTAGTTTCCCCGCTGCTGCTGCTCTAGCCTGTTGTGAGTACACTTAGCTTTTTAAAATAGTAGAATAGATACTGCATGATGTGAAATGGTTAGAAGTCCAATAAAAAGAGAAAGTAAAAGGGATCTTTCCGAGTTGTTAAATAAAAAATAAAAAAAAAGACTTTAAAGGGTTACGCTACCCTGCTGTATATAAATTGGGAGCAGGAAGGTGTGGCCATAACCATGTGGGTCAGTGTCTGCAGGGAGTTGGGCCTGGCAGGGGTTTGGGTTTGGTGCTTCGTGTCCCCTTCACTACATGACTACACCTGTTGGTCGCAGCCCCATCAGGCATACTTCAGAACAGACTTCTTCTTGTTACCAGGTGACCTATTTATACTCTGGAAAGAGATGCAAGATCCATCTGCTCACATTATCTGACAATTCCCTGGTTATACTGGAGCTTAGTTTGGCCCCAGCACACACATCCCCAAGTTGGAGGCTGAACGTATCCCAGATTTGCAGTACAGGGACCTTATGGAGGCTTGCAGTGCAGAATATCAGGCGACCAACCATAATACAGACTCCAGAGAAGCAGTATAGTGAAACAAGCTAAAGGCGCTTATCATTAGCCACACTGTTTGCTTTGCCTGCGTACTAAAGGGAGAGTGTGCCAATGAACACATGGTACTAGAGACGCACTTTTTCGATCTAGTGCAGAGCACAAGATCAGTCTGGATGCTGAGGTGAAAGACTGGAGAGGAGTCTGACTCCGTTCAACAAGCTGCTAGACGTAAAAGTGGAGGGGACCTTGCTGTACTCAAGACATTTTCTTTGAGTCTGGCAGTATGGTAGACTGCTGGCCTGGCAGCTGTGTTGAAAGAATGCAAGTCGGATTGCCCGCTGGATTGGGGGGGGGAGACCACAGGGCTAAGCAGCTGACACAGTGTACACTGCTTGCCACTTTGCAGACTATTACAAAGGTTCATACTCTCAGGAGGTGGTGGATAGGTATGAGAAACACCTTGACACCTTCTTTCAAAAGGTGTGGGTGAACACGCTAGTGGAAGAGGCAGCTAGGGTGCTGGATGCCCCTGTCACTCAAGAGGAGGTACAACAAGTAATAGCAGACTTGAAGACTGAGAAGCCCCCAGGTATGGACAGTTTACTATGAGAATTTCATAAATCATTTTCAGAAACTCTGATACTGCTACTAACTGAAGTGTGTTATGGTTAGGGGCGACTACCATTATGGCAGTACGCCTAGATATCTGTGATCCCCAAATCGGGGAAAGATGTGGCATGATGAAGTGCATACCGCCCATTCATCTTGCTGAATGTGGACATGAAGGTGCTTACCTTGGTTCTGGCTTACCGTCTGCAAGATTGCGTGGGATCCCTAGTTCATCCGGACCAGACTGGGTTTATCAATGGGAGACTACTCCACGATAATATTTGTAGACTGCTAAACCTGTCTCCATTCAGAAACACTCTCCTACCTTTGTTCTAGCCGTCTTTATGAATGCTTAGAAAATGTTTAGCTGGGTGAACTGGGGATTCCTTCATAGGAAATTGTAGGAGATGGGGCTGGGTGAACTCTTACATAGATGTCGGGGTGAAATATATACCTTGCCCCAGGCAGAGGTCAAGGTCAGTAGGGTGCTTTCAGAGCACTTCTGTCTAACCAGAGGCACCAGACATGGATGCTTTTTCTCTCCTTTTAAAATTTCTTTTTGCCCTCTCATAGAGTCTCTGGTGGTGGCAGTGAGGCAAAATCTGGCGATACAAGGGTTTTGAGGGTGCTAGAGAGCATACATTTCACTATACGCAGATGATTCTCAGTCCTGTTTCACCTCGACAGACACATCAGTGCCAGCCGGTTGCAGGAATTATGAATTTACAGAATATCGGGTTGTAAAATTAACCTGGATAAATCAGAAGCGGTCAGGCTGAAGTGGCTTGTGCCTGGCAGGATTCTGGGCAGACTTTCCTTTTAAATGGGCTCCAAGCAGTGTGGTGTGATATCTAGGAATCTTAAGTGTGCCCTAATCTATAAGCCCTGTTCAGTCTTACCTATGAGAAATGTATGGGAGCGATCAAGATGGGATTTGTTACCTTTTGAGTTATGGTGGCAGATAAGCAGCCTTAAAAATGAATTTCTTACAGAGGTGTTTGTTTTTCTTTCAGACTTTACCAGTTTGGATACCAGAACAGTACTGAAAGACCTTGCAGACAATACTGCTAAAAACCCCGTGGGTGTCTGGGAGATATAGACTTGACAAAAGGGTGCTGACCCTCCCCAGAGGTTAGGGGGGCCTAGCAATGCCAGAGCTCCAGCTTTCCTATTTAGCAGCCCAAATAACTCCTGTCGTCACTTGGATAAAGCAGTGTGGAGACACGTTTGGTTGGAATTGCAGGCAGAGGCTTCATTACCAGCTCCTCTGTATGCATAGACCACAGTCAACTTGACACCCCATATATGGAATGAGGTGGTGAACCCCTAGTAGACTGAATCAATCGGTCAATCAAGTCTTTATTTATATAGCGCCTTTCAAAGTCAAGGCGCTGTACACAGTATAAGCCACAGTATTAAAAACAGACAGCAATATTAAAAGACAGCAGTATAAATGATTAAATTACTAAGAGCAGAGCTTTAGGATGCTTAATAAAGCCTGGACAGGGACGGGGACCCCAAATTATATTGACCCCCTTGCCATTATAATTAGTGACTTAGAGTGCCACCCTCCAAAGATGGATCCAGGTTACAAAAGATGAAACAAACAGGCCCTCACAAGACATAGCTATTGAGGGCTGCATGTCTCTCTTTCAGTGAGGTGCAACAGAAGTGTGGCCTCACCCAAAGGGACTTTTATAGATCTCTCCAATGAGGCATTATTTGTCGATGGAAAAGAAACTCACCAGAGTGGCCTGAGAACATTCCCCTTTGGGGACACTTTTGTTTGTTGGGCAGCTATGCTTATGGGGGGTGCAATTTCCAGAGCATATCGTGGCCTGCAGGGAACTGTCTATGGATATCCTTTTTTTTTTTTATTTATATTTTATCCGATTTTTTTTTTTTTTTTTCTTTACCCCGGTTTTTGCCCCTGGCCGAAGTCTCGGCCTCAAGGCATGTGGAGGCATGCGGGCACCACAGTGCCAAGACGCCCTCCCTCTACTTGCCGCCTGCTTGTCTGCACTGCCCTTGGACCTCCACCCAGGGATAGTGGAACTACGGTGGATGACAGGGTTCCTCCCTGGGAAAGGAGAACTGCCTTTCGGCTGCTCGATCCTGCCACCTCCCTCCCTGCCCCAGCTGGTTCCTGATGACCCTGGCTCGTTCCTGAACCTAGGTTGCCGGAAGTGACGTAAGGTAAGGCATCCAGCACCTCAGCCCTCAGCACCACCGGACCGGCGCTTCCATCCAGCGATTCTCAAGATCAAAACACGGTGGGAGACAGAGGCTGACCTGGCATTCTCTGAGAACTAATAGAACAATCTTTGAGAGAAGGGTTTGAATGTGACATCCTCTCCAGGCTGAAGGAAATTTTGGTGGAAGGGCCTTACTCGCTTCTTCGATACACCCTCAATCATCCAGTACTTTGCCCAGAATAGTGCTGGAGAGGATGTGGGCAGCCAGGTACACATTTCCACATGTTTTGGGACTATGCAAGACTCTCCAATGACGACACAGGTGCACAGAGCGCTTTCCCAGATGTGGGATGCCCCAGTACCTTACACGTTGTCGTGGGAGTCCAGATTCCTAGACTGAAACATAGTGCCATACCAGGGATGCTCCGATCACTTTGAGCAGTAGCCCTTAAGGATGTCACAGTTGCATCATTGCATGCCACACCCCCCTCCCTGTAGTTGTGGGTGGACAGGGTGGTAGAGAGACAACGCAAGAAGTGGATGGCTGACCTTATAAAACTATAAGGAGATAATGGGCCTGCTGTGATAGGTACAGGGGAGGAATCCCTTTCATCCTGGATGATGGGTCAGACCCAGATTCATGAGCCCTTGTCTTTGCAGCTGATAGGGAGAGAGGGAGTGGGGGGGGGTGGCATTTGATGTCCCATTATTGATGTGTCAGAATGGTATATTCCCGGTGGGGTGTGGGTAGGGGGTCTTGACACCAAACCTTGTGCGTGCCTAATGTAACAAAGAGATAAAAAAAACAAAAAAAAACTGATGGCCATTTAGTATTAAACTGAAAGCTGTGATCAGCGTATGGAAGTTTTATTTATTCCATTATTAGTGTCATTACTGTCTGCCACATGTCAACGTGTGGCTCTGTATTCATTGATAATAGCCTCTGGAAGCTATCTCAGGAAAAATATACCAAGGTGTTTTGTAATCCTAGCTTCCTGTAAATGTGACGTAAATGGTTGTATTAGCTGTATTGTATTGGCTAATGCTATGACTAATAAACCTGACTTTTGAAGAAAGATGAAGTTAAAAAAAAAAAAAAAAAGAAAAACCTGCACAGCAGTTAAATATAATTGTTAAAAATATTACAGTTCCAAGCTTTTAATTTTAGTAAGTACTTGCCCTTTAACCTTTGGCATCAAATTGGTGCAAGCAGGGCAGCTTGTTTAACTTAACCAAGGTTTGATGGCACCAGTTCAGGGGAGTCGAGCCTGTACAGCTTACCAATACCTGGGAAACACCCAGGACTGGGTTAACATTTTGTCCTCTGAAAGAGATGTGAAATTAGCTTGGAGACCGATCAACTCTCTAGGAATGAATCGGAGCGTGTCACAGTATAGTAGTTTTCCATGCGCTGTCTGCCATGCCTGTAGCATAGAAGGACTAGAAAGGCAGTGCTGTTCCAACTGTGAAGATGGGTAGCCTTTTAATTGAACAGCAGTCACTTGTGATTAAGGTGAGGTGAGACTTGTAATTTGGCATTGTCTGTGAGTGCTTTCTTTCTTAGCTTGCCTTTTTCATGATGGCTTCATTTTGGCTAATGTAGTATTTAGAGTAGAATAGAATTAGGTTTTGTAGTGTCTTTCAAATGTACTGCATTACAAAGCCCTTACAGCAACGAGTTGGTAATGCAGTGAAAGTATACAGAACATAGAGATTATATATGAAAGGCTAGAGTGCCAACTCTGTCATTTTAGTGTCAGGCATTGGTCATCTTGGCTTAAGGCAATGGTTGGGAATTCCCATATGGAATTTTTTGAGAGGGGGAGGGACAGAATATGGCTATGAGAATGGCTGAGAATCCCCACTTGTTATAATCCAAAATGGCCACTGTTTTACAGGTGAAAGCCATAGCGTAAGTAATAAGTAGCGTTCGGCAGACTGGATGGGCCAGTGGGCTTTTTTTCTGCCCTCACATTCTATGCATCTGTTTCTTATATCTGCCCCCCCCCCAATGGAAATTATTCAGTATTGGCACAAACACAGTCCTGGGTCAAGTGAGGTAATGTTAATATTGGACTTTTTGGGGCATGCTGACATAGAAACATAGAAGCAGAAAGTGACGTCAGAAGGAGACTGTGGCTCTATCTAGTCTGCCCCAGAGTTTCCAAGACCTATTTCAGATCCTGGAATCTAGCCCCGTACCAAATTCTACCCTTCCCTTGTCCCACCGTTCCCACTTGAGCCCTTGTTTTATCCCACCCCTGTCTGAAAGCAGACACAGTCCTTACATTTACCACCTTCACCAGCAGATTGTTCCAGAGCCCCACCGCTCTTTCCGTGAAATAATGCTTTCTCAGATCTCTTCTGAAGCTTCGACTGTGCAACTTCCATTTGTGCCCCCTGGAGGTCAAGCTGGTGACCTTTGGAAAAGTTCTGTGCATGGCACCCTAATTATGCCTTTCAAGAACTTGAACACCTCAATCATGCTTCCTCGCTCTCTCTCCTTGTCTCCTGTGAGAACAAGTTTAGCTCTGTCAGGCATTCCTTGTATGAGAGTCCATGGAGCCCCTGTATCATCTCAGGTGCTCTTCTTTGCACAATCTCTAGCCTATCCCTTTCCTTTTTCAGGTGTGGACTCCAATACTGGATGTAGTACTCCAGGTGTGGCCTCAGCAGGGACCTGTACAGTGGTAGGAGCACCTGTCTGTTCTTGTTATCGAAAACCCTCCCTATGCACCCCAGCATTCTACTAGCCTTGCTCTGTGCTTTGTTGCATTGGCTCAGTTGCTTTAGGGTGTTGCATATGATGACCCCCAGGTCCCTTTCTTCTTGCGAGGTGCTGAGTTTGACTCCATTGAGCCAGCATTCTGACCTCGGGTTTCCTTTACTCAGATGCAGCACCTTGCACTTTTTGGTATTGAACTTCAGCTGCTAGACATTGGACCAACTTTCCAGCTTTTGTAAGTCCTGCTGAAGTTCCCTAATTGCCTTCACCCTGTCCACCTTACCACCCAGTTTTATGTCATCCGCGAAGAGTTCCAGCTTATCCTGAATGCCTACTCCTCTATTGCTGATAAATGCATTAAACAGGACTGGGCCCAAGACTGAGCCGTGGAGTACTCCACTAGTAACTTTACCCTCGCTTGACCTCACCCTATTGACTACCACCCTCTGTCTTCTGTCTCCAAGCCAGTTTTTTTTCTATTTGTTTAGCCATTTCCCCCCGGTTTTCACCCACCCTTGCATCCTTGGCGTGAGCATGCACATGTGGAGGCACATGCGTGTCACACACTGCGGGACGCCCCACCCTACCGGTCACCCACTACCCACCTGCACCGCCACCGGACCTCCACTCTGAGGCAGTGGGACTGTGGGAGGGTGACCCCCTTCCCCTCTGTGCTGGCTCCCCAACAACCCAAGGTTGTTCCCGAACTTGGGTTACTGGCGTGGCGCGAGGTAAGGCAGAGATGCCTCAGCCCTCTGCGCCACCGGGCCGGCTCCAAGCCAGTTTCTTACCCACTAGACAACATCATCAGCAGTGCCCAGGTCTTCTAATTTTTTCAACGGATGATTGTGTGGCATTGAGTCAAAAGCCTTGCTGAAATCAAAGTAGCGGAGAACCACTGGGTGCCCCTTATTTAGTTCCCTCACTATCCAGTCAGAAAATGCAATAAGGTTCATCTGGCATGACCTGCCCGTCTCAAACCCATGTTGTCTGACATCCTGGAGATTATACTTTTCTAGTTATTCCACTGTATCCTGCTTAACTAAGGTTTCCATTATTTTCCCCACAACAGATGTGAGTGTAACTGGCCTGTAGTTGCTAACCTCCTCTGTCTCCCCCACCCCCCCCAGTGGAGAGGCACTACCTCCACTTTTTTCCAGTCCTCTGACACTACTCCCGTCAGACACGAATCTTTGAATAAATGTGCCAAGGGGTCTGCTAGCTCCAGGAAAGCTCCCTTAGTACTCTAGAATGCAACCCATTCAGTCCTGGTGCTTTGTCAGTCTGAAGATGCATGAGTGCCTGTTTGACTCTTGTATTTGGTGATCTTTGGAGTCTCCATCTGTGGGTTCCCTGTATCGGTGACTTTAATGCTGTGAAATGACTTACTGTGCTGGGGGTGTCAAGCAGGTAGCAGAGGACTATAACATTGCACACTCTCCTGTAGTGGACACCATTGCATTGATCTGTGTTCTCACCAGGGCCTCCTGCCAAAACTCACTCTGGTGTAATGACAGGCTGGGCTGAAGATGCTGGGGCACAAGTTGAAGTGTAGCTTGAGTAGGGACCGGTAGGTGGCAGACAGCCTAGCTCTGAGAGCTTACTAGAGTAAGTATTCAGGGTGATAACCCTGTAAGTCAGCATTCTTGTCGTAGGTGACAGCGGTGGAGAAGAACAGACCAGCTTAGCTCTTCCACATTGTGGACAGGTTATTGCATCTGGACTGTCTGTGGTCTTACGGGAGTAATCATCGTAAAAACGTGTATGTAGTTTGGCAGCTTCTTTCTTGTCAAGTGTGTTCATATTCTGAGCTGGGATCTCAACAGGTGGGCAGTTCATACTGTTCAGTGGTCAGAGCAGCAGTGCTGGAAACATGGTGGAACAACTAACTGGGATCCAGCCAGCCTCTTATGAACTAATGTCCCGGTTGTTGCCGGTCTATGACCTACTTGCTGAATCATGGACCCAGGGTCGACTTGATTGATAAACCACTGCCAAGATGCCCTCATGCCAGAATAATCTAATGCTTCTTAGAGGAGGTTAACTTTCCTGATGCCATGCAGAGGGCAGTGGTAAAACCTGTCCTCAGCCATCATTGAACTGAGATATTTTGGTAGATTACAAACTGTTGTCAAACCTTTAGTTCTTAGGGAAGCTATTGAACATTTATTTTTGGAAAATTAGGTAAGATGCACTAGGCTTAAAGGAAAACGTCTAGCAGTAATCTGGCCATGCCTGTATGTAAAGCATGGCCCGATTTAGCTTTTTTGAAACCTGTATTAATTTTTTTAACTTACTTTTGTTGAAATATTTAGCTTGTATCCAGCTGATCCTGCTTCCCTCCCGCCGGCATTTTGGGGCGCGCCCACAACCACCTGCTGCTGTCCCAGTATGACGTATGATATGGGGAGCAACCAGGGGCACAGCTATAGACAGCCTGTGTAAATGGAGCTATTAACAGCTCTGGTTTCTAAAGTATATATCCTGGTAGTATACCGAGACCAGGTACAGACTGGAAGAATTTTGAATTAAGTAGTGTAGTTAGAGCAGCATGGATACAATACATAGTATAAATGAGAAAAAAAAAAACCCAGAAGGCTGTACCAGTATAAATAGCGTAAACATTTACAGCTGCCTAAAATTATCCAGCAATGGGAAAGAAAGTGCGCATTGCTAGGACAAGCCAGGTCCAGTAGTTTGTTGGAATTAGGGGCAAGAGCAAGGGCCAGTGGGGCACAAAGAGACCTCAAGAGCCTTACAGAATAGTGAGTGACTGGGGGAGCAATGTATGTTAGCAGGAAGGATGTTCCAAAAACTGGGGACATAGACTGCACTGCAAAACCAAGTTTGCCAAGGCCTGTGGCACTGCTCCACTCATGCAGAGGCTGAGAGTCAACTGACCTCAGTGAGTATGAGGGAAGAAGGTACTGCAGATAGGTGGCAAGGGAAGATGGGGAGACAGTCCTCAGGAGTTTGTTGATGAAACGGCCTAATGCAAAAGAATGTTGGTCAGTAGGGGAGGGGCAGACCAGGCCAGAATAAAGGAAGCAATGAAGCATAAGTCGAGGGGTGGCCAAGGAAAGCGACATATACTACATGTCACATCCCATTTTGAGAGGATGGTTTGATTTGCTCCTAGGAAAGTCAGGAGATCATTTGTAATAGCATCACATTTTGAAGCTCACTGGCAGCACTCTGACATCTACGAGCCCCTACAATCCAGTGTCGAACCTTGGCTTAGCATAGAGATTGCCATTATCAAGGTGCAAAACGATCTCCTTTTGGAGAGAGATGGGGTGAACCATTGGTGGTGGTTCCCCTTGATCTCTCTCTGGCATTTGACACTGCAGATCATATAATCTTGTTGGATTGCCATTGGCACTATGGAGGACTTGCCAGAACTGTGCTACTTTGGTTTGAGGCTTTCTTTTTGGGTAGAGGGCAGCAGGCAATGATGAGTCCTCATCAGAACCCATTGCTCTTGGTTGTGGAGTGTCTTGGGGCGTAATCTTCTTCCTTGTGTTACTTGCATGTTGTACATCTGCCCTTGGGTGAGATTATTAGGTGTTACAACTTGGAAGATTCACTGCTATGCATATGATACCCAGTTGTACAGCATGTGCATCTGACAGAACTGAGTCGGTGACTGTGATTGACCTATGTTTATTTTAGATAAACAGTTGGATGACCACAAGCTGCTGTGTCTGAACCGTAGCAAGACCAAGGTGATACTGTATGGTCCAGTCCCTTATTGGAAAGCGGTGACAAGAGGGAGTGCCACTGTTCCAGGTATAAATGGTACCAGTTGAACTTTAGATATGGTAGAACACCTGGGAATCAAGTTTGACTGCAGGCAGACATTTGGGGCACAGATATATGCCATGGTTTGGAGTTTTCCATTTTAGAAACTTTGCCAGAGTTAAAAGCATATCTAGTAAGAGAGGCAAAACTCACACTGGTCCATGCTTTCGTGATATACCACTTAGACTACTAAAACTGTCTAGGACTTTCTGGAGGATTGATCTGTCACCTGCAGCTGGTGAAGAACACAGTGCACAGCTGATAACATTTAAGAAACATTTTTTGGGCGTGTCACACCTGTACTATATGAACTCCACTGGCTGCAGGTTAGGTGATGCGTCTCCTCTAGAATCTGTTTGCTAACGTTTAAATCCTTATACTGATGGGGGCTCCACTGCTTAGAGGAGCACCTGATGCCATATGCCTCTTCTCACCCCCTCCGTTCCACTAAAGCAAACCTATTAGCTATCCCTTACTTCTGGCTGAAAACTTTGGGATACTGCAGTGGCTGCTCCTCAACTGTGGCATTCATTATCTGCTCCAGTTCCAAATAGTACTCCCGTGGAACCTTTTTTTTTTTTCTCTCAAAGTTTACACTTTATGACCCCTTATTCTCCAGTGCTGCCCCCATTTCCAGGTCACCATCCAGCTTTATTCCCAGCCATCCACAGCGCTTACCCCTAATAATCTCCTTGCCCTCTGAGGCAGGGCTTGGCCAACTGGCAACTCCAGGCAAGGTGTAGCTCTCTTGGCTGAGGACCTCCTTGGTAGGGTGGCTATTCTGCTGGGCCAGAATCCCAGTGTGCTTCATCATCCTGCTCACACTGGGGCTTTTCTGTGCCACCTCCTCCCCCCCGAGGAGATTGGGGCAGTAGCGTACCCACATGCATTTGCACACAAAACATGGCTGCACAACTCTGGCCAACGTCCTCCCCTCCCTCAGCTTATCTTCACTTTACTGCCACCTGTGGTCACCCAGGTGGCAGTATTGCAGTGGAGGCAGTGACCCTGCTTCTCCTGGCCGGACAGCCATGACCCGGGCTCGCTCTGGAACCTTGATTGCTGGCGTTGCAAGTGGTAGCGCTACCACAGCACAGATAGGGCTGCCCTGGAATGTTTTAAAAAGAACTGAAAGACATTCCTGTTTTCCTTTTAACCTACTGGTACTCCATACCCCAGTTGTTCAATGTGGCAAGTGGCAAATTTATCGTATTTTTATTCATTTTATTGTGCGCGTTTCGTTTTCTGTGCATACATTCTCTCACTCTACATGTACAAAGCTCCAGACCTTCAGGAATTGTTACTATAGTGCCTTTTGTCTTTTTTTGAAAAAAGTACCTTGCCAACATGAACTTCCACTTGGACATGTTCTAGAAATGGCAAGAAAGAACCTCAGTTTACTCCTCATCCAAAGGATGATACTGCCAACCGGGGGCTGCAAGTACCTTGATTTGAATACTCTGTATTTGTACTTGTAAGTATCAGATTCTCTCTAATTGGTCTACAGTGGGCAAAAAAAAAAAAAATCTGTCCTGCCCTCCATCCAGCCCCCTTCTGCACTTGGACCAGACCACTTCTTTTGAAATATTTATTTAGTTTTTGTTGACTGGGAGAGGAGGGCTGACAGTACTGCCTGTTTTCACCCTCGTCCTGGGGGTGGGTGGGTGGGGTTTGGGGTAGGCAAATGGTTGTTGGTGGGGTAGGGTGATGGTGGGCGGTTGGATACAGACCAAGTGAGCTTGAACCAGATTAAGCAGCTGGTGGTGGTTTTTTTTTTTTTTTTTTTTTGAGAGCGGTGCAAATATGGCCATTACACCAAGGAAATTCACCTACTCTTCTTGAGAAGTGCCTTGGGATCTTTAATGTCCACCTGAACAACCACTAGAAAAGGCAGATGGGACTTCAGTTTAACATAATATCTGATGGACGCACATCCCTACAGTACAGCATCCCATTAGTACTGCACATGGGTGGCAGTGTTTATGGTTTGAGCTCAATTCTGATACATGACCTGAACCTGTGAATCTTACTTCAAGTATGAGTTCCTGAAGCAGGCTACACCTTAAGGACTATGCCATCAGGCACTAGGACTCCATGACAAACTTCTAGCCAGCAGTACCCAACTGGGATCCACTCCTTCCATCGGTACGCTCACCGACGTCACCCTCTATATAAAGGAGGCAGTTCCCAGCCCCACCTCGTTCTTTTCTTGCTGTCGACTCATGCGCTTCGGCCTCTTGGACGCCTTGTTGCATCTATTGACCGCCATCTTTGTTATTCTGGTCAGAGTACCAGTTTTTTCCTTAAAAACTCGTTGATTCAAGTTGGTTTATATCATCTCAGTCTTCTTCTACCAAGCAACGGAAATCTAAGTGTCTGTGCGGGTGGCAGATTCCGGAGCAAGATGATCACTTTCAGTGCCTCTTCTGCTTGGGGCCTGATCACGATGTTAACGCCTGCCCAGACTGCAGTAAATTCAACCAACGGATCAGGATCCATTGCAGCAAGACTCTTCAGGCCTACATCATGATGGAGCAGCTCGCCGCCCTCCAATGCCCATCGAAGGCCAGCTCCTCAACCTCCCGGTTGCCGACTTCCCATAAGGAGAAACTCTCAGGAAGGAAGCACCAACAACGGGAAAAGGAGCACAGTAGGTCAGAGTCTCGTTCTAGATCTCCTCACCACAAGGAGAAACACTCCGGTTCGCACTATGGAAAGAGAGCGGACTCTCCCATCAGACCTAACTTCCTCCAACCTGCCATTGATGAAGGCTCCCACCCTTTCTCTCTCCGCAGGTGGCAGTTCTTTGGGGCAAGGACCTTCGGGTCCCTCCCTGAGCCTTGGGCCCTTCCAGCATTCCTTGGAGTCTAAGGCTGGGACTTCAGCTGATAAGGTTCAGGCGTCTTCTTCTTCAAGCTCGTCATCAATCTCCGACGACCGGCGCAGACGCCGGAAACATGAGACAAGTCTGTAGCCGCTAAGGCGAAGACCCTGACACATGCCTTGGATGACTGGCCTTCTGATAAATGGAAGGACCAGAGGCAGACACCACAGCGAGTAGACGTCGGGGGCAACTACCCTAACTCAGACGTCTACAGGTCCACCGTCTCAAAAACTGATGTCAGAGCTGTCATCCCCGACAGATCAGCAGCCTGACGCCTGGGCACCTGTCGATAAGACACCAGACCAAACCCCCTCTGCTGTTTTACCCGACTGCCAGACATCAGGGGACCAGATGACAGGCGACCAGATGACAGGTCTTACCACTCTGCCGAGTCCTGATGCATGCCCAGATGAGACGCCAGGACCGAGTAACCTTACAGATTCTCCCACAGGCCCCATTGGTGTGTCACCACCACAAGTACCGATGGTCCCCCGGTGGACGTCGGACAACTTTTTACATCATGGTGGAATACGGTAGAAGGGGACTTACTCAAAAAGGATGACACCCCCAGCTGCACCGCCTCCACAGCCTCCCACCCAGGTCCCGGATAAGGCACTGGTTCCGAATGCTTGGCCACTGTCTCTGCTCACACCCAGGAGTCCAACTCCAGAGGGGTCAGATTCGGAGTGCCCCAGACATAGGGGCAAGTATCACTGCTCCTCCTCCAGGTCGTCTTCCTCCAACAATGGGAGCAGATGCTGGCATAGGCGCAGACGTTCAAGGTCAACCTCTTCCTCCTCCAGAGGCCGCCCTTCCTCCTAGGACTCTTCGTCCAAGGGCTACTCTTCCGAGCCAAAAGGTCATTGTAACTCGCCCAGCTCCCCTCCAGATGACCCAACCTTCATGGACATAATGCGTCACATCCAATTCCTGAACCAATGGGATACAGAGGAATTGGACCCAGAGAGGAAAAGGCTTCATACCTTCTTGGGCATGAGCGATCCGAAAACTTTGGTCATTTCCTCTCAGGTCCCTCCCTTTCAGGATCTAACTAAATTGGCATGGGAACACCATTTCTCCTTTTCAGCTGTCCCCAAGAAGGCAGACAGACTCTACAAGCCCCCCAAGGCAGAGCCTTTCCTGGGGGAGAATCCAAGGGCAGATTCCATGGTTCTGACCGCAGCACATGGCAGGACCAAGCAGCCCAAGCACATGAGCTCACAGCCTCCCAACAAGGAGTCTAAGAAATTAGACCAGTTCGGGAGGAGAGTTTATGCTTCTTCCACCTGTTCCATATGGTCCCTAAATTTTGTGGCACACATGGTGCTCTATCAAAAATCTCTGTGGAAGAAAGCCCTCGAGTTGGCCCAAAAACAACCTGACAGTCCATCTCGTATGGAACTTCTGGATGTCCTTCAGCCCAGCCTGGACGTAGGGAAACAGCATGTGCTGAGAGCATCCCACGATTCAGCAGACACAGCAGCTAGAGCCTCCGCCACTGTGATCTGCCTCCATCGCCATTCCTGGCTGAGGATATCTGGGTTTAGACGGGACCTCCAGGATTCCATCCTGGATGCTCCATTCCATGGGTCCATCCTCTTCAGAGAGGAGGTACAAAAAATCATAACAGATCTGCAAGACTCTGGGAAAGTGGTGTAGTCTGTTCACCATATGTACCAGTCGGACTGTCAACAGCCTAAGCGTAAGCCCATTCGGCGCCTGGGTGCCAACTGACAGAGAGGGCAACAGCCCAGAGGTCCTTTCAAGAGAAAGGCACCCTTACAACCATCTGGGAACAGTGGGCCTAGGAATGCCAAATCCACCCAGTCTTTGCTGGGCACCCCAGCCACCCATGCATGACTCCCTGCCAGCCCTACCCCCTCCTCCAGCGGAGTCTATAGGGGAGGCAGTAGGGTGTCGGTTCTCCCTCTGCCTAGATGGGTGGACCAACATTACGACAGACGTATGGGTTCAGGATATTGTCAGAAAGGGTTATAAGCTGGAGTTTGCTGAACTTCCCTCGGACAACCCTCCAGCCCCCTCTCGATATTCCCCAGCCCGCACATCCCTCATCAAGGAAGAGATCCAGGCCTTGCTCTTAAAACGAGCCATCAAGCCTGTTCCTCTCTCCCAACAGGGAGCCAGGTATTACTTCCATTTCTTCTTAGTTCCCAAGAAGACAGGAGACCTAAGACTCATACTGGACCTGAGCCAGCTGAACCAATTCATCAATACAAAAAGTTCAGAATGGTGACCTTACCTGGACTGATCCCCATGCTACATCAAGGGGATTGGCTATGCTCCCTGGATATGGAAGACGCATACCTGCAGATACCAGTGTTTTCAGCCCACCGGAGGTACCGTTGATTCACCTTTCAGGGGAACACTACCAGTTCTGGGCTTTTCCTTTCAGTCTCTCCTCTGCTCCAAGGATGTTTACCAAATGCCTCACGGTATTGGCAGCAGCTGTCGGGAGACAGGGTCACTTTGTCTATCCTTACCTAGATGACTGGCTCCTAACTGCTCCCTCCAGGTCGCAGTTAATACACACCCTCTCAGACTCATTCCAGATGTTCCAGTGGCTGAGGATAACAGTCAGCCTCCCAAAGTCCTATCCTTGGCCCTGCCAATGTCTACAATACATAGGGGCCATTCTGGACACAGAGCAGGGAAGGGCTTTCCTCCCACCCAACAGGGCCATTCAGCTGAGAGACCAGGCCTCCAGAATAGCTGTATCCAACCTAGTCACAGCAAGGACTATGTTGCAACTTCTAGAACATATGACGGCTGCCATACCCACGGTACTGCTGGCACGCTTGCATATGACAGTTCTGCAATGGAACCTAAGGGTTCAGTGGAACCAGAGGTCCGACGACTCTGAACATCCTGTACGCATATCGAGGGTTGTTCATAAAGCGCTATCATGGTGGCTGACTTCTCCAGATTTGGAATCGGGAGTCCCCTTCCAATCATATTCACTGAGCCAGATCCTAACCACGGATGCATTGGGTCTAGGATGGGGAGTTCACTTTCAGAATCACCATACTCTGGGCACATGATCAGACATAGGAGTGTCCCTGCACATCAAAGTTTTAGAGATGAGGGCGATTCTGTGGGCCATGCAGGCCTTCCAGACTCACCTTTCCCAGGGTCCCCTGCTTCTCCAGACAGACAGCATGTCGGTGGTCTTTTATATCAACAAGCGGGGGGGACACATTCTACCCTCTGTGCAGAGAAGCCATGAGCGTGTGATAGTGGGCCCTAGAACACGGGCTCACACTGAAAGCGGCTAATGTCCTAGGCATCCAAAATGTCCTGGCAGATGAGCTCAGCCGCTCTCAGTCCAGGAACCATGAGTGACAGCTGCTTCAGGAAGTGGTGGACGACCTCTTCGAAAGATGGGGACATCCAGAGCTGGACCTCTTTGCATCCCCGTGCAGTGCAAAACAGCCCAGTTTCTGCTCGCTAGATCCAGGGCCTGGTGTTTTCTGATGAGATGCATTGTCCCTCTGCTGGACAGGGAGGTTCCTTTACACTTTCCCTCCCTTTTTCCTGCTGCAGAGGGTGTTGCTCAAGCTACAGGTAGAAGGAGCGGCAATGATCTTGGTAGCTCCATTCTGGCCGCATCAGATATGGTTCCCCCTCTTGCAGCGACTGACAGTGGAACCTCCTTTCCCAACTGCCTCTGTCATCCAGCCTGCTATCCCAAGACCAGGGCACATTAGTCCACCCGGATCTTTGGTCTCTACACCTTCATGCATGGCTCCTGGAGACTTGGCTGTCTCTCACCGTGGAGTTTCACAGAGGGTGGCTGAAGTCCTAGTAGAGGAAAGAAAACCATCTACACGGGCTACATATGCTATGAAGTGGAAACGCTTCTGCATCTAGGCAGCCGCACTTCCCTGTACCTCTTTTCTTGCTCAGTGAAATCAGTTTTGGAATATCTACTATCGTTTTTGGATGCGGGACTGCAGTACTCATTCATTAAGGTGCATCTCTGTGCCATCTCAGCTTATCATGCACTGTGGAGGGTAGAAATATTGCTCAGTTGGACCTTTTCCCTCTACATTCCTACGGGGCATACTTCATATTAAGCCTCATATCAGGGATCCTGTCCCCCGTGGAACCTTTTATTTGTTCTACAGAAATTAACCTTGCCCCCCCCCCCTTTGAACTGGACATGGATTGCAACCTTTGTATTCTCTCTTGGAAAATGTTATTTCTAGTTGCCATCACTTCAGCTCGAAGAATCTCAGAGCTGCAAGCATTGATGTGTAAAGAACCTTATTTAATTTTTCACAGAGACAGGGTGTCTCTTCGTACCAATCCTAAGTTTCTACCAAAGGTGGTGTCTGAGCTGACACTGAACCAAGACATCTGCCTTCCAGTTTACTGTCCTGAGTATTCCAGTCGGAGGGAGGCCCTCCTCCACACTCTAGACGTCCATAGGATCCTTTATTACTATTTGAACCGTACTAAATCGGTCCGCAAATCGGATCAGCTGGTTGTTTCCTTTGCCTCCAGGGCTCCGGGGAAGCAGGTTGCAAAACAAAGCATGTCTAAATGATTGACCAGTTGCATTGTGTTTATGTATGACAAGTACAAAAAACCCTTGCCAGGGCCAGTCAAGGCACATTCCACAAGGGTGATAGCTGTATCTTTCGCAGCTATGAAAAATTTTTCAACGGCAGACATCTGCGCTGCCACAACATGGAACTCGGTGCATACTTTCGTTAAGTACTACACTCTGGACATTGCTTCCAGAAAGAGAGCAGGATTCAGCCTAGCTGTGCTCCAAGGCCTACTTTCATAAAATTTTATGGGAGTTGTTCCTGCCGCTCTGTTTTTCCTTTTCTTCCTTTCTGGGACACTGCTTGGGACTCAGTCCTAAGGTGTTGCCTGCTGCAGGAGCTCATACTCGATGAAAGATAGTACAGTTATATAAGAACTTACCATAACAGTAGATCTTCGAGAAGAGCTCCTGTAGCAGGCGCTATTTTCTCTCCCTCCATCCCCCTATTCGTTTTTTCCTGATGGGAACTTTCAGCTCCTGCCTCAGCTTCCTTCCTGCTGATCAGCCTCCGGTGGGTGAACTGAGGTGGGTCTGGGGACCGCCTCCTTTATACAGAGGGTGACGTCGGTGGGCGGACCGTCAGAAGGGGCAGACCCCAGTTGGGTACTGCTGGCTAGAAGTTTGCCGTGGAGTCCTAGTACCTGACGGCATAGTCCTTAAGGTGTAGCCTGCTGCAGGAGCTCTTCTCGAAGATCTACTGTTACAGTAAGTTCTTACGTAACTGTACTTTTCTAGTCCAGAAGCAGATGTGCTACCGACTGAGCCACGCTGATACCTAACATATACCCCACCCAGTCTCCGAAATTCAAGTATTTGATGGTGTCCCCCTGACCCCCGAGTCATAATTAATTTGGGGGGGGGGGGGGTTATATTGTCCAAAATCCCGGCTGTGTCACACCACCCCTAAAACTGACAACTAATGTCTTCAGATTTATTGCACCTGTACATTCTCTACAGGACTGCATGTTTACAGAGCAAAGGGATCTTCTGGGCATTTGTTCTCCTGACTTGTGAGCTGATCCAAAAGGGCATCGAATACCCCCTGTATAAAAAGAGGATTTTTGTTCCAGTCAGAGTAGTGCAGGGATAAGAGAAATCAGTACAGATTTTATTTTATTTAGTTTTTGTTGACCGGGTAAGTGCACTAGACAGATAAAGTCTGTACATGTGCAGTCAGTCATGTTCGCACACGTCATCACTGTATTAATGATGTTTGGAAAAATATGTACTAGCAGTGAAAATATAAACCAAGTGAGACAGCACTGGAAAATGTATGGTGTAATAGAAATAATTTAAACTGGCAATTCATAGTAGTAATAAGGTCCTCTGTATTACATCTGTTAACTGCTGTAGCAACAGATGCACACTGGTTTACCTGCTAGAGGCTCCATTACAGTGTGTTGACAGTAATATGGTTCGACTCCAAAACAGTGAGACCTGTCAACCACATTTTTTCAGTTGCTGACAGAAACCGTAAGCTTGGAACTCTGTTCGACTCCTCCAGCCAGTCTTGTCTGTTCACAGCTGCCATAAACCACGTAATGCCTGTCCTTTGTGCTTAAAATCTTTCTCTCCATTAGCTCACACTGGAATCGGAACATTCTGTTGCTTAATGCAATTTTACAATTGTCCCCTCACAACAGTGAAAGAGTAGGAGTGGTGCAAACTGATTGCTGAAAATGGCAATCTTATTTTATCAAATTATTTTTTTAGATTACATATTTGCAGGTGTCTATAGCAGAGTCACCTCATGTTACTTTTTTTTTTTTTTAAGATTTGCCATCTTCAAAACATTTTGAAAGAAGATTTGGGGCTGTTGGCCAGCATCAATCAGTATTGTGGGGCCCCCTCCCCATTTTCATCTTTCCTAAGTATCTCTCCTTAATGCCTTTGGCCTAATAATATGCAGTGTCATCAAGTGGGAGACCGGCACAATACGGGTTGCTGTTGCAAATGTCTTGAGGAAGGATACTGCCCCTTATTCCTGTGTGTGTGTGTGTGTGTGTGTGTGTGTGTGTGTGTGTGTGTGTGTGTGCACATGGAAACCACTTGTTTCTTGCTAATGTCTGCACTTATCGTTAACATCAAGATCATAGACTTTCCGCTCCGGCTTTAAACAGCACTTCGTCACGTTCATCTATAGAAAAGAACAATCATATCAGGCCAGTGTCCATTGAAGCAGCTGCATGTCGTTAGTCCCCCACACTGTGGATCCGTAGTGAACTTTTAAAATGTTTTCTTTGAGAGATGTCTTTGTCAAAAGCTGCTTGTAGTTTCTGGAAAAGACTAATGTTAGCATCGCCGAGCCCTTTATACAAAGTTTCACGGAACAAGTTTCTAACAGTCATGGAATGTAGTACCTAGTATTTTACGTCTATTCCCTTGGGCTCTGTCCACACTCCAGTCCGTGTTCTAAAACGGTGTGCTCCCATACCCATGAACATTGTACTGGTCCAGCTGGTGTACATGTTGAAATTAGGGCTGTTTAAAGGAAACTGGTACTTGCCTGATACAAAATCTATCCGCATTTGGCCTGTGGGCTGGTGCCAGTTTAAAACCCTGCTGTTTCTATGCTCTGAGTAATTAGTGTTCAGTTCAGCAGGGCATCCTCACTTTAAAGGACGTAACACGTTCTTTGAGGACTGCGAATGCCATTAACAAGAGAACAATTTCTACGCAGTATGCTCGTCAGGGCAGCATTTTACTTTATATTTCTGTGAAAGAGAAGCAGGTGGGGGAAAAGCCTGCAAGCAGCAGTGGTGGTGGGGGATTTGGGACATATGGAAAATACCTTTTTGTTTTCATAGACCTGCCCTTTGAAGAAAACCAAACCAAATTAAAGAAAATGTTTTTTTTTTTTTAAACTGACATGTATTGTTGAATATCTGTCACTCTCAAACTTTTCATGATTCCTGTAGTGCTCTCCGGCAGGTCATCTCTCTTTCCTTTCCTGGTTCAGTCAGCAGTCCAAGTTTGAGTTAATTTTATTGCCTCAAGCTTCGCTCTGTGGCCCAGCTGAAATGTTATGTATAAGTATTTAATGTCTCTTGGTAACTGAAATAATAGTTTAAAAAATTTTTTTTTCTTTTTCACATAAACGCTAAAAGCATTCTGTATTTTTACTGACACCATTTGAAAGTGTTTATTGAAACTGACTTGCAGAAGTTGTTTGGTCCACGTAACTGGTCAGGACAGCCTTTGTTAGTCTATCAGGCCTAGTTTGTGTGGGCTCCAGAATTTTTTTTCTTCATCCTTGAGTCCATCACTATGGCAACCGAACCTGCTTTATGAAGCAGAGGGACTCTACTTAGTAGGGTAAGCGGCCTTCTGCGTGGAATTGGGAACACGCTTGGCAAAATATGCATTGAAAGTTCCCTGCCAGCATAGATTTACAAGCTTTCCTGCTCTGAGGGAAAAAAAACTGCTGTTCCTTGTGGTCTCTGCATTCCATCCTTAAGCTGCCATGGTCTTAAGAAAGAAAGAAATTTATAGGCCTCTACCAAGCGACCTACCTTTTCAGCCAAAAATGTTTATTCTAAAGAAAATAGACAGCATTCCAGCCTGAATCCTTAGATCCTTAGCAAACGCCTTCAGTTTCTCTGTTTAATAGGACTTGACATATTTTAATAACTGTCAGATTTGTAAAGTGGAGCGTCCTTAAAGTTTTTTTTGGTCCAGTTTGGTTTTAAAAAAACTAAAATAAAAAAAAAAAAATGCCGTAAATTGCTGAAGTAGAGGGACTTGGCAAACGTGAGTATGACATAGGGAAAACAATGAAGGGGGGGGGCAGGTTAGTTTCCATAGCAACCTGCAAACATTGATGCTGGCACATCCACTTGAGTGTGAAAAGGTATGTGCATGGTTTGTAATTACAACAAGCTAAGTCAGTAACTGCTGTTTTGGCTTGGAGGGTTATCATTTCTCACATAACAAACTGATCATGAGGAATCTCTTAACTGTGGGTATCTGTAAGATGACTCCAAAGTTAGAGCTTTACTTCCTCGGACTCTAATTTTGCTGGTGGGTGTCAAGGGTTGGTTGTTAATTACATAGTCCGGGTTTTCCTCAAAGCATTTATGCATGGGAGGGGGGGCGTCCCCATCCTTTCATTTTGAGCCCTCATCCTTTGGCAACACCCCCATGCTTCACCCCATGTTTAAAGCCAGAGCACTGGTTCCCAGTATTTTTACAATTACCGCATTTGAGGGGTTTCACAAAGAGCAACAGCAAAGGATAGTTAGCCTAGAGCTACAAAGAAACATTCAGAAAGAGAAATAAACACAAAAGGACTTTAAAGGAAACAAAAATGAGAGATCAGAAAAAAAGGACATACAAATCATGCTTGTGTTGCTCAACAAATGCCCCCATCCTTAAAGATTTTTCTGGGGAAACCTACCTAAAGCAGCAGTATTCGTTAGTTGGCAGAAATGTCAATCCCATACTTTTTTTTTTTTTTTAAAGCAAACATGTTTTTTGTGACATTCTTCGATTCATCCTCAGTGTAATTTTAATTCTCTGATATATATATATATATTTTTTTTTTTCCAATTGTTTAACCAGGAGTAGCAC
Organism: Neoceratodus forsteri; assembly: GCA_016271365.2. Lineage (NCBI taxonomy): Eukaryota > Metazoa > Chordata > Ceratodontiformes > Ceratodontidae > Neoceratodus > Neoceratodus forsteri. The sequence continues at coordinate 28,056,737 of CM057453.1, forward strand.
ACTAAGCTGAAAGCTTGTTTACAGGTACGACCTGGGAGCACAGGGAAGTTAAGTGACTTGCTCGGGGTCACACAGTATGCAAGTGGGGCTGTGGGATTCAAACCCAGGTCTCCAGATTTACAGCTCAGAGCCTTAAACCACTGCACTATACTGCCTCCACTGCATTTTCAAATCAGCTTTTTTAACCAGTTGTGTAACTATTGACTCAAGTCATCAAAGAGGAGTCAAAGATGACTTGAGTCAGTAATTACACTGGTTATAAAAGCTTGAGAAGATTGAGAAAAGCCTGTGCTATTTTCAGTTTTTAAAAATCTCTTCACTAGCGGTTAGCTTTTGAAAGTACATATTAGATTCATTTTGTGGATGTATTAGGATGTTGCTACCACATGTTCTGATGGTAAATGTCATACCACCATACTAAGATGTGTACCTTTTTTTTCGTGGTGAGCATGGCATGGGAGTGGGACCTTTTAAAAACTTCAGAATCCTGCATCTCAGTTCAGGAATAAAGAACACCAAAAGAAAAAAAAATGGGTATATTAATATTTTTGCCAGAAATACTGACAAACAACCCACAGTTATTAGCAAATACTGCAGGAATGGGTACCTCTCTTTTTCGAAGTGTTTTGCTTCCCTCCTTCAGTTCCAAATGCTATGAACTATGGTTGGAGTTGGGAAACAAGCGGCAGCAGCCTTCGCAGACTAGACCCCTTGGTCACCTGGCTGGGATGTGTGAATGTTAGGTGGTTCGCACTTTCCTTTCTTGGTTGCCAGCAGGGCTTCAGATAAGATTTTTTGGGATGAGTACTGTACTCCTCATTTTGAAAGTAAGAGGAGTAAAACCAAATTCAGATGCGTACGAATGTCTGGACAGAGTGGAGTGAGGAGTACATTTGTAAAAACAGTGTGTTTTGTTTCGATACAAATTGCTCAAGTGCCAACAATTCTTCAGATAATGTTAGCAGGCAGTAGTAATTTACTCACCAGTTTTAAAATATAATAAGTAAAACTAAACTGGGAAGCATGTAAGTGTGGTAAATCTTCAACTATGTTATGAAGCACTATTCTTTGGAGTGTGGGGTATTTACAAATGTTAGGTGAGTATTGGTACTCATTAAAAACATTTTCAGAGACTCAAGGCTGCTGGGAACGTGCAGTCTACTGTTCATGTTAAATAATGATAAAGATGACAAAGTACTCGTATACCAGTAATTTTACTCACAGTACAAAAGGCTCCATAGGTACTGAATACTGGGGACTTCCGGGCTTGCTAAGATGACATCATTGAGCTGCACGTTCCCAGCAGCCTTAGTCTGTGATCGATGCGGTCCTCTAAAAATGTTTCCTGATTTTGGCAGTTAGAAAAAAGTTGCCAAAAATGTATTAAACGGCAGAATTGAAGGTGATGAATGATATTATTCAAAACCTCTCCCTGTCTGTTCTAATTCCACGAGAGTTCTGGAACAGTGTGCCCCATCAGAATTGTGTTTAGGTAGCCTTTAACTTGTTTCTTATTCTAGAAAATATTTATACCACATTTGTGAATAAATATACCAATCAAAATAAAATATTATACAAAATGGCGGCTCGTAGGTTTTCAAATTCAGACTGGCACAGTGATACCAGTTTACTACTGAGGTATCCCAGGCTGGCATTTGTTCTTTGCCAGGCTCTATTGATAGTTAATGTATTCCCCTGGCATGGCTCTCGGCCAATCAGACAGCTGAAAATCTCCAGCCCATTTTCTAAATTATAGTTTGAAAATGTTTCTATCAGATTTTACCATACAAAACTGAGCAAGCTACAGATGAGAAATGACAGTAAATTTTACCTTTAAACTGATAATTCTTTGTGCAGTCCCACCAGCTGCCTAAACTCTGTTGCTCTCTGGGGCTGTGAGAATGCAGCGTTTGCTTTTTAGTTTTATAAAACAGCAACTCCCTATGATTTAGGGTGTGCCTTTGTCAGGTAGTCCACAGTACCCTTCATGAAGTTAGTGCCTCATCAACTCTGATTTCATGATGGTAGGAATATGCGCGCTAGTTAGCAATTGAGAAGTGTGGACGGTACAGGGGATCACACTGAGAATTACGCAGAAAGGCATGCCAAGGAGACTATGCAGTATTGGGTAGGGCCACTGATTTTTCCATGTTCAAAAATGGTTAAGGTTTTTTTTTTGTGTGTGTGTTCATAAATATCAGTGTATTTTGGTGTGTTAAATGTATTTTCTTAATATTTACTGTGTATATGGTTTTATAGATTACTGATATACTATGTTTTTACTGTCTAATAAAATGTTGATGTTTTTATATCAATATTGCTGAAATTCTATTTCATAGTCTCAATAAAAATATATATATATATAGAGAGAGAGAGAGAGAGAGAGAGAGTAATGTACAGGTAGGGCATTTAAAATGTTTTTTTTTTTTTTTTGCACACTGAAGGTGTGCGATGCCATATAAATCTTGAGAGCAAAGCTCAAAGGTTTGTTAAAGGCATCGCATACTGAGGTTGTGTTTTTTAAGTGAAAAAAATGACATAACCCTACCTATACATTGTGTGTGTGTGTGTGTGTGTGTGTGTGTGTGTGTGTGTGTGTGTAATTTCTGACTTTTTAAATGTACTAACTGCTCTGTTTTCACTTTTTTTCTGTCACTGAGAGGCACGCTTAGTGGCTGACCAGAGAAACCACGACTGTTTGGACAGCCAAATTTCTATGATTCAACACTTCTTAACCGACAGGGTATTTCTAAATTCTGTGGTGTAGCTTGATTTAGTTATTGGCATTTTTTAAACAGTTTTATTTTAACCACGAGCTGACAATGCAAAAAGCTGTGCAAGAAGTGTCAAAGATGCAAAAAGTGTCAGAGACACTGTTTTGCCATCTCCCAGAGAGAGAGAGAGAGAGAGAGATGGAGCAAGAGACAGAGAGAGCAAGCAAACAGTTGCAGTGAGATTCAGATATTACAACCTTGAGTGACAGATAAAATGATGTCTCCTCAATTCCATTATAACCAGCCATTTATAATAAGAAATAATCAACTGATTATCCAGTTATAATCTTGCTCAGTCTGTAACTATATATAGAATAATACATGGATGGAGGGGTGTAGCCAGAATTTACACACACCCAAGGTGTGGGATGCTACATAAACTCCAAGAGCAAAGTTCGAAGGGTGAAAGCATCCCACACTGATGGTGTGTGTAGAATTCTGGTTTTACACACATCCACCCATGTTTTCTTTTATTTTATTACTGGTCATCATTTTTATAACATTGGATTGACTGAGCTGGTGGTATTGGGAACAGTTTGGTTAGCTTGCGCTGACTGTAGTGCAAGCTAGATTGACAGCCACTGATTACAATTGCCTGGTTGTAATGCAGGGTAAAATTACGGGTATCCATATATTAAAAAATTATGACCAGTAATTAAACTACAGTAACAGATATACATAGCAAATTGTAACACTCATATGAGCTTCTAGAGGGAATGAGCCAGGCTACAGCCCTTTTTCACAACTCTTTTGGCGGTATCTAAGGACTAGGAAGCAGGACATGTCTGAGGACTAGGAAGCAAGAGGCGTTGGTTCAGCTCCTAACAGAAACCTTACAGTGTTGTATTTTAAGCTGGAAACTAGGGTTTACATCCTGACATGAACTTTAATGTGTTTTTTTTATTTGATTTTCAATTCATATTTTAGCATAGTGGGAATCCACATCAGTTTGGAGTTTGAACAGTAAACCTACAGAAGACGGACATGTGACAAAATCTGGGCTAGGTGGCATGCTCTACTTGAAATGTATTTATTTTTAACAAGTTAACACTTTATTTGTATTTGTTTATAGTAATTGTATCATACAATCACTTATACGTTATGACTGACATTAAACTGCTTTAATATAGACATAACAGTTCATGTATATCAGTTTCTATGAAAACCATATTAATATAACTTGTCTGCTGTATATAATTGCCTATTAAGTTGACCTCACATGTAAGTGGACCCCTTTTATCTTATCAGTTTTAGAAAAAATACAGACATCATTTTGCTGCTGAAATCAGATGGAAAAATCTGTTTTGTGACCAACAGCAGGCACAGAATCTGTCTTTGTGCCCCAAACTGGACACAAAATCACGTTACAGAGTTGCAGAAATGGTTTCCATGGTGAACTCCGCAGATAGGTCAACCTCGCAGATAAGCTGAGTCCCCTCCCCCCCTTTTTGTGGGCCTATTTTCGCATAAAAATCTAGACTTATACGTGAGTATAGACAGTATTTTGACCGGTCACAAATGTTCATTTTTACACAGATTATACAGATTTGTGACTACTGAAAAGGACCACACCGGCCCATCTTGTTTGCCCTTTATACCCTCCCCTGCCCCCCGCCTCCTTTTTACTGGCTCTGGACTTTCTCCCTTCCTCCCAACCCCGTACGTCTGTCCCATGTTCTCTTGAATCCCCCCACTGATTCAGAACCCACCACCACCACCTCTGGCAGCCTGTTCCAGGCCTCCACCACCCTCTCTGTGAAGAACTGCCCCCTGACATTGCCTCTGTATTTCCCACCTTCTGATTTGAGGCTACGTCCCCTCGTGTTTGCTCCCTCCTCCTTTTTGGACAAGCTCTCCTCCTTCACCGTATTTATCCTCTTCAGGTACTTAAAAGTCTCAATCATGTCCTCCCTCTCCCTTCTAGTCTCTAGTGGGTACAGATTCAGCTCTTTCCATCTCTGCTTATACGGTTTTCCTTGCATCCCATGCGCCATCTTTGTTGTTCTTCTCTGAACCCTCTCCACCATTTCAATATCCCTACGTAGGTGCAGTCTCCAGTACTGCACCCAGTACTCCAGATGTGGCCTCACCACAGTTCTGTACAGCAGCATTAACACCTTCCTCCTCCTGCTGTTAAAGCCCATCGCAGTGCAGGCCAACATACCATTTGCCTTACCCACCGCCTTACTACACTGGTTCCCCACCTTAAGATTCCTTGATAAAATAATCTCCAGGTCCCACTCCTGTTCCGTTTCCTTGATTCCCCCCAAGGAAATAAGTTGCTTTCATGTTTTTCCACCCCAGGTGCATCACTGCACACACTTTCGCATTAAATTTTAGTTGCCAGATTTCTGACCACTTCTCCAGCTCTCACCTCATGGCCTCCACTCTTCTTTGCAAGTCTACTCTATTGCAGAACTTTGTGTCGTCCACACCCTACCCTCCAGTCCCTCTGCTAGATCCCTAATATAGATGTTAAAGAGCAGGGGTCCCAGTACTATTCCCCTGAAGCACCCCGCTAAACACTACTTGTTCCTGAGAATGTACCCCATTTACCAACACTGTTTTTGACACCTTCCTGTCAGCTAGTTTTCCACCCACCTAGTAACTCTCTGGCCCACCCCCATGATCTCCAGCTTGTTTACCAGCTTCTGTGCGGGATGGTGTCGAAGGCCTTGCTGAAGTCCAGAAAGGCTAGGTCCACTGCTCCGCCCTGGGCCACTACCTGCGTCACCTAATCGAAAAACTGTTATCAGGCTAGTCTGACATGACCTTCCATTTATGAAGCCATGCTGCCTTTCGCCTTGCATACCATTGGCCATCAGGTATTCCACCTACCTTTCCTTCAGCAACTTCTCCATTACCTTCCCCACCACTGAGGTGAGACTGACAGGGTGGTAGTTTTTGACCTCTTCCTTGCTTCCCCCTTTATGTAGTGCAACCACCTCTACCCTCTTCCAGTCCCCGGGCACAGCCCCTGTGTCCATGGACAAGTTGAACAATCTTGTCAGAGGTGGTGCCAGCTCCTCCCTCAGCTCCCTGAGTACCCTTGGGTGCAAGCCATCTGGCCCCATTGCCTTAGTCACTGTTAGTCTGCCCAGTTCTTCTCTTACTCTGTCTACTATGAACTCCGTAGAATTCAATTGCCTGCAGTTTTTTCTCTTTCCATCCTGCACTGGCTCTCTGCCCTCACCCTCTTTTGTGAAGATCGAACAGAAGTAGTTGTTCAATGCCTCTGTTTTTTCGAAGTCCCCATCCCCCCTCAACCTCCCTATTATCTGCTGTGCCTTTCTTCTCTCTCTCCCACATAGCTTAAAAAAAAAAAGGTTTTCTAGGGACATGGATATGTTGTTCATCCACACTGTCTGGCAGGTATCCTTGCCGCTTTAATTCTTGCCGGAAGGTCTTCAAGCTGGCTCCTCCCACCCACTCGGGTGGTAAAACTCTCGGCTCTGCCCCATGACGCCAGATCTTCCTTACTGCTTGGAAGCTCAGGTTCCCTCCTTAGTGCTCTGCGTTTGAGACTGGATCCTAATTCTTTGGTTCGCCCGAAATTGATTTTGAAGTTTTCCAAACTTCGGTCTTCTTTTTCCCTCGCGGCTGCGATGGACAAATCTGTTCCTGGCTTTTGGAGGTGCCCCTGCGGGCAGAAAATGTCCAGGATGGATCCGCACTCCACATGCGTCTACTGCTTAGGCCTAGATCACGACCCGCAGGCTTGCAAGTTGTGCCGTTCCTTTTCGGCTAATGTTCTGGAGACGATCGCGCTGCCTGTTTGAAGCTCGGGCGCCCTGAGAAACTTTTTCCGCCGGCGAAATCCAAAGAGGCTTGTTGGGCGGTGTCCACGGCGGCTGGCTCGGCTGAGTAGATCGAGCAGATGATCGCCCTCGAGGAGGAAGCGGCCCAGGCCGCATCTTCTTCTTCCTCAGCTGCGGCATTTACCCCGCTCTCTCTGAGTTCCTCGTATACAGCTTCGTTCAAGGAGCTTTGCCAGTCCCTTTCCACGAAGGGAGAGGGGCCTTCGGGACATTCTTCTCGGCCCAAGAAAAGGGAGTCGAAAGGTAGGTCCCACCGTCGGCGTTCCTGGGGTAGGAGGGTCCCCCTCCCGGGCAGCCCGACCATCGACTTTAGTCAGGAGTTGCGGCTGAACGCTGGCTTCTACCAGGTGCCCCGTCAGGCCAGCCTGCCGAGACTCCCATCAATGAAATCGAGATTTTTCTCGATCCGTTAGACGGGCTGTCAACTGGAGAAGCCGACAACCCTACTTCACCGGTTCCCCCGGTGGATACCAAGGATCTGCCTGCTCCTTTGGGACCGCAGTCCCGGTTAAAGTTCGAGCCGAGGGAAGGCGAGTATCCCTGCCCCTTCCCAGACCCATCCTCGGTCCCGCGAGGTCGGTCTCGGACCTCTTCTCGGTCCAGCCCGTTCCCGTGTCATCGGCGGTCTCAGTCGTTATCGAAGTGGGACGCTTTTTCCTTATCCTACTCCCCGGTGGGGAGAGGCTTCGACGCAAGTTGCGCCGGTGCTACGAGGATTTGATGTGGTAGCAGTTGCTGTTATCCGGGCCTAAGCCGACCCCGGCTAAGACCCTGGCCATCAAGTGGCTGTCGCTGGAACGGCTGAAGCAACCACTCGTCCCAGTCGCGTTGCCCGCCCAGGGCCGGTTGCTAAGCCGAAACCAGCTGGTCCACCGATTGTGGTGGAACCTCCGTCTCCTCCACCTAAGTCGGGGGCCCCGAACCAAGAGTTCTTGGTCGGGTCATGGCCTGCCCCACAGGTTGTCGGTCACCCTCACTCCCGACCATCCTCGGCAGGTGGAGGGTGGCTCAGGGCCGGGGCAGCTCTTCGCAGACTCTTCGGAATCCGATGATGATTCCTCCCTGTTCTCTAGGCAGTGCAATCTGGAGTCCTCCGGGGGCCAGTCAGTGGATGATAGCCCATCGTCCTTCTTGGGTCTGCTTCAACTCATCTCGGAGTCCACTGGGATGCAGCTCGAGCCCATGTCCAAACAGGCCAAGTATCCCCTGACGGAGATTCTGGACCGAGGGGATTCTCCTACGGAGGCCTTTCCGGTGGCTGAGGCCATTGTCAGCCCAGCCTTGGAGCTTTGGCAGTGGCCTACTTCCTCTCCAGCGCCTTCGGCCAGGATGGCCAGGAAGTATGCGGTCCCTACCGGCTCTTTGCCCGGTTTCACGGAACACCCCTCTGCTGAGGGGCTAGTCACTGACAGCATTTTCCGGCGTTCTGGTAACGCTCTGGATGTGGACAAGCCCCCCGACAAAGAGTCCAAAAAGTTGGACTTTGCCGGGCGCGAGGTGTACGCTGCGTCCTCCCTCGGCCTCTGACAGGCCCGCTCGGCTGTGCTGATAGCACACTTCTCCCACGCCCTCATGGGCTACCTGGATGAGGTCGTTCCTCATCTCCCGCCTGACCTGCAGACCACGGTCCGCCAGGTGCGGGACCAGGGCAGAGCGGTGGTGAAGCAGCAGCTCCAGACTGCTCTGGACATAGGTGATTCCTGTGCCAGGTCAGTAGCGGCCGCAGGGGCCATGCGACGCAGGGCGTGGCTGAGGATATCCACTTTCACGGCGGATACCCAGCACAAGCTGGCAGACGCCTCCTCCTGGGGACTGACCTCTTCGGCCCTGGAGTGGAGGGACACCTCCAGCGGATCGAAAAGTCCAATGCCACTGTGGACTCGGTCACCTCCGCCCAGAGGGACAAAGGCCGCCGTCAGCAGCAGAAGTCCTTTCGTCCTTCAGTCCCTGCTCCTCGACCGGCCCAGCAGCACCAGCAACAGGGCCAGCAGGCTCGCGCTTGGCGTCCCAAACCCAAGCCGACGGCTTCCTCCAACAGGAAGCAAGGAGGTAAAGGCCTGGGAGGTCCCTCGGCTGGTTCTTCCTCCAAGCCTGCTCAGTGACGGGTTGAGGGGTGCCACCCCCAACCTTGTCACTCCCCCCTGGGTTCCCCCCGTGGGGGGACGATTCCGCCACTTCCTTTCCTCCTGGTCCGCTATCACCACGGACTGCTGGGTGTTGGAGGCAGTGGTGCAAGTGGTAGACAAGAAGTACAGGAACTCAGGCACTGGCGAATATTAAATGCAGAATGAAGATCTTCAATCTGAAGGATAGCTGTGTGAAGACACATCTCTGTGTTTCGACACTAGTAGATTCAGTTAGCGATATTGAAGTATTTCTAGCAAAATAGCACTGTTGTACAAGTCAAATGTTGTTATGGAAACCCTAATTTCAGGTCACAGGGCCAGAAACTGTTGTTATGTTGCTGGTTTAAGAATTTCAGTTCCAGTGTCAGTGGAAAGAAGTACAGGAACTCCGTTCCTGCTGCAAAAAAGGTACAGGAACTGAGTTCCTGTGTGTTCCTGTTCACTTTCATCACTGGTTGGAGGTGGTAGGAAAAGGCCTGCCTCTGGAGTTCGAGCAGGTTCCGCCTTTTCGAGCCGTCACCCCTCGGGGGGCCACAGGGTCTGCAGTCTCGCTGTTGGCTCGCCGGGCCGACATTGCCCTGCTCCTCGAAAAAGAGGTAATCAGGAAGGTGGCGGATCCTCCTTCAGACCCGGGGTTTGTGTCCAGGTACTTCCTGGTCCCAAAACGGATGGGGGGCTGGCGCCCTATTCTCGACCTGCACGACTTGAACAAGTTCCTAAGGTCTCGGACCTTCAGGATGGTCACTCTGGCTCAGATAATCCCATCCTTGGAACGAGGCATGTGGTTCTACTCCCTGGACCTCCAGGACGCGTTCTTTCACGTCCCAGTCCATCCGTCCCATCAGAGATTCCTCCGCTTCAGAGCGGAAGGATCCCTTTACAAGTTCCGAGCCATGCCCTTCGGCCTCTCCCTAGCTCCCAGGGTCTTCACCAAATGCATGGCAGTGGTGACAGCATTTCTACGGCGCCGAGGGGTCCGGCTGTACCCTTACCTGGACGATTGGCTGATAGCAGCCCCCTCCAGACAGGAGGTGGAGCGGTCCAGAGATCTGGCCCTCCAGGTTTGCTCTCAGGTTGGCCTCCTCATCAACGAGGCCAAGTCGGAACTCGTGCCAAAGCAGGTGATTCTGTTCATCGGGGCAGAGGTCGACTCTCTGCGAGCCAGAGCATGGCTCCTGGCGGACAGGGCCGAGATTATTTCCTCCTTTGCCCAACCATTTCTGGTTGGGCAATTGCGCCCTGCCCGGGACTTCCTGTGCCTCCTGGGCCTCATGGAGGCCTGCACCAGCATGGTCCATTGGGCCCGTTGGTACATGCGTCCCCTTCAATGGGGACTGGCCAGCCAGTGGTCACAACGCCACGATCCATTGGACCGGCCCGTGACAGTGACCCAGGAGATGTGGAACGCTCTACAGTGGTGGATCGTTCCAGCTCATCTGCAGGAGGGTATCCCGTTCGTCCGCCCAGAGCTGACGGTCTCTCTCTCGACCGACGCATCTCTGATGGGTTGGGGTGCCCATCTGGGGGAACACCGAGCGTACGGCCTCTGGTCCCCTCAGGAGTCCCGATGCCACATCAACCTGCTGGAGCTCAGAGCCATCCGTCTAGCTCTCACCGCCTTTGCTCCGTTTCTACGGGGTCAAGTGGTTCAGGTCCAGACGGACAACACCACAACCATATACTATCTGATCTGCCAGGGCGGGACGTGCTCCTTGCTGTTATGCAAGGAAGCTCTCTGCATTTGGTCCTTAGTGCGCAGCCTGGAGGCGGATCTCCTAGCCATTCACGTGGCAGGAGCCTCCAACACCCTGGCCGATGCCCTAAGCTGGATAGGGGCTGCGTCTCACGAGTGGTCTCTCCTGCCGGAGGTAGTACAAGATCTCTTCTCCCACTGGGGCACGCCTCAGGTGGACCTGTTTGCCTCCAGGGAGAATGCGGAGCTGAGTCTGTTCCATGCCCGCCCCCCTCAGCAGGGCTCGCTGCAGGGGCATGCCTTCTCGAGGCCGTGGACCCCGGGCCTCTTCTACGCCTTTCCCCCATTTCCCTTGATCCACAAGGTGCTTCTCAAAGCGAGGAGGGACAAGGCGCAGGTGATTCTGGTAGCCCCAGACTGGCCCCGCCAGTTCTGGTATCCAGATCTCCTCAGCCTCAGCTCCAGGCTCCCAAGGCGGCTTCCAGCCCACCCGGACCTGATCTTAGTCAATCAGGGGAAGGCACTCCATCCGGACCTTCTATCCCTGCTCCTGATGGCCTGGTTCCTGAGCGGCTAGAGTTCCAGGCCTTGGGTCTTTCCGACGAGGTCCTCAACGTCGTTGAGGCGTCCCGTAAGGAGTCGACCAGAAAATGCTATGCCTTCAAATGGAAGAGGTTTTCCATTTGGTGTCCGGGCAAGGGCCTTGACCCTTCCTCCTGTTCCTTGGCGAGCATATTGGACTACCTATGGTCCCTTTCTCAGCAAGGGCTTAGGTCGACGACCCTCAAGGTGCACCTGGCAGCCATCTCTGCTTACCGGTGCGGGCGGGAAGCAGTCGTGCTGGGAAAAAAAGTGGTCAGGCGCTTTTCAAAGGCCTTGATCAGATTTCTGCGTGCGAGAACCTCCACCTCCGTGATTTACTGCTGGTATTGGCAGCCTGTAGGGCAAGCCATTCTAACCAATGCACAGGTGTGTGTGATTCTCTCACCTGTCGTGGAAGACCGCCTTCTTGGTGGCTGTTATGTCAGCCAGAAGGATGGGAGAGCTCCAGGCGCTCTGCACGAGTCTCCTACCTGGTCTTCACAGGACAGTGTTCTCTGGCCCCACCCCAAATTCCTTCCAAGGTGGTGTCGAGTTTCACCTTAACTAGGTGTTGACTCTGCCGGTGTTCTACCCCAATCACACCTCGGAGGCTGAATATAGGCTCCATGCTCTGGACCCTAGAAGGGTGCTCACTTACTATAAGGAGTGCACGGCTGAAATTCGGGGAGAGGTTCGCCAGCTGTTTGTCACCTACGCTGAAGCCGCACCTGGCAGACCTGCAGCCAAGCGGCCGATAAGCAGGTGGGTCACCTCCTGCATAGATCTCTGCTATAAGTTGGCGGGCATGGAGCCTCCCAGAGGGATAAGAGCTCATTCTACCCGCCATACTGCTGCATCGGTGGCTGCCTCCAGGGACGTCCCTATCCAGGAAATCTGCAGGGCTGCTACCTGGAAGTCAGCACACACCTTCATCACCCATTACCACATCGACCTTGAGTCACGCTGGGATGCTGGTTTTGGGGCCTCGGTTCTCCAGTCTCTGTTCCCTAAGTAGGGGGTGTGCGCCTTGCCTTCCTCCTCCCAGAGAACTGCTAGGAGTCTGCCAGACAGTGTGGATGAACAACATATCCATGTCCCTGGAAATACAGGTTACTCACCTGTAACAAGAGTTCTAGGAATGGTATATGTTGTTCGTCCACACGACCCACCCGACCTCCCCGGCCTCGACGCACAACCTGAGCTTCCAGCGGGCCAGATCTGGCATCATGGGGCGGAGCCGAGAGTTTTACCACCTGGGTGGGTGGGAGGAGCCAGCTTGAAGACCTTCCGGCAAGATTTAAAGCGGCAAGGATACCTGCCAGACAGTGTGGATGAACAACATATACCATTCCTAGAACTCCTGTTACAGGTGAGTAACCTGTATTTATTTCCCCTCCTGGCCTGGTTTGCTATCCTCTCCTCAGTGACCTCTTTAGCCCTCCTTATCTTTTGCCCTGCCTCCCTCCTCTTTTCCCTATCCTCATTCCTTTGTGTTGTCCTGTACCTCCTGAATGCCCTGATTTTTCTCCCCGACCACCCCCGCCATCTCCCTCCTTCTGTTTTTTTCTGACTCTCCTGATGCATGTCAGTGGCTTTTAGCACCTCTCCTTTAATAGCTGCCCATAATTCCTCCACATCTTCCATATTCCCCAACCTTGACATTTCTTCCCCAGTTACCCTCCTCATCCTGTTAAAGTTTGCCTTCCTGAAGTCCATTACCCTGGTTCTCATCCTGTTTCTTTCCCTGACCATTTGTACTCTGAACCTAACAGCACTGTGGTCACTTGTGCCTATTTCTTCCCCCACATCCACCTCCTCCACACTGTCCCCATTTGTGAAGACTATGTCCAACAGGTTCCCCTTCCCTCCCATGGGCTCCCTAACCCGTTGATGCAGGAATATGGCTTGTGCCTCTAAGATCCCCCTGCTCCTAGTTGAGACTGCTGTCTGGATCTCCCAGTCAATCTAGTTAGGTTTAGGTTCTCCACTAGCAGAATTTCCCCTTTTTTCACCATTTCTGTTACTGATTGTATTAGCTGTTTATCCCCCCTCTTCCCCCTGCGTAGGGGGTCTGTAAACTACCCCGACTCTCAATTGCTCCCCATTTCTTTTGTCTAAAGTGACCCACATTATCTCCGTTTCCCCTTCCTCTTCCAGCCCCTCCGTGGCCCTAATTTCTTTGACGTTTAATGCTGCCCCTTTTCCCTGCCCTGTCTTTCCTAAAGAATTGGTAACCAGGTATGAGCGTCTCCCAAGCGTGTTGCTCCTTCCACCAAGACTCACACACTGCTGCTATGTCGAGACCCTCGTCCACCATGGTGGCCTCCAGTTCCCCATGTTTATTCCCCAAGCTCCTGGCATTGGCTACCAAACTCTTCCACCATGTAGCCCCCTCTTCCCTATCCTCTCCTTTCAATCCCACCCTGTTTACATCCGTCTCTTTTGTTACTTTGTCCTGGGGGGGGGGGTTGATGGCCTCTCAATTCTTTTACCTGTCTGGGTGGCCCTGACATTAACACCCCCCCCGCCCGATTTAGTTTAAATTTAACTTTCTTACTATAAAGTCATCCATTTTACTCTGTACAGCTGTCCCTTCTGAGCTCACGTGCAGCCTATCAGTGCATACAGCCCTTTTTCTTCCCACGTTGAACCCCAGTTACCCATCTGCCCACACCATCCTTTCAGCCATGTATTGAATTACTCTTATCTTTTTTCTTCCTCAGTGTGCTTACTCTTGGTACAGGCAACAACTCTGAGAAGGAAATGGAAGGGAAAAACCGTGTTAATGCAGAACCTAGCAAGCTCCTTGAACCGGGCCTTTACCTCAGTCAGACTGTTCCCCTCCAGGTCATTAGTACCTAGGTGAAACACCAGGTGCATACTCTCATCTTGATGCTTGCCCCAAGATGGAATATTGTGCCTCGCCTCGAGCGCGGTCATTCCTGGCATACACTGAGCTCATACTGCACTTTCTTTTTTTTTTATATTACTTTTATTTACTGCCTTTCTGTGGCTCAGCCGGCGGCGGCATTCAGCGGCTGGCTCTGCCTTTCAGGAGAGCAGCAGGCTCACTCACATGAGAGGGTCTGATGCAGCCGCGCTCCAATCCACTGGGGGGCCTCCCCATGCTACTTCCGAGCCGGGCTGGGACCAGACCCCCCACCGCAATTCCACGACAGTCCGGGCAGTACAGAACGTGGCCATCAGGCTGCATGGTTGCGCCCAGCCATTTTCCTCCTTATTGTTCCCCCAGTTGGAGCGTGGTCATGCAGTGACATCAGAGGCACTATGTGCTGACGTCGTCCGCTTCCCCCACCTACTCACGTTGCAGCTGCGCACCGACTCGCCAGGGGCCACTGCAGGCGGCATGCACCTCTTCCTCCCTGGGATGGGAGAGCAGTCCTCCGACGCCAATCCTATCCTCTCTGCTGACCCGGGTGCATTACCGAACCCGGGTCTCCAGCGTAGCGTGAGGTGTGGCATCCAGTGCCTCAACCCTCAGCGCCACTGGGCCGACTGCTGCACTGTTTCTTGCTCCCTTCCTCCCCCATCTGATTCCCTTGATAAGAGTCCCCTATGAGTGCCACCTTTGTGCACACTTCTTCTTGAGTGCTCTTTTGGTGTTTTAAGTTTACGCCCTTGGTCTCGCCTCCCCTTGACCTCCTTGTTTTCCTTTTCCATCTTGTCCTTGTTCAGATTTTTGCCCTCTCCCAATACGTCTTCATCTTCTCCTCCCCCCTTGGACTTACCATCAGGCCCCCTCCTCCCATCTAAGCTCTTCCCTTGCTCTGCCTCTTCCTTTTTCTCTTTTGGAGTATGCACTACCTCCTTTCGTCTCCCCACTGGCTCTTACCCTGCCTGCTCTTGATAGACTCACTATTCCTGAATTTTCTGTGCACTGTGTCCCCCTTGAGGGAATTCTCTTTCTCACTACTTGCTCTGCTTACATAGTTCCCTCATTGTGTGCCCCGCCCCAGTGCATCTCCCATTTCATTCCCTACCCTTTCTCCCTGCCATATGCACTCTTTCCCTTTGATGGCCCCCGGAAGGCCCCATCACTAGCACTTTTAGTTCCCCTGCCTTTGCCGTCTCCCACCATGGTCACCTCCCTGCTTCTTACCCCGAGTCCAGGCTCCTCTAGTGCCTCACCCTGGTGTGTCCCCAAATGGTCCTTCCCCTTTCCAAAATAATTTCCCTGCTCCCAAGAGATCTTTCCCCGTGTCTCTCAACTTCCTTACCCCTGCTTCCTCCTCTGATGGCTCCTCGCAGTCACTCTCCTCCATAACTTCCTCTACTACTATATTGAGGGGTGCAAATCTGTTTTCCTGCTCTGCTCCCAAGCTTCTCTTTCCTTTGTCAGTTGTGGCCCTAATTGAATTCTGGCCCGAGTCGCAGACATCTGCCTTCTTTTTCCTGGACCTGCTACCTTCTACGCCTCCTGATCCCTAGCTGTCTTCTTACCTCCTGTCTCTAGACTCCTCATCTCACCCCTGGATTTGCTGCTATCCTCTCCCAGTGCTCTGCTGCATACACTGGGGCCACTCCCATCCTCCTTCCTCCAAACCCCTGTCCTCTCAAACCATGTACCTCAACCCCTGGTTTAATCTACTAACTCCTCCTTCTCTATCCCCAGCTGGTAATGTCTCTGCCTCCCGCCTCCTCCCATTGTCTCCCCCGCACATTGCCCACCGCAGCCACCCCATTTCCTCCCTCAGCTGTGTAAGTTGTTTACACACCATGCATCCTCCCATCCTCCAAGACCAATTTAGAACCATGGCCGCCCCACACCTGCTACTCCCCACCATCCTGCCAAAGAATCCACCGCCTTGGCTGCCACTCCAGCTGCGCTGCCCTTCCATAGCTATGTCAGCTCTGTCAGTAGGTTTTGGGATAATGTATGTCACCTAACCTGTGCAGACCAGTAACAGATGGCAGCACAGATAGATCCCCTGCAGTTTCCAAAGATCACAAGCTTGGCAGAAAATAGTGTGGCAGTCAAGTTCAGCTCCCCCTACTCATGTACTCGACCCCCCCCGGTTTCCCCACCACCCATAGCAGTACCTTAATCCCTTCAACAGTTTTGCCCAGATAGTCAAATCACAGATCATGGTCACCACTTTGAAATTTCATCGGTCCAGTTCCTTATGTAGCTTCCCCTGCACAGAGTCCAGAGCAATCCCACAATTACAGCTCCTTTGCAACATTTTCCATAGACCAGCTCAGCGTACAAATTAATCCTATAGAAGTGATCAAGTAGTCCTAGATATCCTTCAGCTATGCAGCTCCCTGTTCCTCCAGCTGACCTCTAAGTTCCTTGGCCACTCCCCACTCCTTCAGCTTTTGGTGACTCCTCCTCCACTTATCTTGCTCCTCCTCCCTCCGACATTTAATAGAGGTTGAAGCTGGGGTCGGAGAGGGTGGGAGGGAAGAAAAAGCAGCTGTAAGCGTCCCAGCTCCTGCAGCCTGGCTCAGCTTTTTAAAGCCAGGCCACATTGGCGCCTTTATCCCTGATTGGCTGGCCAACTCCTACAGCCACTGTTGCGGCCAGTCAAGGGTGCCCTCACTCCATCAGCGGTCTCTCTCGGAATTTCACCACCAACTGTAGTGGACCCTCTCCAAGCACTTCTCTGCACTGCTGGTCCTGTAGTCCTGTATGCCTCTGCCACCGATGCGGCCGACCTCTTCCAACTTGCCACTGACTGCGTCACAAATCGGCACCACCATCTGAAGACCAGTCGGCGTTGCGGCCAATTTCCACCTCCTGCTGCCAACTGCAGTGAAGAAAAACAGTTGTAGAGAAAGCAGCTGTAAGTATCCCAGCTTCAGCAGCCTGGCTTGGCATTTTAAAGCCAGGCCACATTGGCGCCTTTATCCCTGATTGGCTGGCCAACTCCTACAGCCACTGTTGCAGCCAATCAAGGGTGCCCTCACTCTGTCAGCGATTTCCCTTGGAATTTCACCGCCAACTGCGGTCAACCCCCTCCGAGAGCTTCTCTGCGCCGCTGGTCCTGTCTGCCTCTGCTGCTGTCACGTTAAACCTCTTCTAGCTTGCCACCGACTGTGGCACAACCCGGCTCCTCCACCTGCAGACCTGCCGCCGATGCAGACAATTTCCACCTCCTGCTGCCGACTGTGGTGAAGAAAAGCAGCATTTTTATTTTACATCAAATCATGGAGGCAGGTTAACATGGTTTTCTCCTATCATTACGGTTTGACCGATTTCAGTATACATCAGTACACTTCTAACATTATGGTTAGAAGCAAACTTCTTGAGAAAGTTGTGGCAGAGCAACTCTCTGAGTACTTGCAGTCATATGACCTATTGTCACCTGTGCAGCATGGCTTTAGGAAAGGGCACAGCACATCCTCTGCCCTTGTCGCTGTCTCATCCTGGATCAGGGTGGCTATAGACCAGGGCAAACTCTCTGGGGCTATCTTTATAGAGCCCTCCAAGGCCTTCGATCTTGTTGATCATGCCATGCTCTCTACTCAGCTTAAATCCTATGGTCTATCACCTGGTGTGCTCAGTTTGTTCTCCAACTATCTACACGGTAGAAAGCAGCTTGTTAAATATGGCAAGGAGCTCTCTGGCTCTATTTCTGTAACCATGGGTGTCCCACAAGGCTCTGTCCTGGGGCCCTTGCTCTTCATTTTTGTAAACAATCTCCCCATTGCCTCTGTTCGCTGTAAGCCAATCCTCTATGCAGATGTCTTGGTCACCCTATCTCACTACCCGGACATAGGGGTCATTAATCGCCATCTGAGTGATGACTTAGGGAACATTCAGTCCTGGATCTCGGCCCACAAGTTGGTTCTTAATCTTAAAAAAACTCAGGCCATGCTCTTTGGGTCCCAGGCCAAGATTAAGGCCTCTTCTGCTCCGTTATGCGTTGCTGGTACCGACGGTGTTCCGATCCCTGTTACTGACAACTTTAAATACCTTGGGGTGATGCTGGACCTGCAACTTGACCTTGGCCGCCATATTCAGAATATGTGCAAGACTGTCAACTGCAAACTGGGTCTGGCCTACAGAGCTAAAAGCAACCTTACTCCTGCTGCCCGTATTGCTCTTGCCAGAGGTGTGCTCCTCCCTTCGCTCTGCTATGGGCTTCTTTTGTTTGCCCGTTCCTCCAAAGCTCACCTTTCTAGGTGGTCTACTGCCTACTACAATATCTGCCGCTTTGCTCTGGCTGCCCCTCGTCTCACCCATCATTGTGACCTTTATAGCAAGCTGAACTGGCTCTCCCCCTCAAATCACATAGACTTTGTCCTAGGGTGCTTCACGGGAAAGGTCCTTGGCACTGGCACCCCTCCGGGGCTGCCAAAATTCCTTGTCCCGGCTGCCTCCTCATCCTATTCCCTCAGGTCTCAGGGGCCCGCCATCCTTAAGATACCTGCTACCCGGACTCTAATGGGGGGGTAGAGATTTTGCTGCGTGTGCTCCCAGACTGTGGAACGCATTCCCTGCCCCGGTCCGCTCCTCCCACTGACAGGTGTGCCTTCGATTCTCCCTATGGAACCACCTCAAACTCTCTTCTGCCTGTGGTTGCCCCAAACCCCCGTGATCTATCCTGACCCCTCGCAGCACTCCTCTCTCCTGGATGTGTTCTGGATAAAAGACTCTACTTCCTGGGGCCTTTAGTTGTAAATAGTGTCATATCTGCTGCATCTCAACTTGTACCTTTTGTACTGCTCTTAGTTGCTACATGTGTTATTCTGTAGTATACATACTGTACAAAACTATGCCTTACATGACTTGTAAACTGTTTTAATCTGTATCATGTTGTTCTATGTATTTAAATCTGTAATTCCTGTACTCTCCCGGGTCATACCTGAAAATAGGCAATTGTCCTGTCTAGTGTACTTACCTGGTCAACAAAAACTAAAATAAATAAATATAAGTGTGTTGATGTATATTGACACATGTGCCCTTATAAAGTTGACCCCGTAGCTATTCCACATGAAACTATTCGTGGTATATTGCCAAAAACTGGAAAATGACAGTGATGTAAATAGGTGGAGTCAAGTATGCAGATTGTTTTGGCACTGTATTGAGGCAAACCACAGCCTTTTTCGAGTTTGTATGACAGGGTTTTAAGTAAGCTGAAAAACTGATTAGCACTTTCACGCGTCAAACTGGTAATCAGTTGTGAAAATGCATAGCACTTGGCACAGAAAAATATATAGTTTTATTACTGTTGTGTACTGCGTCATGGATTCATAGAAACATTGAAGTTGATGGCAGATAAGGACTGCAAGGCCCATCCAGTCTGACCATTTCTTTTTCTACCGTATGAATGTGCTATTCACTCGAAAAATGCTTAGCTGTCTACTGCTCACTATTACGGAAAATGGTTAGCATTACCCACTATTATGCTTAGCGCTTTATGTTATGCCAGCTATTTAAAACCCAGGTATGAAATATAGCCTTTTTGGATTTCTGTGGAAAGGCATTTCTAGCCCTGGAAATGTACCTTTGCAGCCAGCATTTCCATATGGAAATGCATGTTGCAATGTGCTGGCTTGGCCACTTGGCTGCAGTGACAGTAGTGAGCCTCTGTAATGCATGTACGCGCCATGCCTGAGTCGGGGGAAGGTTGTTAAAAAAAAAAAAAAAAAAGCCTAAAAGCAGAAATCGCATTATGCGCTGAAGCGGGGGGTCTACAATAAACAGAGGGACAGCTGGCGATCAGTGCGTAATGCGCAGGAGGGGAGGTGCTAAGGTGGGGAGAGACCCGCTCAGATAGGGATGCTTGCGAGCATGTCATGCACTGAGGTGGGCAGGCAGGAAGGGGAAAGGAAGGGAGCCTGCAAGTTGGTTATTTGTTGCCATAAAATGGAGGAAAGGCGTTGCGGGTCTGTAATTGTGAAGCAGGACGTGGAAAGGTGGAGCGTGGATCGTGGACTGAAGAGAATACCGCTGAGGAAAAAAAAAATGCAAGCCAAGCATGAGGAAGCAAGCAGGACCAAAATACAAGCGGGTAATCTATGAAGTCCAGTGCAGCTTTATTTGGTTCTCGGTACATAATCTGTGACTTTTTTATTCAACAATCTGTATGAATTTTGTTTTTAAAACTGTATGCAACTCTTCTAACATACATACTAACATACTAAAATGCCAGCAGAGTAGTCCTAATGGTCTTTCGTGTGTGCTCGTTTGGTCAGCCCCCAACCTTGGAGCTGACCTTGCTGTTTTTCCCACCCCCTCGGGATTCTCCATTTCCAGTCCAGGATATTCCTCTTGTATTGGGCTTTGCCAGCAAAACCCTTCCCCTGTACCTGTCCCAACCCCTCTTGAACCCCTCCACAGTCTCCACCTCCACTAGTCCTCTGGGCACCGTGTTCCGTGGCTCCACCTCCCTCTCAGTGAAGTAGCACCTCCTCCTTCCCCCCTCGAGTCTTCTCCCCCCCCCCCAGCTTCCACCCATGCCCTCTGGTTGCCCCCTCCTCCTCCTTTTGGAGCACACCGACTGAGCCTCCCCTGTTTATCCCCTTCATGTACTTGAAAACCTCTATCATGTCCCCCCTGTCCCATCTCTCCTCCAGTGTGTACATATTGAGTTCCTCGAGCCTCTCCCCATATTGTCCTTTCCACAGGCCTTCTGCCTTAAGTGCTTTGAGGCTGACTCAGCTGCATTTCCTCTGGGCCTGCTCATGTTGTATCTTTCTACATGAGCGCCTGTGCTCTAAAGTTTTCAATAAAAAATAACAATAAGTGAGGCACAAGAAGGGGGCTTGGTAGAAGGTTCATAGTCCAGAAAAGCCAGGAAAAAATACACAGAGAAAATTATAATATGGCATTATGTAAAAAAATGAGTTGGATAAGACTAGGAATAAATGTACTAGTGAGAAAGGAAAAATAAAGTAGTAAGGATGCACAAAAGCAGTGCTTAAACATAATTTCACATTATTTTAGTTATAAATCATATATGTTGGGCACCATTTTGCCGACGTATGGGTTTGGCTCAATAGCAGGACATAAAACACTAACATGGAAATGTGACAGTGCCCCAGGAAATGTAAAGTGCCAGGCTCTCATTACCGGTGAAAGTGTAGCAGCCTGACTATTATTTCTAGCCCTGTAACGTATAAAGCTACTCCCATTTTGCACTTCTTATTACACTACTAAATGGTTAACTACCTCTGGATTGTAAGCTTTGTTGTACCACTGGTGCTTATCTGACACTGTGGCTAGAAAAAGTTGTTTTTTGTAATACGTGGCAGCTCAGATTCAATGCAAAGAAGTGCAAGGTAATGCATCTGGGAGACAAAAACCCAGGGAAGAGTACACAATGGGGGGTGAGTTAATAACAACAAAAATCGATAGAGACCAAGGAGTAATTATATCAGATGACCTAAAGGTGGGCAAGCAATGTGAGAAGGCAGTAAGGAGGGCTGGGGGGATACTGATATGCATAGGGAGAGGCATCAACAGTAGAAAACAGGAAGTTGTTATCTCTCTCTACAGACCGTTAGTGATACCTCATCTGGAGTACTGCATGCAGTTCTGGAGACCCCATCTCCGCAAAGACAGACAGAGTGGAGGCTGTTCAGAGGAGGGCAACCAAAATGGTGCAAGGTCTGCACCAGAAGACATACGAGGAGGGACTAAAGCAGCTTAATATGTATACCCTTGAGGAAAGGAGGGAGAGGGGGGACATGATAGAAACTTCAGGTATCTCAAGGGAATTAACAAGGTATAAGAGGGTACTATCTTTCAGAAGAAGAGATGCGCAAGAACAGGGGGGCACAATTTGAAGATAGAGGGGGGCAGCGCAGAGGTAATGTTAGAAAGTATTTTTTCACAGAGAGAGTTGTGGATGCATGGAACAGCCTTCCTGAGGAGGTTGTGGAGTCAGGAACAGCGGGAGAATTCAAGAATGCATGGGACAGGCATAAGGCAATTTTAGTGGGGGGTAGGAGGAAGTAAGCTGTTGATTAACTAGAATCTGCAGCTTATCCATCAGGTAGGGAAATGGGCAAACTGGGTGGGCCAAGCGGTCCTTATCTGCCGTCAAATTCTATGTTTCTATGTTTTGAAGAAAGTAACTGACATTTTGTATCATTATTTTTCCTCCTGTACTTATGGAATGGCTGCAAACAGTTCTGACAGAGAACCAGTCTGGTTGGCTGGAGGCTATAGGCCTATGAAAGGAAGCCTTGAAGCACAGCCAGGCTGAAGCCTGCTCTTCTCCTAGTGACAATGTCCAAACTGTAGTGTTTAGTGAAAGCGTGGACAGTACTCCCAAGTTGCAGCAGCACAAATTTCTGCAGCCGATACAGTCCTGAAACAGGCAATGGAAGTGACCATGCCTCTGGCTGAATGACCACGAACATGCCCAGGAAGTTCCTTACCATACTTCCTATAACCCCCCCAAAAAAAGAAAATACAGTTGTTGAATTTTGTTGATCTGGTAAGCCCACTGGGCCTAGAAGTCCCTTTTTCAGGGGTGACCCGGGGGGGGGACAGATTGTAAACAACTGAAACTGAACCAGATTAAGCTGTTAGTGGTATTTTAGTGAATGAGGGAAATTTGGCCAGGACACCGGGGAAATTCCCCTACTCTTTTCAATAAGCTCCATGGGATCTTTAACATCCACCTGAACTACCACCAATCCAGGGAGATGGGACCTTGGTTTAACGTCTCATCCGAGTTGTCCAACCATTTGAACAGGATCTGCTTAGAAACTGGTACGCCCTCTTTTCCAGGGGCGAAGGAAACAAAAATCTGCGAGGACTTCCTGCAACCTCTCCTGCGGTGAACATAATGTCTGAGTAGTCTATGTACTTGTAAGGTGTGGAGCAAGCTTCCCATAGATTGGCATGCTCTGGAAAATAAACAGGTAGGTGGGTGATTTGATTCAAGATAAACTCGGACACCACTTTTAGCAAGAACTTAGTGTTGGTACACAAAGACACCCTGTCATTATGGAAAACCAAATAAGGAGCATCACACATTAGAGCCTGAAACTCAGAGATTCTTCAAGCAGAACTAATGGCAACTAAAAATAACGCTTTCCATAGGTGTGGCCTGATGCAAGAGATTCTGTCAAAGATCTACTGTTACACTAAGTTCTTATGTGAAAGTACTTGTCTTATCATTATTTTCAGCCCACACCTCACTGGCTCATATGTGTGCAGTGTCGCACAACAATTTCAATGTTCCTGCTGTTAAAACCAGTTTAGGTCAGAGATCTTTGTTATACCAGCTTCCTTACTTTTATAATTCCATGCCTCCGAAATTAACCACAGAGACTTCAAGCATTTTCAGCTTCAAATCTGGACTCAGAAAATATTTATTAACTTCAGAGTGCTGCAGTTGTGTATGATTTTAAGATATGTTTTGTGTATGATAATTTATGTTTTGGAATTTTATTAATTGTTTTTATTTTGTATCTTTCATGTTGTTTGGTTTGGATACTTAATATTGTATGTTGTTTAATTATATCTGGTTGCCCATGAAACTAGGCATTTTGTGCATGTGGATTCACCAGATTTTACGTAAATAAATCCAAACCAAATCACTCTGTAATGGATGGGATTTCAAGTTTTTTTTTTTTTTTTTTTAATGCAGCGTTTTCTCCCAGTGATTTGGCTCTGGCAGATCTTAGCCCTAACCTTGCCACCCCCATCCGGCATCTGCCCTCCCCTCCCACCGACTGACTACCGGGGGGTGATGGTCGGCTGATGACAGGGGAGCAGCAGGCAGGCAGGGCTTGACAAAGCCAGAGCCTTCTGTTTTCCATTTTCTTCCCTATTCCCCACAATGTGGCACACACGTGCATGTGGAGGCACGCGCCCACCACAGAGTCTTGCAGCCCTCCCGTCCACTGCCCTCCTTGACCCACACTACCACTTGGCTTCCACCAGGTGGCAGTCGATCAGTGGAGTGTGCAACCCCCCCCCCCCAATCTTTCCCTCCCTGGCCGACTCCCAGCAAGCCATGCTTGCAACCAAACACAGGTCACCACGTGGCAGCAGATAAGGCGTACCGATAGCGCCTCAGCCCTCCTCTCCACTGGGCCAGCTCGAATTTCAAGCTGTCTTCATTTTCTGTGATGTACCTTGTGGCTGTCAAGCGGCCCTAGTCATGCCTGTAAGAGGACCTCTCATCTAGTGTACTTAAGTTGCAGTCAGGATATAGTTGTGACCTAGCAGCATGGCAGGTTGAAGTAGAAATATCTAGAGCATTTTCCTGTTGAATATGCCACTAGACAAGAAATGTTAGATATCTGTTTAAAGCCCCCCATTAGAATTAAAATAAAAGTTTGTTTACCATGCTATTAGGTGGCCCATTTTAAAAAGTGCTTGCTTAAAATTAATTCTTTAATGTTTTCCATGTTCTAATGTCATTTGATGTATTGTAATGGAGAACATCTCCCTCTAATTTTTTTCTCTTTTTCATGTAGCTTTGACTGGCCCTGGCTATGGCAGGGCTGTCGGCCCCACCGGCAACTAACTCCCCCAGGACCTACCGAAGATATCCCCACAGTCTCCCTTCCCCCGTACAATCCAGTCAAAGCGGTCCTGGGCGGCATCATGGATTGCACCTTAGGAGCCAGAGGCAGGCTTTTTCCACTTTCTTTCCCCCTTGTCCAGGCAGCATGTAGTGACGTAGGCACGTGTAGAGGCACACATGCGCCTGCTGCTTGATGCCCACCCCCCTTACACACAGATATGCACTGACTGCCCTGCCACCACATCTAATTTTTTAAAAAATGTTTTGTTTATGCCCCCTTTCCACTGGCCTGCTGCTTTCCACCTGCCTCCATCTAGCCCTAACACCCATCTTCTGTGGGACTTAACCCCTTCCTCTCTCTTATCTCAGTGGCACCCCCCCCCCCCCCCAATGGTGGGGCTCTTTCATCAGATCTGCCATGCCCTCCACCTCATCTAAACCAGCTTTCTTGAGGACAGGCCCCACAGTCACTGGTGTGGGGCCTGCTGTGCAAGCGTACTGCAGCTGGTTTGTTTTGTGTGTTTCTCCCAGCCCTTGGACATCTGCACCCCTGGATGGACATGGGAACGTGCAGCCCAACCAGCATTCACCCTGACATTCTTACTGATGGCTGCCACTAAACATTTACAGTCCCTTCACTACCAGTCTCTCACATTGCTTGCAAAGTGCTTTGGCATACAGTGTGTGTAGCGAGATATAAATGCTAATTCTGCTTCTTCCTTCACTGCACTTCCACCTGTGGTCACCTAGGTGGCAGTGTTGTAGCAGAGGTAGCGACTCTCCCTCAGCCAGGGGAGCTGTTATGTGTGTGTGTAAATAAATGATTCATAATGTTTTTTCAACAATTTCTCTGTGTGGATCACTTTTCCCAATGTTGTAGCAACTCTCCCTCCCTGGAAGAGGAGATTGTCCTCTGGGACTCGAAATCCATCTCCCTCGCTGGGCTGGGTCATCCCTGAACCATGGATGCCAGCGTCTTGAGGGACAGTGCTGCCACTAATGGGCTTGCCCCCTCTATAATTAATTAGCCCCTTCTTACAGTGCATTCTTCGGGCAGGACAGGAGCA
Source organism: Neoceratodus forsteri (assembly GCA_016271365.2). NCBI lineage: Eukaryota > Metazoa > Chordata > Ceratodontiformes > Ceratodontidae > Neoceratodus > Neoceratodus forsteri. Next base: position 28,082,257 of record CM057453.1, read on the forward strand.
CTTAGGACTTGTTTTGTTGTAGAAACCACAAAATGCGAAGGTAGCATGGTATAAAAATGAGCTTCAGTGGTGGAGGTGGTAGTAGTAGTAGTAGTAGTGGTAGTAGTGGAAGTTTAGTACAAGAGTAGTACTAGTGGAATTTATTGAAGCTTTCAAAGATCTGAATACAGCAAGCACCAGTAACCAACCAGTAGCACCATTGTGTATTAACTCATTGTACAAGCATTCCTTCCAAAACTAAAAACACAATCTCGGGGGTCGAAATTAAGTTTTGCAGCCACTAGCCAGCAGGGCTAGTGACTCGGAAAATCCACTGGCCCCACAGACATTTCCACTGGCCCAGCTAGTGTACATACTGAAGTGCTGCCTTCTCCAGTACAAGCCCGCAGGGCTAGTTAAATGATAATTTTACTAGCCCGACACAAAATCTACCAGCATTGGCTAGCGGGCCGGTGCCAGTTTCGACCCCTGAATGTAATTATTGCACATTTCCAACCTCACCTCTACTTTCACTGGTGGTGTGTTTCGTGAACAAGGAACCTAATATGACTTATTCCCATGGGTAAGTTATACTCTCCTCCCCACCCTTTGTTCGTCGCCCAGACTTCTTCACTGCTCGTGGGCTGAAGCGATTTTGGAACCTTTTTAGTTTTACCTTTGCTCCAGATTGTTTTATTTTGAGTTTCATACCTGCCTTGCGGATTTGCCCAACTCATGTTGTGTAGCTTGTTGCCTGGTTTATCCACAGAATTATGAAAACTTCAAACAAGGCTGTATGTGTCTCCTTTAGTGGTCACCGTTTGAGTGTGTTCTTCTTCTGCGTGTAAGAGTCCTCATTTACTGGTATCCTTATTTTCCCTTCTCTGCAGAGATTCCAACTGATCCCTCACCTTTTTCCAGGCAGCTGTCTATAGTCAGAAATAAATCTAATCAATGTTTCAGAGACCATGAGTAACTCATCTGCCAGTTAACCTGCCCCATTTAGAATGGAAAGGAAGCACGTCCTCTCTATTTTCTTTCTTACAGATCTCTTCTTCCTGATGGACCCTATTTGAGATTTTAACAGGTTCCTTTTAATTATTGAAACATTACGGTAAAGAAAGAATTGTGTGTGCGCCATAGCATGGGTCCCCTGGAAAAACAAGCAGCCTTGTTTTCAGTCCGGCTGGTTGAAACAGGATATGAGATAGATAGGGCACTTGGCATAATGCTTGGATAGAGAATGAGGCAATGAGTGTGGCTTCCACCTCCCAGATTCTATTCATGATAAATGTCCGCTGAGCACAACTGGCTGTAATGCATTTATCATACTTGGGGGGGGCATCTAAGAGTCCGGAGTTCTGTACATGAGAGGGAAAGCAAGTTTAGAAACATAAACTGTTGTGTGTATTTAATACAGTATAGGACCGAGTCCTACTTTTCACCCTTTATTGCCAACAACAGTAGCTATGTGCAGAATGATCATGAGTTGTTTTTGTTGTTTGGGGGCGGGGGGGCGGTGGAATGTGAGCAATGGATTTTACTGCGGAGGACTCTGGGGAAACAATGGAGTATATCGTATCAGTTATAATTAGGAGTGAGTGTTTCAGAATTGTGACATGTTTCAAAGGTCATCAAAAGAAAAAGACTTTTTAAGCTGCATTGGTTAGGTAAAAGTAGAACATTTCTGTCTACATTCCATTGTTATGTTACAGAAAGACACTGTTGTTATCTTGGGGGTTATAGGGAGTGTTAAGAGAGATACTGCAGATTGAGTGTATTTATTTTTTTCATTAAGTTTTTGGGGCTAGGTGGGATTGTGATAATATACACTTGCATTTGATTTGGATCAGGCAGATGTGTGGTGAATGCCTGTGCCGATATGTTGCAGATTTTTAGCTAACCTATATGCGAGTCTCGCGTAGAGCAGGAGTCAGAGTCCTTTTCCTTTTCATGGCAAGCATCCATTAGAAAAACATGTAAACATACTGTACTTAAGCAGTCACATTAGTCTCTGATGCCCAGAATTAGGAAGTTATGAATAGATTCCTGCAAGTCTCCGATGACAGGGTGCTAGCTAGTCCAGTATGTTGTTATGATTCAGAACCTCCAGGGGTCCAGATAATTTTTAGAACTGGGAAGTACTTACTGCCAGCTGCTTTCACTTGGTAGTATTTTCATCTACATGGTAGTGATACCATGCATTGACCTGTCTCGGACCCCCATCTCTAAAAAAAGGTCACGTTCCACTGGGCATCTGCAACCACTGATCCTCCTTTTTTTTTTTTTGTATTTTCTACTTATCCCACCCCGCACTCTGGCCGATCTCTCCTTCAGGCCCCCACATGGACCTTCTCATCCTGGCAACTCCCAACCCCACCACCCCACATCACAGCCACCCCCAGGTATCCGCAATGTATACCATCATCGGGCGGGTCCCTTACCTTCGTAGGGGATGAGCCTTCTGGCTGTACTTTCACAACCCTGGGTGCTGCTGAGGCAGCAGATGGAAGTCCGGGAGCCCAGTGATGAGGGTCCATGGAGGCCATCACCTGATTGGCCAGGGCGCCATTTTCCATTTTCTTCTCGGGGGGAGTGACATGCCACTGACATCAAGGCAAGTACCGGCGTCCGCCACTCCCCTGTTATCTAGGCTCTGATGTCCTGCTGAGCCGTCGGCATCCACCAGGGGCCAGCAGGCGCAGAGCCGCATCCCCACCCTCTCCCGGAGAAGGCAAGCTGTCCCTGGACGCTCCATCCTTTTCCCCCCGGCTGGCCCTCCAGCGAACCCGGGTCGCCAGCGTCGCAGACGAAAATCCAACCACTGCACCAACGGTCCAGGCGATCCTCCTCCTCTAATACCAGTGAGGAGTCTTGAGATACTTCCCACTGCTGTGTAGTGCAGTGACCCTATTTTTAACATTTTATGTTGCAACTGCCTTTCTTATCACCCAGTGCACAACTCTTCAGACCGTCTTCTGCATGTACATAACTGATACCTATGCTGTTTTCTGACCCCACCTCTACTGCTGACAGTCTGTTAGTATGTGGATCCATGGCTTGTAGCATTGAATTCTGCCGCCAGTTGTGTGCATATGTACCAACATACTGTAAATATACCGGGTGGGAATCAAATTCCTAAAATCAGAAAGTGGGAGTAAATCATGCAAAACTGGTGGTAAAATACTCCTTTACTCCCTTTATCTGTTCCTCTGAGACCTCACTCCTAAATTACTTCACTATTTCGATTCCTGGAGAGCACTGAAGTGTTTCTGCACTGTCATGTTTTGACAGGATTTAGCCAAGCAGTTATCTTTTATTCTGGTTTCCTATATTGATTAAATACAGCAGCTGTAAAGATCCCCACTTCTGTGGGCTAATCTGTGTTGTTAATGTTAGCTTTCATCTGGCCCTGCCGTGTGCAATATAGTGCAGATGGCAGGAGCATATCTGTCATTGAACAGATGTCTTATCCTGCTTTTTGGAACAAAGACAAAGGGCACTGGCTACTAATCCTCTTCTCGAAGTAAGGAGGATGCTGTACTCTGCTAAAACAGGGGCCCAGGAATATCCATGCAGTTTTTTTCTGTGTGCAACTGAGAAACTTGCATTGGTCTAGATCTGGAAGTCATTCCATATTTTTGGGGAGACGTCAAAGGTACTTAATAATAGGATACAGCATTGAGTCAGGGACTCATTTACAGTGGTTTCTGTGGGCTCACTTCCAGGTGTGTCCTGGGAGCACAGAGCGATTAAGAAACTTGCTTAGGGTCACACAGTATGCAGGGAGAGGTTGTGGGAATCAAATCCAAGTCTGCTAAATATACTACGCTCATTCACAAATCATCACTCTAACCTCTAGGTGATGCTGTCAGCCCATGCCTGCGTCTTCCCATGTCCTAAATTATGGAATTCAGAATACTGAAAGAGATCCACAAGTTAATGTGAAACATTCCTGGTAAAACACCTTGACATTCAGAAAGATCAACCATTTCCAGGTTTTTGTCTTGATTTTGGTGGTCATATACATTTAAATTGGAGTTCAGTTAAAGGAAAACTACACCCTCGTATCATTTAAATTTTATTTGTTTCCATACCAACAGACAACTCCTTTCCTGTAGCTGTTAGGGCTATATATGTATTAGGTTTAATTTGTTTCCACTGCCCATAGTAGCCCCTGTGACTGCCCTGGGGGGTTCCATTTCATAGCTGTTGAAATCTCATTGTGCATGAGAACTGCATTAGCATATGAGAATATGATGTCGGATTGTGACAGGGTTGAATAGGGCCCTGTCCCAGTTGTTCTGGAGAAAGATTTTAAATGCAAGGATCTTCTCTATTCTCTCGTTTTCTGTCTCTTGTCTGTCTGGTTGCGGAACCACATTTTCTTGTGAGACCTAGGACTTGATCACCCCAACAGTCTTGCAATTCTCTGCCTCTCGCTATCTCTCTACCTTCACTTGCCATTCTGTCTTTTCTTCTCCCTTACATATCTGCAGGTATAGAAATATATGTGAATCATTATGTAGAAATGTAACTGATACTGGGATCCCTTTGTTTAGAAATGTATATTGTTTTACTGTTGAAATGAATGTAGTTATTCTGTTAAAATGATTGCAAAAAGCTGTTTGGAACTCAATGGACTAACCTGTTTGCAAACTCTCTGAGAAGCTGTAAGCAAGAGGTCAGTTCTGGGTCACAATGTTCTTTTTGCTGCATTTGTTGAAACTTACAAAAATACTGTGTGAGAAGCATGCTGTTTCCTTTTTTTTTTTTTTAATCATGTCAGGCTTTTTCACCCCGGATGGCCCCTATCCAACCGACTCCCCCAGTCCCATCACCTGGAATTACCATGGCTTACCTTTGCTCGGCCTGGGTGCAGCGCCTGCTGGGAGTCATTTCTCATCCTGCCGCCGGCATTTTTGGCCTCCATTTTTCTCCAAAGGGCCCCAGGAGAATGGTGCATGCGCATGGAGGTGCGCATGCACGTTCGGCCCCAGTAACGACCCCCTTCCACCCACCCCATTGGCCTAAAGCCGGGCACCCTGTGGCCTGCATTGTCTCCTGGCCTCCACTAGGGGGCAGACATTGCTGAGGGATGCCGCATCCCCCAACCCCGGAGAGGAGAGGTACCTGCTGGCAGCTCCATCCAGCTCTGCCCTCCCCCCCCGTGCCGACCTCCGGCAACCCGGGCTTGTTTTCCTGTGCTTCCTGACCTGTGCCTTGATGACACAGATCAACCATTTGTATCATGTATCTCTATGATGAAAGAACAAGTACCCTGCAAAAACTCTTTGGAAACACATAAACTGAAGGAAGTTTAAAGGGAAAAACCCTGCATTACAACTCGGGTAGTTTGCAGAGCTCACTGAAGGTAAAATGGTATTTCATACCTTCTTGCAGCTTGTTTCTTTGAAGACTAATTAAGCAGACAGGCATACTAGGGAGTTTAAAGGTTGATTACGCATCATGTTCCCATATGCTAATGCAGCTGTCCGGGACAATGAGATTTCAACCACCACCAAATGGAGCCTCTCAGGACAGTTACAGGACCTAGTATGAAGTGTGAAAACATGTAAAGAGTTGTCTGTTGACATAGAAACAAATAAAATTTAGAAGATACGAGTGTAGTTTTCCTTTAACCAAAGCCCTGTTTGTACCTCTGACTTTTGACAGGTGACTTTGGGGGCCGCAAGCTTGAACTAACTATGGGAACAGAGACTGCCATAGTAGAATGAGTTTTCTAAGATGAATATAGCATTAAAATGTGTTCCTAAATGTATATTTGGGACTGTTAACTACAGTACTTTTTTGGTTAGTTCTGTGTTTACAGCTGAATAGGAAACTGAAAACCTGTGGCAGACATTTGAGTAAACAGTTGTTTTTCTAACATGGAGGAGAACACAGCTAAAATTTTAATCATCTCATTTACAGTCGGGCTCTGCTTCTACTAAACATTATGTAAATCTAATGTTTGTTCCCTCCCTGTATCCTATTACTAACCTCCTCCACCTCTGTCATCAAAGGCCCATCTTCTTACTCTTCCCAGCCTCACAGGGTACTATTTCACCATCCAGCATGTCTACTGGGCCTCAGACACGCCAGGGGGGTACCCCCCCCGGCAAGCCCAGAAGGTTTTCCCATTGGGCATAGCAAATGTGTGTATCTGATGGTGAGGAGGAGGAGGAAATGACATCGGGGCTGGGGCCAGTTGGGCATGCACACCTCCGCCATGCATGCTTGCTGCACATTTTTCCCTCTTTGGGGTGGGGGTTGAGGCCTGGATGTTCTCCCGTCCTGAAGACTGGGGCTGTCTCAAAAAGCTGTAGTGGTAGGCGTCACTCCTCTGTTGCACAAGGTCAGCAGGTATTTGTGACAGTAAGGAAGACTCAATACTCCTTAATTTCGTTATTGCTTTTATCAAGGGATCAATGTGCCATCTATTTGAAATGGCCAGTGTTTTATGGCTGTGGGGGCCACTTCCTCAGGGCCTGCGGTGGTTCTGTTAAACAAAACATACATAGTAATTCCTGTACAGATTTGGTAATCAAACATTGTTATCATATTTCATCCCTGTAGCAATCCAAAATGTGTCTGTTAGGCTAATCTTCATAACATTAAACCTACAACTCCAGCACGCACCTTGTGCTAGCATTTGATTTCTAAGAAGTGCAAATTCCACAGTTTTTCCCTATGCAACCCAAGTCCTGTCACACCAAAAATGTGTTTGATTTTATATAACAACTGATCTTTCTAAATACTTAGTGAGTTACAGGCACAGACCTTTTGGAGGAACTGAAATGGAGAATTTTAAAAAAAAGTGAGAAAAAGTAAAACTGGTTCAGGTGACCCTTTCCGTTTGTTAGGTGTTATTGCCACCTTAATGATAGCTGAAACAAAGGATGGCTAAGGGAGCCGGACCTCGAGCTTGCCCACAAGAAATGGGAGCAATTCTGGTTTTGCACAAGGAATGGGAGCAAATCTGGAGAAGCTCCTTTTAAATCGGTATCTTCCACCTGATGGCACAAGTTTTCATAGAAAACAAAATCCAAATACATTATTATACCAGCCATCAAAGCCAAATGGGACTGCAACACTATGGGAGAATGCTGGAGGGAGTGCTGAGAAACAGTAGCGACCCACGGCCATATTTTGTTTGATGTGTGAAGCCCTTATGCCATACTGGGAGGGATTGAAACAGAGACTAAAAGAACTGTTCAGATTACCAGGGGAGAAATCACGGGAGCGCACTTGATGCTAGGCCTCAAACCATGCACTATAAAAGGGAAAGAGTTAGTCTGCCTCTGGAACATTTGTGTGGTAGTAGCACTGAAGGCTAGCTCACAAAAATGGTTACGGAAAGTGTTTCTAAGGTAACAGGTAGTTGAACTCGAGAGACTGATATGCCAGGTTCAAGACAGGGTGGAAGCATACATTAACAGGTGGAAAAGGTGGGAAATTGTGAGAAGGGGATACAACAAACTAAACATGGGTCCAACTCCAGCATTAAATGGGGAATTAACACAATCTAAAACATGAGGGGAAAAACAAGAGGGTAAACATAAAAGAGAACCCATGAGAGCGGTTGTCCAACCTCCATCCTGGCAGGCCAAGGAGAAAACTGCCAAGATGAAGCAAAAAAGCCAAGAATATATACCACATCAACAACCTCCATAGAGCTTCTTCAAGGATATCTCTTTCATTAGGCCACATCTATGGAACTTGTAGCCACCAGGAACGCTAGGACCACACAGAAACTTTTGCAAGCAGTGGGGACACCCATGATGATGTCAGATGTTGGCTGCCACATAAATGTGGATGGCCCCTTCCCCACTCAGTTCTTTTCCTGCCATTGGCCATACTTGTCGGACTGCTTATGGAAACGCTGCTGTGATTGCCACCACTTTATTTTTCTTTCCAAAGTAAAGCAGTCACTTTAATAAGTGATTTTCGACAGTGTGTATGTCATCGAAGGAACCATCAAAGTATTGTGAATGCGGTGAGAAAATTTACGATGACGATTCCGATTTGCAAGGGTTTTAACACTGCCACACAGTGATGCTGAAAAGGGGTTTTAGCAAAGCACCTCTTAAAACAACAGTAGCCCACATGGAGAAGGAGTTCCAGCAAGAGTTTTGTCACATCGCCAGCCCACTCCTCCGGGTCTAGATCATCCAAATCCCAGAAGAAGTCACCCGGGAGCCATAAGCGCAAGCACCAGGAGAAGGAGAAAACCTCCCTGGATGCCCTTCAGGTCGCCCCTCTGCACAGCAGGTACGACCTCCACAGTGCTGTTGACTGCTCCGGAGGTGGCACTGCTCCAGTGGTGATACCGCTCCCCCCACCCTCGACTACCTAATTTCCAGGTTGGGGCATGCGTGGGCGCTACCAGGTCTAGTACGTCACCATTGATGTCAGGGGGCCTTGCCTCCTCTGTGGACCTCAACCAGCGCATCCGTCGACTACATGGGCGCCAATGTCCAGGTGGTGCTATCGTCCTTCATGTACAAGCTTTGATGCCTATTGCCTCTTCCTCCTGTACCAGGAGGCTCATCGAGGGGGGCCTGTAACTGTAACTCATACTCCCTTGACGATGCACCCAAGGGCTGTGCCTCAGCCTCATCCTCCTCATGCTCCGACTACCTCGCCAGCATGCTCCCTCCTACCTGTTGACGAAGCTGATGATAACTTTGAATATAATCCTGATCTAATGATGCAGGAGGATCCTAAGAACTATGTGTAAAGTCCTTATAAAAGATGCACTGTCTCCATCTCCAGTGAGGACTCTGTGGTCTACACCCCAAGGTCCCCTCCAGAGGGACCCCACTTTCATTACCATGATGCAGTAGTTACAAGCTGCCATGGGTTTTGACTTAGAGGAACAGGATACCACCAAGAAAAATGTGATAGATTTCTTGGAGTCACCTGATGCTCCCCCCTATTGTGATACCATATCTCTTCCCTGCTCTGGAGGATATCACCTTTGCTGCCTGGCATAGGCTGAATGTCATTCCTGCCATACCAAGAAAGGCAGAAAAAATATATGACTTCTCATGGAAATCCATTTTTGCTAGCCATCCCAAGCCAGACTCTGTAGTGCTGCCCATTATAGGTCAAGGGCACCAAAACACATAAGCTTCCTTCCTCCTGATAAAGAGTTCAGGAGGTTGGATGTGCTAGGTAAGATGACTTTTGCCAAAACCTCCCTGGGCCTTAGAATTTCTTATTCTCAAGCCCACATGGTCAAGTACCAGAGTACTCTCTGTAGAAAGGCCAAGGCAGCTGCAAAAGCTGTGCCAGAGGGTACACCGAAAACAGGTTTTTTAGACCTCTCATAGCTGGGGCTGATATAGGAAAACACATACTTTGCATGGTCTGTGATGTTCCTGATGTCTAGGCCAGGGCGGCTGCCTCAGGAATATGTCTAAGGAGGTACTCCTGGCTTTTGGTGGCAGGGTTTGCAACTGACATACAACAAAATACAAAATCACACATGCCCCCACAATGCAAAGCATCATGGGTTGCATATGCAAATCACCGCAGAATGTTATGCTGGTCCAACTTTAAGCAGAATTGCATGGTGCCGAAAGGCCTCTCACACAGTTTGCAAAGGGTGCTAACAGAAGACATAGACACGTGTTTCGTCCTACCAGGACTCATCAGTATACCTCGTCACCTTGACACCCCAGTCAGATGGACCAGCTACCCTTAAGGCAGTGTGCCTTGGATATATTGTGGTGAACCCATTAAAATAAAAAAACTATTTAAAAGACAAAGAACCTCTGTGCACAAACACTGAGGTAAGGGTTACCCCAAAGGGCATTTGGCTGGGAAGCCAAGTTTCAAGAAAATACAAAATCACACATGCCCCCACAATGCAAAGCATCATGGGTTGCATATGCAAATCACCACAGAATGTTATGCTGGTCCTACTTTAAGCAGAATTGCACATACAACAGTCTAGTCTCAATGCCCATTCTAAGTGCCCCTTTTTAGAGGATATAAATTATGTGGCTCAGATGTCCAAGGTATTCTCTCTAACCTTCAGGCCTCAGGTAGGACCCTGAAGTATGTACCATACCTCTACCATACCCAACCATGGGGTAGGCAGAAGATGCCTTTTCACCTGGCTGGTGCTAGACACCATCCTGCCACCAGACAAAGTAGGGGCACGGGACCAGGAGTCTTGCCTACCCCAGGAACCACTCCCGGTGCACACTCAAAATCCCCAAGAGGTGGTGGCGCAGCAAGAGCTGCCACAACCGATTCTGCCTGACTTCTTGTACACCCCCCAACCACCGTTACCTCCAGGGGTGGTTATAGGGGGTCATCTCCCCTTCCACCTAAATCAGTGGAAGGAGGTGACATCAGATGCCTGGGTCCTGGAAATCATAGTACAAGGTCAGGCTATAGAACTTTGACACGCCTCCAAATCATCCACTGGTGCCAACACACTGTGCACCACATTCCTCTGCTCGAGGAGGAAGTGCAGACTTTGCTTCAGAAGAGGGCTGTAGAACCTCTGCCCTTAGAACAAAGAAACACAGACACTAATGATATCCAGGAGCAGATAAGGTGTTAGCCCATTGATTAGCACCTCCGAATTAAGCATAATATGACACATTGCCTCCTCTGGACGTGTATCTGTCCAGCCTGTTTTTAAAGACACGCTTAGATTCACGAACAACAATATTTTCTGGGAGATTGTTCCACAAGTTAACTACCCTCTGTGTAAAAAAAATAAATAAATAAATAATATATATATATATAATATATAAAATCAGTATTGAATTTTGTAATATGCACTTCTAGATGATGACCATGTGTGTTATGAATATTTTGCCTTTTATTTATGTTTAACTGTTCCATCAAGTGTTAATCTTTCATAACATGAAAAAACATTAGCAGAGGACCTCTCTTCTTATGATCTTCTAAGGAGTAGAATTTTAAGTCTGTTAATCTCTGTGTATGAACATTCTTTATTATATTCTGTTATGATTTTGGTGGCACATCACTGCACTCTCTCTTGCTCTGTTTTGTTGATTTCCATTTTTCTAAAAGGACACCTTGGCTGACTGCAGTAGTACAAAAGTGGTATGACCTACAACTTATATAATGGCATAACTTGTGTAATTGTACTCCTGATGTTACGTTTGATGGCTCCCATCACTTTATTTGCCTTTGACACTGCGGCAGTAAATTGTTCCTTAAAATTTAATGAGGTGTTAATAATTATACCCAGGTCTTTTCAGACATGGTTGATTGTAAGGGTTCTACTCTCAGTACTTCTCAAGGTAATTTCCATTAATTTCCCCGCCACTGATGTGAGATTGACTGGCCTGTAGTTGCTAGCCTGAACAAATAAAATTAAATAAAACTATCTGCTTTCAAGAATTGCGTTCTTGATGCCATTTGATTGCATGCTGGCTTTTAGTAAAATAGCTTACAGCCTTTTGAGTGCGTTAGATACTGAAAATTCCTAGAAACACACTAACACATCATTGGTCCTGAGGAAGAGATGGGAGCTTCAGGGCTTGTGCATTCATGTTTATTAAAAATAGCCACCAGGGATCCTCAGTAGCTGTGCACAGGTGTGCAAACAAGCACTAGAGAAAATGTCCCAAGCCAGTTCTGTTCCAAGGCTGACTTTACAAATGAAAGACTTAATTAACATTGAGCTATTGGAAGAAACTGTTGGCAGAGATTGGGCTCTCCAAGTTCCACTGTTAGATTATTGTAAAGATATCTGTAGGTTTTTTTTCTGTGTAGATAAGAAAGGCAAGCAGTTAACTTCTGAGGCAGCCCAACATTGGCATTGAGGTCTTATATAAAACTGGCCCATTTTAGGGAGGCTCACTCTAACAGCGCCTATTCATATGGGAGGGGGATAGCTTGCAGTGCATAGTCATCATCATTGTGTTGCAGGATGGCCATTCCTGCCCACCCTGGAGGAGGGCAATGTGGTGGATGTTCCGAGTCCTCCCTGCCTGTCTCGCTTCTGTCGTCTGGAAAACGGAGACATGCTCATGGTATTAAAATACCTGAAAGGGATACCACCATCAGACCAAGTACAGGTCTTCAGAATGTCCATCACACTAAGTACAGGTCTTCAGAATGTCCATGGATGAGAGAACAAAGAGGGACACTGTCACTGAGGAGAATTCAAGGAAAATAGCAAGAATTAACTGTTACGCAGATTGAGATGTAGAATGCCACTGTATCATATGTCTCTACACATGATGTCACCCACTGTTTGGAACCTCGTATTTCTGCTTAGAAAGCATCCTTTTCCTGGGCCACCAGGGGGCGGTCTTCTTACAGTAGAAGTCAACTACCGTCTCCAAAGCTCGTGAAAGATAGACTCTCAGCAGTGCATTTACTGCCTGGTGTGTGCCAGTCTGGGCTAGGGATAGAACTCTGGGTCATGAGTGTGGTAAGCCACACTACTTACCAGTAGTTCTTTTGGTGGCCCTTGTAAGCCTAAGGAGGGCCACTGGTATCCCTGCCATGTGCTGACCATTTTAGGAAGAAGCTAGACTGGGATCTTTATACAATAAGACGGAGGGAGTCGCCTTGCTCATTTCTTTCCTGATGAGGTTTGTTGATGTGTTTTTTACTTCTCAGTTGCTTCATACATCTGTTTATATATGCCAAATAAACGAATGTGACCCTGTAGCGCTTTTTTTTTTTTTTCATTCACTGGGAGTTTCCTTTTCAGGGCTCAAAGGTCATATTCTTTTATTTGTGGCTGTACAGCAAGTCTGTGTGCCAGGTTATTGCTGGCGAACATTCCGGGCATACCTCATGTCTAATTTTTAACATTTACTGTTGATATTTATAATCTGCAGTGGGTTTCAGCCTGGCAGGAATGCAGAAGCATATAACCTTTTCCTTCAGGACCATGCTGTGTTTATATTAACTCCTTGCTAGAAAAACACGGCATTGATTAATTCAGATGGCGTGGCCTGTTTTTAGCTTTGTGCCTTCTCAACTCTTTTTTTTAGATTATTTGACAGAAGGCATTTGGAAAGTAGCTACACTGTAGATACACATTTAGAAAATTATGAAATATTTAACCATACAGAACCAGGACTCAAAAATATTGCGACCAAGTGTAGTAATACTAAAGTAATGCTGAGTATTGGCATCAGTACAGTAATGTACACTGTGGTACTTGTAAAACTCTGCTATATGTGGATGATGCAGTTATAGGAGCTCCAGCAATGTTGCCAATATTAATCTTAGTTTAAACCAGGAGTTTGCGGCATTACAGAATTGTTTTTTTTTTGTTTTTTTTTTATTAGAGTAAGTTCATCCTCAAGGAAAAGAAAATTAACCCTTAGGCTGCTGACAGAATTAGAACATATAAGTATTTTGGACTGAATATATCAGTCCAAGCCATGTAAGGGTTAAAGCCATGCTTTTTGGATCCTGCATACAACCAGAGTAAATACCTTTTCTGGTGCTTTTGACTTATACACATCAGATGGTTAAATATTTGCAATTGCAGGCAGTTTTAACTATAAAGAGATTCACCTTGATCTTGGTTTAGCCTTTAGAGCTTTCCTGGGCCATCTTACTGTTAACTTAACAGGAAACTTGGGCTCCTTTACAGAGTTAAGCAGTGCTTTACTGATGAAGCTTGTTAGGCCATTGCAAACCACAGTCACCTTCCTGTCCTTGATTATGGCACCATTCTTCTTACCTCCTTGGCTGATGGGGAAATGTCTGCGTTAAAGTCTGTTTACAGTTGTGCAAGGCATTTTGCTCTTGATGCAGCTAGAAAGTTGCACCATTAATCTGTAGGGATCTCTGATGGATATCTCCTAAACCAGGATCAACTACTTGCTAGGCTGCACCACTTATGACAATCCTTGCTCCTAATCAGTGTTCATTCATACTGCTCTGTTTCCCAGAAGGATCTTGGGCACTCAGATCTGCATCATTAAATTTCCTGTCAGTTCCCTGGTTCAGAACTGCAGTAGGGTAGCATCCCTTTGATTATGTCACTCTCAAACTCTGGAACACCTTAATGGTCTACCTTAGGGAAGCAAAATTACTCTAGTCCTTAAAACGTTTGCACAAATAGTAACCCCCTTCTTGACTTTTGTAAATGTAACTGTTCTAACTGATTTGAACTGTAATTGTTCACTCCTTTATCAGTATTCATTTCTCTGTATTATTAGTGTAATGTCTAGGTCACCCCTGTAACTGGGCCACATCCCAGTGGGCTCCAACTAGTTACCAAAGTCTAATAAAAAATAATACCACAGTTTGGAATAAGTACAGTAAAATGCCGGAGTTTGCGGTAATTACAATAATGCCACAGATTGGAGTAACGTTTAGTAATGTAAAAGTTTGACAAGTACAGTAATGCCACAGTTTGGAGTAAGTACAGTTTTGTTACAGATAGGAGCAAGTACAGGAATGCCACAGATTGGAGTAAGTACAGTAATGCCACAGTTTGGAGTAAGTAAAGTAGTGCCACCGCTTGGAGTAAGTGCAGTTTTGCAACAGATCAGAGTAAGTACAGCAATAGCACAGTTTTGAATAAGTGTAGCAGTGCCACAGTTTGGAGTAAGTACAGTAATGTCACAGATTGGAATACGTGCAATGATGCCATAGATTGGAGTAAGTACAGTAATGCCACAGATTGGAATAAGGACAGTAATGTAAAAGTTTGGAGTAAATACAGTAATGCCACAGATTGGAGTAAGTACAGTTTTGTTACAAATAGGAGCAAGTACAGGAATGCCACAGTTTGGAGTAAGTACTGTTTTGCCACAGATAGGAGTAAGTACAGGAACGTCACAGTTTTGAGTAAGTACAGTAATGCCACAGATTGGAGTAAGTACAGTAATGCCACAGATTTCCGTACATGCAGTAATGTAAAAGTCTGGAGTAAGTACAGTTTTGCCACAGTTTGGAGTAAGTACAGTAATGAGAAGGTTTGGAGTAAGTAAAGTCATAGGTGCCAGAACAGGGGTGCCAACGGGCTATGGCCCTGCCACTTTTATAAAAAGGCCCTTTCATTTTTTGCATTATTACCATAGGAAAATTTACCCCTTGCATCCTTGGCCCTAGCAGTTTTCAGCCTGTTCCGGCACCGATGAATAAAGTAGTGCCACAGCTTGGAGTAAGTGCAGTTTTGCAACAGATCAGAGTAGGTACTGTAATACCATAGTTTCTATTTTAGCAGAATTTCAATTGCTCACAGATCCCGGAAGAATAGGTTTTAAAAGTGGAGGAAATCTATTTTCCTTCTTGATGAAGAATTCTTAAAGGTCTTAAAAGCTTTTATTCGTTAGCCTTATGAAGATATCATCTTGGCCTGAAAATGTTTTTCGGTGGTTCTTTATTTTTACAGACTAACATGGCACTCACCAAACAGCCCCCTTGTGACAGAAGGCTCGTTCACACGACCGACTGTGAGCTATTGTCAGTGTCTCACAACTACAAGATCGGTGCCCCTGCCCACGAGTGAACCTTACTGTTTTGGCGATTTTCCATTGCGTGGCGTTGCCATCACCATCCCCCTTTCCCTGGGTTTGCGGAGCGGTATTGGTGGTTTCCTGTGCTGTGTGAACAACCAAGCCACCTGCAACACCACAATTCCCCACCCACCCAACACTGACTGGGACAACACTCAAATCATCGAAAAGGAAAAGGGCAGCGGCAACTCTGTTGCTGTGTGAACGCGACTCTAGCGCTTCCGTAGAATTTTTCAGAACAATTAGAAAGTAGACGCTGCGGCAAGACACAGTGTGAACGAGCCTTGAAACATTACTTTCAGCCAGAAGCTAATGTAACTCTAAACTGCAACTTAGAAGTGCAAGACAGTCCCCAGTGTAGTCAAAGATGACTTACCATTCCCTTTTAGCATTTAGCATAAATTTATTTAGTTGATTTATTTATTGAAAACATATTTTTGCCAGGTAAACAAACAGAGCCCGAGAGGCTCATTCCCAGTTACGACCTAGGGAGGGTAGAGGAACATACGATAGCAGCAGTCATACGTACATACATGCATACTGTAACAATGCAGATGCAATACTAACACTCATGGTGCAAAAATGCATTTAGACTGCAATCGCCATATTGACTGCAGGGGAAATATATACAGGCACACAGTACAGATAAGTTTACAATACTTTCTCAGCAAATAGATCACACTAGCAGTGATGTAAAAGAGCAGAAGTACTTTACATACTGATACATTTGACTAGAGCGAGCTAGCCTGTTCAAGGGCACGTAGTCCTACTGTCTGAGAATGTCGGGCCATAGCTATCTTTAGGGGCAGTTGTGGCAGGACTAAGGGGTTTTGTAGTTCACTTTGATCAAGGTCTTAGCCGACTGGCATCTGGATGTGGTAGTGAACTTGACGGGAGGCTGTTCCATATGTTAGGGAGTTTGTACCTGATGGAGGCCTTCCCTAAGTTACGCATGCAGCGTTGGGATGTGTGACCGGCCACCTTCTTCAAACTTGAGTTAGTAATAGTGCTCGAAATGTGGCCTTGTTGGCACATTTCTTCCTGAAATGTGAGTCTGTTTACATTTCCTGAGCTTGTTACATTTCCATATTGAATATGTCCTGTCCCCCTCGCCCAACAGTCTGATTTCCATCTTTTTCCTCTGTGCAGTGGGAGACCTTTTTTCCAGTGATCAGCAGGCACTATAAGATGAATTTTGGCTTGCTATACTAAGACATTAAGTAGATTTTTTTTGTTGTAAAACTGCAGTTTCATGTCCTTTTTTGTTAAATAAATGATTGTCTCTCCTAAAGCTGGTCTCCAGGCTCATCACTTCTGGGAGGTCCTTCCTGGTACCATGTGACAGGCAGGATGCAAACAGACTTCTGCAGGACAGCAATACCCTCCCGCTCGTTTCCTCCAGACATCAGTTTATTTCCTGCCTGTCAAGAGGTAGGATCTCTGCAAGACCTCAGTCACAGGAGTGACAGAGCTGAAGACTACAACTGTGAGTGCTGACTTTATCTATTTTTTGACGCTTCATCAGATTACAGCAGTACTATTAAGCGCCAGCGCAGGGACCCCTGTCTCAGCCATGCTAGCTGCACAGACTGGCTTCCTGCTCCCTCCCGCCTTCCCACGCTTGGAGGAGTCCCCCCCCCCCCCACAAAAGGACTGAAAAACCGCTACCTCGGGGCTGGGGACATGCGGAGCAGGTCTGCAGTAAGGAAGGTTCGACACGGGGCCCCTTGGAGAGTTGTTTTTTTTTTTTTGTTACGGAGCCCCATGATTAAGCACTTCACGCTCAGTTCTGACCGCGAGCAGCTCGGGCTCCAACCTTCCGCTACCCCGACGAGCCCCCCGGAATCTGGACTCATCGACGGGATCAGGCCCTGGATTAACCCTTCATCAACGACCCTGCAGATTTAGGCCATCAACACACCTCTGACTCGGAGAGCCAAATGGAACTCTCAGGCTCTCCGTCGGTCACCATGACACTTTCGAATGTTTGCGCTCTTTTACAGGCGACAGATTAGCCAAGACACGAGCGAAAAGGGGCAGAGCTAATTTTCTTGTCGACGAGCATCAACTGGTCAGCTCGTCGGCAGGTCTTACAGACCTTCAGTCCTCAACAGGACTATTTTAAACCGAGGCAAGGATAAAAATATAGGGACAGAATTAAGCCTCCAATCCAAAGGACTGTTTAACACAGAGGCAAAATAAAAATTGAAACTGATTTCTGGGCCCTCAAGCATGTCCTCGGCTAAATCGGACAGTCTTCCAGGGCAGAAAGTGCCACAAATGTAGATCCCCCATGTTGGCAACTTTTGCGGGGTCCTTATGTGTCAAATGCAACAGTGCAACATCTACAAGCCTGGAGGATGCTGAAGAGGCTTCCATCTCCGAATCTCAGGACCTATACAGCCAGCCCATGGGTCAGGGGCAGTCCTCCGCCTCAGAGGGGCTCCGCCACTCAGCTAGAGATCTAGCCCCAGACCTCATGGAGAAGCTGAACGGGGCCTTCGCCCTCAACCAGTCTTAATTTGACAGCCTACCGCAGTGACCAGAGCCCAGGGTATGCAGGAAGGCCACCCGCAAGCGTACCCCCTCCCCATCCTTGGATGAGGAGGCTCCCCTCTCCTCACGCCAAGTCAGGAGGAGGAGGAGGAAGAAGAAGAAGGCCAGATCCAGGAGCAGATCCAGATCCAGGGATGCCGCCCATGAGAAGCACCGACGGGACAGATTCCCCTCAGGGTTCAGCTATTCATCCCCAGAAGAGGGGGAAATCCTGGACTCTGGCTCAGACTCAGACTCCTCACCAGCCAGAAACTTTGATTTGGACGACCTGAATTTTTTCATCAAATAGATGTTGTATGAGATTCGCCTGGGTCCATCTTCTCCAGAACCCAAGCACGTGAAGCCAGCTTTCAGACTCACTTCTACTTCAAAGACAGCGATGACCTTCCTCATCCCCCCAGCCATTGAGGATCTATTAAAGGAAGAATGGCAGGGGCAAGAGCGTTTCTACTCCGTTCTATGCCGCCTCACTAAGTTACTGAAATTTGACAAGAAACTTATGGAGAGATGGCTGGACTGCCCCAGAATTGACCCGTTACTCTCCAACCTCACTAAAAAAACTGTTGTCCCAGCAGAGGGTGGTGAATCTCTGAGGGACCCAGTAGATAGGAAAGTGGACACCTCTCTAAAGAAAGCCTTTCAGTCCACTGCAACTTCTCTCAAGGGAGCTGAGGCTACCCTCTTCTCGGCTCGGGCTGCTCTCTTCTGGGCCACTGATATGGCATCCCAGCTAGCTGATGAGCCAGAGAAGAATAAATCCATTATGTAGCACATGCAACCAATGGGGCTAGCTCCGGTCTACTCAGCTGCTACTACTCATACTCTACTCAGGAGGAGGCAATCAGGTGTGCAGCAAGAGCTATGTTTTACCAGACCTCAGCTCGATGCAACTTACGGCTACGGGCATGACAGGCGGACACCTCCTCGAAGATGCATTTGGTGAATGCCCCTTATGAAGGAGGACTAATGTTCGGATCAGCTCTGAAGGAGGCGGTTAAGGAGTCCGGGGAAATGGCTAAAGTTCAAATCCACAATCCCAGGGCAGGAACAGGCCCTGGACTTCTGGATTCAGACAGAATTTTCATGCCCAATGTTATTCCAGGGGCCAGAATAAGTCATTTGCAGGCAGACAAACCTGGTTCACCTCTTGCAACCAATGCGGCTTCCAGTGTAGCAGGGGAGGCTCCCGAGGTACTGGGGGCAACACCGAAAAATCACACTGAGGATTCACAGACCCATCCTCGCATAGGGGGCAGGCTTTCCAGCTTTTTCGAGGAATGGATCCACATCACCATGGACAAGTGGGTGCTGGATGTAATTCGCGAGGGTTAGTTCATCGAGTTCAGGCCCCCGCTGCCCCACATAGTGCCCTTGCCAGTCTCAAATAACCCAGTATAAAAAGCAGTGACACTGCAAGTGATCACAGATCTTATATAGGCAGCAGCGATTGAACAAGTTCCCATTCAAGAAAGGAACAGAGGAGTGTACTCTTTTTTTCTTCATAGTGTCAAAACGTTCCGGAGGTTTCCGACCAGTGTTAGAACTCAAGTTTCTAAATGATTTTGTTTGCCACAGGGCATTCAAGATGGAGAATCTGTCCTCCATCATCCAAAAAAATCTATCGGGGAATTTTTAGCCTCAGTAGATTTACAAGATGCTTATCTGCATATCCCCGTATGGAGAGCACACCGGCAATTCCTCAGGTTCAAAGTGGAGGAACACCACTTTCAATTCACAGTGCTACCCATTGGCCTGTCTACAGCCCCCAGGGTCTTTTCCAAGGTCCTTGTGACAGTGATCGCGCGACTCAGAATGCAAGAGATCCAGCTCTTCCCGTATCTGGATGACATTCTCATCAAAGCCCCACTGTACGATCAAGCAGTTCAGGCAGTGATGGAGGTCACCCAGTGCCTCTCCCTGCTGGGGTTCGTTATCAACCAGAAGAAGAGCTTCCTGCGGCTGTCACAGTCTCTGAATCATCTAGGGGTGAATATCGACACAATCTAGAACAAGGTTTCCCCCACGGAGTCGAAATTCAGGGAACTGAGGGCACTCATCAGTAAATTCTGAGCTGCCCGATCCCTGCCGGCTCACTCCTTCATGCAACTCTTAGGGATGATGATCTCTCTTGCAGACTCAGTTTCCTGGGCGTTAGTCCACATGTGCCCTCTCCAGTCAAGCCTACTCCATCAATGGTCTCAATCAAGGGAAGCATTGGGCCAGCGGATTCAGATATCTCGTCAGGTAAAAGATTCACTTCTTTGGCGGACCCAGCATTGCAACATCATGAGGGGTCTCAAACTAGGACATCCTCACCAGATGAGTCACTACTGATGCCAGCCTCAGGGGCTGGAAAGGGGGGGCGCATACGGAACAGCTCTCGGCGCAGGGCAGGTGGTCACTGGTGGAGTCACGGTATAGCATCAGTGTGCTGGAGATGCGGGCAGTCCGCCTTGCACTTCAACAGTACAAGGCACTGCTCTTCAACCGGGATGTTCTCATTCTCACAGAGGATCGAACAGCAATGGCCTACATCAATTGCCAGGGAGGCACAAAGAGCTTTTAGATGTCGCAAGAGACTCTTCTGCTCTTTCAGTGGGTTGGAAGGCAACCTGGGGAGTCTGAAGGCCGGATACATTCTAGGCTAAGAAAATGTCACAGCAAGTTGGCTAAGTCGAAAGGACATTCTGCCAGGCGAGTGGGAACTCAAGGACAGCGCCTTCCACCTCATCACTGCACAATGGGGCCACCCGCAGGTAGATCTTTTCATCTGCTAGAAAAATTGCAGAGTTCCACAGTTCTGCTCTCTCAACAAGGACGAGAGGGCCATAGCACAGGTTGTCTTCTCCCTCAACCGGGGACAGTTTGATCTCCTGTATGCCTTGCCTCCAATTCCGATATTATCAAGGATTCTACACAAGATTGCCCAAGATCAAGCAGAGATGATTCTAGTTTGCCCACGCTGGCCTCTTAGACCTGGTTCTCTTGATTTAGTCCAAATGTCTCGGCATCCTCCTCTGGTGTTCCAAGAAAGCCCAGACCTGCTACATCAGGGACTGGTGCTGCACCCCAGTCCTCGCAGTCTATCCCTCTCAGTGTAGAAATTGAGCAGAAAACTCTCAAGGAGTTAGGTTTTTCTGCACCTGTCATTGAAATGATGATCCAATCCAGACATGCCTCGTCCTCCAGGGTTTATTATAGAGTCTGGAGAAAATTCCTGTTCTGGTTACAATCCACCGCTCTACCAGATGACTCCGTGTCTTTGCCTGCTATCCTTCAATTCCTTCAGAAGGGCTTCTACAAGGGCCTGCAACCGGCTACCTTAAGAGTCCAGGTTTCGGTATTGGGATGCTCCTATTGGCAGACTCAGGGGGATCTTTAGGAGATCTCCCTCACGTTCGGCGATTCCTGAGAGCAGCAACATTGAAACGTCCACCAGTAAAGCTCATTGTACCACCTTGGAGGCTTAACTTGGTCCTCAAAGCCCTCACCAAGGCCACTTCTGAGCCCTTAAAGGAGGCATCCTTACTTCATCTCACCAGGAAGGTCGTCTGTCTGACTGCAATCACCTCAGCTCGCCGCATCAGTGAGATAGGAGCCCTATCATCCAAAGAGCCATGCACTGTCTTTCATCAGGACTCGGTGGTCATGCGGACAGATCCTGCCTTTTTACCAAAGGTGATGTCTCCCTTTCACTGCAACCAAGTCTTGAACCTTCACTCCTTCTGTCTTCATCCCAAGAACAAAAAGGAGAGAGAATTTCACACGCGTGATCCAAGGAGGGCTCTCAAGATTTACATCAAGAGATTTGAGTCAGTCTGTAAAACTTCAAGTCTATTTATCCTTACTTCAGGCCAGAATATGGGTAAGAAAGCATCAGAGGACTATATTGCTAGGTGGATTCGTTCCACCATCGCCATGGCTTACCAGAAGGCCGGAATCGACCTGCTGGGACCAGTGAGGGCACACTCAACCCGAGCAATGGCTACGTCCTGGGTAGACTTCAGAGAAGCCTCTCTGGCGGACTTGTGTAGAGCTGCCACTTGGTCATCCATCCATACCTTCGCAAAGTTTTACAAGTTGGATGTTTCGGCCTCTGCTGAGGTGTCCTTTGGCCGCAGGGTCTTCCAGGCAATGGTGGATCCATGAAGACTGGACATTCTTCCCACCCAGGAAGCAAGGGGATGTACTGCTTTAGTATATCCCAGAAGTGATGAGCCCGGAGACCAGCCTTAGGAGAGAGAAATAGAAATTTAAATACCTGTACATTTTCTTGCTCCGTCTGCTGGTCTCCGGGCTCCATCCCTCCCAGAATGTTGAAAGTCTGCCATCTGGCCGCAAGTTAGAGTAACATTTCTTCTGTCTGTTCCCAAGTTGTGTTTCCTCAGGGGATAACTGCTATAGAAGTACTGACATCTGGAGGAAACGAGCAGGAGGGTATTGCTGTCCTGCAGAAGTCTGTTTGCATCCTGCCTGCCAGGTGGTACCAGGAAGGACCTCCTAGAAGTGACGAGCCCAGAGACCAGCAGTCGGAGAAAGAAACTTTACAGGTATTCAAATTCCTATTTTTGGCAGGTTTGTTTCAGCGTTCTTTTTATTGCACTACTTTAACTTCACTCTGCTCACTGCCTGCACTTTTCTGAACATTTTCAGTCAAAGAGGAGGGTTAAAACTGTATTCACAGGCCCTACTGCCTCTTAATTCTGCCTTGCATTGTTTTCCTCCTCAGTCATCTGTCTCAGTTAATTTTTAGTTTTGCTTTAGTCAGCCACCTGAAAAAAATCTTCCTCTTGCCTAATCCTTTGCCTGTTTGAATAATAAAGAACTCCTCAGTGTGTGAAATTGAATGCCCCAATGTAGTGAAAGTTTGAGGTGCTTGTTCTGATCGAATTACCTGTCAGAGCCAAGTGTTTGACCAACTTTAAAATATGTGTGCCATCAGTCAGAGGACTGCAGTCTTGCCTCAGGATTGTCTGTATCACCTAGATAGCAGCATTGGCATAAAGGCACATCACATGGTAGATGACTGGATACTGCAGCGTCTTTCTCTGTCTCCACTTCTTTTTGTACTTACTTTGTCAGTCCCCTGAAGATCGTGCTCCCGCAATAATGCCATCATGCTGATGTGCTCTCCTACTCCCAGAAGCTTTAATTCGCATGTGCATGAAATCTAAGCAGGAGTGCATCTCTCCGGCACTTCCAGGCAGATCTTACTGTATTTACCTTAAGAATGCTAGAGATGGGCCACTTGTGCAGCATGCATTTGGCATGTTTCCACAATTGGAAATCAATTCTGTGTTTAAAAAAAAATAAATAAATAAAATATATATATATATATATATATATTTATCTATATCATTGAGAGAAGCCCTGCCTCCACGCTTCTGCTGACATGACATGCTCCTCCTTATGCTGCTACCTTAGGGTACCCTGCTCCTGCCAAAAAAAATGGGTGAATGCATTTCCACGTGAAAATGTGGCATTTTTAAATGCATTTCCAGTGAGAAAAGTGCTTTTCCCTGGAAATATGGAAAGGCTGTATTTCGAGCCCTTAGATGAGTTTGAGGAGGGGAGAAGAGATGAGCGAGGTAGTTAAGGTAATTGTTCTCACTGAATAGTCCAGGGACCAGTATCTAGCAAAATAATTTTTCCCAGTTAATTCTTTTTTATTAAATTTTTTAAAAAGAAATACAACTGATACAAAGACATTTCTAACAAGCAGGGACAATCCAACATGCAATACGGTAATTCTAGCAAAAATAATTAGCCATAGAAATGCTGGTATGGGGCTGCCTTGATAATTAGAAAGCCAAGAACCTTGACATTATAAGAATAAGACAAATAGGGTAGCGGTAGTGTCACTTAAGTTAGGGTTAAGAAGGCACTTCTTTGTTAAATTCTTTTGCCCCCTACTACTAAAGCAGTCGTTAGTCAGAATAACCTGAGATTTGGCACATAAGAATTGGTTAGCTGTTGGTTTACAGAGAAACATAGGATGTGTCAGCAGAAAAGAACTGGTAGGCCCATCTAGTTTGCCCTATTTTCCTTGCCTATTACTACACTCTGGACCCAGTTTGGTCCCAGGTGTCTTCCCCCCTCCCTTTCCTGTACTCTTATGCCCGTGTGCCTATCCCATGCATGCTTAAAGCTCCCCACTGTCTTCACCCCCATTACCTCTTTTGGCAGGCTATTTCAGGTGTCAGGTGGCAGGTGTCCAGCACCCTTTCTGTGAAGAGGTATTTCCTCACATCCCTCTTACCCCCCTCCCAAGCTCCATAGCATGCCCCCTGTTCTGGTGCTCCTCCTCCTCTGAAAGAGACTCCCTTCTTGCACCTTGGTCACCCCTGTGACGTATTTATAGGTCTCAGTCATGATCCATCTCGCTCGCCTTTCATCCAGGGAGTACATGCTGAACTCCTGCAGCCTGTCCTTGTATGGTTTCTCATGCAACCCCTGAACCATTTTGGTAGCTGTCCTCTGGATCGCTTTCAGCTTGTCGATGTCCTTGTGAACTTGAGACCTCTTATACACACACCCTGGGTTTCCCTCTCCAAGTGCATGACTTTTGGCACTGAAACCCAGCTGCCACACCCTAGACCACTCCTCTGATTTCTCCAGATCCCTTTGCATTCTCTCCACTCCTTCCTGGGTGTCCACCCTGTTGCAGATGTTTGTGTCATGTGCAAAGAGACACACCTTCCCCTCCAGTTTCTCAGCAATGTCACTTACAAAGACAGTGAAGAGGACAGAACCCAGTACTTATCCATGTGGTACTCCACTGATCACTCTCCTGTCTCCTGAGTTGACTGCCAGTTTACCACCACCCTCTGCCTCCTATTTTTCAACCAGTTGTATACACAGCTTACCACCTTCTCCCCCAACCCCAGGTTGTCAAGTTTCTTAATCATCCTCCTTTGTGGTACAGTTTCAGAAGCCTTACTGAAGTCTGGATACGTGACATCCACTGCCCTCCCCTGATCCACGTCCCTAGTTATTCAAAGACACCTATGACATTTGTTTGACATGACCTCCCCACTGTGAAACTGGGCTGCTGATGGTCCTGCAGCCCATTTACCTCCAGGTACTCCTTCAGCAGGATTTCCATTAACTTCCCCACCACTGATGTGAGACTGACTGGTCTGTAATTGCTAGCCTCCTCCCCGGTGCTGCTTCTTTGCATTGTGACCACATCGCCTGTCCTCCAGTCCTCCAGAACTACCCCCGTCTTCAATGAGGTGCAGAATAGTGTTGCCACAGGGGTGTACCATGCTTGGTTCATCTGGCCCCCCGCTTTGTTTTCCTTTAATGGCTTCAAATCCCCAAGGACTCTTCTGAAAATGGACTTGGGTCCACTCCACCCTCCCCTCTGTTGCCTGCTGAGGCATGTGTGCCCCCTCCTTGAAAACTGAGCACAAGTACTTGTTCAGAATTTTTCTTGATCTTCCTCTGCACAGTACTCCCAACCCCTGCTCTCCTGATCTTCACCATACCACCTGATGCCTTCCTCTTTTCCCTTACATACCTAACAAAAGTCTTATTCTTTTTTTGACCTCCTGGCAATCCTCTCCTCTGTTTGGGCCTTTGATGCCCCACCTACCTTCCTGCTTCCTTTGTTTATGTAGATATACGTTCCCCCCCCCCATTTGAATCTCCTTGTACTTCCTAAGATCTGTTTTTTTTTTTTCCTCCCTTATCACCTCAGTCACCTCCTTTGAGAACCATAGTGCCTTCTTCCTCCCTTGCTTATTCCTGCCAACAGCTTGCTGTTCCCTTAGTTATTCTCTTCTTGATAATTTTCTATTGTGCCTCCAGTCCCCCACCCCAGCCGTCCCCCTTCAAGGTATTTACAAAGGCAGTCTCCCATTTCTTTAAAATCTGCTCTCCTAAAGTTCAGGACCCTTATCCTAGTGTTTTTTTTCTCTCCTGCCCAAACTGTCTGACAGACCACACTATACAATGATCGCTTGTACCCAGGGGGCTACCCACTATGTCTTCTGCAATGCGGTCCCTGTACGTAATTACCAGATCCAGCCCTGCCCCATCTCTAGTGGGTTCTGTAGCCAGTTGACCTTTGTAGGAGTCTCGGATGGCCCTGCTTCTAGTTATAGCTGTGTCCAGAATGCTCCAGTCTATATCCAGCAGATTAAAGTCCATCATAGTCAGTACCTCCCCTTTGCTTACCATTCTGTCAGTGGCCTCCCCCTAAACCCTGTCTAACTCCTTATGATGTGTTGGTGGTATGTGTACCACCCCCACATGGATAAAGGCCCCGGACCCAGTCTCTAAGCCAACCCAAAGAACCTCCGACCCTTCCATGTCCCCGTTGTGTCCTTGTGTCTCCATGGCCTTTATACCTTCATTGACACACAAAACAGCCCCCCCATCTTCCCTGCCCTATCCTTCCAAAACATGGTGTAACACGATATGGTCACATCCCAGCTGTAGTTGTCGGGGATTGCTGATTATTGATGGTTTGACGGTTTGAAAGTGCTATGAAGATAGAATACATAAACAAATATGTAAACCTTCGTTTTGCTTACCAGTGGCTCAAAAATGTTAGAGAATTGAAACTGGAGACATTCAGGTTAGAAACAGTTTGGCCCAGGGATGATTCTTCACTATGTGGTTCAACTGAGTAGTGTGTAAATTTAATTTTTTTTAATGTCTCTTTATTAAAATTTTTTATAAAAAAAAGACAAACAGTACAAAGATAAACATGAATATAAGTGTCCTGAGTAAATAATTAAGTATACATTGTGCTCATTTGCTGTCTTATTTCAGAGAGAGAGAGAGGAGCAGGCAGTTTTATGTAGTGGATTTCTAAGGTATAAAATCCGGTTTATGATCCAGCGTATATAAAACCCATCTCCGGCATAAGGTGTCAGAGTGCTCAGTGGTGTTGTTCAGTTTAGCTGTGAACTTCTCCATATCATAAACTTGGAGCATACCATCCTGCTAATGCGGTATTGTGGGGACTGTGGGGGATAATCACAGTCTGGCTATAGCTTGTTTTGCCATCAGTTGGCCGATCTGAACCAGATTTTACATCAGAGGACCTCTATGCCCTTGTGGTTATCTTCTGTTTTTGCATATACTGTATGCTGGTTTTTTTTTTTTTTAAAGAAATGTTTTCCTAAGATGTTTTTTGTGAAAGCAAGCGGTTATGGTTTTGTGACTCTGAACCTGTGTACAGAGAAGTATTTCACGTTTATGAGTCTTAGTGGTAATGCCGGTGCCAGTTGACTGATTGAAGTGCTTTCCTTGATCGATAGGTACTGATAATAGAATCACAAACGTACACTGTATACGTACGCTTCTTTTTTGGTATTCTTTCTTTATGCTCCTCCTTTGGGCACCCATGGCTGGCCACTCCTTCAGACCGCCTAGGTCCCCCTGCTGCCATCCTCCGACACCAATCACCACCACCCCCCCCGTAACCTGATGTATCCCTTCATCAGGAGGGTTCCTCTGTTCGGGGGGGGCTGTCGGCGAGCCTGCGTATCCTGAGTGCTGCAGAGTCAGACTGGACTTGCTCTGGGGCTTTGTGATGGCAAAGGGCCAGTGGTCGTCATCTGGCTGTTTGGAGGGATGGGCACTGTTTCTGTTTTCTTGGCCTGTGGGAGTATGGTGACTTCGGGTGGGGACATGCATGGGGCGTGTCGAGGCTTCATGTCTCTCCCCCCCTTCAGCACATCACCCAGTCTGCCCGCAGGTGCCAAGGCCCTGCCCACCCCCGAGGAGGGAAGTGTCCAATGGGCGCGCTCAGTCCCCTTCCTGCCGCATTCTGCTCCTGGTACCCGCGCTCAGGACATGAACCCGGGTTGCCAGCATGCCGAGCGAACCCCTTTGCTCAGCGCCACAGAGCTAGCTATCTGCGCTTTCATCAGTCGATCAGTACTGCCATTAGAAGCATAAACATGTGTTGTATATCTTTTCATATTTTCCGACAACTATACTGGCACATAGGAGTCTCCCACAGCTTAGACCATCGGTTGCATCATCAGAGGGCTGGCAGCATTGGACTCTGGGGAAAATAATAGCCGACAGGGGGTCGTAGGATCAAGTTAAAAAACACTGCTGCACAAGAAAGACACTGAGGTAGTGTGGGAACGATGAATGAAGTTTAGCTTTATTGCAGTAAATCCCACAATAAAGTTACAGCCAAACTGTGAGCCACCTACTAGCCCCAGCGCTTCGGGAAACAATCCCTTTGCCAGGGGGCATCTGACGTCTGAGGTCGGATCCATTGGTCGGATACCAGCAATATCCAAGCAACGCTAGTATAATGGCTTCCCTCTTGTGGCATGCCCTTCCTAAAGAAATCCACTCTGCCCCCCTTTGTGACGTATGGAGTCAAGCCTATGGTGTTATTAATGAATGCTGTTCTCTACTTGCATTTGCACTTTATTTTATGTTTGTGTACTTCATCTGCCTTTTTTACATGTGCTATTTGTTATATATTATGTACTGTGTAAACGCCTAGAGCATCTGGAAGAGCACACTATAAATAACAGCTGCTACCAGCTTCATCTAAGGCAGTCTTTTTTCTGCTGTCTCCCAGAGAAAGGAGCCCCTGACTCGAGTGGCATCAAGCGGCCGTGCCCCACTCCTCTGGCCGGCGGCCACCATCCCCTTGTCAGCTCCAAAAGGTATGTCTCCATGGTCTTCTGGCTCCTCTGCCGCTCGCAGTTGACTGGACACCTAGGATCAGTCTGCCTCAGCGATTGGCTGCCTGCTGTTTTCAATTCTGGACTGTAGGTGCGGGTCGCTCACCCAACCCAGATTCTTATAGTTTGCCTGTATTTTCACCCACACCCTCCCAGGCCTCCTTTAAATACACTCAAACCCCTCCTCCTCCTCCTGCTCTCGGCCCTGCCCATTTAACTGTGGTATAGCCACTCCCTTACTTTTTTTGTTTTCTTTCTTCCTTTTGTTTCTCTCTCAGACCATCTCCTGCCTAAGCCAGTCACCAGTCCCCAGTCCCATACCACGCTTGGCTTATACCCCTTGGTCGCTCAGTCTAAATACTGGATTAAACCAAAGGACCTGTCTGACCCTGTAGACCGGATACCCCACTCCTTGTCCCTTGGAATTCCTACCACGGTGGTCTAACCTCCCTTCTACTACCAGTGCACTGCTCAGCAGCACTAATCACATAGCCTGCAAGAAATCTGAGACACCCCTAAGCAAATCGTACCGTTAGACCAGCGCCAACCTCTCAATTCCTTAGCTAGCAATCATGGCATCCACCATGCCACTACTACTCTGCCTACTCTCCTTCATACCCCCACTCTATGATAAAGGATGCCCATCTGCCCCTCCCCCCCTTTATAATGCACATCTCTGGAACAGCCATGGGCCTGGGACCTGCTGTGTCACCCACCACAGTGCTACCCCTCCTACCCAAATGTTACTTGGGGAACTGCAAAAAAGTGCCCCCCCCCGTCTTTGTGCCCCATTACTCCACTATAGAGTGCAGGCTACTGATCAAACCAAGCCAAAACATCCCACGGGAAACAGGGAGCATTTGTGCCGTAGTCAGTTCCTAAGCCTACTACTAAAACAAGTGATCCTTCTTCTGTTGCTAATCTCTGGGAATATCCACCCTAACCCTGGCCCTCAAGTTGCCCACCACAACTACAATCGCAAGACTGGCACTTTTTCCTTGGCAGGCCTCAACATCCGAGGCCTGCCCAAGAACTTAGATCTACTCACAGCATGGGTCATGCAGCACACTCCTGACATTCTAGCAGTTCGAAACCTGGTTGTCCGCCCATATCCCTGACAACACCATTGCAATCCAGGGGTACACTGTCTTTAGGCAAGATGGACTCAAAGGAAAAAAAAAAAAACCGGGGTGGCGGTGCCATCTATGTGAAGGAGACCCTTGTAGGCCAAGCTCTGGCACTACCACACACCAATACAGACATCCAGTTTCTAGCAATCAGGCTGCTGCTTGAAGCCCACAATAAAGCCCTATCCAATGCATCAATCTACATCCCTCCCAAATCGGTGGCCAGTGCGCCTAGCTTAACCCTGAACTGCGTCAACAAACTAAAGCACAACACCGAGGTAATACTACTTGGGGACTTCAGTGTTAACTGGTTGTCAGCCAGTGAGAGTAGCCACAAGGATGCCCTGTCAGCAGCTAACCTCACTCAATTTATACAGTCCCCTACAAGGGTAAACTATAGAACTGGGACCAGCACCCTTCTGGACTGGGTGCTTATCAATCGACCTGACCATATAACACACACTGAGGTCCTGCCTGACAATATAAGCGACCACTCCCCGGTATTTTGCCTCTGAACTAACAAACATGTTAAACCACCATCGAAAACCATTTTTAGTAGGGTACTCACTTGTGGGCATCGTGAACCCCTAAGAAATATTCTTTGACAGCAAGACTGGACAGATGCTGACACAGCTGCTGATGTAGACAGAGCCCTTGAATTCTTCATCACTAATTTCAGTTCCGCCTGTGATATACATGCCCCCTTCAAAAACACAAGGTCAAGGGTTCTATTAACCCCAGATCACCTCTGATCTCCTACATAAAATGAGAACCCATGACCACCTGTGGTATAGGGCTAGGGCCACAGGCATACAAGCAGACATACGGGCATACAAATCTTCCAGGAATGCTTGCACCAGGGCCATCCATCAAGATAAAGCACAATACTATAGAAACATCCTCGCCGACACCTGAAAGGATGGTAAGAACTTCTGGAGCAACCTCAAGGAAATCACGGGGAAAGAATCCAAAGCTGCCCCCTCCATGCTAAATCTAGAAGGCACCCTAACCCTGGACCTGACTGAAATTGCCAATGTGCTCAACTCAGCTTTTACTAATCTCATCCATGTCCGGCCATCAGACTTCTTCGACCAACCACCCCTGGGTGCTTCTCCAAAGGGAACTCTTGGCCTGGATTTGGTACACCCACCTTTCTATTTCAAGGCAGTGACACAAAATGAAGGCAAGAAATACCTAACTAAGGCACTTGGGAAAACCAGATACAGTGGAGACACATTGGACCTGAAGCTCATACACCTCATGCTTGACGTAGTCCTATCTCCCCTTACAAAGATCATCAACTAGTCCCTTATGCTCGCCCAATTTTCCAGCAACTGTAAACTTGCACCGGTGACCCCTGTACACAAGAGTGGTGACTGAGCCTTTCATGGAAACTACAGGCCCATCTTCATTCTTCCTCCTCTGTCCAAGGCACTCTAAAGAATCGTAGCTGATCAGCTGACTGAGTACATGGAGAAGTATAATCTCCAGTGTCCTCAGCAGCATGGTTTTAGGGAAGGGCACAGCACAGCCTCCGCCCTGCTGGAATTTATGGGCTACATCCAGCAGGCCATGGACCAGGGTCAACTCGTCGGTGCTACCTTCATCGATCTCTGAAAGGTGTTTGACACAGTCAGTCACCCCCTATTGTTGGAAAGCTTAGCAGATCTGGGTCTATCTTCTAACATCACTGAATGGTTTTGCAGCTATCTCTCGGTCCGAACACAGCAAGTGAGAATTGGAGACGTCCAGTCTACCAAGTTGCTGGTCCTATCCGGCGTACCTCAAGGATCAATCCTAGGACCATTGCTCTTAAGCATTTTTATCAACAAGCTCCCCGACTACTGCCCTGTATAAGTTCTGCTGTATGCAGACGACGGAGTACTCTACACAAAGAACTCTGATTGCACACAGTTAGTAGGGCAACTACAGGATAGTTTCATGAAAGTAGAAGACTGGTTTCTTGAAAGGAAACTTGTGCTTAACACAAAAAAAAAAAAAAAAAGAAAAATCTGTGCTTTTCTACTCCACCCACAGCAAGCATCAGTCAGTACCTCTGACAATCAGGAACTGCTCAAGCACCGCTCTTGAACAGACCCATTCTTTCAAGTACCTAGGTGTCACCCTGGACCCCATCCTGTCTTTCAGTAACCACACTGACCTTGTCGCCAAATCAGTGAATACCCGGATTGGTCTCCTCTACAGGCATAAACGCTGCCTCACTGATCAAGCCCTCAGAATAGCCATCCAAAGCTCCATAGTTTTGTTAATTGACTATGGGCTGGTGATATATGGTGCAGCTACTGTCACTGCATTAAGGAGACTATCTGTGGCCTTAAATAAGGCCTGCAGACTCCTTGTAGAGGCCGCACCTCGGACGCATACCTGTGACCTCTGTGAACAGGCAGATTGGCTGCAGCTGGATGGCAGTATCTTCTATCATACCAGTCTCACAGTAAAGAAAGCCTACATTGGACTACTGCCCCCTGGAGTGCAGAATCTCCTTATCCCCTCACATAAGCTACGGCACACCAGAAGCTCAGACAACTCCTCCTTTCAAGTCCCCAGGTGTCGTACTTCACAAGGGCAGTTGTCATTTGCCTTCAGAGCCCCAAAACGTTTAATTCCCTGCCAAGGGAAATTACTGACACGGCCACTCTTGGTCTGTCTAAACGCAAGCTCCAGGACTGCCTTGTTACCAGAGCCTCCTGTGACTGTTTCACCTAATCCTAGGTCCTTCCTGTTTGACTACCACCTCCCACTCTCATGCCCTCACTAACCCTAAACACTGTGGCATCCTAGCTATCTGTGCCTGTTATGCCCACCCCTTGGTCATTCCCCTCCCTTTCCCCTGCTCCTCCCTGCCCCTCCACTCCTTTCCATTATCCCTCCCTTCTCCCAACCCCTCACAATCCTCCTCCCCATCCCTATGTCATTCCTCACCTGCCACCCCTGCTCTCCTGTTCACTCCATTTCTCTACTATCCCCCAGCTCCCTCCCTCCCATCCCCCTCTAGTCATCTCCCATTCCCCATCCTCTATCCTCCCTGATCCGCCTCACAGCCACCTCTATCATCACTCACTTCTACCTCCCCTCCGCTCTGTCTTAACCCCATCTACCCTCTCATGCTATCCTATCCACTCTCCCAACTCTATATCAACCCACTGGTGGTGTCCCCCCTCTTGTCCTCCACTCCTGACACTGTTGTGAACCAGTGCATTTAGGCTCTGGTCCCAGATACAGCATCCTGCTTGACAGTGCCTCTGGCTGCACCATTTTACAATCTTGTGCAACTCACGTGTACAACAAAAAAAAAAAAAATGTTTCACCCTTATGCTGTTGTATATGCACATTTTTTTTGTTATGACTGTTTGATTTTGCTACCTGTATGTTTGTATAATCCCTACCTTTCTGTACTGTACCCTATCCCCCTCAGATGTCTTTGACGTGGAACTTATGCAAAAGAGCCTTTGGCTCAAAGGTGTTAATCCGAAATGAATGAATAAATAAATAAAATACTGGTAGTTGTAGTGGTAGTTTGTTTAGTTCCAGTGAACAACGTTTTTTTTTTTTTAATTTAGAAAAGTTTTACCAGGAAAAGCATACCGAGCTGATAAACTGTTCTTTTTCCAGATGTTTCCTCAGGGACACAAATCACAAAACCAGGATCTCAGTTTACACTAACTGGAGTCCTGTTGGCAGTCTCGCCTAAGAAGCCAAGTACTGAGGGGCAGGGTGGCGGGCAGGGACAGCTCATCTTGCAACTGCCATGTGGTAAGAACCAAGGATTTCAGACTGTGTTGCAGTCAGACAAGATAACCTTGTATGAGCACTGATACAACAGCAGTTGCAAGAACTGAAAGAAAAAAAGAAG
Organism: Neoceratodus forsteri; assembly: GCA_016271365.2. Classification (NCBI taxonomy): domain Eukaryota; kingdom Metazoa; phylum Chordata; order Ceratodontiformes; family Ceratodontidae; genus Neoceratodus; species Neoceratodus forsteri. The sequence goes on from CM057453.1 coordinate 28,115,951, forward strand.
TGTTCTCCTTTCTATTTAAAGACTCTGACAAAGAAAAATGAGTACGGTGGCTGGCAGATCGGCACAGCAGCAGGTCTGCTACGCACAGTGCCAGCGAACTGGGTTTGGAAATTAGCCTGGAATGTTGGGGATCAGCCAGGGACTGGAGGATAGAGCATCCCTCCAAATGTTCTCCAAGAAGAAGGGGAGCCAGCATTCACTGCTCTGCCTCCAACTGCTTGACCATGGGTGGCGATACAGCTGGAGCTTTAGCAGGGGTGGGAGAGCCAACTGGCTTCAGCACTTTTTATGTGTACACGCATATCAGTGAGCCTGACTCCTCTTATTTGCAGGACAGGGACACAGAGTTAGTCCCGTAGCGCTGCAGAATGACGCTGGCACCGTCTGTCCCTACACTGCTGACTCCCCCCACCCACAACTTGACATCCCCACAGGGTTCACCTGGCCCCCAAAGGCTACATCACAGAGAGGTATAGTGGCACCTGCCAGGCTCAGACACCTGATCTGGCAGAATTCTGCAGACCTCCACAGGAATGGGTGCAATTCAGTGACCGTTGTCATGCAGGAAACTGTGACACTGCGTCCGATCCTGGTGGACACCGCAGTAAATCTGTGGTATGAGGCGGGTTTTGGGGGGAAATGATTGAGAAGGTGGGATGGGGTTGGGGGTTGCCAGACTGAGTAGGGTCACTCCAGAGGAAAGGAGCACAAGAACAAACTGGGTAGGGGGGAGCAAAAAGTTTTGCCGTCTTGTTGCTGGTAAAGGTCTCCCTTAGTTACTGTTAGCCTTCAGACTTCATATACTGTATTTTACAATAAGCTGGGAAAGCCTCAGTACATCTGAAAACACCAGCAGTCTAACAGTTAATTTAATTATCTTACACCAATTTAAAGGTGACCTGCAGTTACCATGCCTTTTTGGATGCCAGTTTTCAAATGTCATCTGTTTTTTACTACCTTTGCCTTTTGACCAGTGCATCTGTAAATTACACAGCACTGGTGAAAAGGAGCTCTCATTTCAAAGTGCGTCTTTTCAGGGGAGACTGGCGCCCATGATCTGTGCATGTTAATTTACAAGTTCTGTACAGTCTACTCTGCGTCTGCATGGCTGAGAATTTTTACCGTCTTGCTTGAAGTGGGACTGGTTAATCTCTGACCTATACGTTCCGCGCAGTTTTAATAATTCATAATAAATTGAATTTAAGCAATTTCGGGCACTTCTACCTTGCGGAGCAGCGTAGATGATTGAGACTACTACTGCTGATCTAACCTTTTCTTTCCTTGCATGGTGTCCCAATTAAAATAGTTACAGCTGTTTGTGAATAAATGCTGAGGACGTTTGAACTTTGTAGTTGCTTTATTACATGCTGGTCTATAATTTGAGTTCTGCTTATAAAAGTGTACCTTCCTGTTAACCTTTTCTGTAGTAGTCTGCATTGCAGTGACAGTATTTATTTTTAAACTTTGTGTGAGATGTACATTTGAATTGCATAGATTATCCCATTGTGCAGTGCCAACAGTGGCCTTTTCAACCCAGATCTTCTCAGATGTCTGCTGTGGTTGTTTTTTTTTCTGTTAATATATACTTTTTGCCACTCGTAGCCTTTGTGACTAGGATGCTCTGCCAGGGGATTTGTTTTCTTTGCCCTGGACTCAGGACCTTCTGTATGCCTTCCCTCCATTTCCCTTGTTCCCTAAGGAGATTCTAAAGGTATCGAGGGACAAGGCATCCCTGATTATGACTACAGCAGACTAGCCATGCCAGTTCCTGCAGTGAGGAACTTTTCAGTCACAAGAGCAATCTCCATGGCTGCCCCCTTTCCAGTTGGACCTGCTGATGAGGTGCCAGGGGATGAACAAGCATTCTGACACACATTCCCTGCACCTGACTGCCCTGGGTCCTGAGCAGTTAGAGTTCCGTGCCCATGTGCTTTCTTTGGGTGTTGGAGGCATCTGGAAAGGAGTTAACTCACAAGATTTTTATACTGGTGCAAATATTGTTGCCCCTCTGCTGCTCCACATCACACATACTTGGTTACCATTTTTCTCTGTCAGGCATTGTTAGGAGCCACGTCCCTCAGGGTGTATCTGGCCATTTTGGCATACCATGCCAAGGCATGGTTGCACAAGAAAAAAAAAAAGGTTAGCCATTTTTAAAGAAAGTTTTGGACCACATGCTGGTGACCCAGATTCATGTCTGAGCATGGAACGTCTAGAGCAGAGGCTGGCAGGGAGGAATTCAGAGTGTCCATCAGATGGATGGCTGCGTTTGGCTTAAATAGCAGCTTCAAGTGGTGGCATGGGTGACAACATGCTGCTGAGTGTCCCTGACCCCAGGCTGACGCTGCGGATGCACATATACGGGTGGTGGGTGGGACCCAGAAAATGGCAAATGTTTGCATTGGGCACCCTAGATGACGGCCTCCCAGGCAGCTCCTCCCATGCTACCAGACCCCCTAAGCAGGCTGGCCCTTCCACCTCGGACTGTTAGACTGCCTAAAGGCGCCTCCTTCCTGGTTGCAGCAGGAGGGCCCCCCCAAAAAAACAGGGATAAGTTGGATCTGCCTGATGATGGGAGTACCTGAGTCTATGGGGTGTGTGAATACCTTATTCCAAATATTCAGCTGAATATTCTGTTCAGAGCCTCCAAATATTCAGTATTCATGATTCGGTTCTATTGAACAAAAAAAAAAAACCTCCACCCTCCTCCTTAGCCCAGATCCAGTTTAAACCATCACAGCCCCATCCCCCATCCTCAGTTGGAACACCCATCCACCCTCCCACCGGCACCCACATTTTGATAATTTTTATTTTGTTAATGGGCTACCTCCACAGCTGGCCACCAACTTTCAGTGCCTTGAAGCTCCTTAACAGATTGTTCCCCGCACCCCACACCTTACCAGCAGTACAGTAGCATCCAGTGTAATACAGTGGGGCAGAAGGAAGGCGACCGACACAGCCTGCCCTCCTCCACGACTGGTGGCCTTCAAAATGAAAGTGCTCATGTGCTTACTTGCCTTCTGAATGGAGGCACTTTCGCCCTTGTTGGCACTGTAAAACCAGCTGATCACATGAAGACTGCTGGCTGTGGAGGAGGGCAGGGTGTGTTGGTCACCCCCCCCACGGTATTATGTAACAACAGCAATGTTATTACAGTAGGTACATTTGGGCGACTGCATATACACGACTGCATCAGTAGCAAGTAGCGCATAACAGAGATTGGGCGTTAATGGTGCCCATGGATATGCTATATACCCCCAGTATCAAAGTGCGACATGGAGTAGGAATCTTAGAAATGGGGGCAGAGCCCCCCTGAATGAAAGACGACTAATTGCCTCATTAATTAGACTAATTGACTAAGTGCAGGTAATAAATGGGTGTGTTATATGGTGCTGGACATACCTGTCTGAAGGCTGTGAGGATATGAGCTGCAAAATCGCTAATTCGGGTATCGCTGTGATATGCAGTCGTCGTTTTCTGTGTCGCTTTTATGAAGTCGCCCATTTGATGGTCGCTCATATTCACTCACTGTATTGACATGGAACCCTCATCCTGTATGTCATTGGGTGCTAGTGGGGTGCGGGTGACAGTCTGTTGAGGAGCTGCAAGGCGCTATCAAAATGAGGGTGCTGGGGGAGGGGTGGATGGGTGTTTCAGCTTAGGGTAGGGGGACGGGGCTGGGATGGTTTAAATTGGATCTGGGCTAGGGAGGAGGATGGGGGCTGGTTTTGTTTATTTCTTTGTTTTTTGGTTTACTCTAGTATTTCCCGAATAGGGGACAAATAGTGCCGCTATTTGTTATTTAGAGCTGAATAATGAATAGTGCATTATTTATGGTATTTGGGAATTTATATTCAGAACTCTCACTCTGCTGCAGGAGGCCTGGGGGAAGGATCCAGCAGCACAGGGTGAGTCCGGCATGCTGCAGAGCGTGTATTGATTGATTGAAATGGTAGACCCATTGAGACCAAAGCTCCCTTTTTCAGCGGTGACCCAGGATTTGTTACAGGCAAACTGCAAGTATGTATAAAGACACTTTATGTACAACATATGCAATCATTTACATGGGATGGATTAATTACAGTTAAATATACAGGTATGCCTTGTGGAGAGCCAAAAAGAGTGCGTACCTTGGGCTAGGAACAAAAAAAAATAATCTTGGACTACCTCCACTGTGGGACTTATTGCTGGTGCTGTCACGGCTAATAAGTGATTTAAACCTATGGACACGTGAGCTCTTAAATCTGTTGTGGAAGACTGCGTTTTTGTTTGTTGTCACTTCGGTCAGAAAGGTGAGTGAGCTCCAGTTTCTTTCTGTGGAGTCTACATAGCTGGGTTTCCAGAAGGATAAGGTCCTATACCTCTGTATGAAATTCCTGGCAAAGGTAGTTTCTAAATTTCACCTACTTCAGCACTCAACCTACCAACCTTCTTGAATCCTCTTGAAAGCTCCATGCATTAGATGTTCACAGGGCTCTGTTGTTCTGTATGGTGTGCATGGCTGAATTTCATGGTGAGGTACACCAGCTGTTCGTTACATATGAGGAAGCTACCCTAGGCAGACTGGCGAACTAAGCAGATGGCTGCTCAGTGGATTATCTCCTACATTGCTCTGTGTTACAAATTGGCTAGGGAAGAGCCACCCATTGGGTTGAAGGCTCGCTCCACCAGCATACTCCTGCCTTTGTGACCGCTGTCAGGTACATTCCCATTTCTGAAATATGTAGGGCTGATGTCTGGTCATTTGCACACAGATTAGTTTCACATTACAGTATCAACTTGTCATTTGTCATGATGTTGCTTTTGGGTCCTTAGTGCTCCAACATCAAGTCACCTAATTTGAACTGTGCACCTTGCTGTCTCCTCCAGAGGGTTCTTTGTCATATAAGCAAAGAAATATAAGTGACTGAAAGATCGGCAAGAGCAAATCGACGAAAACAAGAATGGTGAGCTGTACAACACCGCATACAAAAAAAATGATCATCCACACCAGTATCTCCAGTACCATTCTGCACTACTATTTTTATGTGGGAGGCTCTGTCCCCGCAACCCCATGCAGGGGACTTTGCCCCCACACCCCTCTTTCTTAATATAATCAACTCCAGGGAGGCCTGCCACTGGGGTACAGGGGAAACCGGGAGGGGGCTATTCGGGGTAGGGTGGCATCCTGTAGACGGGGGACCATATCCTTGATGCCAGGGGTGCAGGGATCGGAATAATAAAAAAAAATTTAGTGCCCAAGACACAACAAACAAAATTTCACACATACAGACCACTAGCAAGGTTCAAACCTGGTTCCTGCTGCACCAGAGGTATAGACTACCTCCACAAGACCAAATGACCAGCTGGAAACTGCCTGGATAAATTACATCTCCTATCGTGCTCCATGTAACCTCCCTCCTACCGTTGCTCTACCTTTGCATCACGGTTTTTGTCTCCTTACAGCCGTTCTTCCGACTTTCACTCTGCATTCACTCTCGCTCTTCTACCAGGTGGTCAAATTCAGTCGCTCAATTTGACTCGCCATATCACTGGATACACCTTCAGAGTACTGCTTGAAGTCTGCCTAAGTGTGGATAGTGAACTGAACCTGCATAGTCAGAAATAGAGGTTAGTTACTTGTAACCATCGTTTTAAGTTCACATCTGCATGACCCACCCAAACTTCCCCGGCAAGGCTTGCTTCTGACTTTTTTTTTTTTTTTGAAATAATACTTTTATTGAATTTCTTTACAGGGTAAAATAAAAGTAAACAAACAAAACAATCAGTTGACAGCACTTGGTCTCACAGGTCCACTAGAGTTACACAAAACAAAGACTCATATACAGTGTTATCCAATGTTTATTTATTTATTTATTTGGATTTTGTTTACCAGGTAAACCCACTGAGACCAATGGTCCCTTTTTCAGGGGTGACCCGGAGTTAGTAACAGAAAGGACGCTAGAAACAATAATTACATTAGTTACGTTTGTTACACCATAGTACAATTATATCATTTATACAAGGGTAGCAGAAGGATTCACATATAGACTGATATTATAAACAGTATGTTTAGACCTCACACATTATATACAGTATGTACATAAGTTCCGTAGACCCATTCTACTCAAGATTCCTAAAACAAAGACCTTTAACTATATTGATTAAGTAAAAAAGAAATAAAAAAGGGCTCAGAGATGGAACCTACACAAGGAAGGAGAAAAGAAAAGAAAAAAAGGAGGAAAAGAACAGATCAGACAAAAATACAGGTTATATGCCCACATTGCAGCTATACCATGTTAGAGGTTGAATTCATGAAGTCAGCATCACTATCAGGGTAGTCAAGATATTGAGCAGAACATCCGGGTATGCTCTCCAACCTTCTTTCCAGGTAATAACTAAATAGAAAAAAAGAGAAAAAGAAAGGGAAGGCAGAGCCCCCCCCCCAGTGATTTTCACGACACCCTAGCCAAGACCTCCAGAACATTTATTTGCTCCCTTTGGGCCTGAAAATGAAAAAATGGTAGCCAATGGGCCTTGAACTTTTCTGTGCTTAACCTTCCCCTAGCTGTCAGCTTCTCCATTTCCAGAATAGCCAAACAGTTTTTTATACCAGGCCTCTGTTGAGGGGGCAACCGGTGTTAACCAACACTGTGTAATTGCTTTAAGGGATGCGGCTGCTAAAATGTTAAACAAATAGCTTGATCATGTGAGCGAATTCCCCCAGCACCCAGTATACTGGGTCACTTGGAAAATCCACCCCCAAAGACTGATCCTACTAAAAATAGGATTTGAGCCCAGTATGCCTGGATCTTAGGACATAACCAGAATACATGCATATGAGTGCCCCTCTCCCCACACTCCCACCAGCAGAGATCCGAAAAGTGCTGACCATAATGTTTTGTGATTATCGGAGTGCTAAAGTACCGGGACACCACCTTCCACCGAAACTCACACCAGGAATTAGAGGTAGTCGTGGAGTGAGTGGCCTCCCATATCGTGACCCAAGTAGATTCTTCCAGGGCCCTCTCAAGCTCCAAGCACCAAGCTTGCTTAACATTTTCCAGAGAATCTGGTTCAAGGGCCAAGAACTGTCTGACCAGTCTGGAAACCCGGCCACGAGACTGTGAATTACTAGATTCGGCTACCATAAACTCCACTGGGGGGTTATTGCTAACCGCCATAGAACCTTGTTTCAGTGTTTCCTTGTTTTGCAGGAAATATCTAAACTGCAAATTTCTGTACAGGGCACTAGGCAGGAGTTTATATTCTAGGGATAGTTGAGGAAAACATTTAATATTGGTATCTAGATACATCTGTCCCACCCTTACCAATCCTCCACTACCCCATCTCCTAAAGCACTGATCCCAGTTAAGGGGCAAAACATCTAAACACCCTCTGATTGGTGTATTAGGTCCCAGCTCCAGCCGGAGGGAGAACTTCTTGTTGATTTCTAACCAGGAGGATATAATCACTTTAGTTCATGGATTAGTCACTAACAGTTTCTGAATTCTCCCTTGGTCCTTTAGCAACAAATCCCCGATATCCCCTTTAGAGGATTCCGGTTTCTCTATTTCAACCCACAGAGGCGGGTCTTCCAGGGTCATGGCAGACACCAGGGGAAGGGCCTGGGCAGCCCGATAATATTTCTTGAGGTCAGGTAAGTCCAAACCTCCCTTCTCCTTATCCCGTAGCGGGGAGTTCCACTTCATTCTGGGGGGTCTGCCAGCCCAGACAAATCTTCGCAAGGGGAATTTGAGAGCTTTCCAAAAATCTGCAGGGGGCTTGAGGGGCAAGGACTGAAATAGAAATAAAAAACCTGGGAGCACATTCATCTTTACACAGTCCGTTCTTCCAAACGAGGAGAGAGGTATTCCCCCCCCACACCTCCGCAAGTCCTCTTGTACAGTCTGAATGAGTCTCCCATGATTAATGGCATACAACTTTTGTAAGTCTCTGGGGATCCAGATCCCCAGATACTTAATAGTCTCCTTTGCTCACTTATAATTGCCTGCGGAGGGGAGTGTCATATTTGGGGTCCACCATAGGGACAAGAGCTCAGTTTTAGAGTCATTAATTTTGAAACCAGACGCCTCCAAAATACTGTATTAGAGAGTTGATAAGTGGCATTTGATTTATGGGGTCTGTAATATACAAGAGGGTATCGTCTGCGTACAGGGATACCCGAACTTCCATCCCCTGTACCTGTATGCCCTTATATCCATCCGATTGCCTTATAAGAGCTGCCAGTGGCTCCATACACAAGGCAAATAGCAGGGGTGACAGCGGTCACTCCTGCCTAGTTCCCTTACCTAGCTTAACTGTCCTCGAAGTGACCCCATTTACTCGCACTGTAGCCTATGGATTCCTGTATAATAAGTTCGCTATCCAGTTCCTAAATTTATCACCAAATCCAAATTTTCTCAGGGTGTGATCCAAAAAGACCCAGTCCAGGCAGTCAAATGCCCTCTCCGCGTCTAAGGCCATCACCGCCCTAAGTATACTGGGCGGCAGTGCCTCCGAGGCAGACAGGACGTTGAGCAGAAGTCTGATGTTGTCCTGGATGTGCCGTCCGGGAATAAAACCCGTCTGGTCTCTATGAACTAGTTCTGGGATAAGTCCCTGGATTCATGAGCTCAGGAGCTTTGCAAAGATCTTTGCATCCTGGTTAATCTATGAAATAGGGCAGTAGCTCCCACACTCCGTGGGATCCTTACCCAGTTTCGGTATGAGGGTAATCACCGCCTCCGTCCAGGAAGCCGGGCCCCCCCTCCCATGGGCCTCATTGCAAACTTTGGTTAACAAGGGGGTCAGCTCTGTAGCAAAGTGTTGGTAGAACTCAGCCATGAATCTGTCCGTACCCAAGGCCTTCCCTCTGCTAAGATTTTTAATAACCTTTTTAACCTCCTGTTCAGTGAAGGGGACTTCCAGACTATGACTCCGTGCATCCTCCAGTCTAGGCAGTACAGCCCTTTGTAAGAGGTTTTCCACTTCCCCAACATGATCAGAAACCCTTTCCTGGGCATATAAATCAGTGTAATACTTGCAGAAACTGTCGGCTATTTGCATTGGATCAGAGGAGACGGAATGAGTCCCTGGCTCCCTTATCCGTGGGCCCTTCCCCCCACTTCATAATATCTTTGTCTGGTATACCTCAGGGAGTTTTCAGTTTTCCTCTTCATTTCAATGTTATATAGTTCCCAGGCTTCTCTTAATTTAACCAAGGTCGGGGGGGGGGTCTCTGTTTTTTTTTATGCACAGCCTCCAATGACACAATGTCTGCTAGCAACGTTTCCAACCTAGCTTGATTGCATTTATGTTTGTAAGAAGCATAGCTAATGATTTGGCCATGAAGGACAGCCTTCAGTCCATCCCATATAAATCGAATGTGTGTATCTTCTTTCCTATTCTCTAGTACATGCTGCTTTATGGAGACTTTTATTTGGTCTACAAATACTTTGTCATTAAGCAACCCCTGGTCAAATCTCCAAGACCCCCTAGCCTTTACCCCCGTCCAATACTCCCTGGCACTGATCATTGCGTGATCAGAGAATGTGACCGGGTGTACAGTGATATCAGTCAGTTCTGGGGCATTAACCAATTGGGTGTAAAATCTAGCCAACCTGGAATAAGACCCAGCAGAGTCAGAAAAGAAGGTGAAGTCTGCTGTAATCTCCAGGGGTCTACCCACCCGCCCTCTGATATTAAAGTTCTAAGGAGTCTAGAGCATGCCACACCCCTCCTTTCCCTTTGAACTCTTATCTAACAGCACATTTTCTACACAGTTCCAGTCCCCAACCATGATTACCCGGCCCAACGGAAGAGAGTCCATTATGGAAAAGAAGCGGCAAAAAAATATCCTTGATGAGGGAGTGGGAGCATAAACAGATGCTAAATGGAGGGAGTGACCCTTATAATCCCCCGAAATTGCCACAAAGTGAGCAGACCCTTCCCCTTGCACCTTGTGGACTTTAAATGGCAGTCCTTTATGAATCAATGTAGCCACTCTGGCCCTGGAGGCGTCCGGATGGGAATCTGAATACACCCCCCCCACCCACATTCTCCACAATTTGGAGTGCTCTGCCTGAGATAGTATAGTCTCCTGGACACAAGACACGTCACACTTAAGTTGACTTAACTCCTGGAGGACCCTTGCTCGTTTAACTACCCCATTAATCCCCTTAACATTGATGGAGATTATCTTAAGTGATGCCATGGAAATTTGTAATTTACGAACCAACATTCATCTTTGCCATGATCCCCACTTTTACAACCACTAACCAGAGATACCCAAGTATAGACCTGTAAATAAAAGAATAGACAAGAAAGAAAACAAAAAAAATCATCACACACAGCTAAGAAATGAACTAGAGAAATTGTATTGTAGGCTGGGTTAACTTCACCCAGCGTGACCGTAAGCGCGGGCCCTAAATAAAACAAGGTACTAGTTACTTCACTAGAAACCTGGAAGCTCAACCAGAGCTTAAGAGCTGAGGCTGTGAATGGAGGCACCTCAGAAAACTAGGTACACAAGCCCTAGGCAAGTAGGAGTAACGCACCAAGGATGCGCTAAGGGGTGAGCCCCTGGTGACCCAGAGGACCAGACCCTCTCCTAGCTTTAAAGTCCGGTAAAGAAAGCGGTCAGAGTAAAACACCCCGGGCACAGAATGAAATGTACAATACATATACTGTACAGTAAGGACCCGTTTCAATCGCCAAGTACTTATAACCCCAAGAATTAAGGGCAACTTAATATATGAAACTAACCACCAGCACTTAGAGAAAAACTGTCCAACAACCCCTTGGGCCTGGTCCCTAAGGAGCTCATACAGTTCTCCATTAACCACCAAAGAGGGTGCCTTTGAGGGGTAAAATAAAAACCCTTCCTCATGAGCAAAGAGCGCTCCAGGGCACCAGGGAGCCGCTCCCCCCCCCCCTCAAAAAAAACACATCTCAATTAAACAGTGCGGAATGATTCAGACATTTAAACATTTCCCCCCTCAACTAAAGTTACCACTACAAGTAGACTAAAATGTAGCCCAGTCAACACTAAGTACCATTTACTATTATTGTGGTTATAACAATGTCTGGTAAAGGCATTGAAAGCTAAATTGTCCAACACTTAAAGTCAATGGTAAGAACCTAAATGACAAAGAGGGAGAAATAAAGCTTATCTTTAGTCCAGCTGCAGACGCCACTCAGGAGAGGCAGGCCATTTAGGGGAGGAGGAATACAGTTGCACCACCAGAAAGTTCCCCCACTAAACTGACCCACTGGAAACAAAAGGTGCAGTTCGAAAGGGCCACACTCCTAGCAAGCGAACTGAACAAATCGGGACCAGCCGGCAAGGTAATCCAAACTGCTCATTAATACTGGTGAAGTGAAATAGTGCATAAATCCAAAAGATTATTACCAAAGAGTTCCAAGAGCTAAAACCCTCCTAACGAAGGGGGGAACCTATACCAACTTCACCAGGCAGGTCCGAACCCCCACCCACCCCCCAAATGAACTGAGCAAACAAACTGAAGCTAAAACCCTTGTAATTCCTCAGGGTTTCGTCACTTGTAGCCATCTAGACATATCGGTGTGTAATGGCAGAAGGGCATCGCCTCTTCTCCTTGCTTGCTTCCTTGAACCAGGGGCGATTGACTATAATAGATCCTCGATTTCTTTCTCAGCCTGTTCCTCCTTTGTATCAAGCATGGGGATCCCCTGAACTTCTAGGTATGGAGCAGCCATTAAGAGAGATTCGATGAGCTTTGTTCCCTCCGTATCCTGCACCCACAGCTTAGCAGGGTATCTGAGATACACTTTGAAGCCTTTATCTCTCAGCACCTTCACCACCACTAAAACTTTTTTTACGACTAGCCAACATCAAAGGGGGAAAGTCCTGATTGACATAGATCTTCTGGCCATCAAGATTAAGGTCCCTTTTGGCCCATGCTAGCCTAAGAAACTTTTCCTTAGTGGGGTATCTCAGGAATTTTACGATGATAGACCTATGGGCTGCACCATGTTTAGGCTTAGTGGCGATAGCTCTGTGGGCACGTTGATCTCCGTTTTAAAGTCCTCCCCAGGATTAAGTTTTGATTTCAGCCATGTGTCCACAACATCTTCCATGCAGGGGAGGATCAACCCCCTCTGAGGCACCAAAGATGCGAATATTGTTGTGGCGGGATCTCACCTCCACATCCTCTACCTGCATGGTGAGCTCTTTCTCTCTTCTATGGAGATATGCTAAGGATCTGCCAAAGGCCATGTGCTCAGACTGGAGGCCCTCCATATGTGTTTCCACTGATGTTGTATGTGCTTCCAACTTATTAAAATCTTTTTGAATATCCGAGATTCGGGCATCAATGCGGCGCAGGATTTTCAGCATTCTGTGCCCATCAGCTTTAGTGAAGATCGATGCATCCTCCAACCCAGAGCCCCTGGATTCTTCGCCCGACGCCGTGAAAATAGAGGAATGGGACTGGGCAGGGCTTGGAGGCCTCAAGACACTCCTTTCCCCCGTTTGACTACCGCATCCGTAAAGGCGTCATCTTTATGTGCCCATGGTGACAATAAAGCGTGTAGGTCTTGTATTACCACAAAATTAGCTCAAAAAACCACGCAATGGCAATCTATTAACTAGGGATTTGTGCCCGAGGTGTAAGAGCTCTGAATTAAGCCGTCTATTGCGTGATGTCACCCGCTTGCTTCTGACTTTGATTCCAGCTTGTTGTGCCGAGTGCATAGGGAGTGGGGCTGGAAGATTACATGGTTGTGTGGTAGGAGGAGTCAAGCTTGAAGACTGTACTGGTGACTGGGCATGCCCAATGGAAGACAGCCTAAGTGTGGATGTAAGCTGAATATTAGCAGTAGAAGTGTGGTAACAAGTAACTTCTATTTCCACCATTTGTTTCAAAAAGTCTGACTTTCCTCCACTAACCTCACAGCTGCTGTTTTTGAGACTTCACAAACTGTTGTCTTGGTGAACACGAGGGTATTGTAAGAGATAGCAGCACGACTTTCAGAACTACGGGAATGGTTTTCATACATGCTTCATGGAGGCCTTTGCAAGACAGTATTGCAGAACCCGAGAAAGGCAATTGAAATTAACAGTGGTGTTTTCTCATAATTGAATAAGTATTTTTATGATTATTAATTAACCCATTCTTAACCCATATGGCGTCAGAATCATCCATTATTTAACCGGACCAAAAATGGTCGCACAAGATAGAATATTAATCACAGTTGCACTGCTGCCCAATCAGAGCACAGAACAGACATACTGTACCTCTTATTCCTGACACACTTGTGCTCTCGTGCCACTTCAGCGTCTTTCACAGCAGGCGTTCTGAGCAGTCATTTAAATGTGGCTGCAGTGTTTTTTGTTAAAGGGATTTTCCAAGATTTACACCCACGTTCTGGACTTCAGTGTGTATGTCAGTGAAAGTCTTTTTTCCAGCATTCTTAACATTTTTCTTTCAGTCTGCACAGGGTGAGAAGGGATCATAAATATTGATCTGTTCCCAAGTTATAAGGATTTGGAATTTCGGTTCTGAGCATGCCGAGTGGGGTATTTTGGATAAATCTTTGATATCCTCCTGAGCATGCCGAGTGGGGTATTTTGGATAACTCTTTGATATCCTCCTGAGCATGCCGAGTAGGGTATTTTGGATAACTCTTTGATATCCTCCTGAGCATGCTCAGAACCAAAATTTCAAATCCTTATAACTTGGGAACAGATTATATTTTTTACCAAACCAACTAAAGGCACCTTTCTGTGATAAGCTGTTTCTACTCAGAAAATTTCAGCCCAAAATTCCAAACTGTTGGGGCTGTATAGTTCATGAGGTGGTAACAAGACTCTGCTGAAAATTAGGTGTACAAGTATGGTAAAATTCCCCAGTTACGACTAAATGATGTAGAATTTCAGCGTCACTCATAACTGCACTAATTTTCAATGTTTTGACTTCAAATGTTCAACATAGCCATTTTTCCACACAACCTCATAAAAGTGATAGATGTCATGTTTTAAATCCTGGGGGAGACGTCTTTTTGAACTTCTGGTGCGAAGTGACATTCGGCCAATATATGCTACATGTCCTGTTTATAAGGGCTCTGGGACAAGAGTGAATGTGTAAAGAGTGAATTTGCCAGGCCCTGCACTTCTTCAGGCGGAGGGAGTCTTCCAGTGGCACATGACCCAAAGGGCCCTGCACATCTGCACCTGTTCATACAGGTCCCAAAGGGATCTGTATGAATGAGGATACGATTCCACTATCTCAAAAAAAAAAAAGCAAATTCTTTGCAAAAAAACTTTGTTTGTGCACCATTTAGGGTAACTTAAAACCACAAAAGTAGGGAAATGTGGCATTAGGGTTTCCAACCCCCCCCCCCAAGCAGCAAAAGGAAAAACTATTAGGGTTTGAGTTTAGGGAGTATTGGCGAATCAGTGGTGGGATCTTTCTTGGGTTTTAAACCCTAATGCCCACCCTGTTCCTTGAGCAAACAACGTTACACATGATCTCCTTTCATCACCCAGGGCCCTACGTGAAGAAAGCTACTACAAATTATGTTGGCAGCATGTGCCGAGACATATTTCTGGACCTTTGAAGTGTGTATCACTATGGAGCAGTGGCATGGAGCTGCACCTTGTGCTTTGGCCTGGATGCTACGGTCTGGTGGGGGGAGGTAAGCATTAGGGTTGACAACCCCAAGGAAGACACCACCATTGATTCACCAAGACTCGGAGATCCAAAACCCTACTGTTTTTTTTTTTCCTCTTTCTGCTTTGGGTGGGGGTGGGGATGGGGAGCTAGGGTTGGAAACCCTAACGCCACATTCCCTACTTTTGTGGCTTTAAGTTACCCCTAACTGGTGCATTAACAAAGTTTTTTTTTTTTGTAAAGAATGACTACATATACATGGATGGAGCATTTTACCCATACAAAAAGAGGTCATTTAGTTCCCTGTATACCCATGAATTAAATATTGCGCTCCTCAAATCTCATATTCAGGAGGAAATATATTATATTATAAGAACTGCCTGCCATTTCCCCAATATCCAACAGAAGCACCTCGACTGCAGAGGGTAGTTGGTTTGGGAGGTTGTCAGGTGGTTAGGAGGGGCAAATCGGGTGCCCCATCACTCAGTGCTCTCCAACATATGACCTCCACAAACCATATAAAAACTACAAACAGGTATCTGCCTCTATCTCCGAAATCAAACAAAGGGGCAGAGGACACTGCAGAGCAGGACACTGCAGCACAGGAGCTAGCACAACAAAACTCGTCCAAAACAGGAACCAAAACAAAAAAAAGCAAAAAGGAACTCCAAAAAACTTCTGATCATAGGAGACTTCTTGATTCAGGGAGTCGATACCTACCTCCAGCCAGGGGTAATGGTCAGATGTCTCCCAGGTGCATCAGTTTGGAGAGACACTGACCGCATTGCTAAAATTGTACTGGAAGCAAGAGAAAACATTGACGTCCTAGTACACATAGGGACTAACGATCTCGCTAGCTGGTGAGTTGTGGAGACCAAGGAACACCTGACCAGACTGGGTGACAAACTATCATCTATTTCTTCCAGCATCTCCTTCTCTGAGAGCCTGCCAGTCTGGGAGGGGGGGGCAGATGGACGGAAGGTCAGAGAAGGGGAGACAGGGAAGCTAAACATGTGGCTCAAGGGCTGATGCCAGGAAAAAGGGCACAAGTTTGTAGGTAACTGGCAAAAGTTTTGGGAGCGAAAGTTGTTTAAATTTGATGGACTGCATCTGACTAAGGAGGGAGTCAGTGCATTGGGGCAGATGTTTGACGTCTTTGCAGAATATTTAAACTACCAAATGGGGAGAGGGGTGCAGCACCCAATACGGCGAATGGGAAGAACACCCCTCCCCCCTCTGCTAGTGGTCAAACAGGAGTTCAGCATGTCTGTAGTTCATTTGCATCAGCAGGTAAGGAAAAGGGTCCGGCTCCCCATACGACGCACAGGGGAAACTCCGGACCTCGCCAAACAACTAACACACCGAAATCTGGCCAATGGAAAATCATGTACACAAATGCTCGCAGTCTGGGAAACAAGATCCCAGACCTGCAGGCAATAATGACAGAGGTTAAACTGGACATAGTAGCCATTAGCGAGACATGGTTCACCAGTAA
The DNA here is from genome assembly GCA_016271365.2 of Neoceratodus forsteri. Taxonomy (NCBI): domain Eukaryota; kingdom Metazoa; phylum Chordata; order Ceratodontiformes; family Ceratodontidae; genus Neoceratodus; species Neoceratodus forsteri. The sequence goes on from CM057453.1 coordinate 28,132,079, forward strand.
CCACACTTGGGAGACTTCAGTACCCCGCCATGTACTGTTAAGAAGAGACCAAGGTGCAAAAAAGGGGGGGGGGAGTGGCCCTTTATGTTAATGAAAATATCAAAGCTACAGAAATTCAGAATACACATAAAGAGCCAGAAGAACTGTGGGTCACCCTGGAAACAGGAAATGGTACAGCCATACGAACTGGGGTTGTCTATAGGCCTCCAGACCGGGGGGAGGACATAGACACATTACTGTTAGAAGATATACAAAACATGACAGCTAAAGAAGGGGGGTTCTGATACTGGGAGACTTCAACATGCCAGATATAGATTGGTCAATACCAGCTGGAACATCTGCCAGAACTAGACACACAGTGGATTCCCTGCAGCAGGGGGAGGGCCTCAAGCAACTGGTACAACATTCCACAAGAGACAGGGCTATCCTAGATCTAGTACTGACTAACAGGGAAAGGATCACAGATCTCCACGTAGAAAGTCACCTGGGGGCCAGTGGCCATCACATGGTATGATTCAATTTGGCCAGTAGAACTAAGTCATCCCATTCCAAGGCAAAAATATGGGACTTAAGAGGAGCTGACTTTGATAAGATGGCCAACAGAGTTAAGCTAGCCCTGGCAAGAAGAAATACAGGTGAGGGGTACAGGCAAAGTGGGCAAGCATTAAGGATGCAATACTAGAAGCAACATCTCATTGTGTTGGAGAGAAAAGGAAGTGCAAAAGAAGAAGGAAACCACTTTGGTTCTTAAAAACAGTAGCAGAAAAGGTCAAAGCTAAAAGGCTGGCCTTTAGGAAATATAAGGGAATGCAGTGGGATGAAGATAGGGAGGCATACCAAACTTCCCTAAGGGAAGCAGGGAAGGCAGTAAGGCAGGCAAAGGCCCAAACCTAGGAAACACTAGCACGAACAGTAAAAGAAGGTGACAAGACTTTCTATAGATACATTAGTGAAAGGAAAAAGTCCAGAGGGGGTATTGCTAAGATCAAAGGGGATAAGGGGACGTATGAGGAAGAGGACCATGTAAAAGCATCTATCCTAAATGGATACTTCTGTTCAGTATTTACTGAAGAGAAGATGGGGCAGGGCCCACAGCTCAGCACCATGGACACAGGTGGGAGGGAGGTGTGCACTAGTCCCTTCACAAAAGAAAGGGTCGTACAAGAGCTCGATGAGCTCAGGGTGGACAAGGCAATGGGACCTGATGGCATACATCCCAGAGTACTAAAGGAGCTAAGGGTGGAACTAGCAGAGCCATTATCAGAACTGTTTAGTGAGTCTCTGAGCACAGGAGAGGTTCCAGAAGACTGGAGAAGGGATCATGTGATCCCGCTTCACAAGATTGGTAGTAGGAGGGAGGCAGGGAACTACAGACCAGTCAGTCTTACTTCAGTAGTGGGCAAGATTATGGAGGCACTTCTTAAGGAAAGGATAGTGCAACACCTGGAATCCATAGCAGCACAGGATCCAAGACAGCATGGGTTTACAACAGGAAGGTCCTGTCAAACTAATCTCATAGATTTCTTTGACTGGGTAACCAAAGTGGTGGACCAAGGGGGAGTAGTTGATGTCACCTACCTTGACTTCAACAAAGCTTTCGATATTGTTCCACATAGAAGATTGATTAATAAGCTGGGTAGGCTCGGGGTCGGTCAGAAGTTGGTCAGTTGGGTGGCAAACTGGTTGACGGGCAGAAACAGAGAGTGGTGGTAAACAGTATACAGTCAGAAGAGATATATGTCACAAGTGGGGTACCTCAGGGATCAGTCCTCGGGCCAGTCCTCTTCAATATCTTCATCAGTGACATTGCAGATGGACTGGAGGGTAAGGTTTGTCTGTTTGAAGATGACACCAAGATCTGCAAAAGAGTAGATGATCCAGATGGTATGGGTAGAATAAAAAGAGATCTGGATAAACTGTCAAAATGGTCGGAAAAGTGGCAACTGGGGTTTTACGCAAAGAAGTGCAAGATCATGCACATAGGGAAGAGAAACCCTGAAGCCACCTATAGGCAGGGAGGGGAGTTGCTGGCAGTCACAAAGGAAGAAAGAGACTTGGGCATCATCTTTACAGATGACTTGAAATCATCCAAGCAGACCACTAAAGCAGTAGGTAAGGCTAGGGGGATGTTGGGGTGTATTAATAGGGATATCACAAGTCGTAAGAGGGAGGTAATAATCCCTCTTTACAAGACACTGGTTAGGCCCCATCTGGAGTACTGCGTGCAGTACTGGAGGCCACACCTTCACAAGGACATTAACCAAATTAAGGCAGTCCAGAGAAGCGCAACCACATTGGTGCAGGGACTGCATCAGAAAATATATGAGGACAGATTAACGGAGCTCAATATGTATACCCTAGAGCAAAGGAGGGAGAGAGGTGATATGATCGAAACATTCAAACACCTTAAGGGCATTAACAAGGTGAAAGAGTCTATCATGTTTCAGTATAAGAAAATTAGCAGGACAAGAGGAGACAACATGAGATTAGAGGGAGGCTGATTAAGGGGTAATGTGAGGAAGTTCTTTTTCACAGAAAGGGTGGTGGATGCATGGAACGGCCTACCTTGGGAAGTGGTGGATATGAATACAGTGCAGGGCTTCAAACAGGCATGAAATAGGCATAAGGGAGCACTACAGATGAGTATGAATAGATAGGCCATTGACAGAGCAAAGGCCTGATGGCACATTCATAACGTAGAAAAAGAAATGGGCAGACTGGATGGGCCTTGCGGTCCTTATCAACAAAAAAAGCTAAAACTAAACTATCTGCCATCAACTTCTATGTTTCTGTGTTAAAGGTATACACCTACACTAATTTAGACTGTCTACCAACGGTACATACAACCCTGTGGGGCCACATTAACTGCTACTTAATAGCAATTCAGTCTACCAATTTACATTCCTCCCATTTCTTACCAGTCATGTACCTTGAAGCTGCAGCTCTCTCTGTCTCCTGAGACCATATCCTCCATGCTGCTCCTGCTGATGCCAAGCTCCTTCAGACGCTGCTCTGAATGTAGAAACATGCTACTCCTGACTGCAGATGCCACTCCTGAAAATACCCAGGCACCTCTCTTGATCCCAAATGCACACTTCTCCTGACCCTAGCCACACACCACTGCTGACTGCCTCTTCCCTACCCAAACCACACGCTATCTTTACCAGACTGCAGACACACTAAGGGATGGACTGTCCTGGCTGCACCTCCTTATATAGGAGGACCCTGTGCTATGAAAATCAAATCGGGCCACAACAGTGCTGAGGACAACAGTGCTTCCACACAACGGAAAAGCATGTTGGCCAAAAACTGTAAAAGCAAGCCCAGAAATTAGAACAGATATGCTCTAAACTAAAAAAAATCAGTAACCATCCTAATGTATTATATAAAATACATAATAGGTAAGTCCTGACTAGGTAATTTCACCATCTCGGGTGTGGGTGAGGGGCTAGTTAGCTCATAATCCCATTGACCTGATTAACCCCCCCCCCCAATGGTTTAGTGCCCCATGCATCACACTTATAGATGCATAGAATTTGACGGTGAAACAAGACAGAAGGCCCATCTGTTCTGCCTTTACTATAGTACATCACCTCTCTGACCTACTGTCCTAGTGGGCAGTTTCCTTTACCCCCACTGCACTAACCCATCACAGTCACTCAAACCCTTACTGCCCCTCTTTTGGATTATGTGTCCCATCCCTTCGCAGTACACCACCCTTGCTTAAAAACCACTAAAGGTTGCTGCCCCCACCACTTTGGTCAGTAGTTTGCTTCATGGGTCTACCACCCACTCTGTAAAGTAGAAGTTCCTCAAATTGTTCCTACTCTGCCCCCAAAAAAAAAAACAATCTACAGTCATGACCCCATTGAAACATACACGTTTCTTAGGGGTATAAATAAGGTTAACCGAGGGAACATATTCTCAACAAATAAGGGTACAGTCACTAGGAGTCATGAAAACGAGGTCCCAAAATGTAGCAATCCCATGTGCATCAGAGCTTAGTTTGTTTCAGTCTTGTTTTTCATTTCTTCTGACTATAACATGGCTAGGGTTGCCGCCTGTCCTGATTTTGTCAGGTTAGTCCTGTTTTTTTGTTTTTTTTTGGTGGGGGGCTGTGTCCTGCCAAAAATATGGAAAAATGCAAAAATATTTTCTTTCTTTCCTCAAGAAGTTGCAGAAAACTACACTAACCTAAATACAATTCCTCACAATGATAGGAAGCAATAAGAACAATGAAAATAATCTAAAACATTTAGCCTTGGTTCTTTTTTTTTTTTTTTTTTTGTACTCTGTAGTTATTGATTTTACTGCATACACGTCCAGCACCACATTCATACAGGTAGGGGTACTGCATACACATACAGCATAACATTCATACAGGTCGGGGTACTGCATACACGTCCAGCATAACATTCATACAGGTAGGGGTACTGCATGCACGTCCAGCAATACATTCATACAGGTAGGGGTACTGCATACACATCCAGCATAACATTCATACAGGTAGGGGTACTGCATACACGTACAGCACAACATTCATACAGGTAGGGGTACTGCATACACACACAGCATAACATTCATACAGGTAGGAGTACTGCATGCACGTCCAGCATAACATTCATACAGGTAGGAGTACTGCATGCACGTCCAGCATCACATTCATACAGGTAGGAGTACTGCATGCACGTCCAGCATCACATTCATACAGGTAGGGGTACTGCATACACATCCAGCACAACATTCATACAGGTAGGGGTACTGCATACACACACAGCATAACATTCATACAGGTAGGGGTACTGCCTACACATACAGCATAACATTCATCACGAAGTAGTGGTACAGCATACACATACAGCATAACATTCATACAGGTGAGGTACTGCCTACCCGTCCAGCACCACATTCATACAGGTAGGGGTACTGCCTACACATCCAGCGCCACATTCATACAGGTAGGGGTACTGCATACACGTCCAGCACAACATTCATACAGGTAGGGGTACTGCCTACCCGTCCAGCACCACATTCATACAGGTAGGGGTACTGCCTACATGTACAGCACAACATTCATACAGGTAGGGGTACTGCCTACACGTACAGCACAACATTCATACAGGTAGGGGTACAAATATTACAAGCCACAATGCACGAAGTCAGGTGACACATCATTTTTACAGTAATACACTTATTAGACCCCTGTAACTTCAATGGGGGGTTAGCTGAATTGTTGGAAAAAAACAAATGCAACATCATTTTTCAGAATTGGCACATTGCGACCATGAGTAGGGAGTAACCCATATTTTGGTACAGGAAACGCATCTTTTCCCTATCATAAAAATAGTAACTGCTTCCCTCTACATCTATTATTACATATATCATGTCCAGCTTCTGACATAGCTCTCTTATCGCAAATGCCCAATCTAAGCAATAAAATCAATTAGGAATCCCAACAGGAGACGAATGTCCACTTTGAAGTCCTAAGTCCAAACTGGGAATATGTATTTCCCTTTAATAATTCTAGTGAGGTATAAACCATAAACTTCCCTCCTAATTACCCAGTGGCTTTATCAGATTAAGTAATTACCCAACAGAGAAAAACAATTTTAATCTCCTCCGCGATCGTCTGTGTCTGAGAGAAAAAGAAAAGGAACACTAAGTCCCAATGTTCAGCATTACCAGTCTCTCAATCACTGTCTGCTTCCTCACTGGTTGAATCCGCACTCTTCACTTGAATTCTTTTTCAGCCCGATCTAGAAATTTACCCGCTTCCACAGGTTCTGCAAATTGATATGTTTTTCCCCCACAGAAAATACGCAGGGTGCCGGCATCACCAGGACATGTTGGATTCCGAGTTGCCTAAGATGGGCCCGTGCTGCATCAGAATTACGTCTCCTTTGTCGTGTCGCGTAGCTGAGGTCTGGGAACACATAGATTTTGTCCCTTCCCATTCCGTTGTTATGCTTCTTTTTGCTAGAGTTGTAATTTGTTCCTTTTCAACAGCAGACCCTAGGACTGCGAGGAAGGAGCTGACCTGTGGCCATTAGGTTTCTGGTGCCATGGGGTGTTATATGGTAGGCCTTGATTACCAAGCAGTTCACTAGACTAGTAAACATCTCTTTAAGCCATCTGTCTGTAAATCTGGCAAGATCTTCCCCTCAACTGTTTCTGGGAGTCCTAGGATCCTAATATAGGCTGCTGTGGAGAGATTCTCTAGGGTCTCCAAGCGCCGCCTAGGACCCCATTCTCTTTAACCAGACCCGATGTCGTTGTCATTGCCGACGAGGCTGTCTGAACTGCCACTTTGGTTTCCTCCTCCAGTTTAACAAATTTTGTGTCCTTATTTTTAAATTGCTGGGCATATTCCTCCATTTTTCCATCTAACTTTTGTATTGTCTTGAGGAGCGCGGCATTTGTAGGCTGGTTGAGTTCTTCTACCGCCCCCCCACACTCAATTCCTTGGTGGTCCCAGGTTTAGCTTCTCTGGAACGGGCTCCTTCTCCACCTGGCATGGCTCTGTTTGTCTGGCCCATAACTTCAATTCTCTCAGCTCGATTTTCAAACGAGGTATCTATGCGTAGCAGGCTGCAATCTCCGTCGAGTAAAGGATAAATAAATTTCTTTAGTCAAGTTTTATTGCTCATTGCTTGGGGAAAAAAAGTTCCTTTCCACAGAGCTCGCGTTAAGAGCTGTTTCTAGCGCGGCTGCTGGATATGCCCTCCACACACACACACACACACACACTCTTAGCCTTAGTTCTAATTAATTGGAGAAAAGAAGTCTGTTACATTGGTCAAGTTTACATTTTGTTCTGAAAAAAAAAAAAATCATGTTTTAGTATGTAATGTCTTGATTTGGGCTTCATAAAAGGTGGCAACCCTAAAAATGGCGATTTCTTGACATTTTGTGCTCATATTTTCAGGATGCCCAAGTCACCGCTCCCCGTTCCTAACAACCATGAAAGTGGCAGCTTGTAAATCGATCCAGATTGTGTTTTGTGGGATGGACGAGTCATACCTAGCCTTGGGGAGGATGTCCTCAGGCTTCCTCAAAGAGCAAGTGTTTGGGAAGCTTCAGTTGTCACTTGTCTGCATTCATTGTGGTGCTGTATCATTGATGTTGGTCCCCCCAAAAGAAAGGGAGGCTGGCTTTGTGTATGTTTCGTGTTTTATTTTTGAAACGGGGGTATTTCGGAGTCTACTCCGCCATTGAGAGTTGAGAGCAGCAAGTGTGACGTGGTGCGAGGTACCATGTCAACCATTATTAATTGTATCATCTGTGGTGCTGCAGACACGCGCTGTAAACTGTCAGTTTTCTTCACTTTCACTGACACAGCGCGTAGTCTGCATATTTGGATGGTGTGCTGTCACTGTTTGATACTGCGTCTTTGAAAGTCGTTGTGTCCCTTAGTGTCGAAGGCAGTTAAAGTGACAGTCTTTTTTTCCCCGCGCTGTTTTCAAGTATTAAAGTGGTTACCATTATCATCCCGTGCTTCTTGCGGTCGGGCTGTCAGAGATGTGCTTTTCACTGTTTATATTTGCATTTTGTTTTTCCTTTTTAATATCATTTTGTCCACCTTCATTTTTTTATTTATTATTTTTTTTGTTTGTTTGGTGTATTTCTTTAACTTTTAGGGCAGTACTTGTCACAAGGTAAACAAATAAATGGAGGGAGTGAACAAATCACTTTTTCATTTTGCCACAAAATCATCCTAAACCGATTTGACACAGTTCATGGCTTTGCTGATCAGAGCAGATAATACAGCCTCCTCGTCCCATGGAACACATCTCCTGATCACGAATGCAGTAGATGCAGCCTTTCAACGTTTGATGGCGGACACCCCCCACCACCACGATGCTGTTAGACCACTACTCATCTAATTCAGTATCGGCCTCAGAAGAGAGACACTTCATCCCCAATTCACATCACCCAATGATGAGTGACGTCCATCCAGCTACCCCACCACTTGACAACTGGTGAAACCCCTCCTCCCAGCCACATCCCACCCATCAGACACACGGACCCTTTATCAAGTTATTTAACCACAGGACTCAGAAGTAAGCCTTCTCATCTACCGTACAACATCTCCACAACAAGTAGGATAGCATCTCATTTATTCACACTACTACACCTTGGAATCGCTCACACCTCTGAGTTTCATCGGCAGTGCACTAATGCTTTGTGTGCACTATTGACAGCATTTGCGGGGGGCTAAAAACAATCTGACAGCAATAAAAGAAAAAACTAGAAGACTTGAGATTAATGTCAAAAACAGAGTTCATAAAATGATTTCTTGAACAAATTGTGCTAAGCTTGTCATTTCAGCAGCACACTGTACAGTTGTCAAGTTTTACCGCGCTGCCTATGACAGGATGACTTCACACACAAAAAAATTTTAATCTACCACTGTCGCAACAAAATTTACTGTTCAAACGCCCCTACCCCCCAAAAAAAATTTATACTGTATGAAGCAAAGCAGTCACTGTGGTTCAGACGAACATCAACAACAGAGTCGTTTACACATATGCTTATACAATAGGGCCCAGATATTCAAAAGGGTTGCGTCATGCGCAACAGGGTTGTACCATGCGCAAGTCCAAAATGCGCCATTCTGCGATATTCAGCAGGAGGCAGTTACGCCACTGGCACCAGGTTGCGCAAGAGAGCAATGCAAATGAATGCATGCTCAACAGGAGGGAGGATCCATGCATAACCTGCGCAACCCGATATTCAGTCGGGTTGCGCCGAGTTGTGCATCATAACCCAAGCTGCATCGCACAAGCTTGAGCCAAAAAGGCAAATTAGAGCCCACCCACAGGTGAAACTGCTGCATTGCAGGGTGCAACACAGCAGCCGCCCCTAGCTGGCCCCAACTCGCTCCCTGTGCCCCCCCACCAGCCCGATTGCGGGGCAGTACGTACATGTCCCCCCCACACATCCCACAGCCCGATCGCGGGCAGAACCTGCAACCCCCAGTGCCCGATCGCGGGCAGAACCTATATCAACCCCCAGTGCCCGATCGCGCAGGCAGAACCTGTCTCAACCCCAGTGCCCGATCGCGGGCAGAACCTGTATAAACCCCAGTGCCCGATCACGGGCAGAACCTTAACCCCAGTGCCCGATCGCGGGCAGATATAACCCTCCCCAACCCGAATAACTCCCTGGTGGTCCAGTGGACCGTAAAAGCCCGATCGCGGGCAGAATGTCACAACACAACCCCCTCCCAAACATCTCCCTGGTGTCTAGTGTCCCCCCACCCTCCCCAGGCGGTGACAGCATCCCACCCGCCTGCCGCCCGCCACATCGCCCGACTGACTGTCGGTGGGCTGCCGCCCGTGGTGCAGAGCTACAGCCAATGAGCATGCAGCCCTACGGACAGTCAAGCGGCGAAGGCGGCGAAGCGGAGTGGGATGCTGTCGCCACGCCCGCTCTGCGAGGAAGCGAAGGAGGGCTTCGTGGAGTGGGTGGGGGACACTGCGATTACCAGGAAGATGTTTGGGGGTTCGCTGTGACATTCTGCCCGCGATCGCTAATCACTGGACCACCAGGAGTTTTCGGGTTGGGGGAGGTTATTCTGCGCGATCGGGCGAAATTACCGATTCTACCGTGTAAACGCAAAGGAATTCTCAAACTCACCAGCGATAAAGGCTCTGCCCTTGACATATCGAAAAAACCGAAGCATTTTATTATGTATTCTGCCGCGATCGCTGTGGAAAAAGGCGACGTATATGTGCCATGATCGGGCTGTGGGAGGTGTGGGGCGGACACGCAACTGTGATGCCGCGATCGGGCTGTGGGAGGTGTGGGGGCATGTAACTGTGATGCCCGCGATCGGGCTGTGGGAGGTGTGGGGGGCATGTAACTGTGATGCCAGCGATCGGCTGCAGTGTCGTCGGTCCCGGCGGCTGCTGCTGGCAGGGTGGCCAGGAGCAAGTCCTCGGGGATCGGCGCACCTATGCAGAATGGCATGCAAATGGAGCCATAAAGAGATGCAAATGGCCCCCCTCGCCTTGCATAAATTATGGCCCCGCTTGCATGTCACCTTTGAATATCGGAAATTTGCGCGTGCGCAATGGTACTAGCGTCACCGCAGGTAGATAACTCAACTCTGGCAACGCGGTGGCGCAAGTTCCACTGCGCCATCGCGTAAGTGCTGTGGCCCGGGCGATATTCAGGAGTTGCTCAACAGCGCAACTCCTTTGAATATCACCCCGGCCACACCCCTGCGCAACTATTTTGAGCAGCGCAGGGGCTTGCGCCTCAGACTGGCGCAGTTTGAATATCTGGGCCTAGGAGTCAAAGTGTATTCCCCTGTTTAAGCATAAACTCACCACCGTTGAAAAACTTTTTCCTGACGTCAGCAGAGTGCTATAAAAAAATCCACTCTGCAATACATCATCAAAAAATAAACCTCTCTGCTTACATCAGCCAGACTGTACCTGTACTACTTGTACCCAACCAAAAAAAAGATTAAACAAACCTGAGCTAGTTTAACGTTCTGAAACAGCATTAAAATGCACATGCAAGACCATACTCACCGAAATGCTACAACCACATGGCAGTCAGGGAAGGAAACAAGTCAGGATGACCGACCATGATACTGACTGAATAATTGCTATAAATCTGAAAACCAGCACAAAAAATACAAGGCTGTGAAGTTGTGAACATATAACAACAAATAAAGCAAAAAGTAAACACTAAGACTAAATAAAGCAAAACAATCCCTCCCCCACGCTCATATGGTGAAATCATACCTTCAGTACCTGAACACAAGCTCCCAGAGTAAACAATTCACCAAAGTAGATCCAAATAAAAAATATGTATAAAAAATTGATGCAAAACTTAAAAAAATGAAACAGTGCTGCAAAATAAATATGAAAGAAAGCGCCCGAAAACTATCGGCAACAGTATGTCCCCCTCGCAGTCTGCAACACAAAATGACACCCCCCTTCCTAGCACAACCCAATCAAAACACACCACAAAAACTACCAGCCAATGAACCAAGAAACGTAATAAGATAGCTCAATCTGACCCACCCACCAAAACCCCAAAAGAAACCACCGCCGAGCACCACATAGGCAAAAAAATAACGCCACGAAGGTAAGAAATACATAAAAGAACACAGAATAAAGCAGCAAAAATAACATAACAGCACCCTATTGCATAAACTTTTTTTTTTTCCAATTGTTTAACCAGGTAAGACACACTAAGCCGAAAGCTTGTTTACAGGTGCAACCTGGGAGCACAGGGAAGTGAAGTGACATGCACAGGGTCACACAGTATACAAGTGGGGGCTGTGAGATTCAAACCCAGATCTCCAGATTTGCAGCTCAGAGCCTTAAACCACTGCTCTATACTGCCTCCACTGCACACATGATGTACGAGGGTGGAATATGACAAATGTCTGAATTTGTACTTAGTGACCTCGGGATACATCACTCGTAGCTCCGCTACGCCACTAGTGAGGTAACCCGAGGACACTAAGCACTCATTCAGATATTTGCCGTATTCCACCCTCTTACAGCATGTATCCCCTATTTATTCAGCATCTGCTTTACAGGTTTGCGCTATCTTCTCGGCACTTATAAATCCCAGTATAAAAACAAAATTACTAAAAAACTGTATCTTACAACGTCTGTACCACAAGGCTGGCATGCAAAACTTACAAAAGACATTCATCACACACTGCTGGTACCACAAACTTTAATGGATCACCTAGCTGTTGATGCGTATTGGCGCTTTAAATGTCACAGACTCCTAATTGGAGTAAATGCTTTCCTCCTGCCATGTAACAGGCACAAGTGTGCAACTGCCAGTCCTTTCTCTTTTGGGGGGGGACGCTCAAGATTAGAACATTCACGGAGCAACAAGTAATGTTTTATTCAATAATTAATGTCAAAGGCAGGCACCACACTAGCCATTTAGCTACTCCAGTACTTAAAACTCCTTACTTAACACTAACTCTTTAGCCCACCACAGGAGATGCATAAGCAGTGTGGAGTCAGTCGCCGTTCCCCTGGGATCTTGGAGCACTTCTTCCACGGGACTCCTGTGACTCCCCCAGCCCAGTCTGGTGGGATGGGTTCGTACATCGAACCCTGGTCACTCACAGCACAGTGCAGCTTGCTCCATTTGCCCCAGTGGGCGAGGCTTGCCTGTTTGAGAGAACCAGTGGCAAAAAAAGGCATCTCTGGTGCAGAAGCTTTCCTGGTTTTGCCATCCATTTATTTATTGAAATGTTTAGTCAGGAAGAAGGTCAACTGAGCCACATTTGGAAGTGCGACTTGGGGGTAAGGTAGGGTGTACCAGTGAGAGAAACATAATAGCACACTAATACAGTATTTATATACAAGATACAATGAGCATCAACAGCATGGTAGTACAACACTTGTATAAAGGATACAGAATCGCAGTGCATCTTGCTAACTTTAAAACCCACTATACATTGTTTTTTCATTATTCTTTGTGTGCCCCCTGTCAGCAGTGCCATCCACTTCAGCCTGCCAACATCCAGACCTTTCCCATCCTTTTTCTGGCACTTCCTTCCAACCTCCATTGTCACAGTGCAGCTTTTGCCCCGTGATGGTTCATGGGTGGTCTTCGTTCACCTGCCCCCTTGGCCATCTAGTGCAAGAGGAGGAGTGGCCATTCGGGAGGGCAGGGCCTGAAAGCGCAGAGCATTGTCCTGCATGCTTTCTGCAGTTTTTCCCATGGTTCCTTCCCACCCTTTGGACACTTGTGGCTGCACGCAGCATAAGGCAGCATCCTCCTGAGTAGGCTTCTCCAACTGCACTACCAGATGTGGTCACCCAGGTGGCAGTATTGTGGCAGTGTCTGCTACCCTTCCTCTCCGGGGGAGGAGAGCTTTTTCTGGGATGCTTAAGCCTTATCCTCCTCCTGGTTGGCTCCCGATGTCCTGGGCATGTTCCTGAACTCAGGTTGGTGCACTGCAAATGTCAGCCTTATGGCTGTGTCGACAGGCGGGCCTGTACTTTTTTTAAGCCAAACTTGCTGGCTTTGGACTCCAGTCTCTAATACAAAGCCTTTGCCTGACAAATCTCCGACTTTTAGTTTTTTCAGTGGCCAACATGAATTCTCAAACATGGTGACTGTACAGAAACCACATGGCAACCTGAAGTTTGACAGTGAGACTGCACAGCTGTAACAGGAAGCTCTTGGACTGTGTCCTTTTGAACAAATGGATTGTTTAATGTGATTTTTCCAGGCATCCAGGAAAATCTTTTTAATACATATATATATACTGCAAAATTCAGGTACACTTTAGCTTTCATTTCACTTTGTCTGTATGCATCTCCCTTCAGTCTTTATTAGTGAGAATATCCGAGTGAAAACAGCAGCTTCGTCTCTGACTTATTTTCTTCCTGCTTTTTCCTTCTCTAAAGTCAAAATTCTCAGTTTGTAAAATTATAGTCATTTCCTCAGCATCAGATTGCGATGTTGGGGAGGCAGTATAGCACAGTGGTTTAAGGCTCTGAGCTGCAAATCTGGAGACCTGGGTTTGAATCCCACAGCCCCCACTTGTACGCACTGTGTGATCCTGAGCAAGTCACTTAACTTCCCTGTGCTCCCAGGCTGCACCTGTAAACAAGCTTTCAGCTTAGTGTGTCTCAACTGGTTAAACAATTGGAGAAAAAAAATGTTGCAGACTGACGGAAAAACATGAGGTTGTGATCAAATTGGAGACACAAATGCTCTACTTTCACACAGCTGTCCTCCATAATGAAGAAGGAAGGGTGATAAAACACTGGAAATTGCTGAAACATAAGCTGGTTTGTATCAGAATATTATACTTCAGAAAGTTTTCCTGGAGTCTGGAAAATCATTTTTTAAATTCTTGTGCAGGCTGTGCTGATCGATTATATTTGGGCAAGTGGAAAATGAAGCCAGTTGAGGTTTCTTAAATGCAGTTTTCTATCATAGCACCTTTAGTTGAATCTTTAAAACAGAAGTAGTATATTTCATGGACTGCAGCTTCTAGAATCCTTACGGTGCCAGCCCTGCAGTGAAAGAACTTTGACTAACAGCTGTGCTATAGTGTGGTTCATACTGTGGATAAAAGAATAAGAAAACAGGTCACTAGGCCCTCCAAGATCATCCCATCTCTGTCTTAGCGAGAATACCTGTTTTATTTTCTTATGCCCATCTATCTAGCTAGACTTTGTTTGATGCGTCTGGGCTAGTGCCAAACTCAGCGAGGTATGGCGAAAGTATGTCCCACATACCTACCACATGCTGAGTGTTATAGTAATTACTGCTTTCCGAGTGAAAACGTTTCATTCTTAATTTTTAATATATTTTAACATAATCCCAGACTGCTTTAGCCAGAGGCAGCGGAAATCTATGAGCAAGGGACGTTCATGTTTTCTAGAGATTTGCGCTCTTTCTGAGGACTTGGCTATCGACTGGAGCTCTACGCACTGCATTTATCCTTTCTCTGTGCATGTCCTTCCTGTTTGATTAACAGAACTATGGCTTAGCTTTATTCTCCAGAATCACTGGAGACCAAACGCTGCAGTCGGGGGCAGCAGAAATCTGTCTACTTTAGATTTTGGACACAGTTCTGGATTTTTTTCTGATTATTTGACTTTTGGTAGAGGATCTAAGCCAAAGCATTGTTGTGTAGAAAAGGGTTCAAAACGAACACTCATCCAGACTACACATCGATGTACCACTGCTGTGTTTTGTTAGATGGTCTTTAACCCTGGCTGTACCGTGGACTAATAACATCAGTCCAGAATTACTGTCCATTCTAATTCTGTCGGCAGTCTAAGGGTTAAAACAGCCTGCTGTCTGTGAGCAACACCAGTGGTGTTAGAGAAGCTGTGAATTTAAGTTTGCTGGCAAACTTTCTTCAGAGAGCCCGCATTCACACTTTGTGTAACTTTGTGAAGGCTTCAGCATTGGACTGAACTTTGCGGAGTCATCAGAGTTTTTTTTTTTTTGACTGTTGGAACAGTGTGATGCACGCAGCACCATGCTGCAGTTTGGCACTGGTGCCATTTGCTTACTGAAGTTACTTATGGTGGTACCTAGTGAGGGAGGTGGGAGGCATGTGGTGGCCCAGAAGAAAGCTGCTCACCCACAGAATTGAAAAAAGTAGAGTTTAAATAGGCAGTCACAGAAAAATACAAAATATAAGAGACATAGTAACTAGAAACAGAGAATTTGACAGCAGATAAGGACCGCTTGGCCCACCCATTTTTCCCTGCATACAGTATCACCACATACCCTTCTTGATCTCTGGCCCATTCTCCCTCTCCCCCTTTCTTTCCGTTAAGATTCCCTCATGGAGGGGGGGGCACTGCTGAGTAGCCAAGAGGAAGCAGCATCTAGCTCAAGCTGCCAGAGAGAAAAAAACTTTTTTATATCTAAACATCTAATCGGCTTATCTAAAAAGAACCAAACGTTGTCTCGGAGTGCTTAGACCTTTACTCGTCGACAGGATGGGCAAGTCTAAAGGGGCTGGTGTGCCAGCTGGCAACCTTTTTGCTCCGAAAAAAACAGAGCAGAGAGGAGAAGCCTGATGAACGCGGAGGAGCAGGGGACTCTGGTGACAAACCACAGGAAGAGGCCTCGTTATCTTCCATCCTGACTACGTTGCACCAGCTTGTTAAAACGGTGCAAGATCTCAATAGAAAATTTGATTCCCTTACTCCGAGGGTCACTGCTCTGGAAACTAAATTGGACTGCCTTGACGCAAGTGTCCAACGTTCTGAATTTACCAGCCTTAAATCGTCGGACGCGACTGAAAAATTGATAAAAGAACATTCCTATCTCCGTCAAAGGTTGGAAACAGTTGGAAATCAAACTAGGGAGCGGAATATTTGGGTGATCGGGCTGACCAAGGGGGTCGAAGGAGAGGCTAGCCTTCCTAATTATCTGCATTGGAGTAGATCATCGAGACAGGGCGCTTGCGATTGCCCGGCGCTGTAGAGCACTGAAATTTGGTGATGCTAAAATCATGCTGTTCCCAGATCTTTCATTCAGTACCCGCCAACGCCGAAGAGCTTTTGATGGGCTGCGGGGCAGATTGCGCCGACTTAAAGTTCAGCATCCACTATTGCTCCCGACAAAGCCCAGGCTACAGTGGAATGGGCAGTACTATTTGTTCAGTGACCCAAAGGATGTCAGCAAACTGCTCCTTAAGATCAAACAAGAAATGGACAGAGTAGACGAGCTGGAAAGTGGAACTGAGGGGGACTGATTCTCTATATCACTCTGGTAATGTACTCAGTTCAAGCATGTGGGGTAGTGTAAGAGGCCTTGATTTCTGGGGATAACGTGCAGCATTTTTCTGGGGATAATGTGCAGCAAGTATGTAAGAGGAATAACCAGGAGTGCAACCAAGGAGCTTTTTAGGCTAAAGAAGGGGGGAACAACCAGGGGCCATGATTGGAAGCTGGAGGGGGAAACTACAGGGGGGAGCGTAGGAAGCATTTTTTCACTGAGAGGGTGGTGGAGCCCTGGAATGCGCTGCCTGGGAGGCTGGTGGAGGAGGGCACAATGGAGGGATTCAAGAAGGGGTGGGACAGGTACAAGGGGAAACTGAAACTAAAGAAAACCCTCTTGGGGGCTAGGAGGGGTGGTAAGGTGAGCAGCCACTACGTTGCTGGCTTTTGAGCAGACAAGACAGACCATTTGGCCTATTCTGTTGGCTTTTTAGTATGTTAGTATGTCGTGGAACTGTTATTAAACTGTAGACTGTAATGCGTCTCTCGTTTGCCGCCATTCATGGTTATATTTTGGACTTGATCCATGGATCTACCCGGGGACCTCGAGACTGCTCCATGACTCGTTGGATTTATGGACATGTTGTTAAGACTATTATAATCTTTCCTCCATGTTGGCTGAGGATTGCCTTGGGGGAGGGGGTACTTATGGCTCCCACTTCAATACTTTTCTGCTCATTTGAGAGAAAAAGGGAAAGCACTGTAAAATAATGGGGCTTCTTTACATATATTAAAGCGGGGACATCCATTGTTTGGTATAGATTAAGCTAATAAGCTGAGATTGTTTGGGCTCTGGGGGAGCTTGGGAATATGTTTCTGATTTTCTACTACTATGGTATTACAGTGGGGGAGTCACTTAGATGTTACAGTCTCTTTGGTAAAAGGGTAATCTCTTGAATCTGACCTTTTAAGACTCCCTGTTGTCGGTAATTCCATCTGTTATATTTTTTATTAAGGGAATCCCTCCTATGATGTACCAGTAGAAGGGGTGTTATTCACAAGGCCTTTGTAAGAGAACAGCGTCTGTATTATCTGTTCACGGTTATCCTCCTATGTAAATCTTTGCGAGTTTTGCTTACAAAAATCAATTAATATATAATACAAAACAAAAAGGTTCCCTCATACCTATCCTGTGCATTCTTGAACCCCACCACTGTTTTCACTCTCACCTCCTCTGTTGGAAGAATGTGTGTGCTGTTAGACAGAACAATGACCATTTCCAAAAATAATATTTTATGATGTTTTATAATGCTTGAAATTGTTTTAAAAGCTGTAACATTTAAACTGATAGGCATAGAAGATCATTTTTTTTTCTTGAAATGAAAGCTTGGAATCCAATCAACATGAATAGATCCTAACGATACAGTTCTCATGTTGCTACATCACATGTCGATTATGACATGCTAAAAATAACAGGACTTTCAACATTTACTGAACCATTTTATTTTTTATACAGTATGTCTGTATATGGTAGCTACAGCACTGTCTTATATCAATATAGCTGACTCCAAGCTTTCATTTCAAAATAAATTAAAGCAGCGCTACACGATAGTGGTGAAACATTTGACCCATACTTTTTATTCTGCTTTACAATGCTCTTTACTTCTTGACTTGTATAATACTTGGCACTTTTTTTTCCCACATGAAATAATAAAAGGAGGGCTCCTTTTAACATGGCTCAGACCAGGTCTCTACCAGTATTCTCTGTTGCTTTTGTTCACCTGGTGTCCCAGAAGGTCAGAGGGCAGTATCTGCTGCATACTAGCTCATTATAGTCACATGAAGTGTTCTTAAACAATGAATGTACAAAAACAGAGAATACTGATGAAAACCTGGTCTGAGCCATGCATGCTAAGAGGAGCACTTTTGTTATTCCAGATGTAAAAAAGTGCTAAAACAGACTAAAAATAGGGAAAGAGGAATATTGTACAAGTCCATAAGAAGCAAGCTAAAATAGAATAAAAAAAGTATAGGTAAAAATTTTCACCGCTGTCATGCACTGCTGTGTTAAGTTTCTAGCCCTCATGGTTAAAAAGTTACCCAATTTTACAGAAATGATCTTTTGAAACTGTTAATGTTTGAACTGTAGGGGATAGAAACTTTATTTTTTTAAATGAAAGCTTGAAGTCGAGCCATTAAGAATTAGCTTGGTTTGATACACTGTATTTATCGACACATAAAAATAGTATGTCAACACTAGCTGAAGCTGCTTTTCTAGAATGTTGTTGATTCAGTTTTAAGCCGTGTTGCAGCTAAAAAACAAAAATAGTAAATTGTCATCCGTTCAAAGCCTGTTGATGGAATGGCGTTCCAAAGAGAGAATGCTGTATCTGGCCTGCTGTCCTCCTGAACCCACACCTGTAGGACATCCGCTACAGGTGTGGGTTCTAGAAGACAGTAGGTCAGATTCAGCATTCTCTGTTTGGAACGCCATTAAGTAAGATGCCAACAGGCTTTGAACAGATGGAAATTCAGAAGCCTCAGATTCATGTAGGCTGGCATATAGAATACCAAAGAGAGCAGTTGCAAACACTGAAGCAGAAGCTAATTTGGATTGACGGCCTTTATATCATGAACTGAGTATTCCAAAAATCTCCCCTTGAAAAAGCCCAATTTTCACATGTGAAACCATTGGGGGTTGGTGTTAAATAAAGAAAATAATGAAAGATTTACTTGGTTTGATATAGTCTTTGTCAAACCACCACAGTCGTTAAACTCCACTTGCAGCAAGTGTATTAATGTACCGTTGAAGAACTGCAAGAAGGACATTTCATATTGAGCCATTGCCCAAGCTCTCTTTTCAGATCCAGTCTAGCAGTGCCTGCTCTTAAAAGCGTCGAAAGATAATAAAGCCAGACAGCCAAAGCCATATCTATAGGCCTTATTTTTGGGGATCCACCATCAAGGTTAGTTGGGTCCCTGCTGTTGGGATTACTGTCCCACACTGCATCTGAGAATTGCTTGGTCTGTGTCTATTGAATATTACCTCATTGTTTGATGGTGTCCCTCAGAAATTTCTGCCTAGCCCAATTTTCCTTGTGTTCTGTCTCCTGAAAAAAAAAAGACACGCTTATAAAAACCCAAAACTGATTACTGTCCCCAGTCCTCACACCTAGTAGGGACTCTTAGCAATCCCCGCCGGACAAATGAACAGGACGGTGCCTGAGGCTGGGATCTGTAATGGGTCTTTCTGTTTCTCTCCTTTTTTTTTTTTTTTGTTCTTGGAAAACATGCCAGCACTACGAACAGAGGTTCTGAGACCCAAATTCTGGTTGCACGCAGTGTGACCGCATACTGTATGTTTATGTGGCCTCACTCTTTTTTTTTTTTTTTATGCCATACTCTTCGATAAACTAAATCTTTTTTAAATTTTACATGGATTTTGGGATACAGACCCACTTTTCCTATGCCACTCAACAGTAGACTGTGCTTAGGTGGGCCCTGGGCTTAGGGGTTTGTAACCTTTCTATGCTCACTGCCTTCGCCCATAGAGCATAGCTTAATGGGTCAGTTGATAGTCTGGTACAGCACTACGTGAGCCGCACCCACCCATCTCCCCTTCAGAGTGGCTGCCACCCACACTGTAATAAAAAACAGAGGACAGGCAATAACAATACTAGTTTAACAGAAAACACAGGCTTATTTCATCCCTAGCCTCTGCAAGAAAAATCCATTAGATATGCAATACTTCCAGGCAGCCAGCCCCAGTTTGGTGCCCAGCGTTGGCGGGGCAGGTAAATTGTTGATGCTGCTGTTTAGGCAGACCTGACTGGGGTGAATGGCAAGACAGGATACCAGTAACTGCTGTTAACTAGGCCCAACTAGGTGCAGCTGTGTACTTCAGCAGTTTCAGTAAGCAGTCCTCTTCCGTAAACAGCCTGTGCTTGAGGCTACTACCCACCACTCCCACCTGATACCACGATGCTACTGTTAAATACAATGGGAGCTCCCATGCAGCAGTCCGTAGGTATCCATTGTTGAATTGTAGCAGGCCCAAAGATGGTGCTGTGGGTTGGCCAGCCTTGATGCACTTTACTTTAAACACAATAGTTATATGTTTCTGAAACCCGTCAGGCTATGAATTTCTTAAATTGCTGTCTTGCCTCTAAACACAAGGTATTTGTAATCCAAAAATTGAAACTCAGTTGTAAATCCAAGTTAAGAAACACTTGCAAAGGTTGCAGAACACTTTCCAAATGTACTCACGGTTACCAAAGACGGCTCTCCAGAGTTGCACTTTCCACTGAGTTTGACTAAGACCAGGCTGGGACTCTCAGTTCTTTTTCAGGCGAGTCCAGAGTCCCAAGTCCCAGCTGTTATTGACTGAAGTGTCAAGGATGTAAGAGTCTGTACATCTCCACCGAGGGCTGTGCACTGATCTGCCATTGTCGTTCTGCACAAACACCATTTATCCAGGCACAAGGCCTGGGAATGATGCACTTGGCTTGTGAATCGCACAGTGCAGTATGTATGCTTTTTTCAGGATACCCAAAAGATCTGTCTTATCTCTGTATCATTCCCCTTTTACATTCGGCTTGAACCAAAGGTTCCCATCACTTGTTGCTCAGCCCCTTCAACATTCAATAGGCATTCAGCAGGGGCCAAAAGAGCATACTACCTGGTGCATCACTAGTAACAGTTCTCAAACCTGGGAAAACGGACCTTGGCGGTCCCAAAGGTCAGGGAATGGCAGTCACTATGTAGTTCAAGCCTTAGAGTCCCATGCTATAGCCATTATGTTAAATGCACGGCATGTTTCAGACCCTCTGTTGCATAGCAGGAGTCTTGGGGTGTTACTATTTCATAAAGTTTGACAACAGAACAAAGTGGGTGGTACCCCTTCCCCAGGGTTGAAGAAACAGCTGCCTCCAAGCCATTGACTGGACAAAATATTATCCATTCCCATAACAATAACAAATTTGCTACATTGTGGCTAGTCAAGACACCTGAATTCTGGTCTAAAGCAGAGTATAATAGAGCTTCTCAGACAAATGCATCCTGATTAGGTGGCCATTCATTTCACATCATCCCAGTTAATATACTCAGACCTAGGGTCTCTGTGAACCTTATTAGGGGAAGAGCGTGAGGTGTAACATAAATGTCCTTTGTACTACATAGAAGGGAATTTTAAAAGGGGCCTCTGGGTATCATAACTGAGCCTAAATACATGATATATTGAATGGGTAGACCATCAGGGAGTGACAGCTACCCATTACTTGTAATCAGAATCCTCTCTCCATCTTGTGTTATCACCGGGCAGGCTCTTACCCCAGTCCTTTATAGGGCAATTGGGCACAGATGTCCAGGGACTTAGAATGGCAGTCCCTGTGCAATTTAAAGCTTAAAGTTCTATAACCATTATATAACTGGTTAGTGATGATTATCAGTTGTGGGCAGAAGCTGTCAAACTCCGTTATATACAGGTAATTGATTATACACAGATTTGTATAATGGAGTTTGATTATACACATGTGTATAATCACCTGTATATAAGCACCTTATGCAAAAATTGTAAAATCACTCTCATGCTAGTGCTATTGGCTCCTTGCACCGTCAGCTTGATTGTGCTAACCTCACTGAAACTGCTGAACAGGAATCTAACTTACGTGCAGCTAAAGAAAGACACATTTCTCACAGAAATGAAATAACCAGTGGTTTACTAACGTCTGTCTACCCACCTAAAAAATGGCACCCTTATCACCATTTCAGCAACCTAGTGACCCAGAAAGACACACATTCATAGAGCAGCAAGTAAAAAGAAACACTCTTAAGAAAAAACAAGAACAACGTTAGGCTGTTCAACAAGCACCTGTCTGACAAAAAAAAAAAAAAATTGAAAGGAACCAGTTATTATAAAACACAGGGAACTGTGTGTAATGATGATTTTTGCACACCCGAGGTGTGCGATGCTTTGATAAATTCTAAAGCTTTGCTGTCGGGGGTTTATGAGGCATCACACACCTCGGGTGTACATAAAATCCTCATTACACACACTTTCCCATGCATTACATTATATGTAATATACACAGCATATCTTTCAGGCATGCTGCTGCACTCCAGGAGTTCTGGAGGATTTAGATTTCAGAGAGTAAAAGAACAAAAAATGGGATTCAACACTACGCAGTAAATCAAGCTCCCCATGTTTCTGCACTACAAGTTCATCACATATGTTATTTAAAGTATGAAACTGGTAGTTTCATTGCATTTTTTAATTGGGGCTTCAAAGAGTTCTGTGGCTGCACAAAATTTTGATGGTGGCCACATGCAGCCACAGTAGTCTAATTTGAGAAAGCCATCTGCTTGGATTCAGTCTGTCTAGCATCACTAATTATGCAGTTGCTCTTTCCCCTCCCTTTTAATTGCATGCCTACTTGCTCTATAATGGGGTGACCAACTGGCTACCTATTTTTACATATAGCTTGCCCCTGTCTAGAAATCATGCAGTGGGTTTTGAGGGAGCACTATCAGTGTATTTTGGGGAGGGGGTGTTGAGCAGGGCGCTATCAACAAGTTATGTTGTCAGCTCCTGCTATAATGCTAGAAAGGTCTTTTTTGGCACACTTTCATTTTAAAGTCTGTGACCATGGGGAAGGGTGAAATGGGTGGGAGAGCATTAGAATGGGGAGAAGGGTAGCCTGGAGCTTGTCCCTGGCCACTAGGGAGGAAAACTTCCCCCCTTCCCAAGTTTCTAGGCCCTGAATATCTGGCCCCTGAATACTAACATTTGACTGAATATTTAGGAAAAGAAGGTATTTGCACAGTCCTACTACCAGACAAGTTTGTGCAAGGAAGTGTCAAAATTTCAGTGCGGCATCAGCAGTTGTACAAATCAGTTAAAGCCCAGCTGGGAGGCAACATTTTTACAGTGGGGTCCTGCTAGCTGCAGTACATGGAGGTTAAGTAACTTGTTCAAGGTCACACAGCGATGAGCCAGTGGGTTTGGCGACATTCTGACTTCATCCCCTTCTTAATACCTTTAGGTGTAAGAACATTCCATTGCATTTGTCTTAATTCAAGAGGGCTGCAACCATTGAACCCCACTACTTATTAATGTGCAAGAAGCAGTTCTACTTCGATGTTGACATGTTTTTATTTTTACTTAAGGTTAACGAAGCCCTTGTCGTTTGCTGACTGTGTGGGAGATGAGCTTCCGTGGGGCTGGGAGGCTGCCTATGATCCTCAGATTGGTGTCTACTACATCGACCATAACAACAGTAAGTAGCTCTCTTAGTGTTGCTGCTGAGATGTGAAGCATTAGCTGGCAGTCATTTTTGTTGACATTTTTTTTTTTAGGGCTGGTCTGTATAGTAGACCATTTCCTCTTGTGATTAAAATGAGAACTTTTTTTGAGCTGTGCCAATGGAATGCATGGGGAGGTGAGGTGCATGCGTCTGTAAATGAGTGCTGTGCTTTCCTGTTGCTCCTTGTAGTTGTCTCTAGCACTGTCTCAACTTTGCATTGGCTACAAGGAGGACCATAAATGAAAGCTGTGTGAGTGAGTGAGTGAATGGCAAACCTCCCGAGAATGCAGCCGCTGACCTCTGAAGAACACGAGCCGGCTAGGCTTCTGAGAATGCACTCAGCGACACCAACACACTTCATTACATGCATACTCCCAGACTTTCACTTCTGTTGCAGCTTGGATCTCGTTTGCTGGGGCACGGCTGTGTGGGATTGAAAATATCAGCAATACTCAAACAAAAAACAAAACAAAACAAAAAAAAAATAACCCACAAGAAACCCTTCTTCTGCTGCCACCTGCCAACTTGCCTAGTTCCTGGTCCCGTGCCAGTTAAGACATTTACAAAGATTCCCTGGTAGTCAACTGGACCCCCTTCCTTCTCCAATCCCTGTACTACTCGTCCTGAACATTTTATTACTTTCCTGATGGTTTAGTGGACCTCCGTCCCACTCTGATCCCAGTGTCACTGTTGAAATACAAAGTGTCCATGGTAGCCTAGCCAACTCCCTACCTTTACTCGATCCCTGTTCCAGTATTTCAATACAACATATCCTGGTGGTCTTTTGGGACCCCTTACCCTCAACTGACCCAGACAAGCACACTGCAAACTTGTACCACCTCCCCCAGTAGCATGCTTTTACTGATGCTCACCTCACCTCCATGACTGGCTGCTGCCTACCCAAATGTTTGGTTATAATAGACATCTGACACAAAGGTTTTAATCAGTAATACTTGCAGGATGGCCATTCAAACTTGTGGAAAATGTTACTGGCTCATGGGTGGTGGGGTGATTGATAGATTGGTGTGGACACTACCTACCAGGGATAGTTTGCAGTCGAATACTGGCACTGGGATCAGGTGGGGTGGGGTGGGGGCCTGCTAGACTGCCAGGGATGGTTGTGATTAGAATACTGGCATAGGGATCAGGTAATGATTGGGGGTGAGATAGACTACCAGGGATAGTTTGTATTTGAATACTGGCATAGGGATTGGGTGAGGGTTGGGGGCTGCTAGACTAGTAGGGGTAGTTTGTATATTTGTATTATTGTGTTAGATTACTGGTACAGGGACTGAGTGAGGGTGAGGGGTCTGTTAGACTTATAGGGTTAGTTTGTATTAGAATGCTGGCACAAGGATCAGTGAGGGTGGGCGGGACGAGGAGTCTGATAGACTATTACTAATGAGAGGTTGTATTTGAGCTCTAGCACAGGGATTGGGTGGGAGGAGGGCGGACGGGTCTGCTAGACTACCAAGGATAGTGTTTATTTGAATACTGGCACAAGGATCGGGTGCTGGTGGGGGGTCCTTTAGACAACCAGGGATACAATGGTATTTTATTTTATTTTGTATAATCTTTTTATTTAAAAAAAAGGTAAACATGACATATACACATGTTTCATCTACAGTCTACATTTATTTCAGCAATACCATCAAAAAAGTACATGTTCAGGCATTTTCCAGCTATACAAATATCACTGCTGTTGATAGTTGGCACAGTCTTCCTTTACGTCAGATAAGTGTCTTTTATTCTAGAATCTCTTCCTCCAATCCCATTCTCAGTAGCTGGGCTTCCCCCACTGTTATAGATGACAAAAAGGGTTCCCAAATCTTACAGAATGTATCCCCCTTCCCTTTCACCACCAGTGTAAGTTGTTCCAGCGACAGTACTCGCAGCACTAAAGTGCACCAGCATGGTATTTTAATAGTGATATGGAGAGAAGGACAGGGGGAGGTTCAGTAGAATAGACACCAGGAAAGTAATACAGTATTCAGCATGACTGGCATAGGGATCTGAGTGGGGGGGGGGTCCACTAGACTACCAAAGGATTATTGCAAATGTCTAACTAGCACAGGATCGGAAATAGGGCAAGTTGGTGGGTGAGTGGCAGCAGAAGGAGGGTGTTCTTTTGTCAGTATTGCTGGTGTCTTCTGTCCCACAGAGCTGTACTGCGTGCTGCCCGAAACAAAAATAGCATCTCCCTCTGGTACTCCCATCCTTCCACTCGATTTATTAGGGCTGGCATTGAGAGGCCAAGTCACAGAATGGAGGCCTCTGGGGGCTGTTTCTCTCAGAGGGCCACAGCTGGTACAACCAGCCAGAGTGTATTCTGTGTCCCATAGGTTTGTGACTAAGTAATGGCAGTATGAGACATTGGTGCCAGTGGGACCACAACAGACTGGCCCGAGGCAGGTGGGCTCAGATAGGCCTTCCTCTACCAGAGCGACTCAGGGGTCCTCGTGATGCCTACCAAAGCTAGAGGAGATGGGCAGCCCACAGTGCAGCAAACTGTCTGGATAGAAAAGCAAGGCCAAGTTACAGAGTGGAGGTCTTTAGGTCTGGGTATGGTTGCCATCCCAGCTCCCTAGGAGAAAATTAAAGTGGGTCTCATCCAGTCACTAGTGTCATATTTTGCTTTCTCCATTCTTTGCCAAGATTTCCTGGCACCTCCAGTGGTGCACCCCTAACACACTCTGTAAGATCTGGAGCACACCCAATTGGGCAGGGGTGGGGGCGTGGGTGGGGATTGCATAAAAGCAGCAGGGACTTGGAAGCATGCAACTGTGTTGCATACAAAGTGTCGGGTGACTCAATGCAGGTAACCATACCTACCTTACCTTTGTCTCCTGTCCAACTCTGGCTACAGCAGCGACCGTGTCCGACTTTACTGACTAGGTTGGTAACTGCTGGACTTCATGGGCATAGTGCACACCCCCACTGTCACTCTCGCACCCACTACCTCAGGTCACCAATCCCTCGAGGAGAGTCACCAGGAAGCCACCACAGCCATCGTAGGACCCAGGAGCCTTTTCCAGGTGCTTTGTTACCCTAGACTCTCCTTGCCAGCCAGGACAACTACCCGAGACCCACTCCCCAAATGTAAGTGTGCTTCTTTTTGCTTCGCATTAAACTGAGCTGAAAGTGGAGGGCCTTGATGCGGCTGCCTCACCTCCCACCAACACTTCCCTGCCCAATCCGAGGATCCAAGTAGTGAGTGACAGCAGACACAGCCCCAGATACAAATGGGCTCCAAAAGACCCATAGCACTTAACAACCCCAGCTTCACACCCGAGGCATTTAGGATAGGGACTCTCTCTGTCAATCAACATGGGAAGGTGTGGGGGCAACAGAAAGAAACTTCCCTCACAACATCACAGTGTCCTGTCCAGGATCCTGCATCTTTCACTTCCTCTTCTATATAATTAAAACCATCCCCTCAGCCAGGGCAACCTCTACCCCCATGCCAACACCCTTGAGGAGGGCACAGTGCAACCACGTCAGCCAGCGTTGGACCCTAGGGCCCCTTTTTGAGGCACCTTACATCCCCAGATTTTCAAAGCCAGCCAGTATAGCATTCTGGGGCATGCCCCAAAAGGTAACTGGACGTATTTCTTTTCCTTACCTTACACTGAGCTGAGGGAAAGGGGCCTTGATATGGTGGTTAAGCTTCCCACCAGCACTCCCCCTATCCAAACAGCCACACAAAAAAAAAACACCCTGGGAAGAGAGTTCAGCAGTGACTCTTACATGCACATTACTTTATTAGGCCAGTACTATGGGACCAAATTGATTTTCCCATTTTTTGAGCTCAGCAGCTGTAGATAATACAGTATGAAAGTATGCTGCAACCCCCTTCCCAACACACACACACAAACACTAGCCAGCACTCTCATTTGCCATTCATTTTTAATACTGTAAAACTCGCATGCCACCCTGTTCAGCCCCAGCACCCTATCACCCTAACCTCATCTGGCCTAGGGCCACTCAGTATACCAGAAGAAACTGTTTTGCAGTAGGGGTGGGTGAGTAGTGGAGCTGAAGTAATGGGATGGACAGAATAGGCAAATCAGGTTCTTTCTCTGTATAACAGCATTGCCTTCCCAAGACCAGCCTTGTTGGCACAAGCCAAGTCTTGTTTTTATATTTCACCATTTTTGTCGAGTACCCTATCTCAAAACAATTTGTAAACAAAATATTTTGTATTGCCAAAATGAAGAGGTCTACACCTCTTTTTGTAATGAAAGACATATTTGATAGCATTTTAAAAGTGTAAGGATTGGCTTGGATCTGCATATGCAGATGTACGTCTGTAAGGTAACTATTACAAAACACAATAAACAGAGCTTTCCGAAAAGGAGGCAGTAAGGAATGCAGGCCTCTCTTTGTGGTGTCTCTGCATTGTGCCAAAAGTAGAAGACTTGCACAACTAGTCGTGGAATGCGATGCCTGAGGGAGAATGTGATCTGTAGCTTCTTGCTTGCTGTTCCACACATGTACTGTTCCAGGCATCTTCTTGCATTCCTGGTACAGGCTACCCTTTGGTCCATTAAAGAGCTAGTATACTGCCTAAAATTAATATTAGATTTTAAAAGCAGCCAACCATTACCTTTTATATCTGAGGTACTATTTCTTTTCCCTTTGTTTAATTAGACGACTATTTACCTGATGTTAGTATGTGCGATGTGTGGGACAGCACTCTGCCTAGCAGCTGACATAACTTGCTGTACTGCCCCCACTACATCATCAGCTTTGTGACCCCGCTGACTGTGACATCACTGCTACTTGCGAACAGCAAGTGAGTGACTGCCAGGTCATTCACCTGTGATGTCACTGTCAGTGAGATCACAATGCTGATGATGTAGTGGGGGAATGACAGATAGATATGTCAGCTGCCAGGTTAGGAGCTGTTTCCACACATCCAGCACAATATTATCACATAGAAGACATTCTAATGAGCAAAAGAAAAAGAAAAACACTTCAGAAATAAAAAGGTACACCTAATTACTGCTTAAAATTTGTAATGTTTTCCTGTCTGCCTGTTTTGGCTCCACTAGCTCTTTAATATTGACAACAGTACTGCTGATGGTTTAGAACAGCCACCGACTGAAGGATGCAGTCAGGGCAGAAACCGCAAACAAGGGTAGATTTACTGCAACAAATAACAAAGCATTTGTTACGCAAAGCTCTGAAGTACTTAGAAACATAGAATTGTCGACAGAAAAGGCCTGCTTGGCCCACCCAGTCTGCCTAAATGTTCCCTGCCTGATATGTCTCTGCAGACCCTAACTAGTCTCTGGCAACCCTCCCTCCTCCACGCCAGTTTTCTAGTACACCCCTGTGTCTGCCCCACACATGCTTGAAACTCCCCACTGTTTCTGCATCCATCACATCTGCTGGCACTCTGTTCCAGATGTCAACCGCCCCTTCAATGAAGTATTTCCTCACATCTCCTGCACCCCCTACTTCATCTCATGCCTTCTGGTCCTGGTGCTCTTTCTCATTTGAAAAATACTCCCCTCCTGCACTCTGTTCACCCCTGTGAGGTATGTGTAGGTCTCCATCAAGTTATATGTCTGCCTGCCCCCCCCCCCCTTTTCAGGGTGCACATGTTGAGATCCCTCAGTCTCTCCTCCTAGGCTCCAAGCACCATTTTAGTTGCCCTCCTCTGGACTGCCTCTACTCTGTTCATGCCCTTTCTGAGGTGCAGCCTCCAAAACTGAGTGATACAATGGCAACACCACCTCCCTCTTCCTGCTGGATATACTCCCTGCCCTGTGCACCCCACCATCCCACTAGCCCTATCCACTGCTTTGCCACTTTGAGATTGTCAGATATGATAGCTCCAATGTTTTTTTTCCTGTTTAGTGAGTGTCCGTACCTCCCCCCATCGTAGACTGGGTTCCTGTGCCCTAGATGCATGATTTTGCAATTCTTGGCATTGAACCCCAACACTGCCGTGCTTTAGACCACTCCTTGAGTTTCCACAGATCCCTGCTTATTCACTCTCTCCCCCCCACCCCGCATGTCCACCATGTTGCATATTTTGGTATCACTTACAAAGTTCCGCCCAGTTCCTCAGCAGTACTGCTTGTGAAGACTTTAAAGAAGACTGATCCTAGTGCTGAGCCCTGCAAGCACCGTGCCGGTCACTCCTCTATCAGGCAAGTGAATGCAGTTTGCTGTCACCTTTGTTTTCTGTTAACCAATTTCCAACCCAGTTCACCACTTTGGAACCCACCCCCAGGCTGCTAAGTTTCATTATCAACTTCCTGTTTAGCAGCGCAGTGTCGAGGGCCTTGCTGAAATCCAGAGAGGCCAAATGCAGTGCCTTCCCCAATCTTTTTCCCTGGTCACCCAGTCAAAGAAGTCCATCAGATTTGTTTATTATGATCTTCCCCTATGAAACCATGCTGCCTGTGGTCTTGCAATCCAGTGATTTCATGATACTCTACCAGTCTTTCTTTTAGCAGTGTTTCCATTCATTTCCCCACTACTGAAGTAAGACTGACTGACCTACAGGTGCCAAGTTCCTCCCTGCTTCCGCTGCTACATTGAGGGACCACATCATCTCTTCACTAGACCTCTGGAACCATGCCCGTTTCCAATGAGTTGTTGAACAAGGCTGTCAGTGGAGAAGCTAGCATCTCCCTGACTTCTTTAGCACCCTTGGATGTATCCTGTTAGGTCCCTTAGCTTTGTTCACTTTCATAGCTGCAAGTCTGTTCTGAACTCTCTCTTCTGAAAATGGACTTGTGAACACCTCCCCTTCCCTATATTTTGCTGTTCCCTGGTGTCCTTCCGCACCTCTCTCCAGTGTGAAACCTGAGCAGAACAAGCTGTTCAGGATGTTTGCGTTTTCTTGGTCCTCTTCTGTGCAGTCTCCCTCCTCTGCCCTTCTAATCCTCATTATCCCTTCCCTTGCTTTCCTATTCTCACTTATGTTTTGAGGAAAGTCTCATCTCCCTTAGTGACCCCTTAGGTGATTCTTTCCTTTTCTGCACTTCTGCTCCCCTACCACCTTGCTTGCTTCACTCTGCTTTACAAGGTATACTTCCCTAGCCCTCCTCCCTCTGCGTGTTCTTTACACCTCCTGAATGTCACCCGTTTTTCCTTCACCACCTTTGCCACTTCATTAGAGAACCATAATGGTCTCCTTCCTTCTGCGTTTACTCACTTCCTTCATGCAGAGGTTAGTTGCTTTCTTATACCCTCTCTTGTTTCTGCCCACTGTACCTCCAGCCCTCCCTGGCAATCCCCCCCCCAACCCCACCGAGGCAGTTTCTGTGGTAGGCAGCATTTCCTATCTTAATGTTAAACCACACTGTGCAGTGATCACTGGTACCTGGGGTACCAGGTGGTGATCTAGGGTATTTTCTCTGATAGCTTGATAAAAAAAAAATAAAGTTCTCTGCAGCAGATCAACTCGTGTACACTGTTTCTGTGCTGTTGGGAGCTCTTGCTGTTCCTGGTGGCGCCCATCATTTTTTTTTTCTTCAGCATATTATTTATTTTTATTTTTTTCATATACCGTTTATCCTCCTCCTCGGCCTGCAGGCAAGCATCCACCTCCTCCAGTCACCCAGCCTCCACTCCTTGTTAGGCACCCCTGAGCCCTGTATTCCCCCACGGATTACCCTCTGTGGTGGGGCGGGGGGTGCATCCTCCCACCCCAGTACGCATATCCAGAGCGGGCTGTGTTCAGGTTGTGCCTGAGCAGTGCCGGCCTCTTGGAGGGGCTTCATAGAGCCTGCAGCCGTGTTTCATGTTTTTCTTGTCCCTCCCCTCGTGGCCATGAACACGCGTACACGTCACGAAGCCACACTTCAGTGTCTCCCAGGATCTGGCGCTGCCTCCTATCCTCCACTAGGAGGCAGCCAAGGAGCGGGACGATGTACCCACCCATCCCTGGGAGAGGAGAGCTGTCATTGAATGCTCAGTCCTCTCCCTCCCTCTGCTGCCGACCCCCGGCAGCCCGAGTTCTCTCCCGAACCCAGGTTGCTGACGTGGTGCGAGGTGTTGCATCCAGCGTCTCAACCCTCGGCACCACCGGGCTGGCTGTTTTGTGTTGGTTTTTAATAGACTGAAGGATGTCTCCTTTATTAGAGGAGGACCATGGAAAATTAGGTTTCTGGAAATATGAGTTTTTGCCTTTGTTTGTTCATATGCCTTATCATTGTTATTTATTTATTTTACCATTTTTTGCCAGGAAAGACCCACTGAGCTGAGGTCTGTTTCCAGGTGCATCCTGGGAGCACAGATAAGTTATTTGACTTGCTCATGGTCACAGAGTATGCAGGTGGTGGCTGTGGGATTCAGATTCAGTTCTCCAGGTTTGCAGCTCAGTGATCTTAACCACTACGCTATGCTGCCTCCCATGGCTAACTCGTATCACGGATGAAATTGTGATTCTTCTGAGTGTTAGAGTGTCAACTCCCTTAGGTCTCAAAATGTCTCTAGTTTAAAAAAAAACACATATTATGATTGGGTACATTCTGCAGAGATTGCTGATGCAACAAGTAGTTTGATTCTGATTTTTTTTTTTTTTTTAAATGAAAACCCGACTCCTCACTGTATTAGTATTACCACGAAAAAATGCATTTGTTTACCATCCTTGATCAGCTCCCACTGCATCATTGCTGTATTTGGGAACACCCCCATTACAGTCTCTTCCCCTTATGATGGAGTGGGAGGAGAGGAGACTAATTGAATAATGAGTTGTACAGAAAGTATACAGTAAGAGTAGAGCAAGGATTTGAAATGAAACAAAGTTGGGTAGCAGTATACCATTCACATGCATTTCAGTTCAACTAAGAAAGCAGATAAAACAACCAGCTTCATCAATGAATTTTATGGAAGGTAAACAGTCATAAAATGTGGGGTTTAAGCTATAAATAATATGATTCCAAAAGGGTTGACACTGTCCCTTTAATAAAATCTGAATGATGTTTTGATGTGGACACTGGAATTATTGTAGGCCTTTGTTAGGCTCTGGACTTTAGCTTGGTACCCTTCGTGGTGGGAGAGAAAACTGTGAAAGTAGTACAGTAGAAGCTATTTTTGTTTAGAAGTGCGTGAGTGCTGTAGTTGAGTGCAGATCCCACAACCAGTCCTCACATCACAGGCTCGCTGCTCCAGCTTCCTTTTCTGTTCATGGATTGTTTATTTCAGTCTTATTAGCAAGTTAGGTATAGACTTATTTCGGTGACGACGCTATGAATTAGTAAACTTGACTGTCATCTTAAGATGCTGTATAGCATGTATAAGACAAAGAACCTTGGTGAAAAAGCAGTGTAGCAAGGGTTACTGTGAAAGGACATTGTTAATTAAGCACAGAAATACAATATTATACATATTTCTGCTTCTCCACAAATTGTGTATATATGTTATAGAAATACTAACTGAAGTTGAGACTTATGATGGAGAACTATTGCTCCGAGGGTGAAAAAGTGACCAACTGTGGGTTGTAATGCCTGAAGCTGCAAACTGAGGAAAGTATTGCCACTGGAAGATCACGTCTTCAACCCAAGGGACAGTATTTTTCTATTTACTGAGAACATCAGTCCATATTGGTTTTATTAAAAAGTGTAAAAAGTGTTTGCAGTGCAGCTGCTTAACAGCAGCTGCTTGTTAAGCATTGTTGCTGCTTATTAAAAGAAGCGCCCACTCATTAAATACAGCTGCTGGGTAACAGAAACCAAAAGCTGCACTCAAGCTACATAAAAAGCTGTACAAACCTGTCATTAAAAGAAAAAAAAAGTTTGAAGCCAGCTCCGTGGCACCAGGCGATAGGGAATCGCCTGGCATTCTGGTGACCCAGGTTCGGTCCTGTGCCCAGGATGTCTGGAGCGGAGGCCAGCAGGGAGGGTATAAAGCGTCTGATAGATACTCTCCTCCCAGGGTGGAGGGTGTGAGTCTGCACCACTCTGGAGTGACCCCTGGCTGCGACGCATGTAGCGGCGTGGGTGACCATGCGCTGCCTGTGCATCATACCAGGGATGCTTCACGCAGCCATGGTGGGTGGCGGGAGGATAGAGAAAACAGGAAAAACTGCCCTCCGGCCAACAGGATGACGACCGCTGGTCCCCATTGCCACGATACCTTGGAACTGTCCGTGCTGACCCTGCTGCACCCGGGATACGCTTACTGTGCCTCTGGGAACTCCCACCCCCCCCCCCGGTGGGGGGACCCACTCGACGAAGGGTATTGGGTTATCCAGGTTGCGGCAAGAAGGGGCATTGGATGGCGACAGGGCATG
This sequence comes from Neoceratodus forsteri, assembly GCA_016271365.2. Classification (NCBI taxonomy): domain Eukaryota; kingdom Metazoa; phylum Chordata; order Ceratodontiformes; family Ceratodontidae; genus Neoceratodus; species Neoceratodus forsteri. The sequence continues at coordinate 28,165,828 of CM057453.1, forward strand.
GTGGCAGTGAGGGGCCTAGGTGGCTCGAAGAAGTGGCCGGTCGGGGGGACTGGAGAGGAGCATAAAAAAAAGTTTAATTAGCAGTAGTAGCTTTAGGACAGCAGACAAGTTATAGAATGTACGGATTATGCCCAGAAGATTGTTGACTGATTTGGGTGACAATAGTTCAGAGACAGCTGACTGATGCCATATCAACAGGGCTATAGCACAAGCTGTTTGGACATGTGACTGCGTTTTAGGCAATCAGATTGAAAGTTACTGTCCAAGGGTTTGAAATGTGTGTGTCACCACAAAGAAGTCCATATACACACAGATAATCATGTATGTAGATCGTTGTGGGTAAAATAGTAGTGTCACTTATCTCAGCTGTTACCGAAAGGATTCCATTAAAATGTGATGTATACATATGCATGCCATTTGATTGACGGTATAGTTGAGTCAGTATCTTATGTGAACTGGGTGCAAAAGTTCAAATTGTTATTTCCTGCTCTTTCTTCAACATTGCACAGTTTGATCCTTCCAAGTGTGGTATATGAGCACCTTTAATAATGATTACACAAAACCTCATTCTTTTGACCTTTGGCAGTGTTCGCAGTTTATGCAGGCCAGAGCTGGGAAGCCAGAGTCTGGATGACCCCTAAGGGCTTAGCCCAAGAATTGTAAGTAATGAACTGTGTAACCTTCGGAATGTGTACTGGAAACTTCCAGTCTCTAAATTCTTCTCATGTTAATATACACATAAATCTTAAACCATGCAAAAACCCAGCAGCAAGCAGAAAGAAAAAGAGCTTAAGTCTTGCACCTTTTATACACACGATACAATGCTTGGGTAAGGACATATGATTAAGAGAGATGTTAGGCAGTTCGACGGTGGTGGGGGTGGTTCTAAGAAAAGAAACATGCCAGTTCAACAGGCAAGACTCGTGTCCATGTATCTCAACACTGTTGGCATGATTATGAAGGGAGGCGGGCAGTGTAACCCACATATTCCTTGGGTGTCCTGTATTGACTGCCCCAAGGGAAATATTGGTGCTCCATTACAATCAGACTGGGATGTATTTCTGCTCAGTAACTCACCAGAAAGTGTCTTGCAGACGAGAACTGGCAGTAGTGATGCACAATGCTTTTAGCAACTGCCAATAAGGGGATCATTTGTAGATGGCAAAATGTCAGCCTACCCATTGATCACCTAATGGCACAGCTTTTAACCCCATTTTCTGGGTGGAAAACTAGCCTACCCATTGTGACTCTGATTGGACACCATTTTACAACCGGTGGAGCTGCGGGGTTTACTGTTGTAACCTTCAAATGCAGGACCTTAGGTGGTGATGTCTTGGGGAGTGACTGACGGCATGCCAACACCAACCTTAACCAGATCAACTTGTTACCAGTTTGCCAATTGTTCACTTGTCTGTTTTTCTTTATAACAGAGGTTTCCAGATTTTCAAAATGTACATGTTGTACCATTAACTGTTGTGTGTACTGTGATGTTCTCATTGTGCACAGTGGGAGAGAATATCTGTGGTTTTTAGAATACAGTGCAGTTGAATTTTGTGGACACCAACTATGTATTTTTTTTGTGGTGGGGGGGAGAGCTGGAGGTCGAATCTCCTTTGTAATTAAATTCAAATAACAGTTTGTAAGAGAGCAAAAAAAAAAATAAATTATATAATTTTTAGTAATAATGTATCCTGTAAAGTTCCTGTGGTTTACAGGTTAATCCACAACTCCACAACCTGTGGAACAGGCAGTCAGGGTCCTAATTCAAGCAGGATCTAGTATATGTGTGTGTGTGTATGTGTGTATATATATATATATATATTAGGCAGTGTGTGTGTATGTATGTATGTGTGTGTATATATATATATATATATATATATATACACACACACACCACACACACATATATATACACACCTCTTTTCTACTTTAAAGAAATCTCCCATTCTGAGGCCAAAAAATACCTCCAGCATACGCTTGGCAAATCCAGGCACAGTAATGACTCCCTCGACCTAAAACTGATTGCTCTCACCCTTGACGAAATAGTACTGCCTCTCACAAAAGTACTTCACTTATCCCTTAGACTTGCACAATTCACCAAGAGATGGAAAGCCACGGTGGTCACCCCAGTACACAAAGGTGGAGATGGATCCCTCCATGCTAATTACTGTCCCATCTCAACCCCCCCCTTCCAAAGCCCTAGAATGCATGGTCTGCGACCAACTTGTAGACTGCCTTAACGAGTTTATCCAACGCCTCCCGCAGCATGGATTCTGGAAGGCACACACTGCCACAACGGCATTACTTGAGTACTCTGACTTTCTTCATGAGGCCCTAGACAGGAACCAGCTTGTGGGGTCAATATACATCAACCTCACAAAAGCTTTTGATACCACGACATTCTGCTCAGCAAACTCCACACCACTGGACTCTTCCCGGAAACTGTTGGGTGGTTCAAAAGCTACCTCACCAACAGAACGCAACATGTAAAAATAAATGACACCCTCTCTGATAGCAGGCAGTTGAACATGGGTGTGCCGCAAGGTTCCATTCTGGGTCCCCTCTTGCTCAGTCTGTTCCACAACCATCTTCCTCCAGTTTGCACCAAAAAAAAATCCTACTTTATGTGGATGATGCAGTCATCTTTTCCAATAATCTGCACCCACACTTACTTAAAACTCATCTTCAAAAAGGCCTTGCCACCATGGAGGAATGGTTCTCCAAAAACATCCTTCTGAACTACAAAAAGCAACGGTAATGCTGTTTGTGAAATCCTATCAGCTGGCAATACTTAACAACAAGCAAGCACCACCTGAACAGGTGAATACATTTAAGTATCTAGGCTTACACTAGATAGCTCCCTATCCTTCACCTATCACACTGGTAATGTAGTAGGGAAATGGGCAGACTGGGTGGGCCAAGCGGTCCTTATTTGCCATCAAAGTCTGTGTTTCTAAGGTTATCAATACCAGTACTGGTCTGCTCTATAGACATCGACATATATAACCACTGAAGCACTGACTCTCGCTGTCAAATGCTCAGTCCTTTCTGTCATTGATTATGGGTTAGTGGTGTATGGCGCAGCCACAGACACTGCCCTTAAAAGGGTCTGTACGGCGCATTAACTAAATCTTGCAGATTAGTCTTAGGTGCACACAGACTAACCCACACTTGTGACTTATATGCCCAGTCCAAGTGGCTAAACATCCAGAGCAGGGTAAAGTACTAGGTATGCTTCCTTGGGAGAAAAAGCCTCCTTGGATTAACCCCTAGAGCCATCCAGAACCTCCTTATATCAGCAACTAACCCTCACCGGACAAGAAGAATGGCTAGAAATGCCCTGTAAGTTCCCTTCTGCCACATGACGCTAGCACAATTCTCCTTTGCCTACAAAGCACCTTGTTGGCTCGGCGATCTCCCTCCTGATATAGTTAATGAGCCGAAGTTCGGATGAAAAAACTCCTCCAACACCTCACTGTGCTAAGTATTTGTGACTGCCAACCCTAATTTACCCTACCCACCCTGTCCCTGTCCTCCCCTTTTGCCCTTTCTACCCAACCATCTGCCTCCCACCACCCTACCCTGCCTCAATGCCTCCAGCCACCTCCTGCATGCTCCCAACCTACCTATCCACTCCTCTCCACCTCTGTCTGCCTGTTGACGAAGTCAACCCAACTGCTCTTCAGTGCATACTAATTATGTATATACCTGTATTGTTTAATATATTTTGTTTTCTACTGTAAACTCAAATTGTCTTATCTTAACCTAGAACTTTACATGTCATGACATGGAACCTTTGTAAATGAACTTCTAGCTCAAAGGTGTTACTCCAAAATGATAAATAAATATTAGTCCCTTTTCTGAGCAGAGGGTCAGGAAAGCACTCACTAATCTGAGGCTGGACAAAGCCATGGGGTCAGACGGGGTGCATTCGGGGTGCTGAGGGGGCTCAGGAAGGTACTAGCTGCACTTCTGACAGACTTGTTTAACAGAGCACTCGAGACCAGCATGGTCCTGGAAGACTGGAGAAGAGCAGATGTAGTCCCACTTCACCAAAGCAGTAGCAAGGAGGAAAGTGGCAAATATAGGCCTGCCAGCCTGACATCAGTGGTGGGGAAATTAACAGAAACAGTATTAAAGGAAAGGATTGTGGAATACCTGGAATCCAACGGATTATGGTATCCGAGGCAGCAGGTTTCACAGGGGGAAGGTCGTGCCAAACGAATCTGACAGATTTTTTGACTGGGTGACCAAGGTGTTGGATCAGGGAAGAGCGGTAGTTGTGGCCTACCTGGATTTCAGCAAGGCCTTTGACACCCTTCCACATAAGAGACTTAAACAAATTTGGTAGCATGGGGGTGGACAATAAGGTGGGAACCTGGGTAAGACCCTGATTAGGGGATAGGAGGCAGAGGGTGGTGGTAAACGGAGTTTGCTCAGAGGCGGTGAGAGTGACCAGCGGCGTACCTCAGAGGTCAGTGCTGGAGCCAGTCCTCTTAAATGTCTTCATTAGTGATACAGTGGAGGAGCTGGAAGAGAAGGTCGTACTCGTTTTGCGAATGACACCAAGATGTGCAACAGAGTGGACACGGGGGTGTGTGCAAAGGATGGTAAGAGATCTGAAAAGGCTGGAGGAGTGGTCAAAGGTTTGGCAGCTAGGATGTAATGCAGAAAAGTGCAGAATAATGCACTTGGGCCATAGAAACCCAGGGGCAGAGTACAAAATGGGGGGAGAGATGCTTGTAACGACCAAGCAGGAGAGGGACCTGGGGGTAATCATATCGGATGACTCAAAGGTGGCCAAACACTGTGACAGGGCAGCTGGGAGGGCTGGGGAGCATAGGTAGGGGTATCACCAGCAGGAAGAGGGAAGTGATGTTGCCCCTATATAGGTCACTGGTATGATGCCACTTGGAGTACTTTTTCCAGTTTTGTAGACCACATCTTAGGAAAAACAGACAGAGTGAAGGTGGTCCAGAAGAAGGTTACCAAAGTGGTGCAGGGTCTGCATCAAAAGGCCTATGAGGAGTGGCTAAAGAAGCTCAATATGTACAACCTGGAGGAGAGGAGGGAGAGAGGGGATATGATTGAGACCTTTAAATGCCTCATGGGGTGAATAAGGTGCCAGTGGGAGGTATTTTTGAGAGAAAAAGTGGCTCTAGAACAAGGGGTCATGATATGAAACTGGAGAGGGGTAAATTCAGGAGAGATGTGAGGAAATACTTCACAGAAAGGATGGTGGATGCCTGGAACGGCCTTCCAGCAGTGGGGCAAAAACAGCGGTGGGGTTTGAAAATGCCTGGGATAGGCACAAGGGAATCGTAGGAAGCAGGTGGAAGAGACCGTGTTGCAGATCAAGTAAAGTCTTAAGCATAAGTGAGCACAATAAAAATGGGCAGACTGGATGGACCAAGTGGACCCTATTTGCCAGCAGTTTTTATGTTTCTATGCTTCTATCTCTGCCAAAACATAAATATGCTCATTTGTCTCTTCATTTAATATTCCTGCAGCGAGATACCTGGTTTCAAAGTGTTTGAGAAGGTTACAGCTGTTTTGTCCTGCCCACAATAAAAAAACACCCATGATATGAACCCAGCTTGTATAGTCAAGAAGTAGCCTTAATGGAAGAGATTTTTTTTTTTTATTATTTAGCTTTTTGGTCCCCATCGCCTCCTCCCACCAACTGGCGACTGGGGCGCATATGTTTGAAGTCCCAGCCGTGCCGGCTGCAGTCATGCCAGCGTGTGGAGGTAGCTTTGCACCTCATGGCGCCAGCTCAGCCTCTTCCACCTCCCGATGCTTTGCCCCTCTCCGCCTCGCTACCCACCAGACCTCCATCTGGTGGGAGTGGGACTCAGGGGTGAAACCACCCTCAGGAGAGGAGAGCTGCCCACCAGCATGCTCAATCCTGCTCCGCCCCCACGGTCCCCTGATGACCCGAGGTCATTCCCGAACCCGGGTTGCTAGCATATCACGAGGTAAGGCGCCCAGCACCTCAACCCTCTGTGCCACTGGGTCAGCTAATGGAAGAAATTTTTAAGAATTACTGATGGTGGCCATATTTATCGACTTTGGTCATTAGTTACCAAACTAGTAATAAAAGCTGTTTGGAAAATATCTAAACAAAATTAAAATCCCACTAAAGGTTAATCAGTGCCAGAAATAAATTATTGCTAAAAAAGGAAACTTTCTTTTCTTCCAGCTATACATTTGTCATTTCTAATCAAGTGGGTAGATGACCCTTACTAGAGGCAGGAGACCGCGCAAATGCAAAGACACCCCATGTGGTGTCCTGTTGGAGCCACTGTAGCTCTGGCTCTGGTGTGAGGACTTCCATAGTCTAAATGGTAAAATCCTGGACCTAGGAAGAATACTAGAACGGGCAACTGGAAAACAATACAAGTTCCCAGGTACTGCAACTACATACATATCTAAAGGAGGAAAAGAAGTGCAGGCAGATAGAGAAATGGAAAAAATAAATGAGGGAAGGAACAAAATAACAGATGCACATCTGGAAGAAAAGAAAACATTGGAAAGTAAGAAATTTTCCTTTGTCCTGTGCAGGGTGCATCTGTCACTTCTACACATGGAATGTCTGTAGCAGTACTCTCCCCTTCCCATGGGCTGGTCAGAAAACTCGTAGGAAGACTAGGGGCAGATAGAGAACCAATGTCTGGGACCCCAAACTCAGCCCTGGCTAGGAAACCACAGCTTGCTGCATTCTGTGGCCCACAGCTGCATCAGAGGAAGAAGCCATGACTAGCTTGCAGTATGTGGTTAAGGTGTAAAGAGACTCCCAAGTAGCCACTTTGCAGATGTCCACATAGTTTGCTCCCTTTCATTTGGTCCACGATACTGCCGTGGCTCTAGCAGAGTGTGCCTTGAACAAAACCCTATGGAGGGGTGATGCTTCTGAGATGCATTTGGTGATCCAGCGGGAAATAGTTGGATTAGAAGCTTTGGTGCTCCACTTCCTGAAGCTGTGTAGCATCAGATGGCACAATGACCTCCTAAAGCACTGTGGTCTGTGCAAGTACAGTTTGATGGCATGCCCGAGGTCCAGGATGTGGAAACTGTTTCCCAGGTCAATCTTCCAATGAAGACAGAAGGATGGGAGTGATAGTTACTGGTTGAGATGGAAGTTTACCTTTGGTACGTCCTATGGAGAAGGCCTGAACACCACCTTTTCCTGATGAAAACTGAGCTGTATTTCTTGAGTTGAGACAGTCCCCAGCTCCCTCAACTCTGTTCACTGAGGTGGTGGCAATCAAGAATGTAAATTTCAGCATAAACCACCAGACATACATGGGTGTCAGCTGTTCAAAGGGCAGCTTCTTTGAGATGGTGTTAATTAGAAGCATCAAGTACTAGGCTGGAACTGTCGATTTCACCATAGGCATGATGAGCGAGCTGGCTTTGATGAATCTTGCTATGTGCAGGTGTGTGCCAAGTGGAGAGACTAATAAGGGGGTGAAGAGGGGCTTCCTAGGTGGCTGCGAGAACCCACAGAGTCTCAGTGCTCAGATCCAAGTTGAAACCTCCCTGTTGGAAATATAAAATAATAGTAATAATCTTTATTTATAAAGCACCTTTCCAGAAGATCAAGGCACTGAACATGAAATATACAACACATATAACAGTAACACCTTTTAACATTCCATAAAATCCAGGTAAAATAAATTATTCCCATAATATTATTTCCAACAGCAGCATAACATTAAATAACTAAAACTATCAGTTGGCACTATCCGGGAAAGCCAACCTAAATAAATAGGTCTTTTTTTTTTGTGTGTGAACTCTGTTTATCCCTCCTAACACCAACCCCCAGACTCTCTCCAGTGGGGACGCTCAACTCACCTCCATCCCGCCCAGCCTGAAAGCTCAGTCCTACTGTTTGGTTGGCCCAGCTCCATTTCTACCTCTCTTGGTGCCCGTTCCCCCGGATTTAAGCCCCTCGGGGTGGAACCACCATTCTCCTCCAGCGACCTTTCTGAGAATCTGGACGGGCATCCAGGAAGTGTAAGGAGCACCAAAGGCAGCCAACGCACTCGGCATTGGTTATGGGGGGTGGTCCCTGGTCCCCACCTTCACCTACCAGGGATTGGGGATTTTCCTGCTTCCTTGTTCCTGAGCTTGGATGTGCAGTGATGTCCCTGCATGCAGTGTGCATGCTCCCGCGCACACTCGTAAGACGTCCGACACAGCTCTCCCCCTTCTTGCGAGCCACTAGATGCTGTGACCTCCAGCAACCGCTAGGGGCCCCCAGAACAGTGGCTAGCCTAACCTCCTGACCCAGGAAAGGAGAGCAGTCCTTCAGGTGCTCAGTTCTTTTCTGCCGCTGCCCACTCTGACATCCTGGGCTTGTTCCCGAACCTGGGTCACTGGCGAGGCGCGAGGTGTGGTGTCCAGCGCCTCAGCGCCACCGGGCCGATTAAATAAATAGGTCTTGAGGGCTAACTTAAAACTTTGGACGGTCAGGCACTCCCTCACCTAACGAGGTAGAGAATTCCACAGGGTAGGGGCTATATAAACAGAGGAACGAGCCCCAGATGTCTTCAGGTGCACCCTGGGAATCTCTAGCAGTCCCTCGTCTGTTGATTGAAATGATCAGGAGGGGCAGTAGGGGCAAAGGAGATTTTTCAGGTAGCAGGGTCCTTGTTCGTGTAGGGCTTTATAGGTCAGCAAACCAGCCTTGAAGGTGATCACCACTGTACAGGCAGCCAGTGCAATCCGCGGAGCACAGGTGTAATGTGACTGGTCCTAGAAGTACCAGTCACAAGCCTGGCCACTGCATTCTGCACCAGCTGCAAGTGGCAGATATCAAACCCTGGTAGCCCTAGGTACAGTAGTCAAGGCAGGTGGTCACAAAGGCGTGGACCAAGGTAGAGAGATCATTGGGAGGAACCAGGTGCTTCACCCGGGCGATATTCCTCAGATGAAAAAATGACGTCTTGACAGCTGCCGACGCCTGAGATTTCAGGGTCAGCTCATGGTCAAAAATAACACCCAGGTTACGCACCTGATATGAGGCAGCCATCTGAGAATCCCCAAGCTGAAGCCCAGATGACTGTCCAGCCAACATACCCACTGCCCGACTATCTGGGTCCACCACCAACAACTCAGTCTTATCTGGATTAAGCCTCAGCCAGCTGGGACTAATCCAGTCCTGAATCTCGGAGAGACAGTTATTAAATACCGAGATCGCATCCTCCTGCCCAGGTGCAAAGGACAGGTACAGCTGAGTATCATCTGCATAGCAGGGAAAACTCAAGCCATACCGCCTAACAATGTCTCCCAGTGGCAGCATATACACTGCAAACAGCATGGGTGCCAAAAATGGAGCCCTGTGGAACCCCATAGGATAGAGGGAGAGCATCAGAGAAATAAATCCCAGTGACCACCCTCTGAGTCCTACCCTGGAGGAAAGCTCTAAACCATCTGAGGACAGTACCAGATAGCCCACAGAGGAACCTGCAGGTGCTCCAGTAGCACACCATGGTCCACAGTGTCAAATGCTGCAGAGAGATCAAGGAGGACCAAGATAGAATGAGTCCTCCGATCTCTCGCTATTAGGAGATCAGTTAACACCCAGAGAAGAGCTGTCTCAGTACGATGCCTCTTTCTAAATTTGGACTGGAGAGAATCCTAGACATCGTGGGTGATAAGCTGGTCATCCAGCTACAGTGCAACCACCTTCTCAATAACCTTACCCACAAAGGGCAGGTTAGAGACTAGTCTGTAGTTAGCAGGACAGTCCGGGTCAAGGGAGTTTTTTTTTTTTTTTTTCCAGGAGCAGTTGCACGACTGTCTCCTTTAGGGGATCCGGGAAGATCCCCCTTCAATGAACTCAAGACTATCTCTGCAAGGATCGGGCTAATCTCATCCATGCAGCCCACTAGGAGTTGCGTGGGGCCTGGATCCTAACTACAGATGGTTGGCCACAAAGTCTGGATGACCCTCACAATGTCAGTGAATTCTGGCTGGCTAAAGTCCGTCCAGACAGACCGTGCACTTGGCGACTGCCTGCCGACTGAGGCAACACCCCTTAGAGGTGGTCTGGCTGATCTCGGACCTGATGGCGGCAACCTTATTTGCAAAAAATTGAGCAAACTCATCACACTTCTGTTGTGAAAAGGCTCCAACAGACTGGATTGCACAATCTTTCCACAGTCCAGAAGAGCTGAGCTGGTCGACTTTGTGCAGCGGCAATCTCCCTGGACAGAAATTCTGCCTTCTTGTAGGTGATTGTCGATTGATAGATTGTATAATGTTCCATCAATCTAAGCCTGTTGCCCTCCAGGCCTGATTTCTGCCAGGCCCTCTCCAGCCCTCACCCCACTCTCCTTAACTCCTTCAAGGCCCCATCAAACCATGGAAACCTTGGACGGAGGATGAGGAGGTGACCACAAACAGGAGTAATAGAATCCAGGGCCTTCATTACTGCCATATGATAGGCAAGCACCAGGTCCCCTGGATCCATGCACTCCCTTGGCACACTCAGTAGATCCAGCACTGCCATTAGGCCATCTGGGGTCACACCCTACACAGGGTGGTACTGGACTATCTCCATAGGGGCAGGCCTATTAGGGGGTGCCACAAAACTGAGCCAAGTGGTGTAATGGTCAGACCATCCGACTGGTTCCACCACCAAGTTGGATATCTCCATCCCCAGGAGGAACACCAGGTCCAGTGAGTGACCTCTAATGTGGGTTGAGGAGGTAACAACCTGTATGAGGCCTAACGAAATCATTGGTTGGAGGAAGTCACAACCAAATTGTGAGTGTTTATTGTTGACCCAGGCATTGAAGTCCCCCAGAATCGACCATCTGGGGGTTCCCAATACCACATTGACAATGAAGTCCATAACTTCCTGCAGGAACTCTTTCCCATCTCTGTCTGGACAGTTGATGAGGAGTATCCTGCACTCCACACCCACGATACATTCAAAGGATCTGGTGGACCCCACTGGCACCTCCATAAGGCTCAGTTCTGATCTAAAACAGACGGCTACACCTCCACCCCCTGCGATCCATTCTGGGACGGTGCATCACTGAGTACCCAGCCGGAACAGCTGAAACCAATACTGTTCCAGCATTCTCGTCCAGCCAGTTCTCAGTGGAACACGCCATGTCAGATGTCCCAGCAAGATCTGCTATAATAGCAGTCTTGTTTCGAATGGACCTGGCATTGCATAACACTGTCCGAGTAGGATGAGCGGTCGCGGGAGACTGCGCCACCTGCCTGCATCCAGCAGAACCCTTTGGTATGGGAATCAGAAGGGAGGACCCCTATTCTGTTCCCGTTTCACTAGAGCATCTCTTGTCCTCCGACCCTATCCGATCGCTCCTGTCCATTCCCCACCCACCCAGACCCAACCTCCCTTCTCCTTCTATCCCCAAGGCACGACATCTACTGTATGCCTCAGCTGACAAAGGGGGACAGACAAAGGGGCGAAGGTCCCAGAGTCTGGAGGAGAAATAGCACCTGACTGTCTTACTACGTTCACAACACATTCACGTAGCAGAGACAGTAACACAATCAAAATCATACACACACTCAAATAATATTCCAACACTGTAACCACCCACCCACTCAATCCTTGCAATCAAAAACAACCAGTAACCACTAATGCTCACAATTCTCAAACACACTCTTAAATACTCTCAAACAATACAATTACACACCACACATCAAAAATAATAAATACTCAGACGATACTAATCCCCACCACCCACAATTAACAACATAAAATAAAAAATGTTTATAGCAGCATCGATGCAGTCAAATTTGAGATTGAAAAATTAAATTTGGATCGAACTCAATCCACAAATAGTTTTTAGAGAATAGACCTTGGAGCTCCCACCTCCTTGGGCTAATGAATGTCCATATCCAGTCTTTGAGGACTCTCACTCCACAAAAGTTCAAGAATTCAGTTACTCATGAGTAAAACAAAAGCTTAGCAGCTGAACCTAGGAGCTCCCACCTCCTAGGGCTTGTAGATGTTTATATTCAGTTCTTTAAGGACTCTCACTCCATAAAGTTCCAAGGATAGATTATAGCACTGCCCCACATTAGAAATGAACTGGTTTATTACTATTTTATTTTGATGCAAACGCCAACTATAGTTATTTGCAGAGTGTTGAAGAGAATTTTCCAGATTAGGCAGTCTGCGGCAAGCCCAAATCCTGTAGAATATTCCACTGGAGCATTCAATCCTGATTCTTCTTTTACCCCACAGAGCCCAACGGGTCAAATTGAGTCCCCAGCGGGTGTGCTGCAGTCCCTGCTGCCATACCGCCATCTTGGTGAATACGGGTGATGGTGCAGCCAGCAGAAATGAGTAGGATGTTGAGGACTGGTCTTCTGCAGGGGAGGAAACATTTCCAGATGTGGTAGTCTGTTTTGTAAGTGGAGCCCTTGTGTGACTGAGATGGGGGTGGGGTGGGGTGGGTAGTCACTTCATCTGAGTATTTGCACTGTGCCAGCGAGTGTCATTCAAGTTCCAAGCCACTAGGTAGAGACTGCTGTAGCTGGGATGTCTGTCACGGCCCTGGGATAGAAGGTTCAGCTGTTGTGGCAGCATGCTGTGAGGTTGCACAGATATTCTCAGAAATGAGGGAAACCAAGGATGTCTTGGCCAGTATGGTGCTACCATAACCCTGTCTGGGATTATCTTCTCAATCATTCTGTGTTCAGTTACCAGAGATGGAAAGCACAAGTTCTGAAATCCACCAAATTGAGATGAAGCCATTGGTTGCTGCTGCTTATCTGTCCCTGTATCTCGAGGACAAAAAGGGAAGCTTGTGGTTGTCGAGCAATGTAAACAGGTCTGTATTTGGGTGTACCAGGATGGCCCTGTTGAATACCTCTTGGTGAGGAGCCCACTCTCCTTGAAGGGATGGCATTCTTGCTGAGCCAGTCTGCTGTTGTAGCATGAAGGTTACACAAGTTATAAAGAGGTTAACACAGGCTGGGGGGTACTATTTTTATTAAAATATAGCTGCTGACAGCATCCCTCTGTGGCATTCTTTTTTTTTTTTACTTTCTGTTTATGCCCTCTTCGCCATACGTCTAGTCCTTCCTCGTGGTCTCCCAGTGCACCCACAAAGGCTGCACCGTAAGGACGGAGGCTCGCTCCATTAGTGTCCCCTCCAGTATTCTGGCGTCCCTGGATTTATCCCTTCATTAGGCGGAGGTCCCCTGTCTCTCCAAATCTTAAGGAGCGAGCAGCTGGAGCTGCATCCCAGCTCCTCTCGGTCGCTGGTGTGGGAGCCTGTCACCTGGACCAGACTTGTTGTTTTTTTTTTTTTCCCCTGGTTTTCTGGCCTCTGCCCCCTGCAGATATCTGCACTCAGGGAGGACCAATGAGACGGAGTTACGTAGAGATGTGCCCACGCTTCAGTCCTTGGCCAACGTCCGCTCCTCGGTGTCATTCTGTGCCCTCTACTACACCACCACCTGTGGTCACCCAGGTGGTGGTAAGGCAGTGAGGACTGCAGTCCACCCCTCCCGGAGAAGGTGAGCAGCCTTTCGGGTGCTCAATCCTTCTTCTCCTGACTGGCTCTCCAGCGACCCGGGCTCGCTATTTAAGCCGGGTCGCCGGCATCGCAAGCGGTAGCAGTACCGCTGCACTGGCAGGCCAACTTTCCTCTGTGGCATTTTCTGATAGTATAACCCCAACACAGAATGCACAGTGGGCCAGTGTATGAATTGCAGGTCATACCTTATCAAGGTCAAACTGTTGAAGGCAAATGGCAGAAACTGATGAACATTTTAGATTACTGTATTGAAAACCATATAACAGTAAAAACTAAATATAATAAAAAAGACAAAATTCCGGTTTGGTTAAACAACAAAATTAAAAAAAACAAATCGGGTCACGTAGAAAGGCGTACTCTAAGTACAAGAGGAACCCCACAAAATGTAACCTTGCTGCTTACAAATCCAAAAGTGTAGCCTGTAAAAAAGAAATTAGATCTAGCAAAAGAAATGACAAACTAAAACTAGCAACCTCAAAGAGCGACAACACAAAGGCTTTCTATAATTACATAAATGGTAAAAGAAAAGGATATACTACTCTAGAGCCCCTTGAGGTAGAAGGACAGACTATTAAAGTTGAGAAAGGGATGGCTGAAGTTTTTAACAAATATTTCTCCAGCATTTATAAACCTGAAGACGAATTTCCATGTCAGTTAATGGAGAGACTGCAGAAAGAAATCACCCTCAAAAAACATCACATTACTGAGGGAGATGTTAAAACTAGACTTCGAAAGTCGGAGGTAAATAAATCACCTGGTCCTGATGATCTGCACCCAGCCTTGTTAAACACCTGACTGATGTCATAGCTGCAGCTCACGTAAAGCCACCCTGCCAACTGGGTGTGCCGTTGGGGGGGAAAAAAAACAGAATTGCAGCACTGCCCACCACAAAATCAGACCACAAGCAAAGTTGCACAAAATAAAAGCAGTTTAATAAGGCAGAATAAACTTCCTGATGAAGCTTTGGCGAAACCGGTAGAAGTCTTGTTGGGGTCCTGCCTGTTTGTTCCCTGGTCTGTGCACTTACATTTTGAGGTTTGCACTTTATTCTGTCATATTAAACTGCTTTTATTTTGAGCAGCTTTGCTTGTGGTCTGGTTTTGTGGTGGGTAGTGTTAGCTGTCATAGCTGCACCACTGGCAAACGTCTTTAATTCCTTCTTAGTCGAGGGTACTATGGTCACGTCATAGAAAGCTGTAAATGTAATTCCTTTACATAAAAATAGCTCCAGAAATGATTATACAAACTTTAGACCGATTAGTTTAATTTCCATTATGCAAAGGTTAATGGAGGCTATAATAAAGGAGATAATTTGTGATCATATACAGTAGTTAGGATGGGCTTAGTAGATGTTTACCAGCATGGGTTCCAACCAAGGCGTTCCTGCCAAACAAACGTACTACAGTTTTTTGACCCAGTAAGTAGTGCACTCAACTCTGGTTTACCAGTAGATGTCCTATACCTTATTTTTCCATGGCATTGACATGTTACTCCACAACCAGCTGATTGAGAGACCATATGATATTGGATTAGAAACAAATTTAGTCAACTGGGCAAAATCCTGGTTAGAAGGGAGATGGCAGAAGGTCTGCGTAGCAGGGCACTGTTCATTATGGGCTGATGTGACCAGTGGTGTACCACAAAGTTTAGTACTGGGTCCCACTTTATTTAGTATTTATGTTGCATCCATACAGGCTACAGCTTGCACTTGGATTGCAAAATTTGCAGACAATATAAAAATAGCTAGTATAGTAGATAATGATAAATCTGTTGAAAATCTATAATCGGAGATTAGTAAAATAGGTGAATGTGTATATAAACACCAACTAGCTCTAAATATAGCAAAATGCAAAATGATGCAGACGGGCAAGAACAATAGATGTGCAGCATGTACTCTATAGGGAGAAACCATTCCCGTATCAGTACTGAAAGAGATCTAGGGGTAATGATATCAACAGATTATCCCACTCAGAACAGTGTAAAGCAGCAGCTAGCAAAGCTAACCGCACCATGGGGTGCATACTAGCAAATATTACAAGTCTAGAGAGGAAGGTATTACTGCCATTGTATACGTCACTCGTGTGCCCACATCTGGAGTACTGTGTTCAGTTTTGGGCTCCTCAGAAGAAAGGCAATATCAAAATGCTTAAATATCCAGAGAAGAGCAACAAGAGGTATAGAAGAGCAAAAAGAAAATACCATGTGGAGACCGGTTGAAAAACCTGAATCTGTTCAGTTTGAAATACAGGAGACTTACAGGTGACTTATGTATGGTGTATAAAGTACATAGGAACCAAGATCTATGGGAATGTATGGGACTAGCCAGCAATACAGTGCGAAGTAGTGGATATCATATTGTGCAGATGAAGGGAGAATTCTTTTAGGATTAATTTGAGAAGGGGTTGCATAAATCAGAGGGTGGTAGAGGTATGGAACAGGCGTCCAAGAGATGTAGTGGCAAGTTCTACCTTTGAGAAATTTAAGTCATCCCTCGATGATTATATGGGCGATGAGAAATTTGCCTTTCTAAGGTGCATTGGTCGAATCATTATGGCCCTAGGCTGTAGACTCGTATCAGTCTGATTCTATGAAGTGATTCACCCAGAGTTGCTCAGTCAGTGGATAAACTTGCTGGGACTTAGCCCTTCACCTTCAAGCCGTGGGTGTTCAGATTTAGGACCATCGGTGGGATGGTTGTGGAGCTCCAGCAGCTTTCTTGTGGAATACTGCAGGTGATACAAACTATTGCAGATTGTGCTAAAGACCTGCATCCATAGTAGGCATCCTGGGGGGGACCCTGTTGGAGTAGGTGGATTAAAGGCTGTGAGGATAGATGTCCTCACAAACTTGGCAAAAGTCTAAAGGGACTGCATGATTTTCTCTGTCTGCCACAGAAGCTTAGCAGGTCAGGGGCAGGATTCACAAAGAAAGTCAAAAATCCTGCAGCTGCGGAAAAAAGGCCCGCAGCACTGTGGAAACGCAGTTGCATGGTATATACACACAAAACCGGCGCAGCAGTGGATTTCCACAAAAAGTGCCGCAGGTGCAGTTCTTTAGCAGCTGCAGAAATTGTGCAAGTGCTGCACAGCTGCAACTACGGATCCAGGAATGGCTGAGGAGCAACAACAATAGTGACCCCAATTAGCTGGAGCAGCAGTCTAACACATTATGCCATAGCATGCAGCTGTAAGCATACACACACAGACCAGCAACCAGTTTCCCAACTGGGACCACTGCAGCACCACAGGTACCAGCACTACCATGGCACCACAGTGGCTGACTGTCACTGCTGGCCGTCCCTGCCTGGGGAGTTTCCGTTGCCTGCAGGGGTAGCACTCGCTGCAGGCTGGTCAGGCTCTACTACCTGTGGGGCTCCGTCATGGGCTTTACTGGGTCTGGTGGTTGTTGCCTGTTGCCATATCATGGCAATGTGTGCTGTTGTTGCTGTAACATCAGCCACTGCTATACCCACTGGGACGCTATTACCTGTGCCTCACCTCCACCATAACTGATTTCAATTCTTGGGGCACTACTGCAGTTTGCTGAGGGAGAGTTACACCTCACTCCAATGTGTGTAACATTTTTTCCACAACTACGGAAAAAAAAACTGGCTGAGAATAGCCTTTAAGGGGCTGTGCCTTACTTACCTATCACCTTTTTTTCCTCGGGGACTTCCGCAGCTGCACTTTTTTGCACAGTCCATAGTGTTTTATTTTCCACAGCTGCGGAGGTTTTTGTGAATAGCACTCAGAGCAATCTCCCTTTTTTTTCCATAGCTACAGCAGTTTTGGGGACTTAGGGAAGGTTTTGCACCTTCAGAAAGCTTTGTGAATCCAGCCCCAGGTGTACACACAGTGAGCATGATCAGCATATCTGTCTACCCTGGAGCCAGTCAAGGGCTCCAGTGGGATTAGTTATATTACAGCAGTTTTAGAGTATTACGCCTATTTTTTTCCTGCTTAATTCTCCCCATCCGTAAATCATTGACTGCTACCTCTTCTGAGAATGTGGCAGATGGATGACACCTGGGTTTGGCTGTCTGTCATAGCCGCTAAAGTTAGTTGCTGAATCTGGTCTACCCATTATTCCGAATGGATGGAATCCAGATTTCAAAATCAGTAGTGTCTCTGTTGTAGAGAGCAGTGAAAGCCTGAATACAATGGAATTTGTTTGAAAATATTGTGTTGATCTGAGAAATGTCCACACCTGGAAAATCTATTTCTGCAAATGCGTCTGGACTGCTTCCTAAATTGGGAAGAAGTGGGCTTTGTTGATAAAGATCCACAACGTGGAAGGGTTGTCAAAATGATATATCCAAGATCTGCCCCCGCTTGCTATTTTTAAAAGGGAAATCCATTTTGTACATTGCACCACCTATTAGTCTATGGTATCTGACTGTTCTGTCAAAAACAAACAAAAAAGATGCAAATTACATTTGCTGCAGGTTTTTCTTCTTTTATTTACTGCAGATTGTGACATTCTGTTACGAATGGACAGTCTTTTAAAAGTAGCAGCAAGGCTGGTTGAACACAGATAGGGGATGCTTTTGCATCTGACTCTTTTGAAAATCCAGCCCCTTATTTTTTATTTTGAAACTGTCCGTCTTCATAGACGTGACAATGCAGCAATGAAACCTTGTTTTCTGTAAATTATTTCCGACATCTTCCAGTTTCAGCTCCCAGTCCCATCTGTATTTTATCTGTACAGAACGTGGCTATGGGATTCATTTTCAGTCATCTTGGTGCACCCTTACATTTACATTTTTATGTTTACTTGCATACATACGCAAAATGAATGTGTTATGGCTATTAGTGGAGTAGAGGCTGGGGAGGTGTGGCACCTATAGCAGCCCATGCTGCTGAGCCTGTTAGAGGCGGGTATATGACACACCAGTGAGTAGCAGACTGATGGTGATGCTGCTCAGCCTGCCTGATGGGTGGAAACTTTGTGTAGTTGAAAGGATGCAGCCACAGCTATCACAATGTGGCTGCATTTTTTCATTTACAAGATGCAGCCCAGCAGCTAGCTGAGTGGTGGCGTCATCATCCTGCTCCTCATCCTCCCCCCCCCCACCACCACCACCACTGACTGTTAAGCTAGCAGAGAAGAACATTGTGCATAGGCGGGGGGGAAGGGAAGGGGGGGTCAGCCGACCCAACAGTTTTAGAATCGGGGATTGGCAAGTGCATTTTTGACCGCCCACCCACTTAGGAATTTTGGTTTTGCTGGCTGACAGAAGCGCTGAGTGCTGTACCCCACACAGTCATACAACTGCAAGATGTAATGTGCTTTCTTTTCATCTCCACTAGCTGAACTCAGCTATGCAGCACAGATGTGTTTGTTTTTTATTGTTCCGACTTGCTGTGGGTGTAGTTATTCTGCTCATTTTCACCAAGTCATTTAAGCCCCCCATCTGGAACCTCTGTTTTAGTTTTAGTTGTGAAAGGAAAGGTATTTCTCTTGCTGTCTAGTCCCTTGTCACACAAACACTCTCCAACCCCACTGAGTCATGTCCTGACAGTCCATTCCATAGTGGGGTGTGCGCCGCCCCCAGGTGTAGCCAAGTCATTGTCCCCTGTTTCTTCCCTCAGTTCACTGACCTAGTGACTAGCTCCAGCAGGACTATGCAAACAGGACCACACCAATTAAAGGTGGTTCCTGATTTTGAAATTCTGATAATGCCAAATACCGTATAGCAGCTAGAGGATGCTGGGCCAGTGTTCCTGTATGTATAAGATCGCCACCTTTCAGGCCTTTCTATCTTTTGGCATTCACCTGTTCGGGCAGCACATCATTGGCAGCAGAACAAAGAGTAGAGTCCTCAACCAACCAGCAGAAGAAAAAAAGCACCCAGTGGCAGTGCTGGACCAGCAGACCGAACTGGACAGCATGCAGATGGCTTTTAGCTCCCTCCCCAGCTCCAATTTGCAGCACGCCCTGTTTATTTTTTGAATGAATTGCAGCTTTAACTCCAAAAGGCCAGCAAGAGTAAATTAAGAAAACAAGGCCTGGCATTAAACAGCACCTTTCCTGAAAATATTTTTTGGTTTCAACAAATAGGGAGCTCCCTTACCTTAATGGGAACTCCTCTGTGGTCTTTAAAATGTTTTTTCTGCAGCCCTCAAAGGAAGGGACGGGATTGTAATTTGCCCCCCTTCCCTCCCGAGCTGGCAGCACAATCCTTTTTCACTTCCTCCACCCCCATAGGTATTTTAGGTATTTTTCTGTTTTCTCCCCAATCCCTCATGTCCCCAGCGTAGCGTGCGTACGTGTGTGTGTGTGTGTGTGTGTGTAGGCACATGTACGTCACGCACTATGGGACACCCCACCCTGCCAGTCATTTCGTTGCAGCCTGTACCTGCCACTGGACCTCCATCCAGTGATGGCAGGACTACAGACAGGTGACTATCCCTCCCAGGAGAGGAGAGCCAACGCTCAATCCTGCTCCCACCCCTCCGTGCTGGCTGCTTCCACCCCTCCATGCCGGTTGCCCGATGACCCAGTATAGTTTCTGAACCCGGGTTGCCAGTGTAGCGTGAAGTAAGGCATGGATTCCTCAGCGCCACCGGGCTGGCGCTTTCCACTTCCTACTAACCTGCTCCACACTCACTCACTGACGCTAGTTGGTGTTTTTGAGGTGGAAGACTAGGTTTGCTGGCAACGGCACCTAGCTTCACCTGAGCTCTTTTCTTCTAGGTTTGCTTGTAAGGACCAGAGCAAGGAACATCATTATCAGAGCAAGGAAGAAGATTAAGGCTTCTTTTGGCTAGGCAGATTTACTGTGTGTTACTATTTTCTTTTGTGCTCGCAGATTTTGTTACTGTTTTTTGTTTACATTTTACTGCTTTATTGTTCTCTGAATCAATTTGTAGGGTATACTGTTTGCTGCACTATTACAGGGTGTGCCTACAGGTTTGTGACTGTTTTGTGTTTACAGATTACTGCTGTAATCTTCTCTGATTCAGCTTGTTTTTTTGCAAGGTATATCTTCTGTTACTGCTTTATTTTTCTCTGTAGCAAAGTGTTTTTTGCAGGGTATATTTTCTGTGAAATTGTTACAGTTGGTGCTTACAGGTTTTACAGTTTTATCTATCAGTAGGCTAAGCTTTAGGGCTAATTACAGGAGCACATACGAGATACAGACTGAGGGATAGCGACTGCATTTGTTGTTGGTAGACTGTTTTCTGCTCTTACCTCCTTGTTTCTTTCATCCATGGTTCTTCTTTTTCGGCAGGGGAAGGGCCCAACCACCCCATGCTACACTCCTTTTATAGAGTAGCACAGTCGTGACATTTTCTGTAGCAAAGCAGGAATGGGAGGATCAGAGGGATATCCACACAGTGATCTCACTTACATGGGGCACAAGTAATTTAACTTGTTTCTAAACAAACAAAAAATAAAATAAAAAAAAATATATATATATATATTGCTTTCATTTTCCTTCAAATTATTCGGACCAGGTTATAAACTCGGCAACTCAACTGGAATGGACATTATTAACTGCAGGTACTGTGGGTCACTTTTCAAAAGAGCAGTTATACAAGATTTAGGACGCTGTCCTACATTCTGAACCATTGAAGATCTAAGGGCTCAGCTTTGGGCAGCATGGGCAGAGATTGCTTGCCTCAGATCGCACATTCAGGAGCAAATATGTTACAAGAACCACCCTCAATTTCTCCAACATCCTACTGACACGCTGAGACCGCAAAGGGCAGTTGGCCCGGGAGGTTGGCAGGTGGTTAGGAGGGGCAAATCTGGTGCCCCATCACTCAGTGCTTACCAGCGTATCACCTCCACAAACCGTAAAGAAACTACAAACAGGTATCTGCCTTTGTCTCCAGAATCAAACAGAAGGGCAGAGGACACTGCAGAACAGGATCTAGCACTGCAAAACTTGCCCAAAATAGGGCCCAAAACAAAGAAAGCAAAAAGGAAATCCAGAACACTTCTGATCATAGGAGACTCCACGATTTGGGGAGTTGATACCTACCTCCGGCCAGCGGTAGTGGTCAGATGTCTCCCAGGTACATCAGCGTGGAGAGACACTGATCACATTGCTAAAATCATGCACGAAGCAAGAGAAACAGCGACATCCTGGTACACACAGGGACTAATGATCTGGCTAGCCAGTCAGTTGTGGAGACCAAGGAACACCTGACCAGGCTCTGAGACAAACTGTCATCCATTTCACCCAGCATCTCCTTCTCTGAGATCCAGCAGATGGACAGAAGGTCAGAGACAGGGAGATAGGGGAGCTAAACATGTGGCTCAAGAGCTGGTGTCAGGAAAAAGGACACAAATTTGTAGGTAACTGACAACAGTTTTGGGAGCAAAAGTTCTTTAGATTCGATGGACTGCATCTGACTAAGGAGGTTGTCAGTGCATTGGGGCAGAAGTTTGATGTCTTTGCAGAATATTTAAACTAGCAAATGGGAAGAGGGGTGCAGCACCTGATACATTGAACGGGAACAACACCCCTTCCCCCTCAGCTAGTGATCAAATAGGAGTTCATCATGTTTGTAGTTCATTTACATCACTAGGTAAGGAAAAAGGTCCCTATATGACACGCAGGGGAAACACCAGACCATGCCCAACAACTAACACACCAAAATCTGGCCAATGGAAAATCATGTACACAAATGCCTGCAGTCTGGGAAACAAGATCCCAGACCTAGAAGCAACAATG
The DNA here is from genome assembly GCA_016271365.2 of Neoceratodus forsteri. Taxonomy (NCBI): domain Eukaryota; kingdom Metazoa; phylum Chordata; order Ceratodontiformes; family Ceratodontidae; genus Neoceratodus; species Neoceratodus forsteri. Next base: position 28,188,052 of record CM057453.1, read on the forward strand.
GCAGAGGCTAAACTGGACATAGTAGACATTAGTGAGACATGGTTCACCAGTAACCACACTTGGGAGACTTCAGTACCTGGCTGTGTACTTTTCAGAAGAGACCGAGGTGCAAAAAAAAAAAAGGAGGGGGCGGGTAGCCCTTTAGCAGATCTGTTTCGATAAAATGTTCTAAAACCAGGCTGCCTGGCCTCCCGATGGATCAACAGCAGCAAGCCACATTGCTGTGCTGGCTACCTAGGCTCAGGCATATACTTCAGAAGCCACATTTGAATGAGGCCATTGGCTGGAGCAGCTGCTGAAATGTATGTATTGCACTTTGTGTCTCCTTGATACTCTCTGGATTTCATTCTCTTCCTTCTCCTTGCATAATTGCACAAATTGTAGAATCTGCTTAATGATGGTAGCTTAATATATGATGCTTAGTTTCCAACTTGCGTGTAATTCCTGTTCTTATTGTTATTCATTACCCTCCTCTTCCGCCTCCCCCCAGGACGCATCTGGAAACGAGCTGTTATCAGCTCAGTATGTCTTTCCTGGCAAAACTTTTGAAATAAATAAATACAGAGTGCTGGGATAATGTACTTTGTGTGAAAGAATTTGATATGATGTGCAGCTGCGTGGTGGTTGTCTGCTGTTGGGGAAGTGTGCTTTTCAAAATAATATCACCAGATCGCATCGTCTCACTCCCCAGTTTCTGTGATTAAGTGTAAAAAGTCATTTGTTCTCAAATCCGTGAGTCACTATGCAGTGTCACTGACTGACAGCTTCAATCCTTATGTAACTGACCTGCCAGAAACCATAAATGTAACCCCTCTCTCCACCAGCCCCTCCTTGTTTAACTAGAAGGGCCTCTCCTCTCACCTCACCACAACGTCTAGGGGGGTAAAGAGAGGGGTGGGGGTTTACATTGTAAAATCTATCTACACATGCACTTTGTGCAGCTACAACGGCCACCATATACAAGGTGGACTCGTCTGTTATACAACACAGACAACCAAGTGTGGCAACTACCTGCACACACCTGATATGGACGAATTGCCATGGCCAACAACACAAGTCCCTGGGAGAAAACGTTTGCTTAGGACTACACTAGGTTTGCACTTCTGGACAGGGGCACCCAAGTAACTCCAGACACAAGGAAGCAAAAACATTACTGTCCAAACCAGGTTGAGATTCTAGAGTGTGGCTTTTTTTCATGTAACAGAGTAGGAATAATTACAAAGTGAAGATGGATCCCCATAGGGCTACACATACTGGTAATGCAGATTCCTGAGGTACAGACTCCTGAATTCCCATTTAGCATAGGATGAAGAAAACGCACACTGGTGAACACACTGGTTCCTACTGGAAATTGGCACATTTGACCAGGTACTGATACTGTTCCCATATTTCACAGGAGTAGAGGTGGTACACATGACCACCAAAGAGCACATACAGGCTCAGAACTTTCAGAATCCACTATATTGGGGGTAAACTGAAAGAAACAACCCACATACAGGGGTAAACGCTCTTCTCAGACGTTGGCCAATTGCACTGAAGAAAAAGTTAAATGTTTATCACACTTAACATACTACACACACCCTGGGGTGTCAGAATTAAAAGTTCTGTACTTGGACAGTCATATACAGGACTCCAATGTAGGCAGAAAGCTTTTAAACCAAAGACTAGGTGACAAGGTCCCTTTGTCAGAAAAAAATCACCTCACAGGCATTGCAGGTACTCCTGGGTTTTACTCAGAAAACAAACAAGGTACTCACAGAGCAGTTGTCACAAGGCAGCTTCAAGAGTGCAAAAAGGACCAGGGGATTGCCCCTGCATCCTGAAGTTCACCCCATCTCCTGGGATGGGGCACTGGGAAAACCATAGAACAAGGTCTCCACCACTTCCAAAACTGGTACAGTTATCAATCACGGGTGAGAACTTAAAAAATACAAACTGGTAGCTCACTGACAGAGCTGAAAAAGGAGCTGCCTAAAACTGCAGCCTCCTCCACCGAACTCCCAACTACAGACTCACGAACATTCTGAAGCTAGCTCCCTAGCAGCTGGCCAGTGTGGCTTATGCTGCTGCGACAGTTCTATATTACATCATCCCTCCAGAGCTCAGCAGAGACTGAGAACAGAGAGAGACTGAGTGAAACCCATTTAACTGGCATTTCACTAGCTGCCTTCCCTGCCTACCATTGATTCTAACTGGGATTCTAGTAACCCCTGGTAACGAGGAGGTTACAATAAATCGATGCTTGTATTAGCCAGCCTCTCATTTGAGGTGATGGTGTAGGCAGTGACAGTATAGGCAGAGGCAGAGACACATGGGCAGACAAGGTGGGCCAAGCGGTCCTTATCAGCCGTCAAATTCTATGTTTCGATACTGTGACAAACTACTCTTAGGTCCATACTGGCTTACAGGGTAGTTTGGGGGTGAGCCACTTCTGCTGCTGCCAGCACCTGATTATGTCAGCAAATACCTCTGTCCTGCTCAGTGACATGGAAGGTCAAACACAGTAAAATATGACGGTGTGCTCTTCAGATGGCAGACTTTAAACTGAATATTCTTATCTTGCCAGCAGAAATATTACATGTACCTTTCCAATAAGGATTCAGTGCCACTGGTTCTGTAAAATAGATTCTTTACTACCAATGTAACCCCCCTACAAATGGGGGTTCCTGAATAGGATTCTGTGAGCTTGCCCAAATGCTCGTGGCCGGGATGGTGTCCTGCGTTTAGTGACCCAGTTTATTGCCAGTGAGTGCCTGTGTGGCCTCCATGTGCTGTCCCTTTAAGAGCTGCCTGTTGCAGTAAAATAATTAACCAAAAGGGGGAACTGTGTGTTTCCATGCCAGAGTCCCGCCCGGGCTGCTGAACTCTTGCTTCGTTTCTGCCATCGCTACTTGTGCAGAGGGAGCCCTGCTAGAAGATATATCTACTGGCTGTTGATTATTTAGAGTAGTAGTAATAATAATGTGGTTTGTGCTAACCTGCCTTTCTTGCAGCAAGACCTGTTCAGTCAGCTCCACCATTTTGGTCCCGAACTGCTGAATTGGACCAATAAGTATTTTAGGACTCTGAAATGGAGCCTGCTACAGTGGGACTGTGTGGATTGCCTGTTGGGATTTGTAGTTCTGGGCTGTTGGTGACTTTTGCATCAGGAGGGGGAGCTCTTACTATGACTGACAGTTAAACTGACGAATCGGACCTTTTGGATCAAGGGGGAAATACCACGAGCTGTCTGCTGGCAAGCCAGATTCGAGGTGGAGGTGGAGAGAGAAGGCGCTCGCTTAATTCGAGCAGTCATGCTGCATAGTAGTTCGCGCGGGAGAATCGTGTACAGCCTGAATCCCGGTCTGCTTGCCGTTTTTTCCGCCTGAGAAAAATTGAAGTGGACTGAATCCGATCTGTGTGCTGTGAAGCAATCTAACGAATTGGGACCAGGCTTAACCTGAAGAAGACCGAAGATTTTGCTAAGTGCGATCGGCCTGTCAGGAACTTTAGCTACCTTTGCACTCCCGGGGTTTAGCAGTGACTTTGCGATTGGGGTGAGGAGCTGTACGCCTGGTGCAGTAATTTGCGTTGCATGTAAATGTGCTGTGAACTGGAGGGAGGTCGTGATCTAGTATTCCCCCCGAGTTGAATGTGTGCTGATGGCTGGACATGTACCCAGCTTGAAACGGACTGAATCCGCGGCTACTCTATGCCGTTGGGCCCTGCCACAAGGGCTTTGTCTCCCTACCATGCTTCTTCTGCCAATCCAGAACAACCAGCGATAGTCTCGACCATCATCCATCCTGCGTTCAGCTTTGGGTATCGTGAGTATCAAACAGGGTAGCCCCCTGCAACATATCTTTTAAATCACCAGTGTGTCATCTGATTGTTTTGTTGTGTTGTTTTCATGAACTGAGCCCTCCGGCTCCGGATTACAATCGGAGAGCGTGCATGTTATTTCTTTTCCTCACAGGGCCCCTACCAGCTGCAACGCTGGCCTACCCTGGGCAACGGTCCTGGCTAGCCCCCTTCTCCATCCTGGGTACCCAGAGAGTGTGACTGATAGGGACACTGACTGCATGCACAACCATGATGTTTATAGTGTGTTTAAGCCAATTAACCTGATTACCCCCATCCTTGTTGTAGCCCCCTGAATAAATCAGATCTACTTTTTTCTGCAGTTTACATTGACTGTGGTGTCCGTCTATGCCTAAGGTATTGCATAGTTGCTTTTTGTCTTGCATCACCTTATTTTACAGAGGTTCCCAGAGCCAAGCCAAAGGAACCAGTCCTGGGGGTAAGTGTCAAGCATGGGTATATGTATAAAGTCTATCAGGGGTATCGGGAAGGTAAACATTGTGTTCTGTGTGGGCCACTAGTGGGAGACAAGGGTGTTCACAGTGTCCCAGAGGGCTGTGGCCTGGTTATTCCAACCAATACCAACCCGGACCTTTGGGTTTAGGCACCTGTTACTGAACCTGGGCCCCTTAACCTGCTATTAGCCCAGCAGGCAGGGGTAGTAGCCCTTCGGATAGCACCACCTAGGGGTTACACTAAATACTAAAGATATTTACAAATGGGATATATACAGCAACCTGAAAGACACATTTACAGGAAAGGAAAATAATGCAGTTAAAGAGGACTCAAAAAGCTCACAGCCTAGTCTCACGCCAGGCTCTATATTTACCTGCCAACCACCTTGAAAGGACATTCGCCTAGGCTGCCCTTCCCTTACACAGATAAGCAAGGTATTGATCAGGGCTTTCCCTTCTCTGGGACACTCATCAAGAGAGTCTGATTGTCTTCAAAGACTATGGAAACTCAGAGAGTGAGAGTTGAGTTCCAGCTCCTCAGTTTATGTGCTCAGGGCTGTAGGGTGGGACCTCTCGCTAGAGTGACGTCCCTCTAGTATTCCCCTCCCACGTGCGTGTGTGTGTGTGTGTGGTTGTGTGGGATTGACTGTGTGTTTGTGGGAAAATTTGCACTCTCCCATCTGGCCTTGCTTTTCTTTAAGATTTCCCAGGGTCTGCTGCCGAGACACATGACCTTGAATCCATTTTGTAAGCCTTATGCAAAGAACTTATATGAGAAGGAAAGGACTTCTATGAGAATGAGTAGAAACAAAAAATAATTACACTGACAAAAAAGATTAAATTAACCTGGTAGCATTCCCATCACAGATACCTACCACTTTTCTCTATTTTCAAGAATTCCCCCTGATTTTGCTAGATTTCTTTAACATTCCCCCTGCTTGTTATAGTACCTTCCACCACCCCCCAAAAAAAACACATCAGAATCACAAAACACACTGTTTTTTCTAATATTTTATACTCATGAATTAGATTACTGTGAAAATCTTCCTGACTTCAATGGTCAAAATCAGATCTTTCACATTTAGAGTGCTGACATGGAAACTGCAGTTGGCATCACTAACATATTTGCTGTCAAATCATTTTTCACATAAAAATGTTTAGAGATGGCCGGCCCGGTGGTGCTGAGGGTTGAGGTGCTGGACGCCACACCTTGCACCATGCTGGTGATCTGGGCTCGGGAGTGACTTCAAGTTGCCGGGGGTTTGCAGGGGAGGGAGAAGATAGAGCATCCGATGGACTACTCTCCTCTCCCGGGGGGGGAGGGAGGGTTGTCGTCTCACTCCATTGCTGCCACTTGGTGGCAGTCAGGAAGGCAGTGCTGGAGTCAGGAAGGTAGAGGACCGCGGATATGTGGTGTGCATGTGGGGGGGGGGGCGAAAATGGAAATTGTTACGGTGAACCCTGGGCTCCATGAGCTCCCAGCTGCCGCACTCTGCTGAACTTCCGCCATCGGTTGGGTCCCCTGTTCTGGATTGTAATCTGGGTGGAGAGATGATAGACCTCCCCTTCCTGAGCCCTCTGGGCGGGGGTCCATGCGGGAACCTGGGGGTTCCCCAGGACTGGAGGGGTGGCAGACCTGTGGAGGGGAAGCGGAGGAAGGAGTAGCCGCCCAGGACTGCACTGGAGGATGAAAAACACCTAAATAAAAAATAAGTAATTGTTTAGAGACCCAAGACTGAGATAGCCTAGAATCAGATACATCTTACACTGGTATGTTACAATTAGAAATCAATTTCTGTATGCTGTACGGTCTTTGTTATAAATGTTGATGATGCCTGTTGTAAGAGCAAAATCTAGTATAATGTCATTGAACTTGATGCATTGTTAATATAATTGGTTTTCCTTTTTTTTCTGATATTCAGCACATTTTATTTGATTTGTACATTCAGCCTTAAAAGTCTGTTTTACTGAAAAACATGGGTACAAAAAATAAGACAAGAAAGCAAAATACAGACATCCTAAATATACCCCTACCCTCCCGAGCCCCCCGCGTGGTATCAAGGATGATGCGGTAAAGTCAACTATAGGAGATACACTCTTCACAGTGCTTGTTAAAGGGAGTATAATGTTTGCAGTTTACTCCAGTATCTTTCGAATTTGTGCATCTTGTTGTATACGCTAGCAAGTACCTTCTCTACCGAGAGATTGAATAAGAGCTCCTGCAGCCACTCAGTATAGGATATAGTGTCGCTGTCTAACCAGTGTTTGAGTACTAACTTTTTAACCGACATTGCCATCATTGCTAGGTGATAGTTCCCTTCAATGACACTTATGTTGGAATAGTCACCCACCAGGCACGCCTTCAGTTCTATGTACTCAGCAATACCCAATAGAGGATCAGCTCCCTTTTTTATAAGGGCGCTACGTTGGGGCAGTTCCAAAAGATGTGGTATAAGGAGCCTATGTCCTGCATACGTCGTCTCCAGTTCAGGGAGAGGGACTTGTCCATTCTAGGTAGCCTAATCGGAGTGCAGTACATATTGTTAAGAATCTGAAATTGCATCAGCCGTAATCTGTCTTGCGATATGAAATGGTGGGTGTCTTTCCAGACCTTCTCCTAATCGAATGCTACTTCCGGAAATTGGGAGTTCCGGTAACGAGAGGACCTATCTTGATTTGGGAAGGCTTTTTCTATTAAGAACTTGTATATGATAGAGACCGTGTGCTTTTGGGTGACTACTGCGCTGAGTGACTGCAGGAAACTGCTTCCATCCCCTGTTGCTTGTTTTATTTGGGAGGCAATTAGCATGTGTCTGAGTTGAAACACCTTGAAACGCGAATAGGGGCCTAAGTGGAATCTGTTGAGGATATCTCTTGTCGTTCTGACTTGACCCTCATGCTGTGAGTCTGCAATCTTGGCATGTGCCAATTGGGGAAGCCAGGAGGCGGTCACTAATCTCCCACCTATCTTAAAGTTCGGGTTACCTACCAAAGGTTGGAGTGGGTCTTGTGTATGTTTATAAGTGAAGGATGCACATAGTTGGTTGTAAACTTTGACTGAGATACCAATCGGAGTACCAGCTAATGCCTGGGGAAGTGATTTGGGTGAAACATGATAAAGGGCAGGGGCCGAGATGCCTACTGAGGAGATGAGTTCGCTTTCCAGCTTTAGCCAAATGGGTATGTGTTGGTCTGGTGGTGAATTATTGAGCTTTTCTGACCATCTGATATATTTTGCAGTGTGACTGGCCCAATAATAAAATTTGAAATGGGGGGCCTCAGTCCTCACTTTGATTTAGGGACTATGAGTTTTCCATAGGCCCTACGAGCCTGTTTGCCCTTCCATAAAAGTTCAGTAACCAACGAGTAAAGTCTGGAGAACCAGGCTTGAGGTAGCCAAATGTTCAGCATATTGAGGAGGTAAAAGGCCCGGGGCAGAATGTTCATTTTGATTAAACTTACTCTCCCCCATAGGGATATTGGAAGGGCTCTCCATCTGTTTAAGTCCTGATGAATTACTTAAACTAAGGTGCCCAGGTTGTAATGTCTCAAGGATTTAGATTCCCTGGTCAAACATATACCCAAGTATTAAAGTTTTTTGTGTTCCCACCGTAACCCTAATCCTTCAATTTCCCTGCGGTAAGCATGGTAGTTAAGAGGGAATACTATGTTTTTTTTCCAAATTCAGTTTGTAATTGGCCAGAGTTCCACACCCTTGGATTAATTCCAGGACTCTGGTAATTGATGCCCTCAGATTAGAAAGGTGGAGGAGGATATCATCAGCATATGCTGAAAGTTTGAGTTCCTGTCTCCCCACCATTACTCCTTTAATTACCGGGTCCGTTTTAATACGTATCAGGAAAGGTTCTAGGTACAGATTGAACAGTAGGGGGGATAGTGGACAACCTTGTCTAGTACCCGAATAAAGGGAGAAATAAGAGGAAAAGGTTCTGTTACAATATGTATGGGCAGTAGGGTCAGTATACAGGGCCTTTATCTATCGCACAGAGAGGGGAGGGAAACCGAACCAATGTCCTAAAAAGGAAGGTCCAATCCACTCTATCAAATGCTTTTTCTGCGTCCAGGGACATCAGTACAGCAGGAGCAGTATCAGTTCAGGATGTAGAGAAGATGTGATCTAATTTCCTCATCTGGTCCGAGGCTGTTGTGCCAACCATAAAGCCCACTTGTTCTGCACAAATCAGAGAGGGCATAACCTGACCTAATTTGTTAGCTAGAATTTTAATGTTGTAGTCCAACAGTGAGATAGGGCGGTAGCTCGATACCTGTTCTGGGTCCCTCCCCTCTTTGTGCAATACCACTATTAGGGCTTCAAAGAGGTGTAAGTCCTGGCACTCATCTGCCAAGATGGTCTGGAATAGATGAAGTAGCCATGGGGTCAGATCCTCCTCTAGTGCCTTAAAAAAGTTATCGGAGAAGCTATCCGGGCCCGGGGCTTTATCAAGGATAAACTGCGAATGGCCACTCTAATCTCGTCCTCTGAAAGTGGGGAAATCAGAAGGGATTGTTGTTCCTTGGACAGGACTGGCAGATTAACTGTACCCAGGTAGTCATCTATCTGGGCTACTGAGGGAGGGTCTGGCCTAAACCTGTATAGGTCTTTGTAGAAGGAACGGAATTCGGCTGCTATGTCATTCGGCTCAGTCAGTAGGAGACCATCTGCCCTGGAACAGACTGCATTGATCAACCTCGAGGTCTCTTGGTTTCTTACCCCCATGGCCAGCAGGCGACCAGCTTTTTCTCCTTGATCAATGTAAGTGGAGTTTGTTTTGAGGAGTGCATATTCCGCCTTGACGGCTAGTAAATCATTATATTGTGCCCTAACATAGACCAATTATTGACTGAGCGTTTCCGTGGATGATGGGGAGATGTACTTCTCCAGGTGCCGAATTTTATCCAGTAGTTCCTTAGCCTGGCCTTCCCTTCTACGTTTCTGTACTGAGGCGATCCTGATTAGCTCCCCTCTGATACAGCACTTTAGGCTCCCCCATTCTACATCAGGGTGACCTGTAGAATTTAAATTAGTTTTTGTATATTGTGCAGTGCAGGATTTTAGCTTGTCTAGGACCCACTTATCCTTCAGTAGTCTGTTATTGACTTTCCAAACTGTTTCCTCACATTGGGGTGGGGTCAGGGAGATGGTGCAAGACACTAAGGAGTGGTCCAAGATGACCTCCGGGGATATTTGAAATGCCATAAGGCCTGGGAGGAGTTGTTTACTCGGTAAGAAGTAGTCTATGCGGGAGAAAGTCCTGTGTACCAGAGACCGGAATGTATATTCCCGCAGGTTAGCATGTAAAACTCTCCATGAGCCACACAGTCCTAGGTTGTCTCTCATTTCCCCAACAGCCCTTTGAGCCGGAGATAGACCCGACCTATGTTTGCCCATCTTGTCTATGTCCAGGGAGAAAGGGAGGTTGCAGTCTCCACCTGGAACGGCCTTCCGGAGGAGGTTGTAGAGTCAAAATCAGTGGTGGAATTCAAGCATGCATGGGACAGTCATAAGGCCATTCTAGGGGGTTGGGGTAGGAAGAAGTAGGCTGCCGGTTACCTAGGATCTGCAGCTTATCCAGTAGGTAGGGAAATGGGCAGACTGGGTGGGCCAAGCGGTCCTTATCTGCTGTCAAATTCTATGTTTCTATGAAGAAAGAGGGGGTATCTGTATTCGGACCATATATGGATGCAAGAAGTATCTCAGACCTCTCCAGTGTCCCCAATGCAAAGATGTATCTACCCAGGGGGTGTACAATGCACTGGCTACATTTAAAACCCAGATTCCTAGACGCCAAGATCGCTACCCCTTTGTTCTGTGAGCTAGACCCAGCAGCAAAAACTTGCCCCACATTCAACCTTCTCAGCCATATGGCCTCCGATTTGAGTAGATGGGTTTCCTGCAGGAGAGAGATTTGTCCCTTAACTATTTGCAAGTGTTTCAATAGTTTATATGTCTTCTGTTTATTTCGTGCCCCTTTGACATTCCAAAAGACAATATTCACTTTACTAGCCATAATTCTCTGAGCGTCTGTAACTACTGTAATATTCTCCAAATTTCTCTGCTAAACCCTTTATACTGATACCATGGGCCCCCTCACCCCTCTGTCCCAATATACAAAACAAACAATTTCTGGGCCCTCTATTTAGTCCCCTCACATCCGAGATGAGACATTTATATAAAGTATGTGAAAATACTCCTTTCACTTCAATCACAGATACTACAGATATTCCTGTTGGCACTGATGAAAGGTGTACCCCTCCCCTCAATATGGTGTGCAGTGCTGCCAGACGGAGCATTTAAAGCCCTTGCCCCCCATTTTAAACAGATTGATTCTTGACAGAAAATTATTTAACATCCTGGCAATCAGCCTGGAACGAAGAAACTAGTATAACACCATGCTAACTTGAGAGAAATCACCCCATCAAACAGCCCCCATCTACTTAAAAATCTCAAGAAACTCGGAACACTCAAAAAATTCAAGAAACTGCTGAGGCAGATGTATTAAAGTTAACTAATTCCCTCCACTTTATGCTGACTTGTACAAATTTGTGTGGATGATGACAGTGGCTGAGACCCAAATATCAGAATAGTGAGCAGTCCAAGCCAAAATAAAACAGATGAGGAGAAACCCTCCCAACTTCAGTAAACAGCAGTTAAAAAGTTAGAAATCAATTCAGTACTTGAGATTATGACTTAAACTCATCTGTTTTTTAAAAGGCTGCAGCGAGACTGCATGGCGCTGGTTGCAACTCCACAAATGTTCATACATCTGCGCTGACGCTGTACTGCTGCTTGAACTGCTGCACCCGCTCGACTGTGCACATCATCAAGGAGTGCCACTCCTTCTTGCTCCGCCAAGCTGTCACACACGAAAAAGAAAAGTATAAACAGTACAGGTGCATGGATTTGATCCAAAGGACACCAAGGTAGGATGGGGGAGACAGTTAAGAGCCAGGTCCATTGGCTTTGGTTTGCATTGTTGATCATGCATGCACATTGACGCCCCTCTGGTTATACTGTGTGCTGTAAGATTCCTTAAAACACAGTGAGGACACTTGTGAAGATATGCTTCCACCCAGCTCGGAGATCCATGAAACCAAAAGTCCCCCCCCTTACCTCAGTGTCTGCACAGGGAATAAATCACAACCCAGGGAATATGTTCAGTAGATACCGTGTCACTTTTGAACAGATCGGGCAGCAGCCCTTGTAACTCCCCACTGCCTGCTCATTATTTTCAAAGGAATGCCACTCATGCACCTGAACTTGAAGTTGTGCAGGGTACTGCATACCTAAACGGGACCCCGCAGTAATAAGGCGAGATATTGTGGAGTGAAACGTGCCTCTCTTTGTCTGATGGATGCTGGTAGGTCTTGAAATTCTTATCTTGTTCCCATCCCACATCAGAGCTTGTATGCCCCGTAGTTTCGACAATGTATGCTGTCTATCTGGGTAATTCAGTAGCTTCAGCAAGAAGGGCCGTGGAGGTGAGCCAGGGGTTGGCTTGGGGCGGAGAGCTCGATGGGCCCGCTCCACAATATAAGTAGGCCCATTAGGTGAGGGGCCAGCAACTTTTGTCCAGTAGCTTCAGGGTGAAGATGATGAGGGAGGAACCCTCTTCTTCCTCCGCTAGTCCGATGATGACCAGATTGTTGCGTTGGCTGCGGCCCGCGATAACTTCTACTTTGAGTTCCATTTTGCTTATTTGCATTCTGATGGCTGTGATCTCTGGGTCCACAGCCACTCGCCACTTTTCTAGTGAGACTGCTCTTGCCTCCTTGTCTCGAGACATCTTTCAGGTCTTGTTTTAAGGTGGCAGTATCTGTCGTCAGTGTTTGTAAGGCTTCCCTGAGCGGCTTCATTTCCAACAGAAAGTGTTCTTCTGTGAGCGGGTTTACGGTAGATTTGGCTGCAGGAGAGACCGCTGGCTTCACAGGTTGCTGTCTAGATTTCTTAACGGCATTGTTGGGAGAAGCTGGGGGAAGGGTATGGTGCGGTAGTTCCTGCCTCATCTCCGCCTCCGTTCCGATGTTGCTGTTTGTTGTTCTCGATGGAGCACTGACTGAGTATCCAGTAGAACGACTGCAGAAAAAAGTAGGAACTTTTCCAGACGATTTTGGAGTAATTTAAAGCTGGAAAACTGTGCGGTATAGCGGGAGAGAGACGAGCGTCCTGCTTCCCCTTAGCCAGACATCACGTGACTCCCAGTTAAACCCTATCGAATTGGCTTTCCTTTTAAAACTAAAAGATTTCTTGTTGTTTGAAGCTAACAACTGATCCACAGCATTTGCAGTCTAACACAGATTGTGTGCAGCAGTACAGTAGATTTAAATTTCACTTCCCACTCTGACGGGAACAAAGGACGTGCACAGTAGTTAGTGATCAGTTTAAAAATCACTTACTGTTCAGTGGCATGTATTGTGGACACAGCTCAGTGGTTGATTTCACTTCCCACTCTGGTGGGAATTGAGGACATGGACAACAGTCAGCAAAGAACTTAAGAATCACTTACTGGCCTGGTGGTGCTGAGGGTTGAGGTACTGGGCCTCATACCTTCGCCATGCTGGCGACCCATGTTCGGGGGCGAGCAGGGGTTACGGCCAGTGGGGGAGATGGATGGCGTCCGATAGACTGCTCTCCCATCTCCCGGGGAAAGAGGAACCTTGAGTCGATGTGTGACCCCTAACAGAGGCTGGGGTTGGTGACATGGTGCCATAATTGTAAGGGGTGGAGGATGGCAGAGGCTTGAGGTGGCGCATAGGAGTGTGCACAACCATGTCATTGGCGTCATTGCATGCCGAGCTCCACAGGGGTGAAAATCGGGGAAAATGCGTCCCTGGTTGCTGTGGCTTGATGGCCGTTCTTTCACAGTTGCCTTGGTTTCAGAGGGCATCGCCGGAACTGGAGTCGGTCCTGGCGGTGAGAAGGGGCTTCCGTCCGCCCTGCTGCCGGGGTAATCCACAGAGGAAGAAGGTGATGGCCTTTCAGAAGACGGTTGGGGACCGCCCTGACGGTGGTTGGATACCTGAGAGGATGCCTTGAAGAGAAGTGCCGACCAGGAAGCTAGGAGATAGAAAAGTAAGTATAAAAAAAAAAAAAAAGAAAATTAAAATCACTTACTGTTGCCAGCAGGGATTGAGAGACAGACCAACGATTGATTTAAATTTCATTTCTAGCCCTGGAGGAATTGAGGCATGAACCATGTTCTAGGCCTGGTGAGAATTGAGGCATGGACCATGGCAGGCAATCAATTTGTTAACGAAAAAAAAAAAAATAAAAAAAACAAACAAAAAAAAAAAGCTTTTCCTGCCCTGCAAGGATCAGACATACACAGCATCTGGCAGTTAACTGAAATGTAATTCCTGCCAGTCTGCGGGCAGTGGAGGAGTCACTGGCAGCATTAAAGTAAGCCTGCTCAGCAAGCAATAGAAGAGCCTTCAACTGGCAACATTAAAGTAAGCCCACTCGGCGAGCAGTAAAGGAGTCACCAACCTGCAGCATTAAAGTACAGTATGCCCGCTCGGCAAACAGTGCAGGAGCCGAGGAGCAGCTGCATAAAAATAAGCTTGCTTGGTGTGCAAGTGTGGAGCTGCTGACTGAGAGCATTAAAGCAAGGCCACTTGCCAAGCAGTGAAGGAGCAGGGCGCTCACGACTATGGGAGGAAACTGAAAAAAAACAGTGGCGCAGCTCTCTGTAATCTGCCAGATATGTTCCTTGTAGGCAGATTGATACCACAATCAATAAATCACATCCTCCCAAGCAGATTGACTCCTCAACTAACAAATCACATCAAACTAACCCCAGGAAATCATCAGCAGGTGGCAACATGGATATTTCTGCCATGTGATAGGCTACAGCCCCTGCCAAAATGGTCACATAGGTTTTCAATAAACTCAAAGCCCTACAGCGCCATGGGGCTGCTTCCTGCATCGCTTAATCGCTAACAGCATGATGCACCTGCAGATCCCAACAGTATCCCAATATGTTTGCTTTGCAGTTTGCAAGCAAATGTAATAAAAAAAAAATGCTTTCTACTGCTAATTGCCTTTGATTTCCAGTCTGCTGTGTTTGGGGGTTGACAGTCATCTCTAAACTGGTTCACCTGTTCTCAACAAGGCATGTTTGTGCATTCATAGGCTAATTTTGTTTTCCGTGGTCTTGTCAGAAATGTTGTTGTACTGCTTTGCAGAAGAGCCTCATAGTTTCGGAGTGATTTAGAAATTGCTTAGGTGTAGTGCTTAGAGAGCATTGTTTTCAAGAATCTTTACTGAGTAACCAGGAGGCAGGCTGCCCTGGAGAAGGTTCAGAAACAGGTCATATGTAATCTGCCAAACATCTACATTATAATGGCAACCTGTTCACCTGACTGGAATGTGGAGGCTTTGTCTCAGTATAGAAAAGTAGTGTGACCATTTTAGCACTTCTTGCTTTCCTTGCTTATGTGGTGCCATCTAGTGACACTAAACAAGAACCAGTGCAGATTGGCAGAAGTTGCCTGTGCACTGGAAACTGGGTAAACACTTATTTATGTTTCTGTTGTTTAAAACTCTTGTCTTAAACAGGCAAAAAGCTTAATTGGTGGCATAGTGAGTTGCAGATTGCTTGGCAGGTTTGATGCTTATTATAATTTAAGGGAAGCAGTATAGCGCAGTAGGTTAAGGCTCTGAGCTGCGGATCTGGAGACCTGGGTTTGAATCCCACAGCCACCTAGGTGCATACTGTGTGATCCTGAGCAAGTCACTTAACTTCCTTGTGCTCCCAGGTCACATCTGGAAACAAGCTTCAACTTAGTGTGCTACTCTGGTTACATCCAATCTTCCCTTCCCTAAACTGGTTCCTTATATAGTGTTCTGTCGTAACAAAGCCGACTTGGAATTTATTTCATAATTAAGCAGTAGTCCCTCTCAAGGTGAGCTCTTTTTCGGAGGTGGTGTTAGGCATAAGTGAACCAAGCAACCACTTTGAGCACTTGCAAAAACAAGGGGCACACTGAAGTAGAAGTTATAAGCAGAGATCAGTTTGAAATGCACAAAAAAGTTACTATAATAAACAAAATTGTTGTTGTCAGCCTTGTGTTCACAGAATTTGGATATGGGACAGTGTAGAAGGAATGCAGGGGTTTTGGTTGAAGCGATGAGGGTGGGCACCACAAGTGTTTCTGTATGGGGAGCACCATTTGGTCTGAAACTGTAGTCTTAGGCCAAATGATGGACTGTGATGGGGTTAGGCATCCCAAACTGAAGGTGTTGGCAACTAGTGGCAGTCAAGGACAAGATTTGCTTTTCTGGCCGTAGACACCACTGTGTAAGGAGCCAACTGTTGCTAAAGAACAGCTGATGTTTTCCAGCTGTGCTTGTGGCTCAGTAAACATCCCAATCATGACTCCACCTAAGCTGTTACTGTTTGTTTGGGCTTCTGTCGTGAAGTAGTGCTCACTGCCATATACAGTAGGAACAAAAGAGTATTTTATTCATTCATTCATTCATTCATTCTGTTTATTTAGAGTTAATTGGATAGTCATTGACCCAAGCTCATTTACAAAGACATCCAAAACAAGTGCTGGAACAAAGCCTGTATGCTCATGTGCCTATATAGAAACAACTGTATTTTCCATATATGGCAAAAAGGAGATACTGTTATTAAATACTGTAGAACAGGTTATATTTGCTGTAAAATAATGATAGCTATATTTGCTCAAGTGATAACTGCGCAAAAATAAAATAGCACTAAATGGCCAAAACTGGCGCCGGACGATGGGGTCTGGCACGCTGGCAACCTGGGTTGACGCCCAAGGCCAGGGTGTCTGGAGTGGATGCCAGCAGGGAGGGCTCAAGAGCATCCTCTGGATGCTCACCTCCTGTGGGGAGGAGGGTTGCGGATGCACCGCCCTTTGATAGCTCCTCGTGGTTGGATTCGGCCCTGCGCTTTGTGGTGTGGGTGACCATATGCTGCATGCACGAGAAATGAGGACATCGTGGCGTGCATCCTGAAAGGGTGGGAGAACAAAAAGTAAAATTGGCTACCCGTGCTGGGAGCGTTGATGAGGGCGGGCGCCACCTCTGGCTGCGGCCAGGGAGCTCCCCGGCTGCACCCTCGCTGCCCAACATAGAAGCAAGGCTGCCAAAGGACACCCCGATCTTTCCCTCCAGTTGCCTTCTCAGGGGGAATCCCCCACGGCGGACACGCCGGGTCAGTTGGGTGGCAGGGCAGTGGATGGGGAGCGGCAGAAGGTGAGACTTGGCCACCTGAAGGAGAGGGCGGACGGACTGACAAGGGGATAAAGAGACAATACAAAAAAAATGGCCAAAACTGCACATTTTCAGTGGGTGTGAATTAGGTGCTAACTGCAGTGTGTGAAATTAAATTTGTGCAGTTGCAGCCAATTAGTGCCATGCGCTAAATCTAACTTGCACTTGAATAAACCGTTCTACAGAATCTAAATTGGAAAATACCATGAGACCAAATGCAGGATTTCAAGATGCACAAGGATGAGAGGACAAGGGTGCACTCCGTGTCACTGAAGGAAGGAAGATTCAAAGGGAAAAACAAGTGGGGAACATTTGGAATAGGCTGTTCTAGGGACATGGATATGTTGTTCATCCACACTTATTGGCAGGTCCCTTGCCGCTTTAAATCTTGCCGGAAGGTCTTCAAGCTGGCTCCTCCCACCCACCCGGGTGGTAAAACTCTCAGCTTCTCCCCATGACGCCAGATCTTCCTTACCGCTTGGAAGCTCAGGTTCCCTGCTTAGCGCTCTGCGTTTTTGACTGGTTCCTGAAAAGTTCGGTCTTCGAATTTATTGAAGTGTCCTTTGAATCTTCGATCTTTTCTTCTTCGCTACGGCGATGGCTTTTTCCGGCCCCGAGAGACGTACGGTTAGTTCCTTCAGGAGGGACTCGCACTCCACGTGCTCTGTTTGCCTGGACTTGGATCACGATCCTCAGGCTTGCAACTTTTGTTCTGCCCTTTCGGTCAGCTCTCCGGAGGACCGCGCGGCCTGTTCGGGGCTCGGACATCCGGTAGTTTTTTCCGCTCCCGAGATTCCATCGGACCGGTGGGTGCCCGCTTCGACTGTTTCTCTGCAGTCTGATCCTGCCGGGGAAGGGGCGGGTTTCCCCTCCTGTCTCCCTGCTTGCGGAGCTTATCCCGCTCTCCTTGGATTTTTCTCATGCAGCTCGTTCAGGGAGCTTGTCATTCCCTCTCCTCCAAGGAGAGGGAACCTGGAAACCCTGTCGCTCGGCCTATGGCTAAAGGTCCGTGGGCGGGGTCTCTTCGAGGCGGGATTTCTCCCCTCCCTCTTGGCCGCTCGACCGGTTGAGGATTGGCTTCGCCACTGACCTCATGGTAGTCCCAATCAGGTCAGCCGGCCAAGTTCCCCGTCGACGTTGTCAAGTCTCTCGACCCGTCTTTCGCGGGGGTCTGCTGAGGCCGTCTTCCTGCCGCCTTCGGCGGAAGCTGAGGCCCTGTCCTCCCCTTCGGGTCGACAGCCCTCTGTCCTTTCTTCCGAGCTGAGGGAGGAGCGGGTGCGGCCCGATTCTTCCCAGGCCCGCCCTCGGTCCCCCCGAGGAGTTGGGTCTCGGTCTCGGTCAACCTCTCGGTCTAGCCGCTCACGCCAATCTCAGCGTTCTCGGTCGAGGCACCGAGTTAAGTGGCTTTGTCGTTCTTCCTCATCCCCCTCCTCGGATGAGGAGCGGTTTCGATGCTGTTGGCGTCGGTGTTACGAGGAACTTATGTGGCGACAGCAGTTGTCTGGGTTTCAATCGACCCCGATTCATTCTCCGGATAGCAAGCAGCCGCCGCTTGGTCGGCAGCCGTTCAGATCGGTCGAGGAGCCTTCTCCAGGGCCGGTTGCTCGTCCGACCCTTGCTGCCCCTCCGCCTTTGGCGGAGTTCAGGCCGGACCGTGGCCTGTCCTTCAGGTCACTCGGTCCCCTCACTCCTGCCCGCCCCCGGGGGACGAAGAGTGCCTCGGGCCTGTGGCAGCTTTTTGCAGACCCTGCGGAGCCTGGAGCAGGCTCTGCCATGTTTCCTAACAGGGAGGACCCCGGGTCTTCCCAGGAACATCCAGTAGACGACAGCCCATCGTCTTCGAAGGGTCTACTTCAGCTCATTTCATAATTTACTGGAATGCAGCTCAAGCCCGTCTCCAATCAGGCACCTTACCCCCTTATGGAGATTCTGGATCGAAGGGGTTCTTCCACGGAGGCCTTCCCAGTGGCTGAGGCTATCGTGGGCCCAGCCTTGGAGCTATGGCGGCGGCCTACTTCTTGCCTTGCGCCTTTGGCCAGGGTGGCTCGGAGGTATCCTATCCCTGTCGGTTCTCTGCCCGGTTTCTCGGAGCACCCCTCGGCTGAAGGGGTAATTACCGACGACGTTTTCCAATGTCTTGGAAATGCTGGGGATGTGGACAGACCTCCCGACAAGGAGTACAGAAGGATGGACTATGTCGGGCGTAAGGTTTACGCTGCGTCCTCCCTAGGCCTCCGTCAGGCCAGCTCGGTTGCACTGATGGCACACTTCTCCCACACCCTTTTGGGCTCCCTGGATGAGGTTCTCCCTCATCTCCCAGGTGACCTGCGGACCACGGTTCGACAGGTGCTGGACCAGGGTAGGGCGGTGGCGAAGCAGCAGCTCCAGACGGCTCTGGATCTAGGCGACTCCTGTGCCAGATCGGTGGCGGCCACAGTGGCCATGCGACGCAGGGCGTGGCTGAGGTTATCCTCCTTCTCTTTGGAAACTCAGCACGAGTTGGCGGACATCCCCTTCTTGGGGACTGACCTTTTCGGCCCTGGAGTGGAGGGATACATCCATGGGCCCGAGAAGTCCGATGCCACTCCGGACTCGGTCACTCTCACCCGGGGGGTCAAGGGCAGCCGTCAGCTTTTGCGTAAGGCCCTTTGCCCCCTGAGCCCTGGGCCCCCTGGCCCAGCATGAGGGCCAGCAGGCATGCTGGGCGGCCTGTTGCCAGACCAGCGTCTTCCTCCAAAGGAAGCGGGAGGCAGGAACCGAGGGACTCGGCTCCTTCCCCTGTAAGCCGCTCAGTTCCGGGCCAAGGGGCATTGCCCCGGCCCCGTCGTCCCAGCCCGGGTTTCCCCATGGGGGGACGGCGCCGCACCTCGTTCTGGAGGTATTTAGGGTGGATCCTGTCGCATGTTGCGAGCGGTTCCCCTTTTGAGCCGTTGCCCCATGGGGATCTTGAGTTCACTGCCCCTGTGTCGGTCGTCCAACATGCCTGGCTCTCTAGTTAGAGATGATCAGGAAGGCTGTGGGACACCCCCCCCATTCAACCCTAGGTTCGCGTCCAGGTATTCCTGGTCTCACACGGACGGGGGCTTGCGCCCATTCTCCCGCACGCCTGGATGGTCTCTCTTCTGCAGACATCCCATCCTCAGAACGTGGCGTGTAGCTGTTTTCCTGGTCTCCAGGATGTACCTACTCCTCGTTCCATCCGTTTTTGGGGAGGCTCCACCCCTTCTTGCGGGGGAGCTCCTTACGAGTTCCTAGCACTTCCTTGTTCAGCAGTCTCTGCGGCATTGAAGGGTCCGGATGTCACCCCACCCAGAAGGCAGACTGGTCTCCCGTTTTCGGGGGCCAAGTGAGAACTCGTATCTTAGCGGTGAAGCTTCTTCGGGACTAAGCTCAACTTTTGAGTCCGAGCTCGGCTCCGGGCGAACAGGGCGGAGGTTCTTCCTCCTTTGCTGGTCGGGTTGGCCGGGAAATTACGCCCTGCCAGGACCTCCTGCTCCTCCTGGGCCTCAGGGCAGCCTTCCCTTAGTGGGAGGGGCCAGCCAGAGGTCACAGCGCTGCGTCCCTTGGACCAGTTCGTGACTTACAGCCCAGGAGTTAGGAGAATGCTCCCTTGGACCGTTCTAACTCCGGCAGGAGAACATCCTGCTTGTTCGCCCTGAGTTGCCGGTCTTCTCCGACCGATGCTTCTCGGATGGGTGGGGTGCCCATCTTGGGGAATACAGAATGCTTCGCCTCTGGTCCTCTTGCGAGTCCCGATGTCCTTCCTGCTCGCTGGAGACAGACTGTCTGCTTAGTTGGCACCGCTCGCTCCACTTGTACGAGGTCTACAGGTCTAAGTCCAAGTAGGACTATTCCAAGACCATGTGCTACCTACTCCGCCAGGTTCGGTCTATCCACTTGTCTCGGTGCAAGGAGGTTCTCCGCATTGGGTTGTTGCGCAGTCGAGGCTTCCCAGACATTTGATGGCAGGAGCCCGATTCCCTGGCTGCTGCCCTGAGCCGGGCACAGGCTGCGCCTCATGAGTGGTCTCCCCTGCTGGAGGTAGCACAGGATTTTCTCCCTCTTCCCTCCGGGGAGAATACCAGGCCGAAACTGTTTTTTTGCCCGCCCCTCAGCAAGGCCTGCTGTAGGGGATGCCATCGGAGCCACGGACCCCTCCGTGCCTCTCCCCCATTTCCCTTGACCTATGGGCAAGGTAAGGAGGGACTTGGCG
Organism: Neoceratodus forsteri; assembly: GCA_016271365.2. Taxonomy (NCBI): domain Eukaryota; kingdom Metazoa; phylum Chordata; order Ceratodontiformes; family Ceratodontidae; genus Neoceratodus; species Neoceratodus forsteri. Next base: position 28,208,822 of record CM057453.1, read on the forward strand.
CAGGTGATGCTGGTAGCCCCAGACTGGATTGCCAGTTCTGGTATCCAGCTCTCCTCAGTCTCAGCCCCAGGCTCCCGAGGCGGCCTCTAGTCTGCCCGGTCCTGTCTTTCCTTTTCAGGAAGGTGATCCATCTGGACCTTCAACTTCTACCTGTAGGCCGACCCCTGTGCGGCTGGGGGCCAGGCCTAGGGTCTTTCGGCAAGGTCCTTGACCTTGAGGTGTCCTGCTAAGAAGTCGCCAAGATGCTCGTCCTTTGGGAGAAGTTCTCCTTTTCGATGATGGGATAGGGCCGTGCCCTTCCCCGTCCCTGGGCAAGCATTCCGGACCATCTGCGGTCCATCCTTAGACCAGGGCTTCGGCCGACGACCCTCTAGGTGCTTCTGCGGGTCACCACTGTCTTCTGGGCGCGGCCGGGGGTAGCTGGTGGTACGGAGAAGGTGGTCTGGCACTTCTAGGCCTCGATCATGCCTCCCCTTTTGGGGAGAGTATCCCCGTTTCTGCGGGATCCTTGCTGGTATGGGCTTAGCTCATGAGCAAGCCATCCAAACCTTTGCACAGGTGCGAGTTTCCCCCACCTGTTGGGGAAGAACACCTTCTTAGGGCCACTCCACCATCCAGAAGGCAGGGAGAGTTCCAGGCGCTCCTTTAACCTCCCTATCCGGTCTTCCACAGGGACTAGGTTGTCCTGCGCCCCACCCGAAGTCCCTCCGGAGTCTTCCCTTCGGGGGTATTGCCTCTGCCAGGGTTTATCCCCATTCACACCTCGGAGGCTGTATTCAGGTTCCGTGGGAACCGTTTAACGCTCACCTCTTGGGAGCGTAAAGCTAAAGTTCGGGAGAGGTTCGCCAGCTGTTCATCATCTTCGCTGAAGCCGCATCTGGCAGATTTGCAGCCCAGTGGAAGACAAGTGGGCAGGTCACCCCTGCAGAGGTCTCCACTATAAGTGGCGGGCATGGAGCCTCCCAGAGGGATAAGCTCTTTTACCCGTCCTTCCGCTGCATCGGTGGCTGCTTCCAAGGACTCTCGGTCCAGGATATCCGCAGGGCTTCTGTCCGGAAGCAGGCTTTACCGTTCCCCTTCCACATCGACCTTGGAGTGCGCCCGGAGTGCTGGTCGGGACTTGGTTCTCCAGTCTTTTACCTAAGTAGGGGTTCGCCTTGCCTCCCTTCTCCCGGAGAACTGCTAGGAGTCTGCCAATAAGTGTGGATGAACAACATATCCATGTCCCTAAATACAGGTTACTCACCTGTAACAGGAGTTCTAAAGATGGTATATGTTGTTCATCCTGACCCTGACCTCCCGGCCCGGCGCACAACCTGGCTTCCAGCGGGCTAGATCTGGCGTCATGGGGCGGAGCCGAGAGTTTTACCACCCGGGTGGGTGGGTTGAGCCAGCTTGAAGACCTTCCGGCAAGATTTAAAGCGGCAAGGGACTTGCCAATAAGTGTGGATGAACAACATATACCATTCCTAGAACTCCTGTTACAGGTGAGTAACCTGTATTTTGAGCACGTGCTATATCAGCTGATGCTGTAATAGCCTTCATGTTTAAATTTGACAAGTACTTTGAAGAAAACACAGTGATAGAGTACTCCCACTGAGGTCTCCCCAAAATATGTATGTATGTTTCTATATAAATGTAATTTAATGTATGTATGTAATGTGTTAGCCCCCAATTGGTATATTTAGACAATCTGAAACAGCAGAAATGTGATGTGTATACAAGACACATAAAAATATATAGAATCATAGAGTGTGTTGGCAGAAAAGCCCATCTAGTTCTGCCCTACTTCCCCTGCCTATTGCTACAGCCTGCAACATATTTGGTCCTAGGCGTCCTGCCTTCCTCCTTTTCCTCTGCCTGCTATGTCCCTGTGCTTATTCCACACATGCTTGAAGCCTCCCACCGTCTTTGCCTCTGCCACATCTTTTTGCAGGCTGTTCCAGGCATCCACCACCCATTCTGTGATGACCTAGTTCCTCGCATCCCATTTATTGTTTCCCCCCCTTCCCCAAAGCTTCATAACGTGCCCCTGTGTTCTGGTGCTCCTCCTCTGTAAGAGACTCTTTTCCTGTACCTGTTCATCCCCATGAGGTATTTATAGGTCTCAGTCATGTGCCGCTCCTCCTATCCTCCAGGGAGTACATGTTAGCTCCACAGCCTCTCCTCATTATGGTTTTCTGCAGTCCCTGCATCATTTTGGTAGCTGTCTCTGGTCTGCTCCCACTCTGTTGGTAGCCTTGAAGAGGTGGAGCCTTCAGAACTGGACACAGTACTCCAGGTGTGGTCTGTCTAGTGAGCAATACAGTGGCAACACCACCTCCCTTCTCCTGCTAGAAATCCCCCCCCCACCATGCACCCCAGCATCTGGCTAGCCTTGCCTGCTGCCTTGTTGCACAGTCCTGCAACCTTAAAGTCGTCAGATACGATTATCCCATGGTCCCTCTCTTGCTTGGTGATTGTAAGTACCCCCCTTCTCCCATCTTATACACAGTCCCCCAGTTTCCCTGCCCCAGGTGCATGACTTACATTACCACACCATAGACCACACCTCCAGTTTCCCTAGATCCCTTTGCATTCTCTCCACCGCTTCCTGAGTGTCCGCCTCTGTTGCAGAATTTTGTGCCATCTGCAAAAGACACACCTTCTTCTACAGTTCCTCTGCACTGTCACTTATGAATTCATTGACGAGACAGGACCCAGTACTGATGATGGTACCGTGGTCACTCTCCCGTCTCCAGAGTGAGTGCCACTTACTGCCACCCTTGCCACCTGTCTTTCAACCAGTTTGATACTCACCTTACCATCTTCTCCCACCCCCAGGTTGCTAAATTTCTTAATCGGCCTCCTGTGTAATACAGAGAGTCTTCTGAAGTCTGAACAGGCCACATCCACTGCCCTCCCCTGATAATATATGGTACCTTAATATATGGTTAATACAGTCTCACTGTAAAATGATTGTGGCCTGTTTCATACATGATCCATGTATTATTCATATGGATATGTGCCTATGCACAGCTTGTATTTCCCCAGAGTGTGTGTGTGTGTGTGTGTGTGTGTGTAACATTTATAATTATATTTTTTTTTAATTCTGTTCTGCTCCACCCTTGGGGAACTCTCTCTGGCATCCTCTGCCAGTCTCTTCCTCCCACCTGGGACACTGTTTCTCTCCCTCTCTCCGTCCTGACAGGTCCCCCAGTTCTGACCCCCCCTCCCCCCAGGGAGGGGCCGCGCTATCCACCCAGGGTGCTCTGTCTTATAGTGTAGACTGTCAAGCCGAGCGAGTGGGGAGTGGAGAGAAGATTACTCGGTGTTGGGAGTGTGGTCCGGGGCAGAGGTGCCTTTGTCTATCCCTGAGGATGGGGATTTTCTTGTTTCCTCCCAAGGAGTGTGGCATGCAATGACGCCTGTGCACGGCTGCCCTGCTGGAGTCTGCCACACTCCGTCCCTCATGTTGCCTGGTGAACCTGCAATACCCCCGATCTCCATTGGGTGCCGCCAGGACACAGGGCATCCCTGGATCCCAACCCAGGGACAGGAGATTAGTCCTCCGGATGCTCAATCCTCTCCCTCCCCTACCGACCCCCAGTCACCCGACTCAGTCAACAAACCCGGGTCCCCGACGTGGCGCGAGGTGTGGCGTCCAGTGCCTCAGCCCTCAGCTCCACCAGGCTGGACATAGAATTGTATATATTTTAAAGCAGCAATATCTGTAAGTGAAACATTTCATCATGTAGGTTTCTAGTAAAAATGTATTCTGGACACTATTAGATTTAGCACTGATGTATGTTTAAACCAGGTTGTATTACTAATTTTATAATCGGTTACACAACAAAAAAACAAACAAAAACAATTACATGATTGTCTGGATCCCAGCTTCATTTTATTTGTCAAATGCTTCATCTTAAAAGGTCACTCGCTTTGCAGATAAGCTAAGGATTGTTCCCTGCTCATCTAGATGACTGTGGGCCTTTTTCTGCTATCATTGTCTGTGTCGCAGCATGGCCACCTTTTCAACATTGTCGTCTCACTTCAGTAGTGCTTGCACTGGCAGCGAGGCCAGATTGCTGACATTTCAGGTCAAGCAGTGAGACACAAAGGATGAGAATTTTTATGCTGTGTTGGACACTATGATACAAAGGTGTGACTGTTGGGATTTCTAAGGGCTGGGGGAAGGTGGCAGGACTGTTTTGGGTGAGGATGGTCTGTATTTATCTGCAGTGGAACAAGGAAATTCTGGCTGAGGCTAATCTCAGGGGTGGGAGGACACTGCATCCTTCATAAGCACTTTACACTGGTGACAGGAGAGAGGCTGCTATCATCACTGTGCTGGGGGCGGGGGTGGGGGTCTCCACAAATTTAGCCCAGTAAAAGAAAAAATATTAAAGAGCAGCTTCTTACTTAAATACTACTGCCCCCTCCCAAACATATAATAAACCTGACCTGGCCCCATGTAGACTGCAATAGAAATTTTCATTTATTTCTTCCAGTATTATAAAGGCAAGAGATCACATTTTGCTCTCTGGAGCCCAAATCTGAAATGCTACACTTCCTTACTGTGAGACACACCCCTACTCTATCATGCTTTGTGATATCAGTAAATGAAAAGTGCGGGGCATGATCCATAGAGCAGAATAGGGACTTTTTAAAGTGTTTTTTAGTATCATTTAGAGCTCAGATAATAACAAATACCACCATTCAACTAACAAGGACCATGAAAATATATTTACGTGTATATGTTACAGACATGGCAGGGTTCTTTGCAGAGCTGCATACTCAGCTGGTCACAGCAAAGAAAGCAATATTACTTTCAACATCGGCTTAGCTGGAAGCCCACAGCTTACACCCCACTCCTCCTGAGATTTACTGATCCAGGGGCTTAGAGAGTGGTGGGAGGAGGGAGAAGGTGGCAGGGGATGCCTCAAAGAGGGTCAACCATCCCACACTGCACTAATGGCAAATCGCTTGCATTCCTAGAGGAGCTTCAGGTACTTGACTCTGTTGGGGGATGACTCTGGGTCAGTAGGGAGAAATGGGAGTAATAACCTAGTGGCACTCGTGGTGATAGTAAGAAGAATACTACTAGAAGTCTTATTTCTCATGGATTGTATGATCAGGGGAGTAGAGAAAGTGGTGGGGAGAATGCATGTGAGATGATCAGGTGCCTTCTTGGGGCATCAACCATCCAGGGCATAGAAGAGGGAGGATAGCAGGGGGAGTGCTGGTACACTTGAGTACCAACGATCTGGCAAACCAGACTGGAGCAAGTATAGCAGAACTTCCATAGGCTGGGGGACAGATTGCAGGCACACTTGGCCTCCTGGCCTTTTCCAAGGTCCTCCCTTTGTAGAATGGGGAGGGAAGTGATAGAGGAATTAAAGGGATGGTGTCAGGAGAAAACAGTACCACTTTTGGGGAACTGAGGGGACTTCTGGGACAGGAGGATTTTCAAACCTGACAGCTTTCACTCGACAAGATTAGGACCAATAATTTTCCGATTTTCCATAGGAAACACCTATAAAAAATGGAATTTGATATTTTTAAACCAGCACTTGGGAGTCCATTTTTCATGAAAAACACCACTTTGCACCAGCTTTTTGGGAAAAACCCTCCATTTTAAGCCAGAGTTTTGTACAAAACATGCTGATTTACCCACTGTTTGGGGGCCAAAACAGATTTTAAGATTTTGCCAAATGGAACTTGCCATTTTTAAAAAGGAAATTTTGGCTGTACAAGAGATGGGACCAGCATGCTGGGGCAGAAGTTTGATGTCAGCATTAGATAGATAAATTGATTGTGGTGGACATTGAGGCTAGGGAAACCATGGTAAATGGAGTGAGGGATGGGAACCTAGCTAGTGCTTCCCCTGTACTGGGGACTGGTAGCAGTGAAGTGGGTAAAACTAAGGCTGAGGTTCAGAAAGGCGTAGGAAGAGGCACAGATGGGAAGGCTCTCAGTGTCTACTAGCAGTAGTTAAAAATAAGAAGGTAAGGAGAATGGAAAGGAATGCAGATGTAAGATCACAGAAAAGCAAAAGAGGATCCAAAGCTAGCTAGAAGGGAGTCTGCCTTCATGCCAGGAGTCTGAGTAATAAAATCAGTGAGCGCCAGGCATTGGTGGTAGACGCTGAGGTGGACCTCATAGCCATCACAGAAACTTGGGCCACAGAAAATAATGATTGGGTCTTGTCAGTTCCTGGTTACACAGTGTTTAGACAGGATGGAGGGAAAGGCAAAGGGGTAAGCGTAGTCCTGAATGTCATGGAAGGCATAGAGACTGCAGAGGACAGACACATCAGGGGAAGCAAAGGGGAAATAATCTGTGGGTTCACCTCACAGCACCCTCTGGCAACAAAATACAGGTGGGGTGATCTATAGACCACTAAGTCAAGGGGAAGAGAGACATAGGGAGCTCAGGGAAGAGCTGACAAGGGAAGTAAAGAAGGGGGAAGTGGTGGTGGGTGATCTGTACTTGCTGGATATCGACTGGGACATTCCAGCAGCCAGGTGCCCCAGAAGTCGAGCCCTGTTTGATACATCACTGGACTGCCTTCTGGTGCAGCTGGTTAAGGAACTCACTAGACAGAAGGCCATTCTCGATTAGGTGTTCACCAACTTGCAGATGGCGAGTGGAGTGAGGATAGGGAGCCACTAGGGTCCAGGGACCATAAGTACATTTGGTTTTGGCTGGCCCTTGAGACCAGAATGCCACTGTCAAGAACTTAAGCCCTGGATTTCAGAAGAGCAGACTTCAACCAGATGATGGAGCTGGTCTGAGAGAAATTGACCATGGTGGATATCATTGAAGGTGTAGAGGAAAGATGGGGGCAGTTAAGGGGACTATTCTCGAGGCAACAGTGTAAAGCACAAGAATTGTTGCAAAATGAAACAGGTACAAGAGACAAATACGGTTTTTGTAATGGGTCAGGGAATCTGTGAGGACCAAAGAAAAGGCTTCAGGTACAAGGAAAAGCAGGGAGAGGAGGAATGGGTAGAGTACCAAGTAAAAACTAGGAAAGCAAAGAGGGTGGTCAGGGAGGCAAAGGCAGTCACAGAGCAGCGTAATGCAGAAGGGGTTGGGGGAACAATTCTTCAGGTAAATTGAGGAAAAAAGGAAGCAAGGATGGGTATTGTTGGGCTACAAGAAGAGGGAAAGTACTAGAGGAAGATGAACAAAAGGCAGTCACCCTTAACTTTTACTTCTGCTTTATCTTCATAAGGGAAGACAGTGGGACTTTGCCTGAAAGTGGCATCAAGGCAGCTGTCTGGAATATTCCTGAAATGAGGCAGCCAGTATTCGCCAGAGAATGGGTCCAGAAGGAGCTTGAAGCCCTAAAGGTAAAGCCCTTGGGCCAGCTGGGTGCACCCAAGCGTGCTCAAGTGATTGACTGCAGAATTAGCTGAACCCTAGTAGGGCTATTCAGTAGCTCGGTTCAGACTGGGTAGTTACGAAAGACTGGGGAGTAGCAGATGTATTCCCTTTACATGGGGGATTGGGGTGAGGAGCAGCTGGAGAATTACAGACCTGTTGGCCTTACCTCTGTAGTGGGTAAACTGATGGAGACACTGATCAAAGAGAACCTTATGGGCTACCTAGAGAGCAATGGTCTGCAAGATGATAACAAGCCTGGGTTTGTGGCAGGGATGTCTTTTCAGACTAATCTGACAGTGTTCTTTGACTGGTTAACAAAGGTAGTAGATAAGAGCCATGCTGTGGACTTACTCTACTTCAGTTTCATCAAGACCTCTGACTCTGTCTGACACAGAAGAGTATTGAAGGAGCTGGAGGATCTGGGACCCACCAGGTACAAGGAAAAGCAGGGGGAGGAGGAATGAATAACCAAATAATGGACATAGCTGGATGGTTGGGAAACGGTTGAAGGAGAGACAGCAGATGGTGGTAAATGGGGTCATATCAGAAGAGGGGGAGGTCACAAGTGGAATACCACAAGGCTCTGTTCCAGTTCCTGCCCTTTTCAGTATGTTCATCAGCGACATTGGAGAGGGCATCTGGGGCAAGTTGTGTCTCTTTGCAGATGACACAAAGCTCTGTGGTGGAGTAGATGGTGACAAAGGGATCACAGAGATGCAGATGCATCAGCAAAGGCTGAAAAGGTGGTCTGAGGTTTGGCAGTTGAAAATCAATGCCAAAAATGCACGCTACGCACCTTAGGGGCAAAAAGAAGACAGGACATTATACTAGATGGAAGGGGTTAAACTGAGCACTATGGCAGAGGAAGGGACCTGGGAGTCACCATTAATGACTCCCTGAAACAATCAAGCCAGTGTAACGAGACCTGTAGTAAGGCTACTAGGATGCTGGGGTGCATTGAAGGAGTATTGGCAGCTGGGAAAAGAAGGTGCTACAACCTCTGTGTAGGTCACTGGTGAGGCCCCATCTGGAAAACTGTGCTTAATTCTGAGTCTTCAGCTAAGGAGGTGACAGGGACCGCTGGAGAAGGTGCAGTGTGGCGATCAAGATGATGTAGGGTCAACAAGGGCAAATCTTAAGAAGATAGCAGGAACATGTACTCACTGGAGACCGGCAAGGGTGGGGGGTGGTATATGACAGAGACCTTCAAGTTCCTGAAGGGAATAAACAAGGTGAACTGCAGGGAACTAGTTAGCAGGAGTACAGATTCTCGAACCCAAAGTCATTAGTGTAAACTGGAGGGGGGAGGGTTTAAGAGGGATGTGAGGAAGTTCTGTTTTTTAGAAAGGGTAGTGGACCATGGAACAGTCTGCCAGTGGAGGTGGTGGGGGCCAAGACTAAATGGTTTCAAGCTTGGCTGGAGCAGAGTGAAGGGTTTGGTAGTTATTCAGGTTGGAGCGGTGTGGGGGGCAGGGATAAACCCAGTATGAAGAGTAGGTCCCAGGGCAGATATGAACTCTGGACAGAATAGATGGGACATTTGGTCTTTTCTACCATCATTTTCTGTTTACATTTTTTCCATTTTACGAAAATAAAGTTTTAATATCAGAGTGCCTGAATCGGCCATAGTTCCATTTGAAAAAAAAAAGCCCTGTATTTCTCATGCTGCATTTAAGTTTTTCAGTTTTCTACCTGGGCACCCAGTTACCCTTCCTAGGCTAATACCATCACATTTGCCAGTACGTGCCTTCTGTAACGCCCCCAATCCACCTTCCTTTCTCCACAACTCCTCTTGATTAGGAAGCGGGAGTCCCTAAACTGTAAAAACTGTGTGAATATTGTGAATACCCTGACTACAAATTCTATCATAAGGGAAAAAAATGCCAAGGCTGTCCACTACAGGGGTATACCTACTAGTGACTCCCTTCGTCACACCATAATGGCTGTGCTTAAATGCTGTAATAACCAGGTATGATGTCATACCCAGTTATTATGGTGTTTCAGTCTGACATTTTTGAATACCCCCGACAGCGCCATGAACAGTGTACTGTCTCAGTAACCTCTGCTGCCACAGAGACCGCTTTCACAGCTCCGGGTAACCATCCTTGCTGTGAAACTGCAATAATGGCTTTGGGAACCCCAGAAAATGGGCAAAAGCTAGGAGTCCTTTGTGAGCTGCATGGGTGGCTAGCGCCATGCCTGCCTGCATTTTTCTGTAAATTTACACTATTTATGGCTCTTAGCAGGCGCCCAAAGCCCTGGTTCAGGGATTAATAATGTTTCAAAGTTCCTGCTATATAGGGAACTGGAGCAAAGCTCAGTTAAACTTATTTTTAATTATACAAGTTCCCATGCATCAGGAGAGTGCCAGGGAGGAAAAGTTATCTTTTCTTTTTTTCACTTTCTATTTTCCTCCTTCCTGCCTCAACTCCAGTCTCCTCGGGAGTACCTAGGAGTCATCCCACACAGTTCGCTTCCTTACCTGGTCAAACCTCCGCCGCCCAGCCTCGGTTTGCCTCTCCGGGTGGAGTCGGTGGCCAACACCCTGGAATTCTCTGGCAGTTTCGGGAGGATGCCAAGAGAGCAGCCCGTAAATCGTGGGCAGCTTCTGGTTCTCTCGCTCGCCGAGCTGAAAGGTTTTTTCCCTTTCCCTGGGAGTGGCCAGCGCCTGACGCCAAGGCCTCACCAACGCCTGCCGCTTCCCGCCTCCCCTTCACGCTTCTCTGGCGCTGCTGGGATCTCCGGCTTCCACCAGAGGTTAGCCGAGCGCCGAATAGGGATCTCTGTCCCTCCCGGGAGAGGAGAGCTATCCTCCGGATGCTCGATCCTCTCCCTCTCCTGCCGACCCCCAGCAACCCAGGCTCGTTCCCGAACCTAGGTCACCGGTGTGGTGCAAGGTGTGGTGTCCATCGCCTCAACCCTCAGCACCATGGGGCCAGCTTTGTTTTGTTTTTTTTAACACCGAGCACCAGTTATTATAAAAAATAAAACATAGGTGACTGTATGCTTCTGAAGTTTTTTCCATACCCTGTGTGTGTGTGTGTGTGTGTGATGCCCACATAAACCTCTCGAGCTTCGCTCTTGAGGTTTATGGGTCATCACACACTTCCGTAAAAAAAAAAAAAACATAACACAAGTCACATATGCATTATTCTTTATTTACTGTAATAACTGGCCATCAATTTTTTGATAGAGAAGACCAGTTATTATTTGAAGTAATAACTGGATGGTTATTACGGCAAATACACGCCACTGAACAACAGCTGCAGTCTTTTTTTTTTTTTATTTCTTTTTATTCCCCTCCTACTGTCCCATTGGAGCCACACCATCGGGAGTCACCTATGAAGTCTGACCCTGCTAGTGCCTTACCTGACCGTCTCCAGGCCCTCCATCCAGCCTCGGAACCCCCCGGGGTGTGGGCAGACCCCCAAATCTTGTATATCTTATCAGGATCTGGGGCTATAGGCAGGCACCGGCACATCAGGACCTGACTCGGCGCTCTGTCTTCCCGGCTCCGATGGGTTTTTTTCCCTGTTCTGTGGAACATTACGGGCTTGCATCATGGCGCCGACGCCAACATTGGCAGCATCCTCTCCTCCTTCCTTGAAGGAGCAGTTTTTTAGACTGATTGCTGCCGCCTATGCCCCCAACCAATCATGCTCCAGTGACTCCAGCTTGCCATCACTCCCCCAGCCTCCGCAAGGGGTCACTGCTCGCTGGGTTGAAAGACCCTCCCTTCCCCAGAGAAGGCGAGCCATCGCCAGACGCCCAGCTCTCCGGCAGCCCGAGCCGCTTCCGAACCCGGGTCGCTGGCGTGGCGCAAGTTGTGGCGTCCAGCACCTCAACCCTCAGCGCTACCGGGCCAGCTACATCTGTAGTCTTGAGCACTGCACTCTTGAATGCTGTTCAGTGAGTCAGTAGTTATGCCGTATCTGAAATGGCCATGGAGTGGGCATTCTGCGTGCTTGCCTTGTATTTGTTTTGTTTAAAAAGAGTGTCTTACTTTTAAAATCTACTCTCTTGTAGTGCTCCTCTATACTGCATATCATACCCGTCGTCAGAGCCAGCTAACCACAACTCAAAGACTACGCTACCCGACCTGACTTCCAGTTCCTCCGTACATTTTCATTTGGTACTTGTGGGGGAAAAATGTCTTTTAAAAGTGTGTTTAGTGCTCTGCATTAAAGTTGTAACCTGGATGTCTTCCCAGTATCAGAGCCAGTCAGTTGTGAAAAGCATCTTGCTGCCTCACCCAACTAGAAATGAAAAAAAAATGGGGAAGGGGTTAAGAAAAAAATTGATGACCAGCAGTTATATAAAATAAGGCATGTGGTGGCGTGGTTACTTGAATTTAATGTGTGCACCCTTGGTGTGTGTGATGTTAAATAAACCCAGAGAGTGAAAGTATCACACTTGAATGTATTAAATTTTGTAATGTACACCACCCATGCATTACTCTCTGTTTAATACATGTCCCAGAGATTTAATATGCACCGCTGGGTACAAAGAGGGCAGATGGAGAGGTTGACAAGAAGACTTGCAACTGGGGACAAAGGAAACTGCCTTTTTTTTTTATCCAAGTTGAAGTGAATCAGGACCAGGATTCTGTGACTGCAGTTTTAATAAGCTTATTGCTAGTGGAGAAAGTGCCAAGATCAGCACCATAACGAGTTTAAAAATAAGTTGGCAATACATGTTCTGCAGCTTTTTGGTGCCAGTCACAGAGACATAATTTGCACGTTAGAATGCAAATATTCAAGAAATAGCAGTGGTCGAAGTATTATTACAATATAATTACTGTTTAGGGTTGATTACAATCAGGAACTAGCAACCTGTTTCACATCATACATGAGTGTAGCGGAGAGTCGCGTACTGTTGCACACTGCACTATGCCCTTGACAGCGAGCGTGAGAAACAACAGTTTTCACTGATATCTCCAGTCACATGACATTAGTTCCAGCTGATTGCTCCACTGCTGAACTGTTCATGTCACTTAATTCTTTAAACCAGTAATTATGAAAAATAAAAGTATTGACTGCATCAAAACTTGTTTTTTCACATACTCTTGGTATATAGTACTTGTATAAACCATTTGAACTTGTAAACAAAAATGTGTTACATGCTGCTGCCTAGATGTTATTCTCTATGTAGCCACTGTTTGCTGTAGTACTGCTCGACACATTCGAGAACTGTGACAGGAAATCTCAAATTGATACCACACAGACGGTGGTATCTTCAGCCTCGGCTATGAGCCAAAATGAAAGTAATGCAGATAACTGTTTGTGACACACTTTGTCATGATAGCCAGCTGCTATCGGCTTCATTACTACTTTGAGGACATCCAGCTGCTATCCGACTGTTTTGCTCGAAAGGCGCAGCATTTTGCCCTTACAATCAACTTAAAAAGACTGCAGTCATGGTCCAGCCCTTACCTGGTTATCAGGTTACACCCTCTGTGGTTGTAATCAATAATATACCACTTAGTCACAGACAAATTCTGCTACCGGTAGCGTTTCTCTCGCAGAATGCCACGATCGATGATGACAATACTCACCACATTGGCAGGGCCAGCTCCACCTTTGGCAAAGTTGAGTGGAGACTCTGGCAGGAACAGGGTGTTAGTCTGCAAACCAAAGTCGCTATAGACCAAGCTGTTGTCCTCACCATCCACCAATTTGGTTCGGAGTCGTGGACTTGCTGCTGCCATCACATTAAACAACTTGACCATTTCCACTTGTGCTATCTATGAAATATCACTGCCATTAAGTGGCAAGACAAGGTGGATAATACAGATGTCCTCAAGCGCTGCAGTATCACTGGAATCAAGGCCATGGTCGAAAAGGTCCATTTGCACTGATCTGGACACATCGTTTGCATGCCTGACCTGTAGGATTCCCAAAGCTGTCTTCTACGAAGAACTACAGTCTGGGTATCGTAACAGAGGTGGGCAGATGAAACTATAAAGACTTAAAAAAGCCACCTTAAAATCTTGCAATATTAACCCGAAACCTGGGAAAACACAGCCATCGACAGACCACGATGGCGTCACATCTGCCAGGTCGGTTTGAATAAAGTTGAGGCTGTGAGGCTGCAGAATTTGGCTAACACATGCCTGGAAGGCAAGGCACTTCATCTACCCACCCCAACTGATTTATGTGGCCATATATGTACGTCCAGGATTGGGCTCTTCTCTATCAACAGACCGACAGCAACTGAGACTCATCCATCAACTCAATGGAAGAATCCACCACATCACATGTAGTCACATAAATAACTACCCTGTACCAAATGTAGCAAAGCATTCTTTTAATTATAGCTCATTAAAAACTTATTGTCATAGCTGACTAATTGGGTTCCTCTTCATCCTCACAGTCACGATTCATTCATTCCATTTGTTGAGCAATTCTCATTCACACTGCTTGTCCTGATATGATAATAAAGCTTTTGTACATGTAATCATGCAGTGACTCTTCAGCTTAGCAATGTGTAAGTTTTGTCCTTCCGTATATCACTAATTCCCTCCACCTCTTGCTAGATACTCCCATCATTCCTTGTGATCCAGAAATTGCATGTCTATTATTCCAAATCCAGCCTAGGTAACCCATGTGTCAAGCCCTTCAGTTGTTGTCTTATCTTATTTTTTTGTAGTATTTAACATACCAGAAATGTATTACTTACACCACAGAGGCCATTTAGTATGCACACATGGCAGCTACGCATATATATATCTATGTACATCATTATCTCTCATACATACATTCATATTTATAAAGGGAAAGAAGACCAGCGGTCCATCGAGTATCTCCCTTCCACTTGCTTAGTGGGAATGCCCTGTTGCATATTTTCTGGACATGTTTCAGTCCAGGTTGACCTGTGACCATGTACTTAAGTCTTGTCTGTTACTCAGGAATATGGAGACGACCTCTACCAGCAGAATGAAAGCTCCTTCTTTACGCTGCAGTAGCCTATTCAGTTCCTGCAGGAAGCATTTGATGGACTGAACATTTCCGATCTCCAGGGGCACTCCAGCATGCATAGTACTCAACAGACTGTGCAAGCACCTTCCAGTGGCCAGTTTCTGACAGTGCATGTTATTATTTATTTGAAAATTTTACCAGGTAAACAAGCAAAGTCCAGACAGATTCATTTCCAGTTGTATCCTGGGGGGGGGGGATACAGGAGGGAGTATCGGGGATAATTAATAACAAAGCAGGGTATACAACAGTAGTGATTAAAAAAAAGAATGTACAATGGAAAAGAATTATCTCTAAAGTGACCTACAGCAGATCAAGGGTGTCAGCAGTATGCGGTAATGGGTACACGTCCTTCATGGTGACCTAATTTAGGCGCAGATAGTCGACACATACTTGCATACCCTCATCTTTTTTCAGTACAGAGACTACAGGGGTGGCCCAAGGGCACATGGAGGGGCAGATGACTCCTTGATCCTTCATCTGTTGCAGCTGATCCTCAAATTCCCCTTGATAGTGGAGAGGGATCTTCAGAGGTCTTTGCTTGGTTGGGTATCTCCATTATCAGTCCAGTGCTTGGCTAGCGTGGAGTTTCCTAGATTATAATTTCCTGTACTGAACAGACTGACACACTCTCACGTTGCAGCCCAAGCTGCCTGCATCTGCTGTGGTATCAGTTTCTGTTTTTTGAGTTGGAGTGTCTGAGATAAAAATCTGCTCCATCAAACCAGGTGCCTTTTGTCCCCTTGATGGTCCATCCTGCAGGCCTTGTACTTTGGGTGGATTTCTGGGCAGTATCATCACTTTTCAGTGAAAAGTGCTCATCACCATCTCCTAGTAAATGGTCTGTGGTTTTGTCGTCACATTACTAGCAAGTATGGCCCCTCAGGTCATAATTCTCCTGATGCCAACCTGGGCCACCTTTTGGAAACTGGTCCCCCTCACCCCCATTCAGTGGTCCTGGTAAAATGGTCATGAGTGCATGTCTGAGACACCATCCCTCCTAATGGAGTTATCGAAAGAACAGTATGAAGGGACAGTATGGTTCTCAAAAGAGGTGGAAGGAAAGGTTAAGGAGAAAAGGATAGCATTCAGGAAATATAAGGAAACACAGAAGGAGCAGGACAAAAGACTTTATCAGCTAAAGCAGAAGGAGGCAAGGAAGGCAGTCAGAATAGGAAAGGCACAAACTGTGGAAAAGATAGCCAACTCTGTTAAGAAGGGGGATAAAACCTTTTATAGGTACATTAGGGAGTGAAGAAAGACCAAGGGAGGGATACAGAGACTTAATAAAGGGGAAGGAATGTGGGCAGAGGGTGACAGTGAAAAAGCAGGGATACTGAATGAATATTTCTGCTCAGTATTCACAACGGAAGAGGAGAGGGAGGTACCTAAACCAAACAAGAGAAACACTCTAAATAGGGGGTCGATACCAGTCCATTCACAGAAGAAAGGGTTTTGAAAGAACTCTTGAAACTGAGGGTGGACAAAGCAATGGGGCCTGATGGGATTCACCCCAGAATTCTAAAAAGAACTAAGGGTAGAACTAGTAACGCCACTGACTACTCTCTTTAACAAATCATGGGAGGATGGGGTGGTACCTGAGGACAGGAGGAGGGCAGATGTGATTCTACTTTACAAAAGTGGGTGCAGGGCAGAGGTAGGAAACTACAGACCAGTTAGTTTGACCTCAGTGGTAGGGAAATGATGGAATCACTTGAAGGAAAGAATTGTTGAGTACCTAGAGGCCAGTGGGGCACAGGACCCAAGGCAGCATGGTTTCACAGCAGGAAGGTCATGTCAGATGAACCTAATAGATTTCTTTGACTGGGTGACCAAAGTAGTAGACCAGGGAGGGCTGTGGATATGGCCTACCTAGATTTTAGCAAGGCATTTGATACAGTCTCACACAAAAGATTAATATACAAGTTAGCCAGCCTTGGAGTGGGTCCGAAGGTGGTAGCCTGGATAAAAAAACTGGCTAGACAACAGGACGCAAAGGGTAATAGTAAACGGAGTCCACAGTGAAGAAAGGAGGGTAACTAGCAGGTACCGCAGGGTTCAGTACTGGAATCAGTCCTCTTTAATGTCTTTATAGGTGACATTGGAGAGCACCTGGAAGGAAAAGTATGTCTCTTTGCAGATGGCATAAAGATCTGCAACAGGGTTGATACACAAGGTGGGGTGGAAAGGATGAAAAGGGACTTGGCAAGGTTGGAGGAATGGTCAAATATATGGCAGCTCAGATTCAGTGCAAAGAAGTGCAAGGTAGAATCTGGGAAACAAATATCCAGGGAAGAGTACACAGTGGGGGGGTGAGATAACAACAAAATCGAAAAAGATCTAGGAGTAATTATATCAGATGACCTAAAGGTGACCAAGCAATGTGAGAAGGCAGTAAGGAGGGCTGGGGGATACTGGGATGCATAGGGAGAGGCATCAACAGTAGAAAGCAGGAAGTTGTCCTCTGTACAGACCCAGTTGAGGTGAGACCCCATCTAGAGTACCGCGTGCAATTCTGGAGACCCCGTCTCCGAAAAGACATAGACAGAGTAGAGGCTGTTCAGAGGAGGGCAACCAAAATGGTGTAGGGTCTGCACCAGAAGACATACGGGGAGAGACTAAAGCAGCTTAATATGTATACCCTTGAGGAAAGGAGGAAGAGGGGGACATGATAGAAACTTTCAAGTATCTCAAGGGAATTAACAAAGTACAAGAGGGTAGTATCTTTCAGAAAAGAGATGTGCAAGAACAAGGGGGCACAATTTGAAGATAGAGGGGGACTGCTCAGAGGTAATGTTAGAAAGTATTTTTTCACAGAGAGGGTTGTGGATGCATGGAACAGCCTTCCTGAGGAGGTTGTGGAGTCAGGAACAGTGGAGAATTCAAGAATGCATGGACAGACATAAGGCAATTCTAGTGGGGGTAGGAGGAAGTAAGCTGTTGATTAACTAGAATCTGCAGCTTATCCATCAGGTAGAGAAATGGCAGACTGGGTGGGCCAAGCGGTCCTTATCTGCCATCAAATTCTATTTTTCTGTGTTTCAGTACTGGCCCATGACCAACCCTTTGGATAGTTTCCAACTCTAGTCTAAGGAGATGGGATTTCATCTTGATCAGCGTTGTGCAAGAAAATAGTGTTCTGTATTCATGGTGCCTCAGCATCACTGCTAGCTGCTATAGAGGTGAGGGCATTCTGACTGGTCTTCCAGGCTTTTAGACTACAATAACACCACTGCAGCATCATGGTCATGACCAACAGCAGTGGCCCACATCACTGACAAAAGGTTATCAGAAGTCAAAAGATAGGTAAACACTGTTGCTTCTAACCAGGTAAGAGAACCCTCTAAACAGTCTCTTGGTGGCATACATACCTAGGCAGAGTAACACCTGTGGATTGGCTCTGTTGGAACAGTATTCACCAGGTGAATGGTAATTACTTATGAATTCTTTCTCAGTCCTAACAGATGGAGGGGATAATCAGAATTGGAGTTATTTGCTTATTGCATGTACTCCAAGGGAACCAATTACCGCAGTATCACAGAGGATCGGCAGGCTTGACACTCTAACCTAGGAACAGCTAAGGCACCTTCATTCCTTTTGCTCAGTTCCCTCCAATACCCAAAGCCTTATGCAAGCTAAGAAAAGCCCAGTCAATGATGTATCTACTTTGCCCATACTGTCCTCAACCAACTAGTTCCCTCGTCCACTCCCACCATCTGTGGGACTGCACCTGCTTCCTCCTGTCAGGCATAATGTTCTTAGGCAGGGCCTAATGTGACAACTGAATATGAGCAACCTCTCTCTCTCTCATGGATTGAGTCTTGAGAGAGGCACGTCAGGGGGTATGGGGTACCCTGTGCATATGATGCTCCTTATGAGTTCGGCAAGGCACCTTGCAGTTTCCACAGTGAACTGCAGAATTTTGAAATAATCTGTTTCTGGCTGCATGACCATCCCATGCCTCGGAACCTCATAACCTTGCTGGTTCTATAGATGCCAGTTCAGCAAGGACTTTAATTGCAGTACTTTCAAAGTTTAAGTATCAGCTCTGGCAGCACTTCTTCAGGCAGAATTGGTGAAAACTATAGGCACTTCTGTCATTAAACGACCACGTAGAGCTATTTCTTCACAAGAACACCAGTCAAGTCCATTGGCCCTCCCATGGACCCTGAATCCTGGTCCCTTCTGGTCTTACCAAGACAGACTGTATCTCCTTTCTAATGTGTTATTTTCTGCCTCCAGCAGTAGTCTCTTGGTGGCCATGACCTCAGCTGATGACTGGGTGACTCAGGAGATTTGGATTGGAGTAATGGTGATTGGATTTTATCGAGTTCCTGTTTTATCCTGCAAGATATCATTCCAGAAACTGTAACAAAACGAAAAAGTTTGATCCTGGTGGGTGGCACTGTAGCTGTGATAGAAGAGAAATAAATATTAATTATTCTAAATTGTATTTCCCTGAGTAAGCTGCTGTTGGTCTCAGCCCTCTCTAGTTATCTCTTTCTGCATATTTGATTTGTTAGTTTTCTGTTAAACCAAAAAGGTTCATC
Organism: Neoceratodus forsteri; assembly: GCA_016271365.2. NCBI lineage: Eukaryota > Metazoa > Chordata > Ceratodontiformes > Ceratodontidae > Neoceratodus > Neoceratodus forsteri. The sequence goes on from CM057453.1 coordinate 28,227,717, forward strand.
ACAATTGGGGTCAAAACCCTTGATTGTGAGGGCACTCTTAGATAATCCATTCAGCTGATAATCAGCATACTGTATGTGAAGTATAGTCAAGTGTGAATATATACCCCACTACAGCACATAGTAGACAGTAAGTTCAGCTGCAGATGCTTCTTACATAGTGCACTCCTGTTCAGTATCCATCAGTATTAGACTGATAAAAGTAACTAAGTAACTAAAGTGCAGCATGCATATTGCAGCCTCCACAATTGGTGTGAAATTCCATTGGTGTAGCACATCCAGGAAATACTGTTGCATTCTCACATCATCTCATCACATTGCTCGTTGCTAGATTTATTCTGCACTGCCTTTCATTCTGATAAATCAGAAAAGGTAGTACTTGAACTTCTATTTAAAAGTGTCATTTACATATGGCAGCATGCTAGGCGATCACTAGTACAAAGGCTGACAGTTAATTTAGTGCAAACAGAAAACTGCCTTGGAATTTAAACAATGTATATATTGTATAGTTACTTCCTTTCATATTTAAAGGGACTGTCTACCTAGAACAGCAGCTGTTCAGAAATAAGGGCCTCCAGTCTAGTCCTTAATGAATACACACTGGAGCAATTAGGACCCCTACATACACTTCTCTTAACTTCTATAACCCATTTGTACCCCAAAGCACTGTGCCGTATTAACCCAATACTGTAGCATAGAGGAAACTGTGGGCTGTCTTGATGATGTCCATGCCTCAAGCATATAGTGAGGGACTCCAGCGGTATCTTTCTCACCTGCGGCATTCAAAACACATATGTAATGGTCACTGCTCCCCATTCACGCCCAGTACCATTTCTATCATTGGTGGACAGCATTTGAAGACACTTGCTGCATTTCAGAAGTCCTGGAATAAACACAGAAACACGTGCTCACGGTAGCCAGTTACAAACACGGAAAGTAGCTTACTTAACCCATGCTTGTTTTCGTGCAGACACCACCTCTAGCCATTGACCTAAGTGTCTTTACAATTTGCTGCAGTTTTCCAATAGTGGTGTTCCCAGCAACGAGCACAATAGCTTCAAGATGATTTAAGTAGGTGTTTACGGGTCAAAAAAGTGGGATGAGGCTAAATTTAGAAAAGTATAAAATAATGCACTTAGGTAAACATAACCTTCGCACTCTAACACATTAAAGGAAAAACCTTGGTGTTTAATAATGAAAAGACCTTGGGGTACATATCAGAAAACCTGACTTGCACACAGCAACTTAATGCTGCTGTAAGTAAATCTAATAGTCATTTGATCGATAAAACAAAATATTTATTCCAAAAAAGCTGATGTTCTGATGCCATTGTTCACAGTATATGTTGGACCACACCTAGAATACGTGGCACAAGTTTGGTATCCTTACAAAAAGTCAGATAATATAGCACTTGAAAAGGTTCAGTGAAAATTTACTAAGAACATCTCTGAATTCAAAAATAAAACATATGAAGAGAGACTGGATTTATTTAAATTAATGCCATTAGAGACAAGACGACTTTGTGGAGATCTGTTACTAATGTGTAACATCATGAATGATCCTGTCTTATGTAGTAGCTTGTATAAAATATCAGGATAAAAGATATGACATCAGAGGTTATCCATTACAAGTAGTAGGCAGAACTTTTAACACCAACTTAAGGAAAAACTCCTTTACTTTGAGAGTGACTGGCCCTTGGAATAGTTTACCACTGGACATTGTCATAAGTTAAGGCTGAATAAATTTATTATATCAGGAGGTAACCAAGTATTATTCCTATTAGCAGACATTCATGCGCATTATTACTTCCTCGCCCTTTGTGACCTTAGTATAAACCTTAGTATTATTTTTACCTCTATTCGGCACATAGAACCCTAGGTTGCCTGCATAAAGTGGCGTAGCATGTTCACTTTAAAGCATACACTGAGCCTGCAGCGGATGCATGGCGGCACCTTAGTATAGCTTATTCCCAGACTTTTGAAATAAAGCAAGTGTCTTCAGATGCTATCCACCAGTGATGGAAAATGGTACCAGGTGTTAATGGGGAGTGGTGGTAACTGTTACTGGTATTTGTTTTGGATGCCATAGGTGCACACATTGAGAAGGATAAGACTAGAGCTCCTGGCTATATGTTCACGCTCTCACCAGGTGGTGAGACATAGAGGGCATCAAAACAGTCTGTAGTTTTGTCTGTGCTACAGTATTGGGGTAAGATGGCAGGGCACTAGGGTTATAAGTGTTAAAAAATGTACATAGGAGTCCTAGTTTGTCTAGTATGTATTCATCCATGGCTAGATTGGGTTGGGGTGTGTAAGGGTATTATTTCTGTACAGTTGATGTTCTAGGTACAGATTCCCTCTAAATAAATATTTATATAGTATGCTTGTTTCTCATTCAGTTGCCCATGTAGTAGCATCATTTTAAAAAGTGACTTGTTATAAAGAAACGACCCATGTAGTGCCATAGTTCAACAGTGTGTTCCGGACGCTACTTTTCTAGCAGGTCCATTAAACTGTATATAGTATCTTAAAGAGTCTTAAAGTAAAGGCCTCTATAACATGGCAGGTCAGTTCCATCCTTTTTTTTCTCATAATTTCAATACTGGTTTCTGCTTTAGAATGATCTGGAGCTTAGGAGGGAAGTGAACCAGCCTATTCTTCTGCTCCAAGTGTGGCCAGTGAGGGAAGATCCCAGTGGCTTTGTTAGCCTGATAGCTGCCTACCCAGAGAAATAAAAATTTCAGGTATTAAAATATAATTGTTCTGTGCCTGTGTCCTAAAATTTTTTTTGGGGGCATTGCAACCTTCACTTTTGCACAGTAATATTATTTTGTAACTCTGCTGCTAATGGTCTGGGAGCACATGGGTGTGTTGTTTCCTGTGCTGAGATGGGCTGAACAGAAGAGCTCTTGAAACCACCCCCATCCTTAGTTCTCAGTCCATCTCTGTAGCCAAGGAGACACCCTACATTAAGAGACTCTTATTTTAAACTGTCATTTTTTCACACACTTTTTTTTGCAGCTCCACACTTTTGGCACCAGGCAAGCCAGCGATCAAAGATTTCATGGAAAGATAGGAACTAGGCTGCACAGAGCCCAGTACATTGCTGCTATTTCTGCAGAGTGTAACTGTGGTCACAGCAGCACCACATGTAGCTCCCTAGGATGCAGTCTGAGCAGACACTCTGAAGGGGTATAAAACAGATGGCTATGCCTTGGCCAACAGTCCTGCCGCCCAGCCTCTCCTAGCTGATCAAGATGGTGGATTCCCTACCATGCAGTGGCAGGAAGCACCACATCATCAGCATGGCCATCAGATTTACAAGGCACCTTCACATTCATTGGCTCCTCACTCAAGGCTGTTTACTTCCTGTTACCTCACTTAGGCCATCCCAAGATGACAAGGAATTAAGGCCTCAGTAGAAAGCTCTTCTGGCCTCCATTGTAAAGGTGGGAGAAATGGGTAAGGCACAGCAAAGATATAGATCACTACCCAGAACAGCAGGTTTGGACTCGAGGTCTGCATCTGAAGTGGAGAAGGCAAGTACTCGGCCTCAGAGCTAGAGAACAGTGGTGAGGCAGATGGGTGCATATTGAGGCTTGACAACCTTTAGTCTCCAGTTGAGCAAACCATCCTTGCCCTGTCACTCAGTGGCCCCCTGAAAGAGGGCAAGAAAAAAATGGATCTGCTTCCGGTGTCAGCACAGACACCCAAGACTTTTCTCTTATGTGAATGAGGCTAGAACTTGGTACAGGTCCGATGAGAGCACCCAAGAAGAGGTTGTCTGTATTGAGACATACTGCTTAAGCATGGAAGTGCAACAAGAATCAGGCCAAGGTCTGGGATATATGTCTTCAGGTAGATGAGTCTACGGGATGGTTTCTAGAAGACTACACTGCTTCTCCTATAGGTGGAGGCACTCAAAGGCCTTGGGTACTGTAAGCTAAAGGCATTCTGAAGAAAGTGCATGAAGCCAGCAAGCACAGCAATAAAGGCAGCCCTTTCCACTGCATAGTATCCTGGGCAGTTGTTAGATGACTCTGCAGTGTGGCAGATGTGTGTGATGTCCTACTGTACCAAAAGCAACTCGGTTTATGCCTCTTCTGGCTGTAGTGGGCAGGATTCATAGGTGATGCCTTGTACAACCAACTCAGGCTTTCCAGGTTGCTCCTTTTTCTGTTGTGGCCCATTGGTCCATGTGGTTCTAGCCTTGGGCAGCAGGTAGGTCTCCTAATTCCTATCTACTGAACTCAGTGTTTCAAGGGGACCTTTGTTTGGTAAGAAATTTGAATAAGCTGTGAAACAAATTGCCATATGTAATACTTTCCTAACCACAGGACAGAGAAGCCTTAGAGTGCCAGAGGTGTGTGAGTACAGGTTAGGGAGGAGAACTTTATTCAACTTTAATCAGTAAACCAGTTTTTTATAGCAAAGTTTCTTTTGCTTCTCCAGAGGCGTTCATGGGAGAAGCCAAAATGAGGGAAGATGAGAGCACTTCAAGAATCCCCATATGTACTGAGTGTCTGACTACCCTTCTGCCTCCTCTGGGGGACAGCACACCAGACTGATGTCTGTCACCGGCCTATGGGTGTAGACCACTATGGACTGCTGGGTCCTAAACATTGTATCTTCTGTATATGCCAAAGAATCGAATCCTATCCTGCAGGTGACTTTTCCTGCAGTCTCCATTTTTCAGCAACCCTCACAAATGGCAAGTGGTGCAGGAAGCCATCAGCAGTCTTCTACAGAGACACATGGGACATTACTCATTCTTTTTCATAGTGCACAAAATGATAGTGGGCTTTCAGGCATTCCTGAGCCTTAAAAGACTCCACTGTTGAGCACTTCAAGATGGAAATCCTGCGATCCACCAAGCCAGCTATTGGAGCAGGAGACTGCTCGACATCCCTTGACCTAAAGGGATGCTTACTTGCCTGTCCTCATACTGCCAGAGCACCACATGTTTCTCTGCGTTTGCATCAACCAACTAGCATTACCAGAACAGGGTGCTTCTCTTCGGTCTGACCACAGCACCCATGGTGTTCACCAAGGAGATAGTTCTGTTTTTACATTAACAACCAGCATTACCAGTACTGGAAGATATTGGTGGTCCCAGAGGCAGCTCTAGGGATGTAATGATGGAAACTCCACCCTTATTTGGATGACTGGCTCATCAGAGCAGACTGCATCACCAAAACAGAGGAAGCAGTCAGTGGGGCAACACACATGCTTCGGGATCACAGATACAGTAGATAATCTCAGCAGGAGCTGCCTCAGCTCCTCTCAGTCACTGGATCATCTGGGGACCATATTTAACACAAAGTAAGGTACCATCTCCCTAGCTCCTCATTATATACAGGCTGTGATTTGGGTCTACAGTGCTCTTTGAGATGAGAGGGGTATCAGCTTCCTACATCATGCACATGCTTGGTCTTAGCTCCATCTACCCACGTGCTTTTGAAGTCCAAACTTTCCATTGCTAAACTTTGATACAGAATGACTGCCCAGGCATAACTGAGTTCACGAGTATGCATACAACTGGTGCAGTAGGTGAGACTCTATCCAGGGACCCAGTTTAATTTCTCATGCCACTGAAATTCTCAAACAATGACACTATCTCTAATGTTTCTGGTCTCTCCAGAATTGCAGGTCAGCCACTGATAGTGGACACTTAAATGGAACCTTAACAAAGAAGTGCCCCTACTGTACATCAGCAGAACCACATCATAACAGATGCCAGCCTCACCGGGGGGGTTCTCACCACAGTCAAAGGATCCTGGTCACTAGTTGAAGGCAAGCTCCCAATTAATGTGTTGGAAATGAAGACAGTGTTCTGGGCCCTCCTGGTCACTAGTGGAGTGCTAGCTCCAGATTAAGGTGCTGGAAATGAGGGCAGTGTCTTGGGCCCTTCTTACCCATCAGTCCCGGATAAAAGGCAGAAGCATGCTCTTCCACTCTGACAATGTCTCAGTGGCTTACATCAGAAAACAAGGAGGTACCAGTAGTGGCAGAGTTATTCAGGAGAGAGGCTAGCCCAATAAAGTAGTGATAGCGCTACAGTTCACTATGCCTGTGAACCAGAATCGGAATGAAACAGGGATGGGGTGAGGATTGAGTATCCCAGAGAACACTGTCTTACCAGGAGTTGAGGAAGCAAGCTCTGCAACACGATCACCACTTTAGGCTCCACAGGTGACAGCCAGAGCTGCTAGGTGGGGGGAGGGGGGGGACATCACTTGATGAAGCACACACATGGATAGCATGCCCATACGCAGTTCACCCACTTTGCAGCATCCCGAGGATGGGCTGGGGAGAAAATGCAGTGGAAACAACCCCAGTCACAGCAGAATGAAGCTGTCCTCTCTTGCAGGTCCTGCACTGTGGGCTGGGCACCCTCTAACTGGATCCTGCTTTGTGGGGGCTTGGGGACTCCTCCTCCAACCATGATGGGTAAGTTATAGTAGATTTGATATGGTGAGCCCCTGGGATGATGGGTAATGGGGCTGGAGGAGGCAATGCTGAATAGCATAGGCTGGCAGCAAGGAGGATACATACTAGATATATGAAATAAATGTTCAGAAGTTGCACAACGTACTCTTACAGGCAGACAGGCAGCTTTGCTTCTTACTGGCAGTATACCTGATGGGGACCCTAAACAAGGAAATGAATTAGTTCAGCCGATAGTTGTCCATCCAGAGAGCAGGAGCTACACCTAGTGGTATTTCTCCTGTTACGTGAAAGGAGGAAACATAGTGAGTGACCTAATGACCATGGCTGTCACTGCAGAAGTACCCTAATTTCTTCAGCTGTTTCCAGGACATGGGATCACAAGAATATACTGCCTGCCCGGTCTCCAGTAGTGGCAGGCTTTAGGTGAGTGGCAACTTGATTTGAGCAAAAACACAGATATGTGGAAGTATCAAAATGTGAGGTAAAACCTGTCTGTACTGACTTATATGGCGCCGCTTCCACACTCACCAAATAAGACATCACAAAACATCTTGGCTCAGGGCGCAGACTCCAGCAAGAGGAATGGTTTCAGTGACTAGCTCCTCAGAGCTGAAATATGATCCCGTTCCTTCTGTTTGACTGACTATTAAAAATGATGGTACTTCAGCTACCGAATTCTGAGGGATAAGGGAAACATAGAAACATAGAGTTTGATGGCAGATAAGGACCACTTGGCCCACCCAGTCTGCCCATTTCCCTACCTATTGGATAAGCTGCAGATTCTAGTTAACCAACAGCCTACTTCCTGCAACCCCCCACTATAATTGCCTTATGTCTGTCCCATGCATGTTTGAATTCCACCACTGTTTTAGACCCCACAACCTCTCCAGGAAGGTGGTTCCATGCGTCCACAACTCTGTCCGTAAAAAATAATTTCCTCACATTACCCCTGAGCCGTCCCCCCTCTGACTTTAAATTGTGTCCCCTTGTTCTTACACATCTCTTTTTCTGAAAGATGCTAACCTCCTGGACTTTGTTGATTCCCTTGAGGTACTTAAAAGTTTCAGTCATGTCCCCCCGCCCCTCCTTTCATCAAGGGTATACATAGTAGCTCTCAGTCTCTCTTCATATGGTTTCTGATGTAGACCCTGCACCATTTTAGTTGCCCTCCTCTGGGCTGCTGCCATCCTGTCTATGTCCTTGCGTAGATGAGGTCTCCAAAACTGCACGCAGTACTCCAGATGGGGTCTCACCAACTGTCTGTACAGAGGGATAACCACTTCTCTTTTTCTACTTGTGATGCCCCTCCCTATGCATCCCAGTATCCCCCTGGCTCTCCTTACTGACTTCACATTGCTTACCCAGCTTTAGGTCATCTGATATGACTACACCCAGATCACTGGTTCCACTCTAGGCCCTCCCACTTTATATTTTTTATTCCTTTATCTTCTTTTACGCTTATGATTCATGGGAACTTTGAAAATATAGGGCAGTGGTTGTGATGCTTGTATTCCTTGGGCCTTCTGTACATTGTACATGTGCTTAAGTGAGTTGTAAGTAAGGTATAGAGCATTGGTAACAAAACAGATTGTAATACAACGAAAGATGGTGATAACACAGTTTTGGATGATAAGACAATATGGGGTGTGTATGTATGTGTGTATATGTATATGTGTATGTATATGTATGTATGTGTATATATATATATATGTGTAATAGATAAACCACTCTGAGGTGTGCGGTCGCGCTCTGATATATGCACACCCTTGGTGTGCATTGTACGCACTAGGCCGCAGGCCGAGTGTGTCAGCCGCTCAAGGCGTGCGTATATCAGAGCGCTACTGCATACTTCAAAGTGGTTTATCTATCTTATAAAATGTCAAAATTGTTTTGGAGAGGTGTAAAAGTGCAGGTGTGCGGTCGCGCTCTGATATACGCACGATCATGTGATGTATTTTATACAATCAGAACAGTGGATTTGGATTTGGATGATTTGCTAATTTTATAAATATATATATATATATTAAGAATCTGTTGATTGCCAACTGCCTGAAAACCATGAGTCGTGAACACTGGTACTGAATTGCATTAATTTGTTTTACTGTATTTGTGCTCATTGGGAATTGGATTTATACCCATTGGAGACCAGAAGGAGAGGGTGACATGATTGAAACTTTAGGCACGTAGAGGGTATCAGTAAGGTGAAGGAGGGAGCTTGTTTTAAAAGGAAGGAGGTGACTAAAACTAGAGGCATAGCCTAAGATTGGAGGGAGGAAGATTCAGAGGCAGTGTGAGGGGTGATTTTTCACGGAGAGGGTGGTGGAGGCTTGGAACAAACTACCAGAGGAGTTGGGAGTTGAAACAGTGGAGGGATTAAGAGTGCATGGGGCAAACATGGGGTTCGTTAGTGGGAGGAAGGGGAGGGCCTGTGGAATTGGTGATGAGTGGGGGGGGAAGGAAGGGGCAGACTTTATGGGCCATTTGGGCCCTTGTCTGCCGACAGATTTCTATGAATCTGTGAATCTTGTTCATTCCATGTTGCTGCTGCCAGTCTCGTGCCTTGCTGTAATTTTTGCACTATTCTTGAAACCTGCGACTTACTGAATGTTTTCCTCCCTCTAACTCCTTCCACCTGGTTGCATCTGGATATGAATTGCAGCTCAGTGTGCCTAACCTGGTTGGCAGTTTAAAATAAAATAAATAAGTAATCCAGGCTTCATAGTTGGTTGCACCACCCCTTCATCACCAGCATAGACAGGAATCAAAGACTGACAGCTGTACCCTTCTCCTTCTGGAGTATGTCAAATGCCCCATAGTTTTTCTGCTACAAAAGCATCCAACAGGCAGACTCCTCTTTTCCGCATTCAAACCAGTTGAATTTGGAATATAAACAATTTGTGGTTCCTGTTTAAAATAAATTAGTTAAAAAGGAGTTTAGTCAATGCTGTTTTAGTTCTTATTGTAAGGTTTTGCAAGATGAGGGTTAATGGTGTCTCTAAGCTCAGAAGAAAAAAGTATCCGTCAGTGCGGCTAGTATTTCAAAGTTGGGGGGGAGGCACCATAGTGTGAGGAGAAAAGTAACCTGAGGAGGTGGGGATTAGAAAGTGGTCCGGCTGACTGTTGCCTTCTTTAATATTTAAGCATTGTTTTGCTTGTACAGGCTTAGCACTGTCCCCACCTTTCTTTCTCTCTTTGAAATGGAAAGATCAAATGACATGGTGCCCACATGATCGTGAGGATCAAAGCTGTTAAATTGCTGTATAATCTGGTGGGTTGGTCTGTTGTCTGAAATTGTATGAATGTTTCTGGTGTTTTGTCACTTGTATTATACTCCTTGGATATTTTTTTCTCTTTTCACAGTAATGCCAAAACCTCCTGGTTCACAAATCTGCAAACATTCACAACAAGTCTGCGCCAGAACTTATTTGAGAAATGGAGGATGCACAGTGGCCTGACAGAGAATATGCCATTTATTACCTTCATGATCATGGTGTCAGAGCCATAACTCACAAGTGACAAAGCAACAAAAGAAAAATAGCATAGTCTGAGTCCAGCTATTGTGTGTCTGGGTTATGTGACACATTAGCAAATGTAAAATTTAAAATGAGCGCCTTTTCGAAGCTATACCTATTTATTTGACTTTGCCTACTGGTTAGAATGCTGTGCATAGCTCCACAGTGATGCCATTAAGCACTGTTTCAGCTGCCCTCCCATCTCCCATTAGTAAAGTACAGCATTATATATATAGAATAATACACGGGGTGGTGTGTGTTATGAGAATTTAATGTGGACATCATCTGTGTGATGCTAAATAAACCCTTAGAGCGACACTGAAAGGGTTTATTCAAGCATCACACACCAAGGGTTTGTATTAAGTTTGAATAACCACACCACACCACGCCTTAATTTCTGGACATCAGTTTTTTCCTCACTCTTTCTGTTTTTATCATTTGTTTGCCCCCCCCCCCAAAAAAAAAAAACAAGTGGATTTGAAAGTGTATTTACCTTGTAAAACACATACAGTACATATATTTGAAGCCCTTTAAATGTATTAAATAATTTATCACTTCTATGCTGCCAAGGCTTTCATCCCTTTTTGGATTTGCAGAGGCAGTATAAACTCCCAGGACCGCCTATTTCAGATATCTCCAACTTTGTTCATATCTCCTGGGGCTGAGACCACAATATAAACAATTTCAGGACCAGAATCCCCTTTATAACCTTCTAAAGGACCACCAGCAAGGAAATCTGTGGACACACTTAATTGGTAATCTCTCTTCTATGCTGGTCTCAGGCTATAACTACTGGGAGGCGCCTCTTGCCACGTGACAGGCAGGAACACAAAGCTCTGCAGCCTAGACATCCTCTCTCCCACTTTCTGTGACCACCAGTTTACTTCCTGCCTTGCAGGGGGCAGGTACTCTGCAGCAGAGCTCTGTCGCTGTGGTGAAAGGGCTGAAGACTTCAGGACTGTAAGGTTGGACATTTTTCTTTCTGGATTTACACAGAGAGCAGTGATGGGTCAATCCAACGACAAAGCTCTCTCTTTCTCTGCTCTTAGGGGGTCCCAGTCTCAGCCCTGCATGCTGGAAAGACTGACCCCTCTCAATTGTCAGGATAAAGCTGTCTTTCTGCTCCTAGGGAGTCCCTGTCTCAGCCATGCATGCTGGTCAGACTGGCACCCCTTCAACTTTCTCCCATGCGGCCCCAACTTCAGCCATGTGTGCTGCACAGACTGGCCTCTCAATATTTTCTCCTGCGCTAAGGCTGCTTGTGGCGCTGCCCCCCCCCCAGCATTCAAGTCAGATCAGAGGATCAAAGGGGGAAATTCTTAAACCTGATTTTAGGCAGCAGATGAGCCGCTATGCTGGAGCTGCCGCCCTGCCTAAGGAAGTGCAACCTCGACCACTTTACACTCAGGCCGTCGATGATGCTCCTCATGGAGCACCTTTCTAAGCAGCTGGTCGACGAGGGTGGCTTGCCGCAGTGGAGTGCTGGCCACGATTAAACCTGGGTACAGACGCACTTGCACGGAGCACAGAAGCACTTCCACGGACCATTTTTCCATCGATGAGCTCTTCAGTGGCTAGGCTCATCAACGGAGTCTGTGTGCAACACAGCTGTGTTACAGCAGCGTGCTCAGGCAGTCGACAAACCCTCGGGCTCCTAGTTTATTACATTGGCGGCAATGTGTACAGCGAAGGACACCTTATTGAACTGGCGGCACTACTAACAGGCCACTCAGATGCACAGATCATCGACGAGCACATAGGGTCTCATTGCTCATCAACGGAGGCCACTATCACAACTAGTCTGAGCCCAGAAGCATTCTCAGGGTGCTTTTTCCCCATCAACAAGCACTTCAGAGGGTTCAGCTCATTGCTGAAGGATGCGTATGGCACAACTGGCCTGGCGGCATTGTGCACAGGCCATTGACGAGCTCCTTGGGCTCTTAGCTTGTCGACGAAGCCTTATGGAACTAGCAGCATTGCTGGCAGGCTGCCCAGGTTCACAGTTCATCGATGAGCAACTCCAGGTGTCTCAGTGCTCGTGGATATAGGGACACTACTGCCCCTGGAGGCGACTGGTTAAGGCTTCCTACAGTCAATTTAATGGAAGGCACTCCTGCATTTTCAACAGCGATGCTGCAGGATCGAGCCCCAACCAATCAAACGAAGGAATCACCATTACAGGCAATGCTGCTTAGTGGTTAAAGCAATGAACTGTGAGCCAGGAGTCCCTGGACCTAAAGACCCAAGTTTGAACCCTCTTTGGATTTGAGAACCGAACCACAAGTGCAGATAAGGGAATCTGTTTCTGGATAAGGGTCCTATCCCCTAGCACTTGGATTATTGGACTACGAGGATTGGGTGACTAGTATAGGGTGCCCAGCTGTACCTGCCAGCAGGGCCCAGCATACTCCTTAGTATGTCTTTGGATTAGCCTGGCAAATACTCCTCCAAGCAGGATTGCCACAGGTGCAGATCCCCATGGTGGGCCACCTGCTGCTCTGTGTTTATACTCTAAGCAAACAATGGCCTTGAGGTCACAGGAGATAACAGAGGCCACCATCTCAGCGAGCAGCTCCCAACTGTGTAGTCAGTGGAGGTCACAGCCTCTGGGGATGGACCCTCTTCGTCTTAGAGCCTTGATGCTGAACCTTCATACCCCACAGCCCCACTAGTAGGCTGCTTGAAAGCAGGACAAGGTGGAGGTATCTCAAGAAGGCTACCCAGGTGTCCGTAACCTCACGGCAGCAACGACTAATCTCTTTCATCTAGCATCCCTTCTAGTTCCAGTGAAACCAAGTCTGCCTGCCAACAACTCCAGCTCACGCCTAGCCTCAGCTCACTCAGCAGGCAGACAGCTACACAGCAAATTCCATGTTTTACCAAATCACAACCCAGCACTCTTTGGATTTTTGGGGTGGTCAAATGGTCGTATCTTCAGAAATTAGCCTGGAAAATACACCACATGAAGGAAACCTGCAGTGCGGATCCGTCTTCAAAAGAGGTGATAACAGTATTCGGGAATTGAGAAGGCTACATGCTGCATCAAGGGACAGACACAAATCTTGGTCACCAGGCTCCTGAAAGGATTTTCTGTCCACGACTACAGCAAAGGCAGAATGGGTCGTTTCAGGCAAATGCACAGGTTCTCCTCCATAACCAGTGTAACTGCAGGGGAGGACGAGGTGGCACCTGAGTCACAGGGGGTGGCAACAAAACCTCTCAATGAAGATCTCTGGTCCATACTCAAGTGAGAGACAAACACGTCCATATCAAGACACGCAAAGGGGTTCGGGGCATAGTTCATCACTGATACCCAATCGCCTCCCACTCAAAACAACTGTTGGCTTCACGTGGCTCCCTTGCCAACTTCTGACTGTAGTTTGTCAGTGGCCCAAGCAATTACAGACTTAGCAAAGTTCAAGCGATTCCTAATCCTCTTCTGGTAGGGGCTAGTGAGCAGGTTCCCCCACAGACTGGAACAGGGGTGTTCCCTCACTCTTATTTGGAATCCCCAAATGCGCAGGATGATTCAGACCAGTCTTGGTCCTGAAACTTTGGCACCACTAGGTGTGCACAACTCCGTCAAGATGGACACATAATCATCCGTCGTATGGAAACTCCATCAGGGGGATTTTCCTGGCATCAGTAGAATTACAAGACTCCTATCCGCTTATCCCCATCCGGGAGTCGCACAATATCTCAGATTCAAGGTGGGGAACAGTCACCTTCTAATTCAAAACGTTTCCATTTGAGCCAGAGGTTTGGCCAAAGTCGTAGGAGCGGTATTTGCTCCTACTGATGGTAATTGCTCGCCTCACACAACCAGGATACAGCTCTTCCCCACCTGCTCAACGTCATCCAAGGCCCCGCAATTCTATCAGGCAATACCAGCAATGGCAGAGGTCATCCAGTGCCTCTCTAGGCACAGATTTATCAAGAACCAGAACAAGGGCTCTTTAGTTCTGCCCCAGTCCCTACCCTATCTGGGAGCAGGCTTCGAAACACAGTCAGGTGTCTCACACAGAAGAGAAATCCATGGACTTCCGGAGCCTCTAGAGCGTTTTTGATCTACGCACCTCTTGACGGCTCACTGTTACGTAAGACTCACAGGGGACATGCTCTCCTTCGTAGACATAGTCTTCTGGGCACTGATTCACAGACAGCCCATCCAGGCCAGCATTCTCAAACTGTGGTCTCAATCCAGGGATGGAAAGAAACAAAACCTCCCAATTCCTTGCCAGGGGGAGTTTTCTTCATTGGTGGGTTCGGAGGACCAATATTATAAGAGTTCGCAATTTGGGGCTCCTCACTGAGCAAGAATTACTAATGTTGGCTGCCTAAGCGACTAGGGAGATTCTGGGTTAGGTCTCAGCACTAGGCAGGTGGTCTCTGTCAGAGTCCAGATCCAGCATAACTGACAACCGAGCAACAATAACTTATATTGATCACTGGGGTTGAACAAGGAGTTCATGGATACACAAGGAATACCTTGTGCTCTTTCAGTGGGCTATACTGCACCTGCCAAACCTGATGGCAGTTATACGTTCCAGCTGTGAATAACATCCAGGCAGACTGGCTAGGGTGCAGGGACTTCCTACCAGGGGGAATGGGAGCTGGAGGAAGATGCCGTCAACACCCCTCAGGTATATCTCTCAGCCTGTCGACAAAACTCCCATAAGCCTTTTTCCCAATTCTGCTACTCTCCAGGGTCCGGCACAAGGTAACTGTGAATCCAGCAGAACTGTTTTTGACCTACTCATACTGACCCAGGTGTCCACAGTTCACATGTCTGACTCGCATGTCAAGGCAACCTCCAATAAGATCCGACTCAGCCCGGACCTTCTTCACAGGCCATGTGCTACATTTCAATCTGCGCAGGCTATCTGTCTCGCAGGGAGATTGATCAGGAGTCTCTCGAGCTGGGGGATTTATTCCTTCTGGCATTGAAATGATGCTTCCTCTTTATCTTATTCTAATACGGAATATGGCACAGATTTCCTTTCTGGTTTCAAGGGCAACAAATGTTGACTAGGCGGTATCCATGCTCCTCATTCTTCAGTTCCTCCAAAAGAATTTGAGAAAGAGTTAAAACCGTCCTCCTGGTGGGTTCCAATTCTGCATTGGGAGCACTCCTGTTGATAGAAGCAGGGGAGTCCTTGTGGTCTCCTCCCCAAGTGGGAGGATTCCTGAGGCCGTCACCTTTAAAATGCCCTTCAATCCAGCTGGAGACTGAGCTTGGTCAAAGAGGCATCCCTCATACACCTGATGATGACGGTCGCATTTCTCTTTAGCCAGTCACATCAGTACGCTAGAAGATATCTTCCATACGGATCCTCATATAGTATTTTTGTATAGTTACTCGTAGGACTCGGTGGTCCTCTGATTAGATCTAGATTTCTTTACAGGTATTTACATTTTTTCAGCAACCAGTGGTTGAGCATTCCTCCCTGTTACCTTTCTCCAGAATATTACAAGGAGAAATAATTTCATGCTCTAGATCCTAAGAGTGATGCAGCACTGCCTTAAAGGAGCCGAACCCATTCGAAAAGCTCCAGCTTATTCATCCTCACCAAGGACCAAACCATCAAAAGAGAGGCTTCTAAGCTCTATTGCCAGATTTATTTATTTGTCCATAACCATTACCTTCCAACAAACAGGGATGCCTTTACCTGGACCAATTAAGGCACCCTCAGCCAGGGCCATGGCCATCTTGGGGATCGACTTTAATGAACCCTCTCTGGCTGGCTTATGCAGGGCGGCTCTTAGGCCACCTATTCACACCGTATCCAGTCTTTACCAGCTGGATTTGTTCGCCTTGACCGAGGCCTCTTGGTTCTTCAGGTGGTGGTAGTGATCTCTTAAGGTGTATTTACATTCTTCCCACCCAGGAAGCCAAGGGATGTACTGCTTTAGTATATGCCAGTGGTTATGAAGCCCAGAGACCAGCATAAGAAGAGAGAAATAGAAATTTAAATACCTGTAAATTTTCTTTCTCCGACTGCTTGTCTCCAGGCTTCTTATCTCCCAGAATGTAACAAGCTGGTGGATTGTTTGAGATAATGTTGTCTCTTTCTGTTTCCAAGTTTACATAGTACTACCAGGTTGGAACTGTTTTGGGAAGAACTGGTGGTCACAGGAAGTGGGAGGGAGGATGTCCAAGCTGCAGAGATTTGTGTTTCTGCCTGTCACGTGGCAAGAGGAGGTACCTCCAGTAGTTATGAAGCCCAGAGACCAGCAGTCAGAGAAAGAACATTTACAGGTATTTAAATTTCTATTTTATACAAACTTTAGTGGAACTATCCCCCAATTCCTCGACAGTTTTATTTATTTATTTGAGTTTTGGATTAATACCTATGAGCTGGTACACAGGTTCCATGTCATGAATACATAGATTGGTACATACAGTGAACAGTTTGGCATTTTACAATAGTCATTAAACAAGTAAAACAAAAGATAACGAATGGACGGCATAGTATATGTACGGGAAGAGGTAGGACATTAGCTATGGCAACAACTAGGCAAACTAACCTAAAGTTACAAAAGTGGCGCCCAGCGGACACATACAATAAAATTAAAAGATTGCAGCCAAAGGCCTTGTCCAGCAACGAAAACAGAAAAGAAGACATGGAGTAGAGGCTTAGGTAATAATTGTCGGGGCCAGAGGACATTGCGGGGTCAGGATGAGGTAAGAGTGTGGTGGGAGGGAGAGTGAATGGGAAGGGGTAGGGTGGAGAAAGGGCGTGGAGAAGGAGTAGAAAAAGTAAGGGAGGGTGATGTGAAAAATTGGACTTAAGGCAAGAGGAAGGTCCAAATTGTGAGCAGCCATCTCTGGGTTTAGGTGAAGCAGTCACAGGTAGCATGAGTCACTAGGAGCTGATGTAGTTTGTGTTTGAGTGGGCTAAGAGTGGCTGCATTAGAGACCTCACAAGGTAGTGAATTAAACAGTTTTGGGGCTCTACCTGTGAACAACCACTGGCCTTGCGATATGCGGCAGCGAGGGACTTGCAGAGCTGAGTTTCCAAAGCTTCTGGTAAGGTAGTGCTGGTAGCTGGGCAGAGGAGCTCCTGTACCCCAGTGGGCATGAGATCAAGCGAAGCCTTTTTTGTTACCAGGTAGGTTTGGTATGTGATTCTTCCCTGTAGCTGGAGCCATTGCGCCTGTTCATAAAGGTTGCAGGTGTGCCTGTGATGGGCAGCCCCAGTAGATGGCACACCTTGTTCAGTGCGATAGAGATCCGCCGTAGGGCAGAATCCGTGGACAGCTCCATAGATAAGCCCGTAGTCTATAATAGAGACAATTGAGCTTTTGTGGCTAGGTTGTGGACTTCTGGAGTCAGACAATATAAATTTGTAAAGAAGGCTGATGTGGATATTCACTGATTTGGCAACAGTGTCAGTATGATTGGAGAAGGACAGTGTGCTGTCCAAAGTCACACCTAGGTACTTGAACACTTGCGTCAGTTCAAGTGCGACTCCAGAGCAGTTTCTGACAGTCAACTGTTTGGTTTGTTTTATGTTTATTATGCATGCCATGGAAATCATTTTAGTTTTTTTTGTAGTTGAGCACTAGCTTCTGAGAGATGAACCAGGCCTCAGCATCCATAAAATTTTCTGGAGCTGGTTCTCCAGGAGGGAGGGATCCATGTCTTTAGCAGAAATGACCACGTCGTCCGCATATAAGAGGATATGACCAGGGCAGGATGCTGGGAGTTTAAAGAAGATACTGAAGAATAACGGCCCCAATATTAACCCTTGAGGAACACCCAACCGGACTGATTGCTTAGCCAAGAGGACATCTCCAACAGCGGTCAGAGAGATAGCTGTTAAACCAGTTAATATTAGACAGATGGAATAAGGAATTTCAGTCAGACTGTAGTGCTAAAGCGTGGGTTAAATATGCTTCGCCTGGCTTACAGATTAACTGCAACACAATGGAGAGACTTCTCCTGAAGTGTCTAATGCGTTATAGCCATACACCAGCCATTACAAACCACATATGGGTCCCCATATGGGAAAGTGTTTCTATTTACTCCTTGTAATGAAACCTGTAATAATTATGCTTCCTACATCTGCTGATCTATGTCATTGTTACCAGTTTTGCACTTTTTTGTTTTAGTTTAAAAATGTTATTACAGATCCAGGAGCATCGGGCACCGTTAGGCAGTACTTTAACACCAATGAAGAATACCATGGGTGTACAAAAGGAACTACCTACTAGTACACATAACATATGTTTTCTCTGTACACTGTAAACCTTTTCTGAATAAAAACAAATTGAAACATTGAAAAATAGCCTAGTAGATGAACACTAACTTTAAAGGAGTACTAAAGTCAAAATTCGCAAAAACATAGGTTGTGCAGTGTGTTCAGATTTCTGTGTTTAGTCCTAGTGCATCCTTCCCTTTGTTTGCTATAAAGAGTTTTTTTTTTTTTCTAAACTTACTATTCTTTTGGAACTCTGTGCCCCTCAGTAGTGCTCAATCCCGGCCTCCTTTCTCAGAGGAGGTGCTGAAGCTTTGCGACTCTGTTTACCTGAGCCACGCAGCGTACTATACCTTTACAAAACAGCCCTATTTTATCTGCCCAGGTTTTCACTGGGTGCTGCAGACAGTGCCCCTAGCCGCCAATATTTCTGTTCTTGCAGCTGTCCTGCCACTTATTGCACTTTGTTCCTGTTCTCCTAACTGCAATCAGTCTTCTATTATTATGGCCTACTACTTCTTAGGCTTTTGAATCAATATACCATGTTATCTGTATTTCCTTGTTTGCACCCTCTGTGTATCGTGACGTTAGTGACGTTACATTTCATTAACCATTGTAAATTGGTAATGTATCCCTCTCCCCCCCAAACACTTTTTGTGACTGTAGTGTATCCACTGATTTCTTCCAATGCATTTGTAAACTGTACTGTATTCAATCCAGGTATTAAATAAGCGGGAAAAAAACTGATTAAAGTTTTATACGCGATAGTGCTGATCAGTTGTATAAATGCATAGCTCGACACAGAATGGTTAGCAAAGTTTAAAATATATATCATTTTGTTAATTGTGTCTACTGTGTCATAAACTCACTGAAAAAAATAGTTAGCAGTTTACTGCTGTGCATTTTAGAAATGCTAGCATTACTCTCTGTTTTGCATAGCATTTTGCTATATATACCAGCTGCTTAAAACCCTGCAGTCTGTTTTGTCTGTACATTGATTACAACTGTATGTATAAGCTTTTTGTGCCAATGTTATTTGGCCAGGGTTGTGCCTGAAAACGGTCCCTCAGATCAGTGCACCTACCCAGTAATCAAAGACGTAAATAAATAAATAAAATGTCTTTAGCTAAGTCTGCCAGCAGTTCCACGGGCAAATCCTCCAGGTGGAGGAAACGCTCCAGGTGCAAGTCCACCCTGTTAGCCACCTGTGCTGGGTCCCTATGCCTCAATTGTGAAGCCACAGCTACCTCAGCCCCTGCTCCCACAGAGGACACCACCACTTTATTTCATTCCCAAGAGGCAGCACAGCAGCTCCCACTGCAGTTGGCACCAAACTTAATTGCAAAACTGAACTGAACTTTTGAGTTAGACTTGGCATGCTTTGATCTGCAGCCCCTTGCATCCCAGCAAAGTCACACCCACAAGAAAGGAACTCGAAAGCTAACTCCATCTCCCTCCTCAGACGAAGAGGAATGTCAGGAACATTGTCACAAAAAGGAAAAAAAGAAATGTCCCAGTGCTCCTTGCTCCAGGGACAAAGCTGATGACCACTCCTATCACAAAAAGAAGCAGCATGCCAGATCAGCTTCCTTGTCGGACTCTGGTTTGTCTTCTGCTGAGGAGGGAGAACTCCATAGCAGTTCCTCGGATACAGAACTGGAGTCTGAAAGGCTCTTTGATGTGGACGACCTTGACTTCTTCATTAAAAATGTCTTGTGGGAGATGTATCTAGGACCCACCTTCCACTTTCAAAGTAGATAGATCGACCTTCAAGCTGTCAGAATTAACTAATCTTTAAACATCATTCCCTGTTCCACCATCAGTTAAGGCTGTGCTAAAGGAAGAGTGGCAATGCCTGAAGAAAAGTACACTGCCCTACAGGTCAACAAACTGCTGAAGCTCAATAAGAAACAATCGTACACTTGGCTGAATCTTCCTAAAATCAATCCCATTTCATCCTTGATGAGGAAGACAATAATTCTAGCAGACAGTGGGGCCACCCTCATGGACACAGTAAATCGCAAAGTACAGTGTTAGAAAAGGCTTTCTAGGCCTCAGCAGCCTCCTTGAAGGCGGCAGTAGCTAATCTGTTCTTGGCCAGGGCCGTTCTCTCTCTCTGAGTTGGCATTTAAACTTGCGGAGGATTCTGGGAAGAACAAAACTCTGATCCAACAACTACAGTTTGTTTGCCTCATCTCCGCTACTCAGCGGATGTTTCAGAAGATGCAGACTGCTGTACCATTTGAACAGTGTTTTAGCAAACCTCAGTGAGAAGAAATCTCTGGTTACGGGCCTAGCAGTCAGACAGTTCCTCATCAATGTGCCATACAAAGGTGGTCTCCTGTTTGGAACAACACTTAAAGAGGTAGTAAAGGAATCCGGGGAAACTGCTAAGGTCCGCATGCCACAGTCAGAATCTCAGGACAAGCCTTGATTTGGCCAGTCCCAGTGGCTTTTACAGGGCCAGTCATTCTACAACAGAAACCAGAACAGGAGCTACTCAAGCAGACGACCCGTGTTTGCATACCTGTAACCAACACAACAGAGGTGGAGGGGGTGGCAACTGTGAGTCTGGAAATTCTAATAAGACATCTCCACAATGAGACAGTCCAGGCCCAGCCCCATATTGGAGGCAGAATTTCCAGTTTCTTCAGGTAAAGAGTCCGTGCAACACGGACAGATGGATCCTGGACATTGTAAACAAGGGATACCTCAGCTAATTTGACGCAAAGGCCCCACTTCCTCATGTCATTCCCTCTCCACTGTCGGCTGACCCTACCAAGAGACTTCCAATGTTCCACGTGGTAATGGACCTACTGAGGAAAGGGGCCACATAATTAGTACCCCTTTTAAGGCAGAGACATATATTCCCTCTTCTTAATTGTTCCAAAATGTACAGGGAGTTTCAGGCCAGTGCTGGACCTTAAGTTCCTGAATCTGTCCGCACCAGATCTTTAAAGATGGAAACTCTCTTGTCCACTATCCTGGAAGTCCATCAAGTTGACTTCCTCGCCTCCATCGACTTACAGGACGCCTACTTGCACATCCTCATCGGGACACTTACCTGCAATATCTGAGGTTCAAGGTCCAGGACAGCCACTTCCAATTCAGAACCCTTCCATTTGGGCTTTCCTCAGCCCCAGTTGTCTTCTCCAGAGTTCCGATGGCAATAATTGCACACAACTCGAGAAGTTGCAGTCAAGGAACAATTAAACCTTTGTTAAGCAAGTGCAAAAGATTTTTATTTAACTATAAAAGTGAGCACCAAAAACAACAGAGGGTGCGAACAACACCCCAATGGCAATAATTGCACACCTGCACAGCCAGGGATCAACTGTTCTCCCAGTTGGATGACATCTTGATCTAGGCTCCTCAGTGTGAGTTGGCTCAGTAGGTGGTTACAGAGGTTATTAGCTGCCTTTTACACCCACGGTTTTGTCATCAACCATCATAAGTTTTCCGTCTCCTGCTCAGACACTGAACTATCTGGGGGCAGACTTCAGAACTTGCAAGGACACTGTCTTCCCAATATCGACAAAATTCTAGAACTTACAGACTCTTCTTCAGAAATTTCAGCACGCCACTCTGCTTCCAGCCCAGATGTTCATGCAACTCATAGGGATGATGGTTTCACTAGCAGATACAGTTTCACAGACCTTGATTCACATGCTTCCAACACTAGATAGATAGCTAGATAGATACCTTCCTTTATTTTTCAACAGGATGAAAACTTTTAGGACTGGGGCCCTGTTTAATAAAGTTATCCTGAGCTTTAAAAGGTTACCTACATAACACAGTATCACATTCATTGTACAAGACAATGCATATAACTAACTATACAATTACCAAAGCACCATAAACAAATTCTACAAAAAGGTAGTTAATAAGGAGATTATCAAAACTCACAAGTGACCTTCCTGAAACAATGGTCCTCTCGGAGGGACAGCAGGAATCATAAAGTGACAATCTCACAACAGATGGACAGCCTCCCTTGGTGGACAGTGAGGTCAAACATTATGAAGGACCACAAGGTAGGCCATCTGCAGCAGGTACAGATTATCACCGATGCCAGCATGAGAGGGTGGGATGCCCACTTGAATCACCTCAAACATTATGAAGGACCACAAGGTGGCCAGCCATCAAGAGGTACGGATTACCACAGATGCCAGCATGAGAGGGTAGGATGCCTACCTGAATCACCTCTCAGCTCAAGGCAAGTGGACACTACTGGAGTCCCACCTCAGCATCAATGTGTTAGAAATGCGAGCAGTATGCCTGGTGCTACAAAGGTTCAAAGGCACCATTCAGAACCAAGGCGTCCTGATTGTCATGGACAACAGGACTATGATGATGTACATCAACCACCAAGGGGGCACAGGAAGCACCTGCAGGCTGAAGGAAACTGCTGTTACTACACTGGGCTGAACTTCACCTCTCCAGTGTGGCAGCTGCTTGCATCCCAGGAATGGACAACATCATGGCAGTGTGGCTCAGCCACATGGACATTCTTCCAGAAGAGTAGTAACTGAAGGACAGCACCTTTCAGTTACTCACATGGCTAATGGGGTCAGGTGGGTATTTTGTTTTCCATACAAAATGCCAAGGTTCCACAGTTCTGTTCACTCACAAGGGATAATCAGTGGCACAGGGCCCTTTTCTCTCCATTGTGGTCAGTCACAGAACTTCTGTCACGCCTCCCCCATCCTCCCCCATTCCAGTTCTGTCAGGGTATTACACAAAGCAGCACAGGGCAAAGCTGAGCTGATCTTTGTCTGCCCATGCTGACCCTGTCGACTATGGTTCCCCACCTAATCCACGTGACACAGGATCTGCCATTCAAATTTCTAATCAGTCCAGACCTTCTTCACCAAGGGCACATAACTCATCTGAATCTCCACAATCTGTCCCTCTCAGCTTGGAGATTAAGCAGAAATTCAGGGACCAGGGTATTCCACAGAGGTAATTGAAATGATGTTACACTTTAGGTGTCTGTCTTCTTCAAAGGTGTACTACAGTACTGTATCTAGAAAACTTTTATTCTGGCTTCTGTTCAAACTGATGAATGATTATACAGTTTCCTCACCAGTCCTCCTTCAGTTTCTCGAGGAAGGTTTTGACATTGGCCTACAGCCAGCAACTTTAAGGTCTCTGCCTTGGAAGCACTGCTCCTGGTGGAATCTGAAGAGTTACTAGGATCACAGTCTCACATAAAGTGCTTCTTACAGTCGGCTACTCTGAAATGTCCTCCAATAAAGTCTATTATACCTTTGTGACATCTCAATCCAGTCCTCAGGGCTCTAACCAAAGTGTCTTTTATTTATTTATTTGGCTTTTGTTTACCGGGTAAGTACACTAGACAAGTATTATGCCTATTTTCAGGAACAACCCGGGAGAGCACAACATGTAGAATACATACAAGGCAACTTAGGGTGGAACAGCATATTACAGGAAATAATAAACGTGTGGAAAAGAAGATGCACAATCAACAATTACACAACGTATAGAAGGTACATAATTGACATTAGAGGCAACTGGATTCAACTAGATACATTTCTCTAAGGGGGCTTAGGGCAGTCACACACCATTGATTGTTTCAGATGAGACCACAGGGAGGTGCAAAAGATCCCATGGGAGGGGGCCAAGCGGACATGATCAGGGAGAGAGTTCCAGAGTCTTGGCGCATACGCAGCAAAGTCACGGTCCCCCATAAGAGTACAGGTGGGGGGGACTTTAAGCAACCCAGCATTCTGGGACCTAAGGTGGTAGGGCGTGGGGTCCATTTTTGGAAACAGTTGCGCCAGTCCCTGAGGAATGCCAGTAGTGAGCACCTTCCTGGAGAAGCTTCCAACACCGAATTCCAGGTATTCGGCTGGGGGGAGCCAGCAGAGTTTGTCGAGAGCTCACAACGATGGGTGAGTTTGGGGGCAGCTAGTGCGGACCGAGGATATTATTATATGCCGTGTTCCACCAAGTGAGATGAGTATGGGGACGAGCAAATAAGTGAAGTCCATAGCTGAGGAGGAAGAAGCACTCCTCTCACAAGGGCAAGTCCTAGCCCCAGGGGTTAGGTTGTATTTGGCCCTATAGGCCAAGCCAAGCTTACAATTTGTTGTTCCACAGATGTTTTAGGATATGACTCCCCATGTCAAGTTGGGGTCAAGAGTAACACCAAGATATTTGATTGAGGTCACTGTTGACAGCGAGGTCCACCCTCACTAGTTATGTTGAGCAAGGCTATGAGGCTTTGATCTTGGCCGTGGAACCAGTTTGTGGTTAGTAACCCAAGCCAAGGCTTTGTTGAAATTGTGGACAGGCTTCTGGTTTAGGGCGGTGGCATTGTGAGAATGGGCCACTATCACCAGGTCATCCAGCAGGGGTGGCTTGGCAGTGAGAGATCGCCAAGGGCAGTTGGTTAATAAAGAGCGAGAATGGGGGGCTAGCACGATCCTGGGGACTCCTGGTCACTGCCCTGGCTCCGAGAGGCCTTGATGAAAGAGGTATGCTGCTTTCTGTCTCTTCAGGTAGCCCATTAACCACCCATGGCATGGGGGAGAGAGTCCATGACCATAGCTGCGCCCAAGTAGTTCGTGGTTGACAAGGTCAAAGACTTTTGACAAATCAGTAAATATGGCACCCGATAGTTTGCCCTGGTCCGTGGCTGATCTGATGCTTGAAGTTACAGTAATCAAAGGCGGTTGTGGTGCTATGTCCCTTCAAAAGCCATGCTGGGCCTTGGATAGCAGCTCGTGGGTGTGGATGTACTCCAGAGTTGTTCGGCCACCACCTTTTCTAGGAGTTTACTAAGGGATGGGAGAATAGCAATTGGGCAATAGTTGTCAGGTAGTTTGGGATTGCCCTGCTTTCAGAACAGGGACTGTCCTCGCCTCCTTCCAGATATCAGGGATTAGCCCAGAGCTGAGGGATAGATTAAAATGTGGGCTACTGGGGAGGCAATGTAAACAGCTCCTAGCTTAAGAAGCCTAGATTCCAGGTTGTCGAGACCTGGACTAGAGTGCTGGAGAGGGCAGCAAGGTGTTTCTGAATGTCCTGAACTGATACCCCCTGAGATTAAACTTACTCCGAGGGGTTGATCTACCTGACATGGGGGAGGGATGATGGACAAGCTCTCCCCAGTCATGAAAAGGGAGGTGAGGGGCGAGGTCAGAGAAGTGTAAGTTGAGTGAGTTGGCTATGGTTTGGGGATTATTACGTGAGACTCCATCTATAACCATATCCGTGACTCCCGAATGGGCAGACCCTCTGACGAGAGATTTGATATTCCTCCAAAACCTCCTAGGGTCTCTGGCAGAGCTAAGTAGGGCAGACTTACAGAAGTCACTCTTAGCTGCCCTAATAGCCTTCTTACACTGGTTCCTAATCTTTAGATTAGAAGGATCAATGGATCCCTTAGTACGGGCCCAGCATTTGTCTCTCTCCCGCATCTGTGCTAGGAGATTACCATTCAGCCAGAGAGTAGCAGTTCCCCTCACCCTTTAAACCTCTGGGAGAGGCTGCCTTCTCCATCTCACAGTGAAGGTCAGCTGTGATTGCTGTCACCTCAGCCAGAAAAATCAACGAAATTAAGTGCACTCTTCCATGGAACTGTATACAGGTTTTCATCAGGATTCAGTAGTACTACGGATGGACCCAGGTTTCTTGACAAAGTTAATCTTTGCCTTCCGTTACAGTCAAGAACTGTTCCTATCTTCTTCTGTCCTCAGCCCAGGAATGACAAGGAAGGAGAATTGCAGACTCTAGATCCCAGCATGCCTTAAAAAAGTACCTCAAACAAACAGAGCTGCTGCACAAGACTTTTAATTTTCTGGTCCTCACAGCGGGCCAGAATCAAGGCAAAAAGGCATCTAAAGACTCTGTCTTCAGATGGGTATGATAAGCTGTTATCCTCCCCCTACAGACAAGTGGGCATTCCACTCCCAGGTCCTGTGAAAGCTCACTCCCATTTGAACCAAGGCCACTTCATGGGTAGAACTCAGGGACACATCCCCAGCTGACCTTTGCAGAGCCACTGCTACCTGGTCCTCTGCACAGATGTCTGAACTCGTACAAGCTACATGTTGCCACATCTTTGGCAGCTTCATTCGGCCATAGAGTGCTACAGGCCGTGGTGGACATGCAATATTCTGATCACATTCTTCCCTTCCTGGGGTACTGTAGCATAAGGAGGGTGAAATTGAAATTTAAATACCTGTTAATTTTCTTTCTCCAACTGCTGGACGCAGGATTTGGTTCCCTGTCATGAACATACATAGTAACATATGAGCTTCCATTTTGTATCTTCTAGACTGATCTATAATGTTATGTTCCTAGATTTACTTCCAGATGGATTGTCTTGTTTGGTGATCTGACGCCTGCTTGCTTTGGAACTGAATGGCACAATCCACAGTGGGAAGAGCTGATGTCCCTTTGTTTCTGCCGGGCGTAAGAGGGGATCCCAGTGGTTCTTGAGCCCCATGACCAGCAGTCAGAGAACAAAAATTGTAAATTCAATTTCTTTTTGTTTTTTAATGATTTAGCTATCTGCTCCTGTGTGTCAATTAGGTTTACCATTTCTTTCTTCAAATGTGCATATTCCATTAGAAACTGGAAGAGTCCACAGGCCCAAGTGGTCTTGATGGAGAGGTAAATACAAATGCCTGGTAATTGGCATTTAATGTCTTGATGGTATAGTTTTCAAGCAGGTATTTGTTGAAGAAAGAAAGATCCAGACATGTGGACTCGCATAGGACAAAGTAAAAAAAAAAAAATAAAGACAAACAGCCAGCTCCAGTTCACATATGAACAGGGCAAGCTAACAATGTGACTTAATAAGATGCGTGTTGTTGAACCCGGGTCAGTCTCCAAAAGGGAAGACCAGCTTCAGTTTGAGGATCCTTGAAACATGTACTACCAAGATACCATTATCTCTCATATCACAGTTATGTTACTGAAGGAGATAGTGTGACCCAATCTTGTGCAAGTATGAGATGAGGCACTAGATTAGTAAAGACTAGAATCTCTCTTTCAGGGGCTATGGCTTACCTTGGGACCAGAACAGTGGTGTGTGTTTGATGGCTACTCCTGCATTTAAGAAAGGGCATTTTTTCAAATTGCTGTATGTTCTGTTTGGGAATTGACACAGGTGCAAACATTTCTTTGTGAGACAACCTGTGTAGTAAGAAGAATCAGCTTCAGATTAGTGTTTTTTTTTTCTTTGTAATTCTTTTGTCTAGTAGCTTCAGGGTTTTAAATAATTGATTAGCATTGTTTTTCTTGGGACAATGCTAACTGAACAGAAAATATTTATATAGGTTTTCTAGAAGTGTTATGTTTGTTAAACACAGTGAGGCATGTGCTATGCATTTTACAATGTTTAGCACTTTTATAGATAAGCTAATCAATTTTGAGTTAAATAAAACCCTGAGCTTTAATTTCTTAGTCATGAAGTATTTTCCCATTTGTTGCTTAAAGAGATTTGCCAGGATCTATGTTTGCACCAGAGAGATCGGTGCTCACCTCACAGGATGTAACCTGATGAGAAAATGTCTTACAACAGTGCCACCGCTTTACAGTAAAATCACTCGTAATTTTAGTTTCACCGGTCCCAAGGACTTCCGGAGTTGAGAGTTGCTCACGCTCCGCCCCGCCGCCAGCAACATTGTGATGTGATGTCAAGGAGCGCAAGTACGCTCCATTATAGTTCATGTGAGCACCTATCGGATCATTTATCACGGTCAGTTTGTGATGAAACGTGGGCACTAGTCGACTAACAAGTGATCTCAGCTCATAGGTACATTACTAGTGCACCTTGGACAAACGGAGCATTCCTGATTCATCAGATTGTCTGTATGGAGTGTAATAAATTATATGGCTAATATTAACATAGAGCTGTTGTAATTTGGATGATTTTATGCCTATTCATTTTAGATTAATGATATTATACCAATTCCGTGCTGAACTTTTAAAATCCAGAAGTTTACAGTACTCTTTAGGATGGCATAAGGCTTCTGCAGATTTCAGATCTTGTAGCTCAGTTTTCCAAAGAAGAAAAATTAGAATAGAGAACCCAAATGCTATCCACCCCCCCCCAATAAAAAAAAAAAAAATCAAGGAGACTTAATTTTGGTAATTACAACCGTTTCATTTTAACAGTTTTAGGCCAGTAAATTAACATGGTCTTCCTAATCTGATATTTGATCTCCACATAGCAGATTCTAGTCTCACAACAGCCCTGGGAGTGTCTCTATGAAAACCCCAAATTCCCCTTAAAAATTGTTCTGTATTGCTTCAAGTAGACCAATATTATTGCGGCATCCCCACACTTTTGCTGTATACAGTAACTGGTCATGTATCTTGGCCTCAAAACTCCTCCTCAAGGCTGTAAATGAATAGCCAGCAAATTTGTAAGCAAAATGAGAGATAGCCTTTGCCAGTATATCTGCCCTGGACTTGGAGCATATACCATTAGAGGGGGTGCTGCAATCAGTTCATCTGTTATACTGCTGAACTGAATTTTGCAGTGCTCAACATGGACGGGACTAAGGTGTTCGTGCTTTGCCCCATACACCTCTGACGTGGAGGTAATTATATACAGTTTCAGGGTGCGGGGGCACAGCCCCTCTGCAAACAGCCCACACTTGCTCCGGTGCATTGGGTGCACTTGGGGTCAGGCAGCACAATGGCTGGTCACGATGATTGCCGTCGGCATTGTGCCGGAGCCCTAATGTCCCTTGCTCTTTTCCCTGTCACATGTTGGCATGGGTGAACTACTTGTGGAGTTCCCAATATGGTCCTTCCAATCCACTTGTCTATTAACAGACACAACTAAATAGTTATAGCTCTTACTTCAAGAGGGCTTTTGCAGTAGGCAATAATTTGTAGGACTGTGCTCCCTGGCGTCGGGACCACATGGAAACTTTAGCTAGCAGTGTCTGATGGGGGACTGTCCACCTGATGTCACGTGACCAATGTCAGCGTGACACTATAGAGTGGGCTGTCCCCACGTCTGCCCTCCAGTTCTTTCTTGCCATCGACCTGTGCATGTCTGACCTTCTGAAGCTCGTTGCAGCAGTTCGATTGCCTTATTTTCAGATGAGTATCCGTCTTTTTCTCTTTATCATTCAACATAGCTTTGTGTATGTCTTCCACCTCATCGGCAGAATCGCATAAAAACAAGTGCGATTCTTGTGGTGTCCAGTTACCACATAAGGATCAACATATCCTCTGCTTCTTCTGCTTGGGCCTGGACCATAACATCTAGGAGTGTGAGGCCTGCTCTCAGTTCAGCCAGGCCACATGGAAAAGGCTCCAGCAGTCCTTCGAAGCCCATCTTCTCAAGTTCAAAATGGCATTGATGGAAAAGGAGCTCAGGAAACTCAAAAGCGCCTCCTCCTCTCTGACTGACTCTCACAAGAAGAAGAAGAGGGACAAGAAAAAACACGGGACCAGGAGCAGTCCTCTTATCTGAAGCTGCCCTCAGGCACTTAGGAAGCGAGCAGTGGACCTCTTCCTCTGGGACGGCGAGCACCACGACCAGTCTGCGCTTCCTCCAAAATAGCAGACTTTGTCCCCCACCACCACTGGTAACAGTGACTGCGGGTGCCTCAGATACATCTGAAACCCATCACAACCACAGGTTCTAAGCTGGCAGGTGCAGCCAATAAGCCGCTCATCGGACCCTCTGATGAGCGCCCGGCCAAAGTCAATAAGTTTGGAGTTGGTTTCTCTGACTCCTGCGCGATCCAGGTCAGAGTCGGTCATCGGACCCTCCGACGATTGCTCAACCACTTCACATCCGTTGGACCTTCCTGGCAGTCCTGATGATGCACAGCTGTACGTCAACTCCATCCCTAGGAAGCAAGGGTCACCTTGGGGTTCCCTCCATGGTGAGCCCCCGTTGTCTTCTCCTTCGTTGGAGCCTCCACCATTGTCCCCAGGTCCATAGGACCTGGTGGACAGAGGCCTTCCGTAAGGAATTCCTGATGAAGGAGCTTCCGCAGGCTTAACGGTAGCTCCACCACCCCCTACAGGGGTGCCAGACCCTGCTCCCCCTCAGGACATGTCGGCCCCTTTAGTTCCTCCATCTGGGCCTCCACCGGGCCGTCCTCCATCGGGGCCTTCACCAGGTTTCCCACCATCGGGACCTCCGCCATAGGGCCCTTCACCAGGGTAACCCCCCCGTCAGGCTTTCCGCCGTCTGGGCCTCCATCTGGCTTTGTGCCTTCAGGGCTGCCATCAGGATACCCTCTGTCAAGGCCGCCATTGGGCTTTCCACCGTCAGGCCTGACACTGGACCTTTTCAATGGGTTATTCTTACTACCCCGGATATCCTCGCGGGGTTTCAAGCGCCCTCATTTCCAGCCATCGGGCTATGCCAGCATTATTCTGCACTGGGCTTCCGATGCATGGAACCCATGCCATGGGATCAGACTACCATACAGGGTCACAGGACCTGCAGGACTCAGCACTCACTGTCCACCACATATACTGCTATACACCGTCTCTCTGCAAAGATACAATTTTATTGTGAATCAACACACACATATTGAAGAGTGTAGCACAGAGAGGGCTCCCACAAAATACCAACATTTCACGTCATTTATCGCTTTGTCAAGGTATAGTGCACCACAGTGACCAGTTTATATACTGCATCTTACAAATTCCAATGTTAAAAAATGTTCTAATGCCTACTTACAAATATTACCTCTCATCAACAATTTCATTAGGTCAAGATACCTGGTTTTTATTTACGTTTCCTATATGAAAGCATATATTCATCCTAATATAGGTATTTTAACTTTATAAAACAATACATGCGTGTGTGTGTGTGTGTGTATATATATATATATATATATATATATATATATATATATATATATATATATGTATATAATGGTAGGAAATTGCAGCAATATCATTAGCTGACCAGCATCACATGACTCGTGCATGATATCAGAGCCACACCACACACCTGCACTTTTACCCTCCAAAACAATTTTGACATTTTATAAGATAGATAATCATCTTAGGGTGGTTGGCTGCCTATACGCACGCCTGGCGGTTGATGCACGCCTTTGGCGCCTCGCGCGCATAACGCACACCAAGGCGTGCGTATATCAGAGCGCAACCGCACACCTCAGAGTGGTATATCTATTACATATATAACTCAACAATCACTACTTTATTCTTTTTAGCCCTTTGCAATAAAATGCGGGGGGAAGAAATTATCTAGTTGGGGAGAGGGCAGTTTTCTCTGAGTCAGCTAATAAAGCAATCTTGCTAACTCTATTTGGTCATTCAGACCTGGCCAATCCAAGGCCCCAGTTGGTAAATCCAATAGGCTTCCTTATTTGCTAATTTTGTTTCTGTGGCCCCACCCCTTGGTCCAGGAATGCTTTATCACAACTAGTCACATCCATTGTGAATAATAATCTGTTTCTACCCACATACATCTCCCTGGTCAGATTAATAATGTCCTTACTGTCTTTTAAATATGACCTCAGTTCTTGCACACAGGGTTTGATGTAGCAGTCAATAAACTGGGAAAGTGGTTTGTTCTTCTGCATTTCATATCTTGTGACACATGGAATGTGATTTATCTCTCCACATGCAGCTGCGGAGTGTATTTATGGGGAGGACAAAGAGAAAATTGTAAATAAAGAATAGGTGAGCACATAAGAGCTTATAATAAAAAAAATCAAAATATGCCATGGCACTGCATATTAATAGCACTGTGGGTAGCTCCCAACATGTTCCCCTGTTTATAGGGATTGATAAAGCATCTTTGGAACCAATGGGTGGGACGAGAAACAAAAATTAGCAAATAAGGAAGCCTATTAGATTTACCAATTGGGGGCCTTGGATTGGCCAGGTCTGAATGACCAAATAGAGTTAGCAAGATTGCTTTATTAGCTAACTCAGAGAAAATTGTCCCCCTCACACACACACACACACTATACTAGATTCTCATTTTATTGCAAAGGGCTAAAAGAATAAAAAGAATAAAGCAGTGACTGTTGAGTCATATGTATATATGCATGTATTGTTTTTATAAAGTTAAAATACCTATATTAGGATGAATATATGCTTCAGATAGGAAACGTATATAAAAAACAGTATCTCTGACCTAATGAAATTGTTGATGAGAGGTAATATTTGTAAGTAGGCATTAGCACATTTTTTAACATTGGAATTTGTAAGATGCAGTATATAAACTGGTCACTGTGGTGCACTATACCTTGACAAAGCGTCCGCAAATGACGTGAAACGTTGGTATTTTGTGGGAGCCTCCCTGGTCTACACCTCTTTAATATCTGTGTGTGTTGATTCACAATAAAATTGTATCTTTGCAAAAGACTGGTGTGTATAGCAGTCTGTGTGGTGGACAGTGAGTGCTGAGTCCTGCAGGTCCTGTGGTTCTTATGTGAACTTGCGAGCATCTTTCCTTTAGAATGACCCTTTTTGTACTTGTACCATGCAGGGTGTCAGGCTTTTCATCCCCCACCACATCCTACTCCACCTCCTTCTTAACCACAGGTGGACCTCAGAGAGATTTTACAATCTTGGTGGTCCAACACAAAATCTTAGTCTCGGAATTGGACAGCAGACAGCCGAGCCCTTTGGAGGCAGGACGTCCAGACCAGACCCCTAGGGTGGCTTCACCGGTCACACCTCAAGCCTCAACGTCAGGCCTGACAAAAGGCCATACACAGGACCCGACGTCAGATGTGGCCCCATTAGAAAAAGAGTCTGCTCCTCCAAACAGGGAACCTGTGGACTCCAGTGATTCAGATTCTGAGTCATCCTCAGAGGATTTGGGTTTTGAGACCCCTCCTCCAGAGGAACCTGTCCCTAGAGAATCTCCCAAGTCACCTCCCCGAGGATCCCTCCTTTGTGGATCTCTTGAGACAAACGGTGGAGGTACAAGGCTGGAAGTCGGATGTTCAAGCCCAAAAATGTCAGAAGTTAGCTGAGCACCTAGATTTCCCTGAAACTAGTCTGGTTCTCACCCCTCCTTGGCTGGAGCCTCACGAGGATCAGTCCTCTACTATCTGGCAGATGCCCTCCTCTGTTCAGGCTATGGCCAAAAAGGCTGACCGGGTTTAAAGGACACCAGAGGGCAAAGATTGCTTCAGTGTACATCCAAACGCTAACTCGGTGGTCATCACTGCGGCCTACGATAGGTCCACCAAGCCTAATACCTCAGTACTTTCCCTTCCAACAAGGAGTCCAGACAATTGGACCAGTTTGGGAGAAAGTTCTACTCCTCTTCAACACTAGCCATTCGTGCCATTAATTACATGGCACACATGCTAGTGTACCAAAAATCTCTGTTCCGCCAGCTCGAGCCCATAGTCGAGGCCCTTCCAGACTCTGAGTGTAAAACCGCCTTGGCGAATACCCTCCAGTATACTAAGGTGGCCGGATGTCACTCGCCACCTGCGATGCGGTGGACTTCTCTGCTAGAGGAACGGCCATGGCAGTGAGCCTTCACAGGTTCTCTTGGTTAAGGGTGTTGGGTCTGGTTCCTGATGTCCAGGCTGCCATTCAGGATGCCCCCCTTCAGAGGCTGTGTCCTGTTCGACGGAGATGCCCAGGACATTATCATGAGCCTTCAAGATAAAGGTACTGCTCTTAGGTTGGTGCATATGATGTATCATCCGAAACCTCAGCCCAAACGTCTTTTCATCAGCAAAACAGATGCCAGGCGAAACCACAGCAGACACCTAGGCGCCATTTCAAATGCGGGTCTCCTAACACTGCAGCCACCCTCCAGCCAAAACTCAGAGAGCTGGCAGGTGCGCCAGGGTCAGGGGCAGCCTGGACAGGGCAGCCTTCCCAACCCCCTTCCCTCTCCTGACTTGCTGCCTGCCCTCCTCCTCCTAGTCTATCAGAGGAACCGTAGTCGGAAGGTTCGCAAGGCACCTGGAAGACTGGAATCCATCACAACAGATGCCTGGGTCATTGAGCTAATCAAGCTTGGTCACACTCTAGGTTCTCAAAACCCCGAAGCAGACCTCCCGGGTTTTCCCGCTATCCAAGGGCGCACATTCCCAAGTTAAGGGAATAATCAAGCCCTTCTTAGTAAAGAAGCAATAGAGCCAGTGCCTGCAGACCAGATCGGGAGGGATTCTACTCTCAATTTTTTCTGGTTCCAAAAGAGACAGGGGATCTGAGCCCGATACAGGACCTCAGCACCCTAAACCTATTCATAGAATACAAGCAGTTTTGGATGCTGACGATCCAAAGCTTGCTGCCTCTCCTGTCCAAGGGACAGTAGCTTTGTGCCCTGGACATGTAGGATGCGTACCTGCACATCCAAGTGTTTCGACCTCACCTCAGATTTCTCAGGCTCTCTTTCCAAGGGGAGTATTACCAGTTCAAAGCCCTCCCTTTTGGCCTGTTTTCAGCACCACATATTTTTACAAAGAGTCTCGCAATTGTAGCAGGGGCCTTGAGGAGACAGGGGCACTCTACATCTTCCCCTGCCTCAACGATTGGCTTCTTGCAGCCCTGTCGAAGGAGGGGTTGGAGGCATTTCTGTCAGCTACCCTACATCTTTTCGAGCGACTGGGTATTACTGTCAGTTACCCCAAACCACAGCTCACTCCTTCCCAGTGCCTGTAGTTTATTGGGGCTGTTCTTGACACGATCCAGGGTATGGCCTTCCTCCCCTGGACAGAGCAGAGCAGAGACTCTGAAGAGGCAGGCCCAGTTGGTAGCCTCCAACAGACAGACTTCGGCCAGGGCAGTTCTCCGCCTTCTTGACCTCATGGCAGCGGCCATCCCCACGGTTCCCTTGGCCAGACTTCACATGCATATCTCACAGTGGACTCTCAGGTCTCAGTGGGACCAGAGGGCAGATGACCTGGATCGCTGTGTCCTAGTTTCCAGCCCAATGCAGAAAGATCTGCAGTGGTGGCAGAACTCTGACAATCTTACCCAAGGAGTTCCTTTCCAGGCCCTTCCTTACTCCCAAACCTTGACAACAGATTTGTCGGGGACGGGATGGGGGTGCCAACCTCTGGAATCACAGGATCCAGGGCCTGTGGTCACCTGTGGAACTACACTTGTACATAAATGTGCTCAAAATTAGAGCAGTTCTGAAGGCACTACAGGCTTTTCAGCACATGTTTCAACAGAATACACTTGTCAAGTCCATTACATTTGCATAGTGTGGTACATCAACAAACGAGGGGCACCTGCTTGTATCCTCACTTGGGGAAGCGATGCAGGACTGCAGTTGTGCTGTCCTGCACAAGGTTCACCTCCTGGCAGTTCACGTTCCAGGCGTGCAGAACATTCTCACAGACAGTCTCAGCCGCACCAGGATAGGAGTGCACGAGTGGGAGCTAAATCAGGAGGTAGTAGATCACATCTTCGACCTCTGGGGTCGTTCAGATGTGAATCTTTTCGCAGCCCCACCAAATGCAACACTTCCCAAGTTTTGTTTGCTTGATCCCATGCATGGTGCTTTCTGGCAAGACATGCTGTCACTTTGTTGGACAGGGAGGCTTCTGTAAACCTTCCCTCCCTTCCCAGTTTTATAGAGTGCGCTGATCAAGCTTCAAGCAGGAGGAGCTCAAATGATCCTGATCGCTCCTTTTTGGCCTCGACAAATATGGCTTCTGCTGCTTCAGCAGCTCACAGTGGAGCCTCTGGTTCCTCTGCCACTTTGTCACAGCTTTCTGACCCAGGAAGGGGGCACACTAGTCCATCCAGGTCTGAAGTCCCTTCATCTTCATGCGTGGCTCCTTAAGACATAGTTGCTTCCAGATTTGGAGTTTCCCCCTAGGGTAGCTCAGGTTTTGGTACAGGCCAGAAAGCCTTCTACTAGAAGTACATATGCCATGAAATGGAAGCGCTTCTCCATCTGGGCCACTTGAAGGGTTGGGAACCTTTTTCGTGTCCGATCCTCCGGCATGGAGTATCTTCTTCACCTTTCTGACCTGGGCTTGAGCTATTCATCACTGAAGGTGCATCTGGCGTCCATTTCTGCCTACCACTTTTATTGGAGGGCAGAGAACTCACAAGCAGCTAGAAGGTTTCAAAACCTTCTTAAAAGGAATTTTGCATTTGAAACCCCCGGTGCATAACCCTGCTTCACCGTGGGACCTCAACTTTATTTTAGAGAAATTGACTTTGCCTCCTTTTGAACCAGCAAGTATATGTGATATGCGCTTTTTGTCCTGGAAAGTGCTCTTTTTAGTTGCTATTACTTCTGCCCAAAGGATTTCTAAACTTCAGGCCCTGATGTGTAAGGAGTTTTATTTGATTTTTCACAGAGTCTGGGTGGCTCTGCGCACTAATCCTAAGTTTCTCCTGAAAGTTGTCTCAGAGACTACCTTGAATCAGTCTCTTCAACTACTGGTATATTACCCTGACAATACAAATCGGGGCAATTTTGCATACATCAGACGTTCACAGAATTTCACATTATTACAATAAAAGACAAAAGATATCCGAAAACAGACCAACTATTTGTTTCTTTCTGCACCCAAGTGAGAAGGTGCAGTTTCTAAGCAATGTCTTTCCAAATGGTTGGCAAACTGCATTGGATTTTGTTACAGAAGTAAGGTAAAGTCCTTCCGGGGCAGGTTAAAGGACATTCTACCGGTATGGCTGCCTCCACAGCCCTTTTAAAAAAAAAAAAAAAAAAAGTGTGTCGGCTGCAGAAATTTGCCACGGCAGCTACTTAGAGTTCTGTCCACACTTTCACTAAACAGTACAATTTGACATCGCCTCTAGGCGCAGGGCTGGTTTTGGACTGGCTGTCCTCCAGGGACTCCTGTCCTGAAGTGCTTACAGCTTTTCAGCAGTTTTCTTCCAGCCTCCTGTGTTTATTACTATCTCTTGGACTCTTACTGCTTGGGACTTAGTCCTACAAGTTACTGCCTACTGTAAGAGCCCTCTCGAAGTAAGATAGTACAGTTACGTAACAACTTACCATAACAGTAGATCTTCGAGAGAGGCTCTTGCAGTAGGTAACCTTTTTCCCCTCCCTGCTTCCCCCCTTTTTAGCTTGTAGCTCCTTTTCCTTGGCTCCAGGAGCCTCTTTTCCCATTCTGCTGTCGCACCTCTTGGAGGTCTCCAAGGGAGAACTGAGGGCGGACGGGGACCACCCATTATATAGTGTCACGCTGATGTTGGTCACGTGATATCAGGTGGGCGGTCCTCGTCAGACACTGCTAGCTAAAGTTTCCGTGTGGTTCTGATGCCAGGGAGCGCAGTCCTACAAGTTATTACCTACTGCAAGAGCTCTCTTGAAGATCTACTATTACAGTGAATTCTTATTTAACTGTACTTTCTGTTTTGTTAGTGAAGTTGTTCGAGATATTACACTTCTGAAGAATCCTTCTTTTCTGTTAAACACAATCACTTTAGACTTATTATTATAGGGCTGCAAACCTAGTTGGGAAAGATGCTCATAAATTTTAACCAGGCTTCCTTTAGTTCTAAAGGTGTGTTGGACACAAGGACAGTATCATCCACATATAAAAAGAATTGGTATTAAATGACCATGCAAGGAGGGGCAGATGTGTCAGTTTTATATAGCTCCTTCACCACAGTATCAATATAGAACAAATAAACAGGGAGCCAAAGGCACCCTTGCCTCACGCCACTGTTTATATTGAAGGAGCAGTCAGCATGCCTCTTTATTGATTCTAACCATTGTTTTAGTTTCTTTATGTATTATAATAGAATATCTTATAATTGACTGTCTGTTCCTAAGTCATAGGGTATGCACCATTGAGTATCTGTGTTAAGAAAATCACATGCTAATTTAATGTCCAAAAGGCCACTTAAAGCTCTCTTCTTAACAAATACATGTTTATGGACCAGAAATTGAAGTGTACAAATTTGATCAACTGAAATAAGAAAAAAAAATATATATTTTTTAATTCTTGAGGTCTGTAGTATTACACCTTGCACAGGGTTCATGATGTAGGCGGGACAGATGACACCACAGCAAGCAGTATGGCCATTTCAAAGCTCTTAATCCTGGTTAATGACTTGAAATAAACCACACAGACCATTACATAACTGAAGCTGAGGGCTACATTTTTGGGGGTGGAGGTACCTGAAACTGAAGAGGGTGTGTAACAAAAAGTAGGGGCCTGGGTAGGTAAACTGAACTATATTCTGACCTGGGTAGATAATCTGAATACATTTCATGTTTTAATTTAATGACTGACCTACAGATTGCAGTAGTGAGCATTGGCTTGTACACACAAACAGTACCATCCTGATTATCCAAACTGCCTGGGAGACATCAGAGCAGTTCAGAAAATCGAGTCCGAATGATGGAGATGGCATTGCTTTTTACAGTCTCTAACCTCAGTCACGCACCTGCCGAAAGCAACAGTAAAATGCAAGACTGCAAACCTCACAGAACATACAAAGTACTTTGTGCACTAAATGCATTTTCTTAAAAGAAAACTATCATAAACCCCATTTTCCTCCAAGCCTCTACTCACCTGCCAACTTGCGTAAGGGAGTTTCATTTCTGTTGTAAGGCATGTCTTTTAGTTAAAATTGGTATTTTTATGTCCCGGAGTGAGAAGCTGCATGTCACAGATAGTAGCAGCCAGAGCCGCAACCTGTATTCAAATTAGACTTCTTATCTTGCTGGTGCGTACTGGAACGCTCAGTCTT
Organism: Neoceratodus forsteri; assembly: GCA_016271365.2. NCBI lineage: Eukaryota > Metazoa > Chordata > Ceratodontiformes > Ceratodontidae > Neoceratodus > Neoceratodus forsteri. Next base: position 28,266,528 of record CM057453.1, read on the forward strand.
ACTTCAAGAGGAAGCTCTTGCAGCAGGTAACACATACAGGACTGGCGTGGCCAGCGGCAGGACCCCACGGCAAACTTTTCCAGCAGTAGCTAGCAGGGACCGCCCACCCCGTCGGCCCCGCCCCCGACATCCCACGTGGTATGTAAGGGGCAGTGGTTCCCAGCATGCTCCAGTTTTTTCCTGCTGTCATCGCTCTAACATTAGCTCCACGGCTCTCTCTCGCCAGTTCGACCGCTATTTAGATTTTTTTGGCTCGAGTACAGTCTCTTTCGACCGTTTTTCTTCTTTCAAGCATCTGCATGTCAACTACCGGGGAGTTGATACCTATCTCCAGCTGGGGTAATGGTCAGATGTCTCTCCGGTACATCAGCATGGAGAGACACTGACCGCATTGCTAAAATTGTTCAGGAAGCAGGGGAAAACATTGACGTCTTGGTACACATAGGGACTAATGATCTCGCCAGCCTGTCAATTGTGGAGACCAAGGAACACCTGACCAGGCTGGGTGACAAACTATCATCCATTTCATTCGGCATCTCCTTCTCTGAGATCCTGCCAGTCTGGGAGAGGGGGGCAGATGGACGGAAGGTCAGAGAAGGGGAGATAGGGGAGCTAAACATGTGGCTCAAGGGCTGGTGCCAGGAAAAAGGACAAAAATTTGTAGGGAAATGGCAACAGTTTTGGGAGCGAAAGTTCTTTAAATTTGATGGACTGCATCTGACTAAGGAGGGAGTCAGTGCATTGGGGCTGAAGTTTGACATCTTTGCAGAATATTTAAACTAGCAAATGGGGAGAGGGGTGCAGCCCCCAATACGTTGAATGGGAAGAACACCCCTCCCTCCTCAGCTAGTGGTCAAACAGGAGTTCAGCGTGTTTGCAGTTCATTTGCATCACCAGGTAAGGCAAAAAGGTCCAGCTCCCCATACGACGCACTGGGGAAATGCCAGACCTCACCCAACAACTAACACACCAAAATCTGGCCAATGGAAAATCATGTACACAAATGCTCGTAGTCTGGGGAAACAAGATCCCAGACCTGCAGGCAATAATGACAGAGGCTAAACTGGACATAGTAGCAATTAGCGACACATGGTTTACCAGTAACCACACTTGGGAGACTTCAGTACCTGGCTATGTACAGTTCAGAAGAGACTGAGTTGCAAAAAAGAGGGGTGGAGTGGCTCTGTATGTCAATGACAATATCGCAGGTACAGAAATTCAGAATACACATAAGGAGCCAGAAGAACTGTGGGTCACCCTGGAAACAGGAAATGGGACAGCCATAAGAACTGGGGTTGTCTACAGGCCCCCAGACCAGGGGGAGGACATAGACACATTACTGTTAGAAGATATACAAAACATGACAGCTAAAGGGGAGGTTCTGATAATGGGAGACTTCAACATGCCAGATACAGATTGGTCAATACCAGCAGGAGCATCTGCCAGAACTAGACACATGGTGGATTCCCTGCAGGGGGAGGGCCTCAAACAACTGGTACAACAACCCACAAGAGACAGGGCTATCCTAGATCTAGTACTAACAGGAAAGGATCACAGATCTTCAGGTAGAAGGTCACCTGGGGCCCAGTGACCATCACATGGTATGGTTCAGTTTGGCCACTACAACTAAATCATCCCATTCCAAGGCAAAAATATGGGACTTCAGAGGAGCTGACTTTATAAGATGACCAACAGAGTTAAGCTAGCCCTGGCAAAAGAAATACAGGTGAGGGGTATAGGCAAAGTGGGCAAGCATTAGGATGCAATACTTGAAGCAACATCCCATTGTGTTAGAGACAAAAGGAAGTGCAAAGAAGAAGGAAACCACTTTGGTTCTCAAAAACAGTAGCAGAAAAGGTCAAAGCCAAAAGGCTGGCCTTCAGGAAATATAAGGGAACGCAGCGGGATGAAGATAGAGAGGCATACCAAACTTCCCTAAGGGAAGCAGGGAAGGCAGTAAGGCAGGCAAAGGCCCAAACTGAGGAAACACTAGCACAGACAGTAAAAGAAGGTGACAAGACTTTCTATAGATACATTAGTGAAAGGAGAAAGTCCACAAGGGGTATTGCTAAGATCAAAGGAGATAAGGGGGCGTGTGAGGAGGAGGACCATGTAAAAACATCTATCCTAAATAGATACTTCTGCTCAGTATTTACTGAAGAGACAGTAGGGCAGGGCCCACAGCTCAGCACCATGGACACAGTGGGGAGGGAGGGAGGTAGGCACTAGTCCCTTCACAAAAGAAAGGGTCGTACAAGAGCTCGATAAACTCAGGGTGAACAAGGCAATGGGATCTGATGGCCTACATCCCAGGGTACTAAAGGAGCTAATGGTGGAACTAGAAGAGCCATTATCAGAACTGTTTAGTGAGTCTCTGAGCACAGGAGAGGTCCCAGAAGACTGGAGAAGGGCTCATGTGATCCTGCTGCACAAGAGTGGTAGCAGGGAGGAGGCAGGGAAATATAGACCAGTCAGTCTTACCTCAGTAGTGGGCAAGATTATGGAGACACTCCTTAAGGAAAGGATAATGCAACACCTGGAATCCATAGGGGCACATGATCAGAGACAGCATGAGTTTACAAAAGGAACGTCCTGTCAAACTAATCTCATAGATTTCTTTGACTGGGTAACCAGAGTGGTGGACCAAGGGGGAGCAGTTGATGTCGCCTACCTTGACTTCAGCAAAGCTTTCGATACTGTTCCACATAGAAGATTGATTAATAAGCTGGCTAGGCTCGGGGTGGATCAGAAGTTGGTCAACTGGGTGGCAAACTGGTTGACGGGCAGAAAACAGAGAGTGGTGGTAAATGGTATACAGTCAGAAGAGATGCAGGTCACAAGTGGGGTACCTCAGGGATCAGTCCTCGGTCCAGTCCTCTTCAATATCTTCATCAGTGACATTGCAGATGGACTGGAGGGTAAGGTTTGTCTGCAGATGACACCAAGATCTGCAACAGAGTAGATGATCCAGATGGGGTGGGCAGAATGAGAAGAGATCTGGATAAACTAGCAAAATGGTCTGAAGAGTGGCAACTGGGGTTTAATGCAAAGAAGTGCAAAATCATGCACATAGGGAAGAGAAACCCTGAGGCCACCTATAGGCTGGGAGGGGAGTTGCTGGCAGTCACAAGGGAAGAAAGAGACTGTGGCATCATCATCACCGATGACCTGAAATCATCCAAGCAGACCACTAAAGTAGTAGGTGAGGCTAGGGGGATGTTAGGGTGTATTAGTAGGGGTATCACAAGTCGGAAGAGGGAGGTCATAATCCCTCTTTTCAAGACACTGGTTAGGCCCCATCTGGAGTACTGCGTGCAGTACTGGAGGCCACACCTTCACAAGTAAATTAACCAAACTGAGGCAGTCCAGAGAAGGGCAACCAAAATGGTGCAGGAACTGCATTAGAAAACATATGAGGACAGATTAACAGAGCTCTGTTTACCCTAGAGCAAAGGAGGGAGAGAGGTGATATGATCGAAACATTCAAATACCTTAAGGGCATTAACAAGGTGAAAGAGTCCAACATGTTTCAATATAAGAAGAATAGCAGGACAAGAGGGCACAGCATGAAATTTAGAGGGAGGCCGATTAATGTGTAATGAGGAAGTTCTTTTCACAGAAAGGTGGTGGATGCATGGAACGCCTCCCTAGGAAGTGGTGGATATGAACAGTGCAGGGCTTACTGTAATATTCTCCAAATTTCTCTGCTAAACCCTTTATACTGATACCATGGGCCCCTCACCCCTCTGTCCCAATATACAAAACAAACAATTTCCAGTCCCATTTAGTCCCTCACATCCGAGATGAGACATTTATATAAAGTATGTGAAAATCTACCTTTCACTTCAATCACAGATACTACAAGATATTCCTGTTGGCACTGATGAAAGGTGTACCTCCTCCTCAATATGGTGTGCAGTGCTGCCAGACGGAGCATTTAAAGCCCTTGCCCCCATTTTAAACAGATTGATTCTTGACAGAAAATTATTTAACATCCTGGCAATCAGCCTGGAACGAAGAAACTAGTATAACACCATGCTAACTTGAGAGAAATCACCCCATCAAACAGCCCCCATCTACTTAAAAATCTCAAGAAACTCGGAACACTCAAAAAATTCAAGAAACTGCTGAGGCAGATGTATTAAAGTTAACTAATTCCCTCCACTTTATGCTGACTTGTACAAATTTGTGTGGATGATGACAGTGGCTGAGACCCAAATATCAGAATAGTGAGCAGTCCAGCCAAAATAAAACAGATGAGGAGAAACCTCCCAACTTCAGTAAACAGCAGTTAAAAGTTAGAAATCAATTCAGTACTTGAGATTATGACTTAAACTCATCTGTTTTTAAAAGGCTGCAGCGAGACTGCATGGCGCTGGTTGCAACTCCACAAATGTTCATACATCTGCGCTGGCTGTACTGCTGCTTGAACTGCTGCACCTGCTCGACTGTGCACATCATCAAGGAGTGCCACTCCTTCTTGCTCCGCCAAGCTGTCACACACGAAAAAGAAAAGTATAAACAGTACAGGTGCATGGATTTGATCCAAAGGACACCAAGGTAGGATGGGGGAGACAGTTAAGAGCCAGGTCCATTGGCTTTGGTTTGCATTGTTGATCATGCATGCACATTGACGCCCCTCTGGTTATACTGTGTGCTGTAAGATTCCTTAAAACACAGTGAGGACACTTGTGAAGATATGCTTCCACCCAGCTCGGAGATCCATGAAACCAAAAGTCCCCCCCTTACCTCAGTGTCTGCACAGGGAATAAATCACCAACCCAGGGAATATGTGGTCAGTAGATACCGTGTCACTTTTTGAACAGATCGGGCAGCAGCCCTTGTAACTCCCCCACTGCCTGCTCATTATTTTCAAAGGAATGCCACTTCTCGAGCACCTGAACTTGAAGTTGTGCAGGGTACTGCATACGAAACGGGACCCCGGCAGTAATAAGGCGAGATATTGTGGAGTGAAACGTGCCTCTCTTTTGTCTGATGGATGCTGGTAGGTCTTGTGAAATTCTTATCTTGTTCCCATCCCACATCAGAGCTTGTATGCCCCGTAGTTTCGACAATGTATGCTGTCTATCTGGGTAATTCAGTAGCTTCAGCAAGAAGGGCCGTGGAGGTGAGCCAGGGGTTGGCTTGGGGCGGAGAGCTCGATGGGCCCGCTCCACAATATAAGTAGGCCCATTAGGTGAGGGGCCAGCAACTTTTGTCCAGTAGCTTCAGGGTGAAGATGATGAGGGAGGAACCCTCTTCTTCCTCCGCTAGTCCGATGATGACCAGATTGTTGCGTTGGCTGCGGCCCGCGATAACTTCTACTTTGAGTTCCATTTTGCTTATTTGCATTCTGATGGCTGTGATCTCTGGGTCCACAGCCACTCGCCACTTTTCTAGTGAGACTGCTCTTGCCTCCTTGTCTCGAGACATCTTTCAGGTCTTGTTTTAAGGTGGCAGTATCTGTCGTCAGTGTTTGTAAGGCTTCCCTGAGCGGCTTCATTTCCAACAGAAAGTGTTCTTCTGTGAGCGGGTTTACGGTAGATTTGGCTGCAGGAGAGACCGCTGGTTCTCAGGTTGCTGTCTAGATTTCTTAACGGCATTGTTGGGAGAAGCTGGGGAGGGGTATGTGCGGTAGTTCCTGCCTCATCTCCGCCTCCGCTCCGATAGTTGCTGTTTGTTGTTCTCGATGGAGCACTGACTGAGTATCCAGTAGAACGACTGCAGAAAAAGTAGGAACTTTTCCAGACGATTTTGGAGTAATTTAAGCTGGAAAACTGTGGGTATAGCGGAGAGAGACGAGCGCATAAGCCCCTTAGCCAGACATCACGTGATTCCCAGTTAAACCCTATCGAATTGGCTTTCCTTTTAAAACTAAAAGATTTCTTGTTGTTTGAAGCTAACAACTGATCCACAGCATTTGCAGTCTAACACAGATTGTGTGCAGCAGTACAGTAGATTTAAATTTCACTTCCCACTCTGACGGAACAAAGGACGGCACAGTAGTTAGTGATCAGTTTAAAAATCACTTACTGTTCAGTGGCATGTATTGTGGACACAGCTCAGTGGTTGATTTCACTTCCCACTCTGGTGGGAATTGAGGACATGGACAACAGTCAGCAAAGAACTTAAGAATCACTTACTGGCCTGGTGGTGCTGAGGGTTGAGGTACTGGACGCCATACCTTGCGCCATGCTGGCGACCCATGTTCGGGAGCGAGCAGGGGTCGGCGGAGGTGGGGGGGAGATGGATCGAGCGTCCGATAGACTGCTCTCCATCTCCGGGGAAAGGGGGGGGAACCTTGGTCGATGTGTGCTTGACCCCTAACAGAGGCTGGGGTTCGGTGACATGGTGCCATAATTGTAAGGGGTGGAGGATGGCAGAGGCTTGAGGTGGCGCATATGGGAGTGTGCACAACCATGTCATTGGCGTCATTGCATGCCGAGCTCCACAGGGGTGAAAATCGGGGAAAATGGCGTCCTGGTTGCTGTGGCTTGATGGCCGTGCTACGGGTGCCTTGGTTTCAGAGGGGCATCGCCGGAACTGGGTCGGTCCTGGCGGTGAGAAGGGGCTTCCGTCCGCCCTGCTGCCGGGGTAATCCACAGAGGAAGAAGGTGATGGCCTTTCAGAAGACGGTTGGGGACCGCCCTGACGGTGGTTGGATACCTGAGAGGATGCCTTGAAGAGAAGTGCCGACCAGGAAGCTAGGGAGATAGAAAGTAAGTATAAAAAAAAAAGAAAAAGAAAATTAAAATCACTTACTGTTCGCCAGCAGGGATTGAGGACACAGACCAACGATTGATTTAAATTTCATTTCTAGCCCTGGAGGGAATTGAGGCATGAACCATGTTCTAGGCCTGGTGAGAATTGAGGCATGGACCATGGCAGGCAATCAATTTGTTAACGAAAAAAAAAAAAAATAAAAAAAACAAACAAAAAAAAAGCTTTTCCTGCCCTGCAAGGATCAGACATACACAGCATCTGGCAGTTAACTGAAATGTAATTCCTGCCAGTCTGCGGGCAGTGGAGGAGTCACTGGCAGCATTAAAGTAAGCCTGCTCAGCAAGCAATAGAAGAGCCTTCAACTGGCAACATTAAAGTAAGCCCACTGGCGAGGCAGTAAAGGAGAGTCACCAACCCTGCAGCATTAAAGTACAGTATGCCCGCCTCGGCAAACAGTGCAGGAGCCGAGGAGCAGCTGCATAAAAATAAGCTTGCTTGTGTGCAAGTGTGGAGCTGCTGACTGAGAGCATTAAAGCAAGGCCACTTGCCAAGCAGTGAAGGAGCAGGGCGCTCACGACTATGGGAGGAAACTGAAAAAAAACAGTGGCGCAGCTCTCTGTAATCTGCCAGATATGTTCCTTGTAGGCAGATTGATACCACAATCAATAAATCACATCCTCCCAAGCAGATTGACTCCTCAACTAACAAATCACATCAAACTAACCCCAGGAAATCATCAGCAGGTGGCAACATGGATATTTCTGCCATGTGATAGGCTACAGCCCCTGCCAAAATGGTCACATAGGTTTTCAAATAAACTCAAAGCCCTACAGCGCCATGGGGCTGCTTCCTGCATCGCTTAACGCTAACAGCATGATGCACCTGCAGATCCCAACAGTATCCCAATATGTTTGCTTTGCAGTTTGCAAGCAAATGTAATAAAAAAAATGCTTCTACTGCTAATTGCCTTTGATTTTCCAGTCTGCTGTGTTTGGGGGTTCGGACAGTCATCTCTAAACTGGTTCACCTGTTCTCAACAAGGCATGTTTGTGCATTCATAGGCTAATTTTGTTTTCCGTGGTCTTGTCAAATGTTGTTGTACTGCTTTGCAGAAGAGCCTCATAGTTTCGGAGTGATTTAGAAATTGCTTAGGTGTAGTGCTTAGAGAGCATTGTTTTCAAGAATCTTTACTGAGTAACCAGGAGGCAGGCTGCCCTGGAGAAGGTTCAGAAACAGGTCATATGTAATCTGCCAAACATCTACATTATAATGGCAACCTGTTCACCTGACTGGAATGTGGAGGCTTTGTCTCAGTATAGAAAAGTAGTGTGACCATTTTAGCACTTCTTGCTTTCCTTGTTATGTGGTGCCATCTAGTGACACTAAACAAGAACCAGTGCAGATTGGCAGAAGTTGCCTGTGCACTGGAAACTGGGTAAACACTTATTTATGTTTCTGTTGTTTAAAACTCTTGTCTTAAACAGGCAAAAGCTTAATTGGTGGCATAGTGAGTTGCAGATTGCTTGGCAGGTTTGATGCTTATTATAATTTAAGGAAGCAGTATAGCGCAGTAGGTTAAGGCTCTGAGCTGCTGATCTGAGACCTTGGGTTTGAATCCCACAGCCACCTAGGTGCATACTGTGTGATCCTGAGCAAGTCACTTAACTTCCTTGTGCTCCCAGGTCACATCTGGAAACAAGCTTCAACTTAGTGTGCTACTCTGGTTACATCCAATCTTCCCTTCCCTAAACTGGTTCCTTATATAGTGTTCTGTCGTAACAAAGCCGACTTGGAATTTATTTCATATTAGCAGTAGTCCCTCTCAAGGTGAGCTCTTTTTCGGAGGTGGTGTTAGGTATAAGTGAACCAAGCAACCACTTTGAGCACTTGCAAAAACAAGGGGCACACTGAAGTAGAAGTTATAAGCAGAGATAGTTTGAAATGCACAAAAGTTACTATAATAAACAAAATTGTTGTTGTCAGCCTTGTGTTCACAGAATTTGGATATGGGACAGTGTAGAAGGAATGCAGGGGTTTTGGTTGAAGCGATGAGGGTGGGCACCACAAGTGTTTCTGTATGGGGAGCACCATTTGGTCTGAAACTGTAGTCTTAGGCCAAATGATGGACTGTGATGGGGTTAGGCATCCCAAACTGAAGGTGTTGGCAACTAGTGGCAGTCAAGGACAAGATTTGCTTTCTGGCCGTAGACACCACTGTGTAAGGAGCCAACTGTTGCTAAAGAACAGCTGATGTTTTCCAGCTGTGCTTGTGGCTCAGTAAACATCCCAATCATGACTCCACTTAAGCTGTTACTGTTTGTTTGGGCTTCTGTCGTGAAGTAGTGCTCACTGCCATATACAGTAGGAACAAAAAAGAGTATTTTATTCATTCATTCATTCATTCATTCTGTTTATTTAGAGTTAATTGGATAGTCATTGACCCAAGCTCATTTACAAAGACATCCAAAACAAGTGCTGGAACAAAGCCTGTATGCTCATGTGCCTATATAGAAACAACTGTATTTCCATATATGGCAAAAAGGAGATACTGTTATTAAATACTGTAGAACAGGTTATATTTGCTGTAAAATAATGATAGCTATATTTGCTCAAGTGATAACTGCGCAAAAATAAAATAGCACTAAATGGCCAAACTGGCGCTGACTATGTCTACACTGGCAACCTGGGTTACGCCAAGGCCAGGGTGTCTGAGTGGATGCCAGCAGGAGGGTTCAAGAGCATCCTCTGGATGCTCACCTCCTGTGGGGAGGAGGGTTGCGGATGCACCGCCCTTTGATAGCTCCTCGTGGTTGGATTCGGCCCTGCGCTTTGTGGTGTGGGTGACCATATGCTGCATGCACGAGAAATGAGGACATCGTGGCGTGCATCCTGAAAGGGTGGGGAGAACAAAAAAGTAAAAATTGGCCACCCGTGCTGGCTGGATGAGGGCGGCCCACCTCCCCTGGCTGCGAAGCCAGGGAGCCCCCGGGCTGCACCCTCGCTGCCCAACATAGAAGCAAGGGGCTGCCAAAGGACACCTCGATCTTCCCTCCCAGTTGCCTTCTCAGGGGCAGGGGATCCCCTCGACGAGGGGACACGTCGGGTCAGTTGGGTGGCAGGGCAGTGGATGGGGGAGCGGCAGAAGGTGAGACTTGGCCACCTGAAGGAGAGGGCGGACGGACTGACAAGGGGATAAAGAGACAATACAAAAAAAATGGCCAAAACTGCACATTTTCAGTGGGTGTGAATTAGGTGCTAACTGCAGTGTGTGAAATTAAATTTGTGCAGTTGCAGCCAATTAGTGCCATGCGCTAAATCTAACTTGCACTTGAATAAACCGTTCTACAGAATCTAAATTGGAAAATACCATGAGACCAAATGCAGGATTTCAAGATGCACAAGGATGAGAGGACAAGGGTGCACTCCGTGTCACTGAAGGAAGGAAGATTCAAAGGAAAACAAGTGGGAACATTTGAATAGGCTGTTCTAGGGACATGGATATGTTGTTCATCCACACTTATTGGCAGGTCCTTGCGCTTTAAATCTTGCGGAAGGTCTTCAATGGTCCTCCACCCACCCGGTGGTAAACTCTCAGCTTCTCCCCATGACGCCAGATCTTCCTTACCGCTTGGAAGCTCAGGTTCCCTGCTTAGCGCTTCATGCTTTTGACTGGTTCCTGAAAAGTTGGTCTTGAATTTATTGAAGTGTCCTTTGAATCTTGATCTTTTCTTCTTCGCTTCTGGCGATAGCTTTTCGGCCCCGAGAGACGTACGGTTAGTTCCTCCAGGAGGGACTCGCACTCCACGTGCTCTTTTTGCCTGGACTTGGATCACGATCCTCAGGCTTGCAACTTTTGTTCTGCCCTTTCGGTCAGCTCTCCGGAGGACCGCGCGGCCTGTTCGGGGCTCGGACATCCGGTAGTTTTTTCCGCTCCGGAGATTCCATCGGACCGGTGGGTGCCCGCTTCGACTGTTTCTCTGCAGTCTGATCCTGCCGGGAAGGCGGGTTTCCCCCTCCCGTCTCCCTCGGTTGCGGAGCTTATCCCGCTCTCCTTGGATTTTTCTCATGCAGCTTCGTTCAGGGAGCTTCGTCATTCCCTCTCCTCCAAGGGAGAGGGAACCTGGAGCCCTGTCGCTCGGCCTATGGCTAAAGGTCCGGGCGGTCTTCCTCGGCGGGAGCGGATTTCCTCCCTCCCTCGCCGACGCTGACCGTTGAGGATCTGGCTTCGCCACTGACCTCATGGTGGTCCCAATCAGCTGGCCGGGCGCCAAGTTCCCCGCCGACGCTGTCAAGTTCCTCGACCCGCTCGGGGCTGCTGAGGCGTTTTCCCACGCTGGCGGAAGCTGAGGCCTCTGTCCTCCCTTCGGGTCGACAGCCCTCTGTCCTTTCTTCCGAAGCTGAGGGAGGAGGCGGTGCGCCATTTTTCCCAGGCCCGCCGTCTCCCGAGGATGGGTCTCGGTCTCGGTCAAGCCCTCGTCCAGCCAGCCACGCCAATCTCTCAGCGTTTCGCGTCGAGGCACCGAAAGGTGGCTTTGTCGTTTTCTCATCCCCTCCTCGGATGAGGAGCGGGTTTCAGTGTTGCTTGGGCCGTGTTACGAGGAACCTGCGTGGCGACAGCAGTTGTCTGGGTTTCAATCGACTCTATCTCTTCTCCGGATAGCAGCAGTCGCCGCTTGGTCGGCAGCCGCTCAGACGGTCGAGGAGCTTCTCCAGGGCTGTTGCTCGTCCGACCGCTTCCCCTCCGCCTTTGGCTGGAGTTCAGGCCGACCGTGGCTCGTCCTTCAGGTCACTCTCGGTCCCTCACTCCTGCCCGCCCGTGACTAAGAGTGCCTCGGGCCTGTGGTAGCTTTTGCAGACCCTTCGGAGCCTGGAGCAGGCTCTGCCATTGTTTCCTAACAGGGAGGACCCCGGTCTTCCCAGGAACATCCAGTGACGACAGCCCATCTGCCTTCGAAGTGGTCTACTTAGCTCATTTCATAATTTACTGGAATGCAGCTCAAGTCTGCCCCAATCAGGCACCTTACCCTCTTATGGAGATTCCTGGATCAAGGGGTTCTTCCAACGGGAGGTTCCTCCAGTGGCTGAGGCTATCTGGGCCCAGCCTTGAGCCATGGCGGCGCTCACTTTTTGCCTTGCGCCTTGGCCAGGGTGGCTCGGAGGTATCTTACTCCCTGTCGGTTCTCTGCCCGCGTTTCGAGCACCCCTCGGCGAAGGAGGCTACTATGACGGCGTTTTCCAATGTCTTGGAAATGCTGGGGATGTGGACAGACCTCCGGACAAGGAGTCAGAAGGATGGACTATGTCGGGCGTAAGGTTTACGCTATGTCCTCCCTAGGCCTCCGTCAGGCCAGCTCGGTTGCATCTGATGGCACATTCCTCCCGCACCTTTTGGGCTCCCTGGATGAGGTTCTCCTCATCTCCCAGGTGACCTGATGGACCACGGTTCATACAGGTGTGGGACCAGGGTATGGCGGTATGCAAGCAGTAGCCCAGACGGCTCTGATCTAGGCGACTCCTGTGCCAGATCGTGATGCCACAGTGGCTATGTTGACTGCAGGGCGGCTGGCTGAGGTTATCCTCCTTCTTTGGAAACTCAGCACGAGTTGGCTGGACATCCCTCTTGGGACTGACCTTTCGCCCTGAGTGGGATATATCCATGGGGCCCAGTCCGCTACCCGACTCGGCCTGCCCGGGGCCGGCGGGCGCCGCTTGCTAGCCTTTGCCCTGAGCCTTGGGGTTTCTGGCCTGGCATGAGGCTGCAGGCATGCGCCATGCCTGTTGCGACCAGCCTTCTCCAAAGGAAGGGAGGCAGTGTTCGAGGGACCGCCTTTCCCCCAAGCCTGCTTCAGTTCTGGGCCAGGGGCATTGCCTCGCCCGCTGTCCAGCCGGGTTTCCATGGGGACGGGCACGCACTCGTTCTGGAGGTATTTAGGTGGATCCTGTCGGATGTTGCAGCGGTTCCCTTTTGAGCTGCTGTCTCCATGGGGATCTTTGAGTTCACCGCCCCTGTGTCGTCTGCCCAACATGCCTGGCTCTCTCGTTGAGATGATCAGGAAGGCTGTGGGACACCTCCATTCAACCCTTAGGTTCGCCCAGGTATTATTCCTGGTCTCACACGGACGGGGTTGCGCCCATTCTCCCGCACGCCTGGATGGTCTCTCTGCAGATATCCCATCCTCAGAACGTGGCGTGCAGCTGTTTTCCTGGTCTCCAGGATGTACCTACCCTCGCTCCATCCGTTTTGGGAGGCTCCACCCCTTCTTGGGGGAGCTCCTTACAGTTCCTCAGCACTTCCTTGTTCAGCAGTCTCTGCATTGAAGGGTCCGGATGTCACCCACCCAGAAGGCAGACTGGTCTCCCGCTGGGAGCCAAGTGAGAACTCGTATCTTTAGTGTGAAGCTTCTTCGACTAAGCTCAACTTTAGTCCGAGTTCGGCTCGCGAACAGGGCGGAGGTTCCTTCTCTGTGGTCGGGTTGGCCGGGAAATTACGCCTGCCAGGACCTTCCTGCTCCTCCTGGGCCTCAGGGCAGCCTTTCCCTTTGTGGGAGGGGCCAGCCAGAGGTCACAGCGCCACGTCCCTTGGACCAGTTCGTGACTTACAGCCCAGGAGTTGAATGCTCCTTGGACCGTTCTAACTCGGCAGGAGAACATCCTGCTTGTTCGCCCCTGAGTTGCCGGTCTTCTCCGACCCGATGCTTCTCGGATGGGTGGGGTGCCCATCTTGGGAATACAGAATGCTTAGCCTCTGGTCCTCTGCGAGGTCCCGATGTCCTTCCTGCTCGCTGGAGACAGACTGTCTGCTTAGTTGGCACCGCCGCCTCCACTTGTACGAGGTCTACAGGTCTAAGTCCAAGTAGGACTATTCCAAGACCATGTGCTACCTACTCCGCCAGGTTCGGTCTATCCACTTGTCTCGTGCAGGAGGTTCTCCGCATTGGGTTGTTGCTATCGAGGCTTCCCAGACATTTGATGGCAGGAGCTCGATTCCCCTGGCTGCTGCCCTGAGCCGTGGCACAGGCTGCGCCTCATGAGTGGTCTCCCTGCTGGAGGTAGCACAGGATTTTCTCTCTTCCTCCGGGAGAATACCAGGCGAAACTGTTTTTTGCCCGCCTCAGCAAGGCCTGCTGTAGGGATGCCATCGGGGCCACGGACCCCTCCGTGCCTCTCCCCCATTTCCCTTGACCTATGGGCAAGGTAAGGAGGGACTTGGCGCAGGTGATGCTGGTAGCCCCAGACTGGATTGCCAGTTCTGGTATCCAGCTCTCCTCAGTCTCAGCCCCAGGCTCCCGAGGCGGCCTCTAGTCTGCCCGGTCCTGTCTTTCCTTTTCAGGGGAAGGTTATCCATCTGGACCTTCAATCCCTGCACCTGTAGGCCGACCCCTGTGCGGCTAGGGGCCAGGCCTAGGGTCTTTCGGCAAGGTCCTTGACCTTCGAGGTGTCCTGCTAAGAAGTCGGCCAAGATGCTCGTCCTTTGGGAGAAGTTCTCCCTTTTTCGATGATGGGATAGGGCCGTGCCCTTCCCCGTCCCTGGGCAAGCATTCCGGACCATCTGCGGTCCATCCTTAGACCAGGGCTTCGGCCGACGATCCTCTAGGTGCTTCTGCGGGTCACCACTGTCTTCCGGGCGCGGGCCGGGGGGTAGCTGGTGGTACGGAGAAGGTGGTCTGGCACTTCTAGGCCTCGATCATGCCTCCCCTTTTGGGGAGAGTATCCCCGTTTCTGCGGGATCCTTGCTGGTATGGGCTTAGCTCATGAGCAAGCCATCCAAACCTTTGCACAGGTGCGAGTTTCCCCCACCTGTTGGGGAAGAACACCTTCTTAGGGCCACTCCACCATCCAGAAGGCAGGAGAGTTCCAGGCGCTCCTTTAACCTCCCTATCCGGTCTCTCCACAGGGACTAGGTTGTCCTGCGCCCACCAAGTCCTCCGAGTCTTTCCTTCGGGGTATTGCCTCTGCCAGGGTTTATCCCATTCACACCTCGGAGGTTGTATTCAGGTTCCGTGGAACTGCGAACGCTTCACTCTTGGGAGCGTAGAGCTAAAGTTCGGGAGAGGTTCGCCAGCTGTTCATCATCTTCGCTGAAGCCGCATCTGGCAGATTTGCAGCCCAGTGGAAGACAAGTGGGCAGGTCACCCCTGCAAAGGTCTCCACTATAGGCGGGCGGGCATGGAGCCTCCCAGAGGGATAAGCGCTCTTTTTACCCGTCCTTCCGCTGCATCGGTGGCTGCTTCCAAGGACTCTCCGGTCCAGGATATCCGCAGGGCTTCTGTCCGGAAGCAGGCTTTACCGTTCCCCTTCCACATCGACCTTGGGTTGCGCCGGGGTGCTGGTCGGGGCCTTGGTTCTCCAGTCTTTTTTACCTAAGTAGGGGTGTGCGCCTTGCCTCCCTTCTCCCGGAGAACTGCTAGGAGTCTGCCAATAAGTGTGGATGAACAACCATCCATGTCCTCAAATACAGGTTACTCACTTAGAGGAGTTCTAAGGATGGTATATGTTGTTCATCCTGCACCCTGACCTCCCGGCTCGGCGCACAACCTGGCTTCCAGCGGGCTAGATCTAAGGCCATGGGGCGTGAGCCGAGATTTACCACCCGGTGGGTGGGTTGAGCCAGCTGAAGACCTTCCGGCAAGATTTAAAGCGGCAAGGGACTTGCCAATAAGTGTGGATGAACAACATATACCATTCCTAGAACTCCTGTTACAGGTGAGTAACCTGTATTTGAGTACGTGCTATATCAGCTGATGCTGTAATAGCCTTCATGTTTAAATTTGACAAGTACTTTGAAGAAAACACAGTGATAGAGTATCTCACTGAGGTCTCCCCAAAATATGTATGTATGTTTCTATATAAATGTAATTTAATGTATGTATGTAATGTGTTAGCCCCCAATTGGTATATTTAGACAATCTGAAACAGCAGAAATGTGATGTGTATACAAGACACATAAAAATATATAGAATCATAGAGTGTGTTGGCAGAAAAGCCCATCTAGTTCTGCCCTACTTCCCCTGCCTATTGCTACAGCCTGCAACATATTTGGTCCTAGGCGTCCTGCCTTCCTCCTTTTCCTCTGCCTGCTATGTCCCTGTGCTTATTCCACACATGCTTGAAGCCTCCCACCGTCTTTGCCTCTGCCACATCTTTTTGCAGGCTGTTCCAGGCATCCACCACCCATTCTGTGATGACCTAGTTCCTCGCATCCCATTTATTGTTTCCCCCCCTCCCCCAAAGCTTCATAACGTGCCCCTGTGTTCTGGTGCTCCTCCTCTGTAAGAGACTCTTTTCCTGTACCTGTTCATCCCCATGAGGTATTTATAGGTCTCAGTCATGTGCCCGCTCACTCTCCTATCCTCCAGGGAGTACATGTTGAGCTCCCACAGCCTCTCCTCGTATGGTTTCTCGTGCAGTCCCTGCATCATTTTGGTAGCTGTCCTCTGGTCTGCTCCCACTCTGTTGGTAGCCTTGAAGAGGTGGAGCCTTCAGAACTGGACACAGTACTCCAGGTGTGGTCTGTCTAGTGAGCAATACAGTGGCAACACCACCTCCCTTCTCCTGCTAGAAATCCCCCCCCCACCATGCACCCCAGCATCTGGCTAGCCTTGCCTGCTGCCTTGTTGCACAGTCCTGCAACCTTAAAGTCGTCAGATACGATTATCCCATGGTCCCTCTCTTGCTTGGTGATTGTAAGTACCCCCCTTCTCCCATCTTATACACAGTCCCCCAGTTTCCCTGCCCCAGGTGCATGACTTACATTACCACACCATAGACCACACCTCCAGTTTCCCTAGATCCCTTTGCATTCTCTCCACCGCTTCCTGAGTGTCCGCCCTGTTGCAGAATTTTGTGCCATCTGCAAAAAGACACACCTTCTTCTACAGTTCCTCTGCACTGTCACTTATGAATTCATTGACGAGGACAGGACCCAGTACTGATGACTGGTACTCCGCTGGTCACTCTCCCGTCTCCAGAGTGAGTGCCACTTACTGCCACCCTTTGCCACCTGTCTTTCAACCAGTTTGATACTCACCTTACCATCTTCTCCCCCAACCCCAGGTTGCTAAATTTCTTAATCGGCCTCCTGTGTAATACAGAGAGTCTTTCTGAAGTCTGAACAGGCCACATCCACTGCCCTCCCCTGATAATATATGGTACCTTAA
This sequence comes from Neoceratodus forsteri, assembly GCA_016271365.2. Classification (NCBI taxonomy): domain Eukaryota; kingdom Metazoa; phylum Chordata; order Ceratodontiformes; family Ceratodontidae; genus Neoceratodus; species Neoceratodus forsteri. Next base: position 28,283,408 of record CM057453.1, read on the forward strand.
TATATGGTTAATACAGTCTCACTGTAAAATGATTGTGGCCTGTTTCATACATGATCCATGTATTATTCATATGGATATGTGCCTATGCACAGCTTGTATTTCCCCAGATTGTGTGTGTGTGTGTGTGTGTGTGTGTAACATTTATAATTATATTTTTTTTTAATTCTGTTCTGCTCCACCCTTGGGAACTCTCTGGCATCCTCTGCCAGTCTCTTCCTCCCACCTGGGACACTGTTTCTCTCCCTCTCTCCGTCCTGACAGGTCCCCCAGTTCTGACCCCCCCTCCCCCCAGGGAGGGGCCGCCCTATCCACCCAGGGTGCTCTGTCTTATAGTGTAGACTGTCAAGCCGAGCGAGTGGGGAGTGGAGAGAAGATTACTCGGTGTTGGGAGTGTGGTCCGGGGCAGGGTGCCTTTGTCTATCCCTGAGGATGGGGATTTTCTTGTTTCCTCCCAAGGGTGTGGCATGCAATGACGCCTGTGCACGGCTGCCTGCTGGGTCTGCCACCTCCGTCCCTCATGTTGCCTGAGTGAACCTGCAATACCCCCGATCTCCATTGGGTGCCGCCAGGACACAGGGCATCCCTGGATCCCACCCCAGGGACAGGAGATTAGTCCTCCGGATGCTCAATCCTCTCCCTCCCCTACCGACCCCCAGTCACCCGACTCAGTCAACAAACCCGGTCCCCGGCGTGGCGCGAGGTGTGGCGTCCAGTGCCTCAGCCCTCAGCTCCACCAGGCTGGACATAGAATTGTATATATTAAAGCAGCAATATCTGTAAGTGAAACATTTCATCATGTAGGTTTCTAGTAAAAATGTATTCTGGACACTATTAGATTTAGCACTGATGTATGTTTAAACCAGGTTGTATTACTAATTTTATAATCGGTTACACAACAAAAAAACAAACAAAAACAATTACATGATTGTCTGGATCCCAGCTTCATTTTTATTTGTCAAATGCTTCATCTTACAAAGGTCACTCGCTTTGCAGATAAGCTAAGGATTGTTCCCCTGCTCATCTAGATGACTGTGGGCCTTTTTCTGCCATCATTGTCTGTGTCGCAGCATTGCCACCTTTTTCAGCAACATGCGTCTCACTTCAGTAGTGCTTTTCGCACTTGCAGCGAGGCCAGATTGCTGACATTTCAGGTCAAGCAGTGAGACACAAAGGATGAGAATTTTTGCGCTGTGTTGGACACACTATGATACAAAGGTGTGACTGTTGGGATTTCTAAGGGCTGGGGGGGGGAAGGTGGCAGGACTGTTTTGGGTGAGGATGGTCTGTATTTATCTGCAGTGGAACAAGGAAATTCTGGCTGAGGCTAATCTCAGGGGTGGGAGGACACTGCATCCTTCATAAGCACTTTACACTGGTGACAGAGAGAGGCTGCTATCATCACTGTATGTTGAAGCGGGGTGGGGGTCTCTCACAAATTTAGCCCAGTAAAGAAAAATATTAAAGAGCAGCTTCTTACTTAAATACTACTGCCCCTCCCAAACATATAATAAACCTGACCTGGCCCCATGTAGACTGCAATAGAAATTTTCATTTATTTCTTCCAGTATTATAAAGGCAAGAGATCACATTTTGCTCTCTGGAGCCCAAATCTGAAATGCTACACTTCCTTACTGTGAGACACACCCCTACTCTATCATGCTTTGTGATATCAGTAAATGAAAAGTGCGGGGCATGATCCATAGAGCAGAATAGGGACTTTTTAAAGTGTTTTTTAGTATCATTTAGAGCTCAGATAATAACAAATACCACCATTCAACTAACAAGGACCATGAAAATATATTTACGTGTATATGTTACAGACATGGCAGGGTTCTTTGCAGAGCTGCATACTCAGCTGGTCACAGCAAAGAAAGCAATATTACTCGTTCAACATCGGCTTAGCTGAAGCCCACAGCTTACACCCCCACTCCTCCTGAGATTTACTGATCCAGGGGCTTAGAGAGTGGTGAGGAGAGGAGGGAGAAGGGGTGGCAGGGGATGCCTCAAAGAGGTCAACCATCCCCACACCGTACCAATGGCAAATCGCTTTGCATTCCTAGAGGAGCTTCAGGTACTTGACTCTGTTGGGGGGATGACTCTGGGTCAGTAGGGAGAAATGGGAGTAATAACCTAGTGGCACTCGTGGTGATAGTAAGAAGAATACTACTAGAAGTCTTATTTCTCATGGATTGTATGATCAGGGGAGTAGAGAAAGTGGTGGGGAGAATGCATGTGAGATGATCAGGTGCCTTCTTGGGGCATCAACCATCCAGGGCATAGAAGAGGGAGGATAGCAGGGGGAGTGCTGGTACACTTGAGTACCAACGATCTGGCAAACCAGACTGGAGCAAGTATAGCAGAACTTTCATAGGCTGGGGGACAGATTGCAGGCACACTTGGCCTCCTGGCCTTTTCCAAGGTCCTCCCTTTGTAGAATGGGGGAAGGAAGTGATAGAGGAATTAAAGGGATGGTGTCAGGAGAAAACAGTACCACTTTTGGGGGAACTGAGGGGACTTCTGGGACAGGAGGATTTTCAAACCTGACAGCTTTCACTCGACAAGATTAGGACCAATAATTTTCCGATTTTCCATAGGAAACACCTATAAAAAATGGAATTTGATATTTTTAAACCAGCACTTGGGAGTCCATTTTTCATGAAAAACACCACTTTGCACCAGCTTTTTGGGAAAAACCCTCCATTTTAAGCCAGAGTTTTGTACAAAACATGCTGATTTACCCACTGTTTGGGGGCCAAAACAGATTTTAAGATTTTGCCAAATGGAACTTGCCATTTTTAAAAAGGAAATTTTGGCTGTACAAGAGATGGGACCAGCATGCTGGGGCAGAAGTTTGATGTCAGCATTAGATAGATAAATTGATTGTGGTGGACATTGAGGCTAGGAAACCATGGTAAATGGAGTGAGGGATGGGAACCTAGCTGAGTGCTTCCCTGTACTGGGACTGGTAGCAGTGAAGTGGGTAAAACTAAGGCTGAGGTTCAGAAAAGTAGGAGAAGAGGCAGATGGGAAGGCTCTCAGTGTCTACTAGCAGTAGTTAAAATAAGAAGGTAAGGAGAATGGAAAGGAATGCAGATGTAAGATCACAGAAAGCAAAAGAGGATCCAAAGCTAGCTAGAAGGGAGTCTGCCTTCATGCCAGGAGTCTGAGTAATAAAATCAGTGAGCGCCAGGCATTGGTGGTAGACGCTGAGGTGGACCCTCATAGCCATCACAGAAACTTGGGCCACAGAAAATAATGATTGGGTCTTGTCAGTTCCTGGTTACACAGTGTTTAGACAGGATGGAGGGAAAGGCAAAGGGGTAAGCGTAGTCCTGAATGTCATGGAAGGCATAGAGACTGCAGAGGACAGACACATCAGGGGAAGCAAAGGGGAAATAATCTGTGGGTTCACCTCACAGCACCCTCTGGCAACAAAATACAGGTGGGGTGATCTATAGACCACTAAGTCAAGGGGAAGAGAGACATAGGGAGCTCAGGGAAGAGCTGACAAGGGAAGTAAAGAAGGGGGAAGTGGTGGTGGGTGATCTGTACTTGCTGGATATCGACTGGGACATTCCAGCAGCCAGGTGCCCCAGAAGTCGAGCCCTGTTTGATACATCACTGGACTGCCTTCTGGTGCAGCTGGTTAAGGAACTCACTAGACAGAAGGCCATTCTCGATTAGGTGTTCACCAACTTGCAGATGGCGAGTGGAGTGAGGATAGGGAGCCACTAGGGTCCAGGGACCATAAGTACATTTGGTTTTGGCTGGCCCTTGAGACCAGAATGCCACTGTCAAGAACTTAAGCCCTGGATTTCAGAAGAGCAGACTTCAACCAGATGATGGAGCTGGTCTGAGAGAAATTGACCATGGTGGATATCATTGAAGGTGTAGAGGAAAGATGGGGGCAGTTAAGGGGACTATTCTCGAGGCAACAGTGTAAAGCACAAGAATTGTTGCAAAATGAAACAGGTACAAGAGACAAATACGGTTTTTGTAATGGGTCAGGGAATCTGTGAGGACCAAGAAAAAGGCTTTCACCAGGTACAAGGAAAAGCAGGGAGAGGAGGAATGGGTAGAGTACCAAGTAAAAACTAGGAAAGCAAAGAGGGTGGTCAGGGAGGCAAAGGCAGTCACAGAGCAGCGTAATGCAGAAGGGGTTGGGGGAACAATTCTTCAGGTAAATTGAGGAAAAAAGGAAGCAAGGATGGGTATTGTTGGGCTACAAGAAGAGGGAAAGTACTAGAGGAAGATGAACAAAAGGCAGTCACCCTTAACTTTTACTTCTGCTTTATCTCTCATAAGGGAAGACAGTGTGGACTTTGCCTGAAAGTGGCATCAAGGCAGCTGTCTGGAATATTCCTGAAATGAGGCAGCCAGTATTCGCCAGAGAATGGGTCCAGAAGGAGCTTGAAGCCCTAAAGGTAAAGCCCTTGGGCCAGCTGGGTGCACCCAAGCGTGCTCAAGTGATTGACTGCAGAACTATTGAACCCTAGTAGGGCTATTCAGTAGCCTGGTTCAGACTGGGTAGTTACGAAAGACTGGGGAGTAGCAGATGTATTCCTTTACATGGGGATTGGGGGGTGAGGAGCAGCTGGAGAATTACAGACCTGTTGGCCTTACCTCTGTAGTGGGTAAACTGATGGAGACACTGATCAAAGAGAACCTTATGGGCTACCTAGAGAGCAATGGTCTGCAAGATGATAACAAGCCTGGGTTTGTGGCAGGGATGTCTTTTCAGACTAATCTGACAGTGTTCTTTGACTGGTTAACAAAGGTAGTAGATAAGAGCCATGCTGTGGACTTACTCTACTTCAGTTTCATCAAGACCTCTGACTCTGTGCGACACAGAAGAGTATTGAAGGAGCTGGAGGATCTGGGACCCACCAGGTACAAGGAAAAGCAGGGGGAGGAGGAATGAATAACCAAATAATGGACATAGCTGGATGGTTGGGAAACGGTTGAAGGAGAGACAGCAGATGGTGGTAAATGGGGTCATATCAGAAGAGGGGGAGGTCACAAGTGGAATACCACAAGGCTCTGTTCCAGTTCCTGCCCTTTTCAGTATGTTCATCAGCGACATTGGAGAGGGCATCTGGGGCAAGTTGTGTCTCTTTGCAGATGACACAAAGCTCTGTGGTGGAGTAGATGGTGACAAAGGGATCACAGAGATGCAGATGCATCAGCAAAGGCTGAAAAGGTGGTCTGAGGTTTGGCAGTTGAAAATCAATGCCAAAAAATGCACGTTTACGCACCTAGGGGCAAAAAGAAGACAGGACATTATACTAGATGGAAGGGGTTAAACTGAGCACTATGGCAGAGGAAAGGGACCTGGGAGTCACCATTAATGACTCCCTGAAACAATCAAGCCAGTGTAACGAGACCTGTAGTAAGGCTACTAGGATGCTGGGGTGCATTGGAAGGAGTATTGGCAGCTGGGAAAAGAAGGTGCTACAACCTCTGTGTAGGTCACTGGTGAGGCCCCATCTGGAAAACTGTGCTTAATTCTGGAGTCTTCAGCTAAGGAGTGACAGGGACCGGCTGGAGAAGGTGCAGTGTAGGGCGATCAAGATGATGTAGGGTCAACAAGGGCAAATCTTAAGAAGATAGCAGTGAACATGTACTCACTGGAGACCGGGCAAGGGTGGGGGGTGGTATATGACAGAGACCTTCAAGTTCCTGAAGGGAATAAACAAGGTGAACTGCAGGGAACTAGTTAGCAGGAGTACAGATTCTCGAACCCAAAGTCATTAGTGTAAACTGGAGGGGGGAGGGTTTAAGAGGGATGTGAGGAAGTTCTGTTTTTAGAAAGGGTAGTGGACCATGGAACAGTCTGCCAGTGAGGTGGTGGGGCCAAGACTAAATGGTTTCAAGCTTGGCTGGAGCAGAGTGAAGGGTTGGTAGTTATTCAGGTTGGAGCGGGGTGGGGGCAGGGATAAAACCCAGTATGAAGAGTAGGTCCCAGGGCAGATAAGGAACTCTGGACAGAATAGATGGGACATTTGGTCTTTTTCTACCATCATTTTCTGTTTACATTTTTTTCCATTTTACGAAAATAAAGTTTTAATATCAGAGTGCCTGAATCGGCCATAGTTCCATTTGAAAAAAAAAAAAAGCCCTGTATTTCTCATGCTGCATTTAAGTTTTTCAGTTTTCTACTCTGGGCACCCAGTTACCCTCTAGGCTAATACCACGTTATCGACAGGGTACGTGCCTTCTGTAACGTCCCCCCCAATCCACCTTCCTTTCTCCACAACTCCTCTTGATTAGGAAGCGGGAGTCCCTAAACTGTAAAAACTGTGTGAATATTGTGAATACCCTGACTACAAATTCTATCATAAGGGAAAAAAATGCCAAGGCTGTCCACTACAGGGGTATACCTACTAGTGACTCCCTTCTGCCACACACCATAATGGCTGTGTTTAAATGCTGTAATAACCAGGTATGATGTCATACCCAGTTATTATGGTGTTTCAGTCTGACATTTTTGAATACCACAGCGCCATGAACAGTGTACTGTCTCAGTAACCTCTGCTGCCACAGAGACCGCCACAGCCCGGTAACCATCCTTGCTGTGAAACTGCAATAATGGCTTTGGGAACCCCAGAAAATGGGCAAAAGCTAGGAGTCCTTTGTGAGCTGCATGGGTGGCTAGCGCCATGCCTGCCTGCATTTTTCTGTAAATTTACACTATTTGCGGCTCTTAGCAGGCGCCCAAAGCCCTGGTTCAGGGATTAATAATGTTTCAAAGTTCCCTGCATATAGGGAACTGGAGCAAAAGCTCAGTTAAACTTATTTTTTAATTATACAAGTTCCCTGCGATCAGGAAGAGTGCCAGGGAGGGGAAAAGTTATCTTTTTCTTTTTTTTTTCTACTTTCTATTTTCCCCTCCTCTCGCCCCTCAACTCCAGTCTCCTCGGGAGTACCTAGGAGTCATCCCACTACAGTTCGCTCCTACCTGGTCAAACCTCCGTCGCCCATGTAGCCTCGGTTTGCCCCCCGGGTGGAGTCGGGGTGGGCCCCAACACCCTGGAATTCTCTGGCAGTTTCGGGAGGATGCCAAGAGAGCAGCCCGAAATCGTGGGGCAGCTTTGGTTCTCTCTCGCTCGGAGCTGAAGGTTTTTTCCCTTTCCTGGGAGTGGCCAGCGCCTGACGCCAAGGCCTCACCAACGCCTGCCGCTTCCCGCCTTCGTTACGCTTCTCTGGCGCTGCTGGGATCTCCGGCTTCCACCAGAGGTTAGCCGAGCGCCCAATAGGGGATCTCTGTTCCTCCTGGGAGAGCAGGAGCTATCCTCCGATGCTCGATCCTCTCCTCTCCTGCTCGACTCCCCCAGCAACCCAGGCTCGCTCCTCAACCTAGGTCACCGTGTGGTGCAAGGTGTGGTGTCCATCGCCTCAACCCTCAGCACCATGGGGCCAGCTTGTTTTGTTTTTTTTAACACCGAGCACCAGTTATTATAAAAATAAAACATAGGTGACTGTATGCTTCTGAAGTTTTTCCATACCCTGTGTGTGTGTGTGTGATGTTTACATAAACCTCCTGAGTCAGCTCTTGAGGTTTATGGGTCATCACACACTTCCGTAAAAAAAAAAAAAACATAACACAAGTCACATATGCATTATTCTTTATTTACTGTAATAACTGGCCATCAATTTTTTTTGATAGAGAAGACCAGTTATTATTTGAAGTAATAACTGGATGGTTATTACGGCAAATACACGCTCACTGAACAACAGCTGCAGTCTTTTTTTTTTTTTTTTATTTCTTTTTATTCCCCTCCTACTGTCCCATTGGAGCCACACCATCGGGAGTCACCTATGAAGTCTGACCCTGCTAGTGCCTTACCTGACCGTCTCCAGGCCCTCCATCCAGCCTCGGAACCCCCCGGGGTGTGGGCAGACCCCCAAATCTTGTATATCTTATCAGGATCTGGGGCTATAGGCAGGCACCGGCACATCAGGACCTGACTCGGCGCTCTGTCTTCCCGGCTCCGATGGGTTTTTTTCCCTGTTCTGTGGAACATTACGGGCCCTTGCATCATGGCGCGTACGCCAACATTGGCAGCATCCCTCTCCCTCCTTCCTTGAAGGAGCAGCTTTTGTGACTGATTGGTTGCCGGCCTATGCCCCGCAACCAATCATGCTCCAGTGACTCCAGCTTGCCATCACTCCCCCAGCCTCCGCAAGGGGTCACTGCTCGCTGGGTTGAAAGACCCTCCCTTCCCCAGAGAAGGCGAGCCATCGTCAGACGCCCAGCCTCTCCCCGCAGCCCGAGCCGCTCTAACCCGGTCGCTGGCGGATGCATAGTGGCGCCCAGCACCTCAACCCTCAGCGCTACCGGCCAGCTACATCTGTAGTCTTGAGCACTGCACTCTTTGAATGCTGTTCAGTGAGTCAGTAGTTATGCGTATCTGAAATGGCCATGGAGTGGCATTCTGCGGCTTGCCTTTGTATTTGTTTTGTTTAAAAGAGTGTCTTACTTTTAAAATCTCACTTTGTAGTGCTCCTCTATACTGCATATATCATACCCGCCGTCAGAGCCAGCTAACCACAACTCAAAGACCACGCCACCCGACCTGACTTCCAGTTCCTCCGACATTTTCATTTGGTACTTGTGGGGGAAAATGTCTTTTAAAAGTGTGTTTAGTGCTCTGCATTAAAGTTGTAACCTGGATGTCTTCCCAGTATCAGAGCCAGTCAGTTGTGAAAAGCATCTTGCTGCCTCACCCAACTAGAAATGAAAAAAAAATGGGGAAGGGGTTAAGAAAAAAATTGATGACCAGCAGTTATATAAAATAAGGCATGTGGTGGCGTGGTTACTTGAATTTAATGTGCACCCTTGGTGTGTGTGATACTTAAATAAACCCAGAGAGTGAAAGTATCACACACTTCGGGTGTGTATTAAATTTTTGTAATGTACACCACCCCATGCATTACTCTCTGTTTAATACATGTCCCAGAGATTTAATATGCACCGCTGGGTACAAAGAGGGCAGATGGAGAGGTTGACAAGAAGACTTGCAACTGGGGACAAAGGAAACTGCCTTTTTTTTTTATCCAAGTTGAAGTGAATCAGGACCAGGATTCTGTGACTGCAGTTTTAATAAGCTTATTGCTAGTGGAGAAAGTGCCAAGATCAGCACCATAACGAGTTTAAAAATAAGTTGGCAATACATGTTCTGCAGCTTTTTTGGTGCCAGTCACAGAGACATAATTTGCACGTTAGAATGCAAATATTCAAGAAATGGCAGTGGTCGAAGTATTATTACAATATAATTACTGTTTAGGGTTGATTACAATCAGGAACTAGCAACCTGTTTCACATCATACATGAGTGTAACGGAGAGTCGCCTTACTGTTGCACACTGCACTATGCCCTTGACAGCGAGCGTGAGAAACAACAGTTTTCACTGATATCTCCAGTCACATGACATTAGTTCCAGCTGATTGCTCCACTGCTGAACTGTTCATGTCACTTAATTCTTTAAACCAGTAATTATGAAAAATAAAAGTATTGACTGCATCAAAACTTGTTTTTTCACATACTCTTGGTATATAGTACTTGTATAAACCATTTGAACTTGTAAACAAAAATGTGTTACATGCTGCTGCCTAGATGTTATTCTCTATGTAGCCACTGTTTGCTGTAGTACTGCTCGACACATTCGAGAACTGTGACAGGGAAATCTAAATTCGATACCACACAGACGGTGGCATCTTCAGCCTTCGGCTATGAGCTAAAATGAAAGTAATGCAGATAACTGTTTGTGACACACTCTTTGTCGATGACAGCGCGTTACTCGCCCACACTCTTGAGGACATCCAGCTGCTATCCGACTGTTTTGCTCGAAAGGCGCAGCATTTTGCCCTTACAATCAACTTAAAAAAGACTGCAGTCATGGTCCAGCCCTTACCTGGTTATCAGGTTACACCCTCTGTGGTTGTAATCAATAATATACCACTTAGTCACAGACAAATTCTGCTACCTCGGTAGCGTTCTCTCGCAGAATGCCACGATCGATGATGACAATACTCACCACATTGGCAGGGCCAGCTCCACCTTTGGCAAAGTTGAGTGGAGACTCTGGCAGGAACAGGGTGTTAGTCTGCAAACCAAAGTCGCTATAGACTCAAGCTGTTGTCCTCACCATCCACCAATTTGGTTCGGAGTCGTGGACTTGCTGCTGCCATCACATTAAACAACTTGACCATTTCCACTGTGCTATCTATGAAATATCACTGCCATTAAGTGGCAAGACAAGGTGGATAATACAGATGTCCTCAAGCGCTGCAGTATCACTGGAATCAAGGCTATGGTCGTAAAAGGTCCATTTGCACTGATCTGGACACATCGCTTGCATGCCTGACCTGTAGGATTCCCAAAGCTGTCTTCACGAAGAACTACAGTCTGGTATCGAACAGAGGTGGGCAGATGAAACTATAAAGACTTAAAAAAGCCACCTTAAAATCTTGCAATATTAACCCGAAACCTGGGAAAACACAGCCATCGACAGACCACGATGGCGTCACATCTGCCAGGTCGGTTTGAATAAAGTTGAGGCTGTGAGGCTGCAGAATTTGGCTAACACATGCCTGGAAGGCAAGGCACTTCATCTACCCACCCCAACTGATTTATGTGGCCATATATGTACGTCCAGGATTGGGCTCTTCTCTATCAACAGACCGACAGCAACTGAGACTCATCCATCAACTCAATGGAAGAATCCACCACATCACATGTAGTCACATAAATAACTACCCTGTACCAAATGTAGCAAAGCATTCTTTTAATTATAGCTCATTAAAAAACTTATTGTCATAGCTGACTAATTGGGTTCCTTCTTCATCCTCACAGTACGATTCATTCATTCCATTTGTTGAGCAATTCTCATTCACACTGCTGTCCTGATATGATAATAAAGCTTTTGTACATGTAATCATGGCAGTGACTCTTCAGCTTAGCAATGTGTAAGTTTTTGTCCTTCCCGTATATCACTAATTCCCTCCACCTCTTGCTAGATACTCCCATCATTCCTTGTGATCCAGAAATTGCATGTCTATTATTCCAAATCCAGCCTAGGTAACCCATGTGTCAAGCCCTTCAGTTGTTGTCTTATCTTATTTTTTTGTAGTATTTAACATACCAGAAATGTATTACTTACACCACAGAGGCCATTTAGTATGCACACATGGCAGCTACGCATATATATATCTATGTACATCATTATCTCTCATACATACATTCATATTTATAAGGGAAAGAAGACCAGCGGTCCATCGAGTATCTCCTTCCACTTGCTTAGTGGGAATGCCCTGTTGCATATTTTTCTGACATGTTTCAGTCCAGGTTGACTTGTGACCATGTACTTAAGTCTTGTCTGTTACTCAGGAATATGGAGACGACTCTACCAGCAGAATGAAAGCTCCTTCTTTACGCTGCAGTAGCCTATTCAGTTCCTGCAGGAAGCATTTGATGGACTGAACATTTCGATCTCCAGGGCACTCCCATGCATAGTACTCAACAGACTGTGCAAGCACCTTCAGTGGCCAGTTTCTGACAGTGCATGTTATTATTTATTTGAAAATTTTACCAGGTAAACAAGCAAAGTCCAGACAGATTCATTTCCAGTTGTATCCTGGGGGGGGGGGATACAGGAGGGAGTATCGGGGATAATTAATAACAAAGCAGGGTATACAACAGTAGTGATTAAAAAAAAGAATGTACAATGGAAAAGAATTATCTCTAAAGTGACCTACAGCAGATCAAGGGTGTCAGCAGGCGCGGTAATAAGGCATCGTTCTTCATGGTGACCCAATTTAGGCGCAGATAGTCGCCACATACTCTGCATACCTCATCTTTTTCAGTACAGAGACTACAGGGTGGCCCAAGGCACATGGAGGGCAGATGACTCCTTGATCCTTCATCTGTTGCAGCTGATCCTCAAATTCCCTTGATAGTGGAGAGGATCTCAGAGGTCTTTGCTTGGTTGGGTATCTCCATTATCAGTCCAGTGCTTGGCTAGCGTGGAGTTTCCAGATTATAATTTCCTGTACTGAACAGACTGACACATCTCACGTTGCAGCCCAAGCTGCCTGCATCTGCTGTGGTATCAGTTTCTGTTTTTGAGTTGGAGTGTCTGAGATAAAAATCTGCTCCATCAAACCAGGTGCCTTTTGTCCCCTTGATGGTCCATCCTGCAGGCCTTGTACTTTGGGTGGATTTCACTTGGTATCATCACTTTTCAGTGAAAAGTGCTCATCACCATCTCCTAGTAAATGGTCTGTGGTTTTGTCGTCACATTACTAGCAAGATGGCCCCTCAGGTCATAATTCTCCTGATGCCAACCTGGGCCACCTTTTGGAAACTGGTCCCCTCACCCCATTCAGTGGTCCTGGTAAAATGGTCATGAGTGCATGTCTGAGACACCATCCCTCCTAATGGAGTTATCGAAAGAACAGTATGAAGGGACAGTATGGTTCTCAAAGAGGTGGAAGGAAAGGTTAAGGAGAAAAGGATAGCATTCAGGAAATATAAGGAAACACAGAAGGAGCAGGACAAAGACTTTATCAGCTAAAGCAGAAGGAGGCAAGGAAGGCAGTCAGAATAGGAAAGGCACAAACTGTGGAAAAGATAGCCAACTCTGTTAAGAAGGGGGATAAAACCTTTTATAGGTACATTAGGGAGTGAAGAAAGACCAAGGGAGGGATACAGAGACTTAATAAAGGGGAGGGAATGTGGGCAGAGGGTGACAGTGAAAAAGCAGGGATACTGAATTAATATTTCTGCTCAGTATTCACAACGGAAGAGGAGAGGGAGGTATCTAAACCAAACAAGAGAAACACTCTAAATAGGGGGGTCGATACCAGTCCATTCACAGAAGAAAGGGTTTTGAAAGAACTCTTGAAACTGAGGGTGGACAAGGCAATGGGGCCTGATGGGATTCACCCTAGAATTCTAAAAGAACTAAGGGTAGAACTAGTAACGCCACTGACTACTCTCTTTAACAAATCATGGGAGGATGGGGTGGTACCTGAGGACAGGAGGAGGGCAGATGTGATTCTACTTTACAAAAGTGGGTGCAGGGCAGAGGTAGGAAACTACAGACCAGTTAGTTTGACCTCAGTGGTAGGGAAAATGATGGAATCACTTCTGAAGGAAAGAATTGTTGAGTACCTAGAGGCCAGTGGGGCACAGGACCCAAGGCAGCATGGTTTCACAGCAGGAAGGTCATGTCAGATGAACCTAATAGATTTCTTTGACTGGGTGACCAAAGTAGTAGACCAGGGAGGGGCTGTGGATATGGCCTACCTAGATTTTAGCAAGGCATTTGATACAGTCTCACACAAAAGATTAATATACAAGTTAGCCAGCCTTGGAGTGGGTCCCAAGGTGGTAGCCTGGATAAAAAACTGGCTAGACAACAGGACGCAAAGGGTAATAGTAAACGGAGTCCACAGTGAAGAAAGGAGGGTAACTAGCAGGTACCGCAGGGTTCAGTACTGGAATCAGTCCTCTTTAATGTCTTTATAGGTGACATTGGAGAGCACCTGGAAGGAAAAGTATGTCTCTTTGCAGATGGCATAAAGATCTGCAACAGGGTTGATACACAAGGTGGGGTGGAAAGGATGAAAAGGGACTTGGCAAGGTTGGAGGAATGGTCAAATATATGGCAGCTCAGATTCAGTGCAAAGAAGTGCAAGGTAGTGCATCTGGGAAACAAATATCCAGGGGAAGAGTACACAGTGGGGGGTGAGATAACAACAAAAATCGAAAAAGATCTAGGAGTAATTATATCAGATGACCTAAAGGTGACCAAGCAATGTGAGAAGGCAGTAAGGAGGGCTGGGGGGATACTGGGATGCATAGGGAGAGGCATCAACAGTAGAAAGCAGGAAGTTGTCCCTCTGTACAGACAGTTGGTGAGACCCCATCTAGAGTACCGCGTGCAATTCTGGAGACCCCGTCTCCGCAAAGACATAGACAGAGTAGAGGCTGTTCAGAGGAGGGCAACCAAAATGGTGTAGGGTCTGCACCAGAAGACATACGGGGAGAGACTAAAGCAGCTTAATATGTATACCCTTGAGGAAAGGAGGAAGAGGGGGACATGATAGAAACTTTCAAGTATCTCAAGGGAATTAACAAAGTACAAGAGGGTGGTATCTTTCAGAAAAGAGATGTGCAAGAACAAGGGGGCACAATTTGAAGATAGAGGGGGGACGGCTCAGAGGTAATGTTAGAAAGTATTTTTTCACAGAGAGGGTTGTGGATGCATGGAACAGCCTTCCTGAGGAGGTTGTGGAGTCAGGAACAGTGGGAGAATTCAAGAATGCATGGGACAGACATAAGGCAATTCTAGTGGGGGGTAGGAGGAAGTAAGCTGTTGATTAACTAGAATCTGCAGCTTATCCATCAGGTAGAGAAATGGGCAGACTGGGTGGGCCAAGCGGTCCTTATCTGCCATCAAATTCTATTTTTCTGTGTTTCAGTAATTGGCCCATGACCAACCCTTTTGGATAGTTTCCAACTCTAGTCTAAGGAGATGGAGATTTCATCTTGATCAGCGTTGTGCAAGAAAATAGTGTTCTGTATTCATGGTGCCTCAGCATCACTGCTAGCTGCTATAGAGGTGAGGGCATTCTGACTGGTCTTCCAGGCTTTTAGACTACAATAACACCACTGCAGCATCATGGTCATGACCAACAGCAGTGGCCCACATCACTGACAAAAGGTTATCAGAAGTCAAAAGATAGGTAAACACTGTTGCTTCTAACCAGGTAAGAGAACCCTCTAAACAGTCTCTTGGTGGCATACATACCTAGGCAGAGTAACACCTGTGGATTGGCTCTGTTGGAACAGTATTCACCAGGTGAATGGTAATTACTTATGAATTCTTTCTCAGTCCTAACAGATGGAGGGGATAATCAGAATTGGAGTTATTTGCTTATTGCATGTACTCCAAGGGAACCAATTACCGCAGTATCACAGAGGATCGGCAGGCTTGACACTCTAACCTAGGAACAGCTAAGGCACCTTCATTCCTTTTGCTCAGTTCCCTCCAATACCCAAAGCCTTATGCAAGCTAAGAAAAGCCCAGTCAATGATGTATCTACTTTGCCCATACTGTCCTCAACCAACTAGTTCCCTCGTCCACTCCCACCATCTGTGGGACTGCACCTGCTTCCTCCTGTCAGGCATAATGTTCTTAGGCAGGGCCTAATGTGACAACTGAATATGAGCAACCTCTCTCTCTCTCATGGATTGAGTCTTGAGAGAGGCACGCCAGGGGTATGGGGTACCCTGTGCATATGATGCTCCTTATGAGTTCGGCAAGGCACTCTTGCAGTTTCCACAGTGAACTGCAGAATTTTGAAATAATCTGTTTCTGGCTGCATGACCATCCCATGCCTCGAACCTCATAACCTTGTTGGTTCTATAGATGCCAGTTCAGCAAGGACTTTAATTGCAGTACTTTCAAAGTTTAAGCATCAGCTCTGGCAGCACTTCTTCAGGCAGAATTGGTGAAAACTATAGGCACTTCTGTCATTAAACGACCACGTAGAGCTATTTCTTCACAAGAACACCAGTCAAGTCCATTGGCCCTCCCATGGACCCTGAATCCTGGTCCCTTCTGGTCTTACCAAGACAGACTGTATCTCCTTTCTAATGTGTTATTTTCTGCCTCCAGCAGTAGTCTTCTTGGTGGCCATGACCTCAGCTGATGACTGGGTGACTCAGGAGATTTGGATTGGAGTAATGGTGATTGGATTTTATCGAGTTCCTGTTTTATCCTGCAAGATATCATTCCAGAAACTGTAACAAAACGAAAAAAAAGTTTGATCCTGGTGGGTGGCACTGTAGCTGTGATAGAAGAGAAATAAATATTAATTATTCTAAATTGTATTTCCCTGAGTAAGCTGCTGTTGGTCTCAGCCCCTCTCTAGTTATCTCTTTTCTGCATATTTGATTTGTTAGTTTTCTGTTAAACCAAAAAGGTTCATCACAATTGGGGTCAAAACCCTTGATTGTGAGGGCACTCTTAGATAATCCATTCAGCTGATAATCAGCATACTGTATGTGAAGTATAGTCAAGTGTGAATATATACCCCACTACAGCACATAGTAGACAGTAAGTTCAGCTGCAGATGCTTCTTACATAGTGCACTCCTGTTCAGTATCCATCAGTATTAGACTGATAAAAGTAACTAAGTAACTAAAGTGCAGCATGCATATTGCAGCCTCCACAATTGGTGTGAAATTCCATTGGTGTAGCACATCCAGGAAATACTGTTGCATTCTCACATCATCTCACACATTGCTCTCGTTGCTAGATTTATTCTGCACTGCCTTTCATTCTGATAAATCAGAAAAGGTAGTACTTGCACTTCTATTTAAAAGTGTCATTTACATATGGCAGCATGCTAGGCGATCACTAGTACAAAGGCTGACAGTTAATTTAGTGCAAACAGAAAACTGCCTTGGAATTTAAACAATGTATATATTGTATAGTTACTTCCTTTCATATTTAAAGGGACTGTCTACCTAGAACAGCAGCTGTTCAGAAATAAGGGCCTCCAGTCTAGTCCTTAATGAATACACACTGGAGCAATTAGGACCCCTACATACACTTCTCTTAACTTCTATAACCCATTTGTACCCCAAAGCACTGTGCCGTATTAACCCAATACTGTAGCATAGAGGAAACTGTGGGCTGTCTTGATGATGTCCATGCCTCAAGCATATAGTGAGGGACTCCAGCGGTATCTTTCTCACCTGCGGCATTCAAAACACATATGTAATGGTCACTGCTCCCCATTCACGCCCAGTACCATTTCTATCATTGGTGGACAGCATTTGAAGACACTTGCTGCATTTCAGAAGTCCCGGGAATAAACACAGAAACACGTGCTCACGGTAGCCAGTTACAAACACGGAAAGTAGCTTACTTAACCCATGCTTGTTTTCGGTGCAGACACCACCCTAGCCATTGACCTAAGTGTCTTTTACAATTTGCTGCAGTTTTCCAATAGTGGTGTTCCCAGCAACGAGCACAATAGCTTCAAGATGATTTAAGTAGGGTAAGCGCATGGGTCAAAAAGTGGGGGATGAGGCTAAATTTAGAAAAGTATAAAATAATGCACTTAGGTAAACATAACCTTCGTAACCCTCTAACACATTAAAGGAAAAAACCTTGTGTGTTAATAATGAAAAAGACCTTGGGGTACACATATCAGAAAACCTGACTTGCACACAGCAACTTAATGCTGCTGTAAGTAAATCTAATAGTCATTTGATCGATAAAACAAAATATTTATTCCAAAAAAGCTGATGTTCTGATGCCATTGTTCACAGTATATGTTGGACCACACCTAGAATACGTGGCACAAGTTTGGTATCCTTACAAAAAGTCAGATAATATAGCACTTGAAAAGGTTCAGTGAAAATTTACTAAGAACATCTCTGAATTCAAAAATAAAACATATGAAGAGAGACTGGATTTATTTAAATTAATGCCATTAGAGACAAGACGACTTTGTGGAGATCTGTTACTAATGTGTAACATCATGAATGATCCCTGTCTTATGTGCGAGCTTGGCATAAAATATCAGGATAAAAGATATGACATCAGAGGTTATCCATTACAAGTAGTAGGCAGAACTTTTAACACCAACTTAAGGAAAAACTCCTTTACTTTGAGAGTGACTGGCCCTTGGAATAGTTTACCACTGGACATTGTCATAAGTTAAGGCTGAATAAATTTATTATATCAGGAGGTAACCAAGTATTATTCCTATTAGTACAGGAGCATTCATGCGCGCATTATTACTTCCTCGCTCCTTTGTGACCTTAGTATAAACCTTAGTATTATTTTACCTCTATTCGTGCCATAGAACCCTAGGTTGCCTGCATAAAGTGGCGTGCATGTTCACTTTAAAGCATACACTGAGCCTGCAGCGGATGCATGGCGGCACCTTAGTATAGCTTATTCCCAGACTTTTTGAAATAAAGCAAGTGTCTTCAGATGCTATCCACCAGTGATGGAAAATGGTACCAGGTGTTAATGGGGAGTGGTGGTAACTGTTACTGGTATTTGTTTTGGATGCCATAGGTGCACACATTGAGAAGGATAAGACTAGAGCTCCTGGCTATATGTTCACGCTCTCACCAGGTGGTGAGACATAGAGGGCATCAAAACAGTCTGTAGTTTTGTCTGTGCTACAGTATTGGGGTAAGATGGCAGGGCACTAGGGTTATAAGTGTTAAAAAATGTACATAGGAGTCCTAGTTTGTCTAGTATGTATTCATCCATGGCTAGATTGGGTTGGGGTGTGTAAGGGTATTATTTCTGTACAGTTGATGTTCTAGGTACAGATTCCCTCTAAATAAATATTTATATAGTATGCTTGTTTCTCATTCAGTTGCCCATGTAGTAGCATCATTTTAAAAAGTGACTTGTTATAAAGAAACGACCCATGTAGTGCCATAGTTCAACAGTGTGTTCGGACGCCACTTTTCTAGCAGGTCCATTAAACTGTATATAGTATCTTAAAGAGTCTTAAAGTAAAGGCCTCTATAACATGGCAGGTCAGTTCCATCCTTTTTTTCTCATAATTTCAATACTGGTTTCTGCTTAGAATGATCTGGAGCTTAGGAGGGAAGTGAACCAGCCTATTCTTCTGCTCCAAGTGTGGCCAGTGAGGGAAGATCCCAGTGGCTTTGTTAGCCTGATAGCTGCCTACCCAGAGAAATAAAAATTTCAGGTATTAAAATATAATTGTTCTGTGCCTGTGTCCTAAAAATTTTTTTTTGGGGGGGGGGCATTGCAACCTTCACTTTTGCACAGTAATATTATTTTGTAACTCTGCTGCTATGGTCTGGGAGTACATGGGTGTGTTGTTTCCTAAGCTGAGAGATGGGCTGAACAGAAGAGCTTCTTGAAACCACCCCCATCCTTAGTTCTCAGTCCATCTCTGTAGCCAAGGAGACACCCTACATTAAGAGACTCTTATTTTAAACTGTCATTTTTTTCACACACTTTTTTTGCAGCTCCACACTTTTGGCACCAGGCAAGCCAGCGATCAAAGATTTCATGGAAAGATAGGAACTAGGCTGCACAGAGCCCAGTACATTGCTGCTATTTCTGCAGAGTGTAACTGTGGTCACAGCAGCACCACATGTAGCTCCTCAGGATGCAGTCTGAGCAGACACTCTGAAGGGTAAAACAGATGGCTATGCTCTGGCCAACAGTCCTGCCGCCCAGCCTCTCCTAGCTGATCAAGATGGTGGATTCCCTACCATGCAGTGGCAGGAAGCACCACATCATCAGCATGGCCATCAGATTTACAAGGCACCTTCACATTCATTGGCTCCTCACTCAAGGCTGTTTACTTCCTGTTACCTCACTTAGGCCATCCCAAGATGACAAGGAATTAAGGCCTCAGTAGAAAGCTCTTCTGGCCTCCATTGTAAAGGTGGGAGAAATGGGTAAGGCACAGCAAAGATATAGATCACTACCCAGAACAGCAGGTTTGGACTCGAGGTCTGCATCTGAAGTGGAGAAGGCAAGTACTGGCCTCAGAGCTAGAGAACAGTGGTGAGGCAGATGGGTGCATATGCGTTTGACAACCTTAGTCTCCAGTTGAGCAAACCATCCTTGCCCTGTCACCTCAGTGGCCCCTGAAAGAGGGCAAGAAAATGGATCTGCTTCCGGTGTCAGCACAGACACCCAAGACTTTTCTCTTATGTGAATGAGGCTAGAACTTGGTACAGGTCCGATGAGAGCACCCAAGAAGAGGTTGTCTGTATTGAGACATACTGCTTAAGCATGGAAGTGCAACAAGAATCAGGCCAAGGTCTGGGATACATGTCTTCAGGTAGATGAGTCTACGGGGATGGTTTCCTAGAAGACTACACTGCTTCTCCCATAGGTGGAGGCACTCAAAGGCCTTGGGTACTGTAAGCTTAAAGGCATTCTGAAGAAAGTGCACGAGTCAGCAAGCACAGCAATAAAGGCAGCCCTTTCCACTGCATAGTATCCTGGGCAGTTGTTAGATGACTCTGCAGTGTGGCAGATGTGTGTGATGTCCTACTGTACTCAAAAGCAACTCGGTTTATGCCTCTTCTGGCTGTAGTGGCAGGCAGGATTCATAGGTGATGCCTTGTACAACCAACTCAGGCTTTCCAGGTTGCTCCTTTTTTCTGTTGTGGCCCATTGGTCCATGTGGTTCTAGCCTTGGGCAGCAGGTAGGTCTCCTAATTCCTATCTACTGAACTCAGTGTTTCAAGGGGACCTTTTGTTTGGTAAGAAATTTGAATAAGCTGTGAAACAAATTGCCATATGTAATACTTTCCTAACCACAGGACAGAGAAGCCTTAGAGTGCCAGAGGTGTGTGAGTACAGGTTAGGGAGGAGAACTTTATTCAACTTTAATCAGTAAACCAGTTTTTTATAGCAAAGTTTCTTTTGCTTCTCCAGAGGCTGCCCATGGAGAAGCCAAATGAGGGAAGATGAGAGCACTTAAGAATCCCCATATGTACTGAGGTCTGACTACCCTTCTGCTCCTCTGGGGACAGCACACCAGACTGATGTCTGTCACCGCCCATGGGTGTAGACCACTATGGACTGCTGGGTCCTAAACATTGTATCTTCTGTATATGCCAAAGAATCGAATCCTATCCTGCAGGTGACTTTTCCTGCAGTCTCCATTTTCAGCAACCCTCACAAATGGCAAGTGGTGCAGGAAGCCATCAGCAGTCTTCTACAGAGACACATGGGACATTACTCATTCTTTTCATAGTGCACAAAATGATAGTGGGCTTTCAGGCATTCCTGAGCCTTAAAAGACTCACTGTTGAGCACTTCAAGATGGAAACCCAAGCATCCACCAAGCCAGCTATTGGAGCAGGAGACTGCTCGACATCCCTTGACCTAAAGGGATGCTTACTTGCCTGTCCTCATACTGCCAGAGCACCACATGTTTCTCTCATGCTTGCATCAACCAACTAGCATTACCAGAACAGGGTGCTTCTCTCTCGGTCTGACCACAGCACACCATGGTGTTCACCAAGGAGATAGTTCTGTTTTACATTAACAACCAGCATTACCAGTACTGGAAGATATTGGTGGTCCCAGAGGCAGCTCTAGGGATGTAATGATGGAAACTCCACCCTTATTTGGATGACTGGCTCATCAGAGCAGACTGCATCACCAAAACAGAGGAAGCAGTCAGTGGGGCAACACACATGCTTCGGGATCACAGATACAGTAGATAATCTCAGCAGGAGCTGCCTCAGCTCCTCTCAGTCACTGGATCATCTGGGGACCATATTTAACACAAAGTAAGGTACCATCTCCCTAGCTCCTCATTATATACAGGCTGTGATTTGGGTCTACAGTGCTCTTTGAGATGAGAGGGGTATCAGCTTCCTACATCATGCACATGCTTGGTCTTAGCTCGTTACTACCCGCCGTGCTTTTTGAAGTCCAAACTTTCCATTGCTAAACTTTGATACAGAATGACTGCCCAGGCATAACTGAGTTCACGTAGCATGCATACAACTGGTGCAGTAGGTGAGACTCCTATCCAGGGACCTACAGTTTAATTTCTCATGCCACTGAAATTCTCAAACAATGACACTATCTCTAATGTTTCTGGTCTCTCCAGAATTGCAGGTCAGCCACTGATAGTGGACACTTAAATGGAACCTTAACAAAGAAGTGCCCCTACTGTACATCAGCAGAACCACATCATAACAGATGCCAGCCTCACCGGGGGGGTTCTCACCACAGTCAAAGGATCCTGGTCACTAGTTGAAGGCAAGCTCCCAATTAATGTGTTGGAAATGAAGACAGTGTTCTGGGCCCTCCTGGTCACTAGTGGAGTGCTAGCTCCAGATTAAGGTGCTGGAAATGAGGGCAGTGTCTTGGGCCCTTCTTACCCATCAGTCCCGGATAAAAGGCAGAAGCATGCTCTTCCACTCTGACAATGTCTCAGTGGCTTACATCAGAAAACAAGGAGGTACCAGTAGTGGCAGAGTTATTCAGGAGAGAGGCTAGCCCAATAAAGTAGTGATAGCGCTACAGTTCACTATGCCTGTGAACCAGAATCGGGAATGAAACAGGGATGGGGTGAGGATTGAGTATCCCAGAGAACACTGTCTGCCAGGGAGTTGAGGAAGCAAGCTCTGCAGCACGATCACCACTTTAGGCTCCACAGGTGACAGCCAGAGCTGCTGGGTGGAGGAGGGGGACATCACTGATGAAGCACACACATGGATAGCATGCCCATACGCAGTTCACCCACTTTGCAGCATCCCGAGGATGGGCTGGGGAGAAAATGCAGTGGAAACAACCCCAGTCACAGCAGAATGAAGCTGTCCTCTCTTGCAGGTCCTGCACTGTGGGCTGGGCACCCTCTAACTGGATCCTGCTTTGTGGGGGCTTGGGGACTCCTCCTCCAACCATGATGGGTAAGTTATAGTAGATTTGATATGGTGAGCCCCTGGGATGATGGGTAATGGGGCTGGAGGGAGGCCAAGCTGAATAGCATAGGCTGGCAGCAAGGAGGATACATACTAGATATATGAAATAAATGTTCAGAAGTTGCACAACGTACTCTTACAGGCAGACAGGCAGCTTTGCTTCTTACTGGCAGTATACCTGATGGGGGACCCTAAACAAGGAAATGAATTAGTTCAGCCGATAGTTGTCCATCCAAGAGAGCAGGAGCTACACCTAGTGGTATTTCTCCTGTTACGTGAAAGGAGGAAACATAGTGAGTGACCTAATGACCATGGCTGTCACTGCAGAAGTACCTAATTTCTTCAGCTGTTTCCAGGACATGGGATCACAAGGAATATACTGCCTGCCCGGTCTCCAGTGTGGCAGGCTTTTTTAGGTGAGTGGCAACTTTGATTTGAGCAAAACACAGATATGTGAAGTATCAAAAAATGTGAGGTAAAAACCTGTCTGTACTGACTTATATGGCGTCGCCTTCCACACTCACCAAAATAAGACATCACAAAACATCTTGGCTCAGGGCGCAGACTCCAGCAAGAGGAATGGTTTCAGTGACTAGCTCCTCAGAGCTGAAATATGATCCCGGTCCTTCTGTTTGACTGACTATTAAAAATGATGGTACTTCAGCTACCGAATTCTGAGGGATAAGGGAAACATAGAAACATAGAGTTTGATGGCAGATAAGGACCACTTGGCCCACCCAGTCTGCCCATTTCCTACCTATTGGATAAACTGCAGATTCTAGTTAACCAACAGCCTACTTCCTGCAACCCCCACTATAATTGCCTTATGTCTGTCCCATGCATGTTTGAATTCCACCACTGTTTTAGACCCCACACCTCTCCAGGAAGGTGGTTCCATGCGTCCACAACTCTGTCCGTAAAAAATAATTTCCTCACATTACCCCTGAGCCGTCCCCCCTCTGACTTTAAATTGTGTCCCCTTGTTCTTACACATCTCTTTTTCTGAAAGATGCTACCCTCCTGGACTTTGTTGATTCCCTTGAGGTACTTAAAAGTTTCAGTCATGTCCCCCCGTCCCTCCTTTCATCAAGGGTATACATAGTAAGCTCTCTCAGTCTCTCTTCATATGGTTTCTGATGTAGACCCTGCACCATTTTAGTTGCCCTCCTCTGGGCTGCTGCCATCCTGTCTATGTCCTTGCGTAGATGAGGTCTCCAAAACTGCACGCAGTACTCAGATGGGGTCTCACCAACTGTCTGTACAGAGGATAACCACTTCTCTTTTTCTACTTGTGATGCCCCTCCCTATGCATCCCAGTATCCCCTGGCTCTCCTACTGACTTCATATTGCTTACCCAGCTTTAGGTCATCTGATATGACTACACCCAGATCACTGGTTCCACTCTAGGCCCTCCCACTTTATATTTTTATTCCTTTATCTTCTTTTACGCTTATGATTCATGGGAACTTTGAAAATATAGGGCAGTGGTTGTGATGCTTGTATTCCTTGGGCCTTCTGTACATTGTAACATGCTTAAGTGATGAGTAGGTATAGAGCATTGGTAACAAAACAGATTGTAATACAACTAAAGATGGTGATAACACAGTTTTGGATGATAAGACAATATGGGTGTATGTATGTGTGTATATGTATATGTGTATGTATATGTATGTATGTGTATATATATATATAGTGTGATAGATAAACCACTCTGAGGTGTGGATCGCTCTGATATATACACACCCTTGGTGTCCATTATCGCACTAGGCGACCTGGCCGAGTGTATCAACCGTAAATGCGTGCGTATATCAGGCGTACTGCATACTTCAAAGTGGTTTATCTATCTTATAAAATGTCAAAATTGTTTTGGAGAGGTGTAAAGTGCAGTGTGCGGTCAGCTTCTGATATACGACGATCATGTGATGTATTTTATACAATCAGAACAGTGGATTTGGATTTGGATGATTTGCTAATTTTATAAATATATATATATATATTAAGAATCTGTTGATTGCCAACTGCCTGAAAACCATGAGTCGTGAACACTGGTACTGAATTGCATTAATTTGTTTTACTGTATTTGTGCTCATTGGGAATTGGATTTATACCCATTGGAGACCAGAAGGGAGAGGGGTGACATGATTGAAACTTTTAAGTACGTAAAGGGTATCAGTAAGGTGAAGGAGGGGAGCTTGTTTAAAAGGAAGGAGGTGACTAAAACTAGAGGGCATAGCCTAAGATTGGAGGGAGGAAGATTCAGAGGCAGTGTGAGGGGGTGATTTTTCACGGAGAGGGTGGTGGAGGCTTGGAACAAACTACCAGAGGAGTTGGGAGTTGAAACAGTGGAGGGATTAAGAGTGCATGGGGCAAACATGGGGTTCGTTAGTGGGAGGAAGGGGAGGGCCTGTGGAATTGGTGATGAGTGGGGGAAGGAAGGGGCAGACTTTATGGGCCATTTGGGCCCTTGTCTGCCGACAGATTTCTATGAATCTGTGAATCTTGTTCATTCCATGTTGCTGCTGCCAGTCTCGTGCCTTGCTGTAATTTTTGCACTATTCTTGAAACCTGACTTACTGAATGTTTTCCTCCCCTAACTCCTTCCACCTGGTTGCATCTGGATATGAATTGCAGCTCAGTGTGCCTAACCTGGTTGGCAGTTTAAAATAAAATAAATAAGTAATCCAGGCTTCATAGTTGGTTGCACCACCCTTCATCACCAGCATAGACAGGAATCAAAGACTGACAGCTGTACCCTTCTCCTTCTGGAGTATGTCAAATGCCCATAGTTTTTCTGCTACAAAAGCATCCAACAGGCAGACTCCTCTTTTCGCATTCAAACCAGTTGAATTTGGAATATAAACAATTTGTGGTTCCTGTTTAAAATAAATTAGTTAAAAAGGAGTTTAGTCAATGCTGTTTTAGTTCTTATTGTAAGGTTTTGCAAGATGAGGGTTAATGGTGTCTCTAAGCTCAGAAGAAAAAAGTATCCGTCAGTGCGGCTAGTATTTCAAAGTTGGGGGGGAGGCACCATAGTGTGAGGAGAAAAGTAACCTGAGGAGGTGGGGATTAGAAAGTGGTCCGGCTGACTGTTGCCTTCTTTAATATTTAAGCATTGTTTTGCTTGTACAGGCTTAGCACTGTCCCCACCTTTCTCTTTCTCTCTTTGAAATGGAAAAGATCAAATGACATGGTGCCCCACATGATCGGTGAGGATCAAAGCTGTTAAATTGCTGTATAATCTGGTGGGTTGGTCTGTTGTCTGAAATTGTATGAATGTTTCTGGTGTTTTGTCACTTGTATTATACTCCTTGGATATTTTTTTTTTCTCTTTTCACAGTAATGCCAAAACCTCCTGGTTCACAAATCTGCAAACATTCACAACAAGTCTGCGCCAGAACTTATTTGAGAAATGGAGGATGCACAGTGGCCTGACAGAGAATATGCCATTTATTACCTTCATGATCATGGTGTCAGAGCCATAACTCACAAGTGACAAAGCAACAAAAGAAAAATAGCATAGTCTGAGTCCAGCTATTGTGTGTCTGGGTTATGTGACACATTAGCAAATGTAAAATTTAAAATGAGCGCCTTTTCGAAGCTATACCTATTTATTTGACTTTGCCTACTGGTTAGAATGCTGTGCATAGCTCCACAGTGATGCCATTAAGCACTGTTTCAGCTGCCCTCCCATCTCCCATTAGTAAAGTACAGCATTATATATATAGAATAATACACGGGGTGGTGTGTGTTATGAGAATTTAATGTGGACATCATCTGTGTGATGCTAAATAAACCCTTAGAAGCACACTGAAAGGGTTTATTCAAGCATCACACCAAGGGTTTGTATTAAGTTTGAATAACCACACCACACCACGCCTAATTTCTGGACATCAGTTTTTCCTCACTCTTTCTGTTTTTATCATTTGTTTGCCCCAAAAAAAAAAAACAAGTGGATTTGAAAGTGTATTTACCTTGTAAAACACATACAGTACATATTTGAAGCCCTTTAAATGTATTAAATAATTTATCACTTCTATGCTTGCCAAGGCTTTCATCCCTTTTTGGATTTGCAGAGGCAGTATAAACTCCCAGGACCGCCTATTTCAGATATCTCCAACTTTGTTCATATCTCCTGGGGCTGAGACCACAATATAAACAATTTCAGGACCAGAATCCCCTTTATAACCTTCTAAAGGACCACCAGCAAGGAAATCTGTGGACACACTTAATTGGTAATACTCTCTTCTTATGCTGGTCTCCAGGCTTCATAACTACTGGGAGGCGTCTCCTCTTGCCACGTGACAGGCAGGAACACAAAGCTCTGCAGCCTAGACATCCTCTCTCCCACTTTCTGTGACCACCAGTTTACTTCCTGCCTTGCAGGGGGCAGGTACTCTGCAGCAGAGCTCTGTCGCTGTGGTGAAAGGGCTGAAGACTTCAGGACTGTAAGGTTGGACATTTTTCTTTCTGGATTTACACAGAGAGCAGTGATGGGTCAATCCAACGACAAAGCTCTCTCTTTCTCTGCTCTTAGGGGTCCCAGTCTCAGCCCTGCATGCTGGAAGACTGACCCCTCTCAATTGTCAGGATAAAGCTGTCTTTCTGCTCCTAGGGAGTCCCTGTCTCAGCCATGCATGCTGGTCAGACTGGCACCCCTCCAACTTTCTCCCATGCGGCCCCAACTTCAGCCATGTGTGCTGCACAGACTGGCCTCTCAATATTTTCTCCCGCGCTAAAGGCTGCTTGTGGCGCTGCCCCCCCCCCAGCATTCAAGTCAGATCAGAGGATCAAAGGGGGAAATTCTTAAACCTGATTTTAGGCAGCAGATGAGCCGCTATGCTGGAGCTGCCGCCCTGCCTAAGGAAGTGCAACCTGCCAACCACTTTACACTCAGGCGTGTTGATGCTCCTCATGGAGAGCACTCTTCCAAGCAGCCTCGTCGACGAGGGTGAGCTTGCTTGCACTGGAGTGCTGGCCACGATTGAACCTGGGCACAGACGTATTTCCACGGAGCAGAGAAGCACTTCCACGGACCATTTTCCATCATGAGCTCTTCAGTGGCTAGGCTCATCAGCGAGGTCTGTGTGCAACACAGCTGTGTTACATCAGCGTGCTCAGGGCAGTCGACAAACCCTCGGGCTCCTAGTTTATTACATTGGCGGCAATGTGTACAGCGAAGGACACCTTATTGAACTGGCGGCACTAACAGGCCACTCAGATGCACAGATCATCGACAGAGCACATAGGGTCTCATTGCTCATCAGCGGAGGCCACTATCACAACTAGTCTGAGCCCAGAAGCATTCTCAGGGTGCTTTTTCCCCATCAACAAGCACTTCAGAGGGTTCAGCTCATTGCTGAAGGATGCGTATGGCACAACTGGCCTGGCGGCATTGTGCACAGGCCATTGACGAGCTCCTTGGGCTCTTAGCTTGTCGACGGAAGCCTTATGGAACTAGCAGCATTGCTGGCAGGCTGCCCAGGTGCACAGTTCGTTGAGCAACTCCGGGTGTCTCAGTGCTTGTGGATGGAGGCCACTACTGCCCCTGGAGGGGACCGGGAGAGGCTTCCTACAGTCAATTTAATGGAAGGCACTCCCTGCATTTTCAACAGCGATGCTGCAGGATCGAGCCCCCCCCCCCCCAACCACCAAACGAAGGAATCACCATTACAGGCAATGCTGCTTAGTGGTTAAAGCAATGAACTGCGAGCCAGATGTCCTGGTGACCTAAAGACCCGAGTTTGAACCTCTCTTTGGATTTGAGAACAGGACCACAAGTGCAGATAAGGGAATCTGTTTCTGGATAAGGGTCCTATCCCCTAGCACTTGGATTATTGGACTACGAGGATTGGGTGACTAGTATAGGGGTGCCCAGCTGTACCTGCCAGCAGCAGGGCCCAGCATACTCCTTAGTATGTCCTTTGGATTAGCCTGGCAAATACTCCTCCGAGCAGGACTTGCCACAGGAGCAGATCCCTCTTGGTGGGCCACCTGCGTTGCTCTGTATGTTTATAATCTAAGCAAGCAACGGCCTCGAGGTCAGAGGAGATAACGGAGGCCGCCATCTCAGCGAGCAGCTCCCAACTGTGTAGTCGGACGAGGTCACAGCCTCTGGGGGGGGGGAAGGACCCTCTTCGTCTTAGAGCCTTGATGCTGAACCTTCATACCCCTACAGCCCCCACTAGTAGGCTGCTTGAAAGCAGGACAAGGTGGAGGTATCTCAAGAAGGCTACCCAGGTGTCCGTAACCTCACAGCAGCAACGACCAATCCCGACTGGTTCCAGTGTAAACCAAGTCTGCCTGCCAACAACTCCAGCTCACGCGCCTAGCCTCAGCTCACTCAGCAGGCAGACAGCTACACAGCAAATTCCATGTTTTACCAAATCACAACCCAGCACTCTTTGGATTTTTGGGGTGGTCAAATGGTCGTATCTTCAGAAATTCGCCTGGAAAATACACCACATGAAGGAAACCTGCAGTGCGGATCCGTCTTCAAAGAGGTGATAACAGTATTCGGGGAATTGGAGAAGGTACACATGCTGCATCAAGGGACAGACACAAATCTTGGTCACCAGGCTCCTGAAAGGATTTTCGTGTCCACGACTACAGCAAAGGGCAGAATGGGTCGTTTCAGGCAAATGCACATGGTTCTCCTCCCATAACCAGTGTAACTGCAGGGGAGGACGAGGTGGCACCTGAGTCACAGGGGGTGGCAACAAAACCTCGCAATGAAGATCTCTGGTCCATACTCAAGTGAGAGACAAACACGTCCATATCAAGACACGCAAAGGGGTTCGGGGCATAGTTCATCACTGATACCCAATCGCCTCCCCTCAAAACAACTGTTGGCTTCACGTGGCTCCTTGCCAACTTCTGACTGTAGTTTGTCAGTGGCCCAAGCAATTACAGACTTAGCAAAGTTCAAGCGATTCCTAATCCTCTTCTGGTAGGGGCTAGTGAGCAGGTTCCCCACAGACTGGAACAGGGTGTCCCTCACTCTTATTTGGAATCCCCAAATGCGCAGGATGATTCAGACCAGTCTTGGTCCTGAAACTTTGGCACCACTAGGTGTGCACAACTCCGATCAAGATGGACACATAATCATCCGTCGTATGGAAACTCCATCAGGGGGATTTTCCTGGCATCAGTAGAATTACAAGACTCCTATCCGCTTATCCCCATCCGGGAGTCGCACAATATCTCAGATTCAAGGTGGGGAACAGTCACCTTCTAATTCAAAACGTTTCCATTTGAGCCAGAGGTTTGGCCAAAGTCGTAGGAGCGGTATTTGCTCCTACTGATGGTAATTGCTCGCCTCACACAACCAGGATACAGCTCTTCCCCACCTGCTCAACGTCATCCAAGGCCCCGCAATTCTATCAGGCAATACCAGCAATGGCAGAGGTCATCCAGTGCCTCTCTAGGCACAGATTTATCAAGAACCAGAACAAGGGCTCTTTAGTTCTGCCCCAGTCCCTACCCTATCTGGGAGCAGGCTTGAAACACAGTCAGGTGTCTCACACAGAAGAGAAATCCATGGACTTCGGAGCCTCTAGGCGTTTTGATCTCGCACCTCTTGGCGGCTCACTGTTACGTAAGACTCACAGGGGACATGCTCTCCTTCGAGACATAGTCTTCTGGGCACTGATTCACAGACAGCCCATCCAGGCCAGCATTCTCAAACTGTGGTCTCAATCCAGGGATGGAAAGAAACAAAACCTCCCAATTCCTTGCCAGGGGGAGTTTTCTTCATTGGTGGGTTCGGAGGACCAATATTATAAGAGTTCGAAATTTGGGGCTCCTCACTGAGCAAGAATTACTAATGTTGGCTGCCTAAGCGACTAGGGAGATTCTGGGTTAGGTCTCAGCACTAGGCAGGTGGTCTCTGTCAGAGTCCAGATCCAGCATAACTGACAACCGAGCAACAATAACTTATATTGATCACTGGGGTTGAACAAGGAGTTCATGGATCACAAGAATACCTTGTGCTCTTTCAGTGGGCTATACTGCACCTGCCAAACCTGATGGCAGTTACTCGTTCCAGCTGTGAATAACATCCAGGCAGACTGGCTAGGGTGCAGGGACTTCCTACCAGGGAATGGGAGCTGGAGGAAGATGCCGTCAACACCCCTCAGGTATATCTCTCAGCCTGTCGACAAAACTCCCATAAGCCTTTTCCCATTCTGCTACTCTCAGGGTCCGCACAAGGTAACTGTGAATCCAGCAGAACTGTTTTGACCTACTCATACTGACCCAGGTGTCCACAGTTCACATGTCTGACTCGCATGTCAAGGCAACCTCCAATAAGATCCGCTCAGCCCGGACCTTCTTCACAGGCCATGTGCTACATTTCAATCTGGCAGGCTATCTGTCTCGCAGGAGATTGATCAGGAGTCTCTCGAGCTGGATTTATTCCTTCTGGCATTGAAATGATGCTTCCTCTTATCTTATTCTAATACGGAATATGGCACAGATTTCTTTCTGGTTTCAAGGGCAACAAATGTTGACTAGGCGGTATCCATGCTCCTCATTCTTCAGTTCCTCCAAAAGAATTTGAGAAAGAGTTAAACCGTCCTCCTGGTGGGTTCCAATTCTGCATTGGGAGCACTCCTGTTGATAGAAGCAGGGAGTCCTTGTGGTCTCCTCCCCAAGTGGGAGGATTCCTGAGGCCGTCACCTTTAAAATGCCCTTCAATCCAGCTGGAGACTGAGCTTGGTCAAAGAGGCATCCCTCATACACCTGATGATGACGGTCGCATTTCTCTTTAGCCAGTCACATCAGTACGCTAGAAGATATCTTCCATACGGATCCTCATATAGTATTTTTGTATAGTTACTCGTAAGGACTCGGTGGTCCTCTGATTAGATCTAGATTTCTTTTACCGAAGGTAATATTTCCTTTTTTCAGCAACCAGTGGTTGAGCATTCCTCCCTGTTACCTTTCTCCAGAATATTACAAGGAGAAATAATTTCATGCTCTAGATCCTAAGAGTGATGCAGCACTGCCTTAAAGGAGCCGAACCCATTCGTAAAGCTCCAGCTTATTCATCCTCACCAAGGACCAAACCATCAAAAGAGAGGCTTCTAAGCTCTATTGCCAGATTTATTTATTTGTCCATAACCATTACCTTCCAACAAACAGGGATGCCTTTACCTGGACCAATTAAGGCACCCTCAGCCAGGGCCATGGCCATCTTGGGGATCGACTTTAATGAACCCTCTCTGGCTGGCTTATGCAGGGCGGCTCTTAGGCCACCTATTCACACCGTATCCAGTCTTTACCAGCTGGATTTGTTCGCCTTGACCGAGGCCTCTTGGTTCTTCAGGTGGTGGTAGTGATCTCTTAAGGTGTATTTACATTCTTCCCACCCAGGAAGCCAAGGGATGTACTGCTTTAGTATATGCCAGTGGTTATGAAGCCCAGAGACCAGCATAAGAAGAGAGAAATAGAAATTTAAATACCTGTAAATTTTCTTTCTCCCACTGCTTGTCTCCAGGCTTCTTATCTCCCAGAATGTAACAAGCTTGGTGGATTGTTTGAGATAATGTTGTCTCTTTCTGTTTCCAAGTTTACATAGTACTACCAGGTTGGAACTGTTTTGGGAAGAACTGGTGGTCACAGGAAGTGGGAGGGAGGATGTCCAAGCTGCAGAGATTTGTGTTTCTGCCTGTCACGTGGCAAGAGGGAGGTACCTCCAGTAGTTATGAAGCCAGGAGACCAGCAGTCAGAGAAAGAACATTTACAGGTATTTAAATTTCTATTTTATACAAACTTTAGTGGAACTATCCCCCATTCCTCGACAGTTTTATTTATTTATTTGAGTTTTGGATTAATACCTATGAGCTGGTACACAGGTTCCATGTCATGAATACATAGATTGGTACATACAGTGAACAGTTTGGCATTTACAATAGTCATTAAACAAGTAAAACAAAAGATAACGAATGGACGGCATAGTATATGTACGGAAGAGGTAGGACATAGCTATGGCAACAACTAGGCAAACTAACCTAAAGTTACAAAAGTGGCAGCCGGACACATACAATAAAATTAAAAGATTGCAGCCAAAGGCCTTGTCCAGCAACGAAAACAGAAAAGAAGACATGGAGTAGAGGCTTAGGTAATAATTGTCGGGCCAGAGGACATTGCGGGTCAGGATGAGGTAAGAGTGTGGTGGGAGGGAGAGTGAATGGGAAGGGGTAGGGTGGAGAAAGAGGCGTGGAGAAGGAGTAGAAAAGTAAGGAGGGTGATGTGAAAATTGGACTTAAGGCAAGAGGAAGGTCCAAATTGTGAGCAGCCATCTCTGGGTTTAGGTGAAGCAGTCACGGTAGCATGAGTCACTAGGAGCTGATGTAGTTTGTGTTTGAGTGGGCTAAGAGTGGCTGCATTAGAGACCTCACAAGGTAGTGAATTAAACAGTTTTGGGGGCTCTACTCTGTGAACAACCACTGGCCTCATGTATATGCGGCAGCGTAGGACTTGCAGAGCTGAGTTCCTAAAGCTTGTAAGGTAGTGCTGGTAGCTGGGCAGAGGAGCTCCTGTACCCCAGTGGGCATGAGATCAAGCGAAGCCTTTTTGTTACCAGGTAGGTTTGGTAGGTGATTCTTCCCTGTAGCTGGAGCCATTGCGCCTGTTCATAAAGGTTGCAGGTGTGCCTGTGATGGGCAGCCCCAGTAGATGGCACACCTTGTTCAGTGCGATAGAGATCCGCCGTAGGGCAGAATCCGTGACAGCTCCATAGATAAGCCCGTAGTCTATAATAGAGACAATTGAGCTTTGAGTGGCTAGGTTGTGGACTTCAGGAGTCAGACAATATAAATTTGTAAAGAAGGCTGATGTGGATATTCACTGATTTGGCAACAGTGTCAGTATGATTGGAGAAGGACAGTGTGCTGTCCAAAGTCACACCTAGGTACTTGAACACTTGCGTCAGTTCAAGTGCGACTCCAGAGCAGTTTCTGACAGTCAACTGTTTGGTTTGTTTTATGTTTATTATGCATGCCATGGAAATCATTTTAGGTTTTTTTGTAGTTGAGCACTAGCTTCTGAGAGATGAACCAGGCCTCAGCATCCATAAAATTTTCTGGAGCTGGTTCTCCAGGAGGGAGGGATCCATGTCTTTAGCAGAAATGACCACGTCGTCCGCATATAAGAGGATATGACCAGGGCAGGATGCTGGGAGTTTAAAGAAGATACTGAAGAATAACGGCCCCAATATTAACCCTTGAGGAACACCCAACCGGACTGATTGCTTAGCCAAGAGGACATCTCCAACAGCGGTCAGAGAGATAGCTGTTAAACCAGTTAATATTAGACAGATGGAATAAGGAATTTCAGTCAGACTGTAGTGCTAAAACGTGGGTTAAATATGCTTCGCCCGCTTACAGATTAACTGCAACACAATGGAGAGACTTCTCCTGGAAGTGTCTAATGCGTTATAGCCATACACCAGCCGTACAAACCACATATATGGGTCCCCATATGGGAAAGTGTTTCTATTTACTCCTTGTAATGAAACCTGTAATAATTATGCTTCCTACATCTGCTGATCTATGTCATTGTTACCAGTTTTTGCACTTTTTTTGTTTTAGTTTAAAAATGTTATTACAGATCCAGGAAGGCATCGGGCACACGTTAGGCAGTACTTTAACACCAATGAAGAATACCATGGGTGTACAAAAAGGAACTACCTACTAGTACACATAACATATGTTTTCTCTGTACACTGTAAACCTTTTCTGAATAAAAACAAATTGAAACATTGAAAAATAGCCTAGTAGATGAACACTAACTTTAAAGGAGTACTAAAGTCAAAATTCGCAAAAACATAGGTTGTGCAGTGTGTTCAGATTTCTGTGTTTAGTCCTAGTGCATCCTTCCCTTTGTTTGCTATAAAGAGTTTTTTTTTTTTTCTAAACTTACTATTCTTTTGGAACTCTGTGCCCCTCAGTAGTGCTCAATCCCGGCCTCCTTTCTCAGAGGAGGTGCTGAAGCTTTGCGACTCTGTTTACCTGAGCCACGCAGCGTACTATACCTTTACAAAACAGCCCTATTTTATCTGCCCAGGTTTTCACTGGGTGCTGCAGACAGTGCCCCTAGCCGCCAATATTTCTGTTCTTGCAGCTGTCCTGCCACTTATTGCACTTTGTTCCTGTTCTCCTAACTGCAATCAGTCTTCTATTATTATGGCCTACTACTTCTTAGGCTTTTGAATCAATATACCATGTTATCTGTATTTCCTTGTTTGCACCCTCTGTGTATCGTGACGTATTGTGACGTTACATTTCATTAACCATTGTAAATTGGTAATGTATCCCCTCTCCCCCCCAAACACTTTTTGTGACTGTAGTGTATCCACTGATTTCTTCCAATGCATTTGTAAACTGTACTGTATTCAATCCAGGGTATTAAATAAGCCGGGAAAAAAAACTGATTAAAGTTTTATACGCGATAGTGCTGATCAGTTGTATAAATGCATAGCGCTCGACACAGAATGGTTAGCAAAGTTTAAAAATATATATCATTTTGTTAATTGTGTCTACTGTGTCATAAACTCACTGAAAAAAATAGTTAGCAGTTTACTGCTGTGCATTTTTAGAAATGGCTAGCATTACCCTCTGTTTTGCATAGCATTTTGCTATGCTATACCAGCTGCTTAAAACCCTGCAGTCTGTTTTGTCTGTACATTGATTACAACTGTATGTATAAGCTTTTTGTGCCAATGTTATTTGGCCAGGGTTGTGCCTGAAAACGGTCCCTCAGATCAGTGCACCTACCCAGTAATCAAAGACGTAAATAAATAAATAAAATGTCTTTAGCTAAGTCTGCCAGCAGTTCCACGGGCAAATCCTCCAGGTGGAGGAAACGCTCCAGGTGCAAGTCCACCCTGTATAGCCACCTGTGCTGGGTCCCTATGCCTCAATTGTGAAGCCACAGCTACCTCGGCCCTGCTCCCACAGAGGACACCACCACTTTATTTCATTCCCAAGAGGCAGCACAGCAGCTCCCACTGCAGTTGGCACCAAACTTATTGCAAAACTGAACTGAACTTTTTGAGTTAGACTTGGCATGCTTTGATCTGCAGCCCCTTGCATCCCAGCAAAGTCACACCCACAAGAAAGGAACTCGAAAGCTAACTCC
Source organism: Neoceratodus forsteri (assembly GCA_016271365.2). Taxonomy (NCBI): domain Eukaryota; kingdom Metazoa; phylum Chordata; order Ceratodontiformes; family Ceratodontidae; genus Neoceratodus; species Neoceratodus forsteri. Next base: position 28,319,028 of record CM057453.1, read on the forward strand.
ATCTCCCTCCTCAGACGAAGAGGAATGTCAGGAACATTGTCACAAAAAGGAAAAAAAGAAATGTCCCAGTGCTCCTTGCTCCAGGGACAAAGCTGATGACCACTCCTATCACAAAAAGAAGCAGCATGCCAGATCAGCTTCCTTGTCGGACTCTGGTTTGTCTTCTGCTGAGGAGGGAGAACTCCATAGCAGTTCCTCGGATACAGAACTGGAGTCTGAAAGGCTCTTTGATGTGGACGACCTTGACTTCTTCATTAAAAATGTCTTGTGGGAGATGTATCTAGGACCCACGCCTTCCACTTTCAAAGTAGATAGATCGACCTTCAAGCTGTCAGAATTAACTAATCTTTAAACATCATTCCCTGTTCCACCATCAGTTAAGGCTGTGCTAAAGGAAGAGTGGCAATGCCTGAAGAAAAAGTACACTGCCCCACGCAGGGTCAACAAACTGCTGAAGCTCAATAAGAAACAATCGTACACTTGGCTGAATCTTCCTAAAATCAATCCCATTTCATCCTTGATGAGGAAGACAATAATTCTAGCAGACAGTGGGGCCACCCTCATGGACACAGTAAATCGCAAAGTACAGTGTTAGAAAAGGCTTTCTAGGCCTCAGCAGCCTCCTTGAAGGCGGCAGTAGCTAATCTGTTCTTGGCCAGGGCCGTTCTCTCTCTCTGAGTTGGCATTTAAACTTATGGAGGATTCTGGAAGAACAAAACTCTGATCCAACAACTACAGTTTGTTTGCTCTCATCTCCGCTACTCAGCGGATGTTTCAGAAGATGCAGACTGCTGTACCATTTGAACAGTGTTTTAGCAAACCTCAGTGAGAAGAAATCTCTGGTTACAGAGCCTAGCAGTCAGACAGTTCCTCATCAATGTGCCATACAAAGGTGGTCTCCTGTTTGGAACAACACTTAAAGAGGTAGTAAAGGAATCCGGGAAACTGCTAAGGTCCATGCCACAGTCAGAATCTCAGGACAAGCCTTGATTTGGCCAGTCCCAGTGGCTTTACAGGGCCAGTCATTCTACAACAGAAACCAGAACAGGAGCTACTCAAGCAGACGACCCGTGTTTGCATACCTGTAACCAACACAACAGAGGTGGAGGGGGTGGCAACTGTGAGTCTGGAAATTCTAATAAGACATCTCCACAATGAGACAGTCCAGGCCCAGCCCCATATTGGAGGCAGAATTTCCAGTTTCTTCAGGTAAAGAGTCCGTACAGCAACGGACAGATGGATCCTGGACATTGTAAACAAGGGATACCTCAGCTAATTTGACGCAAAGCCCCCACTTCCTCATGTCATTCCCTCTCCACTGTCGGCTGACCCTACCAAGAGACTTCCAATGTTCCACGTGGTAATGGACCTCACTGGAGGAAAGGGCCACATAATTAGTACCCCTTTTAAGGCAGAGACATATATTCCTCTCTTAATTGTTCCAAAATGTACAGGGAGTTTCAGGCCAGTGCTGGACCTTAAGTTCCTGAATCTGTCCGACCAGATCTTTAAAGATGGAAACTCTCTTGTCCACTATCCTGAAGTCCATCAAGTTGACTTCCTCGCCTCCATCGACTTACAGGACGCCTACTTGCACATCCTCATCGGGACACTTACCTGCAATATCTGAGGTTCAAGGTCCAGGACAGCCACTTCCAATTCAGAACCCTTCCATTTGGGCTTTCCTCAGCCCCAGTTGTCTTCTCCAGAGTTCCGATGGCAATAATTGCACACAACTCGAGAAGTTGCAGTCAAGGAACAATTAAACCTTTCGTTAAGCAAGTGCAAAAGATTTTTTATTTAACTATAAAAGTGAGCACCAAAAAACAACAGAGGGTGCCGAACAACACCCCAATGGCAATAATTGCACACCTGCACAGCCAGGGGATCCAACTGTTCTCCCAGTTGGATGACATCTTGATCTAGGCTCCTCAGTGTGAGTTGGCTCAGTAGGTGGTTACAGAGGTTATTAGCTGCCTTTTACACCCACGGTTTTGTCATCAACCATCATAAGTTTTCCGTCTCCTGCTCAGACACTGAACTATCTGGGGGCAGACTTCAGAACTTGCAAGGACACTGTCTTCCCAATATCGACAAAATTCTAGAACTTACAGACTCTTCTTCAGAAATTTCAGCACGCCACTCTGCTTCCAGCCCAGATGTTCATGCAACTCATAGGGATGATGGTTTCACTAGCAGATACAGTTTCACAGACCTTGATTCACATGCTTCCAACACTAGATAGATAGCTAGATAGATACCTTCCTTTATTTTTCAACAGGATGAAAACTTTTAGGACTGGGGCCCTGTTTAATAAAGTTATCCTGAGCTTTAAAAGGTTACCTACATAACACAGTATCACATTCATTGTACAAGACAATGCATATAACTAACTATACAATTACCAAAGCACCATAAACAAATTCTACAAAAAGGTAGTTAATAAGGAGATTATCAAAACTCACAAGTGACCTTCCTGAAACAATGGTCCTCTCGGAGGGACAGCAGGAATCATAAAGTGACAATCTCACAACAGATGGACAGCCTCCCTTGGTGGACAGTGAGGTCAAACATTATGAAGGACCACAAGGTAGGCCATCTGCAGCAGGTACAGATTATCACCGATGCCAGCATGAGAGGGTGGGATGCCCACTTGAATCACCTCAAACATTATGAAGGACCACAAGGTGGCCAGCCATCAAGAGTACGGATTACCACAGATGCCAGCATGAGAGGGTAGGATGCCTACCTGAATCACCTCTCAGCTCAAGGCAAGTGGACACTACTGGAGTCCCACCTCAGCATCAATGTGTTAGAAATGCGAGCAGTATGCCTGGTGCTACAAAGGTTCAAAGGCACCATTCAGAACTCAAGGCCCTGATTGTCATGGACAACAGGACTATGATGATGTACATCAACCACCAAGGGGCACAGGAAGCACCTGCAGGCTGAAGGAAACTGCTGTTACTACACTGGGCTGAACTTCACCTCTCCAGTGTGGCAGCTGCTTGCATCCCAGGAATGGACAACATCATGGCAGTGTGGCTCAGCCACATGGACATTCTTCCAGAAGAGTAGTAACTGAAGGACAGCACCTTTCAGTTACTCACATGGCTGTGGGGTCAGGTGGGTATTTTGTTTTCCATACAAAATGCCAAGGTTCCACAGTTCTGTTCACTCACAAGGGATAATCAGTGGCACAGGACGCCTTTTCTCTCCATTGTGGTCAGTACGAACTTCTGTACGCCTCCCCCCATCCTCCCCCCATTCCAGTTCTGTCCAGGGTATTACACAAAGCAGCACAGGGCAAAGCTGAGCTGATCTTTGTCTGCCCATGCTGACCCTGTCGACTATGGTTCCCCCACCTAATCCACGTGACACAGGATCTGCCATTCAAATTTCTAATCAGTCCAGACCTTCTTCACCAAGGGCACATAACTCATCTGAATCTCCACAATCTGTCCCTCTCAGCTTGGAGATTAAGCAGGAAATTCAGGGACCCAGGGTATTCCACAGAGGTAATTGAAATGATGTTACACTTTAGGTGTCTGTCTTCTTCAAAGGTGTACTACAGTACTGTATCTAGAAAACTTTTTATTCTGGCTTCTGTTCAAACTGATGAATGATTATACAGTTTCCTCACCAGTCCTCCTTCAGTTTCTCGAGGAAGGTTTTGACATTGGCCTACAGCCAGCAACTTTAAGGTCTCTGCCTTGGAAGCACTGCTCCTGGTGGAATCTGAAGAGTTACTAGGATCACAGTCTCACATAAAGTGCTTCTTACAGTCGGCTACTCTGAAATGTCCTCCAATAAAGTCTATTATACCTTTGTGACATCTCAATCCAGTCCTCAGGGCTCTAACCAAAGTGTCTTTTATTTATTTATTTGGCTTTTTGTTACGGGTAAGTACACTAGACAAGTATTATGCCTATTTTCAGGAACAACCGGAGAGCAACAACATGTAGAATACATACAAGGCAACTTAGGGTGGAACAGCATATTACAGGAAATAATAAACGTGTGGAAAAGAAGATGCACAATCAACAATTACACAACGTATAGAAGGTACATAATTGACATTAGAGGCAACTGGATTCAACTAGATACATTTCTCTAAGGGGGCTTAGGGCAGTCACACACCATTGATTGTTTCAGATGAGACCACAGGGAGGTGCAAAAGATCCCATGGGAGGGGGCCAAGCGGACATGATCAGGGAGAGAGTTCCAGAGTCTTGGCGCATACGCAGCAAAGTCACGGTCCCCCATAAGAGTACAGGTGGGGGACTTTAAGCAACCCAGCATTCTGGGACCTAAGGTGGTAGGGCGTGGGGTCCATTTTTGGAAACAGTTGCGCCAGTCCCTGCGGAATGCCAGTAGTGAGCACCTTCCTGGAGAAGCTTCCAACACCGAATTCCAGGTATTCGGCTGGGGGGAGCCAGCAGAGTTTGTCGTAGAGCTCACAACGATGGGTGAGTTTGGGGGCAGCTAGTGCGGACCGACAGATATTATTATATGCCGTGTTCCACCAAGTGAGATGAGTATGGGGGGATCGAGCAAATAAGTGAAGTCCATAGCTGAGGGAAGGAAGAAGCACTCCTCTCACAAGGGCAAGTCTAGCCCCAGGGGTTAGGTTGTATTTGGCCCTATAGGCCAAGCCAAGCTTACAATTTGTTGTTCCACAGATGTTTAGGATATGACTCCCCATGTCAAGTTGGGGGTCAAGAGTAACACCAAGATATTTGATTGAGGTCACTGTTGGCAGCGAGGGTCCACCCTCACTAGTTATGTTGAGCAAGGCTAATGAGGCTTTGATCTTGGCCGTGGAACCAGTTTGTGGTTAGTAACCCAAGCCAAGGCTTTGTTGAAATTGTCGGACAGGCTCTGGTTTAGGGCGGTGGCATTGTGAGAATGGGCCACTATCACCAGGTCATCCGCGTATAGGGTGGCTTGGCAGTGAGAGATCGCCAAGGGCAGTTGGTTAATAAAGAGCGAGAATGGGGGGGCCTAGCACCGATCCCTGGGGACTCCCATGGTCACTGCCCTGGGCTCCGAGAGGGCCTTGATGAAACAGGTATGCTGCTGTCTCTTCAGGTAGCCCATTAACCACTCATGGCATGGGGAGAGAGTCCAAGTGACCATAGCTGCGCTCCAAGTAGTTCGTGGTTGACAAGGTCAAAGACTTTTGACAAATCAGTAAATATGGCACCCGATAGTTTGCCCTGGTCCGTGGCTGATCTGATGCTTGAAGTTACAGTAATCAAGGCGGTTGTGGTGCTATGTCCCCTTCAAAAGCCATGCTGGGCCTTGGATAGCAGCTCGTGGGTGTGGATGTACTCCGAGAGTTGTTCGGCCACCACCTTTTCTAGGAGTTTACTAAGGGATGGGAGAATAGCAATTGGGCAATAGTTGTCAGGTAGTTTGGGATTGCCCTGCTTCAGAACAGGGACTGTCCTCGCCTCCTTCCAGATATCAGGGATTAGCCCAGAGCTGAGGGATAGATTAAAAATGTGGGCTACTGGGGAGGCAATGTAAACAGCTCCTAGCTTAAGAAGCCTAGATTCCAGGTTGTCGAGACCTGGACTAGAGTGCTGGGAGAGGGCAGCAAGGTGTTTCTGAATGTCCTGAACTGATACCGCCCTGAGATTAAACTTACTCCGAGGGGGTTGATCTACCTGACACGGGGGGAAGGGATGATGGACAAGCTCTCCCCAGTCATGAAAAGGGAGGTGAGGGCCGAGAGGTCAGAGAAGTGTAAGTTGAGTGAGTTGGCTATGGTTTGGGGATTATTACGTGAGACTCCATCTATAACCATATCCGTGACTCCCGAATGGGCAGACCCTCTGACGAGAGATTTGATATTCCTCCAAAACCTCCTAGGGTCTCTGGCAGAGCTAAGTAGGGCAGACTTACAGAAGTCACTCTTAGCTGCCCTAATAGCCTTCTTACACTGGTTCCTAATCTTTAGATTAGAAGGATCAATGGATCCCTTAGTACGGGCCCAGCATTTGTCTCTCTCCCGCATCTGTGCTAGGAGATTACCATTCAGCCAGAGAGTAGCAGTTCCCCTCACCCTTTAAACCTCTGGGAGAGGCGTCCCTTCTCCATCTCACAGTGAAGGTCAGCTTTCGGATTGCTGTCACCTCAGCCAGAAAAATCAACGAAATTAAGTGCACTCTTCCATGGAACTGTATACAGGTTTTCATCAGGATTCAGTAGTACTACGGATGGACCCAGGTTTCTTGACAAAGTTAATCTTTGCCTTCCGTTACAGTCAAGAACTGTTCCTATCTTCTTCTGTCCTCAGCCCAGGAATGACAAGGAAGGAGAATTGCAGACTCTAGATCCCAGCATGCCTTAAAAAAGTACCTCAAACAAACAGAGCTGCTGCACAAGACTTTTAATTTTCTGGTCCTCACAGCGGGCCAGAATCAAGCACAAAAGGCATCTAAAGACTCTGTCTTCAGATGGGTATGATAAGCTGTTATCCTCCCCTACAGACAAGTGGGCATTCCACTCCCAGGTCCTGTGAAAGCTCACTCCCATTTGAACCAAGGCCACTTCATGGGTAGAACTCAGGGACACATCCCCAGCTGACCTTTGCAGAGCCACTGCTACCTGGTCCTCTGCACAGATGTCTGAACTCATGCAAGCTACATGTTGCCACATCTTTGGCAGCTTCATTCGGCCATAGAGTGCTACAGGCCGTGGTGGACATGCAATATTCTGATCACATTCTTCCTCCTGGGGTACTGTAGCATAAGGAGGGTGAAATTGAAATTTAAATACCTGTTAATTTTTTTCTCCAACTGCTGGACGCAGATTTGGTTCCCTGTCATGAACATACATAGTAACATATGAGCTTCCATTTTGTATCTTCTAGACTGATCTATAATGTTATGTTCCTAGATTTACTTCCAGATGGATTGTCTTGTTTGGTGATCTGACGCCTGCTTGCTTTGGAACTGAATGGCACAATCCACAGTGGGAAGAGCTGATGTCCCTTTGTTTCCTGCCGGGGCGAAGAGGGGATCCCAGTGGTTCTTGAGCCCTGCACCAGCAGTCAGAGAACAAAAATTGTAAATTCAATTTCTTTTTGTTTTTTAATGATTTAGCTATCTGCTCCTGTGTGTCAATTAGGTTTACCATTTCTTTCTTTCAAATGTGCATATTCCATTAGAAACTGGAAGAGTCCACAGGCCCAAGTGGTCTTGATGGGAGAGGTAAATACAAATGCCTGGTAATTGGCATTTAATGTCTTGATGGTATAGTTTTCAAGCAGGTATTTGTTGAAGAAAGAAGATCCAGACATGTGGACTCCGGCATAGGACAAAGTAAAAAAAAAAAAAAATAAAAAAGACAAACAGCCAGCTCCAGTTCACATATGAACAGGGCAAGCTAACAATGTGACTTAATAAGATGCGTGTTGTTGAACCCGGGGTCAGTCTCCAAAGGGGAAGACCAGCTTCAGTTTGGAGGATCCTTGAAACATGTACTACCAAGATACCATTATCTCTCATATCACAGTTATGTTACTGAAGGAGATAGTGTGACCCAATCTTGTGCAAGTATGGGAGCCAGAGGCACTAGATTTAGCAAAGGCTAGAATCTCTCTTTCAGGGGCTATGTGGCTTACCTTGGGACCAGAACAGTGGTGTGTGTTTGATGGCTACTCCTGCATTTAAGAAAGGGCATTTTTTTCAAATTGCTGTATGTTCTGTTTGGGAATTGACACAGTGTGCAAACATTTCTTTGTGAGACAACCTGTGTAGTAAGAAGAATCAGCTTCAGATTAGTGTTTTTTTTTTTTCTTTGTAATTCTTTTGTCTAGTAGCTTCAGGGTTTTAAATAATTGATTAGCATTGTTTTTCTTGGGACAATGCTAACTGAACAGAAAATATTTATATAGGTTTTCTAGAAGTGTTATGTTTGTTAAACACAGTGAGGCATGTGCTATGCATTTTTACAATGTTTTAGCACTTTTATGAGTAAAACGCTAATCAATTTTTGGAGTTAAATAAAACCCTGAGCTTTAATTTCTTAGTGCATGAAGTATTTTCCCATTTGTTGCTTAAAGAGATTTGCCAGGATCTATGTTTGCACCAGAGAGATCGGTGCCTTACCTCACAGGATGTAACCTGATGAGAAAATGTCTTACAACAGTGCCACCGTTTTACAGTAAAATCACTCGTAATTTTAGTTTCACCGGGTCCCAAGGACTTTCCGGAGTTGAGAGCTGCCTACGCTCCGCCCCCGCGCTCAGCAACATTGTGATGTGATGTCAAGGAGAGCGCGGGGGCATGCTCCATTATAGTCTATGTGAGCACCTATCGGATCATTTATCACGGTCAGTTTGTGATGAAACGTGGGCACTAGTCGACTAACAAGTGATCTCAGCTCATAGGTACATTACTAGTGCACCTTGGACAAACGGAGCATTCCTGATTCATCAGATTGTCTGTATGGAGTGTAATAAATTATATGGCTAATATTAACATAGAGCTGTTGTAATTTGGATGATTTTATGCCTATTCATTTTAGATTAATGATATTATACCAATTCCGTGCTGAACTTTTAAAATCCAGAAGTTTACAGTACTCTTTAGGATGGCATAAGGCTTCTGCAGATTTCATCTTGTAGCTCAGTTTTCCAAAGAAGAAAAATTAGAATAGAGAACCAAATGCTATCCACCCCAATAAAAAAAAATCAAGGAGACTTAATTTTGGTAATTACAACCGTTTCATTTTAACAGTTTTAGGCCAGTAAATTAACATGGTCTTCCTAATCTGATATTTGATCTCCACATAGCAGATTCTAGTCTCACAACAGCCCTGGGAGTGTCTCTATGAAAACCCCAAATTCTTAAAATTGTTCTGTATTGCTTCAAGTAGACCAATATTATTGCGCATCCCCACACTTTGCTGTATACAGTAACTGGTCATGTATCTTGGCCTCAAAACTCCTCCTCAAGGCTGTAAATGAATAGCCAGCAAATTTGTAAGCAAAATGAGAGATAGCCTTTGCCAGTATATCTGCCCTGGACTTGGAGCATATACCATTAGAGGGGTGCTGCAATCAGTTCATCTGTTATACTGCTGAACTGAATTTTGCAGTGCTCAACATGGACGGGGCTAAGGGTGTTACGTGCTTTGCCCCATACACCTCTGACGTGGAGGTAATTATATTACAGTTTCAGGGGTGCGGGGGGGGGGCACAGCCCCTCTGCAAACAGCCCACACTTGCTCCGGTGCATTGGGTGCACTTGGGGTCAGGCAGCACAATGGCTGGTCACGATGATTGCCGTCGGCATTGTGCCGGAGCCCTAATGTCCCTTGCTCTTTTCCCTGTCACATGTTGGCATGGGTGAACTACTTGTGGAGTTCCCAATATGGTCCTTCCAATCCACTTGTCTATTAACAGACACAACTAAATAGTTATAGCTCTTACTTCAAGAGGGCTTTTGCAGTAGGCAATAATTTGTAGGACTGTGCTCCCTGGCGTCGGGACCACATGGAAACTTTAGCTAGCAGTGTCTGATGGGGGACTGTCCACCTGATGTCACGTGACCAATGTCAGCGTGACACTATAGAGTGGGCTGTCCCCACGCCTGCCCTCCAGTTCTTCTTGCCATCGACCTGCATGTCTGACCTTCTGAAGCTCTTGCAGCAGTTCGATTGCCTTATTTTCAGATGAGTATCCGCTTTTTCTCTTTATCATTCAACATAGCTTTGTGTATGTCTTCCACTCCATCGGCAGAATCGCATAAAACAAGTGCGATTCTTGTGGTGTCCAGTTACCACATAAGGATCAACATATCCTCTGCTTCTTCTGCTTGGGCCTGGACCATAACATCTAGGAGTGTGAGGCCTGCTCTCAGTTCAGCCAGGCCACATGGAAAAGGCTCCAGCAGTCCTTCGAAGCCCATCTTCTCAAGTTCAAAATGGCATTGATGGAAAAGGAGCTCAGGAAACTCAAAAGCGCCTCCTCCTCTCTGACTGACTCTCACAAGAAGAAGAAGAGGGACAAAGAAAAACACCGGGACCAGGAGCAGTCCCCCTCTTATCTGAAGCTGCCCTCAGGCACTTAGGGCGAGCAGTGGACCTCTTCCTCTGGGACGACGAGCACCACGGCCAAGTCTGCGCTTCCTCCAAAATAGCAGACTTTGTCCCCCACCACCACTGGTAACAGTGACTGCGGGTGCCTCAGATACATCTGAAACCCATCACAACCACAGGTTCTAAGCTGGCAGGTGCAGCCAATAAGCCGCTCATCGGACCCTCTGATGAGCGCCCGGCCAAAGTCAATAAGTTTGGAGTTGGTTTCTCTGACTCCTGCGCGATCCAGGTCAGAGTCGGTCATCGGACCCTCCGACGATTGCTCAACCACTTCACATCCGTTGGACCTTCCTGGCAGTCCTGATGATGCACAGCTGTACGTCAACTCCATCCCTAGGAAGCAAGGGTCACCTTGGGGTTCCCTCCATGGTGAGCCCCCGTTATCTTCTCCTTCATTGGAGCCTCCACCATTGTCCCCAGGTCCATAGGACCTGGTGGACGGAAGCCTTCCGTAAGGAATTCCTGATGAAGGAGCTTCGCAGGCGCTGCTGTGTCCACCACCCCTACGGGGTGCCAGACCCTGCTCCCCTCAGGACATGTCGGCCCTTTAGTTCCTCCATCTGGGCCTCCACCGGGCCGTCCTCCATCGGGGCCTTCACCAGGTTTCCCACCATCGGGACCTCCGCCATAGGGCCCTTCACCAGGGTAACCCCCCCGTCAGGCTTTCCGCCGTCTGGGCCTCCATCTGGCTTTGTGCCTTCAGGGCTGCCATCAGGATACCCTCTGTCAAGGCCGCCATTGGGCTTTCCACCGTCAGGCCTGACACTGGACCTTTTTTCAATGGGTTATTCTTACTACCCCGGATATCCTCCAACGGGGTTTCAAACGCCTCATTTCCAGCCATCGGGCTATGCCAGCATTATTCTGCACTGGGCTTCCCGATGCATGGAACCCATGCCATGGGATCAGACTACCATACAGGGTCACAGGACCTGCAGGACTCAGCACTCACTGTCCACCACATATACTGCTATACACACGTCTCTTGCAAAGATACAATTTTATTGTGAATCAACACACACATATTGAAGAGGTGTAGCACAGAGAGGCTCCCACAAAATACCAACATTTCACGTCATTTGCGGACGCTTTGTCAAGGTATAGTGCACCACAGTGACCAGTTTATATACTGCATCTTACAAATTCCAATGTTAAAAAATGTTCTAATGCCTACTTACAAATATTACCTCTCATCAACAATTTCATTAGGTCAAGATACCTGGTTTTTTATTTACGTTTCCTATATGAAAGCATATATTCATCCTAATATAGGTATTTTAACTTTATAAAAACAATACATGCGTGTGTGTGTGTGTGTGTGTATATATATATATATATATATATATATATATATATATATATATATATATATATGTATATAATGGGTAGGAAATTGCAGCAATATCATTAGCTGACCAGCATCACATGACCGTGCGTATATCAGGAGCGACCACACACCTGCACTTTTACCCCAAAACAATTTTGACATTTATAAGATAGATAAACCACTCTGAGGTGTGCGGTCGGCGCTCTGATATCTCACATACGCCTTAGGCGGTTGAGATGCACTTTCGACGCTGCGGCCTCGTGCGTACAAGCACACACCAAAGGCGTGCGCGTATCAGCGCAACACAAATATTACATATATAACTCAACAATCACTACTTTATTCTTTTTAGCCCTTTGCAATAAAATGCGGGGAAGAAATTATCTAGTTGGGAGAGGGAATGCTTCTGAGTCAGCTAATAAAGCAATCTCATAACTCTATTTGGTCATTCAGACCTGGCCAATCCAAGGCCCCAGTTGGTAAATCCAATAGGCTTCCTTATTTGCTAATTTTGTTTCTGTGGCCCACCCTTGGTCCAGGAATGCTTTATCACAACTAGTCACATCCATTGTGAATAATAATCTGTTTCTACCCACATACATCTCCTGGTCAGATTAATAATGTCCTTACTGTCTTTTAAATATGACCTCAGTTCTTGCACACAGGGTTTGATGTAGCAGTCAATAAACTGGGAAAGTGGTTTGTTCTTCTGCATTTCATATCTTGTGACACATGGAATGTGATTTATCTCTCCACATGCAGCTGCGGAGTGTATTATGTGGGGAGGACAAAGAGAAAATTGTAAATAAAGAATAGGTGAGCACATAAGAGCTATAATAAATAAAAAAAAATCAAAATATGCCATGGCACTGCATATTAATAGCACTGTGGGTAGCTCCCAACATGTTCCCCTGTTTATAGGGATTGATAAAGCATCTTTGGAACCAATGGGTGGGACGTAGAAACAAAATTAGCAAATAAGGAAGCCTATTAGATTTACCAATTGGGGGCCTTGGATTGGCCAGGTCTGAATGACCAAATAGAGTTAGCAAGATTGCTTTATTAGCTAACTCAGAGAAAATTGTCCCCCCTGCACACACACACACACACACTATACTAGATAATCCCCCCCCCCCATTTTATTGCAAAGGGCTAAAAGAATAAAAAGAATAAAGCAGTGACTGTTGAGTCATATGTATATATGCATGTATTGTTTTTATAAAGTTAAAATACCTATATTAGGATGAATATATGCTTTCAGATAGGAAACGATATAAAAAACAGGTATCTTGACCTAATGAAATTGTTGATGAGAGGTAATATTTTAAGTAGGCATTAGCACATTTTTAACATTGGAATTTGTAAGATGCAGTATATAAACTAGTGTGGTGCACCCTATACCTTGACAAAGCGTCCTTAAATGGCGTGAACGTTGGTATTTTGTGGGAGCCTCCCTTGGCTACACCTCTTTAATATCTGTGTGTGTTGATTCACAATAAAATTGTATCTTTGCAAAAGACTGGTGTGTATAGCAGTCTGTGTGGTGGACAGTGAGTGCTGAGTCCTGCAGGTCCTGTGGTTCTTATGTGAACTTGCGAGCATCTTTCCCTTTAGAATGACCCTTTTTTGTACTTGTACCATGCAGGGTGTCAGGCTTTTCATCCCCCACCACATCCTACTCCACCTCCTTCTTAACCACAGGTGGACCTCAGAGAGATTTTACAATCTTGGTGGTCCAACACAAAATCTTAGTCTCGGAATTGGACAGCAGACAGCCGCGCCCTTTGGAGGCAGGACGTCCAGACCAGACCCCTAGGGTGGCTTCACCGGTCACACCTCAAGCCTCAACGTCAGGCCTGACAAAAGGCCATACACAGGACCCACGTCAGATGTGGCCCCATTAGAAAAAGAGTCTGCTCCTCCAAACAGGGAACCTGTGGACTCCAGTGATTCAGATTCTGAGTCATCCTCAGAGGATTTGGTTTTGAGACCCTCCTCCAGAGGAACCTGTCCCTAGAGAATCTCCCAAGTCACCTCCCCGAGGATCCCTCCTTTGTGGATCTCTTGAGACAAACGGTGGAGGTACAAGGCTGGAAGTCGGATGTTCAAGCCCAAAAATGTCAGAAGTTAGCTGAGCACCTAGATTTCCCTGAAACTAGTCTGGTTCTCACCCCTCCTTGGCTGGAGCCTCACGAGGATCAGTCCTCTACTATCTGGCAGATGCCCTCCTCTGTTCAGGCTATGGCCAAAAAGGCTGACCGGGTTTAAAGGACACCAGAGGGCAAAGATTGCTTCAGTGTACATCCAAACGCTAACTCGGTGGTCATCACTGCGGCCTACGATAGGTCCACCAAGCCTAATACCTCAGTACTTTCCCTTCCAACAAGGAGTCCAGACAATTGGACCAGTTTGGGAGAAAGTTCTACTCCTCTTCAACACTAGCCATTCGTGCCATTAATTACATGGCACACATGCTAGTGTACCAAAAATCTCTGTTCCGCCCAGCTCGGGCCCATAGTCGAGGCCCTTCCAGACTCTGAGTGTAAACCGCCTTGCAGATACCCTCCAGTATACTAAGGTGGCGGATGTCACTCGCCACCATGATGCGGTGGACTTCTGCTAGAGGAACGCCATGGCAGTGAGCCTCACAGGTTCTCTTGGTTAAGGGTGTTGGGTCTGGTTCCTGATGTCCAGGCTGCCATTCAGGATGCCCCCCTTCAGAGGCTGTGTCCTGTTCGACGGAGATGCCCAGGACATTATCATGAGCCTTCAAGATAAAGGTACTGCTCTTAGGTTGGTGCATATGATGTATCATCCGAAACCTCAGCCCAAACGTCTTTTCATCAGCAAAACAGATGCCAGGCGAAACCACAGCAGACACCTAGGCGCCATTTCAAATGCGGGTCTCCTAACACTGCCGCCACCCCTCCAGCCAAAACTCAGAGAGCTGGCAGGTGCGGCCAGGGTCAGGGGCAGCCTGGACAGGGGCAGCCTTCCCTAACCCCCCTTCCCTCTCCTGACTTGCTGCCTGCCCTCCCTCCTCCTAGTCTATCAGAGGAACCGGTAGTCGGAAGGTTCGCAAGGCACCTGGAAGACTGGGAATCCATCACAACAGATGCCTGGGTCATTGAGCTAATCAAGCTTGGTCACACTCTCGAGTTTCTCGAAAACCCCCGAAGCAGACCTCCCGGGTTTTCCCGCTATCCAAGGGCGCCCATTCCCAAGTTAAGGGAATAAATCATAGCCCTTCTTAGTAAAGAAGCAATAGAGCCAGTGCCTGCAGACCAGATCGGGGAGGGATTCTACTCTCAATTTTTTCTGGTTCCAAAAGAGACAGGGGATCTGCGCCCGATACAGGACCTCAGCACCCTAAACCTATTCATAGAATACAAGCAGTTTTGGATGCTGACGATCCAAAGCTTGCTGCCTCTCCTGTCCAAGGGACAGTAGCTTTGTGCCCTGGACATGTAGGATGCGTACCTGCACATCCAAGTGTTTCGACCTCACCTCAGATTTCTCAGGCTCTCTTTCCAAGGGAGTATTACCAGTTCAAAGCCCTCCCTTTTGGCCTGTTTTCAGCACCACATATTTTTACAAAGAGTCTACGCCAATTGTAGCAGGGCCTTGAGGAGACAGGGGCACTCTACATCTTCCCTGCCTCACGATTGGCTCTTGCAGCCCTGTCGAAGGAGGGGTTGGAGGCATTTCTGTCAGCTACCCTACATCTTTTCGAGCGACTGGGTATTACTGTCAGTTACCCCAAACCACAGCTCACTCCTTCCCAGTGCCTGTAGTTTATTGGGGCTGTTCTTGACACGATCCAGGGTATGGCCTTCCTCCCCTGGACAGAGCAGAGCAGAGACTCTGAAGAGGCAGGCCCAGTTGGTAGCCTCCAACAGACAGACTTCGGCCAGGGCAGTTCTCCGCCTTCTTGACCTCATGGCGGCCATCCCACGGTCCCTTGGCCAGACTTCACATGCATATCTCACAGTGGACTCTCAGGTCTCAGTGGACCAGAGGGCAGATGACCTGGATCGCTGTGTCCTAGTTTCCAGCCCAATGCAGAAAGATCTGCAGTGGTGGCAGAACTCTGACAATCTTACCCAAGGAGTTCCTTTCCAGGCCCTTCCTTACTCCCAAACCTTGACAACAGATTTGTCGGGGACGGGATGGGGGTGCCAACCTCTGGAATCACAGGATCCAGGGCCTGTGGTCACCTGTGGAACTACACTTGTACATAAATGTGCTCAAAATTAGAGCAGTTCTGAAGGCACTACAGGCTTTTCAGCACATGCTTCAACAGAATACACTTGGTCAAGTCCGTACATTTGCATAGTGTGGTACATCAACAAGCAGAGGGGCACCTGCTTGTATCCTCTACGCAGGAAAGCGATGCAGGACTGCAGTTGTGCTGTCCTGCACAAGGTTCACCTCCTGGCAGTTCACGTTCCAGGCGTGCAGAACATTCTCACAGACAGTCTCAGCCGCACCAGGATAGGAGTGCACGAGTGGGAGCTAAATCAGGAGGTAGTAGATCACATCTTCGACCTCTGGGGTCGTTCAGATGTGAATCTTTTCGCAGCCCCACCAAATGCAACACTTCCCAAGTTTTGTTTGCTTGATCCCATGCATGGTGCTCTGGCAAGACATGCTGTCACTTTGTTGGACAGGGAGGCTTTGTAAACCTTCCCTCCTTCCCAGTTTTATAGAGTGCGCTGATCAAGCTTCAAGCAGGAGGAGCTCAAATGATCCTGATCGCTCCTTTTGGCCTCGACAAATATGGCTTCTGCTGCTTCAGCAGCTCACAGTGGAGCCTCTGGTTCCTCTGCCACTTTGTCACAGCTTTCTGACCCAGGAAGGGGCACACTAGTCCATCCAGGTCTGAAGTCCCTTCATCTTCATGCGTGGCTCCTTAAGACATAGTTGCTTCCAGATTTGGAGTTTCCCCCTAGGGTAGCTCAGGTTTTGGTACAGGCCAGAAAGCCTTCTACTAGAAGTACATATGCCATGAAATGGAAGCGCTTCTCCATCTGGGCCACTTCGAAGGGTTGGGAACCTTTTTCGTGTCCCGATCCTCCGGGCATGGAGTATCTTCTTCACCTTTCTGACCTGGGCTTGAGCTATTCATCACTGAAGGTGCATCTGGCGTCCATTTCTGCCTACCACGTTTTATTGGAGGGCAGAACTCTGGCTTAGCTGAAGGTTTCTAAAACCTTCTTAAAAGGAATTTTGCATTTGAAACCCCCGGTGCATAACCCTGCTTCACCGTGGGACCTCAACTTTATTTTAGAGAAATTGACTTTGCCTCCTTTTGAACCAGCAAGTATATGTGATATGCGCTTTTTGTCCTGGAAAGTGCTCTTTTTAGTTGCTATTACTTCTGCCCAAAGGATTTCTAAACTTCAGGCCCTGATGTGTAAGTATTTTATTTGATTTTTCACAGAGTCTGGGTGGCTCTAAGCACTAATCCTAAGTTTCTCCTGAAAGTTGTCTCAGAGACTACCTTGAATCAGTCTCTTCAACTACTGGTATATTACCCTGACAATACAAATCGGGGCAATTTTGCATACATCAGACGTTCACAGAATTTCACATTATTACAATAAAAAGACAAAAGATATCCGAAAAACAGACCAACTATTTGTTTCTTTCGCACCCAAGTGAGAAGGTGCGGCAGTTTCTAAGCAATGTCTTTCCAAATGGTTGGCAAACTGCATTGGATTTTGTTACAGAAGTAAGGTAAAGTCCTTCCGGGGCAGGTTAAAGGACATTCTACCAGGGGTATGGCTGCCTCCACAGCCCTTTTTAAAAAAAAAAAAAAAAAAAAAAAAAGTGTGTCGGCTGCAGAAATTTGCACGGCAGCTACTTAGAGTTCTGTCCACACTTTCACTAAACAGTACAATTTGGACATCGTCTCTAGGCGCAGGGCTGGTTTTGGACTGGCTGTCCTCCAGGGACTCCTGTCCTGAAGTGCTTACAGCTTTTCAGCAGTTTTCTTCCAGCCTCCTGTGTTTATTACTATCTCTTGACTCTTACTGCTTGGGACTTAGTCCCTAAGTTACTGCCTACTGTAAGAGCCTCTCAAGTAAGATAGTACAGTTACGTGAATAACTTACCATAACAGTAGATCTTCGAGAGAGGCTCTGCAGTAGGTAACCTTTCCCCTCCCTGCTTCCCCTTTAGCTTGTAGCTCCTTTTCCTTGGCTCCAGGAGCCTCTTTCCCATTCTGCTGTCGCACCTCTTGGAGGTCTCCGACGGGAGAACTGGAGGGCGGACGTGGGGACCACCCATTATATAGTGTCACGCTGATGTTGGTCACGTGATATCAGGTGGGCGGTCCCTCGTCAGACACTGCTAGCTAAAGTTTCCGTGTGGTTCTGATGCCAGGGAGCGCAGTCCTACAAGTTATTACCTACTGCAAGAGCCTCTCTTGAAGATCTACTATTACAGTGAATTCTTATTTAACTGTACTTTCTGTTTTGTTAGTGAAGTTGTTCCGTATATTACACTTCTGAAGAATCCTTCTTTTTCTGTTAAACACAATCACTTTAGACTTATTATTATAGGGCTGCAAACCTAGTTGGGAAAGATGCTCATAAATTTTAACCAGGCTTCCTTTTAGTTCTAAAGGTGTGTTGGACACAAGGACAGTATCATCCACATATAAAAGAATTGGTATTAAATGACCATGCAAGGAGGGGGCAGATGTGTCAGTTTTATATAGCTCCTTCACCACAGTATCAATATATAGAACAAATAAACAGGGAGCCAAAAGGCACCCTTGCCTCACGCCACTGTTTATATTGAAGGGAGCAGTCAGCATGCCTCTTTATTGATTCTAACCATTGTTTTAGTTTCTTTATGTATTATAATAGAATATCTTATAATTGACTGTCTGTTCCTAAGTCATAGGGTATGCACCATTGAGTATCTGTGTTAAGAAAATCACATGCTAATTTAATGTCCAAAAAGGCCACTTAAAGCTCTCTTCTCTTAACAAATACATGTTTATGGACCAGAAATTGAAGTGTACAAATTTGATCAACTGAAACAAGAAAGAAAAAAAAATATATATTTTTTTTAATTCTTGAGGTCTGTAGTATTACACCTTGCACAGGGTTCATGATGTAGGCTGGACAGATGACACCACAGCAAGCAGTATGGCCATTTCAAAGCTCTTAATCCTGGTTAATGACTTGAAATAAACCACACAGACCATTACATAACTGAAGCTGAGGGCTACATTTTTTGGGGGTGGAGGTACCTGAAACTGAAGAGGGGTGTGTAACAAAAGTAGGGGCCTGGGTAGGTAAACTGAACTATATTCTGACCTGGGTAGATAATCTGAATACATTTCATGTTTTAATTTAATGACTGACCTACAGATTGCAGTAGTGAGCATTGGCTTGTACACACACACAGTACCATCCTGATTATCCAAACTGCCTGGGAGACATCAGAGCAGTTCAGAAAATCGGGAGTCCGAATGATGGAGATGGCATTGCTTTCTTACAGTCTCTTAACCTCAGTCACGCACCTGCCGAAAGCAACAGTAAAATGCAAGACTGCAAACCTACAGAACATACAAAGTACTTTGTGCACTAAATGCATTTTCTTAAAAGAAAACTATCATAAACCCCATTTTCCTCCAAGCCTCTACTCACCTGCCAACTTGCAGTAAGGGAGTTTCATTTCTGTTGTAAGGCATGTCTTTTAGTTAAAATTGGTATTTTTATGTCCCGGAGTGAGAAGCTGCATGTCACAGATAGTAGCAGCCAGAGCCGCAACCTGTATTCAAATTAGACTTCTTATCTTGCTGGTGCGTACTGGAACGCTCAGTCTTACTTCAAGAGGAAGCTCTTGCAGCAGGTAACACATACAGGACTGGCGTGGCCAGCGGCAGGACCCCACGGCAAACTTTTCCAGCAGTAGCTAGCAGGGACCGCCCCACCCTGCCGGGTCCGCCTCCCGACATCCCACGTGGTATGTAAGGGGCAGTGGTTCCCAGCATGCTCCAGTTTTTTCCCTGCTGTCATCGCCTAACATTAGCTCCACGGCTCTCCTCGCCAGTTCGACCGCTATTTAGATTTTTTTGGCTCGAGTACAGTCTCTTTCGACCGTTTTTCTTCTTTCAAGCATCTGCATGTCAACTACCGGGGAGTTGATACCTATCTCCAGCTGGGGTAATGGTCAGATGTCTCTCCGGTACATCAGCATGGAGAGACACTGACCGCATTGCTAAAATTGTTCAGGAAGCAGGGGAAAACATTGACGTCTTGGTACACATAGGGACTAATGATCTCGCCAGCCTGTCAATTGTGGAGACCAAGGAACACCTGACCAGGCTGGGTGACAAACTATCATCCATTTCATTCGGCATCTCCTTCTCTGAGATCCTGCCAGTCTGGGAGAGGGGGGCAGATGGACGGAAGGTCAGAGAAGGGGAGATAGGGGAGCTAAACATGTGGCTCAAGGGCTGGTGCCAGGAAAAAGGACAAAAATTTGTAGGGAAATGGCAACAGTTTTGGGAGCGAAAGTTCTTTAAATTTGATGGACTGCATCTGACTAAGGAGGGAGTCAGTGCATTGGGGCTGAAGTTTGACATCTTTGCAGAATATTTAAACTAGCAAATGGGGAGAGGGGTGCAGCCCCA
Source organism: Neoceratodus forsteri (assembly GCA_016271365.2). Classification (NCBI taxonomy): domain Eukaryota; kingdom Metazoa; phylum Chordata; order Ceratodontiformes; family Ceratodontidae; genus Neoceratodus; species Neoceratodus forsteri. The sequence goes on from CM057453.1 coordinate 28,339,121, forward strand.
ATACGTTGAATGGGAAGAACACCCCTTCCTCCTCAGCTAGTGGTCAAACAGGAGTTCAGCGTGTTTGCAGTTCATTTGCATCACCAGGTAAGGCAAAAAGGTCCAGCTCCCCATACGACGCACTGGGGAAATGCCAGACCTCACCCAACAACTAACACACCAAAATCTGGCCAATGGAAAATCATGTACACAAATGCTCGTAGTCTGGGGAAACAAGATCCCAGACCTGCAGGCAATAATGACAGAGGCTAAACTGGACATAGTAGCAATTAGCGACACATGGTTTACCAGTAACCACACTTGGGAGACTTCAGTACCTGGCTATGTACAGTTCAGAAGAGACTGAGTTGCAAAAAAGAGGGGTGGAGTGGCTCTGTATGTCAATGACAATATCGCAGGTACAGAAATTCAGAATACACATAAGGAGCCAGAAGAACTGTGGGTCACCCTGGAAACAGGAAATGGGACAGCCATAAGAACTGGGGTTGTCTACAGGCCCCCAGACCAGGGGGAGGACATAGACACATTACTGTTAGAAGATATACAAAACATGACAGCTAAAGGGGAGGTTCTGATAATGGGAGACTTCAACATGCCAGATACAGATTGGTCAATACCAGCAGGAGCATCTGCCAGAACTAGACACATGGTGGATTCCCTGCAGGGGGAGGGCCTCAAACAACTGTTACAACAACCCACAAGAGACAGGGCTATCCTAGATCTAGTACTAACAGGGAAAGGATCACAGATCTTCAGGTAGAAGGTCACCTGGGGCCAGTGACCATCACATGGTATGGTTCAGTTTGGCCACTACAACTAAATCATCCCATTCCAAGGCAAAAATATGGGACTTCAGAGGAGCTGACTTTGATAAGATGACCAACAGAGTTAAGCTAGCCCTGGCAAAAAGAAATACAGGTGAGGGGTATAGGCAAAGTGGCAAGCATTAAGGATGCAATACTTGAAGCAACATCCCATTGTGTTAGAGACAAAGGAAGTGCAAAGAAGAAGGAAACCACTTTGGTTCTCAAAAACAGTAGCAGAAAAGGTCAAAGCCAAAAGGCTGGCCTTCAGGAAATATAAGGGAACGCAGCGGGATGAAGATAGAGAGGCATACCAAACTTCCCTAAGGGAAGCAGGGAAGGCAGTAAGGCAGGCAAAGGCCCAAACTGAGGAAACACTAGCACAGACAGTAAAAGAAGGTGACAAGACTTTCTATAGATACATTAGTGAAAGGAGAAAGTCCACAAGGGGTATTGCTAAGATCAAAGGAGATAAGGGGGCGTGTGAGGAGGAGGACCATGTAAAAACATCTATCCTAAATAGATACTTCTGCTCAGTATTTACTGAAGAGACAGTAGGGCAGGGCCCACAGCTCAGCACCATGGACACAGTGGGGAGGGAGGGAGGTAGGCACTAGTCCCTTCACAAAAGAAAGGGTCGTACAAGAGCTCGATAAACTCAGGGTGAACAAGGCAATGGGATCTGATGGCCTACATCCCAGGGTACTAAAGGAGCTAATGGTGGAACTAGAAGAGCCATTATCAGAACTGTTTAGTGAGTCTCTGAGCACAGGAGAGGTCCCAGAAGACTGGAGAAGGGCTCATGTGATCCTGCTGCACAAGAGTGGTAGCAGGGAGGAGGCAGGGAAATATAGACCAGTCAGTCTTACCTCAGTAGTGGGCAAGATTATGGAGACACCTTAAGGAAAGGATAATGCAACACCTGGAATCCATAGGGCACATGATCAGAGACAGCATGAGTTTACAAAGGAACGCCCTGTCAAACTAATCTCATAGATTTCTTTGACTGGGTAACCAGAGTGGTGGACCAAGGGGAGCAGTTGATGTCGCTCACCTTGACTTCAGCAAAGCTGATACTGTTCCACATAGAAGATTGATTAATAAGCTGGCTAGGCCTGGGTGGATCAGAAGTTGGTCAACTGGTGGCAAACTGGTTGACGGGCAGAAAACAGAGAGTGGTGGTAAATGGGTACAGTCAGAAGAGATGCAGGTCACAAGTGGGGTACCTTAGGATCAGTCTCGTCCAGTCCTCTTCAATATCTTCATCAGTGACATTGCAGATGGACTGAGGGTAAGGTTTGTCTGCAGATGACACCAAGATCTGCAACAGAGTAGATGATCCAGATGGGGTGGGCAGAATGAGAAGAGATCTGGATAAACTAGCAAAATGGTCTGAAGAGTGGCAACTGGGGTTTAATGCAAAGAAGTGCAAAATCATGCACATAGGGAAGAGAAACCCTGAGGCCACCTATAGGCTGGGAGGGGAGTTGCTGGCAGTCACAAGGGAAGAAAGAGACTGTGGCATCATCATCACCGATGACCTGAAATCATCCAAGCAGACCACTAAAGTAGTAGGTGAGGCTAGGGGGATGTTAGGGTGTATTAGTAGGGGTATCACAAGTCGGAAGAGGGAGGCATAATCCTCTTTTCAAGACACTGGTTAGGCCCCATCTGGAGTACTGCGTGCAGTACTGGAGGCCACACCTTCACAAGTAAATTAACCAAACTGAGGCAGTCCAGAGAAGGGCAACCAAAATGGTGCAGGAACTGCATTAGAAAACATATGAGGACAGATTAACAGAGCTCTGTTTACCCTAGAGCAAAGGAGGGAGAGAGGTGATATGATCGAAACATTCAAATACCTTAAGGGCATTAACAAGGTGAAAGAGTCCAACATGTTTCAATATAAGAAGAATAGCAGGACAAGAGGGCACAGCATGAAATTTAGAGGGAGGCCGATTAAGGTGTAATGTGAGGAAGTTCTTTTTCACAGAAAGGGTGGTGGATGCATGGAACGGCCTACCTCAGGAAGTGGTGGATATGAATACAGTGCAGGGCTTCAAACAGGCATGGGATAGGCATAAGGGAGCAATACAGAGGAGTATGAAAAGATAGGCCATTGACAGAGCAAAGGCCGATGGCACATTTATAAGGTAGAAAAAGAAATGGGCAGACTGGATGGGCCTTGCGGTCCTTATCTGCCGTCAACTTCTATGTTTCTGTGTTACCCCATCCAGGCACACGATTAAGTGCGCCTGCGGAAAACAAATCCCTTCTAAAGAGGGACATGCGGCCTGCGTTTTTTGCCTGGGCCCAGACTGCAACACTCTGCCCTGCCCCCACTGCCAAGCTTTCAATAGTCGGACCCGCATCCACCAACAAAAGTACCTTCAGGCGTTTCTGGCTGAGCAGCAACTAGCGGCCATGCAGAGGGACCTCGTCCTCTGAAGGGGATTCTCTCCCACAAATCTTCGGGGAAACACCATAAGCCTAAGGACACACAGAGAGAGCGGGACAGAGACAGAGAGAGGTCCTCCTCCAGATCCAGATCCTCCAGATCCCACACCACCTCCAGATCGGGGTCGTCAGGCTACGACTCCTGGCTTATGGTGGTCAAGCCCCCTGCCTCCTCTGGAGGCCAAGCTACCAAGAAGTCTTTGGGGCATTCAGCTACTCTGTAACCCCTCAAGATCAAGTTTCCTTCAGCCTTGTCGGGCTGCTTGTCCGACCCAGTTAAGTCACACTCAACCTCCCCCCAGTCGGCCTCTCTGTATGCAGTGTCGACCCCTGGGAGAAGGCAGAATCTTTCGGTTCGTTAGTGGGGAGATCCTCTTCCCTACTGTCAAAACATGCCTACAAGTCTTCGGACAAGTGCCACACTCTAACGATGGACAAACGTCCGGTCTCGTCATCGGACAAGCATCCCTCAGACAAACCTGCAGAGCCTGCGTCAGTACCTCTCCTCCTCGACGCAAGCCTGCCGACGGTGCTTCAAAGGCCTCTTTGCCCCCTCCAGCAATGTCCCCGGCATCTTCTCCTCAGCCTGATGCCTGGGTGGATGATGCACTGACGCCGGGTGATCGGACGCCGGTCTGTGGTGTCCCTCCAGGTCTGATGACCAGGATACACCGGCATCTCCACCAGTCCAACCACCAATGCCAGACAGGACTGACGTCGGTACCAGCAGCAGAGCTCCAGAACTGCCGCTGGACCCGGCGCCTGGTTCTCTGACGCTCAACCTTAGTCAGGTCAAGGACTTATTCTCCCACTGGTGGGAAACTGTTAGGCCGGGTATCCTTCCGGTCGCACCTATACCGGTCGCTCCAGCAAATCCTAACCCGGTACCAACCCCCAAGTGAAGAGATTCTGACGCCCATTAGAAACGTAGAATTTGATGGCAGATAAGGACCGCTTGCCACACGTAGTCTGCCCCTTTCCTTACCTAATGGATAAGCTGCAGATCCTAGTTAACCAACAGCCTACTTCCTCTTACCCCTCACTAGAATTGCCTTATGTCTGTCCCATGCATTCTTGAATTCCTCCACTGTTTTTGACTCTACGACCTCCTCAGGAAAGCTGTTCCATGTATCTACAACCCTCTCTGTGAAGAAATACTTACTCACATTATCTCTGAGCTGTCCCCCCTCTATCTTCAAATTGTGCCCCCTTGTTCTTGCACATCTCTTTTTCTGAAAGATGCTACCCTGTTGGACTTTGTTGAATCCCTTGAGGTATTTGAAAGTTTCTATCATGTCCTCCCTCTCCCTCCTTTCATTGAGGCTATACATCTTAAGCTTCTTTAGTCTTTTTTCATATGTCTTCTGGTGCAGACCCTATGCCATTTTGATTGCCCTCCACCTTGTCTATGTATTTGCAGAGATGGGGTCTCCAGAACTGTACACATTACTCCAGATGTGGTCTTACCAACTGTCTGTACAGAGGGCCAACAACTTCCATTGAAGAAGTGCCTCCTCAGTCCTGCTTGGATGAGTAAAGAGGAAAACATCCATCTCCAGAGAGACCTAGGAAAAGGATGGAAAAAAGGAGGAGCCGTAGATCTCGCTCCAGGAGCTCTAGCATCTCTAGCACTGATCAGCGCAGGCACAAGCGTAGGCGATGCAGATCTCCCTCAATCTCCTCCACTGATTCCTACCACACGGTGGCCTCCTTTGTGATTTCCTATGAAGAGCCTCTATCTGATGAACCTGAGGACCTGCCAAAATCACCTCCAGATGACCCGTCGTTCATGGAGGTTATGAGACATATACAAGCTAACATGGGGTGGGATACGGAGGATTTGGACCCCAGACCCATGAGGCTTGCCAAGTACCTCTGGCAAAAAGACCCCAAGCCTGTTGTTAACCCTCCCATGGTGGATACTGAGGACGTCAGACAGGCTATTTGCGCTCAGCCTCCACTGCCCATCACTGCCATTCAAAAAGGGACCAGCTGCCCGGCACCTAAGGAACACCCTTTCTTGGCTGTACAACCTACTGCTGACTCAGTGGTTATATTAGCAGCTCACAATTGTTCGCAGAGGCCCAAACAGCTGCGTACCCAGCCTCCGGACAGAGAGTCCAAGCAGCTGGATTCCATGGGCAGGAAGGTGTATGCGTCTGCCACCTGCAGCATCAGGAGCTTAAACTTCCTGATACACATGGTCCAGTTCCAAAATGCCCTCTGGGAACAAGGTCTGGACATATTGCAAGGAGTGCCTGACTGCCCTCAGAAGGCAGAACTTGCAAAACTTCTACAAACCGGGTCAGGCGTGGGCACGCATGTGTTACGGTCTGGCTACGACTCTGCGGACACCTCAGCAAGGGCAGCAGCTACGGGCATCTGTCTTCGGTGCCATTCCTGGCTCTGAGTTTCAGGTTTCACATCTGATGTTCAGTCCAACATCCTAGACACGCCATGTAGCTGAGACGAGCACTCAGGAGTGGTGGTGCAACTCTCAAAGTTTAACGTATTGTAGTTTGGAAGAGTTGCACTCACCAGTCACACAAGAAGGAAGATATCCAAACCATTTAGGCATGCCCTTTAAGGGCTCCATTCTCAATCAATCGATCAATCAATCGACTTTATTTAACCAGGCATAAACACCACTGAGCAAGCTTATTTTCAAAGTGGTCCTGGACATTAATACAATACATAGTCACAGATGCGGTAAATCAATAATACGAAAACATTGTACAGACGAAGGTCAATATAGGCCTATACATACTGGTCTGACATAGGTGTGAACAGTTATAATTCATAAAAAAGTTTACAAGAAAGAGGGAAGAGCCAACAGTCGTAGACTGTCGCCAGTTTATTGTTAGTAAGTAGGGAGAGGGAAGACTGGGAAGGGTGTGTTAGTGGAAGGGGATAGGATGAAGAGGGCCATGAATAGAGGGAATAGGCTAGTAAGTGCTAGTTATTCTCTTACTAGGGATGTGTGGTGAGTGAGATTCTAAACGTGGGATTCGTGAAAGGAACCAGGGGCTATTGGCTCAGAATCGTCTAAAACAATTGCATGTTTCCTTCATTCTCTTTGGGGAAGAAATGGAGTGGATTGTCAACAGATTACAGGACTCGGATAAGGCTGTCCGTACTGTGCAATCTACGTATCGCCCGAAGCAGAGACGGTTTCAGAGGTCTCACTTTCGTGGCAGAGGGGGATAACAGCCTCAGCAACCCCTTCCTCAGCGAGGTGGCTTTGGTCGATGTGGTGGCCCCAGGGGATCCTTGGCCTCCATCTCTCGACAGGCTAAGTCTGGCCAAGCCACTCTTCCTCCCCCTCGGACAGCATGACTTCCAGCCAAACCCACCTCTCTGCAGCGTTCTGTCGGGAGCGATGGTGGGAGGTTTCTTCTCTCTTTATCCAGAAACTTGGAAACAAATGACCTCCGACCTGTGGGTTCACGAGCTTATAGAACACGGGCACTCTGTAGAGTTCATGTCTAGCCCTCCGGACAGGCTCCCCTTCCCCATCCCGTCACTCGGCGGGACACACAGTCCTCATCCGGCAGGAGATTCAGGCACTGCTGTCCAAAAATACCATAGAGCCCGTTCCTCCACACGAGAGAGGCACCGGTTTCTATTCTCGATTCTGGAGACCTGAGACCTATCTTAGACCTCAGCGATGTGAACTTGTCAGTCGCATACAAATGTTGCAGGATGGTCACATTGCACAACCTGATTCCTATGCTGCGGCAAGGAGATTGGCTAGCATCCCTGGATGTGCAGGACGCCTACTTCCACATTCTTATAGCCGAAGGTCATTGAAAATATCTTAGATTTGCATTCCAGGGTGAACACTTCCAGTTCAGGGCCCTGCCCTTCAGTCTGTCCTCTGCACTGAGTGCATTTACGAAGTGCCTGGCTGTGGTGGCCGCAGCACTTCACAGGATGGGTCACTATGTGTTCCCATACCTGGATGACTGGCTAGTCATAGCACACTCTGGTGCCCAACTTCAGGCTGCTATCTGGGACACGTGCAACCCATTCCAGAACCTGGGGATTACCATCAGTCCAGCCAAGTCATCACTGAGCCCAGCACAACTCCCATCGTTCATTGGAGCGCTTCTAGACACTGTTCAGTGGTGGGTCTTCCTGCCTCTAGACCGGGCAGAACGCATTCAGGCTGTAGCCAGACAGATTTATTCTGTCTCCACTGTACCAGCCAGATTGCTTCTCCGGCTGTTGGGTCACATGGCGGCTGCCATCGTAAGCGTTCCCTTTGTCAGACTCTGGATGAGGACCTGTCAATGGACTCTACGGGTACAATGGGACCAGAGGTAGGACAATCTGGACTTGCCTCTCCATAACAGAGCCAGTCTGAAAGGAACTCTTCTGGTGGACGACGTCCCCAACCCTGCAGGAGGGGATCCCCTTTCAGAAGGAAGCTCCCGGACAGGTCCTGACCATGGATGCTTCAAATTTGGGATGGGGGACACACCTGGGAGCACACAAGATGCAGGGGTCTTGGTCTCCAACCAAGGAATCTCTCCACATCAATGTGCTGCAGCTCAGGGCAGTCCTCTATGCTCTCCAAGCTCTGGAATCTTCAATCACGCCCGGTCACCTTCTGGTTCAGATGGCCAACACTTCGGTGGTCTTCTACCTCAACAAACAGGGGGGCACACTCTTACCCCGTGCAGGAGGCCAGAGGGGGAGTGGCTGTTGCTCACTGTTCGACCATGCTGGTGGTGCATGTTCCAGGTGCACAAAATACCTTGTTGAGTTGCTCAGCTGGACAAAGTCAAGTGTATGAGTGGTCCTTTGCATTCGGTTGTAGATGACCTTCAAGGTGTGGGACACCAGAGTTTGACTCTTGCGTCCTCCGCCAATGCAAACTGTTCAGTTTTGCTCGCTGTCTGAAGCCGGTGTTTTTCTGGCAAGATGCATTGTCCTTCTCTTGGAAGGAGATTTCTTTATGCCTTTCCTCCGTTTCCACTCATTCAGAGTTCCTTCTCAAGGCACAAATGGGAGGGACCTCCATGATCCTCATTAGCGCCGCTGTGGCCTTGCCAGATTTGTTTCCTTTGCTGCAACAACTAGCAGTGGCGTTACCAGTTTTCATTCCTCTCTATGACTCACTTACTCTCTCAGCAGAATGGGTTCTTGTTCACCTGAACCTGCGGTCCCTTCACCTTCTGCGTGGCTCCTCAAGACTTAGCCAAGCTCAGTTTCATGGTGTCGGACAAGATGGCGAAGTCCTGGTGGAGGTGTAAGTCTTCCATGAGAGCCACTTATTCAATGAAGTGGAAATGGTTCTGCCTCTGGGCTACAGTGTGCCTCGCTAGATTCCTTTGGCCTGTCCGGTTAACACCTTGCTGGAATACCTGTTCTCTCTGTTGGAATCAGGGGTTGGGTACTCCTCCATAAAAGTACACCTGGCTGCTCTTTCTGCCTACCATACTCTGTCAGGGGCAGAACAGTGGCTCAACTGAGTGTTACCTGTGCCTTCCTCGGGCATCCTTCATATAAGCCCCCATTAGGGACCCTGTTCCCTTGGGACCCTTCTTTTCATCTTGGAAGCTTTACCTTCCGCCTTTTGAACCTGCCTGGATTGCGAGCTGCGTTTTTCTTCTCCTGGAAAATGTTATTTTTAGTTGCTGTTCTGTTGCTCGTAGGATTTCCGAGCTGCAGGCCCTGATGTGTAAGGAACCTTATTTGATTTTTCGCAGACAAGGTAGCTTTACATACCAATCCTAAGTTTCTCCCCAGAGTTGTCGGAAGTGACATTGAACCAGGATGTTCAACTCCCAGTCTGCTACCTGGAACACTCCAGTTGGGGTGAGGTGCTTCTCCATACATTAGACGTCCATCGCACATTGCGATTTTACTTGACTAGGACGAAGGGGACCAGATTGTCCGATAGTTATTTGTTTCCTTCGCCTCTCGTTCCTTGGGCAGCCCAGTTTCCAAACAGACCCTCTCTAGGTGGTTGGTACACTGCATCACATTCTGCCACCAAAAGCATAACAAACCCCTGTCGGGTCAGATCAGGGGTCATTCTACCAGAGTGGTGGTGGTCTCCTTTGTAGCCCTCAAGAGGGTCATCTGTGCGGCAGCCACATGGCACTCAGTCCACACTTTCATCAAGCACTACAGCCTTGACATCGCATCCAGACGCAGAACAGGTTTTGGCCTGACAGTTCTGCAGGGTCTGTTCTCCTGAGGTCTCACCTCTTTTCCTTCCTCTGTTCCTCTCCTACCCCCCTTAGCAATTGTCTTAAGTTTATACTGCTTGGGACTCAGTCCTATATGTGTTACCTTTTGCAAGAGCTTCCTCTCAAAATAAAATAGTACAGTTATGTAAGAACTTACCGTAACAGTAGACCTTTGAGAGAAGCTCTTGCAGCAGGTATACTTTCCTCCCTCCTTCCCCAGGGGGAGCTCACTCTGCATCAGCCGAGTGTATTTTTTAGCTTGCTACTGGGTTAGAATTTACCTTTCTGCTGTTTGTTCCTGCTCACATCGTGGGTATTACTTCTGCCGGTTTGTCTAGCGGTAGAAGAACTGGAACACGCTGGGGACTGCCGCCCTTTATATACCATGTGGGATGTTGGGGGTGCAGCCGACGGGTAGACTGTCTCTGCTAGCTACTGCTGGAAAAGTTTGCCGTGGGGTCCTGCTGCTGGCCGGCACCAGTCCTATATGTGTTAACCTGCTGCAAGAGCTTCTCTCGAAGATCTACTGTTATGGTAAGTTCTTACATAACTGTACTTTCATGATGATCGGGGCATGTTTTTATGAAGCAAAAAGAAATGTTGTGCCTCATTGTATTCTTGGAGCTGCACCTTTAGAAGCAAACCCCGTCAAAAATGGAGCAGTCTAACCTATTTGATTTTGTTATTGAAAGTTGCAGCTCTGAGTTCGGGCATGCGCAGTAGCGCAAGTCACCAATTCCTCCTTGCCATGTGAAAATCATCCTATCCCATTGATGGAGAACTTGGGTGACAAGAATCCAGTTTGCTAGATGATAATCATAATAATAATCTTTAATTATAAAATGCAATTACAAAATCAAAGCGCTGTACAGAATTATAAATAGAGACAAATTATAACAAATAAGATAATAAAACAATCCAATTTCAGATCACATAAAAATACACATACAAATACAAGAACAGGATTATTATATAAAATCCCCAAAGGCCAGGCAGAACAGATGGGTCTTTAAGGCCATCTTAAAGCTCTCCACAGTCCAGCACTCTCGAATCTGATGAGGTAGAGAATTCCACAGGGTAGGGGCTGTGTACATAAAAGCTCGGGATTCAGAGGTTCTCAGCTGTACCCTGGGAATCTCTAACAACCTCTCGTCAGCTGAGCGGAGTGGTCAGCTGGGACAGTGAGGGTTCAGTAGCTCTTGCAGGTAGCTCGGACCCTGTCTGTTTAGGGCCTTGTAGGTCAGAAGACCGACCTTGAAGGTGATCCGCCACTCTACAGGCAGCCAGTGCAGTTCGCACAGCACAGGGATGATGTGGCTTGAACAAGGAGCCCCCCCTGACTTCTGGTGACGTCACCCTCTCGATGCGAGCCTAATTCATGAGCTCTCTGTACAGCCAATTAAACCTCCGAAATTACAGCCTTAATCAGGGACATTGCGCTTGAAAACTCCAACGGAGGTCACATAATGTCTAAAAGAGGGGAGAAAAGCAATAAAAAGATCCCCATGAGTTCCGATGCTGACGGAATCTCCGACTCGGGTAGCGAAGCTTCACAGGCCTCTGAGACCACATGGCAGAGTAGTGATGTCTCTGAGCCTCTCCCCTCTCGGCACCTTGCAACGGCAGATGACTACGGTCCTCAAAGAACTACGTGAGTTCCGGAGTGAATTTCGATTAGCAACTACAGCATTGAGGGCAGATATTTGGAAGTTAGAGAGACAGCAGGAGAAATTGGAGCAACACTGTTCAGATTCTGATAATAAGATTGATAGGGCAGAGAGAGCGATATTACAGCTTAACCAGTGTGTGCAGTCCCTACAAGAACGTGCGGAAGACTCTGAGAGCCGCAACAGATAAAATAATATTCGATTTCGGGATCCTTGAGGGGAAGAGGGGCTGACCTCATAAATTCATCTCATTTACTAAAATAGACTTTGGAGGTCTCGGATGAAACCACCTAGAATTTGAGCAGTTCATCGACGCTGGGACCAAACCTCCGAATCAAGGCCCGTGCCATGCTGGTCCGATTTCTCCGTTTTCAAGAAAAAGAATTTATACTGCACACTGCCTGGAAAAGTGGCCAAATCACATATAAAGGGCTCCGGTTATATCTTGAGAACGACTGTGCCCCTGAGACCATGGCGAGACGCAGAGCCTATACTCCTATATTGAAAGAGTTAAGAAAAAGCGGGCATTTGTTTCAGGACACCTTACCCTGCCAAACTGGTGGTTTTTCATCCAGATGGTCAGCTAACCTTTACTTCTGCCGAGGAAGCGGCCGAAACCCTTGAGAAATACCACATTGAAGTGCAAATTCTCTCCGGGAGGTCCGCAAGAGGAACACTGGCAGCAAAGCTAGCTCAGCAGGTTTGGCAGACCGGTCAACGCGATTTCAGGAAGCGGCAGGGGATTGAGGCGATTCGCAAAATCACAGACACTCTACGAGAACAATCAAGGAAAGACACTTGAACTCTGTGCCAGGGACTGTCCCTCTGCTTTCCAGTTGTTCTTTGCACTCCTTGAACTGGAGTTCCCGTTGATGCCTAATAAAGAGTGTGAGGACTGAGAGACTGTAATGATGCCACCTAACAGGACAGTCTGGTTAACTCACTTTTGGACTGCTGGATTACCTTAAATGGACTTTCCGAGGGTTAATTTAAGATTTATTTTCCTGAATGCACGCGTTACTAACTGTCTGTGTCACTTTAACAGTACTAACCCTCTGCTCCTGTGGCTCTGGTCTCTTTTGTGCTCTCTCTCTTCTCTCTCAGGCATTCTGGATGCCATTCTGGGACTGATGCTGGAGCCGGCCACCCTATTCTGGTATTTCTTACTATTTCACTCGGGCACTGCATATCCCCTTATAGGTAGGGGAGTGGTCGCCTCCAGGTATCAGTAGTGCCCCCAGTGACAGTGGGCCGTTGGCCCTAAACATTCCAGCACTGCCCTGGTTCACTCATCGCATGCTCATCGCAGTGCTGGTTCCGCTTATTTGTGTTAACCCTCTTCCTTTCCCTCTCCACTTGTTCTTTATACTGTAGTGAATGACACTTGGTGAGTGAGACGATTGCGAGTAACTACCTGGGGTTAAATGGCCTGCTGTCTCTTCTGTTTTTCTCTTAGACCCTTCCTCCTGTGTCTGCCTGCGAAGGCTGCTTTGGCCCCTTATTGGGGTTCGGGGTCTGGCATTTGTGGGTGGGACCAGGCGGTTCGCGATGATTATCTGTTGTTGAGCCGGCTGGTTAGTACACACCACAGGCCATGATAATTCCACCAAGTCGGGGTAGGGGGATTTCGGAGGCATCCGAACATAAGATGCCATATGTGATGGCTAACCTAAGTTTATCACTGGAATCCCTGGTAATTTGATTCCCTCTCCCTCCCCCACCTTTTTTTTTCTCTCTTTCTCCCCCCACCGGCTTTCCATAAGAAACCAACCAGAAGCTTTAAAGCTTAAAGTTTCTCCCCTCAGGAACTACCCTCCCGTGAAGGTATGGCTATCGAGAGAGTGACTAGCCAATACCCCTTAACCCCTATCTAATCGGGCTCTAGAAGTGCCCTTGGGTATCTTACACAAGATACTCATCTGGGTGGGATTTATCCCACCATCCGAGCGCCTGGAAGCTCAAGTTGTTAGTTAATAGATAGTTGACTTGCAAGCATTGGCAAAATTAGTTAGGTTATTACTACTTAAAATTGCATTAACACTTTGCCATTGCCTTTTCTTGCAGCAGTTCATGTTGAATTGTTTGTTCGATTAAGCTGCTAGTTTAGAGGTAGCCGATTTCTAATCATTGTCATTATGATGAAACTTCTCGAAACTTGTTATAATTCTCATATAGTTAATAACTTACGGTTGTGTCTAACCTACTACAGAATTTTTAAGATATAGAGAGTAGTGATAACAGATTTCTTTCTGCTGCGAAATGTTCCCGTATTAACCTGTCCCAAACTCATCTACCAAAATGCAGGATTATCCACTGAAATTAATTTCCTGGAATGTTAATGGGCTCTCTTCCCCGATTAAGCGGGCTAGGATCCTTTCACAGGTTAGGAAATCCAAGGCGGATGTTATATATCTGCAAGAGACCCATTTAAGTAACCCTGAGCATGCAAAGTTAGGCCGGATTACCAGGGGCGAAGTATTCAGTTCCTCCTATAGGAGTGGCAGGAGAAGAGGAGTCGCAATAATAATCCCTCAATAGGTCCCCTGGCAATTAGACGCTAGATGGATTGACACAAACGGTAGATTGGTCCTCCTTCGGGGGCGGATAAGTGGGGTTGAGATCACTCTTGCAAATGTTTATTTCCCCCCTGATTTACCTGTGGGCGAGTTGAGGGGTCTGTTAGACAGAATCACCCAATTTGCTGGCAGCATTCTTTTACTTGCAGGAGACTTTAATATTCTCCCTAGACCAGAGAAAGACTCCTCTAACCCTAATACCTCTAGGAGAACCCCACAACAAAGGTACCTCGTTAGATTCCTATCACAGGTTGGCTGGGTTGACACATGGAGGTTTACTCACCCACACTCAAGGAACTATTCGCATTATTCAGCTGTTCATCAAACCTATTCAAGAATAGATTTAACCTTCACTCAAACAGAACATTTAGATTATTTAGTTGATACCCAAATTGGAGATATAGCCTTATCTGATCATGCACCTATTATAAGCACCTGGAAGATGGGTCTTCAGAAAAGAAATGTCATTTGGCGACTAAATCCTATACATTTAAAATCTAATAGGTTTAAGGAGTTTATCACAGATAAAATATCTGAAATTCTAACTGACAATGTCAACCCAGACACCCCACTAGGTATTCTTTGGGATACAAAAAAACAGTTCTCCCTGGTCACCTCATAAAATATACGTCACAGCTGGTGACGGAGCGTAGGCAACATAAGACACAGTTAGAAGAAACATTACATTTCCTACAAATGCTGCACAAACAAGGAAATAGTTTGGTCCTTCCGCAAATTAAGCAAGTTAAACAAGAACTAGACAGGCTATCTTTACAACAGACAGAAATCGCTTTGTCCTTTCTTTGTCAGAAGTACTATGAAGTAGGGCCTAGAGCCACAAGATTATTAGTGTACCAAATCAGAAAGCAAAGGAAACTCTCCAGCATACCTACGTTTCGCCACCCGACAGGAGGCAGACCCTTAAATAAACTTAACGATGTTCTGGATGCATTTACTGCATATTATACAACATTATATACCCCAGAGAGCCCCGTACCCTCCGATTCCATAGGGAAATTTTTGCGTGACCTTACCCTCCCCAGAATTCCACAAGAGCAAGCCGAACGACTGCTATGCCCTATCACAGTACAGGAACTTGTCGGGGCGATCTCCCGAGCCAAAACCATGAAAGCCCCAGGCCCCGATGGCTATGGATCTGAATTCTATAAAGCAGTAAAACAGCTCCTTTTACCTCCACTGCTCAAAACCTGCAATTCTGTCCTACAAAGGCGGCACCCCCCCACCCCACCTGGGCATATGCCACTATCTCAGTACTTCCCAAACCTGGAAAACCCACAACTTTGTGAATCCTATTGGCCAATCTCGGTATTGAATACAGACTATAAGTTATTTATGGGAATCATGGCCCACAGGCTAGAAGCTATCCTCCCACAAATCGTCAACAAAGACCAAACAGGTTTCGTGGGTGGGCGCACCACTACAGATAGTATTAAAAGAACCTATCATATCATATGTGAGATGCACTCCTCAGATTCCCCTGCTGTATTAGTAAGCCTGGATGCCGAAAAGGCCTTCTATAGAGTTTATTGGCCTTTTTTATATGCGGTTATGGAAGTTATGGGCTTCCCCAATGCATTGATTCAAGTTATCACAAATATTTATACTTCCCCCTAGAGCCTGGGTGAAGGTTGCTGGACATCATTCAGCTCCCTTTTCCCTACACAGGGGCATCAGGCAGGGCTGCCCCATGTCCCCCCTCCTATTTGCCCTATTTATGGAACCATTAGCACAACTAATCAGGAAATCAGATGGCATCACCGGGGTTGAAGTTGAGGGGGAGGAGCATCGTATCGCTCTTTATGCGGACGATGTTCTTCTCTACCTGCGAAACCCGTCCACTTCACTCCCGAGGGTCAGCCAACTACTAAGTGAGTTCGGAGGCCTTTCCGGGTATAAGGTGAACATCACAAAAACCGAGATCTTAACCTTTCATTACACCCCTGACCAAAATATCAGGGAACAGTTCCCTTGCAAGTGGGATATAAGGAAGCTAAAATATTTGGGATAAACCTCACCAGAGAATTAAGGGACTCCAATAGACATAATTACACCCCCATTTACCTCACGCCTCAGGGAAGACCTGTCTAACTGGAGCACACTTCCGCTTAGTCTATCTAGGAAGATAGACCTGGTCCGAATGGTTGCTCTCCCTAGAGTGCTGTACCTTTTTACTAATATTCCCATTTCAATCCCGCGCTCTGTATTTCGGGAATGGGACAGAGCTATTATTCACTTTATTTGGGCAGGCCGTAGGCCTAGAGTCAAATTTAAACTTTTAACCATGCCAAGAACCCTTGGAGGTCTATCCCTCCCTGAATTTTACCGTTACTACCAAGCTGCACATCTGCTACACTCCTTTGCCAGGCAAATAACTGATTACAATACGCATTGGGCAGAACTTGAGCGGGCAGCCATTCCGGATACTGAGTATCTCAACATACTCTATCTTAGGACAGTTCTCTCGGCTGAGTGTCAGAACCTGCCTCTTGACACCAAATACAGGATCCTGACATGGTACCAAATTAGAAGGCAATACTCGATATCTCCCTTTATTCCGCTAATATGTCTGATAGTGGTTTTACCTAACTTCCAACCCAGAATACTTGACACTGCTTTCAAGCTATGGTCAAGCTACGGTCTTAGATACCTATTTCAAATTCTGACTGAAGGGAAATTATGGTCCTTTCAAGAGATACAGACAAAATTTGGTCTGCCCAATTCCCATTATTATAGGTATTTACAACTAAGGCACTATCATAGCTCCCTACCGGCCCCGATACATAACCCTGATTGCTGGCCTCAATTGATTGTATCTGTGCAAGCCCTACTTTCCAATCCAAATCAGAGGCACATAATATCCACTCTTTACCAAGCCCTGATTACCACCTACCCTCCCAAACTTAATAATACCCTGTGAGAAATGGCAGCTCGAGTTGGGTGTACCCATCACAACAAACCAATGGCAGCAATCATGTAAACAAGTGGCCCGTACCTCAAGCTCCCATTAATGGAGAGAGTATGCTTGGAAATTTCTTGTAAGATATTTTTATACACCAGTAGTCACCAGTCAGTTTACCCAAGGTAGCTCAGCTGCTTGTTGGCGGAAATGCGGTGAGAATAATGCTCACCTAACACATGTAATGTATGACTGCCCTAAATTGACCCCGTTCGTTCAATCCCTACAGCAGGAGCTCCAAACAGTTTTTGGAATGCACCTTCTGTTCTCCCCAAAACTCTTTATTCTCTTAATCTTCCTTGATGACCTTAAGGATCAGAGCGCCTGCTACCTTTTAGCCATCCTCCTCTCTGCAGGGAAAAAAGACATAACTAAACTATGGCTGACCCCTGACCCTCCCACTCTCGTAGACTGGTGGTCAATAACAAAACAAATTTACTATATGGAAAAGATTACATATAGACTAAATAATCGAGAAGAAAAGTTTAACTTAAGGTGGAATAGATGGCTTTTATATTATATACTTAAAGATACAACATTTGTTCCATAGATAAGTGATCTTTTCCTAACTCCTCAAAACCTATCTCACTGTTCCCCCTACCAGTCCTCCCCCCCCCCTTTTTTTCTACCTTGTCCCAACCTCGTAAATTCACAACTTAAAATAATGAGTTAGCCTCTCTAGGTTCCCCCTTCTTACCTTCCTCCTCCCTCCCTTCCCCCCCTTTCCTCACTTATGGCATACTCCTCGACAGCTGCAAAGAAACCACTTAGCAATCCCATTTCAGCACCAATATCTACTTACTTCTACATTAGCTACTTAAGCTAAATCTAAAAACTCTAGGGGCAGTTCCCAACTTGTAAAAACCACTTCTAAGAGGAGTTCCACAAGGATCTATCCTGGGCCCTATCCTTTTCGCCATTTATATTAACAATATTGATTCGAATCTTACCAAAGCCACTGTACACTTGTTCGCAGATGACACTGTTTTATATGTCAGCAACCCATCGCCTGCTACAGCTTGTGAAGTTCTACAAACAGAATTCTGTATACTACAACATCAATTATTGGAAAAAAAGCTTCTTTTAAATGCAAAGAAAACAAAAGCAATGTTTTTCTCCACCCAAAGCCATACAAATCCCTCATTACTAAACAACCTCCCCCAGCTATCCACTATCCTTGGTGAAAGCCTTGATTATGTAGAAAAATTCAAGTATTTGGGGGTGTGGATAGATAGCAAACTTGACTACACAGTTCATATTGAAGAACTTTTAAAAAAGCTTCGACAGAGACTTGGTCTATTTTTTAGAATAAGGCACTTTCTAAACAGAGATTCCAAAATGAGGTTGGTCCAGGCCACATTTCTCTCAGTAATTGACTATGCAGACTTCCTCTATAGTCACTGCCCTATCTCCTACCTATGCAAATTGATACACTATACCACAGAGCTCTGAGGTTCATAACAGATCTACCATTTAACACTCACCATTGCTCTCTCTATGCAGCAGTCGGTTGGACATCTCTACATCTGAGAAGAAACAGAAATGCTGCAGTGTGGACATACAGAATTTTGACTAAGATGCTTCAAACTGTATATTAGACTGCTTCGACAGCCACAGCTGGCAATTTACCCTAAGAAGCTACAATTTCATTATGTTCAAAGTGCCTAAAGTCAACACCCAGCATAGGAGATCTGCTATCAGCTATAATCTAGCTATATCATGGAACACGATTCAAAAGTCCTTGAAGCTGATCAACCGGGTATCCTTAGCATCCTTCAAGCATCTATACCTAAGTCTCTTCCCTGAAAAATGCAATTGCTTCCACAAGTTCTAGTTTATTCGCAGTTCTTTCCTTCCTCCTCTCAGGCTACCATCATATCATGGCAATTCACTTCCCTAGAATTCATCTCCACAGATACCTCACCCCTGGCTATAATCTTCTCCCATTAACTCCAGGCTCCTACCTTGGCCCTTATCACTGCCTTTCACCTCCCAGTTCTAGCACCAGCCCCTGCTCTAGTCAGTGCACTCTTCCTACCATGTCACTTGTCTCCGTCTATGACCACCTCTTTCAGTCATCCAATCACTATTTCTCTTTGTCCACATTGACTTTGGATCTTGGAATCTTGGGTATATCATGTTGAATGTATGCCATGTTTACTGCCAATGTTGATATGTATATACTGGTTTACCTAGAGTGCATCTCATATGTTCCTACCATATCCTGTTATGTTTAAACAATTTCTGTTCTTGATTTCTGTATATAAGTGTTTTAATTATTCATATACATATACCAATTATTGAACCTTGATTACTGTATATAAGTCTATACGTGTTTTAAATCTTCCTATACATGTACCAATTATTGAACCTTGACCTTATCAGGTCCATCTTGCAAATGAGCTGTGCTCAATGATGTTCGCCTGAATAAATAAAGATTTGATTGATTGATTGATTGTATCCAGAGGGTGTGGATTCTGCTTTACTTGGGTATAAAGGCTGTAATAAATCTTGCTGTTTTTTATACAGCATAAATTATTAACCTCTGTGCTCCTTAATCTGTTAAATGGTATGGTTTGATTTGTATCCATTTCCTATTGTACCTATTTATAGACACAACCGAATTAAATGTGCTGTAAATGTTTGTAATTTTAGAAAACTGCATAAAAAGAAAAATAACAAAAAAAAAAAAAAGAACAAGGAGCCTTTGTCAGCAGCACCGCCGCAGCGTTCTGCACTAGCTGCAAGTGGTGGATATTGACCCCTGGAAGACCTAGGTAAAAGGAGTTACAGTAGTCCAGGCGCGTGGTCATAAAGGAATGGATCAAGCATCGGGAGGTTGCTTGTCGGAACAATGTGCTTGACCCGGGCGACGTTCCTCAGATAATAAAATGAGGACTTGACTACTGCCGACACCTGCGAACGCAGTGTCAGCCCATCATCAAGAATCACCCCCAGGTTTTGCACCCATTCAAAAGGAAGGGAGCTGATTACCCCCCCGAGCCAGAGCCCAGAGGGGGACCCTGCCACTGACCCCTCTATCCAAAGACCTGGATCCACCACCAGCACCTCAGTCTTATTGGAATTCAGCTTCAGCCAGCTGGATTTCATCCAGTCCTGGATTTCTGCGAGGCAGCTTTTAAAAACTGAGACCGCACTATCCTGGTCGGGTACGAAAGACAGGTAGAGCTGGGTATCATCTGCATAATAGTGAAACCTCAGCCCATACAGTCTCACAGTGTCTCCCAAAGGCAGCATATACACCGCAAACAACACTGGGGATAGCACCAAGCCCTGGAGGACCCCACATGGCAGAGAGAATGAGTCCAAGGAAAACATCCCCGACACCGCCCTCTGAGATCTGACAGTGAGGAACGATTGAAACCATCTGAGGACCGACCCTGCCAGGCCGCAGATGACCCTCAGGTGCTCGAGCAACACCCCATGGTCCCCAGTGTCTGAAACTGAAGAGAGATCAAGAAGCACCAAGATGGAGCAGAGCTTCTGATCTCTAGCCATCAGGAGATCATTGAGCACTCGAACCAGAGCAGTCTCAGTACTATGCCTCTTCCGGAAATCGGACTGGAGAGGATTGTAGATATCATGAATGGTAAGATGGTTCTCCAGCTGCAGTACAACTACTTTCTCAATCACCTTCCCTACAAAGGGAAGGTTAGAGATATGTCTGTAGTTAGCAGAGCAGTTTGGGTCCAGAGAAGCTTTCTTAAGGCGTAGTATCACCACCGCCTCCTTCAGGGAGCTAGGGAACTCATCCATCTCTAAGGAGCACCAAACAATCTTAGCAAGGTCGGGGCCGATGGAGTCCACAAACCCCCTTTATAAGGCGTGTTGGGCCCTGGTCCAAACTACAGCGCATCGGCCACATATTCTGGACAATCCGCACGATATCTGCGGTCTCCGGCCAGTCGAAAGATGTCCAAGAAAACCGAGGAGCAGTGACCAAGCACCGACCACCACCAACCCCCATAGAGTGAGCTGGTCGGATCTCAGCCCTGATGTTGGCCAGCTTATCAGCAAAGAATTTGAGCAAACTCATCACACTTAACTTGTGAAAATGCACTTCCAACCTGCAGACAAGTTGGGTTGCATAACCTGTCCACAGTTCGAAAGAGCTGAGCTGGTCGATTCTGAGCTGCAGCAATCTCCCTGGACAGGAACTCTGCTTTCTTATGGGTGATTACTGATTGATAGACCCGGTACTGCTCCATCAATCTAAGGTGGTCAGCATCCTGGGCGGATTTCCGCCAGCATTGCTCTAACCTTTGTCCAAATTGTCTCAACTCCCCCAAGGTCCCATCGAACCAAGGGGACCACGGATGAATACAGAGAGGGCGAACACAGACAGGAGCGATGGAGTCCAGGGCTTTCGTTATGGCCTTTATTATAGGCCTGAACCAAACTCTCTGGACTCTCACTTGCACTTGGCAGTCCTGATAAGTCTAATACCACCAGTAGGCCATCAGGGGTCACATCCCTCAAAGGGCGGTATCTGACCATCTCCACAGGGGCAGGCCTATAGGGGGAGCCCAGAAATTGAACCTTATGGTGTGGTGATCAGACCATCCGACTGATTCTACCACCAAATCGGTGGTCTCCATCCCCAGGAGAAAGATCAGACCGAGTGAGTGACCATGATGATGATGGGGGTGTCAGATATTAAGGATTGTACTGTGTACACACCCCACCCTACCCATCCCCAAGCCAGCCAGGATGCAACACAATATTTTGCAGTAAGTGAAATGTCACAAAATACTCAACTGCATGATGAAAGGGCTTAATTGCCATTGCAGTGCATTGTTCTTTGCAGTATACTGCATCATTGTGCAGTAATACTGCAGGGTACTGCATTGCATCCTGGCCGATGCCACTGTGTATGTATTATATTTATATTTTGTTTTTATTGATCGGGAAAGGAGGGCTAGATAATACTGCATATTCTCAGCCCCATACCGGGGGGATGAAAGAACAGATGAAAGCCAACTAAAACTGAACTGGATTAAGCTGCTAGTCGTATTTATTAGTGAATGAGGAAATGTTTGACTGGGACATCAGGGATAGTCCCCTACTCTTTTTGCAGAGGGCACTGCTGCTTTCACAAGCAAAATGGAGGAGTCTGTGGTGGTGGATAGTGGTGGAGATGAAGCTGTTCTGATGTAGGAAAGACAACTTTAAAATATAAAAGTCTTGCTTACAGGGAATGTCCCCTTTGTGACTGCCTCGGGCATGAAGAATCAGTGGTCCATCTCTTTTTCTCATGCTCTTCCAGTTGTGGCTTTTGAGATCTGCTCGGGGCTAGATGGGGTGAGCCAAACATATATCCTGTGAGACCTTTGTCTTGGAGCAGCTTCCACCCCTGGGAGTTAGATGGCATGCGAGCACATAAAGCGCTCCTGCCCATGCTCGCTCTGCGTAATGAAACCAGCTGATCATGTGATCAGTTGGTTTTAGTTTACAGAGCATGCAAGTTTGGGAGTGCCTTTATTCTGCAGAAGACGGCTGGCTGTGGAGGAGGGTGGGTTTGTGCCGATCACCTTTTTGGTAATCCGTGTAGGGCCAGTCTACCAGTTCTTTCAGGAATTGGGGTTTGGGGGGAGGAGGGTGGTTGGAGGATACTGCAAGGGTAGGAGATTGGATAACATTATTTATTCTTGTAGCAAAAATGAGCGCTTAGATGGCTGCTGGCTGGGGAGGTGGACAGGTTGTGCTGGTCACCCATTGTGGGAGTTTTTACTTCATATTTATAAAATTGTGGGTGCTGGGGTGACTGGGTTTATAACAGAGAGTGGGGAAAAGGGGTCTTGAAATTAAGGATTTTGATCTGAGAAAGAAGGTAGGGGTAGTTTCCCCCCAACACTAAGCTCAGTTCCCGAATAAGAATAACTAATACCCAAATATTTGGAGCCCCAAATATGAATACTCAGGTGACTATTCGAAATAAGGTATTTACACCTGTAGTAACTTTGCCTTAGGCATGCCACAAGATTGCTCTCACTACCACTGCATCTGTTTGGTAACTAACTCTGCATGTGTAAGTACTGACTCTTTGCCTAATGCTAAAGCTGTACCTACTCATGGGAACAGTTGGCTTTCACTTAAGGGACCCTCTAGCTGGGACATGATTTGGGGCCCAGGTATATCCAGACAGGAACAGTCTGGGGATCCTTCAGGTTCTCGGCCCCATATGCCTAATTCTGGGTGTATGGGTGTGTGTGTGTGTGTTCATATGGCTGGCTTATTTTCTGGAAATGATGTTGAGCCTATGACATGGAAGAATGCTCTTCTTTTACGACATAGGAGTTTGGAGCAGCCCCCAGATTGTATCTATGTAGCCCACAAACTCCTTAAGGACTCAATGAAGTTGCACTGAACTGAGAATTATGCCATTATTCATGGGGTTTGGGAGAGTGTATATGATGTCTCCTTTAAGAGGATGGCTATCTTGGAGCGTTTTTTGGAAACAGTGTCATTTTCTGAAAAATTTCAGATCTCTGATATCCCTTTCAGGCCATTCCCCAGACAAAATCTGCCATTCACACTGTGCACTGCTAAAGAATGAGGGGGTGAATGTTTTCAATGTAAAGTACTGGCTGACATACTGGTACAAGGTGTTCGTTACTCCAGGTCCCATCATGGACGAGGAACACATTTGGACTGGGGGTTAGCATTTTAGGGTGCAGCCACGGCTTAGTAAAACAGGATTACATCATCTCCCTAATTGTTTCTATTTGGTTACGGACTGAGCGCTGTGCTTTTACCCGGGCAGCCCAAGGCCTGCTTTGAGTGTGGTTCCCCTGAGCATCATAGCATCGCATGCAGTAAAATAAGGTGCACGCTCTGTCTGGATTATAGCCATGCAAATCATTTCTGGCCAGATGACCTAAAGTGCAATCTATGCAAACAAATGGATCATTAATTCCGCCAGTGTAGCTTTGCTATGCACAACCAACAGGACAGTCTAGAACAAGGTGACATCTTGGTTCATGTTCAAAAGTCCAAGTTGGTGCATTTGTCAACAGGTCTAGGGGGAAGCCCAGTAGCAAAGCAGTGTGATAAAGCAGTGGAAAAGGTTAGTAGAATGCTGGGGTACATAAGGAGGGGTACCACCAGGTGAAAGAGGGAGTTAGTGTTACCCTGTACAGATCGATGGTGAGCTGAGGCCCCATCTCTGGAAAGACATAGTTTGGGTGGAGGCGGTACTGAGGAGAGCAACCAGAATGGTGCATGGCCTGCGTCAGAAGCCCTACGAGGAAAGACTAAAGGAATTAAATATGTACTTGCTAGAGGAGAGGAGGGAAAGGGGAGACATGATAGAGACATTTAAATACCTCAGAGGTGTTAATACCTCAGAGGCAGTATAGCACAGTGGTTTAAGGCTCTGAGCTGCAAATCTGGTGACGTCCAGCAGACCAGACCAGGGTTTGAATCCCACAGCCCCCACTTGCATACTGTATGACCCTGAGCAAGTTACTTAACTTCCTTGTGCTCCCTGGTCGCACCTGGAAACAAGCTTCAGCTTAGTGTGCCTTTCCTGGTTAAACAATTTCCCCCCAGTAAGGTACAGAAGGGTGGTATTTTACATAAAAAGAGATGCTCAAGGACAGTGCAGCATGATATGAGACTGGGAGGGAGGCTCAGAGGGGATGTGAGGAAGTACTTCTTCACAGAAAGGGTGGTGGACATCTAGAACAGTCTCCCAGCAGAGGTGGTAGGTACTAAAATGGTAGCAGGATTCAAGCATGCATGGGATAGACACAAGGTGGCCTTAGTATCAGGACTGGGGGAGGGGGGTTAAGGCCAGAGATAGAGTAGGGTTTGCGGTAGCACAGTAGGTAGGGAATTTAGGGTAGTCTGGGTGGGCCAAGAGGTCCTTTTCTGCCAACAACTTCAGTGTTTCTAAATATGTTTAAAAAATACACCCAATTTACTAAAACGGACCCATTTCATAATCGCAGTAAGGTACTACAGGGGGTGCATTATGGTGGGTTAATTGCCCTTCTCGGGTGCTTCAGCCCACCCAAGGCAGAATGTTATCCCATCACGCTGCACCCCAGTGTCATTCCCTATTGTTTAAAGGGACACTAATGTGCATGCCCCGAGTCACAGGTTGAAACATCAAACACAAATGTTACCAGGTTACCGTGCTTGGTTTTAAACGAGACATAGATCAACAAGCTCAGCTCAGTGTCTCCTATCTGAAACAATATTTCGCTTATATTGATAAAACAAATGTCTAATGTAGGTCAGTGCATGAGTATAGCTGAGCTCCAGCACCATGCTGATGTGTGAAATGCACCACAGCAACAGGCGGCTAAGAGCGGGTTATCTGAATTAGGGAACAGTATCACAAAAGGGTAAAAAAACAAAATCAACACAGTAGAAAATCGGGGACCATATTACAATACTGTAACCTTATTGAAGGCTGCATATTTGTTTTGGGGAGTCAACATTAGGTAAAGCTGACAGTGTTCCTTTGAATACAACACTGAAT
The DNA here is from genome assembly GCA_016271365.2 of Neoceratodus forsteri. Taxonomy (NCBI): domain Eukaryota; kingdom Metazoa; phylum Chordata; order Ceratodontiformes; family Ceratodontidae; genus Neoceratodus; species Neoceratodus forsteri. The sequence goes on from CM057453.1 coordinate 28,364,310, forward strand.
AAAATGATTTAAAAGGTCCATAGAATGCATGGTGTCACCTTGTGTGTGTGTGTGTGTGTGGGGGCAAAATAAAGGTAAAAAAGTGTACATTTGGGGTAGTAAGATTCTGTAAACAGAAAAATGATATATGTATTCAGGCTTCCTAAAGTCACTAAAATTACATATTCACACATTCTACGAGTGTTTTTAATCAAGATAACAAATATTATAAACCCAAAGCTGTTTTATCCAAACAATTAGACAATTTCCTGTCACAGTGAGAGTAATTGGGCTACACTGGTCGCTGATTATAGATCCTAAGCAGTACATCAACCAATCGCTTTCTTACTTTGCTTTGCACGTGAAACACTCTTATATGGCGAAGGAGTGTTTCACACGCTAGAGGCATATGATGTCACAGCGCTCCATGAATAACCCATAAAAATTCCACTTTTCATTTAAAGAAAAACGGTAACAACAAGCGTGAACCACTAAAGATCGTACACAACACAAATCAGCTGTAAACAAAATCCTTTCTCTGTTTTGCCGGAAACGGTGCTTTACTGAAAATGTAAAAACGATGGAAAAGTAGCAGTTTATTGAAAACCGCCTGATCTTACCATCAACAGTGCCATACCATTTCAGCACTATTATACTGTTCTCACCATTAGTCACTCACTCCAGTTGCTGGCTCAAACACACTGCAGTGGACAAAATTATTTGAATCCATTTTTTGAATAACCAGCAAATCGTAAACAGTCTTAGAGTTTTCAGTAGACTGCCAGTTTGACCTATGAATTGGACACCACCATGTCCCATATCTAAATTACAAAAAAAAAAGAAAGATTAAAATCATTCTGATCATCACAGTTTGAGTCAGCAATCGGAGTGAGTGACAGTCATAACGGTGACTAACAGAGCAGTATAACAATAGCGAAATGGCACAGCACTTTTGCTGGTAAGATTTCACGGTTTTCAATAAACTGCTACTTTTCTGCAGTTTTGCCGTTTTCAGTAAGCGCCATTCCCAGCAAAACAGAGAAAGCACTTTTTTTTTTACCAGCAACTTGTGATGTGTGTGTGCTTACAGTCTATAATATATTAATAATGTCCATTCATCGTCACTCGTTGCTGGATAAGAGTGGTTTCACTTGTGTTCTGCTTGTGCCAGAGCAGCTCAGCTTCGCTTTGCTGTTCTCTCACGAGCAGAATGAACGTGAAACCACTTCTAACCGGCAGCGAGGGGCTTCAAGAGACATACTAATATATAATATAGCTTTGCAAGTACTGTCCCTTTCATGACATCATAATATGAAACTGCAACTAGATGGTGCTCTTTAATATCCTTTCTTCCTGGTGTTATCACCAAAAATCATTAAAAATAACACTTTTGCAATAAAAGTGGTGCTATTTCAACTGTTAAGGTGGAGTAATCCAACAAATATTATTATTTATTTTGCTTTTGTTAACCAGGTAAGTACACTAGACAAGTTATATGCCTATTTTCAGGTTCGACCTGGGAGAGTACATTGAGATACAGATACAGTGAGATACAGGTTCATACAGAGGACAACATGACATAAGTTAGGCAGTATACAGAGTCAAAATAGAACCATGTGAACATAACCAGTAGACAGTAAGCACAGTTAAGATATGTACAGGAATATATATACATAGAGACACCAAGGCTAAGAACAGTACAGTTTTACAAGGTATACACGGCTCTGAGCCACAGACAGAGCCACAGTCTGAGTATCTCCTGACACAGAGAAAAAATACATTACATGCATGTCAGAGTCCAGTTAGACAGGCTGCATCAGCAGGAGCTGCAAGTGGTGTGCCAGGAAGGACATGTGTGTCCGGTGCAGGGAACGGGAACTAGCTATGGGAGGTCTAGGACACCCACATGCAGGGGAGAGCTTCAAGTGATACCACAGGGAGCTCCAGAGGCACAAGTGGGAGGGGGAGGAGTGGACTTGAGTGGGAAAGGAGTTCCATAGCCTAGGGGCACATGAAGCAAAATCTCTGCCCCCCATTTGTGTGCAGGTGATCGGGACTTTAAGAACGCCAGAGACCTGAGGGAGTAGGTAGAAGACAGCCGGTTTGAGAAGCTCAGCCAGCCCTGGGGGAGTGCCAGTACTGAGCACCTTGCCCATGAAGCTGCCCAGGACAAAGTTCATGTGGTTGGGTGGGGAGAGCCACCCGAGTTTGTCATATAGGTCACAGAGGTGGGTGAGGCGAGGGGCTGCAAATGTTATTGTATGTTGTGTTCCATCTAGTGAGGTGAACTTTGGAGGTGCGTGCAAACAGAAGTCCATAGCAAAGAGAGGGAAGCAACACTCCTCTGGCCAATGCAAGGCGAGCAGCAGACGTAAGATTTTTCTTCGCTCTGTAGGCCAGACCCAGTTTACCGCTGACAGCTCTGCATGCATTTTGGATATGGCACCCAAGGTCAAGTTGGGGGTCTAGTGTCACCCCAAGGTATTTGATGGAGTCTGTGGTTAGTAGAGGAGTATCATTGATACCAGTAACACACAGAGGGGTGGGAAGGCCTTAATCTTGGCCAGGAACCCAAAAAGCATGGCCTGAGTTTTTTTTAGGTTGAGGACCAACTTGTGAGTCGTTACCCAGGACTGGATATTTCTGAAATCCTCACTCAGTTGTTGGTTGATGACCCCAGTATCCCAGGAATGGGTGAGGATGGTACTACAGTTGGGATGGTACTACAGTTGGTAGCAGTAGCTGGTAGATTGTTGACAAATATAGAGAAGAGAAGGGGCCCCAGGACTGATCCCTGGGGGACACCAGAGGTCACAGGAGTGGTGCCCAAGAGGACCTTGCTGAATTTGATAAGTTGCTGCCTGCCCTGGAAGTAATTACTGAACCAACTCAGGACAGGTGGGGACAGACCAAGGGACCAAATTTGAGAGCAAAGTAAGACATGGTCAACTAGGTCAAAGGCCTTGGATAGGTCAGTGAATATGGCACCTGTGAGTTTGCACTGGTCAATGGTAGCCTGGATTCCAGAGGAGACAGTGACAAGGGCCGAGGACGTAATGTGCCATTTTCGAAAGCCATGCTGCGAAGAGGACAGTAGCTCATGGGCCTGGATATAATCAGTGAGTTGCCCAGCCACAACTTTCTCTAGAAGTTAACTGATAGCCGATAAGATGGCTACTGGTCGGTAATTGTCAAGGATCTTAGGGTTGCCCTGCATGAGAACAGGGAAAATCCTCACCACCTCCAGATGTCAGGGATGACACCAGAGGCAAGGGACATATTGAAGATATGGGCCACTGGGAAGGCTATAAAAGGAGCACCAAGATGGAGGAGCTTAGGTTCCATGCCATTGTGGCCAGCACTAGAATGTGTGGAGAGACCAGAGAGAAGTCTGTGCATCTCCAGTGCCGTCACAGTCTTAAAGTAAAATAATGGACGGGAGGTGAGGGCCACCTGTGGGGTGGAGGCCAGGAGATGGCTATCACTCCCATCAGCTGAGAATAGGGAGGTGAAGGCAGACAGGTCCGAGAAGTGGGAGTTGAATGCATTGGCAGTAGTTAGTGGATTGTTACAATTAGACTCGACCCTGAGCAGGTCAGAGACCCCACAGTTGGAGGAACCACTAACTATATTTTTAATGTTCCTCCAGAAATTTCTAGGGTCCATAGCTGACTTGAGTAAGACAGTTTTACAGTATTCACTTTTGGCTGTGTGGACAGGAAAAACACTTCAAGCAGGATTGCGACACAACTCCTCAAATTAGCTGTGCTCCTACCTCACCAACCCAGATCTGCCTATTTCAGAGTCATGAAATGACTGGTACTTTGATGAAGCATAATTTCTGGGTACGCATTGGGCTATCTGGGTTGTTTGAGTAACAGTTCTAGATCACCATTACTAGCTGTACTCCAGTGTGTATAGTGCACAAAGATTTGTCCTTTCAGACTGAAAGTTTGAGTAGCTGGGCACAGAGTTTGCTTGAGATCATGGACTAGACTACCACAGGGCAGGTGTATTTGTCAGATCAGTCACCATTTGGATGCAGCAGGGGCTATTTTCTAAGCCACAAATATGGACATGATTTATGGCAGCTTGCATTCAAGGTCAGCTAGACCATTGGCCTGAAATATTACACAGGCCACTTAGCAGCAGTAATCTAGTGAGCCCTGGGAGTGCGATTTCAGCAGCAAGGTGAGCAACAGAGATGGAGGCCTGCTGGCAGCTGTTGCAGTTAGGGGAAGCCCTATAAACCATACCAGGCAGTAACAAACCTGACTGCCTCTAAAACACTTATTACAGTGGTCTAGTAAGGAGGGATCTGAGGACCTTCACTGATCTGCACTTAATGACCAGCCTCCTTCAAGCAGCCATGGAGCCATTTCTTTTTCCATCAGAAGCTATTAGTATAAATATTAGGAGTGCACTTGTGATAAGTGGAACTGCTTCCCTTGGTCTGCTCTGCTACATTTTTCGGTAGTGAGACCCCTGTTTCCTTGCCCAGTCTGCCGTATTTTGTTTCACCTAGTTGGATAATGCATTGTTGGGGGATGTCTTCAGTGCACGCCTTCCACCCTTCATTCTATACCAGCACACTGTTGTAGGTGCTTAAGTATGCATAGCGTGTGGGCAGTGCTATGCTGCCATTTAAAAGGATGATGTTGCGGTAAAGATGCCTGAATCATTCTGGGCCGTACCTATTCAGTTGTTCAGACTGATAAATATAATTCTAATGTACTAGGTACTTGTGGTTTGTGTGTGTGTGTGTTCCCAAAGATTAACCACTACCTCTTCTTGTTTTCTCTGAGTCTGTTGAGCGGGCTAACCAGGAATCCAGTTGATCTTTTCCTGGAGCTTCTGAATCCTCCCAGGCAGGGGCTCATGCCTGGGTTCCTTGTGTTTGCCCTTGTCAGGACACCTTATCAAGGACTGTAGTGTGAAGCTGTTACCTTGACCCTGCTTCAGACATATCCATAACTGGCTTAGGCAGCCTTGTAGCAATTAAATTCTGCCTGTTCCTCTCCTTCTCCATGTGCAAGCAAGGTCAGCTGCTCAGAGGCCTCCCTCCCTCCCTCAAGACTGAGTGCAGCTACATGTACTGAACAGCAGATTCCTGACACCTGATTAGGACCTGGGTTTCAGACCTGGGTCTCCATATTGTAGGTGGACATCCAGTCTAAGTAGTCGTATTTTTCAGTTTGTTGAAAAGAACATAGCCAGCTTAGCATGGGGGGGGGGGGGGCTGTTCATTTTACTTGTCACTTTCACCAATTTGCTTTGTTTGTGGTTGTGATTCTCCCCTGTCATGCCTGAAAATAGGCAAGTGTTTGTCTAGAGCACCTTATCTGGTAATCAAAGACTAAATAAAATAATTAAAAAATGAATAATGAATCAAGGTCTCCTAGCACAAACACTACAAATTATATAGCTGCCATTTATAAGAATTATAAATGTCTTTTTTCTGTTTTATTTTTTTTTAATATTCTGTTTATCCTCCAAGGAGCTTGGCAGGTGGCTCTGGTACCTCGCTCGGGGGGACTCTGTCTCTGGCCCCACCTTCCCCACCCGACTATCGGTGATCCCCACAGGTTACCCCGGTGACAGGGTTGGGGCGGTGGCAGCTTCCCCACCCAGGGACCACATCCAGATTCTGGGTCTCGGGACGGACGCTGGCGAGGCCATCATGGAGCCTGCCAGCTCCATTTTCCTGGTTTTCTCCCTCCACCCTCCCCGCCATTGTACGTCTGCTCGAGCCTCCCAACCCGTATCTCCCTCCAGCCATTGCTAGAGGGCGATCAATGAGCAGGACAGCTACCCCTCCCCTCCCTGAGAAAGGAGAGCAGTCTTCGACGCTCAGTCCTCTCTCTCTCCCTTGCCGATCCCCGGTGGCCTGGTCTCATTCCCAAACCCAGGTCGCCAGCGTGGCATGAGGTGTAGTCTCCAGCGCCACTGGGCTGGCTCGTCTTTTATTTTATTTTATTTTTTTTAAAACGGTACAAAACATTTTTCCAGAAACTGCAGCCATTGCCTGTCTGACAACGGCTACTTTCACTGCAGGTGACATGGACTCGCAAACCTCCAGCCTGCCACTCACCATGGAAAAGTTCACATTCCTCCACTGCAAAATCAAGATTCTGTGCTGTGTCCGAAAATGAGCTCCCCCATTTAATCAACTGAACATACTAGTACACTCATCGGTCTCTTATTATAGCCTCGGGGGGAAATGTTCTGCTGCGTCCAGTTAGAAATAAGCTCCCTAGTGATTGTGCTGGAAGAGTTTTGCTGAAATGCAAAACAGACTTGCCCTCATCCACACTTCAGTTGGTAGTGCTTAGTTATGAATTGCTGCAAAACATTCCATGTTGTGCTTACTTCCAGCTGTAGACTAAATATATACACACACACACACACACACACACACACACACACACACAACTGTAGGAAACAAAGGTCAGCAATTCATTGAGTTTCTGCCTCCCACCAACTCAGTGGGAAGACCTGTCTCCCTTTATTCTTCAAAGTACTTAAGCTTGAGTTTGAAGGACATTCAAATATTATAGAATGGGTAGGGAAAATCCTGAGTCATGAGTGGCTGTTACATGTGTATTACATCTGGCTGATGCACAGATGGAAACAATTTCTACCAGCCTGGAGACAGCTCCCATAAGAATTAATGTGCTCTTGTAGAATTTTCAAACTATTCCGAATGTTAATGGACCCAATCTTTCTGGACATTTCCATCCCAATTGCTGAGCACAAGAAATACAATTACACAGTAACACTGGTTAGAATTGTTAACTTTCACATAGGTACAGTAACTAAATTTGTTCAAAGGCCGGCCCGTCAGCGCAGTGGTTGGATTTCCGCTTGTGACGCCAGTGACACTGGTTTGGGAACGGACTCGGGTCGCTGGAGGGCCGGCCAGGGGAGCAAGGTTGGGCGTCTGGCGATGCCTTCTACTCCGGGGAGGGCTGGAATGCGGCTGGCGTCTAGCCACCCCTGGCGGAGGCTAGGAGCAGCAGCACGGCCGGCTGGCAGACACTTGGGGAGGGGCGGATGTTGACGCATGACTTGACATCATGGGCACACCACTCCTCCGGGAGAAAAACGGAAACAGCGCCTCGGCCAATCGGGTGATGGCCCCTCCATCCGCTCACCTCCTGGACACCTCGACCTGCATCCACCGCTTCAGCAGCACCCAGGGTCGCGCCTCATGGCTGTAAGGCCGATCCCTCACGAAAGTAAGGGACCCACCCAACACAGGGATATGTCTGGGATACCTGGGGGTAGGCTGCCATGTGGGGTGGTGAAGGCGGGGTGAATCCAGGGACGGAAAGGGGGCTTATGGGGGCCCGAAGGAGTGATCGGGCGAGGGGGGCAGTAAGGCGACAAAAAAAATAAAAAAAATTTGTTCAAAGTGTTATATTTACTTGATAGTCTCCCGTTTCAGAAATAGACCACGGAGGTCCCCCCACTTGGATCACTCACTTACCAGAGTTGTTCTCGCTTACATTGTTGGTTCCCTCATTCCCCATGGTCCTCGGATGCCATCCAGTTTGGTCAAACAGGTAAGGGATAAGACTTTTTTTCAAGTACATAAGCAAGAAGAGGAAAGCCAGGGGAGGGACAGTGAGAAAAAGAAGTACGGCAGAAGGTGACTGCGCAGAAAAGAACCAAGAAAAAGCAGACAGGGGAGAGGGAGGTTCACACAAGTCCAATTTCAGAGGAGAGAGTCCTGAAAGGACTTTCAGCTCTGAAAGTGGACAAGGTTGTGGAACAGGACAGGATACACACAGTGGTACTAAAAGAACTCGGGGAGGTGCTGGCTGCCTTGCTGATGGTCTTATTTAACAGCTCACCGGAATTGGGTGTGGCTCCGGAGGACTGGAGGCGAGCAGATGCCAACCCTCTACATAATGGCAGCAGCAGGAAAGAGGATAGTAATTATAGGCTGGTAAGCCTCTCCTCAGTGGTGAGGAAATCAATGAAAACACTGTTAAAGGAAAGGTTAGTAGAGTATCTTGAATCTATTGGGATGCAAGACCAAAGGCAGCATGGATTCATTGGTGGGGTAGGTCATACCAATTGAATCTGATCAACTGGCCTGGGAAATAGATCAGGAGAGGGCAGTGGACACAGTCTATCTGGACTTTAGCAAGGCCTTCGACACTGTGCTGCACAGGAAACTGATTAAGAAATTGAGCAACCTAATGGTGGGATCCAAGGTGGTGAGCTGGGTTAGAAACTGGTTAATGGATGGGTGACAGGGTGGTGGTTATGCACTCTAATGATGGGAGAGTGACAAGCAGGGTGCTGCAAGGCTCAGTACTGGGACCAGTCCTCTTCCGTGTCTGCAGAAGTGACAATGCAGATGAATTGGAAGAAAAGGTATGCCTGTTTTGATAAAATCTGTAATAGGGTAGACAGTAAGGAAGGGGCAGATAGAATGTGTAAGGATCTTGGGAAAATTGAGGAGTGCTCAGGAGCAGGGCAGTTGTGGTTCAGTGCCAAAAAGTACAAAATCATGCACCTAGGGCATAGGAACCCAAGAAGTAGTATTGGATTGAAGGGGTGGTTACTGTTGGTCACAAAGCAGGAAAGGAACCTTGGGGCTATCATATGTGATGACCCCGGAATGGCAGAGCATTGTGGCAAAGCAGTGGAGTGGTAGGGCTGTGAAGTGCTAGGATGCATAAAGAGAGGTATCTCCAGCAGGAGGAGAGAGGTGGTGTTGCCACTGTATCACTCGTTGGTGAGACCCTACCTGGAGTAGTGTGTCCAGTTCTGGAGGCTGCACCTCAGAACGGGCATAGACAATGTTAAGGCAGTGCAGAAGAGGGCAGCTAAAATGGTGCAGAGGTTGTGCCAAAAGCCCTACCCAGAGAGACTGGGGGATCTCAACATGTACACCCTGAAAGGCAGGATAGTGGGAGGGTACATGATAGAGACCTACAAGTACCTTACGGGGTGAATGCGTGATGGGGGATTCTCTTTCAAATGAGGAAGAGCACTAGAACCAGAGGGACGCGATAAGGGGAGGGGGGGGGGATTTAGGAGGTACATGACAAAGTACTGCTTCACCAAAAGAGTGCTCAACGCCTAGAATACACTGCCAGTGGAAGTGGTGGAGGTGAAAACAGTAGGGGGCTTCAAGCCATGCATGGGATAGTCATAGGGGAATATTACAAAATGGGCAGGGAGGATGGAGGGTCACTGGAGACCAGTTAGGGTCTGTGGAGACAAATTAGGCAGGGACATTATGGGCAGACAGGGTATACCAAGTAGTCTTTCTCTGCTGACAAATTCTATTTTTCTATGTTACAATTAATCTTTTGGCAATACAGCTGTCAGTCCTCGGTGTTCGTGCTTGTTTATGCGCTCTCGTTGCCAGTTCTCTAGTGCAGGCCTCTCTCATTGTCTACTGAAATAAATTAGCAGTAAAACAAAACAAGAAAACCAGCCTGAGAAATAAAACTTCCAGCAGTATATATATATATATATATTTTTCTTTCTATGTACATTTTTCATTCTTTTGTGCCCCAGTTTTCTCCCACCCTCATCTCAGCACAAACAGGCACATACATCGTGCTTAGTGCGCCCCCGCCGTGTCCCGCCTGCGCCATCACCGACCTCCATCCGGCAGCAACAGAACTATGGAGGGCGGCAACCTCTCCTGGGAGGGGCGCTGCCGTTAGGAGGCTCAATCCAGCACCACCCTCCCTCCTCCCTTGCCGGCTCCCGAGGTCATTTCCGAACCCAGGTCTCCAGTGTGGCGTCCAGCGCCTCAACCCTCAGCGCCACCGGACCGGCTAGTATATCTCTTTTTTTTTTTTTTTTTATTGTTACTTCACACTCGGGCTTAACTGTGTTTGCTTCTCTGATCTCTCTTCCAAACGTGCAAAACTGTAGAAGCTGCAGTAAGACAAAAGTCCTAAAAAAAAAAAAAAAGCCATCGGGTGGAAGGACTGTTTTAGTTTAAATTAAGTCAAAGATTATATTTTTTTTATGTTAAGCAATTTTAATTTCTCCATATATGTAAACTACAGAGTCCCATTTTATAAGTGCAGTAAGACACTCTGGGGATTTGCATTACACAGTTGTAATGCACGGCCAGGGGCTAAAGGTACTCAGTACTACACCCCTGGCCATGCATTAGAACTGTAATGCACAACCCCATCATGTTTGTCTACATACTTAGCCAATTCTACCTGCTCTGAAAGCCTTCTTCTAACTATCTGCATGTGATGTGTGAAATAGTTTTTCCTACATTCGTCCACCTTTCGGTTACTGTGTGTTAACCCCCTTGTACTTCCGTCCTTTTGCATCTTGACGATTGCATTTAGTCTCACATTATAACTTTTTGAGGACCATGATCATGTCCCCTCTGATTCCTTGTGGAAAACTACCTCAGTTCTGTCAGTGGTTCTCAAAGCCCATGTTCTATAAAACCTCAGTGACTGCAGGCTTAATAAGGTCTATATATTTTCTGATATGAAAACCAGAACTTTACACTGTATGTAAGGTGAGGAAAGACCAAGGATCAGCTTAGAGGCATTACTGTGCGTTTCTCTACCTGCGGTTCAGTGTTTCTATTGATTCACGTCATTATTTTACGTGCCTTGGTAGCTACTCCCCCATACTCTTGCATCCATTTAAAGTTGCTACAGATTACCTCCTTGTCTTTTCCTGTTGGTTTTTAATATTTTGTATGGCATTTAAGTAGTATTTTGCCTTTATGTTCTCCAGGAATGTAAGATCTTACTTCGAGAGAGCTCTTGCAGTAGGTATTCACATATAGGACTAAGCTGCCAGGCGTCGGGACCCCACGGAAAAATTTCTAGCTAGCAGTCTCTGGCGAGGGACCGCCCCCATGTCAGGTGACCGGCATCAGAAGACGTCGGTATAAAGGGGTGGTCCCTCACGCCTGTCTTCCAGTTCTCTCCCGTCGTCGGCTTGTGAAAGTCCCTCGCGGCAGAACAGCACTCGTCAGTCATTCGTTTGTCTTAAAGTTTTTCAACTTTTTCGACCTTTTTCTCTCTTTTTTCAAATTTTCTACAAACACCTGCTCTGCATGTCGTCCCCGATGCCCTCCAAATCGCATAAGAACAAGTGTGACTCGTGTGGTTCCCAGCTTCCACACAAGGACGGCCACTCCTTGTGCCTCTTCTGTCAAGGCCCAGACCACCTCATGGAGAAATGCCAGCACTGACAGAAGTTCAACTCGGCTACCCGCAAGAGAAGGCAGCAGTCCCTGGAAGCCCATCTCCTCAAGAAGAAAATGGCCTCCATGGAAAAAGAGTTTAAAAAGCTTAGGCAGGCGTCCACTTCCCCCGAAGGCCGCAAAAAGAAGCATGACAAGGAGAAGCACCGGGAGCGGGAGTCGTCTTCCACAGCAGCTGCGACTTTGGCTGGAGTCGTGGCCCTCAAGGTAACATCCCCTCCAGGGGAATTGCTCTTCAACGGCTGTCTTGGTAGCTACCAAGAAGGCGTGGCCCCCTCCCCATCATGCTCGGGCCCTTCGTGGGCCTCCAGTCCCATTAAGGCCGCTCCTCCTCCGCGGCCTTCCGGTCAGAGCGGGTCCGGTAAGTCTGACGTCGGCTCCACCAGTGCCCGCCTGGATATGGCTGCCAAGCCGCTCACCTCCTTGGGTGAGTGCCCAGCCAAACTCTCCTCCGACAAGGCTGCCACTCCTTTGCGACCTTCCTCGGACAGGGAGTCCAATAAGTCGGACAATGGTTCCTCCAACGTCTGCCCGGACACTGCCGATAAGTAGGCTGCTGGCTGCTCAGACAACTGCCCGGTCAAGAAGCCTGCACCAGACCCCATTGTCCTGTCCGATGCCCCAGGCTCTCTGCAGTGTATTACCACATTGCCCACTGAGGTCCCCGCGTCCCCTCGATTTTAACCCTCCATCCCCGGCTGAAACTGAAGACCTTCAGACGCTGCTGTTGGGGATACCACCTCCTACGGACCTCCTGACACCCGGATCCTCAGACGCTGGTCCCGACCTGACTTCACCCTCCAGCGTCCCTTTGCCCGAGGGAAGACCTGTTCCTTCGTCAGGACCGTTGGACCCGTTTGACGGTATACTCATGCCGGGCCCGCCGCCCGAGGGGCCGACACTTCCTCTGTCTGGCCTGCCAGCAGGGCCTTTGCCAGGTCCTTCTGCTCCGTCTGAGCCCCTGGCGCCAATACCCGGTGCCACAGTACCCGGACCCTCAGTATCTGACACTGCAGTACCCGATGCCTTAATACCAGACGGTGCTACGGATACTCATATTACGGGTACCCTCATTACTCGTATCCCCCTCCACCTCCGCCACCCACTCCACAGCTGCCGGCGGATCTGAAGGAGACCTTGGCCTCCTGGTGGGCTAAGGCCAGGGCTAAGATCACCAAGGAGGTCGAGAGTCATCTTCCAATGTTGATCCCTCCACTGGACCCCCTATGTCGGAGACGGGAGACTCTCTTCCCCCTTGCCCGAGGCGGGGAGGACACGCACCCCCAGGAACTCACCAGAGGGGTCATCCTCCCCCTCCCAGGGAGGAGTCATCTTCCTCTTCCTCAGAGACATCCGACTCGGACTCTGAGTCCAGCCACTCTGACCATAAAGATGAGCCGCACACTCCAGAACGCCCCAGGCCGAGGGATCCTCCGAAATCCCCACCGGAGGACCCTTCCTTTCTGGAGTTATTAAGGAAGATCCAGGAAACACGCCAGTGGCAATCAGTGGAGCCAGACCCACAGCGTAAAACTCTTGCTGCTCATCTCGATCTGCCTGAGACTGCTACTGCACTGATTCCACCCTGGATAGAGTCTCACACAGATCTTGTTACCACCATCTGGAAACAACCTTTCGCACTAGCCCCCCTTCTGAGGAAGGCAGACAGGCTATACCAGGCTCCTGAGGGTGTAGACTTTCTTAGCCTTCACCGCAAGGCGGATTCAGTTGTCATCAGTGCCACCCACGGCCTCTCTGCCAACCCGAAACATCTAAGCTGGTCTCTGCCTGATAAGGAATCCCGGCTTTTGGACCAGTACGAGAAGAAGATCTTTTCCTCTTCTACCCTAGGCATCAGGACCCTCAGTTATGCTGCCCATGTGGGGTATTTCCAGAAGTCCATCCTTAGCCAGGTGGAATCCAAGTTGGACTTCCTTCCTGAGTCACAGACTAAGTAGAAATTGGGAGATCTAGTCCGTTCCGCTTGCTCGGCCTGTAGGCACATGTTCCGTGCCACTTACGATGCAGTGGACACAGCTGGAAGGAGCTCAGCCTTCGCTGTAGGTCTACGGCATCATGCCTGGCTCCGCATGTCAGGATTCGTCCCTGAGGTACAGTCCACTGTACAGGATGCTCCCTTCAGGGGTTCAGTGCTGATCAGGGGTGATGTCAAGGACATCATAACTGAACTGCAAGAGAAGGGCAGCAGCGTCCTTTTTGTCGCCAAACCCGACAACGTCAAAAGCCTTCAGGAAAACATGCCAACAAACGTCGGGCCCCTTCAGCAAGCAAGACTCCCCCCAGCAAGAAACCCGTGGGAGCCTTGGCTGCTGCGCTGCCCCACACCTCCTGACTCCCTGCCTCTCCCTCTGGCCATTTCAGAGGAACTGGTAGGGGGGAGATTCTCCTCCCACCTGTATAGTTGGGAGAGGATAACATCGGACGCTTGGGTGCTCCAGGTGATATTGGCAAGACACTCGGGTTTCTGCAGAAACTGCCCAAAACCCACCCCCTCAGTCATCTTACTCCATGCAACATCTTCCTCTACTTCTAGAGGAAATCATCTCCCTTCTTTTGAAGGCGGCGATAGAGCCAGTCCCCACTCATCTTTTGGGGGACGGGTTACTATTCCCATTTCTTCCTAGTTCCAAAGAAGATGGGAGACCTGAGGCCGATTCTAGACCTCAGCTCCCTGAACATGTTCATGGAGTACAAATGCTTCAGAATGCTCTCCTTGCAGAGCCTTCTACCGTTACTTCGGCTGGGACCGTGGCTATGCACTCTGGATTTGCAGGATGCTTACCTGCATATCCCCATATGCCCTTCCCATCGTAAATACCTCCATTTTTGTTTTCAGGGGGACCACTGCCAATTCAAGACCCTCCCATTTGGTCTTTCCTCAGCCCCCTGAATGTTTGCCAAATGCCTGTCAGTGGTAGCGGCCCACCTGTGTACCCAGAATGTGCAGATATTCCTGTACCTGGACGACTGGCTCCTGGCTGCCCCATCTAGGGAGGAAACTCCTGCATTCCCTTTCCCTTACCCTGCAGGTTTTTACCAGCCTGGGTATCTCCATCAACCAGGCCAAATACCACCTGGTCCCTTGCCAACGCCTCCGATTTATAGGGGCGATTTTGGACATGACCACAGGCAAAACCTTCTTACCTCTGGACAGGGTCGAGATCCTTCAGAATCAGGCTCGTTTTCTGGCCGGTCGAAGGAGGATCAGAGCCAGGTCAGTCCTCTGCCTCCTTGGGCTAATGGTGGCTGCCATTCCAACAGTCCAGTTCGCTCTGCTCCATATGAGGATCTCTCAATGGACGCTTCAGTCGCAATGTTACCAGACCAGGGACAATCTACACCAAGAGTTGCTAGTATCGGATCCCATGATCAGGGACTTGCACTGGTGGATGATTCAGGAGAACCTGTGTCTGGGAGTTCACTTCTGCATAGCCCTTCCTTCCAAGACGTTGATGACATATGCATCAGGGGAAGGCTGGGGTGCCCACCTGGGGTCTCACTGGACTCAGGGCAGCTGGTCCAGATTCAAGCATAATCTTCACATAAATGTGCTCAGACTGAGGGCAGTTCTTTATGCCCTCCAAGCTCTTCTCCCCTTCATTCTCTCCTCGGTCAACTCCTCAAACAATCAGACAACATGTGCGTAGTCTGGTACCTCAACAATCAGGGAGGAACACGTTCCTACCCCCTGTGCTAGGAGGCGATAAGAGTCTGGTATTGGGCAGCCAAGCATCACCTTTCACTTGACCACAGTTCACATTCCTGGAGTGGAAAACACACTGGCAGACGAACTCAGCCGGTCCTCAGCCAGGTCCCACGAATGGGAGTTAGATCAACAGGTCGTAAACGACATCTTTTGGCGGTGGGGGACACCTCAGACAGAACTCTTCACCTCTTCCAAAAACGCAAAACTTTCCGCCTTTTGCTCGCTCGCTCCAGGGTGAGATGCCTTCTGGCGGAACGCTCTGTCTCTCGGTTGAAAGGACAGATTCGTTTATGCCTTCACTCCTATTACTTTAATTCAGAGGGTCCTGAACAAACTCAGATTGGAGGGGGCTCGAATGATTCTCATAGCCCCTTTCTGGCCCAGGCAAGTTTGGTTCTCTCTTCTGCAACAGTTTTCAGAGGAACCTCTTCGTCCTCTGTCACAACAATTGTTGACCCAGGGTCAGGGGACCCTTGTTCATCCAGGTCTCAGATCCCTTCATCTTCATGCATGGCTCCTGCAGATGTAGCTAAAGCCCGCGTCAGAGTCTGTTCTTTAGTAGTGGACAGTTTGGTGGAGGAGAGAAAGCCTTCCACCAGGTCCACCTACGCTATGAAGTGGAAGAGATTTTCCATCTGGGCAAACTCGAAAGACTTCGAGCCTTTTTCGTGCCCAGTCAACAAAGTCCTAGATTACATGCGTCACCGCTTTGACCTGGGTCTCGGCCATTCCTCGTTAAAGGTCCATATGGCAGCTATTTCAGCCTACCATATTCCCTTTGGAGACAGGACTTTTGCTCAGTTGGAAGTCTCTTAAAACTTTTCTCAGAGGGGTTCTCCATCTGAGATCCACCATTCGCAGTCCTGCCTCTCCATGGGACTTGAATTTCATCCTGGAGAAGCTCACTCTGCCTCTGTTCGAGCCAGCAGCGGCAGCTGATTTAAAGTTCCTCTCTTGGAAGACTATTCCTAGTGGCCATCACTTCTCCTCAGCGCATTGCTGAGCTTCAGGCCTTGATGTGTAAAATCCCGTACTTGATTTTCCACAAGGAACATGTGGCTCTTCGTACCAACCTTAAGTTTCTCCCTAAGGTGGTGGCTGAATCTATGCTGAATCATTCTATTGAGCTACACGCTTTTTTTACGCAACACTCCAATCAAGGAGACTACCTCTTGCATACTTTGGATGTTCACAGAATCCTGAGATAGTACATCAGTTGGACTAAGGATCTCAGGAAGACTGATCAGCTTTCTGTCTCTTTTGCCTACAAAAGAGAAGGCAATGCTGTCTCCAAGCAATGCCTATCCAAATGGTTGGCAAATTGTATCACTTTCTGTTACGACAAGTACAAGACGACCCTTCTGGGTCAAGTCAGAGGTCACTCCACCAGAGGAGTAGCTGTCTCGGCGGCTTGTTTCAAGAATGTGTCAGCGGCAGACATTTGTGCAGCCGCAACTTGGACTTCTGTCCATACCTTCATGAAACACTACAGTTTGGACATTGCCTCTCGCCGTAGAACAGGCTTCAGGTTGGCTGTCCTACGCGGTCTCCTTTCATGAGACCCATTCAGTCACGAGGTTCTATGTTATGGATGATAATCCTCCTCCCGAGTGTTTTTTCCTTGTTCCAGGCTGCTTGGGACTTAGTCCTATATGTAAATACCTACTACAAGAGCCCTCTCGAAGTAAGATAGTACAGTTACGTAAGAACGTACCATAACAGTAGATCTTCTAGAGAGGCTCTTGCAGTAAGTATTGCCGTCCCGCCCTCAGTCCCCCTAAGCTTTCTTTGCTTGATTTCCATGGGGGGAAATATCCTCTTCTCTCTCGCCTTGTCTCTTTTGGCCTTTGGCGGGAAAGAACTGGAAGGCGGGCATGGGGGACCGCCCCTTTATACCGACATCTTCTGACGCTGGTCACCTGACGTAGGGTGGTCCCTTGCCAGAGGCTTCTAGGTAGAAGTTTTTCCATGGGGTCCTGACGCCTGGCAGCTTAGTCCTATATGTGAATACCTACTGCAAGAGCCTCTCTCGAAGATCTGCTGTTACGGTAAGTTCTTACGTAACTGTACTTTTCCTAGGATCATCCTTGGGAAGGAACTGAGCTAACTTAATCAAGTTGCAATTCTCCTACTTGCTTCCATAGCCATTAGTAGCCCAGCAGCCCCTTCCCTATTTAGCTATTTAGATGACGGGTAATGTTATACAAATGAATAGTGGCTCTATGAAAAATTGCAAAATATAGGCTGTTTAGATCCTTAGGCAGGCAGCTCCCTGCTGTGAGTTGCTGACCCAGGGGAGCAGTAGCTCTTTTAAGTATAATTGTTTTTGACAAAGGCTAGCTTTTTAACCATTAAGGCTACAAAATGAATTTTGTTTTAAAACTGTTCAGACTAGACACTTAATTTTATTTTAAAATAAAAGCTTGGAGCCATGTTACTCTGTTCTTTTTCTCTTTCAGTACAGTTAGATACATGTCAGTATACATCAATACACTTTTAATCATAACATGTTTGCAAGTGCATTGAGGTACAGTATATTGATGTGTGTATTCTTATCAAGGTGATCATGTAGCTATGCCACCCCAAACTTTTTATAATCCTTTGCCAGAAATGGAACAGACTGTTCCCTAAATACTGTAGCTGGAGTCAAGTATGTTGAAGATACTAGTGGTATTTCATCAAGGATAACTATACTTCCTGTCTCTTTTGCTGAGGCTGCTTTTCATTTATTTATTTATTTGACAAATCGGAAAGACCTTTGAGCCAAGGGCTCTTTTACAGAGGTTCCACGTCAAGTCACAAGAATAACAAAATACAATGGTTTCAGTAAGTAGTACAACACGAGGAAAGTAATTACATAAAAGAATAATATGGCAAGATAAATATTGTGTCAAGTGCAGCCAGTGGCCTTGTCTGAAGAGGGTGAAAGGGATTACAAGGAGAGAAGGATAGGGGACGAACTAGGGGGGTGGAAGGAGCAAGATAAGAGCAAGGAGGGAGCTGCCACAATGTAGCTTACGTAGGAAAAGACTCACGGGGTAGGGGGTGTAGAGGGAGAGAACAAGGTGAGGAAACAGAGGGGGGGGAGTGGAGGAGTAGAGGAAAGAGGGATGAAGTAAGATGAAAAGAGGGCAGGGATGGGAACTGGAAAGGGATGAAGGAAGGAAGTGCTGTATGTAGAACAGCGCAGCAACAGGGTAGGGCTATACAGGGGCGAATGGTAAAAGAGGGAGTTCCCAGTGCTTTTAGCTGTCTGCAGAGATTAGGTATAGCAGTCACAAGGTGCTCTGGAAACTAGAAATTGATGCAGCTTCCGCTGAAATGTTCCCAAGGTTGCAGTCGTCACAATCTCAGGAGGAAGGGAATTACATAAATTAGCTGCTCTAACTGCAGTGGATCGCTGTCGGAGCGAGGTTCAACAGCGAGGGACAGTAAAAGTTTGGCTCACAGAACTTCGTGCGTTACAAGTGCCCCAGAATAGTTACAGTAATTCATTTCTGTCTATTTCACCACTATTATTATTGATAAATATTGAATTTGGATGTGCAGGCAAATACACCATTTCACTCTAAAATGTTACATTTCATGGTAGTAGATGTCTGCTCCCCAGTTTTTAAATGGTGAGAACTGGTATGCCGAAACACATATTTTGAAATGCCGCCCCACTCCCACTACACAGAATTGTTCTTTGAAACTGAATCCAGTATTGACGAGGTGAGTTCTTGCTGCTTATCTCAAGTTACTGACAGGATGTTGTGTTAAAACTAGGGTCTGCAGCTTATCCGATAGGTAGGGAAATGGGCAGACTGGGTGGGACCAAGCAGTTCTTATCTGCTGTCAAAGTCTATGCTTCTGTGTTTCTATGTTACATTTGTACAGCACAATCTACGCATGTATTATGAAAGGCCTCCTGAAGTCTTAGAAATTCTTTAGGACTACATTTCCATTTTCTGAAGATCATCTGTAGTACTTACTGTGGAAACACAACTTTGTTTTCTCTTTTGAAAATAATTTTAGATCATACTTGCATCTGCAGACTCAACACTTGGCATCCCCTGAAATCCAAACACGGGAAAGTGATGCAGTTATGCTCTGTTTGTATAGGACAAAACACCCACCCATCCATTTTTAAAGGAAGCAGTTCGGCTTATTGGTTTGGAGCACAGTACTTTACAGGCCTAGGTTTGAATCCCATAGTCCCATGTTAGATCTGCAACTCTGAGCAAGACATTTAACCTGTGTTAGTTTCCTCCGTCTCTAATTTCTTTCTCATCTGGATGTTTAAACAACTCAGGGGCCAGGATATTCAGACTGTGCCAGGCAGTGGCGCAAGCCTGGGCGCAGTGCAACTGTGCACCGGGGCCAGGTCCAGGTGATATTCAACGGGGATGCGCCATGGGGCAGCACCGTTGAATATGGCACTGGCAGTGCACAAACTGCACCTGGTGCAGTGGCACTGTGCCAGCGCAAGTGCAGTTTTGCTAGGCGCATCACCTGCAATATTCAGCAGGGGGCATGCAAATGAGGCCAAAATATATGCAAGGTGCAAATGGTGCAATTTGCATGTCATTATGGCCCCATTTGCATGTCTTGCGCAGGGCAGACCGGCAACTTGAGCCTGGCGCCCTGCACGGCATGACGTGTGCTGTGGGGATCCCAGGGCAACCCCTGCCCCGTAGCCATGATCCTGCAGTATATGTTCATAAAGAAATTCCTGGTAGTCTAGTGGCCCTCCAGTCCCAGATGCCCCGATCGGTATGATACATGACCATCCCTGGTGGTTTCGTGGTTCCCCCTTCCACCCGAGTCCCCGATAAATGACAATATGACCATCCCTGGTGGTCTAGTGGAACCCCCCCTCCCCCGTTGCCACGATCGCGGTAAAATCCCATAATGAAATGCCCTGGTGATCCAGTGGCCCCTCACCCTCACCCACACAGAACCCCTCTGACCACCCCGCTCCTCCCCATCCTTGGTGGGTGGCTGCAACCCACCTGCATACCACCCGGCCGCCCGGCTGAATGACAGGTGCAATATGGGCTGTAAGCCCATTGGTCCCCAGTGTGTACCAATTGGCTTGCAGGACATACTGTACTAGAGAGTCCCAAATGTGAATGACTCACTGACTTATATTTGGGACTGTCTAACAGTATGCCTGCAAGCCAGGCCCCAATTCCACACTGGGGACCAATCAGGCCCCAACCCATACTGTATCTGTCATTCGGCAGGTGGCGAGGCAGGTTGCAATGCCCGCTGAGGACGGGGGAGTGTGGGCAAGGGGTTCTCTGTGGGTGTGGGGTGCCACTGGATCACCAGGGCATTTCATTACCGGATTTTACCGTGATCGCAGCAGTGGGCGTGGAGGGAGGTTCCACTAGACCACCAGGGACAGTCTATTGTCATTTATCGGGACTCTGGTGGGAGGGAGACCACCAGACCATCAGGGATGGTCATGTATCATATTGATCGAATCGGGTACTTGGGGGTCACTAGACTACCGGGGATTTCCCATTATTCATGTTCCACGCGATCGCAGCTATGGGCGGGGGTTCCACTAGACAACCAGGATTGTGAGTGCTTGCGGACAGTGTTCTGGGCGGGCGGGTGGCCACCCATGGCTGGGCTGCTGTGTTGCGCCCTGCAATACAGCTGCCCGCCTGCGGGTGGCTGGGATTTGTTCCTATTCTGCATGGGCTCAACTTTGAACCCCCCCACCCTTTGCGGCGCAGTGCAGGGGTGCGCCGGCATATGTGCCGCACGTCCAGGGCTGAATATCGGGATGTGCCGCATATGCATGGGCATGCCCCCTGCGTCTGCGCCGCATACAATATCATTGTGCCCCAGTGCATCGGGATTTGCACTGCGCCAGGCAGCCTTCTCAATATCCCACTGGGGTGCAATGTGGGGTTACGCCGGTGCAACTCCATTGCGCCAGGCGCAACCCCTTTGAATATCTGGGCCAGAGTGAGCATTTGAAGGAGACAGTTGGAAGGAAGAGTAGTACGTGGGATCCATAAAAAGATGTTAGGAGAGAAGAAATATGCAAATTGCCTTTTTTTGTGTGTATTTCTCTGAATCCCAAACATTCTTTATAGCCTTGGTCCCAGTGCAAGGCATCATGGATATGCAAATCCTTGTGCAAGTCAGACTTTGCTAGAACAGACATTGCCTTTTAAACTAGCTTTCACATCTGATCCAGTACAGCTACTTACATTTGGGAGCAAAATCTGGTTTCTGTTTGTGGCAAAGAAGGATTGCACTGAGCATAGGACATGACAGTTCAGAAGAGCAGGCTGGTAGACCCCCCCGAAAGTAGCACAATTGAATTAGCAGGCCTGGACATCTGGTGGCATCACGGGGAAGATGGCCGACTAGGGGATTAGCTTAGACTTCGCAGGCCGCTAAAATGTTTAAAATAACTAGACTCCTGTAACCCAAGGAAAATATTAGAACTCTCCAGCATCACTATGGCTTCCGGGCATACAAACACGGAAAGAAACAGACGCAAGCAGCTAAATTAAAGGCGCTAATGGACATGGATGGTGAGACCAGCTTGGCTGTGGGTAGCCGTCTGCCCTCCCCAGCCCAACTACAATACCACAGTTGCAGAGGAAGACTGACTTTTCGGCAGAACAAGGAGCAGTTCTTAAGAAACTCAACTCGATGTTGAAACCTATAAACAGAATCAAATCATCTGTTGCAGATGTAGGACTGGACCACAGAAATGTGGGTAAAAGGGTCAGCACCACGGAAACAGAAATGAATGGCTTGGCGGATTCAGATAAAATGCAGGACTGCCTACTACAGATAGACAGGAAGTTGCAGGCCAAACTCGATGAACAAGAAAACCGCAACCACTGAAACAACTTCCACACCCACAGAGTAAAAGAGGGTGCTGAGGATCAGTTCTCAGCAGTCACAAAGCTGGTCACCTACATCTTAAGAACAACACTTACAAATCCAGCATCGACCTGCCTCAAAATAGAGAGGGTCCACAAATCGCTTGGGCCATGACCAATGTATCCTTCAGCTAGACCTTGCTCTTTTGGTCAGCTGAAGGTAGGAATACCCAGTCTGCCAACACATTTTTCAAGTTGCTTGGAAGCCGAATGAAATTCACTGTGAGGGGTAGCAAATCTTTTTTGAGCAGGACTTCTCTGATTCCCTAAATACTAAACGAAAGGTGATGAGACATAAAGATATACTATTATAAAGCAGGGCAGGGAGAAAAACAAAGATACACCTTGATTTCCTGGCCAGGGTAAGACTTGTTTTTGCTGACAAAGGCTTACAAACTTTTGAATCTGTGTGTGAGGCAGCCCCGACACTACTGCAACTGGGAATGTCCTGTACCAAGATGGGGATAGAACAGTTGGAGAAAAACCTCCTGCAGGAAAGTTGGCATAAGGTGGGAAAGCAGAGGCACCAACGGTACAGTATGAGACGCATCCCTCTGCACCTGAAGGACAACTTGCAAATGCTGCTGACCAGAAGGAGGCATGGAGACAGTGAAGCACCAAAGACTCACCCTCCTGTATCACACTGGGTGAATACATGAGAGAAGACCACCGCATCATGAGCAGTGGTAATGTATTAACAAACAGCAAAATGGGACTTTTAACAAATTCAACTCTGCCACATTTAACTGCAAACAGGTGGCATGTGCTTTATTTTTTGGGGAGGGATACCACCATAAAAACCAGCCAGCAATTACAGTGCTAGTAGAGGGGTGAACATAAGGACATGAAGAGATAAACAGACCAGCAGTTTAATTGAACTGTTTGCCTGGCTACATTGTTAGACTTTCTAGAACTCACTGGTTCTGTCAGGACTATCGACAATGCTACAGTGTACTCTCCCTTTGTGGCATTGCTGTCCTTGGGCCTGTCTAAGCATAAAGTAGTACTAGAATAATTTCACATGAAATTGAGTGAAACAATATCGGGGTTCCACAGGAATCTGTATTGGATCTGTTGCGATTTAATTTATGTATGAATGACTTGACATTTGATGATTCCAAAGTATTTTTTCATGTACACGCAGATGACCATGATTTATGCGAAAGGACATAGCATAAAACAAAATGCAGGACATACCTCATAGAGCATTTGAAAGAATGCAGAATTTCTTTATAGAAAATAAATGGGTATTATATGTCAGTAAATCAAAAGCTGTATTGTTTAACCAGAGAAATGAAGAACAAAGTAATGGTGACACGTTGAACATAACTACGGGAGATGGTACCAGCTTACAACATGTAACGCTTATAAATGCCTACGGAATATGGTTTGACAGTCAGTGTAAATGGAATACATGTACTAACAGCATGACAAAAAGTCTGGGGCAGAAACTGGGTACATTGTGTAAGATTGCAATAACTATTCCACCGTTTGATTACGGGATGTTTTGTATGGTGGGGCATCGAGAACGGATCTCGCTAAAACCGATGTAATGTAGAACAGTTTTGCCAGCTTTGTCCTCAGTGCTCCACAGCGTACTCACCACTGCCTCTTGTACAAAAACTTGATCTGGCTACTGTTAGAGTTGAGAAGACAACTACATGTCACAGAATTGATATTCAAATGCTTCAAAAAGAAAGTCCCGGACTATATACTGTATGTTGCAGTATTTTTATAAAGGTTCCCAGGTTTGGGCTGAGATTGGCAAATAGTTTTGAATTTGTAGTCACTCTAAAAAACTCTAATGTAGGACGATCGTCCTTTTATTGTCTGGGTTCCCAAATTTGGAACACAATCCCTAAAAATCTGAGGCTATATAATAATGTGATATCCCTGACGAAAATAAAAAATTGGGCCTGCCCGGTGGTGCAGAGGGTTGAGGCGCTGGATGCTTTACCTTGCACCACACTGGCAACCCGGTTCAGGAAAGACCTCTGGTCGTCGGGGAGCTAGCCGCGGGGAGGGAGGGTGGGAGTAGGATTGAGCTGCCTAACGGCGGCTCTTCTCTCCTGGGGAGGTTGTGCCCCCCCCCCATAGTTCTGCTGTTGCTTGGTGGAGTTTTGGTGATGGCGTAGGCAGGAGGGGACAACATGAAGGGAGGGCATTTCGTAGCACAACGTGTACATGCCTCCACACGTGCGTGTTCATGCCAAGATGGGGATGGGTGAAAAACGGGTACAAAAAACAATAAAATACTAATTAAAAAAAAAAAAAAAGAAAGAAATAGGTTTGTACAATAAGCCACAGTACTACAAGTCTGCTGTTTAAGCACCAGTGTGAGGCCATTTTGGGTCGAGTTAAGCAATGGATGGTTCTGACGCCATGTGGTGCTACTGGTAAGAATGGGTTTTAATCTTATATATGCCATTGAGCTTACTATATTCTGCTAGCTCCCTTTATAAGGAGTAAATGTAATATGTGTTTATAAAATCTTAGGAGTGTGCATATTTTACATTACATGGTGTAGTGTCTAATATATGATTGTTTCTATTGTTGTGTTTTATTAGCTTAATAAGTACATATCGAATATTGTTGTTCCTCTGTAACCAGGAATATACAAAATGGGTATCCTTTGTAAATGAGAATTCCATTATTAATGTTGCTGAATATGTAAGCAATAACCCACGACAGGGTGTGGGGTTATAGGCATTTAATTTACACCTGGGGTGCGTTGGGAGGCACGATGCCGCAAGTCGAGTGTCCTCACAGCGTCCCAGGCATGGATTAAATGCCTATAACCCCACACCCTGAAGTGGGTTATTTCGCTTATAACATGGGTTACCTCACAGATAGCAGAACCCCCCAAAATGAGGTGCTGCCTCTCTGTTCTTGCCAAAAAGGAATATTATCCTTCCGCTTTGCAAAGTAGTCCCTTATAAAACATTTCTTGTGTTGCTTTTATACATCTGCAAGGGTGACTGCATATCTTTACAAATGACTTTTCTTATGTGTGATGCATTACACGGTACCACAGCACTGGAAACCTCTGTTATATTACTTTGTGACAGACTCAGATGTGTTGTTGTGGTCCGGTTGGGAACTGTGGATTAAACTGCAAGTTTAATCCATGGTTGCTCTGTGCTGTATTCTTACACGACATTGTGCAGAAATCGCATCTGCAATGTGTGCCACTTTATCCAAAATGAAGTACTGATTGCCTGTGAAATGAAGGTTCCTGTTATGTACTGTTCTGTGTGTGTGGATGTGCAGCTACTGTCACGGGTGAATTTGCCCATTTCCTGCCGACCAACTCTATAGTACCAACTCTTTTTTTTTTTTTTGTCAATTCTCTTTCTCTCCTCCAGACCGGAACTGTCTCAGGCTACCTCTCTTGCCTGTACCGCTCTATCACCCGCTGCGTTCCCCGCCATCTTCAAAGTCGTTATGACTCCCCGGGACGCAGGAGGGGGCTACAGCCCTGGGGAGATCGAAGGGGCAGTGTCGGAGGACCAGCGTTGGGCATGTGGTGGCGGCACTGGAGGAGCCGTCGTCTATCCAGCTGGAGGGGCTTTTTCCCCTTGTATGTTCCCTCCTTCCCCCTCCCTCGTGCGTAGTGCGTCCTCACTTGCAGTGCACAGCAACCCTGCCTCGTCGAGACCCGCGCTGTCTGCATACGGTCAGCGCTCTGCCTTCCCTGGTCTCCACCGGGGAGCAGCTGGGGTGCGGACATCCTAGAACCCTCTCCCGGGGAAGAAGAGCAGTCTCTTGAGGCGCTCAATCAATCCTTCCCCTTCGACCCCCGGCACCCAAGCTTCCTCCGAATCTGGGTCGCCGGTGTGGCGCGAAGTGTGGCGTCCAGCGCCTCAACCCTCAGTGCCACTGGGCCGGCCATATAGTACCAACTTGACAGCGGTAGATGTTCACACTGCCACACCTCGAGTACAACACAATAGGGACAATCTTGCATGGATAACTGAGCCCAAAAATGTTCTGTTCCATTACAAAGAGGTTGTGGTGCGACGGGAATTGTGGCGCCTATTCTGGAGGAGGAAAGGGGGCTGCCCTCAACCATCAGTGCTGCACTGAGTATAGTGGAATCACTGTTGCTGAACTAACAGTGTCATACACTTACCAGATTGATGTGCACTACAGTAGTAGGAAGGTCCCTGCTGCTCGCTATGCTACCACTGTTAGTAATGTCATTTGCTGATTTCTGAACTGCTCGTCCGTACTCCTCTTATTGTCCTCTTTAAATTCTGGAACATCTTGTACAGCCATCTTCTGCTTTACGGATGGCTGTACATTACACTACGTCTTACTGATAGTGTGGGACATTGCTTTTTCTCTCTGTAAGGCAGGACAGTTTCGAGGGCCGCTGCTCGTATCTGCAGTTGCTTGCGGTATGCGACTAACATCATTATTGGTGGTATTTGTAGACTGCCTTTTTGACAGATTCTCCCGACTGCCACTGTTAGATAAGTGCTGCGGGCTCGATTGTACTCTCTCTGCCTCTGGCAATGAGGCACTGACTCGTCCCGTATCTTGGAATGCTCATTGCACTTCTAGCTACTGGGATAAAAAGGTAACCGGCGGCTAACATGATACGGCTTCTGCTGTCACTTCGGTGGTTGGTACCTGTTCTTCCCTTACTATTACTCTTTGGTACAGGAGTTTTTATGGGACTCTGCTCCGATAGTTTTATTTTTTAATCTGGACAGACAACGTCTTCCCAATTTGGAAATTTCTCCTGCAACCACTACTCTACTATCAGATCACTGCATACACATAAATATATCTCCATTTCTTTCAAAATCACACAGTCTGGTGTGCTCACTAACAAGTAAAAAGCAAATGCTATTCCGCTAAGCAAGCAGAACAAGCTTTATAGATCCCTCCACAGTGTAAACAGCTCTGCTTCCTAATTTAGCAACAGGATCTGGCAGGTAGATCATGTATTAAATAGAGAATAATGGATAGGCAAGTGTGTGCTATGAATATTTTTTTCACACCCAAGGTGTGTGATGACCCATAAACCTCGAGAGCGAAGCTTGAGAGGTTTATGTGGGCATCATGCACCGAGGTTTTATATTAATATTTTTTTCACCTTCTGGGTCATCTGCTGAGGCACTCTAATCCATGCTGTAAATAAGTACTTAAACATTTGAAGGGGATGTTGGTTATGGTGTGGGGGGATTTTAATTTTATTTTAAATCAATCATTAGACACCATCTCTAAAACACAGGCGAGACCTACCCATACACAGAAAGTTTTTATATGGATGTTGGAGGATTTGGGGACTATAGATATATAGTGAACCCTGTTACCTTCAGAAAGGGATTATACTCCTTATGCAGCACCACATGACAGTTAATGTTGGCACAGATTATTTTTTTTTAATCAACATAAAATATTTAACATGTGCATGATCTTGCAATCGGACCTACAGTCCTCTCAGATCACTCTCCCTTATTCTCAAAGGTGGACTTGGTTAAGCTCAGACAAGACATGCAGTGGTGTTTTAGTGCATCTTGTAACATGGCAAATAAGCACTTTTCATTAGAGCAATAGCAACAGCTGACCTAGTAGCAACCAGGTATTAATTCCCTAGTAATGTCCTGTTGCTGTTTGTGAACCAGAGTAAATTATTTGTTCAAGTGCAGTTCCCATGGCAGCCCAACAGATGGCTGTAAAATAGTGCTGTGCTGCTACCGTTGTTTCACAGCCATTGTAAAACAGTGCCATGCTACTACCATTGTTTTGCAGCCATTGTAAAACAGTGCTGTGCTGCTAGCATTGTTTCACAGCCATCTGTTGTACTGCCAAGGGAATTGCAGGTACAAAACATGAAAATGTACCCTAGCATGGTCCCATCACGCAGTGCAACCCATATCTTGTAATACACACAGGTGGAAATCAAAGTATCTGGCACTGATCCAGATGGTAAGTTAGGAGAAAAAGTACCATATTAGTAAATGTAAAACTAATATGTATAGAATTACTGGTTGAAAATTGTTCGGTTTGTACTCACGATATTAGTTATCAGCAACCACCGCCATCTGTTGGCCTGCCAAGGGAACAGCAGGGAAAAAACATGAAAATGTACCCTAGCATGGTCCCATCACGCAGTGCAACCCATATCTTGTAATACACACAGGTGAAAATCAAAGTGTCTAGCACTGATCCAGACAGTAAGTTAGGAGAAAAAGTACCATATTAGTAACAACTATAAAGTGCATTTGGCAATAATAACACCATGCACTTAAATCAAAATGTTGTAAAGTAATGCCTCTCTACACCCACAATATGTGTAAGGCAGGCTACATTCAGGAGAATGCGTACTGTCAAATCACTGTTAAAGGTAAGAACTTAATAACTGTGTGTCTGTCTCTTTTGCATTACAAGTTAGCATTACAAATAATAGATCTGTTTATTTTTGAAAACACTTGCCATGTTAGTGCATTAAGCTACTCCAAAGGAGGGTTCTACTGGGGAATTAATGCCTGGTTGGGTGGTTGGAGGCACTTGGCCTGTGGTCTCGTGCCTCAAGTGCCCCCCCCCCCAACCAGGCATTAATTCCCCAGTTGAACCCTCCTTTATCATGGCTTAATGCTTACTTGCCTGAGGAATCACAAGTTTGTAACTTCTGAGGGACAAGTTACAGGATGTCATTTCTCATAATGGTGGTTTGGGAGGTTTCTCTTGCAAATCTTTGGATAGAGTTAAGATGATTTTTTGGGGGGGGATTCTCTTGTGTGAGTGTATCAGAAGAAAGTTAGAGGGGAAAAATTACACTACTTCCATAACACATTGACTACTAGTCTGACCATGTTCCATAAGCAGAGAGAAGGTGGTGTTATCTCAGATTAATAAAGATTTAGTAGTTGCCGTATTGGTCCTTGCAAGAATAGATACAGAAGCAAATGATTTGATACCTTTTAATGGACCAACATAGATGTAACAACAAGAACAAAGTGCTCTAGCTTTCGGACCAACAAGTCCTTTTTCAGAGGCTCAACATGATGAGCTTCTGAAGAAGGACTGGTTGGTCCGAAAGCTAGAGCACTTTGTTCTTGTTGTTACATCTATGTTGGTCCATTAAAAGGTATCAAATCATTTGCTTCTGTATCTATCTCAGATTAATAAACAAGACAAAAACCAAAACTGGAGGTTCAGGAACTTATTTTTTGTAACACAGAAAAGGACTTACTTTACTTAAAGCATTGCTGTTATTAAGATGGTTCTAGGGGTACCGGTGTGTTAGCCCATAAACTTAAAATGGCCAAGAAAAAGACATCATCTGCTTGTTACGTAACTCTTAGGATGGTCGTCTGGTGCATTAGACAGACCAAATCTTGCAAGTTTTATAAAATTATTATGCAGCTCTCTGTACTAAAGCCACTGCAGTATGCTAGACTGGAGCAAGTTGCAGACTTCTCTGCACTGCCTACAACTGCCTAGATTGATTAAAGAGTAACAGGAGGCCCTAGAGGCTCCCCTCTTGGAAGTGAAAATGAAAGGTGCCATTTCCGCCTTGAAGAAATCCAAACCCTCTGGGCCTGATGGAATGGATACGGGGCAGAGTTTAATAAGACATTTAGTGAATATATTTTTCCAGCCCTCTTTCAGACCTTTCATTCGGTATTGCAGGAAGCCACTACTCCACCTACCTGATGGTATATGCCACTATATCAGTGATCAGAAGCTGCATAATGAATCCCTCAAGAGCAGAATCCTACCACCCCATTTCTCTACTGAACATTGGTTATAAACTTTTCACTTTGATAATGGCTAGAGGGATACCATACATAGCGCTCTCTCGCTTTCTCTCTCTCATAGATAAAGATAAAATGGGCTTTTTCATACAACGCCAAACATTTAATAATATTCTAGGAATATTAGGTTTGGGAGGCCAAAGCAGATACAGAGCTGCGTATCGCGGAGGGGGTCAGGAATGGAGAAAAACAGTTTTTCAGATATGTAAGTGGAAAAAAGGAAAAAGGTGGCAGAATTGTAGGGCTGGTTGAGTGGGGTAGGGTGATAGAGGAGGGTGGGCAAAAGACTGTCATCCTAAATCACTGCTTTTGCTCAGTTTTCATTAAGAAGGACAGTGGGTCCATGCCAGAGAGTGGCATCAAAGCGGCCACTAAGGGAATCCTGTAAATGAGACAGTCATTTTTTTTATTACTGAAAGGGTTCTTAAAGGGCTGGCTGCCCTTAAGATAGATAAGGCTCTGGGACCAGATGGGTTGCATCTGAGGTTACTCAAGGAATTGGCAGCAGAGCTGACTGAACCACTGGTATGTCTGTTCAACAGCTCACTTAGGCCTGGAGAAGTTCCAAGGGATTGGAAGGTGGCAGACATTGTACTGTTTCATAAGGGGAAGGGGATGAGGAGCAACCAGGGAACTACAGGGCTGTCAGTCTGACCTCTATCGTAGGGAAGCTGATGGAGTCACTGATCAAAGAGGACCTCATAGACTACCTGTAGGGCAACAGGCTCCAGGATAGTAAACAGCTTAGTTTCATGGCAGGAAGGTCTTGTCAGACTAACCTGATAGTTTTTCTTTGATCAGGTGACAAAGGAATTAGACAAGGGCCACACTGTGGATGTGCTGTACTTTGACTTCAGCAAGGCTTTTGACTCGATATCTCACAAATAATTGCTTAAGAAGATGGAAGACCGAAGTGCAGCTGAATCCATAGTGAACTTGGTGGGTAACTGGCTAGAGGGAGGCAGCAGAGGGTGATGGTCCGTGGGTTTAAATCAGAAGAGAGGGAGGTTATGAGCGGGGTCCACATGAATCAGTCCTGGGTCTGGTCCTCTTCAACATGTTCATTAGTGACATTGGAGAAGGAATCCAAGACAGGTTGTGTCTCTTTGCAGATGATACAAAACTATGTGGGAGGGTGGGTAGTGATGAGGGAATAAGGGAAATGCAGAGAGATCTACAAAAGCTAGAGAGGGTGATCAAAGGTCTGGCAGTTAAAATTCAATGCTAGAAATTGCAAGGCAATGCACCTAGGGAAAAAGAACCCCAAGACAGGGTACTGGATGGGAGGAGAGAAACTTAGCACTAGAGCTGAGGAACAGGATCTGGGAGTTATCATTAGCAGTTTACTTAAGCAATTGAGTCAGTGCAACAAGGCCTATAGCAAGGCTAACAGGATACTGGGATGTATTGGGAGGGGTATTGATAGCAGAAGAAAAGAGGTAATAGTTCCCCTCTATAGATCCCTGGTGAGGCCTCACCTAGAGTGCTGTGCCCAGTTCGGGAGTCCTCACCTCTGAAAGGATAAGGATAGGTTGGAGACAGTGCAGCGCAGAGTAACAAAAATGATTCAGGGCCAGCAGGGCAGATCCTATGAGTAGCACCTCAAGGCACTAAATATGCACTCACTGGAGACCAGAAGGGAGAGGGGAGATATGATGGAGGCCTTCAAGTTCCTTAAAGGAATTAACAGAGTGAATGGCAGGGGACTATTTAACCTGAATACTAATTTGCGGTCACGTGTACATGAATGGAAATTAACAGGAGATAGGTTCAGGAGGGATGTTAGGAAGTGCTGCTTTACGGAAAGAGTGGTGGAATCTTGGAACAATCTGTCAGCTGAGGTAGTGGGTGTGAAAACAGTCGGGATTCAAGCAGGGCTGGAATGTGATGAATGGAATAGTGGTTACGAGGGGCAGCGGGACCAAGGAGGAGAATAGAGAGAGGACGGGGAGGGTTAGTACCCTGGAGGAACAGTAGGTTCCAGGGATTATAGAGAACTCGGGCAGACTGGATGTACGTCTGGTCTTTTTCTGCCATCATGGCCTATGTTTCTATGTTCATTGCACCCTCTTGCTACTATAGATGGCAGTTTCTCTGCAAATAAAGACTGTAATACTTGGCCTTGATGCAGACAAGGCTTTTTATAGGGTCTCCTGGAGTTTTCTTCGGGGGACCCTGTCAGCCTTTGGTTTTCCAGCTTAGTTCCTACATATGCTACAGCCCCTCTATGAGGAACCAACAGCCAATGTGCAGGCCAGTGGCTCCCTCTTCGCCTTTCAGCTAGGGAGGGGCACTTGGCAAGGATATTTTCCATTTCTCAACTACTTTTTGACTTTTACTTTGAACCCTTGGCAGCAGCCATTCATAAATGTACTGAGATCAAGGGGATTACTGTCCGAGACTGTGAACATAGACTGACCTGATGCACTGATTACTGTCTTTTTGACATTCTCTTCCCTGGACGTATAGTTGGTGGCCCTTTGGGCTCTCATAGGACGTTTTGAATGACTTTCAGATTGTAAATTAAATGCTTAAAATATGGAGGTGCTTACATATTTATATACACCGCATCAGTTATCACCCAGAAATTTCTTTAAGTGTTCCTGAACTTAATTTAAAATTCCAGAGCAGTTAGACCGGTTGGAAACACTCAGTTCTAGGGCTGTGGATATGATGTTCTATCCACACTAACTAGCAGTGTCCTTTGTCTTTAAGATGATGCCGGAAAGTCTTCAAGCTGGCTCCTCCCACCCACCCAGATGGTTACCCCCTCAGCTCTACCACACGACACCAGATCTTCATTTCCAGTGGAAGAAGTCAGTTCCCTCCTTACTACTCCCGCATTGAGTAGTCCCTAGTGCTTAAATCTTTGGATTTACTTTGAAAACCTTAACAAAACTCATACGAGTTCGTCTTCAGCACAATCTCGATTGCAAACGTCATGGACGATAAGTCCGTTCCCAGGTTCTGCTGGTGCCCTTGCGGGCAGAAGATGTACAGTACTGACCCGCACACCATGAGCGTCTACTGCCTGAGGCACAATTACGACCCCAAGGCTTGCGACTTCTGTCATTCTTTTCACCCGAACTTTCTGGAGGACCGTCTTGCCTGCTTTAAATTGGGCCGCCCGGCACATCGGAACTCACCGGTCAAATCTAAGGACGCCCGTTGGGTGGTCTCTGTGGCCATGGGGTCCACTGAACAGCTTGCGGCCTTTGCAGAGGAGGTGGCTCATGCTGCGTCTTACTCCTCTTTGGCCTCCGCCTTTATGCCGTTTCAGTTGGGCTTGATGTTCATGGGCTTCTTCAGAGAATTGTGCCAGTCTCTGCTGACCCTCTGGTCACAAATCTAAATCTAAAAAAGAGTCCAAAAAGCAGAAAGAGAAGACTCGTCATTGATCGTGGGATTAGGAGCGCTCTCAGTTGAGGGCCTCTAATTCCTGCTCTTCTCTGTATTTGACTTTGGTCGAATCCTCAGCCATGGCAGCTGGCTCCATGGTAACCCCGTTGGGCCTGCTAGCTAAGATGCTGGTTGAGGGCCTGGCCAAGATTTTTCTCGAGCAGGTTTCAACCAGAGAGGCCGACACTTTCTTGTCCAGGACTCCAGTCCTGATAAAAACTGTTGGAGGGATGGATCAGTCTGTTGACTTGCTGCCTCTGGTCCCGGACCCTGACCAGGAGGAGCCTTGGTGCTCACCGACTCCCTCCGAGCCTTGCTGCTGGTCTCTCGGGCAATCAAGGTTGCGGTCTCGGTCCCCCTCCTGTGGGTCAAGCCGGTCACGCTGACATCTGCGCTCCTGCTCTTGGCGTGATGGGAAGTGGCACCGCCGCTATTCTTGGTCCTCATCCTCCTTAGGTGAGGAGAGGCTTCGGTGCAAATTGCGTCAGCTCTATGAAGACTTGATGTGGAACAGCTGGCGCTTTCTGGTGCCGAACCGACTCCAGTTTCTAAGCCGACCATCACTTGGCTGTCGCCCGAAAGGCTGACAACATCTCCAGTGACGGAGCCGACCAAAACAGTCCTGGCTCAGCCGACTGTGACGTCTCTGCTGATCTTGGTGGAACCACCGCCTAAACAGCTGCCAGCCGGCATTTCAACAAAGGAGTCTCAGCAAGTCAAAGGGCTTCTCCATTGGCTGTCAGTCACCTGCGGAGGGTCAGTAGGGACTCTGGCAGTTGACCACTCTTTAATGACTCCTCAGAGTCCTCCCTGCACTCCTGTCTGGTCAGTGTAGAGTCTGTGGGGGACCTCTCGATGGATGAAGGCCCATCTTCCTTCATGGGGCTGCTCCGCTTGATCTCTGAGTCGATGGGTATGAAAATAGAGGCCGTCCAGAAGTGGGCTCATTACCCGTTGACCGAGATCCTCGACTGGGGAGACATTCCAATGGAGGCTTTCCCGGTGGCAGAAGCATTCTTGGCCCTGCCCGGAGCCTTGGCAGTGCCCTGTTTCCTGCCCTGTGCCTTCTGCCTGGATGGCCCGTAAATACAAAGTGCCCACCAGTTCCCTCTCAGGATTCACAGAGCACCCCCCGGCTGAGGGATTGGTGACAGACTTTGTGTTTCGGTGCTCTTGCAACACCAGGGATGTTGACAAACCACCTGACAAGGAGTCCAAGAAGTTGGACCATGCAGCTGAGAATCTGTGCTGCCTCCTCACTTGGTCTCCGCTATGTGAGCTTGGCCCTCCTTATGGCCCACGATCTCATACCCTGCTGGGCTCTCTCGATGAGGTGCTTACTCATCTACCTGCGGACCTTCAGACTATGGTCAAACAGGTCTGGAACCAGGGCTGGGCTGTAGCCAAACTGCTCCAGACAGCCAAGGACATTGGAGACTCCTATGCCCGCTCCATGGCAACCTTGTGACAAGGTGGAATAAGACCCTCTCCCAGTTGTTTGGAAAGAGTTTGAATGCAGCGATCTGTTCTGTTCTATTCCTTTCCTGTCTCTTGTCTGTCTGGTTGTGCAACTAAATATTTTCCTGTGAGACCTAGCATTTGATCACCCGACAGTCTTGCAGTTCTTTGCCTCTCACTGACTCCCCTTGCTGTTTGTCTTTTTCTCCCTTGCATATCTGCTAGTATAAAAATATATGTAAATCATTATGTGGAAATGTAACTGATATTGGGAGCCCTTTGGTTATAAATTATATGGTGTTACTATTGAAATGTATATAATTATAGTTTGAGATGATTGCAAAAAGCTGTTGTAAACTCAAGAGGTTACCTGAGTGCAAGTTTTAAACCTTTTGCAGAAGAGCTGTGAAAAGGGGGCCTCGGCTCAAGGACACTCTGTTCTAGCAGTGCCTGCCTAATACTTACAAGAACAGGATGCTTGTTAAGAATGGGGTTTGGAAGGACTTATAAGAGAGCTGAGCTGCAATTGCTTGAGAGAGAAAAGGGTCACAGAGATTGAAGAAGAACTCAGATGAACTTTTTCTTTTTTTGGCCTTTGTAAACAGTTATACTGAACAAGTTTATTTTTTTTATGTTACTGCTAGTGTTAATAAACATTTTGGTGAATTGATGGGTGATTGGGGGGAGACCTGGGAGGATAAGGAGCTGTATGCTAGAGATAGACTCCATCTCAATTTGGAGGGGAGAGGAATCCTTAAGTTGAAAATAGAGGGGTTCATTGGTGAAAAGTGAGGTTTAAACTTGTGAAGGGGGGCGGGATGGGAGAAAAGGCTGTCAAGGGGGTGCCGATAAAGGAGGGACTCTGTTTCCACCCCCCTGGGGACCAGGAGGATTGCAGGAAAAGGCCGACTGGCAAAGTGCAGACCAGGGGAAAACAGAATCCTCATGGGAACACAAGCAGGGGAAATGGAACTATAGGGAAAGGGTGGAAGGTAGTCCTGCTAAATGCCAGGAGCTTGGGCAATAAAATGCCTGAGCTCCAGGCGATGCTAACTGAGGGAGCAGTGGATGTGGCAGCGGTCACTGAGACTTGGGCCACTGCAGGACATGACTGGGTCCTGAACCTGGAGGGTTACACTATGTTCAGGAAGGACGGGGAGGGAAGGGGAGGAGGGGTAGCAATGATAGTCAAAAACTGCATTGGCATAGGGGGAGTAGAGGAGGCGGAGGGAACCGTGGAGGCGATTTGGGTCACCTTGATAACAAGGGGGGGCAAGAGAGTAAAAATAGGAGTGGTGTATAGACCCCCTGCCCTGGCGGAGGAGCTGGAGGACAGTCTGGTGGCAGATGTTGGGAGGCGCTGCAGACTGGGCAGAGGAACGGTGGTGGTGTTGGGGGACTTAAACATGCCAGGAACAGACTGGGAGACTATGACATCCTCTGTGACCAGGGAACAGAGGTTGTTGGATGTCTTTCAAGACGCGTTCCTAACTCAGCAGGTGAGGGAACCGACCAGGGAGGCGCGGGTACTGGATGTGGTCCTGGCAGACAGTGACCAGATTGGGGGCCTGGAGGTAAGGGACCCATTGGCGGGGAGTGACCATGCCACGGTCTGGTTCTGCCTGGACCTAGGAGGGGTAGAAGGCTGCACAAAGACGTAAGTAACTGACTTCAGGGGGGCGGATTTTAAGGAAATGGGAAGGATCCTTAAGGAGCATTTGGATGGGATTGGGTCAGACATGGACGGTGATAGTAGGTGGGAAATCATCAGGAGAGGGGTGCAGGATGCTACCAGCACCTGTGCAAGAGTAAGACGAAAATGCGGCAGGGCCCAAAAACCCTGCTGGTGGACCAGGGAGGTCCAGGAGGTGGTGCAGGGAAAGAAGGCAGCCTATAAGCAATTCAAGTGCTCAAGGAGTGAAAGGGATCGAGGGGAGTACAAGCTGATGGCTAGGAGGGCCACTAGGGTGGTGAGGGCGGCTAAGGCAAGGAAGGAGCAGAACCTGGCCAGGGAAAATAGGAGAGGGAACAAGGGGTTCTTTAGATACATTGGCGAAAAACGAAGGGTGAAGGGGCAGATTAGCAGGATTAAATCAGGGGAGAGATGGGCACAAGACCCGGGGGAGCAGGCTGAGGTACTAAATGAGTACTTCACCTCAGTTTTCACCAGGGAAAATGGGGGTGCTGCATCATACATGGGAGAAGACAGAGATACTGAGGAGGGGGGACCCTTACTGATCAGCGGGTCTGGGGAGAGGGGGAGGCATCACT
Organism: Neoceratodus forsteri; assembly: GCA_016271365.2. NCBI lineage: Eukaryota > Metazoa > Chordata > Ceratodontiformes > Ceratodontidae > Neoceratodus > Neoceratodus forsteri. The sequence continues at coordinate 28,401,033 of CM057453.1, forward strand.
GGCAGGTGGGAGGCTAAGCAGGGAGAAGAGGTACCGGAAGTGGAAATCACAGCAGAGAGAGTGAGGGAAGCCCTCAGCTCCCTTAAGACGGAGAAAGCACCGGGGCCAGATAAATTACATCCCAGAGTGCTAAAGGAACTTGCGGATGTCCTGGCGAAACCCCTGGCGGAGCTTTTCACCATCTCTCTGAGGACAGGGTGGGTGCCCCAAGGCTGGAAGGTGGCGCATATAGTGCCTATCCACAAGGGGGGATCAAGGGAGGTGGCAGGGAACTACAGGCCTGTCAGCCTGACATCGGTGGTGGGCAAGGTGATGGAGGGCATTGTCAAGGAGAGGCTAGGGGGACCTGGATAAGTCAGGGTGCCTGGACGATAGACAGCATGGATTCATCCCGGGGAAATCGTGTCAGACAAACCTGGTGGAGTTCTATGACTGGGTGACTAGTGCCTTGGACCTGGGTAGACCAGTGGACGTCCTCTTTCTAGACTTCAGCAAGGCATTTGACTCTGTTCCTCACGTGGGCCTGTTGGATAAGCTGGGAGAAATGGGGGTTGGGAACCAGATGATCAGTTGGATAGGCAATTGGCTCCAGGACCGGACCCAGAGGGTCGTAGTTGGCGGGATAGTCTCATTCCCAAGGAGGGTCATTAGTGGGGTCCCACAGGGATCAGTCCTTGGGCCTCTTCTGTTCAACGCCTGCGTCTCTGACATAAGGACAGGAATCAGGAGTGAGATGAGTCTCTTTGCGGATGACTCGAAACTGGGGGCGGTGGTGGATGGGGAGGAGGGGAGGGTGGCCCTACAGGGGGACCTGGAGGCTCTGGAAAGATGGTCTAGAAAGTGGAAGCTGAGGTTCAATGCAGGGAAATGCAAGGTACTCCACCTGGGGGCCAGAAACCCAGGCCAAGTGTACACCCTGGGGGGAATGCTACAAGTCTCGATGGCTGAGAGGGACCTGGGGGTGGTGGTGGATGTCAAGATGAACAACTCTGAGACTTGTGGGAGGGCAGCAGCCAAGGCCAACAGGATGCTGGGATGCATCGCGGGGGATCACCTCCAGAAGGAGGAAGTGATACTCCTCTGTATAACTTGCTTGGTGAGGCGCACCTTGAGTACTGCGTGCAGTTTTGGAGCCACACTTAAAGAGGACATTAACCTCCTGGAGAGGGTCCAGAGGAGGGCAACCAAAATGATTTGGGGCTTGGGGGATAAGGACCTATGAGGAGAGGCTTGAAGAGCTAAATATGTACACATTGGAAGAGAGAAGGGACAGGGGGGACATGATAGAGGTCTTCAGGTACATGAAGAGGGTAAATAGGGGAGGAACAGTCAGGGTGCTTCGAAGGAAGGAGGAGGGGGCCACTAGAGGGCATGGGTGGAAGCTGGAGGGGGGAAGATTCAGGGGAGAAAGGAGGAGGTGCTACTTCACTGAGAGGGTGGTGGAGCCATGGAATGCACTGCCTAGGGGGCTGGTGGAGGCAGAGACAGTGGAGGGTTCAAGAGGGGTGGGACAGGTACAGGGAAGGGTTCTGGAAGCAAAATCCAATGCAGCAAGAATATCCGGAACTGGGAAGGGAGAAGCCAGAGAAGGCGAGGGGGACAGCAAGGTCAGCACCCAGGGTGGGGGCTGACCAAACGAGCAGACACGAAAGACCATTAGGCCTATTCTGCTGGCATTTTAGTATGTTAGTATGAATTCTACAACTGCTCTTGGTTTTCCTATGCTTCCTGACCTGTGCCTCGACGACAGGCCTCAGTGGCCATGCACCTCAGGGCTTGGCTGAGGATCTCATCCTTCATGGTGGACACTCAGCACAAGCTGGAAGATATCCCTTTTCTGGGCACAAACCTGTTCGGACCGGGGGTCGAGGGCCACCTCGCCCATATTACCAAGTTCAGTGCCACCTTGGACTCCATGGCATCTGCCCAGAAGGACCCCAAGGGCTCCAAATAGCAGCAGAAGAGGAAGCCCTTTTGGTCCACCTTCACTCCTGCGTCCAAATCAACCCAGCCCCAGGCTGGACAGTAGGCCCAGGCCTGGTGAACTTGGCCCAAGTCAGTTGCCTTGGTTGTCCGTAAGCCTGAAAGGAGAGGTTCCAGTGGCACCTCAGCTGGGCCCTCTTCCTCCTGTAAGTCTGCCCAGTGATGGGATGAGGGGTGCCTCCCTCATGCCTGTCACACCTCCCCTGGGTCCTCCTGTGGGGTTCAGCTCTGCCACTTCCTTTCCGCCTGGTCCACTGTCACCGCGGACAGGTGGATTCTAGAAGTGATGGGTCAGGGTCTGCCTCTGGAATTCGAGCAGTACCCTCCTTGCCGTGCCTGTGCCCCACGGGAGGACTTGGTTTCCACAGACATCTATTCTCCACAAAGGAACCATGCACAAGGTTACCGTGGTGCTCCCAGCTCAAAATGACTTTTTACGACCAAAAGCTGATGCACACACATACCTTAATAATATTTCAGAGCCAAAAACTTCTTTTATATATTTATTCACCAACTACACCACACACCACGCCTACGCCTTAGGCTCCGAAATATTAAGGTATGTGTTTCCACAGACATGCTGTCAGCTCTTAGAGAGGACATAGCCCAACTCCTCCGCAAGAAGGTCGTGGTTTCTGTCATGAATCCTCCAGAACACCCAGGGTTTGTCTCCAGGTACTTCCTGGTGCCAAAGTGGATGGGGGCCTGGCGCCCCATTCTAGATCTGCATGACCTGAACAAGTTCCTCAGGTCACACACCTTCAGAATGGTAACTGTCTCAGATCATACCATCTCTAGAGTAAAACATGTGGTTTTGCTCCCTGGATCTTCAGGACGCGTTCATTCACGTCCCGATGTGTCCACCTCATCGCAGGTTCCTCTGCTTTTGAGCAGAGGGAGCCCTCTACAAGTTCCAGGCCATGCCATTCAGCCTCTCCTCAGCCCCCATGGTCTTCATCAAGTGCATTGTAGTGGTGGCAGCTTACCTGAGGTGCCATGGGGTCCGGGTTTACCCCTACCTGGATGACTGGCTGATCACAGGTCCCTTCAGGCAGGATGTGAACGGTCCAGGGACCTGGCCCTCCAGACCTGCGTCTCCCTTGGCCTCCTGGTCAACGAGGCCAAGTCCAAACTCATGCCCTCGCAAGTGATCTGCTTCATCGGGGCGGAGCTCAACTCTTGAAGAGCCAGAGCCCTGCTCCTGGCGGACATGGTGGAGGCTCTCTCCTCCTGTTCCTGATCATTTCAAGTTGGCAATTGTGCTCTGCCTGGGACTTCCTGTGCTTGCTGGGCTAAATGGCAGCCTGCACCAGCGTGGTCCGATGGCACATGCGCTCCCTGCAGTGGGAGCTGGCCAGCCAGTGGTCTCAGCGCAAAGGTCACTTTCGACCAGCTGGTCACTGTGACCCAGAGGATGTTGGACGCCCTCCAGTGGTGGTTGGTCCCAGATCAGCTGCAGGAAGGGATCCCGTTTGTCCACCTTCTGCCAACGCTCATCCTGACGACGACACACCTCTTTCACATGCTGGGGTGCCCATCTGGGGGAACACAGAGTCCATGGGCTCTGGACCCCCGAGGAGTCTCGATGCCACATCAAACCTACTGGAGGTCTGAGTAGTTCAGTTGGTACTGACTGCCTTCGTTCCATTTGTTAAGGGTCAAGTGGTCCAAGTCCAGACGGACAACACCACGACCATATCCTACTTCAACAAACAAGGTGGAACGCCCTCCCTGCCCCTGTACCAGGAAGCCCTCCACATTTGGACTCTTGTGCGCAGCCTGGAGGCGGATCTCCTAGCCATCCATGTGGCAGGAGCCTCCAGTCAGATGGCGGACGCCCTCTGCCAGGTGGGTGAGGCATCTCACGAGTGGTCTCTCCATCTGGAGGTAGTTCACAGTCTGTTCTCCCAGTGGGGCACCCCTCAGTTGGACCTGTTCGCCTCCAGGGAGAACACAAAGCTATGGCTGTATTGTGCCCGCCCCCCAGCAGGGAATGCTGCGAGGGGATGCCTTCTCGAGGCCATGGACCCCAGGTGTCTTCTATGCCTTCCTTCGATCCACAAGGTGCTTCTCAGTGTCAAGAGGGACAACACACAGGTGATCCTGGTGGCTCCGGACTGGCCCTGCCAGTTTTGGTACTCTGATCTCCTCAGCAACAGGCTTCCGAGGTGTCTTCCCATATGCCCAGACCTGCTGTCACTCGATCAGGGGAAGATACTCCACGCGGACCTTCAATCCCCCTGCACCTAACACCCTGGTTCCTCAGCGGCTAGAGTTCAAGGATTTGAGTCTCTCCAAAGATGTCCTCACTGTCGTGGAGGCATCTAGAATGAAATCTACCAGAAAATGCTGTGTCTTCAAATGGAAGAGATTCTCCATTTGGTGACAGGACAAGGGGTTGGACCCTTTGACCTGTCCTTTGGGTAGCATTTTGGACTACCTGTGGTCTCTCTCCCAAGGGGGACTTCGGTCGACGACCCTTAAGGTTCACCTGGCAGCCATTTCTGCTTACTGGGCGCAGGCCGGTCAGCAGTCGGTGGCATAGGAGAAGGTGGTCTGGTGCTTTTTCAAAGGCCTAGATCACATTTCCCCTCCAGTACATGAACCACTACCACTGTGGGACTTGTTGCTGGTTTTGGCAAAGCTCATGGGCAAGCCATTCGAGCCGATGCACAGGTGTGACATGCCTCACCTGTCATGGAAGACCGCCTTCCTGGTGGCTATCACGTCAGCCAGAAGGATCAGTGAGCTCCAGGCGCTCTCGGTGGAGTCTCCTTACCTGGTCTTCCACAGGGACAAGGTTGTCCTGCGCCCCAACCTGAAGTTTTTCCCGAAGGTTGTGTTGGAGTTTCACCTAAACCAGGTGATGACTTTTCTGGTGTTCTTCCCGAATCGCACCTTGGAGGCCGAACACAGGCTCCATACTCTTGACCTGAAGCGAGCACTCACTTACTACAAAGAGCACATGGCTGGAGTTCGGGGAGAGGTTCACCAGCTGTTTGTCGCCTACACTCAAGCCGCACGTGGCAGACCTGCAGCCACGCAGACGACTGACAGGTGGATCACTTCCTGCATTGATCTCTGCTATAGGTTGGCGAGTAGGGAGCATCCCGGAGGGCCTGGGGCTCGTTCCACCTGCCGTACCGCTGCGTCAGTGGCTACTTCTAGGGACATCCCTATCCAGGAAATCTGCAGGGCTGCTATCTGGAAGTCAGCACACACCTTCATTTCCCATTACCACATTGGTTTTGGGGCCTCAGTTCTCCAATCCTTATTTCCTAGTTAGGGGGTGTGCCCCTTGCCCTCCTCCTGGAGAACTATTAGGAGTCTGCCAGACAGTGTGGCTAGAACACCATATCCACGTCCCTAGAAACGCAGGTTACTCACCTGTAACAGTAGTTATAGGAGTGGTATATGATGTTCATCCACACGGACCCACCAGACCTCCCCTGGCTCAGTCGCACAACACTGCTTCCAGTGGGCTAAGATCTGGCGTCATGGGGTGGAGCCAAGGGTTATACCACCTAGGTGGGTGGGAGGAGCCAGCTTGAAGACTTCCGGCAAGATTTAAAGGGGAAAGGGCAATGCCAGACAGTGTGGATGAACATCATATACCACTCCCAGAACTAACATACTAATATACTAAAATGCTGGCAGAATAGGCCTAACGGTCTTTCGCGTCTGCTCGTTTGGTCAGCCCCCACCCTGGGAGCTGACCTTGCTGCCCACCTCTCCTTCTCTGGCTTCTCCCTTCCCAGTTCCGGATATTCTCGCTGCATTGGATTTTGCTTCCAGAACCCTTCCCCGTACCTGTCCCACCCCCTCTTGAACCCCTCCACCAGCCCCTAGGCAGCGCATTCCATGGCTCCACCACCTCTCAGTGAAGTTGCACCTCCTCCTTTCTCCCTGAATCTTCCCCTCCAGCTTCCACTCATGCCCTCTGGTGGCCCCCCTCCTCCTTCCTTTGAAGCACCTTGACTGTTCCTCCCCTATTTACCCCCTTCATGTACCTGAAGACCTCTATCATGTCCCCTGGTCCCTTCCCTCTTCCATTGTGTACATATTTAGCTCTTCGAGCCTCTCCTCATAGGTCCTGTCCCCCAAGCCCCAAATCATTTGGTTGCCCTCCTCTGGACCCTCTCCAGGAGTTTAATGCCCTCTTTAAGTGTGGCCTCCAAAACTGCATGCAGTACTCGAAGTGCGGCCTCACCAAGCAGTTATACAGAGGGAGTATCACTTCCCTCCTTCTGGGGGTGATTCCCCCTAGCGATGTATCCCAGCATCCTGTTGGCCTTGACTGCTGCCCTCCTACAAGCCTCCGAGTTGTTCATCTTGACATCCACCACCACCCCCAGGTCCCTCTCAGCCATCGAGACTTGTAGCATTCCCCCCAAGAGTGTACACTTGGCCCAGGTTTCTGGCCCCTAGGTGCAGTACCTTGCATTTCCCTGCATTGAACCTCAGCTTCCCTCCTTCTGGGGGTGATTCCTCACCACCCTAGTGGCCCTTCTAGCCATCAGCTCGTACTCCCCTTGATCCCTTTCACTCCTTGAGCACTTGAATTGTCTATAGGCTGCCTTCTTTTCCCGCACCACCTCCTGGACCTCCCTGGTCCACCAGCAGGGTTTTCGGGCCCTACCGTATTTTCGTCTTATTCTTGCACAGGTGCTGGTAGCATCCTGCACCCCTCTCCTGATGATTTCCCACCTACTATCACCGTCCATGTCTGACCCAATCCTTCCAAATGCTCCTTAAGGATCCTTCCCATTTCCTTAAAATCCACCCCCCTGAAGTCAGTTACCTCCGTCTTTGTGCAGCCTTCTACCCCTCCTAGGTCCAGGCAGAACCAGACCATGGCATGGTCACTCCTCACCAACGGGTCCCTTACCTCCAGGCCCCCAATCCGGTCACTGTCTGCCAGGACCACATCCAGTACCCGTACCTCCCTGGTCGGTTCCCCACCTGCTGGAGTTAGGAGCAGCGTCTTGAAGACATCCAACAACCTCTGTTCCCTGGCCACCGAGGATGTCATAGTCTCCCAGTCTGTTCCTGGCATGTTTAAGTCCCCCAACACCACCGCCCTTCCCCTGCCCAGTCTGCAGTGTCTCCCAACATCTGCCACCAGACTCTCCTCCAGCTCCTCCGCCAGCGCAGGGGGTCTATACACCACTCCTATTTTTACTCTCTTGCCCCCTCTTATTATCAAGGTGACCCAAATCGCCTCTATGGTTCCCTCCAGCCTCCTCTACTCCCCTATGCCAATGCAGTTTTGACTATCATTGCTACCCTCCTCCTTCCCCCCCCGTCCTTCCTGAACATAGTGTAACCCTCCAGGTTCAGGTCCCAGTCATGTCCTGCAGTGGCCCAGGTCTCAGTGACTGCTGCCACATCCACTGCTCCCTCAGTTAGCATCGCCTGGGCGCAGGCATTTTATTGCCCAAGCTCCTGGCATTTAGTAGGACTACCTTCCACCCTTTCCCTATACTTCCATTCCTCCTGCTCGTGTTCCCATGGGGATTCTATTTTCCCCTGGTCTGCACTTTACCAGTCGGCCTTTTCCCGCATTCCTCCAGCTCCCCGGGGGGGTGGAGACAGAGTCCCTCCTTTATAGGCCCCCCCTCGACAGCTTTTTCTCCCATCACCAGAACTACTGTTACAGGTGAGCAACCTGTGTTTACTCACCTGTAACAGTAGTTCTAGGTGTGGTATATGATGTTCATCCACACGGACCCACCCAACCTCTCCTGGCTTTGGCACCCACCAAAGCTTCCAGTGGGCAAGATCTGGCATCATGGGGCAGAGCCAAGGGGAGTTGCCACCTGGGAGGATGGGAGGAGCCAGCTTGAAGACTTTCTGGCATCATCGTAGAGGTAAGGAACACTGCGTGTTAGTGTGGATGAACATCATATACTGTAGCACTCCTAGAACTACTGTTACAGGTGAGTAACCTGTTTGTATGGTCCAGCCACATGACAGATAGCTTGGACCCTCATGAGTTGGGTCCAGTTTCAACTAGGCTTTTTTTCCTAGGAACAGAATTCTATATGAATATTCTGTCCCACCTATTGTATGTTCTGCAGGTATTGCCGGAAGCCCCAGGGACTTTCTGTATCCAATATTGGGACAAGATAATCTCCCAATGTGTCTCAAGGCCTGCGCCCTAGAATAAGGTTGAAATTGTTGCAGCTGGCACAGGAAAAGGGGGATTAACCCTTCCTAATATGGGATTTTTATCATTCAGCAGCGAGGCCATGATGGTTTTATATTGTTTAGACCCTCTATATTTGGCATAGTGGAAAAACATTTCATTACATTCACAGGACATGCTAAACTTTGATGTTCGCCTCTTGTCATGCCCGCGGCAGCCCCATTAAAGTGGGGACTTTAATTCCCACACCCTTTTTAATTCGTGGTGCTGGACAACATCTTAGGACATAGGTTTTTTTTCCCCTATTGCCATAGCTTTCGATAAGAGTTTTTCCAGCTCCAGTTAGATACTACTTATAGAAGATGGGCTAGGCTAGGTCTCACTTATATGTTCTAGGTCTTTCAGCTGGGGATTTGTAGCTCATTCACTGAGCACTGTGAGACACATCACCTTTGACACCAGGATATTTTCAGGTATTTGCTGTTTGACTCTTATATTCAGAAACAGTTGTCCTTTCACCCTAACTTTGCGCCACCACCACCACAAAACGCTCTGATTATGACAGTTTTCTAAAATGACATGTAAGTGATTACTGCAACTGCTGTGGCACAGGCCAGCATGTGAGATATGCAGGGGCTTAACGATTTTTTTTTTGTCTTTCCTTTTTTTGGGGTTGGTGTTCTCTTGGCGTTTTGATTTTCATAGAGCCTTGTAAACCTGTTGGTTTTGTGGTGCGGTGTACTCATTTAACTAAATAACTAGATGCATAATGATTGCCCCCACACCTCAACCTGAAACCCTGATGTACCATGTGGGTGAGGCGGTATCTACAGTTATTGCTTTTTTTGCATGAGCACTGAAACACTGTTTTACTGGAAATAAAAGTGCTCAGTGGTAATAAGAGAGAGTTGCTCCGACTCCTTCAGTATATGTATAGTACTCTCTAGTGCTGTCCCAGTCTCCACTGAGTGAAGTGACTTGTGCTTTGTAATTGTTTCTTCTCCTGGGTATGTGTAGTTTACGATATAGAGAGCTACCAGTTTTGTGTACTGTTCGCAACACCACCCCAGAATTGGTTAACATCTTTTGTCAAGCCCTTGCCAGTGAGCTGCAGACATAGCCCTTCTCACTTCATTAGAATGCTTTCAGAGATTCACTCATGGAAGCCACACTGCACTTTTTAACTAAATGGTATTTGGAACTACAGCTTACTGTAGGTGAGTCAGAATGGTCAGGGTGGTCAGTTGATTTAAACAGTAACCTCCTCCACTACCTGGAGCGAATTTGGATTGAAATGTAGATTTTGAGGAGGTGGGTGGGGCTGGAGGAACATCTGCTGTCCAAGCAGAATACAATGAAGAACGCTCAGCAATGTGGCGGTGTCTCTGCTGGGAAAGAAAGCTAACGACTTAGGTTATTTAAAAAAATAACGTAAAGTTTCTTGACTTAGTGTAGCCCAAAATCCGTCTTTCAGATGAGACATTAAACCAAGGTCCAATCTGCCTGGATTGGTGGTAGTTCAGATGGATGTTAACATGGCACTTATCGAAAAGAGTAGGGGAATTTCCCCCGTGTCCTGGCCAAATTTCCCTCATTCACTAAGAATACCATCAACAGCTTAATCTGGTTCAATCTTAGTTGCTTACCATCTGTATCTCCCTCCTGCCCCCGTCGCCCCTGAAAAAGAGACTTCTAGGCCCAGTGGGCTTACCGGGTCAACAAAATCTAAATAAACAAACAAATAAATGTCACCTTGTGTAGTTCTTTGCCTGACGAAGTGCTCACTTTGCCAGGTGAAGACTTAACAAAGTAGTACTTCACCAGTGAAGTGTTAGTTCATGTAGGGTTCCCCTAGTAAAAGTGGCACTTTGCCAGTGAATAACCACTACAAGAAGTGTTTATGTCCATCAGAAACCCCAGCAAACAAATTCTCCCACCCTCTAGGCACGATTTTCCCTCCCTTCTCTCTCCCTACTCTGACCATGTAAACAGACACCCATCCCCACCACCCTCGTGACACTCTTACCCCCCAATCCCGGCAAAGTGGTTGTTTTTATTTTTAATTAAATACACCTACACAAGCTCTTCACCAGTTAATTCCATTTTCTCCCACCATTCATACTAGGAAATGCAAGGAGCTTAAAGGCATTATCACATGTATGCTTCTGTAGTAGTTTCATAGGAAGTACTTTAAAATTCCACCTTTCTGAATATAATTGTCCAGCCTTTTTTAAACTCTTAATTTTGTTTTACCCACTACTACCTCCACTGAAAGTGAATTCCACATACCCACCATTCTAGATTTGAAAAAATACTTCTGTTTGGTGGTCCTAAACTTTTTTCCTGTTATGTGGACTGGGTGTCCTCTTGTCTCCTTTTGCCCAGGCTTAAATTCAATACCTAATTCCACCATAAGTTCAGGATCATGTATTATGTTGTACACAAAGAGAACATCCCCTATTATCTGCCTAGTTTCTAGGGACATCAGGTCTAACGAAGTTAGATGTTGATTGTATCCTTGGTCGTCTAGCCCTTTTATAGAGTTAATGAATTTCCTTTGGACTTTCTCCAACCTATTTCTGTCTACCTTCGTACATGGGTTCCATAACTATGTGGCATATCCAAGATGTTGGCGCACATAGGCCCTATACAGGGGAACCAAGACCTCACTTTTCCTAGACAAAATAATAATTTTTATAGCCCAAATTATTTTGCTAGCTTTGGTTGTAGCTTCAGTAGTTTGTTTAGTGAAGCCCAGATCACCTGTTGTATTGATTTCTAAGTCTTTTTTGTTACATGACACCCCCAGTGGTGTACCGTTTAGTGTGTAGGTATTTATCTTGTTACCTCTGCCTATGTGTGGTACCTTGCACTTGTTCATATTTAGTGTCATCCGCCATTTTACTGTCCAATTTAAAATTCTATCAAGATCATGTTGTATTAAGGCAGAATCAGACCGGGTATTGCATATACCATTGTATCAGTTTCCCCCAACTGACCCAGTAAGTCAGTAGCACCCCATCCACCCACTCTTCAGTGAGCACCCTCTCAGTAGCACCCAGAATAGTATACAGTTGCATCCCACGGTGGGCAACAGGCACAACCCTTCATCCATGTTGACTGACTGCTGTCTTACGAATGCAACTGCTCAAGCTCCTATACTGTATTATAAAATGGCAGGAACATTTCTAAGGATCTGATTGGTCAGTATGTCCCTGGACCAATGATGTTATCTGACAGTAACATCACTGTATGTAGTCCAGGCACGCAGCAGGGTAATTACACTGTAGTTACATGTTTGTTGCATGCAGGTACATTTGCAGTTGAATGCAGTTACAGTAAAATTACATTGTAACTACAGTGTAGTTAACCAACACTTAAAGTGTAACCCAGACATGACCATCCCAAACTACTTTTGGTTTCAGAATTGTACCTTAATTGTTCTTGCCACACATAACCTGCCATCAGCATCCTGTCTCCCTCTGACATGAATCGCAGTAGTTATAATTAAAGTAAAGCGGTAACAGGGGCATTGTGGAGCATGATTGCCAAGAAGATGCACCTCACAACCACTCAGCATCTTTCTAGACTTTGGTGCTACTTTTTCAACTTTTAAGTTGTTCATTTACCGTTTTATCATACAGCATTGGAGTCCTCTTGTCCTGGTGCACAGTATGGTACTAAACTCAGGATGAGTCGTCCTAAGGGAACTGGCAGAGGAATGAAGAATTAACCACTCCCACCTGAGAAACAGGTCGGAACATCCTCTGCACAACCTGTTACACGCCCTGAATCGGAACCCTAATAGCAGTTTCTGACAACTGCTATGCAAGACATTGACTGTAAGGTCGAGACAATCCTTAAACAAATGGGGGAGCAAGATATAAAAATTGAAGTTGCCACAAAGGTGGCGACCTCTGCGGAACACTCAGCAACCCAAGCCCTGGCAGTGACCAGCAAGATGGCTCAAGAGAACTTGCAGTAAAGATATTGGCTGGAGGCTTTGAAAAATTCTCACAGGGCCTCCAACGTGCGACTGGTTGGGCTCCTGGAAGGGAATGAAGAGAACAGCTACTCCAGTTTTTAAAAACTTGGCTGCCAGGTGCCTTAGGTCTGGACTCAGAGACTTTATCCTCCGCTTTTGTTAAAGCATATCTGATTTGCCCAAGATTGGTGGACCAACAAGGGATTCTACCACGGACTGTGCGACTAGTCACTACATTGTTGGTGACTCAGGATATCTTACTACAAGCTGCTCTCAATTGAATTTTAATGGGACTACTCTGCACTTATTCCCTGATTTATCATTTGCTACTCGGCTCGTTGGAAGAAATTCGATGTTGTGCGGGCCCAGTTGAAGAGTCTTGGAGTTATCCATTTCCTCCTATGCCTGCCCACCTGCACATATTTTATGGTGGACACACTTATCAATTTACTGATGCTACAGAGGCAGGTAAGAGATAGTTTAAGACTGCAACTTCCAGAAATGGAGGAGAGCCAGAAGATGAAGATTACACCAGACTGACGGCAGATTCTGGCTGAGTTTAAATACTCTGACTGACTGTTTATTCTTTAATAAACTTATTTGGCTAGTGGTTGATATTGTTTGGGGAATAACTGCATTATAATGCAGGGGTTCAAACTCAGCAATGTAATTTTCACTCTTATTCCTAATGGGGTCATTTTAGATTTATTTATTTATATTTAGGATTACAAATACCTTTGAACCAGGGGTTCTTTTACAGAGGTTCCACATCAAGTGAGTTAAGCAATACAAATATATTGGAATTACTGTTGGGGATCTTTTAATATACAACCTCACGGCTGTTACATGGACTACCACGTGGCGAAATTTTATTTTTCTTTAGCTGAGGGAGAGCCACGTAGACTCTGTTATTGGAACACTGTGGTGTACACAGTTCTAATTACTGTCACATTGTCCTCCCCTTTGCTGTACCTTTAGTTTGCGGGGGAGGGGGTAGTTCCTACCATTACTGTTTTGTTTTCTTAATAGCTGCACTTTATAGTTACCATCCTGCTTAACGTTAATTTTAACTCAAATGAGGGACTGTTTTTCCCCTACCAGGTTTCAGTAGAGGCTGGTGTTTGTTTTTATTAATATTGCAGTATGTTCTGCTCTTTTGGGACATGCTGATGGTTGTGCTGGGCTGTGGGATGGCATTGGATATGATGGGGATGCTTTACATGTTTGGGATTAAATTAATGTTTGGACTAGGAGCACATTCCATTTTATATGGGATTCTAAACAATGTTTGGAAATGTAACAGTGAACGCTCTCTCAGTCTGGCAGGTGCAGCTATTTTTTTTAACATTTTTACGATTTCAACTTTTTGGAATAAACCCCCCAGATCTATAATTCAGACTGCTTAGGTTTTATTTGTTCTGTATATTGTACATGTATCTGATGTCTGGCATGAGTGTAATGACTTAATGTTTTTATTGTTAACCCAATAAAAAAATAAAGCGGTAACTGTAATTGGTTTTCTTCCTGCTTGAAAGCGTGATTGTACTATTGCATGCACAGAGCAGCATCGCACTCGCTCCAACAGCTCGGCGGCCACGCTGCCCTTTCTGCTCCGAACATACTGTCACTCTCTCTCAAAAAAAAAAAAAAAAAAAAGATTTAAAGGATAAATAAAGCCATAATTATAATCGTCCTTCTCCGTGCTCAGCAGTGAGATCATTCTGGCACATGTGCACAACGGCACTACGTAACGTTAACATTAATAATGGCTACAGTGCTTACAGAATAGAAATAATGTACCAGTTACTCTGGGTAGTACAGCTTGCAGGGGCTGGCATTTACATGATGAAACTGTGAGAGACAGTAGTAGTAGTTTTATTTATTTGTGGTGCCTTCCCCAGAGGCCCAGGGTGCCATTACAGACACAGTAAAATGAAAAATATAAAAAAGAACACACTCGAAAGTCTATTCAATGCAAATAAAACAAATACAATTTTTTTTGTTTGATGCTCTTTATCCTCCCCGCCAATCCAGTCGCCCTCTCCTTCAGGCGGCCAAGCCCTGCCACCCCACATCCTCTGGCGCCATCCGCTGCCCCTCAATGTCACTTCCTGGCCGACCTGGTGTATCCCTTCACTGGGGGGGGGCCCCTCACGGAAACTGTCATATGTGCCCAGAGCTAATACATATTTAAATATATATTGCTAATATACCCACTTAATCCCCAAATGCTTGCATGAACAAAAAGTTTTCAGACCCTGTTTAAAGGCCTCAAATGAGGGGGCCTCCCTCAAAGGCCTAAGCAAAGAATTCCATAGGATCGGGGCTGTGACCTCAAATACCTGATCCCTGGATGATTTTAATCTTGCCCTAGTGACTACTAGGAGGCCTTCCTTGGCTGAGCGGAGATGGTGACTGGGAATGTAAGAATGCAAGAGCTCTGACAGGTAGCCCAGGTCCAACCTTTGCAGGGGCTTGTATGTTAGAAGACCCACTTTAAAGAAGATGAGCCACTCTACCGGCAGCCAGTTTAGTTCATGCGGCACCGGCGACACGACAGGATCTTGAAAGGCCTGTCAGTAGCCAGGCTGCCATGTTCTGCATCAGCTGCAGGTGCCACAGCACTCCATCCTTGATCCCAAGGTAAAGACTGTTGCAGTAGTCGAGCCTCGAGGTCGCAATTGTGTGTGCCAGTGTAGTCAAGTTGTCACGTAGGACAAGGGGCTTAATCCGGCTGATATTTCGTAAATGATAAAAGCCACTCCTGACAGCTGCTGCTACCTGAGCCTCCAGTATTGGCTTATTGTCCAGGATGACTCCCAGATTTTCCACCTTGGTGGTGGCTAATAACCTTGAAGGGTGAGCAAAAGCCTAGTCTCTCCCTCGGAAGCCTTCACGCATGCCCTTTGACCTGGCTTCACCACTAGTGCCTCAGTCTTCTCAGGGTTCAATCTCAACCAGCTTGATGACATCCAAGACTGGATCTTGGACAGGCACTTATTTAGCACATTGACTGCACCCTGTGTCCCATGTGCAAAAGACAGGTAGAGCTGAGTATTCGCAGCATATCAATGAAATCCAAGCCCCTACCTTCTAATGATCTCACCAGGGCGACATATATACTGGGAACAACGTAATTGACCAGACCGAACCCTGCAGGACAGAGCCACTGGGCGAGAGGAGTACTCCCCCATTACGACCACCCAAGTCCCGTCCTTAAAATAGGACTCAAACCAGCCAGTGATCTCACTGGTGAGTCCTACGTATCCCCTGAGTCAGTCCAGCAACAACCCATTGCCCACCATATCAAATGCTGATAAAAGATCTAGGACATCAAGAACTGACCACTCTCCCCTATCCCTCGCCCTGAGCAAGTCATTGAGCACCTGACTCAGCACCATCTCTGTGCTGTGCATTGGCCTAAACCCAGACTGGAGGGGCTCATAGATGTTAAAGGCCGTGAGGTATGCCTCGAGCTGCAGCGCAACCACCTTCTTAATAATTTTCCCCAAAAAGGAAGGTTAGAGACAGGACAGTAGTTCGCCAAGATGTCTGGATCCAAAGATGGCTTTTTCAGCAGAGACTTTACCAAGGCATTTTTAGTGCCTTCAGAAAAAAACCCTCTAAAAAGGAACACTGGACAATTTCAGCAAATACTGGACCCAACTGCCCCACACAACTCACTAGTAGTCAATTGGGCTTGGACCCAGCCTACAGAAAGTTGGTCGCAGCTCAGAGATCACCTCACACACCTCGTTCACAGTCACCAGTGGAACTGTCCCCAGGAGCACTGAGCCCGACCCTGATCCCTGGGCTCCACCGTGCTGTGCTGGACCCAACCCACTTGGAGAGATCCCAGCCCTAATGGAAGACACCTATCTGAGAAGAATCGAGTGAACTCCTCGCATTGTACAAGTGAAAAGGCACTAATGAGCTGATGGGCTGTAGACAGGCCGTATGCAAGAGCCTGTCCATCATCTGGAAGAGCTGAGACAGTCGATTCTTCCCAGCAGCAATCTCCCTCGACAGAAAAGCTGCTGCCTTAAGGGTTGCTTTCTGATACTCATCGTAATGAGAGATCAGAGCTAGTTTATCCTTCTGGGCCCTGGACATTCTCCAACAGCACTCCAGCCTTTGACCCTTGGTCTTCATCGCGCTCAACTCCCCATCGAACCAAGGTGAGCTGAGTCGTGATACCAGTGGGCATACATGGACTGGGGCTAGAAGGTCAAAAGTCTTGGTGAGGGCCGTATTATAGGCCGCCACTGCTGCCTCTGACCCTCCAGCACATGTCTTCAACACTTCAGTGACAGACGCAGACCTGTGTGGAGGAAGACTATCTGTGGGGAGGGAAGAAGGCAATATGTAGTGGTAGCACCATCTAGTGGACAAAACCGAAACTGAACTTTTTGTATGACTACATACAGGAAAGAGTATACCTACACTAATTAAGCAATTGAAAGTACAAACCCACACTACAAAAACATATACTACCACTCTAATTACAGCTAATTACCAAATATGTTAATCAATTAACATATCCATTTACATACCAATAACACCTTACCAAAATCACGCATTACCTGACCTGAAAAAAAACAAACTTTCAAACCTAAACCCAAAGTAATTGTAACCTACAGCCTAACACTAACCTAACAGTTCCTTCCCTATGCCTTACCAAACAGCCATGTCCCTTGACGCTCAGTTTCTCTCTTTAGACACGAGGGCCCTACATGCCGCTGCTGCTCCTGACCAGACAAACCACGCTGCTCAAATGCCTTTCTTGACTGTAGACTGTAGTCGCTCTGAACCAGACAGGCAGGCCACACTGTTTATATGCTGTTCCTGACCCCACAGACCATGCCACCCCTGACCGCAGACACTCCAAATGAATGGACTGCTGCAGCCATGCCTTCTTTTATAGGCAGACCCTTTGCCAAGGAGAAATGGGAGGTGGGTGTGTGTGTGTGGACTGAATGCACCAGATATGCCACCACACTACAGAAAAATCACTAGGACAGAAAAAAAAACCGAAACAAAAAACCTGGAAATGACTGAAAATGCAATCAAGCCGGCCTGTTGGCGCAGCGGTTGGATTTCCATCTGCAATGCCTGCGACCCGGTTCGAATTGACCTTGGGCCGCTGAGGGCCGACTGGGAGGAAAAAGCTTGAGCGTCCGCCGACTGCTCGCTTTCTCCTGGGGGGAGGATGGAATGCCGCCTCGCTGAGTGTTGACTTCTGGCGGAGGCTGGGAACACAGCAGCAGCACAGGAGATGGAAATTTCAAGGGGGGGGCGTGGTGGATGGCGGCACTAGCCTAGACGTCAGTGGCACACCACGCCCTGGGGCAAGAAACAGTAAAAACAAATGGCTCCCCTGACGGCTAGATGAAGGCTGCTGGTTCCCGTTGAGGCCAAGGAGCCCTGGCCCTCATTCCTCCCCATTTCAGCAACTCTCAGGAGGGCTGAATGGAATGTGCTGGCTCCACCCGGTGCCATCCCCCTTGGAGGAGGGGGACCCATCTGGTGCAGGGTTACGCCCGGACTACCCCTCCTGATACGGCTGCAAATATGAGATGAGGTGGGTGGGGTGTAGAACAGTTCCAGCAGGGCCTAGGCTGGCCCGAAGGAGAGTCGAGCTCGGAGCCAAAGGAGCAAAAATAAAATGCAATCAAAACAAAAAACGCCATCATTCTACTGAGTTATATAAAATAAAGACTGCTATAGTGGGTGCACAGAGGGTGCATAAATCCATCTCCATGATCTAATGAGTTCATAATGCAACTTGCCATCTGGGCTTTTATTTTTCTGACCTCAGTAGGCCCCTTTGATGGGTTTATTTCCATATACACCACACTTATCTATCACTTTTTTTCTGGTCTGTTGCGTCTGTCCATCTGTCTGTCTGTCTGTCTGTCTATTCAAATTCACTGTACACTGCCCCAAAAATGGGCAGACAGCTGCATTCCCAATTATACAAATATGACATCTTTTTATAGTGCCAGCATTAATGTATATTTCACATATTGTCTACTTGTTCAGCTGTTAGTTTTGCTATGGTAGTACAATCAGAACAGCACAGTAAAAAGGAGAGGAGGAGCGGGAAACATGGCAGTGGAATAAGTGACTACTCGCTTATTTTTATTAGGGATTTAAAATACTCCTAGCTGTGCACGGGTTAACCTTTCTCCTTAGTTTGCTGACTACAAAGGGATTGGTCAATTCATAACATCAAGCAGTTGATGACAGGTATGAAAGTACTTCTTTCTCCCAGAAAACATCCCAGAACCCTGCGTTCATCTGCAAGTCACCCTCTCGTCACTCCTAGAACACGCTCAACCCATGGCAAACATTCCTTCAAATTTGCTGCCCCTCACCTATGGAACCCCCTACCACCTGGTCTGACAAACTCAACCACTCTCACTCAGTTTAAAAATGGACTCGAACTATATCTTCTAAATCTTAGTCTCCATGGCTGTAACCGCTA
This sequence comes from Neoceratodus forsteri, assembly GCA_016271365.2. Taxonomy (NCBI): domain Eukaryota; kingdom Metazoa; phylum Chordata; order Ceratodontiformes; family Ceratodontidae; genus Neoceratodus; species Neoceratodus forsteri. The sequence continues at coordinate 28,419,636 of CM057453.1, forward strand.
GCTCCCTAGACCAGTCCCCTGGGCCCTTTCACTGGTTAATCTCTATCTCTGACTGTACTTGAAATGCTATTGTGGTCTCTGATTTCTAGCTGAACTTATGTACATGCTGTATATAATGTGTGAGATCTTAACATACTGATTTTAATATGAATCTGTATGTGAACCCTCCTGCTACCCTGTATAAATGACTTCATTATACTGTGATGTAACAAATGTAACTAACTTAATTAATGTAATTATTGTTCTCGGTGTCCTTTCTGTAACTAATCCCGGGTCACCCCTGAAAAAGGGACCTTTGGTCTCAGTGGGCTTACCTGGTAAACAAAATCTAAATAAATAAGTTTATTCAGTAAAGATCAGCAAACATGTTTGCAACTGAGCACAACATGGATTCTGCAGTTTGATACAGATTATTTAATAAAAACTATCGTTCAAATTAATCTTTGGTAGTTGTCAAAAAAGCTAAGCTCCTGGCTGACTCCATGGCGCCGAGCGACTGGGGATCGCTCTGCACTGTACGCTGGCGACCTGGATTCATGCCCCAAACCCAGACGTCAGGAGCGGAGACTGGCAGGGAGGGAGTCCATGCGTCTTATGGATGCTTCCCTCCTGGGTGTGGGTGGGTGAGCAGTGCTGGACCTCTCTACTAGTGGCTCCTGGAGATGACTAGAGGAGGCGTTCTAGGCAGCGTGGACCACCACACATTGTTGAATGTCCTCTTCCCCCTGCCCCCCCGACACCGCTGGACGAACGTAGAAGGTGGGAGGGATCAGAAAGTGAAAATCACCCACCTGGCTGCTAGATGATGGCTGCCTTGTTCCCCTGAGCCATGTAGCCATCTCGCAGCAGCCATATGATCCTCCTAGCCCCTGCTCTTTGGTCAAGGTAGCAGGAACTATTTCCCCTCAGCCCCCGCAGGAAGGTTTACTCTGGGTCTTCTGAGGATGTGGAATAAGGGAGGGACGGAGCGAATGGCGACCTGTGTTGGCCTGGCAGGCGTAGGGAGGTTAACACTGCACGGCCCAAAGGAGTGGCGGTCCGGAAGGGTAAGGAGAGGTGGAAAAAACAGATTAAAAAAAAGTCCATGTCTGTCTTAGTGTGGTTTAAATGGAGTGCTGAGAATTTTTAAGGGTTTTTGTCATAGACACCGAATGGGAGAAACTAGCAGGAAAATCTCAACACTTGTAATTTTAGTATGTTTTGCTAGTTTGTCTGCTTTTAGATAACCATGTTTAAAAGTTGCATTTACATGTTCTGGGTAAAATTGAATTGCAAAGATTTGGAGATTGCATTTGCAGGGTGATTTTAAGGAAAACTACACGCAAAACTGCTAAAAACACATGTTGTGCATTGGGATTTTCTTTCTTTAATGGTCTGTGATGTTCTGTTCCCTGTGTCTGAGGCAAAGTTTTTTTTACTTTTTCATGCCAGGTTTATGGCCTGTAGGGGTAGCCATATGGCTTCTTGTATTGCATTTCTCTGTTTGTATTTTCCGCAGAATACCTCTGGGAATGATGTTAATTAGACCTAGCACTAGAACGAAGAGCCCAGGATCCTAGCTATAATCTTGTCACAACATCCAGCTGCAACTGCTTGTGAAATGATCTCTTTTGAAAGTGTTTGCCCTCCTTCCCCAGCTGAAGTCAAATTTCTACAAGTGACAACTGTTGTCAGTATGGATATGTGGCAGTTTTCTTTGGAAAGTGCTGTCATTGGGTGATAATGAAGCTGATGCACTTATGAAGGTCTTAGGTCTAATTGACATCGTTCCTGAGGCATTCTGAGAAAATTCCAACAGAACAAAGGCAATAAAAGAAGCTTGCAATGCTAACCCCCCCCCCGGTTATAAAACCTGCAGGGGAAAAGTGAAAAAAAGAAAACCTTGCCACAAACACATGGGACAGAATACCAGGGACCATCAGAGAAATAAACCACTGCACAACATGTGATTTTATAATTTTTGCATATAGTTTTCCTTTAAAATCTTTATAATGTGATCACATCAGTTTGGGCTGTGCTGTGGTGGAGGATTTAACCCAGCATGCTGTAAAAAAAAAAAAAATAAATAAAAAAAAATTCCTTTTCCCTCCTGAAAGTTTTGGCTTTGGGATACGTCTAAGGATTTTATGAAAGCTGTGTTTTGACCCTTTTGTAAAACAGTGCTCGCATAGTGATTGCATTTCTTAGGTGTTGATTATTTTATTTTTTTGGAACAGTATATCACTCAAGTACAGTTTAATAAATAGTGGTATATAACTTGATATTTCCATAGCTCAACAGTTATTGTCATATAAGGGCTAGTAAAGCTGTACCTTTCCTGTGAAGAGATGGTCTACCCAATGTATTAAATATATAGTATGTGGGCAGAAACATAGAATTTGCTGGCAGATAAGGACCATTTGGCCCACCTAGTCTGCCCATTTTTTCCTGGCTGTAGTATCACCCCAAATCCTACTTTATCTGTGTCCCATTCATCTACCCCCCCTTCCCTAAGATTCCCTTATGCCTATCTCATGCATTTCTGCCCCCACAACTTCTGCTGGAAGACTGTTCCAGGAATCCACCACTCTTTCTGTGAAGAAGTACTTCCTCACATCTCTCCTGAATCTATCCCACTCTAACTTCCATACTATTCTGGGTAGTGCCTTAGCAGTCTCTACGGGAACAATACCCCCCTTCCTCTTTCTGCTGGTGATATCCCTCCCTGTGTACCCCAGTGTCCCACTTGCCATCCCAGCCTGCCTTGTCGCACTGCCTGGCCACCTTCAGGTCATCCAGCATGATCACACCCAGTCTCTTTCCTGCTCTGTGGTTGTCAGTACCCCCCTTCCCCTCCATTTTGCATTGAAACCCAGCTGCCATGCCCGTGACCACTCCTAAAGTTTTCTCAGGTCACTGCTTATCCTTTCTACCCCCGAGTGTCCACCCTATTGTAGAGTTTAGTGTCATCCGCAAATAGGCAGACCTTCCCTTCCAGCTCCTCTGCGTTGTTACTGATAACGACATTAAAGATGATTGGTCCCAGCATTGATCCCTGAGGCACCCTGCTGGGCTCCTTCCTTTCCTCTGAGTAAACTCTGCTCACCACCACCCTCCGCCACCTGTCTCTTAACCAGTTTCTCACCACCTTTGGACCCACTCCTGAGCAACCCAGCTTGCTTACTAGTCACCTTTGTGGAACAGTGTTAAATGCCTTACTCACCTTCATATAGAGATTTACACACACACACACACACGATACATACCTTTAAGTTATGGGGAGCTGGATAAAGGTTTCTTTTGATTTGTGTTAAATACGGTTGCTATCCATATCTAAACTTACCTCAACACTTCAAAATAGTTTTTCATACCCTCAATATCGCATTGTTTTCAGTTCATAAAAACACTGAACGCAAATAGTTACACGTTGTTAAAATATGCCGTTACTTTGCAGCCCTGTCGATGCTTAGGGATTGTTTGCATTAGATGCAGAATCCACATTTTGAGAGTTGTGCTCGAACTACACCTAATGCGAAAGCACCAACTCGTGATCTACTTTCAACATTCTTTGAGCTTTTGGCTTTATAAACACTGCCCTGGCGGTGCTCAGCTAAGATGCTGTTCCTGGTGTCAGCTGCATTGTAATTTCAGTGAGTTTGCTTGCTGTATCATATGTGAAGCCTAAACTTCGTATTGTCTAATACTTAACCACACAGCCAAGCAACAGTAAAAGTTACCTCAGACACCAAAATGGTTGTACAGAGTACTCTGTGTAGTAAGTGTGCATTTATAAGGATATTTATATTTTTTCTTCCAAGCAGTTTGATCAGTGATGGTGCTGAATGCAAGTATGTTTTCCTGTTATTCTTGGAGCTGCCTTTGTTGCTGGAAAATGTACCACTATTTGAGCACAGGATCATCTTAAAAAATATCTGAGTAATGTAAAGAAGGTTATCCTGGTGTACAAAAATTAAAAGTAAACAATAACTCACAAGAAAGCATGCATTTCTTGAGAATCGTTGCATGCCTGGATGAACTGGAAGGTACGGGGCCATTGGCTATGTGACAGTCAGTACAACCAGGAAATGCATTAATTCACAAGAATCCCATGCCCTTGAGTGGGTTATTGCTTTTATAGAAAGGAAAACATTTTTTAATTTTATTTATGTAAGGAAAAGTGTTTTTTTTTTCCTTGTAAGTTGTTGCTAGGTTGAATATGCGTGCTTAGTAACAAAGGCCAACTGCCTTTAAATGAACCTGGGACATACATTTATTTTTTTTATAAAACCTATGCCCTGTTCTGGGTTGTTGTGTTTAAAGGGACACTGTCAACCTTTTTTGCATCATATCATTTTGTTGTATTTTATGATTGCTTACCCTCTCTAGAATTCATTGATGATGCTGGTTGTCTAATCTGCTTCCTTGCTTATTAGAATGGAAATGCATGGTAATATATAGCTAAGCCTATACCCAGCCTTGCTTTGCTTCAAATCATTCAGCTGCTCTTATTGCATATTTACTGAACATTAGAAACATCCTCAAACAGCGCAGCCACTTATGATACAATAGTCTTCTCTGCTCCCACTGCATAATGAGTGGCTAGATTGTGTTGGGGGTGTTCCTGAATCAAGGAAAGATACAGTGGGAGTTGGCTAAGAAATGTAAACAAACATGTTTTGGTGTGGTAACACCAATATGGTGGGCACTCAGTTTTTCTTCAAAAAAGGCATCTGAATCAAACTGCCAGCTGCATAAAGTCTCTATAGAATGTGAACAATCATAAAATGTGCTTTTTAAACTAGGGACACTTTGAGGCCTAAGGGGGTTGACAGTGTCCCTTTAAAAAGTGAAAACATTCTATTTTAATGGGAACATTTTTGTTTTTACTTGGTTAGGCTGTTGCTTGGTAGATTAGAGTTGGTTAACTGTGCGTAGACCATGGACTAATCAATGGTCAGGCGATGACTAATAACATCGTTAGGGTTCAGAATGACTTTAAATCTCATTTTATGATAATAAAATCATTTAGAAATGCAACAAATGGATCACATTTTTGTTTTTCAGAAACTACCCAGATAGAAGATCCTCGGAAACAATGGCGGAAAGAACAAGAGCGAATGTTGAAAGACTATCTGTCGGTGGCCCAAGATGCCCTGTCCACGCAGAAGGAGCTTTACCAAGTGAAAGAGCAAAGGCTGGCGCTAGCCCTGGATGAGTACACGCACTTGAATGACACCTATAAAGAGAAATCCAGCTCCCGGACAAGCTGTAAGTACTGGGAATGTTCTAGCCACTGTGACAGGTGTTTTAGAGCACTGGTGAATGGCAAAATGCAGAAAATCTGTTCTCAAAAAGAAGGGCCCAAGAATCTCTCTCTACAAAAAAATCCCCAAAAAAAATACAAATAAAAGTTTCATTTTATGGGGGATAAAGTTGGGCATTTTTCAGTTGATGCACTATATTTAGCATTTTGTGCCAGTTGTAGCACAGACTCCCTGTTGTGCTATTTTTTGCCCCACTCTTTTAGCATACATTTTCCTTGCAAACACACCTCTTTGCACCACGATATTGCACAAAATAAAACCACTTGGTGCTAATATGTCACACAAAAACATTTTGCCTCAGGTTTTGTGCAACACATGCTGATAATCTGCTCAATTGGGGGAATGGCGGGAAAAAACAGATTTTAAAGAGCTAGTGGAGCCAAAACAGACAGGAAAATAATACAGATTTTAAGTAGTAGTCAGTTGTAACTTTTTCTTTTTGCTCATCAGAAAGTATTCCATGTGATAATATTGTGCTGGATGTGTAGAACAGCTCTTGGCCTGGCAGCTGACATGTCTAACTCTACTGCACCACACTACATCATCAGCATTTTGATCTCACTGACCATGGCATCACAGGTGAATGTCCTGGCATTCACTCACCCGCTGTTCCCTAAGCAGCAGTGATGTTACAGTCCGAGTGAGGTCAGTCTTCAATGATGTGTCAGGAAGCAGAGGCTTCTGGTAGATATGTCACTGCCAGGCTAAGAGCTGTTCCACACATCACACCTACTAACATCAGGTAAACAATCTTTTATTTAAACAAAGGGAAAAGAAAAAGTACCTCAGATATAAAAGATAGTGATTGGCTGCTTTTAATATGTAATATTAATTTTAGGCAGCTTGCTAGCTCTTTAAAATATGGCCAAAGAGAACTGGACAGTTCTGAAAACAGGAAATCGGCTTCCTTCAGAAGTGTTCAGTGGATTACCAAATATGATTGTAGAGAGTTCAAGGTGTCTTGGTTTTGCTTTTACTGCTTTATCCACCAATCCATGTCTGTAGCTGGCTAATCTGATACTCACTTTGTACCATGAAAAAAATTCTCAGCAATGTTTTGGCACCTTGGAGAATGCCACCTAAGACTGTCTGTCTGAAGCACTGCGTTGTTGGAGAGCAGTAGCGGCTCTAGCCACAAATGGTTACCAGGGCACAGCTGGGGCACAACCGATGGCAGCCAGGGCACTGATATATTGTTACTATGGAGGAAGCTCTGCACCATATGGGGCACCAACTGGGGCACAGCATTTTTTTTACCGGGGCACGGGCCCTGGTGTAGAGCCGCCACTGTTGGAGAGCCTTGTGTATAATGTACACAGAGGAGATCTAACTATTTTCCTGTGCGTCACTGCAGGTGCAGTGGTGTGCAGTTTTTTTTTTTAATACTTCGTTTATTATCTTGCATTTGTTACATCATTTTCATGAATCACATGTTGTTCTTTGGGGTAAAAACCCCCTAGCACTGACAACATTGCAGATACATTACAGCACTTCTGGTTCCTAGTAGTCAACTAGTGGTGTGCAGTTTTGATTGTGTCAGATTGGTTGTGTACAGTATCAGCTCACTGCATGTGTGCCCAAATCACTGCACCTTCTGGGAATATACACAAAACAGCATGCCCCAATCCCAATTCTGTAAGTGCTTGTATGCACACCAGATCTTGGTTAGAGGTGCATTTTTCCTTTCAGAAAGGGGCTCCACAAACAGTAATTTGGTCAGTCACACCCATTAAACAGGTGCTAATTGTGCTGGCAAGATACATGTCATTTTTAGTCAGTTTCAACCTGTCAGAGCCAGCAGCCATGGAGCAAGCAAATAGCTTAAACACCTGAGTGTGCAACACTTTATTTAGCTTTTGTTAACCAGGTAAGCACACTAGACAAGAACAGATGCCTATTTTCAGGTGCGACCCAAGAGGTTACAGGGAAATAAGGACACAAGTTACATTTGGGTTATACAAAGCTCAGGTAAACAATGGTGAACTAGTACGTTTAAGTGAGTTTGATAACGTGCAATAAAGGTAAAAGTGGCTAGTAAGTCAGAAAGTGCATTTTACTAAGTGTCTCTTGATTTCAGTATAATTTCGGTGGTATGCAGTTTTGGATGTCTGCACAAAAATGTGTTGTCCCAAGCATGTGCATACCTCAGGAGTTGACTGTATTTGAATTGTCTCATACAGTGATTTGCAGTTAGTGTTCCATGCTGCTGCTATTAATCGATCTCTACCAGGGAAGTTCTACATTGTACTTAGATTTTAGCATACTCCCCATAATGGCCAGGTATACTATAAATGTTTTGATTCTAAACCTCTATTTCAGGAAGGGCATCCCCTATAAAATTGGAACAAAATCCAGCTCTTCATTGAGCCCTTAGACTCCTTTTGAAATAATACCCTAACTCTGCCCTCCCCCCGGCCCCCCCGACATTTTCTTGGAGTTACAAACACAAGACAAATGAATCTCGGCCCTCCGGACTGGCCTGCTGTCCCCCCTTAAATGCACAGTTTGTCTGTCTTACAGTTACAGATGAACTGAATGTGTTCATTAGTTTGTCCAGTGTACACCCTATGGCAGGTAGACCATATGTCATAAATTACAAATCACGTGGAACAGTTATCCCAGTTGATCGACCACTGACAAATTGCTTCCTACACTTCTCGTCCTGCATGTGCAAATTTACAAAGACTGCATTTGTAGCATTTCAAAAATCCCACTGGTTTGGGTTCCAACTATAATACCGTGTCTTTTATTGCCCAGTTTAAAGTGAATATTTGTTAGTATATCTTTTAAATTCCTTCCACATCTAAACATAGTTCTAGGCTTTAAATGCCAAGCATGTTTCAAGCAGACAATCACTCATAAGAATTCACTGTTTCTAAGTTATGATATTTCCTATGCTACCAGCCAAATTGTTTTTGGTTGCATAAGTAACGTCTGTCATATTGTAAAAAACAAAAACAAGGCACTGTGTCAGCATGTGGTCTAAAAGCAAAACAAAATGGTTATATTAAATGCATGCTGAAAATAGAGTTAAAAATCTACATTTCGACCTTAGGTCTTCTTCAGGAAATATCTAAAAGGAAAAAAAACAAAGTTAGTCTGTCATTTTGGGTGCCTGTTTCTTTTGTATTCAACAGTTTGGCCTTATCTATCCCTGCTGCTTCGACTTGTGCTGTATAGAGTATCCTTGCTAGGACACTTCTAAGGTGTGTTTATCTGTTTTAAGGATCTCTGACAGCAGATAAAAATTTGGGAGAGATCACAGTGCATGTATAAAGTCTTGAGGATGCATCACAACAGGCTGAACTACAGATAACTGAGAAATGCGTATAAGGCTGAACTTAAAAAAGCAAAAATGCAGTATCTGAAGAAAGTGCAAAAAGACAATCTTACTGACCCCCAAAAAAATTCTGGTCGCAAATTATCCTCCTTTTCAAAGGGCCACACAAGCCACACACATCTTATATTAAAATTGGTGACCATTTTACCACTGACTTATACCAAATCTTGATGGTCTTACTGATCTACACCAACTTACACAGCCTCTAATGCTGGCCCTCTCCCCTGAAATTTTTTTTCTTCTATTCTGCCAACTCCTGGCCACAATCTACACCGGTCCCCCAGCTCCATCACCTGGCTTCTCTGGGACTTACCTATGGTTGTTGTCAGTTGTCCTCTGCCAGAGGACCTTGTAGAGCCCAGTCGCTGGTATGGGTCCTGTGGAGGACTGGATCACCATCCAGTCAGTGTTGGGAGTTTTCTTCCAAAGTTTTCTCCCTGGACCCGCAGCATGTGCAGTGATGCATGTGAGCTCTGCTTCCGCATAGATGCCCCCCCTGGTGTCAAGCAGGTGGGCACCTTCCCTGGCATCTGGTTTTGCTGTCATCTAGATCCTCTAGATGGCAGCCACTGAGCATGACATGCTTTCCCTCTCCCCAAGGGAAGAGAGCTATCCTTAGGATGCTCAATCCTCCCTCCCCGGCTAGCCCCACTCGTGACCACGTCTGTTCTCAAACCCAGGTCGCCAGTACTGCAGGTGGTGAGGCACTGTGCGACTCAGCCCTCTGCATCACTGGGCTGGAGCCCCCCAGCATTTTGTCTCAAGCTAGTGTCTTACAAGGCTAACTTGTGCCTACTTCCCAGTGTTAAAACTGGAGGTGTCAGCAGATTTTGATGGCTTGGACCCAGAGCTGCTCAAGCTGGCCCTGTCATTGCAGATACAGTATAGTCACTTCTCAGTAAGTCTTTTATGCATAGTTCTGTGCCTGTCAAGTGGAAAATGGGCATTATTACCCCTTTCCATAAAAGTGGCTGAAGAATCTGGTCATAAACTGTAGACGCATCTCCATCTTAAGTACCTTGGGTAAGATATGGGAGAAACTGGTTCATGCCCAAGTTGCTGACTTCTAGCAATTGTGCAGCACAGTTTCCACAAGCATCACAGTATCGATTGTGCTGTAACCAACTTCAAACACCATGAAGTCTTGCTATATTATAACATTAGCAGTCAGCCACTGCAGCTGAACTGCCCTGGAGAGGAAGGAGTTAACTCCAGAGGATCTGGAGTTCTACAGCGCGAGGGCGCTGTGCCCAATTTGAAACTGTCAGATTCTTTACTCCGCTTCACTGAACAGTCGCTCCGGAGATCAGCTCCTTCAGCTCGGTTCATTCTCGGTTCAAGCGGTATTTTTCGTTCATTTGAACTGGCAAAAGTCATTATTTTACCGCATTTCGGTTTTAAAGCTCTATCTGGTAACCGTAAGTACTAAATTTTAAGTCTGTGTGGAAAATTAATTATCGGTTCGGTTTTGAACCGATCGCTTTGTTATTTCTACATTTTAAAAGTGTACAGTGGGTTTTAGGTGCGGTTCCAGTTCTTATCGGTTCTAAAAAACCAGAATTATAACGTTTTTCAAATACCCGTGACATGGTTAGGAACCGATAAGGGTGTCTTGCCTGGCACTGCCATCAAAAGGCAAGTTTTGATTAGGCTGGCATTATGTCTGAGAAACCCAAAAGAAAAACTGGCTCCACTGGTTTCAACACTGTGATGTCTGTGGGGAGGCCTTTGCCAAGGCTGACCCACACACCACTTGTGTTTATTGTCTGGGGCTGACCACCTCCTGTCAGACTGCCAGGTGTGTAAAATTTCCTGCAGCCACCCTGGAAAGAGATTGGGCGGCTCAGGGAGCGAGAGGCCAAAAGTCCGCTGACCGGATGGCCAGCCGGTCCAGTACCCACTGGACCAGAGGGAGTGCCCTCTGACCAGGGCGAGACCTCCTCGGGCAAAAGGAAGGCTGGTTCAGAGGAACCAGTCCCAGTAAAAAGACAAGGAAATCAGTAGGTTTGGGGTGCAAAATTGTGTCTCCAACTGCTGCAGAGATAGCTAAAGCCATTCAGATTGTCCAGTCACTGTCTCAGGGATCTGTAGAACCACCAACAGTTGGTAAAGGTTGGTTCGTTCAGTCCCAGTGGTTCAGGATTTTGAAGTTGAGGATTTTTATGAACCACAGGAGGAGGAGGAATTTGATCAATATATGTGTGGCTGGGGGGGTCTGGACGTGCCCATTGAACCGGACATTTCTCCAGACAGACCTTTAGAATCTCCTCCTATTCTGTCTGAGTCCCCTTCTTTCTTTATTTTTTACAAAAAGGTTGCAGAAACCCTCCAGCTTCCTTTAGAGGAGGCTGTGGATGAGCAAGAGGAGCCTGATTATGTGGAAATGATGGATATTCCAGAGTCTAGGAGGTTGTCTATTCCTTTGCATAAGTCATTTAGGAAGCAAACAACAAAGATTTTAAAAAATCCTCATTCTGTCCCTCCTGTAGATAAAAAATGGACAGAAGGTATACTTTGTCAGGCTCGGATACAGACTTCCTTACTGAGCAGTGTAGTAGCATAGGTGTGGTACAAGCTGCAGCCTGTGACAAGGCTAATATTCCTCTGGCCTCACATCCTCCTGATAAGGATTCCAGGAAGATTGATGCCATGGCGGAAGAAACAGTATATGGCAGCTTCTTGGGACTCAGGCAGGCAAATTATATGAGCTTATGTGGCTAGATATCAGAAATCTAGGTGGGACACAGTATTGCAGTTAGCCAAGCAGGCCCATGGCCAGCTGGCTAGTGAGTTGGAACAGGTGGCTGCTGATGGCATTGAAGCCTCTAAAGTTCAATTTCATACTGCTGTTGATGTTAATGATGTTTCCTCTAGGGTCATGGCCACTTCTGTAGCTTTCCGTAGGTTGGCATGGCTCAGATGCACTAATCTGTCCCAAGATACCCAGTCAAAGGCTATGGATTTTCCTGTAGTGGGAAATTCTCTGTTTGGGAGCAAACAGAAAACTATATGAAAAAGATGGATGAATACAGAACTACCTACAAAAGTGCCCAGGCTAAGGAGAAGCATGCCATGCCACAAAGGCATGCTCCCAGAGAAATGAGGGCAGGCCTTTTCAGGCCTTTTACCAATTTCAAGCCTCCTCTGCTGTCTGCTGTAAGGGTTTCTTCAGAGGCAGGGGTAGACGAGGCACAAGCAGACCGTCCCCCTCCCCTCAGCCTAAGGCTGCTGCTAAGCAGGCACCCTGATGGGGTGCCCAGGGCCGAGTCTCCTGTACCAGTGGGGGGCAGGTTGGCCTATTTCAGCCGGAACTGGCTGTCCCTAACTACGGACAGATGGTTTCTGGAGGTAATAGGCCAGGGTCTGGTTCTCAGCTTCAAACACTTTCCAAAGATGAGAGTCAGACATTTTCCACCTGCAAATCCTTAGAAGCCCTTGCTTTGGAAGCAGAGGTTTCTTCTCTCTGGACTGCAAAGCAGTGGAAGGGTTCCTCCTTGCCATCAGGGCAAGGGGCTTTATTCAAGATACTTTCTTACCCCAAAAGACAGGAGAATGGAGGCCCATTCTAGATTTAAGGTACCTGAACAAGCATCTTTTGAAACCAAAGTTCAAAATGTTGACTCTGGCAATGATATTGCCTTCCTAAGGCCAGGGACTGGCTAGCTTCCCTGGACCTCAAGGATGCCTATTTTCATGTTCTGATCAGGCCTTCTCACCGAAAGTACCTCAGGTTCGAACTGCCCTCAGGCCACTACCAGTTCAGGGCAATGCCCTTGGCCTGACCTCTGCGTAAGGGTATTCACAAAATGTCTGCTGTAGTAGTGGCTCACTTAAGAAGGCAAGGGTTGCTGTTTCCCTACCTGACGACTGGCTCATTGTGGGTCAGTCTCAGGTCAGGTGAAACCATTTGCAAGTCACCCAGCAGCTTCTCACTTCCCTAGGATTCCTGCTAAACTTACCAAAGTCAGTTCTGGAACCGGTTCAGGTCCTAACTTTCATAAGCGCAGAATTGAACACAAGGTTAGCCAGGGCTTTTTTCCCTCGGAAAGGGTGGACAGACTCATTGCCCTGGCATCCTCCTTTACCCTAGGGTCTCTCGACCAGCAAGGCATTTTCTGCAGCTCCTTGGGCACATGGCTGCTTCCACAGCTGTCGTGCAGGGAGCAAGATTCAGATGAGGGACATTCAGTTCCATTTGAGGGCCTATTGGTCTCAAAGGAAGGACCCCCTACCAAGTTGGTTCCAGTTACTCAAACTCTGATCCTAGCCCTCCACTGGTGGCAGGTCCAGAGCAATTTAAGACAGGGGGTTCCCTTCATTCCCATTTCTCACTCCCTCACCCTCACCACGGATGCCTCCCTGTTAGGGTGGGGGGCTCACCTGGGCGATCTTGCCACCCAGGGGGTGTGGTCTCCTCAGGAATCTCTGCTCCACATCAATCTGTTGGAACTCAGAGCTGTCTTTTTAGCTCTTCGGGTGTTTTCAGATTCTGTCCAGAACAAAGTGGTTCAAGTCAGGACAGACAATACCACCACAATGTGGTACATCAACAAGCAAGGGGGCACTCGGTCTTCAGCCTTGTGCACCGAAGCAATGAAGTTGTGGTCTCTGGCCTACTCCCTGAACACCTCCCTGATAGCGGTTCACCTCCCAGGGAAGGACAATGTCCTGGCGGACGCCCTCAGCAGAATTTCTCAGGGCCATCACGAATGGGCTCTGAATCCACAAGTGCTGGGGTCCGTCTTTGCCAGATGGGGCACTCCTCAGATAGATCTTTTCGCAGCCCCAGACAACCATCAACTTCCTCTTTTCTGTTGCAGGCCTCCAGTACTGGGCTCAGTCCCTCTGGACGCCTTTCTGTTGGACTGGAAAGGGAAGTTCCTGTATGCCTTTCCTCTTCTTTTCAGGGTACTAGTAAAAATCAGATCTCAACCGTGCAGAGTGATTCTGATTGCCCCAGATTGGGCCAGACAGCCCTGGTACCCTCTGCTTCTGTCCTTGGCAGTCCACCCTGCCCTGAGCCTACCCAGAGTCCACGACTTACTGGCCTGTGCACAGGGGAGAGTGTGGTATCCGGACCTCAAATCCCTCCACCTCAAGGCTTGGCTCTTGAGCTAGAATTTGCTGACTTACACCTTTCTCAAGGTGTCATGGATATTTTAAAGGCTTCTGGAAGCCTTCCACTGAACCACTTATAATTCTAAGTGGAAGAGGTTTTCCATCTGGTGCTCTGAGAGGCAGATTATCCCAGAATCTGCTGATCTTCCCATTCTTCTGGAATATTTGGTCCATCTGAATTCCCTAGGCCTTAGACCAGCTACCCTGAAGGTTCATCTGGCAGCTGTCTCTGCTTTTGTGTCAGCAGGAAGCCTGCCTCCCTTTCTTCTCACCCTGTGTTCTCCAAGTTTTTAAAGGGTTGCTTCATACTAACCCTCCTTTTGGGAACCAGCTCCGCCTGGGACCTGAATATTTGCATTGCTCAGTTAATGCAACCCCCTTGAGCCTCTGTCTTCAGCAGAGCTCAAGTATTTAACTTGGAAACCGTTTTCCTAGTAGCTATCACCTCTGCCAGACGCATAAGTGAGTTACAGGCCCTGTCAGTGGAAGAAGATTTTATCTCTTTCCACAGAGATAAGGTAGTCCTTAGGACTAATAGAAAGTTTTTGCCTAAGGTGGTTTCTGATTTCCACCTGAATCAATCTATCTCTCTCCCAGTATTTTTCACTGAGCATTCTTCCTCAGGTGAGAGGAGACTGCACAGCTTGGATGTCAAAAGAGCCTTAAGCTACTATTTAGAGCGCACCAGAGGTCATAGGTTCGAATCCCTCCAACTGTTTCTTACCTATGGCGAGGTTGGCAAAGGAAAACCTGCCACTAAGAGAACAATTGCAAGGTGGATTGTTTCTTGTATCCAATTCTGTTATCAGAAACTAGGTAGAGTACTCCCTCAGGATTGAGGGCCCACTCCACCAGGGTACAGCTGCGTCTCTAGCGGCTGCTAGGGACATTCCCATTCTGGAGATTTGTCAAGCTGCTACTGGAAGACAGTTCACACCTTTACCAAGCATTATTCCCTGGATGTCCAGTCCAGGAGAGATGCTCGTTTGGCACAGCTGTTCTTCAGAGCCTATTTCCTAAGTAGGTTCTGACCCTCCTCCATAGAGGTACTGCTGTGTAATCTGCTAATGTTATAATATAGCAAGACTTCATGGTGTTTGAAGAAAAAATTACTCACCTTAGTAATTGCTTTTCTTCTCATGGAGTCTTGCTATATTATAACCACCCTCCCTCCTGCCCCTCTCAGAACCTCTACTTGGGTGGGGGTGGCGAATTGGTGCAAGCACTGTGTCATGCCATTGTAGTTATCCTTACCCTCTTTCCTTTTGGGTTAGGGATCTGGTTGCTTCATTTAGGTTATTTATATTGCCCCCTTCCTGGACTTGAGTCTTGGGGGAAGGGGGTTCATAATGTGCTTGTCAGGGTGGTAAAACGAACCATAATACCATCAATTTTTGTTATTATGGTTCTGGGTGTTTCTTTGTTGTTTATATTGTTGTTACTACTACTAGTAGGTAGCCATGGGCTAGTGTAGTTTTTTCCACACAGACTTTCTGTTCTTTGATGTTAGCTTCGTAAAGATCTGACAGTTTCATTTGAAACTGCCAGATAGAGCTTTGGGCACAGCGCCCTCGCGCTGTAGAACTCCAGATCCTCTGGAGTTAACTCCTTCCTCTCCGGGGCAGTTCAGCTGCAGTGGCTGACTGCTAATGTTATAATATAGCAAGACTCCATGAGAAGAAAAGCAATTACTAAGGTGAGTAATTTTTTCTTCTGTGCTACAGGTATAGAACAAGTCACAGGTGCAGTCTACATAGAACTTACAAAGGCTTTCAACATGGTCGACCACACTCTCTTGCTCCAAAAACTGCAGTGCCTGAACATAGACAGACACTTTCTCTTCTAGTTCATTAACTACCTGGAAAACTGGAGACAATATGTGAAAATCTTGGGTATCCTGTCAACATAGAAACATCATTGCAGGTTATCCTTTGACAGCCCCCCCCCCCCTTTTTTTTTTTATTTAATTTTGTTTTTGTACTATTCATCAGTGACTTGCGCAGAAACTGTGGCATGGCTAAAGTGTTTACAGATGATGCAGTAAGGCACTGCAATGTAAGTGACATACACATTATAAACTGTCTACTCCAAAATGACTATACAGTTACAGGAACGAGTCACAAGAAACAATCTTGTCTTAAACAGTAAAGAGAAAAAAAAATCCACAAGGTCATGCTGTTTGGCACAAAATGGAAGCTGCATCAATTCCAAGGCCTCCTCAGAACTGGCACCTGCATGGTATCCCTGCTTGAAATCATGGACAGTTACAGCTATCAAGAACTACATGTGGATTCAATCCTGCCATACACAGAAACAGAGAATTTGTGGCAGAAAAGGGCTGTTTGGCCCACCTAGTCTGCCCAGATGTTTTCTGCCTGATTTGTCTCCGCAGACTCTAAATGGTCTCCAGCGATCCTCCCTACCTATTTTCAGATATACCCTTATGTTTCTCTCATGCATGATTGAAGCCCCCCACTGTTTTCGCTTCCACTACTTCTGCTGGTTGTCTGTTCCAGCCAGGCATCTACCATCCTTTCAGTGAAAATGGATTTCCTCACATCTTTCTTAACAACCCCCTCCCGCTTCATCGCATGCCTCCTACTCCTGGTGTTCTTACTCATTTGAAGAGATTCTGCTCCTACACCTGTTCACCCTTGTGAGTATGTGGGTCTTTATCATGTCACCGCTCACTGTCCTGTCTTCCAGGATGTACATGTTGAGATCCCTCAGTCTTTCCTTGTAGGGCTTATTGTGCAGTCCCTGCACCATTTTACTTCCCCTCCTCTGAACTGCCTCCACCCTGTCTATGTCCCTTTTTAGTGTGGCCTCCAAAACTGTACATGGTACTCCAGGTGGGGTCTCACCAGTGAATAATACAGTAGCAACTCCACCACACCTCTCCTGCTGGAGATACCCCTTCCTATGCATCCCCTTAGCGCTACCTTTGTGCTTTGTCACACTGCTCTGCCACTTTGAGGTTAATGGATATGATAACCCCCAGGTCCCTTTCCTGTTCAGTGATTGTCAATAACACCCCCCCCCCAGATCCTGTACTTATCTCCTGGGTTCCTGTGCTCTAGGTGCATGATTTTGCACTTTTTGGCATTAAATCTCAACTGCGATGCTCCTGACCACGCCTCAATTTTCCCAAGATCCCTAAGCATTCTGTCCACCCCCTCCTGAGTGTCCATCTTATTGCAGATTTTGATATTATCTGCAAAATCGTATTCAGAATGCATACAGTTGCCATCACAAAAACAGTGAACCTAAATAAAGGGTCAGTGCCTACCTAGCTAAGGAATCGCACATGGCCATTGCAAACAACATCCTCCTTCCTATTCTCGTATACAGGACAACTGTGCATTTGTCTTCAAAAGAAACTGAGATGTCTAGGCTCAGAGTACTATACAACCGAGTTGCTCATTATACCCTCGACGTCCCTAGCAGGGAGCACCATTGTAAAGTCCTTATGGAGTTAAAATGGCCCACCCATCGGGAAAGGATGCATGCTCAGCTTGGTCTACAGACTCCTTGAACTCAGCTCCCCACCTAGCCTGGTCCCAGCCTTGGCCAGGCAGGTTCCCATCAGAACCCTGAGGTCCATGACCAGTGAGTCAGTGATAATCCTTCAAGTGAACATGGGCACGGGACAAAGATCCTTTGCTTACTTAGCTTCAGCATTGTGGAAATCCACCCCCCACCACACACACACACACACACACACACCAAATTTTAAAAAGGATGTGATGCAGATCTTTTTCAAGGGTATCACCATAGAGCCATAATACTTTGGATTGTAATTGTAAGCTGTTGGCAATGAGACCATGCAGGAAGCTTTTGCAAGACTGAGCTGTGCATGTCATCAGCACAAGATGTCACCAAGATAATGTGGGTGGCCCCCAACTACGTAAGGTCTTTTGCTGCTGCTATCAAGAGAGTGAACGTTGAACCAGTGGAAGCTTTGTTTCCGCCATTGAATTTCGCAGATGGAGGAAGAGGAGTACAATCATGGCCTCCCCGAACATGGTGAAGGTTGTGGGAGTAGAATCCTGATTCTCTCCACCCTCTGGGGCTGGAGGATTCTGCTGGGTCCTCTGGTTGTGAAGAAATGGTCCTGTACAGGCCACATTCTCCTTCTGAAGACCCTTCCTTCCAGGCCTTAATGAGACAGCTCCAGGAGGCTTTGAATTTCTTCAAGGAGAATGAAGATTCTTCAAATTCTCAGTGATTTTTCTGGAGGTGGCAAGTGCCTCCTCAGTAGTTGTTCCTCCAGTTCATACTGCTGTGGAGAAGGCTGCTCTGACTGTCTGACTCAGGCCCAGCACTCTGTTGGATGGCCCTAGGAAAGAGGACCGTGTCTGGCTGCTAGGGATAAAAGACTGTACCTTACCCAGCCTGAAAGTGACTCAGTGGTGATTATGGCTACGCGTGACATGTCTCAGGCTTCCCAGAGGATGAATACCAGTGGTATCAGTAAAGCTAAATATTATGGGCAGGCACACTTCTGCCTCGGTCTTGCTTGGCTTGTGCATTAGAAACAGAAAATGTCCGCAGATAAAGACCTGTAGCCCATGTAGGCTGCCCAAGGAAGCCTAGTTATGGGACCGAGCCTGTGTAAGTCCTCATTTCTACCCCCCCAACTAAACTGCCCCATGCACATGTTTCCTATGTGTCTGTCCCACCCCCTTTTGAACCCCTCTGCTATCTCAGTGCAAACTACCTGTTCTGGAAGTTTGTTCTCGTGTGTCACCATTCCTTCTGTAACAAAAAAAAAAAAGTATTTCCAGACATCTTTTCTGAACCTCCCCCTGCCAGCTTCATGGAGTTTCTCTTGGTGCCCTTGTTACCACTCAGTGCATGACCGTTTATCCCATGGAAGTACTTGAACACCTCAGTCATGTCTCTCTGTCTTCCTCCTGTCTTTTTTTTTTTTATTTACAGTATTTCAGTTTGGGATTAAAGACCTTTGAAGCAAGGCTCATTTACAAAGGTTCCACATCAGGCAAAGTACAGAACAAACAAAAAACAACAATTGAAGACATGGGTATCAGAGAAGACACTATCTACATGGGGGAATACATAGATTCCATTTACATACAGCAAGGTTTCAAGGAGTTTGCGGATAATCAAGTCATTTGAAGGAGGATGTTACTTCGGTATAGATTAGTTAAACCTTACCACCAACTACTAGAAATGCGCTTGGCAGTTTCATCATCATTTGTAACAAGAGGGGGAGGAGAAAAAGGCATGTAAGTAAAACCAGGCAGCTCAGGGCTAGGTGCTCTGACAGCCCGAGAAGCCAGGGGATATCTTGATAGAGGGGTAGAGTGGAGTTAGCAGCCAGAGAGTGGCCTTGTTTAGGAAGTGAAGCAGTGGCAGCCTGAGAAGGCTTAGTGCAGGGTGACGTGGGTAGTCAGGGGAAGGAAGAGAAAGGATAGGGGGAGTAAAGGGGAAGGGGGACTGAGGGGGTAGAAGAGGTGGGAGCAGGTTGGGGGACATTGCTAGGAATAAAGGGGGGTTTTGCAGAATATACATATTGAAATCCCCCAAGTGCTCATCATAAGACCTCCCTGCTTGCCCTGTCTCATTTTGGTTGTCCTTCTCTGCACCTTCTCCAGCCTATCTCTATCCTTCCTCAGATGGGTGTTTCAAAGCTGTACACAGCACTCTTGATGTGGTCGAACCAAGTATCAGTAAAGGAACAGTATTGCCTCCCTCTTTCTGCTAGTTCTCTCCTTCCAGTGCATCCCAGCATCTGATTTTGCCTTTCCCACAGCCCTGGTATGCAGTGCTGATGCCTTCGAGTGCCCCGTGATTAGCACACCCAGGTCCCTTACCTCGTGTGCGCTCTCCTTTACCACCATGTCCATCCTGTGTCCCACTCTTGAGTTCTTGGCCTGTGTGCATTACCTTGCACTGTTCCATGTTAAATTTCAGCTGCCACACTCTCAACCGCCTTTCTAATCTGTCCAGATCCTTCTTCACGCCCCTTACCCCCCTCCTCAGTGCCCACCTTGCCATAGATCTTGGTGTCATCTGTGAAGAGGCATGTCTTACTTGGATCTCCACGCCTGTGTTAAAGAGGACCAGCCCTGAAGTAGATTCCTGGGGCACCCCACTTGTGACTTCCTTTACCGTTCTGTGTCCTCCCACCCAGCCAGTTTATTTTCTACCTAGTTATCTTATTATTGAAGTTAGTGCAATCTGGGGATGACCTTATTTCACCTTGTCCTACAGTGCCGCTGCTGGGACCTGCAGGATGTACACATGAACACAGAATATGGTATGCTGGTACTGGGAATCCAGAGCCCAATTTTCAGCTTAGTTTACAAAAAACAGGAAATTGTCCTAGCTTGTGGCTCATCTTTTAGTAACTGTTTATTTTAATGCATTTAGTTTTTGTTTCTAGGGACATGGATATGTTGTTCAATCCACACTTCTTGGCAGGTTCCTTGCCGCTTTAATTGTTGCCGGAAGGTCTTCAAGCTGGCTCGTCCCATCCACCCGGGTGGTAAAACTCTCGGCTCCGCCCCATGACGCCAGATCTTCCTTACCTCTTGGAAGCTCAGGTTCCCTCCTTAGCGCTCTGCATTTTAGACTGGATCCTAACTCTTCAATTCGTCCGAAACTGGTTTTGCAGTTTTCTAAACTTCGGTCTTCATCTTTTCTCGAGGCTGCGATGGACAAATCTATTCCCGGCTTTCGGAGGTGCCCTTGTGGGCAGAAAATGTCCAGGACGGATCCGTACTCCATGTGCGTCTACTGCCTAGGCCTACATCACGACCCGTGGGCCTGCGAGTTGTGCCGTTCTTTCTCGGCCAGCGTCCTGGATGATCACGCTGCCCGATTGCAGCTCGGGCGCCCCGAGAAGCGTTTTCTGCCGGTAAAATCAAAAGAGGCTCATTGTGCGGTTTCCGCGGCAGCTGGCTCGGCTGAGCAGCTCGAGCAGATGATCGCCCTCGAGGAGTAGGCGGCCCAGGCTGTATCTTCCTCCTCCTCGGCCGCAGCATTTATCCCGCTCTGTCTGAGTTCCTCTTACATGGCTTCGTTCAAGGAGCTTTGTCAGTCCCTTTCCACGAAGGGAGAGGGGCCATCGGGACATTCTTCTCGACCCAAGAAGAAGGAGTCGAAGGGTAAGTCCCACCGTTGGCGTTCGTGGGAGCGGGAGAGGTCTCCTCCCCCAGACAGCCGACCATCAACTTTTGTCGAAGTTGCGGCTCAGGTCGCTGGCTTCATGGTGTCCCCGTCAGGCCAGCCTGCTGAGACTGCCGTTGACGCAGTCGAGATTTTTCTCGGTCCGTCGGACGGGCTGTCGAATGGTGGCTCGACAATCCACCTTCACGGTTCCCGGTGAAACCGAGATCTGCCTGCGCCGGGGCGCAGTCCCGGTTAAAGTGCCGAGCGAGGAAGAGCATTTGTCCCCGCCCCTCCCAGACCCGCCCTCGGTCCCTCGAAGGTCTCGGTCTCGGACTTCTTCCGGTCTAGCCGTTCCGCCGACATCGGCGTGGTCTCTGTCTCGGTACCGAAGAAGCGGCGACACCGTTCCTCCTCGTCCTCTTCCTCGGATGAGGGAGGCTATGGGCGTGGATGCAGTCCGGTGCTACAAGGAGCTTATGTGGCAGCAGTTACTGTTGTCTGGGTCTAAACCGACTCGGTTTCAGATCCGGCCATCAAGTGGCTGTCGCCCGAGCGACGAAAGCAACCGCTCACCCCAGTCCAGTTGCCCATTCCAGGGCGGTTGCTCGGCCAAAACCGGCTGCTCCACGATTGTGGTGGAACCTCCGCCTCCACAACCGAAGTCTGGGGCACCGACCAAGGATTCTCGGTCGGGTCATGACCTGCCCCACAGGTTGTCGGTCACCCTCACTCCCGACCGTCCTCGACAGGTAGAGGGTGGCTCAGGGCCGAGGCAGCTCTTCGCAGACTCTTCGGAATCCGACTATGACTCCTCCCAGTTCTCCAAGCAGGTCTACCTGGAGTCCTCCGGGGGCCAGTCATTGGACGATAACCCATCGTCCTTCTTGGGTCTGCTTCGACTCATCTCGGAGTCCACCGGGATGCAGCTCGAGCCCGTGTCTAAACAGGTCAAATATCCCCTGACGGAGATTCTGGACCGAGGGGATTCCCCCATGGAGGCCTTTCCAGTGGCTGAGGCCATTGTTGTATGTGGAGCTCTAGCAGCCTGCTTCCTGTCCTGGCCTTGGCCAGGATGGCTAGGAAGTATCTCGGTCCCTACCGGCTCTTTGCCCGGTTTCTCGGAGCACCCCTCTGCCGAGGGGTTAGTCACCAACAGCGTCTTCTGGCATTCCAGTAACACTCGGGACATGGATAAGACCCCTGACAAAGAGTCCAAAAAGCTGGACTTTGCTGGGCGCAAGGTGTACGCTGCGTCCTCCCTCGGCCTTCGTCAGGCCAGCTCGGCCGTGCTGATGGCACACTTCTCCCACTCCCTCTTGGGCTCCCTGGATGAGGTTGTCCCTCATCTCCCGACCGACCTTTAGACCACGGTCCATCAGGTGCGGGACCAGGGTAGGGCAGTGGCGAAGCAGCAGCTTCAGACTGCTCTGGATATAGGTGATTCCTGTGCCAGGTCAGTAGCAGCCGCGGAGGCCATGCGCCGCAGGGCGTGGCTGAGGATATCCACCTTCACGGCGGATACCCAGCACAAGTTGGCAGACGTCCCCTTCTTGGGGACTGACCTCTTCGGCACTGGAGTGGAGGGACACCTCCAGCGGATCGAAAAGTCCAATGCCACTCTGGACTCGGTCACCTCCGCCCAGAGGGACAAAGGCCGCCGTCAGCAACAGCATAAGTCCTTTCGTCCTTCGGCCCCTGCAGCTCAACCGACCCAACAGCACCAGCAACAGGGCCAGCAGGCTCTCCCTTGGCATCCCAAACCCAAGCCGGCAGCTTCCTCCAACAGGAAGCAAGGAGGTAAAGGCCCAGGAGGTCCCTTGGCTGGTTCCTCCTCCAAGCCTGCAGTGATGATGGGTTGAGGGTGCCGCCCAACTCTCGTCACTCCCCTGGGTTCCCCATGGGGGCAGGCTCCGCCACTTCCTTTCCACCTGGTCTGCTATCACCACGGACCGCTGGGTGTTGGAGGTGGTCGGAAAAGGCCTGCCTCTGGAGTTCGAGCAGGCTCCACCCTTTCGAGCCATCGCCCCTCGGGGGGCCATGGGGTCTGCAGCCTCGCTGTCGGCCTGCCGAGCCGATAGTGCCCTGCTCCTCGAAAAGGAGGTGATCAGGAAGGTGGCAGATCCTCCTCCAGACCCAGGGTTTGTGTCCAGGTATTTCCTGGTCCCAAACGGACGGGGGGGGGCTGGCGCCCCATTCTCGACCTGCACGACCTGAACAGGTTCTCGGACCTTCAGGATGGTCACTCTGGCTCAGATAATCCCATCCTTGGAACGAGGCGTCTGGTTCTGTTCTATGGACCTCCAGGATGCATTCTTTCATGTCCCAATCCATGCATCTCATCAGAGATTCCTCCACTTCAGAGCGGAGGGATCCCTTTACGAGTTCCTGGCCATGCCCTTCGGCCTCTCCCTAGCTCCCAGGGTCTTCACCAAATGCATGGCAGTGGTGACAGCATTCCTCTGTGCTGAAGGGTCGGTGTACCCCTACCTGGGCGACTGGCTGATTTCAGCCCCCTCCAGAGCGGGGCAGAGCAGTCAGAGATCTGGCCCTCAGGTTTGCTCTCAGATTGGCCTCCTCATCACGGGCCAAGTTGGAATTCGTGCCGAGCAGGTGATACTCTTCATCGGGGCAGAGCTGACTCTCTTCGAGCCAGAGCTTGGCTCGGCGGACAGGGCGAGGTTCTTTCTCCTTTGCCCAATCATTTCTGGTTGGGCAATCGCATCTACCTGGGACTTCCTGCACCTCCTGGGCCTCATGGTGGCCTGCACCAGCTGGTCTGTTGGGCCCGTTGGTACATCGTCCTTCAATGGGGACTGGCCAGCCAGTGGTCTGGCAGCTGTGATCCGTTGGACCAGCCCGTGACAGTGACCAGGAGATGTGGAGCAGCTCTCCAGTGGTGGACCGTTCCGGCACATCTGCAGGAGGGCATCCTGTTCGTCCGCCCCGAGCCGACGTTCTCTCTATCGACCGATGCATCTCTGATGGGTTGGGGTGCCCATCTGGGGGAGCACAGAGCGCACGGCCTATGGTCCCCTCAGGAGTCCCGATGCCATATCAACCTGCTGGAGCTCCAAGCGGTCCACCTAGCTCTCACCGCCTTCACTCCGTTTCTACGGGGTCAAGTGGTTGAGGTCCAGACGGGCAATACCACGACCATGTACTATCTGAACCGCCAGAGGCGAGATCGCCCCATGCTGTTATGCAAGAAGCTCTCCACATATGGTCCCTTGTGCGCAGCCTGGGCGGATCTCTAGCCATTCCATGGCAGGGCCTCCAACACCCTGGCGATGCCTAAGCCGAATAGGGGCTGCGTCTCCGCAGTGGTCGCTCCTGCCGGAGGTAGTACAAGATCTGCTCTCCCACTGGGGCACACCTCAGGTGGACCTGTTTGCCTCCAGGGAGAATGCAAAGCTGAGTCTGTTCCATGCCCGGCCCCCTCAGCAGGGCTCGCTGCAGGGGATGCCTTCTCGAGGCCGTGGACCCCAGGCCTCTTCTACGCCTTTCCCCCATTTCCGTTGGTCAACAAGGTGCTTCTCAAGGTGAGGAGGGACAAGGTGCAGGTGATTCTGGTAGCCCCAGACTGGCCTCGCCAGTTCTGTTATCCAGATCTCCTCAGCCTCAGCTCCAGGCTCCCGAGGCGGCTTTCAGCCCGCCCGGACCTGATCTCAGTCAACCAGGGGAAGGTATTCCATCCGGACCTTCAGTCACTGCACCTGACCGCCTGGTTCCTGAGCGGCTAGAGTTCCAGGCCTTGGGTCTTTCCGACGAGGTCCTCAATGTCGTTGAGGCATCCCGTAAGGAGTCGACCAGGAAATGCTATGCCTTCAAATGGAAGAGATTCTCCATTTGGTGTCAGGGGAAGGGCTTGGAGCCTTCCGCCTGTCCCTTGGCAAGCATGCTGGACTATCTGTAGTCCCTTTCTCGGCAAGGGCTTCGGTCGACGACCCTTAAGGTGCACCTGGCAGCCATCTCTGCTTACCGGGCGCGGGCGGGGAAGCAGTCGGTGGCGCAGGAGAAGGTGGTCGGGTGCTTTTTCAAAGGCCTTGACCACATTTCCCCTCCAGTGCGAGAACTTCCACCTCTGTGGGATCTACTGCTGGTATTGGCCAAGCTCATGGGCAAGCCATTGAACCGATGCACAGTGCGATTTTTCCCACCTGTCGTGAGAAAACTGCCTTCTTGGTGGCTATCATGTCAGCCAGAAGGATGGGAGGAAAGCTCAGGCACTTTCCACCGAGTCTCCTTACCTGGTCTTCCACAGGGACAAGGTTGTCCTCGCCTCCACCAAAATTCCTTCCGAAGGTGGTGTCGAGTTTCACCTTAACCAGGTGTTGACTCTGCTGGTGTTCTACCCCAATCACACCTCGGAGGCGAATAGGCTCCATACTTTGGACACTAGATGGCTCGCTTATTATATGGGCAGATGGCTAAAGTTCGGGAGGGATTACCAGCTGTTTTGTCACCTACGCTGAAGCGCACCTGGCAGACCTGCAGCCAAGCGGACGATAAGCAGGTGGGTCACCTCCTGCATAGAGCTCTGCTATAGGTTGGCGAGCATGGAGCCTCCCAGAGGATAGAGCTCATTCTACCCGACATACCACTGCAAGGGTAGCTGCTTCCAGGGACGTCCCTATCCAGGATATCTGCAGGGCTGCTACCTGGAAGTCGGTACATACCTTTATTACCCACTACCACATCGACCTTGAGTCACTCCGGGATGCTGGTTTTGGGGCCTCGGTTCTCCAGTCCTTATTTCCCAAGTAAGTATCGGGGGTGTGCACCTTGCCTCCCTCCTCCCGGAGAACTGCTAGGAGTCTGCCAAGAAGTGTGGATTGAACAACATATCCATGTCCCTCGAAATACAGGTTACTCACCTGTAACAGGAGTTCTAGGAATGGTATATTTGTTCATCCCGCCCTGAACTCTCGGCCGGCCTGCTAGGCTGGTGGGCTAGATCTGGCGTCATGGGGCGGAGCCGAGAGTTTTACCACCCGGGTGGGTGAGAGGAGCCAGCTTGAAGACCTTCTGGCAACAATTAAAGCGGCAAGGAACCTGCCAAGAAGTGTGGATGAACAACATATACCATTCCTAGAACTCCTGTTACAGGTGAGTAACCTGTATTTTTTACTGACCAGGCCTGTTTACAGACATAGCCTGGATATATAAAACAGACAGTAAAAACAAGAAGTACATAAAACTGGTCACATACCGATTATACAGATAAGTCATCCATTTATAAAACAAGCAAAAGTGCTGGCCTGGTGATGCAGAGGGTTGAGGCACTTGCGCCTTACCTCGCGCTGCACTGGTGACCCGGGTTCAGGAATGACTTTGGGGCAGGCGGAGCAGGATTGAGCGTGCTGGCATGCAACTCTCTTCTCCTGAGGGTGGGTTGGTGCCACCCATAGTCCCGTTCCCACCGGGTGGAGGTCCGGTGGGTAGCGTAGGCAAAGAGGGGGCGGCAAAGTATTGGGTGGTAGAAGGGGCTGAGCTGGCGCCACGGAGTGCGAAGCATGCCTCCACACACTCGCACGGCCATGTGCCGGGGGTGGGGTGGGGTCAGTGGAGAACCTGTAAAATGACATGTGTCCCCGTCACCAGTTGGTGGGAGGAGGCGATGGGGACCAAAGAGCTCTCTAAAAACCCAAAAAACAGCGAAAGTGTTGTTAGTAGCAGCTCCATGTGTAAATTAGTAGTGCACAAACATTTAGTTAGTTGTTGTTTCATATACTATAAGAACAGACTTGTCGGATCTGTGTTGGAATACTGGTCCAGTACTTCAGAGCAGTATATGAGAAAGCTTTCTGCTCTATTATAGTTTTAAAAGCTGGGACTACCAGAGAATATCGATAGAGGATCTCAGTTCTGTGTTCGATCTTTGACAGTTTAGTCTAGGCAGTTTGAGGGCAGTACTAAACAAAATTGTTTTCCTTAAAGAGTGCTTTGTTTCACTCACATACAGCATTGCAGATTACATTACTTGCAACTGATAAGGTACATCACTTGTTTTGTCCCAAAAGCCAAATTGTTTTCGATCTTGTAGCGACCTTTGTTACAGTCAGACCTGCTTACACCAAACACTTTCGTGTAATGCTGTTTTGTTTGGTATGTCAGTTGTCCAGTGTACCGTTTGGAGTATTGGTGGGAAGATTGGTGGTTTAAATTGTCTCCGCATATACAGTGTTCTGTCTTATATAGACTTTTTGGTTTATTTTTCTTAATGCTTTGTGAATAGTACATGGTGCTGTACAGTGGTCTAGTGGCAGGAGGTTTTGTATGGTGTCAGAACTAACCCTTGCTGTGCCGCGGACTGATATATCCGTCCAGAATCGCTATATGTTCTAATTCTGTCAGCAGCCTAAGGGTTAAATGTTTTAACATTTCAGTTTTTCTGCTTCATAAGATACAGTGCATCTAGCAAAGAATTTCTTTTAACACAGCAGCATTTCTTGCACCCCCTGTTCTGTACTGGCCATGACCGTATTCTGTTTCTTATGGGGTACTTCTTCCAGATCACTTTTCTTCCCATCCTGTTTTCTTTTTCTTTCGAGATAATGGTTCTGGTACCACTCATTAAAGAGCTTCTCTCTGGTCTACAGCAGATCAGAGAATGTTGATTTAGGGATGTTGAAATGAGCAGCAAGCTCTCAAATGCTCGTTTAGGGAGTTTGTCAGTTTCAGACAAAATCTCCACTTTATGAGCTCAAGTGAATGCTGATAATGTGGACACCATCTTGAACCACATTAGCTGTCAGCTGTGATTCAGTTGATATTTTTATAGGAAAAGCCAGCTGATTGACAACTGACAAACCCACACTGAGAGAACCAGGAAGTTGTTCACCGTAACCACGGAGCATAGATGTGGTTACCATGGAGATTGGAAGGGCACTGTGGGTCAGCGAGTGAAACAGGAAGTTAGAGGCCAGTTATGTGGAGCATGAAAGTGGTAGCACGGGGTAGTGAGGAGTGGAGGTACTAGCATGAAGTGTCTGCTATGCAGGGGCTGTAAGATATGGTATAGTTGCAGTCATTTGTGCGGGGAAGATAGGAAACTACTTTTGGCACAGCAGACATGTCCGTTATAAGTGTGTGTCCACTATAAAGGTGCTTGCTGTAAGTGGGTCAGTCTATATTTTCTCTCCTGTACTGACAAGTGGAGCATCTCTCAAATTTGCATTTGAAGCAACCAGGAATATAAGTGGGGAGTTGAGAGGAGGGAGGATTGCTCGGACCAGTATATCGTTTATATTTTTGCACCTACTGAATGCAGGAAAAATTGGAGACTCAAACCGTTCCTGTTCTTGGGCACTGTTGCAGCAGGATGTGATGCTTTATAATCATGTGCTGTAGATAGGTAATCAAAATTATAAAATGGCAGAGAGCAATTTATAGTGCATTGTAGGACTATAATGCACTAAATCACTGAGCTGTATTTTTAAATTGTCATACTAACACAAACCTCATCAAAACCTTGAACATTTGACTATTAAATCAAGTGACCATAGTACCACCCAAAACGTTGTATTTCTCCCGATTGTGCCAGCAGCAGTTATAGAGCAGCTGTATTTTATATCATTCCCACTGCCATGCACGCTCCTTGCAGTCCTATAGCCTCAAAACTAATCGTGGCAGTATACATTAAAAAAAATAAATAAATAAAACTGCAAGACTTCCCTTAGTAAATGAGCAGCACAGCACTGCTCTGAGCTGCCTGCGGTGAGTAACGTTCCTATTTCACTGATGCTGAAGGCTGTTCAGTGTCAGACGCCACTCCGACCTGCTGCCATAGTGTTGAACCAACATGGACTGCCAAAGTAGCTTCTAATTCTAGTTTAACTGTCACTAAACAAATAGAGGCAGTTTAAATAAAAAAGTTAACAAAACCACAAGTGTTGGGTTGCTAAAGCAGTAGCACAGCACCACTTTGAGCTGCCAAGTCATCCCGCTGTGATCCTAGGATAAGATGTCTGGAGACCACATCTCTGGAAGGACATTGACAAAATAGAGGCAGTCCAGAGAAGGGCAACAAAGATGGTACATGGCCTGCACCAGAAGCCCTGTGAGGAAAGACTTAAGGACCTTAATATCTATTCACTGGAGGAAAGAATGGAGAGTGGAGGTATGACAGAGACTTTCAAGTACCTTAGGGAATAAGCAGGGTACAGGTAGAAGGCTTATTTCAGAGAAAACTCTGCACAAGAACAAGGGGGCATGATAGGCTGAAAGGTGGAAGACTCAGTGATAATGTTAGGAAGTATTTTTTCACTGAAAGGGTGGTGGAGCTGTGGAATAGCCTTCCAGCAGAAGTGGTTGGGGTGAAAACAATATGGGGGTTCAAGAGTGCATAGGATAGACATCAGGGTACCCTGGAGATGAGCAGAGCAGGAGAGCCTCAGATCAAATAGGATCTGGGGCTGCAGCAGTGGTATGTAAATGGGCAGACTAGGTGGGTCGTATGGTCCTTATGTGCTGACAGATTCTATGTTTCTTTGTTTCTACACAGTTAACTGCCACTCTGAGCTGCCGCTGCCACTGCCGAGCCGAATGCCAACCCGTTTCCCTTAAAATTTCTGTTTTGTGTAACTGAGTAATTTCTGACACGAGTATGAGTTTGCTCACAATCAGTGAATTTAAAGATATAACCAGATTCTGTCTTTGTGGGTGAGTGTGTGTGTTTGGGAGGGGGGGGGTACTAGCTTAGAAACTACAGAAAATGCAAAGAACCACAAGTACAGTAAGCAAAGTAGGACAAGTGTCCTAAGTCAAATGCAAAATACCAACAAGGTCCAGCAGGTGGAAGGACTATTTTATAACGATTGCCTTTTGAAAACTCTGTTTTTAAATGTTTAAATATAATTCATTTAATTATTTCACATATTTAAAAATTAAAAACCCATTTTATAAGCACAGTACGACACAATGGGGCGTGCATCGTGCTGAAATAACCACACACCCAGGGGCATAGTGAGTCATGAGTTACATGTTACATTTTGTGGCCTTAAAACGGAGTCTAATATTACAGACAACGAAAAACATATATTTTTTTTAATTTGTTGCACCACTAGTCTAGAAAGTTTTTTTTTTTAATGTTTTGATATTTTTGTTTCCTCAGTATTCTCAGGATCTTCATCCAGTACAAAATATGACCCCGATATTCTTAAGGCCGGAATTTCAACAACAAGAGTAAGGGTAAGGCTCTCTAAGGTCTTGTACTGCTTTATTTGTACTTGAGTCTTTCATTTGTTTGCTGTTCCATGATTGTATTTTCATTCATTACTGCCTGTCGCCTGTGAAACTAACTTTAGTAGTGCGCCGATTCCATGTTACCATTCCATATTCATGTACTGATGCTACTTTTATTTATTTGCTTTCTCCAGTTAGTGCTCTTTCCTCCTCAGCACTGGACAGCCCCCTTTGTGCCAACCACCCTAGCCCCGTCACCCCAACATCCCCAGGACTTACCCTGTCTGGGGCTTACCCCCTGTCCTGGGTGGCGAGGTTCCCCAACCCCCGTCGTAAAATGGATCCAGTTCTGCGGCTGTGCCTGGTTATTGGGTGCTGTGCCTGTGGGTGACTGGAAGTCATCTTGCTTACCAGGGATTTTCCTTGGTGTCTTTTCCATCCCAGTTGGAATGGCATGCAGTGGCATCAGTGACGTCACCATGCGCGTTCTTGAGTGTGGCTCATTGGGCCTCTGATTCATCTCCTACTTGGAGGTCCCTGCACCCTATCCCCCAGCCACCACTAGAAGCCAGGGTAGTGCGATGCTCCACGCCACCTCCTCCCTGAAGGAGGAGAGTATCCTGCCTGACACGCGACCCTCCAGCAACCCAAATTTGCTTCCAAACTTGGGTGTCAGCACCTCAAGTGGTAGCACTCCCGCTGTCTAAGTATTACAAAATGCCAAAACCCGGAATCCCGACATCCAGGATCCTCAGCCTGACATCCCAACATTGTGTTTCACTGACAGATTGCCATCCCGACGGTGGAAAGCCTGACTCCCGAATGCAACGACCCAGAGTTGGTTATATTACCGTCCTATCTCCAACCTTCCATTTTTGGGGAAGGTTGTGGAGAAGGTGGTAGCGCTTCAGTTGGAAGAGCATCTCATGTCTCACGAGTTGTACGAACCCTTCCAGTCGGCATTTCGAGCCAGACATAGCACTGAAACTGCACTTGTTCGGGTGCAGAATGATCTCCTCAGGGCTAGAGATCGGGGAGACAAGACAATTCTTGTTCTCCTAGATCTCTCTTCAGCATTTGACACTGTGGACCATTGTGTGTTGCTCGTCCGCCTTAGGGAGCTATGCGGACTCACCGGTACTGTCATCAACTGGTTTGAGTCCGTTCTTACCAACAGGAGGCAACGGGTTATGATGGGGAATTCTTCATCTGTACCCAGTCTCCTTTTTTGCGGAGTCCCTCAAGGATCGGTACTGGCCCCAATGTTGTTCGCAGTGTACATGCTGCCTCTGGGAGGGATCATTAGGAAGTACGGTCTGAGTTTTCATTGCTATGCTGTTGATACTCAGCTATATCTTTCCTTTGCCCCAGGAACATCAGATGCAGTGGATGTGCTTAACATCTGTCTGGCCGAGATTAATGACTAGATGGCCTCCAGCTGGTTGTGACTGAACCCCGATAAGATGGAGGTATTGGTAGTGGAGTCGAACAGAGTTTGTGATAGGATGGTCTCTGACTCAGAAACTGGGCTCGTTCTTGGAACTGTGTCATTGAAGGCCTCCTCTTGGGTGCGAAATCTGGGAGTGATTCTGGACAGGGACTTAACCATGGAGGCTCAAATATCCTCCACGGTTTGTACCTGTTTTTTCCATCTCAGAAACATTGCCAGGATTAAGCCCCTTGTTCCCCCTCTGGACCTCCCTACCTTGATACATGCCTTAGTCACATCAAGGCTTGATTACTGTAATCCGCTCTATCTCGGGGTCACAGGAGGATCTCTCCGCAGACTGCAGCTGGTGCAAAACGCAGCTGCCCGGTTGTTGACTGGGCAACAAAAGTTCTGTCATATTACACCGGTTCTATGCGAGTTGCATTGGCTGCCAGTCAGGTCCTCTTTAAGGTGGGTCTTCTCACCTGTAAGGCCCTCTCCACCCGCCCTCTTCGTTCCTCTAGTGGTGGCTTCCTGGCCATTCCTAGAACAAGGCTTAAATCTGCTGGCGATAGTGTTTAGCGCCGCGGCTCCTGTTCTGTGGAACTCTTTGACAATTATGGTCAGGGAAGCCCCCACAGTAGATATTTTTAAGGCCCAGTTGAAGACTTTTCTTTTTTCTAAAGCATTTGATATTTAGATTAATACTGATGGTAAAGTTTGTGATTTTATCAGATTTTGTATTTTTGTTATGTATAAATTTGTACACTTATTATTTCTAAACTTTGTTTAAAAATTTGTATGGTGCCCAGAGCCTCTGGGATTGGGCGTCTTTTAAATAAATTTTGCCTTGCCTTGCCTATTAATTTATATGGGAATGCAGGGGGCAGAGCTTCCCTGCCCACCTACTAAAGTGCCATCATTGTAGTGTCAGGCTTTCCACTGTCGGGATGGCAATCTGTCGAGGAAATGCGATGTCAGGATTCTGAGTGTTGGCATTCCATAATTAGTCCCCCACTGTCGAAGTACCTTTTTTTGTAAGAGACGTTAGTATAGATGGGCATATTTGTGACGTATCTGTAGTTTGCTGCCTATGCAGCAGTTTGAGATGAAGTGAAATGCTTTTTATAAATCAGTATTTTATAGAATTGAAGCTCTCCTTAAATTAATATTTTGTTTGGCATACAGTGTTATTCTATATCATTTTAAAGAGTGTGCATCAGTCATTCTGTCTAAATGTCTTCCCCAGCATTCACGTTCAGTTTTGGCCTCTAAACTTACTATTTGTTTATTTATTTATTTACTATGTTTGACCAGGAAATCTATGCTGAACTGCAAAGAGAATGCTAAAGTGCATCCTGATTGAGAGATGATATATTAGGAATAATGATGCAGAGTTAAAAACATAAAATAATACAGTTTGTAACATGGCACTGGATACAGGTCTAAAATACAGGGACGCAATTGGCTCAAACGTGTCAGGTGACATTAGCCGAACGGTGATTAAGCCACAGGTAACGCCTGCTCAGCTAGTACCACCTGTGACCACCACGGCAGCAAAGGGGAGCAGCCCGCTAGGTCACCACCTCTTCACGCCAGCAGTGGCGGCGCTCGTGAGGCACAGTGAGGTGGTGACCGGCGAGCACACAGAAGGACCGTCAACCGGAACTCTTGTGTGTGGATGTGCTGCGTGTTGGCCCCCTACTCCACTCCCATTCCTGTGCCTCTGCATTGCCGGTTTATTCCCACCCAGCAAAACACATCCTTGTTTCTCCGATCCTCAGTTGCAGACTGCGTCACAGAGCGGCATCACTGCTGACTTGCTATAGTTTCCCTACCTGCACCGCGGATCTCCTATCTCCCCCGTGTGTCCTGCAGCACCGTGAGAGACCGGAGGTCACAAGTCACCAGTAGTACCCTATCCGACTGCAAAGTCCGTCTTCATGCTGTTTTAGCCCCGGACAGCAAGCACAATATGTCAGGTGAGTGGCAGGCGCACAGTGCCGTAGAGTGTCAACAGCTACCGCCACACACCGGTAACATAGGCTCGTTGCGCTGCAATGAGCCAATGTTACAAGCGCGTCGTCACCTCCAGCGTTGGGTTCTGCCCGTGATTAATGCCGCTGAATGGTTGGACCGGGCTAAGCCACCGGGCACAACCCCAGCGGGCATTAATCCACTGTCAGAGCCCTCCTCTCTCTGTGATTAATGCTTACGTAAACTCTGTGTAGCTCCAGTCTCACTGGCCACATTGTTGCTCTGCTTTTAGGGGAAAGTCAGCTGGCACAAGGCTGCACCAGTGAGCAAGGCAGAACTCTAAACAAAGTAACAACACAGGCTTCTCGCTTGATAATACAATCCTTTTTGTTTGGAGCAAGGTGGAACCCTATCTGAAGTAGTCAGCAGTTCTGTCTCTACAAATGTTTCAAGGCCCAAAATACCAACAACCTCTAGAGAACTGTTGTCCATCTACATAAACACTGGGCCTAACACCTCCCAGCTAGCCTTCTTAAGGGGTGTGACAGTTTGATCCAAGGCACAAGGGGTTGGCTGCAGTTCATTCAACACTCAGACACATTCTGCACTATCAGCAGGCTGAACACTACTCCAGGCAATCCAAGAGTCATTTTCCCTCAATGACTTGGCCACTGCAACGTTGTCTAGTACTGGAGGAGGCTGTTTATGCCCTCAGGTCTACAACGTTGGCTGAAAAGAACTGGCAAATTGCCAACACCTCTGCAACAAGATCAACTCCCACATTTGGCCAGGATAATTAGGGTGGATAATCTGATCCACCACACTGAAAGTGTGGCAGGCCTGCTTCCCTCAGCTGTGATAATACCAGAGAAGAAAGTGTGTGTTATGGTTACCAGTGCCTCTTGGTATCTTTGATAATGTTATAATACCCGGACCACTTTGTCAGACATAGTGCCACATTTCCTCTGTCTGCACTCTGCACAAGAATCTTCAAATGGTAAAGCTCATAATCAAAGCATTTTGAGCTACATTCTGAAGTCACTGATTGGAACTGAATTAGCACTAGGGTGTTGGCAACTGACAGGGCGGGTTGACTGTAAGCCTCTATTGTTGCACTGTCCCCCCAGCAGAGGCAGCCAAAATGCCAAACATTTTAGCTTGATTCCAGAAGACACCAGGATCCAGGCTTCTCTAAACCATGTTGTGGACATTTTTATATTGGGGGGTAAATGAAAGGGTCTGTCAAATTTAACAGAAGGGCATGGTGGCTGAACCAGGCCACCAGATCTACCACCATCAAGAACACCAGGTCACCGGCCCGGTGGCGTTAAGGAGTTGAGCACTGGGCGCCACACTGGCGACCGGGTTCGGGAATGAGCCGAGTGCGCCAGGGGGTTGGGCGAGGTGAAAGGAACAAGCATCTGGAGGACAGCTCTCCCTTCCCTGGGAGGGTTCTGGGCTGCGCGCTCTGTGTGACACCTGGCAGTAGTGGGTGCAGCACAGACCCTGCAGGCGCTATGTACAGCAAGGAGAGAGGGGGGCTTGGTGGACGCCCAGCTGCCATTGCACGACAAAGCTCCTTGGGGACAAAAAAAAACACAGAAAACACCTCTGGAAGCTCCAGTGAGATGACGGAGACCTCAGTGGCGTGCCCACATCCCAGTGCCGGCCCAGCGCACCTAGGACTCCCAATGGCCGACCTGACAATGAGGTAGGTCTCTCTAATTCCAGAAAGTGCCACCAAGGGAGGGCGGGCCCTCAGCCAGAGGGTGATCTGGGGGGCTGGACCTACCAAGTTGCTCGGGGAAAGTGGGGGTTCAGGCAGGGAGTGAGAGGCACAGCTGAGAGGGTACTCCTGAAGAATGCCTGGGGCCTCGAAGAGAGAAAGAGTTGGGGGAAAAAAAAAGAACACCAGGTCAAGAGTGTTGCCTTACTCATGGGAGGGCCTTCATGTATGCAGGTA
Organism: Neoceratodus forsteri; assembly: GCA_016271365.2. Taxonomy (NCBI): domain Eukaryota; kingdom Metazoa; phylum Chordata; order Ceratodontiformes; family Ceratodontidae; genus Neoceratodus; species Neoceratodus forsteri. The sequence goes on from CM057453.1 coordinate 28,455,086, forward strand.
CACATGCTGTCCCTGTACAAACTAACTGAAGGGGGAGGCAGCTATACATTTTTACTTTGGTCCATGAAACCTTTCTGTGGAAGAAACCTAGTGTTTTTATTTTTTTTTGGGGGGGGGGTGCTACTACTTGTGCCTGTGTCACCAGATTTTAGATAGAAAATAGAATATAGTACAATAATCCAGTCCAGTGTTGGGCAAAGGCAGTGGAAAAAACAACCACAAAACAAACGAATTGTAGACAGCAGTCAGGTCAGCAGGCATAAGAATGAAGTGAAGATTGCTACACATTAATAATTCCAGTGTTGCACAAAGCCTGGTACAGTAGAACAGAATATGCACATATGTCCTAGTATTTGCTGATGAGCAAGGAAGTAGCAGTGTGACAGAGTGAGATAGGTAAAAAGAAAGTGAAAGGGATTGTGCATTACTGCTACCCTTCTATTAGCAGAAAAGCCAGCCAAACACTTTCAGTTGGCCTTCCATATTGCATCCAAGGAGGAGCCACGCCTGAATAATTTTTTAAATTATCATTAAGACTACATTTAGCTGAGTGGTGGATAACTGCTGTGGCATGTTGGTGAGCTGGGTTCATGCCCAGAGCCTGTTGCAGCAGGTGAAGAGCAGGTAGGGTGAGTAGCAGCTGCTTGAATGCTCGCCGCGGAGGGAGGGTACCCAAAAGGCTCAGACTGGTAACAGTGCCTATAGGTGGAATAGTGGAGGTGCTATTGATGGCATGGGTGAGCACTCACTGTCGGTAGGAAAGGTAGGAGGGGCATGATTGTGACTTTTGATGTCTACACAGGCCCCCACATCACTTCACCCTGTGTCCACCCATTACTCCAGTCATCCATTCGTGATTGTTTGCTGGCCTGTCGGTGCAACGGTTATGCTACGGCTTGTGACGCTGCCAACCTGAGTTCAGGAGCGAACATAGATGGTCCAGAGGCCTGCCGGGGGGGGGGGAGCGTACAACAGGATGCCCCCCCTCTCCGTGGAGGGTGTATTCATGTCCTCCAGTACAGTACTACTATCTGTGTGACCACAGGTGGCAGTGCAACTGGAGGATTGAGGGTGGGCAGGATATTTTGAGCATTACTGTGCTCAGTACGAGTGAATGTCCCTTGATGTCATTGCACATTGGAGTCTAGGGGGAAGGGACAGAACAAGAGAAAATGGCCTCAGCTCCCGTGGATGAAAGACCCTGGTACATCTGTGACTGTACTCCACCTGCCAGTAGCATACCTCCTGACAAGCACAGCAAGTTTAGGGAAAATTTCCTGCCGGGGAGGGAGGGGGGAGATATCAGAAGGCAGCATGGAGGGGACAGCATTCCGGTGAGGTTGGAGTGCTCCAGGAATGTACCTTGGGGATCGAAAGTGAGTCGGGGACAGGAGATGAGAAGGTGGCATAAACACGGAATGAAAAGGAAAAAAAGAACATTTGTGATTAAGTCCTGGTTGCTGGGGCCTCACCACAGAGGGGTTTCTCTGTGAGGCAGCTAGTAGGAGGCAGCAAGTCTGTAGGGAAGAAAGCATAACTATAGATGATATTCATTGCAAAAATCTATGTTAAAGCATCTGTTAGGGTTGAAGCCTAACACCACAAAAGTAAGCAAATACGACATTAGTGAAAAATAAAAGTTCCCTGAGCTTTGGTAAATCTGTGTTATGATGTTTCTGGGGCTTTGAATATCTCTGACAGATATTGTTTGGCATCAGGCCAAAGGTTTGAAAGCGAGAAGGGGGTATGGTATCATTGATGAAAGGTTTTGTTTTGTATGAGAAGGATAAGGCCCTCGTGGCATAATCTGCGTGCAGTTAGCCAACAGTTTGTCCCAGCATAGCTTTTTGAAACAGTGGATTTGGGTAATTCCATGAAATGGGGGTACCAACGTGCCAAACTTTGTACATTCATTAAAAAAAATTAGCAGTACCCATTGCAGTTACTGTGAGTGAATTTAAAAGTTTGCCACAAGAACAGTTACATTATCTGAGAGACCCAGGTGCACCCAATTTTTTTTCATGTGCAGCTCCAAAATACCACAGATTCTTCTTAGCAAAATGTGACATGTAAAACTACAGTACGTTCCACTGCTTCTGTGTAGACTTAATTTTAGTTGCACTTCATAGATACATAGATACTGACGGCAGATAAGGACCTTCGGCCACCTAGTCTTCCCATTTGTGCACATAACTTTGCTTTTTCAAGCTTCTCTAGAACTGGGTTGTTCCCTTCCCTCCACTACTAGGATTCCTCTATGCCTGTCCCATCCATTCTTAAAGGGGAACTGTTATGTACAGAATTTCTAAATGTCTGAAAGTCCATAAAAAGCTAATTTGAGTGAACCATTGTTTTTTTTTTTGTAAATATGTTTTTATTAAGATTTTTTCTTTTAAGTTAATGAGACACTTTACAATCATTGACATTGTGTTAAATACTTCCGTTAAACATTTCTTTTGACATAATTTGGTTAATATAGTATAGAGACATTTATATTTATTTCATTCATATCTTAGTAAGGCTTGAGTGAGCCATTGTTTTTATTTGTGCGTGTTTGCAGTCCAGAGTTATTCATATGTAAATCAGCCTGTAATTAAGGGCTGGGGCAGCCATGTGTTTTAGGCTCCTGACAGGAAATTATGTCACCGAGGGATTTGGCCCTCCTTTGACTGTAGGTAATCCAGTAGGTTAAATAGGTAATGGTCTGTTTTATTAAGTGTGTTTTAAGGTGTTATTACAACACTTTCTACATTTATAATAATTGTTTTGTATGTACATTGAAACTAGTGAGTTATCACCTTTACATTTCAAACTGTTAGTAAAAATAATCCATCTTCAGGATTGCTTTAACCTCTAGGCTATACTGCCAGCTGATCATTAAAAACTACACATCTCAAGGCTGGCTCTGTGGTGCCAACAGGTATTGGGGCCACTTATCAGGATTTCTAAACCCTGGCTGTGTTCATGTCAGTACAGATTTCTGGGGCTGCCACAGCACCAGATTCTGTCTTTTTCTGTTCCCTCTCTTACAGTCTTTCTCTCTTACAATTTTGGGTGTGAACTCGGGTCTACAAGATACAAATGTGGCTACTTACCTACTGGCCTGGCATCATCAAGCCAGCCTTGAAATGTATAGTTTTTGATTATCAACTGGCAGTACAGCCTAGAGGTTAAAGCAAAGAGCTGTGAACAAGCTTCGTTCATTCAGCAGAATGGGTTTTGATTCCAACATGCTTTACTTGCGTAGTGTGTGACCAGAGCAGGTCACTTAACCTCCCTGTGCTCCCAAAACAGTCCCGGGAACAAGCTGTGGCTGTGTGTGCCTTTCCTGGACAAAGACAGTAAAAACAATCTGAGCATGTGTTATGATCTGAAAACAGTATGCTGTTTCTATCCACATCTGAATTGAAAAGAAAAAAATAGGACCCCGTTACTTGTTTATTAATTACAAAAACAAATAGATGGACGACATTAAGACATGCATAACCTGAAATACACTATTAAAATATAGAATAATATACTGTATGGGTAGGTGTGTGTAACCAGAATGTTACACCCACTCAAGGTGTGGGATGCTACATAAACCTTGAGGGCAAAACCCAAGGGGTTCATGAACGCATCCCACACTGATGGTGTGTGTAAAATTCTGCCTTTTACACCCACCCACAGATTATTTTATTTAATTAATGGTGATCATTTTTTCCCTTTCAGCACAGTTCAGTTAGTGCAGCACTTCTGTCAGAGATGCACACACACCCACTGCCTGTCTCTCCCTTTTGTTTTTTTCTTTTACATTACAGTGGGAGCAACATTCCGAAAAGTCACGGTCCGTTGGCATAGCTCTACACTTTCTACATTTATAGTAATTTTTTTGTGTGTGCATTGAAACTAGTGAGTTAAACTCCTCTTTTTTCTTTTCAAGTCAAATTTGGATAGAAAGAGCGTAATATTTTCTGAATCATAACACATGCTCACATTGTTTTTACTGTCTCTGTCTAGGAAAGGCACACAGAGCTTTCCCGGGTGTGTTTTGGGAGCACAGGGAATTACAGTCAGCCTGACCTCCATTGTGGGCAAGCTCATGGAGACCATACTGAAGGAAAGGTTGGTGGAATATCTAGAAGAACATGGTCTCAGGATGCGAGGGCAGCATGGGTTCATGGGGGGGAGGGATTGTGTTAAATGAATATGATTGACTTCTTTGACTGTGTCACTAAGACAGTAGACAGGGGCCAAGTGGTAGACATCCTCTATCTTGATTTCAGCAAGAATTATGACTCTGTGCCCCACAAAAGGTTGATCAGGAAGTTGGTGGATCTCGGGGTTGGGGAAAAGATGGCCAGATGGGTGAAAAACTGGTAGAGGAGCAGAGCCCAGAGGGTGATTGTTGGGGGAGAGTTATCTGGCACCACAGAGGTAACCACTGGGGTCCTGCAGGGCTCAGTGCTGGGGCCAGTGTTGTTCAGTGTCTTCATCAGTAACATTGGGGTTGGCATTAAGGGCAAAATGTGCCTATTCGCAGATGACACCAAGCACTGTGGGAGAGTGGACACAGCTGAAGGGATATAGGACCTACAGGAAGATCTGGAAAAGCTGGGGAGGTGGCCCAGGATCTGGCAGCTTGGCTTCAATGCCAGGAAATGCAAAGTTATGCGTATTGGAGCCAAGAATCCCAGGACAGAGCACTACGTGGGTGGAGTCTGAGTATCCGCATCAGAGGAGGAGAAGGACCTGGGAGTGATGATCACTAGTAACCTGAAGCACTCCACGCAGTGCAAGAAAGCAGCAGCAGCAAAGGCAAACAAGATGCTTATCTATGGGATCAGCAGTAGAAGAGGGGAGGTCATACTGCCCTTGTACAGCCGTATTTTTATTATTTTATTTAGTTTTTGTTGACCGGGTAAGTGCACTAGACAAATCCTGCCTATTTTCAGGCACGACCGGGGAGAGAGGGATACAGATGAATGCCAACTAACCTTGAACCAGATTAAGTTGTTTGTGGTATTTTTAGTGAATGAGGGAAATTTGGCCAGGACACCGGGGAAATTCCCATACTCTTTTCGATAAGTGCCATGGGATCTTTAACATCCACTTGAACTACCACCAATCCAGGCAGATGGGACCTCAGTTTTAATATCTCATCCGAAAGATGGCACCTCAGAAGTGCAGCACCCACCACATGCTGTACTACCGTGTCAGAACTGGGATATTAACCCAAGTGCCAGATGTTGGAACTGAACCCACAGCCCTCTGATCTCCCGACCTCAGAGTGTGCTACCTACTGAGCCACTGACACTGACATCTAGAGTATGGACGTCAGTACTGGTAACCACACTTCAAAAAGGACATTAATCTACTAGAGAAAGTCCAGAGGAGAGCTACAAATATGATAGTGGGTCAGCAGGGTAAGGCATATGAGGAGAGCTTGAGGGCACTGAATATGCACTCCCTAGAAGACAGGAGAGAGAGAGAGAAGAGAGAGAGAGAATGAGAATGAATGGGACCTTCCAAGTACTTGAAAGGGATAAATAAGGTTGATAAGGAAAGTTTCTTTAAGCTGAGTGGCAACCATAACACAGTCTTAACCTGGAGGTTTAGGAGGGAGGTCAGGAAGCACTACTTCACAGAGAGGGTGGTGGACACTTGGCATTTACTGCTGGAAGAGGTCATCTCATTGAAGACAGTGGGTAGCTTTAAGAGAGGGTGGGATAGGCATAGGGGGAAGGTAAGGATCATGGGCAGGGAGGATGGGAGGAGTAGGAAGGGAGAGCAGGGACATTAGCTCAAGCTGTGGACCCTGCAATACGAGCAGACTTGATAGACCAAATGGCCTTCTTCTGCTGGCTTATTCGTATGTTCATATTTAAATGACTTGCTCTGGTCACACAATATACAAGTAAAGCATGTCGGAATCAAAACCCATTCTGCTCAGCCGGCCCGCTGGCGCAGCGGTAGCACTACCGCTTGTGATGCTGGCGACCCATGTTCGGTAGAGAGCCTGGGTTGTCGGAGGGCCAGCCGGGGAGAGAGGGATTGAGCGCCCGCCAGGCTGCTCTCCCTCTCTGGGAGGGGTGGGCAGCGCTCCTCGCCGCAATACCGCCACCACCTGAGTGAACTTAGGTGGTGACAGTGCGGCAGAGGAGGTAGGAGCTTAGGGAGGGCAGACGTCGCCCGATGACTGGAACGGCGGTGTGTCTCCATGCACCTCCGGCTCACTGGTTCTCCCAGTGTGTCGACGCCTGGGGGTGGGGAGAAACCAGGAAAAAGAAGCACTCCACGACTGCGTCGGTAGAAGGGTTCCCAGCGCTGCAGCTCTGGTGCATGCTCCCTCCTGAGGCGTGGGGGAGAAGGGGAGCTCCTCCTCCCCAGCTGGGGGGTAATCCAGAGGATCAAGAATCCTAGGGGAGCAAGGGACACTAATAGGAGCCTGCAGGTGTACTGGGACCCCGAAGAAGTCGTGGACCGAAGGAGCAAAAATAGTAAGTAAAAAAACAAACAAACAAAAAAAAAATTTCTGCTGGATGAATGAAGCTGGTTCACAGCTCTTTGTTTTAACCTCTAGACTGTACTGTCAGCTGATAATCAAAAACTACACATTTCAAGGCTGGCCTCATGTTGCCAGGCCAATAGGTACGTAGCCACATTTGCATCTTGCAGACCTGAGTTCATACCCAAAATTGTAAGAGAAAATGATGTCAGGGAACAGAAAAAGACAAAAATTGGTGCTGTGGCAGCCCCAGAAATCTGTACTGACATGAACACAGCCAGGGTTTAGAAATCGTGATATGGGGCCCCAATACCTGTTGGCACCACAGAGCCAGCCTTGAGATGTGTAGTTTTTGATGATCAGCTGGCAGTATAACCTAGAGGTTAAAGCAATCCTGAAGATCAATCAATCAATCAATCAAGTCTTTATTTAACCAGGCGTTCATCGTTGAGCAGAAGCTCATTTGCAAGATGGACCTGGGTGGAGCATGAACAATTGTATATACAGGTCAACACAGGTATTTACAAGGCAATACAGATAATACTCTTTACAGAGAGGAAGAAAAGAAGTTCATATGTACATGAATTATACAGATATTGTACAGATTACACGGTATTTACATACATAGAAGTGTCTATAGGAAGATAAAGCAGGTTATCTAAGGTTGCAGGAAGAAGTAACGGAAGAAAAAAATAAAAATATACACCAGGTAGAGGTGAAGGTAGGGGAAGGAGGGAGGTAGGGGAGAAAGGCTAGGAGGCCACGGTGCACAGAAAGGAGTTGGTAAAATGGGATGTAGAGAAGGTGGATGGAGAAAAGGAGTATGTGAGCCCAGGATTGAATGCTATAAAATACGGGGCATGGTAGGAGCGTCACAACCCAGGGTATTGAGCTCCTATCCGAGGTTGGGAAAGGAAGAATAAGGGGATGGCTGGGCCCAGTGTTGATAAGACAGGGGGAGAAGCGAGAGAACAGTTAGGCTGGTGAGGAGCAAGATGGGGGGGTCAGTACTTAGAATTTGGTCTAGGCGTGGCTATATACCAGTGCAGACACCAGTACTGGGTCTGAGTGGGTGAAGCAGTTACATACTTCTCTGATTGTACGGAAATAAAGCGTCTTGAAGATGGATTATTTTTACTAACAGTTTGAAATGTAAAGGTGATAACTCACTAGTTTAAATGCACATACAAAACAATTATTATAAATGTAGAAAGTGTTGTAATAATACCTTAAAACACACTTAATAAAACAGACGATTTCCTTTTTAACCTGTTGGATTATCTACAGTGAAAGGAGGGCCAAGTCCCTCAGTGACATCATTTCCTGTCAGGAGCCTAAAACACATGGCTGCCCCATTCCTTAATTACAGGCTGTTTCCATGTGAATAACTCTGGCTGCAAAGACACAGATAAACACAATGGCTCACTCAAATTAGCTTATTATGGGCTTTCAGACATTAAGAAATCCTGTAGATTTATTTATTTATTTATTTTAGTCTTTGGTAATCGGGTAAGGCCCACTAGGCACAAGTGCCTGTTTTCAGGGGCGACCTGGGAACACTGGGCGGTTACGTGACTTACTCAGAGTTACACAGTATGCAAGTGGAGGTTGTGAGAATCAAACACAGGTCTGGTCTGCTGGATGTACCAAGCTCATTCACAGCTCGTTATTCAAACAACATGAAGTCTTGCTATATTATGACTAATGCAGTTTGTCCCACCATTAGAACTGCTCCGGAGGTGAAAGAGTTAACTTCCATGCAGTGCATGGAACTTAGAGTGCGAGCTCGGTTAGAAAAGCTCTGTCAGGGATATTTCAAACCGAAACCGTCAGATTCTTTACTCTGCCTCACTGAACAGTCGCTCCGGAGATTCCTCCTGCTGCTTGGTTCATTTTCTCGGTTTAAAGAGTTTTTTCTTGGTTAAATTCAACCGCGATTATCATTATTTTAACATAAAACCAATCGGTTCTAAGCTCTGTCTATGGTATTGTAAGTAATAGATAGGTTTTCTGTGTGGAACTTGTAAATGTTTATCGGTTCGGTTTGAACCGATCAGATTGTATTTAAACTTCATTCTGAAGCGTTTTAAGGCTTGTTAGAGTGCGGTTCCTGGTTCTTATCGGTTCTAAAAAAGCAGTTTCATTCACGGTTTCCACGACCCGTGACGCGGTTGGAACCGATAAGATTTATCTTGCCTGGCACTGCTGAAAAAGGGCAAGTTTTGGTTAGGCTGGCATTATGTCTGAGAAACCAAAAGAAAAAACCGCCCACTGGGTTCAACACTGTAGTGTCTGTGGGAAAGCCTTTTGCCAAGGCTGACCCACACACCACATGTGTTTATTGTCTGGGGTTTGACCACCTCAATGCAGACTGCCAGATTTGCAAGAATTTCCCTGCAGCTACCCTAGATAAGAGAGTTGGTAGGCTCAGGGAACGAGAGGCCAAAAAGTCCGCTGACCCGGATGGCCAGCCCGGTTCAGTGCCAACCGAACCGGAGGGAGTGCCCTCTGACCAAGGCCAGACTTCCTCGGGCAAACGTAAAGCTGACTCTGAGGAGCCAGTTCCAGCAAAGAGAACTAGACAGTCAGCAGGTGTGGAGTCAAAAATCCCTTCTCCAACTGCTGCAGAGATAGCCAGGGCAATACAGATTGTCCAGTCACTTTCCCCAGTTCCGTCCGAACCGCCACTATCTGGCAAAAGGTCGGTTCGGTCGGTTCCACCGGTTCAAGAGTATGATATAGAGGAGTTTTATGAACCAGAGGAGGGGGAGGATGATTATGATCAGTGTGAATGTGACTTTGAAAGTCTGGATGTGCCCATTGAACGGACATCTCCCAGACAGACCTTTAGGAGAATCTCCCCTAGGCTTGCTGAGTCCCTTCTCATTTTCTGTTTTATAAAAAGTTGCTGAAACCCTCCAGCTTCCTTTAGAGGAGGCTGTGGATGAGCAGGAGGAGCCTGACTTTGTAGAGATGATGGATATCCCAGAGTCCAGGAGATTGTCTATTCCTTTACATAAATCTTTTAGAAACAAACAATAAAAATTTTAAAGCTCTAATTCTGTGCCTCCTGTGGATAAAAGATGGACAGGAGGTACACTTTATCAGGTCCTGATACAGAATTTCTTTCACAGCAATGCAGCCATGTTGGGGTAGTTCAGGCTGCAGCCTGTGATAAAACTAATATTCCTGGCTTCACATCCTCTGACAAGGACTCAGGAAGATTGATGCCATGGCCAAAAACAATACATGGCAGCGTCTTTGGGACTCAGACAAGCAAACTATATGGCTTATGTTCGAGATACCAAAAATCTAGATGGGATACTGTCATGGCTTTGTAAAACAGGCCTAGGCCAGCTTGCCAAGGAGCTGGAGCAGGTGGCTGCTGATGGTATTGAGGCATCTAAGGTGCAATTTCATGCTGCAGTGGATTCTAATGATGTATCCTCTAGAGTCATGGCTACATCTGTGGCTTTTCGTAGATTGGCTTAGCTCAGGTGTACTACTTTGTCACGGGATACCCAGTCTAAGGCTATGGATTTTCCTGTGGTGGGGAAATTCTCTGTTTGGGGAGCAGACAGAGAATTATATGAAAGAAATGGATGAATATAGAACCACTTATAGGAGTGCACAAGCCAAGGAACGGCAAGCCACCTCAGAGGCAGCCCTCAGGGGTAGAGGCAGGCCTTTCACAGGCCTTTTACCAGACCAGGCCTCCTCTTCAGCTTATGTTCAGAGGGGGTTCTTCAGAGGGAGAGGCAGACGGGGTACAAGCAGGCCTGCTCCCACCCCTCAGCCTAAAGCCCCTGCCAAACAGGCACCCTGATGGGATGCACAGGGCCGGTTCTCCATTACCTGTAGGGGGCAGGCTGGCTTACTTCGTCCAGGACTGGGAGTCTTTAACATCAGACAAGTGGGTCCTGGAAGTAGTGAGCCAGGGTCTGGTTCTCAGCTTCAAAAAATTTCCAAAGATGAGAATCAGATCTTTTCCACCTGCAAACCCTTTAGAGACTCTTGCCTTGGAAACAGAAGTCTCAACCCTCCTGGCTCTCGGAGCTGTAGAAAGGGTTTCTCCCCTACACCAGGGCAAGGGTCTGTACTCCAGTACTTCCGTACCCCAAAAAGACAGGAGAGTGGCGGTCCATCCTGGACCTAAGATATCTGAACAAGCACCTTTTAAAACCAAAATTCAAAATGGTGACTCTGGGAATGATTTTACCCTCCCTAAGGCCAGGGGACTGGCTAGCTTCCCTGGACCTCAAGGATGCCTACTTACATGTTCTTATCAGAAGCTCCCACCGAAAGTACCTCAGATTCGAACTGCCCTCAGGCCATTATCAGTTCAGAGCAATGCCCTTTGGCCTTACCTCTGCCCCAAGGGTATTCACTAAATGTCTGGCAGTAGCAGTTGCTCATTTAAGAAGGCAAAAGATTGCCATCTTTCCCTACCTGGACGACTGGCTCATTGTGGGTCAGTCTCCAGACCAGGTCGAATCACACCTGCAAGTTACCCAACAGCTGCTTACCTCTCTGGGCTTTCTTCTCAATCTTCCAAAGTCAGTTCTGGAACCTGTCCAGGTACTCACCTTTATAGGAGCAGACTGGACACAAGCAGGCCAGAGCCTTCTTTCCCCATTGAAGGGTAAGGACCCTGGTGGCCTAATAAGTCCTTCACTCTGCAGGTCTCTCGACCAACACGGCATTCCCTGCAGCTCCTAGGACACATGGCTGCTTCCACAGCTGTAGTGCAAGGAGCAAGATTTCAGATGAGGGACATTCAGTTCCATTTGAGAGCCTTCTGGTCTCAAAGAAGAGATTCCTATCAAGTTAATCCCAGTGACTGAACCCTGATCCAGGCCCTTCAGTGGTGGCAGGATCAGAGCAATCTGAGACAAGGGTGCCCTTCATCCCTCTATCTCACTCCTTGACCCTTACTACAGATCGTCCCTCTTGGTATGGGGAGCTCACATGGACCTCTCACCCAGGGGTTGTGGTCCCTCAGGAATCTCTGCTCCACATCAATCTGTTGGAACTCAGAGCTGTTTTTCTAGCACTTCAGGTTTTTTCTGCATCTGTTCAGAACAAGGTGGTACAGGTCAGAACAGACACCACCACTACAATGTGGTACATCAACAAACAAGGGACACTCGGTCTTGCCCTTGTGCACCGAGGCGATGAAGTTGTGGTCTCTGGCTTATTCCTGAACACTTCCCTCATAGCAGTTCACCTCTCAGGCAAGGACAATGTCCTGGCAGATGCTCTCAGCAGGATTTCCAGGGCCATCACGAATGGTCACTGGATCCCTAGTACTGGGGATAGTTTTTGCCAGATGGGGCACCTCAGATAGATCTTTTGAAGCCCCAGACAATCATCAACTTCCACTTTTTTCGATTGCAGGCCCCCAGTGTTGGGCTCAGTCCCCTGGATGCCTTTCTCCTCGATTGGGAAGGGAAGTTTCTCATGCCTTCCCCCTCCCTCTCCTATTCAAGGTGCTAGTCAAAATCAGGTCTCAGCCCTGCAAGATGATCCTGATTGCTCCAGACTGGGCCAGGCAGCCCTGGTACCCACTCCTTCTGTCCTTAGCAGTCCATCTTCCCCTGTGTCTCCCCAGGAACCACAATCTGTTAACCTGTGCCCAGGGGAGAATCTGGTATCCGAATCTCAAATCCCTCAACCTCAAGGCCTGGCTCTTGAGGAGTTAGAGTTTGCTGATCTACAACTTTCTCAGGGTGTTCTCGAAATCCTGAAAGCTTCTAGGAAGCCTTCCACCAGGGCTACCTATAACTCCAAGTGGAAAAGGTTTTCCATATGGTGTTCTGGGAAGCATATTTCCCTGGAATCTGCTGATTTGCCCACTGTTTTGGACTATATGGTCCATCTTAATTCTTTGGGACTGAGACCAGCTACCCTGAAAGTGCATTTGGCAGCTGTCTCTGTTTTTATTTCAGCAGGGAAGCCCTCTTCTCTTTCTGCTCACCCTGTATTTTCCAAGTTTTTTAAGGGATTGCTTCATACAATCCTCCATTCAGGGACCTGCCCTGCCTGGGATCTTAATGTTTGCATTGCTCAGCTGATGCAACCCCCTTTGAACCTCTGTCTTCCAGAGCTTAAGTATTTGGCTTGGAAAACTGTATTTCTAGTAGCCATCACTTCTGCCAGGCGCACAGTGAGTTAACAGGCTTTATCAGTGGAGACTGACTTTATTTCCTTTCACAGGGATAAGGTAGTCCTCAGGACTAACAGGAAGTTTTGCCTAAGGTGGTTTCAGATTTCCACCTTAACCAATCTATTTCACTTCCAGTGTTCTTCACTGACCATTCCTCCTCTGGTGAGAGGAGGCTGCACAACTAGATGTTAAGAGGGCCCTAAGTTACTACATAGAGCGTACCAAGGGTCACAGGTTTGACTCCTCAACTATTTCTCACTTATGGTGAGGTTGGGAAAGGAGACCTGCCACTAAGAGATCCATTGCCAGGTGGATTGTCTCTTGTATCAACTTTTATCAAAAACTGGGTAAGGTTTCCCCTTCAGGCCTGAGGGCTCACTCTACCAGAGGTACAGCTCGCCTCTAGCTGCTGCCAGAGACATCCCTATCTTAGAGATATGTCAAGCAGCTACTTGGAAAACAGTACACACTTTCACAAGCATTACTCCTGGATATCCAGGCCAGGAGGATGCTCGGTTTAACACAACCGTGCTTCAGAGCCTATTCCTAAGTAGGTTCTGTCCCTCCTCCATGGAGGTACTGTGTAGTCTGCATTAGTCATAATATAGCAAGACTTCATGTTGTTTGAAGAAAAAATTACTCACCTTAGTAATGTTGTTTCTTCTAATGGAGTCTTGATATATTTTGACCTCCCCCCCCCAGCCTGCCCCTCTCCGAACTTCTACTTTGGGTATGGGGTGGGCAGTCCAGTGTTGGCACTTATTGATGCCCATTTTATGTTTTTCCACCCCTTCTTGTTGGGGTGTTTGGGTGTTGTGTTTTATTTTATCTTATTTTTTTCTGGTCCCTGACTTGAGTCTTGTGTTGGGACCAGAAAAATGTATTAATATTTAGTAGCCAGTTAGCTGGAGTGTGAGTTACAGCTTCCACACAGAGCCTTAGTAGGTTTCGTAAAAGATCAGCTGTTTCGGTTTGAAATATCCCTGACAGGGCTTTTCTAACCGAGCTCGCGCTCTAAGTTCCATGCACTGCGTGGAAGTTAACTCTTTCATCTCCGGAGCAGTTCTAATGGTGGGACAAACTGCATTAGTCATAATATAGCAAGACTCCATTAGAAGAAACAACATTACTAAGGTGAGTAAATTTTTCTTCTAACCTCTAGGCTGTACTGCCAGCCCAGATGACAGTTCCCCTTTAAATCCTGTAATCGATTCAGCCTCCACTGCCTCCTCTGGTAGGGCATTCTAGTTGTCCACCACCCTCGCCATAAAGAAATATTTCCTCACGTTCCCTTCCTTCAGTTTCATCTCATGTCCCCTAGAGCTGGAACCTCTTTTGCGATGAAAAATTGTGTCTTTGTGCACCTTATTCCTTCCCCTGAGGTACTTGTATGTCTTAGTCATATCCTTCCTCTCCGTCAGGGAGTACATATTTAAGTCATTCAGCCTGTCCTCATAGGACTTTCGATGCAATCCCTTTACCATCTTTAGTGCCCTCCTCTGAACCTTCTGCCTGTCCTTGTAGGTTTTTTCCCCCCCCCCAACTTTTCTTTTACCTCCTACACACTGGCTGGCCCAGGACTCTCTCAGTGTAGCCTCTACGTGCGGCCGGTTTTGCCGTGCCTGAAGCCCTCCAGCATCCAACTTCCAACATGGGCCCATCTCCACTCCTCATCGCCCAGTTGCTCGACCCGCTGGCTCCGAGTCCTCTGGGGCAGGACCACCTACTATTCTGGTGCTCTATCTAGAATCCAGTGGCACAACCAAAGAGAGTTGGAGGGAGTGTCGGACGTGGGCTGGGAAGGCCCAGCATTGGGCTTGAGGGCTGATCACTGGGCCCACATTCGCCTACTGGGTGTCAGGGATTTTCTCTTTGTTCTGCTCACCAGTGCGGTCATGCCATGGTGTCAGCATGTGGAGGGTGTGCTCTTGCAGATGCCCGCCATCACCCTTCCCCATTGACTGTCCCCACCAAGGTGTGTGGTGCCCCCAACATCTGCTAGGAGCCACTACCTGGGGAAGAAGTCCCCTAATCCCACTCCAGGAGAGGAAAGCAGTCTAACGGATGCTCGATTCTCTCCTCCTCCTGCCGGCCCCAGGTGGCCTGAGCTTGCTCCCGGACATGAATTCATCAGCGTAACAAGATGCGGCATCCATCACCTCAACCCTAAGCGCCACTGGGCTGGCCCTGTCCTCATAGGTTTTATGATGCAATCCTTGCACCATCTTGGTTGCCCTCCTCTGAATTACCTCCACCCTGTCTGTCCTTATGTAGGTAAGGCCTCCAGAACTGTACACTGTACTTTAGGTGGGGCCTCACTAATGTCTTGTATAGTGGAATTATGACCTCTCTTTTCTTGCTGGTTATCCCCCTGCCTATGCATCCCAGCATCCTGTTTGCTTTTCCTGCTGACTTGACGCTCTGACTTCCTATCTTGAGGTCATCAGAGATGATGACTCCCAGGTCTCTTTCCTGCTTGGAGCATTCTATATCCTCCCCTCCCAGCTGATATGTTGTTCCAGGGTTTTTGTGCCCCATGTGCATTATTTTGTATTTTTTTGCATTAAATCTTAACTGCCACACCCTTGATGAGTCCTCAAGCTTCTGCAGATCTCTCCTCATTCTCTCCACCCCCTCCAACGTGTCCATCTTGTTACAGAGCTTTGTGTCATCAGCGAACAGGCAGATTCTCCCTTCTAGGTCTTCTGTGATGTCACTGATAAAGATGTTGAAGAGGATTGGACCCAGCACCGATCCCTGTGACACCCCCACTGATCACCCTTCCCTCTGCGGAGTGACAGCCATTTACCACCACCCTCTGTGTCCTGCAGTTCAGCCAGTTTCCCACCCACCGCAGCACTGTCCTACCCACTCCCATTTTCCCCAGCTTGTTTAACAGTCTTCTGTGTGGTACAGTGTCAAAGGCCTTGTTGAAGTCTAGGTAGGCCACGTTCACTGCCCCCCACCCCAATCCACCTCCTTTGTCACCCAGTCTAAAAATTCTGTGAGGTTAGTCTGGCATGACCTCCCTCCAGTGAAACCATGCTGCCTCGGGTCCTGTAGACTGTCGGCAAACAGGTGCTCCACTGTTCTTTCCTTCAGTAATGTTTCCGTGATCTTCTCTATTACTGAGGTCAGGCTGACTGGTCGGTAGTTTCTTGCTTCCTCTCTGTTCCCACTTTTGTATGAGGGGACTACATCAGCTGTCCTCCAGTCTTTGGGTACCTCTCCTGTTTCCAATGATCGGCTGAACAGGGTTGCCAGGGGTTCAGCCACCACCTCCCTTAGCTCCCTCAGCACCCTGGGGTGTACCCCAAATGGCCCCATAGCTTTATGAATTCTTATTCCTTCCAGCTCCGTTAGGACCCTTTCCCATGGAAGGGACTTGTATCTTTTTCTGTGCTCTTCCTACCATCTCTGCTCCCTTGTGGCCCATTGTCATCCCCCTCCTCTGTAAAGACAGAGCAGAAATATCTGTTTAGCATGTCTGCTTTCTTGTCATCCTCCCCTCTGCACCCACCCTTCCCCTTCAGCCTCACTATTCCTCCCTTTACCTTCGTTTTTTCACTTACGTGCCTGTAAAAGGTTTGCCCCCCACTCACTGATTTTGCAGTGTGCTCCTCCGTCTGTGGTTTGACTTCTCTTACTGCCCTCCCTGCCTCCCGTTGCTTCTCCTGGTACCTCTCCCTGTTCCCTTCTGACTTTATCTTTTTGTACTGTCTGAATGTGATTTTTTGGGGCTTTTACTTTTTCTGCTACCTCCTTGGAATACCATAGGGCTCTCTTCTTCCTCTTACTAACCTGTCTTATGCATAGTTGTGTTGCCCTTGCTATCCCTGATTTGAATACTGCCCACTGTTCCTTCACCCCTCATTGCCTCCCTAATCCAGCTAGTCCCTCTTTCAAGCATTGTTCCATTTGCCCAAAATGTGCCCACCTAAAGTCCAGAATATGTGTTTTTGTGTGGCTACATTCTGCCTTTTCAGTTATGTCAAACCACAGTGACAGGTGGTCACGGTTCCCCAGGTGCTCCCCCACTGTGACCCCATTCACGCTGTCCCTGTTAGTGAGCACCAGGTCCAGTAGAGCTTCCTGCTGTGTGGGTTCTGTGACCAGTTGTTGAAGGAAGGCTCCTTGAAGGGAGTCCAGGATGAATCTGCTTCTGGCAGGCGCGACTGATGGGAGGCTGCAGTCCACGTCTGGAATGTTGAAGTGTCCAACTTGCACTACCTCCCCCTTGTTCGCCATGCTTTCGTTAGGTAGCGTCTCCTCCCCCTGGGCTGGTGGTCTGTAGGTTACCCCTCTGCGGATGGGTGACCCTGCTTTCCTTTCAAGCTTAACCCACAATATTTCCCTTCTCCTTGTTTCCTTTGAATCTCTGTGGCCTTAATGTTATCTTTCACATAAAGTGCCACTCCTCCCCCCTTTCTGAATAGATTGTAGCCTGGTGTGGCCATCTCCCAGTCGTGGTTATCCTTACACAATGTGCCTGTGATGGCCACAATGTCCAAGTCCGACTGTGCCATGGCTGCCTCCAGGTCCTCCATCTTGTTACTAAGGCTCCTGGCATTGGCACACATGTGAACATATGAATATGCCAGCAGAGACCGACCACCCATTCTATCTACATCTGCTCGCGTGTGCAGCTAGCACCCCTAGTTTGCAGTTGCCCCACCCCCCTTGTCATCCCAGTGCTGCCCCCCACCTTCACTCTCTCCTGCTCCCTGTCCCATACCCTTTTAAAGCTGTTCACAGATCTACAGGATACCACCCTTTCTGGTAGTGCATTCCATTTTGCTACCACCCTCTCCGTGAAATAGTGTCTTCTCATTTCCCTCTTAAAGTTTCCCCCTCTATTCTTAGCCCGTGCCCCCTGGTGTCCCTCCCCCTCCTTAACTCAAAGACCCCATCTGCCCTATCCTTATTGATCCCCCTCAGATACTTGAATGTCTCTATCATGTCCCCCCTGTCCCTTCTATCTTCTAGGGTGTACATATTCAGGTCTCCCAGTCTGCTTTCATAGTCTTGCCCCTCCATTCCACATATCATCTTCGTTGCCCTCCTCTGCACCCCCTCCTGTAGCCTGATAGCACGCTTCAGGTATGGCCTCCAAAACTGCACACAATACTCCAGTTGCGGCCTTACCAGCAACCTGTAGAGGGGCAAAATCACCTCTCTTCACCTGGATGAAGAACCCCTCGCTGTGTACCTCAGCATTTTGTTCGCTTTTGCAGCCTCTCCCCAGCATTGGGCAGTATTGTTCATGGTTCCTGTTAACATTACCCTTAGGTCCTTCCCCTCCTCAGTGATCCCCAGCTTAACCCCACCCGGCCAGTATTCTCTCCTTGGGTTCTTCACCCCGAAATGCATAACCTTACACTTCTTTGCATTGAACCCCAGCTGCCAACTCTCTGACCACTCCTCTAGCTTGCTTAAGTCCCCCTGCAGCTGCTTCCATCCCTCCTCTCCATCCACCGCTGCTCCCATTTTGGTGTCGTCTGTGAACAGACTTACCTTGCTCACCACCCCATGTGCAATGTCTGATATGAAGAGCCCAAATAATACTGGTCCCAGCACAGAGTCCTGTGGCACCCCGTTTGTCACTGGCTTCGGAGTTGAAAGCTCCCCTCCCACCACAACCTGTTGCAGCCTCCCAATCAGCCAGCGTGTAATCCAGTTTGTCATTTTTGCCTCTACCCCTACACAGGTTAGCGTCCCCCCCCCCAAACTGCTCATGAGGCGCCAAATCGAAGGCCTTGTTAAAGTCCATGTAAGAACATCCACTGCGTGACACTTATCCAGATCACCTGTCACACAGTCATAACATTATATCAGGTTGGTTTGGCAGGACTTTCCTGAAATGAACCCATGCTGCCTCACATCCTGGAGGCCGTTGTCCTCCAGGTACGACACCAGTCTTTCCTTTAGTATCGTTTCCATGAGTTTTCACATTATGGAGGTGAGACTTGCTGGATGATAATTACAAGTTTCGTCCCTTAGTCCGCTCTTGTGTAACTGCAGTACATGTGCCATCCTCTAGTCCAGTGGCACACATCCAGACTCCAGTGAGGTGCTGTATAGCTCCACCAACACCTCCGCCATCTCCCTCAGCACCCTGGGTGGGCACCATCCAACCCTGGTGCCTTGTCTACCCTCAGTACCTCTAGGACTCTACCTCCCTCAATCCTTCCATCTGTTGCCTCCTCTCCCCCTGTCCCCATCCTCCCAGCCCATGGTGGTAGTGGTCCCCCCTTTTTCTTCCGTGAACACTGAGCAGAAGTATTCATTCAGTGTTTCGGCCTGTTCCTCCCCCTTTATCATCCACTCTCCACCATTTTTTATCCTCACTATTTGTCTCCTTGCCTTTCCTTTTCTCCCCTGATGTATCTGAAAAGTCTTTCTCCCCCCTCCCCCAATTAATTTCCCTCGCTAATCTGGGCTCCTCTGGGCCTTGGCTTCTCTCACTTTTGGTCACCTCCTGGACCATCTTCCATTCTCCTCCCTCTCCACTTCCTTCCCCGTCCTCCTATACCTCCGGTGTGCCTCTAGTTTTGCCCTCACCACCTACACTACCTCGCTGTTGAACCAGCATGGTTTCCTTGCTCTGCTTCTCTTACTCTGTGTCTTAGTGCAGGCTTCCATTGCCTCTGTAATCCTCCGTTTAATACTATCCTATTTCTGCTCTGCATCCATCTCCTGCCTTATGTCCTCCAGTTTCCTTTTCAGTACTTCCCACATCCTCCCAAAGTCCGCCCCCTGAAGTTCTCCATAATGTGACTTTCCTCCTCTGCCCTGTTGCCCTAAGCCCCCACCCCCCGGTGTTCTTTTTCCCTGGTCCTCCTGCCACCTGCCCTTATGCTGTATTCTGCCCTCTCTGTCTATCCACTCCTTGGTCACTTGTGTGGTGCCTGTGCTACCAGAGTGTCTTGAGGATTCTAAGCTTCCTAACTTGCCCCCCAGCCAATTTGAAATGCTTACAGAGCATTCAAACTTCTCACTTGGAGCGAGGTGCCCTTCGTGGTGGATGCAGGCCATCACTCCTTAAACAGGCACACATCACTCCAGGTGGTGATTCCCCATGAAATCAAATCCTCCTTTCCACACCATTCATTCAACCAGAGTTGAAATTCTTGATCTGGTGCCTAGCCTCCCTCATGCTATGGACAGGTAGTACCTCTGAGAGGAGGCGGGTGTGCTATCTGCTTTAGGCTCCCACCAACTTCCTGAATTACAGCTGTCTCCACCTTGTCCCCTTCCATTGTCCCGAGGTGGACAATGACATCCAACTTGTTCCCTCCTTGATATGCAGCCCTTCTGATTCTATGGATCACTTCCTATCCTCCATTTTAGTGCTTCTGGGAGGCACTTGACCTCCCTCTCCTGGCTGGTATCCCAGCTTCCTCCTGGACTGTTGGGTCCCCACCAGAGCCAATTTCCTCTTCCTTTGGGGTCCTCTACCCCCCCCTCCTTGGGGCTCCATCACAGAGGGACACCCCCATCCTCCTTGGCCTCAGCTGAGGTTGCCCTTGTGGGGCTTTCCCTCTCCTCCAAGACAGTGTAGGAGTTACTTAACTGGACCGGTAGTGGGATGTGCTTTAGACCCCCCTCGCGCACTCTCCCTGAGCCCACTGTGATCCAGCCACTCCTCCTACTGGGCATCCTGAGGTGTAGGCTGTGGACATGGTGGCCTCTGGGTGGGGGGTAAAGGTCCCCTGTAACCTGCCCAACTCGGCTCGGAGACATGCAGCCTCCTTCCTCAACCCAGAGAGGTGCCTGCAGATGGGACAGTACCACGTGATAAAGAATCTTTGTCTGAATAATGTGGCACTACATCCACTACACTGCACCACGCGTTGCATCCTCCCTCTTCATTAACTATGCCCACTACCACCGGCTTCGCTCTCCTGTACTCTTTGTGCCTCTTCTCTGTGTTAGACTCTCACTATAATTTTTTTTAATTTTTTAAACCTTCCCTGTTGGTTTAACCTGTCCTGCTGTACGCTGTGATGTTATGCATGCTAGAAGTCTCAATCCCTCTGCTACTTTGTTGTTAAGGTGCTGCTGAAGTCCCTCCTGCCTTGAACTACATCAGGAAGTGGTACCTATTTCTTGAGTATAAAAGGGTCTAGTACGATTGCCTGACTCTTAATTTCCCGATGCGTAATTGCCCGACTCTGACTTCTCGATTTCATGACTTACCGCTCAGTACATTTAACCGCAGCTGCTTTCCGTGACTGATTGTTTGCCCGGCTTCACTACATTCTATTAAAAAGGCGCTGCATTCACGAGGCATCCCGTACAAGCTGATGTACCCAGCCAAATTCTGTATCCCCACAAGCAGACCCTAGCATCTGTTTTTATCGAGGAGAAACAGCCAATTTATGCAGCACCACTGGCGAAACACTTCCACAAGCATTGGGAGGAGCTAAAGCTGAAGTTTCCCAGCTTAACCAGGGACAGTGGTTGCAATGGGCACCTCATGCTCTTAACAGGGGTCTGCAGAGCATGGACTCTTCAGAAATGGACTGTCAGATCTCCAAGGTAAGTGGTCAGGACATCGGGGGCAGAATCACCAGCACAGGGACCAGCGGACACCAGAGATCTACTATAGGGACTGTAGCAAGGAGTCCTGGTGCTCTGCTTCCAGTACTGAATCCACTGGGGAGCCGCAGCAATATTCTGACTTGGGTCTTCCTCATTTAGGATCACTGTTTTCTCCTTTATAGCATTAAAGCCCTCCCCTAGGTAGTGCTGGATGGTTGGATCAAGCCCCTCAGGGGCCTTTTACTGCTGCTTGGGTTCAATTCCAGCTGCCCATGCAGCTGAGTTTTTATTTCCTTCCGATTTATGATTATCTTACTGTATTGCATTTTACTGTTTGCAGCTCTAGTTGTTTTCTTGATGCATTCCCATGGTAGGAGCTGTCAGCAAAATAATTACCGGGCAATTAAATACTGGGCAATTCAAAGTCGGGCAGGCGTACCAGTCGGGAAGTCGGTGTCAGCGACAATTATGTTGGGAATTTGTGTGTCGGGCAATCGTACTGATCCCATGTACAAGTACAGTATAAGGGCAGACTAGCTCAGGGAGGGCAGGATGGTGGAGGGGAGGGCGGGCCTCAACCCCTTCTCCTCTAGGAAATGATCAAGCACAGTACCTGAACACTTGTAACTTCAATGTGGCACAGCCAACAACACATTAAAAATCACAGTTATGTCTGCTGCCAGATTACCCCACAGTATGAGCAGTATAAGCCTGTCTTCAATAAAATTATTTTGAAAACTGCTTTGTTAATGAAGACACATTCACCTTGGTATTTAAATGCATATAACATTTCTGCTTCACTCAAAGTTTTGTGTGGTGTATACATCTGTGGTATCCCAGCAAGTTACATTTTTTATATGTTCCCCAAAATTTCAGCTAAAGCATCCAGATTTGTTTGAATGGGGGATTTTCTTTTGGGATGTGGTCTTAATAAGTGCTGCGGTACTTTGGTGAGAGAGAGGGTTCCAGGCAATGCTGTTTTAACTTGCACAGTTGTGTCGTGTCCACCGTTACATGTGCATTGTTGTTTGGTGTCGACTGTTGCATGCACAAGGTTGAAGGTGCTTTTTCTCAAGTCTCTTATATGGAGTTATCCCACAGTGTGGTCCCTTTTCACTCTTGGGTTATAGTGTCTTGAAATGCTTAGTAAAATTAAGTTTTTTTTCCAACTTAAACAGCTGTGCGGTGTTCATTGTTATGTATGCAATGCTGTGGTGTCCACTGTTACACATGCAATATTGAAGGTGCTTTTTCTTAAATCTTTGTTAGGGAGTTAACTCATAGTCTAGTCCCTTTTTCACTCATGAAACATAGAAACATAGACCTTGATGGCAGATAAGGACCACTTGGCCCACCTAGTCTGCTGATTTCCCTACCGGTTGGATAAGCTGCAGATCCTAGTTAACCAACAGCCTACTTCTTCCTACCCCCCACCAGAATTGCATAATGTCTTTCCAATGTATTCTTGAATTCCCCCACTATTTTTGACCCTACGACCTCAGGAAGGTCGTTCCATGTGTCCACCACCCTCTCTGTGAAAAAATACTTCCTCACATTACCCCTGAGTCTTCCCCCCCTCTATCTTCAGATTATGTCCCCTTGTTCTTGCACATCTGTTTTTCTGAAAGATGCTACCCTCTTGGACTTTGTTGATTCCCTTGAGGTACAGTACAACCTCAATTAGTCAGTGCGTTTTAGTAGTGACTCCCTTGATCTTAAAATCCTTAGACTTACCCTTACCGAGACACTTCCGCATCTCACCAAACTCCTCAACTTCTCACTGTGCCGTGGCCAAATCCCTACTCTATGGAAGAGGGGTATTATCACACCTATCCTAAAATAAGGTGTTCCAACAAACCCTAGCAACTATAGACCCATTACGATCCTCCCTCCCCTCTCAAAAGCACTAGAAAGAATTGTAGCCGACCAACTCACAGAATACCTTGACAGATACGGACTCCTCTGCCATGAGCAACATGGTTTCAGAAAAGGGCACAGTACTACCACAGCACTACTAGACTTCACATCCTACATTCATGAAGCACTCGATCAGGGGGCAGCAGTTGGGGCAGTCTATGTCGATTTGACTAAGGCATTTGACACCGTCAATCATGAGCTACTTCTGCATGCCCTTGCATCCCTCAATATAGCACCCGATACTATCTCCTGGTTTAATAACTATCTGACTGACAGAACACAGCAAGTAAAAATTAGAGAAACACTCTCCCCAAAAAGCGGTCCTTGCTGGCGTCCCTCAAGGGTCGATTCTTGGACCCCTACTTTTCACTCTCTTTCTAAACTCACTCCCTCAAGCCTGTAGTGAAAGCTACTGCTTTTATGCTGATGATGCTGTGCTATACTGAAACATACCAACCTCACCCACCTCCAAAATACTCTTCAAGGCTGTTTTAGGGAGCTGGAGGGCTGGTTCACTGAACACGGCTCATACTTAACTATGATAAACAAAATCCATGATATTTGCCCATCGATAAAAACCCCTCAATACCTCCCAGCTCGCTCTAACAAACAAACTGGCCTGCATTGAACAGGTCTCCTGCTTTAAATATCTTGGCATCATTCTTGACACATCCTTACATACCATCAACATATTAGCTTCTCTCCACCTCTATCAATACCCGTGTCGGCATCTTCTACAGACATAAACATTGCCTCCCCCTCAGGCCCTTAGGCTAGCAGTTACTAGCTCAGTCCTTTAGATTTGATTGATTATGGTATAACTATTTATGGTTACGGCTGACCAATCGGCACTAAACAGCATCAGAACAGCACTCAATAAAGCCTGCGCTTGTTCACTAGTAGCACTAGACAGGCGCATACCTGCTTGCTCTACTCACAAGTGGGCTGGCTTACCTTTGAAGGAGGCTTAAATATCACACCTGTCTACAAGCCAAAAGATCCTCATGAAACTCCACCAACGGATTACCGCCTCGTCCAACTGGCCCTAATAGGAGCACCCGAGGCGGCTGGCGGGACCACCTTCAAAGTCCCCACTGTAGGACCTCGCTTGGACAAGATCCTTCGGTATCGTGCTCCTCTGGCTTAACAACATACCGTCTTCCATCCTACTTGCCCCCACCCTAGGTCAATTCAAATCTGGGACCAAGTTTTTTCTCCTCAACTCTGTGACCTGCAAATGTTCCCCTTCTTTCCCCTGTACTGGCTGACCAAGTGGGGGCCACCTCACCGGCTCGATATTCTCAACCGCCAGATTTCATTTCCTGAGCCCTGGCTCTAACCCTATCCTGTATTGTTGAACATGGTAATGTCCTGTTGGAAGCCCCTGAACAGTCGGCCTCTATTGTGTAAACCAATGATTTCCTATCTGACGAATGGCATTAACAAATTGCTATGATGTTAATCTCTGTCGTATTGTAATGTCTCTGGTTTGTTGAACCTCGAGCACTCTGTTGCGTTATGTCCTGTCCAGAATGACGTGGAGCCTTTGCAAAGGAGTCCTTGACTCAAAGGTTGTAATTCCGAAATGTTCAATAAATAAAAAATAAAATAAAATTATCTGAACCCCGATTATCCAGATCTCCCTATTATCTAAACTCTGACATTGTCCCCCAACTCTCATTTGCCTAATGTTATGGACCCCTGATTATCCAAACTCTGTTATCTGAACAAATCTGATGTCTCCGAGAACATTCGGATAATTGAGGTTGCATTGTACTTAAAAGTTTCCATCATGTCCCCCTCTCTCTCCTTTCCTCAAGGGTATACGTATTAAGCTCCTTTAGTCTCTCTTCATATGGCTTCTATTGCACACCCTGCACCATTTTAGTTGCCCTACTCTGGACTGCCTCCATCCTGTCTATGTCCTTGCGGAGATGGGGTCTCCAGAACTGCACACAGTACTCCAGATGGTGTCTCTCCAACTGTCTGTACAGAGGCATAACAACTTCCTGTTTTCTACTGGTTATGCCTCTCCCTGTACATTCAGTATCCGCCAGCCATCCTTACTGCCTTCTCACATTGCTTGCTTACCATTAGGTCATCTGATATGACTACCCCCAGGTCCCTTTCCATTTTGTTGTTGTTAATACCCCCCAATTGTGTACGCTTCCTCTGGGTTTTTGCTTTCCAGGTGCATTACTTTGCACTTCTTTGCATTGAATGTAAGCTGCCATACTTTTGACCATTCTTCCAACCTTGCCAAGTCCCATCTCATCCTTTCCATCCCACCCCTTGTGTATCAACCCTGTTGCAGATCTTTGTGTTGTCTGCAAAGAGGCATACTTTTCCTTCCAGTCCCTCAACAGTGTCACTTATAAAGACATTAAAAAGGGCCAGACCCATTACTAAACCATGCGGTACCCCACTAGTAACCCGTCTTTCTTCGGAGTGGACACTGTTTACTGTTACCCTTTGTGTCATGTTGTCCAGCCAGTGTTTTACCCAGGCTACCACCCTGGGGCCCACTCCCAGGCTGGCTAATGTGTTTATTAATCTTTTGTGTGGGACTGTGTCAAATGCCTTGCTAAAGTCTAAGTAGCCCTTAGGAAAATGAAATATATTTTGAAATATATTATTAGAAATATATTTTCATATATTTCAGTATATTTATTTCTTTATGTTGTAAAAAATATTTTAATATATTGTAAATCCAATATATTGAAATATATTGCTGAAATTTGAAATATATTGGTATATGTGGAAAATATATCTAGTATAGCCACTTTAGCATATCCCATATATTGGAAAATATATTGCCTTTTTTTCAAGTATATTGTATTAAGTATTGCTAATGTGTGCAATTGATACATTGATAATATATTTATAAATATATAATTGAAACATTGGAAATGTTAGTTCCTATACTTAAATAGATGTAATATACATGTGTAATAGATTTATAATATAATAAAATGTTTGTCACTTATTTGTATGCGCCACTATATATTGGCAGTGCATTGTTATTGCATTCCAAAATGTACTAAAAATATGTCAGAAATGTATTAATAAATATATTTCCATTTTATCTTATATGGTTATGAATATACATCAAATGCATTTATAAATGTGTGTAATACATTGTGCAGTGTTCAAGCTATACCAAAGAAAACATTTCCCAATACATTTTCAATGCATTTATAAAAAGTGTAATATGTATTCAACATATATTGCGCATGTATATTCATAAATAAATGTCAATATATTGTTATACTATTTTTTATATATTTTGCAATATATGCCACATACATTGATAGTCAAACCCCCAGTATATATTGTACAAGTATTGATCCTGATTGAAAATGCATATGAAATATGTTGATGAATGCATTTACGCAAAAGCCTTGCATACATTTGAACTATATGCACCTTATGCTCGTGTGTGTGTGTGTGTGTGTGTGTGTGTATATATATATATATATATATATTGCACATATATTATCAATGTATTAATGTATATATTCTTCAGTATATTACACATGTACTATATATGCATGTCCCATATCTCGACTAAATGTATTGCATAAATATTTTTACTATGTTCCGCATGTAATGTTAATGTTTGTCCAATATATAGTCAATGTATTTAATTTCTATTATTAAATATATTCTACATATAATACATATGTGTTATATACTCTATTTCATGTATATTTTAAAATATATTCTACATACTGTAACACATTTACATTTGTCCAATATATAGACTAAATGTATTGTTTATATAACTCACCCATTGTTCCAGAAACATCCCTTATGAAAATGAAATATATTTTGAAATTTTCAAATATATTGCAATATACTGAAAATATATACATTATTATGGCCGCTTTAGCATATTTGGTATGTTAGAAAATATATTGAGTAAATTTCAAATATATTGAAATAAGTATGGTAAATATATGTTCTTGACATATTGCCAGTATATTGCAAAATAGATTGATTAAATCCCAAATATTTTGAAATAAGGATGGCATATATATGTTATTGGTGTATTGCCAATATATTGCATAACATATTGATTAAATTCCAAATATTCTGAAATAAGGATGGTAAATATATGTTATTGGTATAGATTCAAATGTTTCCTGTATTTCAAAATCTATGTAATGTTAATACAACTATTAACCAGACAAAAACAAAGGGATGTATTTATGATTTAATGTACCTTTATCTGTACAACTGGAGTTTGTTTATTTTATTTAAAATTTGGTGACTGGGTAGGCCCACTGAGCCCTGAAGATCCCTTTTTCAGGGGTGACCCGGGATAACAATACATATTTTCATACAGAGAAAGACTTGGGTTACAGAGTAGTTTCAGGTGTGTGAGCAGGTTACAGCCATGGTTATCATCATGCATCAGTCCTTACAAATATGTTGACAGTAGAATTAACAAAAGGTGCAGAAGAAATGTAATTCTACATGGTAAGCTCATTGTTTACTACTGGCATGGTTCAGTGGAAAGTTAGCTGTGGTACTATGCTTAGAGGGAAGCACCGTGGAACCTGATAAGGTGCTTGGAGGATTTGGATATTAGGAGGATCTTGTTCGTCACCATAGAGATATATACATTGAAATTATTGTTTTGAATGTATCTTTTTCTGTACAACTGTAGTTCATCTTGTTGGTCACCGTGGAGATATATTCATTGGAATTATTGTTCTGCAGTGCAGCTTTAATTTAAACATACATTTTATACTTACACATAGGACTTACCTCACAAATTCATGCTTTGTAAGGTGCTCAGATCAGTATTTATACCAACCCATTTTTCTTAAGGGCTCAGATCAGTATTTATACCACCCCATTATGTTTCTCCCCCCCCACCCCCGTCATCGGTGGGCAACTGCAACTCCCGCCGCCCGAATGACAGTTTACAATATGGGCTTGCAGGGCATACTGGCCTAGATAGTCCAAATATGAATGACTTCATTCACATATCCGAACTATCTAGCACAATGTATACAAGCCATACTAATAACAATAATCGGCGGGTAACTAACAATAGCTTGCAGGTGAGTTGCAGCCCCCGCCGATGATGGAGGTAAAATGAGCAAGGTACTGTGGGTGGGAGGGGTGGGGTGCTACTGGATCACTGGGGAATCATGATATGGTGATATATTGCGATTGCGGCAATGGGCGGGGGGTACCACTAGACTACTAGGGACTTACAGACTGGCATATTCCAGCGATCGGGGACATGGGAGGGAGAGGGGCCACTAAACTACCAGGGACTGTCTAACAATACAGTGATTGGGGAATCTGGAGGGAGGGGGGCCACTAGACTACCAGGGCTCTCTATAGTACATTATACCACGCATTCGTGGCTGTGGGGCGGGAGTTGCCCCGGGATCCCCACAGCACACATTATGCTGTGCAGGGCGACAGGCACAAGTCGCCGGCCTGACCTGCGCAAGGCATGCAAATGGAGCCATAATGACATGCAAATGGACCCATTTGCACCTTCCATATTTAATGGCCTCATTTGCATGCGCCTGCTGAAAATTGCGGGTGATGCGCCTAGCGCAACTGCACTTGGCTGGCGCATTCTGCGTTACTGCGTTATCTGTGGCTTGTGCAGGCGCGGTATGTGCGCCAAGCTCGCCATATTCAACGGTGCTGCACCATGGAGAATCATTGTTGAATATCGCCTGGTCCTGGCCCTGGCGCATCCCAGTTGCAGTGCGCCCAGGCTTGCTCCCCTGCCAGGCGCAGTCTGAATATCTGGGCCAATATATGTAACCTATATGAAATATATGTAACATGTATAAAATATATGTAACATATATAACACATATATGAAACATATATAAAAAAAGACATGCAGCATATAGAAAATATATGTAACATATATAAAGCGTATGTAACATATAACAATATAAGTAATGAATAAAATATATGTAACATATATACAATATAAATGTCATGTACAATATATGTGACATAACTATATTTAACATGTATAAAATATATGTAATGTATAAAAATATATCTAGCATATAAAAAATATGTAACATATAAAAATATTAGTATCATATATAAAAACATTTATCAGATATAGAAATATATGTAACATGCACAAAATTTATGTAACCTGCATAAACCTATGTAACTTGTATATAAAATATATGTAATATGTACTAAATACATGTCACGTATAGAATATATGTAACATATATAAAATCTGTAACATATATATGTGTGTGTGTGTGCGTATACATATATATATATGGGATATACAATGGTGAGTTGTCAGATAAATGATTTATCTACACAAGTGCATTTTGACCTCGGGTAACTTCACGAGGGTAAGCCACAGTATAAGTGTCCGAGTCAAACAGCACAAGTGTAGATAAATCATTTATCTGACACTACCCATTATACATTTCATTTATGCAATAGGGATGCTTCTTATCAGTGCAGGAACATTTGGTTTTGACTGTTTATCTTCTTTTTTTAAAATGATAATTTCTGGGACTTTTGGTTAATTTTCCTAGTGTATGTCCGCCTAGCGGGGTGGTTGCTATTAAATGAAATGCCACTCATTTTGTAGAGAACTTCTTGCTGAACAAATGTCATGGTCACAGTATCATGCTACCTTTTTTGTTTTAAAGTTATTCACATTTGTTTGATGAAAAAGTGAAACAAAAATTAAATTTTATGCTGTTTTTTGCTAATTATAAAAAAAACTAAAAGGTATTTATTAATGAAACACCACTCATTTTGTAGATATTTTTGTGCTGAACATTTTTCATGCTCACAGTACCATGCTATCATGTTTGGTTTTAAAGTGATTCACATTTGTTTGTCGAAAAAGTGAAAAGAAAATTGGATTTTATGCTGTTTTTTGCTAATTATAAAAAAAAACAAACTAAAGGGTATCTATAAATGAAACACCACTCATTTTGTAGATATTTTCGTCCTGAACATTTTTTGTGCTCACAGTACTATGCTATCATTTTTCGTTTTAAAGTTATTCACATTTGTTTGTCAAAAAAGTGAACAAAAAAGCTTTGATTGACAGTTTGCATTTATCCCGCATATGTGGGATAAATCTAGGGTGGTTAGATTTATCCCACATATGTGGAAATAAATGGATTTATGCAATTGCTTTTGGTTCCACACCTATTGCATAAATATAAATAATGTGCATAAAAATATTTGTAACATGTATAAACATATATGTTAATTGAGCAATAATGCCCGACAGGGTGTGTGTCGTGCTGGGATAACGTCATGCCTCAGGTGGTTGGACACACAAGGCCTTGGGCGATCGTCCAATAACTGAGGCATGACGTTATCAGACGGCGCACCCTGGAGAACATTATTGCTATTATACAATGGCTCGTTGTTTTACAGAAGAAAAAAAAAAACATTTTAAAGATGTTTTTGTGTGGAAAAATATTTTTGTTTTTTAAAAGAAGATGAAACAATGAAGCACATAATCAAGCACATCAAGCAGCGCATAATCAAGCAAAAGTTCATCTACAGGTTCACAGTGAGGCTGAGACTAGACCCGTGATGTTGTACTGGGTTAACATCATGGGTCCAGACCAAGACTGACCAATCAGAGTCCAGGATTTTTTCTTGCCATTGTATAAATATAAATATATAATAAATATATGTAACATGTAGGAATGAGGGAAAATGGGGGGAGCAGTGAATCAGAGCAGGAGGAGTAGGGGGAAGAGGGAGGAAAGCGCAAGGAGAAGGACCAGTTGGGAGGAAAGGGCAAGGAGAAGGACCAGAAGTACAAGGAGGATACAGTAAAGAGAGCTGGGGGTTTAGGCCAGGGGAGCACGACAAGCAAGAGGGCTGAGGAGATGGGAAGGAAGGGAGGGAGGAGGCAGGCCAGGCTAGTTGATCAGATGGGGAGAAGGACCAGTCGTGAGCAGTGAGGGGAGAGGCGAGGCACAGAAGGATACTCTGGAGGAGAGGCATAGGATCGGGAGGAGGGTGGCCAGAGTAAATAAGAGGGCAGCAGGTGGCACCCAGATAGGGAAGGAGCAAAGAGCCAACTGGGTGGAGGGGCCGGTAGAAAGGATGAGGGACAAGGAAGGGTTTGGAGGAAAAGGAGCGGTCAGAGTGCTCCTGTTGGGGGATTCTATGATCAGGGGTATCAAATGGGATATGGCGGGGGAAGCCTGGCAAGTTAGAACAAAATGCTTCTCTGGACTAACAGTGCACAGGGCCAAGCACGAGGTATATCAGCTGGCAAAGGATTGTGGGGGTTCCCTGTACATACTGGTCCACCTGGGTACAAATGACATTGAGGGAAATGGCGAACTAGAGATACAGGCAAGGTTCAGGGAGCTTACCAGGGTCTGTCATGACATAGGATGCGCGATTTCCTTTTCGGAAATTTTATGGTGCCAAGGGCTAGTGGGGAACACAAAAGGAAGATTAGGGGGATAAACCAGTGGCTTAGGGAGTGGTGTGAGGCCATAGGGTATGGGTTGATGGGGGATTGGGGGGAGACCTGGGAGGATAAGGGGCTGTATGCTAGAGATAGGCTCCATTTCAATTTGGAGGGGAGGGAAATCCTTAAGTTGAAAATAGAGGGGTTCATTGGTGAAAGGTGGGGTTTAAACTTGTGAAGGGGAGGATGGGAGAAAGGCTGTCGAGGGGGGTCCGATAAAGGAGGGACTCTGTCTCCACCCCCCTGAGGAACTGGAGGAATGCGAGAAAAGGTCAACTGGTAAGGTGCAGACCAGGGGAAGACGGAATCCCCATGGGAACACGAGCAGGGGAAATGGAAGTATAGGGAAAGGGTGGAAGGTAGTCCTGCTAAATGCCAGGAGCTTGGGCAATAAAATGTCTGAGCTCCAGGCAATGCTGACTGAGGGAGGCGTGAATGTGGCAGCGGTCACTGAGACCTGGGCCACTGCAGGACATGACTGGGACCTGAACCTGGAGGCTACCTATGTTCAGGAAGGGCGGGGGAGGAGGGGAGAGGGGTGTAGTAATAGTCAAAAACTGCATTGGCATAGGGGAGTAGAGGAGGCGGAGGGAACCGTGGAGGCAATTTAGGTCACCTTGATAACAACGGGGGACAAGAGAGTAAAAATAGGAGTGGCGTATAGACCCCCTGCGCTGGCAGAGGAGCTGGAGGAGAGTCTGGTGGCAGATGTTGGGAGACACTGCAGATTGGGCAGGGGAAGGGTGGTGGTGTTGGGGGACTTAAACATGCCAGGAACAGACTGGGAGACTATGACATCCTCATGGCCAGGGAACAGAGGTTGTTGGATGTTTTTCAGGACGCGTTCCTAACACAGCAGGTGGGGGAACCGACCAGGGAGGTGCGGGTACTGGATGTGGTCCTGGCAGACAGTGACCAGACTGGGGGCCTGGAGGTAAGGGACCCGTTGGCGGGGAGCGACCATGCCACGGTCTGGTTCTGCCTGGATCTAGGAGGGGTAGAAGGCTGCACAAAGACGGAGGTAATTGACTTCAGTGGGGTGGATTTTAAGGAAATAGGAAGGATCCTTAAGGAGCATTTTGATGTGATTGGGCCAAACATGGACACTGATAGTAGGTGGGAAATCATCAGGAGAGGGGTGCAGGATGCTACCAGCACCTGTGCAAGAGTAAGATGAAAATGCGGTAGGGCCTGAAAACCCTGCTGGTGGACCAGGGAGGTACAGGAGGTGGTGAGGAAGAAAGCAGCCTATAAAGGCAATTCCAAGTGCTCAAGGAGAATGGGATCAGAGATGCAGGCTGATGGCTAGAGGGCCACTAGGGGTGGTGAGGCGGCTAAGGCAAGGAAGGAGCAGAACCTGGCCATGGAAATGGGAGGGGAATAAGGGTTCTTTAGATATATTGAGGAAAAGCGAAGGGTGAAGGGCAGATTGGCAGGATTAAAACAGGAGA
Source organism: Neoceratodus forsteri (assembly GCA_016271365.2). NCBI lineage: Eukaryota > Metazoa > Chordata > Ceratodontiformes > Ceratodontidae > Neoceratodus > Neoceratodus forsteri. The sequence goes on from CM057453.1 coordinate 28,488,127, forward strand.
GATAGGCACAAGACCTGGGGAGCAGGCTGAGGTACTAAATGAGTACTTCACCTCAGTTTTCCTCAAGGAAAATGAGACTGCATCATACATGGGAGGAGACAGTGATGCTGAAGAGGGGACTCTTACTGATTGGCGGGTCTGGGGAGGGGCATCAATGGCAGGAGGGAAGGCTAAGCAGGGGAACGAGGTAGCGGAGGTGGAAATCACAGCAGAGAGAGTGAGGGAAGCCCTCGGGTCCCTCAAGATGGAGACAGCATCGGGGCTGGATAAATTACATCCCAGAGTGCTGAAAGAACTGGCGGATGTCCTGGCCAAACCCCTGGCGGAGCTTTTCAGCATCTCTCTGAGGACAGGGTGGGTGCCCCAGGACTGGAAAGTGGAGCATATAGTGCGTATCCACAAGGGGAAATAGAGGGAGGTGGCAGCCTGACATCAGTGGTGGGCAAGGTGATGGAGGGCATTGTCAAGGAGAGGCTGGGGGGGACCTGGAAAAGTCAGGGTGCCTGGACGATAGACAGCATGGATTCGTCCCAGGGAAATCATGTCAGACAAACTTTGTGGAGTTCTATGACTGGGTGATGAGTGCCTTGGACGTGGGTAGACCAGTGGACGTCCTCTTTCTAGACTTCTGCAAGGCATTTGACTCTGTTCCTCACGGGGGCCTGTTGGATAAGCTGGAAGAACTGGGGGTGGGGAACCAGATGATCAGATGGATAGGCAGTTGGCTCCAGAACCGGACCCAGAGGGTCATAGTTGGCGGGATAGTCTCATCCCCAAGGAGGGTCATTAGTGGGGTCCCGCAGGGATCAGTCCTTGGGCCCCTCCTGTTCAATGCCTATGTCTCTGACATAAGGACAGGTATCAGGAGTGAGATGAGTCTCTTGTGGATGACTCAAAACTGGGGTGGTGGTGGATGGGGAGGAGGAGGTGGCCCTACAGGGGGACCTGGAGGCTCTGGAAAGATGGTCTAGAAAGTTGAAGCTGAGGTTCAATGCAGGGAAATGCAAGGTACCGCACCTGGAGGCCATAAACCTGGGCCAAGTATACACCGAGGGAGGGAATGCTCAAGTCCTCGATGGCTGAGAGGGACCTGGGGTGGTGGTGGATGTCAAGATGAACAGCCCGGAGACTTGTAATAGGGCAGCGGCCAAGGCCAACAGGATGCTGCATGGATCGCTGGGGATCACTCCAGAAGGAGGGATGATACTCCTCTGTATAACTGCTTGGTGAGGCCCACACCAGTACTGCATGCAGTTTTGGAGGCCACACTTAAAGAGGGACATTGAACTCCTGGAGGGGTCCAGAGGAGGCAACAAAATGATTTGGGGCTTGGGGACAAGACCTATGGGGAGAGGCTCAAGATCTAAATATGTACACATTGGAAGAGAAGGGACCGGGGGATATGATGAGAGGTCTTCAGGTACATAAAGGGGTAAATGGGAGAGGACAGTCAGGGTTATTCGAAGGAGGGGGGGCAACTAGAGGGCATTGGTGAAAGCTGGAGGGGGGAGAAAGGAGGAGGTGCTACTTCACTGTGAGGGTGGTGGAGCCATGGAATGCGCTGCCCAGGGGGCTGGTGGAGGCCGAGACAGTGGAGGGCTTCAAGAGGGGGTTGGACAGATACAGGGGAAGGGTTCTGGAAGCAAAATCCAGTGCAGCGAGAATATCTGGAACTGGGAAGGGAGAAACCAGAGAGGGCGAGGGGGGCAGCAAGGTCAGCTTCCAGGGTGGGGGCTGACCAAACGAGCAGACATGAGACTGTTAGGCCTATTCTGCTGGCATGTTAGTATGTATACCATGGACATACAACATTTTTATATCTATATCTATATATATATATATATATAATACATGTAGTAAATATATATATAATTATAGTGACATATAAACTTTATATATATATATATATTTTTTTTTATTTAGTTTTTTTGTTGATCGGTAGTGCTCTAGACACATCCTGCCTATTTTCAGGCATGACCTGGGGAGGGATATAGATGAATACCAACTGAGCCTTGAGCCAGATTAATCTGTTGGTGGTATTTTTAGTGAATGAGGGAAATTTGACCAGGACACCGGGGAAATTCCCTTGCTCTTTTCAATAAGTGACATGGGATCTTTAACATCCACCTGAACTACCACCAATCCAGGCAAATGGGACCTTGGTTTAACATCTCATCTGAAAGACTGCACCTCAGAAGTGCAGCACCCCTCTCATGCTGCATTACAGTGTCAGTACTGGGATATCAACCCAAGTGCCAGGTGTGGGAATTGAACCCTTGGCCCTCTGATCTCCCAGCCTCAGAGGCGAGTGTGCTACCTACTGAGCCACTGACACTGATATATATGTATATATAAAGTATATGTATGTAACATGTATAAACATATGTAACATATATTATGTATGTATCATATTCAAAGAATACAGTATATATTTTGAATAATACTAATATTTCAAACCACATGAAGTATTACTGTATTCTGACTATTGCAGTTAGCCCCAGCACTCAAACTGCCCCAAAGAGAAGTGGGTTAATTTTCTATGTAGACCATAGAACGTTGAGCTCGTGCTCGGTTCAAATCTCTGTCTGCTGCACTTAGAAGCACAACCATCAGATTCTTTATTCCGCCTAACTGAACAGTCGCTCCGGAGATTTCTCCTTTGCTCGCAGTTCGAATGTCGGTTAAAGTCTTCGGTTTTGACGATTATTTTTTCGCAAGTTTCGATTCAGGTCTCTGTCTGTGGGTACAGTAAGTACTAGGTAGTGAACTTGACATAGTAAACTTGTGGAAATTGTAAAAATTGATTTTCGACCGGTTCGGCTGAACCGGCCATTTAATGAATTGCATGGTCTGTCTCTGTTTCTAAACTTAGAGTGTGGTTACTGGTCCTTATCAGTTTAAAAAAAAAAAAAAAAAGAATTTTCTTGTGTTTTTTTCCAACCCATGACACGGTTAGAAACCGATAAGGGTGTCTTGCCTGGTTGTTTGCCATAAAAAGGGTAAGTTTGTGGTTAGGATGGCTATGTCTGAGAAACCCAAAAGAAAAACCGGGCCCACTGGGTTTCAACACTGCAGTGTGTGCAAGGGTGTAGACAGGCATACTCACTGTACACATTTGTGTACAGTTTTGTTGAGTGCCTGTCACAAATCATAAGCCACTCTGTTAATATTATCATTCTAATCTGTAGTATTTGGGTTAGTGTAGACCACTGAGGAGTGTCCAATACATGTATAACCTCTTTAGAGAGTAGAGGAGTCATCAGACAACAATCTGATTTGTTAGGAAGGGGGTGCCATTTGGAAAGGATGAGTACATTTTATAATTGGGGGGGTGTAACTGATGGAGGTTGTGTACAAAATGGAAATTTCTGGCTACACTCCTGAGTGTGTGTGGGGAGGTCTTTGCTAAGGCTGATCCCCACACCATCTGTGTTTAGTGTCTGGGGTTTGACCACCTCGATTCAGACTGCCAAATCTGTAAAAAAAAAAAAAAAAAAATGTCCGTAAGTCTACCCTGGAAAAAAGATTAGGTAGGCTTGGGGATAAGGAGGCCGTGAAGTCCGTTGACCCAGATGGCCAGCCCTGTTCGGTTCCGACAGAACCTGAGGGAGTGCCCTCTAACTAGGGCGATACTTCGGGCAAGAGGAGAGCTGATCCTGAGGGATTGGTTCCTACAAAAAGACAAAGAAAAGAGAAATATGCCGGTTCGGATCCAGAGACTCATTTTCCGACTGCCGAAGAGATTGCCAAAGCGATAAGGATTGTAGAATTGCTTCGCCCGGTTCCGTCTGATCCGGTGCCTTCTGGCAGGTGCTTGGTTATGCCTCTGAAGATTTATATGAACCGGATTTGGAGGGGGATGAAGATGATGATGATGATGATGATGATGATGATGGTGGTGGTGGTGGTGGTGGTGGTGGTGGTGGTGGGAAGGTCTGGATGAACACATTGAACCGGACATCTCCCCAGATAGGCCTTCTGGTGTTTCCCCTCCTAGGCTTTCTAGTCCCCTTCCCACTACATGTTTTACAGGAAAGTGGCAGAAACCCTCCAGCTCCCCTGTGGAGGAAGCCATGGAGGAACAAGAGGAACCTGATTATGTGGAAATGATGGACATCCCAGAGTCCAAGAGACTGTCTGTTCCCCTTCATAAGTCTTTTGGGAAACAGACACAAAAGATTTTAAAAACTCCAAATTCTGTATCTCCTGTCGACAGAAGGATGGACAAAAGGTACACCTTATCAGGTTCAAGTACAGAGTACTTGTATCAACAATGCAGCCATGTTGGGGTTGTGCAGGCTGCAGCCTGTGATAAGGCTAATATACCCTTGGCTTCACACACCCCGGATAAAGACTCTAGGAAGCTGGATGCCATGGCAAAGAAACAGCACGTGGCATCCATGGCATGGGACTCAGGCAGGCTAATTATATGGCCTATGCAGCCAGGTACCAGAAATCCAGGTGGGACACTGTACTGGCACTGGCTAAGCAGGCCTTCCCCCAGCTAGCCTCGGAGCTGGAGGGGGTGGCTGCTGATGGGATTGAGGCATCTAAGGTACAGTTCCATGCTGCTGTGGACTCCAATGATGTGTCATCTAGAGTCATGGCTACATCTGTGGCTCTTCGGAGAATGGCTTGGCTCAGATGTACTAGTTTCTCACAGGTCACCCAGGCTAAGGCCATGGATTTCCCTGTCATGGGTAATTCTCTGTTTGGGGAGCAGACAAAGAATTACATGAAAAAGATGGATGAGTGTAGGACCACCTATCGGAGTGCACAGGCCAAGGAAAGGCAGGCAACCCCTCAAAGGCAGCAAGCTAGGGGCAGGCCTTTTCATAGGCCTTTCTGCCAAGCACAGGCCTCTTCTCCTTTTCCTCAGAGGGGTTCTTCAGAGGGAGAGGCAGAAGTGGGATGAGCAGGGCTGCATCCACCCCTCAACCTAGGGCTCCTGCCAAGCAGACACCCTGATGTGTCAGCCTGGGTCAACTTCCCCATTCCTGTAGGAGGCAGGCTGGCTTACTTCATCCAGGACTGGATGTCTGTTACCTCAGACAAGTGGGTCCTGGAGGTGGTAAGCCAGGGGCTGGTTCTCTGCTTCAAGAAATTTCCAAAACTGAGGGCAAGATCTTTTCCACCTGTAAGCATCTCCGAAACCATTGCCTTAGAGGCAGAGATTTCATCTCTACTGGCTCTAAAGGCTGTAGAGAGAGTTCCTACATTGCACAGGGGCACAGGTCTGTACTCCAGGTACTTCCTTACCCCAAAAAAGACAGAGGAGTGGCGACCCATCCTAGACTTAAGATACCTGAACAAACATCTTTTAAAACCAAAATTCAAAATGGTGACTCTGGGAATAATCCTTCCCTCTCTAAGGCCAGGGACTGGCTAGCCTCCCTGGACTTAAAAGATGCCTACTTTCACATTCCCATCAGGTGCTCCCACAGAAAGTACCTCTGGTTCAATTGCCTTCAGGCCATTATCAGTTCAAAAGCTATGCCCTTCGCCCGGCCCGCTGAAGCAGTGATGGGATTTCGCATACAGCGGCGACGGCCGGTCCGAGAATGGACCTGGATGGGCCGGAGGGTCGGCTGGGGGGAGAAGGATGGAGCGTCCTACGGACTGCTCTCCTTCTCCAGGGGGGAAGATGGGTCAGTGATCAGAGCACTAGCGACCCCGGGCGGAGGCCCGGAGCCACACAGCCACTGACATTTAAGAGGACTTGGAGGCGGGCCAGACGTCATTACGTCATTGCACGTTCCCGCCTCCCCGGAAAAAACAGAAAATGGACGGCTGTCGGCCGCCCTACATGAAGCGTGCCGCGGCTTCAATTAGCCTCTCCAGGCTGGCCCTCCGGTTCAAAAATTAGTGTCTGCGGGTGTTTTCCCGCTCCCATCAGAACCCGCCCGCGTGGGTAAGCCGCTGGGTCCGAGGGTTCAGGCCGCTCTGGAGAAAGGTGGAAGCTGCACGGGCTGATAGTCCCGGGCGGTTGACGGCTAGGCGAAGGAGGAATAAAGCATAAAAAAAAAAAAAAGCTATGCACTGGCCTGACATCGGCTCCAAGGGTATTCACAAAATGCCTAGCAGTAGTAGTGGCCTTTTCAAGAAGGAGGAATATTTCCATATTTCCATACCTGGACAGCTGGCTCATTGTGGGTCAGTCCCCAGACCAAGTCAAGTCAGACCTGCTAGTGACTCAGCAAGTGCTCACTTCCCTAGGATTCCTTCTCAATCTTCCCAAGTCAGTTCTTGAGCCTGTACTGCTCCTCACCTTCATAGGTGCAGAGCTGGATACAGTCAAAGCAAGAGCTTTTCTTCCCCTGAAAAGGGCAAGGGCTATTGTAGAGCTGGCTTCTTCATTCCACCTTCTGGTGTCTCGGCCATCAAGGCACTTCCTTCAGCTTCTGGGCCACATGGCAGCTTCTGCAGCAGTGGTCCAAGGGGCCAGATTTCAGATGAGGGACATTCAGTTTCACCTGAGGGCCTTTTGGTCTCAGAAGAAAGATTCTCTATCCAAACTAGTTCCAGTGACTCAGATTCTGATCCAGGCTCTCCAGTGGTGGCAGGATCAGGGCAGCCTCAGACAAGGAGTCCCATTCATCACTCAGTCTCACTCTGTGGTCTTAACCATGGATGCTTCTCTGTTGGGGTGGGGAGCCCATCTGGGGGCTCTCACAGCCCAGGGACTGTGGTCCCCTCAGGAATCCTTTCTTCATATCAATCTCTTGGAACTCAGGGCGGTCTTTCTGGCCTTGCAAGCTTTCTCTCAGTGCAGAACAAGGTGGTTCAGGTCAGGACAGACAACACCACCACCATGTGGTACATCAACAAGCAGGGAGGCACGCGGTCCATGGCCTTGTGCACAGAAGCCATGAAATTGTGGTCCCTAGCTTATTCTCTACAGACCTCTGATAGCAGTCCACCTTCCAGGGAAGGACAGTGTGCTAGAAGATGCATTGAGCAGGATCTTCCAGGGCCATCACGAATGGTCCCTGGACCCCCTGGTGTTGAAAGTGATTTTTTCAAGGTGGGGCACTCTAGAGAGAGATCTCTTTGCAGCCTCAGACATTCACCAACTTCCTCTGTTTTGATGCAGACCCCCAGTCCTGGGCTCAGTCCCTCTGGATGCTCTGATCTTGAACTGGGAGGGGAAATTTCTATATGCCTTCCCTCCTTTTCCTCTACTGTTCCAGGTTCTGGTCAAGATAAGGTCACAACCCTGCAAAGTGATTCTGATTGCTCCAGACTGGGCCAGGCAGCCTTGGTACCCCCTGTTGCTGTCCCTAGCAGTCCATCTTTCCCTGTCTCTTCCCAGGAATTACAACCTGTTAACCTCCTCTCATGGGAGGATTTGGGACCCCAATCTTCGGTCTCTCAATCTCAAGGCATGGCTCTTGAAGAGTTAGAGTATGCAGATTTGCATCTGTCCCAAGGGGTTCTGGATATTCTCAAAGCCTCCGAGAAAGCCTGCTACCAGAAAAACTTATAACTCCAAATGGAAAAGATTCAGCATTTGGTGTTCCAAGAAGCATATATTCCTAGACGCTGCTGAATTGTCTACAGTTCTGGATTATATGGTTCATCTTAATGGCCTAGGCCTCAGACCAGCTACTCTCAAAGTATATTTGTCAGCTGTTTCTGCTTTTCTGTCAGTGTAAAGCCTTCCTTACTGTCATCTCACCCTGTATTCTGTAAATTTTTCAAGGGATTGCTTCATACCAATCCCCCCTTTAGGGATCCTACCCCTGCTTGGAAACTTAATGTTTGCATTGCTCAGCTTATGCAACCCCCTTTTGAGCCTCTGTCTTCAGTAGAGCTTAAGTACTTGACTTGGAAAACTGTGTTCCTGGTAGCTATTACCTCTGCCAGGCGTATCAGTGAATTGCAAGCTCTGTCAGTGGAGCCTGATTTTATCTCATTCCATAGAGATAAGGTGGTCCTTAGAACTAACAGGAGGTTTTTACCTGAAGTGGTTTCAGATTTTCATCTGAACCAATCTATGTCTCTCCCTGTGTTCTTCACTGATCATTCTTCTTCAGGAGAAAGAAGTTGACACAGTTTGGATGTTAAAAGAGTCCTTAGTTACTACATTGAGCGTACTAAGGCTCACAGGTTTGACTCCCTCCAGTTGTTTCTCACTTATGGGGAAGTGCAAACCTGCCATTAAGTGAATTATTGCCAGGTGGATTGTCTCTTGTATACAGTTCTGCTATGAGAAGCTAGGCAAAATACCTCCCTCAGGTCTGAGGGCTCATTCAACTAGAGGTACAGCTGCTTCCCTGGCTGCGGCCAGGGATATTGCTTTGCTAGAGATATGTAAAGCAGCCGCCAGGAAAACAGTCCATACATTTACCAAACATTACTCCCTGGACATCCAGGCTAGGAGTGATGTTCGGTTTGGTACAGCAGTGCTGCAGAGCCTATTCCCAAGGTAGGTTCGATTCCCTCCTCCATGGAGGTACTGCTTAGTAGTCTGCAATAGTCAGAATACAGCAAGACTTCATGTGGTTTGAAGAAAAAAATTACTCATCTTAGTAATTATGTTTCTTCTAATGGAGTCTTGCTGTATTCTGACCTCCCTGCCTCCCCTTTTCAGAACCTGTTTTTGGGAAGTGGGCTGGCAGGTGCAGTGTTGCACCCCAGGGGTGCATTTGGGCACTCCCTCCTTTTAGAGAGGGGGAGTGGGTTATATTATTAATTTAACAGTCTTAAGTTGTTCACTTCTTGGTTTTTGATTTTGGATTTCTTGACTTTAGGCTTTTGGGGATCCAAAATATTTGATTAGTAAAAATTTTACAATTTCCACATAGTAGTTAGTGTTAGCTCGTAAGAATCTGATGGTTGTGCTTCTAAGTGCAGCAGACGGAGGTTTAAACCGAGCTCGAGCTCAGCGTTCTATGCTCTGCATAGAAAATTAACCTTCTTCTCTCCGGGGCAGTTTGAGTGCTGGGGCTAACTGCAATAGTCGGAATACAGCAAGACTCCATTAGAAGAAACATAATTACTAAGGTGAGTAATTTTTTCATTTCAGACAGTGTACTACTAAATAGATTGACCTACTTTCACGCAATGAATGCATTAGGCAGAAGTACATCATGCTTATATATTTCTGAAATATATTGTTTTATGCATTTCATCAATTCAGTGTATTGACATACGTAACATAATTTCCAGTATATTGAAATGTATTTCATTTTGGTAATAAAATATATTCTTTCAATACATTTTACATACATAAAATCATTTAAAATTTCATTAATTATAAATGCATGGTTTTAGTTTATGCTGAAATACACTGTGTATTACATTTCATTGCGTCAGTGTATTTCTCAATATAGTGGCATATATTTTTGCATACTATGAGTTAGTAATATATTACATCAGTATATTTAAAATATATTTAATAAAATATTTTATAATATATTACATTGGCACAACGTATTACTTAGTGTATTGACATACATTAAAGGGACACTGTCAACCCCCTTAAGTCTCGAAGTGTCCGTAGTTTAAAAAACATGTTTTATGATTGCCAAAATTCTGTAAAGATCATTGATGCAGCTGATAGTTTGATTCTGACTCCTGTTTTCTTTTAAAAAGTAAAAGACTGACCAACATACTGGTATTTTCACACCAAAACAGATTTGTTTACATTCCTTGATCAACTCCAAATGCCTCTTTCCTGGACTTGGGAATACCCACAAAACAGTCTAGCCCCTCATGATGCAGTGGGAGTTCAGGAGGCTACTGCCTTATAAGTGACCACACTATTTGGGTGGGTTTCTAATGCTCAGAAAGTATGCAATAAGAACAGAACCAGGATTGTAAACAAAAACAATGTTGTTTATAAATATACATTGCCATGCATTTCAGTGCTACTAAGCAAGGAGTCAGACAAAACAAACAGCAACATCAATGAATTTTAAAGAGGGTAAGCAATCATAAAATGTGGGTTTTCAACTAGAAATAATATGATGAAAACAGGTTGACAGAGTCCCTTTAACTCATATTTTTCAATACATTGCAATATATTCCATTTTCGTAAGGGAGGCTATGTCCACATCCCCTCCCTGGTCTGCTACTTTGGTCACCCAGTCAAAGAAATCTATTAGATTTGTCTGACATGACCTTCCCACTGTAAATCCATGCTGCCTTGGGTCCTGTGCCCTGCTGGCCTCTAGGTACTCAACGATTCTTTCTTTCAGAAGTGATTCCACCATTTTCCTTACCACTGAGGTCAAGCTAACAGGTATGTAGTTTCCTGCCTCTGCTTTGCTCCACTTTTGTGAAGGGGAATCACATCCGCCCTCCTCCAGTTCTTAGGTCCTCCCATGATTTGTTAAAAAGGGTAGTCAGTGGTGTCACTTGTTCTCCCCTTAGTTCTTTTAGAATTCTGGGGTGAATCCTGTCAGGCCTCACTGCTTTGTCCACCTTCAGTTTTAGGAGTTCTTTTAGAGCCCTTTCTTCTGTGAAAGGACTGGTATCAACCCCTCTATCCAGAGTGCGTCTGTTGATTGGATTAGGAACCTCCCCCTCTTCTTTTGTGAAAACTGAGCAGACATATTAATTCAGTATCCCTGCTTTTTCACTGTCCCTCTCTGCCCACCAACCTTCCCCTTTATTAAGCCTCACTATCCCTCCCTTGGTCTTTCTTTGCTCCCTAATGTACCTATAAAAGATTGTATCCCCCTTCTTAACTGAGTTGGCTATCTTTTCCTCTGTTTGGACCTTTGCTATTCTGACTGCCTTCCCCGCTTCCTTGTGTTTTAACTGGTACAGTTCTCTGTCCTGCTCCTTATGTTTCCTTATACTTCCTGAATGCTATCTTTTTCTCCTTAACCTTTCCCGCCACCTCTTTTGAGAACCGTAGTGTTTTTTTCTTTCATTTTGATTTATTTACTTCGCACAAAGGCTTGTTGCCTCTGTGATGGCAGTTTGGATGTTTCCCCATTGTTCCTCCACCCCTCCTTCTTGCCTGTTTGCTAGTGCTTTTCTAAGGCACTCTCCCATTTTGACAGTCAGCCCTCCTAAAGTCCAGTACCCTCACTTGAGTAATGGTGTCTTGACAAGCTTATCAAAATTAATCTGTTATAGATTTGAAAAAGTGATCCTCTTGTCATACTTTGGTAACCCCTTTTCATGGACATACCCATTTAGCAAATACGAACCAGCTGTGTGTATTGATTAAATAATTAAAGGTGACCGGTAAAGAAATACTGCAGCCCGCTCCCATTCCCACATACCTTAAAATGCTGCTGCGGGAGTCTGGGGCTGCAGTGAGCTTAATTTTTAATGCAGTGTGTTTTTTTGTAATATAACGCCGAAACTTCGTCGAACACGGAAGCGCCGCGGGTTCCCATACGAGCGGGCGCAGAGAGTCATGGGGATTACAGCTATTTAGTGACGTCGCTACCACCACTGCTCTTATTATAGTAGCCGTGGCGGTACTTTATTATGCTTAATATATGGCTTATATGGGGGTCTTCCTACATGTAATGTCACTTACAGCAACACTTGGACAGGTTGCTGCAGTATTTCTTTACAGGTCACCTTTAAGGGTACCCTATTTAAAGACTGACACTGTCATGCAGACTTTGCCTACTGATGAAGAGGTAGTGGTCCTCGATACATTGAAGAGTCTTCTCAGTGACTGTTCTGGTCATGTCTGTTAGTATGTAACTTTTTGTACATTTTCAGTTTTGTTTTTGCACCTGCACTATTTATTGTACGTGGTGCAGTAAAAATTATTATAAGCAGACTCTTGTGTACATTTCCTTTTGTTTCACTGCTTGTTTTTGATGTTAGAGATAGCAATACTGAGGGATTGGTCCCACTTCTGCCTGACTCTGGTGGACTGGTGAGGTATTTTGTTCTTTCTGAACTTGTATATTTGCCCAGCCCTTCCTCTCTGAACCTGGGCCCACTAAGACAAAGTAGGGACCTCAGGTAAGTTAGTTAAAGTAGACTTCTACCCCAGTTCAGGAGATTTAAAAAAAATCTTCGGTGTTGTAGGAATTTAAAAAAAAATCAGTGTAATGTAATTGGAATTGTTGTTTGAGTCCTTCAGAGGAGTACAGATGGGCAGTACCCACCTGTCAGAAAAAGATCTTGGACTAGTGATATGCCCCCATTTTTCTGTGTAGGCCATAGTAAGGGATATCAGTCATTACAAAGCAATGGGTTTCCCCACAGTGGAGACCATTCCAGTGGAGTGAGAGCAGCCTTAATCAGGTTGCCCAGCTTCACACAGACTGCCACTGAAGCCGCTGTGGTGGTGTAATATTTAAGACTAGTTAGCAGAGGGGAGTAGAGATGCACATTGGGGAATGTCTGCCAGATGCAGAGGACTCCATGGTGGTCCATAGAGGGAGGCTGGGGAAGGGTATTTGTAAACCTTTTACAAGTGTGTGCCCCCAGAAAAACAAGGTGGTATCCATAAAACCATGGTAGAGTTCATCCACACTTGCGCAAGTGTGACTGGAGTTTGCTACGGCTATAGCGAAAGGGCTTCCCCTCACAGAGAAAATTCACAACCAGGGCATCAGTCTTTGTAAACTGGTATGCTGGAATAGCTGTATGTTTGAGAGACTGAGCATAAGGTTCAAGACATTTTTTAATAGCAGTAATTTTGCCAACCGTGGACAGATGAAGATGTTTCCATCCATTGCATTCATCCTGCAGTACCTTGAGTGAGGGGGTAAACTTAACTGCAAAGATTTGAGAGAGGTCAAGAGTTAGCTTTATCCCCAGGTATGTAATATACTGCTGGGACCATTTAAGCCCTAGAGAGGCGAAAGTAGTCCGAGTAAAGTGGTTGGTCAGGGAAAGTATCTTGTTTTTGGCTGGTTGACCCTAAGACAAAATATTTGAGCAAAAGAATGAAGGAGAGTGAACAGAGGGTGCCCCAGCTGGTGCATCGGAAAGAATGACCAGAGATCACTGGTATATAATTTTGTTTGGTAATCAGTAGGACCCAACCTGATGCCTTCCAGCATGCTCTGTTCCCTTATCACAATGGCAGAGGCCACAGTTGCAAGTACAGATAACATGGGCGAAAGGGGACATCCTTTACAGGTTCCTTCTGTGAGGACATTAGCAGTGGGAAGGGTATATAGAGTCAGGACCCAGGAAAGAAGTGAGACAACGAACACCATTTTTCTGAGAATACAGAGGAAGTAACCCCCACCCCCACCCCCACAGAGTCAGATGAGTTTTCAAAGTGTATTGTGATGGCAGTTGCTGAAGTGGGGCAGAGCTCACTCAATGAATGATACTCTGAGAGAAGATGGTTGGAGCAGAGTCTGCCCTTGACTAACCCCACCTAGGAGGGGCGAATAAATATAGAGATGACGTTCACAAGGCTCAGGGCTGTCACCTTCACCAGGATTTTGGCATCAGTGTTAATAAGAGAGATTGGCCTGTAATTGACTGGGGATGTTGGATTTTTACCAGTCTTAGGGAGCACCAGGATGACAGCTTTACTATGGGTGGCTGGGAGTTTACTTGGGAGTAAGATTCACAGCAGTCCCTTTGAAACTGGGGCATTCTGATGGACCAAGATGCTGGTGTAAGTCAACTGGAAGACTGTCCCCCTCTGGGGTCCTAATGAGGGTTGAGAGAAATTGCTTTCTCTAGCTTGGAGACAAAGGGGATTCCAGGAGGACCCAGAGCCCCTCTGCCAGCTGTGGGTACGGTTACCACCTTTTAAGAAGCCCAAAGTGGGACATTTCTTACTGAAACATGATTTTTCGCAGGACAGTACGTAACCACGATCAATGCAACAGACTTGTTTTCTCTATATAATCAGAATTAATGCTAAGTATTGTAGTTTCTTGGTTGCTTCTATAGTTTCATATCATTTTAAGGTATTTTAGTTAAGGTATTGTAGTTTTCTGCAACATTTAGTGGAAAATTAGAAAATATTTTTTCCACTATAAAATCGGGACATCTGCCCTTGCCTGTTTTTCAGTTTCTAAGGGCAGGCGGTTCAGGGTGTTCAGTAATATGGTAATGGCATGCTGTAGGAAACTGATAATGTCCGGTCCTTTTACCTGCTCTGGGAATCCCAAGATGTGGATGTTTCGATGAGTACAATTTTCCATACCATTGATTTTGTAGAGTAAGTAATGGATTGTGTGTAACCATTTCCATAAATGGGCCTTCAGGTCATACTCATTTTTCTCCACCCATAATATGTGCGCTTCTGACTTTCCCATCTTGGACCCCAGTGTTAACAGTTCTTTGGTGCCATAGGCAGTTGCTTTTTATTAATTTGACCATTTTTTTTTTTTTTTTAAGATTTGGGATAGCACAGCAATTATCTTTTCCATTTCAGAGTTAGATGTCGCAGATCCTGCCATGTTACCACTACAGCCTCCTGTGGCTGACTTTATTTTATTTATTTATTTATTGAAATCTAGGATTACAACCTTTGAGCTACAAGCTTATTTATAAAGGTTCCACGTCTGAGATAAAGGAACAGATAAGCACAGTACAATACGAGGCAATGTGTAAAAACAAGACCAGGAGGGCTATAGGGCAGTTAATACAGTAAAGGACCACTTATTGTAGTTTCCATACATTACCTATGAGAAAAAGGAATATAGGAGGTTAATTGGGAGGAACAATAGACCTAGGTTAGAGGAGGGGGGGTGGACATAGGGGGGGGGAGGATGGCAGTGACCTTGGGCTTGGGATCACTTTGTCATAGTGGTTTAGTTTTGTTAAGGCAGAGAGTGGGGAAGAAGGTGGAGAGTGAGGTGGGTTGAGGATCTAATGAATAGGCAGAGGGGCAGGAGTGGTGGGGAGGAAGGGAAAATGGGAATGAAAGGTATGAGAGATGCCGGGTGGGTTGCTGATAAGTGCAAACAGCGGGGAGTTCATTAGTCAGATTACAAGTAGAGGTGGTCAGGGGAAGCAGGAGCAAGTCTGAAGGCTGGCCAGGTGAGATTTGAGTGCTGATTTGAGGAGGCCGATTTTGCTGATAGCAGTAAGATCTGAAGGAAGTGCACTAAGCCAGAGTGGGGCCCTATATTCAAAGGATCTCTGACCTTGGGAAGTTCACTGGAAGGGGACCTTGACTGAGAGCTTATTGGATGGTGGTCCTAGTTGGTTCAGTTTGGTGCAGGAGGGAACTGCAGCCAGGCCGTAATGGTCCAAGGGTTGCTTTTTTGGTGAGGAGACATACTTGGTAGCAGGTCCTCTCGGCAAGGTTTAGCCACCCTGTTTGCTGGTAGAGATTACAGCTATGGGTGAGGCGAGGGGCCCCTAGTGCTAGCCTGCAGGCTTTATTCAGTGTAGTGGCAAGCTGCTTAAGGGTGCTGTCAGACGCAGCACTACAAATGGGAAGACTGTAGTCAATGGTCGAGAAAACTGAACTGGTGATGGCAAGCTGAAGAGCTTTTTCAGTGAGGCAGCTACGGTGCTTGTATAGTAGACCAAGCCTCCGGTTAGCTGATGAGGCGACATTGTCAACGTGGGAGGAGAATGATAGGGATCTGTCTAGGGTGAGGCCCAGGTATTTGAAGCTGTGGACCATTTCTAAGGCTACATTTTGTTTACTTCGGATATTTATGGTGAATGACTTTTGACGATTATGGGCGGGGGCAGATAGCATGGTCTTGGTTTTTTTATGGTTAACAAGCAGCTTAGCTTGATCAAACCAGGCCTCTACATTGTTAAAGTCATGTTGAAGTCTGTGTTCAAGGGTGTCAGAATCAGTGTGTCTAGTGTAAATGACAGCATCATCCGCATATAGGAGGATTTTGTGTTGGCAAGCGAGAGGGAGATTGTTTAGAAAAAGGCTGAAAAGTAGTGGGCCTAATATGGATCCTTGGAGAACACTGGTGGACACTTGCAGTGAGTCTGAGAGGGTATTAGATATTTTTACCCGTTGTTCACACCCAGAGAGGTAGCTCCAAAACCAACACAGTGAATCTGGGGATAACCCCGTAGCATCTAGCTGGGCCAGGAGGAGGTAATGGTTGACGGTATCAAAGGCCTTGGTGAGGTCAATAAAGACAGCCCCCACCAAGTGTCCTAGATCGAAGGCTTCGTGAATAAACCCCATGAACTCAAGAAGTGCAGTAGTAGTACTGTGAAGTTTGCGGAAGCCATGTTGCTGTTGGCATTGAAGCTGGTGTATTTATCTAGGTGTTCAACCAGTTGATCGTAGACAATCCGCTCTAAGGCTTTTGAGATAGGTGACTTGCGGTGGGCCTAACTGCACAGTAGGCAGAGAGCTTACTGTAATCTCATGAAGGCCATGCTAGTCAGCCATCCTGCCCAGTTTAGCATTTCTAGCATCGAGTGGTATCTCCACCCTCCCAACACATACACACAGTCCCATTTCAGGTATCCCTGGCATCCAGTAGCAGCCCCCCTCCCATACTCTTCCCACATTCCAGTTATCCATACATTCCCATCCTCTTACGCATCCTGCCCCATTTCAAGCATCCCAGTGTCCCCTATAACCTGCCACATTCCTCATTATCTCTGGTAGGCAGGGTACACCCTTCACGAGTGCCAACCTCTCCCCACCCCAATGACAGGCAGCTCAACCTCTACACTTACCTCCTTGGTAGTCTGAATAGATCACAGATGTGTGAAATACACGCCATGTGTATATTTCTTCAGTTGCAGTTGCTATCTGTTCAGAAGGGGGCTGGCTGAGGAGGTGAGAGAAGGGTGTGAGCTGGCCCAGTCATCTTGGGATGGGGTGAAATTGGGTCTTGAGTGGCACTGGCATTGGGCTCCTGGTGCCGGGGGAGGGGGGTGAAACGTGCTGCTTGAGATGGGCTTCCAGTGGCTACAGACCTGTTTACAAATCTCTGACATTGAGTTTAGGCTCCGGACATCAGAAGTGTGCGGGGTTGGGGCGGAATGGTGCATGTCACCAGGGATGGGTTTCTGATGGCTGTATTAAAGAAATCAGAGGGTTGGGTGGCAGAAGCGGCACTAGGAAGGAGCTGTTGGTGGCCACACAACTTCTCTTGCAAGTCCTGCACCATTTTATTTGCCCTCCTCTGGACTGCCTCCACCCTGTCTTTGTCCTTTCTGAGATGCAACCTCCAGAACTGGACACAGTACTCCAGGCAAGGTCTCAACAGCGAGCAATACAGTGGCAACACCACCTTCCTCCTCCTGCTGCTGTACATAGCCCTCCCTATGTACCCCAGCATGCCACTAGCCCTCTCTACTGCTTTGTCACACTGCCTTGCCACTTCGTGGGTCATTAGTTATGATAACCCCAAGGTTCCTTTCCCACATATAGATGATCAGTACCCCCCTTATCCTGTACTCCGCTCCAGGGTTCCTATGCTCCAGGTGCATGATTTTGCTTTTTTGGCATTGAACCCCAATTGCCATGCTCTTGACTACTCATAGTTTTCCTTGATCCCTGCCCATTCTCTCTACTTCCCTCCTGAGTGTCCATCCTATTACATATGTTGATATCATGAACAAAAAGGCATACCCTCCCTTGCAGTTCTTCCACAGTGTCACTTATGAAGACTTTGAAGAGGACCGGTTCCAGTACTGAGCCCTATAGCACCCAGGTGGTCAGTCTCCCATCAATAATGTGAATGCCATTAACCACCAGTCTCGGTTGCCTATCTGTTTATCAGTTTCTAACCCAGTTCACCACTTTGGACCCCACCGCTAGGCTGTTCAATTTCTTTATCAGTTTCCTGTGCGGCACAGCAAAAGACACCTTGCTAAAGTCCAGATAGGCCACATCCAGTGCCCTCCCCTAATCTATTTCCCTGGTCACCCAGTGAAGGAAATCCATAAGATTAATCTGGCATGACCCCCCAACCCCGTGAATCTGTTCTGTCTGTGGACTTGCAGCCCATTGAATTCAAGATAGTCTACCAGCTTTTCCTTAAGCAGTTTCCATTAAGTTCATCACCACTGAAGTGAGACTAACTGGCCATAGTTGCTAGCCTCCTCTGTGCTGCTGCTGCTGTTATGTAGAGGGATCACATCTGCTCTTCTCGAGTCCTCCAGAATTATGCCTGTTTCCAGTGAACTGTTGAATAAAGCAGTGGGTGGGGCAGGTAGCACCTAACTGAGTTCCTTTAGTATCAGGCTGTATCCTGTCTGGTCTCATGGCCTTATTCTCCTTCAGAGCTGCAGGTCCCTTCAGGACTCGTTCATCTGAAAATGGACTTGTGTCCACCACCCTCTTTGTTGCTGCTGCTCCCTGGTGGTCCATCCCCCATCCATCCACTGTGAAGACTGAGTAGAAGTGTTTGTTCAGAATGGCAGCCTTTTCATGATCCTGTTCTGTGCAGTCTCCCCCTGCCGCCCTCCTAATCCTCCCCATTCCACCTCTTGTTTTCCTCTTTTCACTTATAGGCTGGCAGTATAGCCTAGAGGTTAGAGGAACGAAGTGTGAACAAGCTTGGTACATCCAGCAGACCAGACCTGAGTTTGATTCTCACAACCTCCACTTGCATACTGTGTGACTCGGAGCAAGTCACTTAACCGCCCATGCTCCCAGGTCACCCCTGAAAATGGGCACTTGTGCCTAGTGGGCCTTACCCAGTTACCAAAGACTAAAATAAAAAAAAAAATATCTGAAGAAAGTATTCTCTCTTTTAGCTGCCCCTTTGGCTATCCTTTTTTCTGTCGGCACCGTTTCTCTCCTCAGTGCCTTACCTGCTTTCCTCTGTTTTACTTGACATACGTTCATGTCCTCCTCCATCTACCACTCTTTTTTTTTTCCTTCACCATCTTGGCCACTTTCCTAGAGAACCATAATGGTCTCTCTCTTTCCTTCTGCTTTTACACTCCTTCATGCAGAGGCTGGTTGCCTTAATTATACCCCACCTTGCCTCTACCCCTCCTTGGCAATCCCCTTCATGAGGCAGTTTCTGAGGCAGTTTCCCATTTCTTTAAAATTTGCCGTCTTAGGGCCCAGGACACATGTCCTGTGGTTTGCCTCTGCTGCTGTCTTTACACAAAACCACACAGAACAGCGATTACTGATACTTAGGGGACCGCCCACCATGATGATGCCTGCAGTGTCGTCCCTGTTTGTAAGCACTAGGTGCAGCACTGCTCTGTCCCTAGTGAGTTCTTTGACTAGCTGCCAGAGAAAAGCCCCTTGCAAGGCATCAAAGATGGCCTTG
This sequence comes from Neoceratodus forsteri, assembly GCA_016271365.2. Classification (NCBI taxonomy): domain Eukaryota; kingdom Metazoa; phylum Chordata; order Ceratodontiformes; family Ceratodontidae; genus Neoceratodus; species Neoceratodus forsteri. Next base: position 28,507,257 of record CM057453.1, read on the forward strand.
CTTCTTGCCGAAACTGCCGTTGGAAGGCTCTGTTCCATGTCTGGCAGATTGAAGTCACCAACTAGCAGCACCTCTCCGTACTTGCCATTCTGATGATGATTTCCCCAAGTGCCTTCTCCAACTCCTTTCTTGGCAAGAAGGGGTGAGGAGTAGAATCTTGGCAAGTTAAGTTGAAATAAGTAAGCAATTGGTGGACTGACACAGCTGATGAATAAAGAAAATATTTTTCCCAGGATAGCCCAGCTGAACGTCAGCATCTTACTTTCAGAGGGGTCCTGCTTGTGCCCTGTTGTACAACTGGGAGATAACGAGGCAAGGGAAGTCAAGTGACTATAAGGTCACACAGTGAGCCAGAGGCTGTGTTTGGATTACAGCGTGATACTTTGTTTTATAGTCTGTGTCTTAACTGGGGATGGGCAATGTAAGAAATCTTCACCTTCACAGAAACTCTGTGAAGTAGCACTTCACGGGGAAGATCGCTCTGCAGAGTATGGACTTCATGTCTTTTTTCCCCGCAACTTTACCACTAGAGTTATTTCCTGCAAAGTACAGACTTTGCACAGGCTGCCCACTTTGTGGACAACTCAGCATACTAAGTACTTCGCCTGTGAATTTTACATGCACAACATCCCAAGCAAAAGTTTACATGCCCACATCTATCCATCCAGTGTACCTTTTGATTCCCCTGGTAAGCAGAAATGTGTCCAGACTTACCCTGAAGGCCTGTACTATCTTCATATCCACCATCTGTGCTGGTAGACTGTTCCACTGGTTCACTACGCTCTAGGAGAAAAAGTGCTTCTTGGTACCCCTGCATTTGCCACTCGTAATCATCAGGGCTTGTACCCTCGTCCCCCAATCCTGCTGAAGGACACCAGTCTAACATCTCCATATTTTCAATCTTGTTAATACTTTTGAGTGGCCAGAAGACAGAGATCATGTTCCCTCTCAGCTTCTTTTTCTCCAGGAGTAACATAATAAGGACCTCTAACTTCTCCTCATAACTTCTGTCCCCAGTACCCCTGATCATTTTGCTGGCCCTGGGTTCACCCTCTTGATTGCATCAGTGTCCTGTTTTATACTGAGCAGCCCTGAACTGCATGGTGTGCTTCAGGTGGGGGCTGACTGGGGCTCTGTGAAGTGACATGATTACTTTACTTCTGCTACTCAACACCCTTTTGTTGCACCCCAGCATTCTGCTGGCTCTCTTGACAGCAGCTGCATGCTGCTTGGCAGGCTTCTGCTACTTGTCTGTTATGACACCATGTCCTCTTCTTCCTCCAGTGCAGCAGGAGTAGACCCACACAGTGTGTAGGTCCTACCTCTGGCATATCGCCTCCTGATGGTGCACATTACATTTTGGCTACATTAACTTGGAGTCTCCAGGAGGCTGACCAGTCACCCAGCTTGTTCAAGTCCTCCTGAAGTTGTCCCCATCCTCAGGAGAGCCTACCACCCTGGTCATATTAGTGTCATCAGCGAGCTTAAGCAGAATGCTGGACATCCTTTACTTCTAGATTGTTAATGAATGTATTAAACAGCAGTGGCCCCAGCACTACCTGATGGATACCACTGGGTAGGCCTGTCCACTTGGAGTAGTACCTGTACACACCACCCTCTGCTTCCTTCTCCCAAGCCAGTTAGATCACTTTGAGTATGTCTCAGATATACTGCAGTGCTGCACTTTGCCTCAAAGCTTGTCATGTGACATAGTATCGATGGCCTTGCTGAAGTCCAGGTAGACTAAATCCATAGCACCTCCCCTGTCCACCTCACTGGTCCCCTACTCGAAGAAGGTGATCAGGTTGGTTTGGCAGGATCTGCTACTCATAAAAGGGGCATGAACCTTGGCTTCAACCACATGTTCCATTATTCAGTCCTTGATAATGGGTTCCATGACCTTGTCGAGCACTGATGTCTGGTTGACTCGCCTGTAATTATGTAGTTCTGACCATGCCCCCTTCTTGAAGATGAAGAGCACATTTGCCGCTTTCCAGTTCCGTGGTACCACAGCCTGAGCAAACTCCTGAAAAATTACAGCAAGCGGCCCTTTCAGTTTTATCCTGAGCCCCACAGTGATCCTGGATGTCAGATGTCTGCCTCTTGGAACTTAGTTAGTTTAATCTTAGTCTGCTACCTAGTATCACCTTGCTGGGATGTTATTTCTACAAGAGTTGTTGTAATACTGTGTACTCACAGAGCAGGATGCTTTTGGAAGTAAGTATTTGCTCAATGTCTTTGTACATACCTTGATGCAAATAAGCATATTATTTATTACCAGGGTATGCCTGATGTCTGTTGGCTGCATCTTCGCTACCTCTGATGTCATAGGCTCTCTCCCAATGAGCACCCTTCCCTCCAGTATTCATTCAGCACCTCAGCCATCACCCTTGGCCCTCTTGAAGGTTGTCCTACCCTTTCTCCAGTTTTCAGGAGCCCAGACCCTTCCTTCAACTTCTTTAGTTCATTACTGGAAGAAGGCTTTGGTAGTGCTTCCAGTTCCTGCCTCTGTCCTGGCTTCCAGTCCCTCCTTGGCTTTCATTTTTTTATTTATTCTTCTTCCCATTGGTGCTGCCCTGGCCTCCCAGCCCAGTCTAAGCCTCTGCTACTGCTTACCGTGGTCCTTCGTCACCCTGGACTTCCCCGTTCAAGGTGGTGCAAAGGAAGTTGGCCAGGCTCACCTTGAACAACTCGATTGCTGGAGGCAGTTTGCATGCCTGGGCCTGGGAGTGCCAGCACTACCTCACCTGCTAGCTGTGACTGTTTTTCCCTTGTTCTTGGAGCCCTCACACAGAGACACCAGGCCTAACTCAATGATGGGTGTGAACATGTAAGGTGTGGCAGCGTCCCAGCGAACCGAGTGGCATATCCTCCCACCCTCACTAACTCTCAGCCTGTGTTTCCACCTGCAGTCATATGGGGGGAGAGGCTACCCGCCCTCCCTCAAGGAGGCGAGTACTTCCTGGGATGCTCACCCTCCTCCCCGGCTGGTCCTCCAGCAACTCTGGCTCCTTTCCAAACTCAGAGCACAGACATCAAGAACAGTGGTGCTGTCACCGCACTGACAGGTCAACCTCCCTAGCTTTCTTAATTCTAATCCTACTGCTCCTAAGGTCTGCTCTGTACTTCTCTGGCTTGGAGGATTCCTGTTCCAGTGGTCATAGACCTTCTTTCAGGCTCATTTGCCTTAGGTCCCTTTCGGGGCAAGGGGACTACTTATTGGCCTTTTCTCCTCTTGATGCTTACAGGAATACAGACCTCCGTTTCTACTTCAAGCACCTTCTTCAGTGAACTCCACTTGTGCACTCCATTACCAGCCTCATGCAACTGCTGCAGACCCCTGGGCACTAGGTTTTTCATCGTGACAAGGTCTGCCTTTCTGACATTCTGGGTCCTGGTTGCTGAGGCTCGGCTCATCCTCCCTGCCAACAGGGAGAAGGTTACTCGGTTGGGGTCATTGTTTCCCACCAGAGTGTGGACATTCTCACTGGAGATGACTCTATCCCCTCTGTTGAGAACAGGGTCAAGGGTGGCCTTGAACCCAATCCCCTGTTGGGCTTGCTGCTCTAGGAAGCAGGCCTTGAAGGTGGACAGCAAGTTGGTCTCCATCCTGCCATTAGCTTTCTCATATCGTCAATCTATACCTGAGAGATTGGAGTACCTCTGGATTAGCACTGCATCCGATTTGGCTCCTGTCGTGCTCAGCTGAACTGTTTGGCAGTAGAAGCTTGATTTATTGTAAGCAAAAATGTGTTTTATCAGGATGTTTGAGTTGAACAAAGAATAGGGAGGCCACCTGATATTTATGCTTGAGAACCACTGCTCTTACTGCCTTTAAGCAAGGGCATGACAAGTTTTTCTTCCTAGAAATCAGCCTGTTTGTGGAGTAAGAGTTGAGGTGGAGGATGAGAAGTTTAACAACCCTTCAGTTAAAAAAAAAAAAAATCATGAAACCTGACTGAAACTCCACAGACCCACAGTGTGCTACTGGCTAGACTTGCAAAAAGTGTTCTGTTTATTACTCCCTAATATTGAAGGATAATGTGCCTATAATGGGGTATAATCAGTACAAGATCAGGGACACTCCAAGGTTGATGGGAAGCTGTTGTATTTATTTTTTTTTTTGAGGGGGGGATTGAATACCACCTTGCTTAATAAGACCAAGCTGGTCTAAGGTTTGTGTACCCAGGGGATCTGTTGCAAATATTGACTTGTGCCAAGGCTCAATCCTGCAGTTATTAAAAAATCAGGCTCTGGCAGTCTCCTTACCACTTATCTGAATTAATTTTGATATAAATGTTTTCTTTTTTTTTTTCTTTGTTGAAACAGGTTAAGAAGCTAAAAAAAGAACTTTCCCAGATGAAGCAAGAGCTGCTTTATAAGGAGCAAGGATTTGAAACCTTACAGCAGTAAGTACATGGAATACAGCTCTGACAAATAACCACCCACTGAGATCCGTCTGAGTTTAGCCTCGTTTGACATGAAGTTTTGTTACCTGGGTCATACTTTGTGTTTGGAGCCAGGGGTGCTTGATCTTGCTATGAAATGTTGAGACCAGGCCTCACTCCTTGGGAGAACCGTCCAGTGAAAGGCTGGGCTGTATGTTTCTGTCTTTAGCTCGTGTCATGTTGTCGTTGATGTTACATTTATTTGTGCAAAACATTTTGCCCTTGTCACGCCAAAAAAAAAAAGGGACTTGCTAACAGTACACTAATTCAGTAAGCAAAATAAACTGAACTAGCTTGCAAGACTGGATAAACTACTTAGTGGTCACAGGTATGTCTTGACAGAATACCAGTAGATATGCTGGCACAGTACTTAGCAGACGTGTCCTTAAAGGTTTTGCAACATCCGCCCCCGGAAATACTAGCAATTCTGGAATTCTGTTTCCTTCCACATCGTCACTGTGCATTTGGCCTTTTACTGCTTGGTATTTACGTCATCCAACTAGGAAGGCTGTCATACAAACAAAGCTATGACATCATCATGCAGCCCTGCCTCTCCTAGTGTTCCATTGTCTGCTCTAGGCCAGTTCTTGTAATTCAGCTGAGGAACCGGCTGCATTTTCTCTTGGCTGCTATCTGCTTTGAATTTATTCACAATTTTTATTGGTTTTTACACAGACCTCTAAGAACCACCCTTATTCTAACCCCAGGAATCACTCAGTATGATTAAGCGATCGCAGTCAGCCTTCAGTGTTGAACTGCCCAGAGAGATGAATTTATGCTAATTAGGTAAATCTCATTGACTTGTGCAAGTTTCAAAGTGCTGCCCTTAGTAAGTAACTGCTGCGCACTCTGAGTGCTCAGGTTCTTTACTTCGCCTGCCAGTTAAGATGCCTCGGAGAGCTCTCTTTCAACTTTCTTCTTAATTATTAATTTGGCGATAAGTACCGCTTATTTACTTTGTTTTATAAATTGCTGCCCTTACAGTGTTAGTTTAGCTTAGTTTATGGTTACATGTTTATTTCAAAAGTTTTACCAGGAAAGACATACTGAGCTGATATCAGCTCATTTTCAGATGCATCCTTGGAGGAGGCAGAAGAGTAGAGAATGGAACAAATATGAAGTACAGTGTATGAAAATAATGCAATAATATGGAAGCCAGTATAACAAAAACAAATTACAAGAAAATGCTTCAAGAATAAATTGCCATAAAGTAAATTGTGGAAGAAGCAAGGGAACAGTAACACCAACATTCCACACCAAATAATCATATATATATATATATATATATATATATATATATATATATTTTTGTTTATTTATTCCAAAAGTTTTACCAGGAAAGTCGTACTAAGCTGGTATCGGCTAGTTTTCAGATGCCTCTTTGGGGGGGAGGGGGACAGAGTAGAGTATACTGCACAAAAATAATATGGAAATAAGTATAACAAAATAAATTACAGGAAAACACTTTAAGAATAAAATTGTCATACAGTAAATTACAGAACAAGCAAGAGAACATTAAACAGTAAATAACAGAACAATAATATGAGGAGCAGGGAGTAGAGACTGATGACTGAAGGAGAGGGCTGTGCTAGTACCAGTGTAGGGTGGAAGGCAGCCGACTGAAGTCCACCCCATTATCAGAAGCAACTGCAGGAGTGAATAGAGAATTCATGGAGATTTCAGAGTGAGAAGGGAAGGAAAAGAGCGAATGGAAAGGGGGGAGAGAGATCCATAGTTCTATAGAAGTGGAATGAGAAGGCTAATTGGCCAACAGTAGAGTTCATTGGTAGTAGAGCTAGACAGCAGAAGTGAGCATTGTGAAGGGCTAAGCAGTAGAAGGGGTAAAGAGAAAGGAGAGAAGGAAAATACATTGAGAGGGAGCAAAACCAAAATTTGGAGATGAAAGAGGCACAGTGGGTAAGGTGCCTGGCATCAAGAGAGGGGAGGGAGGTATGCAAGGATCGGTGGTGAGTACGCAGGGGTTTGATAAGGGCAGATCGACAGGAGTGAAAGAGGGGGTCCAGTCTAGCTAAGATGGCCTTTGGAGCAGTACTGCAAACACTGTCTTCATAGTCGAAAATGGGGAGAATCATTTTAACGAGGATTTCTCTGCGTGCAAGAAGTGGGATGCTTCTCTTATTCCCTTAATTGAAGTAGTACAGCAGTACTGAGAAAGAGTCATGCATCCTATGGGAAATCTGTTTTGATAGAGATAGAGTGGCCAAGAAGCCCTGGGTCTCAGATCTGATCAATCTGGCAATTCAGGAGCAGCTCTGAGTTCTGCTGTTGCAGGATTTCCTATTTCGAAGGCTTGTGATTCTCCCAAATTCAGGCAAGGTGCAGCTACCTGCTTTGGTTTTGAATGGAAGAGAGTTCCTCAAGTTAAGCTAGTCTGACAAATTGTTGTTCACTCTGTTGATGTCCAGATAGTAGTCTACTTCCATAACCTATAATAGAGTTTGGTTAACCTCCAGAGAGTGGGCCTTGCTTCAGTAGTGCACATCTTTGTTTTTCTCCAAGTAGGCATGCATAAAGTCTTTCTCTTAGTAAGCTGAGCGCAGGCCTCTATACTAGTAGTCTTAGAAAATGGGAAGGGGTGGAGCTCTTTTGGGTCTTGCCCAGATGTGAATAAATTCTTTAGAGCAATCGGCAGATCCAGACCGATCTACGCGTCTACATTATCATCATTTGATTGTAGTGTACAATGCCGTCTGCCAGGATAAAGTGCTGCCAATAATATTGTGCAAGATACTGCAATAACACAATTTAATCTGATAGTGGTTACTCAGATTTTTCAAAGAACAAAGTGACATCCTCATCACAGTGTGCTTCATCCTGGTTGGCAGCACTGTAGTAAATCGTTTATTGTTCAACACATAGGGTCTTTACAAAGTTACCATTTTTAAAGCACTGTAGTTCTTAAGCTGTTGTATGTACTGTCTTACGAGCCATTATCTCTTCTGCCAAAGGGATCTCCCTCTCTCTGTCTATCAAGACTTGTTTTTTCAGTAGTTATCCATTTAGTAAGAAGAGTCCATGAAATTCAAGCTTTTTCTGTAGAGTCTTATCTTGTCTTCCACTAGGATAAAGTTGTTTTCAGTACCGCCCTTCTACCTGTAACCATTTACAGAGAAAGATAAACAGCTCCACAAGTTAGAGGTTTGCAAAATGCATCTGATTAGATCACAGTTGTTTTAACATTCAGATAAAAGTTCTGTTCTGTGTGGTACAGCAAGGAAAGGTCAGAAAGCTTCTAAGGCCTCCATGGCTACTTGGATCAGATTATGCTTAGTAAAAGTTTAGGGGCTGAAGCCATCAGTCATGGTTAAGGCACATACAGCTAGGCCACTAACAACATCCTGGACAGAGATAACAGAAGCTTCAGTGTCTGAATTATACAGAGCAGATGCATGGTCTTCTCTGCATACAGTAAGTGGACGAACATATAGAGTAAATGTTCAGAGTTTCACAAATGCTGCTTTCTGGTGCTGCAAGCAGTGATGAAAAGATAAAGAATCATTGTAAAAGATGTTTAGCCCCTCCCAGTAAGGGGTTTAAGCACCGCTTATTATGTCTTGGCAGTTTTGATTAGTCCCAGTGAGACAACAAGGAATGAAAACCGAAAGAAGAAATTATTTCAGACTTAACTGTAGTTTCTTTTCTAAGGACGTGAATATGCTTATCCATATGCCTTTCCCCTTTAAATCAGCCAGAATGTCTTCAAGCTAAGTGTTATATTCTAACATTTATTCTGCTCTTGTTCAACAAACTCACACTGCAACAGGAGTAGAGCAGCTTTCATTTTTATTCAGGGGCCTCTCTAGTCTCAGCAACAACACTCACTCTGCTCTCTATCTAGCTTACACATATCGGAATGCTGCCCTCAAGTGGCAGAGTAACGCAATGCATTACCATTTCACATACATAACATTTCCTCCCCCACTAAATTATATTGTTACCAAATAAACAAGTATTATCATTATTCGCTATTATTAAGATGATTTATTCTGTGCTAGAGGTAGGGGGTAGACTGCCCCAGGCCTTAAACCAGTCAAGGGGATTATTCTGCCCCAATAATCTGATCTGGCTCTCTAACTACACAAAACATTTATTTCTTTTAAATGTCTCACAGGTTCAAACGATCTGGAGGTTTTGAAATTCGGGATGGATAACGTTTCTCATGAGCAACCCTTGGCATAGCTGCCCTGTCTGGTACCTCCCTCCGATCCTTGGTTGGTGGTTGTACAGCCTCACCATTGCTTCTCTCTCAATGTGGGCATAGTTTTGTTCAGCTTTGCTGAGAGTTCTGGATGCAAAGGCAATTGGCTTTTCGTCCCCATTCGGTAGAACATGAGAAAGAACTGCTCCCACCCCATAAGGTGAGGCATCACACGCCAGTCTGATGCTCAGCTGTGGATTATAGTGAATGAGCACATCTTGAGAAATAAGCTGCTTTTTAGCCTTCTTAAACGCACTCTCACAGTCCTTTGTCCAACACCAGGACTTCCCCTTGCACAGCAAGCCATTTAGTGGGTTGAGAATCGTAGCCAGATTGGGAATGAGCCTGCCATAATAATTTTACAGGCCCAAGAACGACCGTAACTGGCTCACATTTTCCAGTGCTGGGGCGTCCACAATCGCTTTTTCTTTTTCAGGCGATTTGTGTAAGCCCGCTGCATCTATGGTATGGCCCAAGTACTCTAATGAAGTCTTGAAAAATTCACACTTCTCCTTCTGGACACTCAAGCCAAAATCTTCCAAGTGCTGCAGAACTGCATCCAGGTTCTTCAGGTGCTCTACATCATTTCTTCCAGTCACCAGTATATCGTCCAGGTAACAGTGAACATTTGGAAGACCTCGTAAAACCTGGTCCATAGCTCGCTGAAATATGGCTGGAGCTGACGCAATGCCAAAAGGTAGGCGATTATAGCAGAAGAGACCTTTGGGTGGTTATTGTGAGATATTTCCTTGAATTTTCATCTACTCATTTGTAGATAAGCATGTGACAAATCCAGCTTACTGAAGCATTGGCCCTGTGCCAGCGATGCAAACAAGTCTTGATGCGTGGAATGGGATACTGTTCCACACAGAACTGGATTATGGTTACTTTAAAGTCTCCACATATTCGCACGGACCCGTCTTTCTTTTACCACTGGCACTACTGGCGCTGCTCAGTCACTACACTGTACAGGTGACAAGACTCCCGCCTCGGTTAGGCGAGTTAATTCGGCCTCCACTTTCGGTCTGAGTGCATAAGGTACTGGGCGAGGTTGACAAAACTTTGGTTTGTGCTGTGGCTTCAAAAACACTCTTGCCTCAATGCCCTTCATTGTGCTTAGCTCCCCTTTAAATAAAGGAGCATGTTTTTGCAACACTGCTTCTAGAGTGTTGTGGTCACCTGTACTAACAGTCCTTATCTCCTGCCAGTTGAGGTGTATTTTCTTCAGCCATTCTCGGCCTAAGCGTGAAGGGTAGTTACCTTTAACCACGTACAAAGGCAGTAGTGCTGTTTGCCCATTTATTTTCACCTGCACTTTGATGACACCTTCAGGTGAAATTGCCTCGCCAGTGTATGTCCTCAGTACAATGTCGGTCGTTTGCAGGGGTAGATGACTCAACATCGTTTCATACTTGTCTATAGAAATCAACGAGACTGCAGCCCCTGTGTCCAATTCCATTTTCAGTGGTTTCCCTTCAATTTCAGGTATTACACAGATGGTTGCCATTTCCCCTATAAGAGTCAGCACATGCAATGCTAATTCAGTATCAGTGTCATCACTGCACGTTCCTTGTGTTTCCACACGATGTACTTCTCTCTTTCTACATTTCACAGATTGCTTCCCTTTGCTTCCATTGATTTCCCCTCCTTTCTTTTTCCCTCTGCACACTCGCCCAATGTGGCCTTTCTTCCCACAGTTATGATATGTCTGTTCTTTAAATCAGCAGTCCTTATCACTGTGATTAGCCTTCCCACAACGACCACATTTATTAGGCTTCCTGGGAGAAGAGAAGGATAAAGCATTTACTTTCAGGGAATCACTTAGGTGCTGAGCCTCCCGTGCAGCTGTTTCCATCGATACAGCATTCTCTATCGCTTTCTTGTATGTCAGTCCTGCCTCCGTTAAAAGACGCTTCTGTGTCGCTTCACTTTTCAAACCGCACACAAATCTGTCCTGGAGGGCATCATTTAAATGGGTGCCAAACTCGCAATGCTCAGCTAACTTCTTTAGAACAGCCACATACTGCGCAACAGACTCACCCTCTGCTTAATTTCGTTTGTGAAAGCGAAATCTTTCAGCAATCACCAGAGGCTTAGGAGAGAAATGTGTCTGTAAGACCTCCACAATACTGGCAAAAGTTTTCTCCCCGGGCTTTTCTGGTGCTATTAGACTTCTCAGCAAACTGTACGTTGTGCTGCCCATGACACTCAGTAACACAGCCACTTGTTTTTCATCACTTATATCATTTACTGTGACAAAATGTCCAACTCTCTCAATATAAGTTGTCCACTGTTCCACATTTTCATCAAAGGCATCAATATGTCCTATGGTCGCAGCCATCTTTATGTGTTTCTCGAGGGTTCACTCGTGGGTCCAAAAGTTACGTCTCAGGAAAACCTCACAGCTGTAATTTGGTCTGGTAAGGTACCGAAGAGTAACTAAACACTGCGTCGCCAATTATGTTACGTTCTAACATTTATTCTGGTCTTGTTCAACAAACTCATGCTGCAACAGGAGTAGAGCAGCTTTCATTTTTATTCAGGGGCCTCTCTAGTCTCAGCAACAACACTCACTCTGCTCTTTATCTAGCTTACACATATCGGAATGCTGCCCTCAAGTGGCAGAGTAACGCAATGCATTACCATTTCACATACATAACACTAAGCTGTTCCCTTCCACCCAGGTGGTATCCTCCTCAGCTTCACCCTATGATGTCAGATCTTCCTTTCTGCTGGAAGAGTCAGGTCTCCTTCTCCTTCGCAGCTCCTGCACGTGGTGTAGGCCCAAATCTACCTCCTGTTCAAGTGAATTTTCTAATGCTGTTCTCTTCGATTTTTTTTTTTTTTTGGTTGGTCATGGAGTGAGGCGACCCCAAAAACTGGGCCCAGGTTTAAGCGGTGCACCATGTGCAGTCGGAAGACGTTGCGTAGCAGGCCCAGTGGAGCAGATGGTTGAGGCGCCAGCCGCCTTACCGCTCACCACGTTGGCGATCCGTGTTTGGGAACGATAGGGTGTGGATAGAGGGGCCGTAGGGTAGCTTTCCTCTCCCAGATTGGGGAGGGCATCTCCGACTCTTGACTGCCACCAAGTGGAGGCTTGATGGTAGCATTGGGCACTGGAGGGGCTGGTGCTATGCTGGGTGGGTAGATCAGATCAGTTGTTGGTGCCAGCTCCACGCACATGCATGGCAGTGAATGACCGAGGTGCCAGGGAAGTAAGGGGAAGGAGAAAAAAGTCAGTGGAAAAAGAACCCTCAGAGGCAGGATGAAGACCGACCCCCCGAAGGTTCCACAGTGGTGGCTGGGCACACACCACAAGTCCTGTGGTAGAGGGCGCCGGTGTAAGGTAAGTCCTAGGGGAGCTGGGTTACTGGGCTGGGGGGGTCGGTTGGAAGGGGGCAGATAGGAAAAGAGGATAAAATATATAAGAAAGAAATAAAACATGTTACGTACTTTCCTGCATGCCTCGTGCATGTCCTGTTTGGGAACGTGTCTCGAGGACCATTATGCCTGCCTCTTCCTAAGCTGTCCGGATGAACAGGATCGGCCAGTCCAGTTCAAGGATGCCCACAGGGCTCTTTTGACGGCAGTGGGCTCTGCAGTGCAGCTTGCTGCACTTGAAGAGGCAGCAGCCCAGGCTGCAGCGGTCTCCTCCTTGGCTTATGTGTTGCTCCCGGTGGGTGCCAGCATTGTGGTCTTGTTCATGGGCACTTCCTGGAACATGTATTAGTCCCATCAGACCCTTGGGGAAGGCCCTTCCCAAGGGGATACATCTAAAAAGTCCAAGCAGACCTGTTGAAGGTCGTGGGATAGGGAATAGGGGTCGTTCTTCCTGCTCCTATGGTTCTGTTGCTGGCTCAATGGCTGTCAAGCAGTTGGCTTTGGCCAATCCTTCTGGAGTCTCTGGACAGGCTGCTAGCTCCACGGTGCCCCTATCAGGCTCGATGGTAGAGATGCGGGCTGACCAGCCGATTAAGATTTTTCTCGACCCAGTCAAATGGTTGTCGAAAGAGGTCAAGGATGACTTGGACTCCGGTCCTTTCAGCTCTCTCCCAAGAGGAGTCAGATAAACCAGCTGACCAGAATGTCTCCCCTTGGGAGATCAACCTCTCCTTGGTTTCGCAGTAGGACCTGGTCCATGCTGAGTACATAACCCCTTCCCCCACGTCTCCTCAGCAGCGGCGTGCTCGTTGTTGGTTGAGATCTAGGTTGAGGACCCGATCCCATTCAAGATCGTGGTTTAGGGAATCTCTGCGTTCCCGCTCTGGACATTAGAGTAGGAAGTGCCACCGACCATTCTCATCCTCTTTGTCTTCATACGACAAGAGGCTCTGCCGCAAGCTACAGCAGCAGTGTGAGAAGCTGATGTGGCAGCAGTGGATCCTCGGCCATGGTTGACCAACACCCCAGACCATGGAATTCCCTTGGTCTCCGCTGGTGTGGTCCACTCTGGTCTTGCTCTTATTAGCTGAGCCTGTGCCAGCCTCCCTGTTGATCTTGGTGGAACCCCTGCCTATGCAGCCCTTGCAGGGGTCCCTGTCCAAGGCTGCTTGCCCTGCCTCTGGTTTCCCCGGATGGCTGTCCATGCAGATCACCCACTCGGATGAGTCCTGGGTCCATGGGGAATGTGAGTTGAAGGCAATGTTCAAGGGGTTGTCAGACTCTGAGGGGTCCTCCATGCATTCCTTTCGGAGCCCGGGCTTTGATCGCAAGTTGATCGAAGAGCTCACCACTGAGCAGGGGCCAGTCTCTGGGGCCTTGCTCTGTCTCATCTCCAGATCTGTGGAAATTCCCTTGGAGCCAGTCCAGAAGTGGTTCAAGTACCCCCTCTCGGAGATCCTCAACGAGGATGACTCCCTGGGGGTTGTCTTCCTGGTAGCCTAGGCCACTCTAAGCCCTGCCTTGGAGCTTTGGCAGTATCCAACTTCATGCCTGGTGCCTTCTGCCCATATGGTCCGTAAGTACACGCTACCCACTATGTCTTTTCCTGGGTTCTTCGTTCACCCCTTGGCCGAAAGGCTGGTAGCAGATTTGGTCTTTTGCACGGCAGGGAACATCAGGGACATTAATAAGGCTCTTGACAAAGAGTCCAAGAAGCTGGACCATGCAGCTAAATTGTGTTGCTTCCTCCCTGTGTCGCTGGCAGGTGAACTCCACTGTCATGATGGCCAATTTTGGTCATGCACTCATCGGGGGTGTGGACCATGTCCTTCCCCACCTCCCTGCAAACTTGCAGTCGGCAGTCAGGGTGGTCAAAGGAATTTTCTGTTGCCAGACACCAGCTTTAGATGACCTTAGACATCGGCAGCTCTGGCGTCTGTTAATTGGCTGCTGCAGTTGCTGTGTGGCATAGGGCTTGGTTGAGAATTTCCACCTTTATGGTGGACACCCAGCATAAGCTGGCGGAAGTATTCCCTTCTTGGGTACCAACCTCTTTGGGACGGGGGAGGATGGATACCTCACCAGTACTGAGAAGTCCAGTGCCACCTTGGATTCTGTTATATCCTCTCAGAAGGACCTCAAGGGCCAGAAATCAAAGAAAAAGCCTTTTCAGTTTTGGCCCTTTGCGCCCTAATAGTCTGTTGTCGAGGCACAGGTCAGGAAGAATAGGAAAACCAGGAGCAGTTTCAAAATTTGCAAATAGTGTTTTATTTTTCTCAATAACAGCACATTAAAAAATTAAAATTATTCAGTATAACTATTTACAAAGGCAGTACAGAGAAAACTAAGTCATTCTTCTGAGGATATCTCTTAATTCCAAGTTTCAAGTCTATCTCCTTGTCTCTCTAGCAAAAGCATTGCTGCTCTTTTTATAAGTCTTTGGAAACTCATTAAAAGAACCTGCTTCTCTCAGTATGTTCTTGTAAGTTTACAGAATGTTCTTGTCAGTTTTGTTCCTTGCAGGTGCAGCAAAACAGTACATAGTGTCCCAGAACTGACCTCTAGTTGACAGTTATGCAAATGGCTTAAAAATTGCATTTCAGGTTAACCCCTTGAGTTCCAAATAGCTTTTTGCAATAATTTCCACAGTATAACTATATACAGTTTTAAACAAAGAGATCCCAGTGTCGGTGACATTTCCATATAAAGATTCATATATATTTTTATACCTGCAGATATGCAAGAGGGGAGAAAAGACAGAAACAGCAAGGGAAAGCAGAAGAATAGCGAGAGGCAGAGAATTGCAAAAACGTTGGCGTGATCAGTTCCTAGGTCTCACTAGAAAATTTGGTTGCACAACCAGATAGATGAGACAGAAAAGGAGAGGATAGAACAGACCCTTGTGTTTAAACTCATTCTGCATAACAAATGGGACAGGGCCTTATTCAACCCTGTCACATACCACCCCCCTTTAAGAGAGAACCTGTTTTACAAAAAAGGTTTCCAAAACTTTCTTTTAATTGTCTTCTAGCATTAACTTATAACTTTTACAGTTCAGTGCATATGCAGCATAGCAAACAGAGAAGTTTTAACTTGCATTTTTTTCAACCTTCGGAATTCTCAATTCCTGATCCATATATTGACAGAAAATCAGCATTGACATTCTCTTTCCCAGATTTGTGCATCACTTTAAATTTAAATGGCTGTGGTGCCAGGTACCACCGTGTGATTCTAGAATTTTTATCCATTTGGTTAAGCCAACAGAGAGGACTGTGATCTGTTACAAGTACAAAGTCAGCTCCTAGTAAGTAAAACTTAAGGTACTCCATGACCCACTTTGCTGCAAGGCATTCCTTTTCAGTGATGGAGTACCCTTTTTCTCTGTCTTGCAACTTCCTACTTATGTATAGAATAGGATGTTCTTTCCCATCTATATGCTGATTCAAGACTGCACCTAGGCCTACCTCTGATGCATCAGTCTGTAACAGAAATTGTTTCTCAGTGTCTCGGCTTCTTAAAACGGGCTGAACATAATGCAGCCCTAATAGCCCAAAAAGCCTCATCACACTCTGGGGTCCATTTCACATTATTTGAGAACTGTTTCTTTGTAAGTTCAGTGAGGGGAGCTGTAGCTAACTCTGCAAAGCTGGGAACAAATCTCCGATAATAACCAGCCAGCCATAAAAAATGACCTGACATGTTTCCTGGTTTTGAGGACAGGGCCATTAGCCACAGCTTCTAGCTTGGAAACCTATGGCTAGATTTCTCCATTTCCCAAAACATAGCCCAAATATCTGGTTTCGTGCATGCCCAGTGCACACTTGGTAGGATTAATTGTCAGACCTGCCTTTTTGATCACTTGAATAACTGCTTGTAGGTGTTCCAGGTGGCTTTACCTGTCTGGACTGTACACCACAACATCATCCAGGTATGTAGCACAATAACCAGTTTGAGGGTATAAAATTACATCCATGTACCACTGGAATTCAGCGTGTTCGCTATGTAAACCAAACAGCATGGTGGTGAACTGATAGAATCCTATGGGAGTGGCAAATGCAGTCTTGTCTCTGGATTCTTTAGCTAGGGGGATTTGCCAGTAACCCTTGGTGAGATCGAGGGTACTGATATACTTGGCACTCCCCAGTCTGTCCACCAAATCATCTATTCTGGGCACAGGATAACTGTCACATTCTGACACTTGATTAAGTTTCCTAAAATCAAGGCAGATTCTTACACCCCCTTCTTTTTTGTTTACAGTCACCAGTGGTGATGACCAAGCACTTCTCGACTCTTGTACGATACCCAGTTCTTTCATTTTTTTTTGTATTTCCTTAACCACGTCTGCTCTTAACCGCTCTGGTAACCTGTATGTCTTTTGTCTAATAGGGCGAGCATTCCTTGTCACTATTACATGCTCAGCCTGGCACTGTGATAAAAGTACTGTTAAACGTCTTTAGCAAGTTATGATTTTTTTGCGGTTTGTTAGGAGGTTAAGGAAACATTCACCTTTACGGCATCAGTAGTTACAGTTTGTTCGTCTGTCATAAGTTGCATCAATATCTTCTTCATCAGTTTCTGGTAAAACCAGCAAAGCAGCTTTCTGTGATTTTTTTTCAACTCATTTCTTGAAGAGGTTAGCATGGTATATCTTAGTAGGATTTTTCCTATTGGGGTCTCAGTCTCATAGTTAACTGTGCCAGTACGTCTAAGCACTTTATAAGGCCCTTGCCACTTTATTACCAGTTTCTTTTCTGTAGTGGGTAACAGTAGCAAGACCTTTTCACCTGTCTCAAAAAACTTTTTCTTTCACCCATGGTCGTAATACACCTTCTGCTGGTTTTGGACCTCTTCCTGATTACTGTGGGTGATTTCAACATATTTTGTCAGCTTCTTTCTCAGGGCACACATATATAGGATGTAATAGATTGTGTCTGATGGGGGTTATCTTTCCATGTTTCTTTTATTACATCTCGTGGCCTTCTAGGTTGTCTACTATACAGTATTTCAAATGGTGAAGAACCTGTTGATGCCTGTGGCACTTCTCTGTAAACAAAAAGCAGGTAAGGTAAGTATTGGTCCTAGTCTTTCCCTTCCCCCTTTTACAACCCTTTTTAACAGGTGTTTTAGGGTTTGATTAAAACATTCAAGACAACCATCTGTTTGAGGGTGATAAGGGGAGGTTCTTATAGCAGTGATACCTACTAATTAGTACAGCTCCTTCAGTAATGCAGCACCAAAATTACTACCCTGATCAGTAATAATCTCTTTAGGTATGCCCACCATGCTGAAAATTTTTGGCAAGCTCTGCTGCCACTTTTAGGGCTGTGACAATACGTATTGGAACTGCCTCTGGGTATCGAGTAGCATAGTCATATACTACCAGAATTAATAGATTACCCTTTTTACTTTTGTCTAAGGGGCCAACCACATCCATTACAATTCTGTCAAAAGGCACATCCATCAAGGGTAGGGGCACCTTGTCTTTTTTAGTCACTGGGGCTACTTTTTGACACTCAGCACAGGAACTGCAATAGGTAGCAACATCTTCATGAATTCCAGGCCAGTAAAATCTGTACAGCACTCTGGCATGGGTGCGATCCCTCCCTAAGTGACCAGCCATAGGACTATCGTGCTATCTGTAACAACTCATATCTATACTTTTGTGGTATAACCAATTGTTCTATCTTGTCCTGTGTCTGAGGTTTAATCCAAACTGCACAGTAGCCCATTACATTTTTTTAAACATAGATTCACCCTGTTTTGGTTTCACTTCCAGCTGCTTAAAATAACCCTGGAGAAGCCGGCCCGGTGGCACTGAGGGCTGAGGTGCTGGATGCCTTACCTCGTGTCACGCCGGCGACCCATGTTCGGGAACAGACATGAGTCACTGGGGGTTGGCAGGGAGGAGAAGGATTGAGCGTCCCCAGGACTGCTCTGCTTCTCCGGGGAGGGGGGGGTTAGTAGGGCCCGGCTGTTGCCTGACCCCTAGCGGAAGATGGGAGGTGGCACGTCAGCTCTAAAGAACATGGAGAGGGGACTGAAGCAGGCGCTTGGCGAGGGTGCGTATGGGAGCATGCACGCTAACACCATTTTATGCCACAGCCTCTCGGGGGAAGAACCGGGAAAACAGAAAAAATGGGAGTCCTCTGCAGGATGACAATAGTTCCCCACCGCAACAGACCCGGGAAGACACCTCCCCGAATACTCATCCGGTGGGTTGAATCACTCCCCACCCCCTGCCACGAAGGGTAAGTCGTGGGGTTCAGGGGAAGGGGACTCACGCCTGGTGTCTGTGCAGGGGGGACGTCAGGGGGGCAGCAGAGGACTCAGAGGGGGAGAAAAATAGTAACTAAAAAAAAAAATAATAAAATAACCCTGGAGAGAAACAGTTAGCTTGTTCTGAAAGAAAATCACAATCAGTGATCAGTTTAGTTTCAGCATTTTCATATGTTAACCCCTTATGTGCTTCAGCCTTTTGTTGCCGCCGTTTCTTCAGGCGTCTTCTTTCTTTCCTGGACTTCGGATCTTGGAGCTGTGCTCAAACAAGTCTGAATTAGAATCACTGAAAGGAAAAGTGTCCCACTGTCCGAGATTTTCTTTGCCTGAGCTCTTATCATCACAGCTGCTGAAACATCAGGATTTAACTCAGTAAATCCTGGAAAGTAATTTCCAATAATCACGGGTACAGATGACTTGGGTACTACCCCACTTTCATTTGGTGCGACACTCCATTAATAGTGAGAGTCACTAGGCTGCTGGGATAGTATTGTGTCTCCCTGTGTATGCAGATGACACCAATACCTGGTCCTTTTGCACATTGTTTCCCCAGCACTTCAGTATGCACTAGGGTTTGTCTGCTTCCCGAATCTATAAGTCCCTTCACAGTTTTATCTCCCACCTTCACATGTAAGTACTTGCCCCAATTTGCTAAGGACAAATCTGCTCCCATGTCACTCTTCTTACTATGTAAATTTCTTACAATATGACCTGACTTATTACAGGTATAGCAAATAAAGTCTTTGGGTGCAGATTTGTTACCCCCACCAGAGTTCTTATCAGATTTGTAGTTTGAATGGGAAAAAGAGCGTCTTGCCGGAGCTTGGCTGTTACCTCGCTGTGGCGTCTGGCCATTTGGTAGTCTTCAGCCAAAGAAACAGCCTTTTCCCCACTTTCTGGTTGGTGTTCTTTTACCCAAAGCTGTACGTCTGTGGGTAGGATATTTATGAACTGCTCCATTACATATGTTTTGATGATCTGTGGGAGTGTGTTGCCCTCTGGTTGGAGCCATTTCATAAGGAGTTCTGTGAGTTGGGTGAAGGCTTCCCGAGGATTGTCAACTGAGTTGTACTTCAGAGACCGAAATCTTGGCCCGTAAGTCTCTCCTGAGATGTCATACCTTTTCAGGATCATTCTCTTTTCACCAGGTCATAGTTTTCTGACTGCGCAGTGTCCATATTGCTGTAGGCAAGTTGGGCTTTCCCTGTCAAGTAGGGTACCAGTCTGATTGTCCATTGCTGCGTTGGCCACTGGCAAGCTGTAGCAACCCTTTCAAAAGTTGTCAGGTATGCTTTGATATCATCCGAGGGACACAGCTTTGTAAGTTTAAGGTCTTTTAAGTTGTTGATATTTTGTTGCTCTGCTGGACCTGTGCCAGAACCTCCAGCTTTGATAGCTTGCAAGGCATCCAGCCATCGCTGCTCCAGTTGCTGCATCTCTTCTTTTATCTGCTGCTCCTGTCGCTGCATCCCTTCTTTTCTCTCTTTCTCCATCTCTTGTTGTATAGCTTACCACTTGAAGAAGGCAGTCAGGCTTTCAGATTCTGTCACTGCCTGCTCTTTTTTTTCCATAACTGGTGCTGGCTGTTCAGTCTTTGGACTTCTGTCTCTGCTAGTTTGGCTGCCATTCTCCTGGTAATCACTCCTGTACATGCTACTGCAGAAACCATACTTTTCTTTTATGCTTCCCTGGTACCAGGTGTAGTACCCATGCACAAAACTCCTGGCTTAGACTATGCACGGCGTAAATCCCACTGAGGCTGACACCGTCTGTCATTGAGGCACAGGTCAAAAAGCATAGGAAAACCAGGAGCAGTTTCAAAATTCACAAATAATGTTTCATTTTTCTCAATAACAGCAAATTAAAAAAAATGATTCAGTATAACTATTTACAAAAGCAGTACAACCAGAGAAAACTACGTCCTTCTTCTGAGGGTATCTCTTAATTCCAAGTTTCAGTCTCTCACTTTCCTTGTCTCTCTAGCAAAAGCATTGCTGCTCTTTTTAGAAGTCTTTGTCTGGGAACTCGTTAAGAGAGCCTACTTCTGACATAATATTCTTGCAATTTTACAGAATGTTCCTGTCAATTTTGTTCCTTGCAAGTGCAGCAAAATAGTACATGGTGTTCCAGAACTGACCTCTTTTTGACAACTCTGCAAAGGGCTTAAAAACTGCATCTCAGGTTAACCACTTGAGTTCCAAATAGCTTTTTGCAGTCATTTCCACAGTATAACTATATACAGTTTTAAACAAAGGGATCCCAGTATCAGTGACATTGCCACATAAAGATTTGCATATATTTTTATACCCGCAGCTATGCAAGGGGGAAGAAAAGACAGACATAGCAAGGGAAGGCAGAGAGCTAGCGAGAGGTGGAGAACTGCGAAACCATTGGAGTGATCAGTTCCTGGATCTCACAAGAAAATCTGGTTGCGCCACCAGACAGACAAGAGACAGAAAAGGAGAGGATAGAACAGACCCTTGCGTTTAAACTCTTTCTGCATAACAAATGGAACAGGGCCTTATTCAGCCCTGTCACAGGGTCCAAGCTGCAGCAGCCCCAGTTGAGGCAGTCTCATGTTTGGAGGCTTAAATCAAAGCCCGGCACCTCAGGCTTCAGAGTCGGAGGTTGAGGTGGAGGTGCTACTCCGCAGCCAGTGCTGGAGCCTCCTCCAAGCCTGCCCAGTGACAGGTCTTGGGATCGCCTCTTCTGCCAGTCGTGTCCCTGTCTCAGCTTTCTGTGGGGGTTGGCTTCACCATTTCTGGCCCACCTGGTCCATCATCACTGTGGACAAAAGAGTGCTAGACGTGGTGGGCTGGTGTCTTCCTCTCAGTTTTGAGGCTCTCCTACCCTGCTGAGCCCGTGCCTCACAGGAGTCTGTGGGTTTTCAGGACATGTTGTCTGCCCTCAGGGAGGTTATCGCTCAGTTCCTAGAGAAAGGAGTTGTAGCCCCTGACCCCAGCGCCACAGCTGGCCAGGGCTTTGTGTCCAGGTACTGCCTGGTCCCCAAACGGATGGGGCGTTGGCACCCCATACTGGATCTTCACGATCTGAATCAGTTTTTGAGGAATCACAAGTTCCGGATGGTTGTGATGAATCGGTTAATTCCATCTCTGGAGAAGGCATGTGGTTTTCCTCCTGGATCTCCTAGATGCCTTCTTTCACATTCCAGTCTGTCCATTCCACTGGTGGTTGCTTTAGTTCCTCGCACACTGAGTGCTCTACGAGTTCTGTGTCATGCCATTCGGTCTGTGCTCAGCCCCCAGGGTCTTCACCAAGTGCATCATAGTGGTGGCAGCATTTCTGAGGCACCAAGGGGTTTGGGTGTACCTGTACCTGGACAACTGGCTGATTACCAGCTTGTCCCAGGAGACAATGGAGTGGTCCAGGGACCTGGCCTTCCAGACTTGCTTGGGTCTTGCCATCAACGCAGCCAAGTCAGAACTCCATCCCTTGCAGGTCATCCACTTCATCAGGGCAGAGCTCAACTCCCTTTGTGCCATGGTCTGACTCCCAGTGAACCGGACTTTGGATCTTATCTCCTTTGCTTCATCATTTCATGTTGGGCATTTGCACCTGGCCTGGGACTTCCTGTGGCTTCTGGGGTACATGGCGTCCTGCACCAGTATGGTTCAGTGGGCCTTCTAGTGGGTGCACCCCCCCCCTGCAGTGGGAACTGGCCCACTGGTGATCTCAGATCCTCAAATCACCTGGACCAGTCAGTTGTGGTGATGCAGCCAATGTGGGATGCCATTCAGAGATTGCTCATCCCAGAACACCTAGAGGAGGGAGTCTTGTTCATCCGCCCAGAGCCCTTGAGCTCTCTCACAGCTGATACGTCTGTGATGGGGTGGGGAGCCCACTTTAGGGCCCACTGGCTGTGGAACCCAAGGAGTCCCGGGATCACATCAACTTGCTGGAGTTCCCTGCAGTGCATCTTGCTCTTATGGCATTTGCTCCCTTAGTCTGGGGCAGGTAATTCTGGTCCAGATGGACAACACCACATAATACTTCAACAGGCAGAGTGGAATGCATTCCCTCCAGTTGTGTCCCGAAGCCCTCCACACCTAGACCCTCATGCGCAGCTTGGGTGCCGATGTCCTGGTGATCCATGTAGCCAGAGCCTCCAGCTAGTTTGCAGACACCCTCAGCCAAGTGGGTGAAACATCTCACAATTGATCACTTTTATCAGGAGGCAGTGGATCACCTGTTCTAACAGTGAGGCTTTCCTCTGGTTGACTTGTTTTCCCCTCCTGGGAGACTGCACAGCTGAGGCTATTCTGTCCCCACCCCCTTCAGTGCAGGACACTGATAGGGGATGTCTACACCTTCCATCCCTTACCCTGGTCCACAAGGTGTTGGTCAAGGTGCAGAGGGACAAGGCATGGATGATCCTGGTAGCTCCAGGCTGGCCACACCAGTTTTGGTACCCAGATCTCCTCAGCTTGAGCAGTAGGCCTCCATGACACTTTTTCTATGCCCAGATCTTCTCTCTTGCCACCAGGGGGAAGGTCTTGCACCAGGACCTTCAGTCCCTGCACCTGACAGTCTTGTTCCTGAGTGTCCAGAGTTCCAGGCTTTGGGTCTTTCTGACGAGGTTCTCTTCATTGTAGAAGCCTCTCAGAAGGAGTCAGCCCACCAGTGCTGTGCCTTCAGATGGAAGCACTTTTCCATTTGGTGCCAGGGCAGGGAGCTAGACCTCCTGTCCTGTCCTGTGGCTAGCATCCTGTACTACCTGTGGTCCATCTCTGTCAGGCCTGAGGTAGACAACCCTCAGTGTCCACTTGGCAGCCATGTCTGCATACCAGGAGCAGGCTGGTATGCTGACTGTGGCTCAGTAGGAGGTGGTCGGGTGCCTCGCTAAGTGCCTTGACCACCTGTCCCTGCCAGTGTGTGAACTACCACCATCTTGGGACTTGTCGCTGGTACGGCAGTGCTCATGGGCAAGCCATTTGAACTGATGCACAGGTGTGACATTTCTCACCTGTTGTAGAACATCGTCTTTTTGGTTGCTATTGTCTCCACCAGAAGGATCAGTGAGCTCCAGGTGCTCTCGTTGGAGTCTTCTTACTTGGTGTTCCACAGGGACAAGGTTGTCCTCCACCCCAACCCGAAGTTCCTTCCAAAGGTTGTTTTGGAGTTTCACCTTAACTAGGTGATCAACCTCCCATTGTATTTCACCAGTCCAACTGTGGATGCCGAGTACAGGCTCCACACATTGTACCTGAGGTGAGCACTTGCTTACTTATACAAAGCTCACAGCTGGAGTGGGGGGGGGGAGGTTGCCAGCTCTTCATCACCTGCGCTGAAACCACGCCTGGCAGACAGGCAGCTAAGTGGTTGATTGGCAGGTGTATTATATCCTGCATGGGCCTCTGCTATAGGTGGGTTGTTAGGGAGCCTCCCATAGGGCTTCGGGCTCATTCGACCAGACATACCACTGCCTCGGTGGCTGTTTCTAGAGACATCCCTATCCAAGAAATCTGAAGGGCTGCTACTTGGAAGTCAGCACACACCTTTATCTCCCACTACCGCATTGACCTTGAGTCATGCTGGGATACTGGTTTTATGGCCTCAGTTCTTCATACCCTGTTCAGTAAATAGGGGTGTGTGCCTTGCCCCCTCATCCAGAGGACTGCTAGGAGTCTACCACAGTGTGGATAAGTGCACCATATCAGCGTCCATAGAAATGAGGGTTACTCATCTGTAACCTTAGTTCTAGGAGTGGTATATGGTGCACATCCACATGACCCACCTGACCTCCCCTGACAAGTGGCACAGGGATCCCTACTTCTAGCGTGCAAGATCTGACATCACAGGGCAGAGCCAAGGAGAATGCCACCTGGGTGGGTGGGAGGAGCTTAGCTTGAAGACGTTCTGGCTAATTTAAAGGGGACAGGAAGACTGCCAAAGTGTGGCTGTGCACCATATACCACTCCAAGAACTACGGTTACTGGTGAGTAACCCTCATTTTCTACTAGTTCCAACACTGTTACTTGGCCCCACTCAAGAGATCTGTTTTTTCTCAGTAGGAGATTATACTTTCCCCAGCACAATGTGATTCCAGTTGAGCAGGTTATATTACACGTAATACACAGTTTTCTGTTATATTGGTGACAAAATTGTGTTGTCCTCCTTATGTTTTCATTCAGACGTTTTTCGCCAGCTGTGGAGAAACAGTTTTTGAAGTGTAGGGCAACCCTGTTATAGCACACCCTAAATGTCAAGCAAAAATGTTCTCATAAACGGGATGTTCTTATACGAGGGCTTTGTTGAAAACAGTGCCATGTAAAATCTATGGTTAACATGATAAAACTGGACTCAAACTAGTTTTTAGAGAACTCGGTATTAAAAATAGTATAATATGGCTTTTTAAAAAAGCTGTTCCTCAAACAATTAGAGTATTATTGTAAAATTCATTCCGTGACTATGAATGAATGTGTGCTGCCTTCTTCCTAGGGCATCTTTCACGCATCCATTTACTACTTAAATGACTGTAAATGAGGAGACTAGATGATGATTCAGCCCAGGCTTAGCACACTCAGAGGTGATAATGACCTTCTGCTGCTACCTCTGGAAAAATTACTGTTCATATAAATGGGCTTTACTGCCAGCAGAAATTGGGGACATCCAAAAACTGTTCTTACTTATTTATTTATTAGCTTTTGATGATCGGGTTAGTGCACTAGGCAAAAAAAATGCCCCTTTTCAGGCACGACCCGGGAGGGTACAGTTACAGTAATGCAGCAAGACAAACAGTGACAACAAAGTGAGGTACATAAGGCCAAGATAAACTGGCAGTACAAAGCTAACCAAACAGCATTAACATCAGCAGAAATAAACAGCATAGGAATAACAGCAGAATAATACCAGTTAGAGCAGTCACACATTTGTTGCATAAAATTAAGCTAACAGATCATCAGACCTTAATAGTAGTGACCAGCGACGGGTAGACACAATCACAATAGGAAAACAGAAATGTGCAAGAGAGCTAACCGGAGAGCCAGCAGCGGGACAACCAGCATTAAGTGCAGTCACAGTAATCAGGAGCATTAATGTGGGGAAAAAAGAGCATGCTTAAAAGTTATAAATAGGATGTTCTTATATCCAGTGTTGTTATTAGTTGGCACCACTGTAATTAATTATATTTAAATCAGCGATATCATGCAAGAGCTTGGAGCCAAGAGCTGTTAGTCGATGCTCAAATCATCTCAAGGTGGGCACTGAGTTTTTTTTTTTTTTTACTAGATTCTCTTTATGGTCCTGTGTGTGTGTGTGTGTGTGTGTGTGTGTGTGTGTGTGTGTGTGTGTGTGTGTAGGCTGTGGATGTACCTTGTTTAGCCAGTTTGTGCTCCTTTCAGTTTTGCCTACTGTGCTGTCTCTGGGAGCCTAGCGGGTGACTGCAAGACCGTGGCTTGCCCCCCACGGTGGGGCTCCCACTGTCCCCAAGAGGAGGGAGCGAGGGGAAACTGTTTAACCGGGAAAGGCACACTAAGCCGAAGCTTGTTTCCAGGTGCGACCTGGGAGCACAAGCAAGTTAAATGACATGCTCAGGGTCACACAGTATGCAAGTGAGGGCTGTGGGATTCAAACCCAGGTCTCCAGGAAGTACTGAGATGCTAATCTGGTCCCTGGCATCTCCAAGAGTGGGGCAGAGGCAGCTCTGTCAGGTGCTCTGGCATCACTGTGCGGCTAGCACGTGGGTGTTTTCCTGCTTGAAGGTTTCCCTTGGAGACGCAGACGTGCAGTGAAGTCGATGCAGGGCGTGCATGCTCCCACACATGCCCTGCAGATGTTGGCCACATCTCCATCCCACCAGCATGGTCCTGTGCTGGTGCAGCACTTCCAGTTTATGCTGGGAGCTCCCCTTACACTTGGTTACACTACCCATCATCACCAGAGGAGGAGAGCATTCCAGTGGATGCTCGATTCCCTCCCACCCCCTGGCCATCGCTCCAACGTCCCGAGTTCACTTCTGAACCAGTGGCGTCGGCATTACAAATGGTAGTGCTACCACTGCGCTGGTGGGCTGACCTTTAACATTAGGATGCTTTCTCTGTGCCAGGATAATATCCTTTTATGCCCAGTGATATGTGCTTTGGTATGTTGATCTATGTCATCAGTACAGAGTTAGCAAAAAAGAAAGATGTTAAATTCTGCATGTAGTGTGTGGCAATATTATGAAATGGTTTCTGTCAAAGGAATACTGGGAGAGTCAGGGATTTGTGAAAACATCACAGCTTTCTTTATATGTCGGCCTCCTTAGTTGGGTAACGTAATTACCCAGCAGTTTTGATTAATCCCAGTAAAAATGTTGGAACTAACAGTAAACGAAACTGTGGTAAATCTGATACAATTTCTTCTTTATATCTGAAGTACTTTTTTCTTTTTGACAATTAGACTTTCTTCCAGATGGTACTAGGTGTAATGTATGGAACAGCACTTCACCTGGAGGCTGGCATGTTTAGTTCTGTTCCTGTTTGCACTGCTTCTGTTTTGTACCTTTCATTATGGCGCATTGGCTGACCAAGAAGTGCCACTCACTTTCAGCCAGATTAGTCCCTAGTGATCTGAAAATCAGTGAGGTAACAGTGTTGATGAGGTTTGAAGAGGAGTAAAACTAGATATGGCAGCTTCCTGACTGCTGCTGTTCTCAACACATCTTATGAGGTAGAAGAAACCAGACAGACACTTGCAACACTGAAAGTAACTGCTCGGCTGCTTTTAAATACAACATTGTCTGTCTGAGTATTGTTTGTGGCAGTACTTGCTTGTTCTGAATTTCCAGGGATAACTTTAACCAGATTGACAGAAAACAAAAGAAACGAGTTGCTGCCTTAGAGGGTTAAAATTAAGTCTTTCTCGGGTGCTTCGTAGCAGTGGTACAGTCTGTAGCACTTTAAGGTTGGAATTGTCACGTTTACTCATGAAAGTAGAAGGCTGACGGGTGGATGAGACAGTTTGAGCAGCATGATGTGCAGAATTGATAAAGGTGATTTGTTTGAACTCACTGAAGATACGCACACCTAGGGGGTATGCTTGAGATTAGGCTTGGTCAGGTCACGTGGGATAAAACCTAAGGAAACTACTTTTTCTCAAAGGGCTGACAGTCTGCAGAATAGCTTACATGATTCTGTGGTCAAGGCTGGGTCACTGCTGACGTTTGTGACTGGTGTGGCCAAGTTCATGGCCAAGTGCAGAATCTCTAGGTATTCCTGCTGAGCTGGCAGGGTGATGAGCCGTATGGGCTATGTGTCTCTTATTATAAAATGGGTAAAAAGAATGTCGGCCCCTGATTGGCTAAGAGGTCATTTCAGCCAGGCCGTTATACGAGTACAAAAGCCATCTGAAAGTAGCATCCACACAGACAGAACTCCGCGCCTTTCAGTTATAAATGCGCCTCTTATTCAGGGCAAAATGTACACAACTAACATGGTGGCACAGGTATCCTCCCTGTAACATTCCCTATTACAAAGAATGTCATGGGGATAGTCTCCTCTCCTCATACAGTAAATGGTGCCTGTTTAAAAAAAAGTTTTCTTTATATTAATGACCAAACACGGCTAAAATGAATGTCTGCTGCTCACATTCAGCTCCCACTGTTGCGTACATGTGACACAAACTGCACTCTCTTAAGTCTGTGCGTGCACCTTTAAAATCCCTGAACTTGCCGCCGATTGCAGCATTTCAACAAGGCTGCAGTGGACCTGAGAAACAAACTCTCTCTCCTAAAATCACTGCTGAAAACAGGTGCCCAATACTGCAAAGCTGCTGCTGAGCTTCACTTTAACTATGGCCCATGATTGCTGTTTATGTGCAGCATAGGCACCATGTCTTGGCAAACTGCCAGCACAACTGCACATGACTGGACAAAGGATAACCCCCCCCCCCTTTTGAATTTATTTGTACTATTTTAAACTTCTGTAATTTAAAACACATAAACTTTAACACTGGCCTGATGGCACTAGGGATTGAGGTGCTGGACACCATACTTGGCACCCCACCAGCGACCCCGGTTCGGATGCCGAATCAGGTCATCGGGGGTTGTCGGGGGCGGGGGGGATAGAGCATCCAGAGGACTGCTCTCCTCTTCTCTCCCATGGAAGAAGGGTTGCAGTGCCTGGTGCTTTCCTGGACCCAAGTGTCAGCTAGGGACACAGCAGCCAGGACTGCTGAGACGGGGAGGAGTGATGGCTGCCGACATCCCACATATGGAAGCATGCATGGGAGCTTCTGGGTGGTATTGCACGCTAACTCCTTGAGGGCCAGAAAAACAGAAAATTGTGGTCTCCCAAGTGGCTGCTGACATCTAGCCACCTAGTAGCCCTGCATCCAATGAATACCCAGACCATGCTGCTTTGCGTGAAGGCAGGCTTTAGAGGAAAATGGCATCCAGTTGGCTGCTTTTGGCAAGGGAGGAGAAATAACACTAACAGCAAATAAGATACTCCAGGGGGTGCCTACTGGTGGGATAATGGCCTTTCTTGGGTGATGAAAACACTCTGCTTCATCTCGTTCTTCAGCGCACCTAAGGAGGGCCATTATCTTACTACAGCATGCCCCCTGTCAAGCCTTATTGTTTCATTCATCTCCCCCAAACGTGCATGTTTGTTTTGCCACCTGCATTTATAGCTCTGACCTTGAGATGCATACAACTTGCAGCTAAGAGTGTAGGGAGGGTGGGAGTGGGATGGATGTGATTTCTATTAGTAATTGGGAGCCAGAACACAGACATTTTATATCACAAAATCATGGAAGTCAAGTTTATTGTTGCTGATGTTCTACAGTAATAGAGCATGGGAGGAGGGGATAGGCAGATGGGGGCAAGGTCAGTAGTTGAAGCTTGGGACCCTGCAATATGAGCAGACTATATAAACCTAATGGCCTTATTCTGCTGGCTTCTTTGTATATTAGTATGGGTTCCACCATGCCACGGTGGCATGGAGAACAGCGACCATCAGTACAAGCGATGGCACATCAATCGTAATTGGTGTTGTGCTTGCTGAAGAAAAAGTGTGTTTCTGGAGAGCCCCCGCCCCGCACTTCGTATTAGATTACCAACCCAAGTTGGAGTTGGTTCGGGGAAGGGGTGAACACCCTGGAGGTAGCAGCGTCAGGAACCTAGCGGACCATCACAACGAACTGACGAAAATGTCACTGTGATGGTGTTCGCTGTATTCCTGTCGCCATTGCAACATGATACATTTGTATCTAGCACCTTATAAGAAGGGTGGAGTTTGGATTTGAAGACCTTGTTTGTTTTGTTTGTTTCAGGCGAATGTGAAATTTAAATTGGAGAAAGTCCCTGTTGTGTTAGCTCATGGAGTCCTTCTGTTGACTAATCTTTACTCTCTGTGTGTATTTTTCATGGAATTTTCTCAAGTGCTGGAACCGAAGTAATAAACCTCACATGGTTCTGGCTGGATTAAAGGTTAGCCAAGCACACTGTTTTTATTAGATTAATTCAACAATGAAGTATTGTTTCAAAGCAGCTTGCTAGCAAGCAATTTTGATAGGAATCCAAAGTATGTTTGAGAAACTGTCAACAGAATACCACCGGCAAACAATGGGAGATTGTGTAGCAGTTCAAGCAGGCATTTTTAAGCAACACCATTAATTTAAACCCAGACAGATGTGATTCCCCCTTACAATAACCTCTCTTCAGTCATAGTCTTGATTAGATAAAGAATAAAAAGGCAGTTTGAGGTGGTATAGCTCACTATCAATATGCATCATGTATGGAGTTGCCTAAATATAGTCTTACCCTCTTGTACTGCTTCACGCTGTTGTTAGGATAAATGTCCATTGAGACCAAAGAGGCTTTAAAATTCACGGCACAGGATGGCTGTGTGATGATGATACCGCTGTTATAAATATGACCATATATTATTTTTGTTCTGAAAATTGAAATGCGATGATTATTCTACCACCAGGACTGTGCAAATTCTTTTCCATCTACAGAAATAGATTGTGTGTAAATGACAACAACCCTTGCATTCCTGTGTAATTGTCAATTTCCTCTAGGGTAACTTCTCTGGATTCCACCCTGTGGAGTTCTGATCACACCAGCACTTTTTAAATTTTTGCAATTTTACACTTGTCAGGTTAGTAAAGTTGCTCAATTTGTTTCTGCAGTACCATTAATATTATTTGCACGTGAGGAAGTTTAAACATTACAATTCTTGCAAGGTTATTTGTGTGGCATTCTATTGAAATTATACATTCCACCATTGAAATTCACAGAGGTAAAATCCTGCAATTCCACCCACTCCTTGCCACCAGTATGTATACAGAGGCATAGAGGACTTGACTTGAAAGCTATATAGAACCTAGGCTGGGTGACTTTATTTGTTTATTTATTGAAAGAATTTGAATTATAACCTTTGAGTCATAGACTCCTTTGCAAAGGCTCCACGTCAGTAAAAAGAAAATTTACAAGCATCACTTAAATAGACACATAGTTGCCTTGAAGGCAGATTGTAAGACTAATGTTATGAAAACACCAGCACTTAATCCTGCCTTTCTAGGTTTCTGCTCGTGAATAGTAAAGTATTGTCTCCACAGGGGGATATAGTCTATGGGTCTCTGAACTGTGTCTGCCTTCCAGGCCCCCCTTTTTTTTGTTTTGTTGTTTTTAAAGCGATGAAAGACAAATCTGAATAGATTTTGTCCCGGAGAAACTTTAACAGATTGAAATACAATACCTTAACTGACTAAAGTGTGAAAACAAATGTACCGTGCATAGAGGAAATAAAGAACCTTAATTTTGTTACATAGTAAGGTGGAGATGGAAGAAATTTAAAGTTCAGCTGATCCATCCTTTCCACCACCTGCTGGTGACAATACCGAGATTAAATGATTTTTTTAAGAGTTATGTTTAATGGTTAGCAATGGCTGCAGCATGAAGGAGCAGAAAAAACACACCAGTAGCTGTCGCCTCAAGGAATCCAAGGCTGCAAACCTGTCTTGCTCCTCCCAGGCATACCACAAAGAACCAGAACACTTGCATTCCTTTTTTTCCCAGAAAACAATTTTCATTCTTTGTGGCTGTAATGACTGGGTACTACAGCTGAGTTGGTGGGAGTAGGGGAACTCACTGGACAAATGCGTTTCTTTCCTCATTAAAGTTGTATTGATGTAGAATCATAGAGACATTGGATTTGTCAGCGGAAAAGGACAGGTAGGCCCATCCAGTTTGCCTTAGTTTTCCCTGCCTATTCTGACACCTTGGACCCTATTTGGTTGTCAGTGTCCATCCCGCCTCCGTTTCTTCTACTTTCTATGCCCTGAGCCAATCCCACCCATGTTTGAAGCTCCTCACTGTCTTTGCACCCACCACCTCTTCTGGCAGGCTGTTTCAGGTGTCCACCCCTTTCTGTGAAGAAGTATTTCCTCATATCCCTCTTAAACTTCTCCCCTCCAGCTTCTCTGTGTGCCCCCATGTTGTGGTGCTTTTTCCTTCCTCAGACTTTCCACCTGTACCTTATTCACCCCTGTGAAGTACTTATAGATCTTACTTTGAGAGGGCTCTTGCAGTAAGTAATTACCATATGACTAAGCTGCCAGGTGCTAGGACCACACAGAAAACTTTAGCTAGCAGTGTCTGGTGGGGGACCGCCTACCTGACGTCACATGAGCAATGTCCGTGTGGCGCTATATAGTGAGATGGTCCCTTCGCCCGCCCTCCAGTTCTTTCTCGCCGTCAACCTGTGCATGTCGGATCTCGCGGAGAAGGCTGCTACTGTCGACCGCTATTTTGGATGAGTATTTCTACTCATTTTTTCTTCTATTTCTTAGAGTGTTAGTATTTCTGTGCTTCATATACGTTGTCTCCGACGCCTTCTGATTCACATAAAAACAAGTACGACTCCTGTGGATCTAAGCTGTCTCACAAAGACTGCCATTCCCTCTGCCTCTTCTGCCTGGGCCCAGAGCACAAGACTGAGGACTGTGAGGCCTGCCAGAACTTCAGCCAGGCCACACGGAAAATGCCATCAATAGGCCCTGGAAGCCTTTATTTTAAAACAGAAAATGGCTTCCACGGAGAAGCAGCTGCAAATACTTAGGAGTTCTTCCTGTTCAGGAACATCGCAAAAAGGAGGACAAGGAGAGACATAGGGACCGGGATTGGTCTCTTTCCCGCCTGTGACTTCTTTGGGGACTGCGGATATTGAGCGGCGCCTCTCTCGGGAAGCGCCCCGCCAAGACTGATTCTGCCACCGTGGAGCAGCCGTTGGTGCCCCTGCCGGAGATGGTCTCTGTTCCGTTGGGAGTCTGGACCATCAAAACCACGGGCTGTAAACTGAGTGGCAAGGCCGATAAGTCGATTGTCCGCTCCTCTGATGACTGCCCGTCCATGGCTGATAGGTCGGGCGCTGGCTCCGCCAGTGAATGCCCAGCCACGGCTAAGTTGGATGCCGGTTCCACCAGTGAACGCCCAGATCTGGACCCTCCATCAGGCCGCAACAGGCCTGATGTCAAGCCTCCGGACCAGCTGCTGCCTGTGCCCCAGTCTCCCACTCCACCTCATGTGGCGGACCCTCTGGATTCTCCTGCACACCCGGAACTGGAGGGGGGAGAGTGACCGCTTGTTGACACCACCTCGCTGCTGATGCTGGCTTACCCGATGACAGAGCCTCCTTTGGGCCCGGCACCTACATCTGACGTCCCTCCGTCTAGGCCCTGTGCTCCTCCCCAAACCCTTGCAGGACCTTCTGGCCCTTTGGGGCCGACGGACCCTGCACTTGGAGGTCTGACACTGGACCTTCCTTTGCCAGGTCATGCCAATGAGCCAATGGGCCCTCAACCAGGTCCCTTGGCTCCTCTGACGGGTCCTCTGCCGAGCTACCAGATGCTCGGTTACCCGGCCCCACATTATCCTTCTCCAGGGTGTCCATCACCAGGGTTCCTGACGCCAGGCTTCCCGACACCCGGGTGCCTGATGCCAGACTATCCGATGCCGGGATATTGTATGCCAGGATACCCAACACCTCAAAACCTTGTGCCAAGTTACCCTCCATCAGACTATACTTTTGTTTTTCAACCACTCCCACTGCTGCCGCCTCTTCCACCACCCCTGCCTCAGGTGGACTTGCAGACGATGTTAAGCCCTTGGTGGAATGAAGCCAGGACGCCGTTTGCCTCCAACCTGGACAGGTGTCAGCCAATGGCTACCTCTTTGACAGCCCCCTCAGAACCGATGACAAGGTCTCTTTCATCGGTGGAGTCTTGCCCATTGACCTCCGGTAGGTCTCACAAGACCATCACTTTGTCCAGCGGTTCCAGGGGGCTCTTGGTGGCCATTGAGATTCCACTTCTTAAGGCTAGAAGATCCTACAGGAGTCTGACATCGGAATCTGAGTCAGTCTCCACTCCATCAGGCTTGGATTATGAGTCCCCTATTTAGGAGGAACCTAAGCCGAAGGAATCTTAAGTCCCCTCCAGAGGACCCTGCCCTGATGGAGCTCCTCAGAAAGATTCAGGAGGCTTACGATTGGAAGACCTTGGAACAAGATCCTCAACGTCAGAGGCTCGCCGAGCACCTTGGATTTGATGGATCAGTCTCCAACACTCATTCCCCCATGGATAGACCCTCACGAGGACTTGGCCTCCACTGTCTGGAAACAGCCTTCTTCTCTAGCTGCCATATCCAGAAAGGCTGACAGACTTTCACACCACTGAAGGAAAAGGCCACCTCCGCATCCATCCCAAAGCTGACTCTGTGGTAATTAGCGTGGCTCATGACTGCTCTGCCAAACCTAAACACCTTAGCACCTCCCCTCTGGACAAGGAGTTGAGGCAACTAGACCAATTTGGACAAAAATTCTATTTGTTCTCTACACTAGCCATTCGAGCCCTTAACTATGTGGTTCATATGGTGGTCTACCAGAAGTCCATTCTGAGCCAGTTAGAATCCAGAATTGAGGCTCTACCTGACTTGGACCTAAAAACAGACATTGCCCAAACAATCAGAATGGCCAGGTCAGCCAGCTGTCATGCCCTTAAAGCCACCTGTGATGCGGAGGATGCTTCAGCCCGTGGTACGGCGACTGCCATGCGCTTATGCGGACACTCATGGCTGACAATTTCTGGCCTGTCACTCTAAGTCCAGTCTGCCATTTAAGACTCCCCTTTCAGGGGACTTGTTCTCTTTGGGGGTGATGTCAAAGACATTATCACTGACTTACAAGGCAAAGGCAAAGTGTTACGCTCTGTCCAGTTCATGTACAAGCCTCCTAACAAATCCAAGCAACCATTTCAGAGGCAACAAAGGTGTCAACAACAACAACAATCCAACCAATGTCAGAACAAATGTTGGGCTCCCTTGGCAGGTGCAGCCCCCCAGCTAAGTCCAACAGAGCCTCCGAGGCAGCATCTTCTACCCTCCCTACTGACTTGTGACAGGCCCTTCCGCCTCCATCACCAGTTCAGGAGGAACTGATAGGGGACAGGTTTGCAAACCACCTGCCGTGTTGGGAGGTGATCACATCAGACTTGTGGGTACTTCAGCTCATTGCTCAAGGTCACACATTAGAATTTCTAGAGACACCTCCAGAAAACTCTCCAGGTCCCTCTCATTATCCTTCAGGACACATTCATCTCGTGAGAGAGGAAATCGAATCTCTGCTAAGAAAATCAGCCATAGAGCTCGTTCCTCAGACCCTGGCAGGCAGGAGATATTACTCCCACTTCTTCCTGGTGTCCAAAAAGATGGGCGACCTTTGTCCGATCTTGGACCTGAGCAGCCTTAACTTGTACGTGGAGTACAAGCGGTTCTGCATGGTGACCCTTCCAGGTTTCCTTCCTTTGCTACACCAAGGACACTGGCTTTGTGCTCTGGATATTTGGGATGCCTACCTACGTATCCCAATTTTCCCATCCCACTGCTGCTTCCTCAGGTTTACATCCCAGGAGGAGCACTTTCAATTCAAAGCTCTCCCTTTTGGCCTTTCATCGGGACCCAGGGTGTTCACAAAGTGCCTAGTGGTGGTAGCTGCGCTGTTACGCCATCAGGGCATCCATGTGTTCCCGTACCTCGATGACTGGCTCCTGTCGGCCCCATCAAGGGACAGTCTTCTAGCCTCCCTGTCCGCTACCCTGGACCTTTTCAACCAAGTGGGCATCACAGTGAATTACTCCATGTCCTACCTATTACCATCACACTGCCTGCAGTCCGTTGGAGCAGTGCTGGATTTGGTCCAGGGAAGAGCCTTCATCCCACCGGACAGAGCGGAAACTCTGCAAAGGCAAGCCATCTTTGTGGCCTCCCACAGTCGGACTATGGCAAGATTGGTCCTGCGTCTACTGGGTCTCGTGGCAGCAGCCATCCCGACTGTTCACCTGGCCAGATTCCACATGTAGGTCACGCAGTGGACACTTCAGGTACAGTGGGATCAGAGTTCAGACGACCTGGATCACATGATCTTGGTCTACAGTCCGATGGCCCGAGATCTCCTATGGTGGCAGAACCTGGACAACCTCAACAGAGGTGTCCTGTTTCTACCTCCTCCCCCCCAAACACTGATGACGGACGCTTTGGGATAGGGTTGGGGAGCCCATTTGGGAGATCACAGGATGCAGGGGTCCTGGTCTGAGAGAGAACTTTCTCTACACCTCAGTGTGCTAGAGATGAGAGCAGTACTGTATGCCTTACAGACCTTCCCAGCCCCTGCTCAGACCAGGAACTCTCCTGATCTAAATGGACTGCATGTGCGTAGTCTGATACCTGAACAAACAAGGAGGCACACGCTGTTATCCCCTATATCGGGAAGCGATGCATGTATGGTTCTGGGCAGTACAACATGGCTTTCATCTCTTGGCAGTGCACGTCCCAGGCATTCAAAATATCCTAGCGAACAGCCTGAGCCACACCCAAGCCAAGATTCACTATTGGGAACTGAGACAGTCAGTGGTAGAAGAAATCTTCGATCTTTGGGCTGGCCAGACCTCGATCTGTTCGCATCACCATCCAACGCAAAACTGCCCAGTTTCTGCTCACTGTTCCAGGGCATGGTGCTTTCTGGCGAGATGTGCTGTCTCTTTGTTGGACAGGGAGGTTCTTATACACCTTCCCTCCCTTTCCATTGTTGCAGAGAGTGCTTCTGAAACTGCAGGCAGAGGGGGCACACATGATCCGGATTGCACCTTACTGACCTCACCAAATTTGGTTCTCTCTGCTTAAGCAGTTGACGGTGGAACCTCAAGGTTCCATTGCCTATCTGCCAGGATCTTCTAACTCAGGAACTGGGCACCCTGGTCCATCCAGGCCTCAAGTCCCTTCACCTTCATGCAACACCTGCTGACATAGCTGCTTCACTTTTTGGAGTCTCCTCCAGAGTGACTCAGGTATTCGTGAAGGCCGGAAAGCCATTCACGAGATCTGCCTGTGCTATGAAATGGAAGAGATTTTCTATCTGGGTCACATCCAAGGGTTGGGTCCCCTTGTCATGCCCTTTACCACAGGTCCTGGAGTACATGCTGCACCAATCCGACCTTGGGCTAAGTTACTCTACTCTATAGGTCCACTTGTCTGCCATTTCTGCCTACGACACTCCAGTGGATGGCAAAACTTTGGCACAGTTTGAGGTATCCAAAACCTTCTTGAAAGGGATCCTCCCATTTGAAACCCCCAGTCAGGAGCCCTGCTCCTCCTGGGATCTGAATTTTATTCTTGAGAAACTCACTCTGCCTCCTTTTGAACCATCTATGAGTTGTGACGTGCTACATTTTGTGGAAAGCGCTATTTTTAGTAGCTATTACATCTGCTCAAAAGATTTCCGAGCTTTAGGCCCTGATGTGTATTTGATTTTCCACAGAGACTGTGTGGCTCTGCATACAAATCCTAAGTTTTTACCAAAGGTGGTTTCTGAGTTCACGTTGAATCAGACCATACACTTACCAGTGTATTATCCTAAACGTTCTAATCAGGGGGAAGCAATTCTGCATTACCTTATATGTACATAGAATTTTGTGTTACTACACTAACAGGACAAAGTCAGTATGCAAAACAGATCAGTTGTTCACTTCTTATGCACCCAAAAGAGAGAGTGCTGCTGTTTCTAAACTGTTTGTCCAATTGGTTGGCAAACTGCATTCTATTTTGTTATCAGAAGTATAACAAGCCACTTCCGGGGGAAGTTAAAGGACATTCAACCAAAGGCATGGCTTTATCTACCACTTGTTTCAGAAATGTCTCTGCCGATGATATCAGTGTGGCAGCCACTTGGAGTTCTGTCCACACCTTCACTAAGCATTACAGTTTGGACATTGCTTCTAAGCATAGGACTGGCTTTAGCCTCGCCATCCTTCAGGGACATATATCTTAGATCCCTGCCTACTGCAGACATTTTCCTGCCTCCCATGTTTCAGACTTGTCTGGCTTTAACTGCTTGGAACTCCGTCCTAATGGTAATTACCTACTGCAAGAGCCCTCTCGAAGTAAGATAGTACAGTTATGTGAGAACTTACCACAACAATATAGCTTCGAGAGAGGCTCTTGCAGCAAGTACTGCTCTCCTGCTCACCTTCCCCCTGTCTCTTTTCTGCTGCTCCTTCTTACATTGCCTTTACCTGGCTTCAGGAGCCCATTTTTTCTCCTGTTGCACCTTTCTGGGTCTCCAGCGGGAGAACTGGAGGGCAGGGCGTGGAGACCGCTCACTATATAGTGTCATGCTGACGTCAGTCACGTGACTTCGGGTCGGCAGTCCCCCACCAGACACTGCTAGCTAAAGTTTTCTGTTTGGTCCTAGCACCTGGCAGCTTAGTTCTAATAGTAATTACCTACTGCAAGAGCCTCTCTTGAAGATCCACTGTTACGGTACAGTCTTACATAACTGCTGTCTCTGTCATGTCTTCTTTCATTCTCCTCCAGGGAGTACGTGTCGAGATCCCACAGCCTCTCCTCATATGGCTTCCCGTGCAGCCTCTGTACCATTTTGGTAGCTCTCTTCTGGACTGCTTTCACTGTGTCAATGTCCATGTGAAGATGCAGCCTCCAGAACTTGACACAGTGCTCTAGGTGAGGTATCACTAGTGAGCAATGCAGTGGCAACACCACCTCCTTCTGTTAGAAATCTCCCTCCATCTGCACCTCACCATTCCCCATAGCCTTGCCTACAGCCATGTCACATTGCCCTACCACCTTGAGATCATCAGATATGATTACTCTGAGGTCCCTTTCTTGCTTGGTGACTGTGTAAGTACCTCTCCTTCCATCTTATACACAACTCCTGGGTTTCCCTGCCCCATGTGTATGACTTTGCCATTTTTGGCATTGAAGCTCAGCTGCCACACCCAAGACCACTCCTCTAGTTTTCCCAGATCCCTCTGCATTCTCTCCACCCCTTCCAGAGTGTCCACCCAATTGCAGATTTCTGTGACAATCTGCAAAGACACACATTTCCCTCCATTTACTCCACAGTGTCACTTATGAAGACATTGACAAGGAGCAGTCCCAGTACTGATCACTGTGGCACTCTGCTGGTCACTCTCGCATTTCCTGAGTGTCTGCCATTTACCACCAGCTTCTGCCTCCTATCCTTCAACCAGTATGCTGTCCAATGTACCGCTTTCTCCCCAGCTCCCAGGCTGCTTAGTTTCTTTATTAGCCTCCCATGCGTCACCGTGTTGAAGTCCAGATAGACCACATACATAGTCCCCCCCCCGATCCACCTCCCTAGTTGCCCAGTCAAAGAAATCTATGAGATTTGTTTATTTTTTTTGTGTAAAATTTTTATTTGCTTTTTCTAAATATATTCAACAGACAACAGACAAAAAAAAGAAATTGTATGCCATAACAGCCACTGGCAATATACCATAAAGAAGTCCACAAATACATTTCATCTCAATACATACACGATGAGTGTTTAACCATTTAAGCCAGATTAGAAAATCAATTCTCCAGTGACAAGGACCATTTCCAATTCTAAAAAAAAAAAAGGAGATATAATCAACTATTTACAAAGATCCACATCTATAAAATAAATTGATTATGGTCACCACCAGGTTATATGATCATTATGGATAATAGAGTGGTAGGCACACTTCATTGATGTTTCAGTAACACTACATAGGGCTGAAATCTGGGGCACAAGCATTCAATGCCCCAATCCTCATTCTTCAAAGCCTCCCTTCTCAAATCCCCATGTCTTGCTGGGAGATAGCCGAGAGGAGTGGATTCCATATGATATTAAAGATCTCTGCCCTTTCCTGAATCTGGTAAGCCCTCCTCTCCATAGCCAGAGCCGAGAGTGTCAATGTTTTCCATTGGGCGAGAGAGGGATCCCTTGCCGAGATCCAAGTGTTTAGGATACATTGCCTAGCTATTGCTAAGGCCACCTTTAACCACTTTCTATGGGTACACCAATCATCCCCTCCCTCCCAGTCAATACCGAATAAGAGTTCAATAGGATGGAGGGATACCCTGACCTCTGTCCTTTCATTTAGAAACTCCACCAATTCCTGCCAAAAATTCTGTAGTCGGGGGCACCTCCAAAAACAATGTATGTATGTGCCATATCCTTCTTTTACATCGGGGGCATATTTTGAAACTTCCGGACGGCTTTTGTGAACCACCGCCGGAGGATAAAAAAGTCTATGAACAAACTTATAGGCCGACTCCTTATATCTGTTTGATAACAGGAGGCCCACATGTGTTTCCATTAAAAACTCCCAATTCGATTCCGAGATCGTAGCCCCAGGGTCCCTCTCCCATAGAGCTCTCCTGTTCGAGCTTCCCTCCTCCGAGATTTGTTTATGATGACCTCCACCCTGCGAAACTGTGCCACCTGTGGTCCTGCAGCCCATTCACCTCCAGTTACTACATCTGCCTCTCCTTCAGCAGGGTATGCATGAATCTCCCCACCATTGATGTGAGACTGACTGGCTTGTAATTGCTAGCCTCCTCCCTGCTGCTGCTTCTGTGCAGAGGGACTCCAATGGCCCTCTTCCAGTCGTCTGGCATTACCCTCATATCTAATGAGGTGATGAATAGTATGGCCAGAGGGGCAGCTTGCACAATGCTCAGTTCTTTCAGAACCCGTGGTTGAACCCCATCCGGTCCCATTGTCTTGTTTTCCTTTGGTCTTCCAATCTTCTTCAGACTCTCCTCTGAAAATGGACTTCTGTCCACTCCCTCTGCCCCGTGTTTTTGCTGATACAACTTGCCCTCCCACACATACACTGTGAAGACCAAGCAGAAGTATTCATTTAAAATTTTTAGCGTTTTCCTGATCATCTTCTGCACAACCCTCACCCCCAGTTCTCACTATTTCAGCCCTTGCGTCTCTCTTCACTCACATACCTAAAGTCTTATCCCCTTTTTTAACATGAAATTGTTTATTGAATTTTTAACAAGCATACAAACATAGCAGAGCAACAAGATAATCAACTAATATCAAAGACGTACCAAGGAAATAAGGACATAACTATATACATGGAGGAGTAACAAACTAAAGAAAGACATTATGGATGTCATAGCATACATATTTAGCCCCTTTTTTTTTACCTCCTTGGCTCTCCTCTCCTCTGTTTGTGCCTAAGCTGCTCTTACCATTATTCCTGCCTCTCTGTTTTTCATGATGTACCTCCCTGCTCCTCTCCCTTTGGGTCTCCTTGTACTTCCTGAAAGCTGTTCTTTTCTCTCTTACTGCCTTAGCCGCCTCTTTTGAGAACCATAGTAGCCTTTTCCTCCTCCTAGCCTTACTTCCTTCCTTCAAACAGCATACTGTTGCCTTGGCTATTCACTTATGGATCCTTTTCCATTGGGGTCTATACTCCCTCCGTCCATCCCCCTCTTCAAGGTATTTATTGAGGCAGTCTTCCATTTCTTTAAAGTCTACTATACTGAGGTCCATGACCCACATCTTATGTGGTTTTTTGTCTCCTGCCAAGCCATATGCCAAACTGCACAGTACAGTGATTGCTTGTACCCTGGGGACTACCTGCTGTGACATCTGCAATGCTGTCCTTGTTCCAAATACAAGGTCCAGCACTGCCCCATCTCTAGTTGGGTTCTGCAACCAGCCGCCTGAGAAATGCCCCCTGTAGGGAGTCAAGGATAGCCCTGCTTCTTCTTGTAGCCATGTCCAGAATGCTCCAATCTACAGCCGGCAGATTAAATTCCCCCCCAGAATCAGTACCTCCCCTTTGCTTGCTGTTCTGCTACTGGCCTCCCCCCAAACCTTGTCTAACTTTTCCCCCTGTGTTGGTGGTCTGTACACCACCGCCATTCTAATAAAGGCTCCTGTTTCCAAGCCAACCCAAATACCTCTAGCCCTTCCTTATCCTCCTGGTGCCCCTGTATCTCTGTGGTTTTTAAACCTTCCCTCACATGTAAAACAAACCCACTTCCTCCTTGTCCTGTCCTTCCGGAACATGGTGTAGCCAGGTATAGTCACTTCCCAGTTGTGGTTGGTGGTGCACTATGACTCCACTATGGCTGTGGTTGGTGGTGCACTATGACTCCACTATGGCTGTGGTTGGTGGTGCACTATGACTCCACTATGGCTGTGGTTGGTGGTGCACTATGACTCCACTATGGCTGTGGTTGGTGGTGCACTATGACTCCACTATGGCTGTGGTTGGTGGTGCACTATGACTCTATTATGGCTGTGGTTGGTGCACTATGACTCTATTATGGCTGTGGTTGGTGGTGCACTATGACTCTACTATGGCTGTGGTTGGTGGTGCACTATGACTCTACTATGGCTGTGGTTGGTGGTGCACTATGACTCCACTATGGCTGTGGTTGGTGGTGCACTATGACTCCACTATGGCCAGCAGATCCAGGTCTGCCTCTGCAATGATTGCCTGCAGATCAGGAATTTTATTTCCTAGGCTCCTTGCATTGGCACACATGGCTCTTTATCCCCTTTGTCCCTCCCTCCCTCCCCCATCCTGCCTTCCCTTCTTTTTTCAATCTTTCGTTCCTCCAGTTTCCCCATTATTGTGCTCCCTTTTTTCATTTTTCCACTGTCTACCCTCCTTAACCCTTCTCTCAGCATTAGATCCACCTCCTGACCGACCCCCCCTTGTCTTTTGCACCTCTACCCATGGGAAATTAATTTCCCCTGTCCTACACCTCTTTGCTGCTCTCTTCTCTTGGGGGGAAGGGAGTGCAGTTTCTGCCTCCCTCATTTTTTTTCTGCCTCCTCCTTTGGCCACTTAAAATGGCCATCAAAAAAGCATCTAAACCTTCCACCCAGGACTGCTGTTCCCCTCCTGTATGGATGGAGGCCATTTCCTTTGTACAGGCCTCTGTCCCCACAGGTAGGATCTCAGTCCACAGTGTTGCCAAAACCTTTCTCCCTGCACTGTACCTTCAACCACTTGTTGAAGAAATTGGTGTGGTGTTCCCTAGCCTCCCCCCAGCCATATAAATGTAGCATCTCGGTAAAGACCACTGTGTGAGCTGCCTCCTCCATGCCCTTCCCCAGCTCCCCACCACACCTACTATGTCCCTTGCCAGGTCTTTAGTCTCCAAATGGGTAGTAACATTCAGCTTCCCATTCTGCCTAACCACCCTTGCAATCATAAGCTCTGCTCACCACCCCTCTGTCTGAGGCACCGGGTATGCACCCAAACTCCCTCGTTCTTTCTCTTCCTGCTCCCAAATTATGCATGCAGATTTGCTGTCTTCCATTGGAGATGAACTGATAGTGACTGATACCTCTTCTAGCAGACAGCCACCTCCAGTTAAACTGATCTTCCTATAAGATTGCTGGTCATAAGCTGTCTAAATCCATATGTTTTTACAATGAAAATCTTCTTGCCTTATTGAGCAAAGGAGGTTTTGCATATTACCCTTTTTTTTTCATTATATCAAAGGAGCACAGTATCTGAACAGCAGTAGAATAAGGTAAAAGAGACTTCAGGGTGTGCAAATATGTGCAGAGTGTGGTAAAGACCTGCACAGTTCCATTACCTGTTAACCTGTGGTTTGCCAGTGTGTTCCCTTTCCCCCAGCATCTGCATTTAGAGGGCACAACACCAGTCTGGGCTGGTGGCATGGAAGGCTGAGACACTGGATGCCTTGCTTTCTGCCACGCTGGCGACTTGGGTTTGGAA
The DNA here is from genome assembly GCA_016271365.2 of Neoceratodus forsteri. Taxonomy (NCBI): domain Eukaryota; kingdom Metazoa; phylum Chordata; order Ceratodontiformes; family Ceratodontidae; genus Neoceratodus; species Neoceratodus forsteri. The sequence continues at coordinate 28,550,646 of CM057453.1, forward strand.
GCGGATTTTGGTTGCCGGAGTCAGCTGCGGTGGGAGGGAATCGAGAGTCTGAGTTAAGCTCTTCTCTCAAGGGAAGGAGAAGGTGTTGGCCGGTCTTCTGACTGGCAACAAGTGAAGGCCTGGTTGCGGTGCTGGTGGCACGAATGGCGTGTCCGCAGATACATGATCGTGTGGTCCTCCACATGCACGCTTTCAAGTTCTGCAGCAGAGGAAGGCAGAAAATGGAAAATGGTGACTGGGTCTTTGTGAAGGCCTTCACGAAGACCCAGTCATGGCCACCCAGAAGCCACCGCCGATAGAAAAATATTTGTGGGAAAAAAAAGAAAGCACCACACCTGATGGCAGGTCATGATGTCTTATAGTTTACTGAACTGGGTTTTTTCCTTATTCTTTTTCAGAATTGACCAAAAAATGTCTGGGGGTCAGAATGGGTACAAGTTGAATGAGGCCAAAGCCATCCTCACTGAGCTGAAGTCTATCCGAAGGGCCATTAGCTCTGGAGAGAAAGAAAAACAAGACCTGATGCAGGTATTGTTTCTGAGGGCAGCTGAACATGTGAAACTATTCTGTCATCACCGTATTAAGCAAAGCAAGGAAATTCTCTGGCAAAAGCACAGCAAAGGGTTACATGTTTAATGTATAAAGTGACAGCAGCATAAAACAAGCATTTGTCAATGCCGAATATTGTCTCGCTGGCATTAGCATTGGTAGTGCAGGAGTTAGAGATGCGTAATAGGAATGGCAGTGAAGTATTGAACTGACACCAATTCCACCCCCACCCTGCAGAGACTGACGGGCATTGGGGTGTGCCTTTCGGTCGTCGGCTATAACGCTCATGCCATTTTATCTCACTCTACCCTGTAGACACTGACAAGTGTTGTGGTGTGCTTTGGGGTCTTTGGGCCTTATACTTACCCCATTCCATAAGGAAATACACTGAGGTGGGTGCAGTATAGGAGAATGGGGTGAACTTTGGGGCTGAGCACTCCAAGGCACACCTCGATGCCTGTCAGTGGCTGCAGGGTAGGGGGTGAGGGTGGAATGGCATGAGCACTACAGCTGATGCCTGTTATTCTTTACAGGGTGGGATGTTACAGTTGGAAACCCTAACGCCGTAGGCGTGCGTTGGTATTTTCACTCCAAATTATCAACATGGGCTTTTTGTGACCCCACCTCATGAAGAGCTGCACTATCAGTTTGTTAGCCAAAAGGTGATTTTGCACAGCGACTGCACTATTTGGCGCCACAGGTATGGAAACACGTTTTGGGCAGGTTGTGAAAAATGGCAACTGTATTGTTCATGAGGAGGTGTAAAAAAAAAATGGCAGTGTTGAAAATATGAAGTGAAAATATGTAAAATTGATGAAATCATGAGCATGCATAGAAACTACGCAACACACGTCTGTAACACAATTATTTTTGGGATTTTTTTAGCCATATTTTCAACATAGGCATTTGGGACCTCCCCTCATGAACAGTGGCATTGTGATTTTGTTAATGTGTTCCAAAAGTTGATTTCCCACAGCGACCACGCCATTGTATGCCACAAGTGCAAAAACACATTTTGGGCAGGATATGAAAAATGACAGCTGGACTGTTCATAAGGAGGTGTGAAAAAATGCCAGTGTTGAAAATCTGGGATGAAAATACTGCAAATTTGCGAAATTACAAGGGTGTGTGGAAACTGCGCAACACATGCTTGTAACACTGTCATTTTATGGACTTTCGTCACCAGATTTTCAACATAGGCATTTTAGGACCTCTGCTCATTAACAGTGTCACTGTCGTTTTCTTAATCTGTCCCTAAAACTGATTTTCCACAGCGACCGTGCTATTCTGCGACAGAAGTGCGAAAACACATTTCAGCCAGGTTATGAAAAATGACAGCTGTACTGTTCATAAGGAGGTGTGGAAAAATGGCAGTGTTGAAAATCTGGAGTGGAAATATTACAAATTCACAGAGTTACGAGCGTGCGTGGAGACTGCGCCATCACACACTCATAACAGTAATTTTTGATTTTTTCTCAATTATTCTGCAACATAGGTTTTTTAGGTTTCCACCATGAACAATGGCACTGTTGTTTCGTTAGTCGGTCCCAAAAGGTGATACCGCGCAGTGAGCACAAAATCACCTTTCAGGACCGAATAATGCAATGACAGCGACTGAATTCATGAGGAGGGGTCCCAATAACCCTATGTTGAAAATTTGATGCCAAAATTCCCAAAAATGCCCGAGATATGCACCAAAGTTGAAAAAACACTATTTATGCCATTATACAGCTTACCGACATTTCTTCAGTTTGTGGTCGGCTTTGAAGAGTGCAGCTGTGTTCCCGGTCCACCGAAGATTGTCGCACCAGGCTCCGGAGGTAAGTATGGGGTGAGGGGGGTGTGGGGAGGCAGGGTACGCAGAGGGGTGCGGGTTGGGGGAAGGGGCAGGACAGACTGTGAGGGACCGTTTTCTTGTTTTACAGGGGGGGAAAAAAAGGAAAACGTGGATCGGTTTTCTATTTTTACAGGTGTAATTGGTACACTGGGATGGGCTACCAGTGTATCACCTGTATTTGTGGAGAGGGACCAAGCTGAGGGATTGGGCCCCGTCGACACAGAAACAGGGGGGGGCATGATGCCGAGGGGATTGGGTACCCCCTTGGCACACACCTGAAAGCGGGGGGGGGGCATTATGCTGATGGGGAGTGGGCGCCCTTGTTGGCAAAGAAAGACTGTGTGGAGGGGCGCATGATGCCGAGGGGTATTGGGCACCACCTCTGCACACAGTTGGAATGGGAAGGGGCATTATGCTGATGGGAAGTGGGTTCCCCAGTCAGTGAGTGAAGTGGGTCGGAGCATGCCGACAGAGGGATTGGGCACCCCTGAAGTCGGCATTGTGCGCGGTGGCACTCCGTGCCGCCATGTTTACTGGAAAACTTCTCCAGTAAAGGCACGTTGGGAGGCGTGTTTTTTGCCACTGCATGACAAGTTTGCCTCTTATTGCAGCGGCACTTTTGTTAGATCTGGTGGCCACTTTACGTATTACTGGTGTCTGCGCCTGCATGCTGGCTTATTGGGGAATGAGGGACGCACCTACAGATGCATGCCCTGCATTCACCCACAGTGACCGCACCTCCAAATCTGCTACTGTTGCACGATGTTGGCTGGCACGCACGTGCGAGCCAACATAAAAATGTCATTGGCCAGTGCACTTCAGGGGACTGTGTTACCTAACCTCATGGGAATACATAATTCTTACACATTTTAAATAAGCTCAAAAGTTGAAAACCTTTCACTAACTTTACACAGTCAGATGGACAAACTTTGTCTCCAGGATTAAAAAAAATATTTGGAAATTGTCAGCTTGAAAGGCATTTAAAAGGTTAAACAGGTTAGCTGAAGCTATGCAACATTTTGTGGGGGGTTGGGGGGAGAGATTGTGGTGTGGTAACACAACTTGTGCAGTATCTTACAGAAAGTGCACTTTTGGCTCCCTAATAGTCTCTTCTGACTTCTAAAACCACTAAATGTATTGCCTTTTTGTTTATTTATCTTTTTGTAGATACTGCTATTTAAACAATGTTCAAATGATAAAGACTTCTTGGTGAGAGGCACTGCAAAATTAAGAAACACCATTGAGAGTTGGGCAATTGTGTCGAACAGTGTCTTTCCTGAGTCCTGCATTCATTCTGTCTGTGTTGGCATAGCTGTTGTGAAACGTGCAAATTCCTTTGTGGTCCTGTGCAGTGCAGTAAATTTTAAGCTCCAGGAAATATTGGAAATGTTAGAATGCTGTATTCTGTCTACTGAAGCTTGAAATGCTGTTTTCCTTGACTGACTGTTTTTTTGTATGTTATGTGCAGAGCCTTGCAAAGTTGAAGGAACGATTCATTTTTGAACATGGCATGGGACGATCAGAGCCAGACCTTCGGACCGCATCAACAGGCTCCCATCTCTCTCTCTCCAGACAGACCCTGGATGCAGGTTCACAGACAGACATCTCTGGCGATGTGAGTCCTTTATTACACTGTTTCTGTAGCCAGCTGTTGGGCACTTTGGTGAAAGTGATTTTCCAGTTTCCTGCAAAACGATGGCATTTGACATTGGCAGGACTCCAAATCTTATAACATAAAGAAGAAAAATATTCATTTGAGGACGTTCCATTCTTTATTACTAAAGACATTTAAATGCAACACACCCTTTCCCCTTAGACATAATCAGTTTCCGCTGCTTTCATTGCCTTCCAGTAGTGTTGCGTGGATAGTATCCAACAGAATTGGATACCATTGGACACCCCCAGTTTTCTTGAACTGTCAACTAGGATCCGATGTGATAAGTCATTTGATGTGAATATGTGGGATCCATGGCAGATATTTGACCTTGGGTCCCCCTTTCCCACCCTGGATCTGAAATCTGAATTGGGGCAGATAGGATCCACAGTTGGATAAATGGGCTTATCCATTGGATCCCTGTCAGATTCCAAAGCACTATCTGAGCAGCACTGCCTTGAAGCCATGATACTTTTGTTGTGAGATCAGAATCATTTCCTAGGGAACAGATTATGACAGCAGGTATAAGCAACTTGAAAAGATGAAGTTCCAGTGGAAAAAAAAAATTCTGTTTCAATGAAAATGCCTTTAGTAATAATACATGGAAGGCACAGGTATTCAAATTGTAGTGGAAATGTGTGCACTTGTATTCTGTTGATGCAAGCTGTGTATTTGTGGCAGCAAACTGGAAACTCTCTTATTAAAGTGATTTTGTCACTGAATTGGACAGCTTTGAAATACATAACACTTAACATAGAAACAGAATTTGTCAGCAGACCAGTTAGCCTAGCCAGGCTGCCCTTTTTTCCCCGCCTATTTCGACACCTTTGACCCTATTTGGTTTCTGGCGTCACTCCCTTCCCTCTACGTAGTATACCTATGTGCCTACCCCATGCATGCTTAAAGTCCCTCACTGTTTTCGTCCGCACCACCTCTTCTGGCAGGCTGTTCGAGGCATTCACCACCCTTTTGCTGAAGAAATATTTATTTGTATCCCTCTTAAACTCTCCCCGCTCCAGCTTTATTGCATGCCCCTGTATTCTGGTGCTTTTCCTCTTGTGAAAGAGATTCCCTGCTTGCACCTTCTTCACCCCATGAGGTACTTACAGGTCTTAACCATGTCCGCCTTCCTCTCCTCTTTTCCAGGGAGTACATGTTGAGTTCTGAGCCTCTCCTCGTATGGCTTCTTGTGTGACCTCCGCATCATTCTGGTAGCCTTCCAGTTAGACACCATTCAGCTGATATTTAATAGATTTGCTGTACCATATATCACTTCCCCTTATTCCTCATTACTGGGCTCAGTTACATAGAAATAGGATCCTTGTCCCTACAATCGATCTACTTCTGCTGTTTAACCCTTTCCTGATGTCACAGCCCTCTGTTTGTGACATCCGTTTCCACAGCAACAGACCATCATGGAGGATAATAATTTCAGCAAAGGATTAAGCAGTAGAAATCAGATGAACGCTAGAGGAACAGGGGTCTGGATGTCCTCAAAGTTTTTATTTATTTGTTTTATTTATTTGAACATTGGTAACTGGGAGAGGCACACTGAGCCAAGGCTCGTTTCCAGGTACGACCTGGTTGACGGGAACAGTGGAAGAACAGCAGCACAATACATAATTGCAAACAGTCAACAACATTTGGTAAAACAAACAAAAAAAATTGTACAAAATTAGAATAAATGCAAAAATTGTGTGTACAGAGAACAAAGTGTGTATAGCTCAATAGGCCTAGAGGTCTATCAAGTCTGCTCGAATGTGCAGCTAGCACCCCTTATTCTGCAGCTGCCCCTCCCTTCTACCCTTTCTCTTCATTAACCCTCCCCCTTGTCCTGTCCCATCCTCGTTTGTAGCAGTCCACTGTTCTACTGCATACCACTTCAGGAGGTAACGCATTCCGCCCAGTCACCACCCTCTCTGTAAAAAAGTGTCTCCTCATCTCCCTCCTGAACCTTCCTCGCTTCAGTCTCATATCATGGCCCCTGGTGTCCCTCCCCTTCCCTCCCTTACTTTGAATAGCCCCTCTGTACTTGTCTTGTTTATTCCTTTCATGTATTTAAAGGTTTCAATCATGTCACCCTTGTCTCTCCTCTCCTCCAGTGAGTACATGTTCAACTCCTTCAACCTCCTCTCATATGATAAGTCCCCCAGCCCCTTGATCATCTTTGTCGCTCTGCACTGCACCCCCTCCAGTAACTTAATGTCCCTCTTCAGATACGGACACCAGTACTGCACGCAGTACTCCAGGTGTGGTCTAACTAATGACCTATACAGTGGCAGAATCACCTCCTCCCTCCTCGAGGATATACCCCTTGCAATACAACCCAGCATATTGTTGGCCTTTGCAGCTGCCTTCCTACATTGTACCGAGTTGTTCATTGACCCTGTAATGAACATACCCAGATCCTAACCCATCTCATGTGAGTTGGGGAGGTAGCAGTAGTAAAATAAAAGGATTTTCCTCTAGAAAAAGTGGTCTTTTTCGCACCCAGGCATCCATTCTTTACTTTGATCTAAGTAAGGGCCGTTAACTGCTGTATCAGAGCTGCTCAACTCCAAACAAATAATTTTAAGCTGCTTGCATTAATTGGTATTAAAGGTGTTTTTGGATATTAGTTTGAAGCAGCGGTGCAATTCAGGGTGTTTGAATTTGGGGCTTACCTAAATGTTTTACTGTAAAATATTTCAGACATTTAATTTACGCAGATATCATACATAGGATTTCATTGGGGATGTTAGGGTGCTAGAGCCACTGGGGTTCAGTGACCACAATTTAGTATGGTTTCAAATTGTCCTAGAGGCCACCACTCTAACCTAAAAATGAAGGTACTACATTTTAGAAGGGAAAATGTTTGGGGGGGGTGAGCTGCTCAGAGATAGATTGAAAGATGTATTGAGGGCAGAGGGTGAGGAGGTGAAATCGTTTATGATCAGGAGTGATAGCTGAAGTGACTGATACATGAATTAGTCAGGTGGGTAATAATGGAAGATACAGAAAACAGATGTGATTTACCAAAGGTGTAGGGGAGGATTTTGGAGCCGAGAGGGCTGCTTTCAGGAAGTACCAAGGGAGGGCGAGCAGAACGAGAGCAGTAGTGGAGAATATTTAGAATAGCTAAAGGAGGCCAACAGAAAAGTGAAGAAGACAAAAAGGTACAAGTAAGAACTATGGAAGGGGCTAGGGAGGGAGAAAAAACCTACTTTTGTTGTGTGTAGGAAAAGAGTTGTATGAAGAGGGAATTGTCATACTAAAGAACGGGAGGGGATGGGTGGAGGAAGACAGCAAAAAGGCAGATGCCCTGAATTAGTATTTATGTGCAGTATTTACAGTGGAAGATAGCAGCCACACTCAGATTGTGGGATCAAGGCCTGAGGGGTGCAGGGAGGCAAACTAGTGGTAGGAATGGTATCTGAAGTAAGAGTGCTTAAGAGACACAGAGTGCAACTGCTGCAACAACGAGCTGGCCAACTGTTGTTACATCTAATATTCATTAGTCTATCCAGTCTGCTCATTTCCTACCTAACTCGATATCCAACCCAACACTGGAGGACCAGAGTTACTAGGTCTGTTGCCCTTCCAGTGCCCCACTGCCCCACTGCCCCCCTCCCCTGGCTGTACATCCTCCCCGCTCCCTTAGGTCTTACTGTCCCAATGTGCCAATCCTGTCCATGTTTGAAACCAGTCTGTGATCTGGTAGACTGTTCCAGGCATGCACCACCTACATAAAGTACTTCCTAACACCCCTTTGGTATCCCCCCCCCAACCACACTAATCTCCTCCCAGTCCCCTGGATACTGTGTTTTAGTTCCTCATCAGCAGATCCCTGCATTCTACCTTGTTCATGTCCCCCAAGAACTTGTAAGTCATAATCATTCCCCCACCCCTCTTCTAGCCTTGAGAAAGTGCATGTTCACCTTCTTCAGCCTCTCCTCCTACATCCCTCCCCGCTTACCCAGTAGCATTTTGTAGCCATCCTGTGAACCCTCTCCAAGCAGTCCATGACCTTCCTGAGGTGATGACTCCAGAAGAGAAAATGAGAAAACCTCTGAGCCCTCTGCCCAGCAATGAAGGGCTCCCCCCCCCCGCCTTGCCAGGAGGTTGCCCCTGACAAAACCAGAAATGTTTGGGGATATATCCCCTCCACTCTTCCCCACCCAGGGTGCAGGCCGCAGCTCAGTGGAGGGTGGCACCTCAGGAGCTAAGGTAAGTATAAGATCTGTGGTCAGCCTTGGTGGGCTGGAGGGAGTTTGTGGGACAGTATGGGGAGAAAGAAGTAACAATAGTTAACACAGGACTGACGGAACAAATCATAGAAAATCTTTTTCAACCAAAGGATGGTGACCCTGTGGAATCGTCTTCCAGAATCTGTGGTTTGTAGTCCTACATTAGCAACATTTAAAGGGATTATTGGATACAGCCACTGTTAAATGGTCTGATGGACTTGTAGAGCAAAAGCCTATCGTTTCTTCATTGCTAATGAGTCTTTATCTGACGTCCAATGTATCTGTGTTAAGAGTTTGTTGATCTGCAGTGACTGGAGAGAGGTGAAAGAGATAGGCGCATGCCCTCATGAGAAAGTGACTATGCCAAAATACTTTCTCACCCATATATATGTTACACACCTAGATCATATGGAACTTGGCCCGCCCTTGTCTAACATATTGGTTGTTTATTTAAAGTTGACTATCAGTCAGTTAGTTTTTGCTATTATCATGCAGTGCTGGTCCAGGCATTGGTCCGTCCTTGTTGCCTGCACTTGCATTGATAGGGCAGGTGGCATCTCTGTATAATGCAACTTGAAACCAGTGAGGACAACTTGACAGTTAACAGTATTCCCTGAAAAGCTTAAATATAGATGACAGGTAGCTGTGAGAAGCAGTAACTGCATTTCATGGGCACTTAACGCACTTCTGTATAGCACAAAAATCAAGGTGCTGTGTCAGCATGTGGACTGAAAACAAGGTAAAAAGGTAATATTAAATGTACCCTGAAAATAGAAAATAAAGTTAGAATCAACGTTTCAACCATAGGACTTCTTCAAGAATTATCTAAAAGAGACAATAAAAGCAAAGTTAATGGAGAGGTGCGTAGCTATACACTGTATACGTGTGTGTGTGTGTGTAAAGAAGATAGAGGCAGGATCTAAGGGAGAAAAGTGATAATAGGCAATGTAAAATAGAAGCTGTAAAGTCTTACCTTGCCTGTTATCACTGAATACTTCAAGGGTACCAAGCTCTTGGGACCTGATGTGAAAGTCATTCTCAGTGACCAAAAACCCAAAGAAATTTGCTCAGATTATTCCATCTCTGGTGTCAAATGATTCCCAAAGTGGCTGTGGCAAGGATTCTTTTTAGCAGGAGTGCCCACAGTATCCCTACCAGTGGTCAGAGTCGAGATTTTGCTACCCAACAGCATCTGCTCATTGGTGCCCCTAACACAGATTCCCAACTCCTTCCCATCCTCTGTCCAGCACCCAATTAGAGCCCATGGGGCGAGAGGATCTCCCTGCACCTGCCCTGATAGCTCATGTTCACCAACCAGTGCAGGACTTGGTGACACCCCCTGGTTCTATCAGCCATTGCTGTGCAGATTAAAAAAAAAAAAAAAAAAAAAAAGGCCATTCAGCCAGTTTACCCATTTTTGGGGGGGAGGTCCAGGGGGTTCTTTTATACCAGGTTTTCCCATGATACCTAAGAGGCTGGAGTTCTCTAACCTCTCCTGTGACCTTAGAGGGCCTACCATACATATGGCCTATTTGCTGCTCTTAGCCTCCATCCCCTATTTGGGGGGGGGGGGTGTTAGCTGTGCTCTTAGATACGAAGGGCGCTTTCATGCACAAATAAAACTAGATCTGTCACACTTCAGATTTTGCCTTGAAGAGGCACCTTTGCGATTTTCTGGGTTTGCCTTTTGGGTTGTGCTTGGCAATGCCCATCTTTCCTACCTTCCTGTACCTGCGTGACTGACCCCAGTCAGGTGCTTCTGCAACCAGAATGGGCTTCACTTTGCACCACACCAGACAATAATGGGCTAGGGGTGCTAATGACTGTGGGAATATTTGTTCTATTTCCTTGTCGATGGCCTCAGTTTACATGGGCCATACTAGGCATGAACCAGGTGTAGACCCTACATGAATATGTGTTTCCTCACTGAGCAATGTAAGCACAGGGGTTTGGGTCTCGCAGCCACTGGACCACCTATTTGCTATTACTGATCCTCTACAGGATCCACTGCTGCAGCGGTAGTACAGGAATCACCTACTTGAGGGCTCTCCTTTTTCATCTTCCAGTGATCTTCACAACAGATGCCTCAAGTCTGGGCTAGGGTGCTCACTAAGGTCCTCGTCAGTCCCAGGGGTACGGGTCTCCACTGACTGTTCTTTACGGACACTGGGCCCTGCCGACTGTTGACCTTCTTCTGCACCTGGTCTTTTACATGAGTGCATGGGCACTGCTGTTTGTTTGGGAAACAGAGATGTGTGCCCACCAGCTACAGAATAGTAACTGAGCCTGTCAGGTAGAAAGGAAGACATCATCTTCTGTGTAGATACGAAATGTGTGCTTTGTTTTTTTTTTTAACCTTATATTTATGCTCCTAATCTGCCTCCTCCCTCCACTCTCAGACATCCGCTGTCTGTGGACTTCCAGTCCGTCATGGTCTGCCCCTAGAGTACCCCCTAGTTCCACACACACACACTTGAAGATTCCCCGGTTTACCCCCCCGGGTAGGAGTGGAGAGCGATCCCTAAGCACCTCTTCAAATCAACATACTGTGTCTGTGTGTGTAGGCTGCGGCATGAGCTGTGAGTCTCTGGCAGCGAGCCGGAGGAGTCCCCAGAGGGTGTCGCTGCTCAGGAGGGACCGAGGCATTTTCCCCGATTCCTCCCCCCGACATCGTGTGCAATGAGGGGCTATGAGCTAGGAGGCACGCTTGAGATGTACCATCTGCTCCGCCCCTCTGCCAACATCCACCTAATGCCCGTACTGCTGTCCCACCTTGCGTCGTCACCCAGGCTCCTCTAGTGGCGGCATTGCAGCAGGAGTCTGCAGTTAACCCCCGGAGAAGGAGAGCAGCTGTCGGGTGCTCTATCCTCTCCTCCTCGGCCGACCCCCGATGACCCGTGCTTGTTCCCGAACACGAGTTGCCAGCGTGGTGTGCTTAATTTTTCATACTATCAGTCAGATTACAATCATAGAAACATAGAAGATGACAGCAGAAAAAGACCATTGGTCCTTCTGGTATGCCCATAAAACCCTAACGAACCCAGTACCTATTGTCCATACAGGGTTTTAACCCACATTGTCCACCTCCATGCTCCCCACCCTACTGCTGCCACCCTGAGCAACCACTAAGCCCTTCACTCTGTCCCAGCCATGTTTGAAACCATTGATAGTTTTGACGTTCACCACACAAGCTGGCAGACTGTTTCACGGCTCCACTACCGTTCTGTAAAATAAAGCTTCTAGGGACATGGATATGTTGTTCATCCACACTATCTGGCAGGTTCCTTGCCACTTTAAATCTTGCTGGAAGGTCTTCAAGCTGGCTCCTCCCACCCAACCGGGTGGTAAAACTCTCGGCTCCGCCCCATGACACCAGATCTTCCTTACCGCTTGGAAGCTCAGGTTCCCTCCTTAGCGCTCTGCGTTTTTCGACTGGTTCCTGATTCTTCGGTTCATCCGAATTTAGTTCTGAAGTTTCCTAAAACGTTGGTCTTCTTTCCCTCGTGGCTGCGATGGACAATTTGTTTCCTGGCTCTCGGAGGCGTCCTGGGGGGCGGAATATCTCCAGGACTGATCCGCACTCCACGTGCGTATACTGCCTCGACTTGGACCATGACCTGCAAGTTTGCGAATTGTGCTGCGCCCTTTCGACCAACGCCTTGGAGGATCGTGTGGCGCGTTTGGGGCTTGGGCGCCCCGAGGATTTTTCTGCGCCGGTAAAATCTAGAGAGGCTCGTCGGGTGGTGTCCGCGTCGGCTGAGCAGCTCGATCTCTCTACCTCCCTGGAGGAGGCGGCGGCCAAGGCTGCATCTCCCTCCTCCTCGGTCGCGGCATTTATTCCGCTTTCCTTGAGTTCCTCTCATTCGGCTTCGTTCAAGGAGCTTTGCCAGTCCCTCTTCACGAAGGGAGAAGAGCCATCGGGACTTGCCCCTCGGCCCAGGTCGAGGGAGTCGCAGGGTAGGTCCCATCGTTGGCGTTTGTGGGAGCGGGAGAGGTCCCCTTCCCTGGAATGCCGACCTTTGACTTCCGTAGAGGTTGCGGCTCAGGCCGTTGGCTTCACAGTGTCCCTGTCAGGCCAGCCGGCCAAGACTCCCGTCGACGTTGTCGAGTTTTCTCTCGATCCGCCAGCTGGGCGGTTGACTGCAAGAGCCGTGAACCCTTTGCCAGTTTCCCCGGTGGAGGCTGAGGTTCTGCCTGCGCCTTTGGGGCGGCAGCCCTCGGTCATTCTGTCTGAGCTGAGGGAAGAGCAGGTGTCCCCCGCTCCTTCCCAGACCCACCCTCGGTTTCACCGAGGATCTGGGTCTGGGTCTCGGTCCTCTTCTCGGTCAAGCCACTCCCGACGACTTCGGTGGTCTTGGTCGGGGCACCGAGTTAAGTGGCAACACCGTTCCTCCTTGGATGAGGAGAGGCTTCGACGCAGATGGCGTCGACGTTACGAGGAGTTTATGTGGCAGCAGTTGCTGTTGTCCGGGAATCAATCGACTCCGATTCATTCACCATCTATCAAGAAGCTGCCGCCTGAACGGCCGACGCAACCGCTCGCTGCAGTCGAGGTGCCCATTTCTGGGCCGGTTTTTCGACCAAATCTTGCTGCCCCATCGATTGTGGTGGAACCTCGGTCGGGTCACGGTCTGTCCTGCAGGTTGTCGGTCACCCTTGATCCTGCCCGCCCTCGGCGGGTGAAGAGTGGCTCAGGCCTGAGGCAGCTCTTTGCAGACCCTTCGGAGTCAGACGATGACTCCTCCATGTTCCCCAGGCGGGAGTGCCCGGAGTCCTCCCTGGTCCGGTCTTTGGACGACAGCCCATCGTCCTTCCTGGGTCTGCTTAGGCTCATCTCAGAGTTCACCAGGATGCAGCTCGAACCCGTGTCCAAACGGGTCCATTATCCCCTGACGGAAATCCTAGACCAAGGAGGTTCACCCTCGGAGGCCTTCCCGGTGGCTGAGGCCATTGTCGGCCCAACCTTGGAGCTTTGGCAGTGGCCTACTTCCTGTCCTGCGCCCTTGGCCAGGATGGCCAGGAAGTATGCTGTCCCTATCAGTTCTTTGCCCGTTTTTTCGGAGCACCCCTCCGCTGAGGGGTTAGTTACCGATAACGTCTTCCAGCATTCAGTGAACACTTGGGATGTGGATAGGCCTCCCGACAAAGAGTCCAAAAGGATGGACTATGTCGGGCGCAAGGTTTACGCCGCGTCCTCCCTAGGCCTCCGACAGGCCAGCTCGGCCGCACTGATGGCACATTTCTCCCACGCCCTCTTGGGCTCCCTGGATGAGGTGCTCCCTCATCTCCCGGCCGACCCACGGACCATGGTCCGGGCGGCGTGCGGACCAGGTAGGGCGGTGGCGACAGCAGCTTCTAGACTGCTCTGGACATATGTGATTCCTGTGCCAGGTCAGTAGCGGCCGCGGTGGCCTATGCGCCGCGGGCGTGGCTGAGGATACACCTTCTCGGACGGATACCCAGCACAAGTTGGCAGACATCCTTCTTGGGGACTGACCTTCGGCCCTGGAGTGGAGGGACACCTCCAGGACCGAAGTCCAATGCCACTCTGACTCGGTCACCCCCACCCAGAGGGACAGGGGCGCTGGCAACCTTGCGTGAAGCCCTTCGGCCCCTGTGGCACCCACTCGCATCAACACCAAGACGAGTGGGCTGGCAGGCTCGCGCCTGGTATCCTGACCTCAAGCCAGCCGCTTCCCCAGTGAAGCAAGGAGGTAGATGGCCTGTGAGCCCCTCAGCCACAATCCCTCCAAGCCTGCTCAGTGACGGGCTGGGGGGCTCCGCCCCGGCCTCGCCACTCTACCTGGGTCCCCCCGAGGGGAGACAGCTCCGCCACTTACTCTGCCTGGTCCGCTATCACCACGGACCGCTGGGTGTTGGAGGTGCTAGGAAAGGACCTGTCTCTGGAGTTCGAGTAGGCTCCACCCCTTCAAGCTGTCGCCCCTTGAGGGGCCACGGGGTCCGCAGCCTCGCCATCGGCCCGCCGAGCCGACACTACCCTGCTCCTCGAGAAAGAGGTGATCAGGAAGGTGCGGATCCTTCTCCAGACCCGGGGTTTGTGTCCAGGTTTTTTCCTGGTCCCCAAACGGACGGGGGGCTGGCGCCCCATCCTCGACCCGCACGACCTTAGCAACTTCTTAAGGTCTCGGACCTTCTGGATGGTCACTCTGACTCAGATACCCCATCCTTGGAACGAGGCGTGTGGCTCTGTTCCCTGGACCTCCAGAACGTATTCTTCACATTTCGATCCGTCCGTTTCTTTGGAGACTCCTCCACTTCAAGAGTGGGGGGATCTCTTTACGAGTTCCAGGCCATACCCTTCAGCCTCTTCCCAGCAGTATTCCTGCGGTGCCGAAGGGTCCGGGTGTACCCCTACCCGGATGGTGGGCTGACTGCAACCCCTCCAGAGCGGAGATGGAGCGGTCCAGAGTTCGGGCCCTCTAGGTTGCTCTCAGACCAGTCTCCTCTCTAACGGAGCCAAGTCAGAACCCATGCCAAAGTGGGTGATCCTTTCATCGGGACAGAGCTCGACTCTTCGAGCCAGAGCACGGCTCCCGGCGGACAGGGCCGAGGTTCTTCCTTCTTTACCTAATCATGTCTGATTGGGCAATCGCGCCCTGCCCGGGACTTCCTGCGCCTCCTGGGCCTCGTGACGGCCTGCACCAGCATGGTCTGATTGGGCCCTTTGGTACATGCGTCCCCCTTAATGGGGGCTGGCCAGCCAGCGGTCACAACGCTGCGATCCTTTGGACCAGCCGTGACAGTAACCCAGGGGATGTGGAACGCTCTCCTATGGCAGACCGCTCCAGCATATCTGCAGGAAGGCAATCATTTGTCTGCTCCAGCTCGTCGGTCTTCTTTCGACCCGATGCATCTCTGATGGGTTGGGTGCCCATCAAGGGGAGCACAGAGTGCACTGCCTCTGATCCCCCGGGAGTCCCGATGCCATTTCAACCTGCTGGAGCTTCATGTGGTCCGCTTAGCTGCACTGCTGGCTCCATTTGTGCGGGTCAAGTGGGTTCAGGTCCAGGCAGACAATACCACGACTATGCTACCTAACCGCCAGGGCTGGACGCGCCTGTCCTGCTATGCAAGGAGGTTCTCCCATTTTGTCTGCAGGCAGCCTGGAGGCAGTTTCCTAGCCATTTCGATGGCAGGAGCCTCCAACACCTTGGCTGATGCCCTAGTCGGATAGGGCTGTGCCTGATGAGTGATCTCCTGCCAGAGGTAGCACAAGATCTTTCTCCCACTGGGTCACTGGTGGACCTTTTTCCTCCAGGAGAATGCGGGTTTGAGACTGTTTCATGCCCGCCTCTGCAGGGCTCGCTGTAAGGATGCTTTTGAGGCCGCGACCCAGGCTCTCTTCACGCCTTTCCCCATTTCCCTTGACCCACAGGCAAGGCGAGGAGGGACTAGGCGCAGGTGATTCTGGTAGCCCCAGACTGGTTCCGCCAGCTCTGGTATCCAGCTCTCCTCAGTCTCAGCCCCAGGCTTCCGAGGTAGCTTCCAGCCTGGCTGGACCTGATCTCGTTATCAGGGGAAGGTATTCCATCCAGACCTTCAATCCCTGCACCTGGCGGCCTGGTTCCTGTGCGGCTAGTGGCCAGGCCTTGGGTCTTCCGTCGAGGTCCTTGACGTTGTTTGAGGCGTCCCGCCAGGAGTCGACCAGATATGCTACGCCTTAAAATGGAAGAGTTCTCCATTTGGTGTTAGGATAAGGCCTGGTCCTTCCTCCTGTTCCTTCGCGTAGCATCCTGACTACCTGTGGTCCGCTCTTCTTCTTTAGCAAGGGCTCTGCCCATCGACTCTTAAGGTGCTCCTGGCAGCCACCCCTGTCCTCTGGGTGCGGGCCGGAAGGAAATCTGGTCTGGCACTTTTCCAAAGCCTCAATCATGCTTCCCCTCTGGGGAGAGAATCTCCACCTCCATGGGATCTTCTACTGGTATGGGCTTAGCTCACAGGCAAGCCATTCGAACCAATGCACAGGTGCGATTCTCCCACCTGTTGTGGAAGAACACCTTCTCGGTGGCTACCACGCCAGCCAGAAGGATGGAGAGCCCAGGCGCTCCTCAGAGTCTCCTATCTGTCTCTCCACAGGCACAAGGTTGTCCTGCGCCCACCAAGTTCCTTCCGAAGGTGGTGTCGAGCGCCACTCCCAACCGGGTGCCTACTCTGCCGGGTTCTGTCCTATCTACACCGAGGTTTATAGGTCCACTGGACCCCAGTTGAGCTGGCCTTCCTCAGGAGCCGTGAGGGCTGAAGTTCGCGTGATAGGTTCGCCAGCTGTTTGTCATCTACGCTGAAGTCCAGACCTGTCAGACCTGCAGCCAAGCTGACGCATGATGGGTGGGTCACCTCCTGCATAGATCTCTGCTAGTGGGTGGCATGGAGCTCCCAGAGGGATAGCGCCATTTTACCCGCCTTCCGCCTGCATTGTTGGATAAGCTCCGGGATGTCCCTTATCCAGGATATCTGCATGGCTCCTACCTGAAGTCGGCACATACTGCTTACCCCTACCACATCGACTCTTGGGTCATGCCGGATGCTGGTTGGAGCTTTGTCTCCAGTCTTATTCCCCTAAGTAGGGGGTGTGCACTTTGCCCTCCTCCTGGAGAACTGCTAGGAGTCTGTCAGATAGTGTAGATGAACAACATATCCATGTCCCTAGAAATACAGGTTACTCACCTGTAACAGGAGTTCTAGGAATGGTATATGTTGTTCATCCACATGACCCACCCGACCTCCCCGGCTTCGACGCGATAGCCTGGCTTCCAGCGGGCTAGATCTGAGTTGCTGAGCTGAAAGTTTATCTGTTGAAGAGCCGCATGAGCGGCAATATGACCTCGTTGGTGGGATGAACATATACCATTCCTAGAACTCCTGTTACAGATGAGTAACCTGTATTTCTAGGACATGGATATGTTGTTCATCCACACTTATTGGCAGGTATCCTTGCCGCTTTAATCTTGCTTGGAAGGTCTTCGTTGGCTTCTCCCACCCACCCGGTGAAACTCTCGGCTCTCGCCCATGATGCCAGATCTTCCCACGCCAGCTCAGGTTCCCTCCTTTAACGCCTTATGTTTTAAGACTGTTCCTACTTCTTCAATCAAATTAAAAGTTTTGCTAAAAGACTTGTCGCCTCCTCGCTGGCTGATGGACAAATTGACTCTCGTTTCTCGAGGAGTTCTCCTGCGCGGGCAGAAGATGTCTCGGACTGATCCGCACTCCACGCAGCTCACTGCTTGTGCCTTGAGCACGCACCAAGGGCCTGGGACCTGTGCTCTTCCTTTTTGGCCTACGTCTCGAAGACCGTGCTGCCCGCTTACAACTGGGGCGTCCCGAGAAGCGATTTCCTCCGTAAAGCTCAAAAGAGGCCCAGTCGGCAGTGTCCGCTGGGCGGCGGCTCAAGCGGATCAGCTCGAAAGCAGATGATTTTAAGAGAAAGGGCGCTGGCCGCTTTCTCACCTCGGCCAAGTGCATTTGTCCTGCTCTCTCGTGCCTCTTATTCAGCTTCTTTTAGGAGCTTTGTCTGACCCTCTCTACTAAAGGTGAGGGACCAACTTCTTCTGGACCGCTTTTCTCGGTCAAAAGAGAGACAAGGGTAAGTCTCACTTGACGCCTGGGAGAGCGGGAAAGATCCCTTCCCTGGAGTTGTCGACTCGCCAACTTCGGTCGACTTTCGGCTTTTGCTACTGGTCTCACGGGGTCTCCTGCTAGACTAGTTGACTAAGACTTGCCGACACGGTCGAGATTTTTCTTGACCTGATGGTTGTTGGCTAGAAATCAAATTCCCTCGGTTCCCCGGTGGTGAGTTGAGGACCCTGTTGGCTTTGCCTGTGCCCGGTTCCGGAGCTCGGGTTGAATCTTCCTAACCGAGGGAGTGCGGTTCCCGCGACACCTTCCTCACACTGCCCTCGGCAAAGCCGAGGGTCTCAGTCTCGGTCTCGGACTTCATGGCGGTCCAGCCATCCTGCGCCATAGGGCGGTACTCTGCATCAAGGGCAAGCGCCGCCGGCTGTCGTCTCTCTTCCTCCTCCTCGGATTTAGAGGCTTCAGCCAGTTGCGTCAAGATATGAGGAATCTCATGTGGCACAGTTTCCTTTGATCGGGAATGCTTCACGCCCGCCGCCTCCCGCCATTAAGTGGCTGTTGGCCGGAGCTGTAAAACAACCCCCTGCTTTATCTGAGGAGCCTGTTCCCAGGCCGTTGTTCGCAAAACTAGCTGCCCCACCGATTCTGTGGAACCTCCGCCCACAGCCTTAGTTGAGGCTCCGACCAAAATTCTCGGTCAGCTCAGGGACTGCCCCATAGGCTGTCTGTCACCCTCACTCCGATCGACCCGGCAGGTGGAGGGTGGCTCTAGGCCCGAGGCAGCTCTTTGAGGACTCTTCCAGTCCGAGCGATTCCTCCCTTTTCTCCAAGCGAATGGACTTGGAGTCCTCAGGAGGACAGTCGGTGGACGATAGCCCTTCGTCCTTCCTGGGATTGCTTCGGCTCATCTCGGAGTCCACCGGGATGAAGCTCGAACCCGTTTCTAAGCGGGCCAGGTATCCTCATGCAGATTCTGGACCAAGGATTCCCCTACGGAGGCTCTTCGGTGGCTGAGGCCTTAGTGGGCACGGCCTGAGCTCTGTGGCCCCTGCTTCCTGCCCTGCGCCTAGGCCAGGATGACCAGGAAGTGCGCGGTCCCCACCGGTTCCCTGTCCGTTTCTCTGAACACCCCCCGAGGGTTAGCCACCGACAGCGTTTTCCAGCGTGTCGGGAATGCTAGGGATGTGGACAACCTCCCAACAAGGAGTCCAAGAAATTGGACCTCATGTCAAGCAAAGTCTTCATGCTGCCCTCCCTCGCTCGGCCAGGCCAGTTTGGCCATCCTCATGGCACATTTCTCTCATGCCCTGTTGGGCTCCCTGGATGAGGTCGTCCCTCATCTTCCGCGGATCTGCAGACCACGGTCAGGCAGGTGCGGGACCAGGGCAGGGCAGTGGCCAAACAGCAGCTCCAGACTGCTTTTGACTATTGGGACTCATGTGCCAGGTCTGTGGGCGTCGCGAGTGGCTATGCGTCGGAATTGTAGCATGTTGTTCATCCACATGACTCCACCCAACCTCCTCGACTCTCGACGCACAACCTGAGCTTCCAGCGGGCCAGATCTGGCGCCATGGGGCGGAGCTGAGAGTTTTACCACCCGGTGGGTGGGTGGGAGGAGCCAGCTTGAAGACCTTCCGGCAAGATTTAAAGCGGCAAGGATACCTGCCAATAGGTGTGGATGAACAACATATACCATTCCTAGAACTCCTGTTACAGGTGAGTAACCTGTATTTTCTTTCCTCACTCTTGAACCGCCGGTCAGTGTCCACTCATGCCATGTTCTTGATCCAGTATTAAAGCTAAGTAGTTGCTAGCAATTTTCCTTTCTCATTTGTTTCATGAACCTGAAGATCTGTATTATATCTCCCCTCTCTCGTCTGGTCTCCAGGGAGTACACAGTCAGTGCCTTGAGCAGATCCTTATAAGATCTGCGTATCACATGCATGTCACTTTATACAGTCCAAGGATAGCATGACTTCCAGCTTCTTTTACTTCTTGTCCTGTCATCACTAAAGTGTCTCAGTAAACATTTTCTTTCTCCATTTCTGCAGGCTCCCTTGATGTAGCTGTATACATGCTTGCCACTACCTTGCAGCTATTCCAGGCTCCGTGCCTGACCCTTGAGGACTTCGTGGTCCCTCAGTTTAGGGTCCGAGCAGTGAGCAATGCTGAGGGGGCTGGACTGCCTCTGCTCTCTCAGTTGGGGTTGCAGTACTTCTTAGTATAAATTCACCACTTAGCCTTTTCAGTTTTCTGTGCTCCACAACAGGGATAGGACTGTGGCCCAACTGAATATGGTCTGATTGCACATGCCCCCTTCCCATTCACACACCTGTTCTACTTTGGGACTTGAATCTTGTGCTTGCCTGTCTTGCATGAGACCCTTTAGAGTCTGTGTCTTTCTGTAATGTGTCTGTCCTAGAAGGCATTCTTCCTGATGACTATTAATTACTTTGCTCAGGCAGGTGTCTAAACTACAGGCCTTGGTTTCTGAACCACAGTTTCCCATGTTTTCACAATGCCCATCCCACATTCTGGCCTAGAGTAGTGACAGATTTCCCAATAAAGCACTCCTCTGATTTTTCCCTAGGTTCCTTCCTTCATCCGCAGAACCCTGGCAAGGTGCTTTTCTTGGTCAGCCCCAGAACGATTTGGTCCTCCTGTAACTGAACCAGAACTGTGCCCAGATCTCCAGTAAGTTTGTTTTGACCCAGTCAACAGGGGTCAGCTAGTCTTCAAACAGTAACTCACCAAGTGCTCTCCTCCTTCATCGTGTTCTGCTATGGGCAGGCAGGACCTGCTGGGTACCATTGCAGGGCATGCTGTTTGAGGCATGGCACCCTCATTGGCATATTTTCTGTCTTTTTCAACCACCACTGCCGGCAGGACTGTCACATGGCACACATTCCCTATTTTACTTGGCATTAGAATCTGGTGCTGATTCCCAATACAAGGGCAAGATTTGGTCTTGCTGTTTTACAAGGCTTGCTCTCTTTAGGGGTCAGTCTGCTGGTTTACCAGCCACGTAGGTGCGGTTGGTACTTCTTGGTAATCATCCAGTATAT
This sequence comes from Neoceratodus forsteri, assembly GCA_016271365.2. Classification (NCBI taxonomy): domain Eukaryota; kingdom Metazoa; phylum Chordata; order Ceratodontiformes; family Ceratodontidae; genus Neoceratodus; species Neoceratodus forsteri. The sequence continues at coordinate 28,571,568 of CM057453.1, forward strand.
TCTGGCTCTACAGAAGTACACTTGAAGAACACAGGTTAGTTACCTTCCAGTAACAGGAGGTCTTCGAGAGGATTTCCGTAGAGCAATAACCTTCCAGTCCACCATCCCCTTGAAATGGTGGACCTTTCTTTTTCAGCTGATTGGCTTAGCACAGCATTCTGAGGCTTTTGCACTCTTAGTGCCACTGTTGGCTGTACAACAGTGTTCGCTCACTCTGCCTCCCTGTGCATGATTGATGGGGGCGACCTTAATCCTGCTGTTGGCGAACGTTTAGAACTCCATTCACAAACAGCAGGAAACTGAAGCCTAGTCTAGACTGTGGGTGTAGATATACATACTGAGTTAAAGACAACAACCAAAAGCAATAGTCCGGGCAGCCATCTAAGAGACCAGGGCTTGTATTCAAACCCCAGACTCTCACACTGTGGCTTGCTGGGGGCTGAGCAGTCCATGATTTGAGGTAATTGGCTCCCGAGGAGCAATGGTATGGGCCATCTCGCATTCACCCATGTGCGCCACACATGCCTGCTGACCAAGGAACAGCGTTGGTGTAGACTTTGAAGGCAGCTGTTCACCTGACTCGAGGATGAAGCTGCAGTGACCCTGATTTTTTGGGATGGTGGATTGTTAAAAAGGGGAAATCTTGGACTTTATTTGCATTACATGAAATGTAAAAGAATCCAGTTGCATACAGACTGCAAGAAGGGAAAGCTGCAGATTAAACTTCAGTTTTACTCTGTACTAATTATTGGTGACCTGTACTGTCTTATTTCTTTGAGTACTGTGCCACCTTGTGGCACATAGGATAAATAGCATGTGTTCCTCGTTCAGAGTATTGAGCTGCAAAAACAAGTGTGGGAAGAATTTGTTTCTTGGAGTAGTATGCCACCTAGTGGCTTTTAGGATACATGGCACTTGTTCCTCATTCAGAATGATGAGCTGTAAAAGCAAACTCTGTCCTACAATTGTTTTTGCAGAGACGACTCTGAGATTACAACAAAAGATTTTCCTGTTCTTTTTAAAGTGACACTGAAGAAGACGGGTTGGGGCAAGTTAGGTATTTTTAACTTAAAATGGTGCAGCGAGAGCCTAAATCACTGAATGCTACTTCAAGTGGAATTTTTTTCAGAAGCGGTTTGTGCTTTGACAACAATATTTACACAGTCTAGCGTACTAGCAGTAGTATGTGCTAGCTTTAGGAGTGCAGTCTAGATTGCTGAATGAGACACTACTGTACATTGTTGTGATGGCATACTAAAATGGCTCATCATATTATTTAAATATTTCTTGAAAACAAAAACCTGTACTGGCATTTCGGCACAAACCAGACTTTTTTTTTTTTTGAGTAGATGTTGTCATCGCTGTCAATCAAAAAGTGTCAAAATTGGCCTGCTGGGTTGATGATGTCCCTTGCACTGTTTCTCTGGTATCCTCCAAGTCATTCTTTTCCACGTTGTCACACTCTTTGGTCTTGGGCCAGAGGTACTAGCACTCCACCAGACTAGAGCTTTTAAGGGGCGGTGACACAGACATATGGCATCATGTATAGCTGCCCAGAACATCTTACTTCATTTTTCCTAGCATTCATTGAGTGTCCACCTCAAGGCAGGACTTTGTTTTTGTGTCACCGCTTTTGGTGTACTCTAGGTGTGTTATCTCAATTTTTATCATTTTTTAGATTGTTTTATGTAACTATGGGGGCTCTCTTTTTCTCCTTCCCCATTGCAGGAAAAGAGCTATTGACACTCACTCGTTCAGTCGTGACCAGGCTCATACATTATCCATTTCAATTCTGTTCAGATGGGCCGCTGCCTAGGATTTTTTCCATTTCCACACAATAGGGCAGTGTGGGTGCCTTTTTAAGGTTGTAATTGTGTGCTCTGCATGAGGGATTCTGATTCCTTGACACTGCCGAGGCAGCTTTGTGTTTAGAACCATTGACAAAGATATTATTCTCAGTGCTGAACACAGGTACCACCTCATCACCGTGGCTGGTGCTGATTGTTGTACTGGCCATGATGTAGCCTACATTGCCATCCGCGGCTCTGTCATCGGTGCCACTATGTGCATTTTGGTGCCATCGAAATTCCCACCAGCCTTATCAGCAGGGGCACCACTTTCTGCCTCTGATCATTGTCAGCTGAGACTGCCAACATCCCCATCTGGCTTGGGTCAGGATGCTGCACTTTTACTGGAGAGGACTTTTTCTTTTCAGTCAGTGTAAGATTGCCCTCAGTTAGGTTCCCACTTTCTGACCCATCTAAGCTAAACTGATGGCATTAGCACTATCTTCAAAGCCAGCATTGGTGCCAACACCCTAGTCTTTGCCTTAGCTATCGCTCGACCTCACAGTCTCCCAATTGCAGTGTGATCGTGGTACAGTTACAGTTAGCCTCATCACACATCCTCCCAACCAGTCTCTCAAACCTGCCGAACCACATTAGTGCACAGCCACGGCTAAGATTTGGTCAGCTCATCCCGGGATCTGAAGCAGGGTCTACTAGAGTCCCTTCTGCCTGCTGTAGCACTGCAGCAGCTGAGTTCTTTTCTGCACACTGGCATCAGAAGCTGAGTTCCTGGTGCCTGCCTGCTGTTTGGCAATAGGGCCATCAGCATGCCAGTCCTTGGGTGATGTCTTGTCGGTCTCTTCTTCAAACTGTTCAGGCTGTTCTGGTATGCAGCACTCCAGTTTGGTTCATAGAAGCTTGACAGCAGAAAAGGACCATACCGGCCCATGTAATCTGCCTTTTTCCCCAACCTACACCTCGCCCCCCGCCAGCCCCTGCCCTCCCTCCTAGCCTTTGTGATTTTTCTAGCTGACGTCAAGAAGGGGTGCATCATTCTTGAACCATGACTCAAGAAGTTGCCAGACAAGACCTTGTAGATTGTCTTGAGCTCCCTGGTCCATCACTTCAGTCAGCTTTGTAGTCCTCTACCATGTTCGTAAGGAAGCGCCTTGCTAATTCTTCAGCTTCCCTGGAGCCAAACAGGTACATGGCTCTTCGAGGTAAGGAACAGTTTGCTGTTAGCCGCCAAATCAGGGTGCTGTTCCTTCAAATTGAAAACAAGACTCTGAGTTCATCCTCTCTTGAAGAAGTCAAGAAACTTGGGACAGTTCGGGACAGAAGGGCTATGTCTCCGTTCATCCCCCGTGAAGAACTTAAGGAACTTGGAATGTTGAGCACAGAAGGTTTATGTCTTGGCTTCTGCTTAGCTAATTATCAGTTTTATTTTACGAAGATTGAACAACATATATTTGCCTTCTGTTGACTCCATTGCCACTTAAGAAGCATTGGAACTCCTCCCAAGTGATAGCACATTATGATGCCTGGAATTCACACCAGATTCTTTACAGGATTGCTCCACAAGGTGCCAAAACCAAATGCTATGCTTCTGTTATTTTCAGAGGTAGATGCTACCTCTGCTCTTTATTTAAGCACCACAAACTCTCTTCTCCTGCCACCTACTCCTCTCTTAACTCTCTCTGCCTTCAAATGTAAGGAATTTAACCCTCCTTTTTTTTTTTTTTTTACTCCAAATAAGCCACCAACTGTGCAGATCTCTATACTTCACCCCAACCTCCACCACTTTCACTCTCTTCCCTCCCTTCATCTGCCCTTCCCCGTCCTCTCCAAACCACCTCATCTCTCCCTTCCCCATCTCTTTTTTCCCCCCAAATTCCAACTGAGATCTCTGAAATTATTCGGTCTGTGAAACTGCATATACTGCCTTTAACCATATCCCTTCCTGCCTCATCATCAAGTCCCCTAGAATTCTGCAATTCCATGGCTGCAAAATGTTTCACAGAACTTGCATCAATCTGCAGAATATATATATATGTGTGTGTGTGTGTGTGTGTGTATACATATATATATATATATATATATATATTTTTTAAAGATTTTTACTGAAAGGCAAAAGAAATGTTACAGTTTATAACGTCAATTGATTACAGTGCTTATCATAAACATATTCATCTTGTCTTAGTTCTCTAACCAAAGGCAGAGTGTATTTTTGTACATTGTGGTTCAGTTGGTGAGTGTAATTCATTTAATGCATGTCATATATGGAAAGATGGTAAGTATCACATGGGTACGAAGTCCCCGTGTAGTCATAGTGGAGACAAGATCGACCATCACCCGACACCTTTCAGCCTGAAACTAGTCCCTGTTCTATTGCTGAGATAAGTGGGTCCCATGTTTTTTGGAATATATGGTTTAACCTATTAGCTGAGAGTTGACACCTTTCTAACCTCATGCACATTAGGAGGTTGTTAAGTTGGTGGACAATACTTGGGGGCGTTAAGCTGACTCAGTGTTGCGCCACAGTCTTCCTAGCATTTATCAATGCACCCCCCCCCCCAAATAGCCTATGAACATGCTGGGACCCACAGTGTATACTGAGGCCTGGTTCACTCCCTTCGATTCCCAGCATAAATTCCACTGGAGTTCTTGGTAGAGGGGGTTTTAATATTTTTTGCATTATTTCATGCACCTCTACCCAAAAAGGGGCAACTTTAGAACATGTAACTGCCAGGTGTATAAAATCACCAATCTGGGTTTAACATTTGGGACATATGTTTGATCTCAATGGGGTAAATCCCTGAAGTCTGCATGGGGTGAAGCAAGTCTGGTAAACAAAATTAATTTGTATTCTCCTGAGCTTATTTGAGACTGAACATTTGTGTATGTTTTTTAGAACTCTAGACCACATATGATCACTTACTTCCAGCCCAAGGTCGTTCCCCATTGCACTCTTGCCTCCCGGTTCGGGTCTAGCCCCCAGGAACAGTTGATAGAGTGACAGGATAATTGATGAACCTGGTTATGGTCTGTAAATTATCCCTTACCTGTCATACTCCCTCGACAAGGCCCCCTGGCTGCACTGTCTCCCACCCTCACCCACCTCCCCTCCTTATCTCCACTCCTGCCCCAACCACCTCCCGTACTCCCCCTGCACCTCCCCCCCCCAATCTCCTACCCTCACTTCCCCACCACCCACCCTCCCTTCCTTGTCTTGCTCATAGCTCATGTCTTTGTACTGGTTATTACATGTCTGTAAGTCAATGACTATATGTTTGTAACTAAAAATGATGACTGTTGCACACGCAGACGTCTAACCTTTGTAAAAGAGCCTCGGCTCAAAGGTATTGTAATCCTAGATTAAAATAAATAAATAGGAGAGAGTTTCAAATTCAGACGTAGAACAAAAGGTAGTAAATAAACATAATGCAAGTAATCAGATGTGGGGATCCTGTACTGCTTGCCTAATTGCTGGAAATCTTTAACCATATCAACATAGTAAAGGTCTCCCAAGGTATGTATTCCCCTTTTTTGCCACCTGAGCATAGTTTGGTATAGGACAACATTGTACCCCTTGTTCCCTACCAAGCCTTTGCACAGACTAGAATTTGGGGATAAGGCATGTCTATGATTAATGAATTTATGTACCCCCACTCAGAGCTGTGAGAGATGCTGGGTATATGGATTTTTATTTTTCAGTGTCGTGAGTAGCCTCAGTATTGGTGAGAGCAGTCAACGTAACATCCCTCCCACAATGTGCTCCTCTTCCAGGCTTAACCAGGCCGGTTTGATAGTGTTATTTGGCTTATTCAGAAAAGCCAATTGAGTAGCCCAGTAATAAAATTTGAAATTTGGCAGTGCCAAACACCCCTTTTTTACCGGCAGCTGCAAAATCATCCTCTTAATTCTAGCAGTTTTACCATACCACATGAACTTATTTAGAATGGCATCCAGCTGTTTAAAGAAATATTCAGATAATTCATTTTTATCGAATTGATGCGCCCAATAAGGCTAATAGAAAGCCCTTCCCACCTGTCACAGTCCTGTTTTATCCCAGCCAGAAGATTAGTATAGTTTTCTTATACAGATCTGCATGAGCTATAGGTAACATTATGCCTAAATACTTTAAAGATTTAACAGCTTTTTATTTAAGGGGCATCTCAGGTATAGGGCCCTTTCTTTGCTTTCCTAACAATAGCAGCTCACTCTTGGTCCAGTTAATCTTATGCCCTGTTCGTCCCCCATTATCTGTAAGTACGGTATACTGTGTGGTTTGAGGATACCCTTCTGTGGGTCCTGAAGGTGCAGTAACAGGTCATCGGTGAACAGAACTAGCTTTTAGTGTACTCCCCTTGCCATCAGTCCTTGGATATTCAGTTCTGTCCTTATCCTAGGAACATGGATATGTTGTTCATCCACATTCTTTGGCATGTCCCTTTTCCCTTGAAGGGTCACCGGAAATCTTCAAGCTGGCTCCTCCCACCCACCCAGGTGGTATATACCTCAGCTCCGCCCCATGATGCCAGATCTTTCTTAACGCTCAAAGATTCAGGTTGCCTCCCTCACGCTCACGCATTTTGTAGGCCCTGGCTTTCAAACTTTCGGTTTTGCCAAAAATTTGTATCTTTCAAGATAGCGATCGTCTTTTTGCATCCTCGCTTATGGAAGAAAAATCTTCCCCCGGATTTCACCGGTGCTCCTGCGGGCAAAAGATGTCTAGTACCAATCCCCACTCTGTGTGCGTCTACTGCCTTGGTGTCAGCCATGGCACCTCGTCCTGCAGTTTCTGCTTAGCCTTCCATCCCAAAGTCCTGGACAGCCATCTTGCACGCTTACAACTGGGGAGACCGGAGAAGAGGAATCCTCCGGTGAAATCACAAGAGGCTAGGTGGGCGGTTTCCATGGCCACGGGATCCGCTGAGCAATTGGAACACATGCAAGCGTTCGAGGAAGAAGCGGCTCGCTCTTCCCGGAGCTTCTTCGTTCCGCTGAACCTGGGCTCCACCTTCTCGGGTTCCTTCAGGGAATTTTGCCAGTCTCTCCCTACCAAGGGGGATGCGCCTGCGGGCCCGCACACTTCTCGATCCCGTACTCAGGAGAAGTATCCGAGCAAGTCTTCGTCTCGACGAAGGTGCTCTTGGGACTGAGAGAGGTCTCAGTCCCAGGAGCATGCGATCTTGAACTCAGTCGAGATCGCTTCTTCGGCTGCTGGCTTCTCGGACCTTCCGTCGGGCTAGCTGACCGAGGATGTGGTCGATAAGTTTGAAATAGCTATCAACCCAATCGACCCCCTGTCGCCGACTCAGGTCGCCGACTCCTTAGAAAGGACTCTGGGCCTTGTCTTCCCCAATGAGGAGACCCAGCCTGCTATAGTACCAATTGAGGATCCGGACTCCGGGAAGTCACCGGCCCCGCCGGTGTCTCCCGACTGACCGAGTCGGCCTGCCCGGTCTCACCTGTAACAGTAGTTCTAGAAGTGGTATATGTTGCTCATCCACCTAACCCCCCTGGCTGTGGATGCACGCAACCTGGCTTCCAGCGGGCTAAGATCTGGCGTCATGCGGTGGAGCCGAGGTATATACCACCCGAGTGGGTGGGAGGAGCCAGCTTGAAGACTCCGGTAATCCTTAAAGGGGAAAGGGACATGCCAAAGAGTGTGGATGAACAACATATACCACTCCTAGAACTACTATTACAGGTGAGTAACCTTTTCTTCCTGCTGCCAGTGGTTCCAGAGACATAACATATAGCAATGGGGATAGAGGGCATCCCTGCCTTATTCCCCATGTTAGTTGGAAAGGCCTAGTCAAGGCACGCTTCATCAGCACCTGTGCATTGGGAGCATTATAGAGGGCCGAGATCCATTTGATGGTGGTGTCTCCAAATCCAAACCCTCATAGAGTGCTAAAAAGGTATTTCCATTCCACTCTGTCGAATGTTTTTTCAGCATTCAGAGCAAGTATCCCAGGAGCTTCCATCCCTTTTGCTAGACCCTATCTCCAGGCTATATTTAGGATGCGTCTGATGTTTAGCTCCTCCCCCACCCTTGACAAAGCCTGACTGATCATTCTGGATGATAGTAGGGAGCAGCTTCTGAAGCCTGCTGGTGAAAATTCTGGCCATGATTTTATAGTCTGAGGTGAGGAGGGAAATAGGCCTATAAGAGGCACATTGCTTAGGGTCCTTCCCAGGTTTAGGAAGAATAGTGATGCTGACTGATCTCATAGTTGGTGGCAGCGTACTGGTGTCAAAGGCTTCATTAATCATATTCATCAGTGAGTCCTTTAGCTCGTCACCAAATAGTTTAAAGAAGTCTATAGGGTTGCCACCCGGCCCTGGAGCCTTCCCTCCTTTCATGTGTGAGAGAGCTGCTTTAACATCCCCCCATTGAACGGGTGTCTCAAGGTGGGTTCCGTCCTCCTCTGTGATCTGTGGTAGTTTTTACCTTATCTGAAAACCACGTTATGTGGTCATCATCAGGCCACACCTCTGAAATTCTTTAGAAAATTGTCTGAAGCACTCCCCTATGTTCTCATCCCCTTCATGTACTTTGCCCCCACTGTCTGAGATCTGGACTACATTTTTCCCATTCACCCGATTTCTACGGTGCCATGCCAACCACTTACCCCCATTGTCACCATCAAAATAGGCCCCTGCCTATGTTAGCAACATGGCCCTCTCGATACTAGCTGTACTCCCCACGTTGTATTGCCACTTGAGTGTTTGAAGGCGCTGGTACACTGCAGAGGTAGTTACCTCCATATATGCCTTTTCTTGTTTTTGAATTGTTTCTTCTAGCTCTGCCACCTGCCTCTCTTCAGCCCTCATTTTATGAAGTGAAAAGGAGATGATTCCCCCTCTTAATAATTTGTGATCGACATGCCCCTATGAAAACTAGGAAAGTCAAGGGCCACTGCAACCCCTGGTTCTCCCCTGGCCTACTTGACTTGCTGAATTCAAGGGACTGCCTATGACAGAGGGCACGTGCTTCTAGCAAGCAGGTAGACCTGCAAAACTAAAAGAAAGCACGCAACGATTGCACTCGGGCCATTTGGGCTGCAAAAAAATCAATACTGCAAGGAAGCCCTCACCAAAACCTGGAGTGATGGCAGAAAGTTTTGGAACAACTTTAAGGGTCTTACTGGTAAAGACTGCAGAACTGACCCCATTATGCTTAATGTAGAAGGCGCTCCCACTACTGACCCTAGAACAATTGCCAACTCTTTCAATAATGCCTTCTCAGACCTGAGTGGGGTACTCCCCCCTGACTTCTTCAACCCACCCAGCTCTTCTGTTGCTCGAACAATTCATTCCTCTACCCCCTCCCACCCTCCTTTTTACTTCAAATCAATTATACCCAGGGAAGCTGGAAAATGCCTCCTAAGGGTTCTGGGCAAAACTAGATTCAGCCATGATACATTGGACCTGAAATTCATAGCTTTGTCCTTGGACAAAATTCTTACCCTACTGACTTCTTCAACACATACTCAACACCTCTCTCAGGTATTCGCAATTCCCTGTAAAGTGGAAGTCTGCAATAGTCACTCTTGTCTTCAAGAGTGGAGACCAGACATTTACTGGGAACTATCACCCAATCTCTATCTTACCGCCTCTCTCGAAAGCACTCGAGAGAATAGTTGCAGACCAGCTTGGCGAATACCTTGAAAAGCACCAGCTGCTATGTCCTGAGCAACATGGCTTTAGAAAACACCACAGCACCACAACTGCGCTGCTTGAACTTATGGGCCATGTAAACTACTCCCTCGACTGAGGCCTCCTAGTTGTCGCAGCCTTCATCGACTTGTCGAAAGCGTTTGATACTGTCAACCATGCTCTCCTGATCAAACAGCTCTGTAGCATTGGTCTCTCCTCTGACACTGTCTCTTGGTTTTCCAGCTACCTGGTGGAGAGGTCTCAACAGGTCAAGATTACTAATAGCTTATCTGATAGCCGTCAAGTCTGCTCAGGTGTACTTCAAGGGTCTATTTTGGGCCCGCTCTTGTTCAGTCTCTTTCTTAAACAACTCTCGTCTGCCTGCAACTGTCATCTACTCCTTTATGCAGATGATGCTGTATTGTTTACCAGTAACTCTAACCCCGTCGCTCTCGAAGGCAAACTCCAGACCAACTTTTCATCTGCTGAAAGATGATTTAAAGATCATAAACTGGTGATGAACTATACAAAGACTAAAACTATGTTGTTCTCCACTGCCCAAAATCGGAACAGAGCCCACCCTCTTCTAATCACCAACAAGGTGGGTACTCCCCTGGAACTTGTACAGAATTTCAGATACCTGGGGATCATGCTGGACAGCACAATGACCTTCGACCGCCACATTGACATAGTCACTAATGCTGTAAATACTCACACCGGTCTGTTGCACAGGCACAAGCATAGCCTCACCCTTGAGACCCTTAAACTAGCAGTGCAGAATTCTCTTGTGACCCTAATTGACTATGGGCTGGTAATATATGGGTCGGCCTCTGAAACTGCCCTACACCGTATTAAAGTTGCCTTAAACAAAGCCTGCCGACTTGCCACAGGAGCCACATGCTTGACGCACACGTGTGACTTGTATGCCCAGGCTAACTGCCTTCAGTTCCCCGATAGACTTCTCCACCAGTCCTGCTTACTAGTGAAAAAAGCTAGTTCTAGGGACATGGATATGTTGTTCATCCGCACTTTCTGGCAGGTATCCTTGCCGCTTTAAGTCTTGCCGGAAGGTCTTCAAGCTGGCTCCTCCCACCCACCCGGGTGGTAAAACTCTCGGCTCCGCCCCATGACGCCAGATCTTTCTTACCACTTGGAAGCTCAGGTTCCCTCCTTAACGCTCTGCGTATAAGACTGGTTCCTATTTCTTCGGTTTACCCGAAATTACTTTTGAGGTTTTCAAGACTTTGGTCATTTATTTCCCTCGCGGCTGCGATGGACTAATTGACTCCCGGTTTTCGGAGGTGCCCATGCGGGCAGAAGATGTCTCAGACGGATCCGCACTCCACGTGCGTCTACTGCTTGGGCCTTGAGCACGACCCGCAGGCTTGCGACCTGTGCTCTTCCTTTTCGGCCTACGTCCTGGAAGGCTGCGCCACCTGTTTACAACTTGGGTGCCCCGAGAAACGTTACCCTCCGGTAGAGTCGAAGGAGGCCTGTTTGGCAGTTTCCGTGGCGGGGGGCTCGGCAGAACAGCTTGAGCAGATGATCGCCCTCGAGGAGGAGGCGGCACAGGCCGCATCTTCGTCTACCTCGGCCACGGCCTTTATCCCGCTCTCCCTGGGATCCTCCTATTCAGCTTCTTTTAAGGAGCTCTGTCTGTCCCTTTCCACTAAGGGAGAGGGACCAACATCCTCAAGGCCTTCCTCTCGGTCCAAGAAGAAGGACCACAAAGGTAAGTCCCTCCGTCGATGCTCTTGGGAGCGGGAGAGGTCCCTCTCCCCGAGTAGTCGACCATCGACTTCGGTCGATCCCCGCGCTTCGGCCACTGGCCTCATGGTGTCCCCGTCAGGTCAGTTGACCGAGACTCCGTCGGCGCAGTCGAGATTTTCGACCTGTTGGATGGGCTGTCGACCGGTGAAGTCGAAAACCCTCACTCCCCGGTTCCCCCGGCGGAGATTGAGGTTTCCGTGGACTTGCCCGTGCCTCCGGTTCCGGAGTCCACGGTTGAACCCTCTGAGCCGAGGGGAGAGCGGGTTTCCCCCGGCCTGCCCAGAACCCTCCTCGGAAAAGCCGAGGTTCGTGGTCTCGGTCTCGGACTTCTTCTCGGTCCAGCCGATCCCGCCGTCATGGCGGTCTTGGTACCGTGGCAAGCGGCGTCGCCGCTCATCCTCGTCTTCCTCCTCGGACGAGAGGAGGCTTCGACGCAAGTTGCGTCGGTGCTACGAGGACCTCATGTGGCAGCAGCTCCTTCTATCCGGTAGCAAGCTGACGTCATCGCCTTCCCAAGCTATCGGCATGTCACCGAGCGGTCAAGCAAACCCCTCTTCTAGCCGAGGCGCCTGCTCCCAGGCCTGTTGCTTGACCAAACCGGCTGCCCCACCGATTCTGGTGGAACCTACGCCCACAGCTATTGTTTGGGGCCCGACCAAGAATTCTCGGTCGGCCCAGGTCTGCCCATAGGCTGTCTGTCACCCTCACTCCCGATCGCCCTGGCAGGTGGAGGGTGGCTCAGGCCCAAGGCAGCTCTTTGCGGACTCTTCCGAGTCCGACGACGATTCCTCCCTATTCTCCAGGCGGGTCGACTTGGAGTCCTTCGGAGGTCAGTCGCTGGACGAAAGCCCATCGTCCTTCATGGGTTTGCTTAGACTCATCTCAGAGTCCACCAGGATGCAGCTCGAGCCCGTATCCAAGCAGGCCAAGTATCCCCTCACGGAGATATTGGACCGAGAGGATTCTCCCACGGAGGCCTTTCCGGTGGCCGAGGCCATTGTCGGCCCGGCCTTGGAGCTCTGGCAGCGCCTTGCTTCCTGTCCTGCGCCCTCGGCCAGGATGGCGAGGAAGTACACCGTCCCTACCAGTTCCTAGTCCGGTTTTTCGGAACACCCCTCGGCCGAGGGGTTGGTTACCGACAGCGTCTTCCGGCGTGCTGGAAGCGCCAGGGACGTGGACAAGCCTCCCGACAAGGAGTCCAAGAAGTTGGACTACGCCGGGCGCAAAGTCTACGCTGCGTCCTCCCTTGGCCTTCGTCAGGCCAGCTCGGCCGTGCTGATGGCACACTTCTCTCACGCCCTGTTGGGCTCCCTGGATGAGGTAGTCCCTCATCTCCCGGCTGACCTGCAGACCACGGTTAAGCAGGTGGGACCAGGGCAGGGCAGTAGCCAAGCAGCAACTTCAGACTGCTTTGGACATCGGTGACCATGTGCCAGGTCAGTCACGGCCGCAGTGGCTATCGCCCGTCTGGCATGGCTGAGGATATCCACCTTCACAGCGGATACCCAGCACAAAGTTGGCAGATGTCCCTCCTGGGGACCCGACCTCTTTGGCCCTGGGTGGAGGTCACCTCCAGAGGATCGAAAAGTCCAATGCCACTCTGGACTCGGTCTCATCCGCCCAGAGGGACAAGTGCGCAGAACCGCAACCAAGCCTTCGTCTGTCTGCGCTCGTGCACGCCCAGCCCAGCAGCATCAGGGCCAGCAGGCTCGTGCTTGGCATCCCAAACCCAAGCCCGTGGCTTCCTCCTCCAGGGCAGGAGGTAAGGCCCAGGTGGTCCCTCGGCCGGTCCCTCCTCCAAGCCTGCTCAGTGACTGGTTGAGGTGCCGCCCCTAACCTGTCACCACCCAGGTTCCCCCATGGGGGCAGCCCGCCACTTCCTTTCGCCTGGTCCACTATCACCACAGACCCGTGGGTGTTGGAAGTGGTGGGAAAGGCCTGCCTTGAGTCGAGCAGGCCCCGCCCTTCCGAGCCGTCGCCCCCCGGGGTCCGCAGCCTCGCTGTCGGCTCTCCGAGCCAACATCGCTCTACTCCTCAAGAAGGAGGTGATCAGAGAGGTGGCAGACCCTCCCTCAGACCCAGGGTTTGTGTCCAGGTACTTCCTGGTCCCAAAATGGACGGGGGGCTGGCGCCCCATTCTTGACCTGCACGACCTAAACAAGTTCCTAAGGTCTCGGACCTTCAGGATGGTCACTCTGGCTCAGATAATACCATCCCTGGAATGCGGCATGTGGTTCTGCTCTCTGGACCTACAGGACGCATTTTTTCACGTCCCTATCCACCTGTCTCACCAGAGATTCCTTTGCTTTCGAGTGGAAGGATCCCTTTACGAGTTCTGAGCCATGCCCTTTGGCCTTTCTCTTGCTCCCAGGGTCTTCACCAAATGCATGGCAGTGGTGACAGCATTCCTGCGGTGCCGAGGGGTCCAGGTGTACCCTTACCTGGACGATTGGCTGATAGCAGCCCCCTCCAGACAGGAGGTGGAGCGGTCCAGAGATCTGGCCCTCCAGGTTTGCTCTCAGATCGGCCTCCTCATCAACGAGGCCAAGTTGGAACTCAAACCAAAGCAGGTGATTCTTTTCATCGGGGCAGAGCTCGACTCTCTTCGAGCCAGAGCACGGCTCCCGGCGGACAGGGCCAAGGTTCTTTCCTCCTTTGCCCAATCATTTCTGGTTGGACAGTCGTGCCCTGCCCGGGACTTCCTGCGCCTCCTGGGTCTCATGGCAGCCTGCACCAGCGTGGTTCATTGGGCCCACTGGAACATGCGTCCCTTTCAATGGGGGTTGGCCAGCCAGTGGTCTCAACGCTGCGATCCATTGGACCAGCTAGTGACGGTGACCCTGGGGATGTGGAACACTCTCCAGTGGTGGATCGTTCCAACTCATCTGCAGCAGGGCATCCCGTTTGTCTGCCCCGAGCCGACGGTCTCTCTATCGACCGACGCCTCTCTGATGGGTTGGGGTGCCCATCTGGGGGAGCACAGAGCACATGGCCTCTGGTCCCCTCGGGAGTCCCGATGCCATATCAATCTGCTGAAGCTTCGGGCGGTCCATCTAGCTCTCACCGCCTTTGCTCCGTTTCTACGGGGTCAAGTGGTTCAGGTCCAGACGGACAATACCACAACCATGTACTACCTAAACTGCCAGGGCGGGACGCGTTCCATGCCTCTGTGCAAGGAAGCTCTCCGCATCTGGTCCCTTGTGCGCAGCCTGGAGGCGGATCTCCTAGCCATTTATGTGGCAGGAGCCTCCAACACCCTGGCTGATGCCCTAAGCCGGATAGGGGCTGTGTCTCACGAGTGGTCTCTCCTGCCGGAGGTAGTACAAGATCTGTTCTCCCATTGGGGCACACCTCAGGTGGACCTGTTTTCCTCCAGGGAGAATGCGAAGCGGAGGCTGTTCCATGCCCACCCCCCTCAGCTGGGCTCGCTGCAGGGGGATGCCTTCTCGAGGCCGTGGACCCCGGGCCTCTTCTACGCCTTTCCCCCATTTCCCTTGATCCACAAGGTGCTTCTCAAGGTGAGGAGGGACAAGGCGCAGGTGATTCTGGTAGCCCCAGACTGGCCCCGCCAATGCTGGTATCCAGATGTCTTCAGCCTCAGCTCCAGGCTCCCAAGGCAGCTTCCAGCTCGCCCGGACCTACTTTCAGTCAATCAGGGGAAGGTGTTCCATCCGGACCTTCAATCCCTGCACCTGACGGCCTGGTTCCTGAGTGGCTAGAGTTCCAGGCCTTGGGTCTTTCCGACGAGGTCCTCAATGTAGTTGAGGCGTCCCATAAGGAGTCGACCAGGAAATGCTATGCCTTCAAATGGAAGAGATTTTCCATTTGGTGTCAGGGCAAGGGCCTGGACCCTTCCTCCTGTTCCTCGGCAAGCATCTTGGACTATCTGTGGTCCCTTTCTCAGCAAGGGCTTAGGTCGACAACCCTAAAGGTGCACCTGGCAGCCATCTCTGCTTACTGGGCGCGGGCCGGGAAGCAGTCGGTGGCGCAGGAGAAGGTGGTCTGGCACTTTTTCAAAGGCCTTGATCACATTTCCCCTCCGGTGCGAGAACCTCCACCTCCATGGGATCTATTGCTGGTACTGGCAAAGCTCATGGACAAACCATTGAACCAATGCACAGGTGTGATCTCTCTCACCTGTCATGGAAGACCACCTTCTTGGTGGCTATTACGTCAGCCAGAAGGATGGGAGAGCTCCAGGCACTTTCCATAGAGTCTCCTTACCTGGTCTTCCACAGGGACAAGGTTGTTCTGCGCCCCACCGGAATTTTTCCGAGGTGGTGTCGGAGTTTCACCTTAACCAGGTGTTGACTCTGCTGGTGTTCTACCCCAAGCACACCTCGGAGGACGATATAGACTCCGTGATTTTTGACCCTAGAAGGCGCGCTTCACTATAAGGAGCGCACGGCTGAAATTGGAGAGGTTCGCCAGCTGTTTGTCACCCACGCTGAAGACGCACCTGGCAGACCTGCAGCCAAGCGGACGATAAGCAGGTGGGTCATCTCCTGCATAGATCTCTGCTATAGGTTGGCGGGCATGGAGCCTCCCAGAGGGATAAGAGCTCATTCTACCCCCCATACCGCTGCATCGGTGGCTGCTTCCAGGGACGTCCCTATCCAGGAAATCTGCAGGGCTGCTACCTGGAAGTCAGCACACACCTTCATCACCCACTACCACAACGACCTTGAGTCTCGCCGGGATGCTGGTTTTGGGGCCACGGTTCTCCAGTCTCTATTCCCTAAGTAGGGGGTGTGCGCCTTGCCTCCCTCCTCCCGGAGAACTGCTAGGAGTCTGCCAGAAAGTGTGGATGAACAACATATCCATGTCCCTAGAAATACAGGTTACTCACCTGTAACAGGAGTTATAGGAATGGTATATGTTGTTCATCCACACGACCCACCCTACCTCCCCGGTTTCGACGCACTACCTGAGCTTCCAGCGGGCCAGATCTGGCATCATGGGGTGGAGCCGAGAGTTTTAACACCCAGGTGGGTGGGAGGAGCCAGCTTGAAGACCTTCCGGCAAGACTTAAAGCGGCAAAGATACCTGCCAGAAAGTGTGGATGAACAACATATACCATTCCTAGAACTCCTGTTACAGGTGAGTAACCTGTATTTTTGGTCTGGTCCCTGCAGGGGATCAGAATCTGCTTTCCCCCAATACTAACCTTCGCAACACTCGAAGTGCCAACTGTCGCCTATTTAAAATTCCCCACTGTCGCACCTCCTTGGGCCAAAGGTCCTTCGCTTTCCGGGCCCCTGGGTGGCTAAACTCTCTACCACCTGACATCTCCTCGCAAAGGTCGTTTGGTCCCTATAAAAGACTCCTGCGTCAGCACCTACTAGAGAATGCCAGCTGTACCTGCTTCCAATAATGTCTTACGCATGTTCTCTGGGCTTTGCTGACCTTCGCTAACCCACTCTTGCAGTGCCTTCTATTCCTGTCCCCCAGCCTCTTATTATCTCACCTCTGCTCTTAAGCATAATTGTCTTACGCATGTTCTCCCGACTTCTGCTGACCCTTGCTTACCCACTCCTGTAGTGCCTTCTATTCATGTCCCCCCAGCCTCTTATTATCTCACCTGTGCTCTCAGTTCTCTGCTCATCCCATCCTCCCCGCCACCCTCCTTCACTCCATCCTACCCACATCCATTTCCTGCCCTCCCACAGCCTCCCCCCACAATTGTTCAATACCCTATTCTCCTCCCAACTCCCCCAAAGTCTGCTTCCTTCTCTCCCGCACTCCTTCCCCTGTACACTCAGCTGTCATCTCTCCTCCCAAGGGACTGCCTCTCTCTCCTTCTCCTCACCCCTCCTTTCCCCCCCTCCTCTCCTCTTTCTATAACCTGTTAACAATAGCTAACTTACTGTACTTGACTCTGATCACCAACACAGCCTCTGTAAAAATGGCTAACTACTGTAACTTAACAGACTCTGGCTACTGTGATCAGCCTATGACCTTGTACATGTTGTGCTAGCTCTACTCTGTCACTTAAGCACAATTGTGTTGTTGTTAACTTATGTTTTATGTTACTTATTGCCTTGTTTGACGCAGAACCTATTTAATGAGCTTGTACTCAAAGGTATTATCCAAGATCTCAATAAATAAATAAATAAAATAAAAAATAATACTGCCTTCAAGGCATCCCACCTAATCAGATCTGAGGTTTCGCCCCTGGGGTAGTTTGCTAAGAAATTAGCTATCTGAGTTTTAACAACTTCCATAAATTCTGGGTTCTTTAGTAGCAAAGGGTCTAGTTTCCATGTCCTAGGGGATCTGTCCGGCCCAGGTACACCAAGCACTGTCTGCAGATACAAGTGGTCTGAAATTGGCATGGGGCTGTACTTAACCCCAGCCAGAGATTGTACAGTTTCCTGTGAAACCAAGGAAAGATCAAGTCTGGCATAACGTTTTGCAGAGTGGGAATCGAAGGAATATTCTCTACGCTTGGGATTTAGATGCTTCCTGGAGTCCATGAGCCTGTGATCTTTCATAAGATGTAACTGCTTTCGCACTTCTGCTCAGTTGCCCCCCTAACCTGGACGATCTATCCATTATCATATCCAAGACACAAAGTCTCCATTCAGAATCCAGAGCCCAGCAAAATTTCTTGACCAGAATTAAGCTCTAACTGGATTAAGGTATATCTTCCACCGCTGTCACTCATGACTTTAGTAACAACTCGTGTGAATCTAGGCCTCAGCCATATTGCCACCCCATGAACCTTGGAGGTAAAATATGAACCAAACCACCCCCAAGCCCCCGGTTTTAGACATACAGTATGTGCTCCCTCATTGTTGGTCATATGGGTTTCCTGGAGGCATACAATATCAGACCCAAGTGCTTTCATCTTATTTTGGATTCTCTTTCTTTTAACATGAGATTTCATTCCATTGACATTCAAAGAGTTTATCTTAATTATATTATCCATCATCTTTTACTCTGTTTATACTACCATTTCCTGCCCGTAGAATCAATATTAAAGTAGGACTGTATTGTATACACCATTGCCTCTTTTTAACTGTTTTACCCTAAACATATTTTCCAATTTTACATGTTCAAACCATTTAATGCCCAGGTACTTAACCAAATTACCAACATTAACAACATCATGTCCCCTCCCCTTTCATTACCGAGTGTCCCAGCAGTGTGTTTTCTTCCATGTTTCTTGGTCCCCCTCTCCTCTTTCCTGCTTGCTACTGCCATTGCAACAAAGCATCCCACCAATTTGTGGCCCCTGTACTACCTGTTGACATCTGACCATGTAGGGTAATTTGCTACCTGCCCCCACCAGCTGGGGAGCACTATAGCTACCATTTTTAACTGGGGCGGTTAATCATATTATTTCCAGTAAATTTATTCCTTGACCCCTCATTTCAACCTTTTCAAATGAGGTGGCTTCTAAGCCATGGGCTATGAGACCTGCCGCCCAGGATAACGTCCTGTGCCTGGAATACCCCCAAAGGCCCGACCCAGTTCTAAAAATTCTACAGCAACTGTAAAGATGTTCAAACATATATTCCCTATAATGTTTGATATTCTTCATTTCCCCTGAGATTATACTTCCCCCAGATCCCTGGGGTCGTAGACCCTGTCTCCCCTCTCCCCTAGCTGCCGTCCTACCAGATCCCCAGTAGTACTGCTTGCCTTTCTGCGTGCTGCATCTCTCCATTTTATGTCCCACTTTTTATAGCTCCAAGAAGCACATGATTTTACCATTGTCCCTCCCCTGTCTCTTTTAGTCCCTCTGCCATATTTGTTAGTACCTCAGATACCCTGTAAGTGTTGACCCACTTTACTTTGAGTATTCTTTCCCCCTTCCCGTTTCTACTCTCGTCGTCTATCTAGTCATCTTATGGTTGGTTGTATCCCAATTATCACCTCACTTGGACCCTTTGACCCTCGAGCTCCCCCTCCTTTACAGCTAATTTAGAGCTCTTCCACATTATCTAAATGTTAGCAATCAGTTGGAAATTCAGTGTCCTAAACTCTATACATACAAGGCATTGCAAAAGGGTCCTTCCCATTGTCAGTATCCAAACTTGCCCTCTCCCATTTCGCTGGAACCCATGGCCCCAGCCATGGTTGAGGTCGGGTTGGAGTTGTACTAGTCATTTGTCTTCTGAACATCCTGACCATTAAATTCCTCTGGCGATTCCTGATTGTAGTCAGGATCAGCTAGGTCCAATTGTCCACTCCAGCCATAGCTCTCTTCGCCGTGTTGTTCCTCTCGATCTAGGTTGCCAGGCAACCATTGCAATTTACACACACATCTGCTCAGGGAAGGTGTGACCAATTATCCCTGTCCTATTGGTACAGTGCGTCCAGGACATGCCTCCCACGTCGGCTGTCAATCAAACGGACGATGCAAAACGTGAATGCAGTGACTCAGGCCCTGGTGAGGATCATCTTGGCAGCACGGTAATTACAGAAAGAATTTAATTTCATTTTGTGGGATTTCTGTTTCTTCTGGCAAGTATCTACACCATTTGGGAGTGGGTTAGTTTGGTTTAAGGAAGTGGTTGACATGAGATTACTCCCATTATTGGTACGAGTTGGAGTGGCAGTCAAAGTCCTTTGTGGGTGGAACGTGTGACCAACCTCCCATTAGTGAGTTCAGTTAGCCACCACCCTCTACTCATGCCAGACTTGGTACCAGCGGGAAAGATGACTTTGGGTGCCGTCCACGAAGTATTCCTGCCATGCGTCTCTACCTCAGTGAAATCAAGTGGGATCAGCCATTTTAAACATTAATAAAAATAAAGGAGTATGTTTCAGGACTACAGTCTTTGCATATCATATTAAGCATTTACATAGAACTCGAGAAGGACACTGACAAAAGGGAGCCCACCTTATATGAATTTAGTCAGAGCAGCCATAGTTTTGATTCAGGTGCATGTTGAAGGAGGCTGACAGCTACATTCAATCCATGGAGAATGGGGATAGTTCAATTTGAAATAAATATCTCCCCTTAGGAGTTAGATGCATTCCGGCTTCTTGTGCCTGATGTGTTTGATGCTATGCCCTCAGTGTCCCTTAGAAATTTTTCCCCATCTTGCAGCTTAGAGAAGGACTTCAGCAGTCTGGTCGATTGTGTGATCTTCAGTTTTGTTGGGTATAGCAAGGCGAAGTCCCATCCCCTAGGGTGCAGGGTGGCTTTCACCTCAGCAGATTTCTGCTGCTTTTGTTGTATGTCCCTCGAAAAATCTTGGAAGATGGGTACTTTGCCGTTGTCAGATGTAGGCGGTCCCTGCGCCCTTGCTGCTCGCAGCATTTTTTTCTTTTTCGGGAAACTGCAGATATTTTATCAAATAGTGTCTGGATCTGTCTCCTGCCTTTTGGGGGGGGAGGGGGGAGTGCTGAGCAACGAGACCTCTGGATTTCAAAATCAACAGCCAATGCATCCATTCCTAACTGTTTAACAAGCCATTTTTGCATCGCACGGCCCCCTTCCCTGCCTTCAAGTCCCTCTGGCAGACTGACTATTCTAATATTATACCTGCGGGCTTCGTTTTCTTGATCTTCTGTTTTGGCCATCAAAATTTCGATTTTGGTTTTGTCCTTTTTTTTTTTTTTTAATATATCTCTTGCCAGATCTGCCACCACATCCTCCAAGTCACTTATTTATTTTTCTTGATCGTCTAGTCTCAATTCATGGGCAGCAGACGTCTCTGCAAGGGAGGTGATGACAGTTTGAATATGTGTGATTTGAGCTGTCATATTGGTGAAACCATTGCGAACTTCGTTCTGAAGGTTAATGATCATTGCAGGGAGAGCTGTGAGTGGTATATCAGTGCCTCCTTTATTCCTGCTATCCTTATTCCCCGCTTTGCTCCGCAGTTGCTGCTTGAGATCTGGTGCGGCCCTCTGTGTCTCCCTGCCCAGCTTGTCCTGAGGCTCAAAAGTGAGGGTAGTCTGTTTCTTTGATTTGGAGGATGCCATTGTTTGTAGCTGTCTTTCTATGCATTTTTACCGGAAAGTTATACCTTTTTTTTTATCTATATTTCTGCCGTTATCTGATGCCCTCTGGAGCTCATCTAACACACGTCCACCATTGCTGGATGCCAGGCCATGCCTCTAATATATGTACAGTATATCTACACTTGTGTTGTTTGACCTCGGACACCTCACTCATGGCTGACACCACTCGTGAGGTTGTCCGAGGTCAAACAGCACTTGTGCAGATGAATCTTTTATCTGACAGCTCACCATTCTATATCCCTTATATACTGTGCTGTGGAATTTATTTCTCTGGGTGAATTTTCATTAAACTGTATTTCTAGGGATGTGGATATGTTGTTCAATCCACACTATCTGGCAGGTACCATGCCGCTTTAAGATGTGCTGGAAGGTCTTCAAGTGGGCCCCTGCCACCCACCCGGGTGGTATAACCCTTGGCTCCGCCCCATGATGCCAGATCTTCCTTACCGCCTCGTAGCTCAGATTCCCTCCTTGGCGCTCTCGCGTTTTGCAGGCCCTGGATCTTAAATCTTCAGATTTTTTCCCAAAACTTACCCTTAAACTCATCCGAGTTCAGTCTTCTCCACCTTCTCTCGTGGCTGCGATGGAAGACAAGTCCATTCCTGGGTTCCGTCGGTGCCCTTGCGGGCAAAATATGTCTCGCACCGACCCCCACGCCATGTGCGTTTACTGCCTTGGGCATGTCCACGATCCAAAGGTTTGCGATCTGTGTCCGTCCTTTTCTCCGTCGGTGCTCAAAGACTGCGCTGCCCGACTCTAGCTGGGGCAACCGGAGAAACGGTACTCACCAGTCAAATCGAAGGAGGCCCATTGGGTGATGTCCATGGTGGCGGGCTCTGCGGAACAACTGGAACAGCTTGAACAGCTCATGGCCCCCGAGGAGGAGGCGGCCCAGGCCGTGGTGAGCTCCTCTTCGACTTCGGCCTTTATTCTGCTCCAGCTGGGCTGTTCTTACACGGCTTCCTTTTGGGAATTGTGCCAGTCCCTCTCGACTAAAGGTGAGGATCCTTCTGGGTCTCACACCTCTCGGTACCAGAAAAAGGATCCGAAAAAAAGTAAGATCCAGCATCGACGCTCTTGGGAGTGGGAGAGATCTCATTCTCTGGACTGTCGGCTCTCGACATCGGTCAGTGTTGCGGCCCAGGCCGCTGGTTTCATGGTGCCCCGGTTAGACCAGTTGGCTGAGATGCTTGTTGACGCGGCCGAGATTTTTCTCGAGCTCACCGACAGGTTGTCGACTGAGGAGGCCATCAATTCTTTGTCTCAGACACCGGTGCTTCTGGTGCCTTCTGGGGACTCCGCTCAGTCTCCCGCTCAGGATCCTGAACCTGAGGGGCAGTGGGTCTCCCCCGCTCCTTCCTCGGTCCACCATCGGCATTGCCAATGGTCGAGATCTCAGTCTCGGTCCATGTCCATTTTGGGTAAATCCCACTGACATTGGTGGTCTCAGTCCTGACATCATGGAAATCTGTGCCACCGCTCTTTTTCCTCTTCCTCCTCAGATGAGGAGAGGCTGCAGCGCAAATTGCGTCAGTGCTATGAGGATTTAATGTGGCAGCAACTCATTCTGACCAGCTGTAAGCCGACGCCGGCTATTAAATGTCTGTCACCTGAACGGCCGACGATGACTCCCGCCACCGTTTCCTCAGTCAAGGATCCGGATCCGGCGCTGCCAGCTCAGCTGAAACCGGCTCCCCCACCTATTGTGGTGGAACCACTGCTTCCTCAGCTGAAAAACAGTGTGCCATCCAAGACTTCTCGGTTGACTTCGGGTCTGCCCCTTCGGCTGTTGGTCAGTCTCAGCCCTGCTTGGCCTCGACAAGTGGAGAGTGACTCAGGCGGTCGCCAGCTGTATGCAGACTCTTCAGAGTTTGAATACTCCTTGTAGCACTCCTGTCCAGTGGACCTGGAGTCCTTGGGGGATCTCTCCATGGACGAGAGCCCTTCCTCGTTTCTTGGTATTCTTTGGCTCATCTCGGAGTCCACCGGGATGCCGCTCGAACCTGTGCAAAAGCGGGCCAGATATCCCTTGATGGAGATCCTGGATAAAGGGGATTCCCCCATGGAGGACTTCCCTGTTGCCGAGGTCATTGTCGGTCTGGCACTAGAGTTATGGCAGCGTCCAACCTCTTGCCCAGTGCCATCGGCCTGGATGGCTCACAAGTTTGCAGTCCCCGCAGGTTCCCTCTCGGGCTTCATGGAGCACCTCTTGGCCAAGGGGTTGGTGGCAGACTCTGTTTTTCGGCGCTCTGGCAACACCCGGGACGTAGACAAGCCCCTGATAAGGAGTCCGAGAAATTGGACCACTCAGGCAAAAAAGTTTATGCTGCCCTTCTCATTGGGCCTTCACCAGGCCAGCTCAGCCGTTATGATGGCAAATTTCTCGCACACCTTGTTGGGCTCCCTGGATGAGATGCTTCCTCATCTCCCGGCTGACCTCCAAACCACGGTTAAGCAGGTCCAGGATCAGGGTAAGGCGTAGCTAAGTAGCAGCTCCAGACTGCTCTGGATGTCGATGATTCATGTGTCCGTTCCGTAGCAGCCACAGTAGCCATGCGCCGGAGGGCTTGGCTATGGATCTCGACCTTCACGGCGGATACCCACCACAAGCTAACAGATGTCCTTATTCTGGGCACTGACCTGTTCGGGCCTGGTGTGGAAGATCACCTCCAGCGCATTGAGAAATCCAGTGCCACCTTGGATTCTGTCACATCTGCTCAGAAGGACAAGGGCCCACACTACCAGAAGCATAAGCCCTTTCATCCCTCCGCTTCTGTAGCTAGACCAACCCAGCAGCACCAGCAGCAGGGTCAGGCAGGCTCAGACTTGGTGCCCTAGAGCCAAGTCCTTGGCTTCCTTGGTTAGGAAGCCCGGGGGAAGGGTCTCTGTTGCTCCTCAGCCGGTCCCTCCTCCTCCTCCAAGCCTGCCCAGTGACGGGTTGCGGGTTTCCTCTCCCAACCCCATCACACATCCCCTGGGTCCCCCTGTGGGGGGCCGGCTCAGCCATTTTCTTTCCACCTGGTCCGTTATCACCACGGACCGCTTGGTGCTGGAAGTGGTTGGCAGGGGCTTGCCTCTGGAATTCGAGCAGGTCCCTTCCTTCCGAGCACGCACCCCACGGGGGGCTACCGGGTCCGCAGCCTCCCAGTCAGCTCTCTGAGATGACATCAGTCAGCTCCTCCACAAGGGGTTATCTGCAAGGTGGCGGATCCTCCTCCAAACCCAGGGTTTGTTTCCAGGTACTTCCTGTCCCGAAACGGATGGGGGGCTGGTGCCCCATTCTAGATCTGCACGATCTAAACAAGTTACTAAGGCCACGCTCCTTCCGGATGGTAACTCTGGCACAGATAATACCATCTCTGGAGCAATGAATGTGGTTCGTCTCCCTGGATCTTCAGGACACGTTCTTCCACTTCCTGATCTGTCCGTCCCACTGGATGTTCCTCCACTTTCGGGCAGAGGGAACCAGTTCCGAGCCCTTTGGCCTTTCTTCAGCCCCCAGGGTCTTCACCAAATGCATGGCAGTGGTGGTGGCATTCCTGAGGTGCTGAGGGGTCCGGGTGTACCCTTACCTGGACGACTGGCTAAGAGCAGGTCCCTCTTGGCTGGAGGTGCAGCAGTCCAGGGATCTGGCCCTCCGGACTTGCCTAGACCTTGGCCTACTCATCAGCGAAGCCAAGTCGGAACTAATGCCTGCACAGGTGATTCAGTTCATCGGGGCAGAGCTAGACTCCTGCCGAGCCAGAGCTTGGCTCCTGGCGGACAGGGCAGAGGTTCTCTCCTCTGTTGCCCAATCATTTCAGATTGGGCAATTGCATCCTGCCCGGGACTTCTTGCATCTACTGGGCTACATGGTGGCCTGCACCAGTGTGGTCCGATGGGCCCGCTGGCATATGCGTTTCCTCCAGTGGGAGCTGGCCAGCCAGTGGTCTCAGCGTTCAGGTAATCTCGACCAGCTGGTCCCTGTGACCCAAAGGATGTGGGACGGCCTCCAGTGGTGGCTCGTCCCATCCCACCTGCAGGAAGGGATCCCATTTGTTTGCCCCGAGCCAATGGTCATCTTGATGACCAACGCCTCTCTGATGGGTTGGGGTGCCCATATGGGGGAGCAGTGAGCCAATGGACTCTGGTCCCCTCAGGAGTCTGGATGCCACATCAACCTGCTGGAGCACTGAGCGGTCTGGCTGGCCCCGACTGCCTTCGCTCCGTTTGTTTGGGGTCAAGTGGTCCAAGTCCAGACGGACAAAACCACGACCATGTACTATCTCAACAGACAGGGTGGGACACGCTTCTTGCCCCTGTGCAAGGAAGCTCATCGCATTTGGTCCCTCGTGATCAGCTTGGAGGTGGATCTCCTAGCCATTCATGTGGCAGGAGCCTCGAACAGTCTGGCCGATGCCCTCAGCCAGATAGGGGATGCATCTCACGAGTGGTCTCTCCTGCCAGAGGTAGTGCAGGATCTGTTCTCCCACTGGGGCACCCCCCTCAGGTGGACCTGTTCACCTCCAGGAAGAACGCCAAGCTGAGACTGTACCATACCCTCCCCCCTCAGCAGGGTTCACTGCAGGTGGATGCCTTCTTGAGGCCGTGGACCCCAGGCCTCTTCTATGCTTTCCCCTCCTCTGCCCTTAATCCACAAGGTGCTCCTCAAGATGAGGAGGGACAAGGCATAGGTGATCCTGGTAGCCCCGGACTGGCCCCACCAGTTCTGGTATCCAGATCTCCTCAACCTCAGCTCCATGCTCCCGGGGTGGCTTCCAGCCCGCCTGGACCTGCTCTTCTTCAATCAGGGGAAGGTACTCCACCCAGACCTTCAATCTCTGCACCTCACGGCCTGGTTCCTGAGCGGCAAAAGTTCCAGGCCTTGGGTCTTTCCGACGAGGTCCTCAACGTTGTTGAGGCTTCCCGCTAGGAATCGACCAGAATATGCTTTGCCTTCAAATGGAAGAGATTTTCCATTTGGTGTCAGGGCAAGGGGTGGGACCCCTCATCCTGTCTGCTGGCTAGCATTTTGGACTACCTGTGGTCCCTCTCCCAGCAGGGGCTTCAGTCGATGACCCTCAAGGTGCACCTGGCAGCCATCTCTGCTTACCGAGTGCGGGCCAATAAGCAGTCTGTGCAGGAGAAGGTGGTCTGGTGCTTTTTCAAGGGCCTAGATCACATATCCCCTCCGGTGCATGAACCACCACCTCCTAGGGATTTATCACTGGTATTGGCTAAGCTCGTGGGTAAGCCATTCGAACCGATGCACAGGTGTGACATCTCTCACCTGTCGTGGAAGACCGCCTTCTTGGTGGCTAGCACATCAGCCAGAAGGATTGGGGAGCCCTCCAGGCGCTTTCCATTGAAGCTGCCTACCTGGTCTTCCACAGGGACAAGGTTGTCCTGCGCTCCCACCCGAAATTTCTTCCGAAGGTGGTGTTGGAGTTTCACTTGAATCAGGTGTTGACTCTGCCGGTGTTATACCCCAGTTGCACCTCGGAGGCAGAGTACAGGCTCCATACCTTGGACCTGAGATGAGCGCTCACCTACTACAAAGAGTGTACGGCGGAAGTTCTGGGAGAGGTTCGCCAGCTGTTTGTCACCTGCGCTGAAGCCGCACCTGGCAGACCTGCAGCAAAGTGGACGATTGGCAGGTGGATCACTTCCTGCATTGATTTCTGGTATAGGTTGGTGGGTAGGGAGCCTCCCGTGGGGCTTAGGGTTCATTCCACCCATCATACCGCTGTGTCGGTGGCTGCTTCTAGGGACGTCCCTATCTAGGAAATCTGTACTGCTGCTACCTGGAAGTTAGCACACACATTCATCTCCCATTACCACATCGACTATGAGTCACGCTGGGATGCTGGATTTTTGGCCTCAGTTCTCCAGTCCCTGTTCCCCCCCCAAGTAGGGGGTGTGCACCTTGCCTCCCTCCTCCTGGAGAACTGCTAGGAGTCTGCCAGATAGTGTGGATTGAACAACATATCCATGTCCCTAGAAAACCAGGTTACTCACCTGTAACAGTAGTTCTAGGAGTGGTATATGTTGTTCATCCACACGACCCACTCGACCTCCCCGGCTTCGACACACACACCTGGCTTCCAGTGGACTAGATCTGGCGTCATGGGGCAGAGCCAAGGGTTATACCACCCAGGTGGGAGGAGCCAGCTTGAAGACCTTCCAGCACATCTTAAAGCTGCAAGGTACCTGCTAGATAGGGTGGCTGAACATATACCACTCCTAGAACTACTGTTACAGGTGAGTAACCTTTTTTTTTTTTTCCTTTTCATTCTGCCTGGCTCCCTTCATCTCCTGGTTTATCCTGAAAAGCCCTTCTGCTGTGTTCAGTGTATGACGTCATTGATGACATCACATCATATTTCACCAGTGGTAGGGCTGCATTCTGCCACATAAATGAATAAATCCTGCTGCAGGAATGAACAAATGCTGCCGTAGAAGCCCAGAGACCTGCTGCAGATAGCAGGACTGAAGTGCCACAGAGAACTAGGGGCCCTGCTCATAATCCCCACCATCTTCTTCCCCTAGTACCCTTCATTGCACCAGTCATTAATCACTTTGTTTCCACTGGCAATGTTACTGATGCTGCTGTTTCTCCCTTTCTAAAAAAAATCCTCTGTCCATGTGATCCTTTCCAACTATTACCCTGTTTCTGAGCTTCTCTTTTATCAGTAAAATCCTTGAAAAAGTTGTCCTCGCACTTACCCCTAATCCCCTCTCCCTTAACAACTCTCCTTGACACCTTTGACTATTGCATTCTCTTCTACCATAGCATTGAAATTGCCCTCCTTTGGATTGTTGATGTTCTCATTACTTTTGATAAGAACTCTTTTCGACCCCATATCCATCTTTACCTGAACCCAGCATTTGAAAAGGGTTGACCAACTTGTCCTCTTCTCAGTCTCTCCTCCGTCTTGGTCACATAATATGCCAGCGATACCCAACTGTACATTTATTTCAAATAACTTTTAGATCCTGCACTAACTTTTCTTTTTTGACGTCTTGACAAAATCAACTCCTGGCTCCAATGTTGTTTCCTTCAACTTAGTGTTGCTAAGCCTGAGATTCCCTCCTCCGTGACAAAAAATTTATTCTGTACCACAGATAAATGTCTTATGTCATTCTCCTTGATTTCTGCCTCTCTCTTTTTTTCCCCACTATTGGAAATATAGGTGTCCTTCTTAATTCAGAGTGCACTTTTGCTTCCCATAGCCCAGTCCCAAGGGCTCCCTTGGACTTTCTCACTTCAGTCTGTTTGTGAGCAGCAGGAGCTGCTCAGCTGTACCTGGCCTGCTGCCCAGTCTGCGCAAAGTGTGCTTCAGCAAGAGGTAGGACAGGCATGACGCTTTGAGTGCTTAACAGTGTTGTTGTTCTCCTCACCCCCAGCGCTCTAGGAGCAGCCAGGAAGCAGTTGCCTTGTGGCTCCAACTGCTGTGTGTAGGTCAGCATCAGGTAGGTTCTGAGCCCAGTCTCAAGGGTTCCCCTGGATTTCCTCGCTTTGGAGTATTTGTGAGTAGAGTGAGTTGTTCAGCGGCGCCTTGCCTGACATCCAGTATGTAGGGAATCACTTCAGTCGGAGGCAGGGCAGTCTGTGCCCTTAGGGCTCCTAGCAGCACTGCTGCTCTCCTTGCCCCTGGCCCTGCGGAACCAGCCAAGGGAACAGTCACCATGCATCGGAGCCGCCGTCTGGAGGTTGCCAACAGGTGACTCGCAAGTCCTAAGGGCTCCCCTGGACTGCCTCACTTCAGACTGTGAGCAGCAGGAGTTGCTCAGCTGTGCCTTGCCTGATGCCCAATCCACACTCTGTGCACTTTGTCAGGATGCGGGAAAATCTGTTCTTTCCTTACTGCTTATGGAAGATCCACCCCCGAGATACAGCTCCATTTAGTTGGACCCTTAACCTGTCCACCTTCAAAACTCATCTCCTTGCTGCCAGTTGGCCCTCCATTTCCCTGCCCCCCAATATTGATGATGCTCTTAACAACTTTAACTCTTACTTCTCCTTAATGTGATATAAACACAGCCCTCTTCACAAATCCTGAGTTAGGGGTTTCCAGTATGCCTGTGCAAAGTTTTAACTTAGCTGGCAAAGTTAGTGCGAACTGGCCCACTTCACATTGCATGTAGTGTCCCGCACATAGCTGCTTCATGGTACTTCTCAATTCACAAAGTTAACTTTGCAAATTTACCACTTCTTGGTAAATACATAGCCATTAAGTGTTGAATTACAGTATCGCACCTTCTACTCAGTGGGTGTGCAAAATACAAACTTCATGAAGTGTGTTGCTGTGTGAAGTTCCTGACATGAGCAGAACAGAGAAAAAGTTGCACTGGGCCGGTGGTGCTTCACAATAAATTGATACAGTGTAAAAACGAAAACACTGGGCACTCATCACTGCTTTAAGTAGATGGGTGCCACTTACAGCTTTATTGCAACATATCAATTGTAAATGTGCAGAACCCAAACATTGCAACACCTGACACGTTTCCTGTTGTAGACAGATCCTTTATCAAATGTGAAAACACTGTGCAACAGGAGGTGCTTATATCCTGGTAGTTGGTCATGAAATTGTAGTCCTGAGACCGACACTCTTCCTACAGTAGAGATTGGTCCTATTAGAAATGCACACATTTTGTGAAATCTATGTCAACAAGAATATACAGGGGATACGTTATGGCTATTGGTGGAAGACACTGTTTATGTGAATGAGTGGAGAGTGACCTCGGATATCCTCAACAGTGCAACAGTGGGGGAGCGTAGCGGAGCCATGAGTGATGGTAGCCGAGGTCACTCTCCACTCATTGACATAAACAGTGTATTCTACCACCGGCCATAACGTATCCGATTTATACAATAGGACTATGTTTTGTGCTGTTTTTTTTTTTTTTTGTTTGTTGATGTCACAGCTGTGGCATAAATGGATTTATAAAATGGGTAGGGAAACCGCAGCTATTTTATTGGTGGAACAGTATCACATTACCATGCATATATCAGAGCGCGACCGCACACCTGCATTTTTACCCCCTTCCAAAACAATTTTGCCATTTTATAAGATAGATAACCCACTCTGCGGTGTGCGGTCATGCTCTGATATATGCATGCCTTGGGTGGTTGACGTACTCAGTCTGCGGCCTCGTGCGTAACAATGCACACCAAGGCGTGCGTATATCAGAGTGCAACCGCACACCTCAGAGTGGGTTATCTAGTACTATTCCACTGTGGTGACGTCACAACTGTAGTATAAATGGGTTTATTCTTAAATATATACATAGAAATACCATACAGTACACTAAAAAGAACCTTAATACACATGTGCTAAAATTATCCATACACTCTGCAAAGTCACATAGTTACATATAGTAAATCAGTTAAAAGACAACAAACAAATGTTCATTACGTCTCCTATGGAGTTACTTAGACTGGGTTATATTAACCACAGATAAAACTGAATCCTCTTTTAAAGAAATTCTTATTGCACTTGCATTTATTTAAGTATAAATGACTACATTTGATAAAGGTTCTTTGGTGTAGCTCAAATCAGTTTTTTTCCCCAGGCACCCCCACTCCCGGAAGGCAGCTCAGCCCCTGCCCGCTGCTCACCCATGCCCAGGCTTACCCTGCTGGGCGAGGCTGCCGGGCGAGAGCCCCCTCCCTATGGTCCACAGTAATGTGCCATGGCTTACTTCCCAGAGTGGGGCCATGGGAGCGGGACCCCACCCAGCAGACACTATTGGCAGTGGAGGCGGCGGCTGAACAGGGCTTCACGCTTGGGGCTGGGATTTTTTGTGCGACTGTACCTGGGGGCAAGGACGTGCAGTGATGACCCGCATCCACCCTACCCCCCCACAGGTTACGGTGCTGGCACAATGGATCCCGCCCAGCCTTCGCCGGGGGTCCATGACATGCCGGACTCACTACTCCCTTCCCCCCAGAGAAGGAGAGCAGTCCTTCTACCCCTGGCCGGCTCTCCGATGTCCCGAGTCAGTTTCTGAACCTGGGTTGTCAACGAGATGGACGCACTGCCTGTGTGCCGGCAGGCCAGCTAGCTCTGATTCCTTCACCTAGTGCCTTGCCAAGCTGACTGGTGGAAAAACAGTGGAAAAGCGCGAGATGGAAAACAGGCTAGAAAATACAAAAAAAAAGAAATTACTAATCAAACATGCTAGATACATTGTACATATTGTCATACGTTAACTCTCAGGTACAGTAATTTTAGAAAAGAGAAAAGAGTTCAAAGGAGCCATTCAGACTTGGTGGAGTTCTTTATAAGGTTTTTTTTCTACTTTCTATTTTTCTGCGCCTCTACTCTCTTCTAACTTCCACTCCTTCAGGCCACCAAGGTGCTCTGCTTACCGACCCTACTGACTACCCCGGAGTCTGCTCCTAGAGTGCCACACACTTGCGAATCCTCGGGGTCCTTTGATGGCCCGGATTACCCCCCGGGCGGGGCGAGGAGGGAACCCTCCTCTATCCCCTGAGTGATCGAGCTGTGCACAGCTGAGTCTGCCCCTTATTAGTCAGCGGGTGGTGAAGCAGGCAACAGCGGTCATCATCTAGGAGAATTGGGAGATGTTTTTCCTCATTTCCTTTAGAGAGCCTGACGTGCAATGACGTCAATGCACTGACATGCAGACGTCTGCCAGTTCTCCCTCCCCCCATGTTAATGCCAGCACCTGCCGAACACCCAGCCTCTGCTGGGTGTCGCTGCAGTGCAGCGCATATCCCTAACCCACCCTGAAGGAAGGAGAGCTGTCGTAGGATGCTCAATCCTTCCTTCCCCTGCCAGCCCCGCGCACCTAAGTCCATTCTCGAACCGGGTTGCCGGGCGCTGGTGTAGGTGTGGTATCCAGTGCCCCTCAGCCTCAGCACCACTGGCCGGGCCATTTATGAGAAGGTTGAGAACCATTCTTAGTGAGGCAAACATGAAATTAACCTCATTCTTGAACATGGTAAAGAGACAGATGCAGCGTTGAGAGAAGAAATAAGAGACAGAAAGTCCACCGTTGTGAATCACAGTGATTTTCAAAGTCTTAAAGATTAAAAGATGATTCTATTGAAAAATTGAGAAGTATTCTGAAGGCCCTGAAATATAAGAAATTATTGTGAGACAAAGAGGACTACAAGTCCAGGAAGTGTATTCCTGGAAGAGGGAAATACAAGTGAGAGGTGTTTTAAAGAAAGAGTGGAAAGTTTCCTTCAATTTTAGCACAGATGCAAGTGAATCTGAGTTTGAAAGTTCTGACGACGACTCTTTTTTTAGAGGAGGACATTCCGCCAGAAGCGACCCCGTTTATGCCCAGAAGGAGCACATGCCAAAATTGCTACCAGGGGTTTCAAAACCAGCAAATACCCCAGAGATTATAGCAGTGAGGTGGAAGACCAGATCGGGAAGGAGGTCATGGAATTCAGGGCTTTCGGAATTAAAACTAGACTTAAGCACAGGGCAGGCAACAACCTCGGGGCACTACCAGCAGAGAAAAGCAAGGAGGAGACCCCAGCAGAGACAATATTGAGTGAAACGTCAAAAGTCATTCATTTGTCAAACTACCTGCTTGTTGATGCAGAAGAAACACTTTTAAGTAAATGCCTGTCATTCACCCCAACAACTGAAATTAATACATTTCAAACAATTGTGGACCTCGATATAGCCTGCAAGAACCTCGGTTTGAAATTTGTTTTTATAGAAAAAACAATATGGGATACTCTTGACAACAGAGGGACTGAGGTATCATATTTCGTGCCAGAAAGCACTGCTGCAAATCAGGGCCATTTCCGAAAGAACTCTACTTGTAACCATCCCCCCAGTGCGGCCATCCTTGCTTTTCAGGACTTGTGTGAGAGATTTGACCTGCTTATTCTCACAGCTACTATTTCTGAACTGCAGCAGGATGGAAAGCTACTGATATGCTCCACAACCAGAAAAATCTTATAATCAAGCCAGTGGACAAGGGAGGTAGTATGGTCATTCTCAACAGAAAAGATTACGAGGAGTAAGTGTATAAATAGATAACTTGGAAATGAGGTATATTACAAAAAACTTAACTTGGATCCAGCAAGGGACATGACTAGGAATACATTGACCGGAAAGTAAGACACTTCTTCATAACTGACCATGACCATCCAGAAAGGGCAACCTTCTATTTACTACCAAAAGTGCATAAATCATTGGAGTCACCACTGGGTCAACCGATGGTGAGTGGGATCCGAGAGAGCTGGCAGAGCCACATTCTGAATATGCAGACTTCCACCTGCGCCCTTCGGTTACTACACTATGGTCAACTGAAGTAATCCCTGATATGCAGCAAGTGTCCTGAGCACTAGAAAGTAAGTGGAATGTTAAACCAAGTGCTCTAAGTAGAGTATTTCTGTGTTTGAAAACTAAAGCCGAGGTCCTGCTCATATGCAGTAGTATTGCGCTACTGCACATACCCAGAACCTCGGCTTTAGCTTTTAAACACAGAAGTATGTTAAAGCACTGGGTTTAACATTTCACTTCTAGCCCTCTGGACACTTGCCACATATCAGGGATTACTTCAGCTGATATCTCTTGCAAAAAAGAAACTCGTACATGCATGAGTTTACAGGCACTTGGGCACCATGTTGAGGTGTTCATGAGCAGGAGCCATAGACTGCTCGGGATTTACTCGCTGAAATAAAGAACAATGTAATGCATACCACCATAAATGCCATCTGAAAGTTTTTATTGGAAGGCTACTACATCACATGGTTGCAGGTGTCATTTTTACATGGGGCATAAAACATCATACAAAAGCTGACAGTGTCTCTTTAACTTCCTAGACATCAAAATCAGGAAAAGTGCCACGGGTGCTATAGAAACCGACATCGATACAAAAAGCACAGATCATAACACTGTTCTGCTGGCCTCTAGCTGTCACTAACATACCAAAAGGACAGCTTCTAAGATTAAAGTGTGCTGCAGTATTGGTGAGGAGAATGCATGAGGAGCAAGGGAGCTAACAAGCAGATTTAATGAGAGGGGGTACAGTTACCATACAGTCAGGGGAGCAGAAGTTTTTGCAAGACCGAAGGGACCGGAAAGGATTATATATGGTGAGGAATGCAGAAATGAAGAAAAAACAAGATGTAACTTTTTTTTTTTTTTTTTATTTAGTTGTTTAGCCAGGTATAGCACACTAAGCTGAAAGCTTTTTTACAAGAGCGACCTGTGAGCACAAGGAGGTTAAGTGACTTGCTCAGGGTCACACAGTATGCAAGTGGAAGCTGTGGGATTCAAACCCAGGTCTGGTCTGCTGGATGTCACCAAATTTGCAGCTGAGAGCCTTAGACCACTGCGCTATACTGCCTCCAACTTATCACCACTTATTCTTCACATGCCAGTTATGTAGAACGAATCATACACAGTGATTGACATGTATTACAGGGTGATGGGTTTGGTAAGTATAGCAGAGCAACCTTCAAGGATGTTGTATATGAGGGCTGCCACTTTTAAGGACGTCCTTGTCCATAGCCACCATACAAATAAGAGACCAGAGAACTGGTTAACGTCTAACAGGAAGGGATGTTACTAGTGTAAGAGGTGTGTCTATTGTAAATATGTATTGCAAAGATGGACTTTCACTAACAGTAAAACTGGGAAAATGTATGCGATCTGACTGTTGACCACGTGTGACACCACAAGAGTCATTTGTTTGGCCCAGTGTACATGTGGAGCATATTATGTTGGGAAGACCATTCCAATTTTTAAGATGTGAGTGGGAGAGTACAGCAGGGCAAAAGAGGGCTGACAATATTACACAGCACCACTGCCCAGCATGCGGGAGAAGCTGCAGTTCCATTTGAGCGCAAGTTCAACTTTATGGCAATTGATTGAGTTTGTCTCAGTCTGCGGGATGGTGACTGTAACAATTTGGTGCTCAGATTTGAAGCTTCCTGGATCTACAGTTTAGATGCCAGAACCGCACTAGGTCTGAATGGTTCCTTTGAAATACTGTAGTTCCTTTTCTAAAATGATGGTACCTGAGAGTTAACAAATGACTGTACATACAAAGTATCTAACATGTATGGTTACTAATTTCTTTTTTTTTTTTTTTTTTGTACGTTCTAGCCTGTTTTCTTTCTTGCTTTTTTCATCCATTCTTCCACTAGTCAGCTTGGCAGGGCACCGGGTGACGAATGAGACCCAGGAGCTGTGGCCAAAACTGATTTGAGCTGCACCAAAGAACCTTTATCAAATGCATTCATTTGTACTTCAACAAGTACAAGTGCAATAAGATTTTTTTTTTTTTTTTTTGTAAAGAGGATGCAATTATATTTATGGTTAATATAACCCAGTCTAAGTAACTCCACAGGAAACTAATGAAATTATCTGGTCAGCATTTGTTCATTGTCTTTTTGTTGTAGAGGCATAGATCACGAAGCACAGAAAAACCAGGAGAAGTTGTACAGTTTGCAAGTAAAATTTTATTATTGTCAATAACAATAAAATAAAATAAAAAAAATAACGGTGTACAGGATAGCTCTTCACAAAGGCAGTACAAACAGAAACCCTTCATCTGAGTCTATCTCTAAAATCTCACGCTCTCTGTATCTGTCTAGACAAAACATTGTTCTCGTTATCAGAGATGTCTTTGCCAGGCAGTTTAACCTCTGTATCCTGTTCTTGTAATGTTCATCTCTTGTTTTTCATAAAATGAAACAAGACTTTTTTTATTGACCAATCTGAAGAGTACATTAGTCTTCTTAACACGTGTAACCAGTTAAGACATCCTGTCCCAGGGCTGATTTCTTGCTGACAGTTCTTTAACAAGCTTGTGAAAGACCAAAAGATTTCTCAGGGTCAGCCCTGTGTTTCAAATTGCAAACTTCTCTTAACAAACCGAAGTGGCTGTCCATGATAATTTCAACAATATAATTGTATCCATTAGCTGGCCCAGAGGGCTGAGGTGCTGGACGCCACGCCTCGCGCTGTACCAGCGACCCGGGTTCGGGAACGAGCCTGGGCTGATGGGGAGAGGAAGGATCGAGTGACCGGAGGACAGCCTCCCTTCCTCGGGGGGCATGGACTAGGCTCGCACAGCAGTGACCTCTGGTGGAGACTGGAGGCACTGCACTGCTCAGGGTCTCTAGAGGGCTGCGAGCCACGACAGGACGTGCCCTGGCTGCCCCTGTGTCGGGCTCTGCCTGGGGTGGTGGTGGTGGGGTGAGGGTGAGGGCAGTACAAGAAAAATGGAAAAACCCTCCACCTCCTGATAGGTGACAGAGGTTGGGGGAGTCAGTCCACCACGCCCAGTGTCGGGCCATCCTCTCGCCCCTGTGTGCTCTCCACCAGACTAGATTTGAAGATAGAGCGTCAGGAGTAGTATGTTTGGCAGTCCTGTCTCAGGGGACTCAGAGCCGGGGGGTCGGGTGGTAGCGAGGACGGCTGAAAGGAGCGCGAGGGGACTTCAGACTGGTGGGATCAGGACCGGGATCCCAAGTGGCCACTCCTGAAAGAGTTCAGGAAGTGTGGAGTGAAGAAAGAAAGATTAAAAAAAAAAAATTGTATGCATTAGCAAACCAAGGGATCTCAGTTTCACACAATGATCAATATATATTTTTTTTTAACCACAGAGAAGCAAGAGGAGAAAGAAAGAATAAAAAGCAAGTGAATGATGGGAGATAACGGGGAAATGTGGGAGCATTGGGGTGACCAGTTCCTAGGTGCCCCAAGGAGAATTTGACAGAATAGGAGAAAAATAGATCCTTGCTTTTAACTATATCTGCATAACAAATGGGATAAGGTCTTAACCCAACCCTGTCACACTTTTAACTGATTCACTGTATATAACTTTGCAGCATATATGGATAACTTTTGCACATAGATTTTAAGTTTTTTTTTTTGTGTGTTTCTAGTATGGTATTTGTATTTATGTATTTCTATATTCTCGTTGACTTAGATTTCACAAATTGTATGCATTTCAAATAGGACCAATCAGTTGTAGGAGAAGTCTAGGTCTCAGGACTGTGATGTTATCAGTGAATACCAGGATATAAGCACCTCTTGCTACACTGTATTTTCACCTCTGATAAAGGATCTGTCTATGATTTGACATGCGCCAGGTGTTGTGGCATCTGGGTTCAGCACATTTAAAATAAAGAGGCCAGCCCTGACCTGAGTTCGGGAGTGGACCAAGGATTGTCGGAAGGGCTGGCTTGGGGAGTGGAGAAGGCTGTGCATCCATTGGACTGCTCACCTCCTTGGGGGAGGGAGGGGATCAGGTGCTCGAGATCTGCCAACCCCCAGTGACGACTGGGGGCAGGTGAGTCTGGGACTAGTACTGAGGCTGGATTGGTGGAGGCTGCAGACATCTGCACATCAGAGGTGGGAGCACGCACAGCCATGCGCTGAGGTCATTGTACGCACACGTCCATCGGGGGGGGCATGAGGGAAACCACACACAGAAAAAAGCCGTTGGAAAACGAGCAGCATGAAGTCCAGTATCCTTTCAGGGACCCAGCAGACCTATGTGGGGTATATCTTCTAGGCACACTGAGGAGAATAAACAGTCTCTATTAAAAAAATAAATAAATCTGTTAAAAGTGGTGGTGAGTGCCAGATTTATTTGTTTTTACTATGCGATGTTCCACATTTCTTGATGAAATTTGTGAAGTGTGTAGATTTTTGTTTTCACTTTGTCTCTTCCTAGTTCCCAACTTCCCCCAAATCTCTGCACTTGCTTACAGTCCAGAGAATCTGCACGGCATCTGTACAAGGTCATTGGCTTAAAAGCAGAGTTTCTGGGGTACAAAACAGTGTCAGTGGCTCAGCAGGTTGCACACTCACCTCTGAGGCCAGAAGATATGAAGACTGTGGGTTTTATCCTTATACCAGGAACTTGGATAAAATCCCAGTACTGACACTGTATTGCACGAGGAGGGTGCTGCACTCAGGAGGTGCTGTTATTTAGATGAAACTGAAATCCTGACTGCTTGTTCTGGTGGTTGTTCAGGTGGACATTAAAGATACCATGGTACTTCTTGAAAAGAGCAGGGCAAATGTTTTATTAAAATAAGAATCATACAGTGTATTCATGAAGTACATAAAAAGAAACAACAAAACGGGGAATAAAATCTAGAATTAAGACATGTAATATCAGCAGCAACAGCAGTGAATAAAGAATACTGCAAGAAAATAGTCAGCCCTACTCTTTCTATTACTTATATCATTATGTTATAACATGCAGCAGAAAAGGACAAAAAAATCAAGAATAAGCTGAAATACAGGATTGAACACTAAATATATAAGGGTCAGCATCGTATAACATTTCTCTATATGCAAGATCCTTTGGCAGTGCTTCCAGAGACCCTGAACTTTTGAATATTGTGTCACTGATAACTTTTTTAAATAAGACTCTTGTAGGCTACCTGAGCTTATTCTTATTTACCTGTTCCTGTGGAATGTATTTTTGCTGAACAGTAACAGGACATCTTTCCTGCCATAGGTGATATTTACAGGCAGCACATCATAGTTGTAAGGCACCCCTATGGAATTTATACTGAGCATAATGTTAAACTCCCAAAACCTCCACTAAATAAGTAGTTTGTTTAAATAAAGGTTCCTTCTAGATTTGACTTAGCCCTACTTTATGGACACTCAAATAAAAAATGAGTCATGGTTTCCAAAACTCCTTGACAAGAAGGGTGAGGATATTCTCTGTGTTCCAGTGCTATATGCTAATGGAATCTTAGGGATTTTCCCATAGTGCCTAGTCATACTTTATCCCACATAGCCCTGGGCAGTCTGGGATTAATCAACTGATGAGTGGCATCATATAAATTAGATTGTGGGCAGTCTTCCAGTTCTAAGGGAAGGAAAACATGTACCTCCATAATTACCTTGTATATTTGCTTCCAGGTTTTTGTAGCACCATCTGTACATGTTAACTTCCCTATTTGATTTTTTAAAAACTAGTCTGATATACAGCAACAATAAATATATACAGTACAACCCCGATTATCCCAATATTTTCTTTGGGGATACTTCAGTCATCTGGTCGCACCTATGGAACTTAGTCATCAGGCGTCAGGATCTCCCGGAAGCTTTTTTCTGCAGCAGTCCGTTAGGGACCACCCATGCTGACATCAGGCTCCGAAATCACACACCTTGTTTAAGCGTGGGCAGCCCTGCTCCCTCTTCAGTTCTTTCCTGCCTTCTGCCATTTGCACACTGACTCTGTGGAAGCTTGATCGCTCAATTCAATTACCAAAATTACATCCCTTTTTTTCCTTTACTTACATTTGAATCACGTTAGCTTAAAGTGCTTTCCTCTTCTTTTGTATGTCGAGAACTAACCCTTTGTTGGCTCTTTTCCATCTCTACCTCTGCGGGAAGAAGATTTTTTCAACTGATGAACATGAACTCTGTGTCTGCTGTCTTGGGCCTAGCGACAACGTTCTTGCCTGTGAGTCCTACCTGAAGTTCAACCTCACCACCCGACGCCGATAAAAGAAAGCCCTGTAGAAGTTTCTCATGGAGCAACAAGCAGCTAGCAGAGAGCAGGTGTTCTCCTGAGCCCCCCAGCCCAGTCGCCGGCATCTTTTTCTGGCTCTCAGGCCACCAAGGTCCAGGCCAAATCCTCAGAGAAACATTCTCGACAGGACAAGGATCGGCCTAAAGACCATCCCCCCCCCATTGACGATCCTGTTCCCCGCTCGATTCCTTCTTCTTTTTTCCTGGTATTGTCTCCGCCGACTGCTTCAGCTGCCTGCATCTCGCCTTTGCAGGCCTCTGCTCCAATCAAGCCCCCCCCCCCATGCAGGAGTCTTCTCCCAGCTGCCACAGGGCTGCAGAGGGGCCATTGGTCTCTGGGTTTTGTTCCTGCCCTGCTGTTGAGACTTCTCAAACCTCGAAGGTCCTCAGGCGCTGGGCCCAACTGCTTCTACTTCTGCTAATAGTTCATCTGACCTGGCTACGTGCCACCTCAATCGATGATGATTCCCTTTCCTGCTGTCCACTTTAATGCTGTACTTTCCTCTATTACAGCATCGTGATCCTAGCAGTTGGGTGGGGGACTACCCAGTTCAAGAGAAGCTTGAAGAGGCAAAATTACCCGCGCAATTGAGCAGACTAGGTGGGCCAAAGGCCCTTATCTGCCATCAGTATCTATGTATTTATGTATTACCACATCTCTCATTCAGCAGTTTGTTCCATCGCCTGGACCATTGCCCACACTGTTGGGTGCTGCTTTGGTGTTGACACCAGTCCTACTGGTTCACCTTGCACCTTCCAGTGAGCCATCGGTATTTCGCCTGTCAGTCCCTGCCTCATAGCCGGCTGAACTTGAAGAGGAATACCATCCTGACCTCATCCTCCCTGAGAAAGACCTCTCCTGGTTAAACAATTGGACAAAAAAAAGAAAGAGGATGAAGAGGAAGATGTCAAAGTGGACTCCTCTGATAGGTCCACTGTCTCCTCCAGGAGTGAAGAATCTGTCAAACACACCTCCCCCGAGGACCCCTCCTTTTCAACACTAATGATGCAGCTCTCTCCGCCATGGGATTTCAAATGGAGGAAGAGGATGAAACCAGGAGGAATCTGGTGGACTTCTTGGAGATCCCCGAGTCGCCACCCAAAGTTATTCCTCCTCCTTCTCTGCTACCAGCACTGAATGATTCTGCCACTGCGGCCTGGTGGTGGCTCAACATGGTGGTAGCTGTGCCCAGACAGGCTGACAAGCTCTACCAGGCACCTCAGGAGTTGCCTGTTTATGCTGCCCAGACTGAAACTGACTCAGTGGTTATCAAAACCACTCATGACAGAACTAAGGCCACTATGCACCTTAGTTCCCTGCCCCTTGATGGGGAGTCCAGGAGGCTAGACCTCTGTGGCAAGAGGATTTTTGCCTCTGCCACTCTGGGATTTAGGAATTCCAATTATTTGGCCCATCTGATTAAGTACCAAAACATCCTCTGGAGGAAGGGCAAAGCTGCTGTGCAGGCCCTCCCTGAGGGTTCCCAGAGATGAGAGCATATCAAAGTGCTCCAGGCCTCAGAAGATGTCAGTAAGCATCTCCTCAGAGCCAACTATAACATTGATATGATACTGCTGATACTACAGCCAGGGTAGCTGCCTCTGGCATTTGCCTCAGAAGGTACCCCTGGCATAGGGTCTCTGACTTTGTGACTGTTGTCCAACAAAAGGTGTTGAATTCCCTTTGTGGGCCACAAACTTTCTAGACCAGATGTGCCAGGATACTAGCTGTTTCCTGCAGGCTTCTGGCAGGGCTATTTGGTCTGTCCATTCCATGTACCATACCCAGCCCAGGAGTGGACTGAGGCCCTCCTTTCGTAAGGTCTCTCACAAGTCGGGTTCCGGAACCAAGCTTCAGGGTAAACGCAGAGCCAGCTCCACCTTGCCTGCCCCTTTTCCATCTCTGGTTCCTCTGCCAAGCAACCCAGAGGAGGAGGAGGAGTGGTTCCGGCCACTGAGTCAGCTGCAGCCGGATTCCTTGATAGAGACCCCCCCCCACCCGTTCCAAGCGAAGAGGTGGTGGTCAGAAGTCCGTTCTCTCTCCATCTGTCCCGGTGAAGAACCATCACAATGGATGTTTGGATCCTGCAGATAATCAAACAGGGCCATGCTCTAGAGCTTCTAGAACAGCCTCCAGACATTCCCCCAGTCTCCACCTTTTATCCTCCAGACCATACGGGTTCTAACCTTGCTGTGCAAACGTGCAATAGAACCAGTGCCCAAGTTGCAAAGGAACAGGGTGTTCTACTCCAGGTTCTTCCTGGTTCCCAAAAGAACAGGGGGCTTGAGGCCCATTCTAGATCTCAAGGAGGTGAACCTTTTTATCCAGTACAAAAAGTTCTGGATGGTCACTGTGCACGGCCTTCTTCCTCTGCTCAAGTAGGGTGACTGGCTGTACTCCCTTGATATATAAGATGCCTATCTGCATATTATGGTTTACCCCCAGCTGATACCTGCGGTTCCTGTTCCAGAGGGAACATTACCAGTTCAGGGTATTGACCTTTGGCTCATCTTCTGCACCACGGGTATTTACCAAGTGCTTAGCAGTGGTAGCAGCACCCCTCCAGCATGAAGGCCTCTGTGTTCCCATATCTGGCCGACTACTTACTGAAAGCCCAGTCCAGCGAGCTCCTACTGTTAACTCTAGAATGCACCCTGTTGTTATTCCAATCCTTGGGCATCACTGTCAATCATCTGAAGACTGTG
This sequence comes from Neoceratodus forsteri, assembly GCA_016271365.2. Taxonomy (NCBI): domain Eukaryota; kingdom Metazoa; phylum Chordata; order Ceratodontiformes; family Ceratodontidae; genus Neoceratodus; species Neoceratodus forsteri. The sequence goes on from CM057453.1 coordinate 28,613,971, forward strand.
CTGACCCCTTCTCTGTGATTGCAGTACATAGGGGTAATCCTGGACTCTGCTCTGGGCAAGGCCTTCGCCCCCCAAGACAGGGTGGACTGTCTTATTACCCAGGTGGTAGCTCAGAGCCTGCATGTCTCAGCCAGGACATTCCTCAGGTTACTAGGCCTCATGGCCATGGCCATTGTTACTGTCCCGCTGGCCAGCATACCTGTCAACTGTCCCTGATTTTCAGGGATATCCCTGATTTTGCCTCAAAATGTTACTCTGTCCCTCCTAAAAAGTGTGTTTCCGTGACCAAATAGCGGGGGTTATAAGCACAAAATAATGTCAAACATTAAAGTTACGGACACTGGTGGGCAGCGGGGACGGCGGCAGAGCCGGCGTCTTACACAGGGGCCGGTTTTTATCTAATGCTAAAACTCCGGGGCAGGGATGTGCAGTGACGTCCAGCGTCTGCCCCGCCCTCCCATGTGTGACAGCGCTGGCCACTGTGGCATCTCCGGCCTCTGCCAGGGGTCCGTAGTACATGCAGCCCCCCTCACTCTGGAGAAGGAGAGCAATCCTCCAGATATTCAGTCCTTTTTCACCTGGCCAGCCCTCCGACTCCCGAGTCCATCCCGAACCCGGGATGTTGGTACCGCAGACGGATGCCTTGCCTCTGTGCTGGTGGGACGGCAAAGGTTGATAGTTTTAGTTTGTAAAGAGACATTAGACTCAAAGGAGAAGGCAGAGCCAATGTTGAGTCCTAAGTATTTAAAGGTTTATACTACTTCTATTTAATCCCCAGATAGCGAACAAACATTTAGAGGGTGTTGTGTACATATTTCAGAGATTTTAGGGGAGGGATTATAAAAAAACATGGCTTTGTTTTGTTTTTTGGTTTTTTATTTTGGTGTTAAGAATTAGGTGGTTATCTGAAAACCAGATTCTAGTGAGCCGAAATCTGAATTAAGGTTTTTTTTTTTTAAAACTTTACATTTATTGACATTTAGACAAACATACAGTTCGCTTCCTGATGTAGTACATGCTTAAGAATTATAAAATGTCAATCAGGAAGCCACTCCTCTTAATACATATGATAAAACCTCGTCCTACATCTAAAGATACATTATGGGGGATATCCACTTAAATGTGTTCACCAATACATTTTAAAACTCGGTGATTGCTGTCTCTGTGAACCCATGAGCAGCATGGGAGAGAAAATATGGAACATCAAAAAATTAAATTGGCCAAACTCTGTTTCCTATAATAGGAAACTAAAATCAGTCCATACTATATCAGCCTTAATTAACCTAAGAAGGTTATTATTCCAAGACACAAAACTGCAGCTCAAACTTTCGCTCCCTAGACTTTCAAATAATAAAAGGATTAATAGGATAATTTAAATGAAAAAAAAAACAAAGCTTAACCATTAATAAGTCTCAACATGCCGACCGTTTGTAACAATGCAGAAAATTAAAAATGTTTACTGGGCCTCTTCCCTCCCCCTACAGCCCCAAGTTATACATTTCTTTAATCAAGTTCCCCTTTTATTGGGATCATTTCCACACAATTATAATCAGCTCGAGACGGGGAGGAATTCAGTCCAGAAATCTTAAATTTCAAGGGCAAACCTGGTATTCGGTTAAAAACCCCTGCAAGTGTCCAGCTCGTCATTTCCTTCTGAATCCGACCGATTGGAATCCGCTCTCCTGCTAGGGGTGGCACATGTCTTTAGAGCCATTTTAAAGCATCTTCTGGGTCAGTAAAAAGATATACTCGACCCTGGTGCAGAATTCTGAGCCTGGCCGGGAAGACCATTCCGTGGGATCTGTCAGTCTCCTTCAGAAGTGCCCTGACTCCGTCAAAGCGTTTTCTCCACTGGCGTGTGGCGAAATTTAAGTCTGGAAATAAGCGGACAAATTAACCCTCATCGAGCAACGATCGTTTTTGTCTCGAGCGAGCATAAAGTCTCTAGAACTTACTTCGAGAGGGCTCTTGCAGTAGGTAATTACATATAGGACTGATGCCGACCGGCGTCAGGACCCAACGGAAACATTTCTAGCTAGCAGTCTCTGGCGAGGGACCGCCCCCACGTCAGGTGACCGACGTCATGCGGCGTCAGTATAAAGGGGCGGTCCCCCACGCCCGTCTTCCAGTTCTTTCCTGCCGTTAGCTCGTGTCAGCACCTCGCGGTAATGTTCAACATTCATCAGCTCTGTTGCCGGTAGTATTTACTGTCGTTTTTTCGAATTATTTGACTTAATCATCAGCCTTTCATTGGTGTATGTCGTCCCCTACACCCTCCGAGCACAAAAATAAGTGTGACTCGTGCGGCGCCCAACTCCCGCACAAGGACAGCCATTCCCAGTGCCTCTTCTTTCTGGGCCCGGACCATCAGGTAAAGAAGTGCTAGCACTGCCTTAAATTTAACGCCGCCAACCTGCCCGGTGGCACTGAGGGTTGAGGCACTGGACGCCACACCTCGCACCATGCCGATGACCTGGGTTCGGGAACAGACTCGGGCCACCGGGTGCCGGCAGAGGGAAGGAGGATTGAGCGTCCCCATGGATGCTCTCTTCCTTCGGGGAAGGATACCAGGGGTGTGTTTAACACACCTGACGTCCGAGAGAGCTGGTGGAAGCACCGACTCTCGGGGCAACGGCGGCTTCCATTGGGAGGATGCCATCAGGCACTTGGCAGGCGTGCGCCTGCGTTCCGTAACCAGGCGCCCTCTCAGTGGGAGGGAGAGGTAGGGACAAGAAAAAGTGGAAAACCCTTGGCGCCCTGGTGACTTCCACTGCCCCAGCCTTCCAGTCTGCATCACGGGCAGACCCCGCTGTGCAGGTGCTCCGTGGAGGAAGTAGTAGGTAGGAGCCACCAAGAAGCACTCTAGGGGCAGACTGTGTGAGGGATGGGAGACATTGAGCAACCCGATTGAGTGGAATGGCGAGGGTGACAGGAGGGAAAAATGTAATTTCAAAACCAAAATTAACGCCGCCACCCGCAGACGGAGGCAGCAGTCCCTGGAGGCCCATATCCTCAAGAAGAAAATGTCCTCCATGGAGAAGGAGTTGAAAAAGCTAAGGCAGGTGTCCACTTCCCCCGAAGGCCATCGTAAGAAGAAAGACAAGGAGAAGCACCGGGACTCTGGCTGAAGTCGCCGTGCTCCATGTAACATCCCCTCCGGGGGGCCGCTCCGTGATGGCCGTCTTGGGAAGTTTCCAAGAGGCGGGGGTGATGTCCGCCCGTCTGGCTCGAGCCCTTGGTGCCTCCGGCTGTTGGAGGCCTCCGCTTCCAGTAAAGCTGCCACTGTGCGGCCTGTTGTTCGGCGGCCCGTAAGCCGGACGTCAGCGCCTCCAATGCCCGCACGGAGACGGTCGATAAGTCGCTCGACCCTTCGGGGTGGCGACGGCCACTTTCCCGCCTGACCAGGCCACCCTCCTTCGTGACCTGCCTCGGGCGATGCGGGTCGCACGTCGGACGCCGGCTCCTCCGACGTCCACCTGGACCCCGCTGATAAGTTGGACGTCGGCTGACCCGACGTCCCCGCGGCGACTGAGCCAACGTCGTACCCTCTTACATCTGCCGTTCCTGGCTCCCCGCAGCCTTTGCTGCCCTCCGGAGACCCTGGGTCTCCTCAGCCTGACCCAGGGGATTTTTCCCCACCTTCCCCAGGCGATGCAGAGGTTCCTGCTGCGCCCCCGTCAGGCCTTCCTCCCGCTGGGCCAGACGACCTGACGTCAGTTCCCCGGACGCCGGCTCCGACGCCAGTCATACAGACGCCGGGCACATCCCTCTCCTGGATACCGCGCCAACGCTGGGCCCTCCGCCCGCCGGGTCTTCAGCTCCAGGTCCACCCACTGAGCTTCCGGCCGGGCCGTCTGCTCCGTCAGACCGGCCCCTGGGTGTCCGACTCTTATCCGGCTCCACAGTATCAGACACCCCAGTACCTGACGCTGGCCTACCTGACACCGCAGTACTCGGTGCCTCACTACCCGACGCTGGGTTACCCGCCATCAGGTTATGGATACGCACCCTGTGGGTACTCCCAGTATCCGTATCCCCCTCCTCCTCCTCCTCCTCCACCACCCCCTCAGTCGCCGGTGGACTTGAAGGAGACTCTGGCTACTTGGTGGGCTGAGGCCAAGGCTCAGCTCACCAGAGAGGTGGAGAGTCATCTCCCGGCGATGGTGCCAGTTCCGGCTCCCATACGCCCCAGACGACAGACTCCCTTCCCACCTCCGGATACCAGGAGCGAGCCTTCTGGTTTCAGGGCGGGACAGGACACGCTTCCCCAAGGGCTTCCTAAGGGGTCTGTTCCTCCCCCACGCTGGGAGAGGGAGTCTTCTTCTTCTTCCTCCTCGGATGACTCTGACAGTTGTTCCGACTCGGACGACGAGCCACGCTCTCCGACCAAACCCAGGCCTATGACTCCTCCGAAGTCTCCTCCGGAGGATCCTTCTTTCTCGGAGTTGCTGCGCAAAATCCAGGAAGTTCATAAGTGGCTCTCTTTGGAGCCAGACCCACAGCGTAAGAAACTCGCTGAGCACCTGGATCTACCCGAGACCACTCTGACCTTGGTGCCAACCTGGATTGAGCCTCATGCCAACCTTGTTTCCACCATTTGGAAGCAACCGTCAGTACTAGCCCCTCTTCCTCGGAAGTCTAATAGGCTATACTAGGCTCCCGAGGGTGCTGGCTTCCTTGATTCTCACCCTCAAGCTGACTCGGTTGTGATTAGTACTGCTTACGGCCGGTCAGCTAATCCAAAGCATTTGAGCTTGTCTCTACCTGACAAAGAAACCCGTCTTCTGGACCAGCACGGCAAGAAGATCTATGCTTCTTCCACTCTGGGTATTAGGGCCCTGAACTGTGTCGGTCACATGGGGGAGTACCAGAAGGCGATTCTTAGTGAGGTGGAATCCAAGTTAGACTCCCTTCCTGACTCTCAGGTTAAACAGGAAGTGGCTGACCTTGTCCGTTCTGCTGGTTCGGCCAGTCGGCACATGCTTCGTGCCACGTACGATGCAGTGGACACTGCTGGTAGGAGCTCTGCTTTTGCCATAGGCTAACGGCATCATGCTTGGCTCCGTGTGTCAGGTTTGGTCCCAGAAGTGCAGTCCGCTATTCAGGAGGCACCCTTCCTGGGTTCGGTGCTTTTCGGTGGTGATGTCAAGGACATTATCACCGATCTGCAGGAGAAGGGGACTGCACTGAAGTCTGTGGATTCCATGTACAATCCCTCCTTCCAGCGCAGCATCGTCCCTTTTGCAAGCAGAATCGGCAATGGGCGAAACCACAGGGAAAGTGGGCTAATAAATGTCGGGCCCCTCCAGCTGCCAAGCCCCCCTGCCCAAAAAAGCAGTGGGAGCTTCATCCGCGACGCTGCCCCAGACCACCTGACTCCTTTCCTCTCCCACAGCCTCTGGCGTTTCCAGAGGAACTGGTAGGAGGGAGGTTTTCTCTCCACCTCCCGGGTTGGGAGAGGATAACATCAGATTCCTGGGTGCTCCAACTCATCGCAGAGGGACACTCAATAGAGTTTCTTCAGAAATCCCCTCGACCCCCTCCCCCAAGGTTGTCGTACTCGCAGGAGCATCTTCTTCTGGTCCAGGAAGAAATTTCCTCCCTTCTCTTGAAGGAGGCGATAGAACCCATCCCCATTCCTCTTCAGGGAACGGGGTACTATTTGCATTTCTTCCTGGTCCCAAAGAAAACCGGGAACGTGAGGCCGATTCTCGACCTCAGCTCCCTGAACTTGTTTGTGGAGTATAAGAGGTTCAGGATGCTCTCGCTGCAGAGCCTCCTGCCCCTTCTCCGGCTGGGACAGTGTGCGCTTTGGATATGCAGGATGCCTACCTGCATATCCCTATCCATCCTTCCCACCGCAAATACCTGCATTTTGAGTTTCAGGGGGACCACTGTCAGTTCAAGGCCCTCCCATTTGGTCTTTCCTCGGTGCCCCGGGTGTTCACCAAATGCTTTTCGATGGTAGCGGCCTACCTGCGCACCCAGGGGGTGCAGGTTTTCCCGTACCTGGACGATTGGCTCCTGGCGGCCCCGTCCAGGGAGGAACTCCTGCGCTTCCTTTCCCTTACCCAGCAGGTCTTTGCCTGCCTGGGTATTACCATCAACCAGGCCAGTCCCATCTGATCGCGTCCCAGAGGCTCCAGTTTATCGGGGCGATCCTGGACACTACCTCTGGCATGACCTTCCTGCCACCGGACAGGGCAGCCACTCTCCAGGCCCAGGTCAGCCTGTTGTCCAGCCGCAGGCGGCTCAGCGCCAGGTCAGTCCTTCGCCTCCTCGGGCTAATGGCGGCTGCGATTCTGACAGTCTCTCGCGCTCGGCTCCACATGAGAATCTCTCAGTGGATGCATCGGTGGATGACCTAGGTCAACTTGTCCTGGTCTCCACTCCCATGGCTTGGGACTTGCAGTGGTGGATGGTTCAGGAGAACCTCTGCAGGGGAGTTCCCTTTGGTCTTCCTCCCCCCTTGCAGACGTTGACTACGGACGCCTCTGGCGAGGGTTGGGGAGCCCATCTTGGTCCTCACAGGACCCAGGGCTCCTGGTCCAAGCTGGAGAAATCCCTTCACATTAGTGTGCTAGAACTAAGGGCAGTACTGTATGCTGTCCAGGCTCTGCATCTGTATCTGTCTTCTGGTCACGTAGCTGTACAGACAGACAGTATGTGTGTGGTCTGGTACATCAGCAAACAGGGAGGCACTCGTTCCTACCCCCTTTGCAGAGAGGCGATGCGGGTCTGGGATTGGGCAGTGCAGCACAACCTTCACCTCACGGCATCTCACGTCCCGGGGGTCGAGAACACGCTGGCAGACAGGCTCAGCCGGTCATCTGCTCTAGCTCACGAATGGGAACTGGATCAAGGGGTCGTAGACGACATCTTCCTGCGCTGGGGAACTCCACAGGTAGACCTGTTTGCATCCCCTCAAAACACAAAACTTCCCGTCTTCTGCTTGCTCGCTCCAGGGCGCGGCATTTTTTGGAGAGATGCTCTGTCTCTAGACTGGAAGGGCAGATTCGTCTATGCCTTCCCCCCGATTCCACTGATTACGAGGGTCTTGCAGAAACTCTGTTCGGAAGGAGCTCGAATGATTCTGATCGCTCCTTTCTGGCCCAGGCAAGTTTGGTTCTCTCTTCTGCAACAGTACTCAGAGGAACCTCCGCTTCCACTTCCTCTGTCGCTATTTTTGCTGACCCAGTATCAGGGGACTCTGGTCCATCCAGGCCTCAAGTCCCTTCAGTTGCACGCATGGCTCCTGCAGACATAGCTCAAGCCCGATTCAGGGTTTCCCACCAAGTAGCTGAGATTCTGGTGGAGGCCAGGAAACCTTCAACCAGATCTACTTATGCCATGAAGTGGAAGCGGTTCTCTATTTGGGCCGCCTCCAATGATGTCGAGCCCTTCTCGTGCGCTGTCGGCTGACTTCTAGATTACCTGTGACACCTCTTCGATCTGGGTCTCAGCCATTCATCCTTAAAGGTTCATGTGGCGGCCATTTCAGCTTATCATGTCCCCTTTGCAGATGGAATGTTTGCTCAGCTGGAGGTCTCTATGACCTTTTTGAGAGGGGGGGCCTTCACTTACGACCCCCTATCGGGTTCCTGCCCCTCCTTGGGATCTGAATTTCATTTTAGAGAAGCTTACTCTGCCTCCTTTCGAACCGGCAGCCTCAGCGGACCTAAAGTTCCTTTCTTGGAAGACTCTCTTCCTAGTGGCCATTACTTCTGCTCGACGGATTTCTGAGCTCCAGGCCCTGATGTGTAAAATCCGTATTTGATTTTTCACAGGCTGTGGCTCTCTTGATACAACCCTAAGTTTCTCCCTAAGGGCGTGGCGGAATCGAGCTGAATCAATCCATAGAATTGCCTGCCTTTTTTATGCAGCACTCTAATCATGGAGAGTACCTCCTGCATACTTTGGATGTTCACCGAATTCTGAGATACTACACCAACAGGATGAAGGATCTCAGAAAGACTGATCAACTGTTCGTCTCTTTTGCTCATAAAAGGGAAGGCAATGCTGTTTCTAAGCAATGCCTATCGAAATGGTTGGCTCATTGTATCACTTTCTGTTATGACAAGTACAACAAGACCCTGCTGGGTCAAGTTAGAGGCCACTCCACCCGAGGGGTCGCTGCCTCTGCAGCTTGTTTCAAGAATGTGTCAGCGGCTGACATTTGTGCAACCGCCACTTGGACTTCTGTCCACACCTTTACGAAACATTACAGTTTGGACATTGCCTCTCGCAGTAGAGCAGGCTTCGGGCTGGCTGTTTTGCAAGGCCTCCTTTCCTAAGGTCTTCACAACCAGAGGGTCTACTTCTGAGTAGCTTTCCTCCTCCCGTTTGCTTCTCCTTGTTCCAGACTGCTTGGGACTCAGTCCTATATGTAATTACCTACTGCAAGAGCCCTCTTGAAGTAAGATAGTACAGTTACATAAAAACTTACCGTAACAGTAGATCTTCGAGAGAGGCTCTTGCAGTAGGTAATACCTTCCCGCCCTCCATCCCCCTAAGCTTTTTCAGCTCCTTTTCCAGGAAGGGAAATATCCACTTCTCTCTTGTCTTGCCTTTCGGCCTTTTGCGGGAAAGAACTGGAAGGCGGGCGTTGGGGACTGCCCCTTTATACTGATGCCGCATGACGTCTGTCACCTGATGTGGGGTGGTCCCCCGCCAGAGACTGCTGGCTAGAAATTTTTCCGATGGGTCCTGACGCCGGCCGGCATCAGTCCTATATGTAATTACCTATTGCAAGAGCCCCTCTTGAAGATCTACTGTTATGGTAAGTTCTTACATAACTGTACTTTCCTGCACCATCAAGGACTGCAACAATAGCCCTAGGGGCCTCAGGGTTATCTTGCCTACCCCGATATGCCACCCTATAGGCTTTTTGTAGGACGATGCCCCGATCTTGCATCGGCTGGCCCAATTGCTGCTCCAGCCATTCCTTTAAGAAGAGTTGCAAATGGTCACCCTCGCTCCTCTCGGGCATTCCAATAACCCTTAAATTGGATGCTCTAGCTTGATTTTCTAGTGTCTCTAAACGAGTACGTAGGTGAGTGTCCTCCTTCACCAGCTTACTTGCAACTCCCATCGCTGCTGTCGCTTGCTTTGTAGACTCCATAGTCGCCATTTGCAAGTGAGACATATCTGTCTTGAAGGTAGAGACTCTAGTTGTGAGGGTGTCAATTTTGTCAGATAGGTTTGACGCTGATAAAATAAGTCTGTTCAGTTTATGCCCAATGCTCTGCAATGTCTCCGTTCCCGATTCTTCAGTCGGTGGATCTACCAGGCCTTGTGGAGACCTCGTGGCTGGGGGATCTAAAACATTTTTACTTTTTGCTCCTTCCAGGCGAGACTTGTCTTTTTTAGGATTGCCTATCCTGTTGCTAGGGTATCCCGACATTGCTGTAGACCTTTTGTTTCAGTCAAGCACTTCAGTTAATGGTTTAATCATTAAATTTGTATTAAAAACTAGGCGGAGCTCCAGTCTCAGACCACCATCTTGCTTGGGCTCCACAGCACCCCCCCACCCCCGAATTAAGGTTTTTGATTTAACCAGCCCATGTCATTGGAGGAGCTGTATAGAATGGCGTCATCTGCATAAAGTTGGACAGAAACACCACCACAGAAATTGGGAAGATTGTTGATGAAGAGCGAGAAGAGTAACGGACCAAGGATTTACCCCTGAGGTACACCGAGTTATAGGCTGCAGAAACGAAAGGGAACCAGACCACTTCACCCTTTGAGATCTCCCGATGAGAGAACTCTTTAGTCAGGTTAACGCTAGGGAGTCCAGACCCAGTAGGTTGAGTTGTCTCAGAAGGAGGTTGTGGTTGACAAGGCTGAAGGCCTTAGTCAGGTCTACAAATACTGCTCATGTTATTAAACCTTTGTCACTTGCATTGAAAATGTTGGCTGACACTTTTACTAGAGCTGTGGTCATACTGTAGTTCTTTCTAAAGCCATGCTGGCAATTGGTAAGCAGGTGATGTGACTCTAAATATGATTGTAGCTGGTTATACAGTATCCTCTCTTGTTTTTTGCCTAGAAGGTAGAGAATTGAGATAGGTCTGTAGTTTTCAACTGTGTGGGTCCACCCTTATGGAGGAGGACCACCAACTTTCCATTTACTTGGAACTGATCCGGAAAGGAAGGACCTGTTTATTAGATTTCTGATTGGTGCAGCAAATGCTGGTGCTCCTAATTTAGGGAACTTGGGCTCAGATAGTATCATGGCCAGGGGAACTCTCAACTTTGAGTTTTAGTAACAGCCTGAGTAATTCCTTTTTGGTTGTGGTTTTTAAGTGGAAAGCGGGGCGCAAGCCTACATTAGCATGGGGATGTACGGGGATGGTAAAGTCAGTGGTAGGTGGAAGGTGCGACGTGTATCTGTGCAGGTCGGTGAAAAATTGATTTATTCCCTCAGCGATGGAAGGGGGATCTCTCTTGTAGGAGGCAGCCATTAGAGAGAATTGAACTGGGACAACGTGCTGTTTTACCCTTAAAGATTTTACCTGTTACCAGAATTCCTTAGGGTTTCTAAGATTTTCTGTTTGCAGTGTGCGGTAGTAGGTTCTTTTGGCACTGTGTGATTTGGTTTTGCAGGAGTTTCTCAACTGTTGATAAAGTAACCAGTCAGAGTGAAGATGGCTAGCCTTGAATGATTTCCAGGCAGCATTCTGTCTCTTCATGAGAGCCCTTAACTCAGTGGAAAGCCAAGGGGCTCCGCTGCCTTTGGACTTACGCTTGGATAGGGGTGCATGCCTGTTGATAATGTCCGTAAAGGTAGCGATAAAATAGTCTACAGATTGATCAGTCATGAACAGTTTAGTAAGCAGGCCCCAATCAGTATTATTAATCAAAGACAAGAACTCATTTAAATTAAAGTGAGTCATATTTCGTGACTCCAAGATTTTGGGAGGGGGTGCTACAAAATTATTGCGCTATACGCAGTAGACAGGTGAGTGGTCACTGATACTGTCTGGGAGTACTCCGGCTGATTTTATTCTGTGGGTTCAATTAGACATTATCAAGTCTAAGAGCGTTGATGAGCCAGTCTTGTTCTGTCACGTTGGGTCATCAATATGTTGCTTGAGGTTATAGTCAGATAATTGTGTCTGAGCTTTATTTTTATTAGGGGAGAGCCAGTCTTTATTAAAGTCCCCACAGAGCACCAAATCATGTGCTGTAAGATGGGATAGGGATGAGATCAGGGAGGGTAAAGCGTTGGTGTCATCTTTTGGTGGGAGATATACACAACCGATAATTTATTCACGTTGCCAAGTGTTCGGGATATAAACAAAGATTCTACAGATGGAAGATTTTCTGCTAGTGATGTGATTTCAGAGGACTTTATAACACATCACAGTGTTGCTGTAACCAGTAACAGATATTGAAATGTGAACACTTTCATGATGGAAAAGAATGGTTATTGTTTTAACAGTGGGTCTGGAGATGGGGATTGCAATAAAGGGGGCCCATAAAAGCAGTGTTCATAAGTTGATCATAGTTTACCCAGAACCTGTCTAAAGCCTTCAGTGTTTGGAAACTAATATTGAAAGTACTCTCTCCTGGTACATGGATCACTGCATATAATTTTTTTTTTTTACTTTTTATTTAAAAAGCACATAGCACGTCAAGTTCATAACATACACAATCATTTAAAAGAGTAAGAAACATTCATTAAAAAATAATTGAGGTCATCCAAAATTATATTTCATTCAAATACAATTACCCCTTAGACAGAATAATTTAAAATAATAGAGATGAATGGTGGCAGATAAATAACGACATTCCAAAAGAACTTACTGCTTCTAATATTGCAACATAAATTCCCCCGGTTGAACAGCCTGGTCGGTCCCCGAGCTGTCTAACTCACCAAAGCCCTATCCCCTTTGCATCTCAATCTACATCACATTCCCAATGAATCCAGTATCATGGGATAAATGTATCATCCTCTTGGGAAATATAAAATACCCAAGGCCTCCAGAGGAGCTCAGAACGGGCAACTCAGCCCCTGCACTGAGCAGGTAATCGTTCTAAATAATATATTTCATTCATAATCTCATTTCACTGGGCAATCATTGGGGTGGTAGACTTATGCCATAAACGGGTGATGACTTTTTTAGCGGCCATTAAGTACATATACAACATACTTCTGGCAGGGGAAGGGACCCATCCGAGGCTGTATGTAAAAGTACCAGTTCCAGAGTTAAGGTCAACTCTGGTCCCATCATTTGTGACAGCCAGGTCTCCATCTCCCTCCAGAAAGAACTAAGCACCAGACAATGCCAAAAAAAAATGTGTGGAGTTAGCCAGAGATTCCCCGTAAGCCCTCTAGCAGGCCCCATGTGAAATTGTGAGATACTTTGCTAGTTTGTCAGGGGTGTTAAAAAAAAAAATTACTACGACATTTCCAAATCAGGTCCCGTCAGTATGGGGCTTGAGACATTTTCATAGAAGGTGGACTAGACTCTAGCCACTTCTCATACGTTATACTTGTGGCAAGTTCTACATTCCAGGCCTTCAATATGGATTGTGTAGTTTCACTCCAGCAATCTCTTGAGTGCCTTGTATACTAAACCAATTAGATGGGGATATGTCTGGGTCCCTAGTGAGTCTAAAATTAACTTCAAAAGTTGGGGTAGAGGGGCCCTTGTGTAGCAAAAAAGTCCGAACTTGAATGTATCGAAAATGTTCCTGACTAGCCACCTTATGTGAAGCCTGTAAATGAGCAAACGTGACTACCCCATGATTATCCAAAAACTGAAATATGTGCGATAATCCCTGCGGGTGCCATCTATGAAAAGTCTGATCCAGACGTGCCAACAAAAAATCCGCCTCATTCGACAGCAGATGCACATAGTAAAAAACAGATGCCAGCACAGGGAGTGTCCGAATTCTGTGTTAAGACTGCAGTATGCCCCTTGTTCCACACATAAAAATGTTAAAGTCCGGGATGGGGAGGTCCTTCAGCATTTTTCATATTACATGAACATAATCAGACTGAGGCTGTAAACCACCACCCTTGTTTTTTAATCAGAGGGCATTACATTGTGTTGCTTGTTCGCCTCTAGTTGCAAATAAATCAGACATTCTGAATTGTTTGTTTGAGCCCCCTTGGTGTTCTTGTTGGTGTTCTGTTGAAGAAGTGTGTGTGTGGGGGGCCGGGCAGCACTTATCCAGGTCTTTTCTGAGTGCCCCCCAAAGTACTATCCCCAGCATCTGACATTTTTGCAGAGGTAACAGCTTTGTCTATCTCGGAGTCTTCCCCGTAGCATGTTGTGGCGGGGTGCATGCAGTGCTTCCTTAGCTAGAGGTGCAGGGCATTCAGATTCACTGATATTTGGTACAACAGTCCCAGTAGAAGCAAGTCCCAAAATGTTCTGAGAGTTCTGGACAGAAGACCCTCCCCCATGCCATTATTCCCAGCAGATGCAACCTGTGTCATCCCCCTAGCTGTAGCAGGGCTTACTGTTTTTATAGAATAACAATCTTTGTCCACATATATCCAGGAGACTCCATCTGCCACCTTCATCCTTTGGCTGCCAACAAGAATGCTTCTACTGACTACTTAACTAAAGTTTTCCTGGAGGAGGGTTCAGTAGTAGGCACGTACCTTAGGTCAATTTGGTGACCTGTGTGTGTGCCATTTCTGGCACGGCTGCTCCCTTACAACCTCCTCCTGGCTCAGCAGCATTTTCTGGACCTGCAGCAACAGGGTCATAGACAGTGAGCCCCACTGTCTGCAGAGGCAGTTCTGTACTGTTTCCAGCAGCATGCGTATGTGTGTTGTGCTCTGCAGCCATGGAGTCCGTGCAAGGCATGTCCAGTTGCGCTGGTGGTATTCCCATCTTGAAGGGAGTTGCATATTGTAACAGCCGCTTTGCTGGCAGTTCATGAGATGGAGACGGAATATGGGCCATGGTCAAATCAGGACCTGCCATAATCTCGCTGTGGCAAGTGAGGGTATTGAACTTTAGAAGGGCTGACTTTGGCAGAATGGGAGAATGCCTCTGAAAAGCACTAGCAAATGGGCAAGAAGGAAGGGTGGAGGAACAATGGGGAAAAATCAAAACTGCCATCACAGAGGCAACAAGCCTTTGTGTGAAGCAAATAAACAAAACTAAACGAAGGAAAAAAAAATGTGGTTCCCAAAAGAGGTGGTGGGGAAGGTTAGGGAGAAAAAGATAGCATTCAGGAAGTGTAAGGAAACACAGAAGGAGCAGGACAGAGAACTGTACCAGTTAAAGCAGAAGGAAGCGGGGAAGGCAGTCAGAATAGCAAAGGCCCAAACTGAGGAAAAGATAACCAACTCGGTTAAGAAGGGGGATAAAACCTTTTATAGGTACATCAGGGAGCGAAGAAAGACTAAGGGAGGGATAGTGAGGCTTAATAAAGAGGAGGGGCGGGCAGAGAGTGACAGTGAAAAAGCAGGGATACGGAATGAATACTTCTGCTCATTATTCACAAAAGAAGGGGGAGAGAGATACCTAAACCAAATAATAGAAGCACTCTGAATAGGGGTCAGTACCAGCCCATTCACAGAAGAAAGGGTTCTGAAAGAACTCCTGAAACTGAAGGTGGACAAAGCAATGGGCCTGATGGAATTCACCTCAGAATTCTAAAAGCACTAAAGGGAAAACTAGTAACACCACTGACTACCCTTTTTAACAAATCATGGGAGGATGATGTGGTACCTGAGGAGGGCAGATGTGATTCCTCTTCACAAAAGTGGAAGCAAGGCAGAGGCAGGAAACTACAGACCTGTTAGTTTGACCTCAGTGGTAGGGAAAATGATGGAATCACTTCCGAAAGAAAGAATTGTTGAGTGCCTAGAGTAAAGTGGGGCACAAGACCCAAGGCAGCATGGATTTACAACTGGAAGGTCATATCAGACAAATCTAATAGATTTCTTTGACTGGGTAACTAAAGTAGTAGACCAGGGAGGGGCTGTGGACATGGCCTACCTACTCTTTAGTAAGGCATTTGACATAGTCCCACACAAAAGATTAATAAACAAGTTAGCTAGCCTGGGAGCAGGTCCCTGGGTAAAGAATTGGCTGGACAACAGGATGCAAAGGGTAACAGTAAACAGAGTCCACTCTGAAGAAAGGGGTGTTACTAGCGGGGCACCGCAGGGTTCAATACTGGGACCAGTCCTCTTTAATATCTTTATAGGTGACATTGCAGAGGGACTGGAAGGAAAAGTATGCCTCTTTGCAGACGACGCAAAGATCTGTAACAGGGTTGATACACAAGGGGTGGAAAGGATGAGAAGGGACTTGGCAAGGTTGGAGGAATGGTCAAAAGTATGGCAACTTGGATTCAATGCTAAGTAATGCACCTGGGAAACAAAATCCCAGGGCAAGAGTACACAATGGGGGGGGGGGGATGACAACAAAAATGGAAAGGGACCTGGGGTAGTCATATCAGAAGACCTAAACATAGGCAAGCAATTGAGAAGGCAGTAAGGAGGGCTGAAAGGATACTGAAATACATAGGGAGAGGCATCACCAGTAGAAGACAGGAAGTTGTTGTCCCTCTGTACAGAAAGTTTGTGAGACCCCATCTAGTGTACTGTGTGCAGTTCTGGCGACCCCTTCTTCACAAGGACATACAGGGTGGAGGCAGTCCAGAGGAGGGCAACTAAAATGGTGCAGGGTCTGCACCACAAGCCATACGAAGAGAGACTAAAGGAGCTTAATATGTATACCCTCGAGGAAAGGCGGGAGAGGGGTGACATGATAGAAACTTTCAAGTACCTCAAGGGAATCAATAAAGTCCAAAAGGGTAGCATCTTTCAGAAAAAGAGATGTGCAAGAACAAGGGGACACAATCTGAAGATAGAGGAGGGATGGCTCAGGGGCAACGTGAGGAAGTATTTTTTCATAGAGAGGGTGGTGGATGCATGGAACGGCCTTCCTGAGGGGGTTGTGAGATGAAAAACAGAGGGGGAATTCAAGAATGCATGGGACAGACATAGAGCAATTCTAGTGGGGGTAGGCGGAAGTAAACTGTTGGTTAACTAGGACTTGCAGCTTATCCAGTTGGTAGGGAAATGGGTAGACTAGGTGGGCCAAACGGTCCTTATCTGCCATCAAAGTCTATGCTTCTATGTACAGAATTAATTGCTGGGGGTAGTCTTATGCTGTATTTGTGTAACTCGAGGAGGCACAACCAACTGAGGAGGGGCTGACAGGTTATCTGGTGGCATCTGCCTTTGGTGCTGCCACATCACTAGTATCTGGTTTCAAAATCTGTGCAACCTTGACAGAAGGAAGTAAAACTCCAGAAGGCTCAGCAAATAACTTTTTTGTCTGTAGTAACTCAGCCATCAGTTGCTGTTTTTTCTGAATGTACTTTGCCTCTTCCTCTGCCATTAGGGAGAGTAGCAGTCTTTTCTTCTACTCTGTAGCAGCCTTCAGCATTTCTTTCTCCGCTAAGAACATTTGGTGTCTATCATGTTCCTGCATCCTGTTTGGGGCTACCAACCTCAGGTATGGCCATGTCAAGTTCGTCCACAGTTGACACCATTTCCATATAAGTATCAGAGATGGTCTCTAGACTTACTGAAGTAGGGAAGGAGTCCGACTCCCCTGCCTCGGAGACATCCATCCTCTCGGCTGTAGGGTCAGCTATCTTGGCAGCCTGCTAAATAGCCGGAGGTTCCCACTACTGGAATAGTAGGGGGATTTACCCGGTGTCCAGACCAAAATTCCCCCAGTCACTAAAAGTACCACCAACAGCTTAATCTTGTTCAATTTCAGTTGATTTCCACCTGTATACCCCCCTCCCACCCGGAACATGACTGAAATTAGGCAGAACTGCCAAGTCCTCCATTCCGGAGCAACAGAAACTAAATAAAAATAAATAAAACACTCCAGAATGCTTGCACGTACACCACAAGGCAGGCCCTGTTCAATTATTTCATCACAAGCTTCCAGTCTAATTTAAATTCCTCTTCTAAATTCTGGAAGGGTGATCATACCCTTTTTAATCTCCCATCCCAGTCTTCTATTCCCTCCCCCTCTCGTGATGGCTCTGTCCTCTCTTTTCTCCCCAGACGTAGCTACCACAGTTAACCACCTTTTCTCTACCTGTGCCCCCTCCCTGCCTTCCCCACCACCCCACTTGTCTATTTTCATTTTCCATGCCACTGCTGCCTCAGCTACTCTCTCTACCATAATCTTGCATAACCCCGTGAAGGTCTTATCCTACATGGGCTCAACCTCTAGCGTCTCTTTCTGCCCCTGCTATTGCCTCCCTCTAACTGTTCACCTTAATTTCTCTTTCTGTCTAGGCACAGTTCATGCAGCTTGGAAAGTGGCTAAGGTTATCCCCCTTACATAAGGGTGGTGACACTGCTGTCCCAGGGAACTACCTACTATCCATCTCCCTTCTGGCTGCTCTCGCTAAGATTCAAGAATGCCATGCACTTTCTCAGCTAGCTCCTTTGTTTGAGTCTTCTGCTTTCCTTATTGCTTACCAATCTGGCTTCTGCTATTCTCGCTCCACCACTACCTTCTCCTTCCTTCACTTCAAGGACTCCATCCTTAAAGGGATGGTCCAGGGCCACATCACTGTCGCCATACATATTAACCTGGAGAAAGCGTTTAACGCTGTGTCCCACTCTTCTCCTTCTATCCAGACTTTGCCAGTACTGGTCTAATAGCCCCGAAGGTCAACTGGTTCCATTCCTACTCATATAACGTTCTGGCTGTCATTGTTTGTAGAGCCATGTCCCCCTTTCCCATCGAGTTTGGGGTGTCCCAGGACTCGGTCCTTGGCTCTGTCCTCTTCTCGATATTCCTTAATGACCTCTCCAAGGCCTGTTCTGTCTCCTACATTCAGCTGTATTTTATTTATTTGAAGATATCAGATTTCAACCTTTGAGTCAGGGACTCATTTACAGAGGCTCCACGTTGGAGTACAATACAGATCAATAACAATCAGTGTACAATACAACAGTAGGGGTAGGAGAAAAAAACAACAGGGTAAGAACAGTACAGACAGTCCTATACAGTTGGGTAGCTATACAATCCTTGAGAGGAGTTTGTTCGTGTTAGTGGGCAGTACAAGCAATGAGAATGTGATATTTAAGTGCCTGCAGGTGGCGTGAGCATTCAGAATACCAACATTGTCAGAAACATATAGTCAATACAATAATAACAGTGGAAATAAAGAGAACTTAGCCTAGAATTCTAGCCATTTGTAGGCAGTTTCTCTTATTAGCCGGAGCATTGGCAGTGACGGATGGAGAGTATGTGGTTTTTGAGAGCTATTTTGAAGGGGCCTAGTCTGGAGATAGAGGTAATGGTCGGAGGGAGTTCATTATACCATAATGGCTCTCTGTATGAGAACGACCTTTGGGCTAAAGAGGTTGTGACCCTGGGAACAGCCCACATTAGTTTATCAGCCGTGCGTGTGTTTACAGTGGTCTACGCAGCGAGGAGGGAGGCAGAGGCTCCAGTGGGGGTGAGGCCTAGTTGGATTTTTTTTTTGTGAAGAGACATGTTTGATAACAGACTCTTTCGTCTAAGGTGAGGATGTTTGCTAGGGCATACAGTGTGCAACTGTGGGTATGCTTATCTACTCCTGCGAGGAGCCTACAGGCTTTGTTGATGGCTAGGTGGATTTTATTTAGTGTGGTGGGGTCTGCAGCCGAGTAGACGGTTAGTCCATAGTCTACAAGTGGGAGAACAGAGGAGGTAACAGCAATGTTTAGGGCCTCTGGCGGTAGGCAGGCTTTATGCTGATACAGTAGTCCTGTGCGTATATTTATGGCAGAGGACAGATTACTGATATGTGGGTGGAATGAAAGGTTGGGGTCGAAAGTAAGGCCAAGGTATTTATAGGAGTAAACCTGTTCCAGTGGGAGGTGGGCTTTAGAAAAGACTGTTAGCTGGGCATCGTAGTCCTTGCTCTGTCGGTGGGCAAAGAGCATTGATTTAGTCTTTTTTACATTGACCACCAGCCTGTGGTCAGTACACCAGTTTTCAACGTGGTTGAAAGCAAGTTGTAGGGAGGACTTAAGGATTGCGGGGTTTGAGTGGGAGGCATGAAGTACCGCGTCGTCCACGTAGAGCAAAAGGTTACATGGACAGGATTTAGGCAGGGTGGTTCAGGAAGATGCTGAATAATAATGGACCAAGGATGGAGCCCTGGGGGACCCTTGAGTGGACTGGTAGAGTAGGTGAGAGGGTGCTGTTTATCTTCACACATTGGGACCTATCTGTGAGGTAGCTTGTGAACCATGCGATCGGTCCAGGGGATAGACCGGTGTGGCGAAGAGTATTTAGGAGCAGGGCTTGGGAGACTGTATTGAACGCTTTCGACAGGTCTATGAATACAGCTCCAGCTAGCTGCTTCTTATCTAGGGCGTTGTGCAGAGAGTTGGAGAACTCTATGTGGGCAGTGGTTGTGCTGTGTCCAGCTCTAAAGCCATGCTGTTCCCTACATAGTACATCGTGTGCAAGCGGGTAGTCTGAATTGGGTTGCAATGATTTTTTCCAAAGCTTTTGAGAGGGGAGGGAGAATGGAGATGTGCCGGTAATTACTGGGTAAGGTGGGATCCCCACTCCTTAGTATTGGTGTAATAGTGGCCATCTTCCAGTCTGTTGGGAACTGCCCTAGGCATAGGGAGAGGTTAAGAAGAGCACCAAGTCAAGTACCAAGTTAAGGATTTTCATGTCGAAGGAGTCTTTGCAGTAGTTAGAGCCTCCTATGGCTCTAGCTAGGTATGATCTCACTTCATTCATAGTAATAACCCTGAGGTAGAAGGGGGGTAAGTATTGCTTGGCTCAGGAGTCACAGGGGTGGGTCAAAGAAGTTGTTTGGAAGAACTGTGCTTAGATCAGAGAATGCAGCATTTAGGCCACTGGAGATGGTGAGTGAGTCCGAGGTAATGCTATTGTTGACAGTTAACTGGGAGGGGGGTGGCTTCCTGGAGTTTCCGTTCAGTTCCTTTAGGTTGTCCCAGAACAACCTGGCATTCCCCCAGGAGGAGGTGAGGATGGATTTGTAGTAGCTAGTTTTGGCCACCCTAATAGACCAGGTACACTTGTTGCCAGCCACTTTATAGACAAGTCTGTCCGCCTGCCCTCCTGAGGCAACTGCTTTGTGCCAGAGATCATCACAGTTCTTTAGTTGCTGAAGCAGTGCTGGTGAGACCCAGGAGGCATTATGTTTTTTTGATTGAACCTTTGTGAGGGGGGCAAATCTATCACAAGCATTGTTGAATGTGTGAGTGAAGTAGTCAAGGGCTACATCTGTGGAAGAGGCATGGCTGATGGGGGACCAATCACACTGGTAAGATATCTCCTTAGTTTAGTGAGGCCTCCAGGTTGAAGATGGCGTCTGGTAAAGCTGTTAGGCTGAGGAGGTTGCCGATGACATGACCAGGTGAAGAGGATGGGGGAGTGATCACTTAATGAATCAGGGAATACATCTAGGTTTGAGATTTTGTTTGGGCGGTTGGTGAATAGGAGGTCGATCAGGGTGGCAGTACCATTACTGGGGTTCACCCTGGTTGGCTGGTTAACTAGCTGGGCTAGATCTAGCGCAGAAAGGGTATCTTTTATAGGGGAGGCCGAGCTCGATAACCAGTTCACATTAAAGTCCCCCAAGATAATGTGCTCTGTTTTTGATGGGAAGCTGGAGATACAGTTGGCCAGGGATTGAAAAGCAGAAGCTTGGTTTCGTGGTGGGATGTAAGCCACAATAATGGTTACAGGGGCTCTGGTAGGATCTGGTGTTAATTTTAATGTCAGGGCTTGTGCCCTGTGGTTCAGAGAGGGTGTCAGAAGGTTTTGGCATAGTAGGGAGCCTTGGACGTAAAAGGCACACCCCCCTTCCCGTTTGCCAGTTCTGTTGGCTCTATAAAGGGTGAGGCCTGGGAGTACAACAGAGGAGTCCGGGACCTTCTTTGACAGCCAGGTATCAGTGAGTGCCAGCATATCCGGTTGATGCTACAGCATCCAGCATTGTAGTGGTGCTAACTTTTTGGGTAGGCTGCAGATATTCATAGCAGCTATACTTAATCCATGGCGCTGGGACTGAGTGAGATGGGGCCTGGATTGGGGTGAACATTGCCTGAAATAAGGAGCAATAGAGCAATGATTCTGAATAGTGCCAGAAGTGTCAGCTTGCTAGTGTTGGTATGATGCTTCTTGGCTGATGTATGCAGATGATCTGTCCTTTTTACTTGTGGCCCATCTGCCCCTGAGTTGACAGCTCAGCTGCAACTCCGCTTCATCAGTTGCCAGTGGTGACTTCTAAATAACCAGCTCACTCACAATTCAAAAAAGACAGTCTTTGAATTTTGGCAACTAACTGGGCGGTGTTAAAATCCAGTTCCCCCTGTCCTTTTGATCCTTGATGGCTCCAAAACTGATGCAGTCCCATCGTTTAAATACCAGGGTGTGTGGCTTGGCAGTCACCTTGACTTCACAGCGCACATTGATGCCATCCTCTCTAAACTCCTCCCCAAACTGGGGGCTGTCTACAGGAATAAAGCCTGTATTCTGCAGCCCGCACCCCTGGCATGAGATTTCTCCAAAATGAGTCTCAGCCTTCTGTTTTGGGGACGTGGTTTACAGCGGGCACCCAGATCCACTCTTGCCAGACTGGATCCCCTTTTCACTCTTCGGAGTTTGCTGCTTTGCTCTGATGTGTTCAGTTTGTAATTACCACTGCTCCATGTATTCCTCTCCTTCCTATCCCTAGAGGGCTACCGCATCTCACTGTACCACCCTGATTGCTATGTTCTAGTTTGGATCACTCCACTGCTCTCTCTCTCCTCCCTCCTTTATTGCTGTCGCGCAACCTCCTACTCATTTGCTCTGAAGACTCCTGCTCCTTCTCCAGACCATGTGCTGATCATCTTCTGGTCAGTCTACCTTCTCCTACAGGCTCCTGCTTCTCTCTCCCCCCTTATCTGTGCTATCACCTCCCTCTGTTCCTTGAAGTCCCCTCTCCATACTCACATCAGTCAAGTCTGCCACTGTGCCTAATTCTCTGCCTTGTCTCATCTTCTTTTAGCTACATACAGCCATGTTGCTTCTTACTGGTCACAAACTGTCTTACTGTTCATACAGTATGTGTCTATTTTTGTTTCTCACTTGTCCACACCACTCCTGCTGCCTGCTCCTTTCTCACTGCCTGCCCAACTTTTACAGCTCTCATTGCTTGGGAGATTTACCTTGTAAACATAAGCTGTAAACTGTGATTAAAAAGTATTTATATACCTTTTTATGATACAGTGCCTGTTCCTGTGTATATCCATGTACATTGCTACCAGTTCTGTGCCGGTGCTGCTGTATTGTACTCCCTTCCCCAAGGATGCCTCTGGGAATGAGCTATTATGGCTCAGTAGGCCTTTCCTGGTAAAACTCTACCAATAGATAAATGAATAACTGGATATCTGCATGGTCTGCAAATCTGTCTGCTGTTATTGCTGCAATATTGCCTGCTTCTATCACTTAGTAGATCCCTTCTTCTGTTAGAACCCTTATTCATGTCTTCACCTTCTTTCTCCTTGACTCCTGCAATTCTCTCCTCTGTGGATTCCCTGCACTCCTCTCTTCCAGGCTTCATACTGTTGAAAATGCAGCTGTTTCGACTGCTCTTCCACTCTCCGAAACAAACCGCCTCACTCTCATCCTCCATAACCTCCACTGGCTCTCCTATCCAGTGCTACATCCACTATCAAACTGAGCTACTTAGAGCGTTCTTTATAGCCTTGTTTCTCCCTTTCTTTCTGATCTCATAACTGCCTGGTCTCCACCCCTCATGCTCTGTTCCTTTAAATCTTCTTTTTACCCTCTTATATCGCCCTCTCAGCCATTGGTGAGTGGTCTTTCAGCATGTCTGGACTTACTTTCTGGAACAGTCTTTTTCCCTCTCTCCACCTCACTGATCCTCCTTCACATCAGATTCTGCCTTGAAACCCACAACTTCTCTCTTGCCTACTGGGGAGGGGGTAGTCTTAAAGGGAAAGTCCCCTGAACCTGTTTTTTGTATGCTTGTGTAGTTTGTAGTCTTGAACAATGATTCTCTCTCTTGAATTCCCCAATTTCATCCTAGTTTAAATATAAATGAGATTGCTTCACTCTGTTTTGCCTTGGTGTAAAAACCTGTTTGTCTCCATTGCAAAGATCATTACCTCACTCATGCAAGGCATCATGGGAGTTGATGATGCATACCTGCATAGGCCAACAGAAGTTGTACTCTTTCAGTTCTGAAACATATCTTGTGACGTTCCTGTATTCTCTAAAAGCATTTTTTTTTCTAACTCGGATACACTTTAAACTACACAAAACAGCAGGGCGCCTAGTATGCCTCAAAGTTTCATGGCCAGCTAAGGTTACCACCTACTGTTTTTGACCGAATGATTCAGTTTTCTAGGTCCAGATTCGGTCCTCCTGTTTTCACCATTGCAAATTCGTTTTTTGTGGTGGGTCAAGCAGCACCTGTTAGATTCCCCACTAACTGTTTCATTTTCTTCTCATCTGACTGCAAGCAAGTGTCTGACATTTCAGTGTGATTGCTTGCTTGCAGTGCATGCTAATCAGGAAGTGCCTTCAAGAGCAGGGCACTTAAAGAGCCCTATGTGTCCATGTCTGCTCAGTTGTCACCTCTAACTTCATACCAACAAATTGGAAGATTATTCACGGGAAGGGTAAACAATACCACCTTAATTAACACTTTCATTTTTCTGAAACCAGACAGGCACCACATTAGGGTAGCTTCCTGTCCCAGTATGGACTGTACAGTATGTTTCAGAAACTTTACCTGCTAATCCAGTTTTATTCAGAGGTAGTACTTTTTCAGTCATTTTGAATGCTCGCATGCTTGTAAAACAGATTCTGTTAAATCCTTCACCATTTTACTTGCATGGTCAGATTACAAATTCTGATGTCATGCAGACCTTTGTTTGTATACCAGTCAGTCTGAGAGGTGTAAAGTAGGGCTATTAAGACCATTAGCAGCAAATCAAACTAATCCTTTCCAGGCTGCATTGTGAGTATGGTCTTTGACTGCTGTGATAAGGAATACTTTTATACCTTTAAATGTTCACCATTTTTTCTTTTAGGGTCTGTCCTATATTTTAATATGTGTTACCCCTTTTGTTGCTAAATTAATAATCTAATATTTTATTTCATTTCTAGCAATACTATGCCTCTCTCTCCTCAGTAGTTATTGTTGTCAATTTTCATACTACTTGGATATTCCAGGAAGACCAATCCAGGCCTTTCAGATGAACAGCACAGCATAATGTGGCAAATGTTATGCTAAGCTACAGAAATGAGAAAAGGAAGAGAAAGAGAGCAGTAGCTGATGAGGTGACAGGAACACAATCTAGATTTGATGGCACTGCACATTTAGGCAATTTATCAAACATTTTTCAAAACATTATTATTTTTTTTACCAGAAGAGACACGCTAAGCTAAAGCTTGTTTACAGGTGCAACCTGACAGCACAAGGGAATTAAGTGATTTGTGTAGGGTCACAAAGTATGCGAGTCTGGGCTGTAGGATTCAAACCCTGGTCTCCAGAATTGCAGCTCAGAGCTTTAAACCACTGAGCTATACTGCCTCCACACTGCATATCACATATCATGCTATCTGCTGTGTATGACTGACATGGAAAACAAAATAGGGTATTTAACAGCATAGAATAGTTCCTACCACTTTTGAAAACTTCTCTGACATTACAAATAACTTTAGAGTAGGAGCAATGGGAGGGACAGTAGCACATCTTAAAATGGCAGATGATATTTGTAATTACATTTCGTCCACCATTACTGGTGTAGTTTATTTATTGAAAGAGTTTTACCAGAAAAGGCCACCTGATCCAAACTAGCCAGTTGTCAGAGGCGTCCTTGTAGTCACTCGATTTGTCAGCTAAGTTGTGTACACAGGATGGAAAATCCCCTGAACCCCCCTCTCTAACCCCATCAAATGTTAACACACACTGAAATTTAAAATATTTAAATCTAAATCAAACCAAAAATAATACTCATGATGTAATTTAAAGAACCCGTACACAATGTTATATCAGCAGCAATTCTGAATAAATCAAGTGAATCAGAGTCCAAGCGATGCCCTCATTAGTCAGAAAAGGGGCGGGGTTAGGGGTGGAGTTTGGGGGTGTGGTTTAGTATTCGGTTTCAAACAACATGAAGTCTTGCTATATTATGACAATTGCAGTATGACCGCAGGTTAGAACTTCTCCGGAGGTGAAATAGTTAACTTTCCATGCAGGCATGGAACTTAGAGCGCGAGCTCGGTTGAAAACTCTGTCTGTTGTGCTTCAAACGCAAACTGTCCGATTCTTTATTCCGCCTCACTGAACAGTCGCTCCGGAGATTTCTCCTTCTGCTCGGTTCATTTTGTCGGTTTAAAAGTATTATTTTTTGGTTTTTAGCCGAAATTAAACCGCAACCGGTCGGTTCAAGCTCTGTCTGTGGTAATGTAAGTAATAGATAGGTTTTACATTCATTTTTTCTGTGTGTAACTTGTAATTCTTTATCGGTTCGGTTTGAACCGATCAGGTTGTATTTAAAATCTACTAGTCCTTTTTTAGAGTGCAGTTCCCGGTTCTTATCGGTTCTAAAAACGGATTTCATTACGTTTTTTTTCCACGACCCGTGACACGGTTGGGAACCGATAAGGGTGTCTTGCTTGGTGGATTGCCATAAACGGGCAAGTTGGTTAGGCTGGCATTATGTCTGAGAAACCCAAAAGAAAAACCGGACCCACTGGGTTTCAACACTGTAGTGTTTGTGGGGAAGCTTTTGCTAAGGCTGACCCACACACCACATGTGTCTATTGTCTGGGGTTTGACCACCTCGATTCAGACTGCCAGATTTGTCACAATTTCCCTGCTGCTACCATAGATAAGAGAGTTGGTAGGCTCAGGGACAGGGAGGCCAAAAAGTCCGCTGACCCGGATGGCCAGTCCGGTTCGGTGCCAACCGAACTAGAGGGAGTGCCCTCTGACCAGGGTGATACTTCCTCTGGCAAGCGAAGAGCGGTTCTGAGGCGGTTCCAGCAAAAGGACTAGAAAGTCAGCTAGTGTAGAGCCAAAGTTCTCTCCCAACTGCTGAGAAATAGCTAAAGCAATTCAAATTGTCAGTCTCTCTGTCTCTGGTTCCGACCGAACCGACACCTTCAGGTAAGCGTTCGGTTCGGCCGGTTCCACGGGTGCAAGATTATGATTTTGAGGATTTTTATGAACCGGGGGAGGGGGAAGAGGAATATGAGGAGAGTGAATATGGTTTTGAAGATCTGGATGTGCCCATTGATCCGGACATCTCTCCAGATAGACCCCTGGGGGTTTCTCCTCCAAGGCTTTCTGAGTCCCCTTCTCATTTCACGTTTTATAAAAAAGTTGCTGAAACTCTCCAGCTCCCTGTTGAAGAAGCTGTTGATGACCAAGAGGAGCCAGACTATGTAGAAATGATGGATATTCCAGAGTCTAGGAGACTGTCTATTCCTTTGCATAAATCTTTTCGAAACAGACAGTAAAAGTTTTAAAACTCCTCACTATACCTCCTGTGGATAAAAGGATGGACAAGAGGTATACCTTATCAGCTCCGACACTGATTTCCTCACTCAACAATGCAGCCATGTGGGGGTAGTGCAGGCTGCAGCTTGTGACAAGGCTAATATTCCCCTAGCTTCACACCCTCCTGAGAAGGACTCCAGGAAGATTGATGCTATGGCAAAGAAACAGTACATGGCAGCATCTTTGGGACTCAGACAAGCAAATTATATGGCTTATGCTGCTAGGTACTAGAAATCCAGATGGGATACTGTGCTGGCCCTAGCGAAACAAGTCCCTGACCAGCTTGCCAGGGAGCTGGAACAGGTGGCTATGGATGGTATTGAGGCATCCAAGGTGCAATTTCATGCTGCAGTGGACTCTAATGATGTTTCATCAAGAGTCATGGCTACATCTGTGGCACTTCGCAGGATGGGTTGGCTCAGATGTACTACCCTGTCTCAGGATACCCAGTCTAAGGCCATGGATTTTCCTGTTGTGGGAAATTCTCTATTTGGGGAGCAAACAGAGAATTACATGAAGAAAATGGATGAATATAGGACCACCTATAGAAGTGCACAGGCCAAGGAAAGGCAGGCCACTCCTCAAAAGCAGCTTCCTAGAGGCAGGGGCAGGCCTTTTCATAGGCCTTTTTACCAAGCCCAAGCTTCCTCCTCCGCCTATGCTCAGAGGGGGTTCTTTAGAGGGAGAGGCAGACGGGGTACAAGCAGGTCTGCTTCCACCCCTCAGCCCAAAGCCCCTGCCAAGCAGGCACCCTGATGGGATTGCCAGGGCAGATTCTCCTCTACCTGTAGGGGGCAGGCTGGCTTACTTTGTCCAGGACTGGAAGTCTTTAACATCAGACAAGTGGGTCCTGGAAGTAGTAAGCCAGGGACTGGTTCTCAGCTTCAAAAAATTTCCAAAGCTGAGAACCAGATCTTTTCCACCTGCAACTCCATCAGAGGCACTCGCCCTAGAGGCAGAGGTCTCTACCCTCCTGGCTCTCAGAGCTGTGGAAAGGGTTCCTCCCCTACACCAGGGCAAAGGTTTGTACTCCAGGTACTTCCTTACCCCAGAAAAGACAGGAGAATGGCGGCCCATTCTGGATCTCAGATATTTAAACAAGCACCTTTTAAAGCCAAAGTTCAAAATGGTGACTCTGGGAATTATCCTACCCTCGCTAAGGCCAGGGGACTGGCTAGCTTCCCTGGACCTCAAGGATGCCTACTTCCATATTCCCATCAGAAGCTCCCATCGAAAGTACCTCAGGATCGAGCTGCCCTCAGGCCACTACCAGTTCAGAGCAATGCCCTTGACCTCACTTCTGCCCCAATGGTATTCACCAAATGCCTGGCTGTAGCAGTTGCCTACCTAAGAGGCAGATGCCATCTTTCCTTACCTGGACGATTGGCTCTTAGTAGGCCAGTCCCCAGACCAGGTCAATTTACACCTTCAGATAACGCAGCAACTGCTTACCTCTCTAGGTTTCCTTCTGAATCTCTCAAAGTCAGTTCTAGAGCCGGTCCAGCTTCTTACCTTCATAGGCGCAGAACTGAACACACAGGAAGCCAGGGCCTTCCTCCCCTGGACAGGGCAAAGACCCTAGTCTCCCTGGCCTCCTCATTTACCCTGCAGGTCTCCTGGCCAGCAAGGCATTTTCTGCAGCTCCTAGGACATATGGCTGCTTCCACAGCAGTTGTGCAAGGAGCAAGATTTCAGATGATGGACATCCAGTTCCATTTGAGAGCTTTTTGGTCTCAAAGAAAGTATCCTCTTACCAAGCTGATCCCAGTAACTCGAACCCTGATCCAAGCCCTACAGTGGTGGCAGGATCAGAGCAACCTGAGACAAGGGGTTCCTTTTGTCACTCAGTCTCATTCTCTAATCCTTACTACAGATGCGTCCCTCTTGGGCTGGGGAGCTCACATGGGCGACCTCACCACCCAGGGTCTGTGGTCTCCCCAGGAATCTCTGCTCCACATCAACCTGTTGGAGCTCAGCAGTTTTTCTAGCACTTCAAGCTTTTTCCAAATCTGTTCAGAACAAGAGTATTCAGGTCAGAACAGACAACACCACTACAATGTGGTACATCAACAAGCAAGGGGGCACTCGGTCTACGGCCTTGTACACCGAAGCGATGAAGTTGTGGTCTCTGGCTTACTCCCTGAACACCTCCCAGGCAAGGACAATGTCCTGGCAGATGCTCTCAGCAGGATTTCCCAGGGCCACCACGAATGGTCACTGGATCCCCTGGTCTTGGGAGTAGTATTTGCCAGATGGGGCACCCCGCAGATAGATCTTTTTGCAGCCCCAGACAATCACCAACTTCCTCTTTTTTGCTGCAGGCCCCCAGTGTTGGG
The DNA here is from genome assembly GCA_016271365.2 of Neoceratodus forsteri. Lineage (NCBI taxonomy): Eukaryota > Metazoa > Chordata > Ceratodontiformes > Ceratodontidae > Neoceratodus > Neoceratodus forsteri. Next base: position 28,642,878 of record CM057453.1, read on the forward strand.
CTCACTCCCACTGGATGCCTTAGCCCTCAGTTGGGAGGTGAAGTTTCTCTATGCCTTCCCTCCCTTTCCTCTCCTGTTCAAAGTGCTAGTCAAAATCAGATCCCAATCATGCAAAGTCATTCTGATAGCTCCAGATTGGGCCAGACAGCCCTGGTATCCACTCCTGCTGTCTTTAGCAGTCCATCCTCCCCTGTCCCTTCCCAGGAATCACAATCTGTTAACCTGTGCCCAGGGAAGGGTCTGGTACCCGAATCTCAAATCTCTCAGTCTCAAGGCTTGGTTCTTGAAGAGTTAGAGTTTGCTGATTTACACCTTTCCCAAGGTGTAATGGATATATTGAAGGCCTCATGGAAGCCTTCCACTAGGGCTACTTACAATTCCAAATGGAAAAGGTTTTCCATATGGTGCTTGGAAAAGCATATTTCCCCAGTCTCTGCTGATCTACCCACAGTCCTGGATTGTATGGTCCACCTGAATTCTTTGGGGCTGAGACCAGCTACCCTGAAGGTGCACTTGGCAGCTGTGTCTGCTTTTATTTCAGCAGGTAAATCCTCTTCCCTTTCAGCTCATCCTGTATTTTCCAAGTTTTTTAAGGGGTTGTTTCACAAACCTCCATTCAGGGATCCTGCCCCTGCCTGGGATCTTAATGTTTGCATTGCTCAGCTTATGCAACCCCCCTTTGAGCCCTTGTCTTCAGCTGAGCTCAAGTACTTGACTTGGAAAACTGTGTTTTTGGTAGCCATCACCTCTGCCAGATGCATAAGTGAATTACAAGCGTTGTCAGTGGAGCAGGAGTTTATCTCTTTTCACAGAGATAAGGTGGTCCTTCGGACTAACAGAAAGTTCCTGCCTAAGGTGGTTTCAGATTTCCACCTTAATCAATCTATTTCACTTCCAGTGTACTTCACTGACCACTCCTCCTCTGGGGAGAGGATGCTGCACAGCCTAGATGTGAAGAGAGCCCTTAGTTACTACATAGAGCGTACCAAGGGTCATAGGTTTGACTCCCTTCAACTGTTCCTCACCTATGGCGAAGTTGGTAAAGGGAAGCCAGCCACTAAAAGATCCATTGCCAGGTGGATTGTCTCTTGTATCAATTCTGCTATGAAAGTTGGGTAAAGTTCCCCTCAGGCCTGAGGGCTCACTATACCAGAGGTACAGCTGCTTCTCTGGCTGCTGCCAGAGACATACCTATTCTAGAAATATGTCAAGCAGCTACCTGGAAAACAGTTCACACTTTTACCAAGCATTACACCCTGGACATCCAGGCTAGGAGTGATGCTCGGTTTGGCACAGCCGTGCTTCAGAGCCTATTTCTTAGGTAGGTTCTGTCCCTCCTCCATGGGGGTACTGCTGTGTAGTCTGCAATTGTCATAATATAGCAAGACTTTATGTTGTTTGAAGAAAAAATTACTCACCTTAGTAATGTTGTTTCTTCTAATGGAGTCTTGCTATATTATGACCTCCCTCCCTGCCTGCCCCTCTCAGAACCTCTGTTTTGGGGATGTGGGTGGGCAGTACAGGGTTGGCACTTTTTTTTGATGCCCACCTTGTTGTTTTTCACCTACCTTTTTGGGTGAATTGGTGTTGTGTTTTTGCATTTTTGGGTCTCCTGACTTGAGTCTTTGTTTTAGGCCAAAAATGAGTGTTTATGTTAGTAGCCAGTTGGCTAGTGTAGGTTTACAGCTTTCACACAGAACCTTAGTTAGTTTTAGCTCGTAAAGATCTGACAGTTTGCGTTTGAAGCACAACAGACAGAGTTTTCAACCGTGCTCGTGCTCTAAGTTCCATGCCTGCATAGAAAGTTAACTATTTCACCTCCGGAGCAGTTCTAATCAGCGGTCAAACTGCAATTGTCATAATATAGCAAGACTCCATTAGAAGAAACATTACTAAGGTGAGTAATTTTTTCTTTCATCTCATCCAAAGGTGCCAACCCTATGGCCAGCATAAAACAAGAACATATGTGCTGCAGAGGATAGCAACAGCACTGACTAACACAGTATAACTACTACAGGCTTTAGCATAAAAACATCATAAAATTCCAGGATTCCTTACATGAGTTGGGCCATGACCTTTACAGTGGAGTTGAGCAGGCTTTCACACCAGACTGAAGTACCTTCATTTACATTTAAACCCTGATGAAATTAGGAGGGTGCAGTAGAGGCAGGCATTGCTAATGCCTACAGAATATACTGGTAAACAGAATGAAAGGCTGAGGGAACTTCCCTTCAATAGGTATTACTATGGAGATGAAGAGGACAGTCTCAATGGTCATAAGCATCAACATCAACATTTACTTATGGTCTCACGTTCTGTTAGTCCTGCGCTCCCAATCACTTGTCTCTGCTTAGTGTTTACTGGCCATGGCACTGCCAACATTGTTGGATTTATTTGTTTTCTCAGTTACATTACATCACTATTTGAAGCACAAATACTAGTGATAAGTCGGAGTTCCCTCTCTGCTCTCATTTGCTCTTAGATTTGAACTTGCATTACTCTTGGATTTGTATTTATTTGTTTTACCAGGGAAAAGCTCCAGTAAGCAGTGCTCATTTACAAGGAGGTCCTAGTTAAGACAGTAGTATAGCAAATCAAATAAAAAAATATAACCGACTTTAACATTGACACGTAGGCACCAGTATACAGTGAAGATACACGGCACAGTTATATACTTACAGTAAAGAAAAAAGTATGACTACAGAGCATAACCTTACAGTTGAAGGCCACCAAACAGGAAAGGGACCTGGGAGTAATCATTTCTAATGATCTGAAGGTCACCAAACAATATGAGAAGGCTGTGGGGAGAGCCAGTGGGATGCTGGGATGCATAGGGAGAGGTATCACCAGCAGAAAAAGGAGGTGGTGATGCCACTGTGCAGAACATCGGTGAGACCTCATATAAAGTACTGTGTCCAGTTCTGGAGGCCACAGCTCCGGAAGGATGTAGACAGAGTAGAAATGGTTCAGAGAAGGGCAACAAAAATGGTGCAAGGACTGTACCAGAAGTCCTATGAGGAGAAACTAGAGGACCTCAATATGTATTCCCTGGAAGGGGGGGGGGGAGTATGATAGATACTTTCAGATACCTCACAGGTATAAATAAGGTACAAGAGTGCAGTATCTTTCAGAAGAGAAGATGTTCAAGAACAAGGGGGCATTATATGAGAATGGGGGGTAGACTCAGGGGTAACGTGAGGAAGTATTCTTTTCACAGAAAGGATGGTGGATGCATGGAATAGCCTCCCTGTGGAGGTTGTGTGGGCAAAAATGATAGGGGATTCAAGAATACATGGGATAGACATAAGGAAACTCTAGCGATAGGAAAGAGTGGGTAAGCCACAGATCAGTTAGGATCTGTGGTATATGAAATAGGCAGGGGAAATGGGCAGACTAGGTGGGCCAAGTGGTCATTATGCAGGGAAGTACAGCTCACAGTATTAGCAAGTTTTCTTTCTAATGTTTATGCAGCTTTCTCCAATGTGATGTGATTTCATATACTTCAGTATGAAAGACACTATATAAAATAAAATTGTATTTGGTTTGTTATTCCTTACTTAAGTGCCATCTCACCCTTCTTGCCTGCACCAAAGTCAGTCATCTTATTTTCTTGTGCGTGCTTCCTCACCCCATATCCTTTCATATCGTTTTTTGTAAATTTTACAATCTCTTTAACATCTGTAACTTCTTGCCAAAAAGCATTCCTTATCTTTGTGACCCTGTGCATGAAAAGGTTTCTTCTGAGCTCTCTCATATGATGTGTGTCTGGTTCTTATCTTAAGATAAAGTCTTGTTATTGATTCACCGATTAGTGAAACTGTCTGCATTTACTCTCGCTAGTCCTTGTAAACGTTATTATTCATCAGCTCAGCCGAGGATAGCCCTGGATTCCCTAGCGTTCCCTTATAACTTTGACCTGAAGGACACCACTGAAAACAAGTCTTGGCTCAGCGGTTTGTAACATCATTCCTTGATTGTCTAAGAAACATATAATGATTGATGATGGCGAAGATCTCATTTCTGGTGTTTACCTGCTAAATCTGCATTGCACGTTCTCCAAAACTATTGCAGCATTTGTATTTTGAATAGCCCAAAACTGTACGCAGTATTGTAGCTGTGGCTTAAACAGTCTGCTATACGATGTGAACAGAACGTTTTGCTTTAGCACACAACAGCTGTTGATATAAACTGTAGAATCCCATTTGCCTACTTTGCAGGTTTAGTTTCCATGTTTTTTGACTGTTAAGGATTTCTAAATCTGCTTCATACAATGTGTATGGGCATGTGCTTTTGTATGATACAAGAACTACCTCTCTCCCCCCCCCACACACACACACCTGTTGATAAATAAGGACCATGTAAGCCCCCAATCACACATGGAAATGAGTTGCTTTTTCAGGTCAAAAAGTAAAAGTGAATAAAGAAAAAAAAGAAGAATGGTGGTGAGAGTGGGGGTGGGAAGACACTGGCAGGACCACCACAGTAAAATAACTTGTTTGCAGTCTACAGCTGGGTGGGGGATTTCGTGGGGGAGTTTTTCATTTTGTAAGGGAAGTGGGAAATGGAAGAAAGAAAGAAAAAAATGGCAGCTGTCAACACAAAAGAATGGTGGGCAACTGTTTTGAAACCAGCAGTTACAGATGGGGGGACTGTAATAACTTGTTTTACACACTCTAAGTTTAATGGCATTCCATCTTCCCCATCAGAGTCAATGGGGCATCTCATGCCTGGGGTGTGTGTGTGTGTTGGGGGGAGGGGGGCTGCTCACACAGCTCCCCATACATTCAGCTATATGACCTGCTTCCCATACATTTAGCAGTATGACCATGCATATGTTTCTGTGTCCTGTAAACCAACTGAGGAAGCGTGATGTTTTTTTCTTTCAGCGTGAGGAGATAACACAAAACCACATTTTGATACGATTAGTCTTATAGTGACTATTGAAAGGATTTGCCCATTGTGGCACATTGGCTGAACTGTACCAAAAGTCCTGTTTTTGTACAAAGAAAATTGCAACTGCTCAAGCAAAAACTAATGATTGTCACAACATTTCTTGCTGTATTTTCTTGTGAAAACAGTGATAGGTGTGATTGTTTATACATAATGCATGCTATTGCTGTAAGCACCTGCAGGCAGAACAGGATATGTATTTGTAAATTGACAGACTGGACATTCAGTGCAAGCCTCACTTTAGTATATTTGGTTAGTTTGCTGCCTGGCAGAACTTCATGAATGTGATTATTTAATAAGTTCTTAATGTCGAGAGCTGAGTTTCCTCCCTGAGCTTTTACAGCATATGATAAAACAGAAATCCAGTCAAGTACAGGTCAGGCTTGCAGCTAATCTGCTTATGCCATTTATCTGCTTGGAAACCGCATTCTGTTTTTACAGTGGAATGCTCATTGAAGGAGTTAGAGGGTTTTTAATGGCACTAAAGCCAGTCATTAGAAACAGTTACGGTTCATGTGATGTTTTTTTGCAGCAGAATTAGTCCTGTGATAGTTCTAGTAATTTAATCGTGCCTGTTCATATTTGTCAGGGGAAAAATGTTGCTTTTTGTTGTCATGATCAACGAATTTCAAATGGGTTCTGCAGATTTCAGAGGAAAAAGCTGAAAACATTGCCATTCCTGGAGATTTGATGCAAAGTAAATTCTAACCTACAAAGAAACCAGCAGAATAAGGCCATCAGGTCTATCTAGTCTGCGGGTAGTGCAGGGTCCGCGGCTTACCCTACTGACCTTGCTCCCCTTCCCAACCTGTCCTTCCCCTCCGTCTGCCCGTTCCTTGACCGCTATTTTTCCCTTAAGTCTATCCCAGCTTCTCTTGAAGCTGCTCACCATCTTCAGTGAAACCACCTCTTCTGGAAGCATGTTCCAGCCTGTCACCACCCTCTCCGTGAAGGAGTTCCTCCTAGCCTCTCTCTCCTTAACGCCACCCCCCAGCTTGAGACTGCATCTCCTTGTCCTTGAGTTCCCACTAAGCGTGAAGAGACTATCATTACTTAGACGTCTCAGTCATGTCTCTCTCTCTCCCCCCCCCTTCCTGGGGGTACATATTCAGGGCCTCCAAATGCTCCTCATATGTACTACCTTGGTGGCCCATGATCATCTTTGTTGCTCTCCTTTGGACCATCTCCACCCGGTTAATGTTCTTTTTAAGGTATGGGCACCAGTACTGTACACTGTACTCCAGATGCAACCTCACTAATGACCTGTACAAGGGCAGTATTACTTCTTCTCACCTCCTGCTGGACCCTCTGGCAATGTAGTTTAACATTTTATTTGCCTTTGCTGCTGCTTTTCTACATTGCATGGAGTGCTTTGGGGCCCTAGTGATCATCACTTCCAGATCCTTCTCCTCCATTGATGCAGACAGCCGGACCCCTCCCTATACTCAGTTCACAGGCTCTTGGCTCCAGTGTGCGGAACTTTGCATTTCTTTGCACTGAAGCCAAGCTGCCAAATCCTGGACCACCTTTCTAGTTTTTCTATATCCTACTTTAAGGTCTTGCATCCCTTCTGGACCCTCCCACAGAGCTTGGTGTTGTCTGTGAATAGGCAAATTTTGCCCTTAATGCCATCCCCAGTATAGTAGATGAAGACATTGAACAGCTCCGGTCTGAGTACTGAGCCCTGTAGGACCCCACTGGTGAACTCCCTGGTGCTAGATGACTCACCTCCACCTCCTCCACGCTCTGGGTCCTGCCTCTCAGGCAGTTTTTCAGCAATCTGGTCAACTTCTCTCCAGCCCTGAGATCTGCTAACATCCTGATCAACCCCTTGTGGGCTACAGAGTCAAAGGCCTTGTTAAAGTTCAGGTACAGGATGTCCACCGCTTGTGCCCCATCCACTGTTTTAGAGACCCAGTAAAAAAAGTCAATCCGATTTGTTTGCCAAGACTTGCGTCCCATAAACCCGTACTACCTCTTATCCTGGAGATCTTGCCCATCCAGATACAGTACCAACCTTTCCTTAAGTAAGGCCTCCGTGAGCTTGCACACAATAGAGGTCAGGCCGACCAGTCTGTAATTCCCTGGGTCATGCTTCAGACCACTCGGGCACTACATGTTCCATTGTCCAGTCCTGCAGTATCATGACTGACTCCAGTGCACGACTGAACAGGCCAGGTTAAGGATCCACAAGCTCCTCTGCCAGTTCCCCCAGCACCCTTGGGAATATGCTGTCTGGGCCTGGGGATTTGTCTACCCTCAATGCTAGCAGCCTTGCCCTCCCCCTGTCCACCTCTATGAAAACATCTGTGCACCCCATCCCACCACTCCTCTTTTTACTGTTCGTGGCACTGGTCCGTCCCTCTCCCTGGTGAAGACGGAACAGAAGTACTCGTTCAGTACTTCTGCTTTGTTCCCATTCTCCTACACCCACCTATCCCCTTTCCTAACAATCCCAAGAGCCAAAGTTGACAAACCCGCACAAATGGTTAGAATCGGGGTGGGGGGGTGTAAACCAGGTAAAAAAAATATATATAAATAAAGATAGATATCAATTACAGTACACTGAATGTAAACACACTCTAGATCACTAGTTAAGTCAAGATGCCTCAACAAAAAATATAGCCAAATAAAACTACCCTGGACAGCATAAATTAAAAGTGCCAAAATGTTTTTTTTTATTAAAGCCATCCAGACAGATATTGCACAAAGGTTATTGCACTATAAACATGGAATCCTTATAACAGGCTTTGTTTCATACAACAGAACCAGCTATGCAGGAAAGAGCCACATGGCTAATGGCCAAGTGCACACTATGGCTATACTGCTTATTTTAGAAATCTGTCCTAGAACCAGTACAGCAGATACAAGTGCAAATAGAGATTCTATACAGTTCTTCAAATGAATACAGTACTGAGGCAAAGTGAAAAATATTTGACTCTCAGAACCATGTGGTGGTGAAGAGATGGGCCCAACTGCCTCTTTCATTGTGGGAGAGAATAAACGTGGTAAAGATGAACATATTCCCTAGGCTCCTTTACCCTTTGTGCAATCTCAATATTTGGCTCTCGTTATCGTGGTTTAGGAAACTTCATGGGATGATAGCTGATTTCATATGGAATTACAAAAGGGCAAGGATGGCTTATGTTAAGCTAGCGGCGCCCAAAGAGCAGGGTGGCCTGAGATTACCTCAGTTTGCTTTTTATTTTTGGGCTGCCCAAATGAATAAATATGGCAGATGGGTGCTTCCGCCTGTACCTAATTCCAGTAGGGAATATCTCCCACTATGGGTTAATCTGGAGGCTACCCTCATCAAGAAGTCAGGATTTAATCCTGAAGCTTTACTTTACAACAACCCTAAGATGTTTCCCATGTTTAAGAATACAACCATTGGTGTATCTCTAAGGGTTCACAACCAAATCTGTAACTTCTTGAGGTATAATTATATCTTGGACGGCCACCAGCCAATAGTAGGTAACCCACAATGGCGTATTGCACACCGGACGATTACATGTAAGTGGTTGCCGGCGTTGGGAGAGTGTAGGTGGATAGACCTTCTAAATGAGGAGGGGGAACCCCTTCCTGTGGTGCAAATTATGCAAAATCTCAAATTGTCAGGAAAGGAGGTGTTTAGAGTATACCAACTAAGACACCTCCTCGTTCAAAAATAAGGTAAGCAGGCCTATTGTACTTCATACTGATTCATGGTCGGTGTTAAACCTGTAATTGGATCTTCACATGCTGTTTCAAAATTTATCAAATTTTGTTTCAATGGGCCTTTAAAGATAAGTTAATTCCTGCATCTTATTGGGCTAGAGCCTTCCCCAATGTTAGCTTGGACTGGAGCTGTATTTGGAGGAACTGTCATAAATACATGAGACAAGATTGCCTCAGATTAACTCAATTTAAAATTTTGCATAATATGTACTACACGCCCCAGAAATTAGTGGATCTGAAGGTGTTACAGGAGCCTAGATGCTACCGATGTGGCTCTGGGGTGGCTGATTTGTTACACATATTATGGTATTGTCCAAAAGTGGTACCATTGTGGAAAGAGATTAGAACTAGAGCGAATCCCTTGTTAGGCATAGGTGATATGTTTATTCCAGAGGTTTGAGTATTAGGAGATTTGTCTGAGGTTCCGGTTAAGGTGAGGAAATTCCATATTATACTGATATCTGTGACTGTGAAAAGACTGGTTCTTAAACATTGGAAAGACTCAACCACATTTACTTATACAGAATGGTTAAGGGAATTACTAGCGAGCCTCAGGACGGAAAGAATGATAGCGATCCTGCATAATCAAATGCCTCTTTTTGATAAAATTTGGTCCCCGTTAGAAATTGCTTACTCCTAAATATGTTAGTGCTGGTTTCTAGGTTATTTGTTCTCATATAGAGTGCCTTGTGGGGAGGGGTGGTGGGAAGTTGGGGTTTTAATGGGGATAGGATGGGTGGGGGTCAGGGGCTTATGATATAGTTAGGAACATTTCACATGATTTCCATTTATTATTGTCTGGTCTTGCTGTATAGTGCTTGGCAATATAAGTCTCTGTGCCATAATTGGTTGAATATTTATAATACATAATGTTTACTGAGAGGGAGGGTAGGGTGGGAGGGGTCTTCTATGGGGTGGGGGAGTCAGGGCGTTTGATATATGTAGGTTAGTTTCACAATGTACAATTGTTATGCTTTGGCTGTATTGTAAGATGATTGGTATTCTAAGTCTCTGTACCCCATCTTTGTGTAAAATTTAATAAAAAGTAAATGGCAAAAAAAAAAAAAGAACCATGTGGTGGAAATGGGAAGATTCCCCCACACTTAGCCTGACCAGGGCTTCCTTGGGGGGGGGGGATCATTTTTTTATTTGGATATCTTTTTTGCTGAGGCATCTTGACTTAACCTGCTATTTAGAGTGCTTTGATATTCAGTCTAACAGTCACATCTTTTCTTGTTCTTCTTCTCGCTAATATAGTGAAAAAAGGACCCCCCTTCTTAAATTAATTTACATTATCACCCCCCTTTTTTTCAAAGTTGGTTTTGCCAGTCCCCATCCCATGATTGGGGTTGCCACAGCTGCACTCTTTAGTTGACTGAGAGCACGTGAAAGCAACTGCCTTCATAGGAAGCAGCCCCCTGAAAAACACTCATTTGGTCAAAGCACCGGGGCACCTTGGTAGTGTTGCACTGTCTCACTTGTGCTGTTATATAAATTTGGATTTTTCAGTAAGTGAACTTTTGCAACATTTTTGCTCATTAGCTCAGTTACTGTGTGCCTCATCCTGCTGTGCATCCCCCTCCTTGGGAGCAGAGCAGCACCTTACCTCTGTGGCACGCACGGCTTTCCAGCAGACCCAAGGGTGGGATTCCAGGCCTTGTACAATGCACTGCCTCCATGCCACTGGGTCAGTCCATTTAACATTATTAATCTACAGATGTGTACATTGCATAAAAAGCCATTCTTTGACAAGCTTAAAGCAGCACTATTTGTCAGTTGGGGGGAAAAAATCTCATCTTAAGCCGGCCCAGTGGTAGAGAGGGCTGAGACCCTGTGCACCTCACCTCCTGATGCTCCAGTGACCCGAGTTCTGAAATAGATGTGGGTCACTCAGGGGCTGGCTGGGGAAGGTTGATTGAATGTCCCAAAGACAGCTCTCCTTCCCTGACAGACGGGTGCATCCCACTAGGCTAGAGGATCTGGGTGGCAGCACAGCAGGACACCAGAGAATGTGTCTGCATCCACTTAACGCATACAGGCATTATTGAGGAGGCAGAGTTTGCACCGCATCATTGCACATCCTAGTGGGCCCAGGAGTGAATACCAGAGGAAAATCCGTGACTGCGGCTCGATGAGGGCCTGGTCCGCCGCAGGCTCAGCGACTGGGCAGCTCCAGGATCCTGTGGCAGAGGACCAACCAACCAAGCATGGGAAGTCCCAGAGGAGCCGAGAGTCGAGGCTTGGGGGACCAGTCCGGATGGGGTCCAGTCGGTAGTTGAGGTGGACAAAAATGTCATCACATAGATTTTTTTAGCAGTAATATACAGTATTTCTGACATGATTAGATTCCAAATCAGTATGTTTTTATTTCTCTGATGTTTTTAACGCTGCTTTTATTACTAATGTTATAATTACAGATGGCCGCCACCAGCAGCGTTTAAAAATCCCTTCCTCGAAGTTACTTGTTGATATAGCATGTTGGTTTCATACTGTCGAAGTATTAGGAGGGTGCCAGCATACATTTCTGATGGTAACCACAGCACAGCACCCCATCAGAATGTTCAATGTAGTCATAGTGGGCGTGGCTGGAGAGCACAAACCCACCTAGGTTCAGGAGCGAGCCTGAATCATCAGGGGTCCGACTGGGGAGAGGAGGACAGAGCGCCCACAGGATGCTCTGCTCCTCTGGTGAGAGAAGGGGAACACTGCGCTATGTGACAGCCACCTGGGTTACCACTGGTGGCAGTGCAGGCTGGAGCCTGCTCAGCTAGGGAGAGACACCGATTGGCTGGAGCAGACAGTGATGTGATACATGCTCATGTTTTGCTGTCAGTCAGCATTTCTACGGTATGGGAGAAAAGCAGGAAAACCCCTGACCTTTCCAGCGTGACTGCCTCAGTGCCACCTGCATACCGTCCACCCTTCAACCAGGGCTTACTCCTGGCTGCCACGTGGCTTGTGTGACCCGAAGGGACCTGGCTCAGCCTGACAGCCTCCATCATGGGGAAGGGATACCATGAGCAACATGGCCAGGAGTAAGGTAAGTTCCTGCAGATGGTGGGAAGATGGGGTTGGGGCTGCATATGGGTCCTGAAAGGGCCAAGAGCCGGTCAGCAAGGTGCAGAAAGAGAAACTATAAAAAAATTGTTTACATCATTTCTTTATTACCTCCTCGGCTGGGGGTGGTCCTATGGTTCCCCTGCTTCCGGCAACTTCTTGGCTGCTGTCCCGGACCTGGTCAGAACTCAGCCCTTTTCACCCAGCCATACCAGGATCGCGTCACAGTGCGGATCCATCCTGCACACTGCAGAAGACCTGGAGGCTGGGGGCTGAAGGGAAGCTGGCAAGTGGGTCTGCCATGGCGCCGGGAAGCCAGCCATCACTCACGCCGGAGTATTAGTACTTTTTTTCCCCTCAATCCCCCCCTTGGCATGTGCATGCAGTGGCGTCAAGGACACTGCCATGTGCACTCGCATGCAGCATGTCAGACACCAGCCTGCGTCAGCCCACACTTTTGATTACTGAGCCTGCACTATTCCTGGCCACTGCCAGGAGCTAGTGCCTCAGCGATTCACCCCACCTTCCCTCCTGGAAGAGGAGGAGAGCAGTCCAGGAGATGCTCGATCCCCCAACCCAGTGGACCCTCTGAGACCTGAGGTTGCTCCCGACCAGGAGCCAGCGGCATGGAAAGAGGTAAGGTGTCAGTGCCTTAGCCCTCTCCGCCACTGGGCCAGCCGAGAAAGTATGAAATTAAAAAAAAATCTTCAAACCCCATATTTCCATTTAGGAATGAAATACAAGAAAAAGAAAAATGGATATATTTATGTTTTTGACAGAAATAAATATTACTAAAAAATTGTACAGCAGTTTTTTGGGTTTAAAAAAGGAAGAAGCAAAAATGGGTGACACAGTGGGTTAAGGAGCCTTTCCTCTAAGTTAGTGGTTCAGAAATGACCTAGCTGTTCTGCTTGATGGCTCTTTGGCCGCCTGTGGAGCATGAGTAGTGATGGCTTCAGTCCATCATCTGAAGTACCGTTGCACCTCGGCGGTGCCTTGCCTCGTGAGATGGTTAAGACCATTTGTGGAGCTGTGTAGCAAAGCTTGCTCTGTAATCGCCTGTGCTTTACCAGTCCTGTTGGTAAAGAGAAGACTTTACTCTCTAGTGGTGTCATTCTGGCACCCTTAATGAACACTTAAATTCACTACCAAAAATGGTAAACTGTGTTTTGTTTTTTTTGGTTTTTACATGTTATGTAAATAATGAGCTGGAGTTACATTAACTTTGGCTATCTGTTATTAGCCAGGGCAGATTGTTTCATGAATAGAGAGACCTGGCTAAGAGTATTAACAGAGCTGTATCAGAAGAGCCATTTCACCAGCAGGAACATACAGTATAAGAGTTGTCTGAAGGGGGTTGTTTTATGTCGTTTTAAAATTTCTTCCATTTCTGTTAACAGATTGCAGTATTATAATTACGGGTTCATTTTATTGCACATTAAACCAATGTGTCTTTTTCTGTTACGTAGAAATGTGACTTCACACTCCTGTATAATGTTGTTTTTGATTTTCTAATGTAGAAACAGTAATTATAAGGAATAAATTATGGGTACCGGTAAAACGCATGTAAAACTTGAGGAGTGGTCAGTGGCATGGCAGCTGGGTGTCAGTGCAAAAAGGTGCAGAGTACCACACATAGGGCACAGAAACCCTGGAGCAGTGTACAGAATGGGTGGCGTGGTATTGACAACCACGAAGCAGGAAAGAGACCTGGGAGTAATCACACATGACAACCTAAAGGTGGCCAGGCAGTGTGACAAGGCAGTTGGGAGGACTAGTGGGATGCTGGGGTCTATAGGGACGGGTATCGCCTGTAGAAAGAGGGAGGTGGTATTGCTCCTGTAAAGATCGCTGGTAAGAACCCATCTAGAGTAGTGTGTCCAGTTCTGGAGGCTACATCTCCAGAAGGACATAGAGTGGAGGCAGTCCAGAAGAGGCAGTTAAAATGGTGCAGTGTCTACATCAAAAATCCTACAAGGAGAGACTCAAGGACCTTAATATGAGCACCCTAGAGGAGCGGATGGACAGGGAGGATATGATAGAGACCTTTAAATACCTCATGGGGTAAATGAGGTACAGGAGGAAAGTATTTTTCAGAAAAAAAAGGTGTTCAAGAACAAGGGGACATTTTGAAGCTGTAGAGGGGTAGATTCAAGAGAGATGTGAGGAAGTACTTCTTCACAGAAAGAGTTGTGGATTCCTGGAACAGTGTTCCAGCGGAAGTGGTGGGGGCACAAAGAGGTGGGGTTCAAGAATGCATGGGATAGGTTTAAGGGAATCTTTGTGGAAAGTAAGGGAGGAGAGAGAGAGAGACAGAAAGAGCTGGAGATCATGTAGGGTCTGTGGTGATACCAAAGTAGCAAAAAATGAGCAGACAGGGAGGGCCAAGTGGTCCTTATCTGCCGGCAAGTTCGGTGTTTGTTTTAAATGCACGCATGGTATGAGATGTCCGTATAAATGACTGCAGTTAGTTCTCGTGGTTTATGTGGCATCATATACTTCGAGTGTAAAAAAAAAAAAAAAATCTCTCTATACACTGATGTATGTTCATTGTTCCAAATATTTATTCTATGATGTTGTCATGGTCTGTCAGTTATTAGCTTGAGCTGGACTGCATTTAGAAGAGACCCAGGTCCATAAGGACCTTCCTAGCTGCATAAAAGTGAAACAGAACAGACAATACAGTCTTGAAGTAAAACTACAAGAAGATAATTCTGTCTAGATTATAACAGCAAGGACTAAATGTTCCATTTTATACAAATAACTGAGTTATAGTCACTGCACTTTTTTGTACTAGGGTGAAATTTCTAAATGTCATTGTTGCATGAGTTAGTGTAATGTGGAAACACTTTGTGAACATCCGCATTTTGTGAAGTTGGCAAAAAGCAAAATTTCTTCAACAACATTTTTGTTTCAGCAGGTGGTCACTGTGCAGGGTAAACCTGAAACATTTTCCACACATTCTGCAAAATTCCATTGATGCGAAATATGAACACTTTTACAAATTCCACTCAGTACTACTGTACACTACTTCTAAAATGAAGAAAAGTTAATGTCTTAACATTAGACAAACTGAATTTTAAATTGTAACCATTCCATTATTCTTGTGCTTTAAAAAGAGAAAACGTTGTCAGAGTTAAAGTCTGATTTATTTTCCCCCTTTTTTCTTTTATATTCTAGCTTGGAATGAGAAGCAGATTGAATCTGGCAGAGAAGGTCAGACTAAGTCTGCAGTATGAAGAAGTGAAAAGAAGGTAATTACACAGATTTCACAGAAATTTGCAGGCAGAAAAGGACCACATGGCCCATCCAGTCTGCCCTTATAGGCTCCCCTGTTCTCTCCCAACCCTGTTAATATGCTACCATCCCCTCTCCCAACCCCTTGTGTCTGTCCCATGCCTTCTTGAAGCCCTCCACCATTTTGGCTCCCACCACCTCCTCCGGCAGTCAGTTCTAGGCGTCCACCACTTTCTGTGTGAAGAACTGCCCTCTGACATTGCCTCTGTATCTCCTGCCTTCTAATTTGAACCCATGTCCTCTTGTGTTCGCTCCTTTCTTCATTTTGAACAAATTTCCTTCCTTCACCCTGTTTATTCCCCTCCGATACTTAAAAGTCTCAATCATGTCCCCCCTCTCCCTCCTAGTCTCTAGTGGGTACAGATTCAGCTCCCTTGATCTTTGCTCATATGGTATCCCGCATCCCTTGTACCATCTTGGTCGCTCTCCTCTGCACCCTCTCCAACATCTCAATATCCCTGCGCAAGTGCAGTCTCTAGAACTGCACCCCATACTCTAGGTGCGGTCTCACCATGGTTCTGTACAATGGCATTAGCACTTCCTCCTCCTACTAGTAAAACCCCTTACAGCGCAGGCCAACATGCCATTCGCGTTATCAAACACCTTGCTACACTGGTTCCCCACCTTAAGATTCCGTGATACAACGATCCCCAGATCCTTTTCCTGTTTCTTTTCCATGATTTCCTCCCCCCAAGGAAGTAAGTTGCCCTCTTGTTTTTCCATCCCAAGTGCATCACTGCACACTTCCCTGCATTAAATTTTAGTTGCCAGGTTTCTGACCACTTCTCTAGCTTCTCCAGGTCCCTCCTCATGGCCTCCACTCCCCCTTGCAAATCCACTCTATTGCAGACCTTTCTATCGTCCGCGAACAGGCACACCTGGCCCTCCAAGCCCTCTGCAAGGTCACTAATATAGATGTTAAAGAGTAGTGGGCCTAGTACTGACCCCTGTGGCACCCCATTGGTCACTGCCTATTCCCTGGAGTGTGTCCCATTTACCACCACTGCTTGTCGCCTACCCGTCAGCCAGTTCTCTACCAACTTAGAGATTTTGTGGCCCACATCTAGGCAGTCCAGCTTATTCACCAGCCTTTTATGTAGTACGGTGTTGAAGGCCTTACTGAAATCCAGATAGGCCACATCCGCCGCCCCTCCCTGGTCCACTATCTGCATCACCCAATCGAAAAACTCTTATCAGGTTAGTTTGGCAGGACCTTCCCTTAGTGAAAACATGCTACCTTTCATCCTGCAGACCATTGTCCTCCAGGAATACCACCAGACTTAACCTTTAGTAATGTCTTCATTACCTTCCTCACCACCGAGGTGAGACTAACAGGGCAGTAGTTTTTGACCTCATCTGTCCTTCCTTCCTTGTGTAGTGCAACCACCTCCATCCTCTTCCAGTCTTCCGGCACCACGCCTGTATCCAATGACAAGTTAAACAGTCTCAACAAATGTGGTGCCAGCAACTCCCTCAGCTCCATGAGTACCCTTGGGTGTAGGCCATCAGGCCCCATCGCTTTATTTGCCCTAAGTCTACCCAGTTCTTCGCTTACTCTATTAGCCATGAACACTATAGAATCCATTTGCCTGTGGCTTCCTCCCTTCCCTTCCTGTGCTGGTCTGCTACCCTCTCCCTCCTTTTTGAAGATTGAACAGAAGTAATTGTTCAGTGCTTCTCCTTTCTCCACGTCTCCTTCCAGTATAGTTCCAGCTTCCCCCCTTAGTCTCCCGATCCCTAACTGTGCCTTCCTTCTTTCTCCCACATACCTGAAAATGGTTTTATCCCCCCTCCTGGCCTGTCTTGCTGTCCTCTCCTCCGTGACCTCTTTAGCTCTCCTTGTCTTTAGCCCTGCCTCCCTCCTCTTTTCCCTGTAGGCCTCCCCATCCTCACTCTTTTGTGTTACCTTGTACTTTCTAAAAACACTGGCTTTCTCCCTGACCACTTTCGCCACTTCTATTAAACCAAAGAGGTCTCCTCTTCCTTCTGTTCTTCCTGACCCTCCTGATGCATGTGTCTGTGGCTTTCAGCACCCTTCCCTTGATGGCTAGCCATAAGTCCTCAACCTCCTTTGTGTTCCCCAGCCTTGACATTTCTTCAACATATACCCTCTGCATCTTGCTAAAGTCTACCTTCCTGAAGTCCATTATCCTGGTTCTCGTCTTGTTCTTTTCCCTGCCTGTTCTCACCTTGAACCTGATCGCTCTGTGGTCACTTGTTCCTAATTCTTCCCACTCCTTTACCTCCTCAACACTGTCTCCATTTGTAAGGACTTCATCCAATAGGTTTCCACCCCTAGTGGGCTCCTTGACCTGTTGTTGTAGAAATATGCCTTGTAATGCCTCTAGGATGCCCTTTCTCCTAGTTAATGTTGCTGTTTGGGCCTCCCAACCTATGTCAGGGAGGTTTAGGTCCCCTTTCCGTACCATTCTCGTCACTGACTTTACAAGGTGTTCATCTCCTTCTTCCCCCCGTGTAGGAGGTCGGCACACTACCCCGACTCTCAAATGCTTCCCATTTTTCATATCTAAGGTGACCCACATTACCTACACTTCCCCTTCCTCTTCCTGCTCCTCCGTGGCCCCAATTCCTTCCCTACCGTATAATACCACCCCTCCCCCTTTTTTCCCCACTCTGTCTTTCCTAAATAATTGATAGCCAGGAATCACCGTCTCCCAGGCATGATTCTCATTCCACCAAGCCTCGCACACTGCTACTATGTCAAGACCCTCATCTGCCATGGTGGCCTCCAGTTCCCACAATTTATTCCCCAGGCTCCTGGCATTCACCACCAATCCCCTCCACCATGAAGCCCTTCCTTCCTTATCCAGTCCCTTCCTGCTGCTACCTGTGCCCATCATATCTACTTTATCATTTTTGGGGGGGGAGCTGACTCTGGGGGGGAGGCTGGCAGCTCCCAGATCATCCTTATCCAACCCCTCCCTCCCTACTTCTACTTGATCTCCTTATGCCTACCTTGTCCTGGAGGGAGGTAATTGAACTGCACAACACCTTGCTTTTTCCAGAGTTTATTAAAAGGTTACAAAGCACAGGGCTGCAATCTTGCTCATGCTCAAACTTTGCATACTGCTTCACTGCACATCTGACCTGCCCCCTTCAGAAAAACAAAAACAAAACAGTAACACAGAATATGACACTGGGACCCAGGTAGGTACTCAAGGAGTCTAGGTGAACCAGTGCAAGCAGAGTTAAAAGCAGATTTCCAACAGAAGATATCCAGTGCAAATCTGTAATTTTATTTCATATACCATGATCAGTACAAACGATACACAAGTGCAGGTCAAACCAGATGGTCAGAATGTGCTTATGTTTTGGTGGGATATGCTGCACTTTCTTCAGAGCCTTCAAAGGCTGCTTGTGCTGGTTCACCTAGACTTTGTGAGTACCTACCTGGTTACCAGTGTCTCCACATGGGTATTTTTCCAGCTGCTCATGAACGGATGTGCTTGACTGGGAGGCCTTGAAACCAGAGAAGATGGTGAACTCTGAATTTTCCTTTTTCTAAAAACTATGAAGAGCAGCTGTTTACTTCCAATGTTTGGGTGCAAAGTGTTTAAAAAAAAAAAAAAAAATCAACAGTTTGGGTGGTACAGCATCTGAGCAATGTATGGTCACTGAGCAATTAATCTATCCAAGTGACTAGTTGGGCAGCAAATCAGATGGACCGAGGTCTCTCTGCTTCTACTTCATAGGTAATCCTTTGCTCTCACTTCGAGATAGAATTCTTGCAGCAGGCAATAACCATTAGGACTGTGCTGCCAGGCACTAGGACCCCACAGAAAACTTTTTAGCTAGCAGTCTATGGCGGGGGACTGCGCCCCAGCGTCGCCCATGGTATAAAGGGGCTGTCCCTTAGTACCACCTCAGTTTTTTTCCCCACAGTCAACCCATGCATCTCAGCTCAACCCGGATGCCTCCTGCCCATCAGACCGCCATTTTTGCTCTTCCATGAGTTACCATATTTTTATCGAATTTACCGAATTTGTCGTGTATGTCTACCCAGCCAACTTCATCTGTAGAGTGGCGGAAATCAAAGTGCACGTGCGGCAAGCAGATTCTGGCAAAAGGCAGCCATTCGGCCTGCCTTCTGTGCCTAGGCCCTGACCGTAAGTTGGACGCCTGCCTGCATTGCCTCAGCTTCAATAGGAGGACCCACATCCTCCGCCTGAAGACTTTAAATGGCTACCTCCTTTAACAACAAGTGGCTGCCATGCAGAAGACCTACTCGGGACACAGCTCATCTTCCTCCTCAGCCAAGGACTTCTCCCCTAGAGAGAAGAAATCAAGTGGGAAGCATCATTGAGACATGGATAGGTTCAGGTCAGAATCCTGTCCCAGTTCTCCATACAAGGTTTCCAAAAGTTCTACCTCCAGCACAAGGTAGGACTTAGTCCCTCTGGTTTCCCTTGCTGTTCCTGGGTTACCGTCGAGGAAGCCTCCCACCTCCACCCAGGCGTCTCACGAGGATCTTCTGGGATAGGTCCTTCCCAGGCCTCCGTTTCCCTGGCTATCAGGCCCCACGAGCTCGTGTTAGGGTCTCAGCCAGAAGGATCAGCCCACACTTCATTGGGTGGCAGATTGGAGCCTGCCATCTGCAAGGCCATTGCCTCAGGGTCTTCAGACAAGACGACAGGGTCAGACGATACCAGGAGATGTCAGGAACACAAACACCACAAGAAACTGCTCTCACTTCCCAAACCGTCGTCAGCCAGGGCTCCCGACCGATGACAGACCACAACACCCTCTGACCCCTCTACAGAGCCGGAGCAGACGACACCCTCTAAGCCATTGTCTGATCCACAGGGCTCTGAAAAGTGTCCAGCAATGGAGCAGACGTTGGGGGACCGGGTGCCTAACTCTGAGAAAGCCACGTACCAGGCACCACTCGCTCCATCGATACCTCCTCTGGAGCCTAATGACCAGACGCCAGGGCACCTGACGCTGGGGGATGAGACACTGTTATTACCTGACACAGTGGCACCATCAGACCTGATGACGGGGGACTATACCAAAGGGTCTGACACCAGGCCCCTCGGACCCCCCTATCCCGAAACCAGACCCACAGCCGGACCTCATGGTACTTCTGGCAGAGGTTGGTCAATCAAAGGGGATCTGTTGCCCGGACCACCAGAGCCGAACCTCACTCCCGTGGGGACCCCTATACAGCTCTGCCTAGCCAACCGATCCCTCCTCCATGCAGATGGCCTTCGCCTGCCCCGATGCCAGCCTGCTCGGCTCCAGTTGACTATGGACAGGAGTCCCCTGGACGACAGAAGCACGGTCATCACCCATCGTACAGATCCTCTTCTAGATGCCGGCGTCACTCTTGCTGATGCCGGTCGACATCTTCAGAGGAGTTCAGTGGAGGCTCCTCCTCTTATGACTCGTCAGAAGACAACTTGTCTCTTCCATCTCCAGATACAAGAAGGATTCCTCAAGGTTTGCTCCGAATAATCACACTTTCCTAGATGTGATGAGACACATTCAGATCTTACTTCAAGAGGGCTCTTGCAGTAGGTACTAACAGATGGGACTAAGCTGCCAGGCACTAGGTCCACACAGAAAACTTTAGCTAACAGTGTCTGGCGGGGGACAACCCACTCGACGTCGCGTGACAGATGTCAGCGTGGCACTATATAGGAAGCAGTCCCCATGCCCACCCTCCAGTTCTTTCCCGCCATCGACCTGCACAAGTCGGACCTCGTGGAGAACATTGCTTCTGTCAACACCATTTTGGATAAGTATTTTGCTTGTTTATTCACGTTTACTTACCTTTTCTCATTAAGTATTAGTGTTGTTTTGTATGGTACATTTAGCCTCCGACATCTCCTGATTCGCATAAAAACGAGTAACTCCTGTGGAACTCAGCTCCCTCACAGAGATGGCCATTCCCTCTGCCTCTTCTGCCTGGGTCCAAGCACAAGACCGAGGACTGTAAGGCCTGCCAAATCTTTAACCTGGCCACATGGAAACGACATCAGCAGGCCTTGGAAGGCCATTTACTAAAGTTAAAAGTAGCATCCATGGAGAAGGAGCTGAAGAAACTCAGCTCATCCTCTTCCCTAGAGGGCCATCGCAAGAAGTGGGACAAGGAGAGAGATTGGGAATGTAAATGGTCTCCATCCCATCCACAGCCCTCTCCTGGAGCCATGGACATGGATGGACCTCCAGGGTAAGAGGGAGACTCCTACCACTCTTAGACCCCTCAAGATTTTGGGGTCCATTGCGAGTGGTACAACCGGTAAATTGACAGTCGGCTCAGCTAATAAGTCGCACGTCGGCTCCTCTGACATGTGCCAAGCCCTGGTCATTCTGGCAGACCAAACCAGCTGCTGCCTGAGCCACAGCTGCGTCCAGAGGGTTCTTGCCCTCAGGATTCTCACCCTCTGCCTCTTCAGGTGGTTCCTTCGGTTTCCCCACTACCGTGGATCTGGAGGAGGGAGAGCAACTGCCGTCAGGCATCATTCCACTGCTGACGCTGGATCACCCTACGCATGGCTCGCTGCCGCACCTGACAACGGTAATACTGGTTCCACAGAGTCCTTCCTATCCATCCGGGCCACCATCAGGCCTGACGCCGGCCCCTTCTAAAGGATCCTTTAGACAGGCCGTCGAGCCCTCCTTCAGTCTCCCTGTAGCCACCATTGGGCCCGCCACTGGGCCCCTTGGCTCCCCCTTTGGGTCCTCTGCCAGGCCCAGTTGCCCCTCCATCAGCGCCATTGCAGGGCTCCTCAGGCACTCCTCTGAGCTGCCCGGCTACCCGGTGCCATAATACCCTCGGGTACCCAACGCCGGGTTTACCTCAATACCTATTGCCAGGCTATCCCCCAACCAGATTCCTGTCACCTTATTACCAGGTGCTGGGATATCCGATGCCAGGGTACAGACATCAGTCTCCACCACCTCCCCCTCCACTCCAGCCTCAGGTGGACCTGCAGGCGATATTTCGTTCGTGGTGGGACGAAGCAAAATCACAACTCACTTTGAAGCTTGAAAAATGTCAGCCTCCAGTTTCCCCGATATTGGTCACCAGAGATCTGACACGCAGACATCCTCCGTCGACTGACTCCAGGCCTTCGATGTCAGGTAGGTCTGTGGATCCTTTGCCTCAACCAAAGCGGCACACAGAAATCTTGAGGCCCATGGACATCCCTCTACCCAGACTCAGCACTCCCGACAAGAGCCCAGTGTCGGAATCTGAACCTGACTCTGCCCATTCGGGATCGGATTATGAGTCCCCTTCCTTGGATGAGCGAAACCGAGGGAATCACCAAAGTCCCTCCCCGAGGACCCTTCCTTTTGGAACTCCTCAGAAACATCCAAATAGCCTACTTCTTGGGACATGGACATGTTGTTCATCCACACTGTCTGGCAGGTTCCTTGCCGCTTTAAATCTTGCCGGAAGGTCTTCAAGCTGGCTTCTCCCACCCACCTGGGTGGTAAAACTCTTGGCTCCGCCCCATGACGCCAGATCTTCCTTACCGCTTCGGAGCTCAGCTTCCCTCCTTAGCACTCTGCGTCTAGACTGGATCCAAACTCTTCGGTACACCCGAAAATAATGTTAGTTTTCTAGACTTCGGTCTTCTTCCTTCGTGGCTGCGATGGACAAATCGACTCCCGGTTTTCGGCGGTGCCCATGCGGGCAGAAGATGTCTAGGACCGATCCGCACTCCATGTGCGTTTACTGCCTCGGGCTTGACCACGACCTGTAGGCCTGCGAGTTGTGCAGGTCTTTTTCGGCAAACTTGGGCGCCCCAAGGAGCGTTATCTGCCGGTGAAGTCCATGGAGGCCCGTTGGGTGGTTTCCGCGGTGGCTGGCTCGGCTGATCAACTCGAGCAGATGATCGCCCTCGAGGAGGAGGCAGTGCAGGCCGCATCTTCATCTTCATCTTCCTCGGTCATGGCATTTATCCCGCTCTCCGTGGGATCCTCCTACACAGCTTCTTTTAAGGAGCTTTGCCAATCCCTCTCCATGAAAGGCAAGGGGCCATCGGGACACTCCTCTCCATCAAGAAGAAGGACTGGAAGGGTAAGTCCCACTGTTGGCGTTCGTGGGAGCTGGAGGTCCCATTCTCGACACTCGACTTTGGTCAAGGTTGCAGCTAAGGCGCTGGCTTCACGGTGTCCCGTCAGGTCAGCTGGCGAGACACCAGTCGGCCAGCGGTCGAGATTTTCTCGACCCGTCGGACGAGCTGTCGACCTGTCGCCTCAACCTTGTCGCTTTCCTTGGGTTCCCCCCATGGGGGAACGGCTCCGCCACTTTCTTTCCGCCTGGTCCGCTATCACCACGGACCGTTGGGTGTTGGAGGTGGTAGGAAAGGGTCTGCCTCTGGAATTCGAGCAGGCCCCACCCTTCCGAGCCGTCACCCCACGGGGGGTTATGGGTCCGCAGCCTCTCTGTCGGCCTGTCGAGCCGACACTGCCCTGCTTCTCCAAAAGGAGGTGATCAGGAAGGTGCCGGATCCTCCACCAGACCCAGGGTTTGTGTCCAGGTACTTCCTGGTCCCGAAATGGACGGGGGGGGGGGCTGGCACCCCATTCTAGACCTGCATGACCTGAACAGGTTCCTAAGGTCTCGAACCTTCAGGATGGTCACTCTGGCTCAGATCATTCCATCCTTGGAACGAGGCATGTGGTTCTGTTCTCTGGACCTCCAGGACACGTTCTTTCATGTCCTAATCCTTCCGTCCCACCAGCGATTCCTCCGCTTCAGAGTAGAGGGGTCCCTCTACAAGTTCCGGGCCATGCCCTTCGGCCTTTCTCTATGTAAGGCCCTCACCCCTGCCTTTTTGCAAATGACAGGTGGCATGCTGTTGAAGCTGACAGCAGTACCTGGTGGGGACTGGGTTCGGGGAGGACTAGGTTACTCAGCACAGGGGGCCTAGGTTTGGCTACTCTGCACAGGGGCACCCAAGTAAATCCGAACACAGGAAGCAATAGCTGTAATGTCCAGCACCAGGAATAGGATTCTAAAGTGTGGCTTTTATTCACATCTAAACTGAACAAACAAAGCATAGACGGACCCGCATGGGGCTACATTCCTGGTAATGCAGATTAGAGACACAGAACACTTCTTCACCATTCCAGCCCTCAGGCTCTGAACCCACCAGGCACACAGCTTTGGGTACACAGCCCGACTTGTACACTACTTGGGTTTTTCCCATGGCCCGGCTCCCCCGCTGGCCACTTGATCGCGGTTCATATGGGAATGAACCAGTTTTCCTGTTGGTGGCTCCCCAAACCACCTTAGAGCCTTCAACTCCTTAAGGGAAATTTTCCTTCCAATCCCACGTCTGGGTACTTCCCTCATCACTGGCCAAGTGCATGATGCAAAGTAGAAATCCAAAGAACAAATCCGTAGAGGTGGACCTGGTTACTACAGATGGGGGGTCTCCCACCTCCAGCTCCCACAGTCCATACCTGGCCATTTCTCTGGACACTAAACAACTCTTTTGAAAGCTTGGCAATGTAGATTACAGGGTAGACGTATATCACATCTCCTCTACATGTCTTGACTTTCCCTTTGTGCTAGGCTTGAACATACTTTTACTTTTGGCTAAGCCTATTACTCTAGGCCTCCCACTACTTCAGCAGTCCAATCCCCACTTTAACACAGTTCAAGATGAAACATGGGCCCTTTAGAAAGAGTAGAACTCACCCTTTGGTTGCAGGTGCCCCACAGGTGAATCTTGAAATCTTCTTGAACCCCACACACATGGGAAAAATAAGGCAGCTTCTTCTCTAGCAGGAACCAGGGGGTTGCCCCTGGAATAGCAGGCAAACCTTCCACCCCCATCCCCTGAGGGATGGGGCACGGAGATCCGTATCAGCGGTCTCCACCACTTTAAAGAACAGCTTACTGTGTCCCTCTTTAGGCGGAAACACACACCTTTCCCTAAATGTAGCTCTGTTTCACAGCTAAGGCTCCAAGAGCCTGTGCACAGAACTGCTGTGCTCCTCTCACAACAATCTCCAACTACAGACTGACCACTCACTGTTCAAAACTCCCAACATTCTAATCTAACTCCCTTCTGCAGATTCCAGTGTGGCTCATGCAGCTGCGATAGTTCTATGGTGATGTCATCCCTCAGTCTCAGCTGAGACTGAGAACAGAGTGAGACAGTGTGAAATCCATTTAACTGGAGTTTCACAAGCTGCCTTCCCTGCCTACCACTAGGTCTTTCTGGGATTCTAGTAACCCCGGGTAATAAGGGGTTACACTCGCCCTTGACCAGGAAAATGACTGTCCGCAGTCATTGTTTACCCGGCTTAGGCCATCCCACCCTATGTGCTACCTGCGGAGGGGGGTGATCAGGCCCCCCTCCTACCATGTGCGAGCACAGGCAGGCAACACTAAGGGCCTAGAGACCTGTAGCTGATATATCAGCCTCTACTCTACCCACTTACTATGGACGCCTAGTGGCTCTGGTAGAACTGTCCAGAGCATAGCCCTAACAGATCAGCACTGCAGTCCCTAGGGCCCTTCAGGACCACAGCCTGTCTATCCCCCCTAGCCCTCCAGGGAAAATCTGTCTGCCTCTTACTTAACACCCAAAAACAAAAACAACCCGGGGACCTCCCCGACCTTGGGCACACTGCAACCACACACCAAGAAACTAATACCATACTATTGCATTACATTACTGCCTTCCTACCCCCACAACCACACCTGTGGAAGGAAAGGGTTACTACAGTAACAACAACAATAACAACAACAGTACTTTAAATTATTACACACTAAAGTACTAGTGAGGAACTCCGATGAGCCCCTCCTCCTCCTCTTGTCTTCTCTTCTATCTTCTTCAGGAACACCTGCAAGAAAAAGAAAGAAAACATACACACTCCTAATCTGCATACACAGTCTACCTAAACCCCTACCATCAAAACACTGGAGAATCCCAAAAAGAATTTTTTTAGAAAAGGTAGAAAAACAATGACATTATTTACAATACACATTTGGGGGGTGGAGTGCCCTTAAAGTCCCAGCTAGTGACCACATTGCCCGAAGGCTAGTCAATTAAAGAGTCTCTCCTGGGCCGGAGCCCGGTGAAGCACAGTTCTAGCAGGCCAAAGTCCCGAAGGGGAGAGTCTTTGAGGACAGTTCACACATTCTGGAGTCTGCTAGTGTAGGGTGTGTACTGCAATGTCATAAGGATAGAAAAGTTCGGACTTACCAGTCCCTTGTAGAAGGATTAAGATACACCGACCTGCTCCTCAGCCAAAGACTCTCCCTGGCAGCATTCTTCTGATACAGCTGGGCGGACATCTTCCGGGAACTACAGGAGGGCACATCTGGGAACTGCTGGGCTGATGTCATCTCTGGAGATGGAACCTTAGAACAGGAACAAAAAGGAAAACAGCTGGTCTGACGTCATCCGATTACCAGGCGGTGGATCAGGATACAGCTGGGCTGGTGTCCTCTCTGGATCTGAAGTCATCTGGTGGGCCAGTCGATGGATTCTGGAAAGGCCAGTACACTGTAGAACTGATGAATGTGGGGCACCTGAGTCCTAGATGTCCATACTGGCGGATCAATAAAGGCACTACGAAGACTGGTGTGGCAGTATTGACTACCACTGCTCGGCTTTCCATCTGGCAGGCACGGGCACATTTGCCGGGAAGTCCTTGTATTGAGGCCAATAGTACCGGGGGTCAGGAGCTTGAATTATTACCCCGTCTGGGCGCACATAATTTACACTGTAGAGGGTTTCATGTCCCTCTTCATCCACTATTCACACAGTGTCCATAAACAGTGTCCTGCCTCTCTTCCACTGGGTATATATCTCATGAAACAGTCTGTTCTTGACATGCTTGTTTGCACCAGGATGCACACATTTCATTGCTTTGGCCCAGATCCAGGATTTCCTGCTGTTCTCAATCTCCTCCCAGACTTTCCGAGGAAAGGTAGGAAAGGACATTCCATAGATTTCATTCACCTTCCTACAAACCAGTCTCTCCTCTTTACTAGCTTTGGTCAACCTGAGACCGCTGGCCTGGCTAGGGGGTGGCCAGTCCTGGTTCTGCCAGCTATGCATCCTCACCGAGATGAAAAACGGATCCCTGACTACTTCTTCTTGCACAGCCAGGGCAGTGGCATCATCACTCTCTTCCATGCGTTCTTCCGAGGCAAGAGCTTGAGGCTGTATACCCATTCCTTTTTCACAAGGCCACATAGGTTCCCCCTCTTCTTCTTCCTCACTGAGGATCTGATCCCAGGAGTGAGCAGTCATCCTCACTCCTGAGACTATCCACTCGTCACTAGGCGCAGAGGTCGACACCTCCCATTCAAGGCCTCCCTCATCTCATCTTCTCCTATGAGACTTGGGCTGACCCCCCCAGGGGTCTACTGATCTTTTCTGAATTTTCCTTCTGAGATCCAGCATCCGAAACATCAACATCTGGTTCTGTCTCTAAATCTGCACCCTCTAGCTTTGTGCCACACTCCCCCGAGGGGTCATCTTCAACAGGCTCTGCCTGGTGCTGTGTGCTACCAACTACAGATTCCTGAATCTTTGTCCATGTGGGAGCCAAATGAATCTAGGGCACTTTATACAAGCCATATTTCTCTAGACACCCAGAACAGTGAGGTACCATGAAGACGTCTCTTCCAGCATTTAAGCATATTTGACACACTTGCACTGGATATCCAGGAATCACCACATGGGAAGGCAGTTGTCCTCCATAATAACACCTTTCAATGTCCCTTAACCTATTTACTCCTGCTGTTACTGCAGCCCGGGCATGATCCGGGTAGCGAGCTGGTCCTGAGGCCATAACTGCTGGGAAAACAAACAAATGCTCACTGTTACTGAAAGTCCCACTTCACTGAACACTTTCTTTACTTTTAAAATGGCTCCTCTGCTGCTGTGTTTACTTTACTACCCCACCCTGTAATGGCGGCGGCAGCACTCCTGCGCATCAACATTCAGAAATTGGGTCAAGCCTCTGTGCATCCGATTTACACATACTACTGATAACCTTTGCTCAAACTGCACAAACTTGCACTGTTCTTTTTCTAACACATATACATGATTTGCCACTGACTTTTCACTTGCTGAAAACATTTCTTTAGTTCACAGTCCCTTAAAGCCTCAGGATTTCAAGCACAGGATTGCCTGTAAACTAGTGCTGCACATTTTGGCTACAACTCACAGTCTCTCTCTGGCTTTAAAGCTTTAAACTGATGCTAAATCCATAACTATGCTCACAGTCAATGGCCTAGCAGACTTGCACTTGCTGGTAAAACTTGACACAGTCTTTATTTGCAAAACGACTATACTGCTGCACACATATTCAGTTGGCTTTTGGCAGAAAATCACTGTTTGAGCAACTTTTACTGTTGGTACTCACTGTTATCAGTAGCTGTTTGCTGTGATGGGAAAAATGGCCTGCAGCCAGTCTTGGAGGCCTCAGAAAGAAAACGGGTGGGCAGTCCTGCCGATCGTCTCCCCGATCACCACACTCGCAATTCAGTCGATCGAGATGCGGGTTTAGCCCGATTTTAAACAGCAAAGGCTATTTTTACAAATTTTACAGCGCTTTTTAATCACCACGATGTTCCTCCACTAAGCCAGTACACGCACTCCACTCACACTCCCTCTCGAATGCTGGGCAGTCACTGTAGAGCTGGCTGAGGGGCAGGACTGATTGCAGCCTCACCAGTCACACGACGCCATGCAAATGAGCCTCTTCTTCCTCGCGAGTGCTCTTCTCTTCACGGCGATCATCGAGCAAGCAAATTTAAACTGCAGAAACCACTTTTTTTTTTTCTTCAACTGACTCCACGGTGGGAGCCCATTTCAGCCATTTAGCATGGCCATTCACACAGCAAGTTTCTTAGTTCACTCAAAAGCATTTCCAACGTCCAGGGCACAATTTTCCTGTTGCTACCCCTAGTCTTCCACACTTTTCTTTATCACACACAGTTTTTTAGAAAGCTGGCAAATACGCTGTAAACAATTGATGCAGGACGAGGGCACACTCTTTTAGCTTTACTGCTCCTTGGTAAGCAGTTGGCATTTTAACAGCAGCATAAGATCCACAGCACACAGCAACACACTAGTTAACTTGCTTCAGCTTTTTTGGGCTACCCACTGCCAGATACTGAGTTGCAAATCTGGTGACATCCAGCAGACCAGACCTAGGTTTGAATCCCACAGCTTCCACTTGCATACTGTGTGACCCTGAGCAAGTCACTTAACCTCCTTGTGCTCCCAGGTCGCTCCTGTAAAAAAGCTTTCAGCTTAGTGTGCTATACCTGGTTAAACAAACAAAAAAAAAAGATAGCCAAAACGCTGGCCCCTTGCCCGAGCGCCTTTCCTCCCAAAATAAAAATCCAAAGTAGTGCCTCCATTTTGTAATGCCCTCACCCCTGCCTTTTTGCAAAATGACAGGTGGCATGCTGTTGAAGCGGACAGCAGTACCTGGTGGGGACTGGGTTCGGGGAGGACTAGGTTACTTTGCACAGGGGCCCTAGGTTTGGCTACTCTGCACAGGGGCACCCAAGTAAATCCGAACACAGGAAGCAATAACTGTAATGTCCAAAACCAGGAATGGGATTCTAAAGTGTGGCTTTTATTACATCCAAACTGAACAAACAAAGCATAGAGCGGACCCGAGGAGCTACATTCCTAGTAATGCAGATTAGAGACACAGAACACTTCTTCACCATTCCAGCCCTCAGGCTCTGAACCCACCAGGCACACAGCCGGACTTGCACACAGCTTTGGGTACACAGCCGACTTGTACCTACTTGTTTTTTCTATGACCTTGGCTCCTCTGCGGCCACTTGATCGTGGTCCATATGGGAATGAACCAGTTTTCCTGTTGGTGGCTCCCAAACCACCTTAGAGCCTTCGATTCCTTAAGGGAAATTTTCCTTCCAATCCCACATCTGGGTACTTCCCTCATCACTGGCCAAGTGCATGAGGCAAAGTAGAAATCCACAGAGCAAATCTGTAGAGGTGGACCTGGTTACTAAAGATGGGGGGTCTCCCACCTCCAGCTCCCACAATCCATACCCGACCATTTCTCTGGACACTAAACAACTCTTTGAAAGCTTAGCAATGTAGATTACAGGGTAGACGTATATCACATCTCCTCTATATGTCTTGACTTTCCCCTTGTGCTGGACTTGAACATACTTTTACTTTTGGCTAAGCCTATTACTCTAGGCCTCCCACTACTTCAGTAGTCCAATCCCCACTTTAACACAGTTCAGGATGAAACATGGGCCCTTTAGAAAGAGCAGAACTCACCCTTCAGTTGCAGGTGCCCCACAGGTGAATCTTGAAATCTTCTTGAACCTCATACATGGGAAAAATAAGGCAGCTTCTTCTCTAGCAGGAACCAGGGGGTTGCCCCTGGAATAGCAGGCAAACCTTCCACCCTCATCCCCTGAGGGATGGGGCACAGAGACCAGTATCAGCGGTCTCCACCACTTTAAAGAACAGCTTACTGTGTCCCTCTTTAGGCGGAAACACACACCTTTCCCTCAATGTAGCTCTATTTCAGAGCTGAGGCTCCAAGAGCCTGTGCACAGAACTGCTGTGCTCCTCTCGCAACTATCTCCAGCTACAGACTGACCACTCACTGTTCAAAACTCCCAACATTCTAATCTAACTCCCTTCTGCAAATTCCAATGTGGCTCATGCAGCTGCGATAGTTCTATGGTGATGTCATCCCTCAGCCTGAGCTGAGACTGAGAACAGAGTGAGACGGTGTGAAATCCATTTAACTGGAGTTTCACAAGCTGCCTTCACTGCCTACCACTAGGTCTTACTGGGATTCTAGTAACCCCGGGTAACAAGGGGGTTACATCTAGCTCCCAGGGTTTTCACCAAATGCATGGCAGTGGTGACAGCATTCCTGCGGCGCCGAAGGGTCCGGGTGTACCTCTACCTGGACGACTGGCTGATCACGGCCTCCTCCAGAAAGGAGGTGGAGCGGTCCAGGGATCTGGCCCTCCGGGTTTGCTCTCAAGTTGGCCTCCTTATCAACGAGGCCAAGTCGGAACTCATGCCAAAGCAGATGATCCAATTCATTGGGGCAGAGCTTGACTCGCTGCGAGCCAGAGCATGGCTCCTGGCGGACATGGCCGAGGTTCTTTCCTCCTTTGCCCAATCATTTCAGGTTGGGCAATTGTGCCCTGCCCGGGACTTCCTGCGCCTCATGATGGCCTGCACCAGCGCGGTCCGTTGGGCCTGTTGGCACATGCGTCCCCTACAATGGGGACTGGCCAGCCAGTGGTCACAGCACTCCAGTCCTTTGGATCAGCCAGTGACAGTGACCCAGGAGATGTGGAACGCTCTCCAGTAGTGGATCGTTT
Source organism: Neoceratodus forsteri (assembly GCA_016271365.2). Lineage (NCBI taxonomy): Eukaryota > Metazoa > Chordata > Ceratodontiformes > Ceratodontidae > Neoceratodus > Neoceratodus forsteri. The sequence goes on from CM057453.1 coordinate 28,674,247, forward strand.
CAGCTCATCTGCAGGAGGGCATCTCGTCTGTCCGCTCCGAGCCAAAGGTCTCTCTATCGACCGACGCCTCTCTATAGGTTGGGGTGCCCATCTGGGGGAGCACAGAGCGCATGGCCTCTGGTCCCCTCGGGAGTCCCGATGCCACATCAACCTGCTGGAGCTTCAAGCGGTTCGTCTAGCCCTCACCGCCTTCACTCCATTTGTACGGGGTCAAGTGGTCCAGGTCCCAGACAGACAATACCACGACCATGTACTACCTAAACCGCAAGGGTGGGACACGCTCCATGCCCTGTGCAGAGCTCTCCGCATTTGGTCCGTGTGCAGCCTGGGGAGGATCCTTGCCATCCATGTGGCAGGGCCTCCAACATTCTGGCCGATGCCCTAAGCCGGATAGGAGCTGCGTCCCAAGTGATCTCTCCTGCGGAGGTAGTACAAGATCTGTTCTCCCACTGGGGCATGCCTCAGGTGGACCTGTTTGCATCCAGGAGAATCTGAAGCTAAGGCTGTTCCATGCCGCCCCCCTCAGCAGGGCTCACTGCAGGGATGCCTTCTCGAGGCCGTGGACCCTGGGCCTCTTCTCGCCTTTCCCCATTTCCTTGATCCACAGAGGTGCTTCTCAAAGGAGGAGGGACAAGGCGCAGGTGATTCTGGTAGCCCCAGACTGGCCCCGCCAGTTCTGGTATCCAGATCTCCTCAGCCTCAGCTCCAGGCTCCCAAGGCGGCTCCCAGCCCGCCCGGACCTGATCTCAGTAAGTCAGGGGAAGGTATTCCATCCGGACCTTCAATCCCTGCACCTGACGGCCTGGTTCCTGAGCGGCTAGAGTTCCAGGCCTTGGGTCTTTCTGACGAGGTCCTCAACGTCGTTGAGGCTTCCTGTAAGGAGTCGACCAGGAAATTCTATGCCTTTAAATGGAAGAGATTCTCCATTTGGTGTCAGGGCAAGGACTGGACCCTTCCTCCTGTTCCTTGGCAAGCATTCTGGACTACCTATGGTCCCTTTCTCAGCTGGGGCTTGACGACACCCTTAAAGGTGCACCTGGCAGCCATCTCTGCTTACGGCACAGGCCGGAAGCAGTCGGTGCGCAGGAGAAGGTGGTCGGGCGCTTTTTCAAAGGCCTTGATCACATATCCCCTTCGGTGCGAGAACCTCCACCTCTGTGGAATCTACTGCTGGTATTGACTAAGCTCATGGGCAAGCCATTCAAACCAATGCACAGGTGTGACATCTCTCACCTGTCGTGGGAGACCGCCTTCTTGGTGGCTATCACGTCAGCCAGAAGGATGGGAGAGCTCCAGGCGCTTTCCATCGAGTCTCCTTATCTGGTCTTCCACAGGGACAAGGTTGTCCTGCGCCCCCACCTGAAATTCCTTCCGAAGGTGGTGTTGGAGTTTCACCTTAATCAGGTGTTGACTCTGCCGGTGTTCTACCCCAGTCACACCTCGGAGGCCGAATATAGGCTCCGTACTCTGGACCCTAGAAGAGCGCTCGCTTATTATAAGGAGCGGACGGCTGAAGTTCAGGAAGAGGTTCGCCAGCTGTTTGTCACCTACGTTGAAGCTAGACCTGCAGCCAAGCGGACGATAGGCAGGTGGGTCACCTGCATAGATCTCTGCTATAGGTTGGCGGGCATGGAGCCTCCCAGAGGGATAAGAGCTCATTTTACCCGCCATACTGCTGCATCGGTGGCTGCTTCCAGGGACGTCCCTATCCAGGAAATCTGCAGGGCTGCTACCTGGAAGTCAGTACACACCTTAATTACCCATTACCACATCGACCTTGAGTCACGCCGGGGTGCTGGTTTTGGGGCCTCGGTTCTCCAGTCATTATTCCCTAAGTAGGAGCTGTGCGCCTTGCCTCCCTCCTCCTGGAGAACTGCTAGGAGTCTGCCAGACAGTGTGGATGAACAACATATCCATGTCCCTAAAAATATAAGTTACTCACCTGTAACAGGAGTTCTAAGAATGGTATATGTTGTTCATCCACACGACCTCCCCAGCTTGGACGCACAGCCCGGCTTCCAGTGGGCTAGATCTGGCATTATGGGGTGGAGCCGAGAGTTTTACCACCTGGGTGGGTGGGAGGAGCCAGCTTGAAGACCTTCCGGCAAGATTTAAAGCGGCAAGGAACCTGCCAGACAGTGTGGATGAACAACATATACCATTCCTAGAACTCTTGTTACAGGTGAGTAACCTGTATTTCTGGCACACGGAGGAACAAGATAACTAAATGCCAGAGGCTCATGGAGCATCTGAAATTATCGTATCAATCTCCGACTCTCATCCCACCGTGGATAGGCCCTCACGAAGACTTAGCCTTCATGATATGGAAACAACCTGCTTCCCTGCTACCGGTAGCAACAAAAGTAGAGAGGATGTACCAGATGCCAGAAGGGAAGGGCCACCTTGTTGTCCATCCTAAGGCCGATTCAGTGGTCATTAGTGCTGCCCACGACCGTTCGCCCAAACCAAAACACCTCAGTACGTCTCCTCCAGATAAAGAGCTGAAGATACTGGATCAGTTTGGAAAAAGGTTCTATTCTTCAACCACCCTGGCCATTAGAGCACTGAATTACATTGCTCAGATGGTAGTCTACCAGAAATCCATTCTGGGTCAGCTAGAGTCTAAGCTGGAGAAACTTCCTGACTCCGAGCTCAAACAAGACATGGCCAGTATTGTGAGATCGGCTAGGTCCACTAGCCGACACACACACTGAGGGCCACTTATTTATTTATTTATTTAGTTTTTGTTGACCGGGTAAGTGCACTAGACAAATCCTGCGTATTTTCAGGCATGACCCGGGGGAGGGGGATACAGATGAATGCCAACTGACCTTGAAATCAGATTAGGCTTATGATGTGGTGGATGCCTCCATAAGGGGTATGACCACAGCCATCAGCTCATGTAGGCACACATGGTTGTGGATCTCCGGCATGGCACCTGAGGTCCAGTTGGCCATCTAGAATGCCCCTTTCTGTAGCCCTGTACTTTTTGGAGGGGATGTCAAAGATATTACAGACCTTCAGGACAAGGGCAAAGCCTTGAGCTCTGTCCAGTTTATGTACAAACCCCCTCAAAAGCCTAAGCAGCCCTTTCATTGGCAACAACGACGACCGCAAAGGCAACAGCAGAACCGACATCAGAACAAATGTCTGGGCCCCTCAGAGGGCACGGCTCCCCCAGCTAAAGCCCATAGAGGCTCAGGAGCTGTGCCCTTCACCATCCTCACTGCCTCCTGACTCACTCCGACCCCTCTCTCAACCCCAGACCTAGATCAAGGGGATCTGGTAGGAGGCAGGTTTGCAAACCACCTACCGGGCTGGGAGACAGTCGCAGTGGACTCGTGGGTGCTTCAACTTGTAGCCAGAGGGCACAATCAAGTTTCTAGAGGGACCACCAGAGCATCTTCCAAGTCCTTCTTCTTATCCTCTGAGTCACATCCATCTGGTCAGAGAGGAAATTGACATTCTGCTGCAAAAAGCAGCGATAGAACTCGTTCCCCAGAGTCAGATGGGCAGGGGATAGTACTCACACTTCTTCCTAGTCACCAAGAAGACAGGTGACCTCAGACCAATTCTGGACTTCAGCAGTCTGACCCTCTTTGTATAGTACAAGAGGTTCCGAATGCTATCTCTACCAGGTCTTCTTCCCTTGCTACATCAGGGACATTTGCTCTGGATATGCAGGATGCATACCTGCATATCCCCATTTTTAAACAACATGAAGTCTTGCTGTATTCTGACATTATGCAGTTAGCCCCAGCACTTGAACTGCTCTGGAGAGGAAAGAGTTAACTCTATACCAGAGAATAGAACATTGAGCTCGGTTCAAACCTCTGTCTGCTGCAGTTTGAAGTGTAACCATCAGATTCTTTACTCCGCCTAACTAAACAATTGCTCCGGAGATTTCTTCTTCGCTCACGGTTCGGTCGGTTTAAAAAACATCAGTTTTACCGATACTTTTCTTTGTTTTTCAGTTCAGATCCCTGTCTGTGGTATAGTAAGTGCATAGGTAGTGGACTTGCTTAGGAAAGTTTTGTGGATGATGGAGTGGAAGGTCTGGATGAGCTCATAGAATCAGACATCTCCCCAGACAGGCCTTCTGGCGTTTCCCCTCCTAGTCTTTCTAAGTCACCATCCCACTTTGTTTTACAGGAAAGTGGCAGAAACCCTCCAGCTCCCTTTGGAAGAAGCTGTTTGAGGAGCAGGAGGAGCCTGACTATGTGGAGATGATGGACATCCCAGAGTCCAAGAGGTTGTCTATTGCCTTTCACAAATCCTTTGGGAAACGGACACAAAAGTTGCTTAAAACTCCAAATTCTTTACCTCCTGTAGACAGAAGAATGGACAAGAGGTACAAGTTGTCAGGCTCAGGTATGGAGTACTTGTACCAGCCTGTGAGAAGGCTAACATACCCTTGGCTTCACACACCCCAGAAAAAAATTCCAGGAAGTTGGATGCCATAGCAAAGAAACAATACATGGCATCTTCTTTGGGACATAGACAGGCTAATTACATGGCCTACATAGCCAGGTATCAGAAGTCCAGGTGGGACACTGTACTGGAACTAGCTAAGCAGGCTTCCCTACAGCTTGCCAAGGAGCTGGAGGAGGTGGCTGCTGATGGGACTGAGGCATCAAAACTCCAGTTTCGTGCTGCTGTGGACTCCAATTGTGTGTCATCAAGAGTCATGGCTACATCTGTGGCTCTTTGGAGACTAGCTTGGCTCAGATGTACTAGCCTATCACAGGATACCCAGGCTAAGGCTATGAATTTCCCTGTTGTCAATAATTCTCTGCTTGGGAAGCAGACAGAGAATTATATGAAAAAGATGGATGAGTACAGGACCACCTATAGGAGTGCACAGGCCTAGGAAAAGCAGGCAACTCCTCAGAGGCAGCAAGCTAGTGGCAAGGGCAGGCCTTTTCACGGGCCTTTCTACCAGGCATGGGCCTCCTCTCCTTTTTCCCAGAGGAGGTTTTTCAGAGGGAGAGACAGAAGGGGGATAAGCAGGGCTGCATCTTCCTCTCAGCCTAAGGCTCCTGCCAAGCAGACGCCCTGATATGTCGGCCCGGGTCGACTCCCCAATCCCTGTAGGAGGCAGGCTGGCTTACTACTTCCAGGACTGGAAATCTGTTACTTCAGACAAGTGGGTCCTGGAGGTAGTAAGCCAGGCAGTGGCCCTCGGCTTCAAAAAATTTCCAAAGCCGATGGTCTGGTCCTTTCCACCTGAAAACATCTCTGAAACCATTGCCCTAGAGGCTGAGGTTTCATCTCTTCTGGCTCTCAGAGCCATAGAGAAAGTTCCTTCAATTCACAGGGACAAAGGTCTGTATTCCAGATACTTCCTTACCTCGAAAAATACAGGGGAGTGGCAGCCCATCTTAGACTTAAGATACCTAAACAAACATCCTCTAAAGCCAAAGTTCAAAATGGTGACTCTGGGAATAATTCTTCCCTCTCTAAGGTTAGGGGACAAGCTAGCCTCCCTGGACCTAAAGGATGCCTACTTTCAGATTCCCATCAGGTGCTCCCACAGAAAGTACCTCGGGTTCGAATAGCCTTCAGGGCATTACCAGTTCAGAGCAGTGCCCTTCGGTTTAACATCAGCTCCAAGAGTATTCACAGAATGCCTAGCAGTAGTAGTGGCCTTTCTAAGGAGAAAAAACATCTCCATATTTCCATACCTGGATGACTAGCTCAGAGTGGGTCAGTCTCCAGAGCAAGTCAAGTCAGATTTACAAGTGACCCAGCAAGTGCTCACTTCTCTAGGTTTCCTCCTCAATCTTCCCAAGTCAGTTCTCGAGCCAGTACAACTTTTGACCTTCATAGGGGTAGAACTGGATACTGTCAAAGCAAGAGTATTTCTCCCCTTGACAAGGGTAAGAGCCATTATAGAGCTGGCTTCCTCTTTCCACCTTCTGGTGTTTCAACCAGCCAGGCATTTCCTTCAACTTCTGGGCCACATAGCAGCTTCCACTGCAGTGGTCCAAGGGGCCAGATTTCAGATGAGGGACATCCAGTTTCAGTTGAGGGCTTTTTGGTCTCAGAAAAAGATCCTCTAACCAAACTTATTCCAGTGACTCAGACCCTGATCCAGGCTCTCCAATGGTGACAGGATCAGGACAGTCTCAGGCAAGGAGTCCCATTCATCAGTCAGTCTCATTCTGTGGTTCTAACCACGGATGCTTCTCTCCTGGGGTGGGGGGCTCACTTGGGAGCTCTCACAGCTCAGGGAGTGTGGTCCACTCAGGAGTCTCTTCTCCACATCAGTCTTCTGGGGCTCAGGGCACTGTACCTGGTTCTTCAAGCCTTTTCGGAATCAGTACAGAACAAGGTGGTTCAGGTCAAGACAGACAACACCACCACCATGTGGTACATCAGCAAGCAGGGAGGCACTCAGTCTACGACCTTGTGCATGGACACCATGAAATTATGGTCTCTGGCTTATTCTCTTCAGACCTGTTTGGTAGCAGTCCACCTTCCAGGGAAGGACAGTGTGTTAGCAGATGCATTGAGCAGGATTCCCCAGGGCAATCACAAATGGTCCCTGGTTCCCTTAGTGTTAAAAGTGATATTTACAAGGTGGGGCACTCCACGGATAGATCTCTTTGCAGCCCCAGACAATCACCAACTTCCCTCTTTTCTGTTGCAGAGAGAAAACCTTAGAAAGAAGCTCCTGGACAAGGTCAGGATGGGAAAGTCCTCATGTTGTCACGCGCTCCGAACGACATACAACTTGGTGGATTCGGTGGCTAGAGCGGCAGCCATGGGGATCTGTCTCTGCTGGCTCTCCTGGCTTCGGATAACTGGCCTGGCACAGGATGTACAGTCTTCCCTTTTGGACGCCCCTTTCAGAGGTTCCATCCGCTTTGGCGGTGATGCCAAAGATATAACAACTCGCAGCACCCTCTCCTACCAGCCTGAAAGAGTCCCTCTCTTTCACTCTGAACTTTTTTTCAATTCTGGGATCATGGTCAGCTTCCCTAAGTCCCAGCTAGTACCATCTCAATGACTCCAATTCATTGGAGCCGTACTAGATACAGTTCAGAGCAGGGCTTTTCTGCCATCGGATCGAGTCAAGACTTTAGTTGCTCAGGCTACTGTTGTGGCCCAGACTCGATTAATCCCAGCACACGCTGTGCTCCATCTCTTGAGACTGATAGCAGCGGCCATTTCTACAGTACCCCTGGCCAGACTTCACATGAGGGTCACCCAGTAGTCTCTCCGAGCCCAATGGGATCAGAGGACAGATGACATGAACCAAAAAGTCATGATCTCCAGCAACCTTCAGAAAGATCTTTGCTGGTGGCAGGATCTCTCTAACCTTTCGAGGGGAACACCTTTTTATTCCCCTGTCCCAACCCAAATCCTCACCCCGGATGCCTCAGACTTGGGCTGGGGAGCCCATTTGGGGGCACACAAGTCACAGGGGTCTTGGTCCGACCAGGAGCTTATGCTCCACATCAACGTTCTGGAGACCAGGGCAGTTCTTTATGCTCTCCAGGCGTTCCAGTCCCTTCTGGTCCAGACGGACAATATGTCCACAGTCTGGTACATCAGCAAACAGGGAGGAACCTGGTTGTACCCTCTCTGCAGAGAAGCAATGAGGGTCTGGTACTGGGTGATCCAGCACAGCCTTTACTTGACAGCAGTCCCCATACCAGGCGTAAACAACATCCTGGCGGACAGTCTCAGTAGATCAGTGGCCAGAGCCCACAAGTGGGAGCTAAAGTCAGGGGTGGTCGAAGAACTCTTTCTTCGATGGGGTCGTCCAGACTTGGATCTGTTTGCCTCCCCATTCAACGTAAAATTACCCAACTTTTACTCGCTCATTCCCGGGCATGGTGCTTTTCGGTCTCTTTCTTGGACAGGGAGGTTTCTCTACGCTTTTCCTCCCTTTCCTCTCATTCAGAAGGTTCTGGTGAAACTTCAGCAAGAGGGAGCTCATATGATACTTATCGCTCCTCTCTGGCCACGCCAGATTTGGTATCTTCTTTTGCAGCAACTGGCACTGGAACCTCCGGTCCTGCTGCCATTTTTACACAACCTTCTGACACAGGAGCAGGGCACCCTGGTGCACCCGAGCCTTCAGTCTCTCCATATTCATGCATGGCACCTGTGGACACAGCGGTTTCCCGCTATGGTGTCTCCTCGCAGGTTGCATACATCTTAGTAGAAGCCAGAAAACCCTCTACTAGATCCACTTGCTCCATGAAGTGGAAAGATTTTCGATCTGGGCCCTAGCAAGGAGCTGGGATCCCTTTTTGTGCTCGGTGGCCCAGGTGTTAGAGTACCTCGCACATTTATCTGAGACGGGCCTTTGTTACTCCTCCATTAAGATCCATCTCTCTGCGGTGTTGGCCTACCACCTCCCAACGAAGGGCAAAACCTTGGCTCAGTTGGAGGTTGCCAAAACCTTTTTGAATAGTATCCTTCACTTGAAACCTCAATCAGTCCCTGCCCCCCTCCGGACCTGAATTTCATTCTAGAAGCTTACTTCACCTCTGCTTGAACTAGCTTTACTATGCATTTATGCTTCTCTCCTGGAAGACTTATTTTAGTCGCAGTGACTTACGCTAGAAGGGTCTCTGAGCTCCAGGCTTTTGTTTGTAAAGAACCCTATTTGATTTTCCATAGGGGCAGAGTTGTCCTTCGGACTAACACTTCCTTTCTTCCCAAAGTGGTCTCAGAAACCACTCTGAATCAGAGCGTGGAATTACCTGTATACTATTCCCAGCATTCCAACACGGGGGAATACCTTCTGCACACCCTAGATGTGCACCGGATCCTGAGGTACTACACAAACTGGACTAAAGAGGTTCGAAAATCCAACCAACTCTTTGTAGCCTTTGCTCCTCAGTGCCAGGGCAATGCTACCTCCAAACAAACCATCTCCAGATGGTTAGCCAACTGCATCCATTTTTCTTACACGAAATATGGGAAGTCCCTTTCGGGGGCAGTTAAAGGCCACTCCATCCTCAGTGTGGCTACATCTACTGCCTTTTTTAGGAATGTGTCCACTGCAGAGATTTGTGCAGTGGTCGTCTGTTCACACTTTCACTAAGCATTACAGTCTGGACATTGCCTCTAGGCGCAGAACAGGCTTTGGTCTTGCAGTTTTGCATTATGTCATCATTCCCTATGGCGACTTCTCCTCCTCCCAGATGCACCTCAGCATGAGTTATTTTGGGACTGCTTGGTATTCAGTACTATATATGAAGACCTTCTGCAGGAACCCTCTTGCAGTAAGATATTGCAGTTACGTAAGAACTTATCGTAACAGTAGATCTTCGAGAGAGGTTTCTGCAGAAGGTCTAGTTTCCCTCCTTTTCCCAGCTCCTGGATATTTTTTTTTTTCCTTTATTTTCCATCCTACCTAGTTCTTTGGTCTAGAGAGAAAGCAGGGTCCTAGGAGTTTTCTTTACTCCTAGCATTTACTCACATTTCTTTAGGTCTCCAGTGGAAAAGAACTGGAGCAGATGGTGACTACTTCTTTATAGTGTCAGGCTGACGCCACGTTGCCTGACATCGGGGGCGGTCCCCGCTGATGATTGCTATCTACAAGTTTGGCATTCAGACCTGATGCCAGGGGGCGCAGTCCTATATGTGAAGACTTACTGCAGGAACCTGTATCAAAGATCTACTGTTACGGCAAGTTCTTACATAACTGCAATATTTCCACCCATTTCTCCTCATCCCACGCAGGCCTCATTCGGGCAGAAATCTAAGCCCTCCTGAACAAAAAGGCAGTTCAGGTAGTCCTACCGAGTCAAAGAGGAAGGGGGCATATATTACTTCCACTTCTTCTTAGTTCCAAAAAGGACAGGGGATCTTCATCCCATCCTGGATCTCAGTCAACTGAACAATTTTATCGAATACAAAAGGTTCCGGATGGTGACACTGCCAGGATTACTGCCCATGCTACATCAAGGGGACTGGCTCTGCTCCCTGGACATGCAGGACACATGCACATAAAAATCCTGCCATCCCACAGAAAGTACCTTCGATTTACCTTCCAGGGTGAGCATCATCAGTTTTGGGCACTGCCATTTGGCCTCTCCTCGGCACCTCGAGTATTCACCATGTGCCTGGTGGTGGTGGCAACAGCCCTTAGGGAGCAGGGACATTACATCTACCCCTTCCTCGACGACTGACTTCTGACAGCTCCTACAAGGGACCAGCTGAGTCACACACTGGAAAGTACTTTCCAACTGTTCCAAGCCCTGGGGATCACCTTGAATCTTCCCAAGTCATCCCCCTTGCCCAATCAGAGATTGCAATACATAGGGGCCATTTTGGACACTGTACAGGGGAGGGCCTTCCTCCCCTCGGAGAGGGCAGATGATCTGTGGGTGCTGGCTCGAAAAATCACCTCCTCAGGCTAGATATCAGCCAGAATACTTCTACAACTCCTAATGTTGGCCACATGACATCTCGTCTCCACATGAGAGTGCTTCAGTGGAACCCCAGGGTACAGTGGGATCAGCGTTCTGACTATTTCGAACAGCAAATTCCAATCTCCAATTCAGTGCATCAGACTTCGGAATGGTGGATCACCCCCTCCCGACTATAGGCCGGGGCTCCCTTTTGAAGTCCCAGTCCTCAGCAAATCCTGAGAATGGATGCCTCGGGATTGGGGTGGGGCACACATTTCAAAGAAAATCAGACAAGAGGAACATGGACTCCCATGGAACGCAGCCTCCACATCAATGGGACGAGAGCCGTTCTGTATGCCTTACAGGTATTTCAGACTGACCCTCTCCCAGACCCCTTATTGATCCTGCTCGCTAGATCCAGGGCCTGGTGTTTTCTGGTGTGATGCATTGGCCCTCTCTTGGACAGGGGGGTTTCTTTATGCCTTCCCTCCCTTCCCACTACTTCAGACAGTACTGCTCAAACTTAAGCGGAACGAGTAAGCATGATTCTCATATCACCATTCTGGTCTCAGCAGATTTGGTTTCCGTTGCTCCAGCAATTGGCAATAGAACCTCCAATTCCTCTGCCCCATCCTCTCATTTGCTGTCCCAGGAGCAAGGGACTCTTGTACACCCGAATCTCAAGTCTCTGCACCTGCATGCATGGCTCCTGCAGACTTAGTCAGGGACCAGTACAGGGCATCAGCAGGGGTAGCGGAGGTCCTAGTGGCTGTGAGAAAACCCTCAACCAGGGCCACCTACTCCATGAAATGGAAGCGCTTCTGTCTATGGGCTTGTGCCCGTCGTCTGGACTTGTTCACCTGTCTGGTGAATTCTGTCCTGAAGTATCTCCTTTCCCTTTCTAATACATGTCTTAGCGACTCGTCCATAAAGGTACACTTTTCTGCTCTGTCAGCTTATCATGTACCAGTGGATGGCAGGAATATGGCATAAATGGATCTGTCTGGCACCTTCCTGCGAGGTGTGATGCATATTAGGCCACCTATTCGGGACTCTGTTCCCCCATGGGATCTCTTATTTTTGTTAGAGAAGCTTGTGTTGCCTCCCTTTGAGCCAGCTGCAAGTTGTGAGGTATGCTTTCTGTCTTAGAAAGCGCTGTTTTTAGTTGCCATCACATCAGCTCGAAGGATTTCCAAGCTTCAGGTGCTGATGTGTAAAGAGCCCTATTTGATTTTCCACAGGGACAGGGTATTTCTGTACCCTAATCCTAAGTTTCTCCCGAAGATGGTATCTGAGTTCACCCTTAATCAGGACATTCATCTCCCAGTTTATTACCCAGAGTACTCGAATAGAGGGGAGGCCATGTTGCATCCTCTGGATGTTCACAGAGTTCCTCATTTTTACGTTGACCATACCAGGACTTTAAGAAAATCTGATCAGTTGTTTGTACCTTTCACGCCAAGAATGTTAGGAGCACCAGTGACTAAGCAGACTTTGCCCAAATGATTGGTCAGTTGCATAGTTTTCTGCTACCAAAAGTATGACAAACCTTTACTAGGCTCAGTTAAAGGTCACTCCACTAGGAGTGTTGCCACTCCATTTGCATCCCTTAAAAATGTGTCGGCAGTGGATCTCTATGCCGCAACCACCTGGAGTTCTGTCCACACATTCATCAAGCATTACAGTTTGGACATTGTTTCCAGAAGGAGAGCAGGTTTTGGCCTAGCCATTCTTCAGGGACTGCGCTCTTAGGAGTTACCGTGAATTTCTATATCCACCACCCATCTGACCTGGATCTTATCCTCGTACTGCTTGGGACTCGGTCCTAAATGTTGTTGCCTGTTGCAAGAGCTCTATCTCGAAGTGAGGTAGCACAGTTACATAAGAACTTACCATAACAGTAGATCTTGGAGAAGAGCTCTTGCAGCAGGCGTGCTTTCCCTCCTTCACCCTTGTTAGGAAAGTATAATTTCTTCTCCCTTTAGGGGATGTTAGAACCTCCTATGGGCCCCATCCCTCATACAGCCAGGTCTCTGGTGGGTGAACTGAGGTGGTGCTGGGGGACCACCCCTTTATACCATGGACAATGTTGGACGTGGGGCCGACGTCAGGGGGCGGTCCCCCACCATAGACTACTAGCTAGAATTTTTCCATGGGGTCCTAGTGCCTGGTGGTCTAGTCCTAATTGTTATTGCCTGCTGCAAGAGCTTTTCTCGAAGATCTACTGTTACGGTAAGTTCTTTCGTAACTGTACTTTTCTGGTAGATAATTTAAGTAACAATAAGTAACACGTAATCTTTCCTGTGGATTATGTGATCGCAGAGCAAAAATCACAAGGGTACCTACTAATAGATGTCTGACTATTCTACTTTGTAAACTATGATACACATAATAAAATAGCATTTTGTATTAGAAAGATGCCTGCTATATTTACAGAAGTGGACATGGGGAAGCTTGAGAGGAGTCTCACATAGCGAGAAGCAGTGAGTACTCCAGCTCAGATGAGCAAGTTATAATTTAAAATGTTAGTTTCCCATCCATTGGTGTCACCTTGTCATTGGTGGATGTATTCATTTCACATCTCATCTGGCATCTGAAAACTAAGAAACCCCTTTTGAAAATCATGGAATGAAAAGAACGCAAGAAAGTTTACGCAAAAAAAAATTGTAGGCTGTTATGAGCAGTTGAGGTAGGAGAGTGCACTGGACAGCAATGATTGTTTTGACATAGGCCACAAACCAGTAGTGCACCCGTAGAAAATGCAGCAGTTGATAAGAAATGTGATTTAAATTTGGTGAATGAGCCTGGGGCAGAGCTTACTAACCCTGTGACAAGATAATGTTAAGAACACACATTTTCATGTGGGTTATGGCAGCAGAGGAAAACCGACAAGGGTGTTTGTTTGTTTATTGAATTTTGTTAACCAGGTATGTCCACTGAGACTAAGAGTCACTTTTTCAGGGGCGACCTGGAATTAGTTACATTCAGAGGTACATCATGGCGAAACAAAACAGGATACATACAGAAGTACATTATGCATCTATGAATGACAGTAGCAGCAATAGTAACATAGTATATAGTAATAGTAACATGAATTAACAGGATTCAACTGGGGTGAGCAATTTACAGTAGTGGTTTAGACCATAGATCAGCAGATACATTTAGTTGAATAGCAACACTTAGGTGGAGTGCAGAGTTTCTGAGCAGGTAAGCAATGTTTAGTGGTTACAGGTGCAAAGAGAGCACTCCAGGATAAAAGTTTTGAGAGCTTTTTAAAAACCACTTAGAGGGGAGGAATTAAGAAGAGAGGCTGGGGGGGGGGGCATTCCATTGAAAGGGGGCAGAGCAGGCAAAGCATCTCTTTCCCACACTAGACTTTTCCCTTGGAGTGACTTGGAGGGTGTTGGAGGATGAATGGAGTGTCCTTCTAGGGGTTTTGATAGACGAAACGTCAGGGAGGCGGGCGGGGGTTGCACCTTTAACAAGCTTGAATGCGAGGCAGAGATTATGGTAGCTGAATCTCCCTTCAAAGGAGGGCCAATTCACGGAACGGAGGGTGTGGCAGTGATGCATCCTTGATGGGGCACAGCAGCAAATTGACCAGTTCTGTTGTACAGAACCATTAGTCTGTTTACATCAGAGCATCTTAGGGATTGTAGAATTGGAGCACCATATAGTAAAACTGGGGGCAGTGTAGTAGTAGCAATGGTGATCCAAGAATTCTTAGTCAGATAGCTATTTAGGCAATGCAGAAGACCAATTTTCTGGTGTAGGGACCTGGGGATGTGGTATGCATGGTTACTGAATGAGACATGTTGGTCAAGGTACCCACCATGATATTTATTGAGGCCACTACATCAGTGGAGGAGCAGTTGGGAGCATGTTTGTTAATGGTGAACCAATATTCAAGCTCCTGGAAATCGGTAGTCAGTAGACTGCTGATCTACGGTATGTCATAAGAACATCTGTACAGCACTGCTTCATCTGCATGTTGTATTATTTGATTGACTATTCCACTCTGAATGGAGATACATATAATCAAATAGATTTTTTTTAATAGAAATAAACCTATGAAGAAACATACTGAATGTTAGGAGGTGAATGCTTGTTTTGATATAAATCTGTACCTGGGGCCAGATTTGTTGAGTCCAAGAAGAGGCCAAAAAGACTTTTGTTGCCTCAGATTCACACTGAGAATACCCTCTAGCTGAACTTCTCTGTTCAGAAATTTACATTGCCTGAAAAGCACTTTTTTGTTGATTCTGTTTAGGGTTTACTACTCTGAATATTCACATTTGGTAGGCTCGAATACTTGCCTATTTGCTATTAGATATTTGACCAACATAAGAAGGCATTTTTGTTTAAAAAAAAAAAATAAATAAATAAAAATAAAAAAATGTTTTCTTTTGGGGATGGGCCAAAGCCTTCCCTTTAAAACTGATGCACTTTGAACACAAATGGCTCGGTTATTGCGAAACCCGAACTGAACAGATGGCTTGGCTCTGATCTTGCACTCCTCAGCCTGCCTGTCATGTGACAGGCTTACTCCATGTCACGTGACAGGCTTAAGAGACTAGGGATGAGGTCAGAGGGCGCCAGAGCAGCACACACCTCAGCTACAGTATATACCAAATTTGCGCACATATCATTCTGGTAGGGATGTCAGGGGAGAGAGAATTGGGTCTTATGGCGGCTCCGGAGGCACCCAGATGCAACGTCTTTTCTGGGCTACATTGCCAAGCCCTGTTTCCACACACAAGAAACCCCCCATGCTCCCAGCCCCCTCATCTTTGGTTGGGGCTGGCAGTATAGCCTAGAGATTAGAATGACGAGCTGCGAATGAGCTTGGTACATCCAACAGAACTGGGCTTGATTTCACAACCTCCACTTGCATACTGTGTGACTCTGAGCATGAGCAAGCCACTTAACCTCCCCAGTGCTCCTGGGTCACCCCTAAAAACAGGCGCTTGTGCCTAGTG
This sequence comes from Neoceratodus forsteri, assembly GCA_016271365.2. Classification (NCBI taxonomy): domain Eukaryota; kingdom Metazoa; phylum Chordata; order Ceratodontiformes; family Ceratodontidae; genus Neoceratodus; species Neoceratodus forsteri. Next base: position 28,689,602 of record CM057453.1, read on the forward strand.
GGCCTTACCTGGTTACAAAAAGAAAAATAAAAAAAAATGTATCATTTTCGGCCACTGGGTTGCCAAGGCTACTGGACCATCAACTTTTTTTTCACAGCAACGAGGGACACGGCCATTCAAAATGAGGGAGAGTGGAGGGACACTGAACCTCAGAATGAGGTACACATCCTTAAATAGAGATACAAGCTCAGAACAGTGTGGAAGTGTTCTTCACTTGTACAAAGTTTATTTTTGATTTTGCATCTTAGAGTATCATACATTTCTGATTTTAAAGTCTGAATTTTTAGCACATTCTCTGTGTGGGCAGACCTTTTCCATGAGGGATGGATGAGGGTCAGGGCAATTATTAGGGGTAAAATGAGGGACGTCCCTCATAATCGGGGACAATTGAGAGGTATACACACAGACACCTCCTCCAATTTCCTTTTCGACACCAGTTGCCCCAAGTCAGTGACCACAGGTGCCTCCCCCTCTTTTTTGGCCACTGGGCTGCCCAAGCCAGGTGGCCACAGAGACATGCACCCCTCTCTTTCTGCCACTGGGTTGCTCAAGCCCCGTGGGAACAATAAAACAAACACCCTCACCCTCTCCCACCTTCATAGCGCCCATGCCACCCACCTCCCCTCGATCCAAGTAAAATCATGTAAACAAAAGAAAACAATCTAATGCTGTCCTGTTTTATCCTTCCCACTAACCTGTAAAAAGAAAATGGTCCATTGATGCATCTCCCACCCCCAGCACCTTGCCACCCCTCACCCTCCCCCAGTCACCCACTTACCTCTCTCTGTAAGGTTCCCTGTGGTAATCCTCTCTTATCGTAGCATGCGATCTCTCCGAATCCCATCCAGCCCTGAACTGAGAAAAAAAGCTACGTTTAAAATTATTTTTGCACTTAGTTTTTTTTTTTTTTAGTTAATTTAACTTACACTCATGACTTTATGGTTTTAAAGATTTTGACCCCAAATTTTCAGCATTGGCTTTTTTTTTTTACCCCACCTCATGAACCGGACAAGTGTAATTTTTCAAATCCCACTGGAAATGCTGTTTTACCATCGTTCTGCAAAATGACATTTCCACTGGAATTTGAACACTACCACCAAAAAAAAAGGCCCATGTTGAAAATTTGGGGTCAAAACATGTAGGTTGGTTAATAAAAAAAAAAAAAAAAAAGGAAAAGACATTAACAATTTAAATAGTAGGGCAGTGGATTCCCTTTTAATACTTCTGCCACTTCATTGACATGTTCTGGTGCTTTTCTCTTGATAAACCCCTTTTTCCCCTTCATTTATACATATAGGCCGAAGCTGACAAATCCATACCCAGACTTGGCCTAGATCTGGCAAATCCAGAACCAAATCCAGCTCCACCCTGGCTTTACCCATCCCTAATCCCTTCCTTGGTGGCCAGGCATACTCGCTTGCCCTCTCTCCCCACTGCAGTGTGTGCTCTGCACCCAACAGAGGGAGGGGAACCTTTCAATTGTCTTTGCTTTGTAGCAGATATACTGCAGGTGGAGGCTGCTTCTAACTGAAAGGTGAAAGAAGGAATTTACAATTATCAGGAAAAGACAGTCTTGTTACAATTCTTAAGATTTTCAGTGCAGGAAGATTTTAAACTCTGGGTGAAACATTTGTCACAAATCCTGAAATAAGTGCAGGTACAGGTTGTGTATTTGACCCAGACAGTAAACTGTTTTCTGTGTTTATCTTTGTTTGCCTTAAAAGGCAATTCCAAACTTTCTCAGGAAGTGATTACATCACAGAGACTTAATCAGCCAATAGCTTGGGTAACAGACCTGAGAACAGTATTATAAGCAAGTGTTTATAGCAAACTCATCAGAACAGCTAATATTTTTCCTAGTCAAACTATCTCTTGTTGGGAGCTGCAATACTGAACGTAGGATTTGCAAGAAAGCGAGTTGTGCTCACAACAGAGGGAGGGGAACCTTTCAATTGTCTTTGCTCTGTAGCAGATATACTGCAGGTGGAGGCTGCTTCTAACTGAAAGGTGAAAGAAGGAATTTACAATTATCAGGAAAAGACAGTCTTGCTACAATTCCAAGATTTTCAGTGCGGGAAAAGTTCAAAGCACAGCTGACTTATTTTGGGGCTGACTGCTTTCAGAGCACAAACCACCAGGCTGTTTTGGGGCTGGGGAGGTCTACCTGTGTCTGACTTGGATGTCTGAATTTTTCTCTGCTTGATTAGCAGGGGATTTTCTCTTCAAATTGTTGTGTATAGTATCTTGCAGACAGAAGGCACCCAGAGCGGTGGGTCAGAGCCTAGCTGATTGTTTGTGAGGCACAGTTTAGGCCCAACCTTCCCACCCCTCACCCCACCCACCCTGGAAATAGTTCCTTTATACCTGGGGTTCTGACATCATTTCCTCAAGAGTGCAAGGTGCATATCAATGTCCTATCCTCTCTAGCACACAGCACTGAAAATATACGCATACACATTGTATAATATATATATATTTCTATATAACAAACCAATCACTCACACAAGCACACACACACACACACACAAAAAAAAGTACATAGTCATGTGGGGAGTAGTGCAATGTAATGGCTGTGGGGCAGAAGTCTTCCGGGAGTCTTTATGGAGGCTGAGATGCTTCCCTATTTGCAGACAACTCTCTGCCCTGAGGGAGGAAGTTGCCCGTCTTCAGGCCACACTGGACAGCAGTAAGAAAACCTTCCCCCAGGCCAGACTGGATGGTAGGAAGGGACCCCACCCCATCCAGGGAGCACCAGAGCCACCACCACTACCTCAGAGGTTGCAAAGAAAGCACAGCAGTTGGACCACAGTGGGCTCAAGGAGGGTGGAACAGAGGCACACCCAGTCAGTTGTTCCACTCCAGAATCCATACACCATTCTGGGGGAGCACAGCTCCCCTATGGATGCACCCACGGAGGAGATTAAGGAGGCTGAGGACACCTGTCACAAGGGAGGCCCACAGGAAGGAGGCAGAGGATGCCACAAGGAAAGGAAGCAGCTCCTGGTGGGGGACTCAATTATTAGGGGGATAGAACTGGGGGGAGCAGGGAAAACTGAAGTAAAGTGCCTGCCTGGTGCCATGGCTTGTAGGGACAGGAAGCGCATCCTCAGGATCACGAGAACACCTGCACAGGAGTCTGAGCTGGATGTCATTGTCCACCTAGGGACAAATGACTTGGCTCAACATGAGCTTAGAGCAGTGCAGAAGGACTTTGTAGAACTGGGGAGGCCTAAGACAAATGCACACACACAGTATCCTTCTCAGAGGTGCTGTCTAAATGGCATGAGTGAGGCAAGGGTACTTTACACCATGCAGTTTAATGAGTGGTTGAAAAAATGGTGTGGAGCACAGGGGTTTGGCTTCATTGGGGACTGGGGTTCCACCTGGAGGGACACCAGCCTATACTGGCAGGATGGTCTGCATCTGTCCAGGAAGGGAACAAGTCTTTTGAGCAATCGGTTTAAATGCTTCATTGGCAAGCTTTTAAACTAGTCAAGGGGGGAGGCACTGATAAGCAGCAGAAAAATCCCAGCCTCTCCCTACAAAACAGGGTACTAAATGGGAAAAAGACCGAGGTAGAAAGGTCAGTGGGGGATGCTGCAACAGAAAGTAAAGCCATCAAAAAATGGAAAGCAATGAGTACCAATGCCCGTAGTCTGAGTAACAAGCTTCCTGAATTAGTGGCCTTGATGGAGGAGGAACATCTGGATATCGTGGCAGTCACAGAAACATGGTACACATAAAACCATGACTGGGATGTAAACATACCAGGATACACCATCTACAGGAGGGACAGGGAGGGTAAAGAGGAGGGAGTAGCTCTTTACATAAGGGAAGGAATCAAAGCAACAGAACAAAGGGTAAACAGGGAGGAGAAGAAGCACTGTGGGTAAATTTGGAGACCAGCAATGGCACCACAATCCGCACAGGGGTTGTATACAGACCCCCTTCTCAGGGGGAAGAAATGGACAAGGAAATGATAGAAAGTACACTTAGTATGGCAGAAAAAGGGGAGATATTGCTGATGGGTGATCTGAATATGCCAGATGTTAACTGGAGTGCAGTTGCAGCAGCCACTTCTAAGAGTGGGGTTATTCTAGTTGCCCTACAGGGGCATGCCTTAGACAACTAGTATTGGAGCCCACTCGAGAGGAACAATCTTAGACCTGGTTCTCTCAAATGGAGATGAAGAGAGGATCACAGATGGTATGGGTAGCCATCTGGGAACTAGCGATACCTCGAACAGTATGGTTCACAATAAACACAGCAACAGAGTCAAGCCATACAAAGACAAAGGTACTGGATTTTAGGAGGCTGACTTTGTCAAAATGGGTGAGTGCCTAAGGAATGCACTAGCAAATGGGCAGGAAGGAGGGTGGAAGAACAATGGGAATAATAAAACTGCCATCACAGAGGTAACAAGCCTTTGTGTAAAGCAAATAAACAAAACGAAGCGGTAAAAACCACTGTGGTTCTCAAAAGAAGTGGCAGTGAAGGTTCAAGAGAAAAAGAAAGCATTCAGGAAGTACAAGGAATCACAGAAGGAACAGGACAGAGAACTGTATCAGTTAAAGCAAAGGAAGCTGGGAAGGCAGTCAGAACAGCAAAGGCCCAAACGAGGAAAAGATAGCCAACTCAGTTAAGAAGGGATAAAACCTTTTATAGGTACATCAGGGAGCGAAGGAAGACCAAGGGAGGGATAGTGAGGCTTAATAAAGGGGAGGAGGTGGGCAGAGGGTGACTGTGAAAAGGCAGAGATACTAAACAAATATTTTTGCTCAGTATTTACAAAGGAAGAAGGGGAGATACCTAAAACAAACAGTAGAAACACTCTGGATACAGAAGTTGATACCAGCCCATTTACAGAAGAAAGGGTTCTGAAAGAACTCTTAAAACTGAAGGTGGACAAAGCAATGGGGCCTGATGGGATTCATCCCAGAATTCTAAAAGAACTAAGGGTAGAACTAGTGACACCACTGACTACCCTCTTTAACAAATCATGGGAGGATGGGGTGGTACCCGAGGACTGGAGGAGGGCAGATGTGATTCCCCTTCACAAAAGTGGGAGCAAGGCAGAAGCAGGAAACTACAGACCTGTTAGTTTAACCTCAGTGGTAGGGAAAATGATGGAATCACTTCTGAAGGAAAGAATTGTTGAGTATCTAGAGGCCAGAGGGGCACAGGACCCAAGGCAGCATGGATTCACAGCAGGAAGGTCATGCCAGACAAATCTGATAGATTTCTTTGACTGGGTGACCAAAGTAGTTGATCAGGGAGGGGCTGTGGACATGGCCTACCTAGACTTTAGCAAGGCATTTGACACAGTCCACACAAAGATTAATATACAAGTTAGCCAGCCTGGGGTGGGTCCCAAGATGACAGCCTGGGTAAGAATTGGCTGGAGAACAGGACACAGAGTAATAGTAAATGGAGTCCACTCTGAAAAGGGGGTTAGTAGTGGGTACCGCGGGGTTCAAGTATTAGGACGGTCCTCTTCAATGTCTTTATAAGCGACATTGCAGAGGGACTGGAGGAAAAAGTATGTCTCTTTGCAGATGACACAAAGATCTGCAACAGAGTTGATGCACAAGGTGGGGTGGAAAGGATGAGAAGGGACTTGGCAAGGTTAGAGGAATGGTCAAATGTATGGCAGCTTAGATTCAATGCTAAGAAGTGCAAGGTAATGCACCTGGGAAACAAAAACCCAGGGGAAGAGTACACAATGGGGGTGAGCTACTAACAACAACAAAAATGGAAAGAGACCTGGGGTAGTCATATCAGATGACCTAAAGGTGGGCAAGCAATGAGAGGGCAGCAAGGAGGGCTGGGGGATACTGGGATGCATAGGAAGGCATCACCAGTGAAAACAGGAAGTTATTATCCCTCTTACAGACAGCTGGTGAGACCCCATCTGGAGTACTGCGTGCAGTTCTGAGACCCAATCTCGCAAAGACATAGACAGGATGGAAGCTGTCCAGAGGAGGGCACTAAAATGGTGCAGGGTCTGACAGAAGACATATGAAGAGAGACTAAGGAGCTTAATATGTATAGCCTCGAGGAAAGGAGTGAGAGGGAGACATGATAGAAATTTTCAAGTACCTCAAGGAATCAACAAAGTCCAAGAGGGTAGCATCTTTCAAAAAGAGGTGTGCAAGAACAAGGGGCACAATTTGGAGATAGAGAGAAGCGCTCAGAGGTAATTTAAGGAAGTATTTTTTCACAGAGAGGGTTGTGGATGTATGGAACGGCCTTCCAGAGGAGGTTGTGGAGTTAAAAACAGTGGTGGAATTCAAGCATGCATGGGACAGTCATAAGACAATTCTAGGGGGTGGGGGTAGGAAGAAGTAGGCTGCTGGTTAACTAGGACCTGCAGCTTATCCATCAGGTAGGGAAATGGGCAGACTGGGTGGGCTAAGCAGTCCTTATCTGCCGTCAAATTCTATGTTTCTCCAACAGTCCATTTTCTTAAGTTAACAAAAAAATAATGCTGACTCCTGGTGCTGTCATGTGCCGACCTGTTTTTTTCAGATACCTACCCCTCAGCCCACCACCAAACTCCCAATAATATCATTGTTAATGAGGTGTCTCCCCCGACCTCCAAACTTGATTGGGGGGGGGTTCAAAGTCCAGCCCAGATAGGCTGGTTGTCCCTCCCCCTAACCCAAAGCTGATTGGGTCAGTCTGTCTATCACCACTAATGGCATAGTCTGCTCTGCCCCCCTCCCAATTACAGGTACCACCTGGTCCCATGCTAATGCGGTCAGATGACTGAAACAGCCATACTAGAAAGGTGTACCTAAGGTGGGGGTGGGGACAGGTGGGCTAGCTGGGATGGACTTCAGTCCCTGCTCCAAGTGAGCATTGGTGGTCAGGGATACCGCATTAAAAATATCATCTTGTGGGCTTTAGGGAGGTCAGACTAGGGAGGGAGAGGTATTTGAAAAGCCGGTGGCATCCAGCAATTTTTTCAATTTTAAAATACTGACTGCTGGAGGATGGGTTGGGGTCGGAGTAGGGGTTGAACTTCGACACCTGGACTGCCTGCTACCAGTAAGTGCACAACGCACTTCCAAAGAGGAGCGGACCACACACACACACACGCAGAGTGGTACCAGATGCCGGCAGAATGCTGACGGAGCCATGAGGAGCAGTCGCCATTTATGGTTGGGAGTCGTGAGCCCCAGCTGATTATGGCTTTGCAGTCCCATTGCCTGGTTTGCCTGCCTGCCTTTAAAACAGCACGACCGATTTTCCTGAACTTTAACTCCTGGACTGCCTGCTATCAGTAAACACACTGTGCGTGTCTGAAGAGGAGGGGACCACACACAGAGGGTCCCGAATGCTTGCAGAACACTGACAGAGACATGCGAAGTCGTGGCCATTGACATTCAGGGGTCGCGAGTCAGGGCTAATTTTGGCTCGCCAGTTTTGTCAACCTGCTAGCCAGCCAGCCTGTAAAGCAGCAGGAGGTGCTTTTCTGAACTTTAACTCCAAGACTGCCAGCTACTAGTAAGGATTTGGTGTGCTTCCAAGGAGGAGGAGACCACACACTATTTACTCCCAGGTCCACCGAGCAGTCCCACGTGAGTGGCACAGCAGGAGTGGGAGTCCTCTAGGGGAGTCACTAGAGGGAGATGCCGGGGCACAAGGTACTCTGCGACAAATTCCTCCCAGCAAGCTGTAAGTGTACATTGACTGTTGTTGCCAGTTGCTATATTTTACTGCTGTTAGCTGTGTATCTATAGCTCTTACTTCGAGGGGGCTCTTGCAGCTGGCAGTAACCATTAGGACTGAGCCTCCAGGCGCTAGGACCACACAGAAAACCTCTAGCTAGCAGTATATAGTGGGGGACTGCTCCTGACGTTGGCATGCTGAAGTCAGCCAATAGTATAAAAGAGGGTGGTCCCCCAGCACATCTCCAGTTCTTTTACTACAGTCGACCCATGCAGTTTGGATCTCCACAGACTCCTTCTTCAAGTGGACCGCCATTTTGATCGTGATTTGTTATTGTCATAATTTACAGTTTATCTTTCATTTTCTTCATGTTCCTGTATGTCTTCTTCTCCAGTGACGTCTTCTGACCGGCGAATGAAGTGTGCCTGTGGCAAGCAGATCCCCGCTAAAGATGGGCATGCCTTGTGCCTGCTCTCCCTAGGCCCTAACCATGACACTGAGGCTTGCCAGTACTGCCAGGAGTTTAACTAGGCCACACAGAGATGTCGCTCTAAGACCCTTCAGGCTTTCCTTCTGCAGCAGAAGTTAGCGACAATGGAGGAGCAGCTCCAGGGCAAAAGCTCTTCTTTTTGCCCGGTCTCTGTGTCTTCTACTTCTTCCCTCAAAGAGAAGTCGTGTGGGAAGCACAAGCACTGGGGCAAGGATAGGGATCTGTCCTGGTCAGCTTCCCGCTGCAGGTATCTGTACAAGTTGGCGGCCGCTTCTGGATCTTCCTCCTGCAGGAGGTCAGTCCCTCCTTCACTGGCAGATCTCACACCCCCCGGGCTGCACGTATCCTCACCTTCCGCCCTCCTTACCACCTTGGGCGAAGGCTCATCTCGGCTTCGAACGTCATCCCCAGCCCCAAAGCCCCTGAAGCTGAGACCCCTGTTCCCTGCAGGTTCTCAGCCAGGTGGCTTGACCGGCTCTTTGGATGGTGGGTCTCATCCCTCTGCCCCTCCAGTCTTGGCATTACCTACGTTGGTCCCGCGTTTGGAGACAGATGCTGCCAAGTGACACCCAGAGTGTACGCTCGCCTCTCCTTCTATGGTGATGCCACTGTCTTGGATGGGGGCTTCCTCCCCTACGCAGGCTGCCCCTGCACAGGCTGTGTCACCTGACTGGTGCCTGCACCCTTCTCCTCAGTCTACGCCAGCCACACCAGCGCTGACCTTGGCGACATGTCACTGTCGACGGTTAAACCTCAGCCGGCACCAGTCACTCCTCCGTGACAGCTGCAACTGACGCCTGCTACACCGATGCTGGGTTCTTTGAGACAAACATCGGCTAGCCCCTTGCCTCAGGAGCCATCATCTAGCCACTCAGTTCCCCAGGGACTGATACTGGATCCTGAGAAGCCTCAGGGACCGATGCTGGGGGATCCTACACCTTCCCACCCGGCACCACCTCCCCTCCCATCGCCTTGGACTACACCCCCCCCCCCAATTCATGGCCAGGTGGGAGTTCATGCAGAGCAAGGAGCCCTGGAAAAGGCCTCCTGCCCCGCCTCCGATGGACCTTCGCCCTCACCGGTCCAGGTCACTACTCCCACTCTCTGGTCTCCCGGTGACAAGGAGGACCGGCACAAGAAGGATCGCCATCCACTGATGCTGGTCCCAGAATCTGATCTATCGGGGGGTGATTCCTCCTTCTCTTCCTCTAAGGACTCTGAGAATTCCAGATTACCTTCGGAGATGGAGGAGCATAGGGATACCCCCAGATCACCTCCTGATGATCCAACTTTCCTGGATGTCATGAGACACATTCAGTCCCTCATGGGCTGGGACTCTGAGGAACTGGACCCGGAATGCTGGCGTCTGGCAACATTCCTTTTTAAAAGGATACTCTGCCCCCGGTCATAACTCCCTTTATTGACTCCTTTGAGAATGTCAACAGGGTCACCCGGAACCATCAGTCTTCCACCCCGACCCTCCCCAAGGAGGCATATAGGCTTTACCACATCCCTAGGGACAAGTCTTTTTATGGGGAGCACCTCGTGGCCGACTCAGAGGTCATGAACGCTGCTCATGACCATACTAAGAGATCCAGACACCTTGGCATGCATCTTCCAGACAAGTAGTCTCATCAGGTGGATTTCTGGGGCAAGAAAGTCTTCTCCTCAGTCACTTTGGCTGTTCGGTCCCTGAACTTCCTGGCCCACATGGTACGATACCAGAATGCCCTGTGGGACAAGGCTCTGGAATTGGTACAAATCCTGCCAGATGATATCACTAAGTCTCAGTTGACCCAACTCCTGAAGTCGGGGTCCGACATTGGAAATCATGTACCAAGGATATCCTATGATATGACCAGATGGGCAGCAGCCACGGGCGTTTGTATTCGCCATCATTCCTAGCTTAGGGTTTCCGTCTTTACCCTGGACGTGCAGACCAAAATCCTTGATACTCCTTTCAGGGGGTTGGTTCACTTTGGCGAGGATGTACCTCCTTTCCCTTTCAGACTCCAGTCTGGGCTACTCCTCTATCAAGGTGCACCTTTCCACCATCTCTGTGTACCCTGCACCCATTGACAGCAAAAATATTGCCCAACTGGATCTGTCTTGCACCTTCTTGTGAGGCATTCTTCATTTGAAACCTCCTGTTAGGGACCCAGTCCTGCCATGAGATTTGTTTATTTTGGGGAAGCTCACTCTTCCTCCCTTTGAACCAGCTGCGAGCTGCACTTTTTGTCATGGAAAGTGTCATGTTTAGTTACCATTACCTCAGCTCGGAGGAATTCCGAGCTTCAGGCTCTGATGTGTAAAGAGCCTTACTTGGTCTTCCACAAAGAAAGAATTTCTTTGTGGACCAGTCTTAAGTTTTTGCCTAAGGTGGTGTCTGAGTTTACTTTGAATCAATCCATCCACCTGCCTGTTTATTTTCCTGAGTATTCTAATCAGGGGGAACCTTTACTTCATGCTCTAGATGTTCTTCAGGTGTTTCATTTTTATCTGTACCCCACCCACCCTTTCAGAAAATCTGACCAGTTTGTTTCATGTGCCCCCAGGAAAGAAGGGGCTCCTGTTTCCAGTGTTTATCTAAGTGGTTAGCTAACTGTATTGTTTATTGCTGCCGCAAGTACGACAAGCCTTTGCCAGGCCAGGTCAAAGGTCATTCTACCAGGGGCATGGCTGCCTCTACTGCCTGCTTTAAAAATGTGTCTGCTGCAGACATCTGCCCAGCCGCCACTTGGAGTTCTGTCCACACTTCTGTCAAGCATTACAGTTTGGACATTGTCTCTAGGCATAGAGACGATTTTGGCCTTGCAGTCCTCCAGTGCCTCCTGTCCTAATGTTCCTATGACTGCTACTGTCCTCTTCCCAACTGACTGAGTCTGTTCCTCTACTGGTTGGGATTCTGTCCTAATGGTTAGTGCCTGCTGCAAGAGCTCCCTCAAAGTAAGATAGTACAGTTAATGTAAGAACTTAACGTAAGAGTAGATCTTCAAGAAGAGCTCTTGCAGCAGGCACTGCATTCCCTCCCTCCTTCCCTGATTGCTGTTTCTCCATCGCAGCTATTCTGCTTTCCTCGTTTATGAGGACCCTCCTCAGTTCTCCAGTTTCAACACATGCTGGCGTCTCCAGTGGTAGAACTTGGAAATGGGCTGGGAGATTGCCCCTTTTATACTATTGGCTGACGTTGTCACACCAATGTCGGGGGAGGGGGGGCGGTCCCCTGCTATATACTGCTAGCTAGAAGTTTTCCGTGTGGTCCTAATGCCTGGTGGCTCAGTCCTAATAGTTATTTATTTATTTAAATTTTTTCCCTCCGGTCACCAGCTAATGGGATCTCCCTCTGACGTGGCACAGGGGAGATGGTCGTTTCTCCTGCCCGGCCTGAGATCCTCCCACACCTCGACTCCTCCCCTAGGGGCCCCTACCACCATCCTGACTTACTGACCCATGGCTTGTATATCCCTCATGGCGGAGGCCTCCGTTCCTCTTCAGCGCCCTTTCTCAGAATCCGGACAGTGTCGGGAGGTGGAGGAGGAACCAGGAGCTCTGGTGCAGGCAGGGTCTGGCTGTGGGCATGGGGGACTGCCTTGTGGGTCCGTCTTCGTCCTCCCGTTAGGTGGGGTTTTTCCTTGTTCTGCTCCTTCAAGGCGCAGATGTGCAATTGTGTCAGCATGCGGCTGGCGTTCTCACACACCTGCCTGCAGACATCTGCCATTGCCCGTTCCCCAATGTATGTCCCTCCTGTGTTAGTGCTCCCAGCCTCCACTGGGAGATGCTATGCAGCGGGGAATCCCCGTCCCTCCCAGGAGAGGAGAGCAGTCCTCGGGACGTTCTATCCTCCCCTCCCATACCAACCCCCAGCGTCTCAAGTTCGCTCCCAAACCTGGGTCGCTGGCATGGCGTGAAGTAAGGCAGATGCCTCAGCCCTCAGCGCCACCAGGCTGGCAGTCCTAAAGATTACTGTCTTGCTGCAAGAGCTCCTCTAGAAGAGCTACTGTTATGGAAAGTGCTTACGTAACTGTACTCTTCCAGTTTTTGTTCTTACCATAAGCTGTTTTTCTTCCACTGCCACAATGGACTAAATAAGAGTGTAGTTTTTTTAAGGTTAATCTGCCTCCTACCTGAGCTGTTCTTATGGAATTGCAGGGGTCTACTGCACTGTGTGCTGCCATTCTCCCCCCCAATGCTTAGTTATCTGGGTGCAGCCCTAATTGTTGATTTAGGCGTCCCCACCTGATGTAGCCTTCATATCCCTAATTTGTTACTAGTCTTCTTCCCTATCTGGATAAAACCCATGTCCCTCCCCTCAATTGTTACTTAGGCTTCCTCCCTGCTTGGGTGAAGATTCCGCCCCCGCCGTTGTTACTTAGGCTTCCTCCCTGCCAAGGTGAAGCCCCATCTCCCCCCACCCCAACTTGTTTACTTTAGGCTTTCTTCCCTTCTGGGTGAAGTCTGCACCCACCCCATTTTTTTTAATCTTCCCATATTGTTACATTAGGATTAGGAGTTGCCTTCACCCCCCCCAAAAAAAAAAAATACAACAAAAACATGTTCTTTATTTAACTTAGGTGAAGCCTTCTGCTCCAAATAATGTATTTCTCCCTACTGGGGTGAAGCTTACTGTCCCACTCTGAACTTGGCAAAGTTCAGGGTGCAACTGCTTACTGTTCCTCCATTATGCTGTTTCAAACCCTTCACTCTTCCTTGTACTGTTTTTCCTACCCTCCCTCCCCCCTACTGCCTATCTATGCCTTCCCTCTGCCATCTCCCTGCCCCTCCACCCTCCTTCCCTTCTGCCTCCCCTCCCTATCCTATTCCCCATGGCTTCCTGAGTGCTGTCTCCTCAGTCTCCCTGGCTTTACCCTGAAGTCCTCAGGTGCCTTCTTTCTCTCTACGCCTCTCATCCTCCTCACACAGCTCGCCCGCTTCCTCTCCCCACAAGCAACTTGTAGGCTCCCTCAAGCTCATTGCCTCATTGTTGCTTATAGTAGCAGGTGGCATTGAGCCTAATCCTGGCCATGCCCAGTCATTTCCCACTCATCCCCCCAGAGTGCTGAGAGTGGTTCATCTCAAAATCCAAAGCACCTCCTCAAGATTGACCAGTTGCAATGGCTCACGTTCAGTCTCATGCCTGATGTGCTGGTGATCTCAGAGTCTTGGCTGTCCCCCAAGATTTCCTAATTCTGCTGTTGCTATCCCCTGATACTTACTCATCTGGCAGGATCATGCTAAGAGGTGGTGTGGAGTTGCTATCTACCTCTCCTCTAGCATCCATTTCAAGACTGTGCTCTCTGTCACCTCCCACTCTGCCTGTGAGTTGCTCCTTCTCAAGCTCTCGCTTCCCTTCTCTGTTCCTGTGTTCATAGCTGATGCCTACTGCTGTCCTGGCTTGTCCCCACCTTCAGTCACCAATCTTCCCAACACTATCTCCTCCCAGGCCTCCTCTAATGAGCTTTCTCATCCTCAGAGACTTTAACCTCAGTTGCCTCTCCCCCTCTCTAAATAAAGTGTGCCAAAATATTAAGTCCCTCTAGTTTTCCCAACTGTTAATTGTCCCCACCCTGCACAATTAACAGATACCTTGATCTTCCCCTCCTTGGCTGAGTTCTCTTCTCTACACATTTTATGATGCTGGTACCCTCTGTGATGTCCTCAGTGACCACCATGTGGTCTACTGTGTGTTCAAGACTCATTATCCAAAATCCACCACCCCCCCAACCAAATCATCCTGATCTGGTCCTTTAGGTCACTGGACCTGTCCTCCCACCACGTTGACCTGGTGGCTTCTGAATTCCATTCTTGGGGAAGGTAGTGGAGAAAGTGGTGGCTTTGCAGCTCGAGCTTCACCTGATGACCTTTGACATCTATGAGCCACTCCAGTCTGGATGTAGGAGAAAGCATAGCACTGAAACAGCATTGGTCAGGGTGCAGAATGATCTCCTCAGGGCGAGAGATAGAGAGGAACGGTCAATTCTCACTCTCCTGGATCTCTCCTCAGCATTTGACACCCTAGACCACATGGTGCTGCATGATCGCCTGAGAGAGAGCTTTGGGGACTTACTGGAAAAAGTCATCAGCTGGTGTGAGTCCTTTTTGATAGGCAGGATGCAATGGATTGTGATGGGGAATTCCTCCTCCAGCTCAAACCCCCTGACCTGTGGAGTGCCTAAAGGCTCGATCTTGTCGCCCATGTTGTTTGTGGTGTGCATGTTGCCCCTCGGTGATATCATTAGGTGTTCTGGTCTGGATTTTCACTGCTATACAGATGATACCCAGCTGTATATGTCTTTTTCCCCCAGGACATCTGATGCTGTGGATGTGTTAAATAACTGTCTATCTGAGATCCAGGACTGGATGTCCTCTGACTGGCTGAGGCTTAACCCGGACAAGACGGAGGTACTAGTGATTGAGCCTGGTTGTCGGTGGGATGTGGACACCACCGGGGCAGGAACAGGGTTGTTCCTGGGGTACACCGCACTGGTGGTGGCCACTAAGATGTGAAATCTGGACGGCATCCTTGCCAGCGGCTTGACACTTGAAGCTCAGGTGTCTGCCATGGTCTGGAGTGGTTTTTACCACTTAAGGAATGTCGCCTGGATTAAACCCTTAATCCTGCCTGAGGACTTGTCCTCACTGGTGCATGCTTTTGTGACATCTAGGCTCGATTATTGTAATGCTTTGTAATTCGGGGTCAGTGGAGGCAACCTATGCCAGCTGCAGCTGGTGCAGAACGCTGCAGCCAGGTTATTGACTGGCTTTTTGAGGTCCGCTCATATAACCCCGGTTCAGCACGAACTGCATTGGTTTCCAATCAGGTGGAGGATTGCCTTCATGGTGGGCTTGCTCCACCTATAAGACCCTATACAGCTCTGGTCCTGGCTATCTGTCTGACCGCCTGGTGCGTTCACTACATTCCTCTGCAGAAGGCCTCCTTGTGGTCCTCAGGGCGTGGTCAAAGACATCCAAAGACCATGCCTTTGCAATGGCAGGGCCAGTGCTATGGAATTCCCTGCCTTGATCATTAAGAGAGGCCTCCTCAGTGGAAAATTTTAAGCCGAGCCATAAGGCACATCTTTTTTAATCAGGCATTCATTGTCCACTAATTTTAATTAATGCTGAAGGAGTTTTAAGATGACTATGGTTATTATTTATTGTATGTTTTTTAAAATTTAGTGACCCAGATTTAAAATGTTATTTGTTGTAAATTGCTTCTCATCCCTATGTAAAGCACCCAGAGCCTCTGGGATTGGGCACTTAAGAAATAAAAGTGACTTGACTTGACTGATCCTCTCCACAACCAGCAACATAAATACTGCCCTCCATTATTTTAACTCCAGATGTACATCTGCCTGGGATATCCATGCCTCCCTTAGAAAAACAAGGGTTTGAAGTTCTCGCCTCCTATGAATCTCAGCAGAGTTGCTGATCTGTCTCTGTGTGCAAGACTTTGCCTGGCGAATTCACAAGCCCTCTGGCTCCCCTGCCAACCTAATCCAGTACTGGCCCCTTTGTAATGCCTGTACCAGAGCTACCAGGCGTGCCAAAGTCAGAATACCTCACATCCACGCTCCAGAACAACCTTAACCACTCCTCCAAGTTCTGTTAGGTCATCCACACCCTCTTCTCTCCCCAGCCCAGACCCCTCTCCCCACTGTCAGGGTGGGTGACATCCCTATTTCCTACCCCTCTTTGTCGCCTCAGCTTTCAAGTCTTTTGTCACCTCCTGTGCCTGCTCCCTCCTCTCCTCATCCTCCCCCTCCCCACTGTCCTACTACCCAGCCCGATCCCTTCTCCTTCTCCCCTACCACTCCTGCTGAATGCCTAAAGGCCCTCTTGGCTCTAACCCCACCCCCATAAGGAAGGCTATTGCATTAAATATTACCTCTCTTCTCAACCTGTCCTTCATAGCCTCTGTCGTTGATTCTTAGAAACAGGCTACAGTTATCTCCCTTCCCAAAGGGGGGTGATTCTGACTCTTTGGTCAGCTGCCAACCTGTTTCCCTCCTCCCCACCCTGGCCATGAACACCTTGTGCTATCCCAGCTCTCCCCCTTCCATGAGTCATCCTCCTTCACTCCTTTCCAGTCTGGATTCCACAAGTTCCACTCTACCTACACCTCCCTCTTTCAGCTTACTTACCCCATTCTTTCTGGCATTGATCAGGGCCCAATCACCGCCGCCATTGTTGCTGACTTGGGCAAAGCCTTCAACACTGTTGCTCACCCCTTTTCCTTGATGAGCTCAAGGCAGCGGGTGCTGTGACTCCTCAGTCAGTTGTTTCCACTCCTACTTTGTGGGCAGGTCTCCAGCTGCCCAGATTGGAGTATTGGTCCCCCCCCCTCAAAACTCCCTATCCATTCTGGTGTGCCCCAAGGGTCTTTCCTTGCCCCTGTACTCGTTTCCATCTTCCTGAATGACCTCCCTGCTGCCTGCTTCTCTGCGTGCATCTATTTGTATGCAGATGATAAAGCACCCTTTGCCTCCAGCTCCTCTGCACCTGACCTCGCAGCCAAGCTCCAGCTGGACTTTGCAGACATCCAGCACTGGTTCCTGACTAATCAGCTGTCCCTCAGTGCAAAGGAAACAGTCTTTATGATCTTTGACACTAGGCAAAGGCTGGCTAGGCCCATCCTTCTCCCTTCCTTTCATAACCTTTGATGGTGCAGCGATTGAGGATGTCTCCTCATTCATGTACTTCTGGGTGTGGCTATAAAGACACCTCAGTTTCTCCGCACTTGTGGATGCCGTCCACCAGCAGCTTCATCCCAAACTTGATGCACTTTACAGGAATAAAGGCACAGCCCACTTGTTGCCTAAAGTGAGATTGTCTCGAAGGTGATACTCCCCATCTTCGACTATGGTGACATAGTATAGAGTGCTGCTCTCATGTCCACCCTTGCAGACTGGATCACGTTTCACTCTCTTTGCCACTTTGCCCTGGACTGTCCCCCACTGCACCCTGTTCTCCACCCTTTCCTTCCCCTCTCTTCAGTTCAGATGCTTGACCCATTTCCCTCTCTTCAGTTCAGAAGTTTGGCCCATTTGTGTGCCTCCTTTATCTCTAAATGTTGACTTGGCTCCCTCTCCTCCTACCTTGCTTCCCTTCTTGCCTCTCTCCAACCCCACTCTATAGCAACTCTGGCTCTCACTCTTTCGCACTCCCCTGAAGGAAATCCACTGCTGGTCAGTTTACGTTCTCCCTCTGGCTCCCCAAACTCTGGGTCTCTCTCCTCCTACTATCTGCCCTACCCCTTCCCATCACTCATTCATCTCTCCCCTACATAACTTTATTATTCACTCCTGCAGTTGCTCCTGATACTGGACCCTGGGCTGCTACCCAACACCCTCCTACTCCCACTTCATCTGCAACTACACTAGTGCAGTCCCCTCATCCTTCCTCCCCTTCCCACTACCATTGCTCCCTTCCTGAACTAGGCTTTTGGCTCTTTGCAAATGTTGTTGTCCTCAACACATTATTGTACTGTAGTGTGGGCACAGTGGGCAGTTTTAAAGGAATGAGACAGGGTGGGGGGTAAGGGAGGGGGGGGAGGAGGTGGGTGGGGCAGC
This sequence comes from Neoceratodus forsteri, assembly GCA_016271365.2. Classification (NCBI taxonomy): domain Eukaryota; kingdom Metazoa; phylum Chordata; order Ceratodontiformes; family Ceratodontidae; genus Neoceratodus; species Neoceratodus forsteri. The sequence continues at coordinate 28,707,335 of CM057453.1, forward strand.
TGCATTATAAGGGTGCTAGCTGCGCATTCGAGCAGACTTGATAGACCATGAGGCTTTTTTCTGCTGGCATATTCGTATGTTCGTATGATGCATATTTACCTATTTGTATTATTTGGAATTGTATTTATTATTCTTGGTGTACCCCGTTGCTCACTTTCCCCCTTCCCCCAGGACACATCTGGAAACAAGTTAGTATGTCCTTCCTGGTAAAACTTCTGAAATAACTAAATAAATAAATCACTACAGTGGGGAGGAGGATGGACGTGGGACAAGTCTAGGCCCCTAAGAGGGATTTGTAAGAGTTTGAAAAGTGTGGATAGTATTCCCTGAATACCATAAAATTGGAACAGATACAGGGTATTCTGTCCTGTGTACATAGGACCCTATTATTCATGGTATTCGGAAAATAATATTGTAACTGCACACCACTAGTTTAGTTTCTATTTATCACTCCCAGAGCTTCCCACTAGTATCTCTTTCCATACTTAATCCCCCTAAGCCCCCTACTATGGCACTTCCCGTATTGACACACCAGACTGCTTGAACTGGTGCGTCCTCTCTCTATTCCCCCCCTTCAAGTACCACAGTAAATCATGGGACAAAATGCTGGGAAGAAGGCTGTGGCAGAATTAGGTGTGGATAAATGCTGGGCTGTGATCACAGCCTGCATCAGGTCACGCCACGTCATTTGTAAGCAGATAGGGGTTTCCCAAAGGGACTTTATTGCTATGTGGCTCCTTCCCCCAAGCCTCCATGTAGTGGTCAGATAGCAGAGAAGTTTTCTGCTCTCATCTTTTTTTTTTTTTATGCTTTCTGTTTCTCTCCTCCTGTCTACCCTCGGTGCCCACTCCTTCGGGCCGCTCATCACCATCTCTGCCCCCGACTTTGGATCTGCCCCTAGAGTGCCTCACAGCTTACTTCCTCCTGCACAGTGGGGTCTGTCCGGAATCAGTGGTCTTGGATGGCCCGGAGCGGTCATCATCTAGGACAGCCGAGGGGTATTTTTCCGTTTTTCTGTGGTTTCCCCTGTCCCAGCCCCTGAGACACCTCCCCAAGGCGCGAGGTGTCCAGAGAGGAGACATGCTGATGCACGCCCCTCCTCATGCCTTACAGTCGCCCCTCCCGCGACTGCTAGACGGAGCCACCCCACGAGAACCCATGTTCCCACCAGGTCTTGGAGGGCGTTGGGTGCTTACTGCACCGCTGGTATCCCACCCCAGAGGGAGGAGAGCATCCATTGGGACACTCGATCCTCCCCCCCCACCGACCCGAGCTCGTTCCCGAACCCAGGTCGCCGGCGTAGCTTCAGCACCTCAACCCTCAGCGCCACCGGGCCGGCTCTTTCTGCTCTCATCCTGATGTACAGAATACCTCATTTGGTTAGTGCCGCAGACTACACGCTGCCCAATTAGGAACCTGGGAATGAGGAATTCAGTCATGGTCCCTCTACAGTGGAATTGCACATATAAACTAGTAGGCCATCAAATTACTGATAAGCACTGTTGTTGCAGAATTTCCACCGTTCTCTCCAAGAGACAGAAATACCCATGAATGATGTAGTCATGGTGGAGAGATGCAGTTTCAGCTGGGGAGTCAAGAGAAAGAAAAAAATCCTGTAAAAAGAAGCAAAAAAAAAAAAATGTTGGAGAGGAAGCTGTGGCAAAGGAAGAATTTGAAGGCAAAAAAATTTAATTCAGAAGTGGTGGTAGTCGAAGAAGGGAGAGATTGCAAAGGAAAAAGTACCTGACCTGAGCATTGACAGGGCGATTGGCAGAGATGAGATATAAGACCTGATGGAATAAATGGGTGGCAGACAGAAGATGGTTTTAGAAAATAATTAAAAGTTTCGATGAGAAGACTTAGACTTAAGAGTGACACTATGGATTGAGTCACCATCTCATTGCAAATACCTCACAATGTGCTGTCGCATGACAAAAAAAAAAAAAAAGACAACAATATTCTTGACTTTAAAAAGTGAATTACACTTCCCTACTAGAGTGTGGTTCCTCCTAGATGAGTTAGAAAGATTATTATAAGGCTGGTCTTTGCCTGTCTGTTCTGTACTTGGCTGTTGACTAGGACAAGGACTTCAGTCTCCAGTGCTGTCAGCCTTTCAGTCTTCACCAAATAAGGGCACTGGAACTGATCATGTTTGCCCTGTTTAAGAAGAGGGGCGAGGTTAAACCTAGGTAAATACAGACCTGTGAGCCTTAGCTTGGTGTTGAGTCTGTGGAATATGTGGTTCAGCATATGGATGAAAGTGGGCACACAGCATGGCTTCACAGTAGTTGGAACCTGCCAAACCAATTTGATTGCTATCGAGGATGTAACAGGGAGGTGGATAGAGCTTATTTGGATTTTAGTAAGGCCTTCGGTAGTATACCACACTGAAAACTGCTGGAGATGGCAGCTTATTATGAGATACATAAAGTGTACTGAAAGTAGATAGCATGTTGACGTATTTTATTTTTTTATTTAACTCATCAGAAAATACCTTTGAGCTTGGAGCTCATTTACAAAGGTTCCACGTCAAGAGACAACAAACTCTGGCCAGAGCCGATAGGGCTGTGACGAGCTGCCAGGTGGGTAAAGTTTCACGTGTGCATAGAAATTATTGAACGCCTGGGTGCAACATGGCCATTTTTTGGAGGTGTTGCACCCAATTTTCAACATAGCCTTTTTGGGATCCCTCCTCATGAAGAGTGCCAGTGTCATTTTGTTCACTTGTCCCGAAAGGTCATTTCACAGAGCAACCATGCCATTCTGCGCCACAGGTGCGAAAACACGATCTTACTTCGAGAGGGCTCTTGCAGTAGGTAATTAAATATAGGACTGATGCCGGCCGGCGTCAGGACCCAACAGAAAAATTTATAGCTAGCAGTCTCTGGCTGGGAACCACCCCCACGTCAGGTGACCGACGTAATGCGATGTCAGTGTAAAGGGGCGGTCCCCCACGCCCGCCTTCCAGTTCTTTCCTGCCATTAGCTCGTGTCAGCGCCTCGTGGTAAAGTTCAACACTCGTCAGCTCTCTCGTCGGTAGTTTTTACCGTCTTTTTTTCGATTCTACGACTAAATCGTCAGACATTCGTTGGTGTATGTCATCCCCTACACCTTCCGAGCACAAAAATAAGTGCGACTCGTGCAGCGTCCAGCTCCCACACACAAGCATGGCCATTCCCAGTGCCTCTTCTGTCTAGGCCCAGATCATCAGGTGGAGAAGTGCCAGCACTGCATTAAATTCAGTGCCACCACCCGCAGACAGAGGCAGCAGTCCCTGGAGGCCCACATACTAAAGAAGAAAATGTCCTCCATGGAGAAGGAGTTAAAAAAGCTCTGGCAGGTGTCCACTTCCCCCGAAAGCCATCGTAAGAAGAAAGACAAGGAAAAGCACCGGGATAAGGCTCCTCATCCACCGTCTTGGTAGTCGCGTACTGCAAGTAACATCCCCTCGAGACGCTCTCGACAGCGCCTTGAGGCTTCCAAGGTGCGTTGGCCCCCACCCGTCTGGCTTGCTCTCGGCCCTTCAGGCGCCTCGGGCTATTGGAGACCCTCCGCCCCAGTAAAGCTGCCACCGTCGCGGCCTACTGGTTCGGCGGCTCCAGTAAGCAGGCGTCGCTCTCTGATGCCCGCATGGAGCGGTCGATAAGTCGCCCTGACCCTTCGGGCGGCGCACGGCCCCTCCTCCACCTGACCAGGCCACTCCTCCTTCGCGACCTGCCTCGGGTGATGGGTTCGATAAGTCGGATGTCTGCTACTCCGGCGTCCGCCCGGACTCCGCTGACAAGTCAGACGTTGGCCTGCCCGACGCCTACATGGCGGCTGAGCCGATGCCAGACCCTCTCACGTCCGCCGTTCCCGGCTCCCTGCAGCCTTCGCTGCCCTCCGGGGACCCTGGGTCTCCTCAGTCTGACCCTAGGGATTTTCCCTCCATCCCGAGGCGATGCCGAGGTTCCTGCTGCACCCCGTCAGGCCGTTTGCCCGTTGGGCGACTGACCTGGCGTCGGTTCCCAGGACGCCGACTCTGATGCGGTCTTGCCGGCGCGGCGACATCCGCTTCTGGATGCCGCTCAACGCCGGACCTTCGCCCACGGGCCTTGTTCAGAGCCCGCCTGTAGGCCCTCGGCGGGCCGTCTCAGCAGACCCCCGTTCCCGGGTATCGATGCCGTTGTGTCTGATGCCTCTTACCGGCTCCACCGCGGTATCCGACGCCCCAGTACCCGACGCCCGTGCCTCAATACCCGACGCCGGGTTTCCCACCGTCGGGTTATGGATACGCGCCTTATGGAACTGGTAGGAGGGAGGTTTTCCCCTCCACCTCCCAGGTTGGGAGAGGATAACTTCAGATTCCTGGGTGCTCCACCTGATAGCAGAAGGACACTCAATAGAGTTTCTTCACAAACCCCCTTGACACCCTCCCCCAAGGTCGTCGTATGCTCGGGAACATCATCTTCTGGTCCAGGAAGAGATTTCGGCACTTTTGCTGAAGGAGGCGATAGAACCCGTCCCCATTCCTCTTCAGGGAACAGGGTACTGTTTCCATTTCTTCCTGGTCCCGAAGAAAACAGGGGACATGAGGCTGATTCTCGACCTCAGCACCCTGAACTTGTTCGTGGAGTACAAGAGGTTCAGGATGCTCTCGCTGCAGAGCCTCCTGCCCCTTCTCTGGCCAGGACAGTGGCTGTGCACTTAGGATATGCAGGATGCCTACCTGCATATCCCTATCTGCCCTTCCCACCACAAATACCTGCGTTTTGCATTCCAGGGGAACCACTACCAATTCAAGGCCCTCCCATTTGGTCTTCCTTGGTGCCCCGGGCGTTCACCAAATGCCATTCGGTGGTAGTGGCCTACCTGCGTACCCGGCGGGTGCAGGTTTTCCCGTACCTGGACGATTGGCTCCTGGCGGCCCTGTCCAGGGAGGAACTCCTGCGCTTCCTTTCCCTTGCCCAGCAGGTCTTTGCCTGCCTGAGTATTACCATCAACCAGGCCAAGTCCCATATGATCCCGTCCCAGAGGCCTCAGTTTATCGGGGCGATCCTGGACACAACCTCTGGCATGGCCTTCCTGCCACTGGACAGGGCGGCCACTCTCCAGGCCCAGGTCAGCCTACTATCCAGCCGCAGGCGGGTCAGCGCCAGGTCAGTCCTTCGCCTCCTCAGGCTAATGGCGGCTGCTATTCCGACAGTTCCTCGCGCTCAGCTCCACGTGAGAATCTCTCAGTGGACACTCCGGTCTCAGTGGGATCAGCTGGTGGACGACCTAGATCAACTTGTCCTGGTCTCCACTCCCATGCCTCGGGACTTGCAGTGGTGGATGGTTCAGGAGAACCTCTGCAGGGGAGTTCCCTTCTGTCTCCCTCCCCCCTCGCAGACGTTGACTATGGACTCTTCCGGCGAGGGTTGGGGAGCCCATCTCGGTCCTCACAGGACCCAGGGCTCCTGGTCCAAGCTCAAGAAGTCTCTTCACATCAATGTGCTCGAACTAAGGGCAATACTGTATGCTCTCCAGGCTCTGCATCTGTATGTGTCTCACGGTCACCTAGCTGTACAGACGGACAATATGTGTGTGGTCTGGTACATCAACAAACAGGGAGGCACTCGTTCCTGACCCCTTTGCAGAGAGGCGATGCGAGTCTGGGATTGGGCAGTGTAGCACAGCCTTCACCTCATGGCATCTCATGTCCCGGGGGTCAAGAACACGCTGGCAGACAGGCTAAGCCGGTCATCTGCTCTAGCTCACGAATGGGAACTGGATCAGGGGGTCGTAGACAACATCTTCCTGCACTGGGGAACTCCACAGGTAGACCTATTTGCTTCCCCTAAAAACACAAAACTTCCCGTCTTCTGCTCGCCCGCTCCAGGGTGCGGCATTTTTTGGAAAGATGCTCTGTCTCTAGACTGGAAGGGCAGATTCGTCTATGTCCTTCCCCCAGTTCCACTGATTACGAGGGTCTTGCAGAAACTCTGTTCGGAAGGAGCTCGAATGATTCTGATTGCTCCTTTCTTGCCCAGGCAAGTTTGGTTCTCTCTTCTGCAACAGTACTCAGAGGAACCTCCTCTTCCTCTTCCGCTGTCGCTATTTTTGCTGACACAATATCAGGGGACCCTGGTCCATCCAGGCCTCAAGTCCCTTCAGTTGCACGCGTGGCTCCTGCAGACGTAGCTCAAGCCTGATTGGGGCCCCCAAGTAGCTGAGATTCTGGTGGAGGCCAGGAAACCCTCAACCAGATCTACTTATGCCATGAAATGGAGGCGGTTTTCTATTTAGGCTGCCTCCAATGATGTCGAGCCCTTCTCGTGCTCTGTCGGCTGACTTCTGGATTACCTGCGACACCTCTTAGATCTGGGTCTCAGCCATTCATCCTTGAAGGTTCACATGGCGGCCATTGTGGCCTATCATGTCCCCTTTGCAGACAGAACGTGTGCTCAGCTGGAGGTCTCTAAGACCTTTTTGAGAGGGGGTCCTTCACTTACGACCCCTTATCCGGGTTCCTGTCCCTCCTTGGGATCTGAATTTTATTTTAGAGAAGCTTACTCTGCCTCCTTTCGTGCTGGCAGCCTCAGTGGACCTAAAGTTCCTTTCTTGGAAGACACTCTTCCTAGTAACCATTACTTCTGCTCGACGGAATTCCGAGCTTCAGGCTCTGATGTGTAAAATCCTGTATTTGATTTTTCACAAGAAACATGTGGCTCTGCGTACCAACCCTAAGTTTCTCCCTAAGGTGGTAGCGGAATCAACGCTGAATCAATCCATAGAGTTGCCTGCCTTTTTCACGCAGCACTCCAATCAAGGAGAGTACCTCCTACATACTTTGGATGTTCACCGAATTCTGAGATAACTACACCAACAGGACGAAGGATCTCAGAAAGACTGATCAACTCTTCATCTCTTGCTCATAAAAGAGAAGGCAATGCTGTTTCTAAGCAATGCCTATCGAAATGGTTGGCTCATTGTATCACTTTCTGTTATGACAAGTACAACAAGACCCTGCCGTGTCAGGTTAGAGGCCACTCCACCAGAGGGGTCGCTGCCTCTGCAGCTTGTTTCAAGAATGTGTCAGTGTCTGACTTCTGTCCATACCTTTATGAAACATTACAGTTTGGACATTGCCTCTCGCCGTAGAGCAGGCTTCGGGCTGGCTGTTTTGCAAGGCCTCCTTTCCTAAGGCCTTCACAACCAGAGGGTCTACTTCTGAGTAGCTTTCCTCCTCCCGTTTGCTTCTCCTTGTTCCAGACTGCTTGGGACTCAGTCCTATATGTAATTACCTACTGCAAGAGCCCTCTCGAAGTAAGATAGTACAGTTACATAAGAATTCATCGTAACAGTAGATCTTCAAGAGAGGCTTTTGCAGTAGGTAATATCTTCCCGCCCTCCATCCCCCTAAGCTTTTTCAGCTCCTTTTCCAGGAAGGGAAATATCCGCTTCTCTCTCATCTTCCCTTTTGGTGGGAAAGAACTGGAAGGCGGGCATGGGGGACTGCCCCTTTATACTGATGCCACATGACGTCGGTCACTTGACGTGGGGACGGTACCCCGCCAGAGACTGCTAGTTAGAAATTTTTCCGTTGGGTCCTGACACCGGCCAGCATCAGTCCTATATGTAATTACCTACTGCAAGAGCCTCTCTTGAAGATCTACTGTTACGGTAAGTTGTTACATAACTGTACTTTTCGGGCAGGATGTGATAAATGACAGCTATACTGTTAAAAAAGAGGTGTACAAAAATGGCAATATTGAAAATGTGAAGGGAAAACATAAAAAATGTGCAAAGTTAGGAGCGTGTGTGAAACTGCGCCAATGCACTCGTGGCCTTAGTCACTTTTGGAATTTTTCACCAAATTTGCAACATGGGCTTTTAGGACCCCACCTCATGAACAGTGTCACTGTCATTTTGTGAATTGGTTCTGAAAGGTGATTTCATGCAGTGACCGCAAAATCACCTTTCAGGACAAAGTAACGAAATGACAGTGAACGTTTTCATGAGGTGGGGTCCCAAGAACCCCATGTTGAAAATTTTGGGCCAGAATTCAAAAAAATGGCTTATTTATCAACATAAGCTGAAAACCCCATTGAATGGCATTATAGCACACTTACCTTTGATTCTTTAGTTTGCAGTTCGGCTTTGAAGAGTGCAGACATGTCCCAGTCCAGAAAGATGACAGTGCTGACCTCGGAGGTAAGTATGGGGTAAGGGGTGCTGGGAGGTGGGTGCCCAGTGGAAGGATGGGGGAAGGGGACTGGGTGACGACGAGGGACCATTTTCTTTTTTACAGATAAAAAAAAAACATTTGGGGACTGTTTTCTTTATTTACAGAAAACCACAGACATTTGGGCACGCTGGGGTGGGCTCCCAGTGTACCACATGTGTGTGGGGGGGGGGGTGCTACATAATGCTGACATGGGGATTGGGCACCCCAATGTTGGCAGGGGGAAAAAATACATTTGAGCACATTGGGGTGAGCTCCCAGTGTGCCACATGAGTTGGGGGGAGGCTACATAATGCCGACACGGGGATTGGGGACCCTGATGTTGGCATGTTTTCTTATTTGACGGAGCTGGTGGTGGCGACGCAACTGCACATGCATGACACTCGTGCACGTGCAGTTGTGGTGAATGGCATTTTGACATTCACAACATGACGGTGCCAGCAGAACTGCGCATGTGCAGTTCATGCCCAGGAATAAGGAAGCAACAGCCGAAATAGTGTGGCTATTATTCTGTAGCGGACAAACTTGGCGGAGGGTGTCAAGCTCCGTTGGACTTTCGGGAAGGTACTTCCGAAAGTCCTATGGAAGATTTCACGATCAGCCGTTTTTAGAGCTACTGAGCGATCCCAAAATGGCTGTAGACTCCGCCCACAGCCTTAAAAACAGCTGACATTGGCACAGTTTACATAGACATGGATACAGGTTTCTAACAGCTGGGTACTAGCTGGACAAAACAGTTGCTAAACAGGTTACAAGTAGTTGCTAAGTACGTATAAAAAAGGTATACATAAGCTGCCTTGGGAGCTAGACTTTGTCACTTGAAATTGACTGACAAGCAAGAAGTGGTGGTGGATGGTCATCATTCAGAGTGGAGGGATTTTTTGAGTGGAGTATCCCAGGAGTCAGTGTTGGGTTAATTTCTGTTTAAAATACTTATTAGCTGGTGAAGTTAAATAATGACAGTAAATTGGTAGGGAAGGGTGTACTACAGGTAGACATAAACAAATCACAATGCGGAGGCAGAGCAGGTGTAGACACTTGGGTGGCTAATCCAGTCCACTTAGAAAAGCAAACAAAAACATGCTGCACACCAAAAACGCTCAAAGAAAGCCACTGTCACTTTCAGTATTTTCAGTTGCTTTTACTGAGAATATACAGTATCTTACTATAAAAGAGGAAGCCGGGTTGCTAATCCCCTCTTCTGACAGAGTTGTTTTGGACCTCAAAGTGCCTGGGTGATCAGACAGACGGTGGCTGTTTGGAATTCTGTCAGACTGACCTTTTTTTTTTTGCACCTTAAATTGCATTGTATACCTTAAATTGCACTGTATTGCACTTTTGTGTGATATAGTCGCAGTACAAACAATGAGAAATACTTGGAAAATGTCAGTTTTTTTTATTGTGGATTCGGAAAGTACCTTTGAGTCAAAGACTCCTTTTCAAAGGTTCCATGTCAATACAGGTAAAACATGGTACAGCACAATGCAGAGATAGAACACAAGCATTCATTCATGATGCAAGAAATACAGTAAATTGCTTAATATTTAGATAGCAGTTTCGTGCATGAGACTAAAGAACAGAATACATACAAAAGCTCCAAAGGAGCTAGTTCTGAGATTTTCAGGTTGGGGGGGGGGGGGAGCCAGCCAGAGGCCTTAGTCAAAGGATCAAGGGGCAGGTCAAGGGTCAGTGGCAGTCACTGGAATTAGAGGACTGTAGGTGGTTCCTAAGGTAGGCTTTGTAGAGGCCGATTCTTTTCACGTTGGTGAGATCATTAGGCAGGTTATTTAGCCAGGAAGGGGCTCAGTAGCTAAAGGACCTTTGGAACTGGGAGGTGCGGCAGCGAGGGACCAAGAGGAGTTGCTTGCAAGAGCTACGGGTGCACTGCCATGACGGGGCCTGTTGTATTAGAGGTGAGAGACCAGCAGGAGCGAGACCAAGGCTAATCTTTTTGCCCATGAGGCAGGTATGACACTTGATTCTGTTATCACGGTTAAGCCAGTTCGTGGCATTGTAGACAGAGCATGTGTGGGTTAGATGATCACAGCCCAGGATGAGGCGACAAGCTTTGTTGAGGGAGAGCAGGAGCCTGGATAAGGCTGAGGAGCTGGCAGCGCTATAGATTAGCATGCCATAGTCTAGGAGGGAGAGGACTGAGGAAGAGACCGCTAGACGAAGGGCATCAGGAGTAAGACCATGTTTGACCCTGTAGAGGATGCCAATCCGGATATTGAGGGCTGTGGACAGTTGGTGAGTGTTTTGGTGGAAGGTAAGGGTTGGGTCAAGTGTGATGCCCAGGTATTTAAAGGAGTCCACTTGTTCGAGAGGAGTCTGGTTGGTAGTTAGGACTGGTGGGCAGTGGTCCTTCCTAGAGTTTAGTGGGTGCGAGAAGTACATGATTTTAGTTTTTTTTTGTAGTTTAGGATGAGGCACTGTGTGCTGAACCATTTTTCAGCCTTGCTGAAGGCGGATTGGAGGGAGAGGTGAAGCTGGGTGGGGTCAGGATTGGAGGAGAATAGGACAGCGTCGTCTGCGTATAGTAGAATATTGCCCCGGCAGGATGGGGGAGGGAGCTAAGGAAGTGACTTCTTAAGCCTATTTAGTGTGAAGTATGTTTTTGTATTCTGTACTACAGGTGGACCTGTACACATTATAAATGTTGACTGAGAAACGGGGCTTAGATTTAACATGGGGAACTGCAAAGTACTGCAACTGTGGGCATGAATGTACAAATCCCATGGCCCAACAGAAGACCATGATTGGGTTCACCTTTTGATTCTTCTGACACTGCCCGAGGGCAAGTAAGCTGCACCTCCCTCGAAACACTCCCTGGTATCTATAGGCACCCTCTTATGCTGTTGGTGTCCCATTCAAAGGATTCCCTGGCACCTAGATGATCATCTTTGAGGATCTTGTTCATCAGGCCGCACCTTTGGAACTACACCCGCATTAGTGCTAGGATGACGTCGTGTGCCAGCGTCTACATAAACGTGGGCGGACCCATCTCTACTCAGTTCTTTTCCCGCCATTATCATAAGTATCGAACCTGCTATGATATGTTGACTGCTAGCATTCATTTATTATTTTTCTTACTTCATGCAATCACTAATGTAATGGTTTTCAGTATTTCTATATGCTGCTGAAAGAACCCTCAGTGATTTTGGTATTGTGAGTGTGGAGTAAAGATGTGCGTGTCTGCTATTTAGGCTTCACTCACAACGTTTAAGCTTGTGAGATTTGTAGGGGCTTCAACTCTGCTACCAGGTGACATCGGAAGGGAGTGCTGGAAAAGTTCCATTTGGAGAAAACTTTGGCAGTGATGGAGAAACAAATACAGGAAAAAATCTGCGCTTGTCTCATTGACTGAATTGTGGTCGTTGAAATCAAAAGAAAAGTTGTCATCTGGAAGCCACAAGCATAAGCACAGAGACAAAGAAAAGGCCTTCCCGATGAGATCCAGATCACTGCTGTGGCTGCCAGGTAACCCCTCAACCTTGTCATCATCTGCTTCAGCGCGGCAGTAACAACAGCACCCCCCCCCACCCCGACCGTCAACCATACACCAAGGTTGGGAATTGGCTTAGGCTCTACCAAGCCTGTTATGGATAGCACATTGCTGTCATCGCCGGGTCTTCACCTGACATTGACTATTGCAGTCACGATCCCTAATACAGGCGTGCTCCGTGTCCTCAGCACACAAGCAGTGCTGGTGTCGTTTTCTGAAATATGACATTTACTATTAGGCTTACCTGAGCAACCTGTTCGGATGTCAACAGGACTTACTGCTTCCCAGACCCCATCAGTGCCTCAAACCAGCACACTGCAAAAGAGTACTCTCCTCAGCTGCCGTCAGCATCACTGACGTGGTCTTGTATTCCTGTCATCAAGGGAGATGATGATGAGGTTGAATATAATCTGGACCTCATATTAGAGGAAGATTATGAGGAGGAGGAGGATATGCTGAAGACTAGTATTTACTTGGCACCAGCTCCAACTTACTTTCGTGTAGTGAGGACTGTGTGCTGAACACCCAAAGGTCACCCCCAGAAGATCCTGCTTTCCAATCTGTGATGCAGAAAATGCAGGCTGCCATGGGCTTTACTTTGGAGGAAGAGGATTCCACAAAGATAAACGTAATGGAGTTCTTGGAGGTGCCAGAAACTCTCTCCATTGTCATTCCTCTATTATAACCAGCTGTGGAGGATGCTACCTATGCAGCCTTGTACAGACCAAATGCCGTGTCAACTGTACCTAGAAAGGCTAATATGATGTACCCTGCACCATCTAATAAGCCTTACTGTGCCAATCAGCCAGAAACTGATTCTGTGGTGATCTCTGCTGCCCAGGATAGATCTAGGGCACCTAAACACATGAACTCCCTTCCACCTGACAAGAAATCTAGGAGGTTGGGTGTCATGGGGAAACACACTTACGCCTCTGCCTCTTTAGGACTACGTATTGCAAACTACCAGGCCCATATAATTAAATTCCAAAATACCTTGTGGAGAAGTGCTAAGGCTGCGCAAGCTTCACCTGAGGGTAGTACCAAAAATGAGTTACTTAAAACCCTGCCTGCAGGGCCCGAAGTGGGTAAACATTTAATCCGCTCAGCCTGTGATGTTTCAGATGCATCTGCTAGGGCAATTGCATTGGGCATTTGCCTAAGGTGATATTCTTGGCTTAGAGCAGCAGGTTTTGCAAATGATGTCCAGCAAACAGTATTAAATGCCCCTTTTAGAAGCAGTAAACTGTTTGGATACAATGTTGAAGAGGCTTTCAGAGGCCTTCAGTCATCTAGGATGACCTCGACATCGGTAAAATCCTTCTGCCCCACATCAGGTAGAAGTAGGGGCCGGGTCGGTTTTGTCAGCCCATTGCCAGAAGGGGCAGACAGGTCTGTAGACAACAAGGCAGAAGTAAAGGCGCTAGAGGCTTGCCAGTTCCCCCTCTCCTCAGGTGCCCATTCAAAAGCACCTAAAGGCAGTAGAGCCGCTGGAGTTACATATGAACATACGAAATTATCCAGCAGATAAAGGTCAATAGGTCTAACAGGTCTGCTTGATTTTGCAGCTGGCCTCCCTACCTGGCAACTGCCCCTCCTCCCTCCCTCCCCCCTTACCCTGTCCCATCCTTTTGAAGCCACTCACCGTTGTTCAGGCCACCACTTCCTCTGGCAGAGTGTTCCACTTGGCCACCACTCTCTCTGTAAAAAAGTGTCTTCTCATCTCCTTCCTGAACCTTCCCCCCTCCAGTCTGAAAGCATGGCCCCTAGTATCCCTCCCCTCCCTTACTTTGAACAGCCCCACCATCCCAGCCTTGTTTATGCCCTTCATGTACCTGAAGGTTTCTATCATATCCCCCTGTCCCTCCTCTCCTTCAGTGAGTACGTGTTCAGTTCCCACAATCTGCTCTGGTACAGTAAGTCCCCCAGACCCTAGATAATTTTTGCTGCCCTGCATTGCATCCCCTACAGTAACTTAATATCTTTTTTCAGGTATGGGCGACAATATTGCATGCAGAGTTGCCCCCACCTGTTTAACCTGATTTGCTACAGTTACCCCCACCAACCACCATTGCTCCTAGGGGTAATCAAGGGGGGGGTAATCTCTCCCTTTATCTGAATCAGTGGAGGGAGATCCCCATAGATGAATGGCGACTACTGGACATTATTGGAAAGGTCATGCTCTGGAACTTCTCAATACGCCTCCAGATTATCCGCCACCTGTCATCACTTATCCCCTGGAACACATGTCCCTATTGGGAGAGCAGGTGCAGCCCTTGCTCCAAAAATGTGCCATAGAACCAGTTCCCACCAGGCAGAGAAACAGAGGCTTCTACTCAAGATACTTCTTAGTCTCCAAGTGTACAGGAGATCTGTAGCCTGTCCTAAACCTGAGAGACCTTAACTTCTCTGAAGAGTACATGATGTTCCATATCATCTCTCTGCAAACTCTGATTTGCTTGTTGCAAACATGGGACTGGATTTGTTCCCTAGATATTGAAGATGATTACCTTCATATAAAAATCGGGAAACATCACAGAAAATATCAGAGATTTGTGCTAGAAGGGGAGCATTACCAGTTCAGAGTATTGCCCTTTGGTTTATCTTCTGCGCCACAGGTCTTTACTAAATGCTTGGTACTGGTAGCAGCAGCCCTCTGCCGGAAAGGCCTGTATGTTTTTCCTCTACCTGGATAATTGGCTGTTAAAGGCCTACTACAGGGATCAACTACTGCACACCCTGAGTCAAACCAGAAAATTGTTCAATGATTAGGGGTGAAGGTCAGTCTGCCAGAGTCAGTATTAATCTCCGTCAAAGACTGCAGTACATAGGGGCAGTCTTGGACACAGTTCAGTGCATTCCTGCCTCTGGACAGGGCCCAGTGCCTCATGGCTCGAGCACAAATGGTGTACAACACTCAGTGTGCCCCAGGCAGGACTTCCCCATGCCTTCTGGGACTGTTAGCAGCAGCCGCCGTTGTCATTGTGCCACTGGCCTGCTTGCATATGCAAATCCCACAGTGGACCTTAAGAGTTAAGTGGGACCAGTTGAACGACGAACTATACCAACAGGTGCTGATCACATCTCCCTTGAGAAAAGCACTGATTTGGTGGATGTACCGCAGCAACTTACTACAGGGCGTTCCATTCTTGATTCCAACCCCAACAAAAATTCTCAGCTCAGATACCTTGGGATCCGGGTGTGGTGCGCACCTGGGCCCGCATCAGACACAAGGTACCTGGACCAGGTGGAGGTAAGATTGCATATAAATGTCCTAGAGATAAGAGCTGTCTTATACAGTCTCCAGGCATTTCAGGAGCATCTGACTCCAGGCCCTCTGTTAATACAGATGGACAGCATATATTACATCAGCAAACAAGGGGACACACATTCCTATCTGCGGGGAAGCAATGAGAGTGTTTTATTGGGCTCTGGAACACAACCTAGAACTATCAGCTGTGCATCTTCCAGGTGTCCAAAATGTCTTAGCAAAAGAAGAAGGTCGTAGTCCCGAGTGCACGAATGGGAACTGCTGACCTCCATAGTGGAAGATCTGTTTGCAAGGTGGGGTCGCCTAGAACTGGACCTTTTTGCATGCTCACACAACACAAAACTGCCGCATTTTTGCTTGCTTGCTCCAGGGCTTGGAGTTTTCTGGCAAGACACATTGTCCCTCTGTTGGAAAAGGAAGTTTCTGTATGCCTTCCCTCCCTTTCCAACTCAAGATGGAAGAGACAGCCCTCATCCTCATTGCTGCACTGTGGCTTTGGCAGATATGGTATCCACTGCTACAACAGCTGGCAGTGGAACCTCCAGTACCTCTGCTGCTGTCCATGGGCCTGTTGTCACAGGAGAAAGGGGTCTGTGGTCCATCTGGACCTGAAGTCATTGCATCTGCAGGCATGGCTCCTGAAGACATTTTCATGGCACAATTTAGAATATCACCTAAGGTGGCTAATGTTCTGGTAGCAGCCAGAAAACCCTCCTTCAGACATACCTATTCTTTGAAGTGGAAGTGGTTTACATTGTGGGCCATGTCCAAGCAATTGGTTCCATTTACCTGTCCAGTAGTGCAGTGCTTGGAATACTTTCTGTTCCTATTAGACTCTGGTCTTTGGTATTCCATAGTGAAGGTGCGTATGGCTGCTGTTTCAGCGTTTCATGCCCCTGTGGATGGATGTACAGTTGCCCAATTAGAAGTATCCTACACTTTTCTGAGAGGTATATTACACATGAAACCTCCCATTAGAAATCCAGTCCTGGATTGGGACCAGCATTTTGTTTTAAAGAAGCTTACTTTGGCTTCTTTTGAGCCAGTTGAGAATTGTGGCCTACACTTTACATGGAAAGCATTCTTTTTAGTTACAGTTACTTCTGCTCGAAGGATTTCAGACCTACAGGCTCTGATGTGTGAGCCGCCTTATTTAATTATCTATAAAGACAGAGTGTTTTTATATATGAATCCTAAGTTCTTACCAAAGATGGTGTCTGAATTTACTCTGAATCAAACCATCCTCCCCCAGTGTTCTACCTGGAGTATGCCAATCCAGGGGAAGCATTGCTCCATACTTCGGATGTACATAGATCCTCAGATATTATGAGAACTGCAGCGAGGACTGCAGAAAGTCCTTACAACTTTTTTTTTCCATTCACCACAAGGAGGGCAGCGCCCCTGTCTCTAAACAATGCCTGTTCAGATGGCTGGCGCATTGTATTATGTTCCGTAATAAGAAGTATGGTAGGGAACTTCCTGGGGTGGTTCATGGTCATTCCTCAAGAGGCATGGCTACTTTTGTTGCTTTTTTCACAATGTTTCTGCTGCTGAGATCTGTGCAACTGCCACATGGAACATTGTCCACACTTTCACTATTACTAAACATTACAGTCTGGCCATTGTGTCTCATAGACAGGCAGGATTTGGCCTGGCTGTATTACATGTATTACAGGATCTACTCTCAAAAACACATACGTATCATCTGCCCAAGCTCCATTTTTTTTTTGGTACTGCTTGGGATTTGCTCCAAAGATGTCACCTGATGAAAGAGATATCTTTGAAGAAAACAGAAGTTCTAGGATCGTGTGTATGTTGTTCTATCCACACTGGTTGGCTTGTCCCTTTTCCTTTTAACTCTTACCAGATGGCCTGAAAGCTGGCTCCTCCCACCCATCCAGGTGGTATGTCCCTCGGCTCCACCCCTTGATGCCAGATCTTCCTTTCCACTGGAAGATTCAGGTTCTCTTCTTATCGCTCCCTCGTTGCGTAGGCCCTGGTGAACAAATCCTTGGATTTATCTAAACTTAATCTCAATTGAGTTTCTCCACATTGTTTTGTGATCGTGACTGCAGTGGAAGACAAGTCCTCACCCTGGTTCCGCAGGTGCCCTTGCAGGCAGACTATGTCTCACACCCACCCACCCGCACGCCTTGTGCGTCTACTGCCTGGGCCATGCCCATGACATCCAGGTTTGCGACTTTTGTCATGCATTCCATCCTAATGTCTTGGGATGATCGACTTCAGCTCATCCAACTGGAAAAACTGAACCCGCCGGTCAAATCAAAAGCATTCCATTGGGCAGTCTCTGTGGCTGCGGGGTCCGCTGATCAACTAGAGCAGATGAAGGCTTTCGAGATGGAGGAGGCAGCTCGGGCCACTGATCGGTCCTCTTCTGTGTCGGGCTTTGTCCCACTCAAATTGGGCTCCACCTATTCAGGCTCCTTTAAGGAGCTGTGCCAGTCTGTCCTGACCAAGGGAGAGGGCTCTTCAGGCGCACACATCTCCCATTCTTGTAAGAAGGACAAAGAGTTGCAAGAAGATTTGTCTTGGCGACGACGTTCTTGGAATCGAGAGAGGTCTTGGTCCCAGGAATCTGCTTTCTCGACTTCGGTCGAAGTTGCAGCCTCAGCCACTGGCTTCACGGTACCCCCATTAGGCCAGCCAGCCAAGACATGGGTTGATGACCCGGTCGAGATTATCTACCCTGTCGACCCGTTGTCTCTCGATGAGGCCAGCAATTCCTTACTCAGGACCCCGGTTCTGACTGGACCTACCGAGGAGGTGACCCAGCTTGCTGGGAACCTCCTCACGGTCCCTGTCCCTGACCTGGAGGAGCTGCGGTTCTCCCCGGCTCATTCTGAGCTCCACTGTTGGTCCCCCAGCAGTCAAGGTCTCGTACACCTTCAACCGACAGGCCGAAGAAATCTCATCAACGCCACTCTGGGCATTCTAAGAAGTGGTGCTGCTGCTGTTCATCCTCATCCTCCTTGGATGAGGAGAGGCTTCGACGCAAACTGCATTGACGCTACATGGACCTAATGTGGCAACATTTGATGATGGCAGGTTTGAAGTCGATCCCGGCTTCCACGCAAGCCATCACTTGGCTGTCACCCTCCAGGTCAACGCCGACCCCTGTGGAGCCATTTGACACCATCCTGGTGCAGACTTTCCCGGCTCGGCCAAACCCGGCCTCTCCACCAATACGGATGGAGCTGCCACCTAAGTAGTCTTCCTCCAGGGCCCCTGACAAGGGCCTTCCGCATAAGTTGTCTGTCACCCTCACCCGAGCCGCCCCAGTGACCCAAGGGTTGAAGGTGACATGGGTGGTCGGCGGATCTGTCCAAAGTTCAAGGACTCCAACTTGCATTCCTGCCCCTTGGATGAGGAATCCATTGGGAGTCTGTCGACCGAGGAAGGTCCCATGTCCTTCATGGGCATCCTCCATCTTATCTCCGAATCTACAGAGATGCCCTTGGAACCCGTTCAGAAGCGGGCCGAATAGCCCCTCACTGATATACTCAAAAGAAGGGATTCTCTGACAGAGGCCTTCATTGTGGCCAAAGCCATTGTTTGCCTGCCTTGGAGCTGTGGCAGCACCCAGCCTCCTGCCCTTCGCCGTCAGCCCGGATGGCCTGCAAATACGTGGTTCCCATTGTCTCCCTTTTGGGATTCACAGAACAACCCTTGGCCGAAGGGTTGGTGACCGAGTCTGTGTTTCAGCGTTCGGGTAATTAGGGAGACACTGATAGACGCCCAGACAAAGAGTCCAGGAAACTGGACCATTCTGCCAGGAAAGTCTATGCTGCCTCTTTGCTTCGCCTTGGTCAGGCAAGCTCGGCCGTCATCATGGTGCATTTTTCTCATGCCCTCTTGGGCTCTCTAGATGAGGTTCTTCCTCATCTCCCCGCGGACCTTCAGACTACGGTCAAACAGGTCCGCGACCAGGGTAGGGGGTTGCCAAACAGCAACTCCAGACGGCTCTGGACATTGGGGATTCTTGCGCCCGCTCTATGGCAGCTGCGGTCACCATGCACTGCAGGGTCTGTCTGAGGGTCCCTACCTTCATGGCGGACACTCCACACAAATTAATGGATGTTCCCTTCCTAGGCGCCAATCTTTTTGGTCCTGGAGTGAACGGTCACCTCCAGTAAATGGAGAAGTCCAGTGCTACCATGGACTCCTTTACTTCTGCCCAGAAGGAATCCCAGGATTCCAAAAAACAGAAGAGAAGGCCCTTTTGACCTTCTGCCCCTACCAGGGGCCCTAGCGGCCTGTAAGCCCAGATGGAAAGGTCCTGGTGGTTCCCAGGCTGGATCCTCCTCCTCCAATGCTTCACAGTGACGGGATGGGGGTTGCCAAGCCCATACCCGTCACACCCACTCTGGGTCCTCCCATGAGGGGGCCAGCTCCACCACTTCCTTTCCGCCTGGTCCGCTGTCACAATGGACAGGTGGGTATTGGAAGTGGTTGGCCAGGGAATGCCTGTGGAGTTCGAGCAGTACCCACCAAGCCAAGCCCCTGCCCCACGGGAGGAAATGGTTTCTGTGCACACTCAGTCAGCTCTCCGAGATGACATTGCCCAACTCCTCCACAAAGAGGTAGTGTTCAGAGTTATGGATCCCCCTGTCAACCCAGGATTCGTTTCCAGGTACTTCCTGGTCCCGAAGGGGGGGGGCTGGCACCCCATTCTTGATCTGCATGACCTAAGTCAGTTTCTCAGGTCTCACACCTTCAGGATGGTAACTCTGTCCCAGATCATACCATCTCTCGAGCTGAACATGTGGTTATGCTCCCTGGATCTGCAGGACGCGTTCTTTCACATCCCCATCCATCTGTCTCACCCAGGGTTCCTCCACTTCATGGTGGAGGGAACTCTCTACGAGTTCCAAGCCATGCCATTCAGCCTGTCATCGGCCCCCAGGGTCATCACCAAATGCATAGCAGTGGTGGCGGCCCATCTTCGGTGTTGAGGGGTCAAAGTTTACCCTTATCTCGACGACTGGCTCATAGCAGGTCCCTGCAGACTGGAGGTAGAGAGGTCTGGCCCTCCAAACCTGCC
Organism: Neoceratodus forsteri; assembly: GCA_016271365.2. NCBI lineage: Eukaryota > Metazoa > Chordata > Ceratodontiformes > Ceratodontidae > Neoceratodus > Neoceratodus forsteri. Next base: position 28,727,376 of record CM057453.1, read on the forward strand.
TCAGCCTTGGCCTTCTGATCAGTGAGGCCAAGTTGGAACTTGTGCCCTCGCAGGTGATATACTTCATTTGGGCAGAGCTCGACTCTTGCTGAGCCAGAGCCGGGCTCCCAGCGGACAGGGCAGAGGTTCTCTCCTCCTTTGCCCGATCATTTCTGGTTGGGCAATTGCGATGTGCTTGGGACGTCCTGCAATTTCTGGGTTACATGGCGGCCTGCACCTCTGTGGTCCGATGGGCCCGGAGGCATATACGCCTCCTTCAGTGGGAGCTGAACAGCCTGTGGATGCAGTGACTAAGTAATTTCAACCAGCTGGTCACTGTGACCCAGAAGATGTGGAACGCTGTCCAGTGGTGGACTGTACTAGAACATTTGCAGGAAGGGATCCTGTTTGTCCGCCCCGTACCAACAGTCATCATGAGGACCGACGCGCCTCTCATGGGCTGCAGTGCCCACATGGGGGACCACAGAGTCCACAGGCTCTGGACCCTTGAGGAATTCCAATGCCACATCAACCTGCTGAAGCTCCAAGCAGTTTGGCTGGCACTGACTGCATTCGCGCCTTTCCTTCGGGGTCAAGTGGTTCAGGTCCAGATGGACAACACCACGACCATGTACTATATCAACAAACAGGGCAGTACGCACTCCCAGCTTTTGTGCAGGGAAGCTCTCCACATCTGGACCTTTATGAACTGACTGGTGGTGGATCTCCTAGCCATACATGTGGCAGGAACCTCGAATCAGCTGGCGGACACTGTCAGCCGTGTGGGTGAGGCGTTCCATGCGTGGTCTCTCCATCCAGAGCTGCACAGTCTGTTCTTCCAGTGGGGCACTCCTCAGGTGGACCTGTTCACCTCCAGGTTGAACGCAAAGCTGAGGCTGTTCCATGCCCACCCCCCTCAGCAGGGCTCGTTGAAGGGGATTGCCTTCTCGAGGCCATGGACCCCAGGCCTCCTCTTTGCCTTCCCTCAACTTCCCTTGGTCCACAAGGTGCTCCTCGAGGTCAGGAGGGACAAGGCACAGGTGATCCTCGTCGCCCCAGACTGGCCTTGCCAGTTCTGGTATCCAGATCACCTCAGCCTCAGCATCAGGCTCCCGAGGCATCTTCCAGCATGCCCAGACCTGCTCTCTATCAGTCAGGGGAAGGTATTCCACCTAGACCTTCAATCCCTGCACCTGACATCCTGGTTCCTGAGTGGCTAGAGTTCCAGGCTTTGGGTCTCCCAACGATGTACTCAGTCTAGTTGAGGCATCTAGGAAGGAGTCGACCAGGAGGTGCTGTGTCTTCAAATGGAAGAGATTCTCCATTTGGTGTCAGGGCTGTCCGGTGGTTAGCATCCTTGGCTACCTTTGGTCTATCTCCAAAGGAGGTTTTCAGTATGCAACCCTTAAGGTGCACCTGGCAGCCATTTCTGCTTATTGGGCATGGGCCGGTCAGCAGACTGTGGCACAGGAGATGGTGGTCTGGCGCGTTTTCAAGGGCTTTGACCATTTTTCGCCTCCTATGCATGAACCACCACCAGCACCGTGGGATCTACTGCTGGTACTGGCAAAACACATGGGCAAGCCATTCGAACCAGTGCACAGAAGTGAGATGTCACACCTATCGTGGAAGACCGTCTTCCTGGTGGCTAGTACATCAGCCAGAAGGATTGGGGAGCTCCATGTGCTCTCTGTTGAGTCTCCCTATATGGTCTTCCACAGGGACAAGGTTGTCCTGCGCCCCAACCCGAAGTTCCTTCCAAAGGTTTTATCAGAGTTTCACCTGAACCAGGTGATGACTCTGCTGGTGTATTATCCCAATTACACCTCGGAGGCAGAGTGCAGGCTCCATACTTTGGGCCTGAGATGGGTGCTCTCTTATTATAAGGAGCATGTGGCTGAAGTTCAGGGAGAGGTTCATCAGCTGTTTGTCACCTACGCTGAAGTCGCACCTGGCAGACCTGCAACTAAGTGGACGATTGACAGATTGCTTACGTCTTGCATTGATCTCTGCTATCGGCTGGCAGACAAGGAGCCTCCTGTAGGGATAAGAGCTCATTCCACCCGCCATACTGCTGCGTCGGTGGCTTCTTCTAGGGATGTCCCTGTCCAGGATATCTACAGGGTTGTTACCTGGAAATCAGCAAACACCTTCACCTAGAGTCACGCTGGGATGCTGGTTTTGGGGCCTCAGTTCTCCAATCTCTGTTTCCCAAGTAGGGTGTGTACGCCTTGCCTCCCTCTCACCCTCCTCCTGGAGAACTGCCAGGAGTCTACCAACCAGTGTGGATAGAACAACATATCCACGATCCTAGAAAAACAGGTTACTCGCCTGTAACTGTAGATCTTCTAAGGACTGGTCTCTTGCAGTAAGTCATTACTTATGGGAGTATCCACCACTTCTTCCAGCAGTCTTGCATGGGGGCCATCCACACGACATCACTTCCTGTGGATGTGTATAAGAGTGGGTGGCCCCAGTGCCTTCTGTTCATTTTCCTGGCTCAGCTTCGCTACTTTTACCTGCTTTCCTCACCTCCTGGGTTGCAGTCTTTGACTCGGACTTGAACCGATTTTCTACCGTCGGGTCTGAGACCTGTGACTTGCTCTCAGCACCCCGAACTTCCATAGCAGGCCTGTGACCCACTCACAGTACCCCTGCTGCTCCCAGGCCCAGGCACTCTTGCTGGGTCTGGGTCTTCTCTTGGGCCCAGCCTGATATTTTTTCTTCTACAACAGGTCTGGTGTTCCATTAGTGCCACGGTCCACCTGCTACTCCCAAGCCCTGGCACTCTTGCTGGGTCTTGTGTCTTCCTCATGGCTTATCACTCAGTTAGTCCAGAATGGACCTCGGGGAGGTCGCCTTCATGGCTCCCGAGCCAAAGGCACTAGTTCCAGGCATAGGAGGGAATGGGATTCACACTCCTCACACTCCCTTCGCCTTGCTCCATCGACGATGGCGCCTCCGTCGTTGATGGTAACTCCTCGTCCAAGGGGCTGCTCCCCCCGTCGACGGAGCCTGTTGGGCTGGTTCTATCTTTGACGGGCCATGTCCCATCGACGGAGCTTGTTTATGAACATTTTCCATCGACGGGCAGTGTTTCCCCATCAACGGCAAGTTCCTTGTCAACGGTAACATGTGTTCTTTCTTCTCCCGTCGCCAGGCCATGTTTCTCCTGTTCTCTTGTTGATAGAGGCCTTTTCTCCATCGATGGAGCAGCCTCTCCCATCGATGGAACAACATGCTTTGCATGCCTTTTTGACGGGATGGCTTCCCACATCGATAGAGAGGCTTCCTTTTGATCTCTCGTCGACGGGGATGATTCCACCGACAGGGCTGCTCCCTCATCAACGATGGGGGCTTCCCACCCTGGGACTCCCCTTTGCTCGGGGCTCTGTTTCCATGCCACCCCCCTGTATGTCCCGGCACCGGACGGTATCCTCAGGGGTTCCTCCCCATCACCCTTTTCGCGTGGCCCATTGGCCCCGCTGCGTGGACCTCACTTTGAGTCCCTTGCTCCTTTACCGGTCCCTGTCCACAGGGGTCGGCGATTCCCGGGTTGGCTCGCCCTCTTCCTGATGCCACCCTTGGGCATCCTCCACCTCTGGACCGTCACAGGCTCTGGGCATTGCCCGCCTTGTGCTGGAGGTCCTGCGGAGCATGGATCAGGGTCCAGCCTCATCCCGTTCCCCCTCCCCATCTCCCGAGCGCTTGCGCATGGCCCTGGCATTTTCCACCTGCCCCCCGCTCCCATTTATGAGGACTCCCTTTATGGGATTTCAGGAGGGGATCCCTTTATGGGGATGTTCCTGGTGGGGACCTTGGATCCTCGGGTCCGTCTCCCACTTGTGGCAGAGTCGCCCACGCCCTGCCTCTGATGCTGCTCGCTCCCGGGTCCCTCCTTCATGGAGCTCATGCTGCAGATCCAGCATGCTTTTGACTTCCCTGCTGTGGATCAGGACTCCTTTCGTTGGGACATGGCTGCCTACCTCGATGTTCCTGAGGAGCCTGCCATGGTGGTCCCGCCTTTGATTCCTGCGTATTTTAATGCACTGTCTCATGCTTGGTCTTGTCCTACTTTCGCCCGACTCGCCCTTTGTGGCCCTGATCAGCTCCACCATGCCCCTCCTGACCACCCCTACTTGTTCACCACCCCTGTGGTGGACTTGGTTGTCACGGTGGTGGCCCATGACCAGACCGCTCGACCTTGCCATACCAGTTCTGTGCCGCCGGATGCGGATTCCCAGTGCATGGCTTTCTTTGGCGTTCAAGTGTATGCCTCCAGTACTTCATATTCTTAATTATCTGGGTAATATGGTCTGTTACCTTCGCACTCCTAGTACCTCGTCTTTGGACCTCCTGTCCGCCTTGCCTCCTTCCCATGAGTCGATCAGGCTGGCTCAGCTGCTATCTGCCATGTCCTTCCTTTCCCATCACCTGCTCCATGAGTGCTTCGATGCCGTTGACGCATCGGCCCACCTTTTCGGCTGCCGGCATCATCCTTCAGCGCTTCGCCTGGCTGCAGATTTCGGGTTTGCCGCCTGACGTCCAGCTGTCGGTTGCCAGTGCCTCCTTTTCTGGGAACCTGGTGTTTGGACCTGGTCCCCAGTCCATCCTGGATTCCCTTCAGGCTTCGGGGCATACTCTTTGTTCTGTTCAGGGCCTCTATCACGCCCCAGATCCCACCCCTATGCCCCCGCGGGCAGGCCATCTTGTTCCCGGGCCCCCTACTGGGATATCTCTCGGGACCACAGTAGGGCCTCCAGGGGGGTGGCTCAGTCTGCTCCTCCGTGGCGTTCCCATCCCTCACGCAGGGCGGGACCCGCTTCAGCGCCTTAAACTGCTTTTCAGGTGTCCCCCGCCGCCTCTTGCAGGCCTCAGAAGCGCCCGGGGATCTCTTTCCCTTTCTTGGAGGCTTGCTCCTGGACTGGATGCTTCACTCCTCCATGCAGATCTGATTGGAACTCCTGCTACTTTCCCTACTGGAGCCCTTCAGTTGTTCCTTCCTCTGACCATCCGGGATGTTTTTTCCTCTGTGCTTCTTTTTCTACTATCTGATCCGCTCAACTTCTGTCTTTTCTGGATTTGACTTTCTGCCAGAACCTGTCGACCTCTGCCTCGTCGGGATGAATCACTGTGCCTGGCCGCCTACAGTTCTTTCTACATCATGCTTCCTGCATGCTGTCCTCACCCACCTTTGAGCCTTTCTGCCTGAGCGGGTGTGGTTTGAGTTGACATTTCTCCTGGTTTCATGCCAAATGTCTTCGCCTAACTGTTGGCCTATCTGCCTGCACGGAAGAGGTTTGAGTTTGACATTTCTGTTACATATCAAACATTTTGTCCTTACCCCACCCCAGGTTAGCTGCCTCTGGGGGTGCAGTTGAAGTTGACATTTTATTGTGAATTTACTTCTTTGGCCTTGCCTTTCCTTCCATTTGGATTTTACTGCTTCGTAACCTCCCATAAGTAATGACTTACTGCAAGAAACTAGTCCGTAGAAAATAGTACAGTTATGTAAGAACTTACTGTAACAGTAGAATTTCTGAGGACTGTCTCCTGCAGGAAGTCCCCCTGCCTTTTCACCTCAAATCTGCAACTCTGGACGTTGGGTGGGATCGCTGTCCTCTGTTTTTTCTGGCCCTCGTTTACCTCGGTCCAGGCTGTGCTTGCAGAAGTCGACGGTGAACAGAGGGTACTGGGGGCTGCCCACTCTTATACACATCCACAGGAAGTGATGTCGTGTGGATGGCTCCCATGCAAGACTGGTGGAAGAAGCTGTCGTGTGACAGCACTACCTGGTGGATACTCCCATAAGTAATGACTTGCTGCAGGAGACAGTCCTCGGAAGATCTACTGTTACGGTAAGTTCTTACGTAACTGTACTTTCTAGAAGTGGTATATGTTGTTCATCTACACAAACCCACACAACCTCCCTGGCTTCGACGCACAACCCTCTGCTTCCAGCAGGCAAGATCTGGCATAAGGGGGTGGAGCACAGGGATATACCTCCCGGCTGGGGTTGGAGGAGCCAGCTTTCAGTCCATCCAGCAAGATTTAAAGGGGAAAGGGACATGCCAATCAGTGTGGATGAACAACATATACCACTCCTAGAACTACTGTTACAGGTGAGTAACCTGTTTTTATGTACGTAACATAACAGTAGATCTTCTAGAGAATCTCTTTCATCAGGCCATGCTGTCGCACCCTCCTTCCCCCTTAGGGGTATAACACTAGATTATCTGCATTGCTTCTATCCATACCTCACAAAATTCCAGCACCACCCACCAAAAAGGCAGACCACAAGCTCATGAAGTGAAAGCAATTTATTAAGGCAATATATGTAAAGGCAGAATAAAAGTGCAAACCTTATAAAGTGCTGATGCAGAGATATAAGAACAACAGGTAGGGCCTCACTCACTTCAACCATTTTTTCCCTAAGGCTTCCTCAGGAAGTGTGAGGGGCGGCTTTTTCATGAGCCTTTTCTAGCCATACATGCCTTTTCCAGCTCCCATGGTTGCCTGTTGTGCTGGGAGATGGCCAGATCTCCTAGTTCCCCAAAGAAAAGTCCTCTGAGTATAATCTCTGGCATGGAACCAAGGAGTGATGGGGCCACCCATGTTTATGTAGATGCTGGCGCATGACGTCATTATGGGAAGCCCCTGGCTTACACAAGTTTCCATGTGGTCCTAGCACTGACATGAGTGTAGTTTTAAAGGTGTGGCCTGCTGAAAGAGATTCTATCAAAGATCTACTGTTAGAGTAAGCACATAACTGTTCTAACCCACTTCCCATCAGCTTTTGAACTCTTGATTCCCTGGCTCACATGATGACACAGTGACTGGCACTGCAGCCCTCCACTCACCTTCTCAAATGATAACCATCTCATTGGAAATACTGCACATTATACTGTCACTAACCTTGGAGATTCTGAGAGGGTCTGGCACAGAACCACCGATCCTGATCAGTGGCTTAGGGGGCAAGAGTTATGAGTGAAGATTGAACATACTCCAGATCTTCGAGGAAATCTCTTGCAGTAGGTCATAACATATAGGAATATCTCAGCTGCAGGCATCATTCCATCCAGATGATTTCTTAGCATTCGACCAGGGACTGCCCCTGACACAACACCACATGTTGTGACATGGTAGATATAAATGGGGCAGTCCCAGATGCTCCTCCGTTCTTTTGTCTCTGCAACCTGCATGCTACACATTCTCTGTTTGTAGTATAGCTTCAGTCAAAGAAGTGGAATTTCTTCAGAGCGGCTTTCTCATTTTCGCCGTGGCTTTTCACCTCTTGTTGTCAGATGCAAGAAGTGTCACAGTGCCTTGAAGATCATCGATGAAGACTGTCCCGGAGTTTGTGTCCATGCTTTAATGTTACAACACCGGGTGATGAAGATGGCTTTGGCCGGGGTGGCTGCAGTGTTCTTGGCCGCCCTGTGTGTCTTCGTTGCCCTTCAGTTCCCGCCACAGGTGGGTTCCCTCCATTGATGGGGCCTCCCTGTCAGTGTCTTTCTACCTAAAGGTAAAACGGAGGCTTTGCATTGGTTGTCTTCTGCTCTGTCGATGACCGGAGACGTTCTTCCACCCATTCGTCGTCGATGTCCTTGTCGACGGCCTCTCAGGGTGTGGTTTCTGCTCTGGCAGATGCTCCGCTGTCATTTTCTGCTCCGTTGATGACCTCCCACTTTTCTTTCACTTGTTCATCGACAATATCGTTGTCATTGGTCTCGTAGGATGTGATTTCTGCTTTGGCAGATGCTCCTTGCTGTGTCATCTTCTGCTTCATTGATGACCTCCAGTGTTTTTTCCACTGTTCGTTGATGAGATCCTCGTCGACGGCCTCCCATGGTGAACTTTTTCTGCTTCAGCAGTGACTGCAGCCTGTGTCATCTTCTACTCCATAGGTGACCTCCATGCCTGTCTTACACCAGTTTCATTGACGAGTCCCTTGTCAATGGTTTCTCTGGGAGTCTGTTTTTAACAAAAAAAAACAGCTGCTTTGGGTTATGTCGTCTTCTGCTTCATCGATGACCTCCAGCTTTTTTCCCCCCTTTCGTCGGTGTTTCACTTGTCTCTGGCCTCTTGGGGTATGTTTTCTGCTATGGCAGCCCCTCCGGTTGTTGTTATCTTCTGTTCCATCAACGACCCTCCCCCCCACCCCGTTCGTAAGTGGCAGCCTTTTGGGGTATATTTTTCTGCTCTAGTAGCTGTTTAGGCTCTGTCGTCTTCCTTTCCGTTAATGACCCAACACTCTTTCTCTCTCCATTCGTCGAAGTGATCCTCGTCAACGTCCTCTTGGAGTATGTTTAAGCTCTAGCTGCTGCTCTGTCTGTATAGCTGCTGCAGCCGAGGTTCTGTTGTCGCCCTTACGATCGACATTGAGACTTTCTCCATTTTTTTGCCAAAGGCGTCCTTATCAGTGTCCTTTCAGAGTGGCTTTTATTTAAACTTTCTTTGCGCCAGCAAACAACCATTTCATCCTCCGCTCAGCTGACGACCCTGTGCCTTTCCTTTGGTTGCCAGGATCCTCGTTTGCGTCTCTCTGCCTGTGACTCCTTTTGCAGCCCGTTTCGACTGCCCCTTTGGGCACTGGGACTCATCAATCCCTTCTAAGTAGTCACTCATCCTGTACATGTGGTATGGGTGGCTGTGTTTGGGCTCTCTAAGAAGAGTCTCATTGCCACCACTGAAGGGCCTTTCTTAGTTGGCCAGGTTGGTTTCCCATCCTGCAAAACTTGTAGGTCTGTTTCTACACTACAAAGGGGCACATACTGTGTCCTACAAGGGTTGATTCTTCCACCTTGTTTTGGATTAATTTAAGTACAGTGGTTACATATTTCCCAAAAGGTCTCCTTTTTACGACCTTAACATGGGAGAGCATCCATATTTGCTGGAACACGGAATCTAATCAAGACTGGGTGGTGTGACATTCCCCTCTCTGCCTCCTCGGGAGCTGGGGTAGTTGTTTGGAATTTTTCATATTCCCCTGCCCCCAGGGCCTTGTACACTCCCTGAGGCAGTACTAGACTTCTGTACACAAGTCTTTTCCTATCTCTTCAGCTAGTGGCTGACTGTTGAGCCTTCTCCCTGCCTGGCCTATTTTTCTTTCCTGTTCAGAAAACATAAACTACTGTACATGTGAAGCCTGGAAGCTTCTTGCTATGGGCCAACCAATAATGGTGCTTTTCACAAAAACTTTTAACCTATATGGATCACCACCTATGAGGGGTCGTGTCTAGCTCTGGGTTGCCTTTGCCGTAGGTCATGTTTGCCACATTCCCTTCTGCATGGGTAGTAAACCGCCAGTCTTTCATGTGCGGCCTAGACTGCCATGGGCTGTCCATTCCAGGCTTCTGTTGCCGGCCTGTGCCTTGGCCACCATCTCAGGCTCAGGGTGTCCAGATTTGCCACCAGTGGTATACTCTTCTTTTACACCTGCACCTTTTCTGGGTGTTGGGCATGTGTTTTTAGCCTCGGGACATTTCTCCTTCCTTGGGCCCTTTGCCTAATGTTTTAAATTCAGGTACGCCCTATTTCAGCCTGATATAAGCTTCCGGACCCTCTCCCTTGGTTCCCCTTCTGAGTCCTGTGCTAAACCGGTCCCATTGCCAAAGTATGAAAACGCCTCCATGTGGGCTTCATTTTTAATCACCCATTTGGATTTGCGGGTTGTGCCACCCGCTTTTGTCTCTAAAGGGTATCTTACCTTCACAATGGGCCCCGCCCTTGACTGGTATCTATACTTCTGTATCCTGGCACCTGACTTTCAGGTGGTCACATAATGTTTTGCTGTGGTGATGCCTGCCCTACGGTCTGCAGGCCTCTCCCTCTGTCATTAATTAGATGATTGGCCTTTCGAGACCTCATCACTGCGATAGTTTACATTTGCCTATCCCATTCACTCTGTGCCCTTTTTTTCATTCTGGTCATATTGGATACCTCAGTGGTCATAACCTTTTTCCCAGGCAATCAGGCGGACTCCGCTGCTCGCTCCGTGTCCAGATTTCCAGCCACAGTTGGGTTTCTGCTGGACATGTGCTGTGATTCCTGGAACACATTAAGGCCATCATTCCTACTATGCCTATCTAAACAGAGGAATTGTACAGTGGGTCCGATGGTTGCGATGTGGTTCTGCCTCACCTTAAGTTTTGACACTGTACTCCTGCTCTCCACCACACCCGCTTTCCAGGTCCTTTGGTGGTGGCTATCTCAGGACTCCTGCCTCAGCTGTGTGGCCCGTTTTTCCAGCTTCCTTCAAACCCCCCCCCATGCATTCGACTGCCTTTTCCAGAACTTTCATTATGAGTGCCCCGTTCCCTGGGGATGGTGTCCTACTATTACGGGGCCTCCTTTCGTTGGATGATTTACAATTTCACCCACCTGTGCCCTTGGTATTCCGTTCTCTGAACTGCCAAGGAGGGTTACTTTCCTTCTAACACCAGGTACGGTGGGGCACTCTGTATTTGGTTTCAGGCAATTCATCCAGGAATAAGCTTTACCTAAGTTCAGATCCCGTCGCCCGTTCTTCCCTTGTGGGTCGCCTTTGGCCACCCGTGGGTTCAGGTTCATTAATGGGACGTCCTTTGACAGGTAGCCAATGACATCTCCCCTTCACAGGGTCCCTTCTGGCTTTCCTCTTTCCCCCTCTCTGAAAGGCACCTTCCTACCTCATCTCTCGAGCACACATTATGGTAATATGAGGCTGTAAATCTTAATGGACTGTCATATTTTGTATGCCTGTCCCCTTCCCCCCTCATACAGAGAATTCTATTCAAACTTACCAGAGATCACACTTTTGTGGTTCTCCTCGAGCCTCAAGAGCTAAGCCCAGTCAGATGACTTCCTCTACAATATTTTGTTGTCCTGGATCCTCTTCCCCTTCCCATTTAGGACCCGCCCTTCTCACTCTGGTCCAGGGACTCTGCTCTGTCCCACTCTTCCATAAAACACTTCATCTCCAGGATTGACTCCTGCGGTCATGGTCCTTCCCAGGATCCATGCCCCCCCTCCCTTTTTTTCAATAGTGTGATATTAAGGAGCAGCTTGTGGTCCTTCCATCAGGATGTCCTATCACAGGAAGGGGACATGTTTTACTGCAAGGGCTGCGGATCACTGATTGACACATATAAATATCCACCTCACTGCCTCCTAACTTATGCACTCTATAAGACTGAGTGGCTCATACTGTCCGGTACAAGTTTACTTATCCGGCGTTTTCTCCTTTTCAAATAAACCCATAAACTAGATGACAAACCCTTGCATACATCGATCAGTAGGTACCCATCTTATGAGGAATCCTTCTCGTTGACCCCTGTTTGGTACCGCATGTCCCACTGTGGTCCCCACTCCTTTTTGTTTTTTGGGTTGAGATTACATCAGCTACACGTGTATCAAACTTACGTGCACTTAATATGCTCCAGCCCCTGCCTAAATTGGCACAGCTCTAGGATGTTGTTCTGTTCCAGTTTGATATCTTTCTCCTGTCCCAGTGCTGGGCTTCAGTTCCAGTCAAGAACTATACAAGTAATCTAAGTGCTTTGCAGAGCCCTGATTCTCTAAGAGATGCTCTGCTTTATTTTTTGGGTGTACGTAGCCCTTTGGGTTCCAACTTTTCTATGTCACCATCCAATGCACACATTAACGTAGCTATTGTTTCTTTCGCCCAAAGCGCCAAGAGCAATTCTATTTTTTGGCAGTATTTGTCCCCATGGTGGCCAGTCTGCTCTATATTTGTTATGCTGCGCATGCCCCCGAGCGTGGTGCCTCCTCACTCCGCTTGGGGCATGGCCTGCTATGTGGCATGCAGGGGAGGCATGGCTACTACTGATATTTGGTAAGCGACGTTACGGTCTACAGTTCATGCCTTGCCCATCCTTTACTGTTTGGACATTGTGTCCTACCAGTTTTAGTCTAGTGGTCTTACAAGACCTGTTGTCCTAGTTTATTACAGGGCTGTCCTGACACCCTTTTTTGCCTCTCAGCTGCTTGGGACTCATTCCTATATGTTGTGACCTGCTGCAAGAGATTTCCTCGAAGAAGATAGTACATTTGCATAAGAATTTACTGTAAGAGTAGATCTTCGAGAGAGTCTCTTGCAGCAGGTCATGCTACCATCCCTCCATCCCCCTTGCTTCCTGTTTCAGGAGGATGACTTGCTTCTGCTTTTTTGCAATTGAAAAGTATCTCTGTGGGCACCCTGCTCCTCCTCGGTTCCCCTCGGATGACCGCCCATCTCATTTGTCTGGTATATGGTCACTGAGGTGGAAAAGAACTGAGGAGCTTCTGGGACTGCCCCCTTTTATAACTATCTGGTCACAACACATGGTGTTGTCAGGGGGCGGTCCCAGGTCGACTGCTGAGAAATCATACAGATGGAATGTTGCCTGCGGCTGAGATACTCCTATATGTTATGACCTGCTGACCTGCTGCAAAAGATTCTCTCAAAGATCTACTGTTTTGGTAAGTGCTTATGCAACTGTACTTTATTCAGCTCAGGGAAGGTTGGGGGCATGATCATAGTGTTCTGAATAATAAATCGTATATGCAGGGTGGAGTTTGATGCATGTAGGCATGTTTAGAAGACATGCACTCAAACTGGAGGGCTGGTGCACAAAGTAAAAGGAAACATTATTTTATATTGAGCGTGATTAATGTGTAGACTAGCCTACTTGGTGAGGTTATGGAAGCTTGCACTGTTAACTCTTTCAAAACAGGACCAGATAGATTCCTGGGAGAGAATGGGATAAAGGATTACACTGCGTGAGTACAAGCATTGTCCTGACTGATGAGCTTCTATGTGTGTCAGCACGGCCCAGTTGGTAGCACATCTGCTTCTAGGCCAGAGGGTTGTGGGATGTAGTTCCACATTGGGATTGGGCTCACTGTGTAAACACTGACACCCTAGTGCAGTACTGAGGGGATACTTTATTTTCATGGTCTGCTATCCTTTGGATGAGATGTTAAAGTGAGATCCAGCCTGCCTTTCCTGGTGAGTGTTCAGGTGGACTTTAAAGATCCCAGGGCACTTCCTGAAAAAGATGGGTAATTTTCCTGGTGTCAGTGCTGTTTTTCTCCCAGACACTAAAATACCTCCAGCAGCTTAGTCTGGTTCAGTTTCAGTTAGTTTGCATCTATATTTCCTCATTACCCCAGACAAGGTTGAAAATAACTATCTAATACCTGTGCTGACTTCCAGAGTCCCCTGTGGTCCCGCAGTCTTTCTGTGGATGCTCTCTAGATGCACCTGGATCAGACTACCACTCCCACCCTTGACTTTAGACCAAGTTTTTAAACCCACTGGGAACCTGAAGCCCTTGGCTCTCTTTGCTTAATACTGCCATGGGATCTGAGATGCTTCCTCACTGCTGTGTAATGGTGTGACCTTTATTTTAATGGGTTATTTTGCAGGTAGTACTGTTTATTCTTCCACCACCGAAGGCTCCATCATCAGAGACTGACCCTCCCCTGCCCCATCACCCCCACTCCTTATTGCCTTACTGTCCAACTCCCACCTACCCCACAGCTCCCTCTACCCTGTGTTGGGGTGGCCCACCACTGTGAAAAGAATCCTGGGACTGGAATTGCACCATATAGCGAGGTGTGAGGCCTGCAAAGGGTTGGGCCCGTCATGCTGGCCGGCCCTTTTCCTCCTCCTCCTCCTCCCTTTATTGCTCCCCTGGGAGGACAGATGTCCTGTGTCTTGTAGATGGCCCTACGTGTGCTCCCACACATAGGACATCGGCAACAGCTGCTTCTCTCACCCCAAGATGCTGCTGTGCCTGGGCTGCAATTGCTAGCCATTGTTAAGGTCAGGCGTGCACGGGTGCCGCATGTCTTGCTCCTCAGAGGAAGAGAGCAGTCCACTGGATGCTCAATCTCCCCCCCCCCCCACTGACCCTCTGACATCCTGAATTCGCTGCAAACCCAGGTCATTGGCATCACAAGTGGTAGCGCTACCGCTGCGCTGGTGGGCTGGCTTATTTTGCTGGGTTATTAAAATCTTTCTGGCCAAAAAGTGTGCAGCTTCTGACATGGTGTCCTGCACTATACACAGCTGATGCTCTTTGCTCTGACCCCACCCCTGCTGCTTACACTCATTTAGTATGTGGATGCATGGCTGCTAGTGTCGCATGATGCTGCCAGTTTTGTGCCTGCGTACCAAATATACTTCAGATGTGAAGGAAGGGAAACAATTCTTTAAATCAGAAAGGCATAGTAACTCGAGCAACAATGGGAGTGAAATACTTCTTTTCTTTTAAGAAATATGCCCCAAATCATTGTGTTGTCGTGAGAAATGCCAGAAATCATGGATTTTTCCAGACAAAGGGGAAAGTCATGACTTCCATGACTTCCACGACATCTGTGACAAAAGTACAACCCTAATTATATGCCATGAGAAGAAAGTGTTCCATCCACCCTTTGATTGAACTCACCGCTCGCTATCGATTATTCTACATGCATAATACTATGTGCTTTGCCCCTCTGACCTAGTCCAGCACCACTCAACTGGTCCACAAGAAGTCCGTGGTCTAGTTTACTGTTATGCATGATCTTTCCCAATGAACATTAAACTTTGCCTACACATTCTGTCATACAAGCAAGGCATAGCTGTATACAGTAGGATATTAAGTTCCTCGTTAATAAAGTACATCTTGCTTCATTTACTGAAATGAGTCCATGGAGACCACTGCTAGAAACAAAAGAGGAGGGCTTGTTTGCAATTAATATTAGATTCTATGATGCATAGGGAGGGAGGTAAGCAGCAGAAGTCGGGAAGTAATCTTCCCATTGTACAGGTCACTGGTGCGATTGCATCTGGAATACTGCACAGGGTGCTGGAATCTACACCTGAAGAAAGACTGCAGCAAGATGGTTCATGGACTAGAATGCAAGACACATGAATAGAGGCTGCAGGACTTGAACATGTATATCCTTGGGAAAAATTAAGGGAAAGGAGTGACGTGATCAAAACATACAAGTACCTTTATGGGATAAATAGTGTGAAGGCAGTCACATGGGCCCCAGAGACTGTAAGAACAACCAGTCATAGTGAGATTCAGCCTGTTCCCTGTCCAGAGCCACCCTGTGGCAAGACTGCTTACCGAGTGGTAGACAAAAAAAAAAAAATGCGGACCACTGGGTGTTGGACACTGTTTCCAGTTGATATTTCATTGAGTTTGGAATCGCTGTCCATTAAGATTCCTTCCTGCAGTTATCCATATCACACAACCTGGACACAGCACTAGCAGTACAAAAACCATCATTCATCTTGAAGAGATCAAAGCAATCCCAGTCACAAGCCTGTACTCCATTTACTTTATTGTCCTGGAAAAGACGAGGGGCTTCCGAGCTGTTTTAAACCTCTAATCCTCAACAGAAAAATCAAACCAGCTAGCCTGTTGGTGCAGTGATGCGGCTTCCGCTTTCGTGGACGCTGGTGACCTGAGTTCAGTAATGGACTCTGGTCATTGGAGGGCAGGTGGGGAGGGAGAAGTAGGCTGTTGGTTAACTAGGATCTGCAGCTTATCCAGTAGGTAGGGAAATGAGCAGACTGGGTGGGCCAAGCGGTCCTTATCTGCCGACAAAGTCTATGTGTCTATGTTTCCCACAGACTTCTCTCCTCAGAGGGGGGAAGCTGCCAGAGTTCGACTGACCCCTGGTGGAAGCCAGAGATCCAACAGCTAGAGCTAGGCAGTGTTGGGAGGTGTGCCAGACATGTGGCTTAAGTGCCATCATGTCCTTGAATGCCACGCTTCCCTGGGGTACACCGCTGGGAAAAACGATGCGACTGCGCAGCATGACATCTATCCTGTGCCGCAAGCCCCATGCTGCTGACCATAAATCCTCACTCCCTATACCAACCGAGTCTTTCTTGGTGGTAGCCCCCCCCTTCCAGTGGCCCCACCCTGGGGGGTAAGCCTGGATTCGTGGGAGTTGAGGTAGGTTGGGGGTAGTGGGGGGTGGACACAGGGAACAGGATCGACACACGACCAGTCAGACGGAGCCAGAAAAAGACAGTAGTATAAAAAAAAAATCAAGCCCTTTCTCTTTAAGATGGAAATGCTATGCTCCACCATCGTGGCAGTTTATCCAGGGGATTATGTAACATTCCTCAGTCTACAGGATGCATATCTGCACATTTCCATTCATGCATCACATCAAAAATTCTCCAATTCTGCATTCAAGGTCCTCACTTTAAATACATGACACTGCCATCCAGGTTGTTCACTGCTTCAAGGGTATTCACAAAAGTCATGTTGGTACTCACAGCTCACCTCTGCCTTCAAGGCTGTCATGTAACTCCATAACTGGACGATTGGCTCATTCAGGCACAATCTCTGTGTGTAACTCAGGAAGCAATATAAGAGGTAATCGGAACCATGCATTATCACGGCCTGATGATAAACCACAGCAAGAGGACACTGAATCCAACTCGGTGTATATCGGACCTAGGGGTAACATTTGTATGTCAGGGGCCATGGTATCATTTAAGGGGCACAGAATAAGGACCCTCAAACAAGCATGAGAGAGACTTGGACAAAAACCTGCAGCACCGGCAAGGACTATTCACATCCTAGGTTTCATGACAGCGAACATAGGTTTGGTTCTGTGGGCCAGATTTCACTCGTCCCCACTCCAGCTTCATCTGCTGCAGCCTTGGGACCTGTAGAAGCACTCTTTGTCAGCTAGAATTTCTCTTATGACGTGGGTGGATTGTCTATCAGATGGTGGGCAGTGCCTCTACATCTAAATAAAGGGGTCTTGAATAGAGATGTAGAAAGGATTACACTTATGATAGGTGCCAACCTTGCAAGGCTGGGGAGCAGTTCTTGGCACAGCCTTAGCACAGGGGACCTGAAGTCTCATGAAACAGAAACTGCCTATTGGAAGATCTTCGGGGGTATCTCAGTCATCAAGTACCACCATAGGAACTTCACCGTCGGTGAATGGGGACTCCACATAGAAGACTTTTAGCAGTACAACTGGGGCTGCCCACGCTGTCGACGTCAGACATCACCAGTATTATATAGGCATCAGTGTCCCTGCTCCCTCTTCAGTTCTTTCCCACCATCGACTTGCAAGCACATTCTCCATGGAAGAGAAATTGTAGTGTTCGTGCTTTTTTCGGCCTACGGCCTTTTTTCCTTACCAGTCCTCCTAAATCTCTTTTTGAGATTTATTTTCTTTTTGTCCATTTATGTCAAGAATTAAACTGTCTACATCTCTCTCTTCTGCTGCTGTAGCTGCAGAAAAAAGATTGCTTCAAATGGCGAGCACTCAGTGTGTATCAGCTGTCTTGGACCTGACTACAATGCCTCTGATTCTGAGCTCTGCCAACAATTCAACCAAACCACCCTTAGGTGACACAGAAAAGCTCTGAAAACCTTCATGGAACAAGTGGCCAGCCTCGAATCAGTGTCCTCTTGGGCACCGGCCACTCAGTTGCCTTCCAGGTCCAAGAGCTCCATGGCCTCCCAGGCCTAAGACAAACCCTTGTGGGGGGGGGTCACAAGAGAGACCAGGATCATGACTGTTCCCCCAAGTGGCCATCTCGTTTCCCATCGGCCTCTCCTTCTTGGGGGAGGGGGTCTTCATCGTCAGCTGCAGCTCCAATGACGAGACCAGGCCCTGATTCACTCCAGACCCATACTGATGACTGTGCTGCCTGGCTCACGGGGTGCCTAGCTGTCGACCTTCGGGTTGTCGGCCTCTCCTCCATCGACGACAGGCTTGTCATTGACGATGACCCCTTCAAGACCTGTTCCTTCTCCTCCGAAGGATGCAAACTCATTGGGAATGCAGACTGCTTCGTCGGCCTTGGTGCCATTGACTCCTCCGACGATAATGGTGGACCTGAATGAGGTTCTCTTTCATTTTTCAAATGTTATAGCACAGCAGTTTGCTGCCTTTAACAGGCCTTTGTCGCTGGTGCTGACGCCTTCATCGTCGACCCCTGTCATCCCCAGGAACCTGCCTGAGGACCGTCGACAGCGCAGCCAACTCCAGACCTATAAGAAGAAGGTCGACGTCGAGGAGGAGTACCACCCTGACCTCATACTTCCAGATGAGATTGTGAGGACGAGGAAGATGACCAGTACTATACCTCTGACAAGTCTACTGCCTCTTCAAGTCAGTAAAGAATCTGTCAAGCACATACCCAGGTCTCTACCGGAGGATGCTTTTTTCTTCAGCATTATGAAGCAACTGTCTTCCACCATGGGATTTCAGACAGAGGAGGAGGATGCCACCAGAAGGAATCTGGCAGACTACCTTGAAATTCCAGAGTCTCCACCTAAAATTATTCCTCCCATGCTTCCAGCTCTTAAGAATGCTACCACGGGGGCCTGGCACAGACCTGACAGGTGCCAGCTATTCCCCGTAGAGTTGACAAACTCTACAATGCCCCTCAGTGTCTTCCTTACCTTGCTGCCCAAGCTAAAACTGACTCAGTAGTCATTAAGGCAGCACATGACAGATCTAAGGCTCCCAAGCACCTTAGATCTTACTTCGAGACACAGCTCTTGCAGCAGGTTACACCATTAGGACTGAAGCCGGCAGGCGTCAGGACCCCACGGAAAAATTCTAGCTAGCTATCTTCAGCGGGGACCGCCCCCGACGTCGGTCCTGCCTCCGGCGTCAGGCGTTGTACATAAGAAGCGGTCCCGCCAGATTCCCCAGTTCTTTCCCCGTCGACTTGCATGTCTCAAACCCTTTGGTTGGGTTTCTAACCTGTGACACGTGGTAAAGTGCTTTCCTAGAAATTTGTTCTCGAGTTCAGTTTTTCTCTGATGTCCTCCCGACCTCCGGTCCTCCTCGAAATCGCCTGTGGGAAGCAGATCCCTTTTAAGGATCCACTTTTCGGCCTGTGTCGGTGCCTGACTGAACACGACGCCCGGTCCTGCTCTCTTTTGCCAGGGTTTTAACAGCAGAACCCGGATCCGCGCCAGAAGGGCCCTACATGCTCCTGTTAGAGGAGCAACTCAAGTCCATGGCTTCCAAGGGGGATTCTTCGCAGAAGGCCCGCAAGCATGCTGAGAAGCAGAGAGAAGGCCCCTTCCAGGTCCCCGTCTAGGGCCTCCGACTCGCGCAGTTCTGGCTCCAGCTCCGACCGCTCTCCTTCCCGGGCCAGCTCTCAGCCTCCCCCTGCTGCGGTGAGAAAATCTTCTTCCTCTTCTCAGGCCAAGACTCCCAGGCATTCCTCGTCCTCCAAGGCCCTGGCTAAGTCGGGGGATCGCCACCATCACCACAAGTCAGGTTCCCGCCATTCTGAACCCGACGTCAGGTCTGCTTCCTTGCCTCCTCGCAAAACCAAGGAGCTCACCTCACTCAAGAGGCTGCAGGACCTGGCCTTGGTTAAGTCGACGTCGACCTCTGCCACAGGTCCCCAGAGCCGTCGTCTTCCAGAAACCGTCGCCAGCCAGGCCTACTCATCACAGGACGCGGTGAGGACGGCGCCGCTCAATTGAGAAGAGGACCCAGGCGCCTCCGACCGATGTCGGTCAGGAGACCATCACTGAGGAGGAGTTAGCCAGTCCGAGGACCAGATGGGTGACCCCGGTCCTGTTGAGACTTCCAGGGAACCCTCGCCGCAACCCTCGCCCCCTGTGGAGCCGACGCCGGGTCCCGACGACCGTCCACCGGCGCCCGGACCGTCGTCGGGCCTTTCCTTTTCAGAGGTGAAGGAGCTTTTCACTTACTGGTGATACCATCAAAAAGGACATGGTCCGCACTCCACCTCCGCTTCCTCCTCCTCCTGCGCCCCCGTCTCCATCTGGGTCTGCAGGCCGGTTACCTCCTCCCCGGGAGCCCAGGACCCGTCCAAGGGGGAGACTCGATAAAAGGAGACCTCCGTCCAGATCCTGTTCTAGGTCACCCAGTCCCAAGAGACCCAGAAGACGCCGGCGTTCGCCTTCGACGGAGGACACGGGATCAGAGTTTTCTACATCCAGATCCCCATCTCCCCTCTCCATCCCTTCTCCGGACCCACGTGAGCTGCCAAAGTCTCCTCCGGATGACCCTTCGTTCTCGGATATCATGAGACACATCCAGGAGAACATGGGATGGGATGCGGAAGAGTTAGACCCCGAAAAGCTGCACCTTGCGAAGTATCTTCGGCAGAAGGACCCCAAGCCTGTGGTGGTGCCACCCTTGGTAGACACTTTCGTGGATGTCACCAAGGCAACGTGGAAGCGTCCACATTCGCTCCCGGCGATGCTGAAGAAAGCTGACCGCTTGTACAAGGCTCCAAGAGAAGACCAGTACTTGACTCAGCATCCTCAGGCCGACTCTCTGGTCATAACAGCCTTTCATGACCGGTCCCAGAGACCACAACATCTGAGCACCCTGCCACCGGACCCAGAGTCCAAGCAGCTGGACTCCATGGGTAGGCGCACGTATGCTTCCGCTACCTGCGCCATCAGATCCCTAATTATTTGACTCACATGGTGCAGTTCCAAAATGCCCTGTGGGAGCAGGGTCTGGATGCGGCTGAGAAATTGCGGAAGGTGAGCAGAAGGAGGGCGTTACAGCTCCTCCGTACGGGTTCGGGCGATGGGAACCCAGGTGCGCATGGGCAGCGTCTTGATTCCATGGACTCCTCGGCCCGAGCAGCAGCTTCAGGCGTATGCCTCTGGAGGCACTCTTGGTTCCGTGTCTCCGGTTTTACCCAGGCGTCCAGAAAAACATCATGGACGCCCCATTCGAGGGAGAAGTTTTGTTTGGTAAATCCTCAGAGAAGATAATTACCAAACTCCAAGAGGCCGGGAAGGTGGTGAGGTCGGTTCAGGCCATGTACCGACCCCAGCTTAGTTCCTTTCGTAGGAACCAAAGCCGATTTCATGGACGGACGCAGAGACAACAGTCCTGCCCGTTCCACAGCAAGAGGGCTCCGCTTTCAGAGCCCAGGAAAACAACCCGCAGGTCGGAGCCAGCGTGCCCTAAGCCCGGTCCAGCCAGCGGGACCCTCAGCTGCCACAGCCTGACTCCTTCCGGCCCCGCCCCACAGGATCAGCGGGGCGTCATGGTGGGAAGTCGCATTCCAATTTCCTGCCGGGATGGCAGACTATAACCACCGACAGGTGGGTTCTGATTAGTCGGAAGAGGCCACTTTATAGAATTCGCGGAATAGCCACCTCGAGGCCTCCGTTGTCCTCTGCCACCGGGTCAGCACAAATCATTGATCAGGCAAGAGGTGCTCACGCTCCTGCAAAGGGGCGATAGAGTATGTCCCAGAGAACCAGAGAGGACGGATACTATTCCACTTCTTCCTGGTTCAAGAAGACAGGGACCTCCATCCGATTCTGGACCTCAGCGACCTCAATTTGTCGATCGCCTACAAAGATTCCGTATGGTAACTCTTCGGGTCTTATTCCATGCTGAAGCAGGGCGCTTTTTAGCGTCTCTAGATCGCAGGGCGCACCTGCACATCCGTATAGCTCAAGCGCACAAGAGGTTCCTGTGCTTGAGTTTCGGCGATCATCTTCAGTGCGAGCCCTTCCATTCGGGCTGTCATCGGCACCCAGGGTCTTTACCAAATGCATGGCAGTTGTGGCAGCCTCTAAGGAGACAGGGCCATTATGTGTTCCCGCATCCTGGATCGATGGCTTCTCATGGCCACCTCCAGAGAGGTGTTGTCAGCGCGATCCAGAGCACCCAGGACCTGTTTCGATCTCTGGGTATCCTAATTAACCACGAGAAGTCCCTCCTGGTACCATCGTAGAAACTGCAGTTCATAGGCGCAGTACTGGACACCGTTCAGGGAAGAGCATTTCTTCCAGACGACAGAGCGGAGCGCATCAGATCCCTCATCAAGGAGCTTTCGTCGAACAAGACCGCCCCAGCCAGCTCGGTCCTTCGCTTGCTCGGACACATGGCTGCAGCCATTTCTACCGTCCCTTTTGCAAGGCTCCACATGCGGGTGACTCAGTGGATGCTCAAGGTGCAATGGGACCAAAGGCAAGACCACATGCAGCATCCGGTCAGAATCACGAATATCGCGATTCGAGACTGGCAGTGGTGGCTAGACCCAAGGACACTCTCTATGGGCGTCCCATTCATAGCGCCGTCCCCGGAGGTAATCCTCACCACAGACGCCTCAGGTCTAGGGTGGGGAGCACACCTGGACTGGGTGAAGTCCCAGGGTACGTGGACCCCTCTGGAGGCCCACCTCCATATCAACGTCCTAGAGATGAGGGCGGTCCTTTATGCCCTGCAGGCCTTTCAGTCAGAAATCCCGACGAGTACTCTCCTGCTTCAGACAGACAACACGGCGGTGATGTATTACCTCAACAAACAAGGAGGCGCACACTCTTACCCCCTTTGCAGGGAGGCCATGAGGGTGTGGGATTGGGTAATCCGACATGGCGCGAGCCTGATCACAGTACATGTTCCTGGGGTGGACAACACGATTGCAGATGGCCTGAGTCGCTCCCAGGCCAGAGTCCACAAGTGGGAACTTCTCCAGGAGGTAGCAGAGGATCTGTTTCTTCGATGGGGAACTCCAGAATTGGACTTGTTCGCCTCCCCATCCAACGAAAAACTGCCCAATTTTTGCTCGCTAGATCCAGGGCCTGGTGTTTTCTGGTGAGACGCGTTGTCCCTCTCCTGGGCGGACAGATTCCTCTACGCTTTCCCTCCCTTCCCGTTGATCCAGAGAGTTCTTCTCAAACTGCGCAGGGAGCATGCAACAATGATCTTGGTGGCCCCATTCTGGCCCAGGCAGATCTGGTTCCCTCTGCTAATTCAGCTGTCCCGGGAACCTCCGCTCCCGTTGCCATTCAGCTCCCACCTCTTGTCTCAGGAGAAGGGTTCACTGGTCCACCTGGACTTATGCTCACTGAACCTGCACGCATGGCTCCTAGAGACATAGCCATCTTGCGCCACGGGGTCTCGCAAGAGGTTGCGGAAGTCCTTTCTGTAGCCAGAAAGCTGGCAACGCATGCGACATATGCCATGAAATGGTGCCGTTTTTGTCTATGGTCGCAAGCACGCGGCCTTTCCCCTTTAGGTTGTCCGGTGAAAGCGGTGTTAGAGTACCTGCTCTCCCTTTTCCGTTCGGGTCTCGGCTACTCCTCGATGAAAGTGCACCTCTGTGCCATTTCAGCTTATCACCTCCCAGTGGGACAGCACACAGTGGCACAATTAGATGCCTGTCGAGAATTCTTAAGAGGGGTGTTACACCTTAGGCCGCCCATTAAGGACCCAGTGCCTCCTTGGGACTTGCTCTTTGTCCTGGAGCAACTCACGTTCCCCCCCTTTGAACCTGCCGCGGATTGCGAGCTGCGTTTTCTGTCATGGAAAACGTTATTTTTGGTTGCTGTTACATCAGTGAGAAGAGTTTCTGAGCTTCAGGCTCTCATGTGCAAAGAGCCCTATTTAATTTTCCACCGGGACAGAGTATCCCTGAGGACGAATCCTAAATTTTTGCCTAAGGTGTTTTCCACACTCCTCTCAACCAGGATATTGACCTGCGGTCTACTTTCCTAATTACTCTAACAGAGGAGAGGCGCTGCTTCACACCCTGGATGTTCACCACAGCTTGAGGTACTACCTGAGCAGAACTAAGCAGCTTCGCACTTCAGAGCAGCTTTTCGTCTCCTTTACCGAAAGGATGAAGGGCCAACCAGTATCCAAACAGTCCCTGTCTCGCTGGCTTGTCCAGTGCATCCCTCACTGTTATGATATCAAACGAAAGCCCCTCCCAGGATCAGTCCGGGGCCATTCCACTAGGGGCGTGGCCACATCTTTTGTGGCACTTCGAAATGTCTCAACTTCTGCCATTTGTGCTGCATCCACTTGGAGCTCTGTTCATACCTTTATCAGGCATTATAGCCTGGACATCGCTTCACGGCGAAGAGCAGGCTTCCGCCTGGCAGTGCTACAGGGTCTCCTGTCCTAGATTCGGGACCTGGAACGTTCTTTCTTATTTCCTCCTCCCAGAGTGTTTGCAAGCACTATTGCTTGGGAATCAGTCCTAATGGTGTAACCTGCTGCAAGAGCTGTGTCTTGAAGTAAGATAGTACAGTTACGTAAGAACTTACCGTAACAGTAGATCTTCGAGAACAGCTCTTGCAGCAGGTACCTTCCCGCCCACCTTCCCCCTTGGAGGAGGCTTGGCTTAAGCCTTTATTAACAGGAAATTTTCCAGTTTGTCTTCTGACGGTGGATCCTCGGTCTCCCATTTCGATGTCAGCCTGCGGCTGGAAGTCTCCGGCGGGAGAACTGGGGAATCTGGCGGGACCGCCCCCTTATGTATTACGCCTGACGTCGGAGGCAGGACCGATGGCGGGGGCGGTCCCCACTGAAGATAGCTAGCTAGAATTTTTCCGTGGGGTCCTGATGCCTGCCGGCTTCAGTCCTAATGGTGTAACCTGCTGCAAGAGCTGTTCTCGAAGATCTACTGTTACGGTAAGTTCTTACGTAACTGTACTTTCCCTGCCTCTGGACAAAGACTCCTGTAGGACTGATCTTTGGAAAAAAAGGGCATATGCCTCCTCTACCCTAGGCCTGAGGATTGCAAACTACCTGTCTTGCATGGTAAAATTCCTGAACACCAACTCTAAGATGGGCAAGGTTGCTGCCCAAGCCGTCCCTGATGGTGCCCAGAAGCAGGAGCTACTCCAGTGCTTCCAGCTGGCTGAGGATGTTGGGAAGCATCTCCTGAGAGCTATTTATGATTTGTCAAGTACAGTTGCCAGAGCAGCTGCCACTGGCATATGCCTCTGTAGTCACTCTTGGCTTAGGATATCTGGCTTTGCAGCCAATGTGCAAAACAAGGTGCTTAATGCTCCCTTTAATGGCACCAAGCTTTTCAGTCTGGATGTCCAGGACCTTATCAACGATCTGCAGGCCTCAGGTACAGTTTTAAAGTCTGTTCACTCCATCTACCACCAGGCTCTTGCCCCCAAGAAAGCGTAACATAGAAACATAGAACTTGTTGGCAGATAAGGACCGCTAGGCCCATCTAGTCTGCCTGTAGGCCCTATACATTGTATGTGGCCACTGACCCTATGTGTGCCTGTCCCAGGCATGCTTAAAGCCCTCCACTGTGCTTGCCCACCACTACCTCCTGTGGCAGACGATCCCAAGTGTCGACTTCCCTTTCTGTGTAGAAAAACTTCCTCACATTACCTCTTAATCTACCCTCTTCCAATTTCATATTGTGCCCCCTTATTCTAGTACTTTTTCTACATTGGAAAAGGTCCCCTACCGCGCGCTTTGTTTATGCCCTTGAGGTACTTGAAAGTTTCAGTCATGTCCCCCTGCTGTCTCATCTCCTCATAGAGCTCGTAGAGGGCACAGAGCCCAGTCCTCCCTTCCTACCCACTCCCAGGCTGGAGCGGCAGCCAAGCGTCCCAGAACTGAGGGTCCCACTTGTGCACCCAGACCCGCCTCAGCTTGACTCCTTGCCAGACCCCTCCCTCCTTTGGTCCAGGCCCAGGAGGTGGTGGTCGGAGGTTGGTACTCCTTCCATTTGAACCAGTGGAGAACCATAACGTCAGATGCTTGTATCCTGCAGATCATAGAGAGTGGTCATACACTGGAGCTCATTAAGCAACCTCCAGACACCCATCTGCCACTCGCAAACTACCCCGGCTCATCTGCCTGTTCTCTGGGAGGAAGTACAGACCGCTGCACAAGCAGGCAATAGAATTGGTGCCAATGCGGCAGAGAAACCAGGGGTGTTCTATTCCAAGTTTTTCTTGGTCCCCAAAAAGACAGGAGATCTAAGGCCTATTTTAGATCAAAAGGACCTCAATCTCTTTGCACAGTACAAAAAGTTCCGATGGTAACTTTGCCAGGCCTTTTGCCCCAAAAAAAAAACTGGGGACTGGCTCTGCTCCCTGGATATGCAGGATGCTTACCTGCACTTGCGGTTTTTCCTCCTCACAGGAGGTTTTTCCGCTTTGTCTTTCAGGGAGAGCATTATCATTTCAAGATACTGCCCTTTAGTTTTTCCTCTGTGCCGCGTGTCTTTATGAAATGCTTAGCAGCGGTCACAGCAGCCCTCAGAAGGAGGGGAGGGTCTATACATATTTCCTTACCTGGAAGACTGGCTTCTCGAGGGCCCCGTCTAGGGAACAGCTGCTTTTGACTCTGGAGCATACCCTCCACCTCTTTCAAGTCTCTTGGCATCATGGTCAGCCTGCCCAAGTCTGTTCTGATTCCGTCCCAAAGACCACAATACATTAGGGCTATCCTGGATTCAGAGCAGGGGAAGGCCTTCCTACCTCAAAACAGGGTAATTAGCCTTACTGCTCAAGCCCAGGAGGTCTCTCAGAGTTGGTACATTCTTACCAGACTGTACCCCAGGCTCCTGGGCCTAAGGCTGCGGCCATTCGCACTGTTCCACTTGCCAGGCTCCACATGTGCACCCTTCAGTGGACCCTCAGAGTACAGTGGGACCAGCATCTGGATGAGCTGGACCATCTAGTCCTGGTCTTCTCCCCAGTGCGCAAAGTATTGCAGTGGTGGATAGACCCCTCAAACCTCCTTCAAGGAGTTTCCTTCCAACTTTCCTCCCTGCATCAGATCCTGACCTTGGATGCTTTGGGTCTGGGCTAGAAGGCACAACTGGGTCCCTTCCAAACCTAGGACTCCTGGTCCAGTGGGAAGCCACCCTGCCTTTCAGTATCCCGGAGATGAGAGCGGTGCGCTATGCCATGCAACCTTTTCAGGAGCACCTGGCCCTAGGGACAGCTGTTGGTGCAGTCGGACAATCTGAGTATAGTCTACTACATCAACAAGCAGGGCGGGGACTCACTCATATCCCCTCTACCGGGAGGCAATGCAAGTTTGGTATTGGGTGCTGGATCACAGCCTGACTCTGTAGGCAGTCCATGTGCCAGGTGTGCTAAACACTCTGGCAGACATTCTCAGCAGGACTTAGGCCTTCATGCACGAATGGGAGCTTCTCTCATCCATAGCAGATCTGTCGACAGATGGGGTCATCCAGAGTTGAACGTTTTTGCGTCTCCACACAATGCAAAACTACCCAATTTTTGCTCACTAAATCCAGGGCCTGGAGTTTTCTGGTGAGACACATTGCCCCTCTCTTGGAGTGGGAGGTTTCTATATGCATTCCCTCCATTGCCACTAATAGAGAGGGTGCTGCTTAAGCTGCAAATGCAGGGGGCCAGCATGATCCTAGTAGTCCCATTCTAGCCACACCAGATATGGTTTCCTCTGCTTCAGCAGCTGGCAGAGGAACCTCCAGATCTTACTTCGAGAGGGCTCTTGCAGTAGGTAATTACGCATATAGGGACTGGCGCGGCGAAGTAACAGGACCCGGAAAAATTTCTAACTAGCAGTCCCTGGCGAGGGACTGCCCCGTCAGGTGACCCGGCGTCAGGAGGCGATCGGTATAAAGGCGGTCCGGACGCCGCCTTCCGATTCTTTCCATGCCGTTAGCTCGTGCAGCTCCGCCCGGAAAAGTTAGGTAACCGTCAGCTTTTTATCGAAAAATCATTATTTTTTCGACTAACGTCAGTACTAGCATCGGTGTATGTCGTCAGCTACACCCTCCGAGCACAAGAATAAGTGCGATTCGTGCGGCGCCCAACTACTGCACAAGGACGGCCACTCCCTGTGCCTGTTCTGCCTAGGCCCCGATCACCCGGTTGAGAAGTGCCAGCACTGCCTCAGTTTTAACGTGGCTACCCGGAAAAGGCGGCAGCAATCCCTGGAAGCCCATATTCTAAAGAAGAAAATGAGTT
Source organism: Neoceratodus forsteri (assembly GCA_016271365.2). NCBI lineage: Eukaryota > Metazoa > Chordata > Ceratodontiformes > Ceratodontidae > Neoceratodus > Neoceratodus forsteri. The sequence continues at coordinate 28,755,071 of CM057453.1, forward strand.
CTATGGAGAAGGAGCTCAAAAAACTGAGGCAGGCATCCACTTCCCCCGAAGGCCATCGGAAGGAGAAGGAGAGGCACCGGGACAAGGGCTCCTCCACCGCGTCTCCCTCGGGAGTCACTGGGATGCAGGGGGGGTCAGCCCGCCCGTCTGGCTCGCTTTGGGGCCTTGCGGGCGCCTCCGGGCAGTTGGAGGCCTCCGCCCCTGGTTCGCCACAGGCTCGCGGCCTACCACTGTGGGCGACTCTGGTAGCGGATGTCAGCTCCTGATGTCCGCCGGAGAAGGCGGTAGGCGTGTGACCCTCGGTAGCGGCCGCGCGGCCTCTTCTCCACGGGACAGGCCGATCCTCTACTCGACCTGCCTCCAGTGGCGGCTCTTGTAAGTCAGATGTCGGCTCCTCCGCGCCGCCGAGCTCGCCACTAAGCCTCATGTCTGCTCGTCTGGCGTCCGTCCAGCGAGGAACCGCAGCGGACCCCCACCATCGTTGCCGGTTCCCGCAGCCGCTGCCCGTCTGAGAACCAAGTCTCCCAGCTCGACCCGAGGACTCCCCAGCGAAACTGGGGATTCTTTGCCTCCATTAGTCCTTCCTCCACCTGGAGCGCCGGACCTGACGTCGGCTCCCCAGACGCCGGTTCTGACGCCGGCCCCTCCAACGTCGGTACCTCCGGCGCCAGGGCCTCCGCCGTCAGCCCTGACATCGGTCTTACCGACTCTGGGAGACATTCTGCTCCCTTTGGGCCCTCCGCCCTCTGGGCTCTCCACTATGGACCCGCCAGTGAGGCCTCCGGCCAGGCCGTCTGCTCCAGCAGTCCCCCCCCCCGGCTCCCAGGTATCCTCCGTCTTACTCGACGCTGGTGTACCCAGGAACGCAGTATCCGGCGCCTAAGTACCCGACACCGGGCTTCCCGACGCCGCAGTACTCGACGCCACAATACCTGATGCCGGGCTACCTGCAGCCGGGTTTTGGATACGCTTCATACAGTTATATCCCGTATCCTTGTCCCCCACCTCCTCCTCCTCCACTGCCCTCGTGGCCGCCAGTGGACCTGCAGGAGACTCTGGCCTCCAGGTGGGCTAAGGCCAAGGTTCGGCTCACCAAAGAGGTCGAGAGCCGCCTTCCGGCGACGGTGCCATCCCAGGTTCCCGTACGTCCAAGGCGGCACACTCCCTCACCACCTCCGGACTCCAGGGTTCTTCCGTCCGGGTCCAGAGAAGGGCAGGACACGCTTCCCTGGGGGCTTCCCAAGGGGCCCGTTCCTCCCCCGGGTCGGGAAAGGGAGTCTTTCTCTTCTTCATCCTCCTTTTCACCCTCAGACTCCTCGGACTCTTCCGACGGTTGCGCCGAGAGAGACGACGAGCCTCGCTCTCCGTCGAAACCCAGGCCAAGGACTCCTCCGGAGGATCCTTCTTTTACGGAGTTGCTTAGGAAAATCCAGGAGGTTCATCAGTGGCACTTCCTGGAACCAGATCCTCAGCGTCTGAAACTCGCTGAACATCTGGATCTGCCCGTGACAGCTCCTGCCTTAGTGCCACCCTGGACAGAGCCTCACGCCGACCTTGTTACCACTATATGGAAACAGCCATCGGCCTTAGCCCCACTTCCTAGGAAGTCAAACCGGCTATATCAGGCTCCAGAGGATGTTGATTTCCTGGATTCTCACTCTCCTGCCGACTCGGTCGTGATTAGCGCCGCTCATGGCCAGTTGGTGAACCCTAAACACCTTAGTTCGTCACCTCCTGATAAGGAATCACACCTTCTGGACCAGTATGGGAGAAAGATTTACGCTTCCTCCACACTGGGGATCAGGGCCCTGAACTATGTCAGCCATATGGGGGACTACCAGAAGGCCATCCTGACTCAGGCGGAAGCCAAATTGGACTCCTTGCCTGACTCCCAAGTCAAGCAGGAGTTGGCTGATCTCGTTCGCTCTGCTCGTTCGGCCAGTCGACACATGTTACGTGCGACATACGATACAGTGGACACTGCTGGGTGGAGCTCAGCTTTCGCTGTAGGCCTACGGCGTCATGCTTGGCTCCGCGTGTCAGGTTTGGTCCCAGAGGTGCAATCTGCTATCCAGGAAGCACCCTTCCGGGGGTCAGTGCTTTTCGGGGGTGATGTCAAGGACATCATCGCCAATTTGCAAGAGAAGGGGACGGCTATGAAGTCAGTTGATTCCATGTACCGTCCCCATCAGCAGCAGCGCCGTCCCTTTCTCAAACAGAATCGGCCAAAAGCGAAACCCCAGGAAGGTGGGCCACAAAATGCGGGCCCTGCAGCTGCCAAGCCCCCGCCAAAAAGCAGCAGATGCTTCATGCAGTGCTGCCATACCACCTGACTCCTTTCCTCTCCCACTGCCTCCGGACTCCCCGGAGGAACCGGTAGGAGGGAGGTTTTCCCTCCACCTTCCGGGATGGGAGAGGATAACCACAGATTCTTGGGTGCTCCAGCTTATAGCAGAAGGACACTCCATAGAGTTTCTTCAGAAACCACCCTGCCACCCCTCTCTGAAGTCGTTGTATTCACGGGAACATCTTCTCTTGGTCCAGGAGGAAATCTCAGCTCTTCTGCTGAAGCAAGCGATAGAGCCTGTCCCCCTTTATCTACGAGGGACAGGTTACTATTCCCATTTCTTCCTAGTCCCAAGAAGACAGGAGATCTCAGACCAATTTTGGATCTCAGTTCCCTGAATCTTTACGTAGAGTACAAAAGGTTCAGGATGCTTTCTTTGCAGAGCCTTCTGCCTCTCCTCCGGCCGGGTCAATGGCTTTGTGCTCTGGATATGCAGGATGCTTATCTGCACATTCCTATTCGCCCATCTCATCGCAAATACCTTCATTTTGCGTTCCAGGGGGACCACTACCAGTTCAAGGTGCTCTCGTTTGGTCTATCCTTGGCCCCCCGAGTATTTACCAAATGCCTGGCAGCGGTGGCGGCCCACCTGCGTACCAAGGGAGTGCAGGTTTTCCTGTACCTGGACGACTGGCTCCTGGCGGCCTCATCCAGGGAGGAACTCCTGCGTTTCCTCTCCCTTACCCAGCAGGTTTTTGCCTGCCTGGGTTTTACCATCAACCATTCCATGTCTCATCTGGACCCATCCCAGAGGCTACAGTTTATTGGGGCAATCCTTGATATGACCGTGGGCAAGGCCTTTCTGCCTCCGGACAGGGCGGCCACCCTTCAGACCCAAATAAGTCTGTTGTCCAACCACAGGATGGTCTCTGCGAGGTCGGTCCTTCGCCTTCTGGGGCTCATGGCGGCTGCTATCCCAACGGTAACTCGCGCTCAACTCCACATGAGGATCTCTCAGTGGACTCTACGCTCTCAGTGGGATCAGCTAGTGGACGACCTAGATCACTCAGTTCTGATCTCCTCGCCGGTGATCCGAGACTTGCAATGGTGGATGGTTCGAGAGAACCTGTTTCGGGGAGTTCCTTTCTTTCATCCTCCCCCCTCCCAGACTCTAACCACAGACACCCCAGGAGAAGGTTGGGGAGCCCATCTAGGCCCTCATCGGACCCAGGGCTCCTGGTCCATGCTAGAACAAGCTCTCCACATCATTGTGCTCGAGCTTCGGGCAGTGTTGTACGCTCTCCAAGCCCTTCACCAATACATCCTTCCCGGCCACCTAGCCATCCAGACGGACAACGTGTGTGGTGTGGTACATCAACAAGCAAGGAGGGACTCGGTCCTACCCTCTATGCAGGGAGGCACTGAGGGTTTGGGATTGGGCGACACAACACGACCTTCACCTCACGGCAATTCACATTCCAGGAGTCGACAACACCCTGGCAGACAAACTAAGTTGCTCTTCTGCTCTGACTCATGAGTGGGAACTGGACTAAGGGATCCTAGACAATATCTTCCAGCTTTGGGGAACACCACAGGTCGACCTGTTCGCATTCCCCCTAAACGCAAAACTTCCCATCTTCTGCTCGCTCGTTCCACAGTGAGGCGCTTTTTGTAGCGATGCTCTGTCTCTAGACTGGAAGGACAGATTCGTCTATGCCTTCCCCCAGTTCCACTTATCCCACGAGTCTTGCAGAAACTAGCTTCAGAAGGAGCGAGAATGATTCTGATCGCTCCTTTCTGGCCCAGGCAAATCTGGTTCTCTCTTCTACAACAATATTCAGAGGATCCTCCTCATCCTCTTCCTCTATCTCGAGGTTTGTTGACCCAGGATCAGGGGACCCTGGTCCATCCAGGCCTCAAATCCCTTCAACTGCATGCATGGCTCCTGCAGACTTAGCCCAATCCCGTTTTGGAGTATCTCCCAAAGTGGCGGAGATTTTAGTGGAGGCCAGAAAACCCTCCACCAGATCCAGTTATGCCATGGAGTGGAAAAGATTCACTATTTGGGCCGCTTCCAAGAATGTGGAACCTTTCTCCTGTTCAGCGGGGCTTCTGCTGGAGTGTCTACGTCATCTGTTTGACCTGGGTCTCAGCCATTCCTCTCTGAAGGTACACATGGCGACCATTTCGGCCTATCATGTTCCCTTGCTCAACTGGAGGTCTCCAAGACCTTTCTCAGAGGGGTCCTCTATCTGAGGCTCCCCATCCGTACTCCTGCTCCCCCCCGGGACTTGAACTTTGTTCTCGAGAAACTTACTCTTCCTCCCTTCAAACCTGCAGCTTCTGCAGATTTGAAGTTCCTTTCGTGGAAGATGCTCTTCTTGGTGGCCATTACTTCAGCTCAAAGAATCTCCGAGCTCCAGGCCCTGATGTGTAAAATCCCCTACTTGATTTTTTACAAGGAACGAGTTGCTCTCTTTGTTCCTAAGTTTCTCTCTAAAGTAGTAGCCGAGTCTACCTTAAATCAGTCCATAGAGTTATCTGCCTTTTTTACACAGTACTCTAATCAAGGGGAGTATTTACTCTATACTAAGGATATTCACTGGATTCTGAGAAACTACACCAACAGGACGAAGGATCTCAGAAAGACTGATCAGTTGTTCGTCTCTTTTGCTCACAAAAGGGAAGGCAATGCTGTTTCCAAGCAATGCCTGTCTTAAGTGGTTGGCTTATTGCATCACTTTCTGTTATGACAAATACAACAATACCCTCCTGGGACAAGTCAGAGGCCACTCCACAAGAGGAGTAGCTACCTCTGCAGCTTGTTTCAAGAATGTGTCTGCGGCAGACATCTGCGCTGCCGCCACCTGGACTTCCGTCCATACCTTCACGAAACACTACAGTTTGGATGTTGCCTCTCGCCGTAGAGCAGGCTTCGGACTGGCTGTTTTGCAAGGCCTCCTATCATGAGACTTGCACAACCAGAACTACCTTTTGGAGTAGTTTTCCTTCTCCTGGTGCCTCTCTTTGTTCCAGACTGCTTGGGATTCAGTCATATATGTAATTACGTACTGCAAGAGCCCTCTCGAAGTAAGATAGTACAGTTACGTAAGAACTTACCGTAATAGTAGATCTTCGAGAGAGGCTCTTGCAGTAGGTAATACCTTCCTGCCCTCCATCCCCCTAGGCTTTTTCAGCTCCTTTTCCATTGAGGGAAATGTCCGCTCCTCTCTCGTCCAGCCTCTTTTGGCCTATGGCGGGAAAGAACTGGAAGGCGGGCGTTCCGGACCACCCCTTTATACCGACATCTCCTGATGCTAGTCACCTGACATGGGGGAGGTCCCTCGCCAGGGACTGCTAGCTAGAAATTTTTTCCATGGGGTCCTGCCGCCTGCCGGCGTCAGTCCTATATGTAATTACCTACTGCAAGAGCCTCTCTTGAAGATCTACTGTTATGGTAAGTTCTTGCGTAACTGTACTTTCCCCTGCCTCTTTGCAGGAACCTACTGACCCAGGATCAGGGATCCTGGTCCATCCAAACCTCAGGTCCCTCCATCTGCATGTGTGGCTCCTGAGGATGTAGTTATTGCCAGGCTAGGGGTCTCTAATAGAGTAGCAGATGTACTAGTGGCCGCCCGCAAGCCTTCCACTCAGATCTCTTATGCCATGAAGTGGAAGTGGTTTGCCATATGGGCTGCCAAGCATTCCATAGACCCTTTCACCTGTCGTGTGAAACACGTCCTGGACTGCCTGATTTCCTTGTCCGATTCAGGTCTCCAGTATTCCTCCATTAAGGTCCACCTTTCAGCCATTTCGGCCTTCCATGAACCTGTGGGTGACTGTACAACAGCTCAGCCGGATGTCTCCTGCACCTTCCTTGGGGGCATCCTGCATCTGAAACCCCCAATCCGTTCCCCCATCCCAGCTTGGGACTTGAATTTTATTTTGGAAAAGTTGACCCTGTCTCCTTTTGAGCCAGTCATGACTTGCAATTTGCGTTTTCTCTCTTGGAAAGCGCTGTTTTTAGTTGTCATTACTTCCACTCGAAGGATTTCAGAGCTTCAGGCCTTCTGGTACTTGGAGCCTTATTTGATATTTCACAAAGACAGGGTATGTTTTAGCACAAATCTTAAGTTTCTTCCTAAGGTGGTTTCTGAGTTTATACTCAATTAGTATATCCACCTTCCTGTTTATTTTCCCAAGCATGCCAATTCAGGGGAAGCACTGCTCCATACACTTGATGTACGCAGAACTTTGAAGTATTATCTGAGGAGGACTAACGAGTTCAGAAAGTCTAACCAGTTGTTTGTTTCTTTCCCCCCAGGCAGAGAGGGTGCCTCAGTTTCTAAGCAATGTTTATCCAAATGGTTGGCAAATTGCATTGTGTTCTGCTAAAATAAGTATGGCAAAGAATTGCCTGGTGCTGTCATTGCTCATTCCACTAGAGGCATGGCTACCTCTGTGGCTTGTTTCAAAGGGATCTCAGCAGCTGATATTTGCGCTGCTGCCACCTGGAGTACAGTCCACACTTTCACCAAACACTGTAGTATGGACATTGCCTCGAGAGCCCGTGCAGGTTTTGGCAGGGCTGTTCTGCAGGGACTCCTGTCTTAAGTTTATGGAGTCCTCTGACAGGTCAGTTTTCAGAGTTCTCTATCTAAATTTTAGGAAGCCCCTTGACTGGGTAGATTCCCTCCAGTCTCCTGTCTTAAGTGTATGGGATCTGGACTCCCAGAGTTCTATTCCTACCTGTCACTGCTTGGTACTCATTCCTACGGTGGTACCTGATGACTGAGATACTACCAAAAAAAGATGACAGTTACGTAAGAACTTACCATTGCAGTAGGTCTTCGAGGGTATCATTCATCAGGTATGCATTCCCTCCCACTGTCTCCCTTCTTGGGGCTCCTATTCAGGACCTGGCTGTCTGTTCCATCTTTTTATTCAGAGCTGGGTCCCTCTATCTCTCCTCAGTTGCCCAGGGTGTGAGCCTTGCTCCCTTCGTCTCTGGGGGAAAGAACTGAGGAGGGAGTGGAGCCGCCCACGCCTATATAGGGTTGGTGATGTCGACAGATGTTGACGGCATGGGCGCCCCCAGTTGTACTGCTGAAAATCTTCTGTGTGGATTCCCTATTCACCGATGGTGACGTTCCTATGGTGGTACCTGATGACTGAGATCCTCTTGAAGATCTACTGTTATGGTGAGTTCTTATATAACTGTTCTTTCTCGAGCTGTGAGTGGTCTTCAGGAGCTAATAACTTTATGGGCTTAGCTGAGGAGCCAGCATATCTTGGTCTAGTCAGATAATGCAGTAACGATAACTTATCACAGGTGGCATGGAGGGACAAAAAAGCAAGTCTATGATGGAGGAAACTTAGATTGCTCTGATGGGTGGAAACAAACCTTCAGTCACTCTGTGATAATCTGGCAGGCACTCTCAACTGCCAGTCAGATTGGGTCAGCCACCAGTAGCTACATCCATGAGAGTGGGAACTCAACTAGAAGGTGTTCAACATGCTCTGCAACAAACGGAAAACTCCAGTCTTGGACCTTATCGCATCCAAGGTTAATGCATAGACAAGGTACTTTCATAGGTATCATTAGCCACAGTCACTAAGCATAGATTGACTCTCTGTGGCATGTCTGAACACCCTACTGTACACATTCCCACCAGAGGATCCAAGAGGTCATAAGGAAGTTGAGGGAGCCATTAGCTCTGTTTAAATGGCTGCAGCGCTGTGGCATTTGTATTGCTTCGTTCCCGCTGTGGTGGCTGCTCTGCCAGTAATCCTTCATTTACACTCCCCCCACAGTGCTGCAGGTCACTCCGAGGAGGGGCTGTCAATGCCCAGAAGGATGCCAGGAGACGGGAAAGAAAAGGAATGAGCGCAGCAAAGTGTCCGCACTGCTGGTTGTTGCGCTTGTTCTTATATGGGTACCAGCAACTGAGCAGGGAAATTCTAGTGCCCCCCCCCAGAAACAAAAAATCAGGGTAGTAAGTGAGGTAAACACCAAGATAGAGATGTCGATAGGGAGAAGGACGGGGTAAATGGAGAAAATGACAAAGGCAATAAGGACAGGGATGGGGCAAAAAGGGGTAAGGCCATCAAGAAATGGAGGGTAATGAGTACCGATGCCCATAGTCTGGGCAACAAGCTCCTGAACTGGTGGCCTTTATGGAAGAGGGATGCCTGGATATCGTAGCAGTCACAGAAACATGGTACACAGAGAACCATGACTGGGATGTTAACATACCAAGGTACACAACCTACAGGAGAGATGGAGGGGAGGAGTAGCTCTCTATATAAGGGAAGGGATAAAAGCAATGGAACAAAAGAGTAAACAGGGAGGAGAGGAGGCACTGTGGATCACCTTAAAGACTGGAAATGGCACCACAATCCACACAGGGGTTGTATACAGCCCCCATGTCGGGGGAGGGAATGGATAAGGATATGATGGAAGGCATCCTTAGGATGTTGATGGGGGACCTGAATATGCCAGATGTTAACTGGAGCACCTTTGCTGCAGCCACATCCAAGAGCAGGGCCATTCTCGATGCCCTACAGGTGGCGTGCCTCAGACAGCTAGTTTTGGAACCCACTTGTAAGGGAGCAATCTTAAACCTCATACTCTCAAATGGGGACAGTGTGAGGATCTCAGATCTAGAAGTGGGTAGCCATCTGGGAACAAGTGACCACAAAACAGTGTGGTTCACGATAAACTCTGCTACAGAGTCAAGCCATACAAAAGTGAGGGTACTGGACTTCAGGAGGGCTGACTTTGGCAAGATGGGAGAGTGCCTTAGAAAAGCACTAGCAAGCAGGCTAGAAGGAGGGGTGGAGCAACAATGGGGAAACATCAAAACCGCCATCACAGAGGCAACAAGCCTTTGTGTGAAGCAAATAAATCAAAATGAAAGAAAAAGCCACTATGGTGCTCAAAAGAGGTGGCAGTCAAGGTTAGGGAGAAAAAGATAGCATTTAGGAAGTACAAGGAAACACAGAAGGAGCAGGACAGAGAACTGTACCAGTTAAGGCAGAAGGAAGCAGGGAGGGAAGTTAGAATAGCAAAGGCCCAAACTGAGGAAAAGGTAGACAATTCGGTTAAGAAGGGGGATAAAACCTTTCATAGGTACATCAGAGAGTGTAGAAAGACAAAGGGAGGGATACTGAGGCTGAATAGAATGGACGGTGGGTGGGCAGAGAGGGACAATGAAAAAGCAGGGATACTGAGCGAATACTTCTGCTCGGTATTCACAAAAGAGGAGGAGGGGGAGGTGCCTAATCCAATTAACAGAAGCACTGTGGATAGGGGGTCGATCCCAGTCCTTTCACAGAAGAAAGGGTTCTGAAGGAACTCCTAAAACTGAAGGTGGACAAAGCAGTGGGGCCTGATGGAATTCACCCCAGATTTCTAAAAGGATTAAGGGGAGAACTAGTGACACCACTGACTACCCTTTTTAACAAATCATGGGAAGATGGTGTGGTACCTGAGGACTGGAGGAGGGCGGATGTGATTCTCCTTCACAAAAGTGGGAGCAAGACAGAGGCAGGAAACTACAGACCTGTCAGTTTGACCTCTGTGGTAGGGAAAATGATGGAATCACTTCTGAAAGAAAGAATTGTTGAGTACCTAGAGACCAGTGGGGCACAGGAACGAAGGCAGCATGGGTTCACAGCAGGAAGGTCATGTTAGACGAATCTAATTGATTTCTTTGGGTGCCCAAAATAGTAGACCAGGGAGGGGCTGTGGACATGGCCTACCTAGACTTTAGCAAGGCATTTGACACAGTCCCACACAAAAGATTAATAATCAAATTAACCAGCCTGGGAGTGGGTCCCAGGGTGGTAGCTTGGGTAAAACATTGGCTGGACAACAGGACACAGAAGGTAATTGTAAATGGAGTCCACTCTGAAGAAAGAGGGGTAACTAGTGGGGTACTGCAGGGTTCAGTACTGGGTCCAGTCCTTTTTAATGTCTTTATAAGTGACATTGCAGAGGGACTGGAAGGAAAAGTATGCCTCTTTGCAGATGACACAAAGATCTGCAACAGGGTTGATGCACAAGGAGGCATGGAAATGATGAGAAGGGACTTGGCAAGGTTGGAGGAATGATCAGAAGTATGGCGATTTGGATTCAATACAAATATTGCACCTGGGAAACAAAACCTAGGGGAAGATTACACAATGGGGGAGGTAGTAACAACAACAAAAATGGAAAGGGACCTTGGGGTGATCTTATCAGATGACCTTAAGGTTAGCAAGCAATGTGAGAAGGCAGTAGGGAGGGCTGGGGGGATACTGGGATGTATAGGGAGAGGCATCACCAGCAGAAAACCGGAAGTTGTTATCCCTCTGTACAGACAGTTGGTGAGACCCCATCTGGAGTACTGCGTCCAGTTCTGGAGACCCCCTCTCCACAAGGACATAGGATGGAGGCAGTCCAGAGGAGGGGAACTAAAATGGTGCAGGGTCTGCAAGAGAAGCCATACGAGGAGAGACTAAAGGAGCTTACTATGTATACCCTTGAGGAAAGGAGGAAGAGGGGGGACATGATATAAACTTTTAAGTACCTCAGTGGAATCAACAAAGTCCAAGAGGGTAGCATCTTTCAGAAAAAGAGATATGCAAGAACAAGGGGACACAATTTGAAGATAGAGTGGGGACGGCTCATGGACAATGTGAGGAAGTATTTTTTCACAGAGAGGGTGGTGGGCGCATAGAACAGCCTTTCTGAAGAGGTTATGGGGTCTAAAACTGTGGAAGAATTCAAGAATGCATGGGACAGGCATAAGGCAATTCTTGTTGGGGGGGGGGGTAGGAAGAAATAGGCTGTTGGTTAACTAGGATCTGCAGCTTATCCTGTAGGTAGGGGAAATAGGCAGACTGGGTGGGCCAAGCGGTTCTTATCTGCTGTCAGAGTCTATGTTTCTGTGTAATCGGTGCAGAAAATGGATTTGAGCCACACTTGTGGCACTCCAGAATGTGTCTACACACCCGACTTTGTAGCGCATCAACCAGTGCGCATGGGTTGATGCACTGCAAAGTTGGCGGTGTAAAGAGGCCTACTGATACATGTACTTGCAGTGCCTCATTGACTACTCAGATTGTGGCCAGTTTACATTCCCTTCCCTGCAGAAGTGGACTCAAAGACAAAAATTGCTTTTAAGGCTTAAGGGACTGTTGCTGGCATAACGTAATGGCCTATTGTGCTAAAAAAGCCCAAAGAGAAGTCTTATACATTTCCTCTTAAGTCTCACCACATAGCTTAATATGAAACATGGTAACCCAAATTTTTTTGTTGTGGAGTTTAAATATTTAGAGCATGTTCATGGCAAACAAATGATGAATTTGATATGGGGTTGTTGAAACACCAGGGAATGGCCTTAAATAACATATAGGCTATCTATCATTCTGTAATGTATTTCTAACACAACACATATTAACTTCATAATTGCCCCCTACCAACAGTTATCATGCTCATCACAAGATTATAGATACAGAATTATTCTTCTTGTAGCTGACACCCAACCCCTTTATCTCCACTCCCTTTCATTATTGACGCATTACCCTTTGTAAAATCTGGCATCCAATTGATGTAATTCCCATTTATCTTGTAAACTTTGGTTTTATATATATGACCTGAGCAATTATTTTATCAGGATGGTGTTTGCCAGCCAATAAAGATTAGTTTGTCTTAAAATAGCAGTTCTATGGTGTGACACAAATTGTGATCAAGGTATTTCCCTGAAATATTCACTTGACCTTTGAGCCTCACAGGAACTCTAGATAAGAACTATGTGCTTTATCACTGGGATTCCTGTCTGCTAATTGCTTTAGAGATAAGTATGTGTTAAACTGTATTGGAACTTGTACAAGAGCTAAACAGGATGGAACTACGGCCTTTGTTTGCTCTAGTATTTCCCATGTTCTTATCACTTGGTAGTGATCCAAGAATGGAAAAAAAAAAGAAAGAAAAGGCAATACATGGTGTCCATAAACACAGCATCCCTAGTTAACAGCTTTACGTATTAAAAAAGTAAGAGGAGAAATACGCTATTTATGCATCATAAGGGGGATCACCTCTAGGAGCAGGGAAGTGATTCTGCCTATGTACAATGGACTGGTTAGACCACACCTTGAGTATTGTGTACAGTACTGGAGACCACACTTGAAGAGGGACATACAGCTCCTGGAGAGGGTACAGAGGAGGGCAACTAAGATGATACGAGGACTAGGGGATTTGACGTATGAGGACAGACTTGAGGAGCTCTGCCTGTTTTCCTTGGAAGAGAGGAGAGACAGGGGGGACATGACTGAGGTCTTCCAAGTACCTCAAGGGAATAAATAGGGTAAACACGGAGGGGATCTTTAGACTAAAGCAGGGAGGTATCACCAGAGGGCATGGTTTGAAGTTGGAAGGGTGAAGGGGGAAAGAGGAGGAGGTTTTTCACTGAGAGGGTTGTGGATCCTTGGAACGCGCTGCCTGGCGAGCTGGTTCAGAGATCCACAGTGGAGGGCTTCAAGAGAGGGTGGGACAGACACAGAAAGCGGATGTATCAGATGATGGCCTGGCCCAGGGGGGTTGGGATGGATGATGGGGGTTTCTGGAACACAAGGGGGGGGGAGGGTCTCGGTACCCAACTAGGGATCTGAGGTTCGAGCAGACTCGATAGACCGTAAGGCCTAATCTGCTGGCAATTAGTATGTTAGTATGTATTTATTTTGAGCTTGGATTGTCTGCGGAGAAAGGTGCAAAACCAGAGAGTGCCAGACCATCTCTGACTACTAAACTTTCAGTACAAAGGGAAGGAAGAGCATCACACTCAAGTTGTTCTAAACATAATGTACCAGTATTTCAGTTGGTTGTATACCATGCCACCATCACAGTAGTGGGTACATTCCGAAGGCAGACTGGTTTTCTTGGTCTGACTGTTTGGGTCCAGACACAGTCCTGACTCTTGTAGTCATCGAAAAATGTTGACCTAAAAACCAAGGGTATGAGAGAATCAAATATACAGGTTACTCACCTGTAACAGGAGTTCTAGGAATGGTATATGTTGTTCATCCACACTTATTGGCAGGTATCCTTGCTGCTTTAAATCTTGCCGGAAGGTCTTCAAGCTGGCTCCTCCCACCCACCCGGGTGGTAAAACTCTCGGCTCTGCCCCATGATGCCAGATCTGGGCCCACAGCTCAGGTTGTGCGTCCAAGCCGGGGAGGTCGGGTGGGTCATGTGGATGAACAACATATACCATTCCTAGAACTCCTGTTACAGGTGAGTAACCTGTATTTCTAGGGACATGGATTTGTTGTTCATCCACACTTATTGGCAGACTCCTAGCAGTTCTCCGGGAGGAGGGAGGCAAGATGCACACCCCCTACTTAGGGAAAAGAGACTGGAGAACTGAGGCCCCAAAACCAGCATCCCGGCATGACTCCTGGTCGATGTGGTAGTAGGTGATAAAGGTGTGTGCTGACTTCCAGGTAGCAGCCCTGCAGATTTCCTGGATAGGGACGTCCCTGGAAGCAGCCACCGATGCAGCGGTATGGCGGGTAGAATGAGCTGTTATCCCTCTGGGAGGCACCATGCCCGCCAACCTATAGCAGAGATCTATGCAGGAGGTGACCCACCTGCTTATCGTCCGCTTGGCTGCAGGTCTGCCAGGTGCGGCTTCAGCGTAGGTGACAAACAGCTGGCGAACCTCTCCCCGAATTTCAGCCGTGCCCGCTCCTTATAGTAAGCGAGTGCCCTTCTAGGGTCCAGAGTATGGAGCCTATATTCGGCCTCCGAGGTGTGCTTGGGGTAGAACACCAGCAGAGTCAACACCTGGTTAAGGTGAAACTCCAACACCACCTTCGGAAGGAATTTCGGGTGGGGGCACAGGACAACCTTGTCCCTGTGGAAGACCAGGTAAGGAGACTCGATGGAAAGCGCCTGGTGCTCTCCCATCCTTCTGGCTGACGTAATAGCCACCAAGAAGGCGGTCTTCCATGACAGGTGAGAGATGTCACACCTGTGCATTGGTTCGAATGGCTTGCCCATGAGCTTTGCCAGTACCAACAATAGATCCCACGGAGGTGGAGGTTCTCGCACCGGAGGGGAAATGTGATCGAGGCCTTTGGAAAAGCGCCAGACCACCTTCTCTTGCACCACCGACTGCTTCCCGGCCTGCGCCCAGTAAGCCGAGATGGCTGCCAGGTGCACCCTTAGGGTCATCGACCTGAGCCCTTGCTGAGAAAGGGACCATAAATAGTCCAAGATGCTTGCCAAGGAACAGGAGGAAGGGTCCAGGCTCTGACACCAAATGGAAAACCTTTTCCATTTGAAGGCATAGCATTTCCTGGTCGACTTCTTACGGGACGCCTCAACAACATTGAGGACCTCGTCGGAAAGACCCAAGGCTTGGAACTCTAGCCGCTCAGGAACCAGGCTGTCAGGTGCAGGGATTGAAGGTCCGGATGGAACACCTTCCCCTGATTGACTGAAAGCAGGTCCGGGCGAGCTTGAAGCTGCCTCGGGAGCCTGGAGCTGAGGCTGAGGAGATCTGGATACCAGCATTGGCGGGGCTAGTCTGGGGCTACCAGAATCACCTGCGCCCTGTCCCTCCTCGCCTTGAGAAGCACCTTGTGGATCAAGGGAAATGGGGAAAGGCGTAGAAGAGGCCCGGGGTCCACGGCCTCGAGAAGGCATCCCCTGCAGCGAGCCCTGCTGAGGAGGGCGGGCATGGAACAGCCTCAGCTTCGCATTCTCCCTGGAGGCAAACAGATCCACCTGAGGTGTGCCCCAATGGGAGAACAGATCTTGTACTACCTCCGGCAGGAGAGACCACTCGTGGGATACAGCCCCTATCCGGCTTAGGGCATCGGCCAGGGTGTTGGAGGCTCCTGCCACATGAATGGCTAGGAGATCCGCCTCCAGGCTGCGCATGAGTGACCAAATGCGGAGAGCTTCCTTGCACAGAGGCATGGAGCACGTCCCGCCGTGGCGGTTTAGGTAGTACATGGTCGTGGTATTGTCCGTCTGGACCTGAACCACTTAAACCCCGTAGAAACGGAGTGAAGGCGGTGAGAGCTAGGCGGACTGCTCAGAGCTCCAGCAGGTTGATATGGCATCGGGACTCCCGCGGGGACCAGAGGCCATGCACTCTGTGCTCCCCCAGATGGGCACCCCAACCCATCAGAGAGGCGTCGGTCGATAGAGAGACCGTCGGCTCGGGGCGGACAAACGGGATGCCCTCCTGCAGATGAGCTGGAATGATCCACCACTGGAGAGCGTTCCACATCCCCTGGGTCACCATCACTATTTGGTCCAATGGATCGTTGAGACCACTGGCTGGCCAGCCCCCATTGAAGGGGGTGCATGTTCCAGCGGGCCCAACGGACCACGCTGGTGCAGGCCGCCATGAGACCCAGAAGGTGCAGGAAGTCCCGGGCAGGGCGCGATTGCCCAACCAGAAATGATTGAGCAAAGGAGGAAAGAACCTCGGCCCTGTCCGCCGGGAGCCGTGCTGTGGCTCGAAGAGAGTCGAGCTCTGCCCCGATGAAAAGAATCACCTGCTTCAGTTCGAGTTCCGACTTGGCCTCATTGATGAGGAGGCCGACCTGAGAGCAAACCTGGAGGGTCAGATCTCTGGACCGCTCCATCTCCTGTCTGGAGGGGGCTGCTATCAGTTAATCATCCAGGTAAGGGTACACCTGGACCCCTCGGCGCCGCAGGAATGCTGTCACCACTGCCATGCATTTGGTGAAGACCCTGGGTGCAAGAGACAGGCCGAAGGGCATGGCTCGGAACTCGAAAAGGGATCCTTCCGCTCGAAAGCGAAGGAATCTCTGATGAGACGGACGGATAGGGACATGAAAAAACGCGTCCTGCAGGTCCAGAGAGCAGAACCACACGCGCTTCAAGGATGGTATTATCTGAGCCAGAGTGACCATCCTGAAGGTCCGAGACCTTAGGAACTTGTTTAGGTCGTGCAGGTCGAGAATGGGGCGCCAGCCCCCCGTCCTTTTTGGGACCAGGAAGTACCTGGACGCAAACCCCGGGTCTGAGGGAGGGTCTGCCACCTCTCTGATCACCTCTTTCTCGAGGAGCAGAGCGATGTCGGCTCAGCGAGCCGACAGCGAGGCTGCGGACCCCGAGGCCCCCCTGGGGGCGATGGCTCGGAAGGGCAGGGCCTGCTCGAACTCCAGAGGCAGGCCCTTTCCTACCACTTCCAACACCAACCGGTCTGTGGTTATAACAGACCAGGCTGAAAGGAAGTAGTGGAGCTGTCCCCCCAAGGGGGGAACCTGGGGTGAGGTGACGAGGTTGGGGGAGACACCCCTCAACCCGTCACTGTGCAGGCTTGGAGGAGGGACCGGCCGAGGGACCTCCTGGGCCTTTACCTCCCTGCTTCCTGGAGGAGGAAGCCGCGGGCTTGGGTTTGGGACACTGCGCGCGAGCCTGCAGGCCCTGATGCTGCTGGGCCGGACGTGCCATGGGCGCAGACGGACGAAAGGGCTAGGGTTGCGGTCTGCGGCCCTTGTCCCTCTGGGTGGATGAGACCGAGTCCAAAGTGGCATTGGACTTTTCGATCCTCTGGAGGTGGCCTTCCACTCCAGGGCCGAAGAGGTCGGTCCCCATGAAGGGGACATCCGCCAACTTGTGCTGGGTAACTGCTGTGAAGGTGGATATCCTCAGCCATGCCCGACAGCGCATAGCCGCTGCGGCCGCGACTGACCTGGCACATGAGTCACCAATGTCCAAAGCAGTCTGAAGTTGCTGCTTGGCCACTGCCCTGCCCTGGTCCCGTACCTGCTTAACTGTGGTCTGCAGGTCAGCCGGGAGATGAGGGACTACCTCATCCAGGGAGCCCAACAGGGTGAGAAGTATGCCATCAGCACGGCCGAGCTGCCTGACGGGCGCCAAGGGAGGACGCAGAGACTCTTCGGCCCGCCAGTCCAACTTCTTGACCTTTGTCGGGAGGTTTGTCCACGTCTCTGGCGTTTCCCGCACGCCGGAAGACGCTGTCGGTAACTAACCCCTCGGCTGAGGGGTGTTCCGAGAAACTGGACAGGGAACTGGTAGGGACCGCGTACTTTCTTGCCATCCTGGCTGAAGGCGCAGGGCACGAAGCAGGACGCTGCCAGAGCTCCAAGGCCGGGCCTACAATGGCCTCGGCCACCGGAAAGGCCTCCGTAGGAGAATCCCCTCGGTCCAATATCTCCGTGAGGGGATACTTGGCCCGCTTGGATACGGGCTCGAGCTGCATCCCGGTGGATTCCGAGATGAGCCTAAGCAAACCCATGAAGGATGAAGGGCTATTGTCCAGTGACCGACCTCCCGAGGACTCCAAGTCGACCTGCCTGGAGAACAGGGAGGAATTGTCGTCGGACTCGGAGGAGTCCGCAAAGAGCTGCCTTGGGCCTGAGCCACCCTCCACCTGCCGAGGGCGATCGGGAGTGAGGGTGACAGACAGCCTATGGGGCAGACCTTGGGCTGACCGAGAACTCTTGGTTGGAGCCCCAAACAACGGCTGTGGAGGCGGTGGTTCCACCGGAATCAGTGAGGCAGCCGGTTTCGGCCGAGCAACAGGCCTGGAAGCAGGTGCCTCGGCTAAGGTGAGGGGTTGCTTCGGCCGCTCCGGTGACAGCCACTTGATAGCCGGGAAGGCGATGACATCGGCTTGCTCCCAGACAGAAGAAGCTGTTGCCACATGAGGTCCTCGTATCGTCGATGCAACTTGCGTCGAAGCCTCCCCTCGTCCGAGGAGGAGGACGAGGACGAGCGGCGGTGCCGCTTGCCATGGTGCCGAGACCGAGACCACCTGTGTCGGCGGGATCGGCTGGACCGAGAAGAAGTCCGAGACCGCGAACCTTGGCTTTTCTGAGGAGTGCGGGGTAGGGCGGAAACCCGCCTCCCTCGCTCGAGGGCTCAACCGTGGACTCGGAACCGGAGGCACGGGCAGTCCACGGACACCTCAACCACCGCCGGGGAACCGGGAGTGAGTTTTCGGCTTCACCTGTCGACAGCCCGCCCAACGGTCAGAAAAATCTCGACCGCGCCGACGGGAGTCTCGGTCAACTGACCTGACGGGACACCGTGAAGCCAGTGGCCGAAGCCGAAGGATCGACCGAAGTCGATGGTCGACTACTCAGTGAGAGGTACCTCTCCCGCTCCCAAGAGCATCGACGGAGGGACTTACCTTTGTGGTCCTTCTTCTTGGACCGAGAGGAAGGCCCTGAGGATGTTGGTCCCTCTCCCTTAGTGGAGAGGGAGAGACAGAGCTCCTTAAATGAAGCTGAATAGGAGGATCCCAGGGAGAGCGGGATAAATGCCACGGCCGAGGAAGACGAAGATGCGGCCTGCGCCGCCGCCTCCTTGAGGGCGATTATCTGCTCAAGCTGTTCCTCCGAGCCCGCCGCCGCGGAGACCGCCAACCGGGCCTCCTTCGACTTTACCGGAGGATAACGTTTTTCCGGACGCCCAAGTTGTAAACGGGCGGCACGGTCTTCCAGGACGTAGGCCGAAAAAGAAGAGCACAGGTCCAACCTGTGGGTCGTGCCTAAGGCCCAAGCAGTAGACGACGTGGAGTGCGGGTCCGTCTGAGACATCTTCTGCCCGCATGGGCACCTCCGAGAAACCGAGGAGTCGGTTGTCCATCGCAGCCGCTGAGGTAAGTGACCAAGTCTTGAAAACCTTAAAAGTAATTTCTGGTCAACCGAAGAATTAGGAACCAGTCTTATACGCAGAGCGTTAAGGAGGGAACCTGAGCTTCCAAGCGGTAAGGAAGATCTGATGTCATGGGGTGGAGCCGAGAGTTTTACCACCCGGGTAGGTGGGAGGAGCCAGCTTGAAGACCTTCCGGCAAGATTTAAAGCGGCAAGGATACCTGCCAATAAGTGTGGATGAACAACATATCCATGTCCCTAGAAAAAGTCGTTCTGTGCTCCTGCATCCACCTAAAATTTCTCTGTTGTCCTGTAAAACAGAATTCTATTTATTTATTTATTTATTTAGTTAAACATCAGTTTAGAAACCTTTGAGCCAGAGGCTCATTTACAAAGGTACCTCGTCACAAAGAGGACTTCAGAACAGTAGTACAAGGGACACAGTACTTACAAACAAAAAAGTTACAGTTCAATTACAATTTTGTTACAATAGAATACAATCACCAACAAAGCAAAAGATAACAAAAGGTGCAAAACTTATGGTCGGGGGAGAGCTGGTGGGGGTAGAAGGGAGGGAGATAGGGGAGGAGGAATTAGTAGGGAAAGGAAGGGGGGGGAGCCGCTCAGTGAGCATTGTCAAACAGAGTATATTTTTTTTTTTTTAACACTAGGCTAGCTGCAGTTGCATTTGCGAGAGCTAAGCAGGAAGTTTCTGAGCCTGGGCTTAAAGCAAGCTAAGGTTAGTGAGTTTGAGACACTGGCAGGGAGGGAGTTATACCAGTGAGGTGCACGGTAGGGGACTGCCCTCTGACCTTGAGAGGTCCTGGCTCTCGGAATAACTAGGGTAGCTCTTGGCAGGCTGCGGCGTGATCAGGGTCGGTGCAGTGCAGTGCAATGGAGTTGGATAGGTCTATGGGGGATAGGCCACGTGAGGGCTTTAAAGGTGAGCTGGCATGTCTGATACATGAGTCGCTCTTCCAGGTTGAGTAGGGTAGCCAGGGTGTACAGCTCACATGTGTGAGTGAGTCTGGGAGCACCAGTAATAAGTCTGCAGGCCTTATTAACTGTGAGGCGAACCTTGTTGAGGGCAGTCTGATCTGCTGAGCCATAGACCGGAAGGCCATAGTCAATGAGAGACATGACGGAGGAGGTGTTTTAAATAAGTAGAAAGAGTGGAGACAGCGCTGACTACTGTTAATGCTTTTTTTTTTTTCCAAAGCAGCATTCTGACACAAAATTAGTGATTGACCAAAAAACTGCAAAGGTCCCTAGCTAGTGGGTTATCCAATGGCAAAAAGAGCTTAACTCGAGTTAGTGGGGCTTCTTCTGCAAAAGAAGTCAAACATAAAAGACCTGCAGAACCAGAGAAATGGATGTGACAGTTTTAGTAGGCTTATGAAAAACAAACTGCCCCTATTGAAGACCCACTTCATGAAATGGGAGGTCAGGAATGCTACTATGAGGAGCTGGAAGATGAGCATATAACCCCTAATATTACTTGGGATAAAAATGTTGGTCCTTCTCAAAGAATGTTAGAAAACTAGTTTATATATTGCACCTTCTTGAGGGGGATGGGCAAGAGTTTAATCCAGACTAAAGACTACAGAGTGTGAAGTAGGTCTTGAAGAGTGTGAGTTTTTTAGCATGGTGGGCTTAAAATCTACCAAAAGAGTATGTGTCCTAGTCCACAAGAATTTAAAAATAATTAACCAGACAAAAAATGTTAGACTTGCCTGCCACAGCACAGGCAGTAGATGTAAAAATTGACAGAAGGCATGTGAATCCCAAACAAGGTTCAGGATACCTATTTGCTCTTCTGTTAAAGGTTTAAATCAGGCAGGCCATGAACAAACTTCTCAACAGCACCTCCTTACAAAGATTAGGAAAAAATGGCTACACTGGATACAAACTTCTTTCTCTCATCCACATTAGCTTTAAAGCAAGTTTCATGTTTACATTACAAAGCCAGTCAGTGGTCTCTGTAGTCTGCTGTCATGCCTATGGGTGGCACTCTGTCACTGGAGGAAAACACAACGTTATGCATACTGTAAAACAGGTTTTAGAGGCAGCTTATTGCCAATGCCAGATCGCTGCTGAAATAACTGATGCAGCCGCTAGATTCCTGGCCAGTGCAGTCTCACTGAGAAGGTAAGCTTGGTTAAGAACAACAGGCCTTTCATGAGAACTCTAGTAAAAAGATGCTGATTTTCTGTTAGAGGGTGCCTTCCTTTTCGGAGGCAGAATGAAGGTGTGCATGGGAAAGATGATCAGTCATGAACAATGGCCCTCATAGTTTGAAAGCCTATGAAAAATAATTTTCAACAAGGTCCTGAGCTTACACGTAACTAACCACATACTGGAGATATATTTGACCAAGTCTGGCCAATATTGATGATATATTGTCACGAATTTGTGGAACCCTGTGATGTCATGCAGGGTTCTAAAAGCCTCTGTTTTTGAGACTGTTTATGGCACCCCTTGAAGAAAGGGCCCCCCCGCCACTTCCAAGTACATCGTCATGTGGCTGGATTGAAAACTATTTCTCTGCCACATTGATGCCATCTACAGCAACTCCTACCTAAGCTTGGCGCACTGTTCTGCAACAAGTTCTTCCTTCCACTCCGGAGCACTATGAGATTATCATTGCAATAATCCTTCCAGTGTTTGACTTTATGGATGTGGTCTGTAGTGCTGCCCTTGAGTCTACATTAGCCAGACTGGCTTCCTTTTTTCACTCCTGTTTTGCCCTTAACTGCTCCTCCTGCACTCATCACTGCACCCTCTGCCTGAATCTCACTTTCCTGTCCCCATGAGCTGTTGCCTCTTGCCCTGTGTCTGTTTGCTAGCCAAATACTGGTTTAGCTCATTTTCTTGCTACCACTCTGTCCCCCATTACCCTTCCCTCTCTCACTCCTACTCCTTGTTCTCTTCAAAATGCCCATTCATTATTTATCCTTCATTGTACAACCTTGGGTGGGCTGTCTTCCTCCCCCTTCCTTCTGAACAACTTTCCACACTCCTTCACTTCTCTTCCTTCCCGCACTGTTTTAAAGCCTTTTCTCTGCGGCATCACCAGGGGCTAACTAAAAGCATGTAGTGTGACTATGCATTACACCTCTTAGAATAATCTTCATTACAGAGGTAAGTAACTTTTTGTTACGTTACATGCTAGTCACTGTAATTATCTTTGTTACATGAGTTAATTGTAATATTAAATTCCAACAGATAAAAAAGGTGCTTATAATTAATTCTTATTGCTGAAGAAATGCAATGGGATGTGTGTCTGCCACTAAGAATTTCATTTTATTCCCTACAGTTTGGCAAACCTAAAGATAGAGCTAGCTAAGCTAGATAGTGAAGCCTGGCCAGGTGGTTTGGATGCAGAGAAAGAAAAGCTGATGTTAATCAACGAGAAGGAGGAACTTTTGAAAGAACTTCAGTTTGTTACACCCCGGAAACGAACGCAGGATGAGATGGAGCGTCTGGAATCTGAGAGGAAGAGGCTAGAAGATGAACTCCTGTCTGTGAAAAGCACACCCAGTCAAGCACTTGCCGAGAGGGTACGTTGTCTTTGTACATCTTTCATCTACCCAAAAGTTATTAACTGGATAGACTGAGTGAGCTGTGGATTCCCAAGCAGCATGATGACATAAATATCAATAGACAATTTAGTATAATGTTCTCGTAGATACTTTTAATGTCAAACTTACCTGGGCATTTAAATACCACCTCTGTGCTGACATGTTATGGAACTCCCTTTTCCATTCATACGTACTTATGACTGTAACGTGTACAGGAACTACAATTACAAATGATATTCCACTCTGTGTTTCGTTCCTCTCTGAATATACATTTGAGAAACTAATGTGTTCTGAGACTCTCCCAACTCCCAGTGCTTCCACCTGCACTTTGATAGTGTTAAGTCATAAGCCTTAATCAAAGCCTTCTTCTTTTTTTTTTAACTTCCTTTTATTACGGCATTCAACTCCCAAAAGAGACTACACCATAAAGATTCTACAGTATGCACTGTCTGAGAGTATGAATTGGGCAGTGCTCGATATTAAGATAACTGCTTTCACCTACATATAAAACAGTAATGCAGAAATATATATATATATATATATATATATATATATATATATATATATATATATTTAATCACTCTGGCAATTCAATTCTGCTCCATGCATTCCAGTTCCAGAAAGATGGAGGGTTAGCCATAACTCAAGAAGATAGACCAAAAAAAAGTCTCATAAAGCAATAAGCACTGGTAATTGTAGCTTATCATATAGCTAAAGGGAAAAAGTACCCATTTCCCAGTGAGAAGAGTGCATATTTATATAGAACATCGGTTTGTTGTGATAATAGTCTGCATGAAACACTGTCCTCAGTTGGGAAGACACTGATCTTCTTCGAGGATATGTATCTCTTTTGTCAGGCCACACCTTTGGAACTAATAGCCACCAGGCACTAGAAACACATGAAAACGTTTGCAAGCAGTCTGCCAGAGGCCCCCACGATGACATCAGATGTCAGCATATACATAAATGTGGACAGCCCCATCTCTCCTCAGTTCTTTCCCACCATTGATCTGAACTCATCAGATCGCTAAGGAAACATTGCTGCATATTGACGCAGTTTGTTTCTTTTCTGAAAAGTAATAACTTTTAGAATGATTTTCAGTAACCTGTATGTCATCAAAAAAAAGAATCTAAACTTTTCCGATACTGTGAGTGCAGAGACAAAATCTGCACCGGCGACTCCCACATCTGTGTCTGCTGCCTGGGCCTAGACCACAACGTGACAAGCCTGCAAAATCTGCCAGGGGTTTATTTCTGCAAATAAGTGATGCTGTAAAGGGGCTTTGGATAAATTCTAGCTCCAAAAGACCGTGGAAAGAATGAAGAAGGAGCGCCAACAGAAACCTGTGTGACCAGCTCTGTTGACTGAATTGCTGTCATCCAGATTCCAGGAGAAAACTTCTGGGAGTCTTGGACAAAAGCACAGGGACAAGGAGAAGGCTTCCCCGATGCGTTCCAGCTCGCCCTTGTGCCAAACGGGTACAGCTTCCTCTTCACCGTCTGTTCCAGTGGCGGTGCCAACTGCCCGGCCCCAACCGTCAACATAACACCAACGTCGGGGCTTCGCTTAGCACTACTGGGCCTGTAACGGCCAGTACATCGCTGTTGCCGTTGGGGAGTGAGCCTTCCCCGTCGGCTCCTCCAGTCGTGCCCACTGACCAAAGGGGCGCTGATGCTCAGTCATTTCTTATGTCTTTCTCGGACATAAGACATCTACTGCCTGGACTTCCGGCTGCGTCATCACCCCAAATGGATGCCTAAACACACAGCTCCGTGCTGGCCCTGATTTAAATAAAAAAAAAAAAAATACCCATTCAGAACACCAACTACAAGTCAAAATGACAATTTCACAGATGCTGAAGGGGAAAATATACAGAGGTCAAGCATTATCTGAGAAAATCATGGAGATGGCACCAGAAGGGAAAGGATTGTGCTCGGAGGCCTCCGACTCTGAACTCTCTCAAACTTCATTGGAAGCGGGCCTTATAATCCAGCCTGCAAAACTAGACCCCTCGAGCACAACACCAAGAAAAAAAGGTAAAACTTGATACAATTTATACAGAACTCCTCAGCTTTCGAGCAGAAATGAAGCACCTCTGTAGCGAACTCAGGAGAGTTGTTAAAGCACTGGAACAACATGCAGATGATTTGGAGAGACAGTTAACGGTGACAGAAAACCAAATTGATGACTTAGAATTAGCAGTACGACAGCTGCAAGACCAACATTCACAGATGCACCAACAAGATGCTGAAAATAGGGCTAGAAGAAAAAATGTCAAAATGTATGGTATACAAGAGGAAGCAGAAGGGCAAAATGTAACTGACTTTTTAACTGCAGTACTGAAAACGGCCCTTGAATTACCTGAGGACATGGTACTGGAATTTGCATGTGTACATCGAGCCTTAGACCTCAAGCCTAACACTGCGAATGCTCGTCCTCGCTCCAATTTTGCATGCTTTCTTAAATATACAACAAAAGAACAAGAGCTCACAACCACTTGGCAGGAGCGGAAAGTCGACTACAGACAAACCAGAATATATCTGGATAATGACTACGCCCCGAATACTTTCAAGGCAAGAAGGGCCTACCAGCCATTATTTGCACCATTGGAAAAAAAAACACATTAGATTCACTACTCCATACCCAGCACAAATGATTATTCATTTTCAAGATGGTCGGAAAGAATTTGACTCGGCAGAAGCTGCCAAGCAGGAATTGATGAATGGGAATTTCAGCCATTGGAAAAGGCTGATCCCAGACCTTCCAGAATCCAACAACCCCCAAGATGGCAAACAGTGACACAGACAAGATCCAAGAGGAGGGCATCATGCCCATTACCCTGAGATGTAGCAAATACACTATCCTTTTTTAGACATACCATCACGGGCTTGAATACCTGCTTTCTTCTCAGAAGAACGTCTCGAGGTACGAAAGAGGGACTAGCACAAAAGATAGTCACTGATTATCTGACATTAAGCCCTCTACTAATATGACTGAAAGACTGATAGTCAAGCTAATATAGTTAATGAGAAAAGGCTAACTAGTTGTCTGGAGAGGCAAGACATTATTTTAAGGGAGCATAATATGATATGAGACATAGACTGGGGGGAAAACTGGCTGTGTTTCTTTTTCAGCAAATAAAAAGGACCATGATACCAATGGGAAACTATATTTATTTTGGGATAAAAAGAATATGACACAGTGTAATGAGGAAAGGACAGTGTTGTTGTCTTAGGGACTCCCTCCTCTTGTTTTTTAAAGCTGTAGCCAAGGAGGGTTGGACTTGCAGAAGAATCACATTTACTCTGAGACCGAGAAGGCAATTTAGTTCATTTTGAAATCAAAGAGAACAATAGGTATACATTTCTTTTACTCTGGCCCCCCTCTTTTTTCCTGAGATGGACTTGAGGTGACTGGGGGAGGGTACTCCCCCCAGCCTCGCCGCAAGGACAATTTATTCGGCTATAGGCTTTAGAAATGAGACTCTTGAACTATTGTGGTAGGAACAACTACCTCGGAACAGCGCAAATATGAAAGCTCTCTACCAACAGTTTTTTTTTTGTTTTGTTTATCTTTCATAAGCAATGTTGCTATTATATTGCTTATGTAGAAGCTGTTTTGACAGGAGCTGAGGTCAAATTTGTAAGCAGTGTGGGGGTCTGTGTTATATTACAACATATCATTTAACTTGGGGATTACTAATAACGTCTGTTCCACCCTCTTGGTTGACTGAAAAGGGGAGATGAAATGGCAGGGAGGGAGGAGAGAATTGCTACATAATCCAAGAAAGGGAAATACTCCCTGGAAATACCTGCACAACCAAAGTGGAGGTGTTGGTGCTGTGGGGGGGCCTTCGAGGGCAGAACTGGCAATAAGCTGTTTGGCTCCACTTGTACAGCTATTCAATATTCAAGGGACCCTGAGCTTGCAAACGTAAGGTGGGAGATATTCCTTGCCTACAATGCAACTATGTATATCGGGCTCACAGTATAAGGGGAAGAATTAATGATGCATTTTTACACCCTTGTCCTGTATTACAATTTTTTTTACTTATGTCTTAATATTACTTTTTTAAGTCATCCTAATGTAGAGGGTGGGAAGTGCCCTGGGAGGCTCAGTTATGGTTTATACCTGGACTACCCCGTGGCGAAGGAAACACAGCTGCTGGAAAAGGAGGTGAGAAATTACCCTCCCTGTCTTGGAAATCAGTTACTGTACTATAATAGTTTAATGAAGCGTTACTTTAAATCAGGGATGGGGGGTCGGCCCTGTTGGTAGACCCTCTGGTCCGTAGCCCATATTTGTGGGTACAGTTATTGAAGTTTAAAAAAGTTATGTTGTTAATGGCTGATTTTGTTATTGTTACGCAACACTCAGAAGGGGAAACAATACTGTATGTCACAGGAAACGTTGAAGATGGTAAATACAGATGGAGGGGTTGACCCAAACACGACAGAATGGTAGCAGGTGGTTACCTAGGTTGATAGCAAGTGAAGAGATAACCTCAGGAGATGGCCTGCATCTTATAGACCAGGAAGAGTACGGGGAGGGGTGATTAGCAGTCAATGCACTACACAGAACTTAAAATGGATAGATAATAGATAATCCTTTTTTTTTTTTTCCCTACTGTCTTTCTGCTCCTGCTGCCGGCCCCCTTCCATCCAGCACCCCCAGCCCCATCACCCCGGCGTCCACTGGACTTACCTCTCTTGCACTAACGAGGTTCCAGCTAGCCAGGTGTGGAGCCTGCGAGGGGCAGGGCTTCATCCTGCTGGGAGGATGATTTTCTCCTCCATTTTCCCCCATTCCCCGAGTGTGGCGTGGCAGTGTGCAATGACACTAGTGGCCAAGCCGTGCAGTCTTACGTATATGGCACGCCGGGTGTCTGCCCCACATCTGCCCCTAGTATGGACCCAATGTGCCAACCCGCTACCACTGCTAGGGGTCAGGCAGGCAACAGACTCAGTTTCCACCCCTCCATGGGAGAGGAGAGCTGTCCTTCAGACCTCGATCCTCTTCCTCCCCCAGTGGCCCACACGCACCGTGAACATGGGTCGCTGGCATGGCAGGAGGTAAGGCATGATGCCTCAGCCCACCATGCCACTGGGCTGGCAGTAGACAATCATTAGTTCTTTCATTGAATATTAGTTCTTTCATTGAATATAAATAGAATTCACTCCCCAATTAAGAGATCTAGACTTCAGCAGCTATTCAGAAGAGAAAAAACAGAACTGATTTTGCTACAAGAGACCCACTTGTCTCAAATGGAACATACAAAGTTCCAAAGCAATAGACACCAACTAGTTGCAGCATCAGTTCATAGATCAGGTAAGAGGAGGGGTGTAGCTATTTTGCTGATGCGAGGGATTCACTGGGAAGAAATAGATAAAATAGTGGACTTAGAGGGAAGGTATGTTATAGTCACTGGATGACTATACACCTAAATGGTCACACTAGCCTCAATATATATTCCCCTGGGATCGCCTAGACAAGTGGTGCAAAAGTCTTTCTCAGATCTACTTTCAATTTTAAAGGGACAACTTATGGGGATTTAAACACTACCCTAGATCCACACCTAGATGTTTCCAGGACATTATCTCACAGGGTAAACCCAATACAGAAATATCTTAAGAATAGCTTGGCTACACTGGGCTTCATTTATGTATGGAGACATAGTTTCCCTACAATTAAAAGTTTCACTCATGTGTCGGCTCGAACGGGGGTGGCTGCAAGGCTAGACTACGTGTTCATATCAGTGGAACATCGTGATGCTCTGTGTGATATGTGGCATGGGGCAACCTTACTTTCGGATCATGCCCCAGTATCTATAAGGCTACACCTGGGGAGGATCACAAAAGTTGCACATTGACATCTGAATTTGGCTCACCTAAGGGACTCTGAGTTTAGACAAGAGACAAAAGAGGCAATGCCACGCATTATCTCGGGAGAATCAAAACCAGGAAGTATCCGCTACAATTTTGTGAGATACCTTAAAGATGGTACTGAGAGGGCTAATAATCAAATACTCGGCCATCAAAAAAAAGCTCATCGAGAAAAGCTACAAAACACTGCAAGAGGAATTAAGGACACTACCGATGCTATGGGATCAGGGAGACCATTCAATTAAAACACAAATTCAACAGGTTAAACAGAAGCTACAGAAACTAACAGACCAGCAAACTGAACAAGTGTTTTATCTGAAGCATTATTATTATGAAGGGGGACCCAGGGGGGCAAGAAGGCTGGCCAGGAGATTAAAGGAACACAAAACCAAATCTTGTGTCACTAGCATGTATGAATCTGGCACTAGGAACTTGCTTACCCAACCATAAAAAATTGGGAATGCACTGGCCAAGTATTATAATGATGTCTACACTCAGGACCATATCCCAGCACCTGACCAGATAAGTAGATACTTGAAAAAACTTTCCTTACCTAAATTTACAGAGAGCCGGGCCCAATCCCTGTTATTCCCAATCTGTAGGCCAGAAATAGAACAGGTTCTACGTAAAGCTAAAACCCACAAAGCACCGGGACTGGATGGGTACCCATTTAAGTTTTATAAATCATTCAAAGATTTGATTATTCCCATTATCCTGCTAGCATTCCATACCATACAGGATGGAGACCCCACTCCACCATCCTGGCAATATGCCACCATTGCAGCGGTCCCTAAACCCCAGAAAGATTTAAGGTACACGGCAGCATATCGGCTTGTCTCAATGCTAAATTATAATTACAAGTCATATATGTCAATTGTAGCTCATAGGATAGAAAACTATATATATCTTTCCTGGTGGACCAGAACCAGGTAGATTATGTTAAGGGTAGACAGGCCCATGATGCTGTCCGCCGTACATATTTATTAATAGACTATGCTGTAACCTGAAAGATTCCATTGGTCATACTAGGGCTAGATGCAAAAAAGGCCTCTGATAGGGTTGCATGGCATTTTCTCTGGGCGGCCCTAGCGAAATTTGGGATTCCCAAATAATTTATTAAACAATTGCAGAATATATATTCATCTCCTAGGGCGTATGTGAAATTGGATGGAGCCCTCTCAGCCTCTTTGAACTGGCAAGGGGAACAAGACAAGGATGTCCCCTATCGCCTCTACTATTCGTCCTGTATTTAGAACCTCTAGCAGAGTCTATAAGGCGACACCCCAATATAGAAGGGAAGGCAGTCAGAATAGCAAAGGCCCAAACTGAGGAAAAGATAGCCAGCTCAGTTAAGAAGGGGGATAAAGCCTTTTATAGGTACAGTAGGGAGTGTAAAAAGACAAAAGGAGGGGGATAGTGAGGCTGAACAGAATGGACGGTGGGTGGGCAGAGCGGGACAGTGAAAAAGCAGGGATACTGAATGAATACTTTTGCTCAGTATTCACAAAAAAGAGGAGGAGGGGGAGGTACCTAATCCAGTTGACAGAAGCACTCTGGATAGGGGGGTAGATCCCAGTCCTTTCACAGAAGAAAGGGTTCTGAAAGAACTCCTAAAACTGAAGGTGGACAAAGCAATGGGGCCTGATGGGATTCACCCCAGAATTCTAAAAGAATTAAGGGGAGAACTAGTGACACCACTGACTACCCTTTTTAACAAATCATGGGAGGATAGTGTGGTATCTGAGGACTGGAGGAGGGCGGGTGCGATTCCCCTTTACAAAAGTGGGACCAAGACAGAGGCAGGAAACTACAGACCTGTCAGTTTGATCTCTGTGGTAGGGAAAATGATGGACTCGCTTCTGAAGGAAAGAATTGTTGAGTACCTAGAGGCCAGTGGGGCACAGGACCCAAGGCAGCATGGATTTTTTTTTTTTTTAGTTGTTTTAACCAGGATTAGCACACTAAGCTGAAAGCTTTTTTACAGGCACGACCTGGGAGCACAGGGAAGTTAAGTGACTTGCTCAGGGTCACAGAATATGCAAGTGGAAGCTGTGGGATTCAAACCCAGGTCTGGTTTGTTGGATGTCACCAGATTTGCAGCTCAGAGCCTTACATCACTGCATTGTATTGCCTCCCTATCATGATATATCCCTACGATTCACAGCAGGAAGGTCATGTCCGATGAATCTAATCAATTTCGTTGACTGGGTGCCCAAAGTAGTAGACCAGGGAGGGGCTGTGGACATGGCCTGCCTAGACTTTATCAAGGCATTTGACACAGTCCCACACAAAAGATTAGTAAACGAATTATCCAGCCTGGGAGTGGGTCCCAGGGTTGTAGCCTGGGTACAACATTGGCTGGACAACAGAACCAGAAGGTAATAGTAAGCGGAGTCCTCTGAAGAAAGGGGGGTTACTAGTGGGGTACCGCAGGGTTCTGTACTGGGTCCAGTCCTTTTTAATGTCTTTATAAGTGACATTGCAGAGGGACTGGAAGGAAAAGTATGCCTCTTTGCAGATGACACAAAGATCTGCAACAGGGTTGATACACAAGGGGGGCTGGAAAGGATGAGAAGGGACCTGGCAAGGTTGGAGGAAGGGTCAGAAATATGGCAGCTTGGATTTAGTGCTAGGAAGTGCAAAATAATTCACCTGGAAACAAAAACCCAGAGGAAGAGTACACAATGTGGGGGTAGTAACAACAAAAATAGAAAAGGGACCTTGGGGTAATCATATCAGATGACCTTAAGGTTAGCACGCAATGTGAGAAAGCAGTAAGGAGGGCTGGGGGGATACTGGGATGTATAGAGAGAGGCATCACCAGCAGAAAACAGAAAGTTGTTATCCCTCTGTACAGACAGTTGGTGAGACCCCATCTGGAGTACTGCGTCCAGTTCTGGAGACCCCATCTCAGCAAGGACATAGACAGTATGGAGGCAGTCCAGAGGAGGGCAACTAAAATGGTGCAGGGTTTGCAAGAGAAGCCATATGAGGAGAGACTAAAGGAGTTTAATGTGTATACCCTTGAGGAAAGGAGGGAGAGAGGGGAGATGATAGAAACTTTTAAGTACCTCAGTGTAATCAACAAAGTTCAAGAGGGTAGCATCTTTCAAAAAAAGAGATGTGCAAGAACAAGGAGACACAATTTGAACATAGAATGGGGATGGCTCAGGGGCAATGTGAAGAAGTATTTTTTCACAGAGAGGGTGGTGAACGCATGCTACCACCTTCCTGAGGAGGTTGTAGGGTCTAAAACTGTGGGAGAATTCAAGAATGCATGGGACAGACATAAGGCAATTCTTGTGGGCGTAGGAAGAAATAGGCTGTTGGTTAACTAGGATCTGTAACTTATCCAGTAGGTAGGGAAATGGGCAGACTAGGTGGACCCAAGCAGTCCTTATCTGCCATCAAAGTCTGTGTTTCTATGTTTCTATGTAAAGGGATATCTATTGGAGGTCATTTGTATAAGTTGTCTTCATTTGCGGATGACATGCTCCTTACTGTTGTTAGCCTAGAGAGGTCTATCCCTGAGCTGTGGGAACAATTACAAATATTTGGAAGACTAGCAAGTTATAAGATAAATGATCAAAACACTGAAGTCGTATGTAGTTTTAAACCCCCACAAAGATTAAAACAATCTTACCCCTTTAAATGGAATAAAGTGACAATGAGATATTTGGGTGTTAAAATAACCACTAATCTAATAGCCACAGATATTCTGAATTTCGAGCCACTAACGCGCAGTAGCTGACCATAGACATGTCTAGATGGTCGCAGTCCCCCTTAAGTTTTATAAACAGAATTGAAGCTGTAAAACAGAATGTCCTTCCAAGAATTTTATTTTATTTACAAACATTACCCACTATCCCTAGCAATACATATTTTAGAGAATGGGACAGATTAGTGTCTAGATTTATCTGGAATGGACGAGCACCCAGAATATAGTACAGCATACTCCAACTGTCCCGAGACTGGGGAGGTTTGAATGTGCCAAATTTTAAAGATTATTCTCGGGCAACACAAATTCGCATCCTGCTATGCTGGCTTGAACCCTCAATATAGTGTGTACTGGGAAGCAGATAGAATTAACATTAAATGATATAGTTGATTTAACAGGTTACTTATTTGGGGATCCTCCACAGTGCACCCATGTAAATACATTTTTTCAATATACCAGGGAGTCATTTCGTAGTTGGTTCTGGATGATGAAAAGTTACTTAGCACAAGCTGAGAAGCTGTATCTGTGGGCTTTTGCCCGGGATGAAGCCTTTCTGCCCAACAGTACGGATGGAAGAATGAGCCACTGGCAGCAACAAGACTTGAAATATGTGCATCTGGTGGTGGGACCTAAAGGTATACTACCACTTGTCACATTACAAGCCAAATATTTACTCCACCAGAGTGAGTTTCATAGCTTCTTACAACTAAAATCATACTTATTAAACCATGCAAACAAGTTGGCAGAAATAGCAGAGAGACCGCCAACGCTGATGGGGTTAATCTGCCTGAATTTAACCAGGACATCTGTATAACATCTTATCAGTAAACTTTACATGGCACTTGGGGAATGCCCAGGAGACTCCACAGACAATTAGATTGAAATGGTCCAGAGAGATGCAACTTGAAGTAGCAAAGGAAAAGTGGGGGAAGGCAGCTCTTCCTGCCAGTAAAGCAATCCAGGTGCCATATCGGAAGGAATATGCGTGGAAACTCAGATCTAGATATTTTCGAACACCCAAGATGATCTTTAAGTATGCAGGAGACCCCCTAGGGGAATGTTGGCGAGGACGTGGGACACAGCAAGCATGTCAAACACATATATTATGGTCATGTCCACAACTACACATATATTGGCAAGCGGTCCTCAATGATATAAAAACCATATATGACAGTGCAGATCTCCTCACACCAACATTTATACTGACTTTTACACCTCCAGGAGGAATTAAGACAGCTCGTACAACTTACAGACAAATTATTATATTACTTCTAGCTGCCCACAAAACGATAACTCGGTTGTGGATGACTAAAAACAGCCCCACCCAAGACATATGGGTAAAAACAGCTAGAGAAATTTATGCCTTGGAGAGAATCTCAGCAGGGTTCCTAGATAGAACTGAATCCTTTCAACCGAGATTGCAGAAATAGGTTATGCACCAACTAGAGCACTATGAAGACTTTTTTCCATGATCTTGACAGAAGAGACAAATTGAGAAAGAGAAGAGATAGGAAGTGAGGCCCTGACCAGTACTACTACCATAAGTGGGGGGGGGGGCCTCTTCAGTAAAGACAGTGCAGAAGACAGGATTAAAAGAGAAGTATGTACCCCAAGTAAGAAGCTAATGGGAAGAAAACAAGAATAGTAGGGGAGGCCTAGAAAAACGTACATATTATTAAACAGAAGAAGCTATCCTACAATAGTCTGAAGTAGGAAGAAATCCCGGAGTATTAAGTGCATACATTGGGTAACCTTTTTAAATAAATGAAATGTTTGTGACTGTATAACTGTCAAGAAAACTGAGTGTATATTGTAAACTATTTTTATGATGTAATGGATGACCTATATGTACCCCTGAGTGGTTGTAAAAATGTTATACCTAATAAATAAAATATGAAAAAAAAGACATTTCTCCCCCCTCCCTACTCTATACCCCTACCTCTCTCCCTAGCCCTGGTCCACCACCACCTACCTCTCTTACCCTCCTTTAGCTCCCTTCCCCTCTCCCTTTTCTAATCTGCTCACCCCACCCACTGTTGCACAAGTTTCCCGATCCTTGCCTCCCACCCACCTCTCCTTCCAGCTCCCTCCTAGTTACCCCTCTACGCCCGCTCTCTCTTCCCACTTTCCTACGCTATCTGGCGCAACTGGCAGCAACTCAATTTTTCCCCTCCACCTTTCCCTTTGACAGTGCCCTTCTGGCAGCTTTAATTCATGTAAATATTGTTTGTTGTGACTCATCATTCTTAAATGTTTGCTTGGTTGTATTGTTCTAACTGTTAATTATATTACCTGTAGCTTTTAGACTATGTATACCATGTACTGAAATTTGTATTCCAACTGCTTGCCTGCTAATCTCACACAAATCGAACTTCTATTCTTTGTCTGCTGACATAGAACCTTTGTATGAGAGCCATTGACTCAAAGGTATTTATCCGAAATTCTAATAAATAAAATAAATAAATTTACTGCCTGGCCTCCCTGTTCTTGGGGGCCCATCAAGGAGGACTCCTACCAATCCCCCATCAACATACTGTAAGGAACTCCCTTGCTGCAGTCACCTCCTGTGCCGTCGCCCACATTGCCAGCATGGTCCCTTCTTTCCATCGACCCAGTTGACAATGAATACGAGTACAGTCCTAATCTAATGATGCAGGAAGAGGAGGATAAGACTGAAGACTATGCTGTGAGGCAGTATGAACCTGGCACCAACTCTACATTCTCCAGATGCAGTGAAGACTCTGTGATGCACACCATGGTTCTCTCCAGAGGTTCCTACTTTTTTCACCATGATGCAGCAAATGCAGGCTGCCATGGGCTTTGCATTAGAAGAGCAAGATACCACTAAGAAGACTCTGCTGGAGTTCTTGGAGCTCCCAGAATCTCCTGCCATTGTGATGCCTCCTCTGCTCCCAGCATTAGGTGATACCACCTATGCAGCTTGGTACAGACCAAACGATATACCAGCTGTCCCTAGGAAAACAGATAAAATGTATTCTGCCCCTTCTGGGAAGCCTTTTTTATGCCAAACAACCTGTGGCAGACTCAGTGATGATTAATACTGCCCATGACAGGTCTAGGACACCTAAACATCTCCCTTCCTTCTGATAAGGAATCTAGAAAGCTGGATGTCATTCTCAAGAGTACTTCTGTCTCTGCATCACATGGCCTTTGTATTGCTAACTACAAGGCACATTTGATGAAATAACAGAACACCCTCTGGAGGAAGGCTAAGGCTGCTGTACAGGCCTTGCCTGAGGGCACCTCCAAACAAGAACTGTTGAAAGCTTTGACAGCTGGTGCTGATGTGGGCAAACATTTTCTCCACACAACTTATGATGTTTCTGATGCTTCTGCCAAGGCTGCAGTTTCTGGCATGTCTCAGGAGGTATTCATGGCTCAGGGTAGCAGGCTTTGCCACAGATGTCCAACAGTCCATTCTCTGCACCCCATTTAGAGGGCAAGAGTTGTTTGGGCACGATGTGCAGGAGACTGTCAAAGATCTCCAAGCATTGGGCAGGACTTATGAAGTCCATGCATTCCCTCTACCTTACTCAACCTAGGGGTAGGAGTAGGGGTCCATTTCACCTAGCTGATGTTAGGGGACAGCGCCCACACTCCAGGCAGCAAGATGGAGGTAAATGAGCCGGATTCTTGCCAGTCCTGGCCACAACCCCAGGTGCCCATACAAAAGCACGTAGAGGGGGTGGAGCAGGTGTGTCTGCCCCCACTGGCTCAGCCTGCCTCCTTTTACACCCCACAATCGCCTTTACCTCCAGGGGTGGTTGTAGGGGGCTGACTACCCCTTCATTTAGACCACTGGAGGGAGGTGACTGCAGGTGCCTAGGTTCTGGAGATCATGGAAAAGGGGCATGCTCTGGAACTTCTGGACAACCCTCCAAATCATCCCTTGTCTGTCTCAACATATCCCCCAGGGCACCTGCCCCTGGTTGCTGGAGGAAGTGCATACATTTCTGCAAAAGCGGGCCATAGAACCTGTGCCTATAGAACAAAGGAATACATATTTTTACTCTCAGTACTTTCTTGTCCCAAATTGGACAGGAGTCCTAAGGCCTATCGTGGATCTCAGGGATCTAAACCTCTTTATAGAATACATGAAGTTCAGGATGGTTATTTTGCAGGGTCTCCTGTTATTGCAAATGGGATTGGATATGAAGGATGCTTACCTTCATATCAAAATTCAGAAACCTCAACCTAAAATACTTGAGGTTCCTTCTTCAAGGGGAACATTACCAGTTCAGAGTGTTGCCCTTTGGTTTGTCTAATGCACCATGGGTCTTTACTAAATGCTTGGCAGTGGTGGTAGCAGCTGTATGCAGGGAATGTCCGTACATTTTCCTTAACTGGACCATCGGCTGTTGAAAGCCCTCTCCAGGGACCTGCTCCTAATGACCCTAGCTCAAACCAGACAGCTGCTTGATGCTCTGGGAGCAACAGTCAACATACCAAAATGAGTGTTGACACCTTGCCGGAGACTGCAGTGCATATGGGAAGTCCTGGACACTGACCAGAGCTCGACCTTTCTGCTTTTGGACAGAGCCAACCACCTGATTGCCCATGCAGACTTAGTGCGCGACAGTCATTATGTTTCGGCAAGGACGTTCTTACATCTTCTGGGCCTTATGTCAGCGGCTGTAGTCACAGCACCACTCGCCAGATTGTACATGCGGATGCCCCAGTGGACCCTAAGATTTCAGTGGGATCAGCTCACAGATGACCTAGAATAGATAGTTCTAGTCACGTCCCTTGTATTAGGAGTGTGCAACTGGTGGATGGAATGCAGCAACCTACTCAAGGGGGTGCCATTCCTGATTCCCTCTCCTTTCCATATCCTCACCACAGATGCCTCTGGTATGGGCTGGGGGGCACACTTGGGGTCTCGTCAGACACGGCAGGTGGCCCCAAATGGAGCACACTTTGCACATCAATATTCTGGAAATGAGGCAGTTCTATACAGACACCAGGCCTTCCAGAACAACTTGTCCCCAGGTCCTATAATACAGATGGGCAATGTCGGTGTGATGCATTACATCAACAAACATGGGGGGTGGGGGACTCGTTCCTATCCGCTGTGCAAGGAAGCAATGAGAGTTTGGTATTGGGCTCTGGAACACGGTCTAGAATGATCAGCAGTGCATGTTCCAGGCATCCAAAACATCATAGTAGACGAGCTAAGCAGGTCACAATCCAGGATGCGTGAGTGGGAACTGCTGACTTTGGTGGTCAGTGACCTGTTTGAAAGATGGGGACTTCCAGAGTTTGACCTCTTTTGCATCCCCATACAACACAAATCTGCTGCTTTTCTACTTGCTCACTTCAGGTTTTGGAGTTTTTTGGTGAGACGCATTGTTCCTCTCTTGGAAAGGGAGGTTTCTATATGCCTTCCCTCTAATTCAGTGTGCTACACAGGTTGTAGATGGAGGGGGTAGCTCTGATACTCATTGCTCCCCTATGGCCTTGACAGATCTGGTTCCCCTTACTGCAACAGCTGGCAGTGGAACACCCGGTACCTCTACCCCTGTGCAAGGGTATACTTTCACTAGAACAGGAAGCCCTGGTTACCATCTGGACCTAAAATCTCTTGTCTGCATGCATGGATCCTGAAGACATAGCCATAGCTTGTTTTGGGTTTCCCAGAAAGTGGCAGATGTTCTGGTGGCTGCTAGGAAGCCTTCCACCAGGACTACTTACTCCATGAAGTGGAAGCGGTTTGCGATAAGGGCTGCTTCCAACCACCTGGATCCATTCACCTGTTCAGTTAGTCATGTTTTAGAGTACCTGCTGTCCTTACCGAATTCAGGCCCGCAATATTCTTTGTTCAGTGTGTACCTAGCTGCCATATCAGCTCTCCATGTCCCTATTGATGGCCATACGGTGGCTCAGCTGGAGGTAGCCCGTACGTTCTTGAGGGCCATTCTACATCTAAAGCTCCCTATTTGCAATCCAGTTCTGGCTTGGGACCTGAATTTTATTTTGGAAAAGCTCACTTTGGCTTCTTCTGAGCCAGCTGAAACTTGCAGCTTACACTTTCTCTCTTAGAAAGCATTATTTCTGATTGCAGTCACTTCTGCTCAAAGGATTTCAGAGCTGCATGCTCTAATGTGCGAGCCTCCTTATTTGATTTTCCACAAAGACAGGGTGCCTTTGTGTACTTATCCTGTGTTTCTACCAAAGGTGGTGTCTTGAGTTTACTTGAAATCAAACAATCTACCTGCCAGTGTGTTATCCAGAGCATGCCAGCCCAGGGGAAGCATTGCTCCATACTTCAGATGTGCATAGAATACTCTGGTACTGTACTGGTAAGGACTGCAGGAAGTCCTCACAGCTTTTTGTTTCATTTGCCCCAGGAAAGAAGGTGCCCCAGCTTTGAAACCGTGCTTATCCAAATGACTAGCAAACTGTATTACTTTTTGTTACAGGAAGTACAATAAGGAACTTCTTGGTGTGGTTTATAGTCATTCCACAAGAGGCATGGCCACTTCTGTAGCTTGTTTTCTAAATGTATCCCCTGCAAAGATCTGTACAGCTGCCACCTGGAGTACTGTCCACACTTTCTCAGAGCACTATAGTTTGGATATTGTCGCTCATAGGTGGGCTGGCTTTGGTCGAGCTGCACTACAAGGCCTGCTGTCATAAGTCTGTTGGCTTCAAACCCCATTCTCTCAGCTTTTATTACTGCTTGGTACTCATTCCAAAGGTATGGCCTGATGAAAGAGAGATCCTCAAAGAAGATAGAATAGTTATGTATTTACCATAACAGTAGATTTTTGAGAGAATCTCTTTCATCAGGCCATACCGTCCCACCATCCTTCCCCCTTTTTGGGTCTGTAGCACTGGACTTCTGTGATGCTACCTCCATTCTTTCATTTTCCAGCCCTTTGTCTCACCTGGTTTGTAGAGTGCTGGGTTCTCTCTTAATTCCCTAGAGGGAGGTCCTCCAAGCAGATCTTCAGCGGGGAACTGAGGGGAGGAGAGGCCGCCCACGTTTATGTATAAACTGATGTTTGATTTCATGGGTGGCCCCCGGCAGACTGCTTGCAAGAGTTTCTGTGTGGTCCTCGTGCCTGACAGCTATTAGTTCCAAAGATGTTGCCTGATGAAAGAGATTCTCTCGATTATCTGCTGTTACGTTAAGTATGTAACTGTTCTTTTTAGCCAGCTATACAACCTCATCACCCTAATGATCATTTAACCATTAAAAAAATGCTGTTCTAAGCCTTTAACTGGCAGTCTAGCAACAAGGTTAAGTAAATTCATACGCCAACTAAACTGTAAAGTCCAGACATAGGAGACCGTAGAAAAAATTATCTTCTTTGTGGGTATCTCAGTCATCAGGTCACACCATAGGAACTTCACCATCGGTGAAGCAGGATCCACATGGAAGATTTTCAGCAGTACCACTGGGGCTGCCCATGATGATGTCACAAACCCTATAAAGGCGCGAGCAGCCCTGCTCCCTCCTCTGTTCTTTCCTGCTGCCAACTCTGTTCGTGTGGGTTTCCGTGGAGTTTTGCGCTATTTTGCCTACGATTTTTCTTTTACATTAGACTTTTGAATCTCTTTAAAATAAGAGATTTCTTTACCTTGTTTATGTTGAGAGTTACTCCCTCCACTTCTCTTTTCCATCTGTGCTGCTGTGGAAAGAAGATTGCATCTTCAAACGACCGGTCCATAACCTCTATGTCTGCCGTCTTGGGCCTGACCATGATGCCTGTGACTGTGAACCCTGCCAGAAATTCAGCCAGACAACCCTTAGGTGACACAAAAAGGCTTTGAAGAAATTCCTCATGGAGCAACAGGTAGCCAGTTCTGGGCAGGGGTCCTCCGAGGTCCCTCCTTCTCAGTCACCAGTGGGTTCGTGGAGCTTCCAGGCTTCCAAGGCCCGAAACAAGTCCTTGGGGAAAAGTCACAAAACAGACGGCGAATGGGACCGCTCTCCCGAGCAGCGCTTCTGCTTCCCGATGGCATAATCTTCATCCTCCAGGGGCACTCCGGTTGCGGGTGCCCAAGCCTCTGCTCTTATCAGGTCCCTAATGGCAGTGCCACCTCCCGCTGTCCAAGGAGTATGGCCGTTGACCCTCAGGTTGTCAGCCCCCAGTCTGATGACCCCCGGGTTGTCTACGTCAGTCCCTCTGTCGAGGCCTGATGCTTCTCCAGTCCCACTGCCATTGGGCTCCTCAGGCTCTCAAGATCCATGCTAAGAGGGACAGGTTGTGCAGGTTTGGGTGCATCACTGATCCCTGAGAGAGCAGGTCATCCCTGATAGGTATTAGATGTTGAGGACATCTGGATCAGGTGAGGAAACCATGGCCAGTATGGGCAAATGAGAATGATTGTGGCATGATGGTCACGTTTGACCTTGCAACATATCCTTGACAGCATTGGAACTGGAGGTACTGTATAGAGCAGACTTAGCTGTTCCCGGTGAAGGGAAAAGGCACCCAATTCTAAAATTGCGTGTCTGGGGAAGGAGAAAAATTGGAGTACTTTAGCATTTTGGAACATCACCAAAAGGTCCCTTTCCAGATACAGAAAGACATCCAAACTGGGGCACAAACAGTCTTATAAAGAATCCAAAAAGCTGTAAGTAGCTGTAAATATTAATTTGGCAAGTATCATAAAGCTGCTCAGGCTAACACTGCTAACTGCCTCTTTTTAGGTACCCAGTCACCCTATGAGAATTGCGAGGGTGTCTCTGGTGTTCCCTATCTCCTGGGAGGATGTCTCTCCACCTGAGCCAACTCGCTCTGAGATTGTCCTGATCAGGAATTTATGCCTCTTTTAGATCTCATAGGAGAGTTTCTGCCGATGCCATGAACAGAGGCATCTCCCTGAGCATTCTTTGACTCATGGTGCCATCTAGGTGGTTGATGCATACTGTTGTGGTTCTGTTGTCCATCATCATAATGAGAGCATCCTGGGGGAGTACTGCTGATCGGAAACTTGGAGAGTCAGTCATACTGCTGTAATTACTAGTATGTTTAATGCTCAGACAAAGTTATAGCAATGACCATCTGCCCTGGTCTTACTGGTGATTCATACATACCCCTCTTCCTCGGAGGGTGGCATCCAGCATTGGGTAAAGGGGTTGCTTTTGTCACAGATGGTGTTCCCTTTTGTTGTTTGCCTAGGCAG
This sequence comes from Neoceratodus forsteri, assembly GCA_016271365.2. Taxonomy (NCBI): domain Eukaryota; kingdom Metazoa; phylum Chordata; order Ceratodontiformes; family Ceratodontidae; genus Neoceratodus; species Neoceratodus forsteri. The sequence continues at coordinate 28,796,349 of CM057453.1, forward strand.
ACCACCAGGGCAGTTACTGTCTCATCGATTGTGAAACCTTCATCTGTGGGTCTTGGTGATCTGAGTAACGATACCACTGCTGCAGGTGATTAGATTTTGACAGCCTCATGTGGATAATGGCGCACAACACCATGTAAAGAAGACACTCTGGTTTCGATAAGCTGGAGAAATAAACATGCTGGAAGTTGGTATGACTTCTGAAAATGGTGAATAAATCAAAGAAGACCTTGGTACTTAGGCTCTGTAGGGAAAACCAGGCCCTGACTGGTGTGCAATTCCATCCCCAAGTGAGATGCTCTGAAAAGATCACAGTGAACTCTTTCAGGTGTTGGTAATGAAACCTTGCCTGCCGGGACAGTGAATCACTGTGGAGACCCATTTTGGACTAGGTGGTGGTGTGGCACATGGATGAGGATCTCACCCAAGTAAGGGAAGATTTGAATGTCCTAAGCTATGAGATGCTTTTCTGAGATTCTTTAGGAGTTCAAAAAAACAGGGCGAGGGACGGACAGAGAGGATTACCTGAAGGAATCGAAGGAGGTGACAAAGGCAGTAAGGGCAGCCAAGGCGTCTAAGGAGCTCAGACTGGCACAAGGCATCAAGAAGGGGGAGAAGGAATTCTTCAGGTACATCAGGGAGAAAAGGAGTTGTAGGGACAAAATAGTAAGGATTAAGAGGGATGGGGGTGGGTGGAAACTGGGCAGAGCAGGCAGAAGAGCTTAATGAATGCTTCTGCTCATTGTTTACGAAGAAGAAAGGAGGGGCGGTACCAAGAGGGGGTGGGAGATCAGGCTCAGGGAGGGAGGAGGTGACAGATGGGGGAGTAGCAGAGGGCAGGGTACTGGAGGGCCTGAGGGCACTTAGGGGTGGACAAGGTGCCAGGGCCAGATGGCATTCACCCCAGGGTACTGAGAGAGCTGGCTGAAATCCTGGCGGGGCCCTTGGCAGACCTGTTCAATGCCTCCCCGGTCTCAGGAAGTGTACTTCAGGACTGGAGGATGGCTCACGTGGTACCCCTACATAAGAGCGGTCCCGAAGACGAACTGGGAAACTACAGGCTGGTAAACCTCACATCCATCGTGGGAAAACTGATGGAGACAATCCTGAAGGAGAGGCTGGTGTCCTTTCTGGAGACCAATGGGCTGTAGGACGTTAGGCAGCATGGGTTTGTCACGGGCAGATCCTGTCAGACCAACCGGGTGGATTACTATGACTGGGTAACTAAACAGTTGGACAAGGGCCATGCAGTAGATGTCCTGTATCTGGACTTCAGTAAGGCATTTGACTCGGTGCCACAAGGGAGGCTGGGTAGTAAGCTGGCAGGTACAGGTGCAGGGGCGAAAATGGTGGGATGGGTAGTAAACTGGTTATAGGGAAGGCAGCAGAGGGTGGTGGTGGTGGTGGGAGGGGAGCTCTCATCTCTGAGGGCAGTGACAAGCGGAGTACCACAGGGCTCAGTGCTGGGACTGGTTTTGCTTAGGTCGTTCATATCAAACATCTCAGTGGGCATCAAGAGCAAGATCAGTTTGTTTGCAGATGACACCAAGATGGAAGCAGTAGTGGATGACCTAGGAGGGTGGCATGGATTGAAGGATGATCTGTCAAAATTGGAGACCTGGTCGGACACCTGGCAGTTGGGGTTCAATGCCAGAAAGTGCAAGATGCTACATTTTGGGGCAAAAAAAACAAGAAGGAGCTACCAGCTTTTGGAGGGGAGAGGGAGTTCAGCTAACCGTGACAGAGGAGGAGAAGGATCTGGGGGTGATTATAACAGGCGCAATGAACAACTCAGCACAATGCAGGAGGGTGGCTGCAAAGGCCAACAAAATGCTGGGTTGTATTGCCAGGGGTATATCTTCAAGGAGAGGGGAGGTGATCCTGCCATTGTATAGGTCACTGGTTAGGCCACACCTGGAGTACTGTGAGCAGTACTGGCGCCCATACCTGAAGAGGGACATTAAGTTAATGGAGGGGATGTAGCGCAGGGCAACAAAGATGATCCAGGGACTAGGGGACATACCCTACAGGAGCAGGCTGAGGAAGCTGAACATGTACTCACCGGAGGAGAGGAGAGGAGAGGAGAGACGGGGATATGATTGAAACCTTCAAGTACATAAAGGGAATAAACAAGACGGGTATGGAGGGACTATTCAAGTTAAGGGGGGGGTAGGGACACTTGAGGTCATGATCTCAGATTGGGGGGGAAGGTTCAGGAGGGAAATGAGAAGACACTTCTTTTTGGACAGAGTGGTGTCTGGGTGGAACGCGTTGCCTGCGGAAGTGATATCCTGTAGAACAGTGGACTGCTTCAAAAAGGGATGGGATAGGGTAAGAGGGAGGGTCAGGGGAGGGGAGGGGCAGCTGCAGTATAAAGGTTGCTAGCTACACACTTCGAGCAGACTCTATAAACCATAAGGCCTTTATCTGCTGGCAAATTCGTATGTTTGCATGTGTGATAACTACAACAGGGAGTTATGTGAAGACTGATAGTGTGGAAAATAGACTGAAAGGAAGTGTTCTGAATTGAAAGTTATTGTCCTGTAGCTTAAATCTCCGGTACTGCCAGTGGCACAGTCTGATGGGTGCATGCACATATGTCTCTTGTAACTCTTGAGCCTCTGAAATCCCCTGGGTGAAGCTCTTGTGGACAACAGTGACTTCATTCTAAAGGACAACGACAAACAGAATAAGAACTTCAAAAATCTAAACTGGTTGGAAACCCACATGCTTTTAGGAACAGTAAAATAGATGGAGTAGATGCTGAGATTGTGCCTTTTTTTTTTGAGGGGGGGGGTATCGGTTTTACTGCCCCCTGCCTGTTAGAGTTCTGCTGTGAAGTCCAGAATTGCCCTGCATATCCTCTTTATGGGGAATCATGGGCAGGGCCAATGGGGTTACATGGGTAAGAGGACGTACAGAGTTCCATTCTGTTGAGTACCCTTTTTCAACTTTTTCTAGCATCCAGGAATGTTTTGTGGTGTGGACCCCTTTCTTTTAACAAAACAAAAAAAAATAGTCTGGCTCTTACCTCTTGGGATGGAAATGGGTCTGCAATGCTTCATTGAGAGTACTGCAAGAAGCCTCTGGAGGAATGATAGCGGTTTCCTTCACCTCTGGTGCATAACTGGTTTCTAGGTGTGAGCCATGGGTGATTTCCTGTTAATTAGTTTTTCTGTTGATTTGTTCTACCTTAGGAATTCTGGGAATAGAAGTACATTTTAAATAGCTGAACAGTTTCAGTCTTTGCTTATGGACTGAGAGGTTCACCTTTGCTGTTTCCTGAGTCATTGACCACCTACTGTAGCTGTGCTTAAATAAAGACAAAAGCCACCATAGGGGAAATGTATTGAGTGTATGTTGCCCTCAACCAAAGGCTTCTCATGCTGAAGTCCTGGTAGTTCATAGCTCTTTCCACACAGCAGATGGCATCCTTGGAGGCGTCATCTGACTCTGTTGAGACCAGTCCCAACAGTTGCATCTCATCTGGAATGGATTTATTTTTGTTTGCTTCGTCTGTTGGGTTGCAGCTACTGACGCCCATTAGAGTACTGCTGTGACTGAAAAAATGCACTGTTGCCAGCTTGAGGGATGATACCAAAGCCTGGAAAACATTTTGGAATGTGTTGTCCAGTTTTTTGTCGATCACTTCTTTGAGGGTAGCAGTTGATCAGATGCTCTTGGAGGGATTTTCAAAAGGCTTTGCCAAGGATACACCCACTACTATTTTCAAAACAGAAATCCATCAAAGGACTTCTGATTCTGCCTCCTTCCTGATGCACGCCTAACTCTCGGTGCTTCGACCCCTGGGACATTAATTCATTAAAAACTGTGCGGTTTCTGGTGTCCGTTGGCCCCCCCCCCCACGGCAACTACATCTGTAAGCAGAACAGACCCCAAAAATTCAGCCGAAAGGTCGTGGCAAGGAGAATCTGTATGAATATCTGAAGCCAGCTCCGACCCCGGATTCACGAGGCATTAGGCCAGCGGGAAAGAGCAAAGCCTCGGATTCTCCTGCCTCCCCACCCACTGGCTCGGAAGACAAGACAGAAGAAGATTTCACAATTACCTCCCGGAGGCAATGCCTGGAGCTCCAAATAATAAATGGGACGATGCAGAAAATGGAGAAAACAATCATGGAGACAAAAGCAGAAATATCAGCGGTGGCCCAGTGCATGAGAGAGCTAGAGGTGGGCCTGACAGAGACAAATACCGAGGTGCAGGAACACGAGGAGGGACTTCAATACCTACTTAAGAGACATAGAATTGCTCGAGAAACTTGATGACCTGGAGTTGCGATCCCACAGGGACAATATTCATATTTACGGAGTCCCCAAGGATGCTGAACAAGGGGAGCACATCGAGCCCTTTTTTGGAGAGTTTCCTAAAAGAGCTGCTCGATTTACCCAAAGACCAACCCTCACCATAGTTCAAGCACACAGAGTGCTAGCCAAAAAAACCAGTGGACCCGAAAGCTTCTCCTTGATCTACTGTTTTGAAGTTTCTTGATTATCGCACCAAGTCTGCGGTATTACAGGCAGCCTGGGCAAAAAAGACAGTGCTGTTCGGGGACACACGCCCCTTCTTTGACCATGACTTTACCCCATATACACAGCAGAAACTGAGAGCCCTGCTCGAAATTAAAAAGTTTTTGGCAGCTAAGAACACTAAGATGCATCTCATTGCCCCAGCCCAGCTGAAAATCTTTCTTCCAAAGGGGCCTGTCTTTTTTTAGATCACCCAGCAGAGACTCGCTCTACCTTGCTTGAATTTGAAGTGCCGATTGACCTCCTCAGTAGGCCGAAATCATCTTCACCAGAGGCCAAATGGAAAGAGAGGGAGCAATGGAAAAGGAGGAGGAACTCCAAGCAACAAGGCAGCATGGAAGATTCTCGGTGGTCAGCCAGAAGGGGACCAGGCCAGGAAGCTGAAACCGGAGCTCAATCAGGAGAGAATAACACTCTAGCGGAGACCTGAATGAATGGTCTTATATCCTTTACTGGCTGGCTTTACAACTCCCTTTCTTTGGAAGGGTTGGGACATTGACTGGATTAGCATTGGGGGAAATGTGATTGGGGGGGTGGTGGTGGGGGGCTTTGGGGCACTGGGGACCCACACAAAGTTGAGGATATGTTCAAGGGGTAAAATGTATTAAAATGTTTATAGCAATGGGCATTGAGGGTTAAGAAGGGAGGAGTGCTGTTTCCCTCCTAAAATGAAAATGATGGCCTGGCAATCCACTTGGGGGTGGAGGGCCACAGTTTCGAGCGGGCATCCAGCTCTGACAACTAAGGAGAAAGGATGGTGGCGGTTGAGGTGCTGTTTTGCCCTCGCCCTCAGAGTTGTTTCCATCGGGTCTTTAAGGAACTGCTCCCCCGGGGAGGGTGTGGGGAGCTGGGTTCCGGGGGCCGATCCTCTCACACGTTTTGGAGAGGAGCGGGTCCCAAGCAGGAGGATCTTATTCATCTCCCATTTCAGCCATCATGATGGACATTGGTGGGGAGACCCTGCTGTCATGCACTCTCTCCTACATCCCCCCCACAGAGGGATATTAATGTAGGCCAACTTAGACCCCTCCTGTCTGGCAGGGGAACCCTGAGAGGGAGTGTACGTGGAGGTTGAATGTGGGGGGGGGTTGGGGAGCATAAATGCCTTCTAATCCTAGATGGTACGCTCTCATATACTATCCTCATTTGTTACCTATCCCGGAGGAGAGGGGGTAGGATGGGAATGAAGCTTTTAAATCTCTCTACAATTGAGAACAGAGATCAAGAGATGAGTTGTGAAACTATATTTTTAGGAAAGAGGCACTCCACTAAGGTGGGTTTGGCGGGCAAAAAATGCCAGTCACCCTGAAAGTGCAAAATATGTGCATGGCCCTCACTAGAGGGGCCAATTCCAGCTGGCTTAACACCAGCAAAGCAAGCAGGGTGTACAAAGAATGTTGGAAGCTTCATGTTTATGGTTAAAATAGTTATGTTGGGTTTATGTTGTTGTGCTGTCAAAATTAAGGAGACTCTAAGCCTTCTAAGGCGTAAACTAAAGGGTTGGAGTGAGAGATACAGACCGAATGGATGAAGGGTTAATAATAATGTAGAACGTTAGGGGGATGGGCAGCCCAATTAAAACAAAAAGAGGCCTAAATGAGCTCAGGCAGGCGAGGGTGGCGATCGCTCTTGTACAAGAGACCCACTTAGACCCAAAGGAGAGTGCCAAGCTGAAGCGGGCTTGGGTGGGACAGGTCTTTTCGGCCTCCTGTCTGGCCCATCCTCATAGGAGAGGGGTTGCTGTCTTAATACATAATGACTGTCCCTTCCAAGTGGAACATTGTGACACAGACGAAGACGGCAGATTTGTCATAGTTAAAGGCAGGTACAGGGACCAACCATGTACATTAATGAATATTTATGCACCTGATTCAGATGCAGACAACCACACCTTTCTACAGAGAGTGATGCTGAGGGCAGTGCCCCCCCAGGTGAGCTGCTAGTGGTGGGTGGGGATTTTAAATTGGTTCTGAACCCCTCGCCGGACAGATCAGGTGTCAGTCAAGGACCACCCTTCAGGGTAGCGAAGATATTATCCAGGCTTATGAGAGACTTGGGTTTGTTGGATATTTAGCGCTACTTGAACCCGAGGGTTAGGGACTACTCTTGTTGGTCACCCCCTCATAATGCTTATTCCCGGATCAAATTGATGCTACTACCCAAAGAATGGGTGCATAAAGTAGAGGAAGCTAAGATATGAGTGAGGACACTCTTGGATCATGGCATGGTCTCGGTGAGGCTCCGCCTTACCCCAGAGGTTAGGAACTCCACATGGAGACTAAATGTCTCTTTATTAAATTAATCTGAATTCAAAGAGTTGGTTCAGGGGGCTGTAAAGGAGTATACTCAAAATAATCCAGCTCATGGTACTACGGCAGCTATTTGGTTGGATGGGCTAAAGGCCTTTTTGACTGGGAAAATCATACATTATGCCTCCCATTTAAGAAAAAGAAACCAAGATGAGATCACAGGCCTAGAAGCTAAGCTTTGGGACTTGGAAGTAAAGCACAAAATAGCCCTGAACCCTGAGATTAAGAAAGAACTTGATATTAATAGACAAAACTAAATAAACTTTTGAATAACAAAATAGAGGGACAGCTTAGATATTCCTGTCAACGGTACTATGAGTCGGGGCTGTGCAGTTACTGACCTGACAGATTTGCAGAGAGGTCTCCTCATGGAACATCCTCAAAGTGAAAACCACTCAAGGGGGCTGGGCCTCTAATCCTGAGGACATGGCTGGCCAGTTCAGGAAGGTTTACAAACTTTTATACTCCCAGGAAGCAGTGGAGGGGTTCCACGCCCAACTAGACAGTTTTTTTGCAGGGACCAAAATACAGAAGCTGTCCCGGGAAGAGAGATATTTCCTGGACTCCCCTATTAGAGACAAGGAGATCCTCGCAAACTTACAAGCACTGAGGGCAAACAAGGCTCCCGGCCCTGATGGCATACCAACCGAATTTTACAAGACATTCAAGGAGCTGCTGGCCCCGATTCTTGGCGGGGTATGCAGGGAACACCACCACCAAGCTGGCAGTATGCACAGATCACAGTAATACACAAGGAAGGTAAAGACCCAGTGGAGTGCGGGTCATACCGACCTATCTCCTTGCTAAATGTTGACCAAAAAATGTATACTTCAGTTCTAGCTAAGAGGCTGCAGACAGTAGTGGGACACCTTGGCCATCCAGACCAAACAGGTTTAATTAATGGCAGGCTCCTGCACGATAACATCAGGCGCCTGCTAAACCTGATTACCCACCAACAAACAACACGAGTGCACCCTGATCATCTTTATGGATGCGGAGTAGGCCTTCAATAGGGTCAACTGGGGTTTTCTCCATCGTACCCTGCTGGAGATGGGATTTGGGCCTGAGTTTAGAGGAGAAGGTGGAGGCTCTTTATGCGGTGCCACAGGCCATGATTTGGGTCAGTGGCTTCACCACAGAGGTTTTCATCTCACAAGGGGAACGAGGCAGGGCTGCCCACTGTCTCATTTGCTGGTCACCCTGTGCATAGAGCCGCTGGCAGTAAGAATTGGAGCCGCAAAGGACATCGAGTGTTAAGGTAGGAGAGAGACAGCACAAAATCTCGCTCTATGCCGATGATTCCCTCTTTTATATCACCTCCCCTGCGACATCTCTGCAGGCATTGCAAAGGGAGTTAGAAGAGTATGGTCAGGTCTCGGGTTACAGAATTAATTATGATAAATCAGAGGTGGTGTGGTTTGGAGGGACGATTCCCAAGGAGGTAGTGAGGGATTTCCCTTGTAAGTGGGCCAAGGGTAATGTAGGGGTTAAAGTCATTCCGTGTCTATCCCACTTGTTTGATCTGAGCTATGGAAAACTATGGAGAAAAATCTCTGCAGACATTATCAGATGGAAATTGCTCCCACTTTCACTGGGAGGGAGAGTGGAGATAGTAAAAATGAATGTCCTCCCCCTCCTTATGTTTTTGTTTCAAGCCCTCCCCATAGGGATCCCGAGGAGATACTGGAAGGAGGTCTTAGGAGACCTTTCAAAGTTTGTCTGGCAGGGAGGTCGACAGAGAATTAGAATGGAGCTACTCTCGTAGCCCAAGGGTTGGGGAGGCCTCGCCTACCCAGATTTCAAATCGTATTTCTTAGCGGCCCAAATAGCTCCAGTCATTTCCTGGTTAAAACAAGAAGGAGATGGATGGCAGGGCATAGAGAGATTCCACTCCAAAAGGTTTTCTCTGACTTCCCTGCCCCACGACCCGATCACTACCCTGACTTGGCAGACAATTAAAAGTCCCTGGACCAGACATACAATAAGGGTCTTGATTAGGGCCCAAAAAGTGACCCAGACACCAGAGGGAATAGGCCCATTAACTTCGATGCTAGGGGACCCGGGTTTCCTCTCTGCACAAACAGATCCAGGTTTTAAGACATTGCACAGCAGAGCTCTGGTCAGGTTTCGAAATTTATTACAGGGGAATGTTTTAATGTTGTTTGAACAGGTATAGCAAAATGTTCGCTTGGGCTAGTCCCATTTTTACAGATACTTCCAAGTTAGACATTATCTGAATACTCATAGGCTGTTACCCAGGATCACAAGGGACCTGACAGGCCTGGAGGAATTCATGTATTGGTCGGCCAGGCTAGTTGGTCAGAGGAAAACAATATCAATGGGATAAAGGGCGCTGCAGGGTGAAGTTAATGCCCACTTCTGGGCCCTAAGGGATAGATGGGGAAAGGGAGTTGGGGTCTCAACTCTCTGACCAGCAATGGCAGGAGGCATGGCAAAAAGGATGGCGAACGACTGCATCCCCAACCTGGAGAGAATTTTGTTGGAAGTGCCTCGCCAGGTTCTTCCACATGCCTTCTGTCACAAAGCACTTTCCAGGTGGGGGTTCCGACCTCTGTTGGAGGGGCTGTGGCCAGGTTGGCACACATGCTCACATCTTTTGGACATGCCCAGCAGTGAGGGGATTTTGGCAGGGGATCTCTCTGGCCCTTGGCACACTTTGGAGAATGGATATTCCGTGCTCCTTTAACTCTCTTATCCTGGGGCTGGACCTTGTGAGAGTTGGGGGGGGGGGATGGTCAGCTGTCTCTGTTTAATAACATCCCGCTGGCTCACCTTGACTCCCCCAGATCTGGGCTCCTGGAGGCACAGGGTAGAAGAGCTCAAGCGAATGGAAGGCGTAACAGCCAAATTAAGACTGACTGAGTAGAGGAATAGGGATCAGTGGGGGACTTGGGATAGAGGGAACATAGGAGAAAGCCCCAGCATGGTGGATCTAGATGGATCGCAGTAATAGATCCTTCACTCTTGGGATGCTCGGTTGCCCTGGGACCAAGAACTGATTCTGTAAGGGCTTTGTGGGAGCATGAATCTGGACACTTTTGGGAAGGTGGACTCTAGGAAAGGATTAGATATTGTGATAGGGGCTGCCCCCCCCCATTAGCACAAGGCTTCCCACCAATGCTTGCCTGGTTGAGTCTCCTTGAAAAGTTACAAGACTCCTGTTGAGTCTTGGTTTGCAGGGCTATGGCCCCCAAGCTTTCCTTCCCCTTTAAATCTGACCTTTGCTGAGTACAAAGAAATCTGCTTAGCTTAAGATCTCGGAACAGCACTGGCTGTTTGTCTGGTAAAGGGGTTGTGTTACCATAATTTTTCTTAGAAGAAACATAGATTTAGAAAGAGTGTCTTACAGCTCACTGTAACTTGGGTGTAAACATTCAGTGTATATTGTAATTCAGATAAATATGCGAGGTGGAATGAACATATCCAGGGAGATAAATCTTGTATTTTCTCTTCAAGATACAGAACGAGTTGTGCTGATGGATCTGGATTGTGAAGTGGGATGTACTAAGCATAAAAGCTGGTGCATTTCTTGTGATAAGTTCTGTGTATGAACTGTATATCTGATTTCTGGAATAAAATCTGTGTTTAAAAAAAAAAAAAAAAGAAAGAAATCCTTCTAGACCAGTGGTACTCACACTGCAGCTCTTTAACACTTTACTTGTGGCTCTTTTAAGAAGCACAGACTTTTATTTACTAGCGGCTCTTTAAATGCCGCCTGCCCGATCGCACTTGATGCCTCATTTAGTATACATTGAAATTAACATTACCACTTAACACTATTAATGACTGTCCGATCGCGCTAAATGGGTGATGTTAATTTCATTGTTGTTACTGTCTGCTAATGAATACCGTCCGGTGTTAGAGTCACAAGTTGTGGGGTGAAAGCCTCAACACTCCTGCTCCTTGATGAGGTAAGTCCCTGCCACACTATTTTATGCCCTCAGGGTGTCTGTGCTCACGTCGTTGTATTTCTTCCTCAGACTAACCTGTGCTGTGTTTGCTCACTTCGCTTTGGTATATTCAGAGCGGCAGCTGGGAGAAGGCTTCAGTATCAGCACTCCATGCCTGTGTGCTTTTGGTGCTGTCTTCCATTGCAGTGTACCACCTGTGGACTGACTGCTTCAGTCCCTAGGTGACAGATTGGAGGATATCTAAGAGCAGGTATAGCAATTTGCCAAGCTATTTTATTGTTTTACAATACCTCATTTTATAACAACTAAGAAGTAGGTGATCTATGTAAGCATGAATCCCTGACAGAGGAGGGCTCTACTAGGGGATTAATGCCTGTTTTTTGGGGGGCGGGGGGTGCATAGTGCTTCCAACCACGCATTAATCCCCTAGTAGAGCCCGACTCTGGAGGGGATTAATGCTCTTGTAACATGGGAAGTTCAAGGTCAGTATTGTTAGAATATTGATTGCTTTAAATCAACATAAGAATTCACAACAGTACTAATTCTGCTTCATAATTTATACTGCACTTTCCTCCTTCTCATACACTGTGAAGCTCTACCAACATGCACGTCCACATTGCACAGTCAGCATACATTTATGTAGTGTCCGAAATTTGACAAGACATTGAAAGATTATATTGGCCGCTGACACAGAGGAAAATGTCACGTTTTCTTTTTTTTTTTTTTTTTTTAGCAACAGTTTTCCCCTTTGTTGTTACATCACGATTGTCCATCGTGCTGCTGAATTGTGGGGGAGATGTATATTCACATATGTATGCGCTACAGCATGCAGCAACACTGTTCTCATTTTCTTTCCGGAGGTTGCTTTTTGGTGACCTCTTCATTCCCCCAGGTGTCATTGGGTGCCTGGGTCTGACAAAACTATCAACGGAGCTGTTTTATCAGCTCTCTTGGTGGCAGCAGGTGATGCTAATCAAGGCAAGTTTGACTACTTCACTCCTCACACTCACCAGCCTTGGTTGCTCCACCGCACTGCTTGCGTTAGCTGCATCATTTTTCGCACTCCTGACACTGACCGTGCTCCAGTCATGCCTAGAGAAACTATGTGTGTGTGTCTGTCCCAGCCTTACAAAGCACGCTCCCAATAGTGTCTTTTAATTTGCCTCATGGCGATCTGAGGGTGGCTTCAGAAGGTACTGCAACAGCGGACTATACTGCTGGATTAATACCCGCTAGATTTTGGTCACCTGTGCCTTTTCCACCAATCGCGGGGCTGACTTTCATGCACCATTAATACCCATGTTACAATTTGCTTTCTTTGAAGTTTTCAGTGAAAGCCTTTGTCAGAGACAGCACTTCATTAAAACAGAGAAGGGAGCATACCTAAATGGAGGTGCTGCAGTTTTTAATGAAACTTAACGGTTTGGAGAACTTTATATGACTTGGCTATGTTACATTTTTTTTTCATTCTGCACTGGGTGTTTGTGTTTGAGGGACAACAGCACTGTTAAGAAATGTGTTCTCTCTCCATAATTGGTCTCACTAGTTTGTGGTGATGTGCACTGCTGTGTAGGCTTTTTACATGGTCTTTTAACATTGCTTTTCTCTCGATACTGTGTGTGTGTGTGTGTGTGTGTGTAGTGCTGTGCAATGGTAGTCCTAGGATTTTGGGTGTGTGTGGAAGCTTTATGTGACTGATCTTAATGCATGTCGTATATGTATGTTGTGGCTCCCTAGCTAACACTATTGTCAAATGTGGCTCCCAAGCCATGCAGGACTGAGTGCCACTGATCTAGACTGTCACATTAGTGTCAGTTTTGTGCAGCAAATTGCGACATTGTGTCACAAACAGACATGTCTTCTCAAAAACAGCAGTGCTGCTATTTTGCAGTCAGTCAGATGCAGGTACACTTTGCATTTCACCCTTTTTTTGGGGAGCCCACCATCTCAGGGAAATGAGACTGGTTATTCCAGTGCATTGCTATCTCCTGGTGATTCAGGAGGCAGCGCAGCCATTGAAACTAATCGTGGGGAGACATCGGACAGCCGTGTGTGAGCATGCCATTACATGCCTGCACTTTTGCTGTAGGTGTCTCTATGAGGGTGCGAGATACAGAGAATAAGAAAAAGGTGTGTGGCAGCAGCGATGATGATAAGGCACTTGTCAGCCCTGCATACCACCTCTGATAGTACTGGATTTGTTTTCAGAGGAATTCCGTACTCTATAGGGATTTCTGAGGCTTGATATCAGATTGTTGGAGGAAGTGGTGTTGGTGCCAGGAAGTCCAAACAAGGAAGGAGGAGTGGGGAAAACTGTGAGTAAAACATTTGTGTTCTTCAGGCACAGTGGACATTGAAAAAGTCAAAGAGCAGTGGGAATATAAATCATACTTTGCGTTGTGTTCACTGCTGAAGTTAACAGCAAAATATTCTTTCATTTAAACAAAACAAAAAAAAAAACTGACGTGTGTCACACAGTTGTTTTTTTGTTACTCCTGTCTGCCTGGAGTTCTCAGAGCCACAGCATATTCACTGGGAAACAGCATGATACAATTTTAGTCTCCATAGTTTTCCTCTTACTAAAAACAGCTTGGAACATAAAATGAATACAACACAAGATTTGGAGTGCTCAGTGCATACAAAGTGGGTGAGTGCTAGCCAAAACAAAGGCACATCAGGGGAACACACTGGTGGCTGCTCTCCAGATAACAGTAAATAAAATGCATTCGTGCAAAAATATATGCAAAAAGGACAGTTTATTTGTGTGTTCAAGATAGTATGGAACTGCAACCCCAAGGGCCGCCCAGTAGAATTATAATGTGCTTCCGCATTAGTGACCCTAGTTTGGGCGTGTGATCAGGGAATTGGGTCAGGGGGCAAGGGAGGTGTTGCTACACGGCAGCATTACCAGCCAGGGAGGGGGGTATCCAGATACTAGGGTCATAGTGATCCCTGCAGTGAGTCAATGGAGCTTGTGACTCATGAAGGGCATCACTACCTGTGTTAAGGGGCATGCTTGGAAATGCATGTCTTGCACCTGACATCAGTGAAGGGGGAATGAGAAAAGAGGAAAATCCTAAATGTGTGCTGGTCATCATGTATGATGGTGCCAGCGCCTTCGGGTTCCACCCTACGCAGATCCTCACCATTATGACATTGGGGGGGGCAGGTGGGATTGAGGGCACCAAGTATTGCGTGAAGCAGGCGCATGGTGGAGAACGGGGGTCAAAACACTATAAAGTCATATCTTAAGATTTGTTTAAAAAATCTTTTCATAAAGGTCTAGGAAAAAATAGAGACTATTCACTAAAGTGATATCATCAAAGTACAGTGGGCCTGAGAGATCAGGAAAGAGCATCAATGAGAATAGCACATTGGCACAGCCCCATAGTAAGTCTGAGGACCATGTTTTACTTACACAGCTTCTGTTGCTAGTGCATGTTCCCAATATTAGTATTATATCAAGTGTCGCTGATATGGCATTATATTACATCAGCTATTAGAAACTTCATTTGTATTATTTTTTTTTTAAAGAAAGCTTGAAATGAGCGCTTAATAAGCCATGTCCGTACACTTTCTGTGTACAATAACTACATGTTAAAATGTGTCCAGATGTGTACATGTATTGGTACTTTTTAAAGCAAATTGATGCAAACATTTGAAAGAGCCAGCAGAAGAAGGCCATTTGATCTGTCGAGTCTGCTTGTTATGGCAGGATCCCTAAGCTACGACTTTGACCCAGCCCTCCCTCCCTCCCTGGTCTTCCCTTCCTCCCTGTCTGCCCCCCACGGTTCCATGGGTTCCCCTTACGCCTATCTCAGGCCCTCTTAAAGCTGCCCACTGTCTTCTCTGAGACTGCTTCCTCTGGCAGTGCATTCCATGTGGACACCACCCTCTTTATAAAGAATGCTTTCTAACATCCCTCCTAAAACTCCCCCAATCAGCCTCAAACCTTTGTGGTTCATTTGTCTCTTAGTTTGAAGAGACCTCCCTATTCACTTTCTTTATCCCCTTCAAGTATTTGAAGGTCTGTATTGTATCCTCTCTCTCTTCTCCAGGAGAGTACATTCTCAGGGCTCCCAGCCTTTCCTCGTAAGAGTTCTGCTGCTGATCCATGACCATATTTGTTGCCCTCCTTTGGACTTTCTCTAGCAAGCTGATGTCCTTCTTAAGGTACTGATTCCAGTATCTTACCCCATATTCTAGATGCGGTCTCACCAGTGGCCTGTACAAGGGCAGTATGACCCTGCTCCGACTACTGCTGATTCCCCTGGCTATACGCCCCCAAAATCCTGTTCTCATTCACTGCTGCCTTTTTGCACTGTGAGGAGTGCTTCAGGTCACTAGTAAGCACCACCCCAAGATCCTTTTCTTCCTCTGTTGCTACTACCTGACCTCTCTACGGTAGTACTCGGTCCCTAGGATTCCCTGGCTCCAGTGTGCTTCACTTTACATTTCTTGACACTGAAGCCAAGATGCCAGATTCGTGACCAGCTTTCAAGTTTTCTGAGGTCTTCTGCAGGCCCTGTATTCCTTACAGTGTGTCCACCCTCCCACAGAGCTTGGTGTCATTAGCAAACAGGCACATCTTGCCCTAAATGAAGGCATTGAACAACACCGGCCCAGCACCAATCTCTGCGGGCCCCCCCTGATGACCTCCATAGTGCTGGATAACCCTCCCCCACCACCACTCTCTGGGTTCTGTTCCCTCTGCCAGCTTTCTGCCCACCTGGTCATTTTCTCCCCAGCCCCTAGATCTGCCAGTTTTCTGGTCAGCCTCTTATGGGGCACTGAATCAGAGGCCTTGCTGAAGTCCAGGTAAATGATGTCCACTGCCTGGCCCCATCCACTGCCCTAGTGACCCAGTCAGAGAATTCAGTCAGGTTCGTTTGGCATGATCTTCATCCCACAAATCCATTCTGCCACTCGTCCTGGAGACCATTCTCTTCCATGTATGTTACCAGCCTCTCCTTAAGTATGGTCTTCATGAGTTTGCACACGATTGAGGTCAGGCTGACTGGCCTATAGTTCCCTGGCTCTGCTCTTGTGGAGAGGCACCATGTGTGCCATTCTCCAGTCCTGCAGCACCACGCCTGTCTCCAGGGAACTATTGAAGAGGCCCACCAGCAGCCCCGAAAGCTCCTCTGCCAGTTCCTTTAGCACCCTTGGGTGTACGCCATCTAGTCCTGGGGACTTGTCTACCTTCAGTTCCAGCAGCCCCTCCTTCACTCTCTCCACTTCTATCACTGTGTCTGTGCCCCCCTTCTCACCCCAAGTGGCACCAGTCCTTTTCCCTAGTCAAGATGGAGCAAAAGTAATTGTTCAATACCTCTGCCTTTCTCCCTTCTTCCTCCACCCATACATCCACCTTCTTAAGCCTAACTGTCCCATCCTTCTTGTCTCTCTTCTCGCTTATGTAGCAAAAGAAGGCCTTCTGCCCTGTCTTGATCCCTTCAACAGTTTGTAGTTCCTTCTGTGCCTTAGCATGCTGCACCACCTTGCCTGCCACTTTAGCCAACTTCAAGTAGTATTTCTTATCCACCTCAGTCACAGTCCCCCTGTATCTCCTGTAGGCTGCCCTCTTGTCCCTCACTGCCCTGGCAACCTCAGAGTAGAAACAAACCAAAAAGCTGCCCCAACAGCCAGGTGTGCTTCAGAGACCAAGCAACCAGCAAAAGAAAAACTCAAGCACCACCCACTGCAGATAAAGCAATATTAAGCTCACAACAAACTTTAAATCAATGTCATGAATAAAATGTATTTATAGCATAAACCAGAAAACAAAATAGACCCTCCAACCAAAAGGAGCACACAGTAAGACCCACCAGCCTCGTACCGGTTTTGCCTCAGAGCATCATCAGGGAGTCAGCCTCAGAGTAGAACCAGATGGGTGATTTGGCCCCTGATTTCTTCCCCCTAAGCTTAATGCACTCTGCTGTGGCAATCAGTATTGCATCCTCAATGATGGTCCATTTTTGCTCCACCCCCATGTCCACTCTGATGCCCTCTAGGTGCCATCTTAGCACCTCATCCATCTTCCTAAAATCCACCCTCCTGAAATCCAGAATTTTGGTTTTGGTGGATATACTTTCCCTGCCCATATCCAACCTAAACCACACTGTGTTGTAATCAGTACCCCTCAGGGGTTCCTTGTCCGTTATCTCTTGTACGTGCTCCCCATTTGTGAACACTAGATCAAGGATTCCCTCTCCCTGGTGAGCTCAGTAATGCCCAGTCAGAAACTCACTCTTTATCTCATCCAGAATCACCTGACTCCAGGCACAGGACATGGTCGGTATACCCCTCTCCACCTTGGGCAGATTAAAGTTCCCCACTCTGCCTGGGGCAGATTAAAGTCCCCCACCACTGCCACCTCCACCATTCCTGCAGCTTCCAGCAATTGTGAACACAACTCCCTGTCTCACGCCTCCTTGTGGTTGGGTAGTCTGTAGACCATCTCCAACCTGACCTTCCTCCCTCTATTGGTTTGGAGCTGAATCCACAGCGTTTCCACATTCCTCTTTTCATGCTCCTCCCTCGTGCATGTTATCTTCTCCCTGATGTAAGCTGCCCACCCCCCCCTTGCCTAACACCCCGTCTCTTCTGTATAACTCGTAACCCGGGATCAAGAGGTTCCAGTCATGGTGTAGTGTACCCCAGGTCTCGGTAATTGCTGCTGTGTCTACCTTCCCCTTCGCTAAGAGGGCCTACATGTCTGCCATCTTGTTACCGAGACTGCGAGCATTGAGTGACACCACCCTCCACCTTGACTCTGTGCCTTCCTTCCTACGTTTTGTACTTTTTCTGACCTGCCCTTGCCCTGCCCTCTCCCCTACAACCCCTGTACTTGGTTGTCCCCCTTGCCCACCCTCCTGATTACTACTGCTGGTGTGTGTGTGTGGGGGGGGGGAGGTCCACAGATTTCATCTCCCAAAATTTCTGGGCCTGCTGGCCCACCCGTCTCCCCTCAGCAGTTTAAACTCAGATGTTTGTCCATGTATTCCCCAGTTTGTCGCTGAGTATGTTTAAGCCCTCCCTACTAAGGTACTAAGATACATGAAAAGTATATTGAAATAACTTATACATGACTCTAGCACTGATGCTGAATTTTGTTTTAAAAACAAGTTACAGTAACTTTCTTGTCCTAACAGTTTCACAGTAAGAACTTATCAAAGAAATCCTCTTTTAAAAGGTAAAACTTTGGAACTATTAGGGCTGGGAACTTTTTTGATGAACGATGGGAGTCAGCGCTACATACCTGAGCCATGTCAATACACTATGTGTGACAGCATCTCAGTAGTGCTGATATGTATTAATACAGGTATAAGTCCCATTTTAATGCATATAATGTATTGCAAGCATGAAGAGTGCATGGACCTAGCTCAGGCATGTAGCGCTGACTCCAATCTTTCATTCATAACACAAACAAGGTTCCTAGCCCTAATGGATATTACCTTCAAAAGTCCATTTCTTCAACAAGGGCTGACTTTTACATTAAGGCTAGGAAATGAATTTTTTTTTAAATGAAACCTCAGTGTCTGTGCTGTGTGCCTAAGTTACGTCAGTACACGTTCTGTGTGTTGAAATGTGCCAAAACATGTCGGTATAGATTGAGATGTTCATGTTCTGCAATTGGTGGTTTTATCTGTTTATAAATAATTTTCTCTAGAAAATGGCAGCACCTCTGAGCAAGAGTCCAGGCTGCCTGTGATTACAGTTCATATAGTGACTGTATTTAGTTTCTGTGAAGAGTTATACTTAATTACTTTTTAATCTTTATTTCTTTAGGAAGCTATGTGGAGTTTTGTGAAGGCGGGAACATTCTGGACATGGCTTGTTCGTTTCATTTCCAAGGAGAGAAGCGGGTGGGTTTCTGCTAGGTGTAATGAGAGAGCAGGTGTGGTTTCAAGAATTGCGGTTCAGGAGATGTTTAAATTAAAAAAATATATATATATGAGCGGGTAGCGTTTTATGCTTTATGTATGTGCTGGTGCATTGGGGATGAACAGTGACTGGCGTTCTGCTTGCAGACTATATGACATGGGCTGAGAGCGAGGAGCAGTGTGATGAATCAGAGGACTTACCAGAGCTACCGTTTACAGATATTGCTCCAGGATATTTATTTATTTATTGAATTTTGATGACCGGGTTGGCCCACTGGGCCCCGAAGGTCCCTTTTTCAGGGGCGACCCGGGGAACAGAAGCAATACAATACATACAATCAGGTGATCCAGAAGCAATACAATACATACAGTCAGGTGATACAGGGTTACGAGAAGTAGACAAGATAATGAGGATAACAGTACAGGCAATTATATAGAATAGGATATAGAATTTTTTAGAATAAAATAATCTTTCTGTTCTTTACATTAGTCCCAGAGTTTGAGTAGGTGCATGCTGGCAAGGAGCACTTGTACACAGTGAGCGACCAGAATAGAACTGGAACATTGTACTTTGGTAAACTGTAGGCTGTGAAGTGAAACTAGCAAGTAGTGCTTGGGGGGGGGGGGTGTGCTATGAGATAGAAACTGTGTACATAAATGGATTATGACATACTAGGCACATAAATGAGTGATGACATAATTATGTACATAGGCAAAATTTATATACACAATTACTCGGATAAATGGATTTATTGCACTCCATTTATATCCACACCTTTTGCATAAATCTAGGACGTGATAAAACCCTTATAGTTAGGGTTGAGTAGTGTGTTTATTGTTAAACCCCTAACTTTGTACCTTAATAACCTTGGCGCCGTTCAACAGAATAGCCTAAAAATTTGCATGCATGGTTAGGGTGGTCTCAAGACATGAAAAGTTTTGTGCCAGCATCTTTAGCATTTTCCGAGATTTGGAACACAGATTTTTGGAAAAGTGAAGATTTTCTTCCCAACTCATTGGCTCCAACAGCACTTTTCGAAGTCCGAGGATTCCATTTCCTAACCTTAATTCAAAATGGCATCTCAGAATTGATGAGTTAATTAATATGGCTTGTTTTTTTTTTTTTGCTCTCATGCACAGCCTAGATGGAATGGAGTTTTTTCACAAAACCTTCGGGGTTGAAGCAGCTTGTACCAAGGTAGTGCCTTTCAAAGGTTTTGTGAAAAAATATTAAACAGTTCCAGAGTTATAAGGATTTAAAGTTTGGTTCTGGATTACCCTCTCATATAAACAAGGAACAAAAAACACCAATTATGCGGGCTTATTTTCATGATTTACTTGTCATGAGAAATTATTTACTTGTCGTGAGGTAAAAAAAGAAAATATTGTGATGTCCGCCATCTTGGTTTCTTAGTTTAAACTAAGAAAGGTTGAAAATAAATACAAATTATATATTTTCAAAAAAATAAACACCTGAATTTAGGCAAATGGAACCTGTTTACCTTGATTCTGGTGTTATTTTTTGAAAATATGTCTGGAAGTAAGGTTCTGGGTATCTGAAAATCTTGGGTGCCCAGCTTAGCAAGAGGAGTCTTTCACCCACATTCTAAGTACTAGAATAGTGGGACTTTCTCGAATTGTGAAGCCACAGCTGGAGTTGTGATGCTGGTTTCAGTTGCAGCAGTGAGACGGCGATCCCCTGCTCTTCTCTGTCTATCCCACCCAGCTCAGGCAACCCTCCCTCATATTGTCTTGAAGTTTGTTTCCAAAAGTGGACTGGAGTGCCCACCTCCAGTACCACTTTAGAATCCCCCTTCCCTCCTGGTCTCCCCCACATGAATAGGTGATGGCACTGGGGTGCCCACCCATGGTTCCACCGTGGAGTTTAGCTGACACTGTGGTACCCAGTCCCCATTGTCAGATCCAGTAGTGATTTATTTTGTTAAACCTGAAAAAAAAAGATGAAAACTGTCCCTTGAGGTGTGTTTTTTTTTTTTTTGTAAACCTGAAAAAAGAAAACCATCCCTTGATGTCTTTTTTCCCCACCCTGAAAAAAGGAAACGGTCCTTCACCAATCTGACCCCCTTACACCACCTCCTACCTCACCCTGACCCCCCACTCAGCATCCAACACCCCACACACCTACACTCACCTGAACATGTCCCACAACATAGATATACTCTCCGATCAAAGACGCATCTTGCTGCTGGAACCAGTGACTGCGATGTGAGAAAATGAGGTAAGTCCAGTTTAATGTATTTCAATGAGGTTTGAACGTTTATTCATAACGTTATAATTTTTTTGTACTTTATTTTTATTCAGTTTTCCACTGTGTACAACACATAAGAAAATTACATTCGAGTAATAGCAGTCTCAGACAAAATCACATTAGTAATGCAACTACAGGATTTGTGCACTATCACTGTAGTTACCTCATAATGAGGGGTCTCAGTTCACTAAATTTAAGGTATATATCCATTAAGAGTCCAAGAAGAGCCCAATTGCAGCATGCTCATGGACTAAAGTCGATAAGATTATCCTAATAATCACCTAGGTGCAAAACACCCACTAACACAACAAGTGTTTTATGAGTCCATGGAGATCCAATAAATTGACATAACATTAAAGTACTTGACTGCACTATTACAGAGCAAACTCCTGTTATTCTGATTTACTTTGAAAAGGCTGCTCATATTATTTAATCCCAAGATGCTACATTACTGTAAACGAAAAAGAAAAACATGAGAACTTTAAGCATTTGAAGGAATGTAATGATAGACATCAGCATCACAATTATGCCTACTTAAGCCCCCTTGGTTCCAATTTTAAACAGCAGGATATGCAACTTGGTAAGTTATAGAATTAAACCAACAAGTCAGACCAGTAAATGCTGGTGAACTTTATCATTTGCTAGACCTTTACACCCTTGGAGTATCAGATCTCCTAATATTTATATAAGTTACAAGATGAACTTTTTCTTTAAACTAATAAAAGGTCTAGCTGCAGATAACAGGAACGAGTTAGACAGTATTTTAAATGTAAAACATAGTCACAATGCCCCTTCAGTCTCCATCTTCTTCCTCATCAGAAGACCCAGGGCGGTGAACAAAGTCTTGCTTAATTATTTCCAATCTCTTGCCCGCTTCTGCCGGATCTGAAAAAATGTGAGTCTTACCAGCGTAATAGAGTCTCAGTCTTGTTGGTAATAGCAATGCATGGTTGATCCCAAGTGCACGAAGGCCAGTGCGTACTGTATTGACGCTTTTCCACTGTTGCCTCGCCGAGTAGCTCAAATCCGGAAAGAAATGGATATGCTTACCAGTTTCCAATTTGAGTGGACCCAAAGATTTGGCTGCATCCATTACAGTGTCCTGAATATGGGCCCCCGCCATTACAATCATTATAGTGCGGGGAGTTTCAACTGTTGGTTTCCTTCGTGGGTTCAAGCGATAGGTTTTGATGAATTGCCCTTGTAAATCCAAGTTGAGCTGTTTTAATATTAGATCCTAGACAAATTCTTGTAGAGCTTTACCCTCTGTAGCTTCTGGGACCCCCAAGAGCCGAAGATTGTTAGCCCTCATGTTGTTCTCTGGGGTTTCAAGCCTGAGTCGTGTGGTCTTGTTTTCAGCTATGATCCTGGCTACAGCAGCTGCCGATGTATTGGCTGAGTCTACCGCTAGTTTGGCATCCATGCGGGACTCCATTGCGATAAAACTAGGCAGGCAGTATAGCACAGTGGTCTAAGGCTCTGAGCTGCAAATCTGGTGACATCCAGCAGACCAGACTTGGGTTT
Source organism: Neoceratodus forsteri (assembly GCA_016271365.2). NCBI lineage: Eukaryota > Metazoa > Chordata > Ceratodontiformes > Ceratodontidae > Neoceratodus > Neoceratodus forsteri. Next base: position 28,818,810 of record CM057453.1, read on the forward strand.
GAATCCCACAGCTTCCACCTGCATACTGTGTGACTCTGAGCAAGTCACTTAACCTTCTGGTGCTCCCAGGTCGCTCCTGTATAAAAGCTTCCAGCTTAGTGTGCTATACCTGGTTAAACAACTAAATAAAAAAACAAGTACCCAGACTGTCAGCTTTTCTATCCAGATCTCTTATGGCTTGAAGAACTGGGTTGATGGAGGGTTCAGAGGCCTTGCTCCCCTCCGTTACTAGGCCACCATATGCTCTCCACTTGCTCGCCTTTGTTGGGATCATGGGGTGTCGTCTGCCAAGTTTTTCCCATTTTGGTTAACAAAAGTCTGTTCTAACTCACTGCACCAACACCAGCTTTCACTTTAGTAGCAAAATAAAAATAATTTCTTAGTTAAATTAGCCTTTTTAAGTGTAGTCTGGAGGAGCTCCTGTAGAGTGAGTCTATCCTGTCTGGCTGCTGGCCATGCCATCCATAACTTTATCATTTTTGAATATTTTGATGCCATATTTTCAACATGACCTTTTTGGGACCCCCACCTCATGAACAAAGGCTGTGGAATTTTTCAAATCTTGCCCAAAAGACAGCTTTGCAGTCTCTGTGCAAAATTACCTTTTGGGTGGGATTTGAACATTTTCATCTAATGGCTTCATGAAGTGGGGTCATAAGAAGGCTATGTTGAAATTTTGGGTCAAAATAGTAAAAAATAACATATGAGCTTACATTGAAATTTTCTATGCTTGCTCAGAATTTTGGTAATTTTCAGTATTTTGACCCCATATTTTCAGCATAGCTATTTTCTTCACACTACCTCGTGACCGTGACAGGTGTAATTTTTCAGATCCTGTCCAAAAGGTTTTTCTCATCTGTGGTGCGAAATGATGTTTTCGTGCAGATTGGAAAATATTCACTTATTGGGTTCATGGGGTGGGATCATAAGAAGACTGTTGAAAATTTGAGGTGAAAATATGGTAAAATGAACAAGTTATGAGTGAACGTTGAAATATTTCAACATTAACTCATAACTTTGCTAATTTTCAATATTTGACTACAAACCTTCAACACAGCCATTTTTCACATCACCTCATAAATGTGACTGGTGTCATTTTTCACTTCCTGGCTGAAATGTGTTTTTGCTCGTGTGGTGCAAAATGATGTTTCGGCCAGTATACTGTTAATGCCACATACCATGTTTATAGAAAAGTCATAAAGCAGCTATCTTTTAATTTAAAAAAATAAATAAGAAACGTGTGCAGTGCCAGCCTTTACCCTGGTGTGTAGTGCTTTGTGATCTTGTGCCGGTGAGCTGAGCTGGGGGGTGAACATGGTGAGCCAGCTAGATGGACTGAGGCTGGGGGAAATGGTGCTGTCATGCGGCACTGCACCACCAGCCTGGGAAGGGAAGGTGCTGGGTTGCCTGTATGGGCCCAGGTACCATACAGTGAAGAGAAATCTTCTCTTGGCAGAGGTTCCTGCACCTCTGTACCTGTGGCTGCCAGAGGGTCCTGCATTTTGGCAGACAGATTGACTGTTTGACCTGCATGTCTGTATCTGTAGCCACATGGAAGCGCAGGACCCTCTGCAGCCTGCCAGGTAGACCCACAGTTCCATGACATCTGATGCCCTGCGTTTCAGCAGGCAGATGAACTCCTTCCTTGGCATAGGACCCAGAGGGCCCTGCGTGTCTGTATCTGTTTATGCAGCTCCTGAATAAGGATATAATTTCACTATTGCAGAAGGAAATTCTTTGCAAAAAACTGCATTAATGCACCAGTTAGGGTTCAACTTAATGCTGCAAAAGTGGGGAAATGCGGTGCTAGCATTTCCACCAATGAATCCCTACTCCACCCCCCAAGCAGCAAAAGTTAAAAACATTAGGATTTTGGTTCTCTGGAGTCGTGGCAAATCAGTGGTGGGGTCTTCCTTGGAGTTATCAATCCTAATGCTCATCTGGTGTCCCCCCCCCCCCAGCACATAGCCTTCTGTCCAAAGCACAAGGTGAGGCTCCAAGCCAGTGCCTCATAGTGATACACTCTTCAAAGGTAGAGAAGTATGTTTCATCACATGTTGCCAACAGACTGTGTTGTAGCTTTCTTCACTCAAGGCCCTTAGGACTCTGTGTGAAGAAAAGAGATCAAGTTTGACCTTGTTGGCTCAGGGGAAGGGGTGGGCATTAAGGTTATCCCCAAGGAAACCCCCACCACTGATTCGCCAAGACTCTGGAGATCCAAAACCCTAATGTTTTTTCCTTTGTTCTGCTTGGGAGTGGAGTGGGGTGGGGAATTAGGCTTAGAAACCCTAACACCACATTTCCCTACTTTTATGGTGTTAAGTTGAACCCTAACTGGTGCATTAATGCAGTTTTTTTGCAAACACTACATCTACATGCGTAGATGCATTTTACTACACATCATTACACAGGAACTGTATCTATGTGGCTTATACATGTAGCAGTGGTTCTGAGCTTTCATTTAGAAGAGCTTTGCAAGCTCAAATGGGCAGACTGGGTGGGCCATAGGCCCTTATCTGCCGACAGTGTCTATGTATCTCTGTATCTGTGTAATTAGTTTCTAGCCCTAATGGTTCCAAATGTAGCCTGTATCAAATAAACTGTTTTTCAGAATGTATAACCTTGGAACTGTTAGGGCTAGCAACTTAATTGTTTATTAAAATGACAACGTTGAGTCAATGCTACATGCCTGAGTACATCAACAGTCTTCATCTACAAGCACAATGGAAGATAACCTATCATCTCAATTTCTAATGATCTATAACTATCTGGGTTCATTATCATATTCTACCTGGACTTGCATATGCCACACGAAAACAATCTGGTTTTGTTTTGCCCAGCATCTTTCATATAACAGATCATAAATCACTTTACACAGAGAAAATGTTGCAGACTACACTAAGACGTGCATTGAAGAGCAGTACAAGTCTGAGTAAACAGTGGCATATACACCACACGATTACAACTTAATGGTTCAGCACTCCACTACAGTGGGGTTTGTTACAATGAGTAATTTGTTTTCATAACAAAAGAACAAATTGCCTTCCAGTTGGGTACCATACTCAACAATATACGCTGCTGTAACCGTTCCAGACCCTTCAGTGCAGTGAATACTTCCAGTGGTGTATTGAACAATTCCTAATGGCTCCCAATGGGATTGAGATTACAGTAAGTATTGGTATAACAGTTACAAAAGAACAGCTGAACAGTAGGTGAAAGCCACAGTGAAGAGGTTTTTTTTTAAAAGAATTTGAGACTTCATTCAGAGTGACCTGTCTACCTAGCTTGAGCCGGATGAGAATGATCCAACTTGGCTGATTAAATAGGTAGTGGCTGGCTCAATCAGTGAAGGCCAGAAGAGAAACAGGTCTTGTTCTTTTAAAGTAACAACCTTGAGTGGAAACCTTGATAACAGGAGCCTATTCATTACCTATCAGATGCCCTTTCAGCTCTGGAACCAGCAAATGCACAGGGGACGCAAAATGAAAAATGGTAGCTGTTTAACCCCTACAACCCAGATAAGCACAGAGGCTTCATTCCAGTGTCAGCTGCTTTGAGTCTTGCCAAAGACTAGAATAGTGGGGGCTCAGATGAGGGGTGGAGTATAATGAAGCTCAGAATCCTAAACAGTGACTGTAGTAACTTGTTATGTCAGAGTCCTAACAAGGCTATTTAAACCTCTCTCTCTCACCCAGGTTGAAACTACAAGAGAAAAGGAAGGAGCTGGTGCGAAAGCTTGAAGAAACAACACGATTAGCAACATTTTTGCAGTCACAGCTTAAAAGGTCAGTCAGTAACTTGAAAGATTTAAGTGGTATGCATTTCTCGTTTGCACTTGACCAGCAAAACTGAGTGCCAGTAAGAACGTACAAACCTGGAATACTGTATAACTTCTCTGTCTTTAATGCAGCAAAACCAAGACTTGCTGATTTTAAACAAAACAAAAAAAAAACCAGAAAAGGGGCCATGCAAAAGAGCTTTAATAGAAATGCAAGAACTGGCTTCGTTATTGCCATCAGAGAGCTCAGATACAGTGCTGTCTTTTTGTGTGCCTCAGCTAGGAAAAAAATACAGCATTTTTATTTTCATCTAGTTTTGTCCCAGCACCTACCTTTTAACTGATGACATGCCAGCTTTGGTAGCTTTTAGCCCCAGACTGTCTACCTACACAATTTATCCCACCACATGGTGGTATACTCCCCACTTTAACGTGATCCCCTTTGGTTTTGCCTAGGTTCATTTATGATGTCTAAATAAAGGCCATAAAAGGGACCAATCACAAGCAGTACAGGATAATCCCTGCATAACTCACTTATAATAAACCACCAAACATCAGATACCCTTCTATAAAGAGGTTTCTCTGTGATCAAACAATTGGTCTAGAGCACTCTTCACACATGAAACAAGCAAGCATTCTGCAGCTGAATTTTTTTTGTCTAGCTGACACTGCTATTCAGACATTTGAGATTTTCTGATTGGTCACAGCCCCGTGCCATTGAGTCCAGGACTCAGACCCAATCAAGCACACAGAGGGCCATGAGTGAAGGATCTCAGTTTGGGTGCCAACATAACTGTTCTATCCTGTCTCAAAATGCCTTTCCACACTTCCTTGCAAACACATGACAAAAAGTGCATCAGAGATTGAAGTGGGAGCCTTGAACTCTTTTGTGCGACTCTGAATTTGACATGTTTCTGCCATGTCTTTCCAGTCTGCATTTCTGCATTGGGGACTTTTTGGTTGTGGCTGCCACTTCATGTTGTCATTCATGTGGTAGGTGGAGCTGTTAAAAACTCATGGAACAGCATAAACTATATTCCTTCCACACAGTGGCTCTTATTCCCTCCCTACTGTCCTGGCTCATTTCAACCATCTACCCAGGATTATCACCACCACATACTCAGGGGTAAAATGGGACAGAAGCCTACCAGAACTCAGTTCCACCACCTCTTAAAAAAACTGTATGACAGTTCTGCCTCCTCTGTCATCTTTCTCCATTGACTACTGTAGGAGGGTGCCACCACCTAGAAATGACAGTTCCGCCACCTACAAAATATAGCTGTAACAGTTTCCCCACCTAAACATTTCCAGTTTGACCCCTGTACATACTACACTGAAAAATACATACATCAGGAAAGTAATTGCTCTGCCTTCTTGATGTGTCAAGAAGCAGGTGGCAGTCATAAGTTGGGAGCTCCTACACCTGATAAAAGCAGACTGAACGTTCTGTAAATGAGTTAATGACTTGCAGTAAAGGCCCTGAAGTAACCTTGAGCTCAGATTACTTCATGCTTTGAGTACAGTAGTTTCCACGTGTTCTAGGCTTTTATTGCCTTTTATGCTCTAATGTCTTCTTTCTTAATACTTCCAACTCCTTATCTTGAGCTTTCATCAGCTGCTCACAGCAGCTGAAGAAGACTTGTAATAACTTTTTAATGCCCAGTAAAGCAGTGGTCTGTTGCTTTAGTGCCTTAAAGGGAAAGTCCCCTCAGCCTATTGGCTTTACTTAGTGGTGGCTCCTGCTGCCCGCCGCACTTTCTCTCCCCACTCCTCTGACCCCCCCAGGCTTCAACATTAGCCACAGTGTGGCTTTACTTATTGGCGACTCCTGCTGCCTGCCGCACTCTGTCCCTGGTCCTTCTCTTCTGACCACCACCCCACAGACTTCTACATTAGCCACGGTGCGGCTTTATTTATTGGCTGCTCCTGCCGCCCACTGCACTGTCCCCAGTCCCCACGCCTCTGACCCTACCCCCCCCCCCACACAGGCTTCTCACTAGAAAAGTCAACTAGGCCCCAAAAAAACGAAACTCTCAAAATTGGAAGGGGGGGGGGGATGATTAAATATTCTTTCCCTTGTAATCTCCTCCTTACACACATACACAAATTAAAAAAAAAAAAGTCTCTGTTTTATTTTGTGGACTTTCTGAATTGTATTTTATTCATTTTGTATAAAATGCAGACGCAAATTTTATCCATTCAAGGAACATTGGAGAAATGGTCCACATAAATGTTAGATCCAATCGTAAACCGGAATAAAACAGTATCCCTTGATCATGCTCCAGTAGGAGAGCTTACCTCCATTAAAATGTATAAAATCTACTTAAAAGACTATATATTGCAGAATTGTAGCCCAAGAGCTCATGACAGTTCTCACAACTGATTATAGTACAAATAAATGTTCTTTTCAACCTGTGTCCTGCCGGGTTTTAGGTGCCATGAATCTAGCAACATGTGTACTGAATCCTGAATTAAATTGACAGCCTCTTTAACTGTCCCCTAGCCCTCCATGTAGAAACAACATTGAGAAATGTTATTAAGGCCCAGTTACACATTGCATTTACGAACTGCAGAAAAACCAAGACCATATGCTGTATCCAACAAACATATGTGCTGTCAGAGTAGATATACTGTCAGCATGTACCACAGCCAAAATTATAGTTATGCTACAGGTCAAAATGATCCACACAGTCCATCTTGTAGGAACATGTTATCCGCCTTAGTCCACAATCATGGGACATTTGAACACTGCTCATCACTCTGACACAGCAAACAAATTAAAACTTTTACATTCAAGTTGAGTGTGAAAATAAATATCTCAAATTAAATTTTCAGCAAAATGAGTCAAGTAGGAAATATGCCCTATTGGAGAGAAACGTTGGTGAAACAAGAAAAGTTTTTACAGTCTCTCAGGTTTCACTGTCGTTTTCAGTCTCCTGCTGTGCAGTCCTGGTGGCCCTTCTGGCGGCGGCCATCTTTGAGGTCCATTCCCCCCATATCCTGGATCTGTAAATACATGCACTTTACTGTCATGGGCAGTTTGAAGTTTGGCAGTAAATTTCCTGGAGTGGGTAATGTTTTGTTCTTTAAGGATACTGTACACCCCATCAAACCTCTTATTTTCTTTGTCTAGTGGTATATCAGACATTAGAGAACATGTAGACTGTTGCTGTTCCACACTAAGTGGCCCAAATCTCTTAGCTAGGTTTAGCAGTCTGTCCTGAGCCATCACACTCTCTTCTACTACCATCATGACAGTTGATCCCCAAGGTCGAATTCTATAAACTTCCACAACTGGGAACTGTGAGTCCAGTGCCTGGGACTGAAGTTGTTGATTCAACCAGTTGTGGAGAAACAACACTGCATGTTCCCCTCTCAAGCCCTCTGGTAATCCCAGCAGTCGAATATTCTGACCGCTTATCTGGTTTTCCAGAATTTCTAAATGGTTAGTAACATGCTGTGATTCTTTTGCTCTTTGTACCATGGCGCTGTTATTACAGTTGTCAGTGTCAGTGAATATTTTCCATATTACGCAGTAGAGAGTCAGCTACTTTCTCCACTGTGCTATTCTTCACATGAGGCTATCAAGCTTGCTGTTCATGGAGTTAGGAGGAGGCAGAAGTTGCTGCCATTTTCTTGCCTGCCGACTGGAGTATTTCCTCCTCACCTTCCCCTTGTGCAGCACTGTGCTGTGCAGACTGAGTGCACAGGCCTGCTGACTCTCCCTTTCCTCCTCCTTTCTAGACATTTCCCTGCTGCAGATTAGCATGGCTTTCCTATATTGTGCACCAAGTTCTGTTCTGTCAGTTAGAGGTAAAGCAATTTAGGTTTTTGCAGCCAAAAATGTCTTTTGTAAAAGTTAAAAGTATGATATCTGAGCAGCTGAATTGCAGTGTGACTTCCCTACTTGAGCTCCACAGCCCCCACTCCTGAAATTTATTTTCTGACCATGAAAAATTCGCTTCCTGTCCTTACCTGACTACCAGGGAAATCTGTGCTGCTTATCCTGCCAACAGCTGAACCCTTTGCCTTATTGAGGCCTTCTGTTGTTTGTGTGGGGGAAAGGTGAATAATCTGCCAGTAGAATTCTGCAGAAGTTTGGATGCCTGTATTCCATGAAGTGTTGTCCTTTATGTCAAGGAAGGTATAGAGGCAGTAGAGGAGGAGTCCATTTAGGAAGAGAAAGGGAGAGACGGAATCACTGTGGGTGCAGCTCACAACCACAGCAGGAAAGCCGCTGTACATAGGGGTGGTCTACAGACCACCTGGACAGGTGGACGACAGAGATGGGAGCTAGGGACAGAAATTAAGGAGGACGACAAAAAGGGGGAGGTAGTGTCGGCGGGGGAATCTCAGTTTACCAGCTGTAGATGGGGACATTCCAGCAGCTAAGAGCACCAGAAGTTTGTTTGACCTTGTTTAAAGAAAACTACACCCTCATATCTTCTAAATTTTATTTGTTTCCATGTCAGTAGACAACTTTTTTCCAATAGCTGTTAAGGATGTACCTGTTTGCTTTAGTTTGTTTTCACTATTCATGCTAGTCCACTGTAACCATCCTGGGGGTCTCCATTTTATGGTTGTTGAAATCTCATTGTCCAGGACAGCTACATTATAAGCACATGAGAACCTGAGACCACATCACCCATTTATAACGTATCTCTCTGTGCTGAAAGTACAGATAACTTGGGGGGGGGACACTCTAGAAACAGACAAATAGAGTGCAGCTGGGAAACCCCTGCATTCCAACAAAGACAGTTTGCAAAGTAAACTGAAGGTAAGTGTGGTATTTTACACATTGCCATAACTTGTTTTGTTAAAATGTAATTAAGCAGACAGGCATGCTGTGGAATTTAAAGGGTGCTGACACATCATGTTCTCATATGTATATGCATTTTTCAGGACAGTGAGATTTCAACAGCCATAAAATGGAGATGCCCAGGATAGCTTTAGGGACTAGTATGAACAGGGACAATAAACTAAAGCAATCACATATATCCTTAACAGCTACCGGAAAAGAATTGTCTGTTGACGTGGAAACAAAATTTACAAGACATGAAAGTGTAGTTTTCCTTTAATATGTTGCAGTACCGGATGCTGGTGCAGCAGATCAGGGATCCTACAAGGCAAACTGCTATTCTCAACATGGTTCTCACCAACTCAGAAATTGTAGACGAAGTGAAAAGTGAGGAGCCACTGGGGGCCAATGAGTGTAATACCATGTAGTTCGGACTGGCCTTGGGTACCTGTATACCCTTGTCAAAGACTGGTTCAGTTATTTCAGAGCAGATTTTGACAAGATGAGGAAACTAGTCAAGTATACTGGAATAGTCTCCTGAGAGAGCTACAGGGCGCAGTACCTCATTTGAGGGTTTCAGAAAAGGGCTAAAATCTCACCTGAGTGGGGGGTCCAAATGCAGCTGCTATAGCTAATGGCAACCTAAGAGATCCGCTGAGGGCAATGATATACAAAAATATAGTCTTAGGACAGAATGGGACAACAAGCAAGGAAACTATGCACTGGATTACACTTATAAATGTGGCGAGATATCATAAATGTATGTACCTAACAAACGTGTTCTAACAATAGGTTGTCTGTGTTGAAATGTACTCTCATGTTGAAATGTATATATTCAAACACCATGTATTGGTTTCTTTTTCCCCCTAGGTAAATGTAACTAATTCCGGGTCGCCCCTGGAAAAGGGACTGTCATGGTCTCAGCAGGCCTACCCGGTTACCAAACTTTAAATAAAGTATAAACTGGGAGGATGGGTGGACAAAGTTAGGGGTGTGGATGAGAGGTGGGGAGTGATTAAAGGGGCCATTCTAGAGGCAACTAAGGCATGCTTGAGAAGGGTTACCAAGAGAAACGGGCACAAGAGACCAATCTGATTCTCAAACAAGGTGAGGGAGGCAATTAGGGCTAAAAGTGGCCTTCATTAAATACAAGGAGAAACAGCCGGCCCGTCGGCGCAGCGGTTGGATTTTCCGACGCTAGCGACCCGGGTTCGGGAACGGACCTGGGGGCACTGGAGGGCGGCTGGGGAGACGGATGAGCGTCCTATGGACTGCTCTCCTTCCGGAGGGAGGGCGGGAAGTGCCCGAGCATTGGCGACCCTGATGGAGGCCGGAATGCGAGCTGCCGGGGCGCTGGCACGCTCAGGAGGCGGGCAGACGCTACGCCATTGCACGACCCCGCCTCCCCAGAAAGCGGAAAAGAAGACAGCTGCCTGCCGCTTCCATGAAGCCCGCCACGGCTCAATTAGCTCCTCAGGCCAGCCTCCACCCTATCCCGGCGTCGCGTGATGCAAAGGGGAGTGCCGCAGCCCCGCCTGCGGGGGCAAGCCACGGGTCTGAGGGCCGCGGCCAATTTGAGGAAGTGGAAGCTCGTGGTCCGTGACTGGGCAGATAGTACCGGGCGGCAGGCAGCTCGGGAGGAAAATAAAGAATTAAAAAAAAAAAAATAAAAAAATACAAGGAGAAACTGGAACAAGAGGAATGGAATGGAGTGAATACCAGTTAAAGATAAGGGAGGCCAAGAAGGCTGTCAGGTATACAAAAGCAGACATGGAACTGCATATAGAGGGGGTTGGGGGGAGGAAACGGGTCTTTAGATACATTAGAGGAAGAAGGAAGATGAGAGGGGGAATTATTATGCTGATAGAGGGTGGCAGAGTATTAGAGAAGGATGAGCAGAAGGCAGCCGTTCTTAATGACTACTTTTGCTCAGTGTTCACAGTGGAGGATAATGGACTGTGGCTGTGAGTGGCATAAAATTCTACTGTAAAAGGGATCCCAGAAATGGGGCAGGTGGTAATTACACAAGAAGGGTCAGAAAAGGGCTTACAGCCCTGAAAATGGATAATGCTCCAGGGCCGGATGGGAGGCACCCAGGAGCGCTCAAGGAACTGGCATTACAGCTAGCTGAACCCCTGGCGGAACTATTCAGTAGCTCACTACAGTCAGGGGCGGTTCCAAAACATTGGAAGGTAGCCGATGTAGTTCCACTCGACAAGGAAGGAGGCAAGGAGCAACCAAGAAACTACAGACCCATTAGTCTTACCTCCATAGCAGGTAAACTAATGGAGACACTTATCATGGCGGGATTAGTGGACTACCTGGAAAGAAAGGGGCTCCAGGATAGTAAGCAGTATCTGTCTGTGGCAGGGAGGTCTTGTGAAACCCACCTGATAGTGTTCTTTGACTGGGTAACCAGAGCAGTATATAAGGGGGAAGCAGTGGATTTAGTCTACTTCAGCAAGGCATTCAACTGTGCCACACAGACGCTTGCTAAAAAAGTTAGAGGAGATTGGTACAGTGAAGCGTCTTATTAGATGTGTGGGAGGCTGGCTGGGGGGGCATCAGAGGGTGGTGATAAACAGAGTCAAGTCAGGGGAGAGGAGGTCACAAGTGGGGTTCTGTAGAGTACAGTACTGGAGCCGGTTCTTTTCAGTATGTTAATTGGTGACATAAGAGAAGGCATACAGGGCAAGATGTGTCTCTTCACAGATGACACTAAGCTCTGTGATAGGGTGGACAGTGAGGAAGGGTTAGAGAGTTGCAGAGGGACCTGCAACAGTTAGAGAGGTGGTCTGGCAGTTGAAATTCAACATCAAGAAATACAAAGTGATGCACACAGGGAACAAGAACCCCAGGACAGAATATTGGATGGAAGGGGTTAAATGTGGACACTTACCTCTAAGGAAAGGGATCTTGAAGTCATCATAGGCGACTCCGTAAAACAGTCTAGTCAATATAACAAGCATACAGCAAGGCAGCCAAAATGTTGGGGTGTGTTGAGAGGGAGTTGGTAGGACTGCCCCTCCATGGTAAGCAAGCAAGCAAAATTTTATTTATGAAACGCTATTCCAGTAGATCATAGCGTCTTACAAAAATCGCAGATAATAAAAACATTCAATTCAGTAAGTTAAACATTTAAAAGATATGTAATCAGCAGGACTAGATATCATCAAAACGCCAATTCAAATAAATAAATTTTCAAAGCAGACCTAAAGGCCTCAGCGGACAGGCAGTCCCTCACCCGGTAAGGTAGGGAATTCCACTGGGTCAGAGCTGCAAAGGCAAATGATCTCTCACCTGAAGTTGTTAAACGGAACCTGGGAATCTCTAGCAATCCCTCATCAGTGGAACAGAAAGGACGAAGGGGGCAGTAGGGGCAGAGAAGACCTTGTAGGTACCATGGTCTCTGCCCGTGTAGGGCTTTATAGGTCAATAATCTGACCTTGAAGGTGATTCTCCACTGCACTGGCAGCCAGAGCAGTCCACGTAGCACCAGTGTGACGTGACAAGATCTTGATAAGCCAGTTAACAACCTAACAGCTGCATTCTGCACCAACTGCAGGCGGCGAAGATCCACCCCTAGTAGCTCTAGGTATATGGCATTGCAGTAATCAAGTTGCTTGGTCACAAAGGCATGGACCAAGGTAGGAAGGTCCTCAGGTGGGGACCAGGTGCTTTATCTGGGTGATATTCCTCAGATGGTAAAATGAGGTCTTGCAACGGCCGACACCTGAGACTTAAGCATCAGCTCGGTATCAGTCATAACAGCCAGATTCCGCACTCGGTCAGAGGTCAGCAGCTGGTTGCCACCCAGCCATAATCCAGATGGCTGCCCAGTTGGTAACCTCTCTGCCCGATGACCTGGGTCCTCAACCAACAAGTCAGTCTTATCCGGATTCAGCCTCAGCTAGTTGGCACTCATCCAGTCCTGAATCTCAGAGAGGCAGTTGTTAAAGAACAAGACAGCATTGCCTTGTTCAGGCACTAAAGACCTGTACAGTTGAGTATCATCTGCATAGCAGTGAAAACTCAATCTGTACCATCTGATAATCTCCCCCAATGGCAGCATATACACTGCGAACAACATGAGGGAAAGCACAGAGCCCTGTGGTACCCCACAAGGCAGGGAGATAGAAGCTGGAGAGAAAACTCACAGCTCAACTCTCTGTGACCTGCCAGTGAGGAATGAATGAAACCATCTGAGGACTGTACCACACAGTCCACAGAATAGCCGCAAGCACTCTAGCAACACCCCATGGTCCACAGTATCAAATATTGCAGAGAGATCAAGGAGGACCAAGATAGAACGGCTCCTCCAATCTCTCGCTGTCAGGAGATCACTGAGTACCCGAACCAGTGCAGTCTCAGTACTATGCCTCTACTTGAAACTGGACTGGAGAGGATCACAGATGTTGTGGGTGGTCAGATGCTTCTCTAGCTGCAATGCGACTGCCTTCTCAATAATCTTACCCACAAAAGGCAGGCTAGAGGCAGGCCTCTAGTTTGTGAGACAGTCAGGGTCGAGAGAAGGTTTTTTCAGGAGGGGTGAACCACTGCCTCCTTCAGGGTGTCCGGAAACATCTCTAATGAACACCTAACTGTCTCAGCAAGGACCAGTCCGATTTCCTTCACGCACCCCACCAGGAGGCGTGTTGGACCAGGGTCCAAACTACAATAAGTTGGTTGCAAGCCCCTGGTCATCTTCACGACATCCTCAATCACCAGCTGGCCAAAATCTGACCAGACAAACCGGCTGCTTGCAACCTTGCACCGATCTCCGCTCTGCCCATCTGAGTGAGCTCTGCGGATCTCGGACCTGATGCTATCAATCTTATCTGCGAAGAATCGTGTGAACTCATCACACTTCTTCTGTGAAAAAGATCCCCGCTTCTGGGGACAGGTTGGATTGCACAACCTGTCCACAGTACGGAAGAGCTGAGCCGGTCGGTTTTTCACAGCAACAATCTCCCTGGACAGGAACTCTGCCTTCTTATGGGAGACTGCCAATTGATAATCCCTGTAATGGGATATCAGTCTAAGCCTCTCACCATCCAGGCCCGATTTCCACCAGCATCGCTCCAACCTTCTCCTTACTCTCCTCAGCTCCCTCAAAGACCCATCAAACCAAGGGGACCGAGGGTGAAGGGAGAGGGGCGAACCCGGACAGGAGCAATTGAATCCAGAGCAGCCCCCACTGCCTTATTATAGGTTAGCAGAAGACCCTATGGATTCATGCTCACACTCTAACTCCCCGATAGGTCTAGCACTGCCATAAGACCTTCAGGGGTCAAACCTCGCAAAGGGCAGTACCTGACCATTTCCATAGGGGCAGGTCTGTTGAGGGGGGCAGCAAAGCTGAACCCTATAGTATGATGATTGAACCATCCGACAGGCTCCACCTCCACGTCCGAGTTCTCTATCCCCAGCAGAAACACTAGGTCCAACAAATGACCCTGTGTATGGGTCAGAGAGGTAATCAATTACCTGTGTGAATCCCAGCGAAACCATCAGTTGGAGGGAAGTCTTGTTCAAAATGCGACAGTTCATCATCAACCCAGGCACTGGAGTCCGCCAGTACCAACCACCTAGGGGCTTCCAGCACCATCTCGACGATGAAGTCCATGACTTCCTGTAGGAAATCTTTCCCATTACTGGGTGGATGATAGATTAGAAGTATCCTACAGCCCACACCTGTGCTCATGATACATTCAAAGGAACCCAGGGGAAGAATACACAATGGGTGGGGAGGTAGTAACAACAACAAAACAGGAAAGGGACCTGGGGGTAATCATATCAGATGACCTTAAGGTTATCAAGCAATGTCAGAAGGCAGTAGGGAGGGCCGGGGGTATACTGGGATGTATAGGGAGAGGCATCAGCAGCAGAAAACAGGAAGTTGTTATCCTCTGTACAGACAGTTGGTGAGACCCCATCTGGAATACTGTGTCCAGTTCTGGAGACCCCATCTCAAGGACATAGACAGGATAGAGGCAGTCCAGAGGAGGGCAACTAAAATGGTGCAGGATCTGCAAGAGAAGCCGAGATGAGGAGAGACTAAAGGAGCTTAATATGTATACCCTTGAGGAAAGAAGGGAGGGGGACATGATAGAAACTTTCAAGTACCTCAAGGGAATCAACAAAGTCCAAGAGGGTAGCATCTTTCAGAAAAGAGACTTGCAAGAACAAGAGGACACAATTAAAGATAGAAGGAGGGCGGTCTAGGGCAATGTGAGGAAGTATTATTTCACAGAGAGGGTAGTGGATGCATGGAACAGCCTTCCTGAGGAAGTTGTGGGGTCTAAAACTGTGGGAGAATTCAAGAATGCATGGTACAGACGTAAGACAGTTCTTGTGGGGGGCAGGAAGATATAGGCTGTTGGTTAACTAGGATCTGCGGCCTATCCTGTAGGTAGGGAAATGGGCAGACTAGATGGGCCTAGCGGTCCTTATCTGCCGTCAAAGTCTATGTTTCTATGTTAGTGATCCCAACTTGCACATCTATAAGGCCCAGCTCCATCTTGAAACAGATGGCTACACCCGCCCCTGCGATCTAATCTCAGGCAGTGCATCACCGAGTACCCGGCTGGAACAACTGACTCCAAAATGGGACTAGCATTCTCTTCCAGCCAGGTCTCAGTGATGCAAGCCAGGTCAGATGACCCAACAAGATCAGCAGTTACTGCTGTTTTGTTCCGAATCGACCTAGCATTGCATAACACCACCCGAGTTGGATGAGCAGTGGAGGTTGATCGCGCTGCCTGCCCAGCAAACGGGCACCAGGCAGGGCAAACCCCTCCCCTGGGCCCATTTAAGCCCCAGGGCATCTCCTAGACCCCACAACCCTAATCTGTCCCCCTGCTCCACTCCCCTGCCAGTTCCCTCTCTTGTTATTCCATGCCGGCAGCGCCCATAAACCTCAAGCCAGTAGTGAGGGCAATCAAAGGGTTGAGGGTCAAGCTCAGCGTGGAGAGTACACCCACCATTGAAGCCCTCTGCCAACACATCCTGCAAAATTCCTCACTCAGCAACTATCTAAAAATAACGATCACCACTCTTAATTAAGGTATCCTTAAGTACCCTAAACAACATAAATTACCCCATCCCCGAATGCTAAATTTAAGATAACTTAACTGAAAAATAAACACAAAAAGTATAAAGCAGCAAAACAACAATAGCGAGTAAGTTTATGGTAATTAATGTCTAGCATAAACTCTCCAACTGCAGTTAAAAGATTAAATAATGTCCATGGGCCACATTATAGCTCCACACAGAAAATTGAAGTTGTTTGCAGGGGGACTCTCACCACCCTTAGCAATTAGTTAAATAATGTGGCCCTCTCACTGTCACATTAAAAAGTTTTGTATTATATTCACTACAAAATAGGCTCTCTCACTGCCTATCCAAAATATGAAATAAATGATCCTCGCTGGCCGACTACAAAGTCATAGGAGTCCACAGCCAACACTGCTCTGCTTTGATGAGAATTGGATGACACCAGCTTTCCAGCAAGGCCCTCCGGTGGATCACATTACCAGGCCCCAATTCAACCCCGAGGAAGGCCTCAGAGCACCACCAATTCCCCTCCACTTGAGCAGTGGAAGCAGCCCCCTGCCACTCCAGGAGTTCGGGCAGTACACACCCTCCGGTTAGCACCCCTGACCCCCCCCCAGAGAGAACGGCTGCCCTTTATGCCCGCCTCAGGATCAGTCAGTCCAGCTAACCCCCTTCTTGACCTCTGTGGTTCAGGTTTACTTCCAGATACCTCAACAGGGTTCCCAGAGCAGGAGCACAACTCCACTCCTCAGCCGCAACAGTCTCACCCAAGACAGCAACATGTAGAAATGAGACTCCACGGGGATAGGGCAACCAACACTCCCAAACTCGATTGTTGTCCTCTTGAGTCGTTCTACATGGCAGTCGGTTACCCGCATGTACTAGGCGGCAGCTCCTAAGTCAGTTTAGAGCCAAAACTTCTTCGGTGCTATTCAAGCACCATAATCCAAAATCCTGTATGCTGCGCCAGATAGACACCAGCACCAGAAAGTAGAGGCAGTCCCACACAATGAAAATATTGGGTAGATCATGAGTTACCAGAACCAGCAGTCTGAATTAAAATGGAGCTGATCGCAACTTTCACAATTCCTACTGCTGCTGTTCAGCCGTGAATTAACAAATAAAAAAGTAAAATAAAACCGTTAAAACAGTTAAAGCATTAAAAAAACAATTTAAAAACGAACATGCTACTGAGCTAAGCTGAAGGCTGACCCAGCATGGTTGCCAGCTTGAGCTGTGCTGAGCTACTGTATATCTGGAAAATACTATGCCCAGTTCAGGAGTTCCCACCAAAGAAGAGATTTAAGGCTAGATAGAGATGGTGCAGCGTAGGGTAACCAAAATGATTCAGAGCCAGCAGGGCAGATCTAATGAGGATCAACTTAATTCTCTGAACACTTGCTAGAGATCAGAAGGGAAGAGATCAGAAGGGAGAGGGCAATATGACAGAGACATTCAAGCTTCTGAAAAGAATGAACAAGGAAGATTGTGGGGAAATACTGAGCAGGAATGGAAAATCAAGAATACAGGGACTTGAGTGGAAGCTGGCGGTTGTGGTGGTGGGGGATGCAGAAGGGACTTTAGAAAGTTTTATTTTACAGAGAGGGTTTGAGGTTTTGAGCCATATAACAGCCTACTAGCAGAGGTGGTGGGTGCAAGAACCTTTAATGGTTTCAAACACAGCTGTGGCCGAGTAAAAAGCGCAATAGTTACACAGGGGGAATCTGTACGCAAGTGTGGAGGCAGTAACCCTGACTAAATAGTAGGTTCGGGATAGGATGGAGTAGAACAGGGCAGACAGGATAGATGTCTTCTTTCTGCCAACTTTTTATGTGTTTCTGTGATAAATATTCTACGATTGAATGTGTAGAAAAGCTGATTGACAGATGGTGAGGGATAACATTTACTAGTTACTTTTTTTTTTGTTAGTACTTTTTTCCCTGGCATTCAGTCTGCCTTACCTCTCCCACGTCCAGGCATCCTCTCATTCTGATCTTTGGCCGCCATCCCAAGGACTCCTCTGCTCCAATCCGGGCCCCACAGCTTGCCCCCCTGTGATGGGGAGGTGGACAGCCCCCGCTCTGCCACCAGGACCGGATTCAGTACTGCTGCACACCCTCAGAACCAAGCGAGTCCCCCTCGGAGATGGCCATCATGCCGCCGCGACTGGTGCCCTGTTTGTCCTTTTCTCCCCTTGCTTGGTGTGTGAGGCGTGCAATGATGCCAATGGACAGGAACACGTATGCTACCGCATGCACTTCTTCCCGGCGTCAGCCCCAGCACTTCACCCAGAGACTGCCTGTGCATTGCAGTGCCTCCAGCCGTCGCCAGAGGCCACCAGCACACCCCTCCCGGAGAGGAGAGCAGTTCCTACGGACCTCCAATCCTTCTCCTCCCCGCCAACCCCGGCCGACCCAGGCTCGCTCCCAACTCGGGTCTCCTGCAGCAGGTGTGTGTGGCATCCAGCGCCTACCCCTCAGCCACCAGGCCGGCTACTAATTAATTTTAACAAAATAAAATACCTGTTTTTAATTTTTAAAAATTGGTTTTATTTATTTATTTATTTATTTATTTATTTTACAGTTTCTCAATTTACCCATTTTATGAGCACAACAGGACACTTCAATTGTGAGGTTTTATGTGATATCTGCACTTAAAGGTGCTGAAGGCACTCTGGGTGAACACCTCATGCCTCTCAATACACCTGGGCAGGTGTCTTATCACATAACAGCCCACACCCTGTTGTGTTACTGCTTACAAATCAGTATGCTAATAATACCTACCACTATATCGAGGGAGAGCTGGTGTAACCATTCATCAGCATTGTGTAAACGGAAGTAAACTCCGTTGGTCCATTAATATGCACTATACATATTTGTACTATTGTGATAGAAACAGCTTTTCAGTACCGTGTATTGGTATTGCAAATGTATACTTATCCATATATCAGTATGCTTATAATGCAGTTGCACTTTATTGATGGAAAGACTTTTAGAGTAACACTTTTTAAACATTTGGGGAGTTTTTTTGTTCACATACAAGAAAATGAGTAGAACTGGAATTTTGTATGAAAATGTGCTTAAAAAATACTCCAGTAACACTGCGTAACATTTTCACTTTCTTGGAGCAACCCTAGATCTTCCCATGCTTTGGTATTTGTAGAAAGATGAGAAAATGAAATGAAAACCATGTGTGCCTATTAATGTCATATAAAAGTCACAGGATTACCTCATTTGCATTTCAAACCAATACAGGTATTTTAATTGAAAGGCAAGGCAGTTTTATTTTTCAGTGTTCAATCCCGGAAGGCTCAGGACTCCCAACAAGCATAACTATTATAAAGACAGTTGGGATCATAAATAATATCAAAATTATACATCAGGAAATATTTTAACAGAAAGATACTATAACTGGCAAGGGATTTCAAACTAGAGAGGCAGCCACCCCAAAGGCAGTGTCCCCAGATAATTTCAGTCCTGAGCATCGGACAGTAAGCAAACCTGCCTCAGGGGAACAGAGAGCGAGTGGACAGGTGTATACAGACAGGAGATCTGTCAGGCAGCCAGGGACCAGACCATGCAGGGCCTTGTAAGTCACTGTCAGAATGCTAAAATGTGTTCAAAATGATTGAACCTACCAGGTTTGGGGAAGGGGTTTATTGATTACAGGACAGCCTTTTCAGGACAACTTTGAAAATAGGGCCACCTGGTCCTGAAGTTTTTAGCCTGTCAAAATAATACTTTTACTGCATTCAGGGTTTTAAATAAGCTGCAATAATTGATTAGCACAAACTGCTAATCAGTTGCAAAAATGCATAGCACTTGCCTCAATTTGATTAGCAAAATTTAAAAATAGTACAAAATGTATATACATGCAATTAAAAAAAATATTTTAGCCTGAATAAAATCCTTATTGCAATTAGCTCCGTCTTCGCTTCAGTTGTTTCCATAACCCCCCCCCACACACACACATACACACTCTCGCACTATACGCATGGGCCATACCTGAGTACCAGAGAATTAAGACACCCCACTCACTCCAGCAGACTTAGGTTTGATTCCCACAACCTCCA
This sequence comes from Neoceratodus forsteri, assembly GCA_016271365.2. Classification (NCBI taxonomy): domain Eukaryota; kingdom Metazoa; phylum Chordata; order Ceratodontiformes; family Ceratodontidae; genus Neoceratodus; species Neoceratodus forsteri. The sequence goes on from CM057453.1 coordinate 28,838,514, forward strand.
CTTGCTATATTGTGTGACTCTGAGCAAGTCACTTAACCTTCTCACCCCACTCCCTCCAGCAGACTTAGGTTTGATTCCCACAACCTCCACTTGCAATACTGTGCGACTCTGAGCAAGTCACTTAACCTCCTCACCCCACTCACTACACACATGGGCCATACCTGGGTAAAGAAGAATTAATAGACACCCCACTCACTCCAGCAGACCTAGATTTGATTCCCACAACTTCCACTTGCAGTACACCTGAGTCCCACCACTGCGGCCCCTGAATGTTCTCTGACGCTCCCAGTAGTGCTTTGAGACCGCAAATCACTACTGGAAGTGACTGCTGACATTCAGGGCCACAGTGGTGAGACTCTGTGAGGGTACTATGGGCGGCACAACTACGTGAATATTACTTTACTTATGCTGTTAACTATGGGAGCGATTGCCGGAATTTAATCCGGGCTGTGGCAGTGAGACTCAGGGTGGCATTTCCTTATATGGGTAAGTGTCTGTGGGGAGGGTGGTGGGGCTCAGATGGGCAGGGGGAAGGTCACAGAATGCATCGCAGTTTTTTTGGGATGCAAGATCAGAATGGATCGCCCGAGCAGCCGGTTTACATCGCAAATTGCGATGCGATACCGGCTATTTAAAACTCTTGACATTTTGCCCAAAGATATTGACCCTTTCTTGATTGCAACACATTTGCTTCTATGACCTACAGGACTTTTTTGTTTAAGCAGTGCGGGTCAGTCTCTGCTCACTCACCTGTGATCTTATTTTGAGAGGGTTCCTGCAGTAGGTCTTCACATATAGGACTGCACACCCTGGCGTCAGGACCGCACAGCAAACTTCTAGCTAGCAATCTATAACGGGGGACCGCCCCCGGCATCACATGACGGGATGTCAGTGTGACTATATATAGGGGGCTGTCCCCAAGCCTGCCCTCCAGTTCTTTCCTGCCATCGACCTGAATTCGTCGTACCTCGCGGTGAACTCTGCTTCAGTCAACCACCATTTTTCATAAGTATTTCTAAGTTTTTCTATCCATTCTCAAATTTGGTTGCATGCCTTTGCGCAGAATTAAAAAGAAGTGCTCACAGTGCAGCGCTCAGATCCCACACGGGGATGATCACTCCAGCTGCATCCTCTGCCTGGGCCCCAATCACTGGGTGGCCGATTACGAGATCTGCCAATTCTTTAACCAGGCCACGCACTCCCGGCTCCAGAATGCCCATGATACCCATCTCCTAAAACAACGCCTTGCATCAATGAAAAAGGAGCTTCAGGAGCTGCAGGAATGTTTCTCTTCACCCACCCCAGAGAAAAAGAAGTAGTGCCCGGAAAGGGGCTGGTCTCCCTCTACTCAGCATTGCCAGACAGCTGACGCCACTTCAGTTCGGGCCTCCACATCGGTGAGTATTCCTCCTCCTCCTAGGCCTCCATCCATCCTGGTGGATCGGACGCCTTCTCCCCCTCCTGCCTTGGTCAGTGGGCAGCAAGGGGATTCCAATCCGGAGGACTTGATTGTGAAACCCGTCAATAGCTCGACCGATAAGCCTCCCTCCGGCTCTGCTACCGGCTGCACGGCTTCGGTCAATAAGCCAGACTCCAGCTTGGGGGCTGAAACAATCACGGGATTTAAGAATGCATGGGATAGACATAAAGGAATTCTGGAAGTCAGGGGTAAGGGGCAACAGACTTCCTGGAAAACATAAACTGAACTTACAAACTTAAATGGGCAGACTGGGTGGGCCATAGGCCCTTATCTGCCGACACTGTCTATGTATCTATGTATCTATGTAGCTACAGGAGAGCGTCAGGTCACTTAAGGATGGCTGCTCCTTGTACCGCTCGGGCCAAAAACCCAAGCAGCCTTTTCGCTGCCCTCAGAAGAGGTGGACTAGGCAGAACCTGGGCAGATGACAGGGCAAGCGCCATGCCACTGGTTCTGGTGCCCAGACTCCCCAGGCAAAAGCCCAAAAGGCTGCTGGAGGCAGCAAAGTGGTCCTCCCCTCTGTGTCCTGACTCTAGGGGACCACCTCCTCCCATTTTTCAAGAGGAACCCATGGGGGAAGGTTCGCCCTCCACCTTGAAGGGTGGAAGGCGATAACCGCAGACGCTTGGGTACTCCAGTTCGTTGCAAGAGGGCACTCAGTAGAGTTCCTGGACAGACCACCGGACAACCCGCCGGGAAGGTCTCACTTCCCATCAGGCCACTAAGGCCTCATTCAGCAGGAAATCCAAGCTCTATTAGAAAAGTCAGCTATAGAGCTAGTTCCTCCATGGCAGATAGGAAGGGAATATTACTCCCATTTCTTCCTAGTGCCAAAAAAGATAAGAAAGATCTGAGACCCATTCTAGAGCTGAGCCTGCTCAACCTCTTTGTGGAATACAAGACATTCCACATGCTAACTCTCCAGGGACTTCTACCCCCTGCTCCAGCAGAACCAATGGCTGTGTTCGCTGGATATGCTTACCTGCATATCCGTATCCTCCAGGCCCACCACTGTTTCATGAGATTCTCCTTTCAGGAGAACCATTATCAGTTCAAGGCCCTCCCTTTTGGCCTTTCCTTGACACCTCAACTGTTTACCAAGTGCCTGGAGATGGAAGCTGCGGTGCTACGCCTCAAGGGGATTTATGTGTTACCTTACCTGGACGACTGGCTGTTGTCAGCTCCATCTCAGGACAGTCTGATGGATTCTCTTTCCACCACTCTGGACCTCTTTTCCAAACTAGGCATCACTGTGAATGATTCCAAATCTCAACTCTCACTCTCTCAGTGCCTCTAATTCGTTGGAGCGGTGCTGGTTACGGTCCAGGGCAGGGCCCCTCTACCTATGGACAGGGCGGATACCCTGATTCAACAGGCTGCATTGATGTCCAACTCTCACTGGACCACAGCACGATCCATTCTCCGACTGTTGGGTCTCATGGCGGCTGCCATCCCTACAGTTCCTCTGGCCAGACTGCACATGAGGGTGACCCAGTGGACCCTCCAGGTCCAGTGGCACCAAAGATTGGATGACATGGACCTCAAGGTCTTGGTCTCCAGCAGCTTGAAGAGGCACTTCCTCTGGTGGCAAGATTTATCCAACATTTCTCTGGGGATCCACTTTCATCCCCTGTCCCTTTCCTTGACCCTCATGATAGATGCCTCAGGTCAAGGTTAAGGGAGCCCACCTGGGAGATGATTAAACTCAGGGGAGATGCTCTCCGCAGGAGGAGCATCTGACTATAAATGTTCTGGAGGTGAAAGCTGTGCTCTATGCTCTCCAAACCATCCAGTCCCTCTTGCTTCCGGGAACACTCCTAATCCAGGCCGACAACACTGCCACGGTCTGGTACATCAACAAACAGGGAGGTCCCCGATTGTACCCCCTCTGCAGGGAGGTGATGCGGGTGTTGTTCTAGGCAGTCCAGCATGGCCTCTCTCAGATAGCAGTCCATGTTCCAGGAGTTCACAGCGTCCTGGCGGACAGTCTGAGCTGCACTGTCACACGGGCTCACGAGTGGGAGCTAAAGCAGGAAGTAGTGGAAGATCTGTTCGATCAGTGGGGTCGGCCAGAGATAGACCTCTTCACCTCCCCATCCATTGAAAACTACCCCGCTTTTGCTCGCTCGTTCCCGGGCGTGGTGTTTTTTGGAGAGATGTGCTGTCTGTGTCCTGGACAGGGAGATTTCTTTCTATACGCTTTCCCTCCCTTTCCAATTCTTCAGAAGGTTCTGCTGAAACTTCAGGCAGAGGGGGCTCACATGATTCTTATAGCCCCTCTTTGGCCTTGGCAGATTTGGTTCCCTCTGCTCCAGCAGCTGACTTTGGAAACCCCGGTACTACTTCCTTCCTCTCATGACCTTCTGTCTCAGGAGCAGGGCAGCCTGGTACATCCGAGCCTCAAGTCTCTCCACCTACATGTGTGGCACCTTTGGACATAGCAGTGTCTCGCTTTGACGTCTCTTCCAGAGTCGCTCAGGTTCTAGTGGAGCCGAGGAAAGCCTCAGCTAGATCTACGTATGCTGTGAAGTGGAAGAGATTATCTGGGCCATGGCAAAGGCCTGGACCCATTCTCTTGCTCTGCCCCCCAGGTCCTTGAGTACCTCTTGCACCTGTCTGATTCAGGCCTCAATTATTCCTCTCTGAAGGTCCACCTTTCTGCGGTTTCTGCTTACCACGTTCCGGTGGGGGGGAGGGTAAAACCCTTGCTCAGCTGGAGGTCTTCGAAACCTTTCTTAAGGGGATCCTCCACCTTAAGCCTCTGATCCGTAATCCGGTTCCCCCTGGGATTTAAATTTTATTTTAGAGAAACTTACTTTGCCCCCTTTTGAGCCAGCAGCAATTTGGGACATGCGCTATTTGTCTTGGAAAGCGTTCTTTTTAGTTGCCATCACTTCAGCCTGAAGGATTTCAGAGCTTCAGGCCCTTGTGTGTAAGGAGTTGTATTTGATATTCCACAAAGACTGGGTGGCTGTGCGGACTAACCCTTTCTTTCTTCCAAAAGTAGTCTTGGAATTTGCTTTGAACCAAGATGTTCAATTGCTGGTTTATTACCCAGAATATTCCAGTAAGGGGGAATACCTTTTGCACACGTTGGATGTGCACAGGATTCAGAGTTACTATATCTTTAGGACCAAGGAGGTGTGTAAAACTGACCAATTGTTTGTGGCTTTCACACCCAGATGTCCGGGTTCGCCCATTTCAAAACCGGTCTTGTCTAAATGGTTGGCTAATTGCATCTGGGATCAGAGGACAGATGACATGAACCAAAAAGTTATGATCTCCAGCAACCTTCAGAGAAATCTTTGCTGGTGGCAGGATCTCTCCAACCTTTCGAGGGGAACACCTTTTCATTCCCCTGTACCAACCCAAATCCTCACCATGGACGCGTCAGACTTGGGCTGGGGAGCCCATCTGGGGGCACACAAGACGCAGGGGTCTTGGTCTGACCAGGAGTTTATGCTCCACATCAACGTTCTGGAGACCAGGATGGTTCTTTATGCTCTCCAGGCGTTCCAGTCCCTTCTGGTACTGGTATCACTTCTGGTCCAGATGGACAATATGTCCATAGTCTGGTACATCAACAAACAGGGAGGAACCCGGTCGTACCCTCTCTGCAGAGAAGCAGTGAGGGTCTAGTACTGGTACTGGGCGATCCAACACAGCCTTTACTTGACAGCAGTCCACGTACCAGGCGTAAACAACGTCCTGGCAGACAGTCTCAGTCGATCAGTGGCCAGAGCCCACGAGTGGGAGCTAAAGTCAGGGGTGGTCGAAGAATTCTTTCTTCGATGGGATATTTCAGACTTACATCTGTTCGCCTCCCCATTCAATGCAAAATTACCCAACTTTTGCTCGCTCATTCCCGGGCATGGTGCTTTTCGGTCTCTTTCTTGGACAGGGAGGTTTCTCTATGCTTTTCCTCCCTTTCTTCCCATTTAGAAGGTTCTGGTGAAACTTCAGCAAGAGGGAGCTCATATGATTCTTATCACTCCTCTCCGGCCACGCCAGATTTGGTACCCTCTTTTGCAGCAACTGGCACTGGAACCTCCGGTCCCTCTGCCATTTTCGCACAACCTTCTGACACAGGAGCAGGGCACCCTGGTGCACCTGAGCCTTCAGTCTCTCCATCTTCATGCATAGCACCTATGGACATAGTGGTTTCCTGCTATGGTGTCTCCTCGCAGGTTGCACACATCTTAGTAGAAGCCAGAAAACCCTCTACTAGATCCACTTGTGCCATGAAGTGGAAAAGATTTTCGATCTGGGCCCTAGCAAGGAGCTGGGATCCCTTTTTGTGCTTGGTGGTCCAGGTGTTAAAGTACCTCACACATTTATCTGAGACGGGCCTTAGCTACTCCTCCATTAAGGTCCATCTCTCTGCGGTGTCTGCCTACCACCTCCCGGTGGAGGGCAAAACCTTGGCTCAGTTGGAGGTTGCCAAAACCTTTTTAAAAGGCATCCTTCACTTGAAACCTCCGATCCGAATCCTGCCCCAGAACTGAATTTCATGCTCGAGAAGCTTACTTCAACCCCGTTTGAACCAGCTTCTACTTGCGACTTACGCTTCCTCTCCTGGAAGACTTTATTTTTAGCCGCAGTGACTTCCGCCAGAAGGGTCTCTGAGCTCCAGGCTTTTATTTGTAAAGAACTGTATTTAATTTTTCATAGGGACAGAGTAGTCCTTCGGACTAACCCTTCCTTTCTCCCCAAAGTGGTCTCAGAAACCACTCTGAATCAGAGCATGGAATTACCAGTACACTCCCCAGCATTCCAACAGGGGGGAATATCTTCTGCACACCCTAGATGTGCACCGGATTTTGAGGTACTACACGAGCTGGACTAAAGAGGTTCGCAAATCCAACCAACTCTTTGTAGCCTTTGCTCCTCAGTACCAGGGCAAGGCTATCTCTAAACAAGCCATCTCCAGATGGTTAGCCAACTTCATCCATTTTTCTTACACGAAATATGGGAAGTCCCTTCCGGGGGCAGTTAAAGGCCACTCCATCCACAGCGTGGCTACCTCTACTGCCTTTTTTGGGAATGTGAGAAGAAGCCAGGAAAGGGAAGGAAACATATTCAATTCAGTGCTTTACAGTAACTGGTAATTGCTATTTTTCTTTTAAACTTAGATTGTGGGCTTTTAGTGACACTGTACTTTCTTTGTTGTCTTTACTTAGAATTGTTTTTGGGCTGTTGAAAATTTAAAACGTAGTGGTGGTGTATTTCTTTGCTGTCTTTAATTGCTGCAAATTTTTGCACCCCCCCCTTCCCCCAACTCTTAATTATATGCCCTGTTAAATCTGATTGCCAGGAGCTAAACACGGGATAGTAAGGGGTGTGGAGTAGGAGGGGCATAAGGGGGAAGAAGCCCACCCTCAGCACAAGTGTTTGGACTCATTTATTTATTATTGGTTTATTTTCTTTTTTTAAAAAGAAAAGTATCTGAGGATCAGTGGCAGGATTCTTAGGACAGTAAATTAATAAAAAGGGAACTAGGAGAGCTTCAATAACAGACAAGTAGTAGAATAGCAGTATAATTGCAGTATAATGTGGGGAGTGGTGCAGTGCAGTGGCTGTGGGGCAGCCATATTCAGGCAGACCTTCTGGACACTGAGGTGCTGCCCTATCTGCATGCATCTCTCTGGACTGCGGGATGAGGTAGCCAGACTCGGAGCGGAAGTAAACTGGGTCAGGAGTACCATCACCCCTATCCAGAGACCACCCAGTCCAGTGCAACTGCCTCAAAGGATGCCGAGAACGAGGAGCACTTGGATGACAGTGGGCTCAGGGAGGGTTAGAGCGGATAGGCAGAGGCACATCCCAGATCCTATTCCACTCAAGAACTCATTTGCCACACTGGCAAATGGGGACAACCAAATAGAGGTACCCAGAGAAGTGGAAGGAAAGGATGGGAGGTTAGCCAAGGAGGTGACCTCAGCGGGGAGAGCAGTGGACCCTAGAGGAGGAGGAAGCGAATCCTGGTGGGGGATCCATCATAAGAGGGATCCAGCTAGGAACACAGGAGGGGGAGGACAGAGAGGTGAGGTGCCTACCAGGTGCCACGGCATGGAGGGATGGAAGGAAGATCCTGGGGATCACTGGGAAGGCAAGACGGGAGAGTGAGCTGGATGTCATTATCCACCTAGGTACTAATGACCTGGCCAATGGGGAGCCAAAGGAAGTTCAGGAACAGTTTAGGAAATTGGGGAGGGGTCTCAACAAGTAGCTACTTCTGTCACTTTCTCAGAAGTACTACCATGTAGAGGCAAGGAGAGCATAGTGCATGCACCAGAACTTAACTCATGGTTGAAGAACTGGTGCTGTGAGGAAGGGTTTGGATTCATTGGTGATTGGGGACCCACCTGGAGGATGGAAGTTTGTTCAAGCCTGATGGCCTGCATCCATCCTGGAGGGAATCCAAGCACTCAATGATAAGTTTAATGCTACATTGGCAAGCATTTAAACTAGCAAAGGGGTGGCAGGCCAGCAAGGGTACCTACTTGCTCACCCCCACAGCTAGCAGTGGAACCAGTGAACTGGAGGAGTGGCTATCTCTACAAAGCAGTGTGCAAAAGATGGAGATTAGCACCCAAGTGGTGGATAGGCAGAAAGGGCAAAATTCAGCAGAAGGCCAGACAGCAAGGAGAACCAGGGTTAAAGGACAACCAAGGAAGGGGCTGAGTAGAACAGCGAAACAGTCTAGGGAGGTCAAATCATGGAAAGCCATGTGTGCAAATGCCAGGAGCCTTAGCAACAAGATGGAAGATCTGAGGCTGTCATGGTGCAGTCAGACTGGACATTGTGGCCATCACTGAAACTTGTGTAATGATAACCACGACTGGGAGATGACCATACCTGGCTACAACATATTGAGAAGAGACAGGGCAGGTAGGAAGGAGGAGGAGTGGCACTGTATGTGAAAATGACATAAGGGCCACAGAGATCCAGGAGGAACAAAATGGGGAGAGATACTGTGGGTTAAGCTGGAAAGGAAAATGGGGCCAGCCATCCACACAGGTGAGGTCTATAGACCACCAGCCCAGGAGGAAGAAACAGATAGAGTTGATGCTAGCCATCCAAAGGATGGCAGACAAGGGTGAGGTAGTACTGGTTGGAGACTTCAATATTCCAGACGTGGACTGGAGCATCCCAGCAGCAGCATCAACTAGGAGCAGATTTATCCTGACTCCTTCAGGGTGCCTTCCTCAAACAACTGGTCATGGAACCAACTCGGCAGAAGGCAGTACTGGACCTTGTGCTCACAAACAGGGACAGTGTGATGGGGGTAACAGTGGGGGAGCACCTGGGGAACAGTGACCACCAGTCTTTGTGGTTTGAAATCACAGAAAGAGCAGAACCAAACCACACAAAAACACATATCCTGGATTTTAGGGGGGCAGACTTTGGGAAATGGGGAGATACTTGAAAGAGGCATTAAGGGGAATGGGGCAGGAATCAGGGGTTGTGGAACAGTGGGCAGTATTTACAGTGGGGATTACAAGAGCAACAGAATTATGCATTAAGCAGGTTAGCAAGAGGAAAAGGAAGAGGAGACCATTATGGTTTTCCAAAGAGGTATCAAAGAAAGTGAAAGCCAAAAAGATTGCGTTCAGGCAATACAAAAAGACACAGGAAGAAGGGGATAGGGAGAAGTACCAGGAGAAGCAAAGGGAGGCAGGGAGGTCAGTAAGGGAAGCCAAAGCTCAGACAGAAGAACACATTGCAAAATCAGTGGGTAGAGGGGACAAAACCTTTTACAGGTACATAAGTGAAAAAAGAAAGGCAAAGGGAGGGATAGTGAGACTGAAGGGGGAGGATGGGGGCCGCGTGGAGGATGACAACAGTAAAGCTGACATATTGAACAGGTATTTCTGCTCAGTCTTTACTGAGGAAGAGGAGGGTAATGGGTCTGAAGGGAGTACAAGGGATGAGAATGGTGCAGAAATGGACACAAGTCCCTTTACACGAGAAAGGGTCCTGAAGGAACTGGAAGTAATAAGAGTTGATAGAGCAATGGGCCAGATGGGGTGCACCCTAGGGTCCTTAAAGAACTAAGAGAGGTGGTGGCTGAACCTCTGGCTATCCTGTTTAGCCAATCACTGGAAACAGGGAGGTACCCAAAGACTGAGGACAGCAGATGTCCCCTTATACAAAAGTGGGAACAAAGAGGAAGCGGGGAACTACAGACCAGTCAGCCTTACCTGTAGTGGGAAAGATCATGGAAGCACTACTGAAGGAGAGATTGGTGGAACATGTGGTTGTCAATGGACTACAGGACCCAAGGCAGCATGGATTCCACCAGGGGAGGTCATGTCAGACCATCCTCATTGAATTTTTTTGACTGGGTGACTGGGGAGGTGGATCAGGGGAGGGCAGTGGACATGGCCTATCTGGACTTCAACAAGGCCTTTGACACTGTGCCACATAGAAGACTATTACACAAACTGGGGAATATGGGTGTGGGCAGGACAGTAGTGTGGTTGGTAGGTAACTGGCTGAGCAGCAGGACACAGAAGGTGGTGGTAAATGGTTGTCACTCCACAGAGGGAAGAGTGACCAGTGGGGTACCACAGGGATCAGTGCTGGAACCGGTCCTATTCAACATCTTCATCAGTGACATTGCGCAGGACCTAGAAGGCAGAATTTCCTGTTCGCTGATGACACAAAGCTCTGTAACAGAGTAGACACATCAGAGGGTGTAGACAGAATGAGAAGGACCTGCAGAAACTTGAAGAATGGTCAGGGGTTTGGCAGTTGAAATTCAATGCAAAGAAGTGCAAGATAATGCATATGGGGCACAAAAGCCCTGGCACAATATATCAGTTGGAGGGTGAGGATATAACATGCACCAAGCAGGAAAGGGATCTTGGGGTTATCATCTCTGATGACCTCAAGGTAGGAAAACAGTGTGACAAGGCAGCAGGTAAAGCAAATAGGATGCTGGGATACATAGGCAGGGGCATCACCAGTAGGAAAAGGGAGGTCATAATTCCACTATACATGACACTAGTGAGGCCCCACCTGGAGTACAGTGTACAGTTCTGGAGACCTTACCTACGTAAGGACATAGACAGGGTAGAGAAGGTTCAGAGGCGGGCAACAAAGATGGTACATGGATTGCATCACAAGTCCTGTGAGGACAGGTTGAAGGAACTGAACATGTACTCCCTGGAGGGAGAGAGGGGGATATGATAGAGACATACAAGTATCTTACAGGGAGGAACAGGGTGCAGGAATACACTATTTTTAAGTGAAAAAGATGTTCCAGGACTAGAGGGCATGGGATGAAGTTGGAGGGAGGACAATTCAGAGGAAACGTGAGGAAGAATTTCTTCACAGAACAGGTGGTGGACAAGTGGAACACCCTGCTAGAGGAAGTGGTGGGGGCTGAAGCAATCACGGGATTTAAGAATGCATGGGATAGACATAACGAAATTCTGGAGGTCAGGGGTAAGGGGCAACAGACTTCTAGGAAAACATAAACTGAACTTACAAGCTCAAATGGGCAGACTGGGTGGGCCATAGACCCTTATCTGCTGACACTATCTGTGTATCCACTGCAGAGATTTGTGCAGTGCCCACGTGGTTGTCTGTTCACGCTTTCACTAAGCATTACAGTCTGGACATTGCCTCTAGGCACAGAACAGGCTTTGGTCTTGCAGTTTTGCAAGGCCTTCTGTCATCATTCCCTATGGCAACTTCTCCTCCTCCCAGATGCACCTCAGCATGAGTTGTTTTGGGGACTGCTTGGTATTCAGTACTATATGTGAAGACCTGCTGCAGGAACCCTCTCTAAGTAAGATATTGCAGTTCCGTAAGAACTTATCGTAACAGTAGATCTTCGAGAGAGGTTTCTGCAGAAGGTCTAGTTTCCCTCCCTCCTTCCCCAGCTCCTGGATGTTTTTTTTTTCCTTTATTTTCTATCCTGACTAGTCCTTTGGTCTGGAGAGGAAGCAGGGTCCTAGGAGTTTTCTTTACTCCTAGCTTTTACTTACCTTTCTTTAGGTCTCTGGTGGAAAAGAACTGGAGAACGGGTGCAGGACCGCCCCTTTTATAGTCAGGCTGACGTCATGTTGCCTGACGTCCGGGGCGGTCCCCACACGATTACATTCACAAGTTTGCTATCTGGACCTGACGCCAGGGCTTAGTCTTATATGTGAAGACCTACTGCAGGAACCTCTCTCAAAGACCTACTGTTACGGTAAAATCTTTCGTAACTGTAATTTCACCTCACTCCCTCCCTATATGATTTTACACTGTCTTTTCTTGCATTTTATTCAACACTGTTGTTAAAGAAAGTCACAATAGATGAATGGAGCTTGTACAATATACATCAGTTAGCTAACATTACATTTCAGAGTTTTACAAAACTACAGCTATCTACTGTATCTATGAATAGTATATTTAATCTGATTAACCATGCAGTGTTAACATCATAACAATCCTAACATGAATGGAGTTTACATGTCTTCTATACTTTTAAGCATATTCAGTCATTCTGAAACAATATCAGTATTCAGAAGTTTTAGAAGGAGACAAATCATAAAGTGGTCCCCATTTGAAACTAGGATCAGCCCCTGAATGATTAATGCTGGCTGACATATGCTCTAGTTTAAGGTATGTAGAATACTGTTGTATTCTTCCTTAAGGGAAAACTGTGCACATCCTTGTACATCCCTTGCTGATAGATAAGCCTCTGACAAACGTTTCTAAGTAATTGTTTTCCCTTTACCTTAAAAGCACACTGTGCCTTTTTAAGTCGTGTCCATAACTTCAGATATATGTAGTAGCCACTGCAGGTGCCATGTGATGACAGTGCCAACAGAAACGGTGCTGAACACAACAGCGACTACATATCACCGAAAGTCAGAACAGCAAGCCGCACAATCACCGACGCGCACTCAGCAACTCTACAGGGGTAAACTATACTTTGCATTTAATGTGGGGGGCTGCAAGCCCCACGCATCCTCCATGTCTAATATAATCAACTCCTGGGGGGGTGTATGACAGTGGGGGAAAGGGGAAACTTGGGAAGGGCTAAAGTCAGCACAAAAACCCTATAGCCAGTCCCGAATCTGAGTGTCAGAGACACATGTAGTGTCCAACCATTACACCAGACGGCCAGATTGGGACTGGCTCATTCTACATACCCGCTGTATGCTGCAGAACCTCTCCTCCCTACTCACGTAATCTTGCAATACTTACTTTGGGCTATTAAGTACACATAGCTCAGTTTACAGTCGCTGTTTTGATGTCGCCCAAAGTCACTTGCTCATTGATTCGCCCATATCACGGGTCACCACCATTGCCATCTCAAGGGCAGTGAGCACTTCTGCTTCTCGCGCTGAGCTAAAATGGCCTGCTGAGCCTTTGCAGAGGTTGGCAAGGCATATTAGCATAGATTGAGCAATGGACGTGCCTGCTACTCAAGATGGTGGTAGCTAATATTTACTGTATATTGGTAATTATGGACAGAAGTTAAACGGGCACAATTTGCCTTTTAAGGTATAGGAAAAAGTTAATTTAATTACATAAAAATCTTATCGGGACACATCTGTCAACAGGGATTTGTACAGCTTGTCTTTATAGGAAATATATGGGCAGTATAGCTTAGAGGTTAGAGAACCAAGCTGTGAACCTTAAGACCCAGCAGACCTGATGTGTATGTGTGTGCACTGCATGCATGTTTGTCTCACACACACAAACTGTATGTACTTGTAAAGCTGTTGACAGCTAAAGAACTCTTGTTCTCTGTTTTGTTCCACAGCCTGTCTGCTAGCACGCTGTCTGTGTCTTCAGGGAGCAGCCTGGGGTCACTGGCATCCAGTCGGGGCTCTTTGAACACATCCAGCAGGGGATCACTCAACTCTCTCAGTTCCACTGATCTTTACTACAACCAAGGTGATCAAACATCAGACCTAGACTACCAGTATAAACTGGATTTTATGCTACAAGAAAAGTCTGGCTACATTCCCTCAGGACCTATAACTACCATCCATGAAAATGAGGTTGTTAAGTCCCATAACGACTTGCGTTACACAGACTCTTCAGAATCATCAGCAGTAGGAAATGCTGTGAAATCAACTGAGCCTCCCAAATCTGTGACCTCATTATCTTCTCGATCATCTCTTTCCTCTCTGTCTCCTCCGGGCTCACCACTGGTATTAGAAGGAGTATTTTTGCCGTCGGCACAAGACTTGCCTCTGCATCATCTCACCCCAGACTTTGATGACTGCGAACTGCACAGAGACTTTGCAGGCCTCGGTCTTTATGAAAGCCAAATGCTGTTGGACTCTGAAGCTGAAGTTGCCCATTTTATTACTGAAGACAAAGATCTTGGGGAAGGCATCACACGACCCCAGTCCTCCTTACGGGAAGATATTGCAAGTAAGCAACTACTACAACCAAATTTAGGAATATATCTTAGTTCTGTCCCCAGCTGCTCATGTTTTGCTACAGTGTTAACAGTTTGCTTGTTTCAACTGTACTGGAGGAAAGGAACCCTCTGTGCTGCTCTTTTCTGTAGTGTAGTTGTATTAGCATGCAAGCTCTGGATGCTTTCTCCCCAAAAAAAAAAAAAAAAAAAAAAAAGCTGCTGCAAAGGGTGTGGAGGCCATGGGTCAAAAATGAAAAGGTCCACTAACTCCTGGAGCCCAGTAAAAATACCTTTGTCCATTGTTCAGGACAGGCCGAGTCCTGTGTTTTCCACAGTGTTTCCCTATGCTGGCTCAAACTGTTGATTCAGGCACGTTAATAATCCTAGACGTTACTAGTTAGAGAGATGTAGGAACGCTGCATAAGAAAGGATGTTAAGAGACTGAGCTGCAACAGAATGCAGAAACTCGATGAAAAATGCAAGTGAGCCTTTGCCCCTTTTCATGTTTTGAAATACTGGTTTGTGCCCCAAGCCTGGGATATCAGGATTGGACCAGCAGTGTAAGCATCTGACTGAATTCTCACCTCGTTGTGGGTGTCTGGGGGTAAGATCTTGTCAGCTGACTGCCGCTAGTGTGACGCAAGCCTGAGCGTAGGAAGGGGTGTCACCAAGATGTCCGATTGTCCAGATTGAGATGAGAAAGAGCAGTGCTCTATGAGCAAATGTCTGCTACATTTTCAGGTGGTGGCCATACACAAGACACACACACACACACACACACACACACACACACACACACATATACACAAATACACACGCATCCAGTAGAGTGATCCATGGTGCTCATTTGGTCCTGCCCATTACTGCCAGTACTGGATTTAGTTTTCCTACAGACTTGGCTGACCTACCAGGCACTGCCATTTGGGGGTGGAGCTTCAGGGGCACATGGGGGGCCAAGCTGTGTACCAGATGGGATTTCTGTTGTTTCTTTGAACAGGTGAAGTTCACTGAATTACTTAGAAGTGAAAGGGAACGCCTGGTAGATGTTCAGATCTTCTTGCGGGACATCTCCTTCAACAGGTCACACCTTTGGAACTATAGTCATCAGGCACTAGGACCACACAGAAAATTTTTGCTAGCAGTCTTCCTGGGGCAGCCTATGGTGAGGTCATCATGCCGACATTCTTCCTATGTAGCTGTGGACAGCCCTGCGCCCTCCTCAGTTCTTTTCCTGTCATCAACCATAGCACATTGGACTCCACGGAGACACTGTCGCTTCAGTCGACTGCCATTCTTAACTTTGAGAATTTTCTTTTCTTTCTCACCATAGTTCTACTATCACTTTACCCCCTAAAGTGATTTTCATTTTTTCTTTTTATGCTGGCTGATTCTGAAAACTTATTCTGGCGCTGCTGGTGCAGCAAAAAGATCTACGGCAAGGACAGCCATAAGGCCTGTGTCCGCTGTCTTGGCACCGACCACGATGTTAAAGCCTGCCAGATCTGCCACGTCTTCAATCAGGCTACCTGTCATTGACAAAAAGTCCTCGAATCCTTCTTGATGGAGTAGAAGGTTACCCAAATGGAGAGGGAGCCTCAGGCCAGAAGCTTCTTGGCTTCCCCAGCCCTGTCCACGAGCTGTCATGGTTGTAAGGCCTTGGACAAGTCGGGGAAGCATAAGCACCGTAAGAAAGAAGGGCCCTCCCAGGAGCGTTCTCGGTCACCGCTCCCAGTGTCTACTCTTACAGGGGCGTCCACCAGCCTGGTGGTGAATCCTGCTGCTGTCCACATCCACTCCTCTATAGGGTCGGCTATGGCAGTTCTTCCCATTGGTCCTTCGGCCTTCGTTTGCCTGTTGGCAGGTTTTCCTTCTCCCCTGCCAATTCCTACTACCTCCCTCACCCTATTTGCTTAGTTGTTAGGCCCGTTGGTTCAGTCTCGGCCGATGCTGGTCCTTCGTTGGGGCTTTACCCACATCAGTTGATGCTTCAGCCTTTAGTTTTCCCATCATTTTGCTTGGGCCACAGCCAGGGAGCTTGGTCGGTTCTTCACTGGCCGACGATGGTCTCTCGGCATCGGGCTTTAGAAACATAGAAACATAGACTTTGATGGCAGATAAGGACCACTTGGCCCACCCAGTCTGCCCATTTCCCTATCTATTGGATAAGCTGCAGATTCTAGTTAACCAACAGCCTACTTCCTGCAACCCCCCACTATAATTGCCGTATGTCTGTCCCATGCATGTTTCCTCCGGCACCGGGGACACAGCCTCTCCCACTGGCAGCTCAGCCTACTTTTCTGTCACTTGGGTCTCGGCCCCCACTCCTGTTGCTTAGCTTACCTTGCTGCCGCCGAAGCGTGAAACATCTCCCATCGCTGCCAAGGTCCTCTTCCTGTGCCAGTAGCCATCAATGTCCAGACCGTGCTGTCTTCCTTTTGGGTGTTCATTCATCATGTTGCTGTCTGTCTGGTCCCATTGCCAGTGGGGCCTTCTAAACCGTCCCCTACATCGACTGTTTCAACATCGTCATGCCCACTTCCTTGTAGGGCGTTGACATCCTCGTCACTCATTTCAGAACCAGGAGATGAGGACGAGTACCACCCTGATCTTCTTCTTTCTGATGATGGGGGTGCCTCCAGCCTCCCCAGCTCTATTTTCTCTATATCCTCAGGGGGTGAGGACTCCACCAACTATACCCTGACGTCCCCTACAGATGACTCCTCCTCCATCTTGGTCATAAGACAGATGCAGACTGCCATGGGGTTCGATACTGCAGAGCAGGATGTTACTTGGAGAAACCTGACTGAGTACCTAAAATTGCCAGTTTCTCCTCCCATTATTGTTACCCCTTTCCTGAATGCCTTTGGTGATGCCACCATAGCCATTTGGACCATTCCAGTATGGTCCCTGCAATGCTCAGGAAGGTGGGCAGTTTATACCATGCCCCTTCTGGGTAACCTTACTTTGCTGAGCCACCATGGGCTGACACAGTGGTTATAAATGCGGCCCATGATAGGTCTAAGAGGCCTCAGCACCTCAGTTCTCTTCCCCTGGACAAAGAGTCCAGAAAACTGGACCTCATGGGCAAGAGGGTCTTTGCCTTTTCCAGTTTGGCTGTCAGGATTATGAACTGTTTGGCCCACATGGTCAAATTTCAGAATGTTCTCTGAAAGAAAGCCAAAGCTGCGGCTCTGGCTCTCCCAGAGTCTTCCCAGAGATGGAAGCTTCTAAAAGCCTTCATTCCGGGACAGATGTGGGTAAGCATCTCTTGAGCACAGACTATGATGTTACAGATGCCTCTGCCAGAGCATCCAATGTGGGAATCTGCCCAAGGAGGCATTCCTGGCTCAGGGTTTCTGGCTTTGCAATTGATGTTCAGCAGTTCATTTTGAATGCCCCCTTCAGAGGTAACAAGCTATTCGGGGCATATCTGCAGGATATCCTTAATGACCTGCAGGCCTCTGAGAGAACTTTGCAGTCTGTCCAGTTTGTGTACCACACTCATCTGAAAAGTGGACAACAGGGTGCCCTTTCGGTGTGCCACCCATAGGCTGAAATTGAGGGCCTCGCAGCCAGGCAAGTGCAAAGCAGCTACTGCCCTGCCTACCCCTCCTTCCACCATGGAAGAAGCCCTGAGAGGTGGAGGAGTAGTCCTGGCCGCAGGCTTAGTTTCAGCCTGACTCCTTGCTGGACCCCCTCCCTCCAGTAACCCAGGATGTAGTGGTAGGGCATCGCTTTTCCCTTCACCTGGACAGGTGGAAAGAAATTACAGTGGATGCGGATAGAACAAGGACATGCTGTAGAATTTCTGGAGTTGCCTACAGACCTTCCCCCACATCCGTCTACTTACCCTCCAGGCCACATACCAGTGTTGCTGGAGGAGACTCCTACTCTGCTGCAGAAAAGAGCCATAGAGCCAGTTCCTGATGACCAAAGGAACCCAGGGTTCTACTCCCACATTTTCCTCATCCCCAAATCCACAGGGGACGTACGTCCCTTTCTGGATTTAAAAAACCTAAACTTCTGCATTTAGTACAAAAAGTTCTGGATGGTAACCTTCCAAGGCTTACTGCCCCTGCTTCAGAAGGGAGACTGGATATGATTCCTGGATGTGCAGGACACCATTCTGCACTTCAGGGTTTGCCTTCCCCATAGGAAGTACTTCAGGTTCCAGTTTCAGGGGGCTCACTGGCAGTTCAGAGTATTGCGCTTTGGCTTGTCTTCTGTGTCATGAGTCTTTACCAAATGCTTAGTGGTAGCCCTCAGGAGGGAGGAGCTCTAAGTTTTCCCCTACATGGTTGACTGGTTGCTCAAAGCCCAGTCCAAGGAGCAACTGTGTATGACCCATGCGTGTACAAGACAACTGTTCAGCGCATTAGGGATCACAGTCAAACTATCAATGTCAGTTTTGACTCTGTGCCAGCATCTCCAGTACATAGGAGCTATTCTGGACACTGCCCAGGGTTCAGCCTTTCTACCCCTGGACCGGGCAGAGTGCCCAATAACCCAGGCCCAGGAGCTTTACAACAACAGGTATGTCACAGCCAGGACATTCCTGAGACTGCTGGATCTGATGGATGCAGCCATTGTCACGGTTCCCTTGGTGAAGCTGCATCTGTGTATCCCCCAGTGGACTGTAAGTGTCCAGTGGGATCAACGCACCAATATCCTGGAACAGAAGTTTCTAGTAAAATTGCCTGTGAAGGAAATACTCCTGTGGTGAATGGAACCCAGCAGTCTGCTCGGGGGTCATTTCTTCATTCCTACCCCATAACAGATCCTCACCACGGATGCTTCGGGGACGGGCTGAGGGGCACACCAGTCTGCACATCAGGGTTTGGGACGAAGGATGGAGTGTTGCTGGCGGAAATTGGGCCTTAATACTGACAGACTTAGATTGATGGCCCATTATAAGGTCTATCAACCGGCTATCTCCGTAAGAAGGCAGAGTTCCTGTCCAGGGAGATTGCTGTGACACGGAATTGACCAGCTCAGCTCTTTCAGACTGTGTAATCCAGCATGTCTGCAGTCTCAGAGAGCATTGTCACAATAAAAATGTGACGAGTTTGCTCGATACTCTGCTGATAAGGTTGCTGACATCAGGTCCGAGATCCGTGCAGCTCAACCCAGTAGGGATGGCAGTGGTCAGTGGGAGGTCGCAGTTCCTCGATCTGTCTGGTCTGACCTTAGCCTGCTAGCAATCGAGGATGTTGTGAGGATTATCCAGACTATGCGGCTGACCTGCTGTAGTTTGAACCCGGGCCCAGCATGCCTCCTTGTGGGGTACGTTGAGACCATCGGCTGGTCCTTGCTGAGATTGTCTGGTGTTCATTAGACTCAGGTGTCTTTACGGTCACTCTGAAGAAGGCGGTGGTGACTCCTCTCCTTCAGAAACCTTCTTTCGACCCAGACTGTCTTGCTAACTACAGCCCCATCTCTAACCTTCCCTTTGTGGGTAAGGTTATTGAGAAGGTGGTCGCGCAGCAGCTAGGGGATCACTTTACCATCCACAACATCTACGATCCTTTCCAGTCTGGATTTCGGAAAAGGCATAGTACCAAGATGGCCCTTGTTCGGGGTCCTCAATGATCTCCTGATAGCGAGAGATCAAAAAAGTCGTTCCATCTTGGTTCTTCTTGATATCTCTGCGGCATTTGACACCATGGACCATGGAATGTTGGTAGAGCGCCAGCGATTGATCTGCAGATTGTCAGGTACGGTCCTCAGATGATTCCATTCGTTCACTGGCAGGTTTCAGAGAGTTGACTCTGAGGTTTACTCCTCAGACAAGTTCTCCCTGCCATGTGGGGTCCTGCAGGACTCTGTGCTATCTCCCATGTTGTTTGCGGTGTATATGCTGCCATTAGGAGACATTGTAAGGCTGTATGGGCTGAGTTTTCACTGCTATGCAGATGATACTCCGCTCTACCTGTCCTTTGTGCCCAATCAGGTGGGAGCTCTCTTGAGTTTTAACAACTGGCTTTCCGAGATTGAAGACTGGATAAGTGCCAACTGGCTGAAGTTGAACCCAAATAACACTGAGGTTTTGGTTCTGGATCCAGGTCGTCTGGTAGAGGGGTCCTCAGTAGGGCGAGCATCTGGGCTTTGGCTTAGTGGCTACCAGCTGATGACCTCTGAACAGGTGCGAGATCTGGGTGTGGTTCTTGACGACAGACTGACGCTTAAATTTCAGGTGTCGTCCATTGTCAAGACTGCCCTTTACCATGTAAGAAACATTTCGAGGATCAAGCACCTAGTTCCACCCGACGACCTTCCAGCTTTGTTCCATGCCTTCATGACCTCTCGACTTGCTCATTGCAATTCCCTTTACCTAGGGCTATTTGGGGTTGATATCCGCTGCTTGCAGCTGGTGCAGAACGCGGCAGCTAGGCTGTTCACTGGGCTACCGCGAGGTTGCCGTGTCACACTGGTGCTGCGTGATCTGTACTGGCTGCCCATTCAGTGGCAGATCACCTTCAAGATCGGCTTGCTGACCTATAAGGCCCTACATGGAGGGTCCGAGTTAACTGTAAGATCTTCACCCCTACTGCCCCTCCCGGCCACTTCACTCCGCCGACAAGGGATTGCTAGAGATTCTCAGGGTTCGCTTAAAATCATCTGGGGCCTGAGCATTTGAATTTGTGGCCCCTTCCCTGTGGAATTCTCTACCTCATCGGATAAGACGGTGCCCGACTGTGGAGAGTTTTAAATCTGAATTAAAACCTCACTTGTGTAATCTTGCTTTTCCTGATGCTATATAAGCATGTTATGAATGTTTTATGAAGTCTTTAGCTGGGATTTTACTGTTTATTGTATTAGTGCTATGATCCTTTGGGGAAGAGCACTATTTTATAAATAAAGATGAATTGAAAAAAAAAAATCAATATTCCTTCACGAGATCCAAGGGCCATGGACTACAATGGAGACTTCTTTCCATATCAATGTGTTAGAGATAAGAGTGGTCCTGTATGGCCTGCAGGCCTTCCAGAGCCACCTGACCCTGGAGCTTTCTGCTGGTGCAGATGGACAATATCAGTGTAGTGCACTGTATCAGCAAACAAGGGGGGACAGGGACCCATTCGTACCCCTTGTGCAGAGAAGCGATGAGGGTTTGGTACTGGGCTCTAATACACGTCTCGAACTGTCGGCCATCCATGTTCCAGGTGTCTAAGGCCGGGAGATCAGAGGGCTGTGGGTTCAGTTCCCACATCTGGCACTTGGATTAATATCCCAGTACTGACAATGAAGCGCAGCATGAGAGGGGTGCTGCACTTCTGAGGTGCCGTCTTTCGGATGAGACATTAAACCAAGGTCCCACCTGCCTGGATTGGTTGTAGTTCAGGTGGATGTTAAAGATCCCATGGCACTTATTGAAAAGAGTAGGGGAATTTCCCCGGTGTCCTGGCGAAATTTCCCTCATTCACTAAAAATACCACCAACAGTTTAATCTGGTTCAAGGTCCGTTGTCATTCATCTGTATCCCCCTTCTCCGGGTCATGCCTAAAAATAGGCAGGATTTGTCTAGTGCACTTACCCAGTCAACAAAAAATAAATAAATAAATAAAACATCCTGGCGTACAGGTTAAGCCTGGTGCATTCCAGAATGCACGAGTAGGAGCTGCTGACTTCAGTGCTGGAAGATCTGTTCGAAAGGTGGGGTCGCCCAGAGGCGGACCTTTTTGCCTCCCCACACAATGCAAAATTGCTGCTTTTCTGCTCACTTGATCCATGGCCTGGAGATTTCTGACAGGACGTGTTGTCCCCCTCATGGAAAGTGAGGTTTCTTTATGCCCTTCCTCTCTTCCCTGAGATTTGAGGGTGCAAAGCAAGCTCCAAATGGAGGGAGCTACTCTGATTCTAGTGGCCTCTTTCTAGCCTTGTCAGTAATGGTTTCCATTACTGCAACAGTTGAAGTGCAGTCTCCTGTGCCACTACCCCTGTGTAAGGACTTGTTGCCCCAGGAGTGGGGAATCCTGGTCCATCCGGACCTCTGGTCACTTCATTTTCATGCCTGGCTCCTGAAGACATAGCCACTGCAAGGTTTTGGGTATCCCCTAAAGTGGCTGATATCCTGGTGGCTGCCAGGAAACCTTCCAGCAGAGTGGCTTATTCGATGCAGTGGAAGCGCTTTGCTCTGTGGGTAGCTTCACATCATCTGGACCTCTTCACTTGTCCAGTGAACCAGATTCTAGAGTACTTACTTTCCTTGTCAGATGCCAGACTACAGTACTCTTCTATTAAGGTGCACTTGCCCACCATTTCAGCCTTCCACGTGCCCATGGATGTCCGTACGGTAGCCCAGTTGGATGTGGCCCATACATTTTTGAGGGGCATTCTACATTTCAAGCCTCCTATCTGCAATCCAGTCCTGGCTTGGGACGTGAATTTGTATTTTAGAAAAACTTACTTTGGCTTCTTTTGATCCAGCCATAACTTGTGAGCTATGCTTTCTGTTGTGGAATGTGTTATTTTTAGTTACTATTACTTCTGCTTGAAGGATTTCAGAGCTGCAGGCTGTCATGTGTCAGCAGCCTTATTTGATTTTTCACAAAGACAGGGTGTCTGCATACTAACCCAGAGTTTTTACCAAAGTTGGTGTCTGAGTTTACCTTAATTCAAACCATTGACCTGCCTGTTTACTGCCTGTCCAGGGGAAGCATTGCTCCATACTTTAGATGTCCATAGAATCCTTACATATTATGTTCATCATACAAAGGACTGTAGGAAGTCCTCACAGTTATGTGTTTCGTTCGACCCTGGGAAAAATGGCGTCCCACTTTCTAAACAGTGTTTGTCCAAATGGTTGGCCAGCTGTATTATTTTCTATTACAGGAAGCATGGTAAGGAACTTCTTAGGTCTACTAAAGGAAAACTCCATGTTAAAATCAGAAGAAGATATGTAGTAGTCTTTTTTTTTCTGTGTTCTAACCAGTTCCCATTGTTTTCTTTTCCTCTGGCTGTGAGAGATGTTTTTTCTAACTTTCCCTAACTGTTTTATTGCCCTTGGAGGTTGCCATTCTGGTTTCTTTTATGGCTTCTAGTCTTCCCAGAGTGCCCTTTGGTGTGATGTCTAATTGCCCCTGCAGGAAGCCAGTGTTTTGTTACAGGGTCTGTCACAGCTCAGCCACAGAGAAAATACTTCTTCCAGAGAAGACACACTACTAGATTTTGGGTGAGTGTAATCATTTTTTTTTATATCAGTACCTTGTTCTGCTGTGTGCGTGTGTGTGTGTGTTTGAATGATGTCACTGTTTACTCTATTCCTCTCAGTCACTTTCAGTTTTTGCACCAGTACTAAGTAGTAAAAACTGAACGTCACCTTATAGGTTGTAACATAGCAGGACAAGGTACTAATGTCAAAAAATAATGATTACAGTCACCCAAAATCTAGCAGTGTGACTTCTCTGAAAGAAGTATTATCTTTGTGGCTGAGCTGTGACAGACCCTCCTAAATCTAAGGGCGTAGCTACATCACTGTCACATGAGCCTAGGTGCATCGTAGGAGAAAGAAAGCCAGTAAACCTACTTGTGATGGAGATCCCCAGGGGTCGTAAAACTACCATACAGCTAGCAGGCTAATTTAGGAAAAAACTCCTAATAGCAGACAGAGGGAAGGACACACTAGGATTTAACATACATATCAAAACACTCTACATATGTTTTTGCACATTCTGGGTATGGCTAGTTCTGTTGCCTGTTTCAGGGGCATCTCAGCTGCCGAGATTTATGCTGCTGCAACTTGGAGTACTGTCCACACTTTTATGAAGCATTACAGTCTGGAGATCTCCTTGAGAAGAAAGGAAGGTTTTGGCCTGGCTGTGTTACAGGGCCTTCTCACTTAGGCCTCTGCCTTCCAACCCCACCCCCCCCAAAAGACTATTTCTCCTGTGCGGCACTGCTTAGGACTCGTTCCAAAGGTGGGACCTGCTGAAGGAGGAGATATCCCCGAAGAAGATGGAAAAGTTGCGTATGAACTCAACTGTAACAGTAGATCTTCAAGGGAATCTCCTAAAGCAGCTCGTGACGTCCCACCTCCCTCCCCCTTGACCTTAGAGTTCCTTTTTTTTCCTGTGTCTATCTCTCCAGGACGGTATACATTCCGTTATCTCTTTGCCTAGTGGCGGTGCCTCTGTCTCTCCTTCCATCCCCTCAGGAGTAAGTCCTTGGTGGATGGCCTTTGGCAGGGAACAGAGTGGGGCTGCCCACGGCTGTATAGGAAGAATGTCAGCATTATGACGTCACCGTGGGCAGCCCCAGGAAGACTGCTAGCAAAATGTTTGTATGTGGTCCCAGTGCCTGACAGTTACAGTTCCAAAGGTGTGACTGGCTGAAGGAGATTCCCTCGAAGATCTACTGTTAGGGTAAGTTCTTACATAACTTCTTTTCATTACTTTTTTTTCTATATACTTGGTTTCAGCATTTACATTGTCATGGTAGGAAAGCCCCAGTTATAACTCGCTTGTGACATATTCCAAACATCTGGATGGAGTATAACAATTACTGAACCCGGAAGTTGTGTTTGAAGGGGAAAAAATCTACAGTACAAACCGCCCCAAAAAAAACACCATTAACCTAAAAGAGGACATGCTATTTGGAAATTAGTTACTCTACATTTTCCTCCATACATATCATGTGAATTGTCAGAATTGCTCCTTTGTAAATGAACAATAAAATAATACTCACTCTTAAACTGTTGCCTAGATTTTGCACAATTAGGTGGGTTTCCTTTTCCAATTGAAAAATAAAAAGTGTAGTGTGTCTACCCACTTCATTTAAAAATGACAAGTAAACAGGACTTGGGGAAACGCAACACCAAAAACAGTAGTGTAGGTTTCCAGCTTGCCTACAGAATGATGTGCTCTATATGTAAGCCTGTATTCTACAGTGCTGTGTTTCTGGTGTTACGTTTTTCCAAGCCCTGATTCTTGTCTCAGAACAGGAAGATCAGGAGCTAAAAGGGTGCAGAGGCAGTAAGTAAGTAGGGAGAGTAGGAAAAAAAAAGAAATAAACAAACAGAGGAAAGCGTAAGTATTCCAAATAACAGTTAGGGGGCCAGAAAAAAGACATGATGGGAGTGGTGCAGTGCAGTGGCTGTGGAGCAGCAGTCTTCCTGGAGATGTTCTGGAGGATGCAGTGTTGTCCCATCTGCAGGCACCTCTCTGGGCTGAGGGAGGAGGTTGCTCATCTCCAAGCTGAGTTGGCCAGGATTTGTGGGACCTCCTCTCCCACCCAGGGACCACCAGGGTCACTACCGTTGCCTCAGAGGTTGCCAAGAAAGAGGAGTGGTTGGACCACAGTGGGCTCAGGGAGGGTGAGAGTGGTGGAACAGAAGCACATCCCTCCAGTTGTACCTCTCCACAATTTCTATGCCGTTCTGGAAAAGTGTGGTTCCTCTCTGGAGGCACCCACAGTGGAGACCAAGGAGGATGCTGGGAACCTCCACAAAGGAGACCCACAGGAGGGTGGCATGGGACCCCACAGGGGAAGGAAACAACTCCTGGTGGGGGACTCCATTGTTAGAAAGGTAGAACTGGGGAGAGGGAGGTAAGGTGCCTGCCTGGTGCCATGGCTTGGAGGGACAGGGAGTGAATCCTCAGGATCGCAGGAGCAGCTGCACAGGGGAGGGAGCTGGATGTCATTGTCCACCTAAGGACAACTGACCTGGCTAAGAAAGGGATCAGAGCAGTACAAGAAGCATTTGTGGAGATGGGGAAGGGCCTTAGACAAATAGCACACACGGTAACCTTCTCGGAGGTGCTGCCTGTCTATGGCACGGTGAGGGCTAGGTGCTCCACACCATGGGATTCAATCAGTGGTTGAAAAACTGGTGCAGAGCTCAGGGATTTGGCTTCATTGGGGACTGGGGGTCCACCTGGAGGGATGCAGGCCTATACTGGCATGATGGTCTGCATCTGTCCCGGAGGGGAACCAGGATCCTAGGTGATAGGTTTAAATACTTCATTGACAAGCATTTAAACTAGCCAAAGGGGGAGGCACTGAAAAGGAGCAGGGAAATCCTAGCCCTCTCCCCCAAAATATCAGGGTACTAAGTGAGGTAGACACCAACATAGAGATGTTGATAGGGAGAAGCACAGGGGTAAATGGAGAAAGTGACAAATGCAGTAAGGACAGGGTTGGGGCAAAAAGGGGTAAGGCCATCAAGAAATGGAGGGTAATGAGTACGTAGTCTGGGCAACAAGCTCCCTGAACTGGTGGCCTTGATGGAAGAGGGATGCCTGGATATCGTAGCAGTCACAGAAAGATGGTACACAGAGAACCATTACTGGGATGTTAACATACCAGGGTACACAACCTACAGGAGAGACAGGGAGGGCAGAAGGTGGGGGGTAACTCTCTATGTAAGGGAAGGGATAAAAGCAACTGAACAAAAGAGTAAACAGGGAGGAGAGAAGGCACTGTGGGTCACCTTAGAGACTGGAAATGGCACCACAATCTGCACAGGGGTTGTATATAGACCCCCATGTCAGGGGGAGGGAATAGACAAGGATATGATAGAAGGCATACTTAGGATGGCAGAGAAAGGGGAGATACTGTTGATGGGGGACCTTAATATGCCATATGTTAACTGGAGCACCTTTGCGGCAGCCACATCCAAAAGCAGAGCCATTCTTGATGCCTTTCAGGTGGCATGCCTCAGACAGCTAGTTTTGGAACCTACTTGTGAGGGAGCAATCTTAGACCTCGTACTCTCAAATGGGGACAGTGAAAGGATCTCAGATCTAGAAGTGGGTAGCCATTTGGGAACAAGTGACCACCAAACAGTGTGGTTCACGATAAACTCAGCTACAGAGTCAAGCCATACAAAAGTGAGGGCTCTGGACTTCAGGAGGGCTGACTTTGGCAAGATGGGAGAGTGCCTTAGAAAAGCACTAGCAAACAGGCTAGAAGGAGGGGTGGAGCAACAATGGGGGGATATCAAAACTGCCATCACAGAGGCAACAAGCCTTTGTGTGAAGCAAATAAACAAATCAAAATGAAAGAAAAAGCCACTATGGTTCTCAAAAGAGGTGGCGGTGAGGGTTAGGGAGAAAAAGATAGCATTTAGGAAGTATAAGGAAACGCAGAAGGAGCAGAACAGAGAACTGTACCAGTCAAAGCAGAAGGAAGCAGGGAGGGTAGTCAGAATAGCAAAGGCACAAACTGAGGAAAAGATGGCTAACTCGGTTAAGAAGGGGGGATAAAACCTTTTATAGGTATATCAGGGAGCGTAGAAAGACAAAGGGAGGGATAGTGAGGCTGAATAAGATGGATGGTGGGTGGGCAGAGAGTGACAGTGAAAAAGCAGGGGTACTGAATGAATACTTCTGTTCAATATTCACAAGAGGAAGTGGGGGAGGTGCCTAATCCAATTAACAGAAGCACTCTGGAGAGGGGGTCGATCCCAGTCCTTTCACAGAAGAAAGGGTTCTGAAAGAACTCCTAACACTGAAGGTGGACAAAGCAATGGGGCCAGATGGAATTCACCCCAGAATTCTAAAAGAATTAAGCAGAGAACTAGTGACACCACTGACTACCCTTTATAACAAATCATGGAAGGATGGCGTGGTACCTGAGGACTGGAAGAAGGCGGATGTGATTCCCCTTCACAAAAGTGGGACCAAGACAGAGGCAGGAAACTACAGACCTGTCAGTTTGACCTCTGTGGTAGGGAAAGTGATGGAATCACTTCTGAAGGAAAGAATTGTTGAGTACCTAGAGGCCAGTGGGGCACAGGACCCAAGGCAGCATGAGTTCACAGCGGGAAGGTCATGTCAGATGAATCTAATTGATTTCTTTGACTGGGTGACCAAAGTGTTAGACCAGGGAGGGGCTATGGACATGGCCTACCTAGACTTTAGCAAGGCATTTGACACAGTCCCACACAAAAGATTAGTAGTCAAATTAACCAGCCTGGGAGTGCGTTCCAGAGTGGTAGCCTGGGTAAAACATTGGCTGAACAACAGGATACAGAGGGTAATTGCAAATGGAGTCCACTCTGAAGAAAGAGGGGTTACTAATGGGTACCACAGGGTTCAGTACTGGGTCCAGTCGTTTTTAATGTCTTTATAAGTGACATTGCAGAGGGACTGGAAGGAAAAGTATGCCTCTTTGCAGATGACACAAAGATCTGCAACAGGGTTGATACACAAGGAGGCATGGAAAGGATGAGAAGGAACTTGGCGAGGTTGGAGGAATGGTCAGAAGTATGGCAGCTAGATTCAATGCAAAGAAGTGCAAAGTAATGCACCTGGGAAACAAAAACCCAGGGGAAGATTACACAATTTGGGGGGGGGGGTAGTAACAACAACAAAAATGGAAAGGGACCTGGGGGTAATCATATCAGATGACCTTAAGGTTGGCAAGCAATGTGAGAAGGCGGTAGGGAGGGCTGGGGGGATACTGGGATGAATAGGGGGAGGTATCACCAGCAGAAAGCAGGAAGTTGTTATCCCCCATGCAGACAGTTGGTGAGACCCCATCTGGAGTACTGCGTCCAGTTCTGGAGACCCCATCTCCGCAAGGACATAGACAGGATGGAGGCAGTTCAGAGGAGGGCAAGTAAAATGGTGCAGGGTCTGCAAGAGAAGCCATATGAGGAGAGACTAAAGGAGCTTTAATATGTATACCCTTGAGGAAAGGAGGGAGGGGGCATGATAGAAACGTTTAAATACCTCAGTGGAATCAACAAAGTCCAAGAGGGTAGCATCTTTCAGAAAAAGAGATGTGCAAGAACAAGGGGACACAATTTGAAGATTTTGGGGGGACAGCTCAGGGGCAATGTGAGGAAGTATTTTTTCACAGAGAGGGTGGTGGACGCATGGAACAGCCTTCCTGAGGAGGTTGTGGGGTCTAAAACTGTGGGAGAATTCAAGAATGCATGGGACAGACATAAGGCAATTTTTGTAGGGGGTAGGAAGAAATAGGCTGTTGGTTAAATAGGATCTGCAGCTTATCCTCTAGGTAGCGAAATGGGCAGACTAGGTGGGCCAAGTGGTCCTTATCTGCCATCAAAGTCTATATTTCTATGATTACTTGTGCTTTTAAGCTTTGTAAAGCTACAAAACTGGATTAAAACACATTTTTAAGACCCACAAAGCAAATCATTCTGTAGGTAAGCCTGTAACCTACAGTGCTAGGTTTTTTGTATTGTGTTTCCTAAACCCTGTTTACTTGTCTTTTAAACATATGTGAATGTCTCACCAAATGATTTGATTTTGTATATTTTTTGTGTAACCCCTAGGGGGCGCTACCCTTAGGGCTACTACCCCTGTCTGCCCCCTCTGAGGCAGGGTAAGGGGCCCAGATCCATGGACGGGTGCCTCCACCCAGAGGTCGGGGTTAGCCCAAGTAAGACTACCTCGGTTACAGCCCTCTGGGCTACTGCAACCCCCCTTTTGTCCCACTAGTGACTCCCACGGGTACCCACAATCTTGTTCCCAGTACACTTACCCCACGGAAAATATAATCCAGCTCCTCTCGGGACCCCTGAAGTAAGGCACAGTTATGTTGCAATCACCAAGCAGCAGTTCACCATTAATGTACACACTAGCCAGGATGTAGCTGTACAAAACAATCTGATTTATTCAGGGGAAAACAACAAGGACAGGGAATCAAGTTGATTGGCTTATCACTATACTCATCTCATTTATGGCTCTGTGCACAGGCCTATCCTCACCAGTTACTGTCCCTGGGTACCCAAGCCCTAGTGGCTAGTCCAAACCGTGGCAGCTGGTAGGGCCCTTTCACACAGAGAAAGAAAAAGTTAGTTAAACAGTCAGCAGTACAGTAATTCCATTTGGATTCAATGTGGCATTCAACAGGAGCTACCCTGAATTAGTACTCACGACCTCCAAACAAGATAGGGTCCTCAGCCAGCAGGGCTACTTGAACTCCACGAGACTCCTCACACATTTATATGACAAACTGCAACAGGCAAAGTCCTTTAAGGGCAGCAGGATTTAACTTGAGCTCCTCACACATTTATATGGTAAACAGCAACAGGCAAAGTCCTTTAATGGCAGCAGGATTTACTTGAGCTACACAAGCCTCCTCACACATTTATATAGTAAACAGCAACAGAGAGGTACCACACCAGGCAGCTGCTTCCAATGCTCCCACAAACTCACCATCACTGAGATACTGCAAACGGCAGCTTTCACTTGTCTTCGGACCGAGCTCAATTCAGCAATTTTCTCCAGTCCTCCTTCAGGTCGAGCCTGGTGGGTAGCTGTACAGAGCAAAGCCTCCTCTGACCGCCCATGACGGTTTCATCCGCTGGAGCCGACAACACCTGGCGGCGCTTCCAGGCCTTCACGCGCTTGGCAGACACTGCAGCGGAAGCACACAGCCCTCACTCCTCACTCAGCCACAATGCATCTGGCTCTCCACAGCTTGGGGCACTTCTTCCATCTTGGCGCCGACCTCGATCCAATTGGCTGGTTGAGCCTGCCAGTCACTTCCTCTGCCTCTCACTGGTGCGAAAAAGCGCCATAGCCCATAATGCCTTTCCCAAATACAAACAGTTCCTCTATTGGTCAGCCGACTCTGTAGGGTCCCGAGGTACTGATTGGTCCAATTCAGCAGTTCTGGACCAAAATGGGGGAGACAGTCAAAACAGTCCTGGCTGTAAAGGAAGGCAGGTTAGAACAACTACAATATCATTACTACTTTAATAGATAGTCAGCAAACAAGCACATCTTCTAATGAAGCTCCCTCTGCGCAATTAGCGATGGCAGAAACGGAGCGATTATTCTGCAGCCCAGGCGGGAGTCGAGCATAGCAACACTCAAACCCCCTCCCATTTCAACTAACTCTGACTGCAACAGGCAGCCCTTAAAGGGACAGAATACAGAGGCCCTAAAAAAGCACTCACCAGGTCCCAAAGTAGGTGGCTTTATACCGATTACCAACCAGGCATAAGGCACGTTAGGAACCACCATTTGCAAGGGGGTTACATTTGCTCTAATTATGACTTAACTGTGTAGATAAGAAACATTTTAAGAAATTTATGATCTGTATCTAGAAACTACAGCAGAATAACTTTAATAAATTTGTAGGAACTGTCTAATTCTGGGTAAAAGCAAAGCTCTTCATCAGTTCACAGTGGTTTCACCAGGGAAACGTGGGTTCACACAGTTGCCCTGGAATCCCACTCTGTGGCTGACTGGGACTTGTCAAGGCAAAGGTCGGGAAGTATAGGAAAACCAGGAGCAGTTGTAAAATTCACAAGTAACATTTTATTATTTTTAGTAACAATAAAATTAAAACAAATAAAATTGTGCAGGATAGCTTTCTTATAGGCTGTTCAAACAAATCAAAGTCCTTCCTCTGAGGTATCGCTAATTCCAAATTTCAGTCTCTCTTTGTCTCTAGCAAAAGATTGCTGTCTTTTTATAAGAAGTCTGTGCCTGGCAGTTAATTTCTGCATCCTGAGCGCGATAAGAGACATCCAATTTCTCACAAAATGTATCAGAACTTTTGTCAGTTTCTTTTCTTGCAGGTGCAGAAAAATAGAACAATGTGTCCCAAGCCGGCCAGTTTTGCAAACAGGAGTAAAGAGGTCAAACTGCATCTCAAGGTTCACCCCATGCATTCCAAATAGCTTTTTATAATCATTTGAACAATATAATTATATACTTTTTCAAGCCAGAGAACCCAGTTTCACACAAAGATTCACATATATTTTTATGACCACAGATAAGCAAGGGGAAGAAAAAATATAAACTGCAAGAAACAGCAAGTGAAGGCATAGAGATAGCGGGGAGGGGGGCGTGAATTGTGAGACTGTCAGAGTGATCAGTTCCCAGGTCTCACAAAAAAATTTGATTGCGCAATCAGACAAATGAGACAGAAAAGGAGAGGACAGAACAGATCCTTGCTTTTAACTTGTTCTGCATAACAAGTGGGCCATGGTCTTATTCGACCCTGTGACATACCCCACTCTTTGAGAGGGAACCTGTTTTAAAAAAAAAAAAAAAAAAAAAAAACAGGCTTCCAGAACTTTAATACTCTTCTGACATTACCTTATTACCTTTACAGTTCTGCGCATATGCAGTATTCCTTTTTCTGTAACAACCAGTACAGCTAACAGTTAAGTTTAAACCCACACCATTTTTTCTCAATCTTCAGAATTCTCAATTCCTGATCCGCATCTTGACGGAACAACAGCATTGACATTTTTTTCCAGATTTGTGCATCACTTTAAATTTAAATGGTTGTAGTGATGGGTACTACTTTGTGATTCTGGAATTTTTATCCTTCATTTGGTTAAGCCAACAGAGGAGGATTGTGATCTATTATATGTACAAAGTCAGCTCCTAGCAAATAAAACTTAAGGGACTCCATGGACCATTTTGCTGCAAGGCATTCCTTTTCAATGGTGGAGTGCCTTTTCTCTCTGTAGTGCAGCTTCCTACTGATACAAAGAAAGGGATATTCCTTCCCATCGATTTTCTAACTCAAGCCTGAACCTAGGCCTACCTTTGATGCATTTGTCTGTAACAAAAATTGTTTCTCAGAGTCTGGGCTTCTTAAAAGAGGGGCTGAACATAATGCAGCCTTGGCGGACTGAAAAGCCTCATCACACACTGTGGTCCATTTCACGTTATTTGGGTGCTGATTTTTTGTGAGTTCAGTGAGGGGAATGGATAACTGGGCTAAGTTGGGAACGAATCTCCAATAATAACCAGCCAACTCTAAAAATGACCTGACATGTTTCTTTGTTTTAGAGACAGAACTGTTAGCTACAGCTTCTGTCTTAGAAATCTCTGGTTTTACGTTTCCGTTTCCCAAAACACATTGCAAATATCAGGTTTTCTGCATGTCTGGTGCACTTTTGTTAGGATTAATAGTCAGACCTGCCTTCTTGATGGATTGGATAACTGCTTGTAGTTTTTCCAGGTGTCTTTTCCAGTCTGGACCATGCACCACGACATCAACCAGGTAAAAGCAGTACAGTAACTAGTGTGAGTAGCTAAAATTACATCCATGTACTGCTGGAATGTAGCTGGTGCACCATGTAAACCAGATGGCATGGTGGTGAACTCATAGAATCCAACAGAAGTGGCAAACGCAGTTTTGTCTCTGGATTCTTTAGCCAGGGGAATTTGCCAATATCTCTTGGTGAGATCGAAGGTACTGATGTACTTTGCACTTCCCAATCTGTCCACCAACTCATCTATCCTGGGCATAGGATAACTGTCAAATTTAGACACTTGATTAAGTTCCCAGAAATCAAGGCAGATTCTTACACTCCCTTCTTTTTTATTTTCAGTCACCATTGGTAATGACCAAGCACTTCTTGGCTCTTTTATGATACCCAACTGTTTCGTTTTTTGTATTTCCTAAACCACATCTGCTGTTAATAACCGCTGTAGTAATCTGTATGTTTTTTGTCTAATAGGGTGAGCATTCCCTGACACTATTATGTGCTTGATCCCTTTTGCTCAGTCTGGCACTGTGGTAAAAGTACTGCTAAATGTCTTTATCAAGTTACGAAATTCAGTGGTTTGCTTAGAGGGTAAGGAAACAGTCACCTTTACAACATCAGCACTTACAGTTTGTTCCAGCATGTCATAAGCTATATCAGTATCTTCTTTATCAGTTTCTAACAAAGCAGACTCTGGTGTTTTTTCAACTCATTTCTTCAGGAGGTTAGCATGGTATATTTTGGTAGGATTTTTCCTTTCGGGGGTCTCAGTCTCATAGTTAACTGTACTAGTACATCTAAGCACTTTATAAGGCCCTTGCCACTTCATTAACAGTTTATTTTCTATAGTGGATAACAGTAGCATGACTTTTCACCTGGTTCAGAAACTTTTTCTTTACCCCATGATCATAATACACTTTCTGCTGGTTTGGGAGCTCTTCCTGATTACTATGGGCGATTTTAACATATTTTGCCATTTTGTTTCTCAGGGCACACATATAAGATGTAATACATTTTTTCTGAGTGGGGATATCTTCCCATGTTTTTTATTACATCTAGTGGCCTTCTAGGTTGTCTACCATATAGCATTTTAGATGACAAAAAAACTGTTGAGGCTTATGGCACTTCTCTGCAAGCAAAATTCAGATAAGGTTAAGTATTGGTCCCAATCTTCCCCTTACCCTTTTACAAACTTTTTTTTTTTTGTTACTCTTATTCAGCCCTGTCCCCTGGCATCTGCCATCCTGCACTGGCCCGTACTCCCATGGCTTGCCCCCCTGGCGGGGCCGGTGGGATTCCCCAACCCCCACTGGAGACTGGATCCAGTGTGGCCTGCGAAGTACCCTTCATCATTCACTGAGGCATCTTCTGTTTCCTGGTTTTCTCCCTAGGAGTTGAGGCGTGCAGTGACGCCTGTGGAGAGGAGCGCATACACATCCGAACGCACTCCCTCCAAGTGCCTGCCCCAACTCCTCCCCTTTTACAGCGCCGGTGCTCTGTCCCCCAGCCTCCACTAGGGAGCAGGCAAGCAGTGACCACTGATAACCCCCCCCTTCCTGGAGAAGGAGAGCAGTCCATCGGATGCTCAATCCTTCTTCTCCCCTGCTGACCCCCGGCGGCCTGTGCTTGTTCCCAAACACGGGTCGCTGGCGTAGGACGAGGTAAGGCATCCAGTGCCTCAGCCCTCGGCACCACCGAGCAGGCCTACAAACCTTTTTAACATGCGTTTTAGGGTTTGATTAAAACATTCAAGATGACCATCTCTCTGAGGGTGATGGGGGGCGGGGTTTAGGGCAGTGCTACCTAGTAGTCTGTACAGCTCCTTCAGTAATGCAGTAGAAAAATTACTACCTTGATCAGTAATAATCTGTTTAGGTATGCCCACCCTGCTGAAAATTTTGGCAAGCTCTGCTGCCACTTTTGGGGCTGTGACAGTACGTATTGGAATTTCCTCTGGATATCAGGTAGCATAGCCACGTACTACCAAAATGAATCGATTGCCCTTTATTACTTTTTTGTAAGGGAGCAACCACATCCATTGTAGTTCTCTCAAAAGTCACATCTGTCTAGAGTAGGGTGGGTACCTTGTCTTTTTTAGTTACTGGGGCTACTTTCTGACATTTAGCACAAGAACTGCAATAGGTAGCAACATTTTCATGAATTCCATGCCAGTAAAATCTGTACAACAGTCTGGGAAGGTTGTGGTCCCTTTCCCAGTGACCAGCCATAGGACTATCATGTGCTATCTGTAACAACTCAGTTCTGTACCTCTTTGGTATGACCAATTGTGCTATCTGTTCCAGCGTCTGAGGATTAGCCCAAACTCTGTACAGTAGCCCATTATTTTTTAAACATTGGTTCACCCTGGGTTTTTTTTTTTCACCCCCAGCTGCTTAAAATTACCTTGGAGGAAAACATTGTTAGTTTGCACTGAAACAAAATCAGTCAGTTATCAGTTTAATGTCAGCATTTTCATATGTCAGTCAGTCTTTTGTTGCGACCATTTTTCAGGCATCTTCTTTTTTTCCTGGATTTCTATATCTTGGAGCTGGTCTCAAACAAGTCCGCATCAAAGTCACCAAAAGGAAAAGTGTCCCCACCATCTGAGATTTTCTTTGCCTGTGCTCTTATCACAGCTGCTAAAACTACAGGTTTTGCTGTCTCTGTGATTAACTCAGTAAATCCTGGAAAGTCCTTTCCAGTAATCACAGGTTCAGGTAACTTAGACACTGCTCTCACTTTCAGTTGGTGTGACACCCTATTAATGCTCAAAGTCACTTGGGTGGTGGGATAGTATCACGTGTCCCCATGGATGCAGATGACCCCAGTACCTGGTCCTTTTTCACAGTGTTTTCCCAGCACTTCAGCATGCCCCAGGGTCTGTCTGCTCCCTGAATCTTTAAGTCCCTTCACAGTCTTATTTCCCACCTTGACATCTGTTAAATACTTGCCCCAATTTACTAAGGGCAAATAGGCTCCAGTTTTACCTTCCTTATTTTTATGGCAGTTGCATGCAGTATGACCTGGCTTGTTTCAGTTATAGCAAATAAAGTCTTTAGGGTCAGATTTGTTACCCCCTAGCAGAGTTCTATCCTGATCTGGAGTTAAATCAAGAAAAAGCGGGTCCAGAGAAGGGCAACCAAAATGGTGCTGGGACTGCATCCGAAAACATATGAGGACAGATTAACCGAACTCAATATGTATACCCTAGAGCAAAGGAGAGAGGTGATATGATTGAAACATTCAAACACCTTAAGGGCATTAACAAGGTGAAAGAGTCTAACATGTTTAAATATAAGAAAAATAGCAGGACAAGAGGACATAGCATGAGATTAGAGGGAGGTTGATTAAGGGGTAATGTGAGGAAGTTCTTTTTCAAAGAAAGGGTGGTGGATGCATGGAACGGCCTACCTTAGGAAGTAGTGGATATGAATACAGCGCAGGGCTTCAAATAGGCATGGGGTAGGCATAAGGGAGCAATACAGATGAGTATGAATAGATAGGCCATTGACAGAGCAAAGGCCTATGGCACATTCATAAGGTAGAAAAAGAAATGGGCAGACTGGATGGGCCTTGCGGTCCGTATCTGCCGTCAACTTCTGTGTTTCTATGTTACCAGTCCTCGGCTGCTAGTTTGCTGCTGTGTGGTCTGTCTGGCCATCTGATAGTCCTCAGCCAAACAAATGGCCTTTTCACCATTTAATGTGAGAGGGCAGCAAGGAGGACTGGGGGGATACTGGGATGCGTAGGGAGAGGCATCACCAGTAGAAAACAGGAAGTTATTATCCCTCTGTACAGACAGCTGGTGAGACCCCATCTGAGTACTGCATGCAGTTCTGGAGACCCAATCTCCATAAAGACATAGACAGGATGGAAGCTGTCCAGAGGAGGCAACTAAAATGGTGCAGGGTCTGCACTGGAAGACATATGAAGAGAGACTTAAGGAACTTAATATGTATAGCCTCGAGGAAAGGAGGGAGAGGGGGGACATGATAGAAACTTTCAAGTACCTCAAGGGAATCAACAAAGTCCAAGAGGGTAGCATCTTTCAAAAAAAGAGGTGTGCAAGAACAAGGGAGCACAATTTCAAGATTGGGGGCGGCTCAGAGGTAATTTAAGGAAGTATTTTTTCACAGAGAGGGTTGTGGATGCATGGAACGGCCTTCCGGAGGAGGTTGTGGAGTCAAAAACAGTGGTGGAATTCAAGCATGCATGGGACAGTCATAAGGCAATTCTAGGGGGTGAGGGTAGGAAGAAGTAGGCTGCTGGTTAACTAGGATCTGCAGCTTATCCATTAGGTAGGGAAATGGGCAGACGGGGTGGGCCAAGCGGTCCTTATCTTCCGTCAAATTCTATGTTTGTATGTTTCTGGTTGGTGTTCTTTCACCCAAAGCTGCATGTCTGTAGGCAGGATGTTGATGAATTGCTCCACTGCATATGCTGGTGATCTGTGGGACTGTTTTGCCCTCTGGTTACAGTCATTTAATGAGGAGTTCTCTGAGTCAGGTGAAGGCTTCTTGAGGATTGTTGACTGAGTGATCAGTTCCTAGGTCTCACAAGAAAATTTGATTGCACAATCGGACAAGAGACAGAAAAGGAAAAGCTAGAAGAGATCCCCTTGCTTTTAACTCTTTCTGCATAACAAAAATGGGACAGGGTCTGATTCAACTCTGTCACAGGGCTGGGCATGTCATGAAAGTGCTTGATGCCCATTTACAGAATGTGCTAGCTGCCTGGCATTTGCACTACCCATTGGTTGACCAAAGAGCAGCATAGAGAGCTGCCAAGCAAGATGGCCACTTAACACAAAAGCTCCAAGCTTGCCCTCCCCCCTGCTTTATTCTTCATCCACCACTCATTTTCATGAGTCAGCAGTAAATCTAAATCAGTACATTTTATCTTACTCCTAACTTTGTCATTTGGATTTTGTTTGCTACATTGTTCCTGTGGTTAGTTTTCAACAGGGGGAAACTAATGGCTTGTTCTGAATTTCAACTCACTGAACAGTAGGATGGCGATTGCCTCCACATTTTGCACACCCTCCCTCAACTACGTAGTTGATCTGCTTGAAACTCATGTCTTGGAAATGGCTGAAATAAAACTTGTCACCTCTATGGGGGTGGATGTCCACTCCCTCACAACCGGGTCAATGCAACAGAGCTTCACATCATAGATGTCTCCTGGGAGTAGATCACAAGGCACTTGAATGAGTATGAGTGGTGTCTGCAGCAGCTGTGGGTCACATAAAGGATCTGAAAAATCATGGCCTCAGGAACAGCTTACAGATACTGGGTTTCCCTGAGGGAACCGAAGGCCTCTGCATGGGTGCCTTCCTGCAGGATTTTTATCCTTGGATTCTTGATCATGAGTGGCATAGTCCGCTGGTAGTTATGGATTGCCAAGGAAGGAGCCCTTTAACATCGACAGGGTGTCAGATTTTTCTCTGCCAAGACTTCTCTGTGGAGGTGATGGTGAAGCTGCAAGCTTACTCCTCTCAGTGATTGACCATCCACCAAGCTGTTATCCAGTATCATTTTAAAGAGATACAGGCTTTAGGATACAGTAAAATGGGCAGGAACATGAATTTTCCTGCCCCCCCAGAGGGGCATGGGCCTTCATATCTCAACAGTGACCCAAGTTGGTCCTGAAAACTATGGGTGCCAGAAACATTTGGAGAGGGAGATCCAAATCTCCCTGTCATGTTGGCGAAAGAATTCCCTGTGCAACAAGGACTGCAAGACTCCAGCTCTTCCTGTCCAGCTAGTGACCTGTCGTGTTCAGACAATCTACTACCTAAAACATCCTCTGAGACACAGATCACTCAGAGCAGAAGACTGGGAAAGTCCAATGCCAAGCTTCTGGGCCATGGGGCACTCAGATGGCTCTTCCATGCAGTTATCGAGGATGCATACCATCGACTGCGTGTTGGCCGACGAGTCAACTACTGACATGGGCTCTAGTCCGACTCGAGTCGGAGTCTGTGTCTGTCTCCTTAGAGCCTGTGCAGAAAAAGGCTAATTTTTTTTTTATTTTAATTTTATTCTTTGGTAATTGTGTAAGGCCCACTAGGTATACATGCCTGTTTTCAGGGGCAACCCAGGAGCACTGGGGTGGTTAAATGACTTGCTCAGAATCGCACAGTATGCAAGTGGAGGTTGTAAGAATCAAACCCAGTTCTGCTGGATGTACAAACCACAGTTGTAGCTTGTTACTCTAACCTGTAGTCTGTACTGCCAGCACCTTTTATAGACATCCTCGATATGGATGAATCCACAGGGGTTGCCTTTCTCATGGCTGAAGCCATTTTGGGACCAGCCCTGGAGCTTTGGCAGCATTCAGCAACCTGCCTGGCACCCTCGGACTCTGTGGTCTGCAAGTATGCCCTCCCTATGGGCTCTCTATCTTAGTTCTTGGACTACCCCTTGGCCAAGAGTCTGGTCTCAGACTCTGCTTTCTGGAAGTCCAGAAACACTGGAGATATGGAGAAGCCCTCCAACAAGGAGTTGAAGAAACTTGACCATGCAGCCAAGAAGGTCTGTGCTGCTTCCTCCTTTGATCTCTGTCAGGTGAGCTATGCCTTGATGATGGCCAACTTTGGTCACTCCCTGCTTTGGAGTGCTTGATCATGTCCTCCCTCACCTCTCTGCTGACAAGTAACTGCTGGTAAAGTTGGTCAGAGACCATGGTCGAGCACTGGCTAAACACCAGCTCCAGACTGCCTTTTGACATGGGCAATGCCTGTGCCTGTGCCATGGCAGTGGCTGTCATGGTGCATCACAGAACCTGGCTGGAGCTGTCCACCTTCATGGCAGACACTTAACATAGGCTGGCAGATGTCCCTTTGTTGAGTGCCAGCCACTTTGGCCCAGGGGTGAAAGGTAATCTCACATGGATTAAGAAGTTCAGCACAACCCTGGACTCTGGCTTTGTCCCAGAAGGATCCGAGGGCCCCAAAAACAAAAAAGAAGGCCTTTCAGTTTTGGTCCTTTCAGCCTCAGCAGCAGCAGCCCTAGAAGGGGTGGTACCAAGTGAACCACCCCAAGGCCATGTTCTCCAGCCAGGGATCAGTAAGAGCTGGGAGTAGGTGAGGTGGTGCCCCTCTGGCTCCAGCCACCGGTGCCCCCTCCAAAGCTATCTAGTGATGGGTTGGGGGTCTGTCTGCTTCCTGCCTGTCCAGTCCCTGATGCAGCTCCCTGTTGGGGGTCAGATTTGCCACTTCGTGCCACATTGATCCATCCATTACTACAGACAGGTGGGTTCTTGAAGTGGTTGGCAGAGAGTTGCCTCTTGATTTCGAGGCTCTTCTGCCTTACTGATCCCACATTCCAGAGGAGTTCTCAGTGTTGCTGGGCACGTGTTTGTCCTCAGGGAGGACATTGCCTAGCTTCTTGTGAAATGGGCTATAGTCCGTGTCCCAGACACCCTGGCAAGTTAGCTGGATGCTTCCTGGTCCTGAAATGGAGGGGGGGGGGGTGCTGGCGCCCCATACTGGATTGGCACATTCTCAGTCAGTTCATGTGGAAGTACAAGTTCTGGATGGTCACTCTGAACCAGATAATATCATCCCTGGAGCAGCGCATGTGGTTCTGCTCCCTGTACCTCCAGAATGCATTCTTCCACATCCCAGTCTGATGTAGTATCAATCCCAGGTCATGCCTTTAGCCTCCCATCCATGCCCAGGATCTTTACCAAGTGTATTGAAGTGGTGGAAGCCTCCTGTGCCATCAGAGTTTATGCCTTCCTGGACAACTGCCTGATAGCCAGCCTGTCCATGGAGGCTGTGAAGTGGTCCAGGACCCTTCAGACCTGCAGAGACTTGGGACTCCTGGTCAACCCAGCCCAAGTCCAAACTGATTCCTTTGCAGGTGATTCGTTTTGTGGGGACAGAGCTAGATTCCCTTTGGGCCAAGGCCCTCCTCCCTGTGGACTGGGAAGTAGATCTTATCTCCTTTGCACAATCATTTCAGGTGGGGTCCACACACTCCCCGGGGCTTACTGCAGCTGCTTGGGTACATGGCTCCTACACCAGCATGGTCCGGTGGGCCCACTGCTGGATGTAGCACCTGCAGTGGGAGTTGGGCCATCAATGGTTCTAGCACTTAGGACACTTGGACCAGCCGATCACAGTGATCCAGCCTTTGTGGGATTCCATCCATTGGTGGCTGATCCCCAAACATCTTGAGTAAGGAGTCCCATTTGTCTGCCCAGAACTGACCATCACTTTAACAGTGGATGCATCCCTGGTGAGGAGGGGCACATACCTGTGGGATCACATAGCCCACAAGGTCTGGTCACCCAGGGAGCCCTGTCACCACATCAGCCTACTGGAGCTCCATGCAGTGTGGCTTGCTTTGATGGAATTTTGCTTCTCTAGACAGGGGTCAGGTCATGCAAGTCCAGATGGACAACATCACGACCATGTTCTGCCTGAACAGGCGGGGCAGCACGCACTCCCTTCCTTTGATTCTGGAGGCCCTCTGCAGCTGGACCCTCCTGCGTAGCCTGGATGCAGATCTCCTGACGATCCACGTTGCTGGAGCAGACAGTCTGCTGGCTGATGCTCTCAGCTGGGTGGTCAGATGTCACACGAGTGGTCCCTGCATCAGGAGGTGATAAACCATCTGTTCTCCTGGTGGGACACGTCTCTGATGGACCTGTTTGCTTCATGGAAGAATGCAAAACTGAGGCTGTTTTGTACCCACCCCCCACAGTCCAGAACACTGGAGGGGATGCCTTCACGAGGCCCTGGACCCCAGGCCTCGTGTATGCTTTTCCTCCTTTCCCACTGATCTACAAGGTGGTGGTCAGGGCCTGGATGGACAAGGTGGGGATGATCCTGATAGCTCCAGACTGACCACAGCAGTTGTGATACCCAGTGTCAGCAGCAGGCCTCCATGGCAGTTGTTTCTTCATACAGACCTGCTGACCAGACAACAGGGGAAGGTCCTGTAACCGGGCCTTCAGTCCCTGCACCTCACAGTCTAGTTTCTGAGCAGCTAGAGTTTCAGGCTTTGGGTCTCTCAGAGAATGTGCTCCATGTTGTGGAGGCCTCCTGAAAAAGAGTCTACTCACTGGTTCAACACATTTAAATGGAAACAGTTTTCCATTTGGTGTCAGAGCAAAGAGATTGATACCCTTACCTGCCTCATGGCTAGTATCCTTGAATATCTCTGATCCCTCTCACAGCTGGGTCTACAAGTGACGACCCTCGAGGTGCACCTGGCAGCCATCTCTGCATACTGGGCATGGGCTGGTATGTTGACGGTGGCCCAGGAGAAGGTGTTTGGGTGCTTTTTAAAGGCCTGGACCACATGTCCCCTCCAGTGCATGAACTATCACCACCTTAGAACTTACTGCTGGTACTGGATATGCTCATCGGCAAGCCTTTTGAGCCTATGCACAGGTGTGAGATGTCACACCTGTCATGGAAGATGCCCTTCTTAGTGTCTGTCACATCAGCCAGAAGGATAAATGAGCTCTAAGCGCTCTCAGCAGTCTCTCCATAGCAGGTCTTCCATAGGGACAGGGTAGTCCTTCGCTGCCACTCAAAGTTCCTCCCGAAGGTTTTATTGGAGTTCCACCTTAACCAGGTGATGAACCTTTCCATATATTTTGCCAACCCATCATCATACGCCGACCACAGGCTCCATACTCTGGTTCTGCGGTGGGCACTCTCCTACTGTGTACGGTGCATGGCTGGAGTTCGGGGTGAGGCTCGTCAGCTTTTTGTCACATATGCTGAAGCCACGCCTGGTAGACCGGCAGCTAAGTGGATAATTGGCAGGTGGGTTGTATCCCACATCGACCTCTCCTATAGGTTGCCTGGTAGGGAGCCTCTTGTAGGGCTCATTCCACCAGACATACTGCTACCTGGATGGCTGTTTCCAGGGACATTCCTATACGGGAGATTTGCAGGGCTGCCATCTTGAAGTCAGCATATACCTTCATCTTGAATTACAGCATCGACTTAGAGTCTCATTGGGATGGTGCCTTTGGGACCTTGGTTCTCCAGTCGCTGTTTATCAAGTAGGGGTTCGCACCTTTTCCTCTCCTCCTGGCAAACTCCTGGAAGTCTACCATTGTGTGGATAAGTGAACTATGTCTACGCCCCTAGAAAAATAGGTTCTAAGGTCATGGATATGGTGCATTTATCCACACTTTGGCAGTCTTCCTTTCCCGTTAAGTTTAGCTGGAACGTCTTCAAGCTAAGCTTCTTCCACCCACCCAGGTGGTATCCTCCTCAACTCCATCCCATGACATCAAATCTTCCTTTGCTTTGGAAGAGTCGTATCTCCTCCTTTGCAGCTCCTGCATGCGGTGTAGACAGAATACAAAAAAAGGTAGTTTTGGTGTTCTGGCAATTCTAGCGAGTTTTTCTTTGCGTTTTTCTTGACATACAATCAGAAGATGTCACGCACTGACCCCCATGCTTCGTGCATATACTGTCTGGGGGCTCAGCATGACCCACAGGGTTGTAGCCTGTGCCAGTCTCCCTGCAACCTGTATCCCTAGATGACCGTTACACCTGCCTTTTGCTAGATTGCTGGGAAGAACAGGATCTGCTGGTATGGTCCAAGGACACCCGCAGGGCTGTTTGGACAGCAGCAGGCTCGGCATTGCAACTTGCCTTCCGAGCTGCGGTGGTTTCCTTCTGGGCTCCAGTGTTGCTCCCAGTGGGTGCCAGCATTGAGGCCTCATTCATGGATGCCTTTTGGGACATGTGCCACTCCCTTCAGACCCTTATGGAGGGCCATTTCCAAGGGGAGAAATCTAAGCAGACCCGTCGTGGGACAGGAAACGGGCTCTCTTCCCGCTCCTGCAATTCTGTGTGTGGCTCAATGGCTGTAGGAAGTTGGCTTCGGATGACCCTTACGGGGTCCCTGTTCAGGCCACTAGATTCACAGTGTCCCTGTCGGGCTTGTTGGCCAAGA
This sequence comes from Neoceratodus forsteri, assembly GCA_016271365.2. Taxonomy (NCBI): domain Eukaryota; kingdom Metazoa; phylum Chordata; order Ceratodontiformes; family Ceratodontidae; genus Neoceratodus; species Neoceratodus forsteri. Next base: position 28,882,232 of record CM057453.1, read on the forward strand.
TGCAGGTTGACCAGCCGGTCAAGATTTTTCTTGATCCAGTTGACCCATTGTCGGAAGAGGTTAAGGACGACTTGCACTCTCGGACGCTGGTCCTTTCAGCGCTCTCCCAGGAGGAGCCAGACAAACCTGCCAATCTAGCTATCTCCCCCCAAGAGATCAACCCCACTGGGGTTCCTTGGTGGGAACTGATCCTTGTTGATTACACAAACTGTTTCCAGATCTCTCCTCACCAGCGAAATGCTCATCGTTGGTTGAGGACCCAATCCTGTTCGAGATCGAGGTCTCTGGACTCTCAATGTTCCTGCTCTTGGCCATCGACTAGGAAGTGCTGTCAATGCTCCTGTTCGCTTTTGGATGATGAAAGTCTCCACTATATGATACGACAGTGCCATGAGGAGCTCATGTGGCAACAATGGATCCTCTGCCACAGTCGACCCACCCCTCAGTCTGTCAGTCACTGGCACTCCTTTGGTCTCCATGGACGTGTTCCATTCTAGTCCCGCCCCGACCAGCCAGCCCGGCACCAACCTCCCCAACTATCTTGGTGGAACCTCCTGCCTCAGCAGCCCTTGCACAGGGCCCGGTCCCAGGCCGCTTGCCCTGCTTCTGGTTTCCCTGGATGGCTGTCCATTCATATCACCAACTCAAGAGTCTAGAGTGGTCCACGGGAAGCCTGAGTTGCAGGTGGTGCTTGAGGAGTCCTCATATTCCAAGAGGTCCTCTATGCATTCTGCTCGAACCCTGGGCTTTAATTGCAAGTCGACTGAAGAGCTCACCACCAAGCATGGGCTGGTCTCCTTTAGGGCCTTGTTCTGTCTCAACTCGGAATTCCATGGGGTTCCACTGGAGCCGGTCCAGAAGCGGGCCAAGTACCCCCCTCACAGAGATCCTCAACAAGGATGACTCCCCAGGGGTTGCCTTCCCGGTAGCAGAAGCCATTCTGGGTCCCACTTTGGAGCTTTGGCAATATCCAGCTTCTTGCACGGCACCCTCTGCCCATATGGTCCACAAGTACACACCCGGATCCCTTCCGGGTTCTCTGTCCAGCCCTCAGCTGAGGGGTTGGTGGCGGACTCTGTCTCCCACTGGATGGGCAACGTTGGGGACATTGACAAGCCTCCCAACACGGAGTCCAAGAAGCTGGACCATGCAGCTAAAAAGGTTTATGCTGCTTCCTCCCTTGGTCTCAGTCAGGCGAGCTTCGCCGTTATGATTGCCAGTTTTGGTCATGCCCTCAAGAGGGTTCTGAACCACATCCTCCCCCACCTCTCTGTGGACTTACGGTTGACAGTCAAGATGGTCCAAGACCAGGGATGTTCTGTTGCAAAGCACCAGCTTCAGACAGCCTTAGACATTGGTGACTCCTGCACCCAGTCACTGGCTGCACTGGTAACCATGAGGCATAGGGCTTGGTTGAGGATTTCCACCTTTATGGCAGATACCCAACATTAGCTGGCAGACGTCCCCTTCTTGGGTACTGACTTGTTTGGGCCGGGGTGGATGGTCACCTCATCAGGACTGAGAAGTCCAGTGCCAGCCCAGACTCTGTTACTTCCTCCCAGGAGCAATGTAAGGGCCAGAAGCCAAAGAAAAAGCTCTTTCAGTTTTGGCCCTTTCCACCCCTGCAGTTCAAGCCTCAGCAGCCACAATCATGGCAGTCCCAGGTCTGAAGGCCTAAGTCCAAGCCCACTGCCTTCGGCTCCAAGAAGCCTGGAGGCTGGGATGGCAGCGTCCTCCGGCAGCCAGCACCAGTGCCTCCTCCAAGCCTGCCCAGTGATGGTTTGGGGGTTGTCGCCCTCCTGCCTGTCCTGCCCCTGCCTCAGTTTACTATGGGGGTTGACTTCACTATTTCTGGCACGCCTGGTCTGTCATTACTATGGACAAATGGGTGCTAGATGTGGTGGGCTTGGGTCTGCCCTTCAACTTTGAGGCTGTCCTGCCCTACCGAGCCCACGCCCCACAGGAGTCCGTGGTGTCTCTGGACATGCTGTCTGCCCTGAGGGAGGACATCGCTCAGCTCCTAGAGAAAAGACATCACAGCCAGCCGGGACTTTGTGTACAGGTACTTCCTGGTCCCCAAACGGACCGGGGGCTGGCATACCAATCTGGATCTTCGCGATCTCAATCGGTTCCTGAGAAGGCTCAAGTTCTGGATGGTCACTCTGAACCAAATCATTCTATCCCTGGATCAGGGCATGTGGTTCTGCTCCCTGGACCACCAGGACGACTTCTTCCACATCCTAAACTGTCCATCCCACTGGCAGTACCTTCAGTTCCATGCAGACAGGGTGCTCAATGAGTTCAGAGTTATGCCACTCGGACTCTTCTTAGCCCCTGGGGTCTTCATCAAGTGCATTGCAGTGGTGGTAACAATCCTGTGGTGCCGAGGGATCCAGGTGTACCCCTACCTGATTACTGGTTCATTCTGGGAGGAAGTGGAGTGGTCCAGGGTCTGGCTGTCCAGACTTGCTCAGCCTTGGGTCTTTTTGTCATCCCAGCCAAGTTGGCACTTCAACCTTCGCAAGTCATGCAATTCACCATGGCAGAGCTCAACTCCATTCGGCCAAGGCTTGACTCCCAGCGAACAAGGCAGTGGACCTTACCTCCTTTACCTGATCATTTCACGTGGGCATGAGCGCTCTGTCCAGGATTTCCTGCGGCTGCTGGAGCACATGGCGTCTTCCACCAGCGTGGCCTGGTGGGCCAGCTGACAAATGCACCCCCTGCAATGGGAGCTGGCCAACAGTAGTCTCAATACAAAGGTCACCTGGACCAACTGGTCATGGTGATGCACCTGATGTGGGATGCCATCCAGTGTGCGTCATCCTGGAACTCTTGCAGGAAGGAGTCCTGTTTGTCCACCTGGAACCAGTGGTCACTCTGACAACTGACGCGTCTCTGGTAGAATGAGGAGTACACTTGGACCATGGAGCTCACAGGCTCTGGACCCCCAAGGAGTCCCGGTACCACATCAACCAGCTGGAGCTCCATGCAGTGTGCCTTCTCTGACAGCATTTGCCCTATCTGTCCAGGGTCAGGTTGTGCAGGTCTAGGTGGACAACACCACAACCATGTACTACCTTAACAGGCAGAGTAGAATGCATTCCCTCCAGTTGTGTCAGGAGGCTCTCTGCACCTGGACCCTCATGTGCCAGTCTCCTGGCAATTCATGTGGCCAGAGCTTCCAACCAGCTGGCGGATGCCCTCAGCCGAGTAGGCGAGGTGTCTCACGAGAGGTCCCTTCACCAGGAGGTGGAGGATCACCTGTTTTCCCAGTGGAGCACACCCAAGGTTGACTTGTTCACCTCCAGGGAGAACACAAAGCTGACTCTGTTCTATGCCTACCCCCACAGTGCAGAACACTGATGGGAGATGCCTTCACGAGGCCCTGGCCCCCAAGCCTCCTGTATGCCTTCCTTCCCTTTCCCCTGATCCACAAGGCGTTGGTCAAGGTGCAGAGGGACATGGCGCAGATGATCCCAGTGGCCCTAGACTGGCCGCTCCAGTTCTTTCTTTTTATATTATTTTGTATTTATTCTCCTCCCCATATGGCCCCTATCTGACCGGCTCCCCGAGCTTCGTCCCCCGGAAGTACTGGGGCTTACCTTACTCCCAGTCCGGGAGCAGTGCCTGAGGAGAGTCTGTCGCCATCCTGCCACCGGTTTTTCCTCCATTTTCTCCCCATTTTTCCCCGAGGGCCCCAGGAGAAGGTCGCATGCATGTGGAGGCACGCTTGCACCTCACAGCCCCGGTAAGGACCCTCCTCCGCCCCACCCCAGTGGCCTATCGCCAGCACCCTGCTTTGTGCAGCCGCTCAGCCTCCACCAGGGAGGTAGCCTTGAGCGAGGGATGCCATCCCACTTCCCTGGAGAGGAGAGCTGCCTGACGGCCGCTCATCCAGCTCTGCCCCCCCCCCCGTGCCGACCTCCGACGACCCAGGCTCGCTCCTGAACCCGGGTCACCAGCATGCCACGAGGTGAGATGTCCAGCGCCTCAGCCCTCTATGCCACCAGGCCGGCAGCCGCGCCAGTTCTGGTATCCAGATCTCCTTGACCTCAGCAGCAGGCCTCTGTGGTGCTTGCCGCTATGCCCGGACCTGTTCTTTTGCCACCAGGGGTGGGTCTTGCACCTGGACCTTCAATCCCTGCCCTGAGAGCCTGGTTCCTGAGTGGCTAGAGTTCCTGGCTTTGGGTCTCTCCAACGTGGTCCTTCTTGTTGTATAAGCCCCTTGGAAGGAGTCGACTCACCAGTGCTGTGCCTTCGAATGGAAACGCTTTTCCATTTTGTGCCAGGGCAAGGAGCTAGACCTCCTGTCCTGACCCGTGGCTAGCATCCTGTACTACCTGTGGTCCCTCTCTGTCAGGCCTGAGGTCTTCGACCCTCAAGGGCATCTGACAAGCATCTGTGGTATGCTGATGGGGGTGCAGGAAAAAGTGGTTGGGTGCTTCTTCGAGGGCCTTGACCACCTGTCCCCACTGGTGCGTGAACCACCACCACCTTGGAACTTAATGCTGGTACAGGCAGTGCTCATGGGCAAGCCATTCACACTGATTGACAGGTGTGAAATCTTCTACCTGTCATTGAAGACTGCCTTCTTGGTGGCTGTCATCTCCACCAGTAGGATACATTTTTTTTTTTGAAATCACAATTTTATCCCCTCCTCATCCTGCCAGCCCCGACCCTTCCGGGCTACTAAGGAGTCATCCTCCTGCCTCCCGCTCTACTCACTTCCACCTCCCTGTCTCCCATAGAGCCTCGGATTCTCCCGGTTGGGGAGGCAGGCGAGGCCCTAACTCCCGAGCTGCTCACTGTTTCGTCCGGTCCGGAGGCTGGGACGGCGCAGGGGCACATTGAAGACCGCTTCATGCAGCCTGCCTTCCCGGTCCTGGCAGGCATTTTTCCTTTTTCTCCCACCCCTACAGCTTAAGACCCAGACATCAAGGCGTTGAGCGCCAACGTCATGCTGCTGTGTAGCGGCCGCACATCCCATATTTTTAGGGGCTTGTAATACTCCGAACTTCCGCTCGGAGACGTACAAGAGCGCAGGCTATGGCCTCAACCCTCTCCGGAGTAGGCGAGCTGTCGTGGGACGCTCAAGCCTATCTCCCCCCTGCCAACCCACCAGTGATCCGAGTCCGCTCCCAAACCCAGGTCGCTGGCAGGGAGCGAGGTGTGGCGTCCAACACCTCAACCCTCAGCGCTACTGGGCCTGCCTAACCAGAGGGATTATTGCACTCCAGGTGCTCTCGGTGGAGTCTCCATTCTTGATTTTCCACAGGGATAAGGTTATCCTCTGGCCCAACCTAAAGTTCCTTCCGAAGGTTGTTTTTGAGTTTCACCTTAACCAGGTGATTTAACCTCCTTGTGTATTTCACCAACCCAACCTTGGAGACCGAGCACAGGCTCCACATATTGGACCTGAGGTGAGTACTCACTTATTACACAGAGCACACGGCTGGAGTTCAGGGAGAGGTTTACTAGCTCCTTGTCCGGTCGCACCTGACAGACTGGCAGCTAAGCAGACGATTGGCAGGTGGATTGTCTCCTGCATTGACCTCTGCTATAGTTTGGTTGGTAGAGAGCCTCCCATAATGCTAAGGGCTGATTCCACCAGACGTACTGCTGCCTTGATGGCTGCTTCCATTGACATCCCTGTCGAGAAGCTCTTCAGGGCTGCTACCTGGAAGTCAGCACAAATCTTCATCTCCTATTACTACATCAACCTTGAGTCATGCTGGGAGGCTGGTTTTGGGGCCTCAGTTGTCCGCTCCCTGTTTCCTGTGTAGGAGTGTGTGCCTTGCTCCTTCCTCATGGAGAACTGCTAAGAGTCTGCCAAAGTGTGGATACCTGCACCATGTCCACATCCCTAGAAATGAGGGATCTTACTTCGAGAGGGTTCCTGCAGTAGGTCTTCACATATAGGACTGCGCCCCCGGCATCAGATCCAAATGGCAAACTTGTAGATAGCAGTCATCAGCGGGGACCGCCCCCCGACATCAGGTGGCATGACATCAGCCCAACTATAAAAGGGGCGGTCCTGCGCCCGCTCTCCAGTTCTTTCCCGCCGTCGCCTCAGTACGTTTGGCTCGTGTTTGAACAGTAATCTAACGCCCGCGTTGATTTCTGTTGAAGTTTTCTTCGCCTCTTACTAGTATTTTTCTCAAAAAAGTTTCTTCAAATTGATGTCTTCTAGACAGTAGAAAAAGGGCTCTAAGTGCGGCGCCCAACTTCCGCACAGGGATGACCATTCCCGCTGCCTCCTTTGCCTTGGTTTTAAACACGACGTCCAGGAGTGTTCCATCTGCCAGGCCTTCAACCAGGCGACCAGAACCAGGCGTAAATGGTCCCTCGAGGCCCATCTTCTGACCCCACGCTTGGCGTCTATGGAGAAGGAGCTCCAAAAACTGAGGGAAAGGTCGTCGTTGCCGGCCCCAAAAAATAAGAAAAGTAAAGAGAAGCACCAGGACCGGAGTCCGTCGCCACAAAGAGGCCTGCAACTATGAGTGCTTCTTCGGCGCCTGCCTGCTTCTTTGGGTCAAGCCCCTTCCTCCTGCTGAGGTGAGCGGGCAGTCGGGGGTAGCCTCTCTGGAGCTTGTAATTTCTTCGTTTTGTTCTGCCGGTAAGACACCCCTCACTTCTAGTGAAGGGCGCATGGCCCCTGCCGATCAGTCTAGCTGCGGCCTTCCAGCCACCTCTAGCCCAGCTGGATCTGCTGTGTCGGACGACAGCTCCTCCAACGTCCACGCAGATCCGTCCACTCTCCCATTGGGCTCCAGTTTGGCCCCCGATGCTGGACAGAGTGAGGGAAAGTCGACCTGTCGTCCCCTAGGGTTCTTCATCCCAGGGACTTGCCACCCGATCCTCTGCTTTTCACAGTAGCTAGATCGCATTCTGACCTGCCGTCGGGGGCCCCTTGGGATTCCCCTCCCTTGCCAGGCCTTCCGCCGTCCCCAGACAGGAGTTCGTCGGCGGCTGGGGATCCTGCCATGGAGCCTCCACCCTCTGGTCTTTCAGGCGCGCTCCTGGATCCTGCACCATCTGCTGGCGCTGTGGCACTGCCCCTGGCGGGCCCTTCGGCTGGGTTCCCAGAACCTGAACCCTCCTTCCCGCCTCTGGGCAGCCCTCCGTTGGCCACTCACTACCCGACGCCAGGCCATGTGTCTCCGAAGCAGGGCCTCCCGACGCTGTCATATCCGACGCCAGTGTATCCCACCCCAGGACACCCCACGCTGGATTATCCCGGGTACTCCTATTACTATCCTTCTTGGCAGTACCCTCAGTATCCGGGGTAGCCGAGCTTCCAACCCCCTCCTCCGCCACCTCCGATACCGGACCGTGAGTCCGTCCCCCTTTGGTGGAAGGACACCAGAATGCAACTTCTGTCAGAGATTAGACAGTCGGTGGGAGAGTCACTCACTCCCAAGGTCACCTCTCCGCCTCCTTCTCGGACCAGAGCTTCGAGCTCCTAAACTATTGGCGCCATGGGAGTAGACCCTTCTGTTTCCAGTGGTTCCGAGTCCTCTGACACCGAGTCCGACTCTGATCTGTTGGACCCCAGGTCTCCCATAGAGGTTCCCCCTAAAGAGACTACCAAGTCTCCACCAGAGGACCCCTCTTTCGGAGACTTGCTGCATTCCATTCAGGCGGCTGGTGGCTGGCCGACTAAAGAGGTAGACCCGCAAAGAAAATGCCTTGCGGAACACCTGGATCTTGCCACTTCTGACCCTGTCCCCATTCCTCCGTGGATGGGGCCTCTTGAGGACCTAGTGACCACGATTTGGCAACAACTGTCCTCTATACCAGCGCTCTCTGGCAAAGCAGACCGCACTTATTACCCCCGGAAGGGATCCCCCATCTTAATTCCCATCCTAAGGCTGACTCTATGGTCATTACAGCTGCTCACGACCATTCAGCCCAGCCCAAACACCTGAGCTCTTCACCTCCTGACAAGTCTCGCGCCAGCTAGATCAGTTTGGGCGTAAAATCTATTCTTCTTCCTCATGTGCGATACGATCCCTTAACTATGTATCGCATATGGTCGCTTTCAAAAGCCTCCTTTCGGATCTGGAAAGAGACCTCCAAGAGGTTCAGGATGAAACCCTGAGAAAGAAGCTATTGTATAAAGTTACTAAGGGGAAGTCATCGTGTCATCACGCTCTACGGGCTACTTACGACTCAGTGGCTAGAGCGGCAGCCTCGGGGATCTGTCTCCGTTGCCTCTCCTGGCTTCGTATAGCAGGCCTGCTGCAGGATGTACAGTCCTCCCTTTTGGATGCCCCCTTTAGGGGTTCCATCCTCTTTGGCAGCGATGCCAAGGATATCATTACAGGGCTGCAGGAGAGCGGACGTTCCTTGTATACAACTGGCCAGAAAAAGCAGCCTTTTCGCCTCCAAAGAAGGTGGAACAAATCCCAGGCTAAGCGCCAAGAAAAGAAACGCGCCCCTGGCTCTGGAGCTCAAACCCCACAGGCCAAATTTCCCGAACAGGCCCCTGGGGCAAAAGCTCCCCTCCCCTCGGCGTCCTGACTCCTTTTCCCTCCTTCCGCTCCCTCCAGTAACACAGGAGGAACCAGCCGGACGGAGGTTCGGCCTCCACCTGGACGGTTGGAGGTTCGTCACCGCAGATGCTTGGGTGCTTCAGCTCATCCAGCGAGGTCATTCAATAGAATTCAGCGAGATTCCAGCCCCTCTTCTGCTGGGACGGTCCTTCTGTCCTTGGGATCAGGTCCTCATTGTCTCTCAGAAAATTCAGGCTCTTCTTCTAAAGAGGGCCATAGAACCCGTCCCATCGAACCAAATAGGAAGGGGATTCTACTCCCACTTCTTCCTGGTACCGAAGAAAACGGGCGACCTGAGACCGATCCTGGAACTCAGCACACTAAACGTCCTCGTTGAGTACAAGACGTTTCGTATGTTGAGTCTTCAGGGGCTTCTTCCCCTACTCCACCCAAACTCATGGCTGTGCGCCCTAGATATGCAGGATGCTTACCTGCATATTCCTATCCTCCCGGCCCACCGCCGCTTTCTCCGTTTTGTTTTTATGGAGAACCATTTCCAATTCCGAGCACTCCCCTTTGGCCTCTCTTCAGCCCCCAGAGTGTTCACGAAATGCCTAGCGGTAGTGGTGGCGTTCTTACGCCATCAGGGCATTTATGTCTTCCCGTACCTGGACGACTGGCTCCTCGCAGCACCCTCTCCTACCAGCCTGAAAGAGTCTCTCTCTTTCACTCTGAACTTGTTCCGTTTCCTGGGCATAACGGTCAGTTTTCCCAAGTCCCAACTAGTACCATCCCAGAGACTCCAGTTCATTGGAGCTGTACTAGACACAGTTCAGGGCAAGGCTTTTCTGTCATCGGATCGGGCCGAGACCTTAACTTCTCAGACCACTCTCGTGGCCCAGGCCCGATGGATCCCGGCACACTCTGAGCTCCATCTCTTGGGACTGATGGCAGCCACCATTTCGACAGTTCCCATGGCCAGGCTTCACATGAGGGTCACCCAATGGTCTCTTCGAGTCCAATGGGACCAGAGGACGGACGACATGAACCAAAAGGTCATGATCTCCAACAGACTGCAGAGAGATCTTCACTGGTGGCAGGATCTCTCAAACCTATCGAAGGGAATTTCCTTTCATTCTTCAGTTCCAACCCAAATCCTCACCATGGATGCCTCAGATCTGGGCTGGGGAGCCCATCTGGGGACTCACAAGACACAGGGGTCTTGGTCCAACCAGGAGCTCATGCTTCACATCAATATTCTGGAGACCAGGGCGGTTCTTTACGCACTTCAGGCATTCCAGACTCTCCTGGTTCCGGGATCACTTCTAGTCCAGACAGACAACATGTCCACAGTCTGGTACATAAACAAACAGAGAGGAACCCAATCTTATCCTCTTTGCAGAGAAGCAATGAATGTTTGGTACTGGGCGATTCAGCACAGCATTTACTTGACAGCGGTCCACATTCTGGGCGTAAGCAACGTCCTGGCGGACAGTCTCAGTCAATCAGTGGCCAGAGCCCACGAGTGGGAACAAAAGTCAGAGGTAGTCAAAGAACTCTTTCTTCGATGGGGTTGGCCAGAGATGGATTTTTTCACCTCCCCATGCAACGCAGAACTGCCCGTCTTTTGCTCGCTCGTTCCCGGGCATGGTGCTTTTTGGTGAGATGTGCTGTCTCTTTCATGGACAGGGAGGTTTCTTTACATCTTTCCTCCCTTTCCTCTCATTTAGAAGGTCTTGGTGAAACTCCAACAGGAGGGAGCTCATGTCATTCTTATTGCTCCACTTTGGCCATGCCAAATTTGGTATCCTTTGCTACAACAATTGGCACTTGAACCTCCGGTTCTCTTGCCCATTTCTCATGACCTTCTGACTCAGGAGCAGGGCACCTTGGTGCATCCGAGCCTTCAGTCTCTCCATCTTCATGCGTGGCACCTGTGGACATAGCGATTTCTCATTATGGGGTATCTTCGCAGGTTGCGCAAATTCTAGTGGAGGTTAGAAAACCCTCCACTAGATCCACTTTACACCATGAAGTGAAAAAGATTCACGATTGGGGCCCAAGCAAGATGCTGAGACCCATTTTCGTGCTCTGCTTCCCAGGTTCTAGAGTACCTCACACACCTGTCTGAGGTGGGCCTTAGCTACTCCTCCATTAAGGTCCACCTCTCTGCGGTGTCGGCCTACCACCTCCCAGTGGAGGGCAAAACTTTGGCTCAGCTGGAGGTTGCCGAAACCTTTCTGAATGGCATACTTCATTTGAAACCTTCGATCTGGAATCCTTGTCCTCCCTGGGACCTGAGTTTCATGCTTGAGAAGCTGACCTTACCCTCCGTTCGAACCAGCTTCTTCCTGTGATTTACGCTTCCTCTCCTGGAAGACCCTATTTCTAGTCGCAGTTACTTCATCCAGAAGGGTCTCCGAATTACAGGCCTTTGTCTGTAAGGAACCCTATTTGATTTTTCACAAAGACAGGGTAGTCCTTCGGACTAACTCTTCTTTCCTACCTAAAGTGGTTTCGGAAACCACTTTGAACTAGAGTGTGGAATTACCAATATACTGTCCACAGTATTCCAACGGGGGGGAATACCTTTTGCACACCCTCAATGTGCACTGGATCCTGAGATACTACACGAACCGGACTAAGGAGGTTCGAAAATCCAATCAATTGTTCGTAGCTCTTGCTCCACAGTGCCAGGGCAAGGCTATATCCAAGCAAACCTTCTCTCGATGGCTAGCTAACTGCATCTATTTTTCATACACGAAATATGAGAAGTCTCTTCCGGGGGCAGCTAAAGGCCACTCCACCAGCAGTGTGGTGACCTCTACTGCCTTTTTTAGGAGTGTGTCCACGGCAGAGATCTGTGCAGCGGCCACGTGGTTGTCTGTTCACACCTTCACTAAGCATTACAGTCTGGACATTGCCTCTAGGTGCAGAACTGGCTTTGGTCTTGCAGTCTTGCAAGGCCTCCTGTCGTGATTTCTTATGGCGACTTCTCCTACTCCCGGATGCACCTATGTTTGTTTTTTTCTCAGGGACTGCTTGGTATTCAGTCCTATATGTGAAGACCTACTGCAGGAACCTTCTTGAAGTAAGATATTGCAGTTACGTAAGAACTTATCGTAACAGTAGGTCTTCGAGAGAGGTTCCTGCAGTAGGTCTAGTTTCCCACCCTTCTTCCCCCAGTTTCTGTATGTTGTATCCTTATTTTCCATCCTATCTAGTCCATTGGGGCTAGAGTGGAACCAGGGTCTGAGGAGTTTTTACTCCGGTCTTATTCTAACCTTTCTATAGGTCTCCATTGGAAAAGAACTTGAGAGCGACGCGAGACCGCCCCTTTTATAGTCGGGCTGACGTCACACCATCTGACGTCGGGGGGCAGTCCCCGCTGATGATTGCTATCTACAAGTTTGCTGTTCGGATCGGACGCCAGGGGGCGCAGTCCTGTATGTGAAGACCTACTGCAGGAACCTCTCTCGAAGATCTACTGTTACGGTAAGTTCTTACGTAAATGCAATTTACTGTCCTGTAACCGTAGATCTTACTTTGAGGAAGGCCCTCTTGCAGCAGGCCACACTGGTAGGACTAAGCCACCAGGTGCTAGGACCACACGGAAAACTTCTAGCTAGTATTCTGCTATGGGGACCACCTCTGCCAATGTCAGTCAACTGACGTCAGCACAGCCTATATAGCAGGGCGGTCCCCCACACCACCTCAGTTCTTTTCTCGCTGTTGATCCATGCATGTTGGACCTCAGCAGATGCTGCAGCTGCAGTCGACTGCCATTTCCCGCACTTATCGTGCTTTTTATTGTTTTTGTTCTAAGTGTAAAACATCGAATTCTTCTGTGTTTTTTCTGACAAGTTTGTTTTCTCCACCAGCCTCATCTTTTGACTGCTCCACTAAGTGTGACTGCGGCAAACAGATTCCTGAAAAGTATGGCCACTCTGCGTGTTTGATCTGCCTAGGCCCCAGCCACGACACCAAATCCTGCCAGCACTGCCAAAATTTCAACCAGGCTACTTGGAGACGTTATGTGAAAACCCTGGAGAGCCATCTTTTAAAGCAGAAGCCGGTCCCCATGGAAAAGGAGCTGCAGGCCAGGAGCTCTTCAGCCTTGCTGGCACAGTCCTCCAGTGCCTCTCCTTCTTCTCATAAAGAGAAGTCTGGGAAGCACAAACACTAGGACAAACATCAGGAGCAGGCCTGGTCAGCTTCTCAGTTGCAGTGACCCCACAAGCCTTTGATTGTGACCGGGCCATTGTCCTGCAGTGGGTCGGTCCCTCCAGCCCTCTCTTGCTCTAGGCTCCCAGTGGCTCAGCTGCCCACCCTCCTCTCAGTCTCAGGTGACGGCTACTCTGGGCATGGGACTTCGTCTCCCACCCCCAAGACCCTGACATTCAGGTCCTTATCCTCCACGGGCTCCCAGCCAGGTGGCTTGGCTGGTTTTAGTTCTTCAGGCGACGGTTCTTCCAACGTCATCCCACTGGCCCCGGCGTTGCCTTTGTCGGCTCCCATCCTGGGGGCCACTGCCAGTCTGGCCAGGCAACACCCGCTGCAGGCCGATGCTCTCTCCTCCACTCCGGCATCACCTTTGCCTCTTTCCAGGGGGTCTTCTTCCCCCCAGGCGCTGGCTTCTGCTATAGGGCCGGCACCGGCAGACCCATCTCTGGGCTGTGCTAGGCTTTCACCTGGTGGACTGCCATCAGTCCTGTCGCAACCCCTGCCTTTGGGTCCAGCACCGACGTCACTGTTGCTGCAGCCTACGCCGCAGCCGTCGCCCATTGGCCAGTCACCGGATCGCTACCCAGTGCCAGGTGGACCAGTGCCGGGGTACCCTTCTCTGGCTCCTCAGCTAACGTTCCCAAACCTACCATCTCTTCCATTTTTGCTGGTGTATAACATCGCACCCCAGATGAACTATTAACCCCCTCTTGTCGATGTGGTGGGCTTTCATGTAGAAGCAGACCCCCGCTTCTCAGGACCCACCTCCGGCATCTCCCCACCGCCCTCCGCAGGACCCACAGCCCAGGAATTCTGACCAGACTGATCCCAGTGAACCCCAGATGTCGAGGTCTTCTGGGGCATTACCTGATGTTGGTTTAGGTTCTAGAAGGGACAGTCACCAGCCTCTGACGCTAGTCCCAGACAGCGAGACTGCAGAGGATGACTGAATCTTTGGGGGCTTCCTCTTCTCCTGGCAAGTCTTCAGAGGGGGGAGGACCAGGCTAAGGAAGTGCCCAAGTCCCCCCCCACCCTCCGATGACCCATCCTTCATGGATGTTGTGTGTCACATCCAGTCTATGATGGGCTGGGAGACCAAAGAACAGGACCCAGAGAGACACCGCATGGCTATCTACTTCAGGCAATGGGATACCCTTCCTTTGGTGGTGCCCCCCGTGATTTAGTCCTATGAGGATATCACGAAGGCAGCCTGGACCCACCGCTGTACTACCCCACCTCTTCTTAAAAAGGCGGATCGCCTTTACCATGCCCCAGTGGGTAAGCCCTTTTTGGGCAGTCACCCTAAGGCAGATTCATTGGTGATTAATGCAGTGCTCGATCGTACTAAAAAATCCAAGCACCTCAGTACTCTTCCCCCCACCCCCTCAAGACCAGGAATCCAGGCAGCTGGATCACATTGGCAAACATGTTTTTGCCTCCACTACATTGGCTATTAGGGACATAAACTATTTGCCACACATGGTCCAGTATCAGAATGCCCTCTGGGACCAAGCTAGGGATTTGGTCCAGACATTGCCTGAAGATGCCAGTAAGATGCAGCTCTCCCAGCTTCTAAAGTCTGTCTTAGACATAGGCAGTCATGTCCTCCGGGTGGCTTATGATGCTGTTAATGCCTCTGAGCATGGGGTGGCTGCTGGAGTCTGCCTCTGGAGCCATTCCGGGCTCCGGGTGTCTGGTTTTGTACCGAACGTGCAGGCTAGTATTTTGGACACTCCCTTCCATGGGGCAGTCCTTTTTGGGGGTTATGTTCAGGACATTATTTCTACTTTGCAGAAGTCTTCGCTGGCCCTTAAGTCAGTCCATTCACACTATCATACCAAGCCTAGGGTGGGCTGATGCCAGTCCTTTCATCAGCCATTCTGCAGCCAAATTCAGGGCCAGCTGGCCAAGGCCCAGCAGGAGCGCAAGGCCTCAACAGTCCCTGCCACCATCAGAGCTGCTAGAGCTCCCACAGCCCCTCTGCCTGCGCCTGCCCCCACCTCCTGACTCCTTCCCCCCTCCCCAACTGAGGATCCAAAGGAGGCGGTCAGAGCTTGGTTTTTCCTCTACCTGGATGGGTGGAGGAAGTGACCAGAGTCAATTGGGAGATCCAGATCATCTCTCATGGCCACACTCTGGAATTCCTAGAGTGGCCACTCGAAAATCCTCCTGTCCATTCTTTTTATGCTCCAGCACACCTGTCTCTGGTTTGGGAAGAAATTCAGGCTCTGCTTCAAAAAAGAGCCATAGGACCTGTACCTCAGGCTCAATGGGGAAACGGGTTTTACTCCCACTTCTTCCTTGTCCCAAGAAAGACCAGAGATCTCTGGCCAATCTTGGACCTCAGCCATCTGAATCTGTACAGCGAGTACAAGCGCTTCAGGATGGTCACCCTTCAGGGACTATTACCCCTGTTGCACCAGGGGGACTGGTTCTGTTCTCTGGACATGCAGGATGCTTACCTGGATATCCGGGTCTCTCCTGCCCATCGTTGCATCTTCCGCTTTCACTTTTAGGGAGACCATTATCGGTTTCTGGCCCTCCCTTTTGGTCTTTCTTCAGACCCCTGGGTATTTACCAAATGCCTGGCAGTGGTGGCTGCCGCATTGAGGAGGCAGGACTTCTATGTCTTCCCCTACCTGGATGACTAGCTACTTGCAGCCCCATCTTGGGAACATTTAGTTTACACCCTGGAATCAACCTTCAGTCTTTTCCTGGCCTTAGGGATCACCATGAATTTGCCAAAGATCTGCCTCTCTTCTTGCCAGCACCTCCAGTACATTGGGGCGGTCCTGGACACCAGTCAGGACAAGGCCTTTCTACCCAAGGACAGAGTGGAGTGACTGGCGCAGGCCCAACTGGTTTCCTCCAGTTGGCAGGCCCCAGCTATGGTCGGTCTTCACCTTCTGGACCACATGGCAGCGGTAGGCGCGCCACAGTCCCATTGGCCCAGTTGCACATGCGTGTCCCTCAGTGGACCTTGAGGGTCCAGTGGGATCAGTGTACCGATAACCTAAACCAATTGGTCATGATCTCAGACCCATTCCGGAGGACTCTGTCATGGTGGCTGAACACGGAAAACCTCCTTCAGGGAGTCTCTTTTCAGCTTCCGACCCCCAACAGGTTCTTAAGACATGCATCTGGCCTGGGCTGGGGCGCTCATTTGGCCGACCATCAGACCCAGGGTACCTGGTCTCCAGTGGAACCAGATCTCCACATCAATGTCCTGGAGATGTGGGCAGTGCTTTACACCCTGCAAGCCTTTCTGACTCATCTTCTTTCTGGTCCACTGCTGGTGCAGACGGACAGCATGTGTATGATGTACTACATCAACAAGTGGGGGGACCCATTCTTACTCCCTCTGTGTAGGGAAGCAGTGAGAGTCTGGTTCTGGGCCATCGAGCAGTCTGGAGCTCTCAGCCATTCACATTCCAGGCGTCCAAAATATATTGGCTGATAGTCTCAGCCACTCCAGGTCTCGGGCTCACGAGTGGGAGCTCCTAACCTCAGTGGTAAAAGACCTCTTTGACAGGTGGACCCAGAGTTGGACCACTTTGCATCCCCACTCAACGCAAAACTGCCACTTTCTAGGATCGTGAATATGTTGTTCATCGACACTAATCGGCATGTCCCTTTCCCCTTTAAGAATCGCTGGGAGTCTTCAAGCTGGCTCCTTCCACCCACCCGGGTGGTACAACCCTCGGCTCCGTCACATGATGCCAGATCTTCCTTTCCGCTGGAAGATTCAGGTTGCCTCCTTCGTGCTCCCGCATTTTGTAGGCCCTGGTTTCAAAACCTTTGGTTATTTTGAAAGTTTGTCTAGTTTGCATTAGCGATCGCGACTACTTATCTTCGATAATTGAAGACAAGTCTTCCCCTGGATGTCACCGGTGTTTGTGCGGCCAGAAAATGTCACGCACCGATCCCCATACCACATGCATCTATTGCCTGGGTGTCGACCATGACACGTCAAAGTGCAATTTTTGTCTTGTATTTCACCCTAATGTCCTTGACGACCATCTTGCATGCCTCTGAAGTTGGGGAGGCTGGAAAAACTGAACCCTCTGGTGAAATCAAAGGAGGCTCGATGGGCGGCTTCCGCAGCCACAGGATTCCCTGAGCAATTGGAACGCATGCAAGCCTTGAAGGAGGAAGTGGCTCGTGCCGGGGAATCTTCCTCTCTGAGATTCTTCGTTCCGCTCAACCTGGGCTCCACCTTCTCAGGTTCCTTCCGAGAGTTGTGCCAGTCTCTCCTGACTAAGGGAGAGGGTCCTGCACGCACACACTCCTTTTGGTCCCGTAAGCAGGAAAAGGACCCGGGATCATCTTTTTCTCGGCGAAGACGTTCTTGGGATTGGGAGAGATCTCGGTCCCAGGAACCGGCAGTCTCGACTTCGGTCAAAATTTCCTCTTTGGCTGCTGGCTTCTTGGCTTTGCCGTCTGGCCAGCCGACTGAAGTGTTGATCGACGAGGTTGAAATAATCATTGACCCGATCGACCCATTGTTGCTGACTCCGGTCGACGATTCTCTTAGTCAGGCTCCGGTCCCTTCTTTCCCCGACAAGGAGACCCAGCCTGCGGGAATCCCATCGAGGAAGTGGTCCCCGACCCCGGGAAATCACTGGTCCCGCCGGTGTCTCCCGCGTGACTGAGTCAGCCTGTCCAATCTTGATCGAGGTCTAGGACCCCTCGACTGACATGCCGAGGAAGAGCCACAAGCACTCAAAAAAAGAGGCGACACCATCAGTCATCTGCACAAGCTGACCCTGGCTTCTACCCAGACAGTTACTTAGCTTTCGCCTCCCAGGCCGAGGCCGACTCCTTCAGAGCTGATTAAATCAGCTCCCCCGCTCGCAGAGTCAGCGAAACCTCCAGTTCGGCCTAAACCAGTCTCCCCACCGATCGTGGTGGAACCACCTCCCAAGCAGCCTGTGGGAGGGGCTCCTTCTAAGGAAGATAGACTAGACACCAGGCTTGCCCGGCGTCTTTCGGTCACTGTCACCCTGGACCGCCCTCGGCAGGTTGAAGGTGACCTGGGCAGTCGACCGTTGTATCTGGATTCCTCGGATTCGGATGAGACTGGCCTACATTCTCATCTCTGGGATGACGAATCGGCTGGTGGGATAGAGATGGAGGAAGGTCCTTCGTCCTTTTAGGGCATTCTTCACCTCATCTCTCAGACTACAGGGATGCCCCTGGAACCTATCCAGAAAAAGGTAGAGTACCCTCTCACTGACATCCTCAAGAGAGGGGATACCCCAATAGAGGCCTTTCCTGTGGCCAAGGCCATAGTTGGCCCGACCTTAGAACTTTGGCAGCACCCCGCCCTGTCCAGTTCTTGTCCTGCCCACATGGGCCCGCAAGTGTGCAGTGCCCATGGGGTCCCTTGCGGGGTTCACAGAGCACCCTTTGGCCGAGAGCCTGGTGACCGTCTCTGTGTTCAGGCATACTGGCTGTTCTGCCGACACTGACTGACCTTCCGAAAAAGAATCCAAACTCTTGGATCATTCGGCTCAAAAGGTCTATGCGGCCTCATCTTTAAGCCTTCGTCAGGCAAGTTTGGCCATCATCATGGCACACTTTTCCCATGCCCTCTTGGGGTCTTTGGATGAAGTCCTCCCACACCTCCCCGTGGACATGCAGACCACGGTCGAGCAGGTCTGTGATCAGGACCGGGCTGTTGCCAAACAGCAGCTTCAGACAGCCCTGGAAATTGGGAATTCTTGTGCCCGCTCGATGGCAGCCGAAGTTGCCTCTCATTGCAGGGCTTGGCTGAGACTCTCCTCTTTTCCGGCAGATACTCAGCACAAACTAGCTGATGTGCCTTTCGGGGCACCGACCTTTTCAGCCCAGGTGTGGCTGGTTACCTTCAGCACATTGAGCAGTCCAGTGCCACCTTGGATGCTACTTCTGCTAAAGGTTCTTCGGGCAAGAAACAGCAGAAGAAGAAGCCTTTTCGGCACTCTTCCCCTGCATCACAGCAACCCTTCTTTCAAGGAGGCCAGCAGCAGCAGGCCCAAGCTTAGTGCCCCGGGCCCGCCCAGGCCCATAAAGGAGGCCGAGGTCCAGGTCCTGGATCCTCCTTCTCCAAGCCTGCTCAGTGACGGGGCGGGGGCTGCCACCCTCTGTCCCATCATGCCAGCTCTGGGTTCTCCCATGGGGGGGCCGGCTCCACCACTATCTTTCCGCCTGGTCCGTTATTACGACAGACAGGTGGGTTTTGGAAGTGGTCGGTCAGGGACTGTCTCTGGAATTCGAGCAGCACCCTCCAAGTCGAGCCCGTGCCCCTTGAGAGGAAAGAGTATCCGTCCATACTCGGTCAGCTCTCCGAGATGACATCGCTCAGCTCCTCCTCAAGGAGGCAGCAGCTCCAATGGCGGATTCTCCAGCAGACCCAAGCTGTGTCTCCAGGTACTTCCTGGAGCCCAAGCGGATGCGGGGTTGGTGCCCCATTCTAGACCTGCACGACGTGAATCAGTATCTCAGGTCACGCACCTTTCGGATGGTCACTCTGTCCCAGATCGTACCATCCTTGGAGCAAAACATGTTGTTCTGTTCACTGGATCTGCAGAACACGTTCTTTCACATGCAAATCTGTCCGTCTCATTGGCGGTTCCTCCGCTTCAGAGACGAAGGGACCCTATACGAGTTCCAAGCCATGCCGTTCAGCCTATCATCGGGCCCACGGGTTTTCACCAAATGCATCTCAGTGGTGGCAGTCCATCTCAGGCGTCGGTGGGGGGGGGCTGAATTTACCCCTACCTCGACGATTGGCTCTTAGCAAGTCCCACCCAGTAGGAGGTGGAGATGTCCAGGGACCTGGCCCCCCAGACCTGCTCCCAACTCTGCCTCTTGATCAACGAGGCCAAATCAGAACTTGTGCCTTCTCAAGAGATGTGCTTCATCGGGGCAGAGCTCGACTCTTGGCAAGCCAGAGCTCGGCTTCCGGCAGACAGGGCAGAGGTCCTCTCCTCCTTTGTCCAGTCATTTCTGGTTGGGCAATTGCGCCCTGTCTGCACCTTCTGGGTTACATGGCAGCGTGCACCTCCATGGTCTTTTGGGCCCGGTGGCATGTGCGCCCCCTCCAGTGGGAGCTGGCCGCCCAGTGGACTCAGTGCTACGGTCATTTTGACCAGATGATCACTGTAACCCAGATGATGTGGGATGCTCTCCAATGGTGGACCACCCCAGACTGGTTGCAGGAAGGGGTCTCGTTTGTCCGTGCAGAACCGAAGGCCATCCTCACGACCGATGCCTCTCTCATGGGCTGGGGAGCCCACATGGGGGACAAAAGGGCCCATGGGTTCTGGACCCCCGAGAAGTCCTGATACCACATCAAACTGGCACTGTCAGATTTCGCTCCTCAGCTCCGGGGTCAAGTGGTTCAAGTCCAGATGGACAATACCACGACCATGTACTACCTCAACAAATAGGGCAGCGCATACTCCCGTCTGCTTTGCAGGGAGGCGCTCCGCATCTGGGCCCTCGTCAGCTGTCTGGAGGTGGATCTCCTAGCCATTCATGTGGCTGGAGCCTCAAACCATCTGGCAGATGCTCTCAGCCGCTTAAGTGAGACATCCCACAAGTGGTCTCTTCATCCAGAGGTAGCTTACAGCCTGTTCTCCCACTGGGGCAAACCGATGGTGGACCTGTTTGCCTCCAGGGAAAACACCAAGCTGAGGCTGTTTCATGCCTGCCCCCCTTAGCAGGGCTCACTGCAGGGAGATGCCTTCTCGAGGCCATGGACCCCAGGCCTCTTCTACGCCTTTCCTCCATTTCCCTTGATGCACAGGGTGCTCCTCAAGGTGAGGAGGAACAAGGCAAAGATGATTCTGGTAGTCCCAGACTGGCCGCACCAGTTCTGGTATCCAGATCTCCTCAGCCTCATCTGCAGGCCCCCGGAGAAGCTTCCAGCACGCCCGGACCTGATCTCGCTCAATCAGGGGAAGGTATATCATCTGGACCTTCAATCCCTGCACCTCACAGCCTGGTACCCTAGTGGCTAGAGTTCCAGGCTTTGGGACTTTCCGAGGATGTTCTCACCCTGGTGGAGGCATCCAGAAAGGAATCGATCAGGAAATGTTATGCCTTCAAATGGAAAAATTTTCCATTTGGTGTCAGGTCAAGGGCCTGGACCTTTTGTCCTGTCCGGTGACTAACATTCTCGACTACCTTTTGTCTCTCTCCAAAGGGGGTCTTCGGTCATCGACCCTTAGGGTGCACCTGGCAGCCATTTCTGCTTACCGGGCACAGGCCGGTCAGCCACTTTGGCGCAGGAGACCATGGTCAGGCGCTTTTTCAAAGGCCTGGATCACATATCCCCTCTGGTGCGTGAGCCTCCACCTCCATGGGATCTCCTGCTAGTACTGGCAAAGCTCACTGGCAAGCCTTTTGAACCAATGCATAAGTATGCATTGTCACACTTGTCATGGAAGACGGCCTACCTGGTGGCTATCATGTCTGCCAGGTGGACAGGGGAGCTCTAGGCGCTTTCGGTGGACTCCCCTTATCTGGTCTTCCACAGGGACAAGGTTGTCCTATGCCCCCACCCGAAATTCTTTATGAAGGTGGTGTCAGAGTTTCACCTTAACCGGGTGTTAACTCTGCCAGTATACTACCCTAATTACACCTCGGAAGCTGAATACAGGCTCCATACTTTGGGACTGAGATGAGCTCCTCTCCTATTACTCCAGGAAGGGACGGCGGAAATGTGGGGAGAGGTTCGCCAGCTGTTTGTCACCTACGCTGAAGCTGCTTCTGGCAGATCTGCAGCAAAATGGACTGTTACAAGGTGGATTGCGTCTTGCATAAATCGGTGCTATGAGTTGGTGGGCATGGAGCCTCCCAGAGGGATAAGAGCTCATTCTTCCCACCATACCGCTGCATTGGTGGCTGCTTCCGGAGACATCCCTATCCAGGAACTCTGTTGGGCTGCTACCTGGAAGTCAGCAAACACCTTCATTACCCATTACCACATTGACCTTGAGTCACGCTGGGATGCTGGTTTTGGGGCCTTAGTTCTACAATCTGTTTCCCAAGTGAGTATCAGTGGGGGGATGCGCCTTGTCTCCCTCCTCCTGGAGAACTGCTAGGAGTCTGCCAATAAGTGTGGATGAACAACGTCCACGGTCCTAGGAAAAACAGGTTACTCACCTGTAACAGTAGTTCTAGGAGTGGTATATGTTGTTCATCCACACGGACCCACCCAGCCTCCCCAGCTGCGGATGCACAAACCTGGCTTCTAATGGGCTAAGATCTGGCATCATGTGGTGGAGCCAAGAGTTATACCACCTGGGTGGGTGGGAGGAACTAGCTTGAAGTCTTCCGGCGAGTCTTAAAGGGGAAAGGGACATGCCGATAAGTGTAGATGAACCTGTTTTTTTTTTTGCTCGCTCGTTCCCAGGCCTGGAGTTTTCTGGCGAGACACATTGTCCCTCTCTTGGAAGGGGAGGTTTCTGTATGCATTCCCTCCTTTCCTACTCCTGCAGAGGGTTCTGCTCAAGTTCCAGTTCGAAGGAGCAGAGTTGATTCTCATAGCTCCCTTCTGGCCACACCAGATTTGGTTTCCACTGCTGCAACAGCTAGCCGTGGCATCTCTGGTGCCCTTGCCCCTGTGCACAGGCTTGCTGTCCCAGGACCAGGGCACCCTGGCCCTTCCAGATCTCATGTCCCTGCATCTCCATGTGTGGCTCCTGTGGACCTAGCTATTGCACACGTTGGGGTGTCCTCTAGGGTTGCTGACATCCTTGTGGCGGCCAGGAAGCCCTCCACCAGGGCCACTTATGCTATGAAATGGAAGCACTTCTCCATTTGGGCTGCTGCTTGCCATTTGGATCCTTTTACCTGCCTGGTGAATCAGGTGTTGGAATACCTCCTTTCCGTTTCAGATTCAGACCTAGGGTACTCTCCCTTAAGGTGCATCTTTCCACCATCTCTGTGTACCATGCACCTATTGAGGGCAAAGCTGTCACTCAGCTTGACGTGGCCCACACATCCCTGTGGGCCATTTCTCATCTGCAACCTCCTATTCTGGACCCAGTTCCTCAATGGGACCTAAACTTTATGTTGGAGAAACTCACTTTACCTCCCTTTGAACCAGCCGCGAGTTGCGAGCTGCGCTTCCTGTCATGGAAAGCACTCTTTTTAGTTGCTGTTATTTCTGTTCAAAGGATTTCCAAGCTACGGGCTCTGATGTGTAAAGAGTTTTTTATTTGGGTTTTCACAAAGACGGGATATCTTTGCATACTAATCCTAAGTTTTTACCGAAGGTGGTGTCTGAGTTTACTTTAAATCAATCCATCCACCTTCCAGTTTATTTTCCTGGGTATTCTAATCAGGGGGAGGCCTTGCTCCATACTTTGGATGTTCACAGAATGCTGTGGTATTAACATGAACCGCACCAAGTCTTTGAGGAAAACTGATCAGGTGTTTGTTTCGTTCACCCCCAAGAGAGAGAGCGCTCCTATTTCCAAACTGTATTTGTCTTAAGTGGTTAGCTAATTGCATTGCTTACTTCTACCGCAAGTACAAGAAGCCTCTTCTGGGGGTCATCAGGGGCCATTCCACCAGAAGTATGGCTTCCTCCGCAGCTTGTTTCAGAAATGTGTCTGCTGCTGACATCTGTGCAGCTGCCACCTGGAGTTTCTGTCCACACTTTCACCAAGCATTATAGTCTGAATATTGCCTCTCGGTGTAGAGCCAACTTTGGCCTGGTAGTTCTGCAGGGCCATCTGTCATGAGATTTTGATCGCTGACTTGTCCTCCTCCTGGTGATGTTATCCTGGTCATAACCTGTACTGCTTGGGACTTAGTCCCACCAGTGTGGCCTGCTGCAAAAGCCTTCCTCGAAGTAAGATAGTACAGTTATGTAAGAACTTACCGTAACAGTAGCTCTTCAAGAGAAGCTCTTACAGCAGGCCCTGCTTTTCCTCCCTCCCTCCTCCTGCTGTTCCTTCTCTGTGCTCCTTCTTCTGCATGTTGTTTGGCTGTCAGGAAACCTCCTTGGTTCTCATTCAGCTGCCCGTATGGGGTCTCCGGCTGGAGAACTGAGGTGGTGTGGGTGACCGCCCTCCTATATAGGCTAGACTGAAATCAGTTGACTGACGTCAGTGGGGTGGGCGAATCCCCGTGGTAGACTACTAGCTAGAAGTTTTCCGTGTGGTCCTAGTGGTTTAGTCCTACCGGTGTGGCCTGCTGCAAGAGCGTCTCTCGAAGATCTATTGTTACAGAAAATTCTTACGTAACTGTACTTTCTAGGAGTTTTATATGGTGTAAATCCACCCGACCTCCCTTTGCAAGTGACATACGGATCCCTTCTTCCAGCATGAAACATCTGATGTCATGGCATGGAGCTGAGGAGCATACCACCCGGGTGGTTGAGAGGGGCTTAGCTTGAAGATATTCTGGCTGAACGTAAAGGGAAAGGAAGACTGCCAAAGTGTGGATGTGCACCGTATAATGCTCCTAGAACTATGATTACAGGTGAGTAACCCTCATTTACTCACGTGCAACCGTAGATCTTACTTCCAAAGGGCTCTTGCAGTAGGTAATTACATATAGGACTGACGTCGGCAGTCCTATATGTAATTACCTACTGCAAGAGCCTCTCTCGAAGATCTGCTGTTACGGTAAGTTCTTACGTAACTGTACTATCTTCCACGGGAATAATCTCTTACAACTGATAATACACTTGGGGTCATCGCCAGAGGGCGCTGTGGTGCACAGCAGCTCTCTTCTAGCAGTCTTTTTCCAGGGGCCACCTACACATGACATCATCTTCCTGTTTACTATATAAGAGTGGGTGGTCCCTGGTATCTTCAGTTCATTTTCCCCCATTGTCTTCAGCTAGTGCAGAGAGCAGCAGTCATCGATGAGAACTTGAGCTAGAAGCAGAATTGTTACATTTCTCTTACTATATTGACGAATGTCCAAACAATCTACAAGCAAGTCAGCGCTATTTTGATAATGTCGTTGCAGTAGAAAGATCTAGCGATTCAACAACCACTCTGTTTGTGTTAGGTGCCTGGGACCCACACACGACACCATCTTCTGCCTTCTTTGCCAGGAATTCAGCCAGCCAACCTGTCAGCGACTGCTGCAGGAGATAGAATCCTATCTTATGGAACAGAAATTGTTAGAGAACCAGGGGGTCTGTCCCAAGGACCCCCCTTCCACTGCTTCACACAAGAAGCATAAATGAGATAAGGAGAAACCCTCCTCATCTTCCTCAGACAAACGCTCATTGACAGCCACCATTACAGGTGCTCCACCATCTTTAATCCCCTCCAGGACTGCCTGCTCGTTGACGGGGTTTTCACCCTCTCGTTGATTGCGCTTTCCAGTGCTGTTTCGGCAGTTCCTGATGAACCTTATATTGTTTCCATCGACGCTTTGTTGATGACGTCCTCTTTTAAGCATTCTAATGTTTCTTCCCTTGGTGCCCCGTTGACGATCAGTGATATTTCCATGAGAAAGCTTACTGCCTTTGCAATTCATTCTGCCCCTCCTCCTTCACAGTCTTTCTGTCATAGGGGCCAGGTTGACAGGAATCTCGGGATCCTGGACTTTACCACCCAGGGGCTAGACCTGCTTATACCTCACGTCCTATTTCCTCCACAATTCCCCTGGTTTGCCAGAAGCCTTCTCTCCGTACCCCTCCTCCCCAGTGGACATAGCTACAGTGGCACAGCAGGTTCTACAAACCATTAGGCATTCTCAGCCTCCCGCAATGGGGGAACCGGGTGATCCTTCCTGTTCTCCTACCCCCTCTGGCAAAACGCTTTCAGGGTGACAGGGAACCTTCTCCAACCTGGTCACCCCCCTCATACAAAGATAATTATCTGTCAGATGAGGCTGAATTTCTGTGTGATTTCACTGGAGGTTTAGAGGATGCAGACTTACAGGACTTGGACTTCCATCCCCATGCCCCTCTTTCTACCATTTCCTCTAGAAACGAGGACCTGTGCTGCCAGGCAGCTGCCTCTCCTCCAGATGACCCATCTTTTCATGAGATGATGGTCCAAATTCAAAAAGTCATGGGATTTTCAACTTCCGAACATGATAAAGAAAAAGGACATGGCAGACTGTCTAGAACTGCCAGAGGAGCCTGTGATAGTGGTACCCCCACTTATACAAACCTACCAAAATGCTATGCCAGTGGCCTGGAACCAGCCCTCAGCTGTCCCGGCCATTCCTAGGAAAGTGGATTGCCTTTACCAGGCTCTCCTTGATCATCATTTTCTTTCCACTACTCCTGAAGCAGGTTCGGTAGTGATCACTGCAGCTCATGATCGTACTAAACGACCGAAGCACATGAGCTTCTTACCACCTGATAAGAAATCCCATAGGATTGACTACCTAGGAAAAAAGGTGTTCCAAGCAGATACCATGTATCTCAGAATTCTAAACTATATGGGACACATGGTCAAGTACCAGTATACACTCTGGTCCTTTGCTATAAAGCTAGTCAATAAACTTCCTCCCTCTCAGGAGAAGGATCAATTGTTGGCTACAATCTCCACTGGCAATTCCACCTCCCCGACACCTACTTTGCTCGGGTTATGATGCAGTTGATAATTTGGCCCGTATGTCAGCAACGGGGATTACCATAAGACGCTATGCTTGACTTCGTGTCTTGGGGTTGACGACAGATGTACAGCCTAAGATGTCGCACTTGACTTTGCATCTTGGGGTTGACAACAGATGTGCAACATAAAGTGGTTAATGCCCCCGTTAACGGGTCCAAGCTTTTTGGTCCAGGTACCCGAACATTTCTAGATGATCTTCAGTGTTCAGGTCAGACCCTACGTGTACAGTACATGGCATGTACCATACCTCACAACCATCTTACCATCCCCAGTCCTCCTTTAATACAAAGAGAGGTGGTAAATACAGAGGCTCATACAGAGGCGGATCCCGTAGTCGTTTCCAACCTTATTCCAGGACTGCCACTTCTACCGCCAAGGACTCCCACTCCCATCCTCCAGGTGGAGCCAGCCAGTCCACTTCCTAGTGACCAACTGGGGCATTGCCCGGGCTTCTTTTACCAGGCCTTGGAAGCCGTGGGCTGTCACTTTGCCCTTCACTTAGAGGCTTGGCAAATGATCACGTCGGCTGAGTAGGTACTTCAGATCATTCACACACTGGAACTCACCTCCATGCCTCCCCCTCATTTTCCTCGCTCTGTCCATTACCCACCCGACCACATTCCTGTTCTCCAGGAGGAACTCCAGGCTCTTCTATTCAAGAAGGCCGCCTATCTGGTCCCTCCATCAGAGCACCAGCAGGGATTTTACTCCCACTTTGTGGTGCCCAGAAGAACTGGAGATCTCAGACCTATACTAGACCTCAGAGAACTGAATCTGCACATTCAGTACAAAAGGTTCCGGATAGTCACCTTAACCTCCACCATGCCAATGTTGAAACACGGGGATTGGCTATGTGCTCTGGATATGAAGGATGCCTACCTCCATATCCCCATCCACCCTACCCACCACTGGTTCTGTCGCTTTTACCTGCAGAGACAAAATTACCAATTTTGGGCACTCCTGTTCAGTTTCTCATCCGCCCCAAGAGTGTTTACCAAGTGCCTAGCGGTAGTGGCGGCAGCTCTACGATGGGAAGGACACTTTGTCTTCTCATATCTGGATGACTGGCTCATAAAAGCAGATTCCAAAACCTCTCTGCTGACCTCCCTTCAAGCAACTCTTACTCTGTTGCACTCCCTAGGGATTGTGATCAATTGGCAAAAGTCCAATCCGACCCCTACTCAGTCGCTCCAATATATAGGAACGGTCCTAGATACCGCCTCTGCCAGGGTTTACCTCCCTGCCGACAGGCAAGACAGACTTCTGTCTCTGGCTTCCCAGATACAAGCTCAACAATTTATCACAGCCAGATGTCTCTTATGCCTTCTAGGGCACATGGCTCCTGCCATCCCTACGGTGGGCTTTGCCCGTCTACATATGAGACCAGTCCAATGGACTCTTCAAAACCAGTGGTGTCAAAAAACCAGAAACTTCGAAGACAAAGTCAGAGTCACTCCTGCTCTGCGGTCAGCCCTGTCTTGGCGGACCTAACGTGCCAACCTCTCTCAAAGCATGCCCTTCCAGTCCCCCCCCTCCACAGCAGACGTTGACCACAGATGCTTCCCTCGACAGATGGGGTGCGCAGCTGGGTCCCTACAGGACACCAGGCAGGTGGCCCCAATTCTCAATTTATCCCCACATAAATCTTCTGGAAATATGAGTGGTCCGCCGCCTGACCTTTCAGACTTTTCGGACCCACCTTTCCCTGGGGCCACTGCAGATTCAATCAGACAACACCTCAGTAGTATATTACCTCAACAAACAAGGAGGTATGAAGTCTTGCACTCTCTGCAGAGAGATGATGGTGGTTTGGCAGGAAGCCATACTGCAACACCTTTCGTTGACAGCTGTCCATCTACTGGGATGCCACAATACCCTGACTGACGTTCAGTTGCCAGCCCTCCACGCACGAATGGACACTTCATCACAAAGTTCCTAAGAGGATCTTTCACTTATGGGGGACCCCATACCTTGACCTGTTTGCCTCCCCCACCAATCACTGCCTCCCCAGATACTATTCCATTATCCCCGAGCAAAAAGGGATGGTCTATAGATACCCTGTCCCAACCGTGGACAGGACTCTTCTTATATGCCCCCCCGTCCCACTCCTGCAATGGACTCTACTGAAACTGCAACTCGAACCTGCCACCATGATCCTCATAGCCCCTCTATGGCCTTGGCAGGTGTGGTTTCCCCTACTTCAACAGTTCTCAGTAGCGGACCCCATTCCATTACCAATCAGACCAGTTCTGTTGACTCAGAATCTGGGAACCCTTCTTCATCCCCACTTGAGATCACTACAGCTTCATGCCTGGCTCCTGAGGATGCTTTCATAACCTGTCTCCAAGTCTCCTCACCTGTGACCAGTATTCTATTAGCCTCACGTAAACCAGGGAAACTTATAATGCCAAATGGAAACGCTTTTCCATTTGGGCTGCTTCCCGGTCGTTGGACCCTTACTCATGTCCACTGACTACTGTCTTGGATTACCTGGCCTCGATTGCTGAAACAGGGTTGAGCTACTTCTCGATTAAGGTTCATTTGGCCTCTGTTTCGGCCTTCCATGAACCCTTGGATGGAAGATTACTGTATCAACATCATCTAGCCAAAATGTTTCTAAGAGGAATGTTACATATCAAACCTCCCAGTAGACGCCCGGTGGAATCTGAATTTTCTTTTAGGAAAACTGACCCTTGAACCTTTTGAACTGGCGGCCACTTGTGACCTCCATTTTCTTTTTTGGAAGACATTATTTTTGGTGGCCGTCACTTCAGCTCGATGTATATCCAAGCTTCATGCCCTTATGTGTAAAGAACCTTACTTGATTTTTCACAAAGACAGAGTGGCACTTCGGACAAATCCTTCCTTCTTACCTAAGGTGGTCTCAGAACACATTTTAAACCAGTCCATAGAGTTGCCAGTCTATTACCCTGAACACTCCAATTGGGGAAAATACCTTCTACTTACATTAGATGTCCACCGTACACTACGATATTATGCTAATTGTACCAAATCGATTAGAAAGACCTCTCAACTTTTTGTTACCTTCGCATCAACCAGGGAAGGTCTTCCGGTCACTAAATGAACTCTTCCCCAGTTGGCTAGCACACTGTATCGCCTTTTGTTATAAAAAATATAATAAACCATTACCAGGACCTGTCCAAGCCCATTCTACCAGAGCTGTGGCCACCACAACGGCCTGCTTCAAAGCAGCTTCTATCGCAGATATCTGCAACGTAACCACATGGTCCACAATACATACCTTCACAGAGCATTACAACCTAGACGTTGCATCATGCCATAGGGCGGCCTTTGGCTGAGCTGTCCTACAAGGCCTTCTATCACAACTGCACCCTTCCTAGGTTTACTGCTTGGGAATCATCCCAGGTGTATTACCTGCTGCAAGAGATTATCCCCGTGAAAGATAATACAGTTACGTTCCTACCGTAACAGTAAATCTTTGAGGGGTATCTCTTGCAGCAGGTACAATCCCTTCCTCCATCCCCCTTCCTCTGTAGGAGAACAACCTCTGGTCCAATCATTGATGGGAAGGGTTACCTATCGTATCTCGGATCTCCCTCTGTCTTTGCTTAGCGAGCTGAATCCGGCAGGGGAACTGAGGATACCAGGGACTGCTCACTCTTGTATAGGAAACAGGAAGATGGTGTCATATGTGGGTGGCGCTTGGAAAAAGACTGCTAGAAGAGAGCTGCCATGCACCACAGTGCCCTTTGGCGACAACCCCAAGTGTATTAGCTGCTGCAAGAGATACCCCTCAGAGATCTACTGTTACAGTAGGTACGTAGCTGTACTATCTAGAAGTGGTATATAGTTCACACCCACATCACCCACCTGACCTCCCCTGGCAAGTGGCACACAGATCCCTGCTTCCAGTATGCAAGATCGGACGTCACAGGGCAGAGCTGGAGGATATACCACCTGGGTTTTGGGAGGAGCTTAGCTTAAAGACGTTCCAATGAATCAGCACTTCTGGTAAAACTGCCATTGTGTGTATGTGAACTATATACTGTACCACTCCTAGAAATAAAGTCACAGATGAGTAACCTATTAGTCCAAT
Source organism: Neoceratodus forsteri (assembly GCA_016271365.2). NCBI lineage: Eukaryota > Metazoa > Chordata > Ceratodontiformes > Ceratodontidae > Neoceratodus > Neoceratodus forsteri. The sequence continues at coordinate 28,912,618 of CM057453.1, forward strand.
CCTCCCCCCAGCATGGTGTAGCTGGCCATGGTGGCTGATGCCTTCACCGACCAGCACTTGCATTGTAGATGTCTTTCCACCAGCCCAGCCTGTCTTGATGCTCTTACCATACATGGTAAGAGGTTCTTCACAGAAGTTCTTTATTTCACAGTTCTTAAAATGTGTGTTTTTGTTACATAGCTTTCTGCAGTCTATACTGTACAACTCTCAAACCTTGTTGAGCTATTTCACTGTTATTGTTATTACTTTCCTCTGTCCAATTATGTGGCTTAACTTTCAGGTCACCTTCTCAGCCCCCCACCTCCCACAGACCATGAGTAACACTGCTCGGGATCTATCAACTAAAATAGTGTCTTGGAATTTAAAGGGGTTAAACCATCCCAGAAAGAGGCATAAAGTTCTTCCTTACCTCATGTCATTACGAGTGGAGGTGTTTCTTTTACAAAATGCCCACCTAACTAGCAGGACTGTCCACTGACTGCAAAAACAAACTCTGGCTAGAGCTGAAAGGGCTGCATTTGTTGGGGGTTACAGAGGGAGGGTTGGGTGGGAGGATATGTATAATTGGGAATGGTGGGATGTATTTTTCCATCTGCATTCTTCTGGATTTTATGAGCTTTCAATCACCAGAAATTAGTTTGTCTAATTTCAAAAGTAAGGAATAAAACACTTGTCAGAGTTACAGGGAGGACTGCAAAAAAGTCAGAACATCAACATGAGTAAGAACCATGACCACTAGTCCAAAATTTTGCTGGACAGTCCGGTAATCCTCTCCTATTTCTGCAACTAGTAACAGTCGTCCAGTCTTTACTTGCTTATACATGGATATATTGCCTATGTAAAGCAATGCTGGGGGCTGCTCAGAAATATTTCTGGGCTTGTTTAGTATAAGGTAGACTATAGTACCTCGCTAGATGAGGAGAACCGAAAGAGGGTGATGTTAAAATGCAATTTTGATTTTAGGAAAGCAGATCAAATGCGCACTTAAGTAGCAATGCTCCTGTCATCTGTTGACTTATCTCGCTGCACTAAAAGCATCCCCCTCCCACCTGCAGTCATCTTTCCATGAAACCCTAAACAGCCACCACAACCTCAGACCCCACCTGCTGTTATTGCTGTACCCTCGCGGACTCCGTTTGCATTTCTCAGAACCTCACCCAGGTGCCTAGCCCAACAAATGCCACAATAAAGAAAATATGGGTACCATTTAAGTGTCATTCTGTCACCAGGCCAGTTAAATGCTGCTAGATGCCACCACTGCTGCCTACCTACCAAGCTGCACTCGCTCCTGCTGTGTTCTCATAGCAACTCTACAAGGGCTGCTTGAGGCGCTACAGGCAAGAGCTTGAGCAAGAGGAACGCAAGAGAAGGCGTGGGGTTAGCTTCCTGGAACTACTGCAGGGACAGGAAGCGAATCCTCAGGATTACCGGAGCAGCTGCACAGGGGAGGGAGCTGGATGTCATTGTCCACCTAGGGACAAATGACCTGGCTAAGAAAGGGATTAGAGAAGTGCAGGAAGAGTTTGTGGAATTGGGGAGGGGCCTTAGTCAAGTAGTACGCATGGTAACCTTCTCGGAGGTGCTACCCATCTATGGCATAGGAGAGGCTAGGTGTTCTGCACCATGGGATTCAATCAGTGGTTGAAAACTGGTGTGGAGCCTCAGGGATTTGGCTTCACTGGAGACTGGGGTCCACCTGGAGTGATGCAAGCGTATACTGGCATGATGGGCTGCATCTGTCCGGGAGGAACCAGGATCCTAGGTGATGGGTTTAAATGCTTCATTGGCAAGTTTTAAACTAGCCGGGGGCACTGGAAAGGAGCAGAAATCCTAGCCCCCAAATAATCACGGGTAGTAAGTGTGCAAACACCAACATAGAGGTTTCCGATAGAGAGAAGGGCAGGGGAAATGAAGAAAGTGACAAAGGCAAGAAGGACAGGGCTGGGGCAAAGGGAGTAAGGCCATCAGGAAATGGAGGGTAATGAGTACCAATGCCCGTAGTCTGGGCAACAAGCTCTCTGAGCTGATGGCCTTAATGGAAGAGGGATGCCTGGATATCGTAGCAGTCACAGAAACATGGTACACAGAGAACCATGACTGGGACGTTAACATACCAGGGTACATAACCTACAGGAGAGACAGGCAGGGGAGAAGAGGGGGAGGAGTAGCTCTCTATGTACAGGAAGGGATAAAAGCAACTGAACAAAAGAGTAAACAGGGAGGAGAGGAGGCACTGTGGGTCACCTTGGAGACTGGAAAGGGCACCACAATCCGCACAGGGGTTGTGTACAGACCCCCATGTCAGGGGGAAGGAATGGACAAGTATATGATAGAAGGCATTCTTAGAATGGCAGAGAAAGGGGAGATACTGTTGATGGGAGACCTGAATATGCCAGATATTAACTGGAGCACATTTGCTGCAGCCACATCCAAGAGCAGGGCCATTCTTGATGCCCTCCAGGTGGCAGGCATTAGACAGCTAGTTTCGAACCCACTCGTGAGGGAGCAATCTTAGACCTCAGACTTTCAAATGGGGCAGTGAGAGATCTCAGATCTAGAAGTGGGTTGCCATCTGGGGACAAGTGACCATCTAACAGTGTGGTTCACGTTAAACTCAGCTACAGAGTCAAGCCATACAAAAGTGAGGGTACTGGACTTTAGGAGGGCTGACTTTGGCAAGATGGGAGAGTGCCTCAGAAAAGCACTAGCAAACAGGCTAGAAGGAGGTGTGGAGCAACAGTGTGGAATTTTCAAAACTGCCATCACAGAGGCAACAAGCCTTTGTGTGAAGCAAATGAACAAATCAAAACGAAAGAAAAAGCCACAAAAGAGGTGTCCATGAAAGTCAGGAAGAAAAAGATAGCATTCCAGAAGTATAAGGAAACACAGAAGGAGCAGGACAGAGAGCCGTACCAGTTAAGGCAGAAGGAAGCAGGGAGGGAAGTCAGAATAGCAAAGGCCCAAACTGAGGAAAAGATAGCCAACTCAGTTAAGAAGGGGGATAAAACCTTTTATAGGTACATCAGCGAGCGTAGAAAGACAAAGGGAGGGATAGTGAGGCTGAATAGAATGAACAGTGGGTGGGCAGAGGGGGACAGTGAAAAAGCAAGAATACTGAACGAATATTTCTGCTCAGTATTCACAAAAGAGGAGGGGGAAGTGCCTAATCCAATTAACAGAAGCACTCTTGATAGGGGGGTAGATCCCAGTCCTTTCACAGAAGAAAGGGTTCTGCAAGAACTCCTAAAACTGAAGGTGGACAAAGCAATGGGTCCTGATGGAATTCACCCCAGAATTCTAAAAGAATTAAGGGAGGAACTAGTGAAACCACTGGCTACTCTTTTTAATAAATCATGGGAGGATGGTGTGGTACCCGAGGACTGGAGGAAGGCGGATGTGATTCCCCTTCACAAAAGTGGGTCCAAGACAGAGGCAGGAAACTACAGACCTGTCAGTCTGACCTCTGTGGTAGGAAAAGTGATGGAGTCACTTCTGAAGGAAAGAATAGTCGAGTACCTAGAGGCCAGTGGAGCACAGGACCCAAGGCAGCATGGGTTCACAGCGGGAAGGTCATGTCAGACGAATCTAATAGATTTCTTTGACTGGGTGACCAAAGTAGTAGACCAGGGAGGGGCTGTGGACATGGCCTACCTAGACTTTAGCAAGGCATTTGACACAGTCCCACACAAAAGATTAATAGTCAAATAACCAGCCTGGAGTGGGACCGGGTGGTAGCCTGGGTAAAACATTGGCTGGACAACAGTACACAGAAGGTAATTGTAAATGGAGTCCATTCTGAAGAAAGGGGGTTACTAGTGGGGTACCACAGGGTTCAGTATTAGGTCCAGTCCTTTTAATGTCTTCATCAGTGACATTGCAGAGGGACTGGAAGGAAAGTATGCCTTTTGCAGATGACACAAAAATCTGCAACAGGGTTGATACACAAGGAGGCGTGGAAAGGATGAAAGGGACTTGGCAAGGTTGGAGGAATGGTCAGAAGTATGGCAGCTAGGATTCAATGCAAAGAAGTGCAAATAATGCACCTGGGAAACAAGAACCCAGGGAAGAATACACAATGGGTGGGGTAGTAACAACAACAAAAAGGAAAGGGACCTGGGGTAATCATATCAGATGACCTTAAGGTTAGCAAGCAATGTGAGAAGGCAGTAGGAGGGCTGGGGGTATACTGGGATGTATAGAGAGGCATCAGCAGCAGAAAACAGGAAGTTGTTATCCTCTGTACAGACAGTTGGTGAGACCCCATCTGGAGTACTGTGTCCAGTTCTGAGACCCCATCTCCGCAAGGACATAGACAGGATAGAGGCAGTCCAGAGGAGGGCAACTAAAATGGTGCAGGGTCTGCAAGAGAAGCCGTATGAGGAGAGACTAAAGGAGCTTAATATGTATACCCTTGAGGAAAGAAGGGAGAGGGGGGACATGATAGAAACTTTTAAGTACCTCAGTGGAATCAACAAAGTCCAAGAGGGTAGCATTTTTCAGAAAAAGAGACTTGCAAGAACAAGGGGACACAATTTAAAGATAGAAGGAGGGCGTTTCAGGGGCAATGTGAGGAAGTATTATTTCACAGAGAGGGTAGTGGATGCATGGAACAGCCTTCCTGAGGAGGTTGTGGGGTCTAAAACTGTGGGAGAATTCAAGAATGCATGGGACAGACATAAGGCAATTCTTGTGGGGGGTAGGAAGAAATAGGCTGTTGGTTAACTAGGATCTGCGGCCTATCCTGTAGGTAGGGAAATGGGCAGACTAAATGGGCCTAGTGGTCCTTATCTGCCGTCAAAGTTTATGTTTCTATGTTACTGGAGTTGGGCTTGTGTTGTCATCTTTAGTCTTCTTGGACCGTGATATGGGGAAGTAAGAAAGGACGATTGACTGCAGTTTACCCTTCGTCCGAAAGACTGAAAATAGCGTTTGATAATGAGAGATGGGTAAACTACATTCGATGAATCCCAGGCCAGAAAATGGGTCACAGAGAAGTTTATTTAAGATGGCTGGAAAACAACTGATTTGCTGTTGAATAAAAGAAAATTGCAGGGTCAGACTGGGTAGCAAAGGGCCTACCTGGAAATGGGGCCATGAGGGCCCTGGTACTGACCACGGTATGCCCTAGTGTACAGACTGTAGCCTGGGTATGCCCTGACGTATTGTAGTGTCAAATTTCAACCATAAAATAAGAGCATGTATTCTGTTTGGAAGAAGGCTATTGCATTACTGGTATAAGACTTGTAATACCTGACCATTTTGGAGACTTTAGTCCCATGGATTTAAGGTCAGCTCTCAGCTACCCCGCGCAGAAATGCAGCAAGACATAAACTCAACTCCTGCCCTACAACAATTCTGTGGCAACGTGTGATCCTGCTTTAGCAAAATGCAAAGTGATATTTTTTTTAATTCACTTATTCGTCTAGTTTTTAAAATAGTTGATCCTTGCACCCCTGCCATTACCAATATTAAATTTTGTTTTGTTAAATCAGAACCACACAGTCCCGAAGCGGAGCTGCAGGGGGGGCTGAGAGTGCATCTTTTAAAGCAAATTCAGTGGTCTAACTGAATGTCCCAGCAAGGCCCCTTCAGAGGTTGAGACCTATGCTCTCCCGGTCTGAAAACAGTTATTGTGCGATAACAGAATAGAAACATAAAAAGATGAATACTTCCAGGAAATAGTTTGCACTGCAGTGTGTGCTACGCCAAGAGTTTTCAGAAAGGCCTGTGTGGCCCCAGCACAATATGGTTACAGTGTCCTTCTTCAGTCCTCTGGAGCCACCAAACTTGCCATTGATCTGTTGACTCAAAGTGAGTCATGGTTTAACGAGCTAGTGTAGTGCTTAAAACTAAAATTAGATTTTCAAAGCAGCCAATCATTACCTTTTATATCTGAGGTACTTTTTATTTTCCATAACTAGGAGTTCGTTTACCTGATGTTAGTAGGTGCGATGTGTGGAACAGCACTCTGTCTGGCAGCTGACATATCTTGTTGCAGTGCACATCACTATATCAGCACCGTGACCTGACCTCACTGACTGTGACATCACTGTTGCTTAGGGAACAGCAGTTTAGTAACTGCCAGGTCATTCACCTGTGAGGTCACTTGTCAGTGAGATTACAATGCTGATGGTGCAGTGTGGGGCAGTAGAGCTAGATATGTCAGCTGCCAGGCCCAGAGCTGTTATGCACATCCAGCACAACATTATCATGTAGAACACTTTCTGATGAGCCAAAGGAAATAAAAAAATACCTCAGAAATAAAAAGTTACAACTGACTACTTCTAAAAAATTTTATTATTTTCCTGTGTTTATTTTAGCTCCACTAGTTCTTTAAAATACGTTGATTTATGCTGAGTGAACCCCTAACTTTTGTCTCCTACATCCAGCCGTCATATCACTTTGATTTTGACACCTCCCACTTTGTTAACCTATGACAGAGACTTTGTTTGCTGCAAACACCCCCCAAACCATCCTTGAAAATCAGTCCAGTAACAAAAGTAAAAATTCAGGCTAACTGAGTTGTCACCGGGGGTGGGGCTGTTTCAAGAACCAGTTTCTCCAAGAGTAGTGTGTGTGTTTTGGGGGGAGGGGGGCATTGGGAGTAAACACTCCCACCTCAACATGACTTACTATGCCATCTGTCACTTTGTTCTCAAAGCCCCCTCGTTAACTCACCACTGTTCACTCTACCAGTCCCTTGCATGGCTCCCTCTCCAGGCATACTTTGACTATGCCACAGGTTGCCTAGTGGACACTGCTCTCAGAAGTAATCAGCTATCCCCCTGTGCATCCCTACTTACAATTAGAGCGGCCATTAGACCGCTTAGGGCCGCCTCCATTCATATCCTTGAAGTTCCCGGTGTCTCTACAGTGATGGGTGGTAAGGCCTTCTCGGTCTCTGCCCCCTCCCTCTGGAACCGCCTTCCCACATCTGTCTGTACATCACCATCCCATGTGTCCTTCAAATCTAACCTGAAGACCTGGCTACTGGAAGAATCCACCTATAAATGCTCACTGGGCAGCATAGAAGCCCGAAAGCCACCATAATCCTTCCATAACCTGGTGCCATCATGCCCACTCCCTCCCTCTTTTTCCCACCCCTGTCCCCTACGCCCCAGAGCAGAAACTTACACTCATGACTCTGATGCTGCCTCGCACAGCCCAACTGTAAGAGCCCCTCCACATCAATGTACCCCGCCCAGTAGATGCTCCTGGACTCTAGGACACAGCACATCCTATCCTGCCCTCCACATACTCCCCCAATCTGAACACGGGGCACTGTCTGGGAGCCACGCTCTGTTTGCCACAAGCTTTGTCAGGATGACCTGCTTTTCATCACCAGGCCAGGTGTAGTACCTAGTTCAGATGCTAAACAACCTGTTAGGTTTATACCTCTCCTTGTCGTATTGTACAAATGCATCACACTGCTGCCTGCTTTCTTATGGTACTTTGTTGCCATGCTTGTTGAGCATATATATGTAATGCCTGTTTTAGTTGCTCATTTGTGCTCTACAGTATAACAATTGTATTTGTAACATGGCACTAAACATCATGCAGAAATACAGGAAGCAGATTTGTGGAAAGGCATCAGGTGACCAAAAGCCAGTGGGTATTAATCCAGCAGTAGAGCCCGCTTGCTAGTGCATGTTCCAGCAGTGGAGCCCACTTCATATTGTGAATGCGCAAAATAGAGAGAGAGAGAGAGATGTATCTGTCCACGTTTGGTTCTGTTGCTGTGTTTACGTACCTGTAGATGGCAGTGGTGCTGGAAGAGCACTACAATCCTCGGCGTTATCCAGCGGAGCCATCCAGCGACTTGGGGAACCTTAGAGGCAGTAGCCGAGGTCTGTAACTGCAGCAGTAATTGATAGCTAACTTGTACACTGCAGCGATCACTGTTGCCATCCACACAAACGCACAGGAAAAGGAACACAAATCAGTGTCTGTATATTTCTTATTGTGACTCGCCACTTGTGAAACTGTCCCACGATGCACTGCTGTGATGCAACATTGGGATAGAACCTCGATGGATAAAACACAAAAACTGTCAGTAGGAATCAGAAAACGTAAATGTGGTTGTCTGTTTCACACAGAAACCTTCTCGTCCTCAGTTTGTCTGAAAATAGCCCGCACTATATAAATAGTAGTGTAGTGTGCAATGGGAACGTGCACGGTTCTCGACCACGACACTTTGTAGCAACCAAGGAAATGCAGGACAGTTTTGCAAGAATGATTATTCATCTCCAGAACTTTGGTGTACTGTGAAGGGAAATAATTTTTGCACAGTATCTGCCTTGCACTTGCCATGTTACAAGCACATTAATTCCCTCCAGAGTTGGGCTCTACTAGTGGCAATGCCTGGTTGGAAGTACTCGCTATCCTGTGGCCTTATGCGCCGCCCCTCAACCAGGCATTAATCCACTAGTAGAGCCCTCCTCTGTTGGGGATTAATGCTTACATATTATATATTGTGTCTACTCTGTATTACTGCATCGCCACCTTGTAGCCTGGGTCGTGACTAAACATGGTCCTCTGGATCAGTGCACTTACCTGGTTACCAAAAATATAAATAAATAAAATAAACAGTGTGGTAACAAAGCAAGTCACTTCGCTGCTGCTGGGGATGGTTGAAAGTATTTCTTCAGCTGGGTTAGGTGTTCAGTCTAAGCTTAAGAAAGTAAAGTAAAAGTACGTTGGCTGGTGGAGTTAAACAAAAATCAGATTGGCTGGTTGGTACTAGTTGATTTAATCAATGTGGGGCAGCAGTTAAAAGAAATAATAAAAGGAAAATGCAAAACATGACTGTGTTGCAATGGTTGTCTCTTTGTCCTTGTTGAATTGTGGTGTTAAAACCACAGAATTATAAAAAACAAATTAACATGCATTTACAATGGTTACTGATGGTGGCTATGAATACAGTGCAGGGCTTCAAACAGGCATGGGATAGGCATAAGGGAGCAATACAAATGAGTATGAATAGACAGGCCACTGACAGAGCAAAGGCCGATGGCACATTTATAAGGTAGAAAAAGAAATGGGCAGACTGGATGGGCCTTGCGGTCCTTACCTGCCGTCAACGTCTGTGTTTCTATGTTTTGCGAGCGGCTCAACTCCTTGCTGATGCCGACTGTTAATTGTCTCGAGGTATATTCTGTTTAAAACCACAGCTGGCAGCTGTGTCTGTGTTGGGCTGGTGTCAATAGATATTTTTCATGTTTGTCAGCACTCCATTTTCACTAAATGCCCACGTGCTGCACAATACTGATCAGTCTGCCTGTGTATGATTGTCCTGTTTGAATTTCTGGACACCAGCCTAACACAGATGCTGTACGGATGCCAGCTGTGGGTTTAAATAGAATACCCTGAGACAATTAACAGTGTTAATTTCTTTTAAATCATTCTGTGGTTTTAACACTTCAATACAATGATAAAGAGACAGCCATTACTTTTTATTTACATTTTGTTTTGTTTTTGAATGGTTAAAGAGGGCAGGAAATAAAAATCATCCTTATGAACTGTCAATTGTGTGGTGCATTTCTGTTTAATTTCTTGATTGTGGCCCCTGAATAAATTTGTGATTTTTGTTGTTTTTACTTATTTTGTTGTGTAATTTCCAATATGGTAGCTGCCATGCCCGGCTTTGGTCACATACTAGTTTCTTTTGCCGAAAAGTGAGCATGCCAGGTGTTCTGCTGTGACGCCATCATTTTTTGTGGTTTTGGCACCATCTAATGTCCTTGCGCTGAATGCTGTAACGCAGAACTATCATTCAGGCAGAGGAGCTGGTTTTGGACCAGTAACATTTTGTTTATAACTTCTACTTTTCCGTGTCTTGTATTTACTCGTAACTCTGGTTCATGTATTTTTCTGGAAAAACAGCGAGTGTCTTCTCTGTGTTTCACACCATCTGACAGGTCATCCATATAAATCCGCAGCAGCAGTATCGGCAGGCAGCGTGTTTGCAAAACAATGTCATTAGGTTTATAGCAATGTTTTAACATCCATGTAGAGAGGCAGTAAATGATATACATACACTTGAACTGAGTTGAACAAGACAGCTGGTACTGGTGTTGAAATGTGTGGAATGGGATGATGGAGTGCCCTAAAAAAGGACGGTTTATGATGGGTATATTTATTTTTCCCTGAATTTAACAGAAAACCTGTGGCTTCCTTTTGTGATGTTGAAGTTTCCAAAAACTGCCTGAGCCTGGTGTATGCGGGTGGTAAAGTGCAGGAACTTACTGTTTTGCCCATTCGCCCTAACCAGTCATAGAGCAGGGGTAGCTCCGAGTTGTTTTGGTACTCAGTAAGAAGCAGTACACAACAGGTATCGTGGCTTGATGCCCAAATGAGTACTGTTGTACTTGTAACCATTGCAGCATGTAAGCTCCAGGATTTTGAGCATCCCATTGTTTTTTTATTTGAAATATTTAATACTGTGCAGGGCAGAGTAAGTCATCAGGAAGATTGGCAGTCATAGGCTCCTTATGTCATGCGGCTAAGTAACTCCCCCTCGTAGCAGCTCCTCGTCTGTCTGTTATTCATATCATCCCTGGTCCTTAACAGCCCCGCAGATAGAATTAGCTGCTAAAGCACCATAGATAGGTTTATGCTAGGTTATCCTGAATATTATCAACAATCCAGTGCATAATCCCCTACATACCCCCAAATAGGTTTCAGATGGCCCCTTCAAAAAAAAATGACGTCTGGCGGAGTGGATGCTGGCGCAGTGGAGTGGTGGGGGGTGGTCTCTCAATTCTCATCCAGCTCCCAGACAAGCACTGCCTGCACCCCAGATGTCCAGTCTCATTAGTGTACTACAGAAGGCAGAAATTAGATTAAAACACAATTTGCTATAGTTAAGAGGTCTTATTGGTAGCGGAAAGAACCTCGGATTGGATTGCACACTGACTAGTGAAAGCAAGAATAGCAAAGGACAAGGCGATGGAGTGTCAGCACTAAACAGTCAGTCACTGGGAATGAGTACATTGGGGTGATTGGGACTTGCTGAAAATAGAAATGCAGAGGAGAAATGGAAATAACATAGAGTACCCAAAGTATAAACAATTGACTGTCAGGGCATGAGAGGGTTGGGTGTTTGGGGAACGTATATTGCATTTCATCTGGGTATGAACCACTGTTGACTGTACTTGATTCCAGGTCACTCTTTCATCCTCTGAATCTATTTTTTTAGCACTTCATAACAGACTTGGTTGCATTCTGGTGGTGTAGTAGTAGTAGTATTAGTCTGTACATCAGCAACACTTTAAAAAAATGCAACAAATCTACAGATATCACCGGGACTTTTTTTTTTGGTGTTTGTATTTAACAACTCACACTTGAGACAGAATGTGTATATTTTTCTATCTAGTGCAATGAGGGACATTAGTGGTTTTCTTAGTTTTACTTTTTTTTTTGGGGGGGGGGTATTTTTCTCTTGTTTGGAAGGTGTGTGCTGATGACATGCAAAAAAAACAGAATATCGCAAGTACAACCATGCTTGAACTGGAAAAAAAAAAACAGTACAGCCAGACAGAAATATATACAGGGTGGTCCCTTTGCTAATATACAATCAGCTAAAAAAAAATCAATTATTGAATACTTCTGCAATTACCGTGACACATATCATAAAAGTATGTATTCTGAATTCAAGGAATGAGTGTAGGAACAATAAACTGGAACCATGGAATTTGGTAAGCCCACTGACACTAAGAGCGACTGTGTGTGCCGTCTGACTAATGAAACATGTATATAGCAATGCAGTACAGGACCACACACCACTTCGTCTTTTTTATTAATTATTTTTTTTTTTTATTTTACTCAATTTATAAATATCCTGTTTATTCAATCAAATTTGATTACATTCCAACAATGGACTATTACATCTTTTTCGATGGCATAAAGAAAGAACAATTATAACGCTTGACAACAACAGATGTGACTACTAGAGGATTGAATATTTGACTGCAAGAGAAAGGAACTGGCTTTTAATTCCCAAATCATGTGCAAAAGGGGGGAGTAAGGGGGAAGGACAGAGAAGCGGGGGGGGGGGCAAATTAGATGGGCCATGGGTCGTTTTCAGTCGACAGATTTCTACGTTTCTATGATTATTTTTCAGTATGTAATTATTTCTCCTAACAAAGTCCATTTGGATTCAGTGCTGTCAGTGTTAACTTTTTTACTGAATTATTTCATTGTAGATAGGCTGTTTTGAGGATATGGTGGCAGTTGGAACTGTGGCAGTGTTGAGAGCACATTAAATCTAAACCACAGTTTTTTTTGGGGAGGGGGGTTCTGAGAATATTCTTTTGGTGTTGCTTAGTAGCTGTCCGCTCAATAGGGAACCCGACCACATATAACATGACTGCTGTTTATATTGGCTAGCATGGAGGAAAACCTACAGATTTTTCCAGTGTGACATGTGGAAAGTTCTATATGCTATTCACGATCATTCATAAAATGAAACGCACATTGATTTTTTTTTCTCAGTTATGAGAATCCTGTCTGAGGGCCAACGCACATAACCACAGTTCTTTATGACTTCTACAGATATGCAGGTCTGTGATTATTATGTTAGTCACATGAGGAAATACAGGAAAAAGTATGTGTATGTTTGATGACAGAGAGGCAAATAAAACAATAAATGTATGAACTGCTCCTGGGTAGAACTAGAAGAGCAGCTGCACTCAATGTAAATGTTCCTGTGCCAGTAGCCGATGCAGATGTCCGTGTCAGTGGAGGTGAATGGTATGTAATGTATCACATCTGAGCCATTGTTAACAAAACATGTGCTAACCATAACACTGACCCTTTGTACTTACTTAACTTAGAATGTATGTGAGTCCACATACAGTACATGATTCTCGTAACCGAGAAAAAAAATTCCAAACCGCGTTTCATTTTTGGTACCATCGTGAACGGTATATATAGTGCATGGCATGCACCTGTCATACTGGAAAAAAAGCTGTAGTTTTTCATCAGTATCAGACCTTACAAACAGTAGTTATGCTACGTGTGACCTGGTTTCCCTATAATGGTCTGACAGCTTCTAAGCAGAACTGAAACAGGATTCTAGAAAAAAAATGCAGTTTAGATTCAATGTACTCTCTGCACTGCCACAATTCCCACTGCAACCATATCGAAGAGACGGTGTAACTCTAGTGAACAAATTCAGGAAAAATACAATCAATGTAATAAGGTGCTGAGATGTGAGAGAGCTGTTCTCTCAGTCTGCGGTCAGAGTGGGAGTCACTGGCATCATGAAACTCATAGCTCAAGCAAAGCTTTTGCACTGCTCTGAACCACAGAGCTGAAACACTGACAGCACTGACTCAAAATAGGTTTTGATAGGAGAAATTGCAATTGCAGACTTATTAAAAAAGACATACATGATTTGAGAATAAAGCTTTATTAAAATCAGACAAAATGATTTCCTATCTCCTTTGTGTGGACTAGTGAATTAACCCGGAATGATAGTGAGCACTTGCGATGTCTGTTTCCGATGGTGGGAGAGGGAGAACTGTGGACACGTGAGATATACTGTATAACAGGAAATATTCACTGTCTTTTTATTTTCACTATATTCACTGATTCCGTATTAGAGTGAAAATAAAAAGACAGTGAGTATTAGGTAGATTACTATACATAACAGCACTAGTGTTCCACCAGTGAAAATAAGAGGACGTGAACATGTGGGGGTGTGCTTGGAGCACTAAATATAAAGGGTGTGAATTTAAACTCTATACAGTATATTAATTACTGACAGTCTGATTTTCAAAATGATTCTGTGCTAAAGGTAATAAGCAATAAACAATTATCCGCTTGCATACCTGAATTGAAACATGTTGGATGATAAAATAAAGCCAGTGTTCATTATGCAGATTTGACAACGCGCTGAACAAAAAAAATGACGGGGTCTGAATTATCAAGAGCAAACTAACAACAAATGTCCTTACAAAAACAATATAGCTCAAGTCAATGTAGACAGCGATTCACGCAGTAATATCAATAAATAGTGTTTTCAGCAGTTTAGTTATTTTGAGTTCTGTGCTCAGACTGTATACATCGCAAAACTATATCTCAATACTCATAACACTACGATCAACAGTAGTCAGACAAAGTTCAGTAACATAGTCAACAGAAAAAATTAATAAGTAACACGTGTAAGCAACATATTAGCTTGGAATACCTTATTTAAAGTTTAAGCCCAACTGTATGACGTCCCACTGCCTCAAACAGGGACGTCATTCAGAACTTAAATTTTACCGTTCAGCTCTCGTGCCATAAAAAGAATTCTTATTATTGGAGCTGCAACGGGATTGAGAATTTGAAATAAAACATTGAAAATTAAGGACAAGAGTCATAATGGAATGATAAATGTATTTTATTAACAAATCTGACAGTATTCATGTTAACAAAACCATCCAAACCATTTCCTGTCCCCTTTAAGGGTCTCGACACAGTTGAGTGGCAGGTCTACAGTATGTGAAGGTCTCTCGGGCTACAGTCATTGACGTCAGTCCTTGAATGATGTCGGTGACTAACAGCGCTCAGATGAGATCAAGAAAAAAAATGGAGAGTTTCTGAGTCACAAAGCTGACACTGACAACCACATCAGCAACCTGTTGGGAAAAGAAAATTGCAGGACACAGCCAAGGGTGACACATTTAGGTCTTTGTTAGAAAAATGTAACAGAAAATGAAATGAAACAGCTACAGTACACACATATTTATAGAAGAAAGGGTTATGAAAGAACTCTTAAAACTGAAGGCGGACAACGCAATGGGGCCTGATGGGATTCATCCCAGAATTCTAAAAGAACTAAGGGTAGAACTAGTGACACCACTGACTACCCTCTTTAACAAATCGTGGGAGGATGGGGTGGTACCCGAGGACTGGAGGAGGGCAGATGTGATTCCCCTTCATAAAAGTGGGAGCAAGGCAGAAGCAGGAAACTACAGACCTGTTAGTTTAACCTCAGTGATAGGGAAAATGATGGAATCACTTCTGAAGGAAAGAATTGTTAAGTATCTAGAAGCCAGAGGGGCACAGGACCCTAGGCAGCATGGATTCACAGCGGGAAGGTCATGCCAGACGAATCTGATAGATTTCTTTGACTGGGTGACCAAAGTAGTAGATCAGGGAGGGGCTGTGGACATGGCCTACCTAGACTTTGCAAAGCATTTGACACAGTCCCACACAAGATTAATATACAAGTTAGCCAGCCTGGGAGTGGGTCCCAAGATGACAGCCTGGGTAAAGAATTGGCTGGAGAATAGGACACAGAGAGTAATAGTAAATGGAGTCCACTCAGAAGAAAGGGGGGTTACTAGTGGGGTACCGCAGGGTTCAGTATTAGGACCGGTCCTCTTCAGTGTCTTTATAAGCGACATTGCAGAGGGACTGGAAGGAAAAGTAGAAAAAATTACTTACCTTAGTAATGTTGTTTCTTCTAATGGAGTCTTGCTATATTATGACTATTGCAGTTTGTCCCACCATTAGAACTGCTCCGGAGGTGAAAGAGTTAACTTCCATGCAGGGCATGGAACTTAGAGTGCGAGCTCGGTTTAGAAAAGCTCTGTCTGGGATATTTCAAACTGAAACTGTCAGATCTTTACGAGCAAAACTCACTAAGGTTCTGTGTGGAAGCTGTAACCTACACTAGCCAACTGGCTACTAAAATATTAACACATTTTCCTGGTCCCAACACCAAGACTCAAGTCAGGGGACCAGAAAAAGATAAGAGAAAATAAAACACAGCACCCAAACACCCCAAAAAGAAGGGGTGGAAAACATGAAACGGGGCATCAATAAGTGCCAACAGTGGACTGCCCACCCCATACCCAAAGTAGAAGTTCTGAGAGGGGCAGGCTGGGGGGGAGGTCATAATATAGCAAGACTCCATTAGAAGAAACAACATTACTAAGGTGAGTAATTTTTTTTCTTCAAACAACATGAAGTCTTGCTGTATTATGACTATTGCAGACTACACAGCAGTACCTCCATGGAGGAGGGACAGAACCTACTTAGAGAATAGGCTCTGAAGCACGGCTGTGCCAAACCGAGCATCTCTCCTGGCCTGGATATCCAGGGAGTAATGCTTGGTGAAAGTGTGTACTGTTTTCCAAGTAGCTGCTTGACATATCTCTAAGATAGGGATGTCTCTGGCAGCAGCTAGAGACGCAGCTGTACCTCTGGTAGAGTGAGCCCTCAGGCCTGAAGGGGGAACCTTACCCAGTTTTTGCTAGCAAAATTGGATACAAGAGACAATCCACCTGGCAATGGATCTCTTAGTGGCAGGTTTCCCTTTCCCAACCTCACCATAAGTGAGAAATAGTTGGAAGGAGTCAAACCTGTGACCCTTGGTACGCTGTATGTAGTAACTTAGGGCCCTCTTAACATCTAAGCTGTGCAACCTCCTCTCTATAGAGGAGGAATGGTCAGTGAAGAACACTGGAAGTGAAATAGATTGATTAAGGTGGAAATCTGAAACCACCTTAGGCAAAAACTTCCTGTTAGTCCTGAGGACTACCTTATCCCTGTGAAAGGAAATAAAGTCAGTCTCCACTGACAAAGCTTGTAACTCAGTTATGCGCCTGGCAGAAGTGATGGCTACTAGAAATACAGTTTTCCAAGACTTAAGCTCTGCCGAAGACAGAGGTTCAAAGGGAGGTTGCATCAGCTGAGCAATGCAAACATTAAGATCCCAGGCAGGGGCAGGGTCCCTGAATGGTGGATTGGTATGAAGCAATCCCCTTAAAAAACTTGGAAAATACAGGGTGAGCAGAAAGAGAAGAGGGCTTCCTGGCTGAAATAAAAGCAGAGACTGCTGCCAAATGCACTTTCAGGGTAGCTGGTCTCAGTCCCAAAGAATTAAGATGGACCATATAGTCCAAAACAGTGGGCAAATCAGCAGATTCCGGGGAAATATGCTTCCCAGAACACCATATGGAAAACCTTTTCCACTTGGAGTTATAGGTAGCCCTAGTGGAAGGCTTCCTAGAAGCTTTCAAGATTTCGAGAACACCTTGAGAAAGTTGTAGATCAGCAAACTCTAACTCCTCAAGAGCCAGGCCCAGCAGCGGCTTTAGCCACAAATGGTTACCAGGGCACAGCTGGGGCACAACAGATGGCAGCCAGGGCACTGATATATTGTTACTGTGGGGGAAGCTTTGCACCATATGGGGCACCAACTGGGGCACATCATTTTTTTACCAGGGCACGTGCCCTGGCGGGCCCTGGTGTAGAGCCGCCACTGGCCAGGCCTTGAGGTTGAGGGATTTGAGACTCGGATACCAGACTCTCCCCTGGGCACAGGTTAACAGATTGTGGTTCCTGGGGAGACACAGGGGAAGATGGACTGCTAAGGACAGAAGGAGTGGGTACCAGGGCTGCCTGGCCCAGTCTGGAGCAATCAGGATCATCTTGCAGGGCTGAGATCTGATTTTGACTAGCACCTTGAACAGGAGAGGGAAGGGGGGGAAGGCATAGAGAAACTTCCCTTCCCAATCGAGGAGAAAGGCATCCAGGGGACTGAGCCCAACACTGGGGCCTGCAATAAAAAGTGGAAGTTGATGATTGTCTGGGGCTGCAAAAGATCTATCTGAGGGTGCCCCATCTGGCAAAAACTATCCCCAGTACTCGGGATCCAGTGACCATTCGTGATGGCCCTGGGAAATCCTGCTGAGAGCATCTGCCAGGACATTGTCCTTGCCTGGAAGGTGAACTGCTATGAGGGAAGTGTTCAAGGAATAAGCCAGAGACCACAACTTCATCGCCTGGGGCACAAGGTCAAGACCGAGTGCCCTTGTTTGTTGATGTACCACATTGTAGTGGTGTTGTCTGTTCTGACCTGTACCACTTTGTTCTGAACAGATGCAGAAAAAACCTGAAGTGCTAGAAAAACAGCTCTGAGTTCCAACAGATTGATGTGGAGCAGAGATTCCTGAGGGGACCACAATCCCTTGGTGGAGAGGTCGCCCATGTGAGCTCCCCATCCCAAGAGGGACGCATCTGTAGTAAGAGTCAAGGAG
Organism: Neoceratodus forsteri; assembly: GCA_016271365.2. Lineage (NCBI taxonomy): Eukaryota > Metazoa > Chordata > Ceratodontiformes > Ceratodontidae > Neoceratodus > Neoceratodus forsteri. Next base: position 28,930,653 of record CM057453.1, read on the forward strand.
TGAGATAGAGGGAAGAAGGGCACCCCTTGTCTCAGATTGCTCTGATCCTGCCACCACTGAAGGGCCTGGATCAGGGTTCGAGTCACTGGGATCAACTTGGATAGGGAATCTCTTCTTTGAGACCAAAAGGCTCTCAAATGGAACTGAATGTCCCTCATCTGAAATCTTGCTTCTGCACTACAGCTGTGGAAGCAGCCATGTGTCCTAGGAGCTGTAGGAAATGCCTTGCTGGTCGAGAGACCTGCAGAGTGAAGGACAGGCTAGGCCACCAGGGTCCTTACCTTTCTGGGGAAGGAAGGCTCTGGCCTGCTTTGTGTCCAGTTCTGCACCTATAAAGGTGAGTACCTGGACAGGTTCTAGAACTGACTTTGGAAGATTGAGAAGAAAGCCCAGAGAGGCAAGCAGCTGCTGGGTAACTTGCAGGTGTGATTTGACCTGGTCTGGAGACTGACCCACAATGAGCCAGTCGTCCAGGTAGGGAAAGATGGCAATCTTTGCCTTCTTAAATGAGCAACTGCTACTGCCAGACATTTTTGTGAATACCTTGGGGCAGAGGTAAGGTCAAGGGCATTGGTCTGAACTGATAATGGCCTGAGGGCAGTTCAATCTGAGGTACTTTCGGGGAGCTTCTGATAAGAACATAGAAGTAGGCATCCTTGAGGTCCAGGGAAGCTAGCCAGTCCTGTGGCCTTAGGAGGGTAAAATCATTCCCAGAGTCACCATTTTGAATTTTGGTTTTAAAAGGTGCTTGTTCAGATATCTTAGGTCCAGGATGGGTCGCCACTCTCCTGTCTTTTTTGGGGTAAGGAAGTACCTGGAGTACAGACCCTTGCCCTGGTGTAGGGGAGATACCCTTTCTACAGCTCTGAGAGCCAGGAGGGTTGAGACTTCTGTTTCCAAAGCAAGAGTCTCTAGAGGGTTTGCAGGTGGAAAGATCTGATTCTCATCTTTGGAAATTTTTGAAGCTGAGAACCAGACCCTGGCTTACTACTTCCAGGACCCACTTGTCTGATGTTAAAGACTCCCAGTCCTGGACGTAGTAAGCCAGCCTGCCCCCTACAGGTAATGGAGAACCGGCCCTGGGCATCCCATCAGGGTGCCTGTTTGGCAGGGGCTTTAGGCTGAGGGGTGGGAGCAGGCCTGCTTGTACCCCGTCTGCCTCTCCCTCTGAAGAACCCCCTCTGAACATAAGCTGAAGAGGAGGCCTGGGTTTGTAAAAGGCCTGTGAAAAGGCCTGCCCTCACTCCCTGGGGCCTCTCTCTGAGGAGTGGCTTGCCATTCCTTGGCTTGTGCACTCCTATAAGTGGTTCTATATTCATCCATTTTCTTCATAATTCTCTGTCTGCTCCCCAAACAGAAATTCCCACCACAGGAAAATCCATAGCCTTAGCCTGGGTATCCTGTGACAAACTAGTACACCTGAGCCAAGCCAATCTCCACGAAAAGCCACAGATGTAGCCATGACCAGAGTCTAGAGGATACATAATTAGAATCCACTGCAGCATGGAATTGCACCTTCATGCCTCAATACCATCAGCAGCCACCTGCTCCAGCTCCTCATAAGCTGGCCAGGGGCCTGTTTGGCTAAAGCCATGACAGTATCCCATCTAGATTTTTGGTATCTTGCAACATAAGCCATATAATTTGCTTGTCTGAGTCCCAAGGACGCTGCCATGTATTGTTTTTTAGCCATGGCATCAATCTTCCTGGAGTCCTTGTCAGCAGGATGTGAAGCCAGGGGAATATTAGCCTTATCACAGGTTGCAGCCTGAACTACCCCAACATGGCTGCATTGCTGTGAAAGAAATTCTGTATCAGGACCTGACAAAGTGTACCTCCTGTCCATCTTTTTATCCACAGGAGGCACAGAATTAGGAGCTTTTAAAATTTTTATTGTTTGTTTCCTAAAGGATCTATGTAAAGGAATAGACAATCTCCTGGACTCTGGGATATCCATCTTCTCTACAAAGTCAGGCTCCTCTTGCTCATCCACAGCTTCCTCCAAAGGAAGCTGGAGAGTTTCAGCAACTTTTTTATAAAACAGAAAATGAGAAGGGGACTCAGCAAGCCTAGGGGGACATTCTCCTAAAGGTCTGTCTGGAGAGGTGTCCGGTTCAATGGGCACATCCAGACTTTCAAAGTCACATTCACACTGTTCATAATCATCCTCCCCCTCCTCTGGTTCATAAAACTCCTCTATATCATATTCTTGAACCGGCCGAACCGACCTTTTGCCAGATAGTGGCGGTTCGGACGGAACCGGGGACAGTGACTGGACAATTTGGATTGCCCTGGCTATCTCTGCAGCAGTTAGAGAAGGGATTTTTGACTCCACACCTGCTGATTTTCTAGTTCTCTTTGCTGGAACTGGCTCCTCAGAGTCAGCTTTACGTTTGCCCGAGGAAGTCTGGCCCTGGTCAGAGGGCACTCCCTCCGGTTCAGTTGGCACCGAACCGGGCTGGCCATCCGGGTCAGCAGACTTTTTGGCCTCTTGTTCCCTGAGCCTACCAACTCTCTTATCTAGGGTAGCTGCAGGAAATTCTTGCAAATCTGGCAGTCTGCATTGAGGGGTCAAACCTCAGACAATAAACACATGTGGTGTGTGGGTCAGCCTTGGCAAAGGCTTCCCCACAGACACTACAGTGTTGAAACCCAGTGGGCCCGGTTTTTCTTTTGGGTTTCTCAGACATAATGCCAGCCTAACCAAAAACTTGCCCTTTTTTCGGCAGTGCCAGGCAAGACACCTTTATCGGTTCCCAACCGTGTCACGGGTCGTGGAAAAAACCGTAATGAAATCCGTTTTTAGAACCGATAAGAACCGGGAACCGCACTCTAAAAAGCCTTTAAATGCTTCAGAATAAATTTTTAACATAACCTGATCGGTTCAAACCGAACCGATAAACATTTACAAGTTCCACACAGAAATAAACCTATCTATTACTTACAATGCCATAGACAGAGCTTGAACCGATCGGTTTGCTGTTAAAATAATGATAATCGCGGTTGAATTTAACCGAGAAAAAACTCTTTAAACCGAGAAAATGAACCGAGCAGTAGGAGGAATCTCCGGAGCGACTGTTCAGTGAGGCGGAGTAAAGAATCTGACAGTTTCAGTTTGAAATATCCCAGACAGAGCTTTTCTAACCGAGCTCGCGCTGTAAGTTCCATACCCTGCATGGAAGTTAATTCTTTCACCTCCGGAGCAGTTCTAATGGTGGGACAAACTGCAATAGTCATAATATAGCAAGACTTCATGTTGTTTGAATGTCTCTTTGCAGATGACACAAAGATCTGCAACAGAGTTGATGCACAAGGTGGGGTGGAAAGGATGAGAAGGGACTTGGCAAGGTTAGAGGAATGGTCAAATGTATGGCAGCTTAGATTCAATGGTAAGAAGTGCAAGGTAATGCACCTGGGAAACAAAAACCCAGGGGAAGAGTACACAATGGGGATGAGATAGTAACAACAACAAAAATGGTAAGGGACCTGGGGGTAATTATATCAGATGACCTAAAGGTGGGCAAGCAATGTGAGAGGGCAGCAATGAGGGCTGGGGGGATACTGGGATGCATAGGGAGAGGCATCACCAGTAGAAAACAGGAAGTTATTATCCCTCTGTACAGACAGCTGGTCAGACCCCATCTGGAGTACTGCGTGCAGTTCTGGAGACCCAATCTCTGCAAAGACATAGACAGGATGGAAGCTGTCCAGATGAGGGCAACTAAAATGGTGCAGGGTCTGCACCAGAAGACATATGAAGAAAGACTAAAGGAGCTTAATATGTATAGCCTCGAGGAACGGAGGGAGAGGGGGGACATGATAGAAACTTTCAAGTACCTCAAGGGAATCAACAAAGTCCAAGAGAGTAGCATCTTTCAAAAAAAGAGGTGTGCAAGAACAAGAGGGCACAATTTGAAGGGGCGGCTCAGAGGTAATTTAAGGAAGTATTTTTTCACAGAGAGGTGTGGATGCCTGGAACGGCCTTCCGGAGGAGGTTGTGGAGTCAAAAACAGTGGTGGAATTCAAGCATGCCTGGGACAGTCATAAGGCAATTCTAGGGGGTTGGGGTAGGAAGAAGGCTGCTGGTTAACTAGGATCTGCAGCTTATCCAGTAGGTAGGGAAATGGGCAGACTGGGTGGGCCAAGCGGTCCTTATCTGCCGTCAAATTCTGTGTTTCTATGTTTCATTGCCATTAATCTTTAAATCAGTGTATGCATCATGACAATGCATATCATGTCTATGATGTTAAATAGGTTACTGAGGAAAGAAACCGCTAACACAACAGAAGTTGTCATCGTGCATACACTGATTTAAATAGGTGCAACACAGTCTTGCGTTGTATTTTCTGGTATTTTTTTTTTTAACTGCTGCTACACATGAAATCAACTAGTACCAATCTGACAGTCCGATATGTATGCTGGCAGGAAAATAGTGTGTCACTCCTAAGACAATAGAAGAAAAAAATAATGGTGAAATAAATGACTTGGTTAACTACAATCTGTTTACTAAGACCAGCAGGCAGGAGATATTCAGTTAGCTGATTTTAGGTTTCGTGTCTGGATGAAATCTTCTGTGAGAAAAACTTTCTCGATCCCTGATCATTCAGGACGACAGGCGCCGGTTCCCTGAATCTTGCACTGCTGTTCTGAGCACCACTCAAAGCTGTGTGACAGGTCTGTTTTTATTAAAATGCTAACAGATTGAATTTGTTGTGTGGTCTCATATATTAATTTCAGTGTCTCACTATTAGTGTGAAATACTGTCATCATATCTCCGTTTCTGGCATCCAAGCTCATTTAAAAAAAAAAAAAAAAAATTGCAGATCATAGTCAAGACACAAGCCGGATTATATTTTCTGGGGGTGACGTCGGTAAGACTCGGGCCAAAAATGGGCTTGAATGCCAGAACCGGATTTATGATGGCAGTACAGGATCTTTCTGTAATGAGACTACACAACAAACTTAGTCAGTTAGCATTTTTTTTTTTGGAGAGGAGCTTTTTATCTTGTCCAAATTGGCTTTATTTCTTACAGTCGAACAGTTTTCTCTTTCCAGTCTGCAGCTCCAGCCATCACGTGTTAAAGAGCTAGAATGCAGTACTGCATTTCTTATTCGGTGAAAAGTGGAGCAGCTACATGGATATGGTGGTCTGGTCACGTAATGAACACATGCCCAATAAACAGTGTTCTTTTCCCACCGTGACAGTGTCGATCCAGTCAGTTTTCCTGTTAACTAGAAAGGGCTGGCAGTCGTGTGCTGGTGACTGTTACATGACAGGAGGAAAAGGATACAGTACACACTGTATAATCTCTGAGGTGAATCCACTACTCATGTTTCACTATTGCTGGGAAACAAGAAAAAAAAAAAGGTATTAAACAACAATGTTTGTGAGTCACTTCCTTATGGTTGCTGGTAATAATTTTTTATTTTGTGTTTGTTTAGTTTTCAGGAGCCATTAAAGGTGAAACATAATAAGTTGGTATTGTCAAATTTCTGTGTCTCCTGTGTGGTGTTTATCACTCGTCCCAGTCAGATTTAATTTGCTCCTATTTCTTTTTCGATTTGTGTAAAGTTATTTCAAGTATGTGGTAAAATGGGTTCTGAGGAGTATGTGGTTTTGTAAATAAAGTGTTCTTTTACAGTAGAATTGCATCATCAAAAAAGGGCAAAATATCATGATAAAGTTCCAACTGAACTTCAAAGTGCTGCATTTCACCCATCACTTGTATTTTTTAATGATTTGGCAAGTCTTTTACGCTGTCCAACAAAGGCTGAAACTGTCTGCAGATTCTTTATGTGGAATATTGAATGTCACCTCTGTCTGTGTCAGACCATGTGTGACTATTGCGTATTGTTACTGGGGTAATGACACTCCCTGCCACACTGGTGACTTGGACGAAAAAACAAACCGAGACTAAAATTTGACACATCTGTTATGGTATATGACATACATCTTTATTTATGTACAACCTCCACAACTCAGAATCAAGAACTATAGATGGGACTTCAGATTACTGGCAGATCAGGATAGCACATGGGGGAGGGTGCATGCTGTTTAAAGAATTGTTTAGTTATTCTACAACCCTTCTGCCATCATGTAAACAGTTGCAAAGCGACCAACAGAAATGCGAGAGACTACAGTTTCAAAATGATATAATACCAGTTTGGTAAATGCCGTATATAGTAAAATCCATAGGAATACTCGAAACCCTTCTTGTTGTCACTTGTAGTGATGTGATTTAGGAGACACAGAAAGTCCACCTTAAAACAAAATACAAAAGCACAAACAATCTGTGTTTTTTTGGTCCCTCGTCACATTAGCACAGCCAGGTGTGTGGGTTTTCATTAATCTTCTGATGTACTGAAAGCATACTTTCTAAATTTCCATTTGTTCACCATAACATAGTTACAAAATATTTTGGGTGCAATTTTATTCTGAGGCAAAGACTACGATGGGTCAGTCAAAAACTGCTACTTGTTCAACAGTCTAAGATAAAAACTCCAGTGAGGTTTTTCAATCCCTGCCTTCTCATCTGCCAAACGGGGGGGTGTATGTGTGTGTATGTTTTGGGGGGAAGGGGGAGCAGCGTGACATATGAGACAGAGAGAGAGAGTATGTAAGCGGTGAGTGAGGTTAAAAGCAGTGAACTGTAATCTAGCGGCTTGCTGCCCGTTCCATGCGCAACACAGTATATGCATCTCGGGATTCACTCTTAAAATTAAACAGGGACGGGAAAAGAGGTGGGCAACACAGTATATGCATCTCGGGATTCACTCTTAAAATTAAACAGGGACGGGAAAAGAGAGGTGGGCAACATAGTATATGCATCTCAGGATTCACTCTTAAAATTAAACGGGGATGGGAAAAGAGGGGTGGGGGCGCTGCAGTGCAAAGTGGATGGTAGCAGGAGGGTTTCAAGAGCTTGGTGGGGAGGAGCTGCACTAAAAACACTGGCACCAGAGAGGAGCGGGTTGTGATGGGCGGAGAGAATCCAGCTTTTTTTTAATTAAGGAAAAAATGCAGTGTTCTCACTCTGTATTCGTTAAAGGACTGCAGGCTCCGCCCATGCAGCCTTAAAAAGGTAGGTGGGTCAGGTCCTTCACAGTTCCTCCCTTAACAGGACAAAAGGGGTTGTTATCTTGCTTCACATATCTTTGCCCTGGAAAGTGGACTGGGTTCAGACAAATCTTACTTCAAGGGTATTTCTTGCAGCAGGCCATCACCAGTAGGACTATAGCCGACGGGCGCTAGGACCACACAGAAGCTTTCCAGCTAGCAGTCTAACAGAGGGGGCTGGCCACCTCTGATGTAAGTCCCTGAAGTTAGCCAATCCTATAAAGGTAGGCGGCACCATGCCCTCCTCAGTTCTTTCCCACCATTGACCAACGCATGTCGGATTACTGAAGCCACCTCAGATACAGTCGACCGCCATTTTCCTGTGTTTACTGCGCTTTATTATTTTTCGATTTAATTTAGTATTAACATTTGGGTCTTCTTATCTGACAGTTTGTTTTCTAAACCTTCTTCATCTTCCGACTGCTCCATGAAGTGTGCCTATGGCAAACAGATCTCAGAAAAGGATGACCATTCTGCCTGCGTCTTGTGCCTAGGACCAGATCACGACGTCCAAGCCTGCGAGGCCTGCCAGAAGTTCAACCCGGGCCACCTGTAGACATCACCAGAAGATCCTGGAGAACCATCTCCTCAAGCAGAAGATTGCCTCAGTGGAATGGGAGCTGCAGGCCAGGAGCTTCTCTGATCTCACTTCGAGATAGAGCTCTTACAGTAGGTAATGATACCTAGGACTATGCCGGCAGGCACTAGGACCCCACGGAAAACTTCTAGCTAGCAGTCCAAGGTGGGGTACTGCCCCCAACATCGGCTCTGCCCACAATGTCAGTCACTGTACAGAGGGGGTGGTCCCCCGGCACCACCTCAGTTCTTTTCCCACTGTCGACCCAGCAACTCAGCTCCACGGACGCCTCCTGCTTCCATTGACCACCATTTTTTCGACGCCCTACGTAGTTCATTCTCTCAGGTATTCGATCACCTCTTTTATGTCTTCTGACCCTTCCTCATTTATACAGTGGCAGAAGGCTAAGTGTGCGTGCGGCAAGCAGATTCGAGTGAAGGACGGCCATTCTACCTGCTTCTTGTGCCTGGGACCAGAGCACAAGACCGATGACTGCCTGCACTGCCCGAGCTTCAACCAGCGTACTCGTATTCGTCGCCTGAAGACGCTAAAGGCCTACCTCCTGGAACAACAAGTGGCCACTATGCAGAAGTCACATTCTGGGTACAGCTCCTCGTCCTTCGCTCATGACACTTCTCCCAAAGAGAAAAGACACTTGGGAAGCGCCGCAACAAGGATAAGGAGAGATCCAGGTCAGACTCACCGTCACGATCCCTGCCTAGAGGTAAGGCCTCCGACTGGAAGTTGGACTCTGCCCCGACCCTGTCAGTAGCCCTTTCTGGGGGTTTCGGCCTCTTCTCGGCATCAGGCAGGAGTTCTCAGGCCCCACCATCTCCGTTGTTGGCCATCAGACCCTACAAACATTTGCTAGGGTCTAGGGCCCAGGACTTAGCTGCCTCTTCCTCCACAATGGGAGTCCAGTCGGGCTCTTCCGTCATCAGAGCCTCATCCTCCAGTTCATCCACTAAGCCGGACAACCATGGCAAGCATCAGGGTGTCGATCCTTCCAGCAAAGCACCCGCGACTCCTGACCTGTCATCAGCAGTTAACCAGGACCAACAACAGTCCACTACAATGTCTGTCGCCATGGCTGTGGTACCAGACAAGGCTCCGGTTTCCCAGTTGCTGTCAGTGCCCCAAGGGCCAATGCCAGAGGACCTGACGGCACCTGACCTGACGTCGGAACCCTCAGACCTCCTGACAGTGGGGTCCGATGACCAAACTCCGGCCGATCTCCTGGCGCCAGGGCCTAGAGATAATGACCAGATGGCAGTCGATGGAATAACAACAGCGGACAGTCACCGGAGCCTCTTCAGATGCCAGACCTGACTTCGGCGCCTTCAGAACCAATAGTCAAAGAGCTAGAACGACCATTGGGCTCTATGTTTCCCTTGGCAGAGGTAGGCACATTGTTCATCAGCTGATGGGACACCATCAAAGGGGACCTCCTCCCTAAGCCGGAGCCTAAGGAGGAGACAGGGGCTGCCCCCCTCCGCTGCTGGTGCCTCTCCCTAGGTCACCATTGCCACCCCAGATGCCGGCCTGCCCAACTCCAGTTGGCTTGGACCACGGCCCAGATGAACAATGGAGCCACGGACGTCACACCTCCTCACGGTCTCTCTCTCGCATGGGAGAAGCAGATCCAGAGATCTTAGCTCCCGTGGATGGAGCAGGTCAAGGGGATGCCACTCCAGGCGGTACAGTAGGTCTACTGACTGTCAGTTGGATCGCTCCAGGGGCTACAGCGACTCCTCTTCAACCTACGCCTTCTCAGAGGACGAACTGCCCTTGCCTGCACCTGACCCCAGGAAGGACTCACCCAGGTCAACACTTAATGACCCTAACTTTTTGGAATTGATGAGGCACACACAGTTTCTCAGTCAATTGGAAACTGAAGACTTGGACCCTGAGAGGAGATGCCTTGTAAAATATTTGGTGGCCAGTGATCCTAAGCCACTGGTCACCCTCCCCCCTTGTAGAACCCTTTCAAGACATCACAAAACTGGCATGGAAACACCCAGCCACTACGTTTGCTGTGCCCAGAAAGGCAGATCATCTTTAGAGAACACCCAGGAACAAGCCACACCTTGGCAAACAACCTAAGGCGGACTCCATAGTGCTGACAATGGCTCATGGTAGGTCTCAGCAGCCCAGACATACCAGCTCCCAGCTACCCAACAAAGAGTCTAAGAAAATAGATCAACTGGGGTGGAGAGTGTATGCCTCGTCCACCTGTACCATCAGGTCTTAAACTTTCTGACTCATATGGTCATGTACCAGAAGTGCCTATGGCAAAAGGCTATGGATCTCGCAAAGACCAAGCCAGATTCACAAAACAAGACAGCGCTTTTGGCAGTTTTACAGTCTTGTGATGATGTGGGCAAGCTCGTTCTCCACAGTTCCTATGACGCAGCAGATATTGTGGCCTGGGCAGCCGCCTCAGGCAGCACTCCTGGCTGAGGGTATCTGGATTAGGCAGGACCTCCAGGATACTGTCCAGGACTTGCCTTTCCAAGGCCCAGTTTTTTCAGGCAAGAAGCCAAAAAAGATTGTAACAAGCCTACAGAATTCAGACAAGGCGGTTTCAGAGGTTCATAAAAGGTACAAATCTGAACCCTACCCTCCTAGGCGTAGGCCCTTTCGGAGGCATCAGGGGCAGCAATCAAAGAAACGGCCACAATGAGGAGGGTTCAGAAGAAAGGCACCCCCTCAAACAGCATGCTCCCAGGGACAGCGTACGTCTAAGCAGCCCAGAGAACCCCTTCCTTCCCCTTTCACCTCTGCCTGACTCCTTGCCTGCTCCTCTCCTCCAGCAGAGCAGTTAGGGGAGGCAGTGGAAGGGCGGTTCCCCCTTTACCTCACAGGATGGCCACAGATTAATGGGTGCTGCAACTCCTAGAAAAGGTTTACGCTCTGGAGTTCTCCCAGTTTCCACCGGACAACCCACCAGTCCTGTCAGCCTTCTCCCCATCCCACACAGGTCTCTTCTTTGGTGAAAATCCAAGCCCTCCTGTCAAAGTGAGCCATTCAAGTAGTGCCAGAAACCCAGAGGGGCAAGGGGTACTACTCCCGCTTCCTCCTGGTCCTGAAGAAGACGGGGGACCTTTGTCCCATCCTATACCTCAGTCAGCTGAACCTCTTTATAGAATACAAAAAGTTCAGGATGGTAACACTCCAAGGGCTACTTCCTTTCCGTGGCGCTGCTCCCTGGACATGCAGAATGCATACATGCACATAAAACTCCTGCTGTCTCACAGGAGATACCTCAGGTTCATGTTTAAAGGTCAACACGGGCCTTGCCCTTCGGCTTGTCCTCAGCACCTCAGGTGTTCACCAAGTGCCTGGTGTGGTGGCGACAGCTCTATGGATACAGGGACATTACATTTACCCCTACCTAGTCGATTGGCTACTGTCGGACTCATCCAGAGAACAACTGTGTCTCACACTGGAGTGCACCTTCAGCATGTTTCAGAACCTTGGGATTGCACTGAATCTCCCAAAGTCCACTCCATGGCCATCCCAGAGGCTCCAGTTTATAGGAGCCATCTTCGACACAGTTCAAGGAAATGATAGAAGGAATCCTTAGAATGGCAGAAAAAGGAGAGATATTGTTGATGGGGGACCTGAATATGCCAGATGTTAACTGGAGCACCTTTACTGCAGCCACATCCAAGAGCAGGGTCATTCTCGATGCCCTACAGGGGGCATGCCTCAGTCAGCTAATGTTGGCACCCACTTGGGAGGGAGCTATCTTAGACCTGGAACTCTCAAACAGGGATGGAGAGAGGATCTCAGTTTTAGAAGTGGGTAGCCACCTGGGAACAAGAGACCACCAAACAATGTGGTTCACAATAAACTTTGCTGTAGAGTCAAGTCATACAAAAGCAGTGGTGTTGGACTTTAGGAGGGCTGATTTGGCAAAGTGGGAGACTGCCTCAGAAAAGCACTAGCAAACAGGCAAGAAAGAGGGGTGGAAGAACAATGGGGAAAATCAAAACTGCCATCACAGAGGCAGCAAGCCTTTGTGTAAAGCAAATCAACAAAACAAAACTAAGGAAAAAGCCACTATGGTTCTTAAAAGAGGTGGCAAGGAAGGTTTAGGAGAAAAGGACTGCATTCAGGAAATACAAGGAAACACAGAAGGAGCAGGACAGAGAACTGTATCAGTTAAAGCAGAAGGAGGCAGGGAAGGCAGTCAGAATAGCAAAGGCCCAAACTGAAGAAAAGATAGCCAACTCTATTAAGAAGGGGGATAAAACCTTTTATAGGTATATTAGAGAGTGAAGAAAGACCAAGGGAGGGATACTGAGGCTTAATACATGGGAGGGAATGTGGGCAGAGGGTGACACTGAAAAAACAGGGATACTGAACGAATACTTCTGCTCAGTATTCACAAAAGAAGAGGAGGGGGCAGTACCTAAACCAAACAATAGAAACACTCTGTATTGGGGGGGGGGGGGCGATACCAGTCCATTCACAGAAAAAAGGGTTCTGAAAGAACTCTTAAAACTGAAGGGGGACAAAGCAATGGGGCCTGATGGGATTCACCCTAGAATTCTAAAAGAACTAAGGGGAGAACTAGTGGCGCCACCGACTACCCTCTTGAACAAATCATGGGAGGATGGGATGGTACCTGAGGACTGGAGGAGGGTGGCTGTGATTCCACTTAACAAAAGTGGGAGCAAGGCAGAGGCAGGAAACTACAGACCTGTAGTTTGACCTCAGTGGTAGGGAAAATAATGGAATCACTTCTGAAGGAAAGAATTGTTGAGTAGCTAGAAGCCAGCGGGGCACAGGATCCAAGGCAGCATGGATTCACAGCGGAAAGGTCGTGTCAGACGAATCTAATTGATTTCTTTGACTGGGTGACCAAAGTAGTAGACCAGGGAGGGGCTGTGGACATGGTCTACCTATACTTTAACAAGGCATTTGACACTGTCCCACACAAAAGATTAATGTGCAAGTTAGCCAGCCTTGGAGTGGGTTCCAAGGTGGTAGCCTGGGTAAAACATTGGCTGAACGACAGGATGCAGAGGGTAATAGTAAACTGAGTCCACTCTGAAGAAAGGGGTGTTACTAGCAGGGTACCACAGGGTTCAGTACTGGGACCGATCCTCTTTAACGTCTCTGTAAGTGACATTGCGGAGGGACAGGAAGGAAAAGTATGTCTCTTTGCAGATGACACAGAGATCTGCAACAGGGTTGATGCACAAGGTGGGATGGAAAGGATAAGAAGGGACTTGCAGTGATGGAGGAATGGTCAAAAGTATGGCAGCTTAGATTCAACGCAAAGAAGTGCAAAGTAATGCACCTGGGAAACAAAATCCAGAGGTTGGTCTATATCGACCTCTCCAAGGCATTTGATACCGTCAATCACAATATGCTCATTAACTCCCTCCTCTCCGTTGGCGTATCCTGAGAAACTGCAGGCTGGTTCTCCAGCTATCTCCACGGCCGTACCCAGCAAGTGAAGATAAATAACACCCTCTCTACTACCCTTCCAGTCCGGTCAGGTGTCCCCCAAGGGTCCATCATGGGTCCGCTCCTTTTCTCACTATACTTGAACTCCTTACCTATGGCCTCCTCAGGACGCCTTCTCCTCTATGCAGATGATGCTGTGATCTTTAGTTTGCACCCTGACCCTACCCAGCTACAAAAATCCTTGCAGGGCTCCTTCACACAAATAGAAGCTTAGTTTACCTCCCACAAGCTTGTACTCAACTCAGAAAAGACCAAAGTTATGCTATTTGCCCACCTGCAACATAAACACAGCACAATCAAAATATCTATACAAAACTCATTGGGTACCATGCTGGAGCCAGTTTCCAATTTCAAATATCTAGGGGTTACCCTTGACTCTGCCCTTACCTTTCGCAAGCATATTGTGTCGACATGCTCTGCAACAAACATCAGAATCTGTCTCCTTTATAGGCATAGACCCTGTCCCCCTCCTGATGCCCTACGGTTAGCCATCTCTAGCTCCGTCCTTTCCCTGGTAGACTATGGCATAGTCATCTATGGTGCTACATCTTGACACTGCACTGACTAGCATTAAACGCACCCTTAACAAAGCCTGCAGGTTGGCCACAGGCTGTGATCGGCTCACACATACTGTACCTGTGTCCTCTACCAACGGTCAGCATGGCTAAACTTTCAGCTGCGACTTTTCTACCAATCCTGCTTACTGGCCATAAAAATCCAGTTGGGTCTAGCCCTCCTGGCTGTCTCCTGCTGCTCCAAAAGAGTTTGCCGGCTCGCACCACTAGACATTCTGACACTACAGCATTCCATGTCTTGAGAAGACCACTGCTGGCCAAAGGTCCTTTCGCTACAAGGCCCCACTCTGGATGAACTCAGTCCCTGATCCTATCGTATCAATCCCCAGGCTAGGGCCTTTTAAACCTGAGCTGTGGAGCCACATTACGTCCAACTCTCACTGCGACTGCAGATAAACTCCTCTAAAAAATCTAGAAGTTTTACTGCAGTTTGTTTTTGTGTCTCCAATATATGCCTCAACTATACACACCTTTGGTGTTGCCACACATATGTATTATGTATCTTTGCCTCTGTACCTTGTGCTGTATTCTGTATTGGAGCAGTATTCTGTTATACTCTGTACCTGTCCTCATTTATGTATGACGTGGAGCCTTTGCAAATGAGTCTCTGACTCAAAGGGTTGTAATTCCTAGACCTTCAATGAATAAATAAATAAATATTAAACCTCCCATATGGGACCCTGTCTCTCTCTCTAGGATTTGCTGTTCACGTTGGAAAAGTTGACTTTGCCCCCCTTTGAGCCAGCCGCAAGTTGCGAGCTTCGCTTTCTCTCTTGGAAAGCATTGTTTTTAGTTGATGTTACTTCAGCATGGAGGATTTCCGAGCTTCAGGCTCTTACATGTAAAGAGCCGTATTTGGTTTTTCACAGGAACAGGGTGTCCCTTTGCACAAATCTTAAGTTCTAGGAGCGTGGATATGTTGTTCATCCACACTCTCTGGCATGTCCCTTTCCCCTTTAAGTCTGGCCGGAAAGTCTTCAAGCTGGCTCCTCCCACCCACCTGACTGGTAAATACCTTGGCTCCGCACAATGACGCCAGATCTTCTTTTCTGCTGTAAGATTCGGGTTCCCTCATACTACTTCTGCAGTTCGTAGGCCCTGGATACTCAACGACAGTTTTCACCGCAATCTCTTTCTTTAAAACTCATCAGAGTTTACGATACCGATCCAAGCGTATCAGACATGGAGGACAAGTTGTCCCCTGGATTTTGCCGGTGTCCCTGTGGACAGAAAATGTCACGCACTGATCCCCACCTCTTTTGTGTCTACTGCTTGGGTGTCGTACATGACACCACCTCTTGCACCATCTGCCTGGCCTTCCATCCCAACGTCCTGGACTCACCGCAAGGCGTGCTTAAAACTGGGGAGACCGGAGCTTCGTAATCCACTGGTGAAATCAAAGGAGGCAAGGTGGGTGGTTTCTGCGGCCTTGGGATCCGCCGAGCAGCTTGACCAGATGGCGGCTTTCGAAGAGGAAGCTGCTTAAGCTTCGGCCAGCCGGAATTTTTTCATGCTGCTTAACCTTGGCTCTACCTTCACTGGGTCCTTTTGGGAGCTGTACCAGTCTCTCCCCACCAGGGGTGAGGCGCCCTCGGGCTCGCACTCCTCCCGCCCTAGGAAAAGGGACAATGACCCTAAGTCTTCTTCATTTGAAGAAGACGTTCCTGGGACCGAGAGAGGTCCGTTTCTCAGGAACGTGCGGTCTCGACCTCAGTCGAGATCACTTCCTTGGCTGCCGGCTTCTCGGACCTTCCATAAGGCCAAGGCACCAAGGCCGAGGAAACGGCTGAACTGGCCGAGATTTATCTTGACCCAGTCGAGCCGTTGTCGCAGACTCCGGTCACCGACTCCTTGGAAAGGACACCTATCAATTCCTTCCCCGATGAGGAGACCCAGCCCTCGGGTGTTCCGATCAAGGGAAAGGTGCCGGAACCTCGGTTCTCCCCGACTCCGGCTTTTCCTGATCGAACGAGCTGACCCAGTCAGTCTCGATCGAGGACCATGACCTCTTAGGTTGAAAAACCGAAGAAAGGTCACAAGCACTCCAGGAAGAGGCATCGCCACCGATCGTCATCCTCCTCGGACGAGAAAAGACTTCGACAGAAGCTCCGCCGTCATTATGAGGATCTCATGTGGCAACAGCTGATTCTGACTGGTCAGAAGCCGGCTCCACCGGCAGCTCCGGCCATTACTTGGCCCCAGCCTCTTAGGCCGACGCCGACCCCTCCGGAACCGAAGATCCCGGTTCCTCCACCCTTAGGGCTGGCATGCATTCCAGATCGGCCTTTTTCTGTCTTCCCATGATTTTGGTGGAACTACCGCCTAAGCAGCCTCAGGGAGGGGCTCCCTTGAAAGAGGATAGGGCAGACACCAGCCTCCCCCGTCATCTGTCCATTGCTGTTGTCCCCGATCACCCTCGGCATATCGTGGGAGACGTAGGCAGGAGACCTTTATATCCCAACTCTTCGGACTCGGATGCCACTGGTCTGCACTCACATCTGGGGGATGAGTCATCAGTGGCAGGCTTGGAGGAAGGTCCTTCCTCTTTTCAGGGCATCCTCCGCCTTATTTCTGAATCGACCGGAATGCCCTTGGAGCCTATCCAAAAGAAGGCGGAATATCCCCTCATGGATTTCCTCAAGAGGGGGGGATACCCCGATGGAGACCTTTCCAGTGGCGAAGCCATTGTTGTCCTGGCCCTTGAGCTATGGCAACGCCCTGGCTCCTGCCCAGCTCCATCTGCCCACATGGCCCGCAAGTACATGGTACCCATGGGGTCCCTGACGGGTTTCACAGAGCATCCCTTGGCCAAGAACCTTGTGACTGTTTCTGTGTTTAGACGCTCAGGTAGCTCACCTGATACTGACCGCCCTCCAGACAAGGAGTCCAAGAATATGGACCATTCTGCCCGGAAGGTTTACGCGGCCTCATCTTTGGGCCTTCGTCAGGCCAGCTCGGCTGTGATCATGGCACACTTCTCTCATGCCCTCTTGGCGTCACTAGATGAAGTCCTCCCTCATCTCCCAGCAGACATGCAGACCACGGTGAAGCAGGTCCGTGACCAGGGCCGTGCTGTTGTGAAACAGCAGCACCAGACAGCCCTGGACATTGGAGATTCCTGTGCCCACTCATTAGCAGCCACAGTGGCCACTCGCCGCAGGACTTGACTGAGGCTGTCCTCCTTTCCGGCGGATACTCAGCACAAGTTAGCTGACGTGCCCTTCCTTGGCACTGCCCTCTTCAGTCCAGGAGTGGCAGGTCACCTCCAGCGAATAGAGCAGTCCAATGTCACCTTGGATGCTACCTCTGCAAAGGGTTCTTGGGCAAGAGCCAGCAGACGCCAGCAAGAAGAAGCCCTTTCGGCACTCTTCCCCTGTGGTTAGACAGCCCTCCTATCATGGAGGTCAGCAGCAACAGCAGGCTCAAGCTTGGTGCCCCAGGCCCAAGCAGGGTCCTCAACAGCCCCGCAAAGGAGGCCGAGGTGCCGGTCCAGGAGCCTCCTCCTCCTGTAAGCCTGCTCAGTGACGGATCATGGGTTGCCACTCCTACACCCGTCACGCCAGCTCTGGGTCCTCCCGTGTGGGTCCGGCTCCATCACTTTCTTTCCGCCTTGTCCGGTATCACTTCGGACAGGTGGGTTCTGGAAGTGGTCAGTCAGGGACTGCCTATAGAATTCGAGCAGTACCCTCCCAGCCGAGCCCACTCCCCTCGGGAAGAAAGGATCTCGGTTCGCACTCAGTCGGCTCTTCGGGACAACATTGCTCAGCTCCTCCGCAAGGAGGCGGTAGCTCCAGTGCCGGATCCTCCTACAGACACAGGCATCGTGTCCAGGTACTTCCTGGTGCCCAAGCGGATGGGGGGTTGGCACCCCATCCTAGATCTCCGCGACCTGAATCAATATCTCAGGTCTCCCACCTTCCTGATGGTAACTCTGAACCAGATCATACCATCTGTGGAGCGAGACATGCGGTTCTGTTCACTGGATCTACAGGACGTGTTTTTTTCATGTCCCAGTCCGTCCGTCCCACCAGTGGTTCCTCCGCTTTAGGGTCGAAGGGACCCTGTACGAGTTCCGAGCCATGCCGTTCGGCCTGTCATCAGCCCCTCGGGTCTTCACCAAGTGCATTGCAGTGGTGGCAGCCCATCTTTGGTGTCGAGGGGTTCGGATATACCCCTATCTCGACGACTGGCTCCTGGTGGGTTCCTCCCTTCAGGAGGTGGAGAAGTCCAGGGATCTGGCCCTCCGAACTTGCTCCCAACTAGGCCTCCTGATCAACAAGGCCAAGTCAGAACTCGTACCCTCTCAGATGATGGGCTTTATCGGGGCAGAACTCGACTCTCATCATGCCAGAGCTCGGCTCCCAGCAGACAGGGCGGAGGTTCTCTCCTCCTTTGCCCAGTCATTTCTGGTTGGGCACTTGTGCCCTGCCTGGGACTTCCTGCGCCTTCTGGATTACATGGCGGTGTGCACCTCAGTGGTCCGTTGGGCCAGATGGCACATGCACCCCCTCCAATGGGAGCTGCCCTCTCAGTGGTCTCAGCGCCTTGGTCATTATGACCAGCTGATCACTGTGACCCAGAAGATGTGGGATGCTCTCCAATGGTGGACCGCCCCAGACCGGTTGCAGGAAGGGATCCCGTTTGTCAGCCCCAAGCCGAAGGTCGTTCTCACGGCCGATGCCTCTCTCATGGGCTGGGGAGCCCACATGGGGGACAACAGAGCCCACGGGTTCTGGACCCCTGAGGAGTCCCGATGCCACATCAACCTGTTGGAGCTCAGAGCAGTCAGACTGGCACTGTCAGCTTTCGCTCCTCAGCTCTGGGGTCAAGTGGTTCAAGTCCAGATTGACAATACCACGACCATGTACTACCTCAACAAACAGGGCGGCACGCACTCTGTCTGCTATGCAAGGAGGCGCTCCAGATCTGGACCCTCGTCAGCCGATTGGAGGCGGATCTCCTTGCCATCCATGTGGCATGAGCGTCGAACCAGCTGGCGGATGCTCTCAGCCGCTTAGGCCAGACATCCCACGAGTGGTCTCTCCATCCAGAGGTAGCTTACAATCTGTTCTCCCGTTGGGCCAAACCGTTGGTGGACCTGTTTGCCTCCAGGGAGAACACCAAGCTGAGACTGTACCATGCCCGCCCCCCTCAGCAGGGCTCGCTGCAGGGGGATGCCTTCTCAAGGCCGTGGCCCCCATTCCTCGTCTACGCCTTCCCTCCATTTCCCTTGATCCACAAGGTGCTTCTCAAGGTGAGGAGGGACAAGGTGACGGTGATTCTGGTAGCCCCAGATTGGCCCCGCCAGTTCTGGTATCCAGATCTCCTCAGCCTCAGCTGCAGGGCCCCAGAGATGGCTTTGTATACGCCTGGACCTGATATCATTGAACCAGGGGAAGGTATTCCATCCGGACCTTCAATCCCTGCACCTCACAGCCTGGTACCTGAGCAGCTAGAGTTCCAGGCTCTGGGTCTTTCCAAGGATGTCTACACGGTGGTGGAGGCATATCTTAAGGAATCGACCAGGAAATGTTATGCCTTCAAATGGAAAAGGTTTCCATTTGGTGTCAGGGTAAGAGTCTGGACCCCTTATCCTGCTCTGTGGCTAACATTTTAGACTACCTTTGGTCTCTCTCTCCAAAGAGGGTCTACAGTCATCGACCCTTAGGGTGCACCTGGCAGCCATTTTCGCTTACCGGACGCAGGCCGGTCAGTCGACATTGGCACAGGAGACAGTGGTCGGGCGCTTTTTCAAAGGCCTGGATCACATATCCCCTCAGGTGCGTGAACCTCCACCTCTGTGGGATCTCTTGATGGGGTTTGGCAAAGCTCATGGGCAAGACATTTGAACTCATGCACAAGTGTGAGCTCTCACACTTGTCGTGGAAGACTGCCTTCCTGGTGGCTATCATGTCAGCCAGAAGGACAGGGGAGCTCCAGGTGCTTTCGATGGATTCCCCTTATCTGGTCTTTCACAGGGACAAAGTTGTCCTGCGCCCCCACCTGAAATTCCTTCCGAAGGTGGTGTCAGAGTTTCACCTTAACCAGGTGTTGACTCTGCCAGTATATTACCCTAACTACACCTCGGACGCTGAGTACAGGCTCCATACCCTGACCTTAGGACGGTTTCTCTCCTATTACAAGGAGAGGATGGCGGAAATTGGGTGAGGTTTGCCAGCTGTTTGTCACCTACGCTGAAGCTGCTTCTGGCAGACCTGCAGCTAAACGGACCATTGCGAGATGGATTACATCATGCATAGGTCTGTGCTACGAGTTGGCGGGCAAGGAGCCTCCCAGAGGGATAAGAGCTCATTCTACCCGCCACACTGCTGCATCGGTGGCTGCTTCCAGGGACATCCCTATCCAGGAAATCTGTCAGGTTGCTACCTGGAAGTCAGCAAACACCTTCATTACCCACTACCACATCGAACTTGAGTTACGCCGGGATGCTGGTTTTGGGGCCTTGGTTCTCCAATCTCTGTTTCCTAAATAGGGGGTGTGCACCTTGCCTCTCTCCTCCTGGAGAACTGCTTGGAGTCTGCCAGAGAGTGTGGATGAACAACATACCCACGCTCCTAGAAGAACAGGTTACTCACCTGTAACAGTAGTTCTAGGAGTGGTATATGTTGTTCATCCACACGCACCCATCCGACCTCCCCGGCTTTAGGCGCTCCACCTTGCCTCCAGCGGGCTAAGATCTGGCATCATTGGGCGGAGCAGAGGTATTTACCACCCGGGCGGGTGGGAGGAGCCAGGTTGAAGACTTTCCGACCAGATTTAAAGGGGAAAGGGACATGCCAGAGAGTGTGGATGAACAACATATACCACTCCTAGAACTACTGTTACAGGTGAGTAACCTGTTCTTTCTCCCTAAGGTGGTGTCTGAGATGACTCAACCAGAACATCAACCTTCTAGTTTATTACCCGGAGTACTCCAACAAAAGGGAGGCGTTGCTGCATACCTTAGATGTTCATAGAATCCTTAGGTATTACATTGACTGCACCCGGTCCATCAGGAAATCTGATCAGTTATTTGTTTCTTTCGCCCAACGGATGTTGGGAGCCCCAGTGTCTAAGCAGACCTTGTCAGAGTGGCTGGTCAACTGTATTATATTCTGCCATGAGAAGCATGGAAAACCCCTGCCAGGGCCAGTCAGAGGTCACTCAACAAGCGGCATCTCTACATCTTTTGTTTCACTCTGAAACTTGTCTACAGCAGACGTCTGTGCTGCAGCCACCTGGAGTTTGGTGCATACCTTTATCCGGCACTACAGTTTGGACATTACTTCCAGACAGAGGGAAGGCTTTGGCCTGGCAGTCCTCCAGGGGCTTCTCTCTTAACAGCACAGTGATCTTACCTTCTGTTCTACCACCCATCTGACCTGGTGGTATCCCAGTACTGCTTGGGACTCAGTCCTATGTGTTATTACCTGCTGCAAGAGCTTTATCTCGAAGTGAGATAATACAGTTATGTAAGAACTTACCATAACAGTAGATCTTCGAGAGGAGCTCTTGCAGCAAGTATGCTTTCCCACCCTCCTTCCCCCAGTATCTTTCTCCGATTGTCCCTTTTGGGATGATAAAGCCTCCTTGGTTCCTCCATCCCTTAAAGCTAGCTGGGTCTCCAGCAGGAGAACTGAGGTGATGCTGGGGGCTGCCTCTTTATACAGTGGCTGATGTTGTGGGTGGAGCCGACGTCGGAGGGGAGGTCCCCTGCATTGGAGTGCTAGCTAGAAGTTTTCCATGTGGTCCTAGTGCCTGCCGGCATAGTCATATGTGTTATTATCTGCTGCAAGAGCTCTTCTCGAAGATCTACTATTACGGTAACTTCTTACATAACTGTACTTTTCCCTGGCCCAGTACTTGGGGGTCTTCATCATCGAAGTCCTGGGATAAGGCCTCTGTGAAACACAAGCACCGGGATAAGGATTGGGACTGTCACCCGTCTGCCTTCCACTCACAGCCTCCCCACAAGAAATCTTCTACTGCACAACGGTCTTTCTTTCTCGGGGGTCAACAACCTTGGCCCTGCACACCCTAACTCCTACAGGGCTACTGGTGGCCCAGCTGCTCACTCGGTTCTCCCTCACTGCGGCAGTTCTTTGGGTCATGGTACTTCGTATCCTGTGCCACAGCCCCTGCTGTTTCATCCCTTATTCTCGGCAGGTACACATAGGTGGCTTGGTCAGAGTCTCTTTGGCCAGCGTCTCTTTGGCCAGCGCGGGTGCGGCGGATGCCTCACAGACACGTGCACCCCTGGCCACAATCTCCTCCTCTGGAACCACCATGGATTCTGCTCCTCGTACTCAGGGGCACACATGCTGCAGGACACCGGCACCTCCTCGAGCCCAGTCTCTCCTCTACCTTCGCCATGGGAGTCACCATCCACTCTGGCACCTGTCTCCCCACAACTGGTGCCCGTGGATCCTCTTCTGGAAATTCCCCAGCTGACATCCAGACCTGTGGCTGTCCTCCCTCCACTGCAGCCAGCGGGACTCATGCCGGCCCTGCCAGTCCCTCCTGTCAGGTCTGCGCCTGGCCTTCCACAGCCAGCACCCGCCAGGCCAGCGCCGGCCCCACCTCAGCTGACATCCGTTGGGCCTGCTCCTGCCCTGCTGCAACCTGCTCTTGTGGGACCGCTGCTTGTCGTACTGCAAACTGCGCCTGTAGGGCCTCAGCCTGGGTACCTTACACTGGCACCTGCGGGTCCAGCACCTGCCTACCCCATCCCATGCCAGTGGTACCTGCCCCGGACTATCCATACCCGATGCCTCTGGGACCTGTGCCAGTCTACAACTACCCAGTGCCTCGGAAACCGGTGCCGGCCCCCGTTGATTACTATGGTCTGATCTCGGCTTATGGTCCTTCATGCAGACACAGGCTCCCACCCCTTGGGGACCTGCCCTTGCCCATCCCCCTCAATGGCCGCCTCCTGACCTCCTTCTCCCGGCCCCTGTTAATCCAGGTCTTAGTGCTCCTCCCAACCCCGACCCCAGGGCACGCCTGACACCGGGTCAACAGTTGCTTGGATGATTGTCAGTCTGAGACGCGGATGATATGAAAGAGAGCGTCAGTAGTGATTCTTCCTCTCTCACCCCAGACTCTTCGGAAAAGGAAGAGGCTCTAAGCAATGTTCCCAGATCCCCTTCGAATGGCCTTTATGGCCATCATGAGGCACATTCAGGCCACTATGGGGTGGGAGACAGAGGAGAAGAACCCTGAGAGGTGTCAGTTGGCTGTCTACCTACGTCAGCCTGATGCCCCCCCGATGGTCTCCCCAATCATTGACTCCTATGAGGGATGTCACTTGGGCTGCCTGGAACCTTCCCCTACACAGTTCTGGTGGTATCCAGAAAGGCTGCCAGAATTTACCATGCCCCGGCTGGCAAGCCATATTTTGGAGAACAGCCCAAGGCTGATTTGGTCATCATCAGTGCTGCACACGACCTTACCAAGAGGTCAGAACACCCCTCAGCCCCCACCCCCAGGACAGGGAGTCTCACTAGCTGGATCAGATGGGCAGGGATGCTTTTCCATTCGGGCCATCAGTTACTTAGCCCATATGGTGCAGTTTCAGAACCTCCTATGGGATCAGGCTAGGGAGGCGGTCCAAGCCATGCCGGATGACCCTTCCAAGCATCAGTCCCTCCAGGCCCTCAAAACAGGCTCTGACGTCAGTACCCACATCCTCAGGGCTGCCTATGATGCGGTGCACACCTTTGGCCAGGCAGCAGCTGTAGGCATCTGTATGAAGCGTCACTCCTGGCTGCAGGTCTTGTGCTTCACCCTGGATGTCCAGTCCAGCATAATGGACACCCCTTGCAGGGGTTTAAAACTTTTCAGGGGAGATCTCCAGGATCTCATCTCTGAACTGCAGACCTTGGGCCAGGCTCTCAAATCCATCCACTCAATGTATCATACCCAGACGAAGTTGGGACAGAGGGTGTCTTGTCTTCGCTCTTCCCGCAGGCAGGCCTGACCCCCTCCTAAAGCTCCACGCAAGCACAAGGCAGGAGCGGCTCTCCCACCACCTCCCCCACCACCTCCCTTAGCACCCGAGGGGCAGCAGCAGCCTCAACAGCTGCTGCTCCCACCTCCTGTCTCCTTGCCAGACCCCCCTCCCCCCCCATAGAACATCAGGAGGCAGTTGTTGGGGGTCGCTTCTCCCTTCACCTGGACAGGTAGAGGGAGATAACCAAACAACTGGGTGCTGCAGCTCATTGAGCATGTCCACATGCCAGAATTCATAGAGTGGCCTCCGGGCCAGCCCTTGTACCCTTCCAGTCACACTCCCCTCATCCAGAAGGAAATTCAGGCCTTACTTCAAAAAAGGGACATAGAGCCAGTCCCGCAGTTTCAGCAGGGCAAGGAGTTCTACTCCCACTTCTTCCTGGTCCCCAAGTGGAAGGGAGATGTTCGGTCCATCCTAGACTTAAGTCATCTGAACCTGTTTATAGAGTACAAATGGTTCAGAATAGTTACCCTTCAGAGTTTACTGCCCTGCTCCATCAGGGGGACTGAATCTGCTCTCTGGATATGCAGTATACCTTTCTGCATATCAGGGTTTTCGCCTTCCCAACGGCACTACCTCCATTTCCACCCTTAGGGAGCACACTACCAGTTCAGACTACTGCCTTTTTGTTTGTCCTCAGCGCCCAGGGTTTTTAACCAAATGCCTGGCAGTGGTGGCAGCTTCCTTGAGACGGCAGTGTTTCTACGTCTTCCTGTACCTGGATGATTGGCTCTTAACTGCCCAGTCCAGGGAGCATCTCCTTCAAGCCCCAGCGCATATCTGCAGTCTGTTCTAGGCTTTGGGTATCACTATCAACAGGCCAAAATCCTTTCTAACCCCCTGCCAACGTCTCCAGTACATAGTGGCAGTGCTGGTCATGGCTTATGGAATGGCCTTCCTGCCCTCAAACAGAGCAGAGCAATCTGTTGGACCAGGTCTGTCTTCTCTATTCCAGCCATTATGTTCTGACAAGGGCTTTTCTGCATCTTCTAGGCCTCATTACCACTGTTCCCTTAGCCCTGCTGCACACGAGAGTCCCTCAAAGGATACCATGTCCAGTGGGACCAGTGCGCGGATGCCCTGGATCAACTCTGTTATGGTCTCAGATACAGTCCAGAGGGTACTGTTGTGGTGGCTGGCACCCAGCTTTTTTTTTTGGGGGGGTCCCTTCTGTATTTCTGCCCCTCAGGAGGTCCTGATGACAGTTGCCCCAAATCTTGGCTGGTGGGCTCACCTGGGGGTACACCAAACTTGGGGCATGTGGACTGAGGTGGAGAGGGCACTCCTTATCAATGTCCTGGAAATGCGAGCAGTCTTGTATGCCTTGCAGGCCTTCCAGGCTCAGCTATCCCTGGGTCTGCTTTTGATTCAGATGGACAACTTGTGCATGGTTTATTACATGAACAACTGGAGGGGACTAATTTCTGTCCCCTGTGCAGGGAAGCAATGAGAGTCTGGTACTGGGCCATAGAACACGGCTAGAGTTCTCGGCCGTCCATATTCCCAGCAACCATAATGTCCTAGAGAACAGCCTAATCTGGTCTCGGTCCAGAGCCCACGAGAGCTTCTGACCTCGGTGGTCGAATGTCTGTTCGACAGGTGGGATCATCCCAAGTTGGACCTTTTTGCATCCCCACACAACGCAAAACTTCTGTTTTTCTGCTTGCTAGATCCAGGGCCTAGAGTTTTCTGGTGAGACGTGTTATCCCTGCCTTAGAAAGGGAGGTTCCTCTATGCCTTCCCTCTCTTCCCGCTCCTTCAGAGGGTCCTGATCAAGCTTCAGATGGAAGGGGCCACTATGATCCTGATCACCCCCTTCTGGCCTTGTTAGATCTGATTCCCCTTGCTTCAACAGCTGGCTGTGGAACCTCCAGTCTCCCTGCTCCTATGCACAGGCTTGCTCTCCCAGGAACAGGGCACCCTGGACCATCAGATCTCTCCATTTCCTTGCGTGCTTCCTGAGGACGTAGCCCTTGCCTGGTTTGGGGTGTCTCCTAGATTAGCAGGTGTCCTGGCAGTGGCCAGGAAGCCCTCCATCAGGGCCACATACTCCATGAAATGGAAGCGCTTTGCCCTTTGGGCTGCATCGCACCATTTGGATCCCTTCATCTGCCCAGTGGATCAGGTACTGGAGTACATTCTGTCCCTTTCAGACTTGAGTCTACGGTACTCCTCAATTAAGGTGCATCTTTCTGCATGATATGTCTTGCACATTCTTATTTTTTTTTTTTTTTTTTTTTTATCCCTTCCTCCGCGGAACTTTGCAGGCAGCTCCAACTCTCCATCGGAGGGACTCGTTCTCTGGCCTCAATCACCCCGCCCATGCCGGGTTCCCCCGTGGATTAACCCCCACAGTAGGGCCAGGGAGAGGAGCGCCGGCTATATTTCCTGCCCCAGAGCACAATCCAGAATCTGGGCCTTCTGGTGTGGTAGTGCATTGGGCCATCACGGAATCGGACAGCTCCTGTTATTTTCCGCCTCTTTACTCTCTGGGTCCCCATACGTGCAGTGGGCAGAAATGACTGGACTCCACCTCTGCGGAGGCAGCCATATGCCATGTATGTGGGGCCCTCCCTGTCTGATGGCACGGATGTACTTACACCCAGCTGGGTGTTAGGCAGACAGCGCGCTGCACTGTCCCCCCCCCCCCTTCCCGAGGAAGGAGAGCTGTCTACTGGCACTGAATCCTTCCTCACCCTTGCCGAGTGACCCGAGTCCATTCCCGAACCCAGGTTGCTGATGTGGTGCAAGATGTGGCATCCAGCACCTCAACCCTCAGCACCACCTGGCCGGCTTGTCTCGCACATTTTTGAGGGGCATTCTGCATTTGAAGCCTCCAGTCTGTGATCTGCCCCAGCTTGGGACCTCAGTTTTGTGTTGGAAAAGCATACGCTGCCACCCTTTGAACCGGCCGCATCTTGTGAGCTGCGCTTTCTGTCATGGAAAGCGTTATTTTTAGTTGCCATTACTCTGCTTGCAGGATTTCCGAGCTTCAGGCCCTAATGTGTAAGGAGCCTTATTTGATTTTTCACAAACACAGGGTGTTTTTGTGAACCCGCTCCAAGTTTCTTCCTAAGGTGGTGTCGGAGTTTACCTTGAATCAATCCATCCACCTGCTGCTTATTTTCTGGAGCATTTCCAATCAAGGGGAGACATTGCTCCATACTTTGGATGCACATGGAATTTTGCGGTACTATACACACTGGACCAAAGCCTCCAGGAAGTCTGATCAGTTGTTGTTTCATTTGCCCCTCGGAAAGAGGGCACCCTGGTATCTAAACAGTGTTTGTCTAAGTGGTTAGCCAATTGCATTGGTTTTTGTAACTGGAAGTACAGTAAGGAACTTCCGGATACAGTTAAGGGCCATTCCACCAGGGGTATGGTCACATTGGTAGCTGTTTCAGAAATGTATTAACTGCTGACATTTGTGCTGCTGCTACCTGGAGCACTGTCCACACCTTCATCAAACATTACAGTCTAGACATCACCTCAAGGCGTGTGGCCAACTTTGGTCTAGCTGTTATTCTAGGCCTTCTTTCATAGTCTGTAGTTTTTGCCTACCACCCAGACAGTCTGTCAATAGTTGTCAAAACAGCTTGGGGCTCAGTCCTACCGGTGATGGCCAGCTGCAAGAGATACCCTCGAAGTAAGATAGTACAGTTACGCAAGAACTTACCGTAACAGTAGATCTTCGAGAGGATCTCTTGCAGCAGGCCCTGCTTTCCTTCCCCTTTTCCTCTTTTCTTCCCATAGGGGTGAGCCTTCTGCTTCTCATTGTCTATGCTATTGGGATACCTCTGAATCCTACTAGGTTGCCCCTGACAGAATCCAGCTTTTGGTGTGCGGCGGGAGAACTGAAGAGGAGATGAGGGCCACCTGCCGTTATAGGATCGGCTGATGTCAGGGGCTGACGTCAGAGGTGGGTGGCCCCCTCTGGTAGACTACTAGCTAGAAAGTTTCTGTGTGGTCCTAGTGCCTGGCAGCTATAGTCCTAACAGTGATGGCCTGCTGCAAGAGATCCGTTCAAAGATCTACTGTTAGGGCAAGTTCTTACATAACTGATGCTTTATATTTTTTTAACCAGGAGAGATACACTAAGCTGAAAGCTTGTTTACAGGTGCGACCTGGGAGCACAAGGAAGTTAAGTGACTTGCTCAGGGTCACACAGTATGCAAGTGGGGGCTGTGGGATTCAAATCCAGGTCTCCAGATTTGCAGCTCAGAGTCTTAAACCACTGCGCTATACTGCCTCCTGTGCCATCCCCATGGTTGCTGGAGCCTTGCATTCATTACCATCCCAGATGAGAGGTTGTCCCTGGGCAACATATATGCCCCTAACTTAGATGCCCCTTACTTCTTGCCCACCCTGAGCCTGGCTATACTCATCCTCAATAGCAATAACCCGATCCCTTTTTTCTTAATGGGCAACTTCTGCCTGGCCTTAGATAGCTTCCTTTGACTGTAGCAGGTTACA
The DNA here is from genome assembly GCA_016271365.2 of Neoceratodus forsteri. Classification (NCBI taxonomy): domain Eukaryota; kingdom Metazoa; phylum Chordata; order Ceratodontiformes; family Ceratodontidae; genus Neoceratodus; species Neoceratodus forsteri. The sequence continues at coordinate 28,958,888 of CM057453.1, forward strand.
ATGGATGGTCACACCCCCAGCTACAGTCAACATGCCCATCTCATGTCAGAATGCAGGCTGCTGGATGTCTGGAGAAGGAAAACCCACTGGTTATGATTTTGCCTTCCAGTCATTGGTTTACAGCTTCTGAAAGGGATCGGGTTATTGCTATTGAGGATGAGTGTAGCCAGGCTCAGGGAGGCAGTATAGTGCAGTGGGTTAAGGCTCTGAACTGCAGATGTGGTGACCTGGGTTTGAATCCCACAGCCGTCTAGGTGCATACTCTGTGATCCTGAGCAAGTCACTTAACTTCCTTCTGCTCCCAGGTCGCATCTGGAAACAAGCTTCGGCTTAGTGTGCTACTCCTGGTTAAACAATGTTCCCTTCCCTATAGCTGCATTCTTTTTTTCTTTTCTGAGAGCATTGCTGCCCCTGGACCATCGACCCTGCCTTTGCCAGTATTGCCATCTGCCTGTTATCCATAGTCTTTCCAGAGACGTGTGATATGTTGTTCATTCACACTTCTTGGCAGTGTCCCTTTCCCCTTTAAGGATCGCCGGAAGGCCTTTAAGCTGACTCCTCCCTCCCACCCGGGTGGTATAGCCCTCGGCTCCACCCCATGACATCAGATCTTCCTTTCCTCTGGAAGATTCAGGTTGCCTCCTCTTTGCTGTCGCTTTTTGTAGGCCCTGGCTTCAAAACCCATGCCAACGGACTTTTATGTACAGGGCCCCAGTTTGGCTAAATATCCTGCTGCTAGAAGTCTTGGCCGAACAAAAGTTGGGACCCTTTAAATTCAATCTTCAGCAGCACCTGCTATCTCTTAGCTCCTGTGACTGCACTTGACTGGTCTACGTCTTTCCAACCCCCCCCCCCCCCAATCAAATTCTCACTGCTTGTTCCCTAATGACTATGTCTACTTAGACTGTTACCTGTTACTCTGTGTTCTTTGTTGGGCTTAGCTGAATATGTCATTAATGACTGTCTGCTTAGACTGTTACATGTAATTTCTTACTTATATTGTTCTCTGATGTCACTGCCTGCATTACTGCTTCTAATATGTCAGTGGTTCTCCCACCATTGTACCACTTTGTGTCTTATCACTGTTTTACCGCATTCAGCGGTATTGTGTGCTGTTTGTCTTCCTTGGTGTTATTGCAACTTACTGTACCCTATACTTCCACCTGCTATGTATCGGTCTACCATAAATTATGGGTTTGTTGTTGCTGAAATTTTTGTACCCAGCTGTAACATGTATTCTTTATAACATGGAGCCTTTGTAAATGAGTCCCTGACTTGAAGGTTATGTAATTCTGAGATTTGAAATAAATAAATAAGTTTATAGGTGAGTTTATGTGTGAAGGTGACCCCCGTTCATCTGAAAGGAATTGCAGGTTTATTGGAGTAAAGGGGGTTTGGGGTTCCCTTGGTTTAAAGGATACGATTTACTGTAGCTTATGTTATGCAGCAAACCACCAAATGGTTACCCCCCCTACTACTCACATCGCCCCCTGTGGCTGACCATAGTGCGTACTGAGTCACAGGCTTTGTCTTGGATCCTCGTGTGGAAACCAGCTCCCTACAGACTTGTAAACACACTCTGTTATCAGAGCTACGTACAGTGTAGGAGGACACAAGCATCCGCCTTGTCTTTGGGACTCAGGGGAATTTGCTCCCCCACAACCGGATATTCTTGTGGTGCAACCCGCTTGTCCTGGTTGGTGGCAGACCCAGTCCTCCGGAATTCCTGGGTTGCCCGATGTATGCAATACCTTGGAGATCTACCAGGTTCACATTTCCTCATGTCCTTTCAACAACTTGCTAACAATTGCCAGCTGCCTGTCACAGATTTCTGGAGATACCTCCACATCAGGGTAGCTGTGCAGATCCATTTGTTCTCTTAGTTCCTTTCCCTTACATCAACCAGCTTTCCATTGTTTTGAGACCCGGACCTGCTCTCACAAAACTATGACTGGGTGGGTTTACAAGAGCATTACGGGATATGGGTCCCCATGCAAAGGAGAAGAGTTGTGTTGTCTGGGTGACTGAGTTCCGTCGCCCTGTTCGTCCCAGACCTGGGACCAGTGTGTAAAAAATGCACACTGTTTGCTAGGATGCGAATAGTTGTCAGATCTGGAGTAAAATTCTGCACTGCTGGTATCGTACTAAAAAATCCACTACTGGTGGTGCAGTAATGACAACTTATCCCACATCCTCTGGGAATGCCCCCGTCTAGGTCCTTTCTGAGCAGGGTTGATCGACATTTGCAGTGCCATATTGTGCACCCCCTCAGTCTATTCCTTTTTAGGGGATACCTCACTTCGTTGGCCACTACTCTGCTATCATCAGATCTGGCTAACAGCTGCTGCACTGAAGTCTGAGTGCCCTGATATTCATGAAGTGCAGGCAAGCTGAGCCACCTTCCTTGACCAGGTGGCACACATCTTTGCCCCAGCTCACTCTCTTCCTGGGCCTCTTCAAACAGGCCATACAGCACAATCAAGTGTCTCAACCTAAATGCCATACGCATCTCTGGTCTCACCTTTGCATTGTGCCCCCTCCCCAGCTCTGAGATTGCCTCCTCGGGCAGAGTCTGACCTAGTAAACAGGGTTTGAAGGTTTTGTCTACTGTATGTTTCTAGGATGCACAGAATGAACCGTTTCAAGGTCTCTTTCTGTGGCTACAGAATGCACTTTATTTTCACATCACCAAAACTTGTTTAATACACCCGAAACAAATGCAACTTCAGTTGTGTGCTTGTTACTTGACACTAGTACTCCTTTTCCTATTGTACTTCTGTAATTCAGAAGTTTCAGTTAAACGTTTTGCTAGAAAAAAGATAATAATAGAAAATTACATTAGAATTGGCATTTTGGCCAACCAGGGTGTGCCAGCCAGAAACAGTGGCACGTAAGAGCCTTGAACAGGATACTGAAGGAGAAAAATAATTCTTTGGTTCCCCATGTGGTTGACACTGAACAGTGCTGTCATCTTGTGGCCAGGGTTGCTGTTGCATTAAAACAAAGCTGGAGTCTAATCCCAGTGAGGTTATCTGGCTCATCCAAAGTCAGTCAAAAAGCTGGCCAAGTTTGCACTGGCACAGAAGTCTTGTATATCTTTGTCCGAGCATTCAAGGACTGTCTGCTCTCCATTTCAAGGAGTTTGCATATTTTTTCATGACTATCATATTGTTGTCACTTGACATTCTTGGCTAAAGATCGGGACCAGGATTCTCCTGGGAGGGACTGAATAAGCGGATCCTAGTTCTGATTTCATAGTGTTGAGTGTATCGCCCTTAATCCGGTACTGTTCTTTTGTATGTTTTCTTGTTTTTATATAACTAGATACGAGAACAAAGAATACAGTGCTGAACATTTCCTCAGCATGCCACAGTACCCTAGCTGTCCTTGTTTCTGCTAAGGCTGCATTGAAGTGAAAACCTAGAGGCGGAGAGAAGCCATTTTAGAGGAACCCGTCCATCTCAAAAGACTGATTTGGCTGTTTTAAAATAAAACGGTCAATTGAATTTTATTTAATAACATTTTTAAAAACTGGATTTCCAAATACAAAATTTAGAATCAGTCCCATTTTAGCTGGAAGGGATGGGAGAACCAGTTCGCATAAGTTCAACACCTTTCAGAGCCGCTACCATTTTCTACATAAAGAACTCTAAGTTCTGAAAAGGTTCTGATCATTTGGTTTTGGAGCATTGTATGAGTCCTCAGCTGGTCTTTGTCCTGAAAGAAGGTTGTGGGCGATGGTGAGCCCCAGGGTGATGGTGGGCCCCAGAAAGAAGGTTGAGATGTGTGAAGGATCCAGTGAGCCAAGTCTGTAGTTAAGTGGTTATGATCACAGTGGTATGCTAATAAGCTACTGTATATAATTCTCTCGTACAGCTTTTAAGGTATGTTTGTAGTGCTATCATTTCCTCTCACTGACAGTAGATTTTATGAGGAAACTAAGTTCAAATCTCTTTTTATAATTTAAAGGGGCAATGTCCGCTGTTCCCTAGTTTTCAAACTGCATAATAGCAGCTGTCTTGTTGGCATTATAGTGATTAAAAACTACATGCATATGTCACAGGATTTTCTCTGTACTGAAATGTATTGCCATGTTTTATGTTTTAGTGTTAAACTTAAAACTGAAGCAGCCCACCATGAATAGCACCAGCTGCTGGTCCTAGTCATCCCCAAGGACGATACTGCACCAAACCACTTGTCAATTCATTTGTGGCGAGTTTGAACATTTTTTTTGCCAAACAAATATAGTGCCTGTTAACATAAAGTATTCTGACATCTGAAATGGTATTCTTACTTGAAAATGAGTGGTCTAACTTCTTGAGTTCTCCTGTTGAAAATTCCATCCCTGTCTCTGGGCATGCACGTTGGCTCGGAAGCCCAGTTGGCAGTGCGGACCTGCAGTAGGCAGGTATTTCTGTTTTTTTTTTTTTGTTTGTTTTGTTTTCCCAGTCCGCAGCCTATGGATGTAGGGGGAGGCCCTTTGGCTGACACACTAATACACGCAGAGCATGCAACGTTTCAGAGTGCCAGCACCCCCCCTTCGATTGGTGGCTCCACCTGGAGGAGGCAGGTGCCTACTGAGACGATTAGCCATCTTGCCCCGGCCAGCCCTCCCAACCACTCAGGCTCATTCCCGAGCCCAAGTCACCAGTGTTGTGAGTGGTAGCACTACTGATGTGCCAGTAGGCCGACCTCTGAGGATGAAATGTTAAGCTGAGGTCCCTTCTGTCTGTTGCTTGTGGTTGATTTTTTTCCCCCCAGTTTGTTTACCTGGGACAACCTAGCTGAGATGCTGTATCTTGTGTTCAGTGGGGTTGTACTTCATATCTATTTGTACAGCTGAGCAGACTGAAGCTCTTAAGCGGTTAAGAGGCTGGTTCAGTCCCGTTTCAGGGCTCAGAGCAGGAGGGAGTCACTCTGGCTTGCTGGTGACCCGGGATTGCTCCCTGAAACCTGGACAGAGGGAGCTGAGCCTGACTGGGCTGATCTCTTCCCGGAGGTGGGCGATATTTATTTTTATTTTATTAATTAATTGGGTTAGTACACTGAGCCAGTGACCCTTTTTCAGGTGCATCCCGGACCTGTTAAAAAAGGCAGCTACAAGATGGCATGTACAAAGTTTTAGCTGCACAGATAGTTATGGGAAGATGATTCCAGTATGTATGAGCAGTAAATGAGAATGCACGCTGACCCATTAATGTGTTTGCCTTGGGTGCAGCGAGTAAGAAGTTTTCATCAGAAATTCTGAAATAAGGGGGAGCCTCCCCGGAGGGAAAACTGTGGTAGTCCTAGGGCAGCCACATGGTTAGTGCATGGAAAGGTACTGGCACAAGGAGGACGAGTCCCAGTTCCAGGAGTCGGAAGCTGGTAGGGAACACGGAAACGAGCAGAACTGGAGAAAGAGGAACAAATTGTCAAAAATGACTTGCTTAGGGTCACAGTGAGTATGTGGTTCTGGTGGACTTTGAACCTAGGTTTCCAGGTTCCCAGGCTGGTCAGTGCTCTAGCTACTAGATCGTGCAGCCTCTATATATTACATTGTATTTACTTACGATAACCCAACTGAGATGCAGCATCTCATTTTCTGCGAGGTCCTGCTTCTACCTAGTTTTATTCTTTTTTAGTTTATTCAGAATTTTTGGCAAGGAAAGGCATATTGAGCCAGGGCTGATTTCCAGATGCGATCTAAGCGCACAGTACGGTCTAGTGACTTGCCACAGCATGCAGGTGGCGATTGTGGAATTCAAACCCAGGTCTGCTATGTCTCCAGATTCACAGCTTGGTGCTGCAACCTCTGGGCTCTACTGCCTCCCTCGTTTTATGGCTGGGAGAACTGCAGCCAGAGAAGTCAAGTGTCTAGTGTCTTGCTCATGGTCACACAATGAATCGGTGGCTAAGGTAGGATTCAAATCTGCAAACATCTGATTTCTCTGCTCTATCCACAATGCTGTGCTACATTCCAAGGTTAAGAAATCCCATGACACTGTTTGGAAGGAGTTGATGATATATTTGATTTCCTGTCCAACATTCTTTGTTTCTCGCAATCACAGTTTGTAATTGAGATGGTCAGAGATTATATTTGGGACAGTTGTGGGGGGGGTGAGGATGATTGGGTGGGGGTGGTCGATGATGAAATGGAAATGAAAGGTATTTGGTTTGACATTATGCCTTTCATACACACTGTATCCCAAAGTGCTTTACAAACCATGTAGAGTTGGCAGCGGCCATTGGAGACACTGAGGTAGGTTAATAAAAGGTCAATGTTAAGTACCGAGAAGGATAGAGTAGTAAGCACAGGGAGGTTAACTAACTTGCTCAGTATCGCACAATAGGTACTGTAAATGATAGCTGTGGGATTCAAACACGGATATCCAGTTCTCCAGATTTACAACTCTGTGCTCTAAACACTAGGCTACACTGCATCCATATACCCTGTATTTATCATGATGAAGGGTCCATCCCATTGAGATCGTAATCTCAATTACAAGATTATTCTGACCAACAGGTGTCCTTACACTCTAATAATGACAGGACAGCCATGCAGTGAGAGGATGTACAGAATATTTAGTAATTACAGACATCAGAGCAATCAGTATGGTTTGACTCAACAGCAGAGGTGTCATAGTGTAGTTCTTTCAAGATCAGAATGATAAGCAGGAACCTGCGTTTACATGCATGCCTGCTGCTGCTTTCTCCTCTATACAGTCACTACACTAACAGTATACAATGATTTGCTCTGCAACATGCTTGAAGGTACTTCTTGCTTGATGAGTGTAAACATCTGTTGTACCACAAACCTCACCACCCACCTGCCTGTATAATATCTGTTGGAGAATAAACATAGTGTTAATTTTCCATTGCCTTCTTATTTAGATGCCCATTTACCGAGAAGAACATCCAGTCACCTACTGGAAGAGAAGGCAACTTGTGTATCCGCTGCAGTGTCTGACGAGTCTGTCGCTGGAGACAGTGGGGTGTACGAGGCTTCTGTGAAACGGTAAAGTCAGTGGGAAAAGAACAGAACCATTTGTTTCTTTGCAGTTCTAGAAAGTGTTATTTAAACAGACCTGGAAATGTTGGGCTATATAACTCTGCACAATTTAAGTAACCAACTATTGCTTTTTATATATCAGAAGTTTTTTCTTTTTCTTTTCCCAGTTGCTGGATAGAAGATTTTCTATTTGACAATACTTGGTGTGATGTGTGGAACAGTGCTTTACCTGGAAGATGACATATTAATTCTCATACATCATCAGCCCTGTGATATCGCAGATTACCAGAACCAATCACCATCTTCCAGAGCGGTCACTTGTGATGTCACACTAAGTGAGGTCACAACGCTAATGAGATGTAAAGGGGAATAGAACTCGATGTCAGTCTCCAGGTAACGTACTGCTCTTTACATCACACCTAATACTGTCAGGTAAAAAGCCTTCTAATGAGGAAATGGAGCAAGAAAAAGACATCAGGAATCAAAAGTAAAAGCTGACTTTGTTTGCAAATTAGTAACATTTTCTGTCTGCTGCTAACTTTGATGCCAATAGTCACAGACTTCAGAGATTCTTTGGCAAGAAAGACATCTTTATTTTTTATTTATTCTCTTCCCCGTTTCCCTGTTGTATCCAGTTTCAAGAATTGGGACCTCTGCACTACTGCTGTCATCTGGCCAACAAGCGTGCCACTCTCTGCCCTCGCATAGAGCCAACTGCCCCACCTCCATGATGTGCTCATCCCCCAGTTGGTCCCAGTTCAGGTTTCTGGGGCTCACTTTTAGACCCTGGTCTCCCAGGAGGTCTTATGATTTATTTCAAAGGTTTTACCAGAAAGACATACTGAGCTGGTAAAAGCATGTTCCCAGATCCTTCCGGGGTGGGGGAGTATACACAAAGGTGCAATGGAAAATAAAATATAGTAAGGTGCAGAATAAATTTATAATCCGATAGTTACGATACTCAGGCAGGTGGACCAGCACAACCCAGTAAAAGGTGCAGAGACAAAACAATACAATACAACAGTAAGGTGCACGCGCAAATACATTTCCGGGTGCTTGCACGAGCCAAGGGGCATATATAAATGAAACCCAAATTCAAGAGTAGTCAATGCAGTGCAGTACAAGTACAGTACAAATCGAGATGTGAACACTCATTTGAAGTGTATCAGTGGCACACAGACTGGGGCCTAAGGTAGACACAGAGTTGATACAGTGCTGCAGCACCACACTCTCAGCCACTTTTGTCATTTTCTTGATTTATTCCGATTTTGTCATTTAGACCCATTCTCCACTCTGTTGACTCCGGCTGGATTCTGGTACTGGAGCTCCATTGCAAGTATCTTTCCTCCCTCCCTAAAGACTGAGCACCTTACCTCTTAAACACCCCCCAACAAAACTGGTTCACTGAAAGACATGAATTTTTGGCCAAACCTATGCCTGCTGTGTGATATTGTAGTTATTTGTCGAATTGCATCTGTGCCTGCTAATCATGTTTATTTTCCTGATCATTTAATGTACATAACCCTGACTTCTCTCTGCCCTTAACCTCTGCAATGTACCTAGCTCAGGTTAATAGGCATATGTCTCTCCCAGGTTCTATAAGTGATATTTCTGTGTTTTGCAACCATCTTTCAACCCTTCCTTGACCCCTCTGCAGAGTTTTACCTGCAGTGTGTCCTGTGGTTTTGCAGTTTAGGATTAAAGTTGGTTTTCCAAAATTGTTTGCCGTTGAGGTGCTCTGCTATACTTTGAGATGGTTCAGCTGCAGTGCATGACAAATCCTTTAGAAAAACCTAAGAACTGGAGCCACGCCTTGCCCCAAAACTATGAAACAACAAAATCGAGAGGTAATCATTATGGTATCTTAAAAAGTCTCAGCATTGTCCATTTTTAATGTATTTATAACAGTGAAGGCCCTTGCTGTCAACCCCCCAGTCTCCTCTCCCCCTTCCTCTCACATCATTTCTGAATGTGATATTTATTGAATTTTGATAGCGTAATATACAATTAAGATTAGTATGTATTGTTATTGTACCCCCCCTCTTTTTGTTACTTTTACGGTGTATATTCATTGCCTGCGATATTTTTATTTACCCAAATCCCATCCTGTTCCTCTTATCACCTGCTTTTCCCCTTCCCCTTGCCTTGTGCAGTGTAAATAAGTTTGCGAGATAGAGAGGAATGATTTTTAAAAATGTGATGTGTTATTTGCAACGTGTATTGTTGTATAATAGGAACTTAGTACATCCTAGAATTATGTGAATAGGTGTCAGTATCACCCAATGAAATTGTCACATTTTTAATTGTGTCACAATGACGTCCGAGATAAAGGATTAGTTTGGTAACAACAGAACTTCAACTTTTGAAAAAGTGACCCAGAGTTCTGCAATGCATCAGGCTGTTGTTGCCTGCATTTTGTTTTTGTTGTTTTAATAAATATACTCACTGAAGCCTTTGCCTGGAGTGTCTTTTAAAGGGAGGTGGTGCATGCTCGACTTTCAGCTGTTGTGCTTATTCTGCTTGTCTGGAAGTACCACTGTCCCAGTGAGACCCTCAGTAGTAATTTGGCTGCTCTGCTATACTTTGAGATAGTCCCGCTGCAGTGCATGGCAATTCTTTTAGTTCCTTCTACAGGATTTACCCACACAGTCCGTGCATGCTCGTGATAGTTAGGGAAGACATGCTTCTCACTTGTCAGTTTACGGAGTGCTACTGCTAGGCTGTATCAAGTGCCAGAGTCCAAGAACTGTGCAATGACCTTGCTTTTCGAAGCTAGTGTTTCCAGAATTCTTAAACTGCTAAATGGCTTACTATGTTGTCTGGGTGCAGTAGTGCTTAAAGGGGAATCCTCACCTCCCCTACAGTAATTCTGTCGGCTCTTTAGGTCCCACTTAAGAAAAACGCATTAGAATTAACTTTTTTTATGCCTTTGCTATCTTGTAATATAATTTATCTGGTTGATCCTGTGACTCTCCACGCACCCTGTTAACATGCTACCTGCCCCAGTGTCCCCTACTGCCAGCCGCCTGATGACGTGAGCCATGATGGATGGACTGAGCCATGGGGGATGTCTGTGTGCCGGCAAGTCCCTTAACTTGAATTATGTGAAGGAGCACTTGATTGCACTTATTCTACCAGTACTGATCGTACTATCTTTAATGTCCCCCTGAATAGCCCCTAAATTTCAGTTAACTCTGGACTCGCTGTATATTCCTACCCTACCCCATCTTTATAACAAAAAGATCCTTTCGCAAATTCAGTGCAGTAAACTTCCTATCTGACCTGAGCATGATCAGATGACAAGATCTTTACCTAGCCAAAGATGTCAACAAGGCAGCTTACATCCTTAATGACAAAGTCACTACAATAATAAATAAGCATGCCCCTTTCATCAAAGTAAGGGTACTGAACAATTCCAACCCCTGGTTCACCTCGGATCTCAAGGCAGCCCTTATAGCTCGAGATAAGCTCTGGGCTAAAGCTAGACATTCCAAAGAATCTTCGGATTGGCAGGCCTTTAGAACAGCCAGGAATAACTGTGTGAAAAAACTTCGCTCTGCTAAAGCTAACTATTTTATTTCTACTCTCGAACAAGCTAAAGGTAACCTCATAAAATATGGAAGACTATCAAAGCTATAGAAGGACGCCCATGGCCCTCTGTCCCAACAAAGATAGTTGCAAGTGGCAAGATTGTGGAAAACAAGTCCCTAATCCTGGAGGAACTTAACTCACTTTGCCACAGCTGGATTAGCTTTGACTCGTCCCCTTATGCTGGTGCTGCGGTGAGCCAGCATACCCCTCCCGTCACATCTAGTCCTGCACCCAGCCCCGTCCAACTGTGCGAGATAACTTATAAAGAAGTAGAAGATTCTCTTCTTAACTTAGACACCAAAAAAAGCGCAGGGGACGATGGCTTGGAACTCTTTTTCCTAAAGTCAGGCTACGCCCATCTCACTGCCCCAATTCTCCACATCTGCTACTGTGCCGTCCTGCTGGAAATCAGCACATATCCTCCCTCTATTTAAATCTGGTGACCCATGCGATGTAAACAACTATAGGCCTATCTCCATATTGCCTATCCTTTCTAAAGTTCTCGAAAAACTGATCCATATTCAGTTAAAAATCTCACTTGGAAACCTTCTCTCTCATTAACCCAGCTCAATCTGGCTTCCGGGCTAATCATAGCGCAATCACTGCACTAGCAAAAGTAACCAATGATTGGATCTCTGCTATAGATGCTAAGAAGGTAACTGGTGCAGTCTTTTTGGACCTCAGCAAAGCTTTTGATACTGTTGATCACCCAACTATTAGTCAATTGCCTTGCAGAGTTGGGTGCCACATACCATACCACCCAGTGGTTCTCTGGCTACCTAACTGGAAGATTCCAAAAAGTAAAGGCGGAAGGCTTTTTTTTCTGCTGCCTTGCCAGTTGCAAGAGGAGTCCCCAAGGATCCATCTTAGGCCCTATCTTGTTTTCTCTGTACATTAATGACTTAGATGCTAACATATCTCTCCAATCTGCACTTTTTGCAGATGATACTGTGTTGTATACTTCTGGCTCATCGTTATCTGAAGTCAAGGGAGTGCTTCAAGCGACTTCGCACAACTTGAGCATAATCTAATAAAGGCAAAGCTTCTGCTCAATGCTAAGAAGACTAAAGTGATGATATTCTCCGCAGTGCTGTCACAGGCCCCCAATACCCTTGCCCAAGACTTCATTGTCACCACGCTAAACGAGCCTCTGGAAGTTGTAACCAAATTTAAATATCTAGGTATCTGGATGGACAATAAATTATCTTTCAGTGACCACATGAAGATGTCTCTAGAAGGTTAAAAGCAAGGTTAGGTTTCTTCTACAGAAACAGGCCCTTTTCCCCCTTGAAACTGAAACAAGCTTGTACAGGCCTTTTCTCCCCTACTCGACTATGGCGATGTAATCTATTCCTCCTCCACTCTTGCAAATCTAGGTAAACTGGACATCCTTTATCACCATGCTTCGGTTCATTACCAACTCCTTACCGTTCACACCACTGTGACTTATATGCAGCTGTTGGTTGGACATCCCTTACTACTAGATGCCTGCTCCATGCTGGGCTATGGACTCTTAAACTGCTCCTGCAGAAATTGCCAAGCTATCTCTCTTCCCTTATTAGTATCTCACATAGTGCATACTCATTAAGAAAATCTGACTTTATTATGCTTGACATACCAGGGCAGCGAGAACTTCCTTTAGTAAGCGTGCTGTGCATAACCCTTCCTCCATTTGGAACCAATTACAAACCGTACTGAAACTAACTAGCACAGTTTCAATAAACTTCTACAAATCGCCAAGTTCAGCCAAAATAAAAGACACCTGTAACTGTCATTAAGTCTCTTCCTTCCCCATGTGTGCCATATTTATCCACTGGTAAGGTATAATTGATTTGTCATATTAACTGCTTTCCCTTCCCTTCTACTCCTGGCTTTATCTTTGCTTCGCTCCCTGCTACTCTATCAAATCACTCCTCCCCATATCAGTTGTAGACTGTTGTTTGTTCTAGCTGCCAAAATACTGTATATGTATTGCACACCAGTCATCATGTTTCATTTATCAGTATGCAACCTGTAAGTCGCTTCCTGTCTCATATCAATGTTTACCACCTGCGGTCACCCTATGTGGTACCCTTGTATGTATATCCAGCCTGTATCATGTAACATGCGTTTCATGTATATACTGTTATTACCTATCTGTGTTTGTACTTTAAGTGTTTATGTCACAGGACCTCCTTGTGAATGAGCTTGTTCAATGGAGTTTTCCTGCAATAAACTTGAACTTGAACTATGTTCATTCTCCATGAGGCAACATTTTTTATTCTGAGCATAGAGATGTGAGAAGTTGGCTAACTTTGCTTTGTGGATTAATTCACAAATTCACTGCAATTTGCGAAGCTAATTCGCCCTGTGAAGTTCCAGTTTGCAGTACAGGGCTAACTGTATGAATGGTGAATTGGGTAACTTCGTCAGCAAGGTTGGGCCCGCATGCAGAGTTTGCAGTGTACTATGGGATTGGAGGTCACATGATACAGAAATGCACTGTATGCCATGCATTGGGTGCAGTCTTGTGAAGAGAGAGTCAGAGAGAAATCTGTTCCAGCTTGTCTGAGCCAAAAACACCTTTAAAGCTACTTTGAAAGTGGAGTATTTTGGACCAGATTGCTGACAAAAGATATCCAGAGTGCCTTGTCCAGCTAGATTACCGCTGTCTGTAGTTTTGCAGATTTATTTTGTTGAAAGTAGTGGTTTGGTTTTGTCTGCTGAAGCAGTGCTGTGTGGGGGAGGGCTAATTTTTCAGATAGCAAGCAAGGCAACTCTGATTTGTTTTCCTCAGTCTCTTAATTTTTGTCTGTGGTCTATGATTTGTCATTTTATTTCTGTAGTTTAATTGTGTGTGATTAAGTGACTTATCCATCAGTCTGTTTCTATATTGATTGTGGTGATTTTGACGGTATTACTTAGTTACTTATTTTGAATTACCCCTGTCGTGTGTCTTATTAATCCCAGTCATGTTGAAAAAAAGAACCTTTCTGGGTGGGTTTACTACAGCTCAGTAGACTCTTCTGTTCAGAGTCAGATCGCGCTGCTAATCCCTCTGGTGAGATGTTGTCTGCTGCTGCTGGTATTTAGTTTTCCTGCAGTGTTTATTTTTTTCCCTTGCAATATTAAAAATCTAAATATATAAAATGACTGGAAAGAGATGCTAAAGTAAAGGGAGAGATGCCAGGGAGGTAGAAAAGAAATTCATAGGCTCTGTGGAGCGAAAGGTTGTTGCACCTAAAAAATACAAAACAAAACAAAAAAGTACCTCTGCAGCAGCTTCATCCGTATGCTCCGAGGTCGATAGTGGTGGTGAAGGAGTATTTGGTGGAAGCGGTGGTGGCATTAGTGTTGCCAAATTATTTTCTGCCACATCTGTGACATCCATGCTGATGGGTGCTGGGGGAGACGGCGACAAGAGGATCAGTCAGAGAGATAGCAGAATCTGTGACTCACGATCAGTGGTCAAGGAAGAGGTTGCTGGTGTCCCCGTGACTGGGATGCACTGAGCCTGATCTGGAAGGTAGTTTCCCATCCCCAGACAAGTGTATTGAGCTTGATGAAAAGTTCTATCAGGTCTCTTGTACCACTGGAATGATTTTGCCTGCTGTGTGTGTGTGTGTGTGTGGGGGGGGGGGGATATAGTTAAGATTAATGCTTTATACTGATATGTATAGAATGCAGTTGTATATCAGTATGTTTTGCACAAAAATTAGTAAACTAAGTGATTTAAAAAACAAACAAAAAAACAAATCACTGCTTTCTCTTGAGCAGCATCTGTGAACCCCGAGTCAAATGGTACCTGACAGGCTATACCATTACACGAGTCTAGCTATTTGGTAGCCCAACTCCCAGAAAGGTTCAGACTGCACTGCATAGCATGTTTTTGAGCGTCATGCCAAATACCCATTCAACCATGCTGTTGCACTGGAAGGTCTGGCAGTATAGCCTAGAGGTTAGAGGGACGAGGTGTGAACGAGCGTGATACATCCAGCAGACCAGACCTGAGTTTGATTCTCACAACCTCCACTTGCATGCTGTGTGACTCTGAGGAAGTCACTTAACCGCTCAGTGCTCCCAGGTTGCCCCTGAAAACAGGCACTTGTGCCTAGTGGGCCTTAACCGGTTACCAAAGACTTAAAAAAACACAAAAAAAAAAAAACACTGAAATGCTGGCAGTTGATCTACTGCCACTTTTTTTTTTGTTGGTGATGTTTCTTTCCTTGGCCCCTGGTTGGCTGAATCTTTCTACCTGGCAATTGTGTCCTCCAGCCACCTTCCATACCCCGCACCTCCACATCATGGGCCAACGCTGTTTTACCCCACGGTTGACAGGACCCAAGGCAGCATGGTTTCACCAGGGGGAGGTCATGTCAGACCAACCTCATTGAATTTTTTGACTGGGTGACTAGGGAGGTGGATCAGGGGAGGGCAGTGGACATGGCCTATCTGGACTTCAACAAGGCCTTTGACACTGTGCCACATAGAAGACTATTACATAAACTGGGGAATATGGGTGTGGGCAGGACAGTAGTGTGGTGGGTAGGTAACTGGCTGGGTGGCAGGACACAGAGGGTGGTGGTAAATGGCTGTCACTCCACAGAGGGAAGAGTGACCAGTGGGGTACCACAGGGATCAGTGCTGGGACCGGTCCTATTCAACATCTTCATCAGTGACATGGCGCAGGACCTAGAAGGCAGAATTTCACTGTTCGCTGATGACACAAAGCTCTATAACAGAGTAGACACACCAGAGGGTGTAGACAGAATGAGAAGGGACCTGCAGAAACTTGAAGAATGGTCAGGGTTTGGCAGTTGAAATTCAATGCAAGAAGTGCAAGATAATGCATATGGGGCACAAAAACCCTGGCACAATATATCAGTTGGGGGGTGAGGATATAGCATGCACCAAGCAGGAAAGAGATCTTGGGGTTATCATCTCAGATGACCTCAAGGTAGGGAAACAGTGTGACAAGGCAGCAGGTAAAGCAAATAGGATGCTGGGATGTATAGGCAGGGGCATCACCAGCAGGAAAAGGGAGGTCATAATTCCGCTATACAAGACACTAGTGAGGCTCCACCTGGAGTACAGTGTACAGTTCTGGAGACCATACCTACTTAAGGACATAGACAGGGTAGAGAAGGTTCAGAGGAGGGCAACAAAGATGGTGCATGGATTGCATCACAAGTCCTATGAAGACAGGTTGAAGGAACTGAACATGTACTCCCTGGAGGAGAGACGGAGAGAGGGATATGATAGAGACATACAAGTATCTTACAGGGAGGAACAGGGTGCAGGAAAACACTATTTTTAAGCGAAAAGATGTTCCAGGACTAGAGGACATGGGATGAAGTTGGAGGGAGGACGATTCAGAGGAAACATAAGAAAGAATTTCTTCACAGAACGGGTGGTGGACAAGTGGAACACCCTGCCAGAGGAAGTGGTGGGGGCTGAAACAGTCACTGGATTTAAGAATGCATGGGATAGACATAAAGGAATTCTGGAGGTCAGGGGTAAGGGGCAACAGACTTCTAGGAAAACAAACTGAACTTACAAGCTCAAATGGGCAGACTGGGTGGGCCATAGGCCCTTATCTGCCGACGCTGTCTATGTATCTATGTATCTATGGTTTACCCCCCATGGCAGGGAGCCCCTCATCTTCCCCCTGCCAGGACCGGATCCAGTATGGCCATCAAGCCGTGTAACCAAAGCCTTTTTCCTGCTTTTCTTCCCATTTGGCGGAGAGGGGGCATGCAGGACACCAAATGAGGGAGCGCGCATGCATCTGCATGCACCCCTCCAGATGTCTGCCCCTGTCTGCACCCCTTCTATCAGTTTCGGTGCACCACCCCAGCCGCTGCCAGAGGCCAGTCTATGCCAAACACTGGCAGGCCCCCAGAGAAGAGTAGTAGTCCCTCAGATGCTCGATCTTTCTCCTCCTGGCTGACCACGGCAACCCATGCTCGTTCTTGAACACTGGTCGCTGGCGTGGCACAAGGTAAGGCATCCAGCGCCTTAGCCCTCAGCGCCACTGGGCTGGCTACTGATGCTCTTTTTTTTGTGGAGAATGTGGGATTTAGAAGTTTAGTGGCATGTGCCTTTACCAAATGGCAGATTCTCTCACAAATGTACTTCTCCACCTGTGCCATTCCTGAACCTTATGGGAGTGTGTCATGCATGGTAATCCGTGCCCTGTTTCATTCAGCATCCCCATACATGCATCTCCGTATGGATATGTGGACCAGTGGTCAAACAGCTGGTAGCTCCTATCTGTGCATTACAGCACATTGGGCACAGGTACCTGGGGTAGAATTTGACTCTGTCTGGGGCAGTAATTGTACTAAGCCCAGCTGCACTGGTAGCAATGCTCCGGGTATTTGCCAGCATGCCGCGTTGGCAGTGAAGAGTGTTACTGATCACACACAGGTCAGAAAATGTTAGAACTGCTGTTGACTGAGATTAATGAGTGGATGCAGCCTGTGGTGGTGGTACCATGGGGAAGGCGTGTGGCACAGAGTCTTCAGGCTGCTGTGGAGTGGGGTGACCAGAGGACTGCTGACTTTGAGACATTTGTGTATTAGTAGCCTCATTTTGACCTGACTTCGCCATGGTGTACCCCAAGGGCGAGGTTACAGGCAATGTTGCAAGGCGAAGTTGCTAAAAGCGATTTTCCTACTAAATAAAAAAAAATCTGAATTTATTTGCTGGTGAATTAAAACTTCACAGCATCGCTATCCGAGGGTTAAGAATATTAGACTGTCCAATGGAAGTGGGTATATGTGCCCATCCAGACTGGAGGAGTGGCACAGGGATATGCGTGCTCCGAATGCTATAGCTGGTGTTTGTCAGGAAAAGTCATACACATACAAGCACAAGAGCGGTACTTGGTCAGAAAAGTAACAAAGGCTGAGGTACAAATGTATATAACTCACAGTTTATTCATCCGAATGTGTAGCACAGGAAAAACCCTGTTACTTTGGGCCTCATCGTGACCCTTTGTCAGGGGGCAGGGCTGCAGGACATGCACAGTGCTTTAATAATCTGGTTTAAAGGCACAGATAATCACTGTGGCATGCATAAGGCACCCGTTATAAAAAGTGTGAGTGCCCACTATACCAGAAGGTGAATACATTTAATGGTGCAAAAAAAAAACACGTTGATGGTGGGTGAAGAAAAATAATGGGCAAACAATATTGAAAGCAAAAAGTTCCCGAATGTTATGCAGAGGTGTAAGAGAGAGGTCACAACTACATCAATTTAAAGCAGCATGGATGTGTCCAGATGGCAGTTATAATGCGGCAGAGAGTGCAGTATTGCACCCGTGTGTGTAAGAGATGTACTCTGAAGAGCTGGGGGAGCCAGCAGGGTCACATTGTGCCTGGAAGGGGAAAGTGCTGTGAAATGAAAGTAAGGGGTTTCACAATTGGTTACTTGAATAACACCACTTTTATTGTGGAGGATGAAACTCCTTGGAACATCTAGCTTTTATAGGTCTTTCTTAAGAAAACGTAGGATCTGATGTAATAGATTTCCATTCCACTGGCATCTCTAGAACTGGAGGAAACCTCTATACAAGGGGTCACTGCAACAGTAGAAACACCAGCAAACTGAAGCAAGATTTATTTTAAAGCACACCCGACATTTTGTCCACCAGCCTATGGTTCCACCAGCTTCCCAAACCTACTAGAATTTAATAATGAAGGACGCGGAAAGTACAGTTCTAGGGACATGGATATGTTGTTCATCCACACTGTCTGGCAGGTATCCTTGCCGCTTTAAATCTTGCCGGAAGGTCTTCAAGCTGGCTCCTCCCACCCACCCAGGTGGTAAAACTCTCGGCTCCGCCCCATGACGCCAGATCTTCCTTACCGCTTGGAAGCTCAGGTTCCCTCCTTAACGCTCTGCGTATAAGACTGGTTCCTAATGCTTCGGTTTTCCGAATTTAAAAGTTTTTTGCTTAAAAGACTTCGGTCTTCTATCCCTCGTGGCTGCGATGGACAGATCGACTCCAGGTTTTCGGCGGTGCCCTTGTGGGCAGAAGATGTCTCGGACGGATCCACACTCCACGTGTGTGTGTACTGTTTAGGCCTCGAGCACGTCCCGCAGGCTTGCGACCTGTGCTCTTCCTTCTCAGCCTACATCCTCAAAGACCGTGCCACCCGTTTACAATTAGGGCGCCCCGAGAAATGTTTCCTCTGGTTAAGTCAAAAGAGGCCCGGTCGGCGGTTTCCGCGGCGGCGGGCTCTGCGGATCAGCTAGAGCAGATGATCGCCCTCGAAGAGGAGGCGGCGCAGGCCGAATCTTCCTCGACTGCAGCTTTTATTCTGCTTTCCCTGGGTTCCTCTTACACAGCTTCCTTTAAGGAGCTTTGTCTGTCCCTCTCCACTAGGGGAGAGGGACCAACGTCTGCTGGACCTTCTTCTCCTCGGTCCAAGAAGAAAGTCAAGGGTAAGTCTCTTCGTCGACGCTCTTGGGAGCGGGAAAGGTCCCTCTCCCGGAGTTGTCGGCCATCGACTTCAGTCGATCGTTCGGCTTCGGCCACTGGTCTCATGGTGTCCCGTCAGGTCAGTTGACGAGACTCCGTCGACATGATCGAGATCTTTCTCGACCCATTGGATGGAGTTGTCGACCAGCGAGCCGAAAATCCCCTCTCCCCGGTTCCCCCGGTGGGAGTTGAGGATCCCGTGGGCTTGCCAGTGCCTCCGGTTCCGGAGCCCTTGGGTGTTCCCTCCGAGCCGAGGGAGGAGGCGGTTCCACCCGTCCCCTCTCCGCACCGTCCTCAGAAAAGCCGAGGTTCTCGGTCTCGGACTTCTTCGCGGTCCAGCCGATCCCGCCATCATAGGCGGTCTCGGTCTCGGCACCGCGGTAAGCGGCGCCGCGCTCATCCTCTTCCTCCTCCTCGGATGAGGAGAGGCTTCGACGCAAGTTGCGTCGATGATATGAGGACCTCATGTGGCAACAGCTCCTTCTGACCGGGAATAAGCCGACGCCTTCCCCGGTCATTAAGTGGCTGTCACCGGAGCGGCCGAAACAACCCCCTGTTTTATCCGAGGAGCCTGTTGTCAGGCCGGTTGTTCGGCCAAAACCAGCTGCTCCACCGATTCCGGTGGAACCTCCGCCTCCACAGCCGCGGTTTGGGGCTCTGACCAAGAATTCTCGGTCGGCTCAGGGTCTGCCCCATAGGCTGTCGGTCACCCTCACTCCCGATTGCCCTCGGCAGGTGGAGGTGGCTCAGGCCCGAGCAGCTCTTTGCGGACTCTTCCAGTCCGACGACATTCCTCCTTTTCTCCAAGCGAGTGGACTTGGAGTCCTCTGGAGGTCAGTCGCTGGACGGCAGCCCTTCATCCTTCCTGGGGTTGCTCAGACTCATCTCAGAATCCACCGGGATGCAGCTCGAGCCCGTATCCAAGCGGGCCAAGTATCCCCTCACGGAGATATTGGACTGAGGGGATTCCCCTACGGAGGCCTTTCCTGTGGCTGAGGCCATTGTGGGCCTGGCCTTGGAGCTCTGGCAGCGTCCTGCTTCCTGCCCTGCGCCTTCGGCCAGGATGGCCAGGAAGTATGCGGGCCCTACGGTTCCCTGTCCGGTTTCTTGGAACATCCTCGGCCGAGGGTTGTTACTGACAGCTTTCCGCATGTCGGAAACGCTGGTACGTCGGACAAACCTCCCAACAAGGAGTCCAAGAAATTGGACTATGCGGGCGAAAGTCTACGCTCTCGTCCTCCCGGCCGTCCAGGCCAGCTCGGCCATACTGATGGCACATTTTCTCTACGCCTGTTGGGCTCCTGGACGAGGTGGTCCTCATCTCCCGGCTGACCTGCAGACCACGGTTAAGCGGGTGGGACCAGGGCAGGGCAGTGGCCAGCAGCAACTTCAGACTGCTTTTGACATCGGTGATTCATGCACCAGGTCAGTAGCGCTGCAGTTGCTCTATGCGCCGTCGGGCATGGCTGAGGATATCCACCTTCACAGCGGATACCCAGCACAAATTGGCAGATGTCCCCTTCTTGGGGACTGACCTCTTCGGCCCTGGAGTGGAAGGCCACCTCCAGAGGATCGAAAAGTCCAATGCCACCTTGGACTCGGTATCATCCGCTCAGAGGGACAAGGGCCGCAGACCTCAACCCAAGCCCTTTCGTCCGTCTGCGCCCCCGGCACGCCCAGCCCAGCAACACCAGGGCCAGCAGGCTCGCGCTTGGCGTCCCAAACCCAAGCCTGCGGCTTCCTCCTCCAGGAAGCAGGGAGGTAAAGGCCCAGGCGGTCCCTTGGCCGGTCCCTCCTCCAAGCCTGCACAGTGATGGGTTGAGGGGTGTCGCCCCCAACCTCGTCACCTTACCCCAGGTTCCCCCCGAGGGGGGACGGCTCCAGTACTTCCTTTCCACCTGGACTGCTATTACCACAGACAGGTGGGTGCTGGAGGTGGTAGGAAAGGGCCTGCCTCTGGAGTTCGAGCAGGCCCCACCCTTCAGAGCCGTCCCACCTCGGGGGGCCTCGGGGTCCGAAGCCTCGCTGTCAGCTCGCCGAGCCGGCATCGCTGTCCTCCTCGAGAAGGAGGTGATAAGAGAGGTGGCGGACCCTCCCTCAAACCCGGGGTTCGTGTCCAGGTACTTCCTGGTTCCGAAACGGACGGGGGGCTGGCGCCCCATTCTCGACCTACACGACCTGAACAAGTTCCTAAGGTCTCGAACCTTCAGGATGGTCACTCTGGCTCAGATAATCCCATCCTTGGAACACGGCGTGTGGTTCTGCTCTCTGGACCTACAGGACGCGTTCTTTCACATCCCTATCCGTCCGTTCCATCAAAGGTTCCTTCGCTTTCGAGCGGAAGATTCCGTTTTCAAGTTCCAAGCCGTGCCCTTCGGCTTATCTCCAGCTCCCAGGGTCTTCACCAAATGCATTGCAGTGGTGACAGCATTCCTGCGGCGCCAAGGGGTCCGGGTTTACCCTTACCTGGACGATTGGCTGATAGCAGCCCCCTCCAGACAGGAGGTGGAGCGGTCCAGAGATCTGGCCCTCCAGGTTTGCTCTCAGGTCGGCCTCCTCATCAATGAGGCCAAGTCAGAACTCGAGCCGAAGCAGGTGATTCTTTTCATTGGGGCAGAGCTCGACTCTCTTCGAGCCAGAGCATGGCTCCTGGCGGACAGGGCCGAGGTTCTTTCCTCCTTTGCCCAATCATTTCTGGTTGGGCAATTGCGCCCTGCCCCGGGACTTCCTGCGCCTCATGGGTCTCATGGCGGCCAGTACCAGCGTGGTCCATTGGGCCCGCTGGAACATGCGCCCCCTTCAGTGGGGGCTGGCCAGCCAGTGGTCCCAACGCTGCGATCCATTGGACCAGCTAGTGACGGTGACCCAGGGGATGTGGAACACTCTCCAGTGGTGGACCGTTCCAGTTCATCTGCAGGAGGGCATCCCGTTTGTCCGCCCTGAGCCGACGGTCTCTCTATTGACCGATGCCTCTCTGATGGGTTGGGGTGCCCATCTGGGGGAACACCGAGCGCATAGCCTCTGGTCCCCGGGAGTCCCGATGCCACATCAACCTGCTGGAGCTCCGAGCGGTCCGCCTAGCTCTCACCGCCTTTGCTCCGTTTCTTCGGGGTCAAGTGGTCCGAGTCCAGACGGACAATACCACGACCATGTACTATCTAAACCGCCAGGGCGGGACACGCTCCATGCACCTATGCAAGGAAGCTCTCCACATCTGGTCGCTCATGCGCGCAGCCTGGAGGCGGATCTCCTAG
Organism: Neoceratodus forsteri; assembly: GCA_016271365.2. Taxonomy (NCBI): domain Eukaryota; kingdom Metazoa; phylum Chordata; order Ceratodontiformes; family Ceratodontidae; genus Neoceratodus; species Neoceratodus forsteri. The sequence goes on from CM057453.1 coordinate 28,981,191, forward strand.
CCATTCATGTGGCAGGAGCCTCCAACACCCTGGCCGATGCCCTAAGCCGGATAGGGGCTGCCTCCCACGAGTGGTCTCTCCTGCCGGAGGTAGTACAGCATCTGTTCTCCCATTGGGGCACACCTCAGGTGGACCTGTTTGCCTCCAGGGAGAATGCGAAGTTGAGGCTGTTCCATGCCCGCCCCCCTCAGCAGGGCTCTCTGCAGGGGGATGCCTTCTCAAGGCCGTGGACCCCGGGCCTCTTCTACGCCCTTCCCCCATTACCCTTGATGCACAAGGTGCTGCTCAAAGCAAGGAGGGACAAGGCGCAGGTGATTCTGATAGCCCCAGACTGGCCCCGCCGGTACTGGTACCCAGATCTCCTCAGCCTCAGCTCCAGGCTTCCGAGGCAGCTTCCGGCTCGCCCGGACCTGCTCTCAGTCAATCAGGGGGAAGGTATTCCATCCGGACCTTCAATCCCTGCACCTGACAGCCTGGTTCCTGAGCGGCTAGAGTTCCAGGCCTTGGGTCTTTCCGACGAGGTCCTCAATGTAGTTGAGGCGTCCCTTCAGGAGTCGACCAGAAAATGCTACGCCTTCAAATGGAAAAGGTTTTCCATGTGGTGTCAGGGCAAGGGCCTGGACCCTTCCTCCTGTTCCTTGGCGAGCATATTGGACTACCTGTGGTCCCTTTCTCAGCAAGGGCTTAGGTCGACGATCCTTAAGGTACACCTGGCAGCCATCTCTGCTTACCGGGCATGGGCCGGGAAGCAGTCGGTGGCGCAGGAGAAGGTGGTCTGGCGCTTTTTCAAAGGCCTTGATCACATTTCCCCTCCGGTGCGAGAACCTCCACCTCCGTGGGATCTACTGCTGGTACTGGCAAAGCTCATGGGCAAGCCATTCGAACCAATGCACAGGTGTGAATCTCTCACCTGTCATGGAAGACCGCCTTCTTGGTGGCTATCACGTCAGCCAGAAGGATGGGAGACTCCAGGCGCCTGCATCGAGTCTCCTTACCTGGTCTTCCACAGGGACAAGGTTGTCCTGCGCCCCCACCCGAAATTCCTTCCGAAGGTAGTGTCGGAGTTTCACCTTAACCAGGTGTTGACTCTGCCGGTGTTTTACCCCAGTCACACCTCGGATGCTGAATATAGGCTCCATACTCTGGACCCTAGAAGGGCGCTCGCTTACTATAAGGAGCGCACGGCTGAAATTCGGGGAGAGGTTCGCCAGCTGTTTGTCACCTACGCTGAAGCCGCACCTGGCAGACCTGCAGCCATGCGGACGATAAGCAGGTGGTCACCTCCTGCATAGATCTCTGCTATAGGTTGGCGGGCATGGAGCCTCCCAGAGGATAAGAGCTCATTCTACCCGCCCGACTGCTGCATCGGTGGCTGCTTCCAGGGATGTCCCTATCCAGGAAATCTGCAGGGCTGCTACCTGGAAGTCAGCACACCTTCATCACCCATTACCACATCGACCTTGAGTCACGCCGGGATGCTGGTTTTGGGGCCTCGGTTCTCCAGTCTCTCTTTCCCAAGTAAGTATCGGGGGTGCGCCTTGCCTCCCTCCTCCCGGAGAACTGCTAGGAGTCTGCCAGACAGTGTGGATGAACAACATATCCATGTCCCTAGAAATACAGGTTACTCACCTGTAACAGGAGTTCTAGGAATGGTATATGTTGTTCATCCACACGACCCACCCGACCTCCCCGGCTTCGACGCACAACCTGAGCTTCCAGCGGGCCAGATCTGGCGTCATGGGGCGGAGCCGAGAGTTTTACCACCCGGGTGGGTGGGAGGAGCCAGCTTGAAGACCTTCCGGCAAGATTTAAAGCGGCAAGGATACCTGCCAGACAGTGTGGATGAACAACATATACCATTCCTAGAACTCCTGTTACAGGTGAGTAACCTGTATTTACGTAAGCACTTAACGTAACAGTAGATCTTCGAGAGAGGCCCTTGCAGTAGGTAATTACATATAGGACTGAAGCCGGCAGTCGTCAGGACCCCACAGAAAAATTTCTAGCTAGCAGTCTCTGGCGGGGGGACCATCCCCATGTCAGGTGACCGGCGTCATGCGACGTCAGTATAAAGGGGTGTTCCCCCACGCCCGCCTTCCAGTTCTTTCCCGCCAAAGGCCAAAAGGCGAGACGAGAGAGAAGCGGATATTTCCCATCCTGGAAAAGGAGCTGTAAAAGCTTAGGGGGATGGAGGACGGGAAGGTAATACCTACTGCAAGAGCCTCTCTCCAAGATCTACTGTTACGGTAAGTTCTTACGTAACTGTACTATCTTACTTCAAGAGGGCTCTTGCAGTAGGTAATTACATATAGGACTGAGTCCAAAGCAGTCTGGAACAAGGAGAAGCAAACCGGAGGAGAAAAACTACTCAGAATTAGACCCTCTGGCTGTGAAGCCCTTAGGAAAGGATACCTTGCAAAACAGCCAACCCGAAGCCTGCTCTACGGCGAGAGGCAATGTCCAAACTGTAATGTTTTGTAAAGGTATGCACAGAAGTCCAAGTTGCAGCTGCACAAATGTCAGCCACTGACACATTCTTGAAACAAGCCGCAGAGGCAGCGACCCCTCTGGTGGAGCGGCCTCTGACTTGACCCGGCAAGGTCTTGTTGTACTTGTCATAACAGAAAATGATACAGTGAGCCAACCATTTAGAAAAGGCATTGCTTGGAAACAGCCTTGCCTTCTCTTTTATGAGCAAAAGAGACAAACAGTTGATCAGTCTTTCTGAGATCTTTTGTCCTATTGGTGTAGTATCTCAGAATCCGGTGGACATCCAGAGTATGCAGGAGGTACTCCCCTTGATTGGAGTGCTGCGTAAAGAAAGCAGGTAACTGTGGATTGATTCAACATAGATTCCACTACCACCTTGGGGAGAAACTTAGGGTTGGTACTCAGAGCCACATGTTCCCTGTGGAAAATCAAATATGAGATTTTGCACATGAGGGCCTGGAGCTCAGAAATTCTTCGAGCAGAGGTAATGGCCACGAGGAACAGAGTCTTCCACTAGAGGAACTTCAGGTCTGCGGAGGCTGCCGGCTCAAAAGGAGGCCGAGTAAGCTTCTTGAGAATAAAATTCAGATCCCAAGTTGGGGCAGGAACCTGGATAGGGGGTCTTAAATGGAGGACTCCTCTAAGGAAGGTCTTAGAGACCTCCAGCTGAGCGAATGTCCTGTCTGCAAAAGGGATAGGTAGGCCAAAATGGCCGCCATGTGAACCTTCAGGGAAGAATGACTGAGACCCAGATTGAAGAGGTGCTGCAAGTAATCCAGAAGCTGCCCAACAGAGCATGAGAAAGACTCAAAATCTTTGGAGGCGGCCCAGATAGTGAACCATTTCCATTTCATGGCATAAGTAGATCTTGTGGAGGGTTTCATGGCCTCCACCAGAATCTCAGCTACTCGGTGGGGGGGGGGACCCTGAATCGGGCTTGAGCTACGTCTTCAGGAGCCACGCGTGCAACTGAAGGGACTTGAGGCCTGGATGGACCAGGGTCCCCTGATCCTGGGTCAGTAAAAGTTGCGATAGAGGAAGAGGAGGTTCCTCTGAGTACTGTTGCAGAAGAGAGAACCAAACTTGCCTGAGCCAGAAAGGAGCCATCAGAATCATTTGAGCTCCTTCTGAACTGAGTTTCTGTAAGAACCTCGGAATCAAGGGGATCGGGGGGGAAAGCATAGACGAATCTGCCCTTCCAGTCTAGAGACAGAGCATCTCTCAAAAAAAATGCCGCACCCTGGAGCGAGGGAACAGAAGTCGGGAAGTTTTGTTTTGTGAGGGGATGCGAACAGGTCTACCTGTGGTGTTCCCCAATGTAGGAAGATCTCATCTGCTACCCCCGATCCAGTTCCCACTCGTGAGCCAGAGCAGACGACCGACTGAGCCAGTCTGCCAACGTGTTCTCGACCCCTGGGACATGAATTGCTGTGAGGTGAAGGCTGTGCTGCTCTGCCCAATCCCAAACTCGCATTGCCTCCCTGCAAAGAGGGTAAGAACGAGTTCCTCCCTGTTTGTTGATGTACCAGACCACACACATGTTGTCTGTCTGGACAGCCAGGTGCCCAGGAAGCAGATTCAGAGCCTGAAAAGCGTACAGCACAGCCCGCAGCTCGAGCACATTGATGTGGAGAGATTTCTAGAGCTTGGACCAGGAGCCCTGGGGCCTGTGAGGCCCAAGGTGGGCTCCCCAACCCTCGCCCGAGGCGTCCGTAGTCAGCGTCTGGGAGGGAGGAGAAAGTCAGAAGGGAACTCCCCTGCAAAGGTTCTCTTGAACCATCCACCATTGCAAGTCCCGAGCCATAGGAGAGGAGACCAGAACGAGTTGATCTAGGTCATCCACCAGCTGATCCCACTGAGATCGAAGCACCCACTGAGAGATTCTCATGTGGAGCAGAGCGCGAGGGACTGTCGGAATCGCAGCCGCCATGAGCCCGAGGAGGCTAAGGACTGACCTTGCACTGACCCGCCTGTGACTGGACTACAGGCTGACCTGAGCCTAGAGTGTGGTCGCCCTGTCCAGTAGCAGGAAAGCCATGCCAGAGGTCATGTCCAGGATTGCCCCGATAAACTGGAGCTTCTGGGACGGGATCATGTGGGACTTGGTCCGGTTGATGGTAATACCCAGGTAGCAAAAACCTGCAGGGTAAGGGAAAGGAAGCACAGGAGTTCCTCCCTGGATGGGGCTGCCAGGAGCCAATCGTCCAGGTACGGGAAAACCTGCACCCCCTGGGTACGCAGGTAGGCCACTACCACCGACAGAAATTTGGTGAACAATCGGGGCGCCGAAGAGAGACCAAATTGGAGGGCCTTGAACTGGTAGTGGTCCCTCTGGAATGCAAAACGTAGGTATTTGCGGTGGGAGGGGCGAATAGGGATATGCAGGTAAGCATCCTGCATATTCAGAGCGCGCAGCCACTGTCCCGGCTGAAGGAGGGGCGGGAGACCCTGCAGGGAGAGCATCCTGAACCTTTTATACTCCATGAACAAGTTCAGGGAGCTGAGGTCAAGAATCGGCCTCGCGTCTCCTGACTTCTTCGAGACCAGGAAGAAATGAGAATAGTACCCCGTCCACTGAAGTGGAAGGGTGACGGGCTCTATCGCCTCCTTCAGGAGAAGGGAGGACATTTCTTCCTGAACCAGAAGAAGATGTTCTTGCGAGTACGATGACCTGGGGGGTGGTTTTCGATGAGGTTACTGAAGAAACTCTATTGAGTGTCCCTCTGCGATCCGCTGGAGCACCCAAGTGTCTGAAGTGATCCTCTCCCAACCCAGAAGATGGAGGGAGAACCTCCCTCCAACCAGTTCCTCTGGAAATTCCAGAGGCTGTGGGAGAGGAAAGGAGTCAGGTGGTGTGAGGCAGCGTCGCCGCTGAAGCCCTCGCTGCTTTTTTGGGCAAGAGGGCTTGGCAGCCGGAGGGGCCCGACATTTATTGGCCCAGTTTTCCTAAGGTTTCACCTTTTGCCGATTACGTCTGCGAAAGGGATGACGCTGTGTCTAAGGGGGTTTATACATGGAGTCAACGGACTTCAGTGCAGTCCCCTTCTCCTACAGATCGTTGATGATGTCTTTGACATCGCTACCGAACAGCACCGAACCCCTAAAGGGGGCATCCTGGATAGCAGACTGCACCTCTGGGACCAAGCCTGACACAGAGCCAGGCATGACGCCACAAACCCACGGCGAAAGCCGAACTCCTACCAGCAGTGTCCACTGCATCGTACATGGCGCGGAGAATGTGCCAACTTGCCGAATGTGCAGAACAGACTAGACTGGCCACTTCTTGCTTCGTTGAGAGTCAGGAAGGGTGTCTAACTTAGATTCCACCTCACTAAGAATCACCTTCTGGTAATCCCCCATATGACCAACATAATTCAGGGCCCTGATACCCAGAGTGGAAGAAGCATAGACCTTCTTTCCGTACTGGTCCAGAAGGCGAGATTCCTCGTCAGGTGGCGATGAGCTCAAGTGCTTTGGGTTAGCCGTCCGACCGTGAGCGGCGCTAATCACGACTAAATCAGCTCACGGGTGAGAATTAAGGGAGTCAACACCCTCGGGAGCCTGATAAAGCCTATCTGACTTCCTAGGAAGAGGGGTTATGGCCGACAGTTGCTTCCAAATAGTGGAAACAAAGTCGGCATGAGGCTCAATCCAGGGTGGCACCAAGGTAGGGGAGCATTCTCTGGCAGATCCAGGTGTGCAATGAGTTTCTTACACTGTGGATCTGGCTCCAAGGAATGCCACTGATGGACCTCCTGGATTTTGTGCAGCAACTCCGTGAAAGAAGGATCCTTTGGAGGAGACTTCGGAGGAGTCCTCGGCCTGGGCTTATCCGGAGAGTGAGGCTCGTAGTCCGGTCAGAACAACCATCGGAGTTGTCCAAGGTGTCCGAGAAGGAAGACTCCTCCTCCTCCTGGTGTGGGGGAGGAACGGACCCCTTAGGAAGCCCTCAGGGAAGCGTATCCTGCCCTGCCCTGGAACCTGAGGACTCGCCTTTGGTATCTGGGGGTGGGGAGGGAGTCTCTCGACTCCGACGTACGGGGACCGAAATCAGTTCCGTCGTCTGAAGACGGCTCTCTACCTTCTTGGTGAGCTGAGCCTTGGCCTCAGCCCACCAGGAGGCCAGAGTCTCCTTCAGATCCACTGGTGGCTGAGGGGGCGGTGGAGGAGATGGGGGGTACGGATATTGAGCATATCCGTACTGCGCGTATCCATACCTCGTCGGCGGGAAACACAGAGTCTGGTATGAAAGAACTGGAAGGTGGGTATGGGGGGGCCGCCCCTTTATACTGATGTCACATGACATCTGTCACCTGATGTGGGGTGGTCCCCCTCCAGAGACTGCTAGCTAGAAATTTTCCGTGGGGTCCGGATGCCTGCCGGCATCAGTCCTATATGTAATTACCTACTGCAATAGCCCTCTCGGAAGTAAGATCAACTGTTACAGTCTAAATACTGACAACAATCCCAGAACATAAAGGGCAACAGTCAGCACCAGGGCTGGTCCCAATATGCACTTTGTGTGCAGAAACATTTTGTTTACTTACTGTTTACTGTAGTAGTAGATCAGGGGTTGAAACTGGTACTGACCCACTAACCAAATGCTGGAAGATTTTGTATTTGGCTAGTAAGATTTTCCTTTAATTAGCCTTGCAGGCATGTGTACTGGAGAAGGTAATAATTCAGTAAGTACACCAGCCTGGCCAGTTGAAGAGCCTGTGGGTCTACTGGATTTTCCCAGACAGTAGCCCTGCTGGCTGCAAAACTTAATTTCTTCTCCTGTAGATTGTATCAGACTAATTTTGTCTACGCCTAGGATGACATCTTCTGTTACTAAAATCTCAGAATCCACTGTAGCTGACATCAGAGCAATAGGCAGCAGTGGGAGATCCTGTAGTCTGAGTGCATAAGCTCTGATCTTTTCTTTGCTGGCCCTGCTGCCCTCCCGGGTCTAAGTATAGGCACGGAGGACTGTACGTAGCCCCTGGAGAAAAACAGAACTGGAAAGCATTGGAAATTACAAAAGCTGTACATGCACTATAGGCTGTTGAATCTCCCACTGCTGGCTGCTGCTGTGATGTCACCTGCAAGAATTTCTGGGATTTACAGTAATAAGAGACATCAACCTAGAAGTAAACACAATTAGTCTGCTACAGTCTACTACCAAAATGTTTTTGCACACATAGTGCACATAAGGACCAGCCCCACACTTGACTATTCCCCATTAACACTGGAGGAACAAATAGCAGGAGATCACTAATCATCAGGATGTTGAAGTGAAAACCAGAGAAAAAGTGTGGTTTAATAGTGGTGATGGACAAAACAGTATGCATCAGAAATACTCCCCTGTCCTCTCAATTGACTGTTCCCTTGTCTCAGACCCTATCTCAGTAGCAGACATCCTAAATAAATTCTTTACCACATCTGCACTATCTGACCTCCCCACTTCGGCCTACTCCTATCCCTTCACTCTGCACACTCATAGCAGCTACCAATTGCCCCTATCTCCCAGCAAGTCGTCAATCATGTACTGCGGTCCCTAAACCCAGCCAAAAGCAATCCAGGTAGCACTGACCCCAAGCTCCTTCCTGTCTCCACCCCTGCCATTGTCCTCCCACTTATGCACCTCCTAAACCTCTCTCTGTCGCTCTCTCCCCTCAGGCACTGTCCCTTCGGTCTGGAAAATGGCCAAGGTCCTGCCTCTCCACAAAGGAGGTTGACCCTTCCTGCCCTGGGAACTATCACACCATTTCCCTCCTCCCCTCTCTTGCCAAACTCCAGGAGCCCTTAGTCCATACTAGGATTGCTGATTTCCTCACTGTCACCAACACTCTTTCACCAGTCCAAGTTGGTTTTAGGAAACACCATTCCACCACCTTCTCCTTACTGTGTGTCTCAGACTCCATTCTCTCAGGCATGGACCTGGGTCACATTACTGCAGCCATCTTCACTGATCTGACGAAAGCATTTGATTTGGTGTCCCACTCCCCCCAGTTAAGCAAGCTGCACTCAGTCAGCCTTGCAGCACCAGCAGTAAATTGGTTCAGCTTCTACCTTATGAACAGGTGTCGGTCAGTTCAGGTGGGCTCCACCCTATCATCTCCCCTCCCTATCCTCACTGGAGTCCCCCAGGGCTCCATCCTGGGCCCCATCCTGTTTTCCTCCTTCATCAACGACCTCCCTTCAGTCTGCTCGCATGCACATATATCCGCATGTATGCTGGCAATACAATCATCTACTCCTCTGGCCCCTCTGCCCCTGATGTTGAGGCCCCTCTTCGGTGGGACTTTAACAACATACTAAATTGGTTCCAAGCAAACCAGCTGAGTGTAAATAAAAAGAAAATCATCTATGGCTCAAGACAGAAACTCTCAGGTATCTTGTCCCCACCTGTTTTCACCACTCCTGATGGTTCCCCCCTTGAAGTTGTTTCCACCTGTAACTAATTCAGAGTCTGGCTAGATAACAAGCTAGATTTCTGTATCCATACTGACTCCCTGCGCTTAAAACTCTGACCAAAACTTGTAGTCATGTACTGTGATAAAGACTGCCTCTTTCTTCATGTGTGTCAAGAACTGGTCACTAAAACTATCCTCCCCATGCTCGACTATGCAGACATTGTTTACGGCACTGCCCCCACCTCATCCCTCACCAAACTAGACACTCTCTTAAATGCTTTTTGCTGCTTTGCCACAAACTCCCCTTTCTGGACACACCATTGCTCCCTCTTCTCCTCCCTGTGAGGGTAGAATAGGACCCTGTTCCAGTTATTATAGAGAAAGTCTTTAAATGCAAGGATCTTTCCTTTTCTATCTCTTATCTGTCTGGTTGTGCAACCAAATTTTCCTGTGAGACTTTGGACTTGATCAATTCGACAGGCTGGCAGTTCTGTGCCTCTCGCTGTCTCTCAGTTTTCTCTTGCTGTCTGTTTTTCTCCCTTGCATATCTAGATCTGCTGATATAAAAATACGTGCAAATCATTGTATGGAAATGTAACTGATATTGAGATCTCTTGTATTTGGAAAATATATAGCATTACTGTTGCAAAGTATATAATTATAGTTTGAGGTGATTGCAAAAAGCTGTTGGAAGCTAGAGGTTACCAGAGTACAATTTTTAAGTCTTTTGCAAAAGCTGTGTAAAAGGGGGGCCTCAACTAAAGAAGCACACTGTGTTCTAGCAGCTCCTATGTGATATTTACAAAAACAGGATGCTTGCTAAGGATGGGGTTTGAAAGGACTTATAAGAGCTAAGCTGCAACTGTAAGGAAGATGAGAAGAAAAAGGGACACAGACTGAAGTAAAACTACTGTATTTCTCCTCCCCACAGGGGAAGGAAACAGCTTCTGATAGGGGACTCAATTGTTAGGGGGGTAGAACTGGGGAAGGGAGAGGAGAGGGAAGTAAGGTGCCTGCCTGGTGCCATGGCTTGGAGGGACAAGAAACGAATCCTCAGGATTGCAGAAGCAGCATCACAGGAGAGGGAACTAGATATCATTGTCCACCTTGGGACAAATTACCTAGCTAGGCATGGAATCAGTGCAGTGCAGGATGAATTTGTGGAGTTGGGGAGGGGCCTCAGACAGGTAGCAAGCACGGTTACCTTCTCAGAGGTGCTGCCAGTCCATGGCATGGGTGAGGCTAGGGTACTGCACACCATGCAGTTTAATGAATGGTTTTAAAACTGGTGCAGAGCACAGGGCTTTGGCTTCATTCGAGGACTGGGGGTACACCTGGAGAGTTGAAGGTCTGTACTGGCACGATGGTCTTCATCTGTCCACGAAGGGAACCAAGCACCTAAGTGACAGGTTTAAATGCTTCCTTGGCAACCTTTTAAACTAGCCAAGGGGGGAGCTGCTGATAAGAAGCAGGAAATTTCAAGCCTCCCCCCACAAAACGTGGCAGGTAGTAAGGTAAACACTGAGGTACAGAGCTCAACAGAGGGCAGGACAGGGGTAAGTGGAAAAATAGACGAGGGCAGTAAGAGCAGGGATGGGGGGAAAAAAGGATAAAGCCAACATTAAATGGAGGGCAATGAGTGCCAGTGCCCGTAGTCTGGAAAACAAGCTTCCTGAGCTAGTAGCCCTGATGTAAGATGAACAATTGGATATTGTGGCAGTCACGGAAACATGGTACATGGAGAGCCATGACTGGGATGTCAACATACTGGGGTACACAGTCTGCAGATGGGACAGGGAGGGTAAAAGAGGAGGTGGAGTAGCTCTATACATAAGGGAAGGGATCAAAGCTACAGAACTAAAAAGTAAAGGGGAGGACAAAAGGCACTCTGGGTCACCTTGGAGACAGGGAATGGCGTCACAGTCCGCACAGGGGTTGTATACAGACCCCCATCTCAAGGGGAGGAAATGGACAATAAAATGATAGAGGACATTCTCAAAATGGCTGAAAAAGGGGAGATACTGTTAATGGGGGACCTGAATATGCTAAATGTTAACTGGATGACATGTACTGCAGCCACATCCAAGAGCAGGCCTTAGACAGCTAGTGTTGGAACCCACTCGGGAGGGAGCAATACTAGACCTGCTACTCTCAAATGGAGAGAGGATCACAAATTTAAAAGTCAGTAGACATCTGGGAACAAGCGACCACTGCACAGTGTGCTTCACAATAAGCACAACCATGGAGACAAGCCATACAAGAACAAGAATACTGGACTTTAGAAGGGCTGACTTTGGCAAAATGGGTTAATACCTGAGGAATGCATTAGCAAACGTCCAAAAAGGAGGGGTGGAAGAACAATGGAGAAAAATCAAAACTGCTATCACAGAGGCAACAAGCCTTTGTGTGAAACAAATAAAGAAAACAAAGTGGAGTAAAAAACCACTACGGTTTTCAAAAGAGGTGGCAGGGAAGGTTAAGGAGAAAAAGGCTGCATTCAAAAAGTATAAGGAATCACAGAAGGAGCATGACAGGGAACTGTATCAATTACAGCAGAAAGAAGTGGGGAAGGCAGTCAGAATAGCAAAGGCCCATACCAAGTAAAAAATAGTCAACTCAGTTAAGAAGGGGGATAAAACCTTTTATAGGTACATTAGGGAGCATAGAAAGGTTAAGGGAGGAATAGTGAAGATTAATAAAGGAGAGGGGAGGTGGGCAGAGGGAGACAGTGAAAAGGCAGAGATACTGAATGAATACTTTTGCTCAGTATTCACAAAAGAAGATGAGGAGGAGTTACCTAAACCAGACAGTAGAAGCACTCTGGGTAGGGGGGTTGACACCAGTCCATTTACAGAAGAAAGAGTCCTGAAAGAACTCCTAAAACTCAAGGTGGACAAAGCAATGGGGCCTGACGGGATTCACCCCAGAATCCTAAAAGAACTAGGGGAGGACCTAATGACACCAGTGACCACACTTTTTAACAAATCATGGGAGGATGAGGTGGTACCTGAGGACTGGAGGAGGGCAGATGTGATTCCCCTTCACAAAAGTGGTAGTAAGGCAGAAGCAGGAAACTACAGACCTGTAAGTTTGACCTCAGTGGTAGGGAAAATGATGGAATCACTTCTGAAAGAAAGAATTGTTGAGTACCTAGAGGCCAGCGGGGCACAGGACCCAAAGCAGCATGGATTTACAGCAGGAAGGTCATGTCAGATGACTCTAATTGATTTCTTTGACTGGGTGACCAAAGTAATAGACCAGGGAGGGGCTGTGGATATGGCCTACCTAGACTTTAGCAAGGCATTTGACACAGTCCCGCACAAAAGACTAATTATTAAGTTAGCCAGCCTGGGAGTGGGTTCCAGGGTGGTAGCCTGGGTAGCAAACTGGCTGCACAACAGGACACAGAAGGTAATAGTGAGTGGCACACATTCCGAAGAAAGGGGGGTTACTAGTGGAGTACCTCAGGGCTCAGTACTGGGTTCAGTCCTCTTTAACATTTTTATAGGTGACATTGCAGAGGGTCTGGAGGGAAAGATATGCCTCTTTGCAGATGACACAAAGATCTGTAACAGAGTTGATACACAAAGGGGGGGTAGAAAGGATGAGAAGGGACTTGGCAAGGTTGGAGGAATGGTCAGACATATGGCAACTTAAATTCAACGTAAAGAAGTGCAAAGTAATGCACCTGGGAAACAAAAACCCAGGAGAAGAGTACGCAATAGCAGGGGAGGTACTAACACAACAAAAATGGAAAGGGACTTGGGGGTAGTTATATCAGATGACCTAAAGGTGGGTAAGCAATGTGAGAAGTTAGTAAGGAGAGCCAGGGGGATACTGGGATGCATAGGAAGGGGCATCACAAGTAGAAAAAGGGAAGTGGTTATCCCTCTGTACAGACAGTTGGTGAGACCCCATCTGGAATACTGTGTGCAGTTTTGAAGACCCCATCTACGCAAGGACATAGACAGGATGGAAGCAGTCCAGAGGAGAGCAACTAAAATGGTGCAGGGTCTGCATCAGAAACCATATGAAGAGAGACTGAGAGAGCTTAATATGTATACCCTTGATGAAAGGAGGGACAGGGGACCTACCTCAAGCGAATCAACAAAGTTCAGGAGGGTAGTATCTTTCAGAAAAAGAGATGTGTAAGAACAAGGGGCACAATTTAAAGATAGAGGGGGGAACGGCTCAAGGATAATGTAAGGAAATGTTTTTTCACGGAGAGAGTGGTGGATGCATGGAACCGCCTTCCTGGGGAGGTTGTTGGATGTACAACAGTGGGGGAATTCAAACATGCATGGGACAGACATAAGGCAATTATAATGGGGGGTTGCAGGAAGTAGGCTGTTGGTTAACTAGAATCTGCAGCTTATCCATTAGGAAGGGAAATGGGCAGACTGGGTGGGCCAAGTGGTCCTTATCTGCTGTCAAAGTCTATGTTTCTATGATATTCTGAACAAGTTTATTTCTTTTTTTGTTACTGCTACTGTAAATAAATATTTTTGTTGAGTTCTACACCTGCTCCTGGTTGTCCCTATGCTTCTTGACCTGTGCCTCGATGACACTCCCTATCTGTCCTTCCCCTCTCCCACTGCCAGCAGGCCCATTCCCTAGCTTTTATTGCAAAATTCTGGTTTGGACTTTTTCCCTCCTACCTCACCTCACTCGTTTCCCCAGCCAGTCCCTCCTCCTATGCACTCCGCACAAGGGTGTCCCGATCCTTCTCCCTCCATCCTCATACAGTATCTGTTCAGTCTGCTTTCTTCTTCCATCTGCCGTCCCTATGGAACCAGCTCTTACCCAGCTTGCCGGCAAGCCACTTTGCTCCCAGCTTTCAGATGCCTGCTGAAACTTACTCCTACCCCCCTGCCTCTTCCCTTAGCAGCGCCCTTATTTGCTCTGACTGCTTGGGTTCATATTTTTGTATTTTAAATGTTTCTACAAATGTTATACATTATTGGTGTTTGTTATAATCTGCACTGTTTGCTCTAAAAATAAATTGATGTAATTTTTTGCTATCCGATGTCATATTTGCTCTGTAATGATTCCTACTTACTCTTAACTCCCCCAGTTCGCACCTGGAAATGAGCTTTGGCACAGTGTGCCTTTCCCAGTTACCAAAGTTTAAATAAATAAATAAAATGCATAGACCAGTGTCAGACACCAATAGCTATAGAGTCTTATAAGAAGACCCAACAAGAAACTTTAAACACCAGATTAATGACTTCCTGTATGGTTCACTGGACTCAGGCTTGAGAACTGCCTCCGAAGGATGTTACATGATAACAGTGCAGCCTGTTATCCCAATGATTTATGTTTTACTGAAGCTTAACTGTTTTTATTGCACCATTAAATGTGTGGGCATTTAGACTTTTTATGATGGTCATCTTATGTGCTGTGTTTGCACATGCAATACTCATTATCTGTGCTTGTGAATCATATTATAAACCCACTATTTGCGTGCTCTGCAGTCACGCCACCTGATGAAGGGTCACACTAAGACCTGAAGTGCTGGGGTGCTTCCTGGTCTAAACTTACTGATAAATAAACCATGAGTAATATAGGTTTGTATCTCGGCGTTTGTTATTTTTGTGACCAGGTGGATGGGATCCAAAGTGGTAAACTGAGTCAGAAGCTGGTTAATGGATAGAAGACGGAGGGTGGTGGTTAATGGCAATTGCTTTTTAATATTTCTGTGTGTCATCAGGTGGTGTCGTACGCTGGGAGGCAGGGACCCGGGTTGTACTGCATCAGTCATTGTTGAGGTGCTGGGGCCAATTTCCTTGCTGTCTCATCCCTTGGGGACTTTACATACATGAACAGCAGTGCGTGCCCTCACATGCTGTGTGGGTGTCTGCCCACTGGCTTCAGCGATGTTCCCACTCTTCCCTTGGCCCTCCAGTCACACTACCAGCTTTGGTCACCCAGGTGGCAGTATAGTGGCAGTGGGTGGGATCCTCCCTCCTCAGAGGATGTCTTCACCAGTGACATTGCAGAAGAACTGGAAGGGAAAATATGCCTTTTAGCAGAAGACATCAAAATCTGTAATAGAGTGGACCCCCTGTAGGGGGTAGAGTGAAAGCACAGCAATACTGTGGAAACTTGAGGAGCGATCAAGAGTGTGGCAGTTGAGGCTCAATGACAAAAAGTGAAGAATCATGCACCTAGGGCATAGGAATCTCAGGAGCTGATTATAGGAAAGGGAGAAGGCACTGGCAGTCACTAAATCAATCAGGTTTATTTATAAAACACTATTCATAAAATATCAGAGCGCGTGTACAAAAATATAAAACCGGTTAAAATAACCATAGGAAGATAAAATACAAACAACATCAGACAATTCATACAAAATTCTAAGAAAAAGCAAGATTAAAAAGATGAGTTTTCAGTGCGGTTTTAAAACTCTTCACAGTCAGGCACTCCCTTATCCGACGAGGTCGAGAGTTTCATAAGGTCGGGGCCACAAACGCAAATGCTCTGGCCCCATAGGTCTTCAAATGAACCCTGGGAACCTCTACCAATCCCTCGTTGGTAGAGCGGAGTGGGCAGAGGGGGTGGTAGGAACACAGAAGCTCTTGCAGATAGCACGGTCCCTGTCCCCTGTAGGGCATTATTGGTCAGTAAGCTGACCTTGAAGGTGATCCACCACTGAATAGGCAGTCAGTGCAGAGCGCGTAGCACAGGCATGACATGGCTAAATCAAGAAAGACCAATCAGCAGCCTGGCCGCCGCATTCTGCATGAGCTGCAAGCAGCAGATATCAACCCTTGGTAGCCCTAGGTACAGGGAGTTGCAGTAGTCAAGGGGGGATGGTCACAAAGGCATGAACTAACGTTGGAAGGTCATCAGACTGAACCATGTGCTTAATCTGGGCGATAT
Source organism: Neoceratodus forsteri (assembly GCA_016271365.2). Classification (NCBI taxonomy): domain Eukaryota; kingdom Metazoa; phylum Chordata; order Ceratodontiformes; family Ceratodontidae; genus Neoceratodus; species Neoceratodus forsteri. Next base: position 28,996,961 of record CM057453.1, read on the forward strand.
TCCTCAGATGGTAAAAAGAGGACTTAACGACAGACGACATCTGAGATTTAATCTTCAATCCGTCATCAAAAATAATGCCCTGATTTCGCACCTGGTCAGAGGCCATCACCTGGCTGCCACCAAGCCAAAGCCCAGAAGGCTGCCCAGCCAAAAGCCCCTCTACATGACGTTCCGGGTCTACTACTAAAACCTCAGTCTTGTCCAGATTCAACTTTAGCCAGTTGGAACTCATCCAATCCTGGATCTCGGAGAGGCAGTTGTTAAAGACCGAGACAGCATCTTCATGCCTAGGAACAAAGGACATGCATAGCTGAGTATCATCTGCATAGCAGTGAAAACTCAGCCCATACTACCTTACAGTGTCTCCCAACGGCAGCATGTACACCGCAAACAACATGGGTGACAAAACCGACCCCTATGGCCCCCGCAAGGCAGGGAGAAGGAGCCAGAGGAATAAACCCCTGACACCACTCTCTGTGATCTGCCCACGAGGAAAAACTGGAACCATCTGAGGACTGTACCAGACAGTCCACAGATCAGGCACAGGTGCTCCAATAACACGCCATGGTCCACGGTGCCAAATGTTGCAGAGAGATCAGGAAGAACCAAGATAGAACGGCTCTTCTGATCTCTCACTATCAGGAGATAATTGAGTACCCAAACTAGAGCCGTCTCGGTACTATATCTCTTCTGAAATCTGGACTGAAGAGGATCGTAGATATTGTGGATGGTAAGGTGATCCTCCAGCTGCTGCGTGACCACCTTCTCAATAATCTTTTCCACAAAGAGAAGGTTAGAGACGGGTCTGTAGTTAGTGAGACAGTCTGAGCCAAAAGGAAGTTTCTTAAGGAGAGATGTAACCACTGCCTCCTTCAAGGTGTCTGGATACACACCTGTCTCTAACTAATTCCAGACAATCTCCGCAAGGACTGGGCTGATGACCTCAACACACCTTACCAGGAGGCACATTGGGCCCAGCTCCAAACTACAGCAGGTCGGGCGCATACTCTGGGATATTCCTCTGTATTTTTTCGACAGCGAACAAAATCCACTATGGCTTAGCCTGCTTAATCTTTTAGCTGCTTAGAGTATAATGTTAAAGTGTCTGAGTGATTACAGCCATTTTCTGAAGTGTTTACATGTTGAACTTAGTAACGTGATTACAGCCAATTTTTTGTGCCTGCACTACAGTTCTCTGATTTAAATCTGCCTTCTGTCCTTAATTTTTTTTCCCTCTCACTCTTCACTCTTGCCCTGCTAAATTCATCTCTCTCTTGCTTTCTAGGCCCCCACCTCCATCTCTACTCCCAGACCCCAGACTCCTCGCACCCAAAGCTCTTTGCATTTCTTTTGTCCACAGGACAAACAGACCTCCCCGCCCACTGATTAATGCCTCCTTAACTAAGGTGCATTTAAGCTTACTTTCCACCTTAGGCGGCGGCTCCTACCTCAGGTAGTCCTGGAGTGAACAACCGCAGCCAGGAAGTGAGAAGGCGAAGCCTTCTCCGACTCTCCACTCACTTATTGCCCAGAAACAAGCGCTCAGGTACGACTCCATTGACTTCTCGCTCCGCTGGGGTTTGGTTTCTCTACCCAGCGGTCTGATTGGTCACCAGAATTTGAGCAAAGTCACTTATTGGCCATCCTCACAGTCCCTGCTTGACTGCAGTTCCTGACTGCCACCAGCTCCACGACGCTCAGTCACAGCAACTGCATTTTTCTGAACTTCTGCTTTATCTGAACCCTACATTTTCTCCCTCCCACCTGCCTTGGCCTCTGCCTCTATTAAATACTCATAAGCTCCGCTCCCCAGCTCCCAGCTACCTCCCTCCCATGGCTACTTAAAGTGGTACAGGCACCCTCTCAACCTCGCACCCTGCTTTCGTGATCATCCCCTCTCTGCTCTACACAGAAAGCCCACAGAAAGGGGTCTCACCCTTCTTCTGATATCTGCAACTTTCCTTATTGCCTGTAGGCCCCTGTGACAGATTAGGTTCTCTAACTCTCCCTCCAGAACCATACCTAGAAACTAGTGGCCACTTATTAATGACTACAGCACTAGCCCACAAACCATACTCCACCATTCCACCTACAAGCTAGGGCCCAAAAACGGATCCCATAACTACTTCACCTTAACAGCTCTGTCCCCAGCATTGGTACTGCCGTCAGCCACTCAGCTCTCACCCGGAAAAATCAGAAGGCGGAAGATATGTACCTCCATGAGCATAAGCCTCTCAGCCAGGAAAGTGATACTCATGCTACTACTCCTATCTGGAAATGTTCATGCCAACCCTGGACCCCCAACAGTGTCAGGCATGGGGGGTTGTAAGGCTAAAGGCCTGAGAATAGCAGCAATGAATATAAGCAGTATCACTGCCAAATTTCAACCGCTTTAGGTTTGAATGACCCACCATGACCCAGATATCCTCTGCCTCACTGAGACCTGGTTATCAAGCAAGACAAAAACACAAGAAGTAGCTCTAGTTGGGTGTCAAGCACTCAGGCTCGACAGAAAAGGGAAGAAAGGAGACTGTTGTCTCCTTTACACCAGGGATGGCCTTCACTGCGCCACCCTCCCAATCACTGTTACGGCAGACAATTATGAGCTACTAGCAATGAAAGTACAGGTCATGCAGAAAGGCAAGATGCTAATCATTGCCTCAGTCTGTCTTCCTCCCAAAAAAGCCAGAGAGGGCTTCCCAAAGTACTGGAAGCTCTGACCACTCTTTCCAAGGGACCCTAACTCATAATCACAGGGGACTTCAACATTTACTGGTCTGGCACTGAAGCAATCCCCTTCAGGGAGATGGTGGCTAGCTCCCACCTATTCCAATTGGTCACCTGCCCTACCAGACATAATAACAAGACAGGCAATGACACCCTACTCAATTGGATTCTCTCTAGCTCACCATCGAGGATCACCGAGGTCAGGGTGCTGCCTGACACCCTAAGCTACCACTCTCCTGTCACTTTCCTGTGGTCCTACAAATTCAGCAAGCCCCCCCCTTCCCAACTGTCATTGAAAGTAGGGTTTTGAAGAAAGGCAAACTCGGCACTCATCACAGCCCTCTTAACATACAACTGGTCCTCTATCGATACAGCCCCTACCTACCCTTGACCAAGCCCTTAGTTACTTCACCAACAGTTTCAACAGCATATACGACCTCTTTGCCCCTGTCAAGAAAAGGAAAATACAGGGTGTATCGAATGGCTTGATCATGGGCGAACTCCTTGCTAAGATGCAAGAAAGGGACAACCTCTGACCAAAAGCAAGGTTCTCCTGCAGCCCCATGACTATCAGTGCTACAGAGCCACTCAAAATAATTGCACTAACCCCATCTGTTGGGCCAAAGCAACCTTCCGTAAAGAACAGTTCAGAACACTTGGGGAGACAGCAAGAGGTTCTGGGGAAATATCAAAAGCATCCTTGGGAAGGACAACAAACAGCACCCAAAACTCCTCAACATCAACAGCTCACCAGTTACTGACCCACTCCTCATCACAGAATCCTTCAATGAGGCCTTCTCAGGCCTCACCTCGATACTTCCCTCCAGCTTTCTGCTCCCATCTGCCAGTTAACCCACCAGAAAATCACGAACAAGCCTCCATCCCAACTTCTGCTTCAAGAGGATGACAATAAAGGAGGCCTTGAAACATGTAAAAAAAAAAAAAAAAATGTGCTTGGCAGGACAAGAATGGGCAGTGGCAGGGTAGATATGAAGCTTATATCCCACACTCTCAATACGGTCATCTTACCAATAGCCAAACTCTTCAATAAGTCCCTGGCACTTGCTGATTTCCCTGGCATTTGGAAACAAGCCCTTGTTACACTGGTGCATAAGAATGGAGACAGGACAATCATATCCAACTACCTTATCCATCCTATCACCCTTATCCAAGGCACTGGAAAAGACTGTGGCGGAGCAACTCACCGAATACCTCAACAAGTACAATCTACTCTGCCCTAGCCAACATGGTTTCAGACAGAATCACAGCACTACTACTTCACTGGTGGAGTATGCAGATTACACACATAAAGCATTGGATGAAGGCAAAATAGTGGGATCAGTTTTTATTGACCTCACCAAAGCCTTCAACACTGTCAACCATTCCTTACTCCTGGAGCAACTCCTGAACCTGAGGTTGGACAAAAATGCAGCAGGCCGGTTCAAGAACTACCTGACCCACAGAAACTAATGTGTTAAAATTGGTCAAACCGTGGCAGGCCCCAGGGAGGTAACACTAACATAGAAACATAACATAGAATTTGACAGCAGATAAGGACCGTTTGGCCCACCCAGTCTGCCCATTTCCCTACCTAATGGATAAGCTGCAGATCCTAGTTAACCAGCAGCCTACTTCTTTCTACCCCCAACCCCTAGAATTGCCTTACGGCTGTCCCATGCATGCTTGAATTCAACCACTGTTTTTGACTCCACAGCCTCCTCCGGAAGGCCGTTCCATGCATCCACAACCCTCTCTGTGAAAAAATACTTCCTTACATTACCTCTGAGCTGCCCCCCCATCTTCAAATTGTGCCCCCTTGTTCTTGCACACCTCTTTTTTTGAAAGATGATACCCTCTTGGACTTTGTTGATTCCCTTGAGGTACTTGAACGTTTCTGTCATGTCCCCCCTCTCCCTCCTTTCCTCGAGGCTATACATATTAAGCTCCTTTAGTCTCTCTTCATATGTCTTCCGGTGCAGACCCTGCACCATTTTAGTTGCCCTCCTCTGGACAGCTTCCATCTTGTCTATGTCCTTGTGGAGATTTGGTCTCCAGAACTACACACAGTACTCCAGATGGGGTCTGACCAGCTGTCTGTACAGAGGGATAACAACTTCCTGTTTTCTACTGGTGATGCCTCTCCCTGTGCATCCCAGTATCCCTCCAACCCTCCTTACTGCCCTCTCACATTGCTTGCCCACCTTTAAGTCATCTGATATGACCACCCCCAGGTCCCTTTCCATTTTTGTTGTTGTTAGTATCTCACCCACCATTGTGTACTCTTCCCCTGAGTTTTTGTTTCCCAGGTGCATTACCTTGCACTACTTAGCATTAAATCTAAGCTGCCATACATTTGACCATTCCTGTAACCTTGCCAAGTCCCTTCATCCTTTCCACCCACCTTGTGCATCAACTCTGTTGCAGATCTTTTGTCATCTGCAAAGAGACATACTTTCCTTCCAGTCCCTCTGCAATGTAACACACAAAGACATTGAAGAGGACAGACTAATACTGAACCCTGCGGCACCCCACTAGTAACCCCCCTTTCTTCAGAGTGGACTCCATTTACTATTACCCTCTGTGTCCTATTCTCCAGCCAATTCTTTACCCAGGCTATCATCTTGGCACCCCACTCCCAGGCTGGCTAACTTGTATATTAATCTTTTGCGTGGGACTGAGTCAAATGCCTTGCTAAAGCCTACTGTCATGGCCAAAAATATTGACGCCCTTGCACTTTTTCAAATAACTCACAATTTCCTCTAAACATAAGTTGAAATTAACAACAGTACAGTATTTGGTCTCCACAATTCTTTATTTCTCTGTTAATATTACAGAACCTTTGTTTTTGATTCAGAATTTAATATATCCTTTTAAATCAGAAAATGAAAAGAAATGGCATTGACAAAATTATTGACACCCTAGACTTAATATTTGGTAGCACAGCCTTCCGGTCAAAATAACTGCAATCAACTGCTTCCTATAGCCATAGATGAGCTTCCTGCACCTCTCTACTGGCAGTTGGCCCATTCTTCTTGTGCAAACTGCTCCAGTTCTCCCAGATTTGAAGGGTGCCTTCTCCCAACTGCTGTTTTCAGATCTCTCCACAGGTTTTCAATGGGATTTAGATCTGGACTCATTGCTGGCCATTTCAGAACAGTCCAGCGTCTTGTCTTGAACCATTCCTGGGTGCTTTTTGAAGTGTGTTTGGGGTCATTGTCCTGCTGGAAGACCCATGACCTTCGGAGACCCAGCTTTCTGACACTGGGTTCAACATTGCGCTCCAAAATGGCCTGGTAATCTCCAGATTTCATGATGCCATGCACACGTTCAAGGCACCCAGTGCCAGAGGCAGCACAGCAACCCCAAAACATCACTGAACCTCCTACATGTTTGACTGTAAGGAAGGTGTTCTTTTCTTTGAAGGCTTCATTTTGTTTTCTGTAAACATAGAGATGATGTGCTTTACCAAAAAGCTCTAATTTGGTCTCTTCTGTCCACAAGACATTCTCCCAGAAGGATTTTGGCTTGTTCAGGTGTGTTTTGGCAAACCCCAGTCGGGCTTTCTTATGTCTCTCTCTCTCTCTCAGCAGTGGGGTCCTCCTGGGCCTCCTACCATATAACCCCCTTTCATTGAGTTGGCGACGGATGGTGCGAGTTGAAACTGTCGTACTCTGTGTCTGAAGGTCAGCTTGAATCTGTTTGGCAGTTGATCGAGGTGCTTTCTCCACCATTCGAACAATCCTGCGCTGCAATCTTCGATCAAGTTTTCTCTTGCGGCCACGTCCACGGAGGTTGGCTACAGTGCCATGGTCCTTAAACATCCTGATAACATTACGTACGGTGGAAACAGGAACATCAAGGTCTCTGGAGATTGATTTGTAGCCTTGATATTGTCCATGCTTGGCTACAATCTTCTGTCTGACCTCCTCAGACAATTCTCTGGCTGTCTTTCTTTCTCCATGCTCATTACGGTACACACAGTGACACAAAACAGGAGAATGAGTCCTTTTCTCTATTCAAACTGGTTGAATTAGTGATTTTTATATTGCAGGCACCTGCAACTCACCACAGGTGAGTTCAATTCCAAAGTGAAGGAGAATCACCTGCTTGAAATCTAATTATTTCTAACTACTTCTAAAAGGTGCCAATAATTTTGTCCGGGCCATTAAAGGATTTCTGTGTGGAATAAGCTAAGACTTAGTAAATTTTTCTGCTTTTTGTGTTTTATTCTACTGCAAACCAAAGAAATACATATGTGGATACCAAAATATTTTTTAATTTCAACAATTTTCTAGAAGGAATGGTGCATTATTAGAAAAAACTGCAAGGGTGCCAATATTTTTGGCCACGACTGTAGGTAGGCCATGTCCACAGCCCCTCCCTGATCTACTACTTTAGTCACCCAGTCAAAAAAATCTATTAGATTCGTCTGGCATGACCTTCCTGCTGTGAATCCATGCTGCCTTGGGTCCTGTGCCCCTCTGGCCTCTAGGTACTCTGCATTTCTTTCCTTCAGAAATGATTCCATCATTTTCCCTATCACTGAGGTTAAACTAACTGGTCTGTAGTTTCCCGCTTCTGCACTGCTCCCACTTTTGTGAAGGGGAATCACATCTGCCCTCCTCCAGTCCTCAGGTACCACCCCATCCTTCCATGATTTGTTAAAGAGGGCACGTCAGTGGTGTCACTAGTTCTACCCTTAGTTCTTTTAGAATTCTGGGATGAATCCCATCAGGCCCCATTGCTTTGTCCACCTTCAGTTTTAAGAGTTCTTTCAGAACCCTTTCTTCTGTAAATGGGCTGGTATCAACTTCTGTATCCAGAGTGTTTCTAGTGTTTGTTTTAGGTACCTCCCCCTCTTCATTTGTAAATACTGAACAAAAATATTTGTTTAGTATCTCTGCCTTTTCACAGTCACCCTCTGCCCACCCCCTCCCTTTATTAAGCCTCACTATCCCTCCCTTAGTCTTCCTTCGCTCCCTGATGTGCCTAAAAAAGGTTTTATCTCCCTTCTTAACTGAGTTGGCTGTATTTTCCTCAGTTCGGGCCTTTGCTGTTCTGACTGCCTTCCCAGCTTCCTTTTGCTTTAACTGTTAAAATTCTCTGCCCTGCTCCTTCTGTGATTGCTTGTACTTTCTGAATGCTTTCTTTTTCTCTTGAACCTTCACTGCCACCTCCTTTGAGAACCATAGTGGTTTCTTACATCATTTTGTTTTGTTTATTTGCTTCACACAAAGGCTTGTCACCTCTGTGATGGCAGTTTTTATTATTCCCCATTGTTCTTCCACCCCTCCTTCCTGCCTATTTGCTCGTGCATTCCTTAGGCACTCACCCTTTTTGGCAAAGTCAGCCCTCCTGAAGTCCAGTACTTTTGCCTTTGTATGGCTTGATTCTATTGCTGTGTTTATTGTGAACCATACTGTTCGATGGTCGCTAGTTCCCAGATGGCTACCCACTTCTACATCTGTGATCCTCTCCATCTCCATTTGAGAGGACCAGGTTCAAGATTGCTCCCTCTCGAGTGGGTTCCAATACTAGTTGTCTAAGGCATGCCCCTGTAGGGCATCTAGAATAACCCCACTCTTAGAAGTGGCTGCTGCAACTGCACTCCAGTTAAAATCTGGCATATTCAGATCACCCATCAGCAATATCTCCCCTTTATCTGCCATTCTAAGTATGGTTTCTATCATTTCCTTGTCCATTTCCTCCCCCTGAGAGGGGGGGTCTGTATACAACCCCTGTGCGGATTGTGGTGCCATTGCCTGCCTCCAAATTGACCCGCAGTGCTGCTTCTCCTCCCTGTTTACGCTTTTGTTCTGTTGCTTTGATTCCTTCTCTTATGTAGAGAGCTAATCCTCCTCCTCTTTTACCCTCCCTGTCCCTCCTGTAGATAGTGTATCCTGGTATGTTTATGTCCCAGTCATGGTTCTGTGTGTACCATGTTTCTGTGACTGCCATGATATCCAGATGTTCCTCCTCCATCAAGGCCACTAATTCAGGAAGCTTGTTACCCAGACTACGGGTATTGGTACTCATTGCTCCCCATTTTTTGATAGCTTTACCTTCTGTAGCAGCATCCCCCACTGACCTTTCTTCCTTGGTCTTTTCGCCATACTTGGGCCCCTACTCTTCAGCCTCTTTCTGAACAATCTCCCTAAAGCATGTGACACTAAAATGATCCTCTACACCGATGATGTGGCTCTCATAAATAGCAATTCACACCTCGACGCCCTTCAATCTGAACTTCAGTGTTCTTTCCACAAGCTAGAGGACTGGTTTGGCATGCGGAAACTACTTCTGAACTACAAAAAGACTAAGGCCGTGCTCATAGCCAACCCACAGAGTAAGAAGAACCCTCCCCCCCCAAAATCATCTCCAATAATGTCAGCATCCCACTGGAACACGTAAACTCATTCAAATACCTTGGTGTCACCCTTGATAACACCCTCTCCTTCACCCAACACATTGACTTGGTGGTCAAGACGGTTAACTCCAAGCTAGGAGTCCTCCACAGGCATAAGAAATACCTCACCCCGCTGGGGCCCTCCGACTCTGTCTTGAGCTTCATCCTCTCATCCATTGATTATGGCCTGGTTGTTTATGGAGCGGTTACAGATGCAGCACTCAGGAGGATACACATAGCCCTCAGTAAGGCCTGCAGGCTGTCCCTGGCTGCTGATCGACACACACATAGACCTGTACCCTGTAAGAACTGACAAAGTGGCTGCTGTCGGGACCAAGATCAAGTTCCAGACCTGCCTCTTTGGCAAGAAGGCACTTCTGGGGAAAACTCCTCCTTGTGTCTCGAATATCCTAGCTACGGCCTCCTCCACATATGAAACCCGAGGCAGTATGCAGGGTGCACTATCCAAACCATTTTGATGGACTGCTCTTGGAAAATGCACATTCTCCTACAGGGCGCCTCAATGGTTAAACGAAATCCATGGGCCTCTACGAACATCCAGTAACCTCTCCCACTTCAAATCAGGCCTGAGGAAACACCACATCTCACGCACCAAATGCTGCTGCTTCTGAACACCCACCTAGCTTTCCTCACCTTTGCCTTTTATACTGCCCCCCCTCCCCCACTTGACAGTGCCCCCTCTGGAGGCTACCCCCACCTCTCTGTACTTGACTTGCCATTCCTAGAGTTTTCCTCCCCCTCCCAATACTCACACGACCTCTCAAACCCTCCTAAACTGACGTAGTGCTCAGCCATGGTACTAGTATAGTCTCTGTTACACCTTAACCAGCTGTTACCTGTTCTCCCTACTCTCCTCCCCCTCCCCTCCAAAACCCACACGGCTCTCAACTCATTCTCGGCGCTAACAAAGTACTCAGCCTAGGCACTAGTATTGACTCTGCTACATTTATTTCACTGTAACCAACTGTCAGTTACCTACCTACCCTCTTCAGTTGTTGTTACCTGAGTCTTCTACCTGTTAACCCGACATGGTACCTTGTACTTAGAAGCTTCATATTAATGGATATTAATTGTGTCTGATGTCCCTTTAGTTTGACGTGGAACCTTTGTAAAAGAGCTTTGCTCAAAGGTATGTCTCCGAAATCCTAAATAAACAAAATAAACAAGATCCCCGATCTCCATCCTAGCAAAGTCGGACCTGACCAACTTAGTCACTGTAACCTCCCACTGACCACCACCATCACCCTTGTTCAAATGGGTTGTATGGATCTTGGACCTGATGTCTGCCACCTTTTCTGCAAATAATCGAGCAAACTCGTCACATTTCTCCTGTGACAATGCTCTCTGAAACTGCAGGCGGGCTAGATTACACAGTCTGTCCACAGTTCAAAAGAGATGAGCTGGTTGATTCTGCGCAGCAGCAATTTCCCTGGGCAGGAACTATGCCTTCTTATGGGAGATAGCCAATTAATAGTCCTTGTAATGAACCATCAATCTAAGCCTGTTGGCATCAAGGCCCGATTTCCACCAGCGCCATTCCATCCTTTGCCCCTCTCTCCTCAACTCCCTCAAGGTCCCATCAAACCAAGGTGACCTAGGGCGAAGGGTGAGGGGAAGAACCCGGACAGGAGCTATGGAATCCAGAGCCTCTGTTACAGCTGTACTGTAAGCCATTACCAGATTGTCTGGATCCAAACTTGCACGCTGAAGACCCGATAGGTCCAGCACTGCTGCCAGGCCATCTGGGGTAAAACCCCTTAAAGGGCAGTACTGGACCATATCCGTAGGGGCAGGCCTATGGGGGGGGAGCCTGGAAATTTAACTTTATAGTGCGATGGTCAGACCATCTGACTGGCTCCACCACCAGGTCAGAGGTCTCTATATCAGTAGGAAGACCAGGTCCATGAGTGACTGTGTTTGTGGGTCGTAGAGGAAATAACCTCTGTGAAGCCCAGCGAATTCATAAACTGGAGGAAGTCCTGTCCAAATTGCGAGAGTTTGTCATCGACCCAGGCATTGAAGTGCCCCAGAACCATCCATCTGGGAGACTCCAAAACCATGTCAGCGACTTCCTGCAGGACTTGCTTCTCACCCTGGGTAGATGGTAGATGAGAAGAATCCTGCACCCCACACCTGCACCAGTGATGCATTCGAAGGAACTGGTCTCCCCAGCTGGCACATCTACAAGGCCCATTTCCGTTTAAAAGCAAATGGCAACACCCCCACCCCTATGATCCATCCTTGGGTGGTATATCACCGAGAACCCTGCTGGAATAGCTGACTCAAGAACTGGGCCAGAATTTTCATCCAGCCAGCTCTCGATGGTGCAAGCCAGGTCAGCTGACCCAACAAGATCAGCAATCACTGCTATCTTATTTTTGATAGACAAGGCATTGCACAACACTGCCCAAGTAGGATGGGACACTGAGGCTGACCATGTCCTCTGCCCACCCACAGTGGAATCATTGGGTACGGGAACCAGGCAGGGAGGACCCCTCTCTGGGAACCGATTTCACCCCAGGGCGTCTTCTGGTTCCCACAACCCCAATCCGCCCACTCAGCTCCACTCTCCCTCCAGGTCCAGGCCCCCACCCCCACCCCACTTCTCCTCCTCACTATCCACATACCCCCAGAGCCTGACATTGCCATAAATCCCTGTGGGCAATGGTGGACAGTTAAAAGGGTACTTTATTGATACTCCCATTCTTATCTCCACTTTGAGTGCCTGTTTAAGTACAGAATGGTATGGATAATGTTTTAAATGTGTGCATTTGATGTGCTCTGGTTTGCTGGTTTTACTTAAATAAAGTTTAACCCCCCCCCCCCCAAAAGACAACAGCACTCTGCACCACTTTCAGACCTCTGTCGACAGGTAATACAAAACCGAGAATCCTCCAACGCCAAAAACAGGTAAATACTTGTAATTTCAAATCAGGAAAGTAATACCAGGGAAAATGTAAAATAACGCCAAGTATGATGATCCCACTTGCTTGCTTCAGTGTATAAACCCACAAAACATAGAGGTGACAAACGTTAGTGATAAAAACCACTAATGGTCTGGCGTCCAAATCACTTCGGGACATATAAACCAGTCACTGCAGCCAAACAAGCACGCTGTGGCAAACAAACTAAAAAAAAAAAAAACCAAACAAAAAAATGAAAACGCAGAAGACCTAACTAATCAACCTCACTGGTAACCCCTAACTAAAACTTAGGTAAAAATAACTATAAAAAGAAAAGGAGAGCCAGCCCGGTGGCGCAGAGGGCTGAGTCGCTGGGTGCCACCTCGAACCACTCCGGCGATCTGGGTTCGGGAACGGACTCGGGTCGTCCGGGGCTGGCTGGGGGAAGGAGAGGATTGAGCGTCCGGAGGACTGCTCTCCTGTCCTCTCCTGGGGTGGGTTGGGAAGGAAGTCTTGCTCTTGTAGTGACCCCCAGTGGAGACCAGTGGTACTACATGCAGCAGAGCAGGAGGGACAATCCGAAAGGCGGAAAACAACTTCGGCTCCTACTGCATGACGGCCTCCATATTCTGCACGTCCCCGGAACCTCTGGAAGCCTGCCCCTCCACAGTGGCACCCTCGAGCCTGTAAAGAAAAAAATAGAGTGCTGGGGTTTTCCGGCCCCCCTGGTGCCTTCCCCCTTGAAGGAGGGAGACTCGCCCAGAGATGGGTTACTCCAGGACAAGTCGGAGGGTTGGCCGCAATATGTGGAGAGGGTAGAGCTTAGGAAGAGGATAGCTGGGAGTGTAGATACTAGGAAGGACCTGAAGGAGAGGGGGGAGCCGGAGCGTAGAAGAAGGTAAAAAAGATAACTCAAAAAAAAAAAAAAAAGGCAAAAAAATAAAACACCTCATGCTGCATGCTACCCTAGCAGACCCACACCGGTCGCCATCCTGCTTGTAGGAAAGCAACCTTGGGATTATATCTGATGACTTCAATGTGGCAGGGCAGTGTGACAGGGGTAGGATCAGTGGGATGCTGGGGTTTATGGGGGAGGTATCTCCAGCAGGAGGAGGGTTGTTTACCACTTTGTCAGTCACTGGTGAGCCCACTTGGAGTACTGTGTCCAGTTTGGGCTGCACCTCGGAAAGAACATAGACAGGGTGGAGGTACAGTAGTCCAGAGGAGACGACTGTAAAGTGGTGCAGAGGCTGTCAAGCCACCAATGAGATGAGACTGAGGGATATGGATATGAACATGTACACCCTGGAAGAGAGGAGAGTGAAAGGTGGCACGATAGAGACCTGCAGGTAGATGGGTGCAGGAGGGAGGGAAGTCTCTTTCAAATAAGAAAAAGCACCAGGACCAGGGGCCATGCAGTGAAGCTGGGGGGGGGAGGATTAAGAGAGATGTGAAGAATTTTTCTTCACTGAAGGGATGGTAGACACTAGGAATAGACTGTCAGCAGAAATGGTGGGGGCAAAAACAGTGGAAAGCTTCAAACATGCATGGGATTTTTTAATTTATTTATTTATTTATTTAGAATTCGGAAAATACCTTTGAGTCAGAGACTCATTTACAAAGGTTCCACGTCACATTAATCGTTCAGAACAGTAAATAGGTAAATACATACACAGGTAGCAGTACAAGCTAGTTACACGGTAATAATAACATGAATTCAGTTAAAGGCTCACAATCAGTATCAGACAGACTTTGACCAGATGAGCATGTAAGCATTTATGCGGAGATGCTTGATTATTGGTGGTAAGGGGCAAGAAAGGGAGGGAGGGGGCAGTTTGGGTAAGCTAGCCAGAGGCCATTGTCGTGGCAGGGGTAGGAGCGAGTGACAGCAGGCTCAGTGGCAATCACAGTTATTTAGGGAATGGAGATGCCCCTTAAGATGGGTTTTGAAGAGGCCAATAGCATTTTCATTTGTGACGAAGCTAGGTAGGCCATTCATCCATGATGGGGCCTTGTAGCTGAAGGATCTTTGAAATTGGGAGGTCTGACAGTGGGGAACTGTGAGGAGTTTATTTTTATTTTATTTTGTATTCAATTCTCTTTATCCTCCAGTGGCAGGTCCTCCCGTGTTGTATACCGACCTACTGGACTCTGGGTCTTTCAGAGGCTTGTAGCGCCATGTGCGCCCTGGCAGATCCCCTGAGCCAGTCCGGGGGCGTCATCCTCGGTGGACCACCACGATTTCTCCATTTCTCCCTGTTGGTCCTAACCCGAGACCCCAGAAGTAGTAGCACATCGTGTGGGCGCTACTCGCACCACAGCTCCAGATGGGGTCTCTTCCTCCCTCCCCAATCGGCTAATACCGAAGGTCCTTGGAGGCGCCACTCCTCCAGCTTCCACCAGAGGCGGCCAAGCTCCGAGGAACCTACTACTAACCCCGAGGTAGAGGGCTGCGATGGCCAGCTCTAGTCTCTCCCTCCCCCTGAGTACGACCTCCGACGGCCAGGCTGGGTCTCCCGAACCGGGTCGCCCGGCATGGCATGAGGTGGCATCCAGCGCCTCAACCCTCAGCACCACCGGGCCGGCCCTGCGAGGAGTTTCTTGCCGGAGCTGCGGGTTGCTTTTTGGGAAGTAGTCGGATAGATTAAGGAGGTAAGACCAGGGGGGAAAGGCCAAGGGTGAGTTTTTTGGCCATTAGGAAAGTGTGGAATTTGATCCTGTTGTCTAAGTTAAGCCAGTTTGTGGAGTTATAAAGTGAGCAGATGTGAGTGAGCCGGTCACAGTTCAGTACAAGGTGGCAGGTTTTGTTTAGGGAGATGTGGAGCCTACTAAGGACTGAGCTGGTGGCAGCGCTATAGACGAGAATGCCATACTCGAGTAATGAGAGAACAGAGGACGAGACAGCAATTCGGAGGGCATCATGAGTAAGGCAGTGTTTGATCTGATAGAGCAGGCCGAGGCGGACATTACTGGCAGAGGACAGGTTGATGTATGTGCTAGTGGTAATTGAGTGTCTGGTTGAGGGTGATGCCCAGGTATTTGAAGGAGTCCACTTGCTCAAGCAGGGTTCGGTCCACTGTTAGAATCTGGGGGGCAAAGTTCCCTCTTAGAGCTCCAAAGGGTGGGATAAGACCATGAACTTGGGCTTTTTGTAGTTTAGTATAAGGCGTTGGTCAGAAAACCACTGTTCTGCTTTGCTGAAGGAGGACTGGAGGGTTAGGTGTAGATGAAGAGGGTCAGGGCTGGATGCGTAAAGTACCGCGTCGTCCGCGTATAGCAGAAGGTTGCCAGGGAAGGAGGTGGGGAAGGAGTTAAGGTAAAGGCTGAAGAGGAGGGGACCAAGGATGGAACCCTGAGGGACACCTGAGAGAACTGGGAGTTTATCGGATAGGGGTAGTGCCAATTTTGACCTGTTGGAATTGATTTGACAAGTAGTCAGCGAACCAGCACAGGGCATCCTGGGAGAAGCCATTGTTGGAGAGTGTGTCTAGCAGAAGGGAGTGATTGACGGTGTCACGTGCTTTGGTAAGGTCAATAAATACAGCACCAGTGGTGTGACCTTTGTCTTAAGCGGAGTGGATGTGTGCGGTAAACTCCAGAAGTGCTTTAGTAGTACTGTGCCCTTTGCAGGAGCCGTGTTGCTGACTGCAGAGGAGATCATGTTTGTTAAGGTGGTCAGTGAGTTGATCATAGACTATGCATTCGAGTGCTTTATTTATTTATTTATTTGCTTTTGTTTACCGGGTAAGTCACACTAGACAGCCAAGTGCCTATTTTCAGGTGCGACCCCAGCTTTAGATGGGGGAAGGGGAGGATAGAGATGGGACGGTAGTTGTTGGTGCCAGTATGGTCCCCACTCTTAAATGGGGGGGGGGTAATGGAGGCAGATTTCCAGAGGGAGGGGAATTTACCTTGGCAGAGAGAGCGGTTGAGAATATGGGTGAGGGGGTAGAGTATGTCATGGAGGGTGAGCCGGTGAAGCCTCAGATCCAAGGAGTCACTACTATAGTGGGAGTATCTTATAGCGTGTTTAATGTAGTGCTCTGCGGTCTTGAGGGTGATGCATCGTAGTTGGGGGGGCTGGGGACCGGAGAGGGGGCGGATCGAAAAAGGTAGGAGGGAGAACATGGCTAAGGTTAGTGAAAGCACGATTGAAGGCTGAGGCTATACAAGAGGGGTCAGAGGTCAATTGCCTGTCCACAACTATCTGGTTTGGAGGGGGGTTAGGGTCTTTGCCACCGATTTCCTTGATGTTATTCCAGAATTTGTGCCCAAAGCCCCAGGCAGCGGAAAGGGCGACTTTATAGTGTTAAGTCTTGGCTTTGCGTAGTGCCCACGTGCATTTGTTCCGGGCTTCTCTATATTTCTGCCTGTCGGCTGTATGGCCAGTCTCATTGGAGAGGTGCCAAAGTGAGTCGTAGGTGCGCATCAGGGTCAGGAGGTGGTCAGTGATCCAGGGGACTGGGTTGCCTTTCACCATCCTTCTGGTGAGAGGGGCAAACTTGTCACAGATGGTGTTGAAGGTGCGGATGAACAGGCTGAGGGCTAGATCAGGGTCGAGGTGTTGGTTACGTGGGACCAGTCTAGTGTTCTGAGGTGGGTTTTAGGAGAGCAAGTTTACCCAGGCAGAGTTTGCGCAGGAAGATTGTCTTTTGGGGGTTGGGGTATTTTGCAGGACCAGGTGCAGAGAACTGGGAGTGGTCACTGATCGTATTTGGTAAGACCTTGGTGCTAGTGATTTTATGGGGACAGTTGGTGAAGACCAGGTCCAGCAGGGAGGAAGATCCAATGTGAGGGTCCAGACGAGTGGGAGAGGGGACTACTTGCACAAGGTCTTGGGCTGTGGCTGCATCTATTAGGGGGGTGTTGGACTTGACCAGCCAGTTAATGTTGAAGTCTCCAAGAATAATCTTTTTGACTTGTTGCCAGAGGGTGGCGAAATAGGACAGGACTGAGTGGAAAGCTATTTTCTGGTCTCTGGGTGGAATGTAAACTGACGTGATAAGAAGGGGAGTTTGAGAGTGACCCAGGCTGAGTTTGAGGGTAAAGGCCTGTGGGCCAGGTACCAGCGATAAGAGGGGGGGGGCAGCTGACAGTGCACTTTGTCCTCAGCGTAGATAGCGCACCCTCCTCCATGTTTTCCCAGCCGATCAGCTTGGAAGAGGTTGTACCCGGGCAGGGCTATCGTGGAGTCAGGAGTCAGGGGGGAGAGCCAGGTTTCATTAACAGCAGTGATATCAGGTTGATGATGGAGGACCCACACCTGAAACGAAGCCCACTTTTTTAGTAGGCTACAGACATTGAGGCTGGCAATTCGAAGTCCATTGCTGGGGGCATGGTTTGGCATGTAGGTTACAGGTGGGCCAGTGTTAGGGTGGATATCACTAGATAGAAGGAGGAGCAGGAAGATGAGTGACCCGAGTACAGAGTTCCAGGCCAATTTATTGTGACAGTGTGCTAAGCGAACTGAGGTCCCAGGTGTGTAGGAGAGGGAGGGCATAGGGAGAGTTAGAGGTGCAGGGGCAGACAGGATGCGTAGGTGTGAAGAGAAGGGGGGGCGGCGGATACCAGTGTATCATGGGGTACAGCTCCTGGTGGAGGAGAGACATATAGTGGGTGGTCCCTCTGTGGTAGTGGACTTAGTGGTAGATAGTAGGGGAGGGCAGGGGGAAGGTCCCAGAAACTGTGAGGGGGGGTTCGCTGGACAGATAGTCATTCCTATTAAGCTTCACTGGAGTCTCTGGGTGCCAGGTGGTGTGCACAGAGGGGGGGGAGGTTGCCAGTCAACCCTGTGGAGGTCAGAGGTTTCAGAAGCATGATTCATAGTAGGACTTGAGAGGGGGTGAGAGAGTACAGGGAATAGAGCAGGAAAGATAATGAGCACAAGGAGCATGGTGTGGAGGAAGGAGGTGTAGTGGAGAGGAATAGCCAGTAGTGTGGAAAAGCAACAACAAATCGTGCTGCCTCTAGTGGTGACAGGATATAAGGTGCAGATGGATAAGTGGGCTTATTGGTTTAAATCAGCTTGGCCGAGCCTATATAAGCACAAGTTGAGCAAGGGTGGTGGAGGGGGCGGTGGGGAACCGACGCAACGCGTCAGCAGGGATCGAAAACGGGTTCCTCAGGAGCAAACACTACGGCCTGATCTCCTCAGGCTGGCATTTGGCTGTATCGTCGTTACCTGGTTGCTTGTCTTGGGGGGGTGGGGGAGGGCTACGCCGGCCCTCACAACCTCAAGGGGTCCCTCGATGGATCCTGGAGCAGAGCGCTGTGGAGAATAGAAAGGCAGGTAAGGGCTTTAAATAAGAACAGCAGTGGGAGGGGGGATAGAAACTGGAATGGGGGGTGATGGCTTATGCTGGCAAGGGAAGGAGATGTTAAATTGTACAAATTAAATTCTGCTTGGCTAAGCTGCACAAATTAAGCTCTTAAACTACATAAATTAAACTCTGCATAAGCTAACTGCACAAATTAAGCTCTGTATCTACGCAGATTAAGTTAAAGCAACTGATTAACAGTCTAAGCAGCACTACATGAGTTAAGGTACCCCTAGTTTGCAGGATTCAAAGCAGCATTTAACGTTTACCAAGAAGTATTTAAAGTCACCCAGGATACATATCTTTGTTTAAAGTCCCCCACGATACTGCTTAAAATCATTAGTTTTTGATTCATCTAAGAAAACTAAAAAACTATCTCCATTGCTACGCTGACAGTAATGCTGTTGTGCTTTTAAAAGTTCAAAAAATGGTGCCAAGCTCGAAAATGGATTCCTCAGGAGCAAACCCTGCAGCCTGATCTCCTCAGGCTGGCATTCGGCTGTCGTTGTTACCTGGTTGCTTGTCTCGGGGGTGGGAGGGCTACACCAGCCCTCACGACCTCAGGGGACCCTCGATGGATCCTGGAACAGAGTGCTGGTTGCTTGTTTTGGGGGAGGGAGGCTATGCCGGACCTCACGACCTCAGGGGGACCCTCGATGGATCCTGGAGCAGAGCACTGGTTGCTTGTCTCGGTGGGTGGGGGAGGGCTACGTTGGCCCTCACGACCTCAGGGGGACCCTCGATGGATCCTGGAGCAGAGTGGATAGACATAGGGTTGTAATAAAAAATAGACAGGGAGGAGTAAGGATTGCCAAAGAGCAGTTAGAATCTGTGGAGACAGATTAGGCAGCGAACAACTGGATAAACTTGGGTGGGCGAAGTAGTCCTCTTTCTTCTGCCAGCTAATTCTGTGTTTCTGTGAGTGGCTGTCTGCTTGTGCCACTGCATTTGGTGGTCCTGTTCCACACACTCACTGTCCTCTGTGTGTGAAAGTATTTTTCCCCCAAAAAAAAAAGGCCTCGTAGCTGTAGGCCATGTCCTTTTGTTGTAACTTCTCCAAATTTAGTCCATTCCAAATTCCAGTCCTAAGCTTAGAAGCATCTCTTTTTTTTTCTTTTGAGAACCTTTACGTCAGACAAGGCCCCTCCGGGGCAGCTCCTCCACCATCTAGGTAGTAGGTAGGTAGGTAAAAGGTAACATTTTATTTTTATACAGGTAATACATGTCATTTGGACATAAGTCCAGTTTACAAGACAGACCTGTGCAATCCCTATCTAGGTTCATACAAAATTCCATAGAAATACATAACATATGAAACAATAAATAAAACCAAATAATAAATATGAAATACAAAGGATGTATTAATGCCCACCTAGTCCTGTCCTCCTCTTCACCACTGCCTACTACTCAACTCTAGCCTTTCCTACCTCTACCCCCTTTGCTCCCACTCCCTTCCCCCACTCTAACTCCTAAGAAGCATATTAGTTCCGCATTACATATCTGTTACGACGACATTCACATTTTGTTTCTCTGCTGCTATATGTCCTCATTTATTGTGTAACTCTCAATATGTGTGAACTGTACTCCAATCTCAGCAATGTAAATCCTGCTACAGTGAATTCTTAACTCTGTTGTAATTAACTGTAAATTGCTCTATGTGTCTGTATTGTACTAAATGACGTGGAACCTTTGTAAATGAGCTTTAAGAGCAGTGGTGTTAATCTGGGATATCAATAAATAAATAAATTACCGTGTCTCCTCTTACTGTCCTTTCCAAACTGAGCAAGCAGACCCAGATTCTCAAGTCTAGCCTCATATGGCTTACTCTCCAACTATTTTATCACCTTAGTTTCCTTCCTTTGAATCCAGTCAGCTTGATTAGGCATTCTTTAGATACTGCACCTAGAACTGGCAGCATTACTGCAACTGAGGCCTCACAAATGTTCTGTAAAGTGGGGTTCTTGGGGTTTGGAACAGACTACTTAAGATAATTTGAGTGGGTAAATGGCATGCTTTTCTTTTGAAGTTCAGACTGTATCAATTTCTTGTAGCCAGCAACACTTCAGGTTACTGTGTTTTGTTTTTTAATTCTTTTCTCTGCTCCACTTGACCCTGGGGAACTCTCTCCAGCTTCCTCGGGACTCCAAGTCTCTACCTCCCACCTGTGACCGCAAGCTCTCTCTCCCCCATGCAGCCCAACCCAACCCCTGGATCTGCACCTCCCAGAGGAAGGACCGCCCTGGGCACTCTAGCTACAGTATAGAGTGCTAGGCCACACGAGTCTGCCGTGGAAAAGGAGCATGGGTCCAGTGCTTGGAGTGTGGACTTCGGAGGCCAAGGAGCCTTTGCCTGTCCCCAGGAGTGAGGATTTTTCTGCTTTATGTATCCTGCCCCTCAGAGTGTGGCCAGCAAGGCAACGTAAGGCCGCATCTCCGCCCCCTTTCTGACACAAGTGTTGCTGCGTCGTGCATCCCCAGCCACTGCTAGAGAGTGCTCATGCATGATACCTTTCCTCACACCCTCCGTGGAAAAAGAGAGAGCCTAGGGTTACCACCTTTTAAGAAACCCAAAGTGGGACATTTCTTACTGAAACAAGATTTTTCGCAGGATAGTACGTAACCACAACCAATGCAACAGACTTGTTTTCTCTATATAATTAGAATTAAGGCTACATATTGTAGTTTTTTAGTTGCGTCTATTGTTTCTTTTCATTTTAAGGTATTTTAGTTAAGATATTGTAGTTTTCTGCGACATTTAGTGGAACGTTAGAAAATATTTTTTCTACTATAAAATCAGGACATGTAGTATTTTTCATGGTTTTTTTTTGCAGGACACAGTTGCCTAAATCAGGATTGTCCTGCGAAAATCAGGACAGGTGGTAACCCTAAGAGAGCCGTCCTCCGGATGCTTGAACTCTTCCCTCCCCTGTCGAACCCAGATGACCCGGGCTCGTTGCCGAACCTGGGTTGCTGGTGTGGCACGATGTGTGGTGTCCAGTGCCTCCACCCTCAGTGCCACTGGGCCACTTCAGGTTACTGTGGTTGGGTCAACAGGGAGGTAGACTGGATAGTCCAGAATCTCATACCCTTTCGCTCCATTTATGTACTGTACCTGCAAAAAAAAAACAACCTACCATTTGTTTTTGTTCAAAAAAGATGCCTTTACTAAACACAGACTAGAGATCAGTATGCCTGTCTGGCTTATCAGTGCTGTTGTCCTTATTCACAGGCCAAGTGACATGGAAGATGTTGTTTACAGTGAAGATGATGCGGCAGCCTTAGAGGTAGCACAAATCCAGCTAGGAGTCAAGTAAGTTGCACTCTTAAACAGACAGTATGTTGTAACTCTAGCCCTCTGCGCACAGTTGCCTGAATAAGTATTTTATTTCTTACTGACAATCCTGTTTCTTCAACAGGTACGACAGCAGTAACTCAAGTTTTATTATCATCGTGATGAAGCTGAGAAACCTCCACACCCTACTTGTGCCACCAGGATCAAAAGTGTAAGTCTGATTATTAGCCAGCTGTACAGGGGTATCGTTATTTCTATGAAGATCTGAACTGTCTCCGCTGAGACCACCACACAGTTAAAACTGGTACACTAGCTTGGTACATTGCTGTTCCAACCATTGGCATTGTGACACAGGCTTAGACTCTCCTTGCATTAGTAGTCGAATGTCCTGCCAGATATAGGTTTCGCAATTCTCAGTGCACATGAATGTTTTAAAGAGGTAATGGAGCTCACTCGGAAATTAACTGAGGGCTACTGTTTTGGGGTTACCAAACAGTGTAATTAACAATTTTTAAGACTGGGTTAATACAAAAAAATTTCCTACAGATAAAAAAACAACCTGCAATTAGAAGCGATCACTTTTATTACGGTCACTAGATGATTGATATGTCCTGACGTGTAACACTTGTAAGTCCCCCCTTTAGGAATGAGGCATCTCTAGTATATTTCTTGCAACTAACCCTTGTAAGGGATAAGTATCCTTTACAGGAAAAGGAAATAAATTAGACACCATTTTCTATGAACCAAGATTATGTGAAAGACAATTGTGTTTCTCTAGCACTGAGAGTTGATTGTGGGGAAGTGTAATAAGAAATGCTAACTTGGAAAAGGACACAGATCTTCCTGTGATTAAAGGGCTGGATATCTATTGCAGAGAGAAAGAGAAACACATTCTGAGAACAAAACATGTATTAAGCAATGAGATGAGGGTGTGGAGCCTTTTATCCAGTCACGCTGTTTACTGTGATGCAACAGTTTAGCACCCTTACAATTATTTCTTTATTTATTGCAGTTGTTTCACCAGGAAAGGCACACAGAGTTACATACCCAATAGATACATTGAACAGATGTACTGGAGCTTGGAATTACTTGGTTACAGCAATGGGTAAACATTTAGTAAGAGCATTAACCAGTATATACAGCAGTTAGACAGGCAAGCTACCTACATTGAGCACAGATTGGTGCAGAAAAACTACAGTCTAGGCAGGCCAGAGAGGGGCAGAAGTGCGAGAGGCGAGAAGTGCCTTTGGGTATATAGCCAGCGTCCAGTGAAGGGCATACACTGGTAGGCATGGGAATTGGTAGGGGGAGGGAGCTATTTTTTTTTTAAGGAGTGCAGGCACAGTTTACTGCGAAGTAGTTTGCCAGGGCAGCTGATAGGGAATAGGTAGAGGAGGAGTGATGGATTTGAGGTGGGAGAGCATTCCGGAGTTTCGGGAAACTGTATGAGAAGGCTGTTGTTCCAGCTGAGGTCTTACAACTGGGAATATTTAGTAGACGGGTGTCAAGAGATCGGAGGGAGTGAGGTGGAGTGGGAGCCAGCAACAGTGAGGAGGAGAGATGGTGGGGAGGGTGCCAAGCCAGAATTTTGAAACAAACTTGGAGCAGTGCAGTAGGCGTCGATTTTCGAGGGAGGGGAAAGCGAGGGAATGGTAGAGATCACAGTGGTGGGAGCGGGGGGGGGGAGCATTGAGGGTGAAGCAGCAGAAGTCATTGAAGAGGGGGTCTAGCTTGGATAGAGTGGCTTTAGGTGCTGCACTGTAGACTATGTCGCAGTAGTCAGTCGAGGGAAGGAACATCTTCGGCACTAGTTCCCATCTAACCAAGGATGGGAGGCAAGTGCAGTTCCTGTAGAGGGCACCTAGCTTGGGGCAGAGTTGTTTTATGATAGCATCAGTGTGATCAGAGAATATAAGGTGGCGGTCGAGCCATACCCCTAAATAACGGAAGGAAGCAACGTCTACCAGGGTAGTCCCATCCAGTGTGTGGAAGGATGGGAGCGAGGGAAGTTGGGACAGCCTCTGATGTTTGCCGAAGGACATAGTAACAGTCTTTTTAGCACTGAGCATGAGTTGGTGCGATCTGAACCAGTGTTGGACTTTATCGAAATCGGTCTGGAGGTTGGATGCAACTTCATCCGGGGAGGAGCCAGAGGCGAATTAAATTACTTGTAACAGAAAAAAAAAACCTCATATTTCTAAAGCCAATATACACCATCCAATTAAGATTATTTTCATCAGTGGTACTCTATATTCTCATGCATGTACTCTATACATACAGCAGTACATATAGCTCCATATAGTTTGTAGCTCTGGTACCTGGATTAATCCTGTTTAGGGGGTGACTTCACTGAAAGAGTTGTAGACACATGGCACAGACTGCTAGCGGAAGTAGTGGGAGCAACAACCGTAGGAGGCTTCAAGCATGTGTTGGATAAGCATAGAGGAATATTTGTAAACAGGCAGAAAGGAGAGAGGGTCACTGGAGACCAGTTAGAGTCTGCGGAGACAGGCTAGGCAGGGACCATCTGGGCAGACTAGGTGGGCCAAGCAGTCCTTTTCTGCTGACAAATTCTGTGTGTCTGTTTTTACCACACTAATCTCCGGCCCCTGTTCCCAGTCCCTACTGTTTTATTAAGGGGATGGAAGAATCAATGGCTCTTTGCTCCCTATTTTGGGTTCACTGAACTTCAGTGTTTATAAACTTGGCTTCTTTTTAAAATTATAATACATTCTGATACATTAGACTGATGGTTATGCCAAAACAGTGGCCTCCCGGCACATTCCAGATTGAACTAGTTTTGTATTCACTCTTTAAATGAAGGCTATAGACATTAAAATTAACCATTAGGAAGCAGAATTGAAAGTAGTTTGTACATTTTATTTATTACAGCAGGGAAGGTACTCATCCAATTGCAATTAGTACAATTTGTAAGAGGAAGAAATACAAAGGTAGAGTAGCAAAATATGTATTGTACAGTTACACTTCAGTGAACTGACTTCTTGCCAAAAGGGTAAATATTTGCAGATATCAGGGCTTCTTTGTGATAACAGATGTTGATGAAACTGTGTTAAAAGATGGAATCTGCATGTTTTCGGCATGCTGGAGACCTGCGTTCATGACGTGAGCCCTGAAGCTCTTTGTTTGGCTCCTAATGATGGGGCGCTGGACACAGATGGCCATGTGCACCACCACCCAAGGACACCGTGGCATGTGTGCTCATGGGAAGTGGATGAGCAGAAACCGAACATTGGAAAATGGTCTTTACAGTGCGTGCCAATTAACAGCCCACTTTGAGCCCAATCACACGGCAACAAGCCCCTTGATGCATCAGCTTTGCACCCTTCGGCTGTCTTCCTCCCTTTATATGAACATGCTCTGGATCTGGCGGCTTGGCTTCCATACCAAGAAATGCAGAGTTATACATGTTGGAGCCAAGAATCCCAGGACAGAGTACTTCCTGGGTGGAGTCCAAATATCTGCATCAGAGGAGGAGAAGGACCTGGAAGTGATGATCACTAGTGACCTGAAGCACTCTACGCAGTGCAAGAAAGCAGCAAAGGCAAACAAGATGCTGGGATGCATATCTAGGGGGATTAGTAGTAGGAGAGAGGAGATTATACTGCCCTTGTACAGCTCCCTGGTAAGGCCTCATCTAGAGTATCGGGTTCAGTACTGGTGCACAAACCTCAAAAAGGACATTAACCTGCTGGAGAAGGTCCAGAGGAGGGCTACAAAGATGATAGCAGGTCAGCAAGGTAAGGCATATGAGGAGAGGTTGAGGCACTGGACATGTACTCCCTCGAAGACAGAAGAGAGAGAGGGGACATGATTGGGACCTTCAAGTACTTGAAAGTGATAAATAAAGTGGATAAGGAGAGTCTCTTTAAGCTGAGTGGCAGCCATAACACGAAGAGGCACAGTCTTAAGCTGGAGGGTGGGAAATTTATGATGGAGGTCAGGAAGCACTTCTTCACAGACACTTGGAATGCACTGCCGGAAGAGGTGATCTCGTTGAAGACAGTGGGCAGCTTTAAGAGAGGCTGGGATAGGCATTAGGGGAAGGTAAGGATTGTGGGCAGGGAGGATGGGAGGTATGGGGAGGGACGGCAGGGACAGTAGCTCAAGCTGTATACCCTGCAATACAAGCAGACTAGATAGACCAAATGGTCTTCTTCTGCTGGCTTCTTTGTATATTCATATGTATGCTTTCTCCCCCATATCCTGGGCATGTGGGTGGGGGGCAGGGTTATGTTGGAAATTTGGAGAGGGTGGAGTAAAGAGGGGAGTCTGGAGGTGGTTGTTCGACTGCAACAGGTGAGTCTGGTGGGCAGCAGAGGTATTTGGAGTTCAGAAAGAGTGGGGCACCGGGGTGGGAAGTGTGGGAGCATAAAAATAATAATACTAATGATAAAAGGTGGAATTTGGGCTGGCTCTGTGGTGCTGAGAGATGGGGCACCACTC
This sequence comes from Neoceratodus forsteri, assembly GCA_016271365.2. Classification (NCBI taxonomy): domain Eukaryota; kingdom Metazoa; phylum Chordata; order Ceratodontiformes; family Ceratodontidae; genus Neoceratodus; species Neoceratodus forsteri. Next base: position 29,023,087 of record CM057453.1, read on the forward strand.
TGGTACTCTGGTGATCCAGGTTCACACTTCGTAGGGAGGCATTCAGCACATCCTCCAGATGCTGAGTGGTGTACCTCTGCTTATCTAGCAGCTCCTGGTAGTGGCATAATTGAGGTGCACTTGGCATAAGTGACCATGCATTCCTCAGTTTCCCAGTCCTTGGACAGTACATGGTAGTGCACATGCAGGTAGTGAGGGGGGGCCCTGAAAACAGGAAAAAGTGATGGGTCTTCTCACGCTAGACAGTGGCCCCCCTGACAACCACTCTCATGCCAGCTTTCGAATATTTGAGATAGCCTGCCACCTCCACAGTCAGCAGGCTGATCAGAGTGCTTCTCTTCTGGTGGCAGCAGGAGAGGCCCCTTGATAGGGATAAGTCAGAGTCTCTAACTGATGGGACTTCCGATTATATTACCAATGGCTTAGCAGCAGCTGAAACGAACTCTGTGTGTCCATTGGTAAAAAGTCTTGAATTTTTATGTATACATTTAAACTAGCTTTTTTTCTACACCACAGAGACTTACTGCAGCCATGGGAGGTTTAAAAAAGTGGACCCCCCCCCCAAAAAAAACAAAAAAAAACAGCAACAGTCACAGCCTTGTAGCTCAGGACTCCAGGGCACTTTGAGTGGTCCCTCTACTCCAACCAGCAGCGTAGCGGCCTCACCTTTGGGTAATATGCATAGTGACCTGCTCGACCCAACTTATGCCCATATCTTAATGGACTTGTGGGTATTCAGAGCCCAGAATTAAAGAACATCTACGTAACTTCAGTTAAAATTTGGCCACGGTTCAAACTAAATGGAAGGAGATGCAGGGGACACTCACAGAACTCTCTCAGCGCTCTGACCAGGTGACTGAGTTGATATTGACCCTTTACTGCAAACAGCTTCAATCAATCAATCCGTCAATCAAAATCTTTATTTTGCCAGGCAGAACATCATTGAGACAAACTCATTTACAAGACGGACCTGGGGCAAAACAGTTGCCAACAGCGTTAAGACATAACAGGCTGAGTGAACGTACATAACAATTACATAGTAATAACAACATAATAACATACTGTATAACTATCACATGTAGCAAGATACTTGCACCAGAACATAGCAATAGGTTCAGCAGGAGGTAGTGGCATGTAAATACAATTGCATGAATACAGATATATGGATGTAAGGTAATGAGCTAAAGTTTATACAGTAAACATCATTGGAGGAGTCATAGTGATCAGGAGTGGCAGTTCCTCTAATGTCAAAGTGATTGAGATGTAAGAGTCCTTTGATAAGTACTGTAGGCATGGCCTGGCAAGTGGGAAGGGGAGAGGGGTATAGGGAGTGGGGAGGGAAGGTCAGATGAAATAGGAGAGGGTTGGACATGATAGCCTAGGGAGGAAGAACTGTTCAAAGGGAGAAGATGACATATGCCACAGGCAATGGTTGGGGTTTAAGTCCAATATCTGAAGCAAAGACAGATCATGATGTTGGGACCTTGATCTGGACAATGACAGAAGGGAGGACTCAAATGACACCTCAGGCAATAGTTGAGGTTTAAGTTCAGAATTTAAAGCACTAACAAATCATGATGTTAAGACCTTGACTTGAAGCAATGACAGGCCTCAGAGAAGGTCCTCAGGAACAAGGATTTGAAGAGGGAGAACATGATAGGGGAAGCGAGCCTTAAGGTTTTCTGGATCTTATTTCCAAGTGTAGGAAGTGTGAAGCTTATTGAGGCTGTACCAAAGTACGTTTTAACTTTAGGGATAGCCAGATATAAGATGGTTAGACCTGTGAGAGAATAGGCACTAGGGATGTGGGGAGTTAGGCAGCTTGTGAGGTACTGAGGTAATTTATGAGTGATTGTCTTATATGCCCATAGAATAGCATTCTTTTGCCTCCTCGAGCTAAGGGAGGTCCAGCCTATGGAAGAATAGAGGATGCAGTGGTGTGTGCCATAAGGGGCATCCAAATGAACCTAAGGGCTCTGTGGTATAGGGTATCAAGCTTGGAGAGAGCTGTGCTAGTACTGTGTCCATATAGGAAGTCCGCATAGTCTAGGAGAGGCAAGAAGGTAGCTTGGACTAGGAATTTTCTAGCCTCCTGGGTTAGTGAGTGCTTGATTTTGAAGAAAATGCTGAGCCTTTGACGCAGTTTCTTAGTGAGTTCTTCAATGTGATCAGTGAAGGGCAATTTGTAGTCCGTCCAGACCCCCAAGTATTTGAATTGTTCCACGAACTCCAGGGCTTCTTCCAAAAGGGTGCTTATGTGAGGAACCTTATCTGGGTTTGTTTGTTTTTTTAGATGAGGGGCCAGTGGAGAGAAAATCAGGGCCTTAGTTTTTTTTGCATTGAGCAGGAGTTTCAAGTTGAGTATATTTTTTTGGAAGATGTCAAAATCATTCTGGAGGTTCAAAATGGCTTGATCCGGAGTTGATCTGTCAATGTGTAGCATTGTATCATCAGCGAAGAGGTGGATACTAGATGACTTTAGGCCAGTGTTGATTTGATTAATCTAAATGGCAAAGAGAAGTGGCCCAAGTATGGATCCTTGGGGGACACCTCTAAAGAGCATTTTTTTGGTGATAGGTCTCCTTCAGCCTTGACCTGCTGCTGTCTGTCCACAAGATAGTTTGCAAACCAACTTAGGGTCGTGTTGTCCACCTCAACTTTCTTCAGGGTCACCAGGAGTAAATCGTGGTGCACCGTGTCGAAAGCCTTGCTAAGGTCCAGAAACAAGGCGCATATATATTTTTTGTTAACAAGTGTGGACTGACAGTCATTTATAACCTTGGCAAGGGCAGTGGAGCTACTATGCATTGGAAGGAAGCCGGATTGAATTGGGTTTAGTAGATTAAAACTTTCCAGATGAGATCTGAGCTGTTCATTTACTATCTTCTCCAATAGTTTTGAGAAGGCCAGGAGCAAGGAGATTGGTTGGTAATTATTTAGGTCGAAGGGGTCCCCTGATTTGAATAGAGGGATTACATGGGCCGTCTTCCAGACCTTGGGGAGGGAGCACTGATTGAGAGACAAATTGAAAAGGTGGGTAATGGGGAAGGGGCGGATGTTATAGGCCAACTTTAGGAAGAAAGGCTCACTCATATCCACACCCACACATTTCTTGGTATTAAGTTGAAGAATGAGATTCTCAACCTGTTTGACAGTGACCAGACAGAAGGAGAAAGAGTGGTAAGGGTCAGTAGATTCTGGATTATGGCAATCAGATGACTGACTAAAGAACTGTGCCCGGATGGCATTTTCTGGGGAGGTATCAAAAGCCATCCCTGCTGTGGCAAAGTGATTGTTAAGGAGGTCCAGGATCTCATTTTTATCTGTTGTGTGGGTATCACCAGTCAAAATTTTGTGGGGAAGTGTGCCAGCGCTGTTATGGCCTTCTACCTCTCTTAAAGTTTTCCAAAACTTAATAGCAGAGTTAGTGGATGCGTTCAGCTCAGAGCGGAAATAACTAGACTTCACAGCTCTGATAGTTTTTGTGCAGAAATTCCTTGTGGTTTGGAAAGCAGACCCGTCTGTGGCCAATTTAGAATTTCTGGCTCTTTTCCAAAGAGCATCCCTATGCCATAAGGCAGTCTTTAGGTTATCCGTGAACCAGGGACAGGATTTTCTTTTTGTTCTGCTTTTTGTAACTGAGGCATGGAGGTCTAGGGTTCTGGTGAGTATTTCATGAAGTACCTTGTGTGCCTCTTCCACAGAAGATGCGAGGTAAAATTTCTGCTAGTTAGCATACTGGAGGTCGTAGAGAAAAGCATCTGGGCAGAAGTTCCATTTACATCTCTTGTGGATGTATTTAGAAGAAGAGGAGGTTTGGAGTTGCGCTGACCTTACACATGCAGTGGCACAGTGGTCGCTGATGTCGTTAAAGAATACATCTGAGTGGAAGAAGAGGTGAGGCTTGCTTACAAGGATTAGGTCAAGAAGGGAGCTACGTTCTGGGTTTTTGGTGTTTGGGTGGGTAGCTTCATTAATGATCTGGGTAAGTCCATGGGCATCACCGAATTCTTTCAATGGTAAGGAGACTGGAGAGAGCCAGTCAAGGTTGAGGTCACCAATTATGGATACTTTTGATGAGGTGGTAGCTAGTATGTCACTTAGGTGTTTGAGCAGAGATAGGCTAGCTGAGGGGGGCTACAGCACCCACTAATGCAGATAGAGTTAGATTTGGCTGGTTGAAGTATTAGCATGAGGCACTCGGACTCCTTGGGGACTGTAGTCGTGTCCACCATAGTTGCAGTAATGCTGTCCCGGACATAGATGGCTACTCCCCCTCTCCGGGATTTCCTATCAGTACGAAACAAGTTGTATGAAGGAACGTTAACCTTGTAGTCCAGGGTGGTTGGTCTTAGCCAAGTTTCGAAGATTACAAGAACATCAGGAGAGCAGTGGAGGGTCCAAGTTTTGATAGCATCAAGCTTTTTCAGAAGGCTGCAGGCATTCAAATGCAAAAATGATAACCCTTTTTAGTAAAGGTAGGCCAGCTGGGGCAGGAATGGAGGGGGGGGTCCGGGGTTTAATTCGATCTTACCAGCACAGATGAGTAGCAACAGGGGCATCTTTTTTATAGCACTAAGAAGTAGTCGTAATGGCCAAATTTTGCCCCTGAGGCATGGGCAGTTTCTCAAACTCTTCTCCAAGGCCAAACAGCGAGGCGAGGGGTGATAGCAAGCATACAGAATAGCTTTAATTGAAGGGCAAATCCATGAGAGAGAGGCAGTTGGTACCCGACGTGAGTACAGCAGTGTATGGTAGTATGGAGGCCAGGTCGGGTAAGTGGCAGTGGGATGGAAACATTTAGAAATCTGTGTATAACATTTAGGTAGCCTGTGAATATGCCTGGGCCTTGAAAATTTTGTGGATTTAGAGACCCACGGTATGTGACGGTTACACTAATAAGTGGAAATCCTATTCTGAATGGATGAAGTAGCATTTTTGCAGTTAAATATGAGCACGAGAGAAGATCACCCCTTTAAGAAGTTGCAGGAAAGGAGAGCCCCATTAAGAAGTTGCTGTAATTGACTAGTGTGAGGCCTCGGAGGGCAGGGATCCCTGAGGAAGTGCATTTAATAAAGTGTATTTCAGCTAGAGGAAAGAAACAAGAACCTAGAGGGCCGCTTGCGCCACCAGAACGTGCACTTTTGGACTACCAGAGAGTGAGGAGGGCCAGCACATTTCAGAATATGTGGACTGGCTGCTACACCAAGCCCTAGATCTGCATCACAACCTCCAGTTAAATATTGAGCATGCGCATCGTTCTTTAGGCCCGCAGCCAGGGCCACACAGAGGCCCCGCTCCATAGTGCTGCTGACCGGCTGTCATCTTTGCAGCTCTCCTCTGGACCTTCTCCAGCAGGTTAATGTCCTTTTTGAGGTGTGGGCACCAGTACTGAACTCCATACTCTAGATGCGGCCTTATCAGTGACCTATACAAGGGCAGTATAACCTCCTCTCTCCTACTGCTGATCTCCCTAGCTAAGCATCCCAGCATCTTGTTTACCTTTGCTGCTGCTTTCTTGCACAGCATGGAGTGCTTCAGGTGACTAGTGATCATCACTCCCAGGCCCTTCTCCTCCTCTGATGCAGATACTCAGACTCCACCCAGGTAGTCCTCGGTCCTGGGATTCTTGGCTCCAGTATGCATAAATTTGCATTTCTTGGCATTGAAGCCAGGCTGCCAGATCCTGGACCACCTGCCCAGCTTTTCCAGATCTTCCTGTAGGTACTGTATCCCTTCACCTGTGTCCACTCTCCCACAGGGCTTGCTGTCATCTGCGAATAGGCACATTTTGCCCTTAATGCCATCCTCCGTTTCATTGATGAAGACATTGAACACCAGCCCTAGCACTGAGCCCTGTGAGATCCCACTGGTTACCTCTCTGGTGCCAGGTAACTCTCCCCCCACAACCACCCTCTGGGTTCTGTCCCTTAGCTGGTTTTCCACCCATCTGGCCATCTTTTCCCCAACTCCAAGATCCACCAACTTCCTGATCAAACTTTTGTGGGACACAGAGTCAAAGGCCTTGCTGAAATCAAGGATAGAGGATGTCTACTGCTTGGCCCCTGTCTACTGTCTTAGTGACACAGTCAAAGAATTCAATCAAATTTGTTTGACATGATCTCTGCCCCCCCCCCCATATGAACCCATGCTGCCACTCATCCTGGAGACCATGCTCCTCTAGATAGTCCACTAACCTTTCCTTTAGTATGTTCTCCATGAGCTTGCCCACAATGAAGGTCAGACTGACTGGTCTGTAATTCCCTGGATCATCCATGGGACCACTTTCGTGGAGGGGCACTACATGTGCTGTTCTCCAGTTCTGCGGTACCACGCCTGACTCTAGTGAACTATTAAATAGGTCTGCTAGTGGCCCTACCAGCTCCTCAGCCAGTTCCTTTAGTGCCCTTAGATGTACTGTGTCCGGGCCTGGTGATTTGTCCACCTTCAATGCGAGCAGACCCTCCCTCACTCTGTCCTCCTCTATCACTACATCTGTGTTCTCCTCCCCCCCCCCCCAAACTCCTCTTTTCCCTTCAGAAGGCACTGGTCCTTCCTTCTCCCTGGTGAAGACAGAACAGAAGTATTCAATTAGTATCCCTGCTCTTCCCCCCATTATCTTCCACCCACTCCACCCCTTTCTTAAGAGTAACAATCCCTTCCTTCTTGTCCCCTTTCTCACTTATATAGTGAAAGAAAGCCTTCTCCCCCTTCTTAAATCCTTCAGCTATCTGCAGCTCCTCCTGTGCCTTTGCTTCCCGTACTTCCTTAGTAGCCTCACTAGCCAACCTTAGGTAATTTTCCCTATCCACCTCTCTCTTGGTCTTCCTGAATTTTCCATAGGCCAACCTCTTTTCCCTTACTGCCTTGGCAACCCCGGAACTGAACCAGCTTGGCACTTTGTCCCTTGTGTTCTTCCCCCTCAGCCTAATGCACTTATCTGTGGCAGACAGCATTCCTTTCTTAATAATGGACCACCTTTGGTCCACCCCCATATCTGCTCTGATGCTCGCCAGATGACTCCTTAGCACCTTGCCCATTTTCCTGAAGTCTGCCCTCCTGAAATCCAAGATTTTGGTCTTAGTCAGGATGCTTTCCCTTCCCATATCCAACTGGAACCACACTGTGCAATGGTCACTGCCACCCAATGGCTCCCTGACCATTATTTTCTGTACATGCTCCCCATTTGTGAGCACCAGATCAGGAATTGCCTCAGCTCTTGTTGGTTAAATGATGCCCTGAGTCAGGAACCCACTCTGCAGTCCGTCCAGAATCACCTTGACTCTTAGCACATGTTGTAGATGGTATGCTCCAGTCCACCTTAGGCAGGTTGAAGTCCCCCACAATTACCACCTCTCCTTTCCCGCAGCTTCCAATATTTGTGAGTCAGTTCCCTGTCCCTCTCCTCATCTTGACTGGGTGGTCTGTAAACCACCCCTTCCCAACTTCACCTTTCTCCCTCTGTTAAACCTTAACTGAACCCATAATGCCTCCCCCTTCCCTTCCCATAACTCCTCCCTCATGCAAGTTATTCTCTCCCTGATATAAACTGCCACCCCCCCCCCCTTCCAGACTACCCTGTCCCTCCTGTATAGTTTATATCCAGGGATTGCAAGGACCCAGTCATCATGTGATGTTGCGCAAGTCTTGGTTACTGCAGCTGTGTCCACCCTCCTGTCTGCTAATAGTGCCTGCAGGTCATCCATCTTGTTTCCAGGATTCCGCACATTCAGAGACACCACCCTCCACCTAGAGTCTGACCTTCCCTTCTCTTCCCTCTTTTCTTCTATTCACATTTATCCCTTCTGTATGCATCCCTCCACATACCCTTGTTATGTGTTCCTTACCCCCTCCACCCTTTGCTAACTGTGTTTTGCCCCTCCACCTCCTCTCTCCAGACCTCTTCCATCACTGTGGGGAGGGGGGGGTCACTGACTAGCTCTTCACAGAGTTTGTAGGCCAGCATGCCCACTGCCCCCAGTAATTTAAATTAGTAGTTTAAATGAAGTGTAGTGGTTATGTATTCCCCAATTTGTCCCAGAGTACCCTCAAAATGTCTGGTAAAAAGAGTGCTTTGTTTGACCAGGTCTCCTCCCAGTCCCCAATGCAGATGAACCTCTCCTCCCTGCACCATTTCCTCAGCCAGTCATTAAAATCCTCTATTCTTCTTTTCCTAGCTGTGCAGGCCCTTCATACTGGTATCACCTCTGAGAAGGCCAGTGAACTTCCTTCCTCCGTGCAGATTTTCCCTAACTCGCTGAACCTACTTTGCACTATCTCAACCTCCTTCCCAGCTAGGTCGTTGGTTCCCAAATGTGTAACTAAATTAGTTTTTCCTCCAACCTCCTTTACTATTTCCCTTATTCTTGGGCCCACCTTCCCCGCTGTCATCCCTGGCATACAAACTACCCTGCTGCTTGCATTTGAGTCCCCTTTCCTTCCCCAGTGAATACCCCTAATATGGAGTCCCCTATGATTGTCACCCTTCCATCCCCTGCGTACATGCTCCCTGTCCTTCCTTTCTTACAGTCAGTACTAGCTGCTTCTACACCTAACTGCTCCCTCTGCACTCTGGTGAACTTATCTACACATACACAGTTTATCCCCATAAATGTTTTTCCATCTCTCAGTCTGCCCCTCCCCTTCTGACTATCTGCATCTACTTTCAGTTTTCCCTCCCTTCCTCCATTCCTTTTCTCTCCCTTCCCCCATCCTCCACTCCATTTTGCCTGCATATTCTTCCCTGCCCACTCTGATTAGTTCCCTCCCCCTCCTCTGTACTCCTGCTCTCAACCCTGGCTCAGCCTGACCTCCTACCTCACCTCCTGCTGCCCCCTCCCTCCTTCCAAACAGTGGTGTAAATCTGTTCAATAAAGGCACCCCTTTAGAATTTCCCACCCCTAATGCTACTCTCACATTCCCACCCCTTCCCCTTACCTCTTGCCATTCCTCCACCCGGGGTCCCTAGTCCTCTGAGGAAGAGACACTCCTGTATACTGGGTGCTCCTCCCCACTCCCATCCCCTGCCTGATCCCGTCACTCCCCTGGGCATCACCCCTCTGCCTTTCCATCCACTGCTCTGCTCCTCCGACTTCCCACACCATCCTCCCCAGCTCCCATCGGAGCAGCCTTATTTCAGCCCTTAGCTGCTCCAGGCTCTTACACATAGGACATCCCCATTTACTCCACATCACCCCCAGAAATATTGCTGCCCCACAGCTATTGCAGTTTACCACTCTCCTGCTTCCCATACATGTACCTTTTCCCCCACATCCTCCCAGCCCAGCTTCTCCTAGCCTCCAGTTACATATAACTATAAAATTCAAAAATATGTAAATTCCTAACTTACTTTACTATCAAAATGTAACAATAATCTCAATAATCTAGAACTCGGTAGGCTGCTACTTCGTGTTCTGTCAATACTAGAACACTATGCCAAGGAAGCTTTCTTAGCAACCACCTGATTGTAGCTAAAAACAATATTTTTAATAAATGCCTTTTAAATCATCAGCCCAGAAATCCCATGGAACATTGACAAAGTAAGTCGCAGACTTAGACAGTGGAAGAAAGGGACTGTGATGTGGGGGTCCAAACTGCCACATTTTTGATAGGACTACGCACTGTTGATACAGGCCAAATGCATAGCCTACTCCCCTTAACCTGAAGGAACTCCATCAGACAGGAATAAGATTCCAAACTCCCTTCCCAGTCCATTCAAGAGCCCTCTTTGCAGTGGGAACTCTGCTGTATCACAGCCAATGAAGGTAAAGCAGACTTTGTGCGCCAGGGCATAGCAGATCCCCAGCCTCCTTGACCACTGGGTGAGTGAGGAAACCATCATTGAGGACTGAATACCACCCATCTTACTGATTCTAGGGCAGTGACTGCCCAGCTGGTGGCAGTAGTTGAGACTGCCCAGCAATGTCAACCGTAGGTTCTGAAATCAATATAGGACATTTAGGCCCAGTTCCAATGTCATCCACAATAATACACAAGCTCCTAAGACTCTGATCTGGTTGTTCAAAGGATATTGACTTTTACCAGATGTGAGTAGCACTTACAATAAATGGTCTTTATGCACTGCAGTATCGGGCTGGGGGTGGGGGGGTTGTCCCTGGGGACACTTCCAGTGACTTTATCTTATGCCCTGTCTAGAGGTGGCACACTTGGGTCTTGGGCAGCCTCAGCCTTATTTAATACAGCATAATCTTCCTCTGTCACCCTGAGAGGGCTTTGGTTGTGTCCTTGATGAAGCTCCAGCCATACGGTAATAGACCATCCACCTGTTGCTGAGCTGCTAGGTTGCGAGCTGGTGGGATTGGACCTGGAGGCCTCAGGTAGAGATTCTGCTGGCAATTTTTATTTGTAATAGTACTGAGGGGTTGGTAGTTTGAAGGGGTTGTGGTTGGACCGCTGCCTCAGAGCCTACCATTCTGGGGGCAGTCTGTGTGGCTGCAGGACCCAAAGCTGTCCCCCCATAAGCATCGTAACCCAGACTACACTGGAGCATGATCAGCAGCACTATATGATGTGCCCTTATGGAGGTGATTAAGCGGGAAATGCTTGGACCATGGGCATCTAGACCAAGTTAGTTTATTGGCGTCAGCTGGTGCTAGCTTCTGGCCCCTGTGCTCTTACAAATCTTCTGCTAATGGTAGGGGATTCCGGGGGTGCCACCCTACCATTCCGTGCCTTTCCTCAGTACTCATTCCTACCCACGAATCTGTTGATGTTTGCAGTATGCAGACACACTCTGAATTTGATCCCATCGCATGAACTGTAGTGAGGGTTTTCCTGTAACACTCTGGACTGCACACCTGCCAGGAATTGAAGCTGATATTTGGTCCCCCTCTATGGAATGACTGTGTTGTTGACCATGACATGTTTCTGGGCTGGAGCTCACATTTTCTTCTCCACATGCCAGTCGCCACATGGGGTCTCTGCACATGGGGAGACCCTTTATTTTCCCATACCAGCAGTGACACCTTTGCATTTTTGTTGTGGATCCTTTCCCTTGGCACTGGAGGCCAGTGGTTTCCCTGGGTTCCCCCTGCACAATGCCAGTCCATTATCAGGCATTGTTAAGGATCGCATCTGAACATATCGCTCCCTACCGTGGAAGCTACACTTCATAGACCTGTAACTCTCATTCTAGGTTTTCGACTGGTTGGTGACCCAGTGTTCAATATTCTTCACTTTTTATACTTGTTGTTCAGGTTCAGGTCTCAGCCTGTTGGCAGGCTTTTTTTTCCTACTATGCCTCTCTTTACAGGCAACCGTCCACTTGATGGTGAATATGCGGGGGGGGGAGGGGGCAAGGTGTGCACAGTGTTTCACTCCTAGGTGGGATGTGGAGACTGGTCTTCAGTCTAAAGCATTATTATTGGGGTGGAGTGAGGGGAACCCAGAGCTTGGCCCATTGCCTCTGGATCTCATGATATCAGGCCTGAATTACCCAGATGTGAGACTCCCACACTGGTCATCTAACATGTAATGCTAGTGATATACAGTACATATTCATGCAGTATTACTCTCAGCTTTATGACGCTAACTCAGCAGCCTCTGGGGGACAGATCACTGAATATTTAAACAGACTTCCCTCTTGTCATTGACAGAGGAGCTATTCCAGACCTTGGTTCAACCCCTCACCCGCGAGGAAGCTCTCCTTGCCATTCCCAGCTCTAAAGCTGGGAAATGTCTGGGACTAGACATGTTCCTGGCAGAAATCTGTAAGAAATTCAAGGATCAACTCATCCCCCTGCTCCTACAGTTTTACATATCCCTCTAAGAGGGAGATTCCCTGCTGCCTTCATGGGAAAATGCAATGCTCTCAGCTATCCTGAAGCCATATAAAGATCCATTCAATCTGCAATACTATCGGCCCTTATCAGTACTTAACTATGATTATAAAATGTTCATGTTGGTATGGGCAGAATGCATAGAGGACCTTCTCCCATCATTGCTGGACATAGACCAGGTGGGCTTTGTATGGAGACATCAGGCCCATGACAGTGTCTGCAGAACCTTGCTTTTGCTGGATCGTGTAATCCATCCCTCTGGTCCTGGCCAGTCTTGATATGGAGAAGGCCTTCAGTGGGTCTCCAGGCCCTCCCTTTGGCACACCATGCACAGATTTGGATTCCCTGAAGCACTTCTGTTGGTGCTTCAGAGACTCTGTAGTACTCTGCAGGTGTATCTTCCGATTAATGTCTCCCTGACTTACCTATATCCCTGAAATGGGGTAGTCGAGAGGGGTGCCCCCTAAGCCTGTTGCTTTTTCCTCTTTACTTTGAGCCTCTGGCCACTAGAATTAGAACTGACAACGACATTCATGGCATCCCACTGAGGGGGGAAGGACTGTAGTTCTATTTGCCGATGATATTCTACCCACTGTCATGGCCCCAGACATCTCCCTGCAGTGGATGTTGGATCTTCTTGTGCACTATGTGACCATAGTGGACTTAAAGCTTAATCAGATCAAAACTGAAGTCCTTGCTTTTCCATCATATCCCATGTAGCATGATCGTAAATGGACTGAAATTTCAAAGAAATACAGGAGCCCTCAAATATTTGGTAGTACAACTCCCCAAAAATCTCACCAACTTGAAGCTCTTGAATTACAAACTTTTAACCATGACCAGTGCTGCAGACCTGCTTCATTGGTCCCACCTTAACTTTTATCCCACAAAATTCAGGCAGTCCGGCAAAATGTTTTGCCGTGGATTTTGTATTTTCTTCAGACCCACCCTGTAATGCCTGACCCTCTTTATTTCTAGTGCTGAAATAAGCGGCTTTCCAGACTATTGTGGAATGGGAAACTGCCATGGATCAGGTTATCACTCTTGCAGTTACCATGTAAAAGGGGTGGAGTGAACCTGTCCTATTTCCATTCTGTGCTTGAGCAACTCATATGCATCTGTTATGCCTCCGAACTTCAGATACCTTTCAGGCCCATTGGAAGGCCATCAAATTTGCCATTAGTGATCTCTTATCATTTTTTTTATTTTTTTATTGAAGGTCTAGGAATTACAACCCTTTGAGTCAAAGACTCATTTGTAAAGGCTCCACATCACACATAAATGAGGACAGGTACAAAATATAACAGAATACTGCTCTAATACAGAATACAGCACTAAGTGCAGAGGCAAAGTTACATAATACATATGTATGGCAACACCAAAGGTGTGTATAGTTGAGGCATATATTGGATACACAAAAACATAAACTGCAATAAAACTTTTAAGTTTTTTTTTTTATAGGAGTTTACCTGCAGTCGCAGTGAGAGTTAGACATAATGTAGCTCCACAGCTCAGGTTTAAAAGGCCCTAGCCTGGGGATTGATACGATAGAATCAGGGACTGAGTTCATCCAGAGTGGGGCCCTGTAGCGAAAGGACCTTTGGCCAGCAGTGGTCTTCACAAAAGGGACATGGAGTGCTGTAGTGTCAGAATGTCTAGTGGTGCGAGCCAGCAAACTCTTATATTGATCTGTTCTTGTATGCCAACCCACTTGGATACCTTCCGATCTTCCCTTGTCAATCTTCACCATTCATTACTTCTTGGGTGTAAGCCGGAGGTGCGCACCCGCCACGGGAGCTTTTTTTTTTAAAAGCTAGCTCTAACGGCGCTGCCCTCGAGACCGACGCCTTGCGTCATGCGCGAGGGGCGGCCATTAGTAGCTACCGACTCCTCCTCCATCTCAGTTCTGTTTCTCCCGCTGTCGAGGCTGCACCTGCTGCGCGTCGTGAGAGCAATAGTTCATGAAGTACGCAATAGTTTTTGCCGACTCCTCTGTTTCTCGATTTACACTCGACGCCATACCACGGTAAAACTGTTCTTTTTTCTATCTGTAAGGCGTCGGGTGTTTTCCTACTGTTTTTTACCTTAATTGTTGCGTTATGTCCGGTTCTGGAAGCGGCGTTTTCGAAACAGGCGGCGCCTGGTCGTCGGTGCTCCTGTGGCCGGCATTTTTCCGTTTCGGACCGGCATGACGTGTGTCTTCGTTGCCTGGGACCCAACCATGACATGGATTCGTGCGACGCCTGCTTCTCCATGGACCGTCGTGTCCTCGAAGTCTGCGCGTTCAAGCTCGGCAAGGCCCCGCCGACTTTCGGGGGACGGCGTCGTTCACGGGACTCCCAGGTAAGGTCTCTAGGCCCTTCCCCCGGGTCCCCTCCCGGGCCTGTACGGTCCGCGGAGGAGGAGCTTCCTCCCTTATCTTGCGAAGAAGCTCCTTCTGCGGTGTCAGAGGAGCATGCGGTCCCTCCGGGGCGCGGCGGTGACACCGCCTCGGCAGTCACCTCCTCTGAGGTGCAGGCTCCCCCAGTGTCGAGGCCCATGATTTCTGGGCCGGACACCGGTGGACCCTCGACGCCGCCTTCCGGTGCCGTTTCGGATTCCGGCGCTGTTTGCGGCACCAGTGATTGGGATGGCGCCGTTGGCGGCGCTGCTTTGGCCCCCGGCGCCGTTTGCGGCGCCGTGGGCCTGGTCTCGCCTCCTCGCGGCGCCGGGTCGGTTTCCGACACCGGGAGCGGTGCTGTTGGCCTCGCTGGTGCCGTGGGAGAGCTAGGACCGGGCCTGGCTGTTGCTGATGCTCGGGGGTTGGCCGGCGCCGCCTCTGGTACCGGTGCTGTTCACGGTGCCATTGCCATAGGGACCCCCGGGGTGGCCAGTAGTGAGGTCCTGCTGGTCTCGTCCTCCTCGGAGGCCAACGACTCAGACGTGGACCCATCCTGGTACCCTCACTCCTCGGGTCGGGTCTCCTGTGGCACGAGGTGCCAGGCGGAGCGGCCTCCTCTGTCCCCCTTCCGTCCTCCCTGAGGCTCTGGCTGGGGTGGCCTTGAGTCCCAGGGGTGACATGGTGGAGACTAAGGGGGAGGCTCCCCCTCCCGGGGGACCGGCGACAGCAGCCCTCCTGGGTGCTGTTGCTTCCTCTGGGGGGGCAGGAACGCTGCGGTCGAGGAGGAGGGCTCTCTCGGAGTCCGAGGGGTTGAGGGGCAGGGGGACAGGTCCTCTGTCTTCTCTGGCCACCTCAGGGGGGTAGCTAGGAGCCGTAGTGCTGAACCCCGCCCTTCCCTCCGTGGCTCTAGAGTGCCCTCCGGTGGCGTTGCTGTGGGCTGCCCTTCTGGATCCATGCAGTCCCGACTTCGTCACAGGGGAGGTTCTCCCCCTGGGCTCTTCCAGGCTCCGCTTCCTCAGGGTTCCGTCTTGCGGCCTGGTTTGTTGTCCGGGACCCCGCCAGCTCGGGCTCCGTTCCCCGGATTCCAGAGCCCTGGCAGAGGTCAAGTGCCTCCTCGTAGGTGCCCCTCTCCCATATCTCTGCCTCCACCACCCCCGCTCCCGGGCCATGTCGGTCCTACGGGTCCGTTATCCTCGGAGCAGTTCAGGGGTTCTGCAGCGGCCTTCCCCTCATACGTTAGATGTATGCATGAGCGGGTCTTCGACTCTCCCACCGCAGGAGTCCTCTGAGCATTCCAGCTCTCCATCATCCTCGTTTCCCTCCTCTGAGGAGAGGAACCCCTGCTCATCTCTCCTCCGACGCTGATTTCACTGAATATCAGCGATTCCTTTCGAGGATGGTGAGGACCTCGGATCTCTTACATCGGAGACAATACCGAGCAGAGGCAGCGTGAATTCCTTGGAGAATTCAGTGCCCAACACTTGAGTGGTACCTTCCTGGCCTATCCCTTCCAGGGGCGTCTATCCGTTCTGGCAGTCGCCAGCCGCCTCTTCTCCAGCCCGGCTGATTGTCAGCGTAGGTATTGCCCCTCGGAATCTCTAGGTACTCTCCCCAACCCCTTTCTGGCTTGGTCTGCCTGGGAGACTCCTCTGAGGCGCTGCCTGGCGGCATGCGACCATCCCACGGACCGGACTCTTCAGTTCGACCGGTGGGGGCGAAGGTGTTCTCTTCTTCTCGTGCGGTTGCTTGTATAGCATCACATCAGGCTCACCACGCTGCCTACAATCGGCACCTGTGGTCAATGCTCTCTCAACTTCTAGCGTCGAGAGCCTGATCACAGACAACCCGGACAAGCTGTTGCCCTCTCCGCTATAGGCCTGGAGCTGGCAAGACACCAGGCAAGGGCATCTTACGACGCCAACGAGGTGGCTTCCAGGCTTGCGGGGACAGCGATCTGCATTAAGCGGACGGCATGGCTTCGTCTTTCAAGGTTGTCACCCCTGGCCCGGCGTAGGGTGATACGCTCCGCCTTCCGGGGGACCCGTCTCTTTTCCTCCAGAGCTAGGAATCTTTTGCAGGGGCTAACTCCGTCTCCACGTCCTCGGGAGGCACCTCCTAGCTCTTCTCCCACTTAGGCTTTTCTCTGAACTAGCCAGGGTCTTCCCCTTCTGTTTCTCACCAACAGGAGACTGGGGGTCTTGTTCCCTCAGGGTTTTACCCCTTCCCCCTTCTAGGGGAAGCGGGGCTTGGTTCTCACCCAAGAAGTAATGAATGGTGAAGATTGACAAGGGAAGATATGAAAATTACGTACCTACCGTAATTCTTGATCTTCTCTTGTATCTTCACCATTCATTAGTGATCCCACCCTCCTTCCCCTCAGTGGCCTCTTTCTGTGGCGTCTCCCCCTTCCGTCTCGTTCCTCTCTCTTATTGGCCTTTATGCACAAAAAAAAAAACAAAAAAAAAATTTTAAAATTAAAAAAAAAAAAAAAATCTCTGTCCTTGCCATTCTCTCAATGGTTTCCAGCAAATTCTTTACTCTAAGATTCGTTGGCATTTATTGCAGGAGTGCTGGGTCGTGAGGGAGATGCACGACTATCTCACCGCCATGTTTTCAGGCGAGGCACTCCTAGGGACTTTGCCTGACTCTGTGCAGTGATCTAGTCCCAGAATCTTCTGCTAATCAATTGCTAAGCCCTGGAAACCCTCCCCTTTTTACAGAGTAAGAGGAACGGGTACGGTTATACAATTTCTTTTCTTAAAGCTGAGGGAACTCTCTCCGACTGCTTCGAAGGCAGTCCCTTGCTTCTCAGGTCCTGTTTTTCCTCATAAGCCTGTGAGTCATGCTCTGTCTTGACGCCTTTTTTCAAGGGTCCTTCTGCGAGCAGTGCTGCAGGAAAAGCAGTGTCAGCCGCTGGCAGATCTTGCCAGCTTCAAGTCTCTACCTGCCTTGACATAGCAAGTCGATTGAGTTCCTCTATATTTCTTACAAACCGCCTTCAAAAGGCTAAGTTTCTTTCTATACCCTTCTTGAGCAGCTCTTACAAGCTGCCTGGGAATCAACCCTTTCCTAGCTGGGCGCTCTTCCGGAACAAGGGTCTGCTCAATCAGTCCAGGAGCCCTCAACTAGGATAAAGGACCATGGCATGTTGAGGTCAAAGACTCTGCCCTCCTTAGTCTGTCTAGCGGGTTCGGTGAACCTTCTCTTCAGCACTACCAACGGGGATTCTTGCTCCCTTGTTAAGTCGAGCCTTAAGCCTCTCAGCTAACAATGCTCGTTGGGCATTATTGTCTCCTCAACATCCCATTTTTCTTCTTCTTCTCTCTGCTTCCTTCATCCTTTCTTTCTCCTTCCCTTTTCTCTCTATCTGTTCCTCCTAGAGTCGCCCCGGAAAGGAGGCCCTGCGATCCCTTAGGGCAGGAATACTCTCTCCTCTGTCTGTTCTCCATCAGCTTATTCCTTTTTCAGTTTATTTTCCTTCCTTTGCTATCCCTTGGCTATCTTGCCTCGCTTTCTCTTTTTTCCACAATATAATTTTTTGCCTCTCCGGCTCACAGAACTGAGATGGAGGAGGAGTCGGTAGCTACTAACGGCCGCCCCTCGCGCATGACGCAAGGCATCGGTCTCGAGGGCAGCGCCGTTAGAGCTAGCTAAAAAAAAAAAAAAAGCTCCCGTGGCGGGTGCGCGCCTCCAGCTTACACCCAAGAAGTAATGAATGGTGAAGATACAAGAGAAGATCAAGAATTACGGTAGGTACGTAATTTTCATTTCTCTAGGTTCTCACTATACACAGCCACCACTCTGAAGATATGGCACTCCGTGAAGAGTGCATCATCTTTCTCTGTTCACAGCACTTGGACAAGGGCCTTACTGGGTGACCGTAACTGCCCTTTACAGAACATAGACCCCTTTCTCCACCATTGGAATAGTAGAGGCCTTGTATATCTTCATGATTTTTAGATACCCTAGGCATGCTGCCTTTTCAGACATTAGATAATTACCATCTTCCCTACTCTGACCATTTTTGCTACCTTCAGGCTATATCTTATATCTGGAGTTTAGGCCCCATGGTGAGACAGCTCCCTGAAAAACCAGGCAATCTTACTTCAAGAGGGCTCTTGTAGTAGGTAATCACTTGTAGGACTGCACCCCCTGGTGTCAGGACCACACGGAAACGTTTGCTAGCATTGTCTGACGGGGGACCGCCTACCGGATGTCGTGTGACTGATGTCAGCATGACACTATATAGTGGGCGGTCCCCACATCTGCCCACAATTTCTTTCCCGCCATCAACCTGCGCATGTCGGACTGACTGAAGCTTGTTGTATCAGTTTGAACGCCCATTCTGGATGAATATTCGTTTACTTATTTTTTCAAAAATCGTTTGTATGTCGTCCTCTTCTCCAGTGGATCCACCTAAAAACAAGTGCGGTTCATGCGGCGTCCAACTAGCGCACAAATATCAGCATTCCCTTTGCCTCTTCTGCCTAGGGCCTAACCACAAAGTTGAGGAGTGCGAGGCCTGTGCCCATTTTAACCAGGCCACACGGAAATGACACCAACACTCCCTCGAGACCCATTTCTTGAAGGAAAAAATGGCTTCTGTGGAACAAGAGTTGAAAAAGCTTTAAAGTGCTTCTTCTTCACTCAGGGACCCTCACAAGAAGAAGAAAAGGGATAAGTAGAAACATTGGTAACAGGAACAATCCCTCCCTCCAACGAAGCCACCTGCGGGCTCTTTAATAGAGGACCGGCCTTCTTCTTCCGAGAAGGTAAGCGCCGTGACCAAGATGTGCTCCTGCCTACAGAACAGGCCTTGGTCCCTCCGCCGCCACAGGTTACGGTGGCAGCGGGATCCTCAGATTCATCCAAGGCCACCGCCTAGGTCCATTTCCACCTGAGGCTATAAGGTGGCAAGCGTGGCTGATAAGCTGCTTGTCATATCCTCCGGCAAGCACTGGCCGGGGTTGATAAGTCAGGAGCCAGGGCCTCTGATTCCTGCATGACCCAGGTCGATCAGTCGATCGTCGGACCCTCCAAAGATTGCACAACCTTTTCGCTCCTGTCAGGCTCTGACGCAGCGCTGCTGGACATCAGCACTGTCCACGCTGGAGGACAGGGGTCTCCTCGGGTTCTCTTCATGGCAAACCCCTGTCGCCTCATCTGTCGGAGCTTCCTCTATCATCACCGGGCCCGCAGGCCCCGACAGACTCCCACCCTCTGCCAGGTTTACCCGACGACAGAGTGCCGACAGGCCTTACGGTGGCTCCAACGCCACCTATTGTGACACCAGCTTCTGTTCCTCCATGCCCGAAGGTTCCCTTACCACTGAAGGGACTGCCATGAGGCCTTGCTCCATCAGGACTTCCTACAAGTATTCCTCCCTTGGGGCACCCCACGGGACGTCGCCATTCTGGGGCCCATAGGCCCTTTGGAAATTTCTGCAGGACCGTCAGGCTTCCCTCCATTGTGGCCACCGTCTGGCTATCCCCTGGCTGGGCCCCCTTCTGGCTACCCTCTGTTGGGGCCTTCAGCATACCCTCCATCAGGGCAGCCATCTGTATACCCTCCGTCAGGCCTATCGCCAGGTTACCCTCACTACGGTCTGACATCAGGCTTTGTGACATCAGTTTATCCTCCGTCAGATTGCCCACCGTCAGCCCCAACACCGGATCCTTTTTTGTCAGCCTATTACTATCCAGGTTACCCTGGTTATTACCCTTCATCAGGCTACTCACACCATTACCCCTCTCCTAGTTTTGGGGGACATGGGCCTGGATCTGGGTTTACTCAACCACCTCCTCTTCCCAATCCACCTCCTCCACAACCTCAGGTGGACTTTAGGGAAGTTATGAATTTATGGTGTACGGTGACCAAAAGTCAGTTGGTCTCCGAACTAGACAGCAGGCACCCTGTTCCTCCGGATGTTGCCACCCGGCTCCTACACCTAGGGTGCTTTTGTTGGTACGTACTCGTCCTTCGATGTCAGGCTGTCCATCAGAACCTATGAAACCCCTGATATCCGAAGTCATCAGGGAGCCAGATTCTCCAGTTACTGACAATCCGGAGGATTCGGAAGATTCTGACGCTGGCTGAGATTCCTCAAGCACCAGTTCAGGCCTAGAAACCCTCCCGATGAGGAACCAGTCCTTTGGGAATCCCCAAAGTCCACACCAGAAGATCCGTCCCTTGTTGACCTCCTCAAGCAGACCCAGAAAGACGATGGTTGGCAGAGCATCTAGACTTTCCAGATAAAGTCTGGTACTCACCCCACCCTGGCTGGAACCCCATGAGGATTTATCTTCAGCTATATTGTGACAGGAAGCTCCTGCCACTCTTGAGGACCGACCTTTTCTTAAATCTGTTGTAGCAGTTCTACTGTTTCTTAACCTGATCTATCCTTTATAATTTCTATTCCATAAGATTGGCCACCTATGGGCATCCCTTTCCCTTTCTTGACTATGCTATAGTGTCCTCTTTAATTTTCCTTTTCCCTCTCAGATCCTCATACAGGGAGGTTATTGTGGTGACCTCCAAACGTATGTAAAACAGATTGTGTTTATCGTTGTAATAGCACTACGTCATGAAATACCTTGATCTATATACCTTATGTTTATGAAACCTGTAAATGTTGAAAATACCATGGCACTAGGTGTTTTTGATAATGGTAAAAATAACTAGGTGACTGTTATAGAAATTAAGTTAGCTGTGCTATTTAAAATGCATGTAAATTGCCATAAACTGAATAAGTCTGAAATGTCATGGTGATTTGCATATATCCCATGATGCTTTGCATTACTGAAATATGTATGTATGATGTATTTCTTTGAAACTTGATTTGTTTGCCAGTGCTCTTTGGGATAACCCGTGTTTCAGTGTTTCTACACTGAGATTCTTTGTTTTTGGCTTTTTTTTTTTTTTTCTTTTTTTCTTTTTGAGCCCCCACTACCCAAGCAAACGGGGCCCACATAGGAATGAAGGGTTTTCACTGAAAAGTGGTTCGATCAGTGAATCAGTAGGTGCTGGCTAAGTGTAAAGGAAAGACTTGCATAGTATGTTGCTACAAACTGATGTACTGAAGAAGGGATATGCCATTGCTAAAAGTTATTGCCTGCGTTTTGAATAAACATCACACAGAGCTTGTGTGTTGAACTTGAAGTTCGGTGTCTGGTCCATCTGTTATCGCACAACCCCTCCACATATATGGCAGAGACCTTCCTCTATCCCAGCCATGGCAAAAACGGCTGACTGGGTCTACAGGATACCTGAGGATGAGGTCCACCTGAGCATACACCCTAAAGCAGACTCTGTGGTCATCACTAGGGATGTAAGTTTGTCATGGATGAGGTTTTAATGACTTATTGTTTGTTCATGAAATCATTAGTAAACAGTAGTAAATGTTGTGGCACTGTCATCATTGCTACATTCTGATGACACTAGTGAAAGTCATGAAGTCCTGAATAAAGATCAAACGTCATGGAATCAATGATGTGTACGACTGCCATGACAAACTTACATCCCTAGTCATCATGGCAGCCCATGATAGAGCTGCTGAGCCGAAGCACCTCAGTACCTCCCCTCCTGACAAGACGTCCAGATAAATGGACCAGTTCGGGAGAAAATTTTATGCCTCTTCTACCCTAGCAATACGTGCTCTGAACTATGTCTCACACATGCTAGAGTACCAGAACACCTTGTTCCGTTAGCTCGAACCTGTCGTTGAGGCCTTACCAGACTCCAATTCAAAGTCATCCTTGGCATACACTCTGAAAATTGCCAAGGTGGCTGGACGCCATTCTTTGTGGGCCACCTACGATGCAGTGGATTCCTTTGCTAGAGGTATGGCCACTGCTGTGAGCTTTCTTGACTAAGAGTAGCTGGCCTAGCCCCTGATGTTTAGTCGACTATCCAGGACTCCCTTTTCAGGGGCTCTGTCCTGTTTGGCGGGGATGCTCAGGACATCATAAATAGCCTGCAGGATAAAGGCATAGCACTTCGATTAGTTCATACCATGTATCAGCTGAAACAGCAGCAACAAAAGCATCCTTTTCGTCGGCAAAACAGACGCAGGATGAAAAACCAGCAAGCACCCAAATGTCAGTTTAAGTGTAAGGCTCCCAATTCTGCCACCGGCCCTCAAGCCAAAACCCAAAGAGCTGCGGGAGCAGCCCTCCCTGACCCTCCCTCGCACTTCTGACTTGGTGACCGCCCTCCCTTGTCTGACGGAGGAACAGGTGGGTGGGAGATTCATGAGGCATCTGGGACTCCATCACGACAGATGCCTGGGTGCTTCAGTTAATAAAGCTTGGTCACATTCTAGAATTTTGAGAAAAACCTCCAGACAGTCCACCGAGGCCTTCTCATTACCCAAGGGCACATATCCTCTTTCTAAAGGAGGAGATCACGGCTCTTCTTCACAAAGAAGCAATAGAGCCAGTGCCGGCAAACTAGATCGGGAAGGGATTCTACTCCCATTTCTTTCTGGTGCCCAAAAAGACGTTATTTTCGCCCGATATTGGATCTCAGTACCCTAAACCTCTTCATAGAATACAAGAGGTTTCGGATGTTGACATTGCAAAGCCTTTTGCCTCTCCTATCTAAGGGTCAGTGGCTTTGTGCCCAGGATATGAAGGATGCGTATCTTCACATCCTAGTCTCCAGTCCTCACTGCAAATTCCTCAGGTTTTACTTCCAAGGGGAGCATTACCAGTTCAGAGCTCTCCCTTTTGGCCTGTCGTCTGCCCTGTGGGTTTTTACCAAGTGCCTAGCAGTAGTGGCAGGGACCTTTAGGTGTCTGGGGCACACTGTTTTTCTCTACCTCGATGATTGGCACCTTGCAGCTCCGTCGGGAGGAGGTGGAAGCTTCCCTGTCGGCTACTCTGCACCTATTCGAGTGCCTGGATATCACAGTCAGTTACCCCAAGTCCCAGCTTGCTCCTTCCCAATGCCTTCAGTTTATTGGAGTGGTCCTGGACACAGTGCAGGGCATGACTTTTCTCCCCTGGCCAGGGTAGACACCCTCGAGAGTCAGGTCAAGCTGGTATCTTCCATTAGACATATCTCGGCCAGAGCGGTTCTCTGTCTTTTTGGCCTCATTGCAGCAGCTATTCCTACAGTCCCAATGGTCAGACTTGACATGTGTATTTCTCTGTGGACTCTAAGATCTCAGTGGGATCAGATGGAAGACAACATAGATTGCCTGATCCTCATCTCCACCCCAGTGCAACAGGACCTGTTGTGGTGGCAGGACTCCAGCAATCTGTTGCTAGGAGTCCCTTTCCTGACCCCTCCCTACTCCCAAGTACTGACTACAGATGCATCGGGACAGGGATGGGGTGCCCATCTGGGATCCCACGGGGTCCAGAGCCTGTTATCTCCTGTAGAAACACACCTGCACTTAAATGTGCTAGAAATGAGAGCAGTGCTTTATGCTCTTCAGGCCTTTCAGCACATCCTTCTTCAGGAAGTCCTCTTGATCCAGATCGACAACATGTGCGTAGAGTGGTACATCAACAAAGAGGGGGGAACCGCTCGTACCCGCTTTGCAGAGAAGCTATGCGGGTTTGGAACTGGACAGTTCTGCACAAAATCTCTCTCCTGGTGGTTCATGTCCCAGGGGTGCAGAACGTTCTCGTAGACAGTCTGTCGCACCAGGGTAAGGGCTCATGAATGGGAGCTAAAGCAGGAGGTAATAGATCACATCCTTGAACTTTGGGGTCCTCCAGAGATGGATCTGTTTGCAGCCCCATCAAACGCAAAGCTTCCCAAAATTTGCTTGCTCGATCCCGGGCATGGTGCTTTCTGGCAAGACACACTGTCACTTTCCTGGACGGGGAGATTTCTGTACGCATTCCCTCCCTTTCCAATATTACAGAAAGTGTTGACCGAGCTCTAGTCAGAAGGAGCACAAATGATTTTGATAGCTCCTTTTTGGCCTCTACAAGTATGGTTTCCACTGCTTCAACAGCTAGCAGTGGAGCCTCCCATACGTCTACATCTATCTTACGATCCACTCACCTAGGAAGCGGGCACAATGGTGCATCCAGGTCTAAAGTCACTTCATCTTCATAGGTGGCACCTCAGGACATAACTGCTTCTCGGTATGGGGTTTCCTCCAGGGTTGCTCAGATTTTGGTGGAGGCGCGAAAGCCATCCACCAGAACTACCTACGCCATGAAGTGGAAGTGTATCTCCATTTGGGCCACTGCGAACAATCTAGATCCCTCCTGATCCCCAGGTAATGGGAGTATCTCCTTCAGCTGTTGGACCTGGGGTTGAGTTATTCATCCCTGAAATTGCACCTAGCAGCCGTCTCTGCCTACCATGATCCAGTAGGAGGCAAGACTATGGCTCATTTAGAGGTCTCCAAAACCTTTTTGAAAGGTATCTTGCATCTGAAACCCCCGGTGCGCAACCCTGCTCCACCATGGGACTTTAATTTTCTTTTGGAAAAATTGACCTTCCCTCACTTTGAGCTGGCAAGTTCTTGTGATATGTGTTTTTTGTGCTGGAAAGTGCTCTTTTTAGTTGCAGGTACCTCAGCTCATAGAATTTCTGAGCTTCAGGCCCTGATGTGCAAGGTGCATTATTTGATTTTTCACAGAGACAGGGTGGCTCTACGTACAAATCCTAAGTTTCTGTGTAAGGTCGTTTCGGAGACGACCCTTAATTAGTCTTCAGAATTGCCGGTTTATTACCCCGAGCACTCTAATTGAGGGGAAGCCATCCTCCATACGTTAGACGTTCACAGGATTTTACGTTATTACATGAACAGGACTAAAGATGTTTGCAAGATGGACCAACTTTTCGTTTCTTTCACACCTAAAAGGGAGGATGCAGCAGTTTCCAAACAGAGCCTTTCTGAATGGCTGGCAAACTGCATTACCTTTTGTTACCAAAAGTATGGTAAAGTCCTTCCGGGTCAAGTAAAAGGACATTCTGCCAAGGGAATGGCTGCTTCCACAGCCTGTTTCAGACATGTATCTGCTGTAGACATCTATGCAGCAGCTACTTGGAGTTCTGTCCACACTTTCACAAAACATTACAGTTTGGGCATTGTCTCGATGTGTAGGGCTGGTTTTGGACTAGCAGTTCTCCAGGGACTCCTGTCCTAACTTCCTGTTTTTTTTCTACTAGGATGATGTTCCAGCCTCCCATGGTTTCTTGTCCCTTGGACTCTTCACTGCTTGGGACTCAGTCCTACAAGTAATTGCCTACTGCAAGAGCCCTCTCAAAGTAAGATAGTACAGTTACGTAAGAACTTACATAACAGTAGATCTTTGAGAGAGGCTCTTACACTAGGTAACATTTTTTCCATCCATCTTCACCCTTTTTTTAAGTTTACAGCTCTTTCAAGAAAGCAATTATTTTTTTTTTTTAATTCAGGAGCCCAAGAAGAAGGAGTCGAAGGGTAAGTCCCTCCGTCGACGTTCGTGGGAGTGGGAGAGGTCTCCTTCCCCAGACAGCCGACCATTGACTTCAGTCGAAGTTGCTCAGGCCGCTGGCTTCACGGTGTCCCCGTCAGGCCAGCCTACCGAGACTCCCGTCGATGCAGTCGAGATATTCCTCGACCCGTCGGACGGGTTGTCGACTGGTGAAGCCGACAACCCACCTTCGCCGGTTCCCCCGGTGGAGACCGAGGATCTGCCTGCGCCTTCGGGGCGGCAGTCCCCGGCTAAAGTGCCCGAGCCGAGGGAGGAGCGGGTGTCCCCAGCCCCTTCCAAGGCCCGCCCTCGGTCACCCCGAGGGTCTTGGTCTCAGACTTCATCTCGGTCAAGCCGTTCCCGCCGACATCGGCGGTCTCGGTACCGAAGTAAGCGGCGACACCGTTCCTCTTCATTGTCCTCCTCGGATGAGGAGAGGCTTCAACGTAAATTGTGTCAGCGTCACGAGGAGCTTATATGGCAGCAGTTACTGTTGTCCGGGAGTAAATAGACTCTGATTCATCCCCCGGCCATCAAGTGGCTGTCGCCCGAACGGCCGAAGCAACCGCTCGCTGCAGTCGAGATGCCCATTTCTGGGCCAGTTGTTCGGCCGAAACTAGCTGCTCCACCGATTGTGGTGGAACCTCTGCCTCCACAACTGAAGTCTGGGGCACCAACCAAGGATTCTCGGTCGGTTCACGGCCTGCCCCACAGGTTGTCGGTCACCCTCACTCCCGACCGTCCTCAGCAGGAGGAGGGTGGCTCAGGGCCGAGGCAGCTCTTCGCTGACTCTTCGGAGTCCGATGACGACTCCTCCCTGTTCTCCAGGCAGGTCGACCTGGAGTCCTCCAGGGGCCAGTCATTGGACGATAGCCCATCGTCCTTCTTGGGTCTGCTTCGACTCATCTCGGGACTGGGATGCAGCTTGAGCCCATGTCCAAACGGGCCAAGTATCCCCTGATGGAGATACTGGACCGAGGGGATTCATCCACGGAGGCTTTCCCTGTGGCTGAGGCCATTGTCGGCCCAGCCTTGGAGCTTTGGCAGTGGCCTGCTTCCTGTCCTGCGCCCTCGGCCAGGATGGCCAGGAAGTATGCGGTCCCTACCAGCTCTTTGCCCAGTTTCTCGGAGCACCCCTCTGCTGAGGGGTTAGTTGCCGATAGCGTCTTCCAGTGTTCCAGAAATGCTTGGGACGTGGATAAGCCCCCCGACAAAGAGTCCAAAAAGCTGGACTTTGCCGGGCGCAAGGTGTATGCTGCGTCCTCCCTCTGCCTCCGACAGGCCAGCTCGGCTGTGCTGATGGCACACTTCTCCCACGCCCTCATGGGCTCCCTGGATGAGGTTGTCCCTCATCTCCCGGCCGACCTGCAGACCACGGTCCGTCAGGTGCGGGACCAGGGTAGGGCGGTGGCGAAGCAGCAGCTTCGGACTGCTCTGGACATAGGTGATTCCTGTGCCAGGTCAGTAGCAGCCGCGGTGGCCATGCACCGCAGGGCGTGGCTGAGGATATCCACCTTCATGGCGGATACCCAGCACAAGTTGGCGGACGTCCCCTTCTTGGGGACATAGAAACATAGAATTTGATGGCAGATAAGGACCGCTTGGCCCACCCAGTCTGCCCATTTCCCTACCTACTGGATAAGCTGCAGATCCTAGTTAACCAGCAGCCTACTTCTTCCTACTCCCACCCCCAGAATTGCTCTTATGACTATCCCATGCATGCTTGAATTCCCCACTGATTTTGACTCCACAACCTCCTCTGGAAGGCCGTCCATGCATCCACAACCCTCTCTGTGAAAAATGCTTCCTTAAATTACCTCTGAGCCGCCCCTCTATCTTCAAATTGTGCCTCTTGTTCTTGCACACCTCTTTTTGAAAGATGCTACCCTCTTGACTTTGTTGATTCCCTTGAGGTACTTAAAAGTTGCTATCATGTCCCCCTCTCCCTCCTTTCCTCAAGGCTATACATATTAGCTCCTTAAGTCTCTCTTCATCGACTTCTGGTGCAGACCCTGCACCATTTTAGTTGCCCTCCTCTGGACAGCTTCCATCCTGTCTATGTCTTTTGAGATTGGGTCTCCAGAACTGCACACAGTACTCCAGATGGGGTCTCACCAGCTGTCTGTACAGAGGGATAATAACTTCCTGTTTTCTACTGGTGATGCCTCTCCTATGCATCCCAGTATCCCCAGCCCTCCTTGCTGCCCTCTCACATTGCTTGCCCATCTTTAGGTCATCTGATATGACTACCCCAGGTCCCTTTCCATTCTTGTTGTTGTTAGTATCTCACCCCCATTGTGTACTCTTCCCTGGGTTTTGTTTCCCAGGTGCATTACCTTGCACTTCTTAGCATTGAATCTAAGCTGCCATACATTTGACCATTCCTCTAACCTTGCCAAGTCCTTCTCATCCTTTCCACCCCACCCTGTGCATCAACTCTGTTGCAGATCTTAGTGTCATCTGCAAAGAGACATACTTTTCCTTCCAGTCCTTCTGCAATGTCACTTATAAAGACATTGAAGAGGACCGGTCCTAATACTGAACACTGCGGTAACCCACTAGTAACCCTCCTTTCTTCTGAGTGGACTCCATTTACTATAACTCTCTGTGTCCTGTTCTCCAGCCAATTCTTTACCCAGGCTGTCATCTTGGGACCCACTCCCAGGCTGGCTAACTTGTATATTAATCTTTTGTGTGGGACTGTGTCAAACTTTTGTGTGGGACTGACCTCTTCGGCTCTGGAGTGGAGGGACCCCTCCAGCGGATCGAAAAGTCCAGTGCCACTCTGGACTCGGTCACCTCCGCCCAGAGGGACAAAGGCCGCCGTCAACAACAGCATAAGTCCTTTCGTCCTTCGGCCCCTGCAACACGACTGGCCCAACAGCACCAGTAACAGGGCCAGCAGGCTCACGCTTGGCATCCCAAACCCAAGCCGGTGGCTTCCTCCAACAGGAAGCAAGGAGGTAAAGGCCCAGGAGGTCCCTCGGCCGGTTCCTCCTCCAAGCCTGCCCAGTGACGGGTTGAGGGTGCAGCCCCCAACCTCGTCACCCCTTCCCTGGGTCCCCCATGAGGCCGTGCGCCACTTCGCTCACCTGGTCCACTATCACCCACGGACCGCTGGGTGTTGGAGGTGGTAGGAAAGGACCTGCCTCTGGAATCGAGCAGACCTCTCCCTTTTGACCGCCGCCTGGGGCCACGGCAAAGCCTCGCTGTCGGCCCGCCAAGCCAATATTGCCTGCTCCTCAAGAAAGAGGTGATCAGGAAGGTGGCGGATCCTCCTCCAGACCAGGGGTTTGTGTCCAGGTATTTCCTGGTCCCAAAACGGACGTGGGGCTGGCACCCCATCCTCGACCTGCACGACCGGAACAGGTTCCTAAGGTCTCGGACCTTCAGGATGGTCACTCTGGCTCAGATAATCCCATCCTTGTAATGAGGCGTGTGGTTCTGTTCCCTGGACCTCCAGGACGCGTTCTTTCACGTCCCAATCCGTCCATCTCATCAGAGATTCCTCCACTTCAGAGCAGAGGGATCCCTTTATGAGTTCCGGACCATGCCCTTCGGCCTCTCTCTAGCTCCCAGGGTCTTCACCAAATGCATGGCAGTGGTGACAACATTGCTGTGGCGCCGAAGGGTCTGGGTGTACCCCTACCTGGATGACTGGCTGATTGCAGCCCCCTCCAGAGCGGAGGTGGAGCGGTCCAGAGATCTGGCCCTCCAGGTTTGCTCTCAGATTGGCCTCCTCATCAGCGTGGCCAAGTCAGAACTCGTGCTGAAGCTGGTGATACTCTTTATCGGGGCAGAGCAAGACTCTCTTCGAGCCAGAGCTCTGCTCCCGGCGGACAGGGCCGAGGTTCTTTCCTCCTTTGACCAATCATTTCTGGTTGGGCAATCACGCCTTGCCCGGGACTTCCTGCGCCTCCTGGGCCTCATGACGGCCTGCACCAGCATGGTCCATTGGGCCTGTTGGTACATGCGTCCCCTTCAATGGGGACTGGCCAGCCAGTGGTCACAACGCTGCGATCCGTTGGACCAGCCTGTGACAGTGACCCAGGAGATGTGGAACGCTCTCCAGTGGTGGACCGTTCCGGCACATCTGCAGGAAGGCATCCCATTCATCCGCCCCAAGCCGACGGTCTCTCTATCGACCGATGCATCTCTGATGGGTTGGGGTGCCCATCTGGCGGAGCACAGGGCGCATGGCCTCTGGTCCCCTCGGGAGTCCCGATGCCATATCAACCTGCTGGAGCTCCGAGCGGTCCGCCTAGCTCTCACCGCCTTAGCTCCATTTCTACCGGGTCAAGTGGTTCAGGTCCAGGCCGGACAATACCACGACCATGTACGACCTAAACCGCCAGGGCGGGATGCGCTCCATGCTGTTATGCAAGGAAGTTCTCCGCATATGGTCCCTCGTGCGCAGCCTGGAGGCGGATCTCCTAGCCATTCACGTGGCAGGAGCCTCCAACACCCTGGCCGATGCCCTAAGCCGGATAGTGGCTGCTTCTCACGAGTGGTCTCTCCTGCCGGAGGTAGTACAAGATCTCTTCTTCCATTGGGGCACGCCTCAGGTGGACCTGTTTGCCTCCAGGGAGAATGCGAAGCTGAGACTGTTCCATGCCCGCCCCCCTCAGCAGGGCTCGCTGCAGGGGGATGCCTTCTCGAGGCCGTGGACTCCGGGCCTCTTCTATGCCTTTCCCCCATTTTCCTCGATCCACAAGGTGCTTCTCAAGGCGAGGAGGGACAAGGCACAGGTGATTCTGCTAGCCCCAGACTGGCCCCACCAGTTCTGGTATCCAGATCTCCTCAGTCTCAGCTCCAGGCTCCCGAGGCGACTTCCAGCCCGCCCGGACCTGATCTCAGTCAATCAGGGGAAGGTATTCCATCCGGACCTTCAGTCCCTGCACCTGACGGCCTGGTTCCTGAGCGGCTAGAGTTCCAGGCCTTGGGTCTTTCCGACAAGGTCCTCAGCGTCGTTGAGGCGTCCCGTAAGGAGTCGACCAGGAAATGATATGCCTTCAAATGGAAGAGATTCTCCATTTGGTGTCAAGGGAAGGGTTTGGACCCTTCCGCCTGTCCCTTAGCAAGCATTCTGGACTACCTGTGGTCCCTTTCTCAGCAAGGGCTTCGGTCGACGACCCTTAAGGTGTACCTGGCAGCCATCTCTGCTTACCGGGCGCGGGCCGGGAAGCAGTCGGTGGCGCAGGAGAAGGTGGTCGGGCGCTTTTTCAAAGGCCTTGATCACATTTCCCCTCCGGTTCGAGAACCTCCACCTCCGTGGGTCTACTGCTGGTATTGGCCAAGCTCATGGGCAAGCCATTCGAACCAATGCACAGGTGTGATATCTCCCACCTGTCGTGGAAGACCGCCTTCTTGGTGGCTATCACGTCAGCCAGAAGGATGGGAGAGCTCCAGGCGCTTTTCATCGAGTCTCCCTATCTGGTCTTCCACAGGGACAAGGTTATTGTGCCCCACCAAGTTCCTTCCGAAGGTGGTGTGGAGTTTCACCTTAACCAGGTGTAAACTCTGCCGTGTTCTACCCAGTCACCTCGGAGGCCGAATATAGGCTCCATACATTGGACCCTAGAAGAGCGCTCGCTTATTATAAGGAGTGGACGGCTGAAGTTCGGGGAGAGGTTCGCCAGCTGTTTGTCACCTACGCTGAAGCCGCACCTGGCAGACCTGCAGCCAAGCGGACGATAAGCAGGTGGGTCACCTCCTGCATAGACCTCTGCTATAGGTTGGCAGGCATGCAGCCTCCCAGAGGGATAAGAGCTCATTCTACCTGCCATACCGCTGCATCGGTGGCTGCTTCCAGGGATGTCCCTATCCAGGATATCTGCAGGGCTGCTACCTGGAAGTCGGCACATACCTTCATTACCCACTACCTCATCGACCTTGAGTCACGCTGGGATGCTGGTTTTGGGGCCTCGGTTCTCCAGTCTTTATTCCCTAAGTAGGGGGTGTGCGCCTTGCCTCCCTCCTCCCGGAGAACTGCTAGGAGTCTGCCAGACAGTGTGGATGAACAACATATCCATGTCCCTAGAAATACAGGTTACTCACCTGTAACAGGAGTTCGAGGAATGGTATATGTTGTTCATCCACACGACCCACCCGACCTCCCCGGCTTCGACGCACAACCTGGCTTCCAGCGGGCTAGATCTGGCGTCATGGGGCGGAGCCGAGAGTTTTACCACCCGGGTGGGTGGGAAGAGCCAGCTTGAAGACCTTCCGGCAAGATTTAAAGCGGCAAGGAACCTGCCAATAAGTGTGGATAAACAACTTATACCATTCCTAGAACTCCTGTTACAGGTGAGTAACCTGTATTTATTTACTGTCTGGAGGAGTTAACCTATAAATATCTTAGTCACACAGCTGTCTTTGGGGGGATATGGTGTAAATGGTTGCTATATAAATTAGAGACAGACACCATGTTTTTATTTCTTGAAGCCATGTATATTTTGAACCCATCTGGGATCAACTCAGATGACTAGAAACCCCAACCACCAATCCCTGATACTATACGTCTCTATCCAAACCAAGTAATACTGGACTGGAATGTGATGTTCAGTATACTGTATGTACTTATCCTAACTTTATATGTCTTACCTGTCTGTTCTGTACTGTCTACTGAAAAATAATAGACATTCATTATTATAAAAAATAACCTCTAACTGATTGAGGATTCTAGGGAAGGATGATAGGTATCTTTATTAATTTAAAATTTGATAACCAGGTCAGCCCATTGGTGCAGCAGTTGGATTTCTGCTTGTGACGCCAGTGACCTCGGTTCGGGAGTGAGCTCGGGAGCTGTAGGGCTGGCTGAGGGGAGGAGGCTTGAGCGTCTCAGGGATAGCTCGTCTTCTCCAGGGAGGGAGGGGTGATAGCAACTCGGCACTTGACTGGCCCCAGGCAGAAGTCTGGGGTATAGCGGGCACCAAGCAGACACAGAAGGGAAGACATCACAACGACGGCGCTAGGCGCCTTGACGTCAGGGCATGTGATGTCCATAAGAAAGGAGGAGAAACACCTTCCAGCTTTGAGGGGACGGAGCGCCGAGTATGGCCCAAATGTGCTCCCGCCTGACTGACTGTTGTGAGCCCAACGAGACAGTGAATTGTTCAGGGTGTTCCTGCCCCACCTCATCCCTGCCTGGGGGGTAAACCGCTGCTGGAAGGGGGAATGGGCCAGTACAGGTAAGGTGGGTAGCAGGGGTGGACTTCATTGGTACTCCTGATGATGCAGAGCTGGTAGGGATGGGGGCGAGGTCAACAGAAATAAAAAAAAAAAAAAGGTGATAACTGGGAAAGGCACACTGAGCCGAAGCTCATTTCCAGGTACAACCTGGGGAAGGGTACAACATGGAAGTAAGATTGTAAATATAGTAAAGAAATAACAACTAGGTTTCAAATAACAAGACAGTACATCATGTAGGTGGAGAAAGTTTGCATTCTTAAGATTACGTATAGACATAAAGCCTTGCAAACATCTGCACAGGGCAAGTCTGAAAGGCAGCAGGGTGTGTGTGCCTTGCTGGGTGTCTGAAGAAGTGGATGCCTGAGCCATGAGAGAGAGAGAAAAAAGTGGAATTTAAAGATTTGCACAGTCCTTTTAGAAGATTACTGTTTCTAGGGGAGTGGGTATGGTACACTATCCACACTCTGGCAGTTCCTCTGGCTGATAGGCTGGAACATTTCCAAGCTAAGCTTCTCCCACCACCCAGGCAGATACATCCCCCCGGCTTTGCCCTGTGATGTCAGATCTTTTTTTCCCCTGGAAGAACAGCTCACCTTCGCTCCACTTATTTGCACCATTGACAAACCATTATTTCGAAGTTTTTGAAGTCATTCAGTGCTTTTTTTGCAGTTTCCTTGACGCCCATCTCCTGATCTGCAATGGATTGCAAGATGCCTGGATTTAAATTTTATGTTAGGTGCTGTCAGAAAATGTCGGCCACCAATCCGCACGACATGTGCATGTACTGCCTGGGCAGGCAACACGACGTGACTGGGTGCAGCCTGCATCTTTCTGTGCTCCCTGAGTCCCTTGAGGATAGGAAGCTCCGGCACACAATGGGCCAGATTTGGAACAGGATCTGAAAGACCACTCAAAGGGCGGCAGAAAGGCCTCGGTGGCTTTCGGGTCTGCATTTCAGTTTGCTACCCTAGGAGAAGACGCGGCAGCCAATGGTTGAAGACCAAGTCTGTTAAATCAAAGAAGTCTTCTCACCATTGCCGGCGGTCATGAGATGGGGAGATATCTTGGTCCTCATATTCCTTCAACTCACCACTCTGTGGATGTCAAGCACCCCTTGGTTGAGGGACAGGTTGAGGACTCCTCGGCCCTGCTGATGAGTCAGTCAACTTCACCTCTGGTCGACCAGCTGGCCAAAATTTACTTAGACCTGGTTGATCTGCCATCAGATAAGGCTGAAGAAGTGGTCTTGCAGGCTTCAGTGCTCCTGGTCCTCAGTCAGTAGGACACAGTTTGATTGGTGTCCCTGGTTGACCCTGCTTGGGACAAGCTTCCGACCAAGGTAGGGACTGCCATGCCCATGTTACTGAACATGGGTCAGCATGTCATCTATGGGCAGCCACAGGACATCCCTGCTTGCCATCGACCGGACGGTCCATGGTTGAAGTTGCAGTCAGAGTCGCAGTTGAGGCATTCACGCTCTCGATTCCACTTGACTGACAGGCACCACTTTCGGTGCTATTTGTCCTGCGGAGAGGAGAGGCAGCACCTCAAGATGTGACCGTGCTATGAAAAGGCAGCAGGGGGCCATTGCAGGGCAGGGTAGGGCTCTATTCAATGCCCCTTCTTCCCTGGCAGTCACCAGTGGACACCCTTCCAGCTCTGGTTCCGTGGGTGCTGCCAGCACCCACTTCTCTGATTACGTTGGAGCTGCCAACCTGAGAGCTGCCGACTGGTGCTTCATCCAAGGAGGCCAGCTGCTCAGCTCCCGGCTTGCCGGGCCAGTTGTCAGTTAGAATTACCATGGGCAAAGAGTCCCAGTTGTAGTCAAAGTCCATTTTCGAGGAATCCTAGATCGAGTCAGACCAAGAGTCTATGGCCTCCTCTGAGGCTTCACTCTTCAGCCGGGATACAGTCTAGATGTCCTCCAGCAACCAAGGGTCAGTGTCATTCAGGGCACTGCTTCACCTAATCTCCAGCTCCACTGGCATCCAGTTGGAACCCGTCCAGAAGAGATCCACCTACCCTCTCATGACCATATTGGACCAAGACGCATCACCGTGGGGTTGCCTTCCCGGTGACTTAAGATCATTCTGGGACCAGCCCTGGAGCTTTGGCAAAATTCAGCATCCCGTCCAGCACCCTTGGCGTGTATGGTCTGCAAGTACACGGTCTCTACCAGCTCCCTTTTAGGATTCTCCAACCAACTTTCACAGAAGTTCTGGTTACAGATTCACTATTCTGTAAGTCGGGACACCAGGGGAATGTGGACAAGCCCCCAGACAAGGAGTCCTGTAGGGTTGTCCACACCTCTAAAAAGGTGTATACTGAACTACCTCAGATCTCAAGCAGGATAGCTGTGCCGTCATGATGGCCAGCTATGGCCACTCCATGATAAGCATGTTTGACATTGTCCTCACCCACCTCCACCCGGAGCAGCGGGTAGCAGTGGAACTCATCCAAGACCACGGTCACTCGCTGGCTAAGCACAAGCTCCAGAGGTGGCTCCATTACAGGTTACCGCCAGACCACTTAGGCACAAGCTGCGGCCCTGCCTAAGAAGGTCTTGGCCTTGCCCGACTCGGGCAAGCCGCCTGGTGAAAAAGTTACCCCGGCTCCACCTCCTGCAAAACCGACGTTGGACCCAGTACCGACGCCACTGGAGGCTTCCTTAGTGGATGACACCCCCATGGTAGGGGCGACCTCAGCGACTCCCAGGTCTTCCAGTTCGCAGGGCTCTGCGGGGGGAGGATTCGCCCTCCCATGCCCTACCAGATCCTCCGGCTTCCCCGGGTCCCTTTCCCGGTTCTGCAGTCATGGTCTTCAATAAGGAGGAACTGCAGGAGCTGTTCACCTTCTGGTGGAGTCTGGTAAAAAAACAGTCTCCGCCGAAGCCAGACCCGACGCCAGATACTGGCTGGCCGGACAGCGTTGAACCCAAGGGCCTTCCTGCTCCTCCGCGGAAGACCCCCGAGTGGCCGCTGCCTCACCCACCCTTGAAGGTTTGGTCCCGGTCTGTGGACCGTTGTCGGCACCCCTCCTGATCGGGCAGTCATTGTTGGTCTCGATTCCGGTCCAGAAGCCGTTCCCGCTCTCCTAGGTGGGCCCGCTCTCACTCGAAACCGGTCCCCAGGCCGACATCAGTTGCTTAGCTCCGTCGCCCGGTCCAAGCCCGGACGCCAGTTCGGTAGGTACCGACACTCGAGTGGGGGAAGTCCGAGACACAGCTCAGGCTGTTCAAGGCCCAGTAGCAGGTCATCTACCCCATCTACTTCCTCATCCCTCTCGGGGGTCAGGGGTTCCTGGGAGAGAAGGACCAATCCCACTCGCCTCTTGACAGTCCGACCTTCATGGATGTCATGAGGCACATCCAGGCCTCCAATGCATGGGAGACGGAAGATCTGGATCCGGAACGCCACCGACTGGCCCCTTACCTGAGGCAGAAGGAGTCCAAGTCTCTAGTGGTGCTTCCTTTGGTGGATACCTTCCAAGATCTCACCAGGATAACTTGGAAGCATCCCGCTTCAGTCCCGGGTGTTGCAAAAAAGTCAGACAGGCTGTATAGAACCCCGAGGGATGAGCCTTTCGTGGTGGAACCCCCTCAGGCGGGCTCCTCGGTCATTACGGCTGCCCATGACAAGTCCAAGCAGCCTAAGCACCTAAACTTCCAGTCTCCTGATCCAGAATCCCACTACTTGGACCAGGTGGGCAAGAAGGTCTACTCTGCCTCCACCTGCTCCATTAGGTCTCTCAACCTCCATGCACATATGGGCCAGTACTAGAATGCATTATGGGACAGAGGGCAGGAGTTAGCTAATGCCTTGCCAGACTCCGCACAAAAGACTGAGCTTCTGGACATTTTAAAATCTGGCTCAGACGTAGGCACGCATGTTCTCCGTTCCTTGTACAACACTGCAGATACTGTGGCCAAAGTGGCAGCGTCCGGTGTCTGCCTCCGGCGCCACGCCTAGTTGAGTCTCTCAGGTTTTCACCAGGATCTGTAGTCCGGAATCTGGGACCTCTCTTGTTCCAGGGTTCCGTCCTTTTTGGGCTTAAGACAGAGTCTCTTATCTCTCATCTCTTGTCTCCAGGAGTCGGGCAAATCTATCTGGTCCATCTGGCAAATGTACAGAAGGGACCAGAAACGAGTGAGATGACGGCCATTTCAGAAGCCCTCAGGTGCTCAAGCCCATGGAAATCAACAGGGCCAAAGGGGTGGCTTGAAAAGGAAAGCCGGCAACCAGCAACCTGGAGGCACTCCTTTTCGAGGCCCCAAGTCCTCCCAAGCCTCTCTGCCCACTCCCAGCTCTACCCAATGACTCCCTCCCGACCCCCCTGCGGAGGAGGAGGTACCAGGGGAGGCAGTAGGGGGTCTCTTTTCCCTCCACCTGAAGGGTTGGAGCTCTATTACAGTGGACCAGTGGGTCCTAGACATTATAAGGAGGGGACATACGCTGGAGTTCACAGAAATTCCCCCAGATACTCCACCAAGGTCCTCGGGATATCCTCCTTCTCACATACCTCTCATAGAAGGAGAGATTCAGGCCCTCTTGCGAAAAAGGGCGATAGAACCAGTTCCAGTGCAGCAGCGAGAAAAGGGATATTACTCCCATTCTTTCCTAGTTCCAAAGAAGACACGAGCTCTTCGGCCCATCCTGGACCTCAGTCCTTTAAACAACTATGTAGAGTACCGACTGTTCCAGATGGTGACCCTTCCAGGTCTAATTCCTGTACTGCACCAGGGAGACTGGCTCTGCTCCCTAGACATGCAAGATGCATACATGCACATCGGGGTCCCCTCTCCCCCCACAGGTAGTACCTGAGGTTCCACTCCAGAGGGTGCATTATCTCCACCGCTCCTTGAGTCTTCACCAAATGCTTGGCAGTGGTAGCTGCGACTCTAAGGGGCCAGGGGCATTATGTCTTCCCTTACCTCGATGATTGGCTGCTTGCGGCCCTGTCAAGGATGTGCCTGCTTCAGGCTCTCGGAGACACCTATACTCTGTTCCGAGAGGTGGGGTTTACCCTGAATCTTCCAGTGTCTTCCCTGGAGCCCAGCCAAAGACTCATCTTCATAGTTGCAGTCCTGGACTCAATCCAGGGCATGGCTTTTCTATCTCCAGAGAGGGACGATCACCTGCGGGAAATAACCGGCTCGGTCCTAGTAACCCCTCAGGTCCAGGCCAGGACATTCCTCAGACTTCTGGGGCACATGGCAGCGGCCATTTCTGTCACTTCTTTGGCCCACCTCCACATGAGAGTCCCACAGTGGATGCTCAGGGTGCAGTGGGATCAATGCTCAGACAACTTAGACCACATGATCAGAGTCGCAGAGCCGGTCAAGAGGACACTACTTTGGGACTGGACCCTCTCAATTTAGAGAAAGGGGTCCCTTTCCATCAGGAGCCCCAAATCAGACCCTGACGATGGATGCATCAGATTTGGGATGGAGGGCGCACCTAGGGGCCCACCAAACATAAGGGGTCTGGACCCCAGAGAAGCGTGACCTCCACATCAATATCCTAGGGATGCGAGCGGTCCTTGGTGCACTGCATGCCTTCCAAGAAGACCTTATCCCAGGCTTTCTCCTAGTTCAGACAGACAATATGGTGGTCGTCTTTTACATCAACAAGCAATGGGAAGCACACTACTACCCCCTATGCAGGGAGGCGATGAGTCTGGTACTGGGCGCTTGAGCGTCATGTCTCTCTGTCCGCAGTGCACATTCCAGGCATCCTAAATGGCTTGGCAGACAGCTTAAGCAGGTCTCAGTCCAAGGCGCAAGAGTGGGAGCTACTGCAGTCAGTAGCAGACCAGCTCTTCGACACATGGGGCTGACCAGAGCTGGACCTCTTTGCGTCCCCACGCAAAGCCAAACTGCCAATTTTCTGTTCGTGAGAGCTCGCACCTGGTGCTTTCTGGCCAGATGCGTTGTCCCTTTGCTGGGCAGGGAGGTTTCTCTATGCCTTCCCTCTCATTCAGAGAATACTATTGAAGATACAGACCGAGGGGGCTTGGATGATTATAATCGCCCCATTGTGGCCTCGGCAGATTTGGTTCCCACTACTTCAGCGGTTGTCCTCTGAACCTCCAGTCCCACTGCCAATATGCTCGCAGTTGCTGTCCCAGGATCAGGGCACGCTGGTCCGTCCAGATCTCAGGTCTTTGCACCTTCATGCTTGGCTCCTGCAGATGTAGCAAAATCCAGGTATGGGGTCTCCCAGGAGGTGGCAGACATCCTCGTCTCAGTGAGGAAGCTCTCCACTCACTCCACTAATGCTACGAAGTGGAAGCGTTTCTGCTTATGGGCGACGTCTCACCATCTGGACCCCCTTACCTGTCCAGTGAACTCCGCATTGCAGTATCTCTTGTCCTTATACCAACAAGGGTTGAGCTACTGTTCCATAAAGGTGCACATGTGGGCCATTTCTGCATATCATTCCCTCTTGGGGGATAGAACCTTAGCTCAACTGGACGTGGCCCACACCTTTTTATGGGTATTCTGCATACAAGACCTCCCATTAGGGATCCTATCCCTCCCTGGTACCTCCTGTTTGTGATGGAGAAGCTCACTCTCCCCCCTTTGAACCATCGGCTGA
The DNA here is from genome assembly GCA_016271365.2 of Neoceratodus forsteri. Taxonomy (NCBI): domain Eukaryota; kingdom Metazoa; phylum Chordata; order Ceratodontiformes; family Ceratodontidae; genus Neoceratodus; species Neoceratodus forsteri. The sequence goes on from CM057453.1 coordinate 29,062,475, forward strand.
TTGTGAGCTGCGTTACCTTTCCTGGAAGGTTTGTTTTTTAGTTGCTGTTACCTCAGCTCGAAGAGTTTCCGAGCTCCAGGCTCTGATGTGTAAAGAGCCTTATTTGGTTTTTCACAGGGAAAGGGTTTCCCTCAGAACAAATCCTAAGTTCCTTCCTAAAGTGGTCTCACAGCTGATCCTCAACCAGTCGGTTGACCTTCCAGTTTATTTTTCTTCTCCTTCTAATAGGGGAAAAGCTCCCTTTCACACACCGGACACTCACAGGGCACTGAGGTACTACCTCAAGTGCAGAGCTGCACACCGTAAATCGGAGCAACTGTTTGTGGCGTTTGTGCCACAACACTTGGGCAACCTGGTGTCTAAGCAGACTATTTCTAAGTAGCTAGTCCACTGTATTGTATTTTGCTATGGGAAGCACCTCAAACCCCTTCCGGGCCCGGTTAGGGGTCACTCCACCAGGGGAGTCTTGACTTCTTTTGCCACCTTGAAGAATGTCTCTATAAGAGACATATGTGCAGCCACCACCTGGAATTCTATGCACACTTTTGTGAAGCACTATAGCCTGGACATTGCATCCAGACGCCATGCCGGTTTTGGCTTGCAGTCCTTCAGGGACTTCTTTCCTGAGTTCCTGTGTTTCCAGCATTATTCCATCCTTCCCCTTCCCGGGGTTAGGCACCTCCTTGGCGCAGGACTGCTTGGGATTTAGTCCTAACGGTTATAGCCTGCTGCAAGAGCTCCCACTCAAAGTAAGATAGTACAGTTACGTAAGAACGTACTTTAACAGTAGATCTTCAAGAGGAACTCTTGCAGCAGGCGCTGCTTTTCCGCCCTCCATCCCCCCGAGTGAGGTGTTCAGCACATCATCTGCAGACTTCGCTTCTTTCTCTCGTTAGGGCCCATTTGCGGGTCTTGGCGGGAGAACTGATCCACCTCCCCTTGTACCGTGACGGTGTCGGGTGGAGCCTACATCAGGGGGTGGTCCCTGCTGGGTATTGCTAGCTAAGAATTTTTCCGGTGGGTCCTAAGGCCTGCGGCATTAGTCCTAATGGTTATAGCCTGCTGCAAGAGTTTCTCTGAAGATCTACTGTTACGGTAAGTTCTTACGTAACTGTACTTTCCAAGCATAAGGGATCTTGTACCAGTCCTAGGTCATGCCGTTCAGCCTCTGCTCATCTCTGAGGGTCTTCACCAAATGCATGGCAGTGGTGGTGGCCCACCTGCAGTGCCTAGGGGTAAGTCTGCTCCTGCCTGGATGACTGGATGGTTACTGGTCCCTCCAGAGAGCCCGTGGTGAGATCCACAGCCCTGGCTCTTCAGACCTGCAGAGACTTGGGGCTTTTTGTCAGCCCAGGCAAGTACGAACTAGTACCGAAGCAGGTGAACAAGTTAATGGGGGCAGAATGAGGTTCTGTGTTGGCCAAGGCCTGCCTCCCAGTGTTCCAGGCACAGGGCCTTACCTTGTTTGCCTGATTATTTCAGTTTGGGCTCTCGTGCCCTGCCAAGTTTTCCTGTGTCTGCTGGGGTACATGGCATTCTGCTCCAGTGTGGTCCACTGGGCCCACTGGCAGATGCATCCCCTCCAGTGGTCCCAGTGCCTTGATCACCTGGATCAGCTTGTCACAGTGATGTAGCCATTGTGGGATATCATCCAGTGGTATCTTGTTGCAGAACACCTGGAGGGGAGGAATCTTGTTAGAGACGACTGTCATGCTGACGATGGCTGCATTTCTGGTAGGGTAGGGAGCACATGATCCATGGGTTCTGGTCACTCAGAGTCCTGTCACAACATAAACCTGCTGGAGCTCCTTGCAGTGTGGCTGTCCCTCACAAAATTTGCTCCGATGATCAGGACTCAGATCAATCAAGTCCAGAGGGACAACACCACAACCGTGTTTTACCTGAACAGACAGGGTGGCACTCACTGCCTTCACTTGTTTTGGAAGGATTTCCACACCTGGATCCTTGTGTGCAGCCTGGGTACCAATCTCCTGGCGATTCACATCATGAGAGAGAACAGTCATCTAGCAGACATTCAGATGGGTAGAGAAGATGTTGCATGAGTAGTCTCTGCATTAGGAAGTGGTGAACCACCTGTCTTCTCAGTGGGGCTCACCCTCTGTGGACCCGTTTGCCTCCTGAGAGAATGCCAAACTGAGGTGGTTTTGTGCCCGCCCCCCAACAGGCCAGGGCACTTGTGGAGAATGCCTTTGTGAGGTCCTGGACTCTGGGATTCATGTATGTCTTTCCTCCCTTCCCCTTAATCTACAGGGTTCTGGTAAAGGTCAGGAATGACAATCGCAGATGATCCTGATAGCTCCAGACTGATCAAGGCAGTTCTGGTACCCGGATCGCCTCAGCCTCAGCACTAGTCCTCTGTGACAGTTGCTTCTCCACCAAGACCTGCTGACCAGACTTTGGGGGACGGTTCTATACCTAGACCTTCAGTCCCTGCACGTCATGATTTGGTTCCTGAGTGACTAGAGTTCCAGGCCTTAGGTCTTTCCGAGGATATCCTCCATGTTGTGGAGGCATCCAGAAAGAAGTCAACTCATAGGTGCTATGGCTTCAAATGGAAAAGATTTTCCATTTGGTGCCAGGGCAAGGAGCTTGATCCCCTTGCCTGCCCAGTGGCTGGCATCTTGGACTACCTCTGTTCCCTTTCCCAGCTGGGACTGCGAGCGACGACCCTTATGGTGCACCTGGCAGCCATCTTGGTTTACCAGATATAGGCTGGCGTGCTGTTGGTGGCCAAGAAGATGGTGGTCAGGTGTGTTTTCAAGGATCTTGACCACTTCTTGACCACTTGTCCCTCCAGTGTGTGATCCACCTCTACCATGGGACTTACTGTTGGCCTTGGCTAATCTCATGGGCAGGCCGTTTGAGCCAACTCACAAGTATGAGCTGTCATACCTGCTGTGGTAGACAGCCTTCTTGGTGGCCATCACGTCTGCCAGAAGGATTGGGGAGCTGCAGGTGCTCTCAGTGGACTCTCCCTATGTGGTCTTCCACAGGGACAAGTTCATCCTTCGCCCCAATCTGAGGTTCCTCCTGAAGCGGTTATTGGAGTGTCACCTTAAGCAGGTGATTAACTTACCGGCATATTTTACCAACCTCTCTTCAGAGACTGGCCGTAGGCTCCATACCCTGGACCGCAGAGAAAACTCTCCTATTATGTGGAGCATATGGCTGGGATTTAGGGTCAGGCTCACCAGCTGTTCGTCACCTACGCTAAAGCTGCACCTGGCAAACTGCCAACAAAGCAGATGATTACAAGGTGGATCACCTCTTGCATCAGCCTCTACTATAGGTTGACTGGTTGGGATCCTGCTGTTGGGATTAGGGCTTATTCCACCAGACATACCGTTGCCTCGGTGGCTGCTTCCAGGGATAGTCCCATACAGGAAATCTGTAGGGCTGCTACCTGGAAGTCAGCACACACCTTCATTTCCCACTACCACATCGACCTTGAGTCACACCAGGATGCATGTTTTGGGACATCGGTTGCCCAGTCTATTTGCCAAGCATGGGTGTGGGTCTTGCCCCTCCTCCCAGAGACTTGCTAGGAATCTGCCAGTGTGTGGATCGCGTGCCATTTCCATGGCCCTAGATGAATAGGTAACTCAGCTGTAACCGTAGGTCTAGGATTGGTATATGGTACTCATCCACACAACCCAGCCAGCCTTCTCTGGCAAGTATCACATGATCCTGCCTCCAGTGTGCAAGATCAGATGTTACGGGGCAGAGTTTGGGGATATATCCACCCAGGTGGTGGGAAGAGCTTAGCTTGGAAACATTCTGGCCAATCATTGCCTTCCAGTGGAACTAACAAAAAGTGGATGTGTACCATATACCACTCCTGGAACTACAGTTACAGGTGAGTTAACCCATTCATCTGTGCAACGTGTCACAAGTTCTAGGACTAAGGAGTAGATAGTCTTAGGAGGCAAACAGGTGAACTTTTCTTGGGTGCTGTCGGGTGTAACCTGAATGAGTTCTTGTAGAGGAATAACATCACAGGATGCAGTTGGAAGAAGAGCAGATGTAAGAACCTTTGATCTTCTTCCATGCCATAAATGCCTCTGTACTTGTGTGCCTAAAGCAGTACTTCATGGACACAGTGAAAATGCTCATCACTAGCCGTAAGTTTATTAGCATGTGTGAACAAAAGTGCCAACCTTTTTGTTTTTAAGGGAATTAGAAGCTATGCATAAACCTTGGGGTATTGGCCTACAGTATTTGATAGGAAGTCACAAGCAGGTCTCATATATTCAGTTGCTCGTATGAATTGTTTTCTTGTAGGTACGTCAGGGTTGCAGTGCTTCCATCTTCAAGTGATAGCAGCTGCCTATTCCGCACAAAAGTTCACCCAGCTGTTGAAAACATTCTGTACACCGAGATATTCCGAGTGGACCTATCACAGGCTGCTTTGCAGCAGAAGACTCTGAGAGCTGATGTTTGCTCAGTGGGTAGAACTCAACGAGATGAATGTTTGGTATGTGGCCCTTTTGGTTTTATCAAATAGAGACCGTTACTAACTGTCTTGTATGCAGAAATGTCCTTCTGCTACTAATGAGGAAGGGTCCAGGTGTCTATCCAATTATTATATAAACTTACAGACAATCAAGAGGTAAATGACAAAAGCCAGTAAGAGCACAGAATTTCCGTTGCTGTCTGACTCTTAGGAGAGCATGCGGTGGTGTTTAGTTTGCTATGGACGGTTAGTGGTGTTGTGGCATTCAAGAATATAAAGTAACTGACTGACACCGTTTGGGACATAGGATCTTAGATACTGGTGAAAGGAAACGTGGGTGATTGATTAGGGGTTTGAACCTCTTCGGCCCAATGCCTGTCTCTGAGAACATGACACATTTGTGAGAAATGGAGCTGAATTAATTTCAGTCACTTACTGGTGACAGAGTAGCGTCATAAAAGTAGTGGATAGAGAGCTGGTTGTGAAATATGGTTCAGTGTATAATGGAATGAACAGACGCATTTTACTGAAAGAAAAAGACCTGAGTGCAGGCCCGGTGGTCCTTAAAGCTGTTGTGCAAATGTCTGCCACACCAGAGACTTGAGTTCGGGAGCAAACCTGTGTCAGTTGGGGGTCAGTCGGGGGAGAGATGGTTGAGTGTCTGAGGGACTTCTCTTCTGTCGTGGGGAGGGGGTTTGATGTCCTGCTGGGCAGTCGCCTCCTGGTGGAGACCCGGGGGGGGGGGTGCAAAGCAGGACACCACAAAATGGGTTGGGCTGCCACCAGTGCTGGTGTGTGTGTGTGTGTATAGGCACACACATATGGTATGTCATTGCACACTCGTGATCCAGGGGAGAAAAATGGAAGAAAAAACTCTGAATAGCAGGATGAGTGTGACCCGCAACAAGCCCCACATCACCGACTGGGTGGGCTCCTCATTGTAGATGTAAACAATGATGGTGGTGACAGCCTTCCCTCCCCTGGCTCCACCCTGTGTGTGAGTAACCCTTGGGGGACATTCGGGAGCTGGTACATCCCAGAGAAGGTGGGTGATGGGGCTGGGTGAATCAGAGAGGAAGGGGACATTTGGACTCAAGGCGAGCAAATATAGGTGGCCAAAACAAAAAAAAACAGAGTCCAACAAGCCTGCTCGTTTCCTGCTTACCATCCTACCATTCCTGTCATATAACATCCACTCCATGTGTCTGTCCCACGCTGTCTTGAAGCCTGGCACAGTCTCTGTGTCCACCACCTCCCTAGGTAAACTGTCCCGTTTGTCCACGACCTTCTCCATGAAGAAATACTTTTTTATTTATTTCTCGGAATTACAAATATCTTTGAGTCAGACTCATTTACAAAGGTTCCATGTCTGAGCATACAATAGGTTAGAAGACGGACAAAGTACAATAAAATAGTACAGACAATGGGATATTGAATCACAGGGCAGAATTATGTGGTAAACGAATGTATACACATTTAGGTAATAGTTGGCATTGTGTACATTTGTGGATACAGTGAGCACAGATGATAATAGAGGGCACAGACAATGAGAACATTAGGTTAAAACTTGAGCCATCAGTGAAGAGACGTTGTCAAAAGAGCATGGGGTTCCAGTCCCAGTGCAGACTGAAAAATAATCAGGAAAAGTAACAACATGAACCTGTACAGGGAAACAGGTATGGGGGGGTTACAGGTAGAAAAGATAAGTTTGCAATACATATTACAGGTTGGTGCACCAGTAGTGTGACGCAGCAACGTTTGAGCAGTCAGAGTATTGGTTTTGTCAAGTAACAGAGTGGAGAGGGGAAGGGGCAAAACCAGAGCAGTCAGCAAGGAGACTTCTTCAGATCCTACTGGATCCTGCCTTCCATCACCTTGACCGTGACCCGACCCCCGTAGACCCTTCTCAGTACTTGAAAAGTTGGTTGCTACCAACCCTATTTCCTTGTAAAACTTGAAAGATTTCTGCGTCAACCCATTTCCTCCTAGTCTCTAGTGAGTACATATTCAGGCCAACTGATCTGAGATATGTTAACAAATAGAGTTCAGGCTGTAGTGTTTGGCAGGAACACCAAAGGCAGACTAGATGGGCCTACTGGTCCTTTTCTGCTGACACATTCTGTTTCTATCCAAATGCTCCCTGTATGATTTCAACTGCTGCTTCTGAATCATCTTAGTCATTCTAATCTGCACAGACTTGAGCCTTTTCTTGTTCGGATGTGGGTTCCAGAACTGTGCACACTAATCCCAAGTGCATTTTCACCAGTCCTGGAAGAAGGTTTAACCTCTATTCCTACTACATGTGTTGACCATTTTGATACTGTCATACATTTAAGAAAGTTTACCAGAAAATTGAACTTAAGAGCATTTTCAGCTGAGATCCCAGTATGGGATGGGGGTGGCGGGGCAGTCACAATGAAATGTACTGTTGGGACAGATATGGAAGGACATTCGAGCCCAGTGAGAAACTCTGAAGGTGACTTGAATATCACTTTTATGGGCAGTAATCCAGTGACCAAACCTAAATCAGCATTTATTCCACTTACTAATTCGGTGGTTCACATCTTTGGAAAGTCCTGTGAAAAACAACTTGCCTGAATCTAGATAACATAATTTGACTACTGAGTAAAAAGCAGCAGCTAAATCCCTTGAGACCAACAAGGAATTGGTAATTAAAGCCATGGATATGTTGTTCAATACACACTTATTGGCAGGTTCCTTGCCGCTTTAAATCTTGCCGGAAGGTCTTCAAGCTGGCTCCTCCCACCCAACCGGGTGGTAAAACTCTCGGCTCCGCCCCATGGCGCCAGATCTTCCTTACCGCTTGGAAGCTCAGGTTCCCTCCTTAGCGCTCTGCGTTTTAGACTGGATCCTAACTCTTCGGTTCGTCCGAAATTGGTTTTGAAGTTTTCTAAACTTCGGTCTTCATCTTCCCTCGCGGCTGCGATGGACAAATCTATTCCCGGCTTTCGGAGGTGCCCTTGCGGGCAGAAAATGTCCAGGACAGATCCGCACTCCACGTGCGTCTACTGCCTAGGCCTAGATCACGACCCGCAGGCCTGCGAGTTGTGCCGCTCTTCTCTTTGACGCGTCCTGGGCGATCGCACTGCCAGTTTGACTCGGGCGCCCAGAAATTTTCCGCCGGTAAAATCAAAAGAAGGCTCGTTGGCGGTGTCCGCGGCGGCTGGCTTGACTGAGCAGCTCGAGCAGATGATCGCCGTCGAAGAGGAGGCGGCCCAGGCCGCATCCTCCTCCTCCTCCTCGGCCGCGGCATTTATCCCACTCTCTCTGAGTTCCTCGTATATGGCTTCATTCAAGGAGCTTTGTCAGTCCCTTTCCACGAAGGAGAGGGGCCATCAGGACATTCTTCTCGGCCCAAGAAGGAGTCGAAGGGTAAGTCCCACCGTTGGCGTTTGTGGGAGTGGGAGAGGTCCCTTTCCCCGGACAGCCGACCGTCGACTTCGGTCGAGGTTGTGGCTGAGGCCTCTGGCTTCACGGTGCCCCCGTCAGGCCAGCCTGCTGAGACTCCCGTCGACGAAGTCGAGATTTTTCTCGATCCGTTAGATGGGCTGTCGACTGGAGAAGCCGACAACCCTCCTTAATTGGTTCCCCCGGTGGATACCGAGGATCTGCCTGTGCCTTCCGGGCCGCAGTCCCAGGTTAAAGTGCCCGAGCCGAGGGAAGAGCGGGTGTCCCCCGCCCCTTCCCATCCTCGGTCCCCCCCCGAGGGTCTCGGTCTCAGACCTCTTCTCGGTCTAGCCGTTCCCGCCGACATCGGCGGTCTCGGTCTCGATACCGAAGTAAGCAGTGACACCGTTCCTCCTCGTCCTCTTCCTCTTCCTCGGATGAGGGGAGGCTTTGGCGTAAATTACACCGGTGCTACGAGGAGCTTACATGGCAGCAGTTACTGTTGTCCGGGCCTAAGCCGACCCCGGTCCAGACCCCGGCCATCAAGTGGCTGTCGCCTGAACGACCGAAGCAACCACTCGCCCCAGCGAGTTGCCCGCTCCAGGGCTGGTTGCTCGGCCAAAACCAGCTGCTCCACCGATTGTGGTGGAACCTCCGCCTCCACAACCGAAGTCGGGGGCACCGACCAAGGATTCTCAGTCGGGTCACGGCCTGCCCCACAGGTTGTCGGTCACCCTCACTCCTGACCGTCCTCGACAGGTGGAGGGTGGCTCAGGGCCGAGGCAACTCTTCGCAGACTCTTCGGAATCCGACGACGACTCCTCCCTGTTCTTCAGGCAGGTCGACCTGGAGTCCTCCGGGGGCCAGTCATTGGACGATAGCCCATCGTCCTTCTTGGGTCTGCTTCGACTCATCTCGGAGTCCACCGGGATGCAGCTCGAGCCCGTGTCCAAACGGGCCAAGTATCCCCTGACGGAGATACTGGACCGAGGGGATTCCCCACGGAGGCCTTTCCGGTGGCTGAGGCCATTGTCTGCCCAGCCTTGGAGCTTTGGCAGCGGCCTGCTTCCTGTCCTGCGCCCTCGGCCAGGATGGCCAGGAAGTATGCGGTCCCTACCGGCTCTTTGCCCGATTTCTCGGAGCACCCCTCTGCTGAGGGGTTAGTCACCGACAGCGTTTTTCGGCGTTCCGGTAACGCTCGGGATGTGGATAAGCCCCCTGACAAAGAGTCCAAAAAGCTGGACTTTGCTGAGCACAAGGTGTATGCTGCGTCCTCCCTCAGCCTCCGACAGGCCAGCTCGGCCGTGCTGATGGCACACTTCTGCCACGCCCTCTTGGGCTCCCTGGATGAGGTTGTTCCTCATCTCCCGACTGACCTGCAGACCACGGTCCACCAGATGCAGGACCAGGGTAGGGCAGTGGCGAAGCAGCAGCTTCAGACTGCTCTGGACATAGGTGATTCCTATGCCAGGTCAGTAGCGGCCGCGGTGGCCATGCGCCGCAGGGCGTGGCTGAGGATATCCACCTTCATGGCGGATGTCCCCTTCTTGGGGACTGACCTCTTAGGTCCTGGAGTGGAGGGGACACCTCCAGTGGATCGAGAAGTCCAGTGCCACCCTGGACTCGGTCACCTCCACCCAGAGGGACAAAGACCGCCGTCAGCAGCAGAAGTCCTTTCATCCTTCGACCCCTGCATCTCGACCGGCCCAGCAACAGGGCCAGCAGGCTCACGCTTGGCGTCCCAAACCCAAGCCGGCTGCTTCCTCCAACAGGAAGCAAGGAGGTAAAGGCCCAGGAGGTCCCTCGGCTGGTTCCTTCTTCAAGCCTGCCCAGTGACGGGTTGAGGGGTGCCGCCCCCAGCTTCGTCACTCCCCCCTGGGTTCCCCCCGTGGGGGGACGGCTCCGCCACTTCTTTTCCGCCTGGTCCGCTATCACCACGGACCGCTGGGTGTTGGAGGTGGTAGGTAAAGGCCTGCCTCTGGAGTTCGAGCAGGCTCCACCCTTTCGAGGTGTCGCCCCTCGGGGGGCCACAGGGTCCACAGCCTCGCTGTTGGCCCGCCGAGCCGATATTGCCCTGCTCCTCGAAAAAGAGGTGATTAGGAAGGTGGCGGATCCTCCTCCAGACCCGGGGTTTGTGTCCAGGTACTTCCTGGTCCCAAAATGGATGGGGGGCTGGTGACCCATTCTCAACCTGCACGACCTGAACAAGTTCCTAAGGTCTCGGACCTTCAGGATGGTCACTCTGGCTCAGATAATCCCATCCTTGGAACGAGGCATGTGGTTCTGTTCCCTGGATCTCCAGGACGCGTTCTTTCACGTCCCAATCCGTCCGTCCCATCAGAAATTCCTCCGCTTCAGAGCGGAGGGATCCCTTTACGAGTTCTGGGCCATGCCCTTCGGCTTTTCCCTAGATCCCAGGGTCTTCACCAAATGCATGGCAGTGGTGACAGCGTTCCTGCGGCGCTGAAGGGTCAGGTGTACCCTACCTGGGACGACTGGCTGATTGCAGCCCCCTCAGAGCAGAGGCGGGCGGTCCAGAGATCTGGCCCTCCAGGTTTGCTCTCAGATTGGCCTCCTCATCAACGAGGCCAAGTCGGAACTCGTGCCAAAGCAGGTGATACAGTTCATCGGGGCAGAGCTCGACTCTCTACGAGCCAGAGCACAGCTCCCGGCGGACAGGGCTGAGGTTCTTTCCTCCTTTGCCCAATTATTTCTGGTTGGGCAATTGCGCCCTGCCCGGGACTTCCTGGGCGGCCTGCACCAACTTAGTCCGTTGGGCCCGTTGGTACATGCGTCCCCTTCAATGGGCACTGGCCAGCCAGTGGTCACAATGCTGCAATCTGTTGGACTAGCCCATGACAGTGACCTAGGAGATGTGGAATGCTCTCCAATGGTGGATCATTCCAGCACATCTGCAGGAAGGCATCCCGTTCGTCCGCCCCGAGCCGACGGTCTATCGACCGATGCATCTCTGATGGGTTGGGGTGCCCATCTGGGGGAGCACCGAGCGCGCGGTCTCTGGTCCCCTCGGGAGTCCTGATGCCATATCAACCTGCTGGAGCTCCGAGTGGTCCATCTAGCTCTCACCGCCTTCGCTCCGTTTCTACGGGGTCAAGTGGTTCAGGTCCAGACAGACAATACCATGACCATGTACTATCTGAACCGCCAGGGCGGGACGCACTCCATGCTGTTATGCAAGGAAGCTCTCTGCATATGGTCTCTCGTGAGCAGCCTGGAGGCGGATCTCCTAGCCATTCACGTGGCAGGAGCCTCCAACACCCTGGCCGATGCCCTAAGCCGGATAGGGGCTGCATCTCACGAGTGGTCTGTCCTGCCGGAGGTAGTACAAGACCTGTTCTCCCACTGGGGCACACCTCAGGTGGACCTGTTTGCCTCCAGGGAGAATGCGAAGCTGAGTCTGTTCCATGCCCGCCCCCTTCAGCAGGGCTCGCTGCAGGGGGATGCCTTCTCGAGGCCGTGGACCCCGGGCCTCTTCTACGCCTTTCCCCATTTCCCTTGATCCACAAGTTGCTTCTCAAGGTGAGGAGGGACAAGGCGCAGGTGATTCTGGTAGCCCCAGACTGGCCCCGCCAGTTCTGGTATCCAGTTCTCCTCAGCCTCAGCTCCAGGCTCCCGAGGCGGCTTCCAGCCCAACCGGACCTGATCTCAGTCAACCAGGGGAAGGTATTCCATCCGGACCTTCAATCCCTGCACCTGACGGCCTGGTTCCTGAGCGGCTAGAGTTCCAGGCCTTGGGTCTTTCCGACAAGGTCCTCGACGTCGTTGAGGCGTTCTGTAAGGTGTCGACCAGGAAATGCTACGCCTTCAAATGGAAGAGATTCTCCATTTGGTGTCAAGAGAAGGGCTTGGAGCCTTCCGCCTGTCCCTTGGCAAGCATTCTGGACTACCTGTGGTCCCTTTCTCAGCAAGGGCTTCAGTCGACGACCCTTAAGGTGCACCTGGCAACCATCTCTGCTTACGGGGCGCGGGCCGGGAAGCAGTCGGTGGCGCAGGAGAAGGTGGCCGGGCGCTTTTTCAAAGGCCTTGACCACATTTCCTCTCTGGTACGAGAACCTCCACCTCCGTAGGATCTACTGCTGGTATTGGACAAGCTCATGGGCAAGCCATTTGAACCGATGCACGGGTGTGATATTTCCCACCTGTCGTGGAAGACCGCCTTCATAGTGGCTATCACATCAGCCAGAAGGATTGGAGAGCTCCAGGTGCTTTCCATCGAGTCTCCTTATCTGGTCTTCCACAGGGACAAGGTTGTCCTGCGCCCCCACCCGGAATTCCTTCCGAAGGTGGTGTCGGAGTTTCACCTTAACCAGGTGTTGACTCTGCCGGTGTTCTACCCCGATCAAACCTCGGAGGCCGAATATAGGCTCCATACTTTGGACCCTAGACGAGCGCTTGCTTATTATAAGGAGCGGACGGCTGAAGTTTAGGGAGAGGTTCGCCAGCTGTTTGTCACCTACGCTGAAGCCGCACCTGGCAGACCTGCAGCCAAGCGGACGATAAGCAGGTGGGTCACCTCCTGCATAGAGCTCTGCTATAGGTTGGCGGGCATGGAGCCTCCCAGAGGGATAAGAGCTCATTCTACCCGCCATACCGCTGCATCGGTAGCTGCTTCCAGGGATGTCCCTATCCAGGATATCTGCAGGGCTGCTACCTGGAAGTCGGCACATACCTTTATTACCCACTCACCACATCGACCTTGAGGCACGCGGGATGCTGGCTTTGGGGCCTCAGTTCTCAGTCCTTTTTCCCAAGTAAGTATTGGGGTGTGTGCCTTGCCTCCCTCCTCCCGGAGAACTGCTAGGAGTCTGCCAATAAGTGTGGATGAACAACATATCCATGTCCCTAGAAATATAAGGTTACTACTTCTGTAACAGGAGTTCTAGGAATGATATATATTGTTCATCTACATTCCTAACCTCCAGGCTTGACGCACAACCTGGCTTCCAGCGGGCTAGATCTGGCGTCATGGGGCGGAGCCGAGAGTTTTACCACCCGAGTGGGTGGGAGGAGCCAGCTTGAAGACCTTCGGCAAGATTTAAAGCGGCAAGGAACCTGCCAATAAGTGTGGATGAACAACATATACCATTCCTAGAACTCCTGTTACAGGTGAGTAACCTGTATTTAAAGCCCTTAAACAACTATTGGACACTTCCTTTCACAAAGACTTAAGTTATGATCCAACCACAAAATTCAAGAGAGACACTGACATGTAGTTACAAGAGGCATTACTGTCTTACCTGATTTCTGGGGGACATTTGAATTTTTAACTGTAAAGGAACCATTAGAGGCAGCAATTTATTGTCTGCCGCAAATGGAAAAAAATTTAATATGAGCCACCAGGGAGATAAGTCATCTGTAGCATTAGTTCCTTAATCAAGCCTCTAGCTCAATACATTAACTTTCACATCAATGATATTGTGAGCCAGTTCCCCAGTTACTTCAAGGACGTAGGACATTTTATGTGTCTTGCAGGTCCTGCACGTCAAGGATGGCACTGTTCTGGCGACTCTCGACATGCAGGCCCTGTATACTAACATTCACGATGAGGTGGGCTTGAGAGCCCTCAGAGAAGCTTTGTATCAGAAATCTGAGTACAGTAATCAGTTTACTGAAATGTTGATTACATTGACTGGAAAGGTCTTATGTAGTAACTATTTCACATTCATGGGTGACTTCTATTATCAAATCAAAGGCATGGCGATTGGGGCGAGTTTTGCCCCCAGTTACGCCAGTATATATTTGGGCACATGTGAGGATGAGACAGTACTTTATAAGACAATAATTAATTTTTTCCACATATTGACATGTTTAGAAGGTTTATGGATGACCTGAATATAGTGGGGAAAGGGTCTGTCAGTGAACTGGAGGAGTTTGTATGTTACTTAGAAAATTCCAATCCCAATCAAAAATTTACTCTGAACTGGAGTCAGGTGAAAATTACATTTCTGGGGACATGGATGTGGTGTACCATCCACACTTCTGGCAGTATCCTTTCCCTTTAAAACTCTAGTCGGAAGGTCTTCAGGCTGGCTCCTCCCACCCACTGGGTGGTAACTCCCTTGGCACTACCCTGTGACATCAGATCTTCCTTTCTGTTGGAAGAAGGTTCCCCTCCTTATCGCTCTGCATTGACTAGGCCCTTTGCTTTCAAAAAAACGAAATATCCTATGTCTTCAAGTTGGTTTGTCAAATTACCTCGACACCTTTACTGTTGGTATGGATGACACAGTGTAGGCACCCGGTTTCACAAAATTAGACTGTGAGCAGAAGATGTCCTGGACGGACCCACATACCTTGTGCATTTACTGCCTAGGCCACGAACATGATCCCCAGGCTTGTGGCCTTTGTCACACTTTTGTATTTGAGTACTTTGGAGGACCAGAATTCTTGTCTTCTTCTCAGGTGCCAAGACAAATGGCACCCTCTGTTCACTCGAAAGACACCCACTGGGCAGTCTATGCGGCTGCAGGGTCCACATAACAACTTGCAGCCTACAAGGATGCAGCGCTCAGGTCACAGAGCATGCCTCTTCAGCTTTGGCTTTTGTGCCACTTTCCTGTGGTGCCACCTTTACGGGGGCATGTCAGGATTTGTGCCAGTCCCTTCCCACTCTGCTTGGGCAGGGTCCCTCTAAGGGCACAAAATTCTCTAAATCTTCTGAAAAAAGACTGAGAAACGGTCTTGTCGATGATCATGGGATTGCAGACGCTCTTGGGTCTCAGATTCCTGCGCTTCCCTTGAAATTTCAACTACAGTCGATACTTCTGTCTAGACCACTGGATCCATGGTCTCCCCGTCAGCCGAGACACACATCAGCCAACCAGTCGAGATTTTTCTCGAGCCAGTCGATGCGTTGTCACAGGACAAGGGGGTATGTCCCTCTCTAGGACTCCAGTCCTACCTGTCCCCTCCCAGGGAGGGTCGATCGGACCTGCTTCCTGATCCACTCCCGAACCGTAGGGATCCTGTTCCCTCAGAGGAATCTCTGCTTTCACTTGTAATCTCTCCTTCTTGACATCGGATTCCCCGGCAGTTGCGGTCAAGATCCCATAGCCTGGAATCTAGCAGCACTCTTAATCTCGGCACTCAGGCATGCCGCGCTGCTGCTGTTCTTCCTCCTCTTCCTCCACAGGTGAGGAGAGGCTCCAACATGAGATGCGTTGGCACTACGAAGAGTTTATATGGCAGCAGCTCATGCTATCCAGGGTTAAGCCAATTCCAGCCCCCACCCCAGCTCTTCTGTGGGTACCACCACCCAGGCCTCAGCCTGCTCCGGCTCGTCCTGTTCCGGCCTCCCCACCCATCAGGTAGAGCCACCTCCTGAGCAGTCGAAGTATGGTCCCCCCTCCTAAGGATACCCGTACCACTCCCGGGCTTCCTCGTTGGCTGTCGGTCACTGGTACTCCCTATAGACCCCGCAGGGTCAGTGGAGGGTCAGTGGGGATTCAGGAGGTCAGACGCTTTTCAATGAGCCCTCTGACTCCTCCCTGCATTTTCATCCGTTGGATGTAGAATCGGGGGAGGATCTGTCTACAAAGCATGGTCCTACTTTTTGGGGGGCTCATTTTGGAATCTACCGGGATTCAGATGGGGCCTATCAAGATATGGGACAAATATCCCTTGACCGAATTTCTCAACCGAGGTGACACCTGGGGGTCGCCTTGCCAGTCGCGGAGGCCACTCTTGGCCCTTCTCTGGAGCTTTGGTAGTACCCTGCCTCCTGCTCTGCACCATCGGCTCATGTGGGCTAAAGGTCTGCAGTCCCTACGGCTTTCCTGTCGGGTTTCACCAAACATCCCTCAGCTGAAGGTTTGGTGGTGGACTTGGTTTTTTGACGTACTGGCAGTACTGGATACGTAGATAAACACCTGACAAAGAATAAAAAAAAGAAAAAAAAAAATGGATCACATGGCCAAAAAGGTCTACACAACCTCTTCTCTCATCCTTTGGCAGACAAGTTCGACCCTTTTGATGGCCCATTTTGCTCACGCCTTACACAGCACTCTCAATGAGGTGCCTCCTCGGCTCCCGGCTGACTTATAGAGCATGGTCAAGCAAATCCGGGACCAGGGCCAAGTAGTGACCAAACAGCACCTCCAGATGGCCATGGACATCGGCGATTTCTGCACCCAGTCTATGATTGCCAAGATGGCCCTGGGCCACAGGGCTTGACTGCAGACTTCTACTTTCACGGCAGACACCCAGCACAAGTTGATGGATGTCCCCTTCTTGGGGATGGACTTGTTCGGGCCAGGGGTGGAAGGACACCTCACTTGGATTGAGAAGTCTAGTGCCACCCTGGACTCTGTCACTTCCACACACAGGGATCCCAAGGGCAGCGAGCTTCAGAGGAAGCAGCCCTTTCGATCACTCTCTGCCCCAGCAGCCAAGCCATCCCAGCCCCCAGCTGGGCTGCAGGCCCGGGCTTGGTGTCCTCAGCTGAGGTTGGTTGCTTCAGTTGTTCGCAAACCAGGTGGTCGAGGTTACACTGCTTCCTCAGCTGGTCCCTCCTTGACCTCCAAGCCTGCCCAGTGATAGGCTGTGGGGTGCCACCCCCGTGTCTGTCCTGTCTTCCCTGGGTCCTCCCATGGGAGTCTGGCTCAGTCACTTGCTTTCTGCCTGGCCCACAGTCACTATGGACAAGTTGGGTCTTTGAAGTGGTTGGTCAGGATCCGTTTCTAGAGTTCAAGGCTTAACCTCCATGCTGAGCCCACGCCACACGGGAGGACATGGTGTCTGCCGACATACTGTCAGCTCTTTGGGAAGTCATTGCCCAGATACTCGAGAAGTCACTCACACTCCAGTAAGCCCAGGGGTTGTTTCCAGGTACTTCCTGTTCCCAAAGTGGACGAGAGGGGCTGGTGCCTCATCTTAGATCTGCACGACCTGAACAAATTCCTTCGATCACACTTCAGGATGGTCATTCTGTCTCACATAATTCCATCCCTGGAACAGAGCATGTGGTTCTGCTCCCTAGATCTTCGGGATGCGTTCTTCCATGTTCCCATCCGTCCGTCCCACCACCAGTTCCTTTAGTTCCGAGCGGAAGGGAATCTCTATGAG
This sequence comes from Neoceratodus forsteri, assembly GCA_016271365.2. Classification (NCBI taxonomy): domain Eukaryota; kingdom Metazoa; phylum Chordata; order Ceratodontiformes; family Ceratodontidae; genus Neoceratodus; species Neoceratodus forsteri. Next base: position 29,079,441 of record CM057453.1, read on the forward strand.
TTCCAGCCATGTCCTCAGCTCCCAGGGTCTTCACGAAGTGCACTGCAGTGGTGGCAGCCTACCTGAGACGTCGAGGGGTCTGGGTGTATCCCTGTCTGGACGACTGGCTGATAGCTGGTCCCTCCAGGGAGGAGGTGGAGCGGTCCAGGGACTTGGCCCTCCAGACCAGCTTGTCCCTTGGCTTTCTGGTGAACAAGGCCAAGTTGGAGCTCATACCTTCGCAGGTGATGCACTTCATTGGGGCTGAGCTCAACTCTTACAGAGCCAGAGCTTGACTCCCAGCATACCGGGTGGAGGTTCTCTCCTTCTTTGCCTGATCATTTTGGGTTGGGCAGTTGCGCCCTGCTTGGGATTTCCTGCACCTCCTGAGATTCATGGCGGCTTGCACCAGCGTGGTCCATTGGGCCTGGTGGATAATGCACTCTCTGCAGTGGGAGCTCTCCCATCAATGGTCTCAGCGCAAGGGTCACTTCGACCAGCTGGTCACTGTGCTTCAGCTGATATGGGACGCCCTCCAGTGGTGGTTAGTCCTGGAACATCTGAAAGAAGGAATCCCCTTTGTCCACCCGGAGCCGACGGTCACTGTCAGGACCGATGCCTCCCATATGAGCTGGGGTGCCCACTTGGAGGAGCAAAGAGTCCATGGACTGTGGACTCCCGAAGAGTTCTGATGCCATATCAACCTACTGGCGCTTCGGGCAGTTTGGCTGGCACTGAAAGCTTTTGCTCCACATATTTGGGATTAGGTTGTACGGGTCCAGACGGACAACATTATGACCATGTACTACCTCAACAAACAAGGCAGGACGCACTCCCTTCCTATGTGCATGGAGGCTCTCTGCATCTGGACCCTCGTGCTCAGCCTGAACGCTGACCTCCTGGCCATCCATGTGGCCAGCGTGACCTGTCCACTGGCGGACGCCCTCAGCTGAGTGGGCGAGGTGTCTCATAAGTGGTTTCTTCATCAGGAGGTAGTGTACAGTCTGTTCTCCCGGTGGGGCACTTCTCTGGTGGATCTGTTTGCCTCCAGGGAGAATGCAAAGCTGAGGCTGTATTGTGCCTGCCCCACCCCCCGCCCCAGCAAGGAACACTGCAGGGGGGTGCCTTCTCGAGGCCATGGACTCCGGGCCTCCTGTATGCCTTTCGTCCTTTTCCGCTGATCCACAAAGTGCTGCTGAAAGCCAGGAGGGACAAGGCATGGATGATCCTCGTGGCTCTGGACTGGCCCCACCAGTTCTGGTTTCCTGATCTCCTCAGCCTCAGCAGCAGGCTCCCTTGGTGTCTTCCTCTATGCCTGGATCTGCTCTCTTGCAGTCAGGGGAAGGTATTCCATCTGGACCTTCAGTCCCTGAACCTGACAACCTGGTTCCTGAGTGGCTAAAGTTCCAGGCTTTAGGTCTCTGACGATGTCCTGACTGTGGTTGAGGCTTCTTGGAACAAGTCGACCCGAAAATGCTATGTCTTCAAATGGAAGAGGTTCTGTGTTTGGTGCCTGGGCAAGGGGCTCGACCCCTTGTCTTGCCCAGTAGCTAGCATTCTCGATTACCTTTGGTCCATCTCTGTTGGGCCTTCGGTCGACAGCCCTTAAGGTGCACCTGGCGGCCATCTTTGTATACTGGGAGCAGACTTGTATGCCATCGGTGGTGTAGGAGAAGGTAGTCTGGCACTTTTTTTAAGGGTCTTAACCACATTTCCCTTCAGGTGTGTGAATCACCTTGGGACTTGTTGCTGGTGTTCGCAAAGCTCATGGGCAAGCCATTCGAACCGTTGGGTGTGTGACATCTCTCACCTGTCATGGAAGACTGACTTCTTGGTGGCTATTTCCTCTGCCAGAAGGATCAGTGAGCGCCAGTCTTTCTCAGTGGAGTCTTCCCTACCTGGTCTTCCACAGGGACAAGGTTGTCCTTCGTCCCAACCCGAACTTCCTCCGGAAGGTTGTATCGGAGTTTCACTTTAACCAGGTGATGAATCTCCTGGTGCTCTTCATCAACCACACCTCGGAGGCTGAGCACAGGCTTCATACAGTGGAGCTGAGGTGAGTGTTTGCCTACTATAAGGAGCGCACGGCTGGAGTTCGGGGAGAGGTTTGCCAGCTGTTTGTCTCCTACTCTGAAGTCGCACCTGGCAGACAGGCAGCTAAGTGGACGATTAGCAGGTGGATGCGTCACAGAGCTTGGCTCAGGATCTCGACCTTCATGGCGGACACTCAGCACAAGCTGCCAGATGTCCCTTTCCTGGGCACGACCCGTTCGGGCCCGGGGTTGAGGGTCACTTCACATGCATCGAGAAGTTGAATGCCACCTTGGACTCGGTGACATCTGCCCAGAAGGACCCCAAGGGCTCCAAGCAGTATCAGAAATGGAAGCCCTTTCAGTCTTCCTCCACTCCTGTAGCCAAGCCAGCCCAGCAACTGGCTGGTCAGCAGGCTCAGGCTTGGCAACCTTGGCCCAAGTCAGTGGCCTCAGCTATCCATAAGCCAGGAGGAAGAGGCCCCCCTCAGCCGGGCCCTCCTCCTCCAAGCCTTCCCAGTGACAGGCTGAGTGGTGCCTCTCTCATGCCCATTACGCCTCCTCTGGGTCCTCCCATGGGTGGCCAGCTCCACCACTTCCTTTCTGCCTGGTCTGCTGTCACCACGGACTGGTGGGTTCTAGAAGTGGTGGGTTAGGGTCTGCTTCTAGAGTTCGAGCAGTACCCTCCTTGTCAAGCCCACACCCCACAGGAGGACTTGGCTTCCACAGACATGCTGTCAGCTCTCAGAGATGACATAGCCCAGCTCCTCTGCAAGGAAGTTGTGGTTCCTGTCGCGGATTCTCTGGAACACCCAGGGTTTGTCTCCAGGTACTTCCTTGTGCCAAAGCGGATGGGGGACTAGTGCCCCATTCTAGAGCTGCACAACCTGAACAAGATATTCAGGTTGCACACCTTCAGGATGGTAACTCTGTCTCAGATCATACCATCTCTAGAGCAAAACTTGTGGTTTTTCTCCCTGGATCTTCAGGACCCATTCTTTCACATTCTGATCCGTCTGTCTCACTGAAAACTCCTTCGCTTCTGAGCCAAGGGAACCCTCTATGAGTTCCAGGCCATGTCCTTTGGCCTCTCCTCGGCCCCCAGGGTCTTCACTAAGTGCATAGCAGTGGTAGCAGCTTACCTGGGGCACCGAGGGGTCCAGGGTTTACCCCTACCTGGACAACTGGCTGATAGCAGGTCCCTCCAGGCAGGAGGTGGAGCAGTCCAAGGACCTGGCCCTCCAGAATTGCATCGGACTTTGCCTCCTGGTTAATGAGGCCAAGTCGGAACTCGTGCCCTTACAGGTGATCAGCTTCATCGGGGAGTAGCTCAACTCTTATAGAGCCAGAGCTCGGCTCCCAGCAGACAGCGCAGAGGCAGTCTCCTCCTTTGCCCGATCATTTCTGCTTGGGCAATTGCACCCTGCCTGGGACTTCCTGCGCCTGTTGGGCTACATGGTGGCCTGTTCCAGCATGGTCCATTAGGCCTGCTGGAGAGTGCACTCCCTGAAGTAGGAGCTGGCCAGCCAGTGGTCTCAGTGCAAGGGGCACTTCGACCAACTGGTCATTGTGACCCAGTGGATGTGGGATGCCATCCAGTGGAGGCTGGTCCCAGAACATCTGCAGGAAGGGATCTCGTTTGTCTGCCCAGAGCCAATGGTCATCCTGACAACCGATGCCTCTCTCACAGGCTGGGGTGCCCATCTGGGGGAACACAGAGTCCATGGGCTCTGAACCCCGAGGAGTCCCGATACCACATCAACCTGCTGGAGCTCTGAACAGTTCAGCTGGCGCTGACTGCTTTTGCTCCACACATTCGGGGTTAAGTGGTCCAAGGCCAGATGGACAATACCATGACCATGTACTACCTCAACAAACAGGGCAAGATGCACTCCCTGCTTTTGTGCAATGAAGCTCTCCATGTCTGGACCCTCATGCACAGCCTGGAGGCGGATCTCCTGGCCATTTGTGTGGCAGAAGCCTCCAGTCAGCAGGCAGACACACTCATCCAGGTGGGCAAGGTATCTCACAAGTGGTCTCTCCATCCAGAGGTTGTTCACAGACTGTTCTCCCAGTGAGGCACCCCTCAGGTGGACCTATTCAGCTCCAGAGAGAACACAAAGCTGTGGGTGTTTTGTGCTCACCCCCCCTCCCCCAGCAGGGAATGCTGCAGGGGGATGCCTTCTCGAGGCCCTGGACCCCAGGCCTCTTTTATGCCTTCCCTCCACTTCCCTTGATCCACAAAGTGCTTCTCAAGGCCAGGAGGAACAAGTCACAGGTGATCCTGGTGGCTCCGGACTGGCCACACCAGTTCTGGTACCCTGATCTCCTCAGCCTCAGCAGCAGGCTCCTGAGAGGTCGTCCACTACGCCTGGACCTGCTTTCCATCAATCAGGGGAAAGTACTCCACCCAGACCTTCAATCCCTGCACCTGACGGCCTGGTTCCTGAGCAGCTAGAGTTCCAGGCCTTGGGTCTCTCCGAATATGTCTTCACCGTTGTGCAGGCATTTCAGAAGGAATAGACTAGGAAGTGCTATGTCTTCAAATGGAAGAGATTCTCCATTTGTTGTAAGGGCAAGGGGTTGGACCCTTTGTCCAGTTCAGTGGCTAGCATCCTTGATTACCTTTAGTCCCTCTCTGTCGGGCCTTTGGTCGACGATTCTTAAGGTGCACCTGGCAACGATCTCTGCTTACCAGGCACGGGCCGGTTAGTAGTCGGTGGCACAGGAGAAGGTGGTTGGGTGCTTTTTCAAAGGCCTTGACCACATTTCCCCTCCGGTGTGTGAATCACCACCCCTGTGGGACTTATTGCTGGTTTTGGCAAAGCTCATAGGCAAGCCATTTGAACCAATGCACAGATGTGATCTCTCACCTGTTGTGGAAGACCGCCTTCTTGGTGGCTGTCACATCAGCCAGAAGGATCAGTGAGATCCAGGCGCTTTCGGTGGAGTCTCCTTACCTGGTCTTCCACAAGGACAAGGTTGTCCTGCACCCCAACCCAAAGTTTCTCCCAAAGGTTGTGTTGGAGTTTCACCTTAACCAGGTGATTAATCTCCCAGTGTACTTCACCAGTCACACCTTGGAGGCCGAGCACATCCTCCGTACTCTGGACCTGAGGCCAGTGTTCGCTTATTACAAAGAGCGCATGGCTGGAGTTCGGGGAGAGGTTCACCAGCTATTTGTCAGGTACACTGAAGCTGCACCTGGCAGACCTGCAGCCAAGTGGAAGACTGGCAGGTGGATCATATCCTGCATTGATCTCTGCTATAGGATGGTGGATAGGGAGCCTCCCGGAGGGCTAAGGGCTTATTCCACGTGCCATACCGCTGTGTTGGTGGCTGCTTCTAGGGATGTCCCTATCCAGGGAAATCTGCAGGGCTGCAACCTGGAGGTCAGCACACACCTTCATTTCCCATTACCACATTGACTTAGAGTCACGCCGGGATGCTGGTTTTGGGGCTCAGTTCTCCAATTTCTGTTCCCTAAGTAGGGGGTGTTCACCTTGCCTCCCTCCTCTCGGAGAACTGCTAGGGGTCTGCCAAGAAGTGTGGATAGAACATCATATCCATATCCCTAGAAAAACAGGTTACTCACCTGTTCTGGGAACCACAAAGTCATTCATAACAGGGGGTGAGCTACACATACTTGGGGACTTCAATTTCAACTGGCTCGCCACTGCTAACTCTAAGCTACGTAGCCAGGTAAATGCCCTAAGCATGGCACAACAAATATCTGTACCTACACGCTTAAATCATAAATCTCAGAACCACTCCCTTTTAGACTGGGCCCTCACCTCCCACCCCCATCGAATACTTGAAGCCAGACTCTTTAAGTGACCACCACACGATCTACATGGTAAGAAAAATATTCCGTCCCAGAGCATCCCCCCTTCCCGAATGCTGTTCACCAGATCATTCAAATCACTCGACCTTAGCGCACTCTTAAATGACCTATCATACATTGATTGGTCCTGCATCCGACACGCACCAAACATTGACACTGCCCTAGAACTGTTCAAGTCCAGATTTTTAGCCATCTGGGACTACTATGCCCCACTTTAGAAGGTCAAGAGTAAGGGGTGCCCACCTGCCCTGGGTCACAGCAAATATCATAGACCAACTTTATGCCAGGGATCAGGCCTGGAAATCATACAAGACTACTGGCACCCTGGCGGCACGCCAACTGTACCGGGCAGTCCGCAACTCCTGCACTACACTTCTACGTCAGGCCAAAGCAAATTACTTCAAGGCCTCTTTCCACACCAATGTAAACCATCCAGCTAAATTCTGGAAAACAATCAACTCACTTTTCTCTCCCCCCCCACCCAACCCCCCAGCCCTAAATGTAGAAGGTTCCATCGTCACTGATCCAGGAGCAGTGGCCTCAGTTTTCAACACCTTTTTTACCAGCTGTGCGTCCTCTCTCTCCCACCCCTTTAGCTCACCCTCTACCTGTCCACCCACCGCCTCTGCCTCCAGTTTCACCTTTCACCTGTTTACTCCCACCGAAGTGCTTAAAGCCCTGCAGGCTCTCAACCCTTCCAAAGGTAAATGCCCCTCAGGGCTGGACTCAAAAATGCTCCACCTATCTGCCCCTGCCATCGCCGCACCACTGGCCAATCTATTCAATCTCTCCTTCTCGCTTGCTGAAATCCCATCTGACTGGAAGCGTGCCACTGTCATCCCCCTCCCTAAAGGTGGAGACCCCTACTTGCCGGGAAACTACTGCCCTGTATCCCTACTCCCTATCCTAGCTAAACTGCAGAAGCATCTTGTACTCTTCCAACTTGCCCCCTTTCTCTACACCATACCAGTCTGGATTTAGGAAGTCATACTCCACCATCACCTCACTCCTAAGGCTCTCAGATACCATCCTCACTGGTATGGAACAAGGGCACACCACCTCAGCCATCTTCATTGACCTTGCCAAAGCCTTTGATACCATCTCCCACACCCTTTTGCTGTCCAAACTCTCCTGCATTGATCTTTCAGGAGCAGCCACCAGCTGGTTCCAATCCTATCTGGCAGGCAGGTCACAAGTGGTAAAAATAGGCTCTTGCACCTCTGTCCCTCTCCCTGTCACCTCTGGGGTCCCTCAAGGCTCGGTCCTTAGCCCATTACTGTTCTCCATTTTTCTAAATGACCTGCCCTCAACTTGCACACACTCACTCATCCACATGTACGCTGATGACTCAGTAATGTTTGCATTGGGTCCCTCCACCTCTGATACAGCAGTAAGACTCCAGGAGAATTTCAGTGCTATTCAGCTTTGGTTTCGTACAAACCAGCTTTTTCTCAATCCGAAGAAAACTGTCACTCTAACTTTCAGAATGCGGCAACGACTCTCCCGTCTCTCCTCAATCCCCACTTTCCACACCACCGACGGGTCCCCCCTGGAGGATTGCACCTCCTTCAGATACCTCGTGGTATGGGTTTTCCAGCACCTCGACTTTTCTGTTCATAGCGATTCAATGCACAAAAAACTTCATCCCAAACTGGGCGCTGTATATCACAGCAGGGCCTGCCTACCGTTACCTGCCTGCAAAGCAGTCATACAGAAAATGATCCTTCCGATTTTTGACTCCGGGGACGTAGTCTACAGCACGGCTTCAGTCAACCTTAACCAGACTAGATCCCCTCTTCCATTCCTTCTACCATTTTGCCCTGGACTGTCCACCCTCGACACATCACTGCATCCTCTACAAGTCACTTGACCTGACGCCACTACAGGATCGCAGACAGGCCCACTGTGCCAGGGTTACAGCTAAATTCTGGGCTCAGTCCCTTCCCTCATACCTCGAGTCGGCCTCTCTGTCCAGCCCCCCCCACTGCGTACGCACTCAGGAACTCAGACTCCAGGCTTCTTTACATTCCACGTATGTCCTCATCTAAAAGACAAGCTCCCTTCAGCTTCCTTATGCCCAAACTGTGGAACTCTTTGCCGGCCGACATTCGTCATGTAGACAGCACCCAACATCTAAACCTTCTCCTCAAGGTGCATTTCTCCTCCACCTGCACATACACCTAGCTCGTTCCCTTCTTACCGCGTCCATCCACCTGTTTCCATGGGGCCTCCAGTTGCATCTCAAAATAGGTATTATATGCAAAAGTATGCTAGCCACCTTTTAGTATCTGTTAAGTGTTGTAGTGCTCACTCGTCTGCTTGTTACTTCGATATCGGCTCTGTAGCAAAATGTACTGTAGCTGCCTTGTGTATCTGTTACTGTACTGTATTTCATGCGTGTTTATTGTATTGTATATATTCCTGCTTCCCCTTCCCCAGGACGCTTCTGGAATAGAGCGGTCTCCGCTCAGCATGCCTTCCTAGTAAAACTCTTAAATAAATAAACAGTAGATCTTCCACAGAGTGGTCTCTTGCAGTAGGTAATACTTTTGGGTTACCAGCAGAGGTCGCTGTGGTGCACGGCAGCTCTTCTAGCAGTCTTTTTCCAGGGACTGCCCACACATGACATCAGCCTCCTGTTTCCTATATAAGTATGGGTGGTCCCTGGTATCCTCAGTTCCTTTTTTAGCTGTCTTCAGCTCACATGCAGCAACGAGAACAACATTGAAGATTCTGTGAACAAGGGGGCTCACCCAACAAGAGCTCCCCCATCTATTGATCTACATTTCTGGACTGACAGAGAGCAGGACTACCCCTCCTCACCCTCAATGTTTCCTTTACTCATAGACTGCCACCATACCGTCGATGATGCATCTGTACTTTCATTGACGGCCCATAAACATCAACTTCTTCCTCGTCAGCTACCACTGTCGACAATGCATATATGTTTTCATTGAAGGCCATACCCATCATTATTCTCATCAACAGCTGTCACTGGCGACGATGCATCTATACTTTCATTGACTGCTCATAACCATCACCATCCCCGTCGACGGCTACCACCGTTGACGATGCATCTATAAATTTATTGATGGCCCATAACCGTCAACCTCCTCATTGACGGCTACCACCGTCGGCGATGCATTTCTGTTCTCATTTACGACCACCACCGGCAACGATGCATCCATGTTCTCATTGATGGCCATACCCATTGATGATGCCGTCATATTCTTATTGACAAACATCTCCGTCAACTATCCATCCCTGCTTATCGTCGACGGCTGTCCCCCGTCAACGGTGCATCATTATCCTGCTTACTCATTAATGGAACTTTTTTTGCACTCTGTCAACAATGCTTCCAACACTGTAAAAAGGCAATACATAAATAACCCTTTCTGGGTTCCATTAGAGTCGCTGAGTGGAAGAGATCCTCCTCAGCCTCTGTACTTCACGCCTCATCGATGGCCACTGCTCCTGGTATCCCTCCCTTAACAGTGCACCCTCATATTCTTTCTTAGTAAAAGCCAATGACTTATGCCATGTTTCTACCCTTCCACCCTCTTAGGAGGACAATCACAGGGGTCAGGCGGACGAGATCAGCACCCTGGACTTTACCACCCAAGGGCAAGACCTGCTCAGGCTAGACGTCCTCCCCTCCATCACCCCTTGTGTCTCAGAAAGAACTGGACATCAAACCACTGTAGTATGGCGTCTTGCATGGCACTCCAGCCCTCCAATCCATGGGGGCAGGGTGACCCTCTATGATCTTCGCTCTTCTGCCTAAGAATTTTCATGATGACCAGAATCCATTTCCCACCCTGGTCACTTCATCCTTATATGGAAGCTATTTTTCAGATGAACAAGAGCTCCTGGTTAACTTCACTTGTGACCTTGAACATGACGATTTCCAGGAGCTGAAATTTCTTCCTCTGTCTCCCTTTTTTCGGAAATCTCTTCGTTGGATGAGGGCCTGCCTAGACTCCGCAGCACCCCGTCCTGATGACCCTTCATTCTATGAAATGATGATACAAATACAGGTAATGGGATTCTCTACCACAAAAATATGACAAAGTAAGGATATGGCAGAATACCTTGATTTACCAGAGAAGCCTATTTGGTGGTTTCCCCACTAATTCACCCTTACTAGAACAGCCTTCAGCTATCTCAGCTGTTCCCCATAAGGTGAATCATATTTATCCAGCTCCTCTGGTTCTTCCCTTCCTTTCAAGCTTTTCCGGAAGCGGACTCTGTACTGCCACTCATGTTCACATGAACTCCTTACCACCTGATAAAGAATCCCGACGACTTTACTTTCTGGAGAAACTAGTCTTTTTTTCCAGTACTATGAATATCAGAATTCAAAATTATATGGATCATGTGATTAAATACTACTATACCCTTGGGTCATCTGCCATTGAGATTATCAGTAAACTCCCTCTCTCACACGACAGGGATAATTTGTTGGCTACAGTAACAACTAATAATTCTATCGCCCGTCACCTTCTCAGGTCGGGATATGATGCCATAGATATCGCAGCCCGACTATCAGCCACTGATATCACTCTGCATCGCCATGCCTGGCTTCGCATTTTAGGCTTTACACTTGATATACAGCATAAAGTAGCCGATGCCCCCTTTAACAGGTCCAAGCTGTTCGGGCCAGGCACTCAAAATTTATTGGATGACTTACAGGCTTCAGGCAGAACCCTTCGTACGGTCCATGGCATATATCATACTCCAGCTACAACTTGCCATACTCAACACACCTCTTATTCCAAAAGAGGTGGAAGATACAGAGGTAATAACAAAGGCGACTTCAGAGGTTGTGCTCAAGTCCAACAGAGGCATCATCTCTACCGACCGGGATGCCCGCTCCCACCCTTCAGGTGGAGCTGCGCAGCCTGCCTCCCAGTGACCCACTAGGGCTTTCCCCTCGCCTCCTCGACCAGGCCTCTGGGGCTGTGGGGGGTCATTTTGCCCTGCATTTTGGAGGTCTGGCAAACTATCATTTCTGCAATTGAGTACTTCAGATTATCCAGAAGGGTCATACTCTGGAGTTTCTCTCCACCCCATGCCCTTGCCTTCCACGCAAGATTCATTATCCTCCAGATCATATACCCATCCTACAGGAGCAATTGATGGCCCTTTTGACCAAGCAGGCCGTTGTACCGGTACTCCTTCTGGAACATCAAATGGGATTTTCCTTCCACTTCTTTCTGGTGCCCAAATGAACGGGAGACCTCAGACCGATATTGGATCTCAGACAACTGAATCTTTACATTCAGTACAAACGTTTCCACATAATCACCCTACCTGCCATCATGCCAATTCTGAAACAGGGCGATTGGCTTTGTGCCCTAGACATGAGGGATACCTACCTTCACATTCCCATCCACCACAGTTTTTTGCACTTCCACCTACTGGGTAAAAATTACCAGTTTCGAACACTCCCTTTCGGACTCTCATCAGCCCCCAGAGTGTTCACCAAGTGCCTAGTGGTGGTAGCAGCAGCCTTACAAAGAGAAGGGCACTTCATCTTGCCATATCTAGACGATTCGCTAATAAAAGCAGACTCCAAAGTAGCTCTGCTTGCCTCCCTGGATGCTACCTTGAAACTGTTCGCAGATCTGGGAACCACTGTCAGTTGGCCAAAGTCCAGTCCAAATCCGACACAGTCTTTCCAATACATTGGAGCTATTCTAGATACAGTTACAGCCAGGGCTTACCTACCGCTTGCCTGGCAGGACACACCTATAGCACTGGCATTACACATACAGATTCAGAAACTAGTCACAGCCAGACAGATGCTGTGCCTTCTGGGTCACATGTCTGCTGCCATCCCTGTGGTGGCATTCGCCCATCTCCACGAGACCTTTCCAGTGGACACCCCAGAATGAATGGTCCCAAAAAACAGGACAGTTTGAAGACAAAATAAGGGTCACTCCCTCTCTGACATGGTGGACAATCAGAATCAATCTGAATCAAGGAATGCTTTTCCGGTCCTCCCCGTTGACCACGGATGCTTCCCTTCGGGGATGGGGGGTGCACTTTGGTCTTTATCAGACCCAAGGCTGATGGCCCACTTCTCCCCATCTGTCTCATATCAATCTCATTGAGATGAAAGCAATCCGTCTAGACCTCCAGGCATTCCAACTCTACCACAAGCCAGGATCATTACTGTTCCAATCAGACAACACTGCAGTGGTGTTCTACCTCAGCGATCAAGACGGTGCTCTAATCTTCAACCTCTTGACTAAAAATTAAAAGAACCTTGTTACATCCCAACCTGAAGGCTCTACACCTTCCCGCTGGGCTCTTGAGGATGCTTTCATAACTAGTCTACAAATGTCCTCTCCTGTTGCCAATATTCTCTTAGCCTCCCATAAGCCAGCAACAAGAGCAACATACAATTCCAAATGGAAACGCTTTTCCATATGGTTTGCCTCTTGATCTTTGGACCCTTACTCTTGTCCACTGACGAAGGTTCTGGACTACCTGGCCTCACTATCTGAGTCCGGTTTAAGTTATTCTTCCATCAAAATCCACTTGGCTGCCATATTGGCCTTCCACGAACCTCTGTATGACAGGTTACTGTACCAACATCATCTAGCTAAGATGTTTTTGAAAGGAATGTGACATATTAAACCTCCTGTTAGAAGATCCACTCCTCTGTGAGCGCTCAATTTTATGATAGAAAAATTGACCCTTGAGGCTTCTGAGCCAGCAGCCACTTGTGAACTTCGTTTTCTTTCATGGAAAACCCTATTTCTGGTGGCTGTCACTTCCACTCAGCATATTTCCAAGCTTCTTGCCCTTGTGTAGGGAACCTTACTTGATTTTCCACAAAGATAGGGTGGTCCTTCGTACCACCCCTTCCTTCCTAAGGTAGTCTCCGAACATACTTTAAATCAGTCCTTGGAGCTTCCGGTCTGCTATCCTGACTACTCCAGTCAGGGTGAACATCTATTACATACATTAGATGTCCATTGTCTATTATGCTACTATACTAATCAGACAAAATCGATTAGAAAGACGTCTCAACTGTACGTCTCCTTTGCCCCGGATCGCGATGGCCTCCCAGTTGCTAAATGTACGCTTTCATTCTGGTTGGCAAATTGTATTACATTTTGTTGCAACAAGCCTTTACCTGGACCTGTCCAAGCCCATTCCACTAGAGCTATGGCCACTACTGTGGCTTGCTTTAAAGGGGCCTTTATTTCAGATATCTGCAATGTGACTACCTGGTCCACAATTCATACTTTCACACAGCACTACAGTCTGGTTATTACCTCACGATATAGGGCGGCCTTCGGCTGTGCAGTCCTACAAAGTCTCCTATCATAATTGTCCTCCCAACTGGGTATTACTGCTTGGGATTCATCCCAAAAGTATTACCTACTGCGAGAGACCACTGCGTAGAAGATAGTACAGTTACGTAAAAACTTAACGTAACAGTAGATCTTTGAGGAGTGTCTCTTGCAGTAGGTCGGTTCCCACCCTTCGTCCTCCTCTTTCTCTAAGAGAGCAAATTCTGGTCCAGTGACTGTGGGTTTGGACTCCTTTGGTACCTCGGCTTCCCCTCGGTCCTTGCTTTGTGAGCTGAATCCGGAGGGGGAAGTGAGGATACCAGGGAGCACCCACACTTATATAGGAAACAGGAAGCTGATGTCGTGTGGGTGGTCCCTGTAAAAAGACTGCTAGAAGAGCTGCCACGTGCCACAGCGACCTGTGCTGGTAACCCGAAAGTATTACCTACTGCAAGAGAGACTCCTCAAAGATCTAGTGTTACAGTAAGTTTTTACATAACTGTACTTTCTAGGAGTGGTATATGATGTTCATCCTCACGGACTCACCCAACCTACCCAGCTGCGAAGCACACACTCTGCTTCCAGCAGGCAAGATCTGACGTCATGGGGTGGAGCAGAGGGTTATACCACCCGGGTGGGTGGGAGGAGCCAGCTGGAAGACTTCTGGCAAGATTTAAAGGGGAAAAGATGATGCCAGACAGTGTGGATGAACATCATATACCACTCCTAGAACTACTGTTACAGGTGAATAACCTGTGTTTCCTTTGCCTCCATTAAAAATGTATCTGCTGCTGCTATTTGTGCAGCTGCCACCCAGAGTTCTGTGCACACTTTCATTCGGCGTGGACAGTTTTGACATTGCCTCACGTCGCAGGGCTGTTGTTCAGGGCCTGCTCTCCTGAGCTTTCCAGCCAACTTTTTTACCTCCTCCCGACCTTTGGGGGTTGGTCCTTTTACTGCTTGGGACTCCATCCTTATGGTGTAACCTGCTGCAAGAGCTCCTCCTCGAAGTGAGATAGTACTGTAATCAACGAGCTAGAGGATCAATAAAAAATGAAAAACAAGTTGTAACTCAGAAGCCGATACATAAGCTTACTTCACATAACTGATGTATGGGAACTCACTGTCCTTATAGAGATTCAGAACTGCATGCTGTTGTGATTGCCCAAGCTAGCCACTGGTGTAGTTGATGTCGGGGGAGTGCAGGCAACAGTGAAGCACCTGCCTCACCTGACACAACCAAGAGATCGATAGCATAGCAGCCCACATTTTAAAAAAACAAGTGAATATGGTATCAGTTATACAGACATCTGCTGTAAAGCTCCAGACCAAACAGTGGGTCCACAATGAAAAAAGCGTCAGAGTTGCCTCACTATTAGGTAATATTAGAACCCTGAGGACATAATAAAAGGCTATCTCTGACATTAAAACAGCAGCCCCCATCTTAATTGAACTATTTGCAGGGAGTTTGGAAAAGTTTATACTTAAAAAGCAAAAGTAAAATTTATTTGTTTAAAGTGCCCTTCCCAAGCTCAGGGCACTTTTACAGTAATTCAAACACTTTAAATACAAACCATATAAAATACAATAAATATAATAAATGAACATAAATAACCCTTAATTATCAAATCCCAGAGAATGCTTGGTTAAAAAGGAATGTTTTTAGCTGTTTTTTAAAACTTTCCACAGTCGGGCAGTCTCGTATCTGACGAAGTAGAGAATTCCACAGGGTAGATGCCATATAGGCAAACGATCTTCCTCCCAATGTCTTTAAGTATACCCTGGGTATCTCTAGCAATCCCTCATCAGAGGATCGGAGTGAGCGGGCGGGGCAGTAAGGTACTAGGAGTTCTTTCAGTAGTGAGGTCC
Source organism: Neoceratodus forsteri (assembly GCA_016271365.2). Lineage (NCBI taxonomy): Eukaryota > Metazoa > Chordata > Ceratodontiformes > Ceratodontidae > Neoceratodus > Neoceratodus forsteri. The sequence continues at coordinate 29,094,470 of CM057453.1, forward strand.
CAAATGGTGCTTGAGGGCCTTATAGGTCAGCAATGCGGAGCCTGAGGTGATCCACCACTGTAGGGCAACTGGTGCAGTTCATAGCTTTGGGTGTTGTATGGCTAGATCTAGAAACTCCCATCAACAACCTGGCTGTCGCGTTCTGCACAAGCTGCAAGCGGCGGATATCCACCCCCTGCAGCCCTAGATAGAGGGCATTGCAGTAATCAAATTGACTGGTAACAAAGGCGTGGACCAGGGTAGGAAGATCTTCGGACGGAACCAAGTGTTTCACCCGGGCTATATTCCTTAGATGGAAAAAGGCAGACTTGACTACAGCCGACACCTGCGCCCTCGGGGTCAGGCCCTCATCAAATACCACACCCAGGTAACGCACTTGGCCAGAGGCCATAAGCGGGGTTCCCCCAAGATATAAACCTGAGGGTTTCCCCATCCAGACCCCTGTTGTCCTCACTCCAGGGTCCACCACCAATACCTCAGTTTTTCCTGAATTCAACTGAAGCCAACTAGTACTCATCCACTCCTGTATCTCCAGTAGGCAGTTATTAAACACTGTGATGGAATCAGACACCTGTTCAGGCGCAAAAGACAGGTAGAGCTGAGAGTCATCAGCATAATAATGAAAACTCAACCCATACCTTCTTATAATGTCTCCCAGTGGAAGCATATACACCGCAAACAACATGGGGGACAGCACCGAACCTTGTGGAACCCCACAGGGCAGACAGTGAGGGGCCGAGGAATAAATCCCCAACACCACTCTCTGTGATCTGCCCTCGAGGAAAGATTGAAACCAACAGTGGACTGCCCCCCTCAGTCCACAGAAAAACCACAGATGGTCGAGCAGCACCCCATGATCCATGGTGTCAGACGCTGCTGAGAGATCCAGGAGAACCAAGATGGAATGGGTTCTCCGATCTCTTGCCATCAGGAGATCATTTAGAACCCGAACAAGAGCCGTCTCTGTGCTATGCCTTTTTCTGAAGCTGGACTGGAGAGGGTCATAGATATTGTGGCTGGTTAAATGATCCTCCAGCTGCAGAGTGACCACCTTCTCAATAACTTTCCCTACAAAGGGTAAGTTAGAGACCGGTCTGTAATTTGCTGGGCAGTCAGGATCAAGAGAGTTTTTTTTTTCCAAAGGTGGCGTACTACCGCCTCCTTTAAGGGTTCCGGGACGATCCCTCTCTCTAATGAGTTCACAGTCCACACAGTACTTGCAGCCCCATGAAAGAGTCAATATAAGGCTGTCAGGAGACTAATACATTTGGCAAACTGCACACAATTCCCAAATACTCAGTCTTGAAAGAAATTTGTATAACGTTCCGATAAGAGGGAAAGTCTCATGAATTGGCCTGTTCTTTGTCAGACTGTTGCATCAGATGAGAGCACAGTTTGCTTAACTTACCAGCAAAGGTGCCCACTGCCTTCGGGTCCATGACAGTAGAGTTTATCTTCCACAGACTGCAGCCTTGCGGGGAAGCTGAGTCAGTATTGGATTCCTGCTTCTCTCAATTGCATCGCAACTCCCTCAAAGGCCTTGCGTCTTAGGTTGGTTACATATGAATAGTCAGGGAAAAGTAATATTTTCAAGTCCTTGATGGTGGGAGCTTGTTCCCTGGTGGCTTTCAAAATGCGGTCCTGTTTGTCCACAGAACTAGTCACCATTAGAATTGTTCTTGGTCCCTCAGACTCTCCCCAAGCTGTTCTGAGGTTAATCTGGTAGGCCTTGACGATGCATGGTGGGTGTCCCAGCGCTTCAAAAAGTCACCATGTCTTCTCCTTCCATACCTTCTGGGATACCCAAGATGTGAACATTATGGGCAGAGACAGTATTCTCCAACTGCTCCAACCTCAGGCTGAGGAGGCCTTGCTCCTTTACTGAAGCTGCGGCAGCCACCAGAGCCTTTCCGGCCACTGAAGCAGAGTCTGCTACTGAATTAGTCAAGCTATCCATCTTATTTTCCATAGTCACAAGACGCTCAGTGGAAGTATTTAACTCTTATTCTATGTGTTGGTTTGGCTGGGGTAAATTCTGGATGTCACACTTCAAGCTGTTGAACGTGGTCTGAACTTCACTACTAGCAGAGCTGCTGCTTCTGCGTATCTCCACTCTTCGAGGACCCAGCTGCCGCCGAGTCCGATTTTGTTGCGCCTTTCGGTCTCCCCATCTTCTGCAAAAATGTTTTCAGACTCTCGGTACTTCTAAAGGACTAGCTACATTGATATCACCCAGCAAATCTCAGTTTTGACACTTTAATTCACCGAAAACAATCCAAGTCGAGAGGAGAGCCACAAAAAACTATTTCCTGCGGGACTGCTAGGCTCCACCCCCTGCCTTCTTCCAAGTTCTGATCTGTTTTGTACGAGAAAAGAATTTGGCCCATAAGAAAAAATATTCTGTTTCATCTGGGGCTAGTCTTTTTTTGTGGGAAAATTTTTTTTTTTCGTGTGACTGCCATCTTGTGTCTGTTTTTTTCAAAGCCATAAAAATGATAGTCTTCAGAGACACCAACACATGCATCTTACTAATTGGGACCCCCTCAGGTGGATTCGGCAGTTAGTATTTAGACAAATCACTTAGAAATATTGTTTTTAACACATTTTAAAATTTTTCATGACGTGAATTTCTTTTTTTCATATGGCCATACAAAAAGAATAGGGCTCAACAAAAAAAGATTCCCTTCATACGAAAAAAGAATTTGGACTTAGATTTTTTTTTCCACATTATTTTTTTGTATGAAGCAATCTTTTTTTTGTATGAATGACACAATCTCACGAAAAAGAACCCTTCATACAAAAAAAAAAATTTGGACTTGGTGTTTTTTCACATTCTTTTTTCATATAAAGGTATCTTTTTTCGTATGAACCAGACAACCTCATGAAAAAGGTCCTTTTGTATGAAAAAATAATTTTGAGAGTGTTTTTTTTTTCCACATTATTTTTTCGTATGAAGGTTGTTTTTCATATGAACGACACAACATCACGTAAAAAGATCCCTTCATATGAAAAAAGAATTTGTGCTTAGTTTTTTTTCCACATTTCAACTTTAACAAGCCATAACTCCATCAAAATATGCTGTTATGGGACAATCTATATATCAAAATAATGGACTTGACGAGTACTACAGCACTAACACATAACACCCCCCAAAAATTTAGGAGCCATTAAAAAAAGCTACAAAAATTACAATTCCCATAGAATAAAATTGCAACTTTAGCAAGCTGTAACTGTCAATCTTTGGAGTTAACGGACCATGTATATATCAATAGAAAGGTCTTAATGACTAGTACAACACTAAGCCCCCCAAAATACCAGGAAAAACATAAATTGCTTTTTTGGAGGAACAAAAGTGCAGAGCCCAGAGGATTCTGTTCCAGATACGTACACATGTGGATAAATTCTGGGCTCTGTGCTTCTGTAATCATGTGGATGTGTTCATGCAGGTCACTTTGGGATCTGCTTGAATGATGATACGATTGTACTGTCTCAAAAAGTAAGGAAATTAATTGCAAAAAACTGTGTTAATGCACCAGTTAGGGTTAAATTGACAGAAATAGGGAAATGAGGTGTTGGGGTTTACAACCCTAGTACCCCACTTCCACCCTGCAAATAGCAGAGAGGAAAAACTTTACGGTTTTGGCTGTCCTGAGTTTTGGCAAATCAGGCCTGGGATCTTATTTATTTATTTGCTTTTGGTAACCGGGTGGGTGCTCTAGGCATAGAGTTGCTTATTTTCAGGCACGCCCCGGGAGGGTACAAATTGAATACATAATAACAAACAATGTGAAACAGTACATCAGTGGGTGAAACAGAGGGTTGGAGGTCCAAAATACAATCAACTTAGTGGTTAGAAATACAGTTTATGGCAAAGTAAAAAATTAAAATAAAAAATCAAGTGCAAATAAAATATTCTACAAAGTACAAAATATTATTATTCTTGAAGCCTTTGGTCTTCCGTATTACCTCAGTAATAATGTATCCTAATAGAGTTTTTCAACTCTTAATGGTTTTGTTCTGTATGAATAAGAAAGATTTTACCTACCAGTAGTTCTGCCACTGGCAGTTTTCTTCCCCATAGTGCTAAAGTCCGTAAAATGCACTGGTAGAACATCCTATTTAACATTCACATAATATTGAGTGCTGCAGCTGCCTGGATGGAAGAGGAGCCCAGTGGACCCATGGTCTGTCTCCTCTAGCTGTTCCTGTGTTACTGAAACAGTTCTGTGAGCTCGAGATTCCAGAATGCCTAATGTGTATGATGCCAGCTAGTGTTACATGAAAGATAAGTGCAAACAAAAGTAATACTTTTATAAGTCAAATCATACCATGCTTTAACTAAATTAAAGTCTTTCCACCTCTGTCTTGTAGGCCGGAACTCAGATACATTTGGCAGATCTGTTGGTGTCCAGTGAGGTCTTAACACAGTGGTATAACTTGCTTCCTTTTAAGAAGTTCCCCAGACACAAAAACAAGGAGCAGCATGATGAAGTCATGTTTGTATCCAGTGAGCAAGCCCCTGGCTCCGTGGACTTGGTAAGGAATCAGCAGCTGAGTCGGACCGAGTAAAACTGTATTTGGTGAACAAAATCTGTGTTGGGCTTGTGTCGGAGCCGACTTTAAATGACATTACTTATGAGAGTCTGAGGTTGATTAAAAGCTTCATCAAAGCAGTTTAATGAAGTGTGGGTGTACATGCCTGCCTCATATCCTCTTTTTAAGTTAAAATGTTGTAGATGTCCTCCAGTGTTAAAGTATTTTTAAAGCAACAGTGCAATAAAATTGGGCTCAAAATTGACCCTACTTTTTTCCCCCACTTGAAAGGATTCCAGACATGAGACACATCACTGTATGACTGCACTGGCCCTTCAGAGCATATTAAATTTGTTCTCAAGAAAAAACTTCAATTTCCCACATGGTTTATCATTCTCTGTCCAGCTACCTTCCCAACTAGATTATGTTGATGTTGGGCAGTACTGATCAGCTATATGAGCAAGCATGCACTGCCTCAGTTGGCTTGGAAAGGTCATGGTGGAGCCCACCTATTGGTGCAGTGGTAGGGCTCCTGCTCATGATACTGGTGATAACAACAAAAGAAATGCTACGACAGGGCCAGGTCGATTCGGTGCTCACCATGAACGAGCAGCCAGCTCGTAACGATAACCAAACTTCCAAATTAGGTGTCACTCGGGTCTCTCCTTGTAAAGAATTGTAGACATTACACGCCAGTAACTAACTTGTGTGTTTATTCGCAAGGAGTACCAACAACAGAAAGGACTCCCTCACCCAGCGCTTCGACTTCAAACAAGCCTTCCTCATGATACTGGTGACCTGTGTTCGAGAACATTGGAGAGCGAGCTGGGGAAGGAAAGTTGTGTTTCCCAGAGCATGCTTCTTTCCTTTTGGCAGGGATGGGGTCGAACCTCACGGCCCCTGAGTACCACAAGAGGAGGTTCAGCTGAATTTGCTTGTTGGAGAGGATGCTGCCACCATAGACGTGCACGCGTGCACACTGTGCACCAGTGTGTCCGGTGGCGTCATGGAGGCAGTGTCCTTGGTGTGGGAAAAACTGTAGGAAAGATCCTCTGTCCACTGCAGCATGAAGGACCGTGACCCCACCCGCAGGCTGTGCACCCCCAAACTCAGCCAGCCTTCCCTGTGATGACTAAAGAGCGTATTGTCTGAAGGGTTTTGGGCTACCACGATGGCCCCACCGGGGGGGGGGGTAAGCCACAGTAGCCTGTTGAGGGGGAGGTAAATCATGACAGAAAGTGGGGTGATGAAGCTTAGGATGAGGGGGATAATGACCACATGAGTGGGTCCAATGGCCAGTGGAAGTAGGAGCATGAACAGGTATAAAAAAAACAAAACAAGGGCTGGCCCGGTGGCACCGAGGGCTAAGAGGCTGGACGCCTTACCTCATGCCACGCATTCGGGAATGAGCACGGACTGTCAGAGGTCGGCGGGGGGGAGGGCATGGAGCTGGATGGAGCCACCGAGAGGCAGCTGTCTGGGGAGGGAAGGTGGTATCCCTCGGCACTTGACTACCCCGTGGCTGAGGCCAGGGGGCATCGCAGGCCAGAGGGAGCACCAGGCGCTAGGCCTATGGGTGGGCAGAAGGGTCCGTCACTAGGGCTGTAGTACACATGCATGCCTCCACGTACATGCATCTCTACTCCTGTGGCAATTAGAGAGGACAACGAAAATGGATCCGGCCGCAGGATGACGCCTGACCCTCTGCAGGCTCCGTCCCCGGGTTGGGCATAAGGTAAGCCCCGGTAATTCCAGGATGTCGGGGCTGGGGGGGCAGTCGGGCTGAAGGGGCAGCCAGAAAGGAGAGCAATAAAAATAAAAAATAAAAACAGAGAAAGGTCATGGTGGGATTGAGAAAATAGCACTTGGAAATGAGGAGTATGCTGTGTGTCTTAGAAATATATGCTGAATATTTTATGTGTGCACTGGTATCCTGTTATGTAATGAGAGGTGGAGCGAAGCGTAACCTTATGTGATGTGATAGGAAAGGATGCAGACGAGTAAGATATCCAGCGTAGTTTTCTAAGTGACATGGTATGTGTGGTTTATGCAGTGACTCTCCCTGATCTAGTAAGGATCAGACTGTTTCTGTGTACATTCACTGCTGTACTTGGAAGGCAGCACAGAGCCTCTGTGATGTCATTAAGCACTGTAAAAGCTGCACTCCAGCTGGTTGGGTATTCCATTTTGACAGGCCTTAGATTACCCTCCCCCTCCAGTTCTCAAAATAAATAACTCCCTAGTTTCCGACCCTGGCTTCGTGGCCAATGAATTTAATGCCTACTACACCTCGTGCGCCACATCTCTTCTGAATTTGCTCTCCCCATTGCCACCTGCTAACTTCAGTCCTTCACCTCAGCCAGTGCCTAACCCTCCCCCATTTTCCTTTTCTACTAACTCCTCTGATGAAGCTCTTAATGCTCTCCTATCTCTCAACCCCTCTAAAGGCTCCTCACCAGATGAGCTTGATCCTAAACTTCTCTAACTTTCTGCTCCTGCAATTGCTTATCCTATCTCCCTAATCCTTAACCTGTCCTTTATTTCTGCCCAAGTACCCTCATCCTGGAAACACACTGTCGTCCTTCCTCTTCCTAAGGGTGGTGACACATCCACTCATGGCAACTATCACCCCATTTCCCTCCTTCCTACCCATGCCACACTTCAAGAACATTTAGTTCTCTCTCAACTATCACCCTTCCTGTCTGATTCCTCCTTCTTCACCCCCTTCCAATCTGGTTTTCGGAAGAACCACTCAACAACCACCTCCCTCCTCAGGCTTACTGACACCATCCTTTCAGGGATGGACGATGGCCTGATTACCTCTGCCATAGAAACATAGACTTTGATGGCAGATAAGGACCACTTGGCCCACCCAGTCTGCCCATTTCCCTACCTACTGGATAAGCTTCAGATTCTAGTTAACTAACAGCCTACTTCCTGCCACCCCCCACTACAATTGCCTTGTGTCTGTCCCATGCATGTTTGAATTCCCCCTACTGTTTTAGCTCCAACAATCTCCCCAGGAAGGCAGTTCCACGCATCCACCACTCTCTCCGTGAAAAAAGATTTCCTCACATTACCCCTGAGCCGTCCCCCCTCTATCTTTAAATTGTGTCCCCTTGTTCTTACACATCTCTTTTTCTGAAAGATGCTACCCTCCTGTACTTTGTTGATTCCCTTGAGGTACTTGAACGTTTCTATCATGTTCCTCCGTCCCTCCTTTCATCAAGGGTGTACATATTAAGCTCTCTCAGTCTTTCTTCATATGATTTCTGATGCAGACCCTGCACCATTTTAGTTGCCCTCCTCTGGACTGCTTCCATCCTGTCTGTGTCCTTGCATAGATGAGGTCTCCAAAACTGCACACAAGTACTCCAGATGGGGTCTCACCAACTGTCTGTACAGAGGGATAACCACTTCCCTTTTTCTACTTGTGATGCCCCTTCCTATGCATCCCAGTATCCCCCTTGCTCTCCTTACTGACTTTTCACATTGCTTACCCACCTTTAGATCATCTGATATGACTACCCCAAGTCCGTTCCATTTTGTTGTTGTTAGTACCTCCCCTGCTATTGTACTCTTCTCCTGGGTTTTGTTTCCCAGGAGCATTACTTCACTTCTTTGCATTGAATCTAAGTTGCCATATGTCTGACCATTCCTCCAACCTTGCCAAGTCCCTTCTCATCCTTTCTACACCCCTTGTGTATCAACTCTGTTACAGATCTTTGTATCATCTGCAAAGAGGCATACCTTTCCCTCCAGACCCTCTGCAATGTCACCTATAAAGATGTTAAAGAGGACTGGACCCAGTACTGAGCCCTGAGGTACTCCACTAGTGACCCCCCTTTCTTCGGAATGTGTTCCACTCACTATTACCTTCTGTGTCCTGTTGTGCAGCCAGTTTGCAACCCAGGCTACCACCCTGGGACCCACTCCCAAGCTGACTAACTTGATTGTTAATCTTTCGTGTGAGACTGTGTCAAATGCCATGCTAAAGTCTAGGTAGGCCATATCCACAGCCCCTCCCTGGTCTATTACTTTGGTCACCCAGTCAAAGAAATCTATTAGATTCGTCTGACATGACCTTCCTGCTGTAAATCCATGCTGCTTTGGGTTCTGTGCCCCGCTGGCCTCTAGGTATTCAACAATTCTTTCTTTCAGAAGTGATTCCAACATTTTCCCTACCACTGAGGTCAAACTTACAGGTCTGTAGTTTCCTGCTTCTGCCTTGCTCCCACTTTTGTAAAGGGGAATCACATTTTATTTATTTATTTATTTAAACAGCAGTTTGGAAAACCTTTGAGCCATAGGCTCATTTACAAAGGTACCTTGTCACAGTAAGACAAACGAAAATACACAGTATAACAGTACAACACAGTATAACAGTAACTTAAGACATAGATACAAACAAGCTGGTACAGGTAAGATTGATGCAAACAATACCAGAGTTATGCTGTCATAGCAGCTTAGTAGTAAGCTTTGTCATAAGTATTGAGTCGCAGGCTTTGACTAGTGCAATTACAACGGATGTTAAAAAGGTGGTTACGTAAGGAAGTTTTGAAGCACGATATAGTTGGAGCTTGGAGATAGAGGGGCAGTGTGTTGAACCAGGAGGGCCCTAAAGCTGAAGGCTCTTTGGCCGTGAGAGGTCCTAGCTCTAGGGATAACAAGAGAGGTTTTCCCAGAGGTCCGAGTATGAACTAGTGGGACAGAGCAGCGTATGGTGGTGGTCAATCCTGGCGAGGATAGCCCAAGGAGGGTCTTTTTGTAAGGGTACAGGTCAGATATTTGAGTGGCTCGTCAAGATCAAGTACCAGCGCTTTAGCTGCACAGTAGACAGGTGTGTGTTAGCTCAGGTGCCCCAGTAATTAACCTGCAGGCCTTATTCCAGAGTAGTTCAATCTTTATGGAGTGCGCCCTGATCAGCAGCACCATACACCGGCAGTCCATAGTCCGCTAGGGACAGGATAGAGGAGGTGACTGCGAGTCGTAGAGCCTCCTAGGGGAGGCAGTGTTTATACCGATGTAAAATGCCCGATCGGATATTTGTGGCAGTGGCTAGGGCAGCGATGTGTCCATGGAAGGAGAGGGAGGGGTCAAAATGGATCCCTAGGTATTTATAGGAGCAAACTTGTTCGAGTGGGAAAGAGGACCCAGAATGAATGAGGAGTTTGAAGTTGCAGGACTTGTTTTGAGGATGAGTAAAGAACATGATTTTTGTTTTTTTAAGATTTATCACCAATCTATGTTCCTTGAACCAGCCCTCGGCTTCAGCGAAGGACTTCTGCAGCGAGTCCTGGAGGGCAATAGGGTTACGACTTGAGACAAAGATGACTGCATCATCAGCGTACAATAGAATGTTCCCCGAGCAAGAGCGTAGAAGGGTGTTAAGGTAAAGGGAGAATAGTAAGGGGCCCAGAATGGAGCCCTGGGGAACCCCAGAAAAGATAGGACAGATGACTGAGTAGGTCCCATTAATTTTTACATGCTGTGAGCGGTCAGACAGATAACTGGTGCACCAGGAGATAGGCCCAGCAGCAAAACCAGAGAGACTAAGGGCATCAAGAAGGAGGGGGTGGGAGACAGTGTCGAAAGCTTTAGAGAGGTCAATGAAGACCGCACCAGCCAGAGAACCAGTGTCTAAGGAGGAGTGGAGAAAGTTGGAGAACTCTAGGAGGGCTGTGTTGGCCCTCCTCTAGTCCTCAGGTACCACCCCATCCTCCCATGATTTGTTAAAAAGTGTGGTCAGTGGTGTCACTAGGTCCTCCCTTAGTTCTTTTAGGATTCTGGGGTGAATCCCATCAGGCCCCGTTGCTTTGTCCACCTTGAGTTTTAGGAGTTCTTTCAGGACTCTTTCTTCTGTAAATGGACTGGTGTCAACCCCTACCCAGAGTGCTTCTATTGTCTGGTTTAGGTAACTCATCCTCATCTTCTTTGTGAATACTGAGCAAAGTATTCATTCAATATCTCTGTCTTTTCACTGTCTCCCTCTGCCCACCTCCTCTCCCTTATTAATCTTCACTATTCCTCCCTTAACCTTTCTATGCTCCTAATGTACCTATAAAAGGTTTTATCCCTTCTTAACTGACTTGGCTATTTTTTCCTCAGTTTGGGCTTTTGCTATTCTGACTGCCTTCTCCACTTCTTTCTGCTTTAATTGATACAGTTCCCTGTCGTGCTCCTGTGACGCCTTATACTTTTTGAATGCAGCCTTTTTCTCCTTGACCTTCCCTGCCACCTCCTTTGAGAACCATAGTGGTTTTTTACTCCGCTTTCTTTTCTTTATCTGTTTCACACAAAGGCTTGTTGCCTCTATGATGGCAGTTTTGATTTTTCTCCATTGTTCTTCCACCCTTCATTTTTGGCCATTTGCTAGTGTATTCCTCAGGTATTCACCCATTTTGCCAAAGTCAGCCCTCCTAAAGTCCAGTATGCTTGTTTTTGTATGGCTTGTCTCCATGGTTGTGCTTATTGTGAAGCACACTGTGCAGTGGTCGCTTGTTCCCAGATGTCTACTGACTTCTAAATTTGTGATCCTCTCTCCATTTGAGAGTACCAGGTCTAGTATTGCTTCCTCTGAGTGGGTTCCAACACTAGCTGTTTAAGGCCCCCCCCTGCAGGGCATCGAGAATGACCCTGCTCTTGGATGTGGCTGCAGTACATGTCATCCAGTTAACATCTGGCATATTCAGGTCCCCCATCAACAGTATCTCCCCTTTTTCAGCCATTTTGAGAATGTCCTCTATCATTTTCTTGTCCATTTCCTCCCCTTGAGATGGGGGTCTGTATACAACCCCTGTGCGGATTGTGATGTCATTCTCTGTCTCCAAGGTGACCCAGAGTGCCTCTTGTCCTCCCCCTTTATTTTTTAGTTCTGTAGCTTTGATCCCTTCCCTTATGTATAGAGCTACTCTACCTCCTCTTTTCCCCTCTCTGTCCCTTCTGTAGACTGTGTACCCCGGTATGTTGACATCCCAGTCATGGTTCCCCGTGTACCATGTTTCTGTGACTGCCACAATATCCAAGTGTTCATCTTCCATCAAGGCTACTAGCTCAGGAAGCTTGTTTCCCAGGCTACGGGCATTGGTACTCATTGCCCTCCATTTAATGTTGGCTTTATCCTTTTTTCCCTCCATGCCTGCTCTTTGTGCCCTTGTCTGTTTTTCCATTTACCCCATCCTGCCCTCTGTTGAGCACTGTACCTCAGTGTTTACCTTACTACCCGTCATGTTTTGTGGGGGGAGGCTTGAAATGTCCTGCCTTTTATTTGCACCTCCCCCCGTGGCTAGTTTAAAAGCTTGCCAAGGAAGCATTTAAACCTGTCACTTAGGATCTTGGTTCCCTTCATGGACAGATGCAGACCATCGTGCCAGTGTAAACCTTCATCTCTCCAGGTGTACCCCCAGTCCCCAATGAAGCCTAAAGCCCTGTGCTCTGCACCAGTTTTGCAACCATTCATTAAACTGCATGGTGTGTAGTACCTAGCCTCACCCCTGCCATGGACTGGCAGCACCTCTGAGAAGGTAACCGTGCTGCTACCTGTCTGAGGCCCTCCCCAACTCCACAATTTCATCCTGCACTGCACTGATCCCATGCCTAGCTAGGTCATTTGTCCCAAGGTGGACAATGATATCTAGTTCCCTCTCCTGTGATGCTGTTTCTGCAATTGTGAGGATTCGCTTCTTGTCCCTCCAAGCCATGGCACCAGGCAGGCACCTTACTTCCCTCTCCTCTCCCTTCCCCAGGTCTACCCCTCTAATAATTGAGTCCCCTATCAGAAGCTGTTTCCTTCCCCTGTGGTGTTCCTTGCCACCCTTCTGTGGGTCTCCCTTGTGGGTGTCCTCAGCATTCTTCTTGGTCTCCACTGAGCGTGCCATCATAGAGGAACCTTGCTCTGCCAGAGTGGCATATGGTTTGTGTAGAGGTACAAGTAGGGGGCTTCGCCTGTGTTCCACCACCTGTACCCTCCCAGAACCCACTGTGGTCCAACTGCTCTTCATACTTGGCAGCCTCTGTGGCAGTGGTGCTGTGTGGGTGGGGGAGGCCTCCTTAGTCCTTGCCAGTTCAGCCTGGAGGTGGGCAACCTCCTCCCTCAGAGCTGACAGTTGCCTGTAGATTGGACAGCAACACAGTTTCCAGAATGTCTCCTGGAAAACTGCTGCCCCACAGCCAGTGCATTGCACCACTCCCCACATGTCCCTCTCCCTTATAATATACAATATGTAATATATATATATATATATATATATATATATATATATATAATAAATTTTTTTTCTTCCTTTTTGTGGTGTGTTCTTACCCTTTATGCACTGTGCTGGGTTATTAAGAATATGACAGTTCTGCCCCAAGACCTGTTGAGGAAGTGATATCAGAACCTTGGCTATAAAGGAAACGTCACGCCTGGGGGTGGGGGGTGGGGAAGGGTGGGTGGGTAGTCCACAACCACTGGTGACTGTTAGAAACAATCAATACACCACTGCTCCACCACACTGGTGAGTACTGCCCTTCATAGTAATTCAGCTAACCTCCAGTAACTGATTTGTCAACTATTTAAAAGTAATTTGATGCAAACTGTTACAGAATACTAGTAGACAGTCCAGTTACCCACAAAGGAAAATCATATATGCAGTTATTTCAACCCTTCTGAAGTTGCTCACAAGATAAGTAGTTTTGAAAAACCCCTTCCTGATTTAAAAACGAAAATAATTAAACAGAAAGCAATACCAATGTAAGACTGTAAAGGAAGGAAAACTTCCCTCAGATGTAAGTAAGAGAGATCTGTTGCAGATTTCTAGTCCAATATAGTATATCCCATGCAGCTTCTGCTTTCGACACTGTTTCCCATCCCCTTCTTCTTGATTCACTCTCCTCAGCTGGCCTTGCTTCGTCAGCCACCAGCTGGTTTAAATCCTACCTCACTGACAGGACCCAGTCGGTGAGAATCCTTGATTCCATCGCCCCTCCACTCCCCATCAACACTGGTGTCCCTCAGGGCTCAGTGCTTTGTCCCCCACTCTTCTCCATTTTCCTTAATGATCTTCCCACAGCCTGCTCATCCTCTTCTATCCAAATGTACGCTGACGATACTGTTTTGTACAGTTCCGGCAAAAACCCTGCTGCTGTGCAAACCAGCTTACAGCACGACTTCAACCAAGTTCAGCTCTGGTTTGCTTCTCACCAGCTTTTTCTAAATGCCAAGAAGACAGTCTCAATGACCTTTGGCACCAGGTAGAGACTCTCTAGGCTCCCGGCCCTACCCACCTTCCACACCCTTGATGGGACCATCTTGGAGGACACCTCCTCATTTAGATAACTAGGAATTTGGCTGGACCAGCACCTCAACTTCTCTATGCATATTGATGCTATCCTGAAGAAATTGCTCCCCAAGCTTGGTACTCTGTACAGGAATCGTAGTTGCATCCCACTGACTGCGAGGTGCAAAATTGTCCAGAAGATGGTACTCCCCATCTTTGACTACTATGACGTAGTCTATGGTGCTGCTCCCAAATCTTCCCTGACCAAGTTGGACAGTCTTAACTCCTTCTGCCGCTTTGCTGTTGACTCTCCTTCCCACTCCCACCACCGTGAACTCTATTGCTCTCTAACCTTCCTTCCACTATCTCACAGACGCATCTCTCACTGTGCCAAACTAACCTCCAAATTCTGGTTTGGGGGCTCCCCTTCTATCACTCATCCTCTCTCTCTCCACTCCACCTCCCCCCACTACTCTCTCAGATCAAATGACGCCCGCACCTTCAAGGTCCCTCGCTGTTCCACCCTCATCGGTCAGACTGGTTTCGCCTATTGTTTCCCTAAAATCTGGAATTCCCTCCCCCCCTGAAATACGACACTCCTCCTCCAACTACTCCCTTAACTCTGCCCTACACAATTACCTTTCCCTCAGCTGTTCCTGCTTTAACCCATCTTAATACCTATCCTAGTTTCTGCCTTCCTCCATGCCCCCGGCAGGATTCTCAACATCCTGAAGGAGGAAATCAGGAAATGACTACTCCTTCTCCTCATGTTTAGTTCTTGCTTCTCCCCCCTTTCCACTTGCCCTTCTGGGTCACCAGTGTGCACAACCTAACACCATCCTTTTTACTCTTACAGCACTTGCGTACTACCTCGAGCCTGCTTCTGGTACACTTATGCACTATAAATGGTCCTATCGCATTATTACTATTTTGTATGTTTATATGTTCTTTTGTATGATTTTGGACATGCATTATAATTTATCCAATGTTCCACTACTGTTTATTGTACAATACCTTGTGTTCCAGCTGTTGCACAATCTTACAATGTTGTATTGTTTGTACTACCCACATACTATTGTAACTGATCATCCTTCATAACCCTATGTAACCCCCCCTCCTCCCCGGTCGCACCGTGAGACGAGCAACTTGTTCAGTGTGCCCTCCTGGTAAAATATTTCAATAAATAAATGACTATTTGTTGATGACAGGTCTGAAGTGAGAATATCAAAATATTCTCAAGTTATTCCCTGTCAACAACAACAAATATCCAGTCACTTTTATTCTCACAGGTACAGTATAATGAGTGGTAAAGCCCGTGAGTGATGTCACAGTGCTCATGGATCACAAATAAAATATCAGGTATATTTTTATTGGACCCATACCATATCTGAGTTATGTCATTTTTATTTATTTATTTAAAATTTGGTAACCAGGAAAAGCACACTGAACCGAGGCTCGTTTTCAGGTGCAACCCAGGGGAGAGGGATTTATAATGATCAGAGTAGAACAACGATTCAGTCACTCATAGGTATAGTAAAACAAATTTACAGTATGGCAAAAACAGTATTGGCAAACATCCATTTAAGTTACATAGCTGAGGTAGCATTTTCAAGTGCATATTACATGTAGATATTTGTTAACAGTGATTCCATTTTGCATGGTACATTTTACAAATATGAAGCAAGAGACATGTTTACATTGGCACTATAAACTTGTACACAAGCTAGGAGTAAATTTTGCAACAGAGAAATGACTGTTGCAAGAGAAGGAAAGTTGAGAAATCAGGGAAATAGGAATTTGATTTGAGGGGCCTTCAGAGGAGATGCAGGGGAAAGAAAGGCACACAGTGCCAGGGGTAAAAGAAAGGGAAAGACAGGGAGGGAGGAGTATAGTGAGTGGGATCAAGTGGGTAGCAGTTACAGGGGGTGGGGAGGAGAAGCTTAAGTTGTTGTTTTAGCATGGTACGAGTGGGTGTTAGTCGGATAGAGTGGGGGAGGCAGTTCCAAAGATCAGGGAGTCTAAAGATGAAAGGAGCCTTACTGGCTTGCGAGTGAGGGTATGGGAGTTTGAAAGTGCAGGAGTCGCGGGTTCTGAGGGAGTAGCCTGACGTACATGAAGGGAAAAGGAGGGAGGAGAGAAAAGGGGGGAGAGCTGAGAACCAGTACTTGCCGACGAAGACAGCACACTGTGTGCGAAGTGACAGTTTGCAAGGGAGGAGAGGGCAAGGGCAGAGTATAGGGAGAAGTGATGGTTCAATAAGGGAGGTCTGAAGTGAACCTACAGAAAGTGTCGAACAGGGGATCTAATTTAGCAAGAGACGATTGGGGAGCTGAGCTTTAGATAACGTCGGCATAGTCTGTTGCAGGGAGGATTAGTTTGGATACGAGCTGTTTGCAGATTGGGAGTGAGAGACAGTCCTTGATTTGGTGCAAGACTCCCAGTTTGGGCCGCAGTTTGGAGTGTATGTAGTCAAAATGCAGGGAGAAGTCTAGCTTAGGCTTCAGCCAGACCCCCAGGTATTTAAAAGACTGCACAGTTTCTTTTCCCCCCATATTCTGTTTCTACTCCTCGTCCCTCATGCCCCCTTCAGACCGTCCCTTCCAGCCCCAACTTCCCTGAGTAGTCGGGGCTTACCTTTCTGCCTGGCCAGGGAGCGGAGCCTGCAGAGAGTCAGGCTTCATCCTGCAGCTGGAGGATTTATTTTTCTTCCATTTTTCTCCCTGACCCCCGTTGCTGGGGCGCACACGCCAGACATGCGTATGTGGAGACATGCTCATGTCCACAACTGTGCGCTCTACAGACCTGCACTTCCAGGCCTCCACCTGGGGGCAGTCATTCAGCGGGAGCACAACCCTCCTGGGAGAGGAGAGCTGTCCTCCGGATGTGCAATCCTTTTCCTCCCTGCCGACCCCGGGTCACCGGCATGGCGCGAGTGAGGCATCCAGTGCCTCAACCCTCAGTGTCACCAGGCCGGCTAGACTGCACAGTTTCTAACTTTGCACCATCCAGGGAAAAGAAAGTAGGAGGCAATGAGATCTTGACTAGCCTTTGGGCAGAGCAGAAAGCCATTGTAGCTGTCTTTTTTTTATGTTACATTTTAGAAGGTTTGTCTCGAACCGGTTGAAGTCACTTGAGAAGGCAACTTGCAGGGATGACTGGACAATAGTGAGGGAGGGGCCTGAGGCGAGTATGATGGTGTTGTCTGCCTACATGTGTATTTGTGTTGGTGAGGATGAGGAGGGGAGATCGTTAACAAAAACAGAGAAAAAGGTGGGGCCCAAAATAGAACCTTAGGGGACGCCTGTGTGGATGGGGACGCCTGTGTGGATGGGGAGGGTAGAGCACCTGGAGAGATCTACCTGCACAAATTGGCTTCTTTTAGAGAGATAAGATCTGAACCAGTTCATGGAGGAGGGGGAGAGACCTATACATGTATGTTTGTTCAGAAGGAGACTTCGGCAGACCGAATCAATGAAAATCACTAAGGTGAGGTGACCCTTGTCCATAGCTGTATGGATGTAGTTTGTGAGATGGAGCAGGGAGAAAGGAGATGGAATGGATGCATCTGAAGCCAGATTGGAAGGAGCTTAGGGTGTTGGAGGTGTCAAGGAAGGAGTTTAGCCTTCTAGAGATGGGTGCCTTCTGCATTTTTGAGAGAACAGGGAGACGTGAGATGGGTCTGTAATTCCCCAGTATAGTGGGGTCTCCTCCTCCTTTGTGTAGGATAATGACCTTGGCCAGCTTCCATGCCTTGGGGACTGTGCATTGTGCGATGGATAGGTTGAGGAGATGGACGATGAAGGGGGCAATAGCTGGGGCTGAGATCTTGAGTAATTTAGAGTCAAGGCCATCAGGGCTCTGCTTGGAGGGGTTTAGTGATTTTAGGGCCTGGAGTACTTCAGTTAATGTAATGGGGGAGAGGGGAAGGAGAAACAGTTTGATGGGTTAGAGGTAGAAGAGTGGAAGGTTGGAGGCAGGGACAAGGGGGGCCCAGGGGGAAGAGCACTGATGGTGAAAAAGTGGTCGATTGAGGAGGCCGATGAGGAAGGGTCTGAGTCACCTGCACTGGCGAAAGTTGGAGCAGGAGGGGAAGAGGAACCAAGAAGTGGGTGGAGAGTTTTCCAGAAATCCGCTGGAGAGGTTCTGGAGTCATTTAGTTTATTTCTAAAAAATAGGGCTTTTGAGGAGTGCACCGCCTTCATGCTGGCATTTCGTATGGTCCTGTATTTTTGCAGGTCAGCTTAGTTCGAGGTGGGTTTGAAAATGCACCAAGCTTGGTACCTGGGTTTGAAAATCATAGAGTCATAGAAGGGGTTTCAAGTTCTGTAGACCTAAGTCCTTCAGCGAACTTGCCACCATACTGTTTAATGGTGGTACAGAAACTTTCTTTCACGCTGTATGTTTGTCCAGTCTATCCTTAAACGTTTCCATGTCTTTGCTATTGATTACATGTCTAGGAAGTGTAATCCATAATGTAATAATTATTTTATTATACCATTGACTCCTTTCAGTAGTTTTATTCACCTCTCCCTTTAATTTACACGTGAGACCTAGTATTTGAAGTACTAGAAGTATTCTTTTGTAACTCTAGTGTATGTAGGAGAGCCTCATTTTGGTATACCTTAAATGCAAGGCATAGGTCACCTCTCATTTTCCTGTATTTCATAGAGAACATACTTAATTCTTGTAGTCTTACCCTGTATGATTTGTTATTCATGTTATTAACTTTTTTGGTCAGTCTCCTCTACACTTTCTCAATTTTTTTTGTACCTTCTATAGTATAAGGGGTACAAAACTGGGAACAGTACTCCAGATGTGGTCTAACCAGAGAGGTGTACAACGGAACAATGTCCTCTGGTTCACGACGTTTTATATTTCTCAAGATGCAGTGATAAAGTCCATAACATTTTTTTTATCATATTTATATGCTTATCAAACTTATCTGATGTTATATGAACTCCAAGCTCGCTTTCATCATTGTTTACATTTAGTTGGGTACCATTTAATTTATAATCATAGAATGGGTTATTTCTGCCTAGATGCATGATTTTTCATTTTGCCTCATTAAATAAGAGCTTGTGTTCTTTGGTCCATTTTAAAAGTTGATCCAAATTGTTGTTGAAATAGAGAGGCAGAAGTCGGATCTGTAATAATACCCCCGATTTTACAGTCGTCAGCATATTTACTCATCCATGTCCCTGTTACATCCTGCATTGATGTTACTAGTATGTTAAACAATGTTGGTCCAAGAACGGAGCCCTGTGGCATACCACTAGTCACAGATCCCCATTCTGACAAATAACCTCTTATTAAGGGAAAAGAGAGATTAGTTCTTGGGTAAACCACGTGAGGTGTTTCTGGCATAGCCATAATCTTTTGAGGGGGGTATGCAGATACCAGATTCTAAGAAAAGTTGTGGAGAAAGATGCTAGAGCAGAGTCCACATCAGGGCAGTCAAAACATCAGACCAGTCCAATAGATCTAGATCAGACAGGAGAGCTCTGGTGTTCGGTGATTTGAGTGGATGGAACCATAGGTAATTTGGGAAATTTGGGGGGGTTGAGATTTCCTGCGACAGTATGTCACGCAGTGGTCGCTGAAGGCGTCTGGTAGGGTGCCAACAGATGAGTATTTAGAAGGGTGGGACGCTAAGATCCAGAGTTGGGGTTTAATCTGGTTGGCCTGAATAGAAGTTGGGTTAGGTTTAGGGCCTTGATTTCTTGGGCGGAGGATTTGGCATGGGGCGAGAGCCAGTTTACATTGTAGTCACCCAGCAGTAGGAGTTCACTGGCCTGTGTGAGAGAGGTGAGGGATGCAGTGGTGGAGACTGAGGTGGAGGGCAGGACTTTGGGGGAGGAATAGCAAACCCCTATGAAGGGCGGAGAGGTGGATGGGAAGGACAGCGTCGGGGCAGTAGCTCGAGTAGGATTGGGAGGCTTGTTGGAGTGTGCTGGAGGAGGGGGAAGGTTGAGAACATAGGCGGCTACATCTCTGCCCCCTTTCCCTCTGTTCTGTTTGAGCAGTGTGTATCCTGGGAGGTCTACCGAGGAGTTTGGAACTTTGGATGATAACCAGGTGTCCGATACACATAGGATGTCTGGAAAATTAAGCGACACCCATGCCCTTAGATGGTCCATTTTAGGCAGCAAGCTCCTGGTGCTTAGGTGATAGATGCCAAGGCCACCTGATGGAGAGTCGTCATGGGTGGTAGGACCGGGGTTGGATTCAGCATCGCCAGCCATTAGGAGGAAAAGGAAGCAGGATAGTAGAAACCTGGAATAATGCCTTTTTCTTAGGCTGTTGAAAGAGCATGTTTTCAGTATAGTAGTGAGGGTGCAACAGCTATTGGGGGTGGGGGAGAGAGCTCTGGGGGTGACACAGAGGAGGATGGAAAGTGCCAGGGCAGAGTAGGTGAGGAGATGGTGGTGGCAGGGAGGGGGGAGGGCTGAGGACTGGCTAAGGAGGAGGCAGGAGTGGGCTGAGGGGAGAAGGTAGTGTGGGGTAGGTGTTTGTGCAAAGGGGGGAGGTAAGGAGGGAGAGAGGTAACTAGAAATAAGATGGAAAGCAGTAGATGCCGGGAGAGGAGAGACATGTTAACAGAGAACGAGAGGGATGGGACAAGGTGTATGCTGTTATTGTACTCTGAGTCCCAAAAAGAGAAATGGGAGGGTTCTCGGACCCAAAAAGAGGGATCTCAGAGGCACAGGGAGGCTAAGAGATTATAGGCACTAGGTGGCAATATGGCAGGAAAACAAGAGGGTGAGAACCGTGGGAGATATTAGAATGGTCACTGCCTGGATACTTGTTGGCAGTGGTAGCCTAGTGGAGATAGTGTTGAGCTGGGGATGAGTCTGGAAAGCCTAGACCAGGGTTTGAAACCCTGTGCTTCCATGTGCAACTTGGAGAAATTGGAACAGGTGGAAAAGATCTAAGGGGATGGAAACAATTGCTCAATTAAGTCAATCAACAAGCCTCCAATTGGGGGGAGAGGGTCTGGGGAGGGTCCATTCTTACTTTCAGTGAGAGGTGCAAAAGAGAGCTGATTGGTTCTGACTGAATCTTTAAATGTAGCACCAACTCTGAGTGGGAGGGTCACTGGGGCGGGTTGATAGGAAGTTCACGTGGCACTGCATCACTGCTGAGATGATGTAAATACCTGCTGCTGCTGTTGTGCAGCCTCTCGGTGAGCAGAATGCTGCTCTGTGGTGAGGAGGGAGGGTGAAAGTAAAGCTGATAAGCCTATAGGGAACAGATAAGAGACAAAGGATTAGTAGGTCACTTGGGCAGACAAAACACTGTAAAGGGCAGGGTGGGAAGCAGGGCGGTCTGAATGAGGTGGAGGGAGGGGGAAGGCGGGCGGGTGACGATCGAGTGCAGGTGAACCAGAGAGTAAAGATGGCCTCTTTGAAAAGTGAAGCAGGCTACTCCAGAGCGACACTACATTAGCCTTGCTCACTTCAGGTACTGGCAGTTAATGCTGGAAGCAAGGGAAATTGCACCAACATCAGCTGTCTGGCCGTACAGGACATCCAGTTAAGGCATCGGAGGAGCCAGGTAGAAACAATGCAGGCAACAATTAGGCACTTAAGGCACCAGTAGACCCTAGCACAGAACACCACTAACAGTACAGGAGAGCCACACATCAAATAGGATCTGGGGCTGCAGCAGTGATTAGGGAAATGGGCAGACTTGGTGGGCTGTATGGTCCTTATCTGCCGACAGATTCTGTTTCTATAAAATCACTTTAAATAGTCACTACAGCTCTGCCGACCGCTGAGATGATGTAAATATCTGCTGCTGTTGTGCAAGCTCCCGATGAGCAGAACGCTGCTCCGAGGTTAGGAGGGAGGGCGAAAGTAAAGCCGATAAGCCTGGCTCCTGGTGAGCAGAACGCTGGCATCAGTTTGTGTGGTAAAATAGTTTGATGTGCTGCAGTCTCAAGGAAGCTACATCTTAAAGATCCAGTGGAACCAAAACAGGCAAACAGGAAAATAATACAAATATTAAGAAGTAGTGAGTTGTGCCTTTTTATTTCTGAAGTATTTTTCCTTTTCCCTTAGCTCTCCAGAAAGTTTTCTATGTGATAATATTGTGCTGGATATGTGGAACAGTTCTCAGCCTGGCAGCTGACATATCTATCTCTGTTCCCTCCACTACATGAGCAGCATTGTGATTTCATTGACAGTGACATCACAGGCGACTGACCTGGCAGCTCCTGAGTGGTTATTCCTAAGCAGCAGTGATGTCGCAGTCAGTGAGGTCACAGTGCTGATGATATAGTGCTGGGAAACAGAGCTAGGTATGTCAGCTGCCAGGTAGAATGCTATTCCACACAGCACACCTGCTAACATTAGGTAAATCTTCTAAATAACCAAAGGGAAAAGAAAAAGTACCTCAGCTATAAAAGGTAATGGTCGACTGTTTAAAAAAAACTAATATTAGTGTTAGGCAGTACACTAGCTCTTCAAAGTCCTATAAATGGAACCTTCTGAGAACAGTCGGGTCCCAGAATGAAATGTCTGGCTTCTATTCTGAAGGAGCTACAGTATGGGGGAGGGCTAAGCAGGGAGAAGAGGTACCAGAAGTGGAAATCACAGCAGAGAGAGTGAGGGAAGCCCTCAGCTCCCTTAAGACGGAGAAAGCACCGGGGCCGGATAAATTACATCCTAGAGTGCTGAAGGAACTTGCAGATGTCCTGGCGAAACCCCTGGCAGAGCTTTTCACCATCTCTCTGAGGACAGGGTGGGTGCCCCAAGACTGGAAGGTGGTGCATGTAGTGCCTATCCACAAGGGGGGATCAAGGGAGGTGGCAGGGAACTACAGGCCTGTCAGCCTGACATCGGTGGTGGGCAAGGTGATGGAGGGCATTGTCAAGGAGAGGCTAGGGGGACCTGGATAAGTCAGGGTGCCTGGACGATGACAGCATGGATTCATCCGGGGAAATCGTGTCAGACAAACCTGGTGAGTTCTATGACTGGGTGACAAGTGCCTTGGACCTGGGTAGACCAGTGGATGTCCTCTTTCTAGACTTCAGCAAGGCATTTGACTCTGTTCCTCACGTGGGCCTGTTGGATAAGCTAGGAGAAATGGGGTGGGAAACCAGATGATCAGATGGATAGGCAGTTGGCTCCAGGACCCGGACCCAGAGGGTCGTGAGTTGGTGGATAGTCTCATCCCAAGGAGAGGTCATTAGTGGGGTCCCACAGGGATCAGTCCTTGGGCCCCTTCTGTTCACCTACCTATCTGACATAAGGACAGGAATCAGGAGTGAGATGAGTCTCTTTACAGATGACTCGAAACTGGGGGCGGTGGTGGATGGGGAGGAGGGGAAGGTGGCCCTGCAGGGGGACCTGGAGGCTCTGGAAAGATGGTCTAGAAAGTGGAAGCTGAGGTTCAATGCAGGGAATTGCAAGGTACTCCACCTGCGGGCCAGAAACCCAGGCCAAGTGTACACCCTGGTGGGGGGGAATACTACAAGTCTCAATGGCTGAGAGGGACCTGGGGGTGGTGGTGGATGTCAAGATGAACAACTCTGAGACTTGTAGGAGGGCAGCAGCCAAGGCCAACAGGATGCTGGGATGCATCGCTGGGGATCATCTCCAGAAGGAGGAAGTGATACTCCCTCTGTATAACTGCTTGGTGAGGCCGCACCTGGGTACTGCGTGCAGTTTTGGAGGCCACACTTAAGAGGACATTAACCTCCTGGAGGATCCAGAGGAGGGCAACCAAAATGATTTGGGGCTTGGGGGACAGGACCTATGAGGAGAGGCTCGAAGAGCTAAATATTTACACATTGGAAGAGAGGAGGGACCGGGGGGACATGATAGAGGTCTTCAGGTACATGAAGAGGGTAAATAGGGGAGGAACAGTCAGGGTGCTTCGAAGGAAGGAGGAAGGGGCCACTAGAGGGCATGGGTGGAAGCTGGAGGGGGGAAGATTCAGGGGAGAAAGGAGGAGGTGCTACTTCACTGAGAGGGTGGTGGAGCCATGGAATGCACTGCCTAGGGGGCTGGTGGAGGCAGAGACAGTGGAGGGGTTCAAGGGGGGGTGGGACAGGTACAGGGGAAGGGTTCTGGAAGCAAAATCCAATGCAGCAAGAATATCCGGAACTGGGAAGGAGAAGCCAGAGAAGGCGAGGGGCAGCAAGGTCAGCACCCAGGGTGAGGGCTGACAAGCGACCAGACACGAAGACCGTTAGGCCTATTCTGCTGGCATTTTAGTATGTTAGTAAAATATTTGATCTTCCCTTGTCAGTCTTCACCATTCATTACTGCTTGGGTATAATCCGAGACGCACCCATCAGGATTTGTTTCTTTTTTTCAGAGGTCTCGTCAGCGCACCCAGTGGCGCATCCCGTGATGTGCGAGGGGCAGCCGTTCGGCACCGCAGACTCCTCCATCATCCCAGTTCTGTTTCTCCCACCGTCAAGGCTGCACCTGCTGCGCGTGTGGAGAGTTTTAGTACTGCGCCATTGGCCTACTTCGTCGTGCAAAGTGACTCTTTCATCCTGGTTTGTTTATCCCGATGCCATTGACGCTGGTAAGTTCGTTCCATTTTATTTTCGACGGCGCCAGGAGCTTTGCTGTGTTTTTGGTTATTTTCGCATCATGTCCAGTTCAGGAGCTAAATGAAAGTCGAAAGCGGGCTGTTCCCCTATACGTCTGTGCTCCTGTGGCTGGCATTTGTCCATGACAGACCGGCATGATGTCTGCCTTCGGTGCCTGGGACCTAACCATGACCTGGATAGATGCGATGCCTGTTTCTTGATGGACCGCTGTGTTCTCAAAGTCCGCGCATTCAAAATCGGCAAGGCCCCGCCGAGTTTTGGAGGACGGCGTCGCTCTCGGGCCTCCCAGGCCAGATCTTTAGGCCCTTCCTCTGGGTCCCATCCCAGGCCTATATGGTCTGGAGAGGAGGAGGCCTCCTCATCTTCAAGTCTTGCCAAGGAGGAGGCCTCTTTTGCAGTGTCAGGAGAACAGCGTGGTCCCTCCCGGGGCCGCGGTGGGGACACCACCTCGACAGTCACCTCTTCAGAGGTGCTGGCTCCCCCAGTGTCATGACCCGCGGTTGCCGAGTCCAGCGTGGGTGGACCCTCGACGCCGCTTTCCGGCGCCATCTCTGATCCGGTCATTGGGGCGGCACCATTTTGGCTTTTGGTGCCGCTGGTCCGGTCGACTGCGCTGGCAGTGCCGTGTCAGGTCCTGGCACCGGGGGCAGTGCCAGGGACTCTGCTGGAGCTGCGTGCGAGTCGGGACCAGGTTCTGGCATTGTCTCCAGTGCGCCAATGCTGAACAGCACCATGAGTGGCGAAACGGAACAGTTTCTCAGGAGACTCCTGGGGTGGTCAGTATTGAGGTCCTACTAGTCACCTCTTCCTCTGAAGCAGACGACTCAGATGTGGCCCCATCCTGGCTCCCCGATTCCTCGGGATTGGAGTCTTCTGTGGGACACGGTGTCAAGCGGCCCAGCGTGCCCATTCCTCAGTCTCCACAGCAGTCTTCTTCTGAGGACTCCCAGGCTGGGGGTGGCCTGGGGTCCTTGGGAGTGGACGGCGTGGGGGTTGGGGGGGGTCTCTTCTCCCAGAAGGGGCTGTAGCATCTGCCGTCTCCGATGCTGCTGCGTCTTCTCAGGGTGGACTAGGGGCCCTGTCTTCTGGGGTCCCCTGAGAGAACCCAGGATCGACGGGCTCTGTTGCTGGCGTCGAGGAGGAGGAGGGCTTTCTCTGAGTCAGGGGTTGAGGGCCAGGGTGAGGCACGCCGGAGTTGCGCCTGCTACCCTCGGGTGTATAGAACGTGATAGTGCAGGCCAGCCTCTCTCTCTCTCTCTTAGGCTAGAGACCCCTCTGGTGGGCGTTGCTGTGGGCTGCCCTTCTGGATCCCTGCAGCCCCAGGTACGTCAAAGGAGAGGATCCCCTTCCAGGCTCTTCCAAAGTTCGCATCCCCAGGGTTCCATTCTGCGACCTAGTTTGTTATCCGGGACCCGCCAGCTCGGGCCTCGTTCCCTGGATTCCAGAGCCTTAGCAGACGACAGTTGCCTCTTAGTAGATGCCCTACTCCCATTCCTCTGCAGCCACCTCCCTCCCTCTCTCCCGGGCCATGTCGGTCCTACGGGTCCGTTATCCTGAGAGACATTCAGAGGCACTGCGGCGGCCTTCCCGTCATATGTTAGATGTATGCATGAGCGGGTCTTTCGCCTATCCCCACTGCCGCAGGAGTCCTCTGGACATTCAGTTCCCCATCCTCCTCGTCTCCCTCCTCGGAGGGAGAGGAACTCTCTGCTCACCTCTCTTCTGATGCTGATTTCACTGATTATCAGCGCTTCCTTTTGAGGATGGTTGGGGACCTCCGTATCTCCTTTGTTAGGCGAGACAATACTGAATGGAACGACGCCTGAATTCCTCAGTGAATTCAGTGCCCAACATCTGTTGGTGCCATCCTGGCCTATTCCTTTCCAGGAGGCGTCTATCCGTTCCTGGCAGTCTCCAGCCGACCCTATCCCAGCCCCGGCAGACTGCAGGTGGAGGTATTGTGCCCCATCTGAGTCCCTAGGTTCTCTTCTAACCCACCTTCGGGTTGGTGTCCCTAGGAGACTCTTTCGGCGCGCCCGTAGCTTACGACCGACCACGGACTCAGATTCTCTACAGTTTGACTGGTTGGAGGCGAAGAGTGTTCTCTTCCTCTCGTGCGATACTGTGTATCGCATCACATCAGGCACACCATGCTGCCTACAACAGGCATCTATGGTCGATGCTATCTCAGCTTCTAGCATCAATGCCTGACATGGAGCAATCCAGACAGGCCATTGCCCTCTCTGCTATAGGCCTGGAGCTGGCAAGGCACCAAGCAAGGGCATCTTATGACACCAATGAGGTGGCTTCCAGGGACAGCGATCTGCATTAGGTGGATGGCATGGCTTTGTCTGTCAAGATTGTCACCCCTGGCCTGGCGTAGGGTGATTCGCTCTGCTTTCCGGGGGACCCGTCTTTTCTCCACCAGGGCTAAGAGGCTTCTGCAGGGGCTTCCCCCGTCTCCTCGTCTCCGGGGGACACCTCCTAGCTCTCCTCAGCCTTAGACTTCTCATTTGATTTGCCCAGGGTCTCTCCCTTCTGTTTTCCATCAGCAGGAGGCTGAGGGTCTTTTTCCCTTAGGGTTTCTCTTGTCCCCCCCTTGAAGGCAGCACTCACCAAGCAGTAATGAATGGTGAAGACTGACAAGGAAGATATAGAAAATGATGTACCTACTGTAATTCTTGATCTTCTCTTGTATCTTCACCATTCATTACTGATACCCGCCCACCTTAGCCTCAAGGGCCTCCTACTTCGTCATCCCCTCCTCCCTACGCATTCCTCCCCTCTTCTTCTTTGGCCTTTAAGCCAAAAAAAAAACTTGATTTTCCATTCTCACTGGACGGATCCTTTTTCCTAAGAAAAGGGGGAATGAGTAGAACTTATCTCTATCCTGAGGGAACTCTTTCTGATTGCACCTAGGGGTGACCTTTTGGCCCATTCTTAGCCATGTTGTTCAATTCACAGTTTAGGAGACCGTCCCTTAAATTGGCTCGATCCCCTTTTTCTAGGTCCCCTCTGGCAGGTCTCAATCTCCTATTGTGTCAGCTTCTGCTGGTTTAGCGCTGTCCTGGCACTAAAATTTCCTTGATCTGGTGATCTTTGCCTTGCCTTCAGGGAGTCCAATTGAGTTCCCACTCTGTCCTTGACATAGAGGGGTGCCCTCTGTAGGGCTTCTCCCCACCCCCTACCCACCCCACACACATCTGTGTTAGCACTTAATGAGGTGCTAGTGGGCTTCTTTCCCCTTCCTAGTTGGGCGCTGTCCTTTCGGAACAGAATTTCTGCCTTGGCAGTCTGTGAGCTCTCAGCTAGAGTTAAGGGGTTGAGGATGGCAGGAGGTGTAGAGAATCTGCCTTTTGTGTCAAAACTGTGCAAACGGTTCGGTTGAACCATCTCTTCAGTTTTATCAAGTGGAATCGTTGCTCCCTTGTTTTTGGTTCTCAGCTTATAAGCCTTTAAACCAATCTCTCAATTGGCAGAGTTCTCCCCTCCCAACAATCCTGTTTGTCTTCCCTCTTTTTCTTCTTCCTTCTTCTTCTCTCCTTTATCTGCTCCTCCCTAGGAGCCGCCCCAGGAGTGAGGCCCTGCGGTCCCTTAGGGTAGGCACCCCCTTTTTCTATCCTCTACCGGCTTATTCCTTTTTCAAGTTTATATCCTTTCCTTTTTCTATCCCTCGGCCCTCTTGCCTCTCTCTCTTTTTTTCTTGTCCTTATTTTGCCTGTCTGGCTAACAGAACTGGGATAGAGGAGGAGTCTGTGGTGCCTAACGGCCGCCCCTCACGCATCACGTGATGCCTCACTCTCGGATGGCGCCGACTCCAATGGGGGGGAAACTCCCGTGGCGGGTGTGCGCCTCTGGCTTACACCCAGGCAGTAATGAATGGTGAAGATACAAGAGAAGATCAAGAATTATGGTAGGTACGTAATTTTCATTTTTGTCAACCACCTAGGGTGAGAATATCGTGATGTAGTGTATGGTTAAACGCGACTGTATTTGGAGATCCATACACCATAAAAAGTCGTTCTGTTGCAGTAGTGACATCCATACTAATGCAGAACGACTTCATTCTGCTTTAGTATAGATGTGACAATACAGGCGGCCCCATCAGTGCTTTTCATTGGTCAGTGGTGGGTGAAGAGCCGCGTGAATGTGATGGCCAGTGGGCGGTTGTTGGTGAAGTATGGGAGGCGGAGTGGAGAGACTGGTGCTGAAAACAAAAAAAGTAAGCGATTCTGTGCCACTCGGTGTAAGAATAGCAATGTTGTGTATGGGCTACTGTACACTATCCTATTTATTTTCATTGTAGGTGCCTGAAAAGTATGCCCTAAGACATGCCAGGGTGTGTAACTATGGCTTAGTTATCGCACAACTCAAGTGTTTGTTATGCATGAACTGCGTACACCAAGTGCCTTAAAGCACAGTGGGATTGTTGACCATAATTACACGTCCCTGAAGTGTCTGCTAAAAAAAAAAAAAATTTTTTTTTTTTTAATTTGTTTCCATGATTTTTAATTAGAAAATATTAGCTTCTGTATGAGCAGAAGAAAAAGTTCCAGTTGCTAAACTGGTGCACAAACTAAACAAGCACAGGAGTGTGATTATAGCCAAATAATTACACTGTTGGTCTAGTCTAGCAGCTAGAATATTCCTACCCATGTCAAAAGCAAAACTAATCTTAATATTTGTTGCTTTTTATTTATACTGCCGTTGCATAAATGGGGGATATTGCATAGGGCATCCAGGAATATGTTTTTTACTCATTCTGGAATGTTACCAACAATGCTGCCTAACAACGAGGGGCACACCAAAGCAGAGCCATGAATGCTTCGGCTGCAGCACTAATGGATATAGCTATGTAGCAGAGTAATAATAATAATAAGCTTTATTTCTATGGCACCTTTCAAAAACCATGGCGCCTTACAGAGTTTAAAAACATATAAAACATTTCAAATCTTAAAATATATGAAACAGCTGATACAGTTAGGCGAATAAAGTCAATCACCAAATGCTTGAATCCATAAATATGTTTTCAGGGCCTTTTTAAATCCCTCCATGGATGCGCACTCCCGTAACTGACAGGGTAGAGAATTCCAGAGGGTAGGGCCGCTTGCATAAATGCACGGGCCCCAGAGAATTTCAGGCACACCCTCGGGATTTCTAGCAACCCCTCATCAGCTGAGCGGAGCGATCGCCCAGGGCAGTAAGGGACCAGGAGCTGTTTTGGATAGTCCAGGCCAAGTCCATGTAGGGCTTTAAAAGTTAGAAGACCGACTTTAAAGGTGATCCGCCACTGAACTGGCAGCCAGTGCAGTCCACGCAGCACCGGCGAAATATGACTGGACCGCTGCGTTCTGCACCAGCTTCAGGCGGCGTATTTCCACCCCAGGAAGCCCTAGGTAAAGGGAATTGCAGTAGTCCAAGTCGAGACACAAAGGCATGGACCAGCGTAGGAAGATCGCCGGACAGAACAAGGTGCCTAATCTTGGAGGTATTCGTCAGATGGTAGAATGAGGACTTGATGACGGCAGACACCTGCGAATGCAGAGTCAGCCCTTCCTCAAAAATTACCGCCAGGTTACGCACCTGTTCAGAGGTCAGGAGTGAAACACCCCCAAGATAGAGCCCGGAGGGTGAATCAACCCCCAGCCCCCCTATCCAACGCGCTGGATCCACAGCCAACACTTCTGTCTTTCCCAAGTTCAACTTTAGCCAACTCGAATCCATCCACTCCTGGATTTCTTTGAGGCAGTTATTAAAGACTGAGAGAGATCCATCCTGGTTGGGTGCAAAAGAAAGGTATAGCTGGGTATCATCAGCATAGCAGTGAAACCTCAGCCCATACCTTCTTACTATGTCTCCGAGGGGCAGCATGTACATTGCGAACAACATGGGGTACAACACCGAGCCCTGAGGAACCCCACAAGACAGAGAAACTGGGTCAAGGAATAAACCCTGGAAACCACTCTCTGCATTCTTCCAGTGAGGTAAGATGTAAACCACCTGAGGACTACATCCGATAGTCCACAGATGAACCCCAGGTGCTCAAGTAGAACAGTGTCAAAAGCTGATGAGAGATATAGAAGAACCAAGGTGGAACGGTTCATCCGGTCCCTAGCCATCAGGAGATAATTGAGCACCCGAACCAGCGCTGTCTCAGTACTGTGCCTCTTTCGAAAACCAGACTGGAAGGGTTCATAGATATCATGGATGGTCAAATGGTTCTCCAGCTGTATGGCCACTTCCTTCTCAATCACCTTCCCTAAAAAGGGAAGGTTAGAGATTGGTCTGTAGGTTGCATGGCAGTCGGGGTCCAAAGAAGCTCTCTTCAAGAGGGGTGTTACCACTGCCTCCTTCAGAGAGCTGGAAAACTCACCTGTTTCCAAGGAGCACCAGACTATCCGTTCTAGGACCAGACCGATGGAATCAATACAACCCAAGATCAGGGAAGTTGATCCAGGATCCAAACTACAGCACGTAGGGTGCGCACCCTGGACAATCCACATGACATCCATTAACTCCGGTCAGTCAAAGGTACTCCAGGAAAGCTGAGGAGCAGTGGCCACATGTTTATCCAAAGCAACACCCTTAGAGTGTGCTGGTTGGAGTGCCGCCCTAGTGTTGCCCACCTTAGTTGCAAAGAATCAAGCAAGTTCATTGCACTCTAGTTGCGAAAAGGTCTTTCGAACTTGTAGGCAGGCTGGGTTGCACAGTCTGTCTACAGTGCGAAAGAGCTGAGCTGGTCGGTTCCGAGCAGCTGCAGTCTCCCCAGTCAGGAACTCTGCCTTCTTACGGGTGATTGCAGATTGATAGGCTTAATAATGCTTCATCAATCTAAGGTGGTCGGCATCAAGGGAGGATCTCCGCCAGCAGCGCTTTAACCTTTGTCCGAGTTGCAGCATCTCCCTCAAGGTCCCATCAAACCATGGGGACTGAGTGCAAAGGGGGAGAGGGCGAACATGGACAGGAGCAACGACATCCAAGGCCACCAAGGTAGCCATATTATAGGTTACCATGAGGGCTTCTGGGTCACTGTTTAGCACTGGAAGGGTCGATAGGTCAAGTACCACTTCGAGGCCTTCAGTACAAACATCTCGTAAAGGGCGATACTTGACCATCTCCACAGGGGTAGGCCTGCAAAGGGGGGCTCTAAAACTAAACCCCACGGAGTAGTGATCGGACCATCCAACTGGTTCCACCCCCAAATCAGAGGCCTCAATCCTCAGGAGAAAGACTAGGTCAAGGGAGTGACCATGTTTATGGGTAGCAGTGGTAACTATCTGTGGGAGGCCTAGAGATATCAGCTGGAGGAAGTGTTGTCCAAACTGCAAGAATTTGTCATCGACCCAGGCATTGAAGTTGCCCAGAACCATCAGTCTGGGTGACTCAGATGCGTCGAAGTTCGCCACTTCCTGAAGGAACCGCTTCTCATCTTCGGGTGGACGGTAGATGAGGGCGACCCTACAACCTACACCTGCTACCATGGTACACTCGAATGACTCAGTCTCCTCAACTGGTACACTTGTGAGGTTGAGTTCAGTCTTAAAACAGACTGCAACCCCGCGATCCAGTCTCAGGCGGTGAATCACCGAGTACCTGGCTGCAGTTAAAGCCTCCAAAATGGAGCCAGAATTCTCATCCAGCCAGGTCTTGGTGATGCAAGCCAGATCCACCGTTTCTACAAGATCTGCAGTAATTGCAGTCTTGTTTTTAATGGACCTGGCATTGCATAACACAGCCCAAGTTGGATGAACCTCCAGGGCCGCCCGAGCCACCTGCCCACCAATACTGGTGGTGCCCTTGGTATGGAAACCAGACATGGGAACCCACGTTCTAGATTCCATTTTGCCCCAAGGCGTCTCCTGGATCTCACAACCCTGATGTGGTGGCCCCGCTCAGACACTCTCCACTGTTCGCTACCCCCATCCCCTTCTCCCCTTACGAGCAATACCCAGCGCCCTACAGCACTGGTAAGTTGTAAACTGCAATGGGGGAGGAATAAAGGGATGGAGGGTGCGGAGAGCAGAGGGTGAGTAGCACACGACCGTGGAGGCAGGCCTCAGACACATTCTAACAATCAGATTATCAGGCAACTCTCACTTAGCTAACCCACAAACTAATAAAACAAAGAACAAAACAAAATAACATAAAAACCCAACAAAATATGAACCCACAACACTTACTTAAGCAAATAAATCACCCCAAAACTCCTAAATCCTACCATAAAATAAATAACCCTCAATTAACCCTCCCCCAAACGAAAAATACTAAACTCTAAAATATGAACAAATCAATATCTTAGGCAGAAATGGATTTGCAGTCACAAATGGATAATAGAACACTGATATTATAAATAAAATTCAAATATAAAAAGTAAACCAAATATAGATAACAAATGTCTTCAGATAAAAGTCTTCGGCTCCCCGGGCCCTCTCACTGCCTCGGGGCTAAATGACATGCAGACACTCTCACTGTCTGTTAGAAAATAATACTAGCCCCCACTACCCCCTTTGGCCAGCAAAAAGCTGTTTTAACCAAATCTGAGCTTTAGACAGTAACATGTTACGTTTTGTGGGGGAAGTGCTACCCCTTGATAGAATTGCTACCCTCTTCAAAAAATTCTAGATCCTCCTTGGAGACAGCAGTGTTGACAACATGCCAGAGTGAATAACAGGCTAATTCCTGGATGCTGGAATGTCCCATTTATACCATGTGCCACAGATCACACTAATGTAGCAGGAGAGACAACCTCATTGACAGCTGGGCTGCAGGGAGAAAAACAGGCATTTTTTTTTCAGCTGTTAATCATCCCTTCCATGGTATAAATGCAAAGATAACAGATTTGCTAATAATTTTATTCTTTTTAGTTGACAGCTAATTTTCTTTAGGAAGCAGTGTTTTGTTACATTAATGCTTTACAGTGATTTTTCCAGTTTTCTACAAAAACACTCGAAGCAGGCATTGACAGGACCCAAACTGAATTTCAGGATATTCCATTCTTTATTACTAAAGTAATTTGCAGAAAATCAGGCTCTTTGCCTCTTAAAGGGACACTGTCAGCATTTTGAGTGAATCTTGTAGTCAACTTTAGCCATTTGCTTTTGTTACCAGAACAAGCAAGGAAACTGCTATGACTGCCCAAAAGTGTGAAAAAAATGCTATTCTAGGGACGTGGATATGATGTTCATCCACACTTCTGGTAGTGTCCTTTCCCTTTAAGAGCTTGCTGGAAAATCTTCAAGCTGGCTTCTTCCACCCACCCAGGTGGTAACTCCTTTGGCTCCACCCCATGACACCAGATCTTCCATTCCGCTGGAAGAAGCGAGTTCCCTACTTACCGCTGCCATGTTGAGTAGGCCCTAGCACTTAAAATCTTCTGATTTACTTCCAAAACTTCCAACTCTTTGAGTTCAGTCTTCTGCTTGATCTTCGATCACGACTGCAGTGGACAATAAGTCCACTCCTGTGTTCCGCCGGTGCCCTTGCGGGCAGAAGATGTCCAGGACTGACCCACACGCCATGTGTGTTTACTGCCTGGGGCACGACCACGATCCCCAGGCCTGCAACTTTTGTCGTTCGCTTCACCCCACCATTCTGGAGGACTGTCTCGCTTGCCTAAAGTTGAGCCGTCCGGTGCAACAGAATCTGTCGGTCAAATCTAAGATGCCCGTTGGGTGGTCTCCACAGCTGCGGAGTCTGTCAAGCAGCTTGCGGCCTTTGAAGAGGAGGTCATTTCTTCTTGGCTTCTGCCTTTGTGACGCTTCAGTTGGGCTCGACTGTCATGGGTTCCTTCAAGGAATTGTGCCAGTCTCTGCCGACCTTCGGTCAGGGACCCAGCAAATCCAAATCTAAGAAAGAGTCCAAAAAGGAAAAAGAGAGGACTCACCGTTGATCATGGGATTGGGAGTGCTGTCATTCGAGGGACTCTGATTCCTGCGCTTCTCCAGATTTGACTTCAGTTGAATCCTTGGCCTTGGCCATGGGCTCCATGGTGACCCCTTCGGGCCTGTCAGCCGAGACGCTGGTCGCAGTCCCAGACGACATTTTTCTCAAGCCGACCGACCAGTTGTCGACTGAAGAGGCCGACTCTTCCTTGTCTAGGACTCTGGTCCTGACACAGACCGTTGGAGGGACGGATCAGTCCGCTGACCTGCTGCCTCTGGTCCCTGACCTGGACCAGGAGGAGCCTCGGCAATCGCAACTCCCTCCGAGCCCCGTCGCTGGTCCTCCCGACAGTCGAGGGCGAAGTCTCGGTCTTCCTCCTGTGGGCCGAGCCGGTCCTGTCGACATCAATGCTCCCACTCTTGGCACCATGGGAAGTGGCGCCGACGCTATTCTTCATCCTCGTTCTCCTCGAGTGAGGAGAGACTTTGGCCAGATTGCATCGATGCTACGAGGACTTGATGCGACAGCAGTTGGTGCTTACCGGTGTTAAACCGACCCCGGTTTCTATGCCAGGCATCACTTGGTTGTCGCCTGAAAGGCCAAGACCGTTTCTTTCCGTGGACCCGACCAAAATGGACCCAGCTCGGCCTCCTCCAGCGTCTCTGCCGATTTGTGGTGGAGCCGCCCTCTAAACAGCCGCTGGTTGGCACTCCGACTAAGGAGTCTCAACCAGCCAAGGGGCTTTCCCATCGGCTGTCGGTCACCGTCACCCCAACTGTCCATGGAGGATCAAGGGGACTCATAGACGGTCAACTACTCTTTAATGACTCTTCGGAGTCCGAGGGTCCTCCCTGCACTCCCATCCGGTCGACGTAGAGTCCGTGGGGGACCTCTCGACAGATGAAGGCACATCTTCCTTCATGGGGCTTCTCTGCTTGATCTCAGAGTTGACGGGTATGAAAATGGAACCCATCCAAAAGAGGGCTCATTACCCATTGACCGAGATCCATGACCAGGGAGACACTCTGACTGAGGCCTTCCCGGTGGCAGAAGTCATTCTTGCCACTGCCCTGGAGCTTTGACAGCACCCCACTTCCTGTCCTGCGCCTTCTGCCCGGATGGCCCGCAAATACGCGGTACCCAACGGTTCCCTTTCGGGATTCACAGAGTACCACTCGGCCAAGGGACTGGTGGCTGACTCTGTGTTTAGGTGCTCCGCCAACACCGGGGATGTTGACAAGCCGCCTGACAAGGAGTCCAAGAAGTTGGACCATGTGGCCAAGAAAGTCTACGCTGCCTCCTTGCTTGGTCTCTGCCAGGTGAGCTCGGCCCTTCTCATGGCCAACTTCTCCCATGCCCTGCTGGGCACCTTAGATGAGGTGCTTCCTCATCTGCCTCTGGACCTTCAGACCACGGTCAAACAGGTCTGGGATCAGGGCTGGGCTGTAGCCAAACAGCTCCAGACAGCCATGGACATTGAGAACGCCTGTGCCCGCTCCATGGCGGCCTCAATGGCCATGCGCCACAGGGTATGTCTGAGGATCTTGACCTTCATGGTGGACACTCAGCACGAGCTGCCAAATGTCCCTTTCCTGGTCACCGAACTGTTTGGGGTCGAGGGTCACCTCACTCGTATTGAGAAGTCCAATGCCACCTTGGACTCCATGACATCTGCCTAAAAGGACTCTAAGGGCTCCAAGCAGCAGCAGAAGAGGAAGCTCTTTCGGTCCACCTCAACTCCTGTGACCCAACCAGCTCAGCAACAGGCTGGCCAGCAGGCTCAGGCCTGGTGACCTTGGCCCAAGTCGGTGGCCTCTGTCGTCTGTAAGCCTAGAGGGAGAGGCTCCTGTGGCTCCTCAGCTGGTCCCTCGTCCTCCTCTAAGCCTGCCCAGTGACGGGATGACAGGTGCCTCCCTCATGCCCATCACACCTCCTCTGAGTCTTCCCGTGGGGATTCGACTTCGCCACTTCCTTTCCGCCTGGTCTGCTGTCGCCACGGACAGGTGGGTTCTAGAAGTGGTGGGTCAGGTCTGCCTGGTGGCACAGAGGGCTGGGGCACTGGATGCCTTACCTCACTCCACGCCGGTGACCCGGGTTCGGGAATGACCTTGGGTTGTCGGGGAGCCAGCACGGGGGGAAGGGGGGCAGGATTGAGCAGCCAAAAGGCAGCTCTGCCTTCCTGGGGTGGTTGTCCACCCTTCCTGTAGTTCTGCTCCCTTCGGGTGGAAGTCCGATGGGATGCATAGGTGGGAGGGGGCAGCGGCAATTGCCAGGGGTGGGGTGGAAAGGGCCAAGCTAGTACTCTGCGTGCATGTGCACCTCACACACACACACATGTGTCTGCCAGGATCTCGAGTTGGGGTGAAAACCAGGGAAAATCTGTACCAAAAAAATCTATATATAAAAAAATTAAAAAAGTGGTGGTCCGGGTCTGCCTCTGGAATTCAAGCAGTACCCTCCTTGACGAGCACGCACCCTATGGGAGGACTTGGTTTCCACAGATATGCTATCAGCTCTTAGAGATGACATAACCCAGCTCCTCTGCAAGGAGGTTGTGGTTCCTGTCACAGATCCTCCGGAATACCCAGGGTTTCGTCTCCCGGTACTTCCTGATGTCAGAGTGGATGGGGGGCTGGCGCCCCATTCTAGATCTGCACGACCTGAACAAGTTCCTCAGGTTGCGCACCTTCGGAATGGTAACTCTGTCTCAGATCAGACCATCTCTAGAACGAAACGTGTGGTTTTGCTCCCTGTATCTTCAGGATGCATTCTTTCACATCCTGATCTGACAATCTAATCGCAGTTTCTTCCGCTTTCGTGCAGAGGGGTTCCTCTACAACTTGCAGGCCATGCCATTCGGCCTCTCTTCAGCCCCCAGGGGCTTCAACAAGTGCATTGCAGTGGTAGCAGCTTACCTGAGGCGCCGAGGGGTCTGGGTCTACCCCTGCCTGGCAACTGGTTGATCGCAGGTCCCTCCAGGCAGGAGGTGGAGCGGTCCAGGGACCTGGCCCTCCAGACCCGCGTCTCCCTTGACCTCCTGGTCAACAAGGCCAGGTTGGAACTCATGCCATCTCAGGTGATCTGCTTCATTGGGGTGGAGCTTAACTCGTGCAGAGCCAGAGCCCAGCTGCCAGCGGATAGGACAGAGGCTCTCTCTTCCTTTGCCCGATGATTTCGG
Source organism: Neoceratodus forsteri (assembly GCA_016271365.2). NCBI lineage: Eukaryota > Metazoa > Chordata > Ceratodontiformes > Ceratodontidae > Neoceratodus > Neoceratodus forsteri. Next base: position 29,131,887 of record CM057453.1, read on the forward strand.
GTTGGGCAATTGTGCCCTGACCGGGACTTCCTGTGCCTGCTGGGCTACATGGTGGCCTGCACCACTATGGTCTGTTGGGCCAGCTGGAGAATGCGCTCCCTGCAGTGGGAGCTGGCCGGCCAGTGGTCTCAGCGCAAGGGGTACTTCGACCAGCTGGTCTCTTTGACCCAGCAGATCTTATTTGTGTCAATCTTCACCACTCATCACTAGTGGGTTATAGAACCGGAGCTAGGACCCGAGGAGACTTTTATTTTCTATGGGCGGAGTCGACGTAAGGCGGAGCAGCCCTCCAGGCACGATGTCCACGTGGCGCTCGTGGGTTGCCCATTACCTGTCGCCGACTCTGCCCCAGCCCCAGTTCTTCTTCTCCCGCCGTTGGTGAAGACTGAAGACCTCGTGTGGAGACTGTATTGAACTGCGTTTTGCGGCCTGTAGTTAAGTAGCCTGCTCCGTGTTGCCTCAGTTTTGTTTGCCTGCCGACATCGCTTCTGGCGGTAAGATCTTTCCTTTTTCTTTAAGCGGCGTTGAGTACTGTTTTTGTTATCTACCAAATGGTCATGTTTTCGTCGGGGGCAAAAAAGCGTCGAAAGCGGGGCGGTTTCCTATGCGTCGGTGCCCCTGCAGCCGCCTCTATTCTGTGATGGACCAGCATGATCACTGCCTTTCCTGCCTCAGCCTGGGCCATGACATGGACAACTGCGATGCTTGTTTTTCCATGGACTACCGAGTTGTCGAAAACCATGTGTTTAAAGTCCGACATGCTCTGCCGACTTTCGGAGGACGAACGCTCAGTCAGCGGACCAAGGCATGGATTCTCGTCCCTTGCTCTGGGTCCCCTCCCAGTCCTATACGGCCCATGGAGGAGGGAGCCCGCGCCTCTCTTAGCCTTGCCATGGTGGGGGTTTCTTCTGCGGTGCAGGAGGCCCTGTCTGTCCCTCTCGGGGGACAGTCGGGAAGCACCGCTTTGGCAGTCGCCTCTTTGAGTGAAGGCTCCCTTGGTGTTAGCCGTGTTCCGGGCCTCCGGTCTGGACTGGCACCATCTCGGCGCCATCTGGTGGCGCCGTTCTTGGTCCTGGTGCCGTTCGTGGTGACGCAGGCTTAGAGAGTGGCGCCGGGCCATCTCTCGGTGCCGCGGTTGCTTCTGGTGTCATTCGCGGTGTCGGGCCTCTCAGCGGCGCCAGGGATGGTGCGTTGGTGGATTCAGGGCCAGTTTCTGGTTCTGGCAGTGTGCGTGGCACCAGGACTGGAGCCGGTGCCGGCCCAACTCCAGCGCTGTCCGTGGCACTGGGAATGGGGTCGGCGCCGACCTTGGCACTGGGGTGCTGTGCGGCACCACATTCGAGGCTGTGCCCAACTCCGGTACCGCTTGCGGCGCCGGGAGGGTGTTGCGTAGGGCGCGGGGCTGTGCTTGGCTTTGGTGACACTTGTGGTGCTGGGGGGGGCTCAGAGTCGCACCCGACTCTGGTGCCACTTGTGGCGCCGGGGTGGGTGTTGGCATCGGATGCTGGGCTACGCTTCGCTCCAGTTCTTTTTGCCGCGCCGGGATGGAAGGTGCTCCGACTCGTGGTCCAGGAACTGGGGGGAATTGGGGAATTGTCTAGCATCGGACCTCGGAGTCTGCCTTCTCGGAGGCGGACTCTGGGTTTGATCTGGATTGGCTCCCAGGTTCTTCGGAATCCTTTGATCCCTCCGTTTCCAGCACCTCGGCCCCCACTCAACCTCCCTCTGGAAGGCAGTCATCACTGGTAGGCCCTAGGGTCAGTGGTACTGACCAGCCAGCGGTGGTCCCCGTGGCCACTGCTGTGCAACCTGGGGCCACTGGCACTTCCGCGCCTCCAGTTGGGGCACCCCGTTCCCTGGTGTGTTAGGACAGTCCAAGTTTGGGACAGCCCAGGGCACACCAGGAAGGGGAAGGTACTTCTCCCTGGGTGGACTCCTCGGAGACCACCCGGAGTTGCCAGCTGCCTAGGCTGGTGGCTACGAGGATGAGGTCCCTCATAGATTCTGAAGGGTTGAGGGGTAGGTGTGTGGTGCAGCGTGCCCTCACTGGAGCCCGGACGGGTTCTGGGAGGAGTCGCAGTGCAGACCCTCGCTCTTCCCTGTACGAGTCCTTGAGAGGGACTTTAACTTCCAAAGTCAGGTGCCGTCCTTCTGGACTCTCATGGCCCCGGTTACCTCACGGGGGGATTTCTTCCTTTTGGCACAGTTCTGACCGTTCCGATCCAGTTGAACGGCTGTTAGCTGCTGGGACCTTCGGATCTCCCTCCCTGCGAAGGGTTTCCTGTTAGCCTCTCTGCCCTGACAGAGACCATTTTCCTGTTGCTAGGAGCTTGTCCCCGAGCCTCTGTCTCCATCCCCGGCTATCCCAGGTATTCCCAGTCCATGAGGACCTTTCACCTGGGAACAGTTCAGAGGTTCCGCTGCACATTTCCCCAACTACCTCCATGCCCTGGACCAGCAGGTGTTCCACCATGCTCCCGTGAACCTCGGAGCTCGCCTTCATCTTCTTCCTCCTCCTCCACGGAGGGAGAGGAACCATCTGTTCACATCTCCCCAGCGTCTGATCTCTCTTCTTATCAGCACTTCCTCACGAGGATATTGGACGAGCTCCATCTTACCCCAATCCCGGTTAGCAATCCCGAGCATGTGATGCGTGCCTTTCTAGGCCAGTACAGTGCAGCCCACCTGGTGGTTCCCGCCTGGCCTATTCCTTTCCAGGAAGCGTTACATCAGCTCTGGCTACGTCCCTTCTCCACTGTCCCTGCCCCAAGGGACCTACGCCAGTGGTATTGCGCTCCCACCCCCCCCGGGTCTCCAGGTTCTCTGCCTCATCCCTTTTCGGGTGTGACCTCCCTGGACATCCCCTCTGGGTCTTGCGTCCCTTACCGTGACCATTCCCCAGACTTGGACTCTGCGGACTTTGGTTTCCGGGGGAGAAGAGTTTTCTACTTGGCACAGATCTCGCTCTCTATTGCAACACATCAGGCCCACTTTATAGCCTATGATAGGCTCTTGTGGTCCAGGCTAGGACAGATCCTAGCCGCAATGCCTGATACGGAGGAAAACAGGCACACCATTGCCCTCTCTGCGCAGGGCCTGAAGCTAGCAAGGCACCAAGCAAGGGCATTTTATGACACCAGTGAGGCCACATCCAGAGTGGTAGGGACAGCGATCTGCCTTAGGCGGACGGCATGGCTTCACCAATCCCGGTTATCACCCTGGTCCGGCGTAGGGTGATCTACTTTGCATACCGGAGAACCCATCTTTTCTCCCGTAGGGTGAGACGGTGACTTTCAGGGGGAACCTTCCCTTCCCCACTGGGGGCTCCCTGTCTCACCCAGACCAGTTTCAGGCCTCCCCAGGCCTCTAAGGGTCCTCTCCTCCTGTGTCTCACCCACTGGACGCTAAGGGACCCTAGTCCTTTGTGGTAATTCAGGGCCCCCTTCGGTGGGCTCGGTACTCGCCCACCAGTGCTGAATAGTGAAAATTGACACAGATAAGATATGAAAATTAGGTACCTACCGTAATTGTTGATCTTTCTGTGTATCTTCACCATTCATCACTAAATCCCACCCTTCTTCCCCCTAGGGCCTCAGTCTCTGGGCTCCCTCCTCTCCCCCCCCCCCGTGTATCTTTCTGTTATTCTCCATGCTCTCCTCTCCCTTGTGGTTAGGAGGAAGAGGACCCTGGAGACACACAGGGATGAATTGCTCCCTTGGGGGTATTATTGGGGTATATGGGTGGGGGGGAGAGGCTCTCTCCTTATCTTTCTTCTTCCTCAATTCTTGGGGAGTAAGTGGAGTGCTGGTGGTACCCCCCTCTGTTTTTATTTATGAACTCGGATTTTGAGTTCATTTTCTTAATGCCCTCATGGCAGTTTAATTTTTCCCCTATTTTGGGAGGGAGGGGAGGAGTTTGAGATATCCCCTCATCCTGCCCCCTCTTAAGGTTGGTCCTTCTAGGCCCATGATGCTTAAACATTTCAGGCCTTACCATGACAGCCCAGTTTTGAGCTATCATTATTGCTAAAATCCTAAGATGCAGGACGTTCCTGGGGTGTGGTTCTCTTTTCCCCTCCTCTCTTATCCATCCCTTCTGCTTCTCCTTCCAGAGATTGGGGCCTCCTTCCCTTTCCCCAATTTCCCATTCTGGTTTCTTTCTCCTGTCTCGTCTGTCATTTATTTCTCCTTTTAGCTCATTATTCCTTTCCTTTGTCTATCCCTTGGGCTTTCTTGCCGTACCCCACCCTTCCTTTTCTTACACTCTCCGGCGTTTCAGAACTGGAGCTGGGACGGAGTCGACGACAGATAACAGCCAACCCACGAACGTCACGTGGAATGTCGGCCTCGAGGGCGGCACCAGCCCTGCGTCGACTCCACCCATGGGGAAAAAAAGTCTCCCACGGGGTCCTAGCTCCGGCGCTATAACCCACTAGTGATGAATGGTGAAGATACACAGAAAGATCAACAATTACGGTAGGTATGTAATTTTCATTTGTGGGACACTATGCAGTGGTGGTTTGTCCCAGCACATCTGCAGGAAGGGATCCCATTTGTCCGACCAGAGCCAACGGTCATCCTGACGACTGATGCCTCTCTCATGGGCTGGGGTGCCCACCTGGGGGAACACAGAGTCCACGTGATCTGGACCCACAAGGAGTCCCGATGCCACATCAACCTGCTAGAGCTCCGCTAGTGCTGATTGCATTTGCTCTGCACATTTGGGGTCAGGTAGTCCAGGTCCAGTGGACAGCACCACAACCACGTACTACTTCAACAAACAGGGCAAGATGCACTCCCCTGCCCCTGTGCAGGGAAGCTCTCCATGTTAGGACCCTCAAGCGCAGCCTGGAGGCAGATGATCTAGCCATCCATGTGGCATGGGCCTCCAGTCAGCTGGCGGATGCTCTCAGCTGGGTGGGTGAGGAGTCTCATGAGTGGTCTCTCCACCCAGAGGTAGTGCACAGCCTGTTCTCCCAGTGGGGCACCCCGCAGGTGGACCTGTTCACCTGCAGGGAAAACACAAAGCTGAGGCTGTTCTGTGCCCACCTCCCTCAGCAGGGGGATGCCTTCTCAAGGCCTTGGACCCCGGGCCTCTTCTATGCCTTCTCTCTGATTCTCTTGATTCACAAGGTGCTCCTCAAGGTCAGGAGGGACAAGGCACAGATGATCCTGGTGGCTCCAGATTGGCCATGCCAGTTCTGTTAGCCTGATCTCCTTAGCCTCAGCAACAGGCTCCCGAGGTGTCTTCCCCGATGCCCGGACCTGCTTTCCATCAATCAGGGGAAGGTACTCCACCAGGACCTTCAGTCCCTGCACCTGACAGCCTGGTTCCTGGGTGGCTAGAGTTCCAGGCTTTGAGTCTCTCCGAAGCTGTCTTCACCATTGTGGACGCATCTCGGAAGGCGTCAACTAGGAAGTGCTATGCCTTCAAATGGAAGAGATTCTCTATTTGTTGTCAGGGAAAGGGGTTGGACCTTTTGTCCTGTCCAGTGGCTAGCATTCTTGATTATCTTTCGTCCTTCTCTGTTGGGCCTTTAGTCGACGACCCTTAAGGTGCACATGACAGCCATCTCTATTTACCGGACACAGGCTGATCAGCAGTCTGTGGTGCAGGAAAAGGTGGCCTGGTGCTTCTTCAAGGGCCTTGACCACATTTCCCCTCTGGTGCAAGAACCACCACCACCGTGGGTCTTGTTGCTGGTTTTAGCAAAGCTCATGGGGCAAGCCATTCAAACTGATGCACAAGTGTGATATCTCTCACCTGTGATGGAAGACTCTTGGTGGCTATCACATTAGCCAGAAGGATCAGTGAGCTCCAGGCACTTTCAGTGGAGTCTCCTTATCTGGTCTTCCACAAGGACAAGGTTGTCCTGCGCCCCAACCCGAAGTTCCTCTGGAAGGTTGTGTCAGAGTTTCATCTTAACCAGGTGATTAATCTTCTGGTGTATTTCACCAGTCACACCTCGGAGGCTGAGCACAGGCTCCACACATTGGACCTCAGGCAAGTGCTCACTTATTACAAAGAGCACACTGCTGGAGTTTGGGGAGATGTTCACCAGCTGTTTGTCACCTACTGTATGCTGAAGTCTGACCTGGCAGACCTGCTCCCAGGCAGACGATTGGCAGGTGGATCACATCCTGTATTGATCCCAGTGGGCTATGGGCTCATTCCACTTGCCATACTGCTGCGTCAGTGGCTGCTGCCAGGAACGTCCCTATCCAGGAAATCTGCAGGGCTACTACCTGGGGGTCAGCACACACCTTCATTTCCCATTACCATGTTGACCTAGAGTCACGTCGGGATGCTGGTTTTGAAGTCTCAGTTCTCCAGTCTTTGTTTCCGAAATAGGGGGTGTGCGCCTTGCCTCCCTCCTTCCGGATAACTGCTAGGAGTCTGCCAGAAGTGTGGGTAGAACATCATATCCACATCCCTAGAAACACGGGTTACTCACCTGTAACAGTAAATCTTCCACGGAGTGGTCTTTTGCAGCAGATAATACACTTGGGTCATCGCCAGAGGTCGCTGTGTCGCACAACAGCTCTTCTAGCAGTCTTTTCCAGGGGCCGCCCACACATGACATCACATTCCTGTTTCCTATATAAGTGTGGGCGGTCCCTGGTATCCTCCCTTCATTTTCCCGCCATCTTCAGCTCGTGCACAGCAGCTAGTGCAACTTCAGCAGCAGTCATCGACGAGAATTTGAGCAAATAACATTGAAAAACGAATGCCCAAAGAATCTTCAAGCAAGATAGCGCTATTCCATTCCTGCCGTTGTGGTAGAAAAATCTATCGTTTCGACAACCACGCCACTTGTGTAAGATGTCTGGGACCCACACATGACACCACCTCCTGCATACATTGCCAGGATTTCAACTAGGCAACCTGTCGTCGACGGCTGCAGGAAATCAAAAACCATTTAATGGAGCAGAAATTGTCTCACATGGAGACTCAGGGGGCTCATCCCAAGAGCTCCCCATCCACTGATTCTCATAAACGACACAAGAAAGAGAAGAAGAAGCCCTCCTCACACTCTGTGCCTAAACACTTGTCGACGGCCACCGTAACAGGTGCCCCAACGTCAACAATGTGTTCAAACACTGCCTCCTCGTCGATGGGGGGTTATACACTCTCGTTGATGGTGCTTTCCACTGCTTTAATGGCAGTCTACAATGAACCCTTTATGGGTTCCGTCGATGCCCCATTGATGGGGGCTTCTCTCTCGTCGACGGTGACCTCATTTCAACATCCTACTCATGTTTCCCCAGTGGCTCCGTCGATGACGGGTCACATTCCAATGGGGAAAGCTACTGCATTTGCTATGCATACTGCCTCTCCACCTTCACAGGTGTATTCCCATAGGGGCCAGGCAGACAGGGATCGGGACCCTGGGCTTTACCACCCAGGGGCAAGACCTGCTTAGACTACACATCCGATCCCCTCTACAATCCCCTTGATTTCCCAGAAGCCCCTCCTCCTCCTCCCCCCCATCCCTCCGTGGGACGTTACCTCCGTAGTTCAGCAGGTTTTGCATGCCATTCGGCATACTCAGCCCTCCAACCCAGAGGAGCCGGGTCACCCATCCAGTTCCCCTACTCCTCCACCAAAATGTTTCCAGGGTGACAGAAACCCTTCACCACCCTGGTCGCCTCCCTTGTACGTAGATGACTACCTATCGGACGAGGCTGCATTTCCAACAGATTTTACCGGAGATCTGGAGGATGAGGAATTTCAAGATCTGGACTTCCAGCCCCAGTCCCCCCTTTCAGATAGTTCTTCCTTAAATGAGAATATATCCCATCAGGTGGCTGCCTGTCCTCCCGATGACCCATCCTTCCATGAGATGACAGTCCAAATTCAGAAAGTCATGGGTTTCTCCACTACTGAACATGACAAACAACGTAAGGATATGACACATTGTCTAGAACTCCCAGATGAACCAGTCTTCATGGTACCCCCACTTATACAGACCTACCAAAATGCTATGCTTTCTGTCTGTAATCAGCCTTCTACTGTTACGGCTATTCCCCGCAAGGTGGATCTCCTTTACCAGACTCCTCTGGAGCACCCTTTTCTATCCACTACTCCTGAAGCAGATTCAGTAGTGATCACTGCCGCTCATGGTCATACTGAATGACCAAAACACATGAGCTCTGTACCTCCTGATAAAGATTCCCATAGGATTGATTATCTGGGAGAAAAGGTTTTCCCGGTACCATGAATCTCAGAATACTAAATTATATGGGACATATGATCAAATACCAGCGTACACTCTGGTCCTCTGCCATAGAATTAGTCAGTGAACTCCCTCCTTCACAGGAAAGGGAACAATTACTGGCTACACTATGTACTGGCAATTCCATCTCCTGACACCTACTTCGTTCGGGCTATGATGTGGTTGATACTGTGTCCCACATGTCAGCAACAGGCATTACCTTGCATCGCCATGCTTGGCTTCACATCTCAGGCTTTACACCTGATGTACAGCATAGAGTGGTCATTGCCCCCTTTAATGGGTCCAAACTTTTCGGTCCAGGTACCCAAACGCTGATAGATGATCTCCAGTCTTCAGAAAGATCACTACGCGTGGTCCATGGCATGCACCATACATCCCAGTCATCGTATCATCCTCAGTCCTCCTTTTATTCTGAAAGAGGTAGGAAATACAGAGGCTGACATAGAGGTGGATCCCGAGTTCATTCCCAGTCTTCTAGAACCACTGCCTCTGCCGCCAAGGGTGCCCACTCCCATCCCCCTGGTGGGGCTGGTCAGCCCCCCTCCCAGTGACCAAGTGGGGCTCTTTCCACGCTTCTTCGACCAAGCTTCGGAAGCCATGGGCGGTCGTTTTGCCCTCCATTTAGAGGCCTGGAAAATGAGCACATCAGATGAGTGGGTACTTCAGATTATCCAGAGTGGGCACACCCTGGAACTGCTTTTCAGGCCTCCCCCTCATCCCCCTTGCTCTGTCTATTACACACCTGACCATATTCCTATTCTCCAGGAAGAACTGCAGGCTCTACTAACCAAGAAGATGGTTTACCCAGTACCACCTGCAGAACACCAAAAGGGGTTTTATTCCTACTTCTTCCTGGTACCCAAATGAACTGGAGATCTCATACCAATACTAGACATCAGACAATTGAACCTATACGTCCAGTATAAAAGGTTCCACATGGTTACCCTAAATTCCATTATGCCAGTGTTGAAACAAGCGGATTGGCTATGTGCCCTAGATATGAAGGATGCCTATCTACATATCCCCATCCATCCTGCCCACCACAGGTTTCTTCGTTTCCACCTGTTGGGACAACATTATCAATTTCGAGCACTCCTGTTCGGCCTCTCGTCTGCGCCAAGAGTGTTTACCAAGTGCCTAGCGGTAGTGGCAGCAGCCCTACGATGGGATGGGCACTTTGTCTTCTCATATCTGGACGACTGGCTCATCAAGGCAGGGTGCAAAATCTCTCTGCTCTCCTCCCTACAAGCAGCTCTAACTCTGTTCCAGGCTCTAGGGATTACTGTAAATTGGTCAAAATCCAATCCGATCCCTGCACAGTTGCTCCAATATATAGGAGCGGTCCTAGACACTGTCTCTGCCAGAGCCTATCTCCCAGCTGACAGACAAGACAAACTTCTATCTCTGGCTTCTCAAATACAAACCCAGAAAGTAATCACAGCCAGACGTATGTTATGCCTCCTAGTACGCATGGCTGCTACCATCCCTATGGTAGCACTTGCCCGTCTTCACATGAGACCTGTCCACTAGGTTCTCCAGAACCAATGGTCTCAAAGAACAGGAAATTTCAAAGACAAAATCAGTCATTCCCACATTGTGGTCCACCCTACTATGGTGGACCCTCTGAGACAATCTGTGTCAAGGCATGCCCTTCCACTCCTCTACCCCAGCAGACGTTGACTACGGATGCCTCCCTGGAAGGGTGGGGTGTGCACCTGGCTCCTTACAGGACATAAAGCATGTGGACCAGTTCTATCCCCCATCTCCACACCAATCTCCTGGAGATGAGGGCAGTTTGCTTAACCCTCCAGGCCTTTTAACCTCACTTATCCCCGGGACCGTTTGCTGATTCAATCAGATAACACTGCAGTAGTGTTCTGCCTCAACAAGCAAAGAGGTACAAAGTCCCGTTCCCTACGCAAAGAGACACTTGCAGTCTGGCAGGAGGCCATACGGCAACACCTTGTACTGACAGACGTCCATCTACCAGGATGTCACAATCTCCTGACTGACCTTCTCAGTCACCAGTCTTCCACACACAAATGGACACTTCATCACGAAGTGCTTAAAAAAATCTTTCCATCTATTGGGGACCCCGCAACTGGATCTATTTGCCTCCCCAGTGAATCACCATCTCCCCAGATACTATTCCATTATCCCACGCAAAAAGGGACGGTCTGTAGATGCCCTGTCCCAACAATGGACAGAACTCTTCTTGTATGCTTCCCCTGTCCCTCTTCTGCAATGGACTCTACTGAAACTACAACTCGAAACTGCCACCATGATCCTCATAGCCCCTCTGTGGCCTAGTCAGGTCTGGGTTCCCCTCCATCAAGAGTTCTCAGTGGAGAAACCCGTTCCGCTGTCAATAAGATCAGATCTCTTGACTCAGAATCAAGGGACCCTTCTACATCCCAGCATGAAGTCACTACACCTTCACGCTTGGCTCCTGAGGACGCTTTCATAGCATGTCTACAAGTGTCCTCCCCTGTTGCTAATATTTTACTGGCCTCGCATAAACCAGCGACCAGGGAAACATATAATGCCAAATGGAAACGCTTTTCCATCTTGGCTGCTTCCCGATCATTGGATCCTTATTCTTGTCCACTGATGAAAGTCTTGGATTACCTGGCCTCGATTGCCGAGACAGGATTAAGCTATTCCTCTATCAAAGTCCATTTGGTCTCTATCTCAGTCTTCCATGAACCTCTGGATGGCAGATTACTGTTTCAACATCATCTAGCCAAAATGTGTCTAAGGAGAATGTTACATATCAAGCCACCAATCAGAAGACCCACTCCTTTGTGGGCTCTCATTTTCTAATAGAGAAATTAACTCTTGAGCCCTTTGAACCGGCGGCCACTTGTGACCTCCGTTTTCTTTCCTGAAAAACACTATTGTTAGTGGCTGTCACTTCGGCTCGATGTATTTCCAAGCTTCATGCCGTCATGTGTAGAGAACCTTATTTAATTTTTCACAAAGACAGAGTGGCACTCCGTACCAACCTGTCCTTCCTACCTAAGGTAGTGTCTGAACACACCTTAAATCAATCCCTGGAGTTACCCGTGTATTATCCTGAACACTCTAATCGAGGTGAATACGTCTTAGATACTCTAGATGTCCATCGTATATTACGGTACTATACTAATCAAACTAAATCGATTAGGAAGACCTCTCAACTTTTTGTTACCTTTGCCTCAGGCAGGGAAGGTCTCTGTCACTAAATGGACCCTCTCTGATTGCCTAGAACACTGTAAAACATTTTGTTACACAAAATACAACAAGCCATTACCAGGACCTGTCCAAGCCCATTCTACCAGAGCTATGGCCACCAGAGTGGCCTGCTTTAAGTGGGCCTCTATTACTGAGATCTGTGACACAGCTACCTGGTCCACGATTCATACTTTCACAAAGCATTACAACCCTAGACATTGCTTCACGCCACAGGATGGCCTTTGGCCGAGCTGTCCTATAAGGCTTCCTGTCATAATTCCACCCTTCTTGGGTTTACTGCTTGGGATTCATCCCAAGTGTATTACCTGCTGTAAGAGACCACTCTGTGGATGATAGTACAGTTACGAAAGACCTTACCATAACAGTAGATCTTTGAGGAGTGTCTCTTGCAGCAGTTACAATCCCACCCTCCATCCCCCTCCTTCTTTAGGAGAACAAATTCTGGTCCAGTGACTCTGGGTTGGTATACCTATGGTACCTCAGCTTCCCCGCGGTCCTTGCTTAGTGAGTTGAATCCGGCGGGGGAAACTGAGGATACCAGGGACCTCCCACACTTATATAGGAAACAGGAAGGTGATGTCATGTGTGGACGGCCCCTAGAAAAGACTGCTAGAAGACCTGCCATGCACCACAGCTACTTCTGGCGATGACCAAAGTGTATTACCTGCTGTAAGAGACACTCCTCAAAGATCTACTGTTACGGTAATGTCTTACGTAACTGTATTTTCTAGGAGTGATACATGATGTTCACCCACAGGAACCCATCCGATCTCCCCTGGCTTTGGCACAAACATTTGCTTCCAGCGGGTAAGATCTGGCATCATGAGGCAGAGCTGATGGGGTTGCCACCCGGATGGGTGGGAGGAGCCAGCTTGAAGACTTTCTGGCAAGCTCTTAAAAGGGAAAGGACACTGCCAGAAGTGTGGATGAACATCATATACCACTCTTAGAACTACTGTTACAGGTGAGTAACCTGTTTTCCGTAACCTTTAGGCTTATTTTTTTATCAGCATGCTCGAGATGAGCGGTCCGCCATACTTAAAAGCTGCTGGAAGCATTTTGCTGTGGTGAACGTGCCTCTTTACTGGCGCCGTCCTGATGACTAAACTCGTGCAGGAACGAGTTTACATTTTTGGTGGCAATATCCGTTATGGTTACTGCTCAAAAGACTATGCATTTCCAGATAAGTAGATGCCCCTCTGGAACAAAAACGAGCAGTGGAAATGCCAAAAAAATAACTTTTCTGAGATTCTGAGCATGTGCGTTGTATACCACTAATGCACATGCTCAGAATCTCGGCTCTATTTTTTCCATTATTTTTTTGGCATTTCCACTGTTCGTTTTTATTCCAGAGGGGCATCTACTTTTCTGGAAATGCACAGTCTTTTGAGCAGTAACCATAAATGATCTCGCCTCCCAAAAATGTAAACTCATTCATGCACGAGTTTTGTCATCAGGACAGCGCCATACCGAAGTGCATTCACCACAGCCCAAAATGCTTCCAGGGGCTCTCAAGTTCAGTGGGCTGCTCATCTCAGGCATGCTGATAGAAAAAGAAAAAAATAAGCCGGAAAGATACAGAATAGCATTTTTTTACACTTTAGGGCAGTCACAGCAGTTTCCTGAAACACTGACAGTGTCCCTTTAAATGGCATCTGTCCCTGCTGTTTTTCCCGCCATGAAGTCCTGATCCCCTAATGTGAGATCACAACTTGTTTCCATGTAAATTATTCTGATATCTCAAGCAGGGGATTGTGACTTAAGGGCAGGAAAAACAACTGGGACAAAGCAAAAGCCTGTTTTCATGCAAATGTCCTCTGTAACAAGAAGAAAATTGGAAAGCCTTCAAATTCAAATAATTTTGAGGAACTGAGGTCCAGGTCAACTAATAATTTTTTTTTGGAAATGAGAAAATCACTTCAGCTATAAAAATGGGATCAGAATTTCCAGATACAGATAGTCACGTATGACCTTGTAAGCATAGTGGTGTAATTTAATAATCCAGATGGAGCACAGTTTCTTCATTCTTTAGCTTTACAGGAGGTGGGTTCTAAAGCCTGCCCCTTATGCAAGCTTTCCGATTGCTTGTGATTGACAGTTATTACTTTGACCCTTTAGGATGCTGTGTCCGCATTGCTGGAAAGGACTTCAGCCGAACTGGAGGCAGTAGAACAGGAGCTGGCTCAGCAGGAGGAGGAGCAGGAGCTGGCTGCCCCCGGAGAAGACTGGTAAGTTACTAGCTTTGGCCAGGTAGTTTACAGAATCGTTGCTGATTTGATAGTTTGGGGAGCGCGTCACATCTGGAAGGATATGAGGCACAGACCAGTGTGCCTGTTGTGTAGTGGATATGTTCAGGTTTGCCTGTCTCTCTAAAAGGACAAATGTCATAGGTTTCTGCTACAACCTCTGCCGGTCATTAAGCAGTGGTGGCAGCCTGTGGTTGGCCAGTTGAATGAATAACTAGTGTGTAGTTAGTGTTTTTAGATCCGATAGAAAGGGAGCTAAGTTTACATATTTTTTCCACGTGGAATTAATATATTTTAAGCAACATCTTGATTAATCTATGTGAATTGACGACATTCCATGTGAGCATAAGAAGGTTGTATTGGTATGTTTGGCCCTGGAGGAGGGGGCAAATTTGATAGTCTCTTTTCTTTTTGCTCCTTCAGTGGGTGAAGTGGGTTTACTACTGCATGGACAATGCATGAGAAGAACTGGTAGAAATGGATAACACACAGATCTACTGGGCCCAGCAGAGCACACTGCACCACTCTGTGCGGGATCCAGATTTGTGCCTGTACCTTACTCCCTGCCTCACAATGGTGGTATCGTGGGAACACTGCAGAGGCAGCACCCTCTAGCTCCAGTGGGAGGACTCTATCCTGGATACTCTTTCAGCATCTCCTGTGGTAGGGTTTGGCAGAAGCATGACCAATGCCAGTGACTGGGCGAAGCTGGATACTGCCGATCATAGGAAAGTTCGGCATTCAGTACTCAGTGCTGTGAATAGTGCAGGGTGGGCTTGATAGGTAAATGTAAGGCCCCAGCATATGACAGACTCCACATCACTAACCTGCGTGTTCATTGACTCCTCCCCATTTCTCTATTCTGGATGCCATGTTCCATTGTCTGTATGCAATCCCCATTCCTGAAGGGGTTAATGGAAGGATATTCTGTCTTGGAAGAGTCTGAAGGTTGCCCAGTGTCCTAACAGGAAGATGGGATAACAGGCCCTGGTTGTAGGATGGCTAGATGGGGAGGGTATGCATAAAATACAGTATGACATGAGGAAGCCAGTGAACATGAGCTCTTTATTCTGTATTGCAGCTCTTGTTTACATCTCTGGGTCCCCCTTGAAAATGAGCATCTAGTGCTCCTGGGTCCTACCGGTTAACAAATTACAAATAAAGTTAATTGGCCTTTTCTCCTCCAGGAACATGTTCAGCAACAGCATTGTTCTTGGTACAACACTGTTCTTCGTAACATGAGGCTGAGCAAGTTGGAAGTAACAAAAGAATGTGAAATATATAGATAGTGTCATCACCTGCTAGGTTAAGCAAAAAAACACAATAATCACACTCCTTCACTTGGATTCTTATGTTGAGAATTTCCCCAATTTTAGTATCTGGAATGAAAAATTGCCTCAGGTGCCACCCAAAATGATAACAGCTGGGGTCTGCCTGGTAGCATGTGGACAGCGCTACACTGGACATCTACGTTTGGGAACAAGCATGGATCATTGTCGGGGGGAGGGGGGATCAGCATCCCAGGGGTTGCTTTTCCTCATGGTGGAGAAGAGACTCCTGCAGTACTGCCACCTGGTGGAGACTGGGCAGCAGCACAGATGAAAGCACAAAGCAGGGAGATGCCACCTCCATAAATCTTGACACATATGTGCACATTAATGCACATGTCTACTTGCTGTACTCTGGCGCTCCTGGAGAGAATACTGGAAGCATGGATGAAATTGCCGGACTGCTCCGTGTTGGCACCCGTCTGCAGGCTCATGCATGGCCGACATGGCTGGCTGCCCACCACACTGTGGTCCTTGGTAAGTGGTGTTTAACTGGTAAGTCTGTGGGAAGGTCATCAACAGGGCAGGGAGGTGCTGTCTGGCAGAGTCTGCTAAAGAAAGCTTGATTGAAAAAAATTAAACAAAATGAGAACAGATGATAGCTTTGTCTGCTCTCAGGGTTTTGTGAAGGGATCTTGAGTTGAGAGACTGCACACATTTGGAACTTACACAGATGTGGATGACTGCATCCAACCTTTTTCTCTGTCATTTTTGGGGCTGCACATGATAGGCATGCACTAATTATAAAAGGAAACATGGAGGGTAATGCATAAGCAATAAAGCGCTCCCAGGGTTACAATAACATAGAGAATAATGGATAGCTCCCTGGGTATTACCGGTGAGTAATACCATTGAGAGGTTCTGGACAAGTAGGAACCTCGAGAGCGAAGCTCGAGAGGTTACAGTGTCCAGAACCTCGAGATGGTAGTAATCACCGGTAATATCCAGTGAGTTATCCTTTATTTTTTTTAATATATGGATGCGTGATGAGTTTTTCTAGGAGCGTGGATATGTTGTTCATCCACACTTCTTGGCATGTGCCTTTCCTCTTTAAATCTTGCCAAAAGTCTTCAAGCTGGCTCCTCCCAGCCATCCAGGTGGAGTATACCTTGGCTCCGCCCCATGACGCCAGATCTTAGCACACTGGAAGCAAGATTGTGCACCCGAAGCCAGGGAGATCAGGTGGGTGTGTGTGGATGAACAATATATACCACTCCTACACAACCGTTACAGGTGAGTAACCTGTTCTTCTAGGAGGGTGGGTATGTTGTTCATCCACACTTCTTGGCAGACTCCAAGCAGTTCTCCGGGAGGAGGAAGGCAAGGCGCACACCCCTACTTAGGAAATAAAGATTGGAGAACCAAGGCCCCAAAACCAGCATCCCGGCATGACTCAAGGTTGTTGTGGTAGTGGGTAATGAAGGTGTTTGCTGACTTCCAGGTAGCAGCCCGACAGATTTCCTGGATAGAAAGGTCCCTGACTGCAGCCACCAAAGCAGCAGTATGGCATACAGAATGAGCTCTTATCCCTCTGGGAGGCTTCTTGCACAGACCTATGCATGATGTAATCCATCTTGCTGTGGTCCATTTTGCTGCAGGTCTGCCAGAAGCGGCTTCAGCATAGGTGACAAACAGCTGGCGAACCTCTCTACGAATTTCCGACGATCTCTCCTTATAATAGGAGGGAGCACGTCTCAGGTCCAGAGTATGGAGCCTGTACTCGGCGTCCGAGATGTGGTTAGGGTAGTATACTGGCAGAGTCAACACCTGGTTAAGGTGAAACTCTGACACCACCTTCGGAAGGAATTTCAGGTGGCGTAGGACAACTTTGTCCCTGTGAAAGACCAGATAAGAGGAGTTCACCGAAGGCGCCTGGAGCTTCCCTGTCCTTCTGGCCTTCTGATAGCTACCAGGAAGGCCGTCTTCCACGACAAGTGTGACAACTCACACTTGTGCATTGGTTTGAATGGCTTGCCCATGAGCTTTGCCAAAAGCAGCAGTAGATCCCACGGAGGTGGAGGTTCACGCACCGGAGGGGATATGTGATCCAGGCCTTTGAAGAAGCGTCTGATCACTGTCTCCTGTGCCAATGTCGGCTGACCGGCCGACGCCTGGTAAACAGAAATGGCTGCCAGGTGCACCCTAAGGGTCGATGACCGTAGACCCCCTTTGGAGAGAGACCAAAGGTAGTCGAGAATGTTAGCCACAGAACAGGATAATGGGTCCAGACTCTTAACCTGACACCAAATGGAAAATCTCTTCCATTTGAAGGTGTAACATTTCCTGGTCGATTCCTTTCTCGATGCCTCCACCACAGTGTAGACATATGGGGACATATACCACTTCTAGAACTACTGTTAGAGGTGAGTAACCTGTTATTTTTTCCCCTGCCGAGTACTTTTCTTACAGGCGGTCAGCTGACAGTGACAGCCCCCCTGAGGAAGGATCTTTTTGATTCGAAGCGCCGGGGATTTTTGTCTTTGCCTGGAATACCTTCTGGCTCTCGCCTTTTGGCATTAAACTCACTTTTGCGTACAGTCCTTTGCTTTTTGGCTGTCTGTCCTCCACGTCCTTTTACTTGCATTTTGTGCAGTACATCTGTTTTGATTTTTGTATTCATGTGTCTATCTACTGCTGCATAGCAACGTAGCTGAGCGCCGGTGTGTGTGTTTTTTGGCTGACAGTGAAGGACTGTTGGAGTCTTAGCCGACCGCTGCACTTTCTGATCTGTGCCTCTTTCTCCCTCCCGCCCCTGCTGCCCACATGGACAGTTTTGTTTGAGTCCTACCTTGTTGGAGGAGCACAAGATCTGAGACGTAAATCGTTTTGTAATATTTTTTAAAAACACAAAAAAAACATGAGAAGTACCACAAACACTTAATGCTCTCGCTAAGCGAGAGCCCGCTGCCATGTTTTTGAATCTGTTTTGGCTGCCCACTGACAGAAAACAGCCAATGATTAGGTGCAGTGTGACTGTGAATGTTTGATTGACGTTTATCAGGATGAATGATTTTGGGTGTTGTGTGCTTGCGCCGTGGAGCTTCACTGATAATACTGTCGTTCAGGTCCGGAACGATAGTATTATCACTCTCGAAGTGTGGTATTATCACTTCGGGAGTGATGCTATTACCAAACATTTTTTGTTTGTTTTACTACACTATTAAATTGATGATCCATATATTAAAATCTGTTAATAACCCTTTAGGAATGTAAAATGACCCTGGGAGTGATTAACTGCCTGTTAATGTATCCTCTGAAAGCGGCTTATTGCTGTTTTGAAACTATTTTGAAAATTGGGTTAAGGAAAAATCATGATTTACCTTTGAATTCACAGAGTAGTTAAATATTTTTTGTCACAAGGCTCTACAGGTAAATTAACAAAATATTATTGTAAGGCTTTTGAATGTGACAAACCAGTTTGGAGTCTATAATTTTTAGCCCCTTTTTATGGCTGCATAGTAGAGCTATGCAGCGTATTGCTATTATGTAATAGAGAGAAGGGACTCTGGAAGCACATCACCGTATACCTTGACTGTGTTCTTCCACAGTGGAGTTGAAGCGCATGCAGTCTTCTACATTGACTACAGTGCTGTTCCTCCCCCTCTTCAGTTCATTTTACTGTTTAGGGATAACTTCCATTGAACACGCTCATTCACAAGGAGGTCCCTAATACAAAGTACTAAACATCACAGACAGTCAGTACAAGGATACATCATAGTAATACATCAGGTATATCATGGTACATAGAGTAGATTGGTTGTAACAAATACATAAAGGCAAAAGCATCACATGGCAGTAAGTTTACCACCACCTAATAAAAATCATCACAGACAATCAATACAAGTAGTACAACATAAAAAACAGCAGAGATATCATGGTACATAGAATAGGTTGGTTATAGCAATACATAGTGATAAAGTAAAGGCATCACTTACCAGTAAGTTTACTACACCTAATAAATATGGGAGATAACTTGGGTAGAATGGACAAAAGGGAAGGAAGGGAGGGAGGGAGGAAGATGCATTCCACTATGCACAGGAATCTACAAAGACAATAGGAGAGGGATGGGGAGAAGGTAGACCCATGAGGGAATCTTAAGTGCAGTTGCAGTCTCAGCAGTGATCTCATGTACCCTACCAATGAATGCCCTAACTGGGATAAAGGGTATGGAGTTTTAGGGTAGCTTGAAGCTTTTTCCAAAGGCAGGGAAGAGAAAAGCTCATAGATGCCCTACCAAACAGTGTCCGATAATTTGGCACATTCAGGGTAGTATATGCACATTTTCTGAGGGCGTAGGTGCTAGCTGAGCATGAGAAGAAGGCTGATATGTAAGGGGGTAGCTTATTGAGGAGCACTTTATATGTCCAAGTATAAGTGTGCACCATTCTTCTGGTGGATAAAGAGGTCCACTTCATCGCCTCATACATGGTACAGTGATGGGTTCTGGCTGGGGCATTGATAATGAAACGGATGGCCCAGTGATAGAGCGTGTCTGACTTACGCGGGTAGACAAGTGCACAGTTGCTGGGAGCACTATTTTCATGCTATGCGCTCACTTCCGGTTCACTTCTGGGTTCAGAGCTAACACTTGTTTTCCTCCCCTTATATATACAATAATGTTTGCCTGGTGTCTAATTGCACCCCCCGCCCTCCAATTGCTGTTCCTGTTATCTGGTACTATTTTCACCCTCACTCACCAATCACTGTCCCTGTTATCTACTACTGTTTCCATGGTGTCTAGTGCCAGCCCACACTCCAGTCACTGTCAGTGTTATGTAGTACTGTTTCCCTTGTGTCTAGTGGCACCCCCTCCACCCTCCGTTTGCTGTCCCCATTATGTAGTACTGTTTCCCTGGTGTCTAGTGGCACCCTCCACTCTCCAGTTGCCATCCCCATTATGTAGTATTGCTTCCCTGGTGTCTAGTGGTACCCCCACCCTCCAGTCACCGTCCCCGTATTAATTTTACCAGTGTCAGCTGAAATAAAGAAAATACCCCACAATGTTTTTCCTTTTTAACCTGCAAAAAAGAAAGAAGTCACTTGCTGATCTGACATCCCTCACCTCGACCTTCCACTTAGCAACTACCACCCCCACACACCCTCACTCACCAGCACATTTCCCATGGTGAAGATTCTCTCTCCAATAAAAGACACATCTTGTTGCTGGAAACGCCAACTGCAATATGAGAAACCAAGGTAAGTGTGATTCAATGTATTTCAATAGGGTTTTGAACTTTGATGCATAACTTCATCATTTTTGCATATTTTGGCCGCAGATTTTCAACATTGCCTATTTGGGACCCCACCTCATGACCAATGGCAGGGGAATTACTTAGATCAGGCCTGAAAGGTGATTTCGCGATCACGTTGCGAAATCACCATTTGGGCAGGATTTGCATAATTCCCCTGCCGTTGGTCATGAGGTGGGGTCCCAAAAAAGCCATGTTGAAACTTTTGGGCCAAAATATGCAAAAATGACAGTTACATACGTACGTTAACATTTTTCTACACTCAACTTGTAACTTCGGCAGTTCTAAATATTTTGACCACAGATTTTCAGCCTTGCCATTTTTTTCACACCACCTCATGAATGTGACAGCTGTAATTTTTGAAATCTTGGCCAAAAATGTATTTTCGCACTTGTGCTGCAGAATGACAACTTTTCGGTGGCATGGAATCACGTTTCGGGGATTTAAAAACGTTCACCTATGGGGTTTGTGAGCTGGGATAAGACTGTGCTGAAAATTTGGTGTATAAATACAGTAAAATGTCTGGATTATGATGCAACATTGCAGTACTTTAGGTTTAGATAGTACTAATAGACTTTTTTTGATTGGTTGTCCTGGGAATTGGATCAGGGAGGAGCGGTGGATATGGCCTACCTAGATTTCAGCAAGGCCTTCAACACCATTCCACATACAGTAGGAAATTAGTAAGCAAACTGGGTAGTCTAAGAGTGGGACTAAAGGTGGTAAACTGGGTTAAGAAATTGGCTAAGGGGTAGGAGACACAGGGTGGTGGTAAACTGAGTTTGCTCCGAGGAAGTGAGAGTGACCAGTGGGGTACCAAAGGGATCTGTACTGGGACCAGTCCTCTTTAACATCTTTATTAGTGACATTGCAGAGGGACTGGATCTAAAGGTCTGCCTGTTCGCAGATGACACTAAAATCTGTAGCAGGGTAGACGCGTGGGGGGGGGGGTGAGAGGGGATCTGGGTATAATAGTTTGTAAATTACGTGGAAGCTGTTTCTGGCAGACCGGCAATAAAACGGACGATTGGCAGGTGGATCACATCCTGCATTGACCTCTGCTATAGGCTGGCTGGTAGGGAGCCGTCAGTAGGGCTTAGAAGTTCATTCCACCAGACATACCGCTGCCTCAGTGGCTGGTTCCAGGGATGTCCCTATGCAGGACATTTGCAGGGCTGCTACCAGGAATTCATCACAAACCTTCATTTGCCACAACTGCATAGACTTTGAGTCACATCAGGATGCTGGTTTTGGGACCTTGGTTCTCCGGTCCCTGTTCACCAAGTAGGGGTGTGTGCCTTGCCCCTCCTGGAGAACTGCTAGGAGTCTGCCAAGGTGTGGACAGTGAACTATATCCACGCCCCTAGAAAAATAGATAACTCACCAGTAACCATAGATCTGGAAGTGGTAGATAGTTCATATTCACACAAACCATCTGGCCTTTCCTGGCAAGTGGCACACAGATTCCTGCTTCCAGCGTGCATGAGCTAACATCACGGGGTGGAGTTGCGGGATATACCACTTGAGTAGTAGGAGGAGCTTAGCTTAAAAATGTTCGATGAATCAGCAGTTCCAGTGGAACTGTCAGAATGTGGCTATGAAATACACACCACTCCTAGAACTATTGTTACAGATGAGTAACCATTTTTTCCACCAGTAACCATAGTTCTTCTTTGAGGATACATCTCTTTCATCAGGCCACACCTTTGGAACTACTCCTGCTTCAGCACTGGGAACACTCGGAAAATTCTGCAAGCCATGGGCCGCCCATGACAACATCATGCATCAGTGTCTACATAAATGTGGGTGGCTCCATCTCTCCTCAGTTCTTTTCCTGCTGTCGATCATACTCATCAGACCTACACACAGAAACATTAACTGTTAGCCACTGTCGTTTATTGTTTTCCAAATAATAAAGAATCACTATTTTAGCCGTGGAATGATCCATCAAACTTATCCCGATATTGCAAGTGAAGAGAAAAATTTACAAGGATAACACATGAGGTGCATGTCTGCTGTTTGGGCCTCTCTCACAACATTCAAGCATGTGAGATCTGTAGGGGCTTCAACTCTGCTACCAGTGGACATTGGAAAGGAGCACTGGAAATGCTCCTATTAAAGAAAACTTTGGCAGCGATGGAAGAACAAATGCATGAAAAATCTGTGTTGCCTGACCCGTTGACCGAATCCTGGTCATCAAAATTGAAAGCAAGTCATCGTCAAAGCCACAAGCATAACCACCAAGGCAAGGACAAGGCCTGCCCAATGGGATCCAGGTCACCACTGTGGCCAGCAGGTGCTACTTCTACCTCGTCATCATCCACTTCAGCGGTGGTGACAACAGCTCCCCCCAACTATTGACCAGACACCAGGGTCGGGGCTTGGCTTAGGTGCTACTGGGCCTATTACAGGCGGTATGTCATAGTCACAGAGTGTTCACCCTCCATCAACTGTTACATTCACGACCCCTAATACAGGCATTGTCGATGCACAGGCAGTGCCAGTGTTATTTTCAGACATCATACAGTGCTTTCTACTAGGCTTACCAGATCAGCCTGTCTTCACATCAGTGGGGATTACTACTTCCCAGACCCTGTCAGTGCAGCCACCCAGCACTATACAAAAGAGACCTCCTCGTTAGCTGCCAGCGTCCCTGGCACAGTCTTCTATCCCCATCATCGAGGTGGATGACTACAAGTTTGAATATAAACCAAATCTCACAATGGATGAAGATTATGAGGAGGAGTGGAGTTATTCTGAGGACCAGTATTTACCTGGCACCAGCTCTACTTTATCCTCCTGCAGTGAGGAATCTGTGATGAACACCCCGGGGTCACTACCAGAGGATCCCTCTTTTCAGGCCATGATGCAGAAAATGCAAGCTGCCATAGGCTTCACTTTGGAAGAGAAAGTCTCCACATAGAAAAATTTGCTGGAATTCTTGGAGTTGCCAGAAATCCCTCCATAGTCATTCCTCCATTATACCCAGCTCTGGAGGATGCCACTTATGCAGCTTGATATAGACCTAATGCCATACCAGCTGTTCTTAGAAAGGCTCACAAGATGCACCCTGAACCATCTAATATGCCTTACTATTTATTTATTTAAAAGTTTCACCATGAAAAGCACGCTGAGCAATGCTTACCAGCCAGAAACCGATTCTGTGATGATCACAGCTGCCCATGTTAGATCCAGGGCATCTAAACACATGATTCTGATTCTAGAACTCTGAACTGACTGGCTGTGTTTGAGAAGAGCTCCCAAAGCTAAGTGCTTTTTGATATAATTTTCAGTTTAAAAATTGTTTTGTTTTATGTAAATTTAGGTGATTGTGAAAGACAACCCTGTAGGCTCCAGGAAGATATAAAATTTGTGTGGTAGATATTTGTTGGAAGTCAGAAGGATCAACACATTTAGTGTGATCTTTCTACTCTGATGTGGTTAATTTTAATACTATAGTTTAAACCCTTTCTGTATGTGCCTTTGGTGGTGTCTGATATTGAGAACCTAAGTGTCAATTGTGGGTATCCTGTCTGTTTTGGTAGGTACTTTATTTTCTTTGTTAAACAGCTGAGTATACCTATTGCCTAATACTTTATAGTACATTGTATCTTTTGCTCAGTCTCTGATTTTCTCTTCTTTCTCCAATGTTTCAGAACTGTTTAGTTATTGTGGCAGAGGTGTGGTACTGTGTTCTTTCTTGTAGTTCAAGGTGCTTTTGGAACTGCTGATTTCTATTGGTTTAAACGACTACATTTTTTTTCTATTTTAAAAAAAGCTACATCAGCTTGGTTTGTTGTCACCTGTTTGTTGTTACTAAGTAGCAGATGTTTTTGCATTGTGCTCTGATTCTGTGATAGAATCTGTATTGGTAGAAGGTAGATTATTGTGATTGTAGTTACCTTTTGATGGTAAGGATAAAGAGGTGAGATAGAAGTGTATGTATTTTCAAATATTATAGAGGAACAGTGGCAGGATTTTTAGGACAGTAAATTAATAAAAAGGGAACTAGGAGAGCTTCAGTAGCAGACAAGTAGTGGAATAGCAGTATAATTGCAGTATAATGTGGGGAGTGGGGCATTGCAGTGGCTGTGGGGCAGCCATATTCAGGCAGATCTTCTGGACACTGAGGTGCTGCCCTATCTGCATGCATCTTTCTGGACTGCGGGATGAGGCAGCCAGACTCAGAGCGGGAAGTAAACTGGGTCAGGAGTACCATCACCCCTGATCCAGAACCACTCAGTCCAATGCAGCTGCCTCAAAGGATGCAGAGAACGAGGAGTACTTGGATGACAGTGGGCTCAGGGAGGTTAGACCAGTCAGGCAGAGGCACATCCCAGATCCTATTCCACTCAAGAACTCATATGCCACACTGCCAAACAGGGACAACCAAATAGAGGTACCCAGAGAAATGGAAGGAAAGGATGTGGAGGTTAGCCAAGTGCAAAAGATGGAGATTAGCCCAGGAGGTGGATAGGCAGAATAGGGGCAAAATTCAGCAGAAGGGCAGACAGCAAGGTGAACCAGGGATAAAGGACAACCAAGGAAGGGGCTGGAGTAGAACAGTGAAACAGTCTAGGGAGGTCAAATCATGGAAAGTCATGTGTGCAAATGCCAGGAGCCTTAGCAACAAGATGGAAGATCTGGAGGCTGTCATGGTGCAGTCAGACCTGGACATTGTGGCCATCACTGAAACCTGGTGTAATGATAACCACGACTGGGAGTTGGCCATACCTGGCTACAACATATTCAGAAGAGACAGGGCAGGCAGGAAGGGAGGAGGAGTGGCACTATATGTGAAAAATGACATAAGAGCCACAGAGATCCAGGAGGAACAAAATGGGGGAGAGATACTGTGGGTTAAGCTGGAAAGGAAAATGGGGCCAGCCATCCGCACAGGTGTGGTCTATAGACCACCAGCCCAGGAGGAAGAAACAGATAGGAGCTGAGCTAGCCATCCAGAGGATGGCAGACAAGAGTGAGTGTAGTACTGGTTGGAGACTTCAATATTCCAGACGTGGACTGGAGCATCCCAGCAGCAGCATCAACTAGGAGCAGATTTATCCTGGACTCCTTCAGGGTGCCTTCCTCAAGCAACTGGTCATGGAACCAACTCGGCAGAAAGGCAATACTGGACCTTGTGCTCACAAACAGGGACAGTGTGATGGGGATAACAGTGGGGAGCACCTGGGAACAGTGACCACCAGTCACTGTGGTTTGAAATCACAGAAAGAGCAGAACCAAACCACACAAAAACACGTATCCTGGATTTTAGGGGGCAAACTTTGAGAAAATGGGGAGATACTTGAAAGAGGCATTAAGGGAATGGGGCAGGAATCAGGGGTTGAGGAACAGTGGGAATTATTTAAAATGGGATTACAAGAGCAACATAATTATGTATTTAGCAGGTTAGCAAGAGGAAAGGAAGGAGACCATTATGATTTTCCAAAGAGGTAGCAAAGAAGTGAAAGCCAAAAGATTGCATTCAGGCAATACAAAAGACACAGGCAGAAGGGATAGGGAGAAGTACCAGGAGAAGCAAAGGAGGCAGGAGGTCAGTAGGGAAGCCAAAGCTCAGACAGAAGAACACATTGCAAAATCAGTGGGTAGAGGGACAAAACCTTTACAGGTACATAAGTGAAAAAGAAAGGCAAAGGGAGGGATAGTGAGACTGAAGGGGAGGATGGGGGCTGTGGAGGATGACAACAGTAAAGCTGACATATTGAACAGGTATTTCTGCTCAGTCTTTACTGAGGAAGAGGAGGTAATGGGTCTGAATGGAGTACAATGGGTGAGAATGGTGCAGAAATGGACACAAGTCCCTTTACAGAAAGGGTCCTGAAGGAACTGGAAGTAATAAGAGTTGATAAAGCAATGGGGCCAGATGGGGTGCACCCAGGGTCCTTAAAGAACTAAGAGGTGGTGGCTGAACCTCTTGCTATCCTGTTTAGCCGATCACTAGAAACAGGGAGGTACCCAAAGACTGGAGGATAGCAGATGTAGTCCTCTTATACAAAAGTGGGAACAAAGAGGCGGGGAACTACAGACCAGTCAGCCTCACCTCGGTAGTGGGAAGATCATGGAAGCACTACTGAAGGAGAGATTGGTGGAACATCTGGTTGTCAATGGACTACAGGACCCAAGGCAGCATGGTTTCACCAGGGGAAGGTCCTGTCAGACCAACTTCATTGAATTTTTTGACTGGGTGACTAGGGAGGTGGATCAGGGAGAGCAGTGGACATGGCCTATCTGGACTTCAGCAAGGCCTTTGACACTGTGCCACATAGAAGACTATTGCACAAACTGGGGAATATGGGTGTGGGCAGGACAGTAGTATGGTGGGTAGGTAACTGGCTGGGCAGCAGGACACAGAGGTGGTGGTAAATGGCTGTCACTCCACAGAGGAAGAGTGACCAGTGGGGTACCACAGGGATCAGTGCTGGGACTGGTACTATTCAATATCTTCATCAGTGACATTGCAGGACCTAGAAGGCAGAATTTCACTGTTAGCTGATGACACAAAGCTCTGTAACAGAGTAGACACACCAGAGGGTGTAGACAGAATGAGAAGGACCTGCAGAAACTTGAAGAATGGTCAGGGGTTTGGCAGTTGAAATTCAATGCAAGGAAGTGCAAGATAATGCATATGGGGCACAAAACCCTGGCACAATATATCAGTTGGGGGTGAGGATATAGCATGCACCAAGCAGGAAAGGGATCTTGGAGTTATCATCTCTGATGACCTCAAGGCAGGAAACAGTGTGACAAGGCAGCAGATAAAGCAAATAGGATGCTGGGATGCATAGGCAGGGGCATCACCAGCAGGAAAAGGAGGTCATAATTCCACTATACAAGACACTGAGTGAGGTGCACCTGGAGTACACTGTGCAGTTCTGGAGACCTTACCTACGTAAGGACATAGACAGGGTAGAGAAGGTTCAGAGGAGGGCAACAAAGATGGTGCATGGATTGCATCACAAGTCCTATGAGGACAGGTTGAAGGCACTGAACATGTACTCCTGGAGGAGAGGAGGGAGGGGATATGATAGAGACATACAAGTATCTTACAGGGAGAAACAGGGTGCAGGAATGCACTATTTTTAGCGAAAAGATGTTCCAGGACTAGAGGGCATGGGATGAAGTTGGAGGAGGGCGATTCAGAGGAAGCGTGAGGAAGAATTTCTTCACAGAGCAGGTGGTGGACAAGTGGAACACCCTGCCAGAGGAAGTGGTGGGGGCTGAAACAATCACGGGATTTAAGAATGCATGGGATAGACATAAAGGAATTCTGGAGGTCAGGGGTAAGGGGCAACAGACTTCCTGGAAAACATAAACTGAACTTACAGACTTAAATGGGCAGACTGGGTGGGCCATAGGCCCTTATCTGCCGACACTGTCTATGTATCTATGAGCACCCTCCCTCCCTCCAGACAAGGAATCCAGGAGGTTGGGTATCATACGAACATACAAATGTGCCAGCAGAAACAGACCACCCAATCTGTCTAAGTCTGCTCAAGTGTTCAACTAACACCCCGAGTTTGCAGCTGCCTCACCCCCCCTTTTGTCATCCCACTGCCACCCCCCCACTCTCACTCTCCCCTGTCCCCGTCCCATGCCCTTCAAGCTGTTCACAGATTTACATACCACCACCCATTCTGGTAGGGCGTTCCATTTTGCTACCACCCTCTCTGTGAAATAGTGTCTCCTCATTTCCTTCCTAAATCTTCCAAAAAAAAAAAATCTTCACCCCTCTATTCTTAGCTCATACCCCCTGGTGAACCTCCCCCTCCTTAACTTAAAGACCACCATCTGCCCCATCCTTATTGATTCCCCTCAGATACTTGAATGTCTCTATCGTGTCCCTCCTGTCCCTTCTGTCCTTCAGGGCTTACATATTCAGGTCTCCCAGCCTGCTGTCATAGTCTTTCCCCTCCACTCCACATGTCATCTTTGTTGCCCTCCTCTGCACCCCTCTAGCAGCCTGTTATCTTGCTTTAGGTATGGCCTCCAAAACTGCACACAATACTCTAAGTGTGGCCTTACCAGCGACCTGTAGAGGGGCAAGATCACCTCTCTTCGCCTGGACGAAAACCCCCTTGCTGTGCACCCCAGCATTTTAATCGCTTTTGCAGCCGCTCTCCTGCACTGGGCAGTGTTGTTCATAGTCCATGTTACCATTACCCCTAGGTCCTTCTCCTCAGTGATCCCAGCTAACCCCCCCACCCCACCCCAGCCAGTATTCTCTCCTTGGGTTCTTTACCCCAAAGTGCTTAACTTTACACTTCTTGGCATTGAACCCCAGCTGCCACCTCTGACCACTCCTCTAGCTTGCATAGGTCCCCCTGCAGCTGCTTCCATCCCTCCTCTCCATCCACCACTGCTCCGATTTTGGTGTCGTCAGCGAACAGACTTATCTTGCTCACCACCATGTGTGCAATGTCTGATATGAAGAGCCCAAACAATACTGGCCCAATCACAGAGCCCTGTGGCACCCCACTCATCACCGTTCTTGGAGTTGAGAGCTCCCCTTTCACCACCACCCGTTGCAGCCTCCCACTCAGCCAGCTTGTAATCCAGTTCATCATTTTTGCCCCTACCCCTACACCAGTTAGCTTCTCCCCAAGCTGCCCTTGAGGCACCGAATCGAAGGTCTTGCTGAAGTCCAAGTAAAGAATATCTACCGGATGACCGTTACCCAGCTCACCTGTCACCCAGTCATAATATTGTATGAGGTTGGTTTGACAAGACTTCCCTGAAACAAACCCATGCTGCCTCACATCCTGGAGGCCATTGTCCACCAGGTACGACACCAGTCTTTCCTTTAGTATCGTTTCCATGAGTTTGCACACTATGGAGGTTGAGACTTACCGGATGATAATTACCCAGTTCATCCCTTGGCCTGCTCTTGTGTAATGGTACTACATCTGCCATACTCCAGTGAGGTGCTGTACAGATCCGCCAGCGGCTCTACCAACATCTCCACCATCTCCCTCAATACCCTGGGGTGGATACCATCCGGCCCTGGTGCTTTGTCTACCTTCAATGCCCTCAGTCCCTCTAGGATCTACTTGCCTCAGTTCTTCCATCTGTCGTCTCCTCTCCCCCTGTTCCAACCCTCCCAGCCCATGCTGGTAGTGGTCCCCCTCTTTCTTCTGTGAACACTGAGAAAAGTATTCATTCAGTGCTTCTGCCTGCTTCTCCCCCTTTTCCATCCACTCCCCACCCCTTTTTATCCTCACTATTGTTTCCTTGCACTTCTTGTTCTCCCTGATGTATCTGAAAAAGCCCCCCCCCCCCCAATTAATTCCCTGTGCTAATCTCAGCTCCCTTTGGGCCTTGGCTTCTCTCACTTTTCTAGTCACCTCCCTGGACCATCTTGCATATTCCTTCCTGTCCACTTCCTTCCCCATCCTCCTAAACCTCTGGTGTGCCACTCGTTTTGCCCTCACCATCTCCACAACCTCGCTGTTCAACCAGCATGGTTTTCTTACTCTGCTCCTCTTACTCTGTGTCTTGGTGCAGGCTTCTGTTGCCTCTGTAACCCCCCGTTTAATAATATCCCATTTCTGCTCCACGTCCATCTCCTGTCTTATTCCCTCCAGTTTCCCTTTCAGTACTTCCTGCATCCTCCCAAAGTCCACCCCCCTGAAGTTTACCACCTGAGTAACTGATTTCTCTGGCTCCCCGCACATCGTGATATTAAACCACAGTGTTTGGTGATTGCTGTCGGCTAGTGGGTCCTCTACCTTTATTTCCCTCACTGCCTCCCCATTCAACAATACCAGATCTAAAGTGCTCTTTAGCCTAGTAGGTACATTAACCAACTGTGTCAGGAGACCCTCCTGGATCACGTCCAGGAGCACTTGCTCCCTAGCACTGGAGGTGAACGGAATGCTCCAGTGAACCCCTGGTAAGCTGAAATCCCCCACAATGACCACCTTCCCTTTTCTACGTACCTTTTTGATTTGTCCCGCTACCTCCCTGTCAAGCTTCTCAGACTAGGACGGCGGCCTGTATACCACCCCAAACCTCACTTTCCTACCCCTTGGGAAACACACCTATGCCTCTGCTTCATTACACCTGCATATTGCAAATTACCAGGCCCTTGTGATTAAATACTAGAATACCCTCTGGAGAAGTGCCAAGGTTGCAGCACAGGCCTTATGTGAATGTAATGCCAAAACTGAGTTAATGAAAACCCTGACTGCAGGGGCTGAGGTGGGTAAACATTTAATCTGCTCAGGCTGTTCTGTTTCAGATGCATCAGCAACTGCCTCTTGCATTTGCATGAGGAGATATTCTTGGCTTAGAGTAGCTGGATATGCCAATGATGTCCAACAGGCAGTTTTAAGTACCTCTTTTAGAGGCAGTAAACTGTTTGAGAATGATGTTGAAGAGGCATCCAGGATGAAGCTGATGTCTGTCAAATCCCTGTACACCACACTAGGCAGGGGTAATGGTATAGGTCAGTTTCATCATCCCGTTGCCACAGGTGGTAGACAGACCTACAGGCAACAAAGAAAAGGTAAGGTTGATGGAGCTTTGCCAGCCCTCTTTCCCCAGATACCCATTCCAAAGCAACAAGAGGCAGTGGAGCCGGTGGCATTGTCACCACTGGTTCAGCATGACTTCACTAAGACAGTATACCCCTAACCACGCTATTCTCAGGTGGTTAGTCAACCTCCCTTCATTTGAGCCAATGGAGGGAGATTACTACAGATGAATGGGTACTGGACAGTATTGCAAAAGGCCATGCTCTGGAGTTTCTGAATCCCTCACAGAACATCCGCCACCTCTCTCAGCTTATCCCGGGACACATGTCCCTGTTGAGAGAAGAAGAAGTACAGGCCTTACTCCACAAACATGCCATAGAACCTGTTCGCCCAAGACAGCAGAACAGAGTGTTCTGTTCCAGAAACTTCCTGGTCCCCAAGGGGACAGGAGATCTGTGGCCTGTAGTAGACCTGAGAGACCTCAAATTCTGCATAGAGGACAAAAAGTTTTGCATGGTTTCCCTGCAAACACTGATCCTCCTGTTGCAAACGTGAGACTGGATATTCTCCCTGGATATGAAGGATGCTTACCTTCATATCAAAATCAGGAAGCCGCACAGAAAATACCTGAGATTTATGCTGGAAGGGGAGCACTACCAGTTCAGAGTATTGCCCTTGGCTCATTTTCTGTGCCATGGATCTTTACCAAATGTTTGGCAGTGGTAGCAGCAGCCCTCCACAGGGAAGATTTGTATGTGTTCCCTACCTTGACGATTGTCTATTCGGATCAACTGCTGCACACTCTGCCTCAAACCAGGAAATTGTTCAGACATCTAGGGGTGACAGTTTACCAAAGTCAGTGCTGACCCCCTGTCAGAGACTGCAGTACATAGGGGCAGTACTGGACACAGCTCAGGGCTGTGCATTCCTGCCTCAGGACAGAGCAGAGTGCCTTATAGTTAAAGCACAACTGGTGTACCACAGTCAGTATGTGCCAGCCAGGGCTCTGCTGTGCCTTCTTGGCCTTATGGCAGCAGCCATTCTAACAGTGCCACTGGCCCATTTGCATATATGGATCCCACGGTGGACCCTAAGAGTCCAATGGGACCAGTCAACTGATGTCCTAAACAAACAAGTGTTAGGTCTCCTTTAAAAAAAGCAGTGACATGGTAGATGGACTGCAACAACTTGCTCAAGGGCATACCATTTCTGATTCCTTCCTCAATACAAATTCTCACCTCGGCTGCATCAGAATCCAGGTGGGAAGTGTACCTGGGCCCTTACCAAATATGATTACTTTAGGGTTGCCACCTGTCCTGATTTTCGCAGGACTGTCCTGATTTGGGCAGCTGTGTCCTGCAAAAAAACATGAAAAATACCACATGTCCTGATTTTATAGTAGAAAAAAATATTTTCTAACTTTCCACTAAATGTTGCAGAAAACTACAATACCTTAACTAAAGTACCTTAAAATAATATGAAACAATAGAAGCAACTATGAAATTACAGTACTTAGCTTTAATTCTGATTATATAGAGAAAACAAGTATGTTGCATTGGTCGAGGTTACGTACTGTCCTGCGAAAAATCATGTTTCAGTAAGAAATGTCCCACTTTGGGCTTCTGAAAAGGTGGTAACCCTGGATTACTTGGACCCAGATGGAGACAAAATTACACATAAATATCCTGGAAATGAGGGCAGTCCCATACAATCTCCAGGCATTTCAGAAGCATTTGACTCCAGGTCCTCCGTTAATACAGACAGACTGTGTCAGTGTGATTCATTACATCAACAAACAAGGGGGGACACATTCCTATCTGCTATGCCGGGAAGCAGTGAGTGTGTGGTACTGGGCTCAGGAACACTGCCTAGAACTCTCAGCCATGCATCTTGCAGCTGTCTGAAATGCCTTATTTATTTATTTTATTAGTTTTTGTTGACCGGGTAAGTGCACTAGACAAATCCTGCCTATTTTCAGGCACGACCCGGGGGAGGGGGATACAGATGAATACCAACAGACCTTGAACCAGATTAACCTTAGCAGACAAGCTAAGCAGATCACAGTCCAGAGGGCACAAATGGGAACTGTTGACCTCCATAGTGGAAGACTTGTTCACAAGGTGGAGTCACCCAGAATTGGATCTTTTTGTATCCCCACACAATGCAAAACTGCTGCATTCTTGGTCGCATGCTCCAGGGCCTGAAGTTTTTTTGGCGAGACGCATCATCCCTCTCCTGGCAGTGGAGTTTTCTGTATGTCTTCTCTCCCTTTTCTCTAATACAGAGAATATTACTCGGACTGAAGATGGGGGATTCTAGTCCTCATTGCTCCACTATGGCCTCTGCAAATTTAGTATCCAGTAATACAGCAGCTTGCAGTGGTACTCCCAGCCACTCTACTGCTATGTAAGGACCTGTTGTCACTGGACAAGGGTCACTGGTCCATCTGGACCTGAAATCCCTACACCTGCATGCATGGCTCCTGAAGACATAGCCATGGAATGCTTTGTAGCATCACCTAAAGCGACTGATCTTCTGGAGGCTGCCAGAAAACACTCCACCAGGCATACCTGTTTCTTGAAGTGGAAACTGTTTACATTGTGGGCTGCTTCCAAGCACTTGGATCCATTTACTTGTCCAGTGCAGTGCAGGAACACTTGCTGTCCCTGTCAGACTCCAGTCTTCAGCGTTCCTCACTCAAGGTGCATTTGGCTAGTTCAGCTTTTCATGCCCATGTGGACAGACGTATGGTTGCCCAATCAGAGGTATCACATACCTTTCTGACAGGTATATTACATGTGAAACCTCCCATTAGAAATCCAGTTCTGGCTTGGGACCTGAATTTTGTGTTAGAGAAGCTTACTTTGGCTGCTTTTGAGCCAGTCGCGAGCTGTGGCTCATGCTTCCTTTCATAGATAGTGTTAGTTTAGTTGCAGTACTTCAGTTTGAAGGATTTCAGATCTGCAGCCTCTAATGTGTGAGCATCTATATTTGATTTTCCATAAAGATGGAGTGTCTTTATGTACAAATCCTATGTTTTTAGCAAAGGTGATGTCTGAATTTACTTTGAATTAAACTATTCACCTTCCAGTATACTTCCTGGAGTATGCTAATCCAGGGAAAGCATTACTCCATACTTTGGATGTACATGGAATTCTCTGATATTATGTGAACTGCATGAAGGACTGCAGAAAGTCCTTTCAGCTTTTTGTTTCATTCGCTCCTGGGAAAGAGGGCAGTCCTGTGTCTAAACAGTGGCTGTCCAGATGACTGGCTAACAGTATTAAGTTGTTACAGGATGTATTCCCGGAATGGTTTATGGTCATTCCACAAGAGGCATGGCCACTTCTGTTGCTTGTTTCTGAAATGTCTCAGCTGCTGAAATTTGTCCAGCTGCCACTTGGAGTACTGTCCATGCCTTCACTAAATATTGCAGTCTGGAGATTGTGTCTCACAGGCAAGCAGGATTTGGCTGGCTGTATTACAGGGCCTGCTCTTATGAGCACGTGTGTCTCCATCCGCCCAGACTGTTAGTTCTAGGTACTGCTTTGGACTTGTTCTAAAGATGTGGCCTGATGAAAGAGATATCTCTGAAGAAGTTGGAGCAGTTACCTTCTTACCGTAACAGTAGATCTTTGAGAGAGAATCTCTTTCATCAGGCCATGCTGACCCTTGAGGGTTATGACACCGGACTTCCTGCATTGATTCATTCCATCACTGCCTTTTCCAGCACCCGTTGTTGCCTGGTGTGCTGGGTGCTTCCCCTTATCACCTGGTTCCCCAGAGAAAGGTCTTCCAAGCATAATCTTTGGTGGGGAACTGAGAAGAGATGGGGGTCACCCACATTTTGTAGCCGCTAATGCAGGACGTTGTCATGGGCTGCCCCTGGCTTGCTAAAGTTTCTGTGTGATCCTGGTACTGACATTGGAATAGTTCCAAAGGTGAGGCCTGATGAAAGAGATTCTGTCTATAACAGTAAATACATAACTGTTCTTTCTGCTTCTAGCATTCAGTTCATATGACCTTTTCCTAGAATTATGTAGGGCATAAGTCAAGCCCATTTTAGAATACTGTACGCAATTTTATATTCCACTGTACAAACAAGAGTTAAGGCAGGTCTGGTGATAGCAATGTGTATATATTGCATGGGGGTGGGGGGCAAAGTTCCTTTCATCATGATGACTTGGCAGCTCACTGTAGTAATCAGTGTGATGGCAGTGTAGCCCCATTGTGTATTTCAGACACCCACTCAGTAATCAGTTTTGCAGTGCATACCTACTGTGACGGTCACCGTAATAAGAATATGCTGACAGTGTAATGACTGTATATTTATTGGACTCAGAATTCTTGTGACTAAAGCATCACCTTCAGATATCAATTTTAACATTCATTTGCTAGTCCTGTTCATATTGCAAATTGTCCTGGGCATATGTAGTTACCCCCATACCTGTCCGTGCCGGTCTAGTGTGAAGAATCACTCTGAAGTTGCTACTCTTTACTCTGCACCTGGCCATGCAGATGAACAGAGGGCGTCAGTCTCCTGTGCTACCAGTCCCTTGCATTTCACCAGCACTAGTTCTATCACAGTATGGGGAACCCTTATGGAAAAACAGAGTTTAAGTCTCCAGTACTATGTGTCCCATGCTTTTCACCAGTGCTAAATGGGCCTGTTTATGGTAAAAAAGAATCCAAAGGATTTTCACACATGCCGTCCATTTATCCACAGAGGCTGTAAACAGCATCCAAAATTGTAACACGTTTTCAGTTCAAAATAACATTCAGACTACTACTATCTCACTCACTCCATTTTTCACTAGCAAACACAGTTTTGTTGAAACTAAGTTACTTACAGTCAGAAAAAGTTTTATTGTAACATATGTTCTCTGTTCCTATCACATCTGTAATTATGTAATGTCTGACGAGGAGCCTTTGTAAATGAGTCCTTGACTCAGAGGTTTGTAATTCCGAAACAAAAATAAGTAAAAAATAAATAAATAAATAATTGGATGGCAAGTTTGGGATTGTCTTTACTATAAACAAGTCTATTTAGCACTGGTGAAAGGTGAGGGACTAACTGAAATGGAGACAGAAGCCTTTTGTTAAAGCACAGGGCAAAGTACAATGCAGAGCAACTGTAGTGCAGGCTTCCCCATACTGTGATGGATTTACTGCAGGTGAAAGGTAAGGGCTTCCCTTTAGTTAGCTCTTATCAGATCAAGGAGGCAGCTGACCGAGGCAGCTAGAACATTTCTGCTTGAATATTTCTAATTAGGGGATAAGTAGATATTATATTAAAAGTGTGGGGTCTGCAAGGTAAATTGGGACCTTCAGTCAGAGTATAAAAAGCATGGTAGTTAACAGTGTGCTGGTATGTGTTTGGGGAAAACAGCTAAAAATCATTCCTGCACTTAGGTGGGGCAATAGCTGTCAATCGGGGTGTGTGGCCTAGGCAGAATTGAAACAGTTGTCTGCATTTGGACTTCCCTTAGCCTTCTAGGGGCACTATAAAAGTCTCTCTTATGCAGTGTGTCCCCATCACACTTATGTCCCAGTTTGTGAGAGAAACAGTGCAGGAGTGGAGCATCTGCCCTAGGCACCTTCAGTCTGCAGCTGACTCTGCAGTGGAGACACCAGACCAAGGTAGGCGATAACACACTACTGTGTATGGATATACTGAAATAGACAAGGTAAGGGTTCAATAACGACAGGTAGTGGAATAACCAACCAAAGGGTAAGTGATAGTGGACCGCCGGACAAGGTAGCTACTGGTGGAAGGGAAAGTAGGAGACACCCTAGCTAGGGTAGGGTAATAAATACATTTCAGGAAAGGAAAAAAAGAGGTAGGAAGTAGACAGGCATAGAAGGGAGGCAGGAGGGAACAGGGAAGATTCAGCAGATAAAAAATTGAGTAAGTAAAGAGCTTGAGTGTGGTGCAGTATAACAGGTGTAGAGCTGTAGTCTTTTGGGACACATTCTGGAGACTGAGGTGCTGCCCCCTTTGCACCCGCCTCTCTGGGTTGAGGGCAAAGGTGGCTTACTGATAGGGGTGCAGAGAGACTTTTGCCCCACCCAGCAGCCACGAAGTTTGCTGCTGCTCCCCCAGAGGATGCAGAGGTAGAGGCAGAACAGCTGGGCCTTGGTTGTCTCTGGGAGGGTGGGGCTAGTGGGTAGTGTACACACTCGGAAGGCTGTACCACTGCAGAATTCCTTTGCCATGCTGGCAGGATGGGGCAGCCAGAAGGAGGCACCCGTAGCAGTGATAAGGGAGGATGTGAGGGTTCTCAGAAGGGGAGTCCTCAAGGAGGAAGAAAGGGGCCCCCGGCCAATGAGGAAGCAGCTGCTGGTGGGGGACTCTGTCAGGAGGACAGACTTGGGAGTGGGAGGGATAGGGAGTGGATCCAGAGGGTCAGTGGGGTAGCAGGAGATGGGAAGGGGCACTAGATGTCATTGTCCACCTGGGGACAAACGGCCTGGCAAGGAATGAGATAAGAGTAGTGCCTTGTAATTTCAGAGAGCTGGGAAGGAGCCTTAAGCAGGTAGCATGCATGGTGGTGATTGCCAAGGTATGACCATGTATAGCTGGGGAAAAGAAAGGGAATGCTACACTAGGACTTTTAGCAATTGTTTGAAGGCATGGTGAATGGAGGATGGCTTTGGCTACATGGGGACTGGTGGCAAGCCTAGGAAGATATAGACCTCTCTCAGGAAAACGGCCTGCATCCTTCCAGCAGGAGGGACCCCAGTCCTTAGTCGGAGGTTTAAATATTACATGGATGAGCATTTTACCATCGGGGGGGGGGGGGCCGTAATATCTAGGGAGGCAGAAACAACCCCACCACCACCAATGTGATCAAGCAAGAGGGAGGGATGGCATGAGGGCAGGAAGTTCCTCCAGGGCAGGGTCATAAGAAGAAAGGGGTAGAGACAAAGCAGAGAGCAAAGGGGGGTATAAATTGAAGTGGTAAGAGAGGAATGGAAGTGACAGAAAATGGAGAGGATAGCGAGGGAAGAGGGGGTTTGGGGGGGAGCAGGGAGGGAGGTATGGAGAGCCATATGTGCTAATGTTAGGAGTCTGAGAAATAAAATTCCAGACCTGCAGTCCATCATGGATGTAGTGGCCATACTGAAGTTATGGTGCACTGACAGTCATGACTGAGATATGGCCATACCAGGCTACTTTTTCTTCAGGAGAGACCGGGAAGGGATGAGGGGTTGTACTATGTGTGAGAAAGAGAATTAAAGCTGTGGAAATACAGGGGCACCAAGAGGAAAAGGAAGGGCTGAAGGTGCTGTGAGTTGTCTTGGAGACAGGAGCTGGGGCCGCTATTCTTACAGAGGTTGTATACAGACCTAGAGCACAGAGAGAGGGGGTAGGTAAGGCACTTGGTGAAGACATCTTTATAGAATCATAGAAACATGGAATTTTTCGGTAGAAAAGGACCGTTTGGCCCACCCACTCTGCCCAGATGTTCACTGTTTAGTCTCTCTCCACAAGCACTCTCTGGTCTCTGGTGACCCTCTCTCCTGCCTGCCTGTTTACTAATATTCTCCCATATCTATCCTATGCATGCTTGAAGCCCCTACTGTTTTTGCCTCCACCAGTTCCTTCAAGCATTTACCACTCTTTCAGTGACATAGTACCTCCTCACATCCCTCCTAATCTCCCCCCTCTTCCAGCTTCATCACATGCCATCTGGTCCTGTTCTCTTTGTCATTTGAAAGAGACCCCACCTTCTGTACCTCGATCATCCCCGTGAGGTACTCGTAGGTCTGTATCATGTCCCCGCTCCTCTCTTATAAGGGGTGCAAGTTGAGATCCCTCAGTCTCTCCTCAGAGGGCTTTTGATGCAACCCCTGCACCATTTTAGTTGCCCTCCTCTGTAATGCCTCCACCTTGTGTGTGTCCTTTGTGAGGTGTGGCCTTCAGAACTGTATACCATACTTCAGGTGGGGTCTCACCAAAGAGCAATACAGTGGTAACACCACCTCCCTCTTCCTGCTGGCAGTACCTCTCCTTATGCATCCCAGCACCCCACTGGCCCTACCCACTGCTTTCACACTGCCCTGCCACTTTGAGATCATCAGATATGATAACCCCCGGTCCCTTTCATGTTTAAATAAGGTGAAGGTTTTGCTAGTTTGCCGGATGTGGATTACAGCCTTCCAGATATAGATTTGTCAAGGAGCAGGGCCATCTATTACTCCCTACACGGGGCTTTTCTCAGGCAGCTAGTCTGGGAACCCACTAAGTTCGGGGCAGTTCTTGATCTGATGCTCACAGACAGAGACAGCATTGCAAACGCCACGGTGGGCAGCCCCCTGGATACTAGTGATCAGTATGGTTGAACATTAAGGCAGGAGCAGAGGCAAACCACACAAGGACTGGAGGTCATGCCAGATGAATCTGATTGATTTATTTTATCAGGTGACCAGGGAAATAGATCGAGGAGGGCAGTGGACGTGATCTATCAGGACTCAGCAAGCAAGGCTTTCGACACTGTGCCACTCAAGAAACTGATTACAAAATTGAGCAGCCTGAAGGTTGGCCCCAAAGTGGTGAATTGGGTAAGAAATAGGTTAACAGATAGGAGACCATGGATGAGAGTTAACAGCACCCATTCTGAGGATAGAAGAGTGAGTAGTGGGGTGCCACAGGGCTCAGTACTGGGACCGGTCCCCTTCAGTGTCTTCATAAGTGACATTGCAGATGTAATAGAAGGGAAGGTATGCCTTTTTGCAGATAATACCAAAATCTTTAATAGCTTAGACAATAAGGAGGGGGTGGAAAGAATGTGTAGGGATCTTGAGAAACTCAGGGAGTGGTCAAGAGCAAGGCAGTTGGAGTTCAGTGCCAGAAAGTACAAATGATGCACTTCGGACCTAGGAACCCAGGAACTGAGTATAGGATGGGGAGTGGCTATACTGCTGTCAGTCACTAAGCAGGAAAGGGACCTTGGGGTTATCATATCTGATGACCTCAAAGTGATAGGACAGTATGACAAAGCTGTGGGTAGGGACAGTGCAATGCTGGGATGTATTGGGAGAGTGGTATCTCCAACAGGAGTAGGGAGGTGGTGTTGTCACTGTATCATTGACTGGTGAGACTCCACCTGGAGTATTGTGTCCAGTTCTGGAGGCTGTACCTCAGAATGGACATAGGATGGTGGCAGTCCAGAGGAGGGCAGCTAAAATGGTGCAGGGGTTGCACAAAAAGCCCTACGAGGAGAGACTGAGAGATTTCAACATGTACATCCTGGAAGAGAGGAGAGCAAGAGGGCACATAGTAGAGACCTACAAGTATCTCATGGGGGTGAACAGAGTGTAGGAGGGGAGTCTTAATATAGGAATTGCACCAAGACCAGAGGGCATGCAATGGAGCTGTGGGGGGAAGGAGTTAAAGAGGGATGTGAGAAAATGCTGCTTCACTGAAATAGTGGTAGGCGCTTGGAATAGGCTGCTAGCAGAAGTGGTGGAGGCAAAAACAGGAGGGGACTTCAGGCATGCGTGGAATAGATACTGTATAAGGAAATATTAGTAAATAGGGAGGGAGGATCACCGAAGACCATTTAAGATCTGTGGAGGCAGAACAGTCAGGAACCATTTGGGCAGATGGGGTGGGCCAAGTGGTCCTTTTCTGCCGACTTATGGCAGTCCTAGAGCATGACACCCACTGTTTAACCACAGGCCAAGTACAGGATTGGGGGGGGGGTCGGCAGGCTAGGATCTAGGTCACCAGTAGGTGAGCACACCTTGTGCACTGCCACTGCTGTGCAGGAGGGCAGGGGGATGCATCTACTGCAACTGCAGGGTAGATAACACTGAAGAAGTACATTGCTAGGCTTAAGTGGCAGATGGAGGCGGTGCAGGGATATGTCAAGTACTGAGTGGACAGGTACACTGCAGACTTCCCCACACTGATGAAATTTGTGCTGATAAAAGTTAAGGGACTGACAGCAGTGCAGTCTGAAAAATTCCAGCTTCAGAGTGGGTAAATACACCACAGGTTTCCAACACTGATGAAATTGGTACTGGAATAAGTTGAGCAACTCACAGTACTGCAGTCTGAAAATTTCTTGTTTTTCACTAACCCAGTATAGTGTGGGCAGGTACAGTGCTAGTTTCCCCACACTGATAGATTCGATACTGGTTACAGGTGAGGGACAGACAGCACGGTAGTCTGAAAAACTCTGGGTAGAGCGTGGGCTGGTGCAGTGCAGGTTTCCCCACACTGTGTTGTATTCAGTAGCGGTTAAAGGGGAGGGACTGGCATCATTTTCTTCTGAAAAACTCCAGGTACAGAGTAGGCAGGTACACTACACGCTTCATAACACTGTGACACTGTTGATATTGGTGCTTGTAAAAAGTGAGGCACTGATAGCACTGCAGTCTGTAGAGCCAGTGATTTTCTGTTTTCAAAAATGGCCAATTCCATTTGACAAAAGCTTAAAATTCATTTTTTTCATTTCCTCCTCAAAATTGAGGCCAAATTAGCATGTTTTGTTCAAAAATTTGGCTCAAAATAGAGATGTTTGCCCAACAAGCTGCTACAAAGTATTTTTTTTTATTTTTGCATAGTTTAATGTTGCAAGTGAAGTTTTTCCATGAAAAACTGACTCTCAAGTACTGGTTTAAAAATGACAGATTCCTTTTTTACCATTTCCATTGAAAACGGACAGTCATTGACCCAAGTCTGAAAATCTCTGCTTATTCACAGACTAGCTAGAGTGGCCAAGTGTAGTGCAGGCTTCCCCATGCTGTGATGCATTCAGTTCTGCTGAAGGGTGAGGTATTGGCAATGCTGTAGACTGCAGCCCTCTGCTCAGTTACATGGCCAGGTATACACTGGAGATTAGAGTGGGATTCTGCACACTACCAGTATGGGGATGAACTGCACAAGTCCAGGGCAATTAGAAGCAATTGTCTGGCTAGCAAATTGATGTTAAAATCGATCCCTTGAGCTGGAGTTTTGGTCACAAGAATTCTGAGCTCAATAAAATAGAACTGCTGTGCTGCCAGCACATTTCTTGCAGTGACTTGCATAGTATGCAACAGGGCAAAACTGATTTCTGAGAATTGTTTGAACACCACTATAGGTGCTACTGTAACCAGTTCCACTGTATGCCATGGTTGTTATGCCTGCCTCATGGGCTCAAACCAGGTTGCAGGACCCAGGTAGTTAAAATCCTGATTGGAATGTTTGTTACCATAATAGATGAAATGTCTAGTGCCTCAACCCAGAGATAAGTGTCAAGTGGGCCTGGTGTCAGAATAGTACAACCCCCCAGGATGCAGTAGCTACCCACCTCCCCCCAGGATCACCTCACAGATAAAAACGCGCAATGTAATAACAGTTTGCAGTAAAGTGTAATCAGCACTGTACAGTTAATATGCTTATGAGTCAGATAAATAAATAACCAAAGAATTTATTGGGGGTACTAACAAGGTCATAAGGGAATAAAAAGGATGGTCAGGCCACTGTGACTCAGGGAATCTGTGAAACCTTGATCGGTGTTAGTTGCCCTTTGACGGCTCTTCCCACAGAGACCTCATAGTTGCCCTCTGTAGGCACAGCCAAATAACTGGTTCTCAGCCTGTAACTAAAAATGCCCAGCTACTGTAGGTACAGCTAAAACACAGTGCCCACCCCCACAACCCAGTTCACAGCACAGTACCAACCTCCTTTTACTCCTGCCCACCTGTACGGAGGGACCCTCTCCCCACTGGTACCTCTGTATTTACCCTTAAAATTATTAGGGAGCTTCTGGTGCTTCATTCGGTAGCCAGTTGTGGAAATGGTGTAGGCCATTTGGTGTTGCAGATGGTTGGCCAGTGATGGTACACTTAAACCAAATAACTTTAAACACCAAACCCAGAGGCCATGCAGTGGTGGTAGACGACAAATCTCCAGTGTGGTATTTGTGATGCCTGGCCTGATGGCCAAATTAATTGAACTGGCTCCAACTATTTTACAATCTCAGTTGCAGGGAAGTCCTTGAAAATACTTGTGGTTGTAATGTTACCAGGTTTCCTTATGGCTCTGGGCTTCTCTTTCAGTTGGTCAATCATTTACTCTGATCTGGTCAGTTTTGCAGGTCTCAGGTATGTCTGTGGACTTCAGGACTTTTCTGCTTCAGCAGTTGGCTGAACACTCTCGCACACACACACACACACACACACACACAGTCCCTCTCTTTCTTTCTTTTTTTCTTCCTCTTGCTGGGCTGACCAGTCCAGGAACCCATTATGACGTTAGTCAGTGCCTAGCTGTAGCACTGACCGGACAGCTCCCCTGACTGACTGCAGTCTCAAATCTACTTCCATCGCATGGCAGCACAAACGTCTCTCTGCTCTCTCTAGTGGTGTTTATGCTGGGCTAGCACACAGTTACCTCCTTTTCCAGGCAGGAATCTTGTTTCTCTCCCACTGTATGTTCTTCTGATTTTGGCTGTGGAAGCCTCAGTCAGGCTTCCCTCCCTTGGCTCTGAGCAGCAGCTCTGCCTTTTCTCTCTCAGAGAGAACCAGCTGACGTCTGCCAAATTCTGTTGCTGCCCTCTGGTCTTCACAGTCCCAGTTCAGCTGCTGATTGGTCCTCTGGGCTATCAGTCAAAGGTAGCTGTCTTTTTGAGGCTCTCACTCAGCACCCTGTTGGTTGAGTGAATGGTCCCCAAGCTGCGTGCTGTTATACCCCTCCCAGAAGGGCACTATTGGTTCAGTTCCTTGCTTTTCTGCCCTGATCAGCTGTTACCAGTAGGGTTACCACCTGTCCTGATTTTCGCAGGACAGTCCTGATTTGGGCAGCTGTGTCCTGCAAAAAACATGAAAAATACTACATGTCCTGACACTCTATTTCAAAAAATATTTCCTAACTTTCCACTAAATGTTGCAGAAAACTATAATATCTTAAGTAAAATACATTAAAATGATTAGAAACAATAGAAACTACCAAGAAACTACAATATTTTGCCTTAATTCTGATTATGTACAGAAAACCAGTCTGTTGCACTGGTCAAGGTTACTATTGTCCTGCGAAAAATCATGTTTCAGTAAGAAATGTCCCACTTTGGGCTTCTTAAAAGGTGGTAACCCTAGTTGCCAGGGTCACGGATCATCAAAATGGCAGCTCCCTATAGAACTCAGGGCACCGGCTCCTAAAGTACATTTAAAAGAGGGCTACTTCTTTTAAATCATTTGTTTTGCTCCCTTGTGGTTTTGCGCCAAGCGCTAATGTTCTGGCCATTCTGGCATGAAGCAGTGAAGATTCTCAGCGCAGCCACGAGCACCAGTGCTCTCTCCCTTGTTTGGTGCAGGCAGGCTTTTGAAGTGAGGCAGGGAGCTGCTGTGAAGATAGATGAGAGGAGCACCAACAAAAACGAGCAGTTCCCCCACCCTCCAACAGTGTTCCTCTAGGCCCCTGCCACAGTCGGAAGTCCTGAGGGTCTGGAGAATGTTGGGTGAATGCTGCAGAGCATTGGTGGTTTGCAACACGTGAAAGCAGAAACAAACA
Source organism: Neoceratodus forsteri (assembly GCA_016271365.2). NCBI lineage: Eukaryota > Metazoa > Chordata > Ceratodontiformes > Ceratodontidae > Neoceratodus > Neoceratodus forsteri. Next base: position 29,176,177 of record CM057453.1, read on the forward strand.
GTTATTTCTGGCTATAACACTCTCCTCTGCTCCCCCCACAACAGCTGCAGTCCTCTGGGCCAGAGAGAGCAAGAATGAGGTGGCAAGCTTTCATTTTGGCTCCAGAGAGCCACTACGGTAAGCCCTACACTTCGGGGAGTAGGGAGTTACACTACAGTGAAGTCATAATGATTATTGCAGTGACCTACCCAATAGTCATTACAGCTGGTCCCTTTATTTTTTTATTGAACCACGCATGCAGTTGTAATCGTGCAAAAGTTGACCATTAGTGCTGTATAGTGCATTGCACAAAAGTTGACTGTTAGCGTGATATTGGGCAGTAGTGCAGTACATAGTTAGCGTGCTAATGTGGCGTGTGATATACTGCACTAATGGTAAACATTTGCACGACTACCCATTATACACGGGTGATTATACACACCCGTGTATAATGGAGTATGACAGCTTCTGCCCACAGTTGATAATCATCTCTAACCAGTTATTATAATAAGAACATGTCCCCAGTACAGTATATACACTTGGTATCACAAGGCCAGCTTTGTTGGCAAATCCCAACTCTTGTTTGTTTTAGTTACACAACCCACCCTCTACACTCGCTGTCACCCACACCCATTTGTGGAGCCACAGAATGAGACTTCAGAGTCTTTGCCATCCTGCTCTGACTGAGCCTGCCTGGTAAAGTTTTTTGAAATAGACATTACCTGGACGCCTTCCCACTGCTTGCCGCTCGCTCACCTGCACTGCCCGTGGACCTCCATTTGTGGACAGTGGAACTACGGTGGGCGACAGAGTCCTCCCCGGGAGAGGAGAACTGCCTTTTGGCTGCTCAGTCCTGCTCCTTACCTCTTTCTGTACTGGCTGTCCGACAACATGGGCTTGTTCTCGAACCCGGGTCGCCGGCGTGACGCGAGGTAAGGCATCCAGTGCCTTAGCTCTCAGCACCTGCGGGTTGGCTAGGGCATGGGCTTCTAGAGAATAAATGCACTTCCTGAGTGCCTTTTAATCTGTGGCGTGCATTAATTTTCTAGAAATGCGTGCCCTTTTGGGAGTTATTGCTTACATATTTTTGAGCCCATCTGTAGACTTAAGTTTTTCTGGCTGCAGCATGTATGTGTGGGGGGGGGGATCAGTGATGCTAATATGCGTGTCTCACACTGAATGTAAGAGCTGACTAGCCTTCACTCGCAGCCATAATATGATCCTTCTCAAAGACAGCAAAATTTATAGAGCCAAATCGAAAAGAATCTGCACCCATCTTTTCAGGATGGCCCATATTTTTCTTTGCACTGTGTCAGGCTTCTCCCTCCAACAGTAAGATCAAACAACATATCTGTTTCTCTGTGCCACCGGGGCAGGCCGCAGTCTGTCCTATAATCACCCGTTCTGGCAGAGGAGAAGGAGGCGTCATCCTCTTGGACATAATCCCAAATTTCCAGCTGGCCTACTGTGGCAGTCCTGGGCTTAGTTAGGAACATTAATACAGGGGTCCTGCATGGTAAATAGTGATTTGGTTAGTCATTTTGCAGCCTTAACAGCTGTTTCAGTATCAGTTTGTCCATATGGCATTGACTTAATTTTAAACTATTTTACAGATGAACTGTAAAATTAAAAAAAAATTAAAAAATTTAAAGAGTACAGGAAATCTGTGCTAATTGGCAGCAGTCAGTAATGTTCATAATAAGAGAAATGAAAGACTTGCCTCCAAATTAGACATATTTATCTGTATCCGAATAAATACCGATGTTAAAAACTGTGTTTTCAATTGTTTTCTTTTGATGGACAACATTCTGCACAGATCTTACCTCGAGAGGCTCTTGCAATGGGCAATAACAGGTAGGACTGAGCTGCCAGGTGCTAGGACCACAAGAAAAACTTTAGCTAGCAGTGGGGACCACCCACCCAGTGTCACGTGGCCGACGTCGGCCCATCGCTATATAGTGGGCGGCCCCACGCCCACTGTCCAGTTCTTTCCCACCGTTGACCTACACACGTCGGACCTCACGGAATGCTGCTACAGTCGACCACCATTTTCAGTAAGTATTTTGTTTATTTTTTCTTGTATTTTTGTCAAAAATATTCATTGGATTGCATGTCTTCTCCAGCCTCTTCCAAAGCTCACCACAATAAGTATTCCTGCGACAAGCAGATCCTAGAGAAGGACGGCCATACTTCATGTCTCCTGTGCCAGGGGCCTGATCATGACACCAAGGGCTGTGAGGCCTGTCAGAAGTTTAACCAGGCCACATGGAAATGCCATCAGCAAGCCGTAGAAGATCATCTTTTAAAACAAAAACTTGCTTCCGTGGAGAAGGAGCTGCAGCAGATGAGAAGCACTTCATCCTGTCTGGGGGGTTTGTCGGACTCCCATAAGCAGAAGAAGAAGAGGAGGGGAAAAGGAGAAGCACTGGGACCAGGATCGGTCTTCTTCCATGCCGTGGCTCCCCTTGGGGACCGCGGCTGACGAGCGGCCATCTACCGGCAAGGAGAGTGCTCCTTCTGCCAAGGGAGCAGTCTTTGGTCCCCCCCGCCTGAACTGGTCACGGTTCGGACTGGGGCTGCTGGGGATTCTGAGGAAACTCCCACTCTTAGGCCCTTGAACACACCTGGGTCTAAGTCGAGTGGGTCAGCTGGTAAGTCAGCCATCCGCCGGTGCCTCTGGAGACAGCTTAGCCCAGGCACACATATTGGTCCCCGATTAGGGGCCCAACATTGGTCTTCCTGACCAGCACCAGCTACCACAAAAGTCACAGCCGCCCTGAGAGGAATCCCCCCCCCACCCCCAGTGCCCTTCTCTACCACTTACAGTGGAGCCTCCAGATCTTCTCCCAGATTCGGAGGACCGGTCACCCACTGGCCCTGACATTAGACCAGCGCAGGAGCGTCCAACGCCAGAGATCACACACCTAGTCTTCCAGGGGATCCCTTGGACCTCACCTTCCAGGTTCCTCTGTCTGTGCACTCTGCGCCTCCCCAGACTTTGGAAGGCCCTGCTGTCCATGGTGACACTGGCCTCCCTCCTGAAGGGTCACTGCATCCCATCTGCTGTCCTTCAGGACAAAAATTCCCTTGGGGCTCAGCCAGGACCTTCAGCTCCATCGTTGGATCCGTCAGCACTGCCATTGGGTCCTGCTCCAGGCTACTGATGCTGGGTTATCCCACACTACATTACCCCTACGCCGGAGTTTCCTATGCCAGGGTACCCAACACTGAGCTACCACATGCTGGGATACCCAACACTGGGGTATCACATGCCGGGCTATCCGCCAGCGTATCATACCCCCTGGGTAACGTACCTCGGGTTAACTGACGCCAGGTCATCCTTTGGGTTACCACCCACTCTGCTAGCCTCCTCCACCAGTTAACCCACAACCGCAGGTGGACTGTCAGGCCCTGTTCGAGTCACGATGGAACATGGTGGATTAACCTGGTCTTAGAACTAAACTGTTGCCAGCTGGTTGCAGCCTTTACACTGGCTCAGCCTACTCTTACTCCCCAGTCTTTGTCCCCAGCAGAGTCTCAGACCTCCTCCTCCTCCTCTGGCCATGCGGTGGCTGCTTCCATTGTGGAAGGGCATGAGGGTGGACAGGTAGTTCCACAGAAGAAGGTTCGCCGTCGTTGGGCCCCGTCTCCTGATGCTAGCCCATTGTCAGACTCTGATTCCAGTTCCTCTTCATCAGGCTCGGGCTATGAATCCCCACCTCTGGATGAACCTACACACAAGAAGACTCCCAAGTATCTCCTGGAGGATCCTTCCTTCACAGAGATACGAACATACGAAGAAGCCAGCAGAAGAAGGCCATTCGGTCTATCAAGTGTGCTCATAAGAGAGGGGTCGGGGGAGGAGGCATAGTAGACAAGCCAGTTGATGAAGGGTGGACCCTAGTAGGACCTAGAAAAAGAGGAGCAGCAGGAGGAAGGAGGAAACGCACAATAAGGCAAAGGGAGGAGGGAACATGCTTGCTGTACTAGCAACACATGGGAAAGAGGACACAGGAGGAGATTGCACAAGGAATAGTACTCACAAAGGGAAGGGAGAGAGGGGCATTACTAGTGGAGAGACTGAGTATGGCATGGCAGGGGAGGGATAATACTCTTGAGAGGTGAGGAGGGAGGGGAAGGTTGGCAGTCAAACAGGAGGAGGGGGAGGAATCTCAAATTGAGAAGGGCAGGGGGGGAAGACACTGGGACACACTGTAAAAGCACTATCATGAGTGGCCCCAGAAATGAGAACCTGGGAGGTGGGGGGTGGCGATGGGCACAAAGAAAGAGGAGGGAGGTGTACTAGTGTTGGGGGACTCCATACTCAAGGGGATCAGATGGGACAACAAGGGGAGAGGCACAGTCAGATATGGGTGTAGTCCGTACCAGGATTAAAGGCAGACAAGGCAGGACAGGCAATCCTAAGGTGCGTAGGGAGGGGTAGGAGGAAACCACTCATTGTGGTACATGTGGACAAATGACCTAGCAGGGGAAACAGTGGCAGTAACAAAGGCGAGGATTAAGGAAGTGGGAAGATTGTGTGAGGAGACTGGGGAGTCTGTGGCATTCTCTGGAGTGCTCCCAGTACCCTGCGCCCTGCGCAAGCACAGTGAGAAAGGAGGGGATTAGGGAGTTGAACACATGGTTGGTAGAATGGTGTCAAACTAAGGGATATGGGGTTGTGGGTGGCTGGGGCAGTACCTGGGATGATGACAATCTGTTTTCAATGGATAGGCTGCACCTGAGTGGGGAGGGGAAGGAGGTATTAAAGCAAAGACTGGGAGGTATATTGTGACAAAGGTGGATTTAAACTAGATGGGGGGTTGGCAAGTGGACAGCAGGTAGGCAGGGATCTGATAGAGTGGAGCCTACCCCCCAGGCTAGCAGGGAAGGACATAGGATGACCGAAAAAGGAGGGAGTAGAAGGAAGGACATGGAGGCAAATGAAGGGAAGGGGGCAGGATGGAGGGTGGTCTCGCTGAATGCAAGAAGCTTAGGCAACAAATCTGCTAAGCAACAGGCACTCTTAGCAGTGTGGACGGTGGATATTGCATCTGTCACAAAAATGTAGGTAACTAGCCGGCCCGGTGGCGCTGAGGGTTGAAGCGCTGGACGCCACACCTCGCACGACGCCGGCAAACCGGGTTCGGGAGCGGACTCAGGTCGTCGGTGGGTCGGCCGGGGAGAGATAGGCTGGAGCGTCCAACGACAGCTCGCCTTCTCCGGGGAAGGATTTGGCCGATGCCCGACACCTGCAATGACCCCCGAGTGGAGGCTCGAGGAACTGCAAGCTCCACTTGGGGATGGGTGGCCATTGAGCAGCATGGATGTCGGCACGTGCGTCATGACGTCCGGGGGAAGCTACTTGCTGCTCGGGGAAGGAGAAATCGTGGAAATATAAGCCTGCCTCAACCGGGAAGATGGAAGGACCATGGCCGTGCCCACGGATTGCCTGTGCCATAGCAGACCTCAGACCACGAAAGGTAAGTTACAGGGTCTGAGTCCCCGCCTCATCTCACTGGGTAATCCATGGCCCATGGGGCCTGGGGTCTGCTTGGGTAGGGTTCCGGGCAGTGGGATGTCCAGTTGTCCCCCCCCCCCCGAAGGGTCGGAGGTGGCAGGCTGGGGAGGAAGAATAAATAGAAATTTCAAAAAAAAAAAAAATGTAGGTGACTGAGCACTGGGACTGGCATCTGGCAATCCCAGGATACAAAGTATACAGGAAGGACCATAAGGAAGGGAGGGGCGGTGGGGTGGCAGTCTATGTGAGGGACGGGATCAAATGCACAAGGGATGAGGGGGAAGAAAGGAGAACAGAGGCAATCTGGCTGCAGCTCTTAGACTCAAGGGGTAGGAAACTGAGGTTTGGGGTGGTATACAGGCCACCGTCCCAGTCTGAGGAGCTTGACAGGGAATTAGCAGGACAAATCAGAAAGGTATGTAAAAAAGGGGAGGTGGTCATCGGGGGGGGGGGATTTTGACCTGCTGGGGGTTCACTGGAGCATTCCGGTCACCTCCAGTGCTAAGGTGCAAGTGCTCCTGGACGCAATCCAGGAGGGTCTCCTGACACAGTTGGTTAGTGCACCTAGTAGGCTAAAGAACACTTTAGATCTGGTGTTGTCGAATGGGTAGGCAGTAAGGGAAATAAAGGTGGAGGACCCACTTGCCGACATATATGCCTGGTTAAATAAAATGATTGATTGATTGGTTGGTTGGTTGATTGATTGATATGCGGGGAGCCAGAAAAATCAGTTACTCAAGTAGTAAACTTCAGGGGAACAGACTTTGGGAGGATGCAGGAAGTACTGAAAGGGAAACTAGAGGGCATAAGGCAGGAGATGGATGCAGAGCAGAAATGGGGTATTATTAAAAGGGGGATTACAGAGAGGCAACAGAAACCTTCACCAAGATACAGAGTAAGAGGAGCAGAGCAAGAAAACCATGCTGGTTGAACAACGAGGTAGTGGAGGTGGTGAGAGCAAAACGAGAGGCGCACCAGAGGTATAGAAGGACAGGAAAGGAAGTGGACAGGGAGGAGTATGCCAAACGGTCCAGGGAGGTGACCAGAAAAGTAAGAGAAGCCAAGACCCAGAGGGAGCTGAGATTAGTGCAGGGAATTAATGGGGGGTGGGGGGAAGACTTTTTCAGATACATCAGGGAGAAAGGAAGTACAAAGAGACAATAGTAAGGATAAAAAGGGGCGGGGAGTGGACGGAAAAGGGTGGGGAGCAGGCAGAAGCACTGAATGAATACTTTTGCTCAGTGTTCATGGAATAAAAGGGGGGACCGCTACCACCATGGGCTGGGAGGGTGGGGACTGGGGGAAAGGAGGCAACAGATGGAAGAATTGAGGCAAGTAGAGTCCTAGAGGGACTGAGGGCACTGAAGGTAGACAAGGCACCAGGGCCGGATGGTATCCACCCCAGTGTGCTGAGGGAGATGGCGGAGGTGTTGGCAGAGCCACTGGCGGATCTGTACAGCACCTCACTGGAGTCTGGATGTGCGCAACTGGAGGATGGCACATGTAGTACCTTTACACAAGAGCAGACCAAGGGATGAACTGGGTAATTATCGCCCGGTAAGTCTCACCTCCTTAGTGTGCAAACTCATGGAGACAATACTAAAGGAAAGACTGGTGTCGTACCTGGAGGACAGTGGCCTCCAGGATGTGAGACAGCATGGGTTTGTTTCAGGGAAGTCTTGTCAAATCAACCTGATACAATATTATGACTGGGTGACAGGTGAGCTGGATAAGGGTCATGCGGTGGATGTTCTTTACTTGGACTTCAGCAAGGCCTTCAATTCAGTGCCTCATGGGCGGCTTGGGGGGAAGCTAACTGGTGTAGGGGTAGGGGCAAAAATGATGACCTGGATTACAAGCTGGCTGAGTGGGAGGCTGCAGTGGGTAGTGGTGGAGAGGAGCTCTTAAATCCAAGGCTGATGATGAGTGGGGTGCCACAGGGCTCTGTGTTGGTGCCGGTATTGTTCAGGCTCTTCATGTCAGACATTGCACACGGGGGTGGTGAGCAAGATAAGTCTGTTCGTTGATGACACCAAAATCGGAGCAGTGGTGAATGGAGAGGAGGGATGGAAGCAGCTACAGGGGGACCTAAGCAAGCTAGAGGAGAGGTCAGAGAGGTAGCAGCTGGGGTTCAGTGCAAAGAAGTGTAAGTTTATGCACTTTGGGGTGAAGAACCCAAGGAGAGAATACTGGCTGGGAGGGGTTAAGCTGGGGATCACTGAGGAGGAGAAGGACCTAGGGGTAATGGTAACAGGGACCATGGACAACACTGCCCAGTGCAGGAGAGCGGCTACATAAGTGAACAAAATGCTGGGGTGCATAGCGAGTGTTTTTTTTGTCCAGGCGAAGAGAGGTGCTCTTAACCCTCTACAGGTTGCTGGTAAGGCCGCACTTAGAGTATTGTGCGCAGTTCTGGAGGCCGTACCTAAAGCGTGATATCAGGCTACTGCAGGGGGTGCAGAGGAGGGCAACAAAGATGATATGTGGAATGGAAGGGACAGACTATGACAGCAGGCTGAGAGACCTGAATATGTACACCCTGGAGGATAGAAGGGACGGGGGGAAATGATAGAGACATTCAAGTATCTGAGGGGAATCAATAAGGATGGGGCAGATGGGGTCTTTAAGTTAAGGAGGGGGAGGGTCACCAGGGGGCATGCCCTAAGAATAGAGGGGTCAAGATTCAGGAAGGAAATGAGGAGACACTATTTCACAGAGAGGGTGGTAGCAAAATGGAACACCCTGCCAGAATGGGTAGTATCATGGGAATCTGTGAACAGTTTCAGAAGGGCATGGGACAGGAAACAGGGGAGAGTGAGGGTGGGGGAGGTGGGGCAAAACCACAGTGGTTGTGCGCACAAGGAATAGCCTTGCAAGCATGAAGAAATGAAAATTGCTGAAGCAAAAAGCCTTGTAACAAGAAGTTTTACTGAATTCTATTCATGCTGCAGTAATACAGAGACAGTCGCAAAAAAACCCTAACGCCTCGACTCCCACGAGTCTTCAGAGGGGGTGCTGCTAACCTGGGGGAGGTGGAGGGTGCAGTGGGATGACAAATGGGGGGTGGTGGGACAGCTGTAAACTAGGGGTGCTAGCTGCACACCGAGAAAGCCTTAGATAGAATCGGTGGTCTGTTTTCACTGGCACATCTGTGATAAGTTTAGCTGCAGGGTCCACAGCTTGAGCTACTGTCCCCACCCTTCCTCCCCACTTCTCCCATCCTTCCTACCCATGATCCTTACCTTCCCCTATGCCTGTCCCAGCCTCTCTTGAAGCGGCCCACTGTCTTCAACGAGATGACCTCTACCGGTAGCGTATTTCAAGTGTCCACCACCTTCTCAGTGAAGAGGTGCTTCCTGACCTTCCTCCTAAACCTCCCACCCTCCAGCCTAAGACTGTGTCCCCTCATGTTATGATTGCCACTCAGCTTAAAGAGACTCTCCTTATCAACCTTATTTATCCCTTTCAAGTACTTGACATTGTCGTCTGAATCATGTCCCCCCTCTCTCTCTCTCTCTCGTCTTCCAGGGAGTACATGTTCAGTGCCCTCAACCTCTCCTCGTATGCCTTACCCTGCTAACCTGCCATTATCTTTGTAGCCCTCCTTTGGAACTTCTCCAGCAGGTTAATGTCCTTTTTAAGGTTTGGGCACCAGTACTAAAGTCCATAGATGCAGTCTTACCAGTGACCTGTACAAGGGCAGTATAACCTCCTTTCTCCTACTACTGATCCCCCTAGATATGCATCCCAGCATCTTGTTTGCCTTTGCTGCTGCTTTCTTGCACTGCGAGGAGTGCTTGAGGTCACTAGTGATCATCACTTCCAGGTTCTTCTCCTCTTCTGATGCATATACTTGGACTCCACCCAGGTAGTACTCTGTCCTGAGATTCTTGGCTGCAATATGCATAACTTTAAATTTCTTGCCATTGAAGCCAAGCTGCCAGATCCTGGACCACCTCCCCAGCTTTTTCAGATCTTCCTGTAGGTCCTGTATACCTTTAACTGTGTCCACTCTCCCGCAGAGCTTGGTGTCATCTGCAAAAAGGCACATTTTGCCCTTAATGCCATCCCCGATTTCATTGATGAAGACATTGAGCAACACCGTCTCCATGCACCGAGCCTTATAGTTACCTCTCTAGTGCCAGATAACTCTCCCCCAACAACCAGCCTCTGGGTTCTGTCCCTCAGTCAGTTTTCCCCCCATCTGGCCATCTTTTCCCCAACCCTGAGATCCACCAACTTTCTGATCAACCTTTTGTGAGTCAAAGGCCTTGCTGAAATCAAGATAGAGGATATCTACTGCTTGGCTTCTATCTACTGTCTTAGTGACAGTCAAAAAAGTCAATCAGATTTGTTTGACACAATCTCCCCCCCATGAACCCATGCTGCCTTGCATCCTGGAGGCCATGCTCCTCTAGATATTCCACCAATCTTTCCTTTAGTATGGTCTCCATGAACTTGCCCACAATGGAAGTCAGACTGACTGGTCTGTAATTCCCTGGGTCATCCTTGGGACCGCTTTTGTGGAGGGGCACTACATGTGCTTTTCTCCAGTCCTGCGGTACCACTCCTGACTCTAGTGAAATATTAAGTAGGTCTGCCAGCGGCTGTGCTAGCTCCTCAGCCAGTTCCTTTTGTACCCTTGGATGCACACTGTCCGGGCCTGGTGATTTGTCCACCTTCAATGCCAGCAGACCCTCCCTTACTCTGGCCTTCTCTATCACTACATCTGTGTTCCCCCCCCGCTCCTGTCTTCCCTCCTAAAGGCAGTGGTCCTTCCTTCTCCCTGGTGAAGCTGGAACAGAAGTATTCATTTAGTATCTCTGCTCTTCCCCCATTATCCTCCACCTCTTTCTTAAGCCTAACAATCCCTTCCGTCTTGTCCCTTTTCTCACTTATATAGCAAAATGAAGCCTTCTCTACTTCTTAATTCCTTCAGCTATCTGCAGCTCCTTCTGTGCCTTTGCTTGCCGGACTTCCTTACTTTCCTCACTAGCCCACCATAGATCCTCAAGAAGATTCAAGAGGCCAGTGGGTAGAAGGCTGAGGAACAGGACCCACAGCATAGGTGGCTGGCAGAGCACGTCGACTTCCCAGAGCTGACGCATCTCTTGATCCCCCCGTGGACTGGGCCTCATGACAACCTTGCCTCCACAATTTGGCAACAGCTGTCGTCTGTATCTGCCGTTTCCAAAGAGGCAGACAGGATGTACCATGCCCCAGGGGGCAAGGATCATCTCAGTATCCAACCCAAGACTGATTCCTTGACCATAAATGTGGCCGTTGGCCGGTTCTTCAGGCCCAGGCACATGAGCACCTCCCCTCCGGATAAGGAGTTGAAGCAACTGGACCAGTTTGGACACAGAGTTTATTCGTCCTCCACTTTGGCACTAAGGGATCTCAGTGATGTTTCCCCACATGGTCTGCTATCAGAAAGCATTCCTGGGACAACGCAAGTCTGAGTTTGAGGCCTTGCCTGACTCTGAGGCCAAGGGCAAAATCGAGGAGTCAGTGAGGACAGCAGAAATTTTCTGCTGTCATACCCTGCATGCCACATATGATGCAGTTGATGCCTCTGTCTGAAGCACTTTCACAGCAGTCTGCCTTTGCAGGCAGGCCTGGCTTTGGGTGTCGGTATTTGCTCAGGATGTACAATCCTCGATCCTGAATGCACTTTTTCATGGCCCAGTCCTCTTCAGGGGAGACTTTAAGGACCTCTTGACTGAGCTTCAGGAAAGCGGCAAAGCTCTTCGCCCAGTCCATGTATTGTCCCAGTACCAAGCTGCAATGGCACTTTCTCCACTGCCTGCAGCAGTGACGTCAGTTTATGCCCCAGCACCCCAAGCAACAGGGTAAACGCTGGGCCTCCGCAGCCACTGCTACCCCTCCAGCCAAGTCTCGGAGGGCTTCTGGGACAGTGCTCCCCCATCCTCCCTCCGCGTCTTGACTCACGGCCCCTCCCCCCGCCTCTGATTCTGGAGGAGCCGATAGGGGGCAGATTCACCAGTCACCTGCCCATGTGGAAGGCAATTATAGCAGACTCGTGGGTCTTTCAGCTGATAGCTCAAGGCCACACCCTATTCATAGAGACCTCCAGAGAATCCTCCAGGTCACTCTCACTACCCGAAAGGTCAAATCCTTCTCATCAGAGAGGAGGTCGAGGCTCTCCTGCAAAAATCTGCAATAGAGCCCATTCCTCAGGTCCTGATGGGAAGGGGGTACTATTCCCATTTCTTCCTAGTGCCCAAAAAGACAGGTGATCTTCGGCCCATACTGGACCTGGCGCAAGCTCAATCTGTGTGCATAGTACAAGAGATTTCTCATGCTGACCCTTCCATGCCTACTGCCCCTACTGCAACAGGGACACTGGCTCTGCACCCTGAACATGCAGGATGAATACCTGCACATACCCGTCTTTCCACCCCACCGGCGCTTCCTCCGAATTGCCTTCTGGGGGAGCACTTTCAGTTCAAGGCCCAACCCTTTGGCCTCTCCTTGGCACCTAGGATGTCTACCAGGTGCCTAGCAGTGGTGGCAGTGGCTTTGCGGTGCCTGGGACTCTTTGTGTTCCCATACCTGGATGGCTGGCTCCTTACAGCTCCCTCAAAGGACAGCCTGGAAGCCTCTCTGTTAGCTACCCTAGACCTGTTCCCTCAGGTGGGGATTATGGTGAACCACACCAAGTCTCCCCTTATGCCTTCCCAGTGCCTCCAGTTTATTGGGGCGGTGCTGGATACAGCCTAGGGTCAGGCTTCCCTTCCCTTAACGGGGCGAAAACCTTGCAGCAGCAGGCCAGGTTAGTGGTTTCCAGCTGCTTGTCTACGGCCAAGTCGGTTCTGCGCCTCCTACGCCTTATGACAGCGGCCATCCCCACTGCCCCTCTAGCCGTGCTCCATATGCAAATTATGCAGTGGACGCTCACAGTTCAGTGGGACCAGAGATCAGATGACCTGGATCACAGGGTGCTGATATCTGACCCCATGCAGCAGGATCTCCTCTGTTGGCAGAGCCTGGACAGCCTCTACAGAAGGGTGCCTTTTTGGTCTCCCCCTCCAACCCAAACCCTGATCACGGACTGTTCCGGTCAGGGTTGGAGTACCCACTTGGAGGATCATAGAACCCAGGGATCTTGGTCTCAGTGGGAGCTCTCTCTGCACATCACCGTGTTGGAGATGCGTGCGGTGCTTTATGCCCTTCAGGCCTTTCAGTCTCTCCTTCTCCCAGGTCCAGTCCTGATCCAGTCGAACAATATGTGTGTGTTCTGGTATCTCAGGCAGGGAGGCACACGATCATACCCCCTGTGCAGGGAGGCTATACGTGTGTGGAATTGGGTTATCCAGCACCAGCTTCAACTTGTGGCAGTGCACATACTGGGCATCCAAATGTTCTAGCGAACAGTCTCAGCCGCACTCGGGGCCCAGGCTCACGAGTGGGAATGAAAACAGTGATCGGAGACATGTTTGACCTCTGGGGTCACCCTGATCTAGATCTGTTTGCCTCCCCAAAATGACCCAATTTCTGCTCGTTTGTATCCAGGACTGGTGTTTTCTGGTGAGACGTGCTGTCTCTTTGCTGGACAGTGAGGTTTAATGTGCCTTCCCTCCCTTCCCTCTGATACAGAAGGTCTCAAGCTGCAGGCCGAAGGGGCTCACTTAATTCTGATTGCACCTTACAGGCCTCGCCAGATATGGTTCCCTCTGCTCCAGCAGTTGACGGTGGTGTCCCTGGTGCTGCTACCCATCTGCCAGGACCTTCTGACCAAGGAGCAGGGCATGCTGGTTCACCCAGGCCTGAAGTCCCTTCACCTTCACGCGTGACACCTTTTGATATAGCAGTTTCACACTGCGGAGTCTCTTCCAGAGTCGCTTAGATCCTTGTGGAGGCCAGAAAGCCATCCACGAGAACTACATATGCTATGAAATGGAAAAGGTTCTCTATTTGGGCTGCCTCGAAGGGGTGAGACCCTTTTTCATGCCCTGTTCCATAGGTTTTGCAGTATATTTTGCACCTCTCCGACCTCGGGCTCAGCTATTAGTCATTTAAGGTCCACTTGTCTGCCATAGCTGCCTACCACACCCCAGTGGAAAGCAAGGCTATAGCTCAGCTGGAGGTTTCCCATACCTTTTTGAAAGGGATTCTCCCCTTGAAAACTTCAGTCAGGAACCGGTTTCCCCCATGGGATCTGAACTTCATTCTAGAGAAGCTCACTTTGCCTCCCTTTTAACCGGCCGAGAGTTGCGCTACTTGTCTTGGAAAGTCCTGTTTTTAGTTGCCATTACTTCTTCTCAAAGGATTTCCAAGCTTCATGCCCAGGGAGAAGGACGGACCAGTGCCTTCAGGAGGGAAAAGAGGAGCAGGGGGAGGGGAAAACCGATGTAGTGATAGAAAAGGATAGCATGAGGGAGGGGCTGCTGGCACTGAAGGTGGACAAATCACCAGGCCTGGACAGAGTACATCCAAGGGTGGGTACTAAAGGAACTGGCTGAGGAGCTGGCAGGGCCACTGACATACCTATTTAATAGTTCACTAGAATCAGGAGTGGTACCGCAGGACTGGAGAACAACAGATGTAGTGCACCTCCACAAAAGTGGTCCCAAGGATGACCCAGGGAATTACAGACCAGTCAGTCTGACCTCCATTGTGGGCAAGCTCATGGAGACCATATTAAAGGAAAGGTTGGTGGAATATCTAGAGGAGCATGGTCTTCAGCATGCAAGGCAGCATGGGTCGTGGGGAGAGATCGTGTCAAACAAATCTGATTGACTTCTTTGACTGTGTCACTAAGACAGTAGACAGGGGCCAAGTGGTAGACATCCTCTGTCTTGATTTCAGCAAGGCCTTTGACTCTGTACCCCACAAAAGGTTGATCAGGAAGTTGGTGGATCTCGGGGTTGGGGAAAAGGTGGCCAGATGGGTGGAAAACTGGCTGAGGGATGGTTGTGGAGGAGAGTTATCTGGCACTAGAGAGGTAACTGCAAGGCTCAGTGCAAGGGGACAGTGTTGTTCAATGTCTTCATCAATGACATTGGAGATGACATTGTGGAGGGCTTGTAGGATAACAGATGGACCAGACACCGAACTTCAAGTTCAACACACAATCTCTGTGTGAGGTTTATTCAGAATACAGCAAATAACCTTTAGCAATGGCATATTCCTTCTTCAGTACATCAGTTTGCAGCAACAGACTTTGTATGTCCTTTCTCTGTACTTAGCCAGCAACTACTGACACTGATCTCTGATCTAACCACTTTTCAGTGAAAACCCTTCATCCCTATGTGGGCCCCGTTTGCTCGGGTAGTGGGGGCTCAAAAAGAAAACAATCTAAAAACTAAGAACCTCCATGCAGAAACACTGAAAAAAGGGTTACCCCAAAGGGCATTGGCAGCAAATCAAGTTTCAAAGAAATACAACGTCATACATGCTTCCATAATACAAAGCATCGTGAGATATATGCAGCTCACCATGAAATTTTAGACTTGTTCAGTTTACAGCAATTTACATGCATTTTAAATAGCACAACTAACTTAATTTCTATAATAGTCACCTAGAACATTTAACCATTATCAAAAACATCTAGTGCCATGGTATTTTCAACATTTCAGGTTTCATAAACATAAACATAACATCAATGTATTTTATGACATAGTAGTGCTATTACATACTAAATCCAACAACGATAAATACAACCTGTTGTTTTACGTACGCTGGGAGGTCACCAAAATAACCACCCTTTATGAGGACCTGAGAGGGAAAAAGAAAATTAAAGAGGACACTATAGCATAGTCAAGAAAGGGAAGGGGATGCCCATAGGTGGCCAACCTTGTGGACTAGAAATTGTAAAGGATAGATTGGGCTAAGAAATAGAAGAACTGTTGCAACAGATTTAAGAAAAGATCAGTCCTCAAAAGTGGCAAAAGCTCCCCGTCACAGGCATTAAGGTCAAAATGTGCCTGTTTGCAGATGACACCAAGCTCTGTGGAAGAGTGGACCCTGCAATACAAGCAGACTTGATAGACCAAATGGCCATCTTCTGCTGGCTTCTTCATATATTCGTATGTGTAAGAAGCCTTATTTAATTTTTCACAGCGAGACCGGGTGGCTCTGCATACTAATCCTAAGTTCCTACCAAAGGTGGTTTCTGAGTTTACTTCGAATCAGACCATACACTTACCAGTATGCTACCCTGAGCATTTTAATCAAGGGGAGGCAATCCTGCACACACTAGATGTACACAGAAGTTTGCGCTACTATACCAACTGGACAAAGTCAGTCCGGAAATCTGACCAGTTGTTTATTTCCTTTGCATCCGAAAGGGCGAGCACTGCAATTTTGAAGCAGTGTTTATCTAAATGGTAGGCAAACTGCATTCTGTTTTATCAAAAATATAGCAAACCCCTTCCGGGGGAAGTTAAAGGACACTCACCCAGAGGCATGGCTGCATCTGCTGCTTGTTTCAGGAATATTTCTGCCGTAGATATTTACACGGCAGCTACTTGGAGCTCTGTCCACACTTTCACTAAACACTGCTGTCTGGACATTGCCTCTAGGCGCAGGGCAGGTTTTGGACTAGCTGTCCTTCAGGGCCTTCTGTCTTGGGTTTCCCTGCCTACTGCAGACCTTTTCCTGCTTCACATGCTATGTCCTTCCTGACTATCATTGCCTGGGACTCCGTCCTGCCTGTTATTGCCTACTGCAAGAGCCCTCTCAAAGTAAGATAGTACCGTTGCATAAGAACTTGCCATAATGGTAGATCTTCGGAAGAGGCTGTTGCAGTAGACAAGCTTTTCCCTCCCTCCTTCCCCCTGCTGCTGGTTCTTTTCAGCCTTTCTTTTGGCTCCAGGAACTCACTCCTTCTGCTGTCGCTCCTTTTCTTAGGTCTCCAGCAGGAGAACTGGAGGGTGGGCGTGGAACCGCCCACTATATAGCATTGGGCCGACGTCGGCCATGTGATGCTGGGTGGGTGATTCCCGCCAGACACTGCTACCTAAAGTTTTCTGCATGGTTCTGGCACCTGGTGGCTCAGTCCTACCTGTTATTTCCTACTGCAAGAACCTCTCTCGAAGATCTACTGTTAGGGTAAGTTCTTGCGTAACTGTACTTTCTTTTCATGGACTCAGTAGTTTTTACTATGTCACGGTTTGTGTACAGAATGCTAAACATGAGCTATTGTCCTATCAGAACCATGCTTAGTGTTCCGTACACAAACCATGACATAGTTAAATCTCCAGATCAGTGGTTCCATGAAGAGAACTGTAACAGAATGTTGCCCCCCCAAAAAAAACTCCAATGCAAAATACAGATTTTCATATCACTTTTTATTAAGGGACAGTACTATATGGATTATTTAGGCTTATGAATATCATTTCTATAACTGGGAACATTATAAACAACTGCCAGTTGGAAATCATTTCCTGTCCTCTTTAAAGATACATCACCGTGGTCCACTATTACATTCAGCCCAGCATTAATGAGTAATGCTAGGCCGAACCTCCCCCACATGCTGACTAGGCTATCAGCCAGTAGCATGACCCTGAAGAATGTCAACACATTGAGGAGGCTTTTTGGACTGTCACTGTTGACCCCCAGTGGGGGTTGGGGGAGCTATGACTTCAAGATTTGGACATTTTCCTATAACAGGTACTTGGCCATGGAGGGTGTTATCTAGAGTTGTGTCATGTGAGATGGCACATCAGCGCAGTGGCAGGGCTACCACTCATGATGCCGCTTACCAGGGTTCGGTAACTAGCCTGGGACACCGGGGGGGACCATGGGAGAAGGAGAATGGAGCATCCCAGAGGAGGCTTTCCTCCCTGGAGGTAGGACGATCACTTCCTCTGCCACATTATTGCCTCCTGGGTGACTACAAATGGCAGTGCAGTGCAAGTACAGTGGAACGGTGGGTGTTCTAGAACTAAAGCTGCACTCAGGAAAAAATTCAGTGGCAGAACTGAGCTATGTAGCCAGCAGAATCCTGTATTGAGTTCAGTGCAGGAGGACTACAGTGCCCTGGCACTTTGACCTGTGCAAGCCTTCATCAGGGTGGGCATGTTACTTTGGCTACATCGCTTGGTTCTGCCATTGAATTTTTTCTGAATGCAGCTTGTCTTTTGATTGGGAAGGAGGGATGTTGACCAAGATCCACATTGCCACGCACACGGAAAATTTGTGCACCAGTGTCGGCAAAGTTCCAGAAAAAAATGCACTCCTGTAGGTCATGAGGTGAAGAGAGGCAGTTGTGAATAAGCACTGAACACCTGGTTACTTCAATATAAAAATTGGAATTTATTAAATAGGCATCATTAAAAACATCACAGACATGGGGGGCAGTATAAATGATGTTAGTACAATGCTGTCAAGTGTAAAAGTGGGTTGAATTAAGTCAGTTACTCAAAAGAACTCAGTTAAATGAACGGTTAATTCCTAGGAATAATATCCTGCTCACGGCTGTGCCAGACACATTACTGAGCACTGGGCTAACTTCAGACCCTACAGATTTTAAGCAATGGTGGTTGTTTCAGTGAAACATCTCTCAAGGACTACTAGGGCTCTAGATACCCTTGTTATAGTGCTGAGCTGCAAGGAATTTTGGCTAGCACTAGTGACCGAGCACCTGGGAAAATCAAAATGGCAAGTATTAAATTCAAGTGTTAATATACAGCTTAAAGGAAATAATATATAGCTCCCATGCAGCAGTGCGATAGTGAAAACCTGCCCATGGATAAGAAGTAGAAACAGGCAATAAAAGACTTCTAAGAAAATTACCCCAGCTTGCTCTGTACATCAAATTCGTAACAAAAATACCTCAAAACCCACAGTAGTCCGTGCTGTAAAGAGAGACCAGTGTACTAGTCCCCAGCTCTTTGGCTTTCTCATGGGGCGTAGCAAAGTGGTGGTGCACAATTTCTTTTAAATGCCTCTGTGTACTACCTAATATGTTAAATTAGAGGTAGTTTAAACCCACCACCCAAAAGTGCAATGCAAAATGAAAGAAATCAGTCAAGACATGTTCATCTATTAAAAAAACAAGTCTTCTCCATCCCTCTAGAACGGGATGTAAAATAGCCAGTGTTCTTGTTTAGATATTACATCTACTTATGATGGCTTTAGTGTCCGCATTAGTTAATATCCATGCCACTGTCTCTCTTAGATTCTCATAATATCAAATGAGCAGCTGTTCAAGTCCTCCTGATCCAGTGGTGAAAATTACACTTCCTGGTGTGTCATCAAACGTGCACGTTTCACTTGATCCATCAATATCTTCTATTTTCCATGCTGGAACATATTGAGAACTTGGATCCCATTCAATACACCGATGATGGAACTGATTTAAATTTCAAAACTAAAAGGGAAGGGCAAGAGAATGAAAAGCTCATTTTATCATCCCCAAAATTAAAACCTTCCTGTTGATAATAACTCCTGCCTTCACCACTTGACCAGTACTGTCATATCGTGCTAAATATATATGAATCTAGCTCCAGGGTTTTAAATAATTGATTAGCAGTTTTTTTCTTGGTATGATACTAACTGTACAGAAAGTATTTATATAGATTTTCTAGAAGTGCTGTGTTTGTTAAACACAGTGAGGCAAGAGCTTTGCATTTTCACAAAGATTTAACACTTTTATGAGCAAAACGCTAATCAATTTTTAGAGTTAAATAAATCCCTGTGCTCTTAAATGGTTCAGGCAAAAAAAAAGAGTTAAGTTAACCTGCAGCAAAAAATAAAATAACATATTAAATTGCCTTTAATGCAGGAAAATTACACTTCCATGAACAGTCTCAGAATTTAAGGTGATAGAGCGGAGAAGTGTGGCAGGGTGTTAGGGGTTACAACAAAGGAAATATGTCCACTCTCTATCCCATACAAGTCAAGCATACTACAAAAATGGCTTGAGATTGAGTACTTCATCATGACTTGATGGTTTTAGGTTCCTCAACATATGAATCCATATTGTCTCTTTTTGTAAAAGTTTTTTTAAAATGTTCCCCTCTCCTCTTGAATGATTTAACATGCTCAAGTGTCATCCAAGGTACTGCTGTTGTTTACAAATTATGGTACTGTTTAAAGTACATTTCCAATGGGCTGTTTAGACGTCCCTTTAGAATGTCCCTGACGTGGTCCTGTATATACTGTTTTACTGGGTGGATTGTTTGTCCTGCACAGATTATTTATTTTTTTTTTTTTACAAGGGCACATTAGGGAATATATCAAAAAAGGAGTGTCACATTTTATCATTTCTGTGACATGAAACTTCTGTTCAGTAGTTGGATGTACTAATACATTTCCTATCATGGCTATTCTGCACACATCACACCTTTCAATACGGGTTTAGGTGGTGGTAGCCAGTTTGTTTCCTGCACTTTTGGTTTGCGATACTGACAGTGAACTAAAGAGTCCATTAAATGAGGTGATCTTCCGTATCTCTGTTAATTATTAACCTCTATTGTAGGGAAGCTGATGGAGTCACTGATCAAAGAGGACCTCCTAGACTACCTGGAGAGCAGCAAGTGCCAGGATAGTAAGCCACATGGTTTCATGGCAGAAGATCTCGTCAGACTAACCTGATAGTGTTCTTTGGCTGGGTGACAGGAATTAGACAAGGGCCATGTGGATGTGCTCTACTTTGACTTCAGCAAGGCTTTTGACTCGGTACCTCACAAATGATTGCTCAAAAAGATGGAAGACCTGGGTGCAGCTAAACCTATAGTGAACTGGGTGGGTAACTGGCTAGAGGGGGAAGCAGCAGAGGGTGGTAGTCAATGGGGTGAAATCAAAAGAAAGAGAAGTTATGAGTGGGGTGTCACAGGGATTGGTCAACATGTTCATTAGTGACTTTGGAGAAGGAATCCAGGGCAGGTTGTCTCTCTTTGCAGATGACACAAAACTATATGGAAGGGTGGATAGTGATGAGGGAATAAAGGAAATGCAGAGAGACCTACAAATTCTAGAGGGGTGGTCAAAGGTCTGGCAGTTAAAATTCAGTGCAAAAAAATGCAAGGTAAGCTGGCCAGGTGGTGCTGAGGGTTGAGGTGCTGGACACCACACCTGCGACCCGTGTTTGGAAGCAAATGCGGGTTGCTGGGGATCGGTCGGGGGTGGTGATGGATTGAGCGTCTGAGGACTGCTCTCCTCACCCGGTGGAAGGGTTGCTGCTTTCGCGAATGACTGCCCCAGGTGGAGGCCTGAGGAGCAATGTGGGATGGGGGAGGACATGAAGGGTGGGGCTGTGGGCAGCAGTGTCGTGTGCCTCCACACACGTGCAGCGTGCATGCCAGCAACAGGGAGGAGAAATGTGGAAACTGGAGCTGGCAGGCTCCGCGGTAAGCCAGGCCTTCCACACCAGCCTCCCCAGATTCTGGATTTGTGCTTCTGGGGGAGGGGGGGAATCAATGCTCCTCACTCCGGCCCCACCATGGGGGGTAATCTGGGGGAACTATCAGGATAAGACTGGGGTGGCCGAGCTCAGAGGGCAAGCCCTCCTAGGGAGGGCTGGAGCCAGCTGCCAGCTCCATGGAAGGCAGAGATGCAAGTACAATATAAAAAAAAAAAAAAGAACGCAAGGTAATGCACCTTGGGGAAAAAGAACCCCAAGACAGAGTACTGGGTGGGAGGAGAGAGACTTAGCACTACAGATGAAGAACAGGATCTGGGAGTTATCATTAGCAACTCATTTAAGCAATCGAGTCAGTGTAACAAGGCCTGTAGCAAGGCTAACATGATGCCGGGATGTATCAGGAAGGGTATTGATAACAGGAGAAAAGAGGTAATACTTCCCCTCTACAAATCCTTGGTGAGGCCTCACCTGGAGTACTGTGCCCAGTTCTGGAGTTCTCACCTCAGAAGGATAAGGGTAGGTTGGAGACAGTGCAGTGCAGGGTAACAATAATTATTCAAGGCCAGCAGGGCAGATCCTATGAGTAGTGCCTCAAGGCACTAACTATGTACTCACTGGAGACCAGAAGGGAGAGGGGAGATATGATAGAGATCCATTATTCCTTTCATTATGTCCCAGCCCTGATTGTATCCCCTATTTTTGCACCTACCACCTCAGCCGACAGACTGCTCCAAGGTTCCATCATCCTTTCTGTAAAGTAGTACTTCCTCAGATCCCTTCTGAACCCACCTCCTGTTAATTTTCATTTGTGTCCATGTGACCGAAAATTGGTTTTCAAGCTAAATAATTCCCTGCAGTTCACTTTAATTCCTGAAGTTACTGGGGGCGACAGGGCCAAGGAGGAGAATAGAGAGATGACAGGGAGGTTAGTACCCTGGAGTAACAGTAGGTTCCAGAGATTATAGGGAACTTGGGCAGACTGGATGGACCTCTGGTCTTTTTCTGCCGTCGTCTATGTTTCTGTGTTATTCTCAGTTTCTTCTGAAATGGGATGCCAAATTATCACTAGGTCCTTCAGCCCCATTATATTCCATTGATTATGTGATAGGTTGTTCCATCTATTTCACTTTCTGAGCTAGTAATGGTGGCCTTTCCAAATTCATAACTCTGTTTTTGCGTTTCCTTTAGAGTTTCAGTATTGTAGCCCTGGTTTGAGAATCTGCATTGGGGATAGCCAGCCCCCATTTTTAAAATGCACCCTCTCCTGACACGTTTGCACTTGCCATCCCACCCTACCTTTTGGATTCTTATGTGTGCCAGTATCCTAAGTGGTGAGATGTAATGAGGAAAAACCCGAAAACCCCAGAGAGCAGGATGATGCAAGGACACACTCAAGTTCCACCATAGAGGGCCAGTCTGTCTCAGCTATGCAGTGTCTCTCCTGGGGGCTACTTCTCAGTGGGTGTGATCAGCCTGAAGGGCTCTGCCTTTTGAGGGGGAGGGGGCAAGCTTGGGGCAATGGAGAAGCTGGGATGAAGCTGCAAGGTCACGCAGTCAAAAGGGGCTGATCTGGTGCACAGGGGAATGAATACAAAATTGAATAAAAAAAGGTGTTTCAGGTAGGGGGAAGGGCTGGCAGGACAACCAGATATGCCCATGGCGCGAAGAGCAGTTGTATCAGTTTTGCGGCTCTGCAAGTCACTTGTACTGTATATCTGATGGTTCCCTCAACTTTAGGAATAACGTGGCTAAACTGAAGGGGAAGATAAGTTTGACTGATTAAAACTAACCTAATGACTTATTTTGTACAGTCCAGCATTTGACAGACAGCCAGCACTGCCAGGAGAACCTTGAAAAGCAAAATATTAGTACACTATTCAGTTTATGCGCCTCTAGCTTGGAATTTATCCTTGTAATGTATTTATTTATTTGCTTACTGTTTTTCCCCCAGGCTAGTTGGCTCCTTCTGTTCCTGGCATCCGACATTTCGGCCACCATCCGTCACACCCGTCTTATACATCGAGCCATCACAGTTTTACCCCCATGGCGGAGTGGTGAGGAGCCCTCTACTCCCACAGCAACACCAGATCCAGGACGGATGATGCCCTCTGGAGGAATGTGCAGAGCGTTGGACAGCCATCAAGCTGAACGACCAGCCACCATTTTGTCCGGCGGCGGAGTGTGCAGTGCCGGCAGTGGGCATGCCATGCATGTGTCCACACATAGCACACCTGCCGGTTGCTCCACCTCCGTGCCCCATGCTGCACTGGGCTAGGTGTGCCAACACCTAGCCTCCGCCAGGTGTCAGGAAATGTCAACCTCAGTTCCCACCCTCCCGGGAGAGGGGAGCTGTCCTCTAGGTGCTCGATCCTCCACCCCCCCCGGCCAGCCCCCAGGCGCACACACACATGAACACAGGTCGCGGGCGTAGCAGGAGTAAGGCATTGCTGCCTTAGCCCTCCGCGCTACAGGGACGGCACATCTCCTTGTAATTTATGACTGCTGTCATTTGCAGGAAAACACAGTCTTTGTCCCGCGAGAGTTCATCTATTCCTCTTGCTTATTTCCCAACTGATGTCGTAATACTCTGCTTGAGACATTACAGATCTTACTTCGAGAGGGCTCTTGCAGTGGGTATTCACATATAGGACTAAGCTGCCAGGGGTCAGGACCCTACTGAAAAATTTCTAGCTAGCAGTCTTTGGCAGGGGACCACCCCATGTCAGGTGACTGGCGTCATGCAATGTTGGTATAAAGAGGCGGTCCCCCACGCCCGCCTTTCAGTTCTTTCCCGCCGTCAGCTTGTGAAAGTTCCTCACGGTAAAACAGCGCTCATCAGTTCGTTCGTCGGTCCTAAAGTTTATAACTTTTTTGACCTTTTTTTCTTGATTTTTCATCAACATCTGCTGTGTACATCGTCCCCGACGCCCTCTGAATCTCATAAAAATAATTGCGACTCGTGTGGTTCCCAGCTTCCATACAAGGACGGCCACGCCTTGTGCCTCTTCTGTCTAGGCCCTGACCACCCCATGGAGAAGTGCCAGTGCTGCCAGAAGTTCAACTCGGCTACCCGCAAGAGAAGACAGCAGTCCCTGGAAGCCCATCTCCTTAAGAAGAAAATTTCCTCCATGGAAAAAGACGTAAAGAAGCTTAGACAGGTGTCCACTTCCCCCAAAGGCCATAAAAAGAAGTGCGACAAGGAGAAGCACCAGAAGTGGGAGTAGTCTTCCACAGCAGACGTGGCCTTGAAGGTAACACCTTCTCCTGGGGATTGCTCCTCGACGGCTGTCTTGGTGGCTACCAAGAAGGCGTCACCCCTCCCATCTGGCTTGTACTCGGGCTCTTTGGGAGCCTCCAGGGCAAAGGAGGCCTCCACTCCGGTTAAGGCCACTCCTCCTTCGCGGCCTTCCAGTCAGAGTGGGTCCGATAAGACAGACATCGGTCCCACCGACACCCGCCCTGGATAAGGCTGCTAAGCCGCTCAACTCTTCGGATGATCACCCAGCCAAACCCCCTTCTGACAAGGCCTCCCCTCCTTCACGTCCTTCCTTGGATAGGGAGTCCAATAAGTTGGACACCGGCTCCTCCGACGTCCACCCGGACACTGCCAATAAGTCGGCCGCCGGCTTCTCCAACGACCACCTGGTCAGTAATCCTGCGCCAGACCCTGACATTACGGCTGACACCCCAGGCTCTCCGCAACAGATAACCCCATTGCCCACTGAGGTCCCTGCGTCCCCTCGGTTCACAACCCCGGGGATTCCAACCCTCCTTCCCCGGTTGAAACCAAAGATCTTGGGATGCTGCCATCAGGGGTCCACCCTCCTACGCTGGACCCCCTGACACCGGGTCCTCAGACGCCGGTTCTGACACCGGTCGACCCGATGCCACCCTCCGGTGTCCCTCTGCCCAATGGAAGACCTGTTCCTCCATCAGGACTGTCTGACCCGTTCGATGGTATACCTACACCAGGCCCGATGCCCATGGGGCTGATGCTCCCTCCGTCTTGCCCACCAGCAGGGCCTTTGCCAAGACCTTCTACTCCTCCAGAGCCTCTGGCACCAGAGTACCCAACGCCGCAATACCTGGTGCCGCAGAACCCGGCTCCCCAGTATCCAACACCGCACTACCCGGCTTCGCCCTATCCGGCACCGCAGTACCCGACGCATCCATACCCAACTCCGGGCTTCCCACCAGCGGGATTACGGATACTCCCTTTACGGGTATCCACACTACCTGTATCCCCCACCTCCTCCTCCTCCTCTTCCACCTCTGCCACCCACTCCACAGCCGTTGGCGGATCTGAAGGAGACCTTGGTCTCCTGGTGGGCTGAGGCCAGGGCTCAGCTCACCAAGGAGGTCAAGAGTCGTCTCCCGACGTCAGTCCCTATACCGGACCCCCTACATCGGAGACGGGAGACTCCCTTCCCTTTACCCGACACCAGAGGAGAACCTTCTGGCACCCGAGGTGGGGAGGACACGTGACCCCGGGAACTCCCCAGAGGGGTCGTTCCTCCCCCTCCCAGGAAGGAATCTTCTTCCTCTTCCTCAGAGACATCTGACTCAGACTCTGAGTCCGACCTCTCTGACCATGGAGACGAGCCCCATACTCCAGAATGCCCAATGCCGAAGGACCCTCCAAAGTCACCTCCGGAGGACCCTTCCTTTCTGGAGCCATTAAGGAAGATCCAGAAAGCACGCCAGTGGCAGTCAGTGGAGCCAGACCCACAGCGTAAAAAACTCTCTGCTCATTTGGATCTGCCTGAGACCGCTCCTACACTGATTTCACCCTGGATAGAGCCCCACGCCGATCTTGTTTCCACCATCTGGAAACAACCTTCCACGCTAGCCCCCCTTCCGAGGAAGGCGGACAGGCTATACCATGTTCCAGAGGGTGTAGACTTTCTTAGTCTCCACCCAAAGGTGGATTCGGTTGTCATCAGCGCCGCCCATGACCGCTCTGCCAACCTGAAACATCTGAGCTCATCCCCGGCCAACAAGGAATCCCGACTTCCGGATCAGTACGGGAAGAAGATCTTCTCCTCTTCTACCCTAGGCATCAGGGCCCTCAATTACATCGGCTATATGGGGGATTTCCAGAAGTCCATCCTTAGCCAGATAGAATCCAAGTTGGACTCCCTTCCTGATTCACAAACTAAGTAGGAACTGGGAGACCTAGTCTGTGCCGCTCATTCGGCCTGTAGGCACATGCGTTGTGCCACCTATGATGCGGTGGACACAGCTGGAAGGAGCTCGGCCTTCGGCGTCATGCCTGGCTCTGTGTGTCAGAATTGGTCCCTGAGGTACAATCCGCTATACAGGATGCTCCCTTCAGGGGCACGGTGCTGTTCGGGGATGATGTCAAGGACTTCATAACCAAACTGCAAGAGAAGGGCACTGCACTAAAGTCTGTCCAGACTTTATACAGACCCATTGAGGGGCAGTGACATCCTTTTCGTCTCCAAACCCAACAAAAACAAAAGCCTCAAGGAAAATGTGCCAACAAGCGGGCCCCTCCAGCAACCAAGACTCCCCCCCCCCCCCAGCAAAAAGTCAGCGGGAGCCTCGGCTGCTGCACTGCCCCACACCTCCAGACTCCCTGCCTCTCCCCTCTGCCTCTGGCCATTCCAGAGAAACCGGTAGGGGGGAGATTTTCCTCCCATCTGCCAGGTTGGGAGAGGATAGCATCAGACGCTTGGGTGCTCCAGCTAATATCCGCAGGGCTCTCAATAGAGTTTCTGCAGAAACCGCTCCAAAAACCACCCCCTCAGTCTTCTTACTCCCTGCAGCATCTTTCTCTGGTCCTAGAGGAAATCATCTCCCTTCTATCGAAGGCGGTGATAGAGCCAGTCACCACTCATCTTTGGGGGATGGGTTACTGTTCCCATTTCTTTCTAGTTCCAAAGAAGACGGGAGACTTGAGGCTATTTCTAGACCTCAGCTCCCTGAACATGTTCGTGAAGTACAAATGCTTCAGAATGTTCTCCTTACAGAGCCTTCAAACGTTACAATGGCTGGGATAGTGGCTATGTGCTCTGGATAGGCAGGATGCGTACCTGCATATCACCATATGCCCTTCCGTTTGCAGATACCTCCGTTTTTGTTTTCAAGGGGACCATTACCAATTCAAGACCCTCCCATTTGGTCTTTCCTCTGCCCCCTTAGTGTTTACCAAATGCCTGTTGGTGGTAGCAGCCAACCTGCGTACCTAGGGCGTGCAGGTATTCCCATACCTGGACGATTGGCTCCAGGCGGCCCCGTCCGGGGAGGAATTCCTGCACTCCCTTTCCCTTACCCTGCAGGTTTTCACCAGCCTGGGTATCACCATCAACCAGGACAAGTCCCATTTGGTCCCTTGCCAATGCCTCCAGTTTATAGGGGCGATCCTGGACACGACCACCGGCCAAGTCTTCTTGTCTCCGGACAGGGTCGAGACCCTTCAGAATCAAGCTCGTCTTCTGTCAGGTTGCAGGAGGGTTGGAGCTAGGTCAGTCCTCTGCCTCCTCAGGCTAATGGCGGCTGCTATTCCAACAGTCCTGTTCGCTCGGCTCCATATGAGGATCTCTTAATGGAAGCTTCAGTCACAATGGGACCAGACCAGGGACGATCTAGACCAAGCGGTACTAGTATCAGATCCCATGATCAGGGACTTGCTCTGGTGGATGGTTCAGGAGAACCTGTGTCTGGGAGTTTCTTTTTGCATCGCTCCTCCTTCCCAGACGTTGATGACAGATGCATTAGGGGAGGGCTGGGGTGCCCACCTAGAGTCTCTCAGAACTCAGGGCAGCTGGTCCAGGTTCAAGCAAAATCTGCACATAAATGTGCTCGAACTGAGGGCAGTCCTTTACATCCTCCAGGCTCTTCCTCCCTTCCTTCTTCCCGGTCATCTTCTCATCCAGTCAGACAACATGTGCATAATCTGGTACCTCAACAAACATGGAGGAACATGTTCCTATCCCCTTCGCCGGGAGGCGATGAGAGTCTCGTACTGGGCAGCCCAGCACCACCTTCACCTGACCGCAGTTCACATTCCGGGAGTGGAAAACACACTGGCAGACGAACTCAGTCGGTCCTCAGCCAGGTCCCACGAATGGGAGTTAGATCAGCAGGTCATAAATGACATCTTTCGGCGGTGGGGGACACCTCAGGTGGACCTCTTCGCCTCTCCCCAAAATGAAAAACTTCCCACCTTTTGCTCACTCGCTCCAGGTCGAGACGTTTTCTGGCGGGACACTCTGTCTCTCTGTTGGAGGGACAGATTTGTTTATGCCTTCCCTCCCAATCCTTTAATTCTGAGGATCCTGAACAAACTCAGATCGGAAGGGGCTCGAATGAGTCTCATCGCCCCCTTCTGGCCCAGGCAAGTTTGGTTCTCTCTTCTGCAACAGTTTTCAGAGGAACTACCTCTTCCTCTTCCTCTGTCGCAACAGTTGTTGACCCAGGATCAGGGGACACTTGTTCATCCAGGTCTCATATCCCTTCATTTCCATGTGTGGCTCCTGCAGATGTAGCTAAAGCTCGCTTCGGAGTCTCTCCTTTAGTAGTGGACATTTTGGTAGAGATGAGGAAGCCTCCTACCAGGTCCACCTACACGATGAAGTGGAAACGGTTTTCCATCTGGGCAGACTCAAAAGACTTTGAGTCTTTCTCGTGCCCAGCCAACGAAGTCCTGGATTACATGCATCACCTCTTCGACCTGGGTCTCAGCCATTCCTCGTTAAAGGTCCATGTGGCAACTATTTCAGCCTAGCATATTTCCTTCAGAGACAGGACTTTTGTTTAGTTGGAAGTCTCCAAGACTTTTCTTAGAGGGATTCTCCATTTGAGACCCCTCACTCGCATTCCTGCTCCTCCATGGGACTTAAATTTCATCCTGGAGAAGCTTACACTGCCTCCCTTCGAGCCCACAGCGGAAGCTGATTTAAAGATCTTCGAGAAACAGCTCTTGCAGCAGGTTACACCATTAGGACTGAAGCTGGCAGGCACCAGGACCCCATGAAAAATTCTAGCTAGCAGTATCCAGCGGGGGACTGCCCCCGACGTCGGCCCCTCCCCAACATCAGGTGTCACATAAAAGGGGGCGGTTCCCCAGCATCCCCAGTTCTTTTCCCAGCATCAACTCACCAGCATCTGCCTCACGGATTACTGCAGTATCGATACGATGCGTGAAATTTTTTTTCTTCAAAAACATCAATCCATGTCTGCTTCTCCTACCCCTTCTCTTGAAGGACATCCCTCCAAGTGTGCCTGCGACAAACAGATCCCTTTTGCCGACCATCATTCAGCCTGTGTCAGGTGCCTGGGCCCAGACCATGACACCCAGGCCTACTCCATTTGCCAACAGTTTAGTAGCAGGACCCGGATCCGCCACCAAAAGGCCCTTCAGGGATTCCTCCTCAAGGCAAATTTGAAAAAGATGGAGAAACGACCTTCCTCCAAAGGGGAATTTTCCCATAAGTCAGGGAAACACTGTGACAAGCATCGGGACTCGGATAGGGCAAGGTCCCACAGCAGGGTCTCCGAGTCCAGGGCAAGCTCCATCTCTACCTGATCCAACCGGTCTCCTTCCCAGGCTCGCTCCCAACCTCCCCCGGTGAAGGTAAGGTCTTCAGGGGGCTCTTCTGCCTCCCTGCACCCACTCAAGACCTCCAGGACGCCGGATGCCGCCAAGCCAGATTCCTCGGATAGACGTAAGAAGTCTTCCTCTAAATCAGAGAGTACATCTGACCGACGTCAGGTCTGCCTCCCAACCTCCGAAGGCTCCTGAAAGGAAGACTGATGAACTGACATCCCTCAAGCGGACGACAGAGTCCAAGAAGGTGTCCGACCCAGCACCCACGAAACGGACTACCCCGACGACAGTGATACCGACACCGGTGGACACCGGACGTCACAGGGTCTTCAGGTGAAGAGGCAACCGCACCGCTGGATGACCAGATGGGTGACACGGAGGATGCTGGCCTACCCAGGGAACTGTAGCCAGACACGGTGGTTCCTCGGGACCCGACCCCGGCGACAGGCCCACACCGATGCCGGGCCCGTCGTCAGGCATGAATATCCAAGAGATGATGGAGCTGTTCGCCTTTTGATGGAAACCATAAGGAAAGATGTGGTGCCCCCAAGCCTCCAGCCCTCCACCACCCCCTGCCCCTTAGAGTAGCTAAGGTGCCAGACCCCACCCCCAAGGAACCAACTCCTCCTCAGGGACGATTGAGACAGAAAACGCCCATCACGCTCTCTCTCAGGGTCCCCTAGCCCAAAGCAACCCAGGGGCAGACATCGCTCACCGGGAGATGACGCCAGGCCAGATATGTCCTACACCTCCAGATCTCCATCTCCCTTCAGTTCCCCATTGCCAGACTCATGGGACCTTCCAAGGTTGCCTCTGGATGATCCCTCCTTTTCAGAAATTATGAGGCACATCCAGGAAAATATGGGATGGGAGATGAAGACTTAGACCCCGAGAGTCAACACCTTGCCTGTTACCTCAGGCAGAAAGCCCTGAAGCCTGTGGTGGTCCCACCTTTGGTGGACATCTTTACAAACATCACCAAGGCAGCTTGGAAGGATCCGCATTCCACACCGGCTGTTCCGAAGAAGGCTGATCGCCTCTACAGGGCTCCCATGGAGGGCCTGTATTTGGCGCAGCAACCCCTGGCCGAGTCCTTGGTCATCACTGCATCTAATGATGGGTCCCAGCGACCTCAGCACTTGAGTACCCAGCCTCAGAACCAGGAATCTAAGCAGTTAGATTCTATGGGAAGATGCGTGTATGCAGCTGCTACATGCTCAATTAGGTCTCTAAACTATCTTAACGCGCATGGTGCAGTTTCAGAATGCGCTTTGGGAACAGGGCCAAGACCTTCTAAAAGACTTTCCAGATGATGAAAAGAAGGAGATGCTGCTAAACCTCCTCCAAACTGGGTCAGACGTGGGGACCCAGGTTCTCTGAGCCTCTTACGACTCAGCGGACTCGGCGGCCAGGGGAGCAGCCACAGGCGTTTGTCTCCGGAGACACTCGTGGTTGAGAGTCTCCGGTTTTACACCAGATGTCCAGAAGAACATCCTAGACATCCCTTACAGTGGAGCGGTCCTGTTTGGTGAGGAGTCCGAGAAGATCATCACCAAACTGCAGGACTCTGGGAAGGCAGTCAGGACTGTACAGGCCATGTACAGACCGAAATCTGGTTCCTTTCATAGGGAACCAGAATCATTTCATGGCACGCCAACAGCAGGGGCAACCGGTCGAAAAATCAACAGGTTCCCCTCTGGCCAAGGCCCAAAGCAGCCCAGCCCGTGGGGTCCAACACCACCACAGCATGACTCCTTCCCGGTCCCGCCCCTCCTCTGGATCAAAGGGCCGAGGAGGTTGGGGGTCGTATCTCTCATCACCTTTCGGGATAGCAGAGGATAACCTCCGACCGGTGGGTGTTGCAGTTGGTCGAACGAGTTCACTCTATAGAGTTTCTCAATCGCCCACCATCCAGACCTCCCCTGCTCTCCCGCTGCTCAGGTCAGCATGCCCTGCTTATTCAGCAGGAGATCTTGGCCCTCCTCGACAAGGAGGCCATAGAGTATGTTCCATTGAACCAGAGCGGAAAAGGCTACTATTCTTACTTCTTCCTGGTTCCAAAGAAAACAGGGGACTTGCACCTGATCTTGGATCTCAGCAACCTCAACACATTTGTGTTGTACAAGCATTTCCGCATGGTGACCCTACCGGGCCTTATTCCCATGCTCAAAGAGGGTGCTTGGCTGGCATCACTGGACATGCAGGATGCCTATCTACATCTCCCGATCGCTCGAGCGCACGAAAATTTCTGCGCTTCAGGTTTCGGCACCTCGAGTGTTCATGAAGTGCATGGCAGTCGTGGCAGCAGCTCTCGGGAGAAGAGGCCACTATGTGTTTCTGTATCTAGACTGGCTCCTCATGGCACCCTCATGGGAGGCCCTGATGTCCCCAATACAAGATACCTGTTCTCTCTTCCTATCGCTGGGCATCACTATCAACCAGGAGAAGTCGCAACTTGTCCCGTCCCAGAACTTGCTGTTCATAGGAGCAGTTCTGAACACCACTCGGGGAAGGGCTTTCCTTCCTCAGGACAGAGCAGAACGCATCAGATCCATCATAGGAGATATAAAGGAAAAGAAGGCGGTACCGGCCCGGTCCACCCTTTGCCTGCTCAGACACATGGCAGCTGCCATTGCAACGGTTCCCCTAGCTGGACTCCATATGCGGGTCACCCAATGGAAGTTGAGGGCACAATGGGACCAGAAGTAGGATCATCTGCAGCATCCAGTCCAGATCACGAACGCTGTCACCCAAGACTGGAATTGGTGGCTTGTCCCAGACCACCTCTCGACGGGAGTCCCCTTCATTGCACCACCTCCTTCAGCGACTCTCTCCATGGATGCCTCTCTGTCCGGATGGGGAGCTCACCTAGACGGGGTCAGGACTCAAGGCTCCTGGTCATCTCTGGAGTCCCAGCTTCACATACTGTAAATATTCTGGAGATGAGAGCCGTCCTTTATGCCCTACAGGCATTTCAGATGGAGATTCCACCGGGTACTCTTCTGGTGCAAACAGACAATACCACGGTGATGTATTATCTCAACAAACAAGGATGCACCCATTCCTATCCCCTTTGCAAGGAGGCTCAAATGGTTTGGGAGTGGGTACTGCAACACGGCACACATATCATTGCAGTGCATGTTAGCGGAATGGACAACACTATCGCGGACAGTCTGAGACGATCACAGGCCAGAGTCCACGAATGTTAACTGCTTCAGGAAGCCGCAGAGGACCTGTTCCGCAGATGGGGGACACCAGAATTAGACCTTTTCCCGTCCCCATACAACGCAATTTCTGCTCGCTAGATCCAGGGCATGGTGTTTTCTGGTGAAACGCATTGTCTCTCTCTTGGACGGGCAGGTTCCTCTACGCTTTCCCCGCCCTTCCCTTTGATCCAGAGGGTTCTACTGAAACTCCGACAAGAGCGGGCGTGCCTTATTCTAGTAGCGCCCTTTTGTCCCAGGCAAATTTGGTTACCTCTTTTACATCAGCTGGCCCAGGAACCTCCGGTGCCTCTGCCATTCAGCTCTCATCTTCTGTCCCAGGAGGCAGGCTCCTTGGTCCATCGGCATCTTCGGTCTCTGAACCTGCATGCCTGGCTCTTAAGGACACAGAAGTCCTGAGATTCGGGGTGTCTCAGGAAGTTGCGGACATTTTGGTAGCAGCCAGAAAACCCTCCACCCACGTCACTTAACGCCATGAAGTGGCACAGATCTTCCTGGACATAAGTCTCCACCACTCATTCACACTAGTGGGATTAGCGCCGGAGGCACTAGGACCTATCGGGAGCAAACTTTTTGCTGGAGGGTCGGCGCGAGAGATGGCGCCGCGAGGAACAGCGCCGCGCAGCAGCGTGTCAATGTAAACTATCTCGGCGACGCACCCTCCAACCGCCAGTTCCTTTTTCCCGGGCCGTCGAGTGCGCTTTCAGTGACGACGCCGTCAGCTAATCAGGGAGTCAAACTTCAAACTAGCGATAGTTTTCAGTTTGTTTTTGTAACATTATCACGATAGTAGTATCGCTTAATTTTATCTATTTTCGTTAAATTTTCTAATATTTTAAATTTAACTTACTTGAAGAATCTCGGCCTACTGAATGAGGTCGACCATGAGCAGTCAGGTGGACGGTAGGGAGACTTCCTTAAAGCTGTTCAGTCAGCGGGCTAGGTCCGGTCAGCCTCCTTCTCCTCAGCGGGGTTCCGACAGCGGTCAGTCCAATGCCGGGGGATGGGCGGTCCCCGTCGGCATAAAAATAAGAGTCGCATTCCGCACTGTTTGGCCTCGAGCTCTTATTCGCCCAGGTCAAAAGAAGGCATCACTAGAATTCGCCCTCTGTGGTATGTCTGCCGTCGATGGTCGGTTATCGTTGCTAGTTGCCGGTCTCCTTCTTCGGAGTCGCCAACTTCCGGTAATCATCGTCCTCGACATCGGAGCCCCTCCCTGCCTATAGGTAGGGCTCCAGATGAGCAGTTTCATCAGTGGGCCGCTCTTATGGAGCGATGGGCTCGGAGGTTGGTTCTTCTGCCTGGCTCGGTTGCCTCAGAGCCCTCAGGCTCCTCCTGCGATCAGGTAGGGCGGTTGGACCTTCCTAGTCGCGCGGCGCCTTCTTCGGTGCCAGCGACTCCGTGCTTAGGTGTTCCCCCTCACATGGCTGCGGCGCAGGGGGCCACACCGATGCCCTTATCTCCTGTTTTTCCTCCTCTAGCTTTCCAGGTTCCTGGGGCTTTTCGGCGCCTTCCCGGGAGTCTGTTCAGCTTGTGGGCGCCGTTTTCGGTGCCGCTGGGTCTTGCGGCGCCGCAGAGGTACCGTCTGGTCTGGTGGCGCCCGTGTGGTTGGGCGGCGCCCGTTCGCGGCCCGTTGCTCAAGCGCCATCCAGCGCGCCCGCCCAGGCGCTGCAGTTCCGCGTGCCTCTTGACGCCGTCGCCTCCTCGATGCCGTTTTCAACCCGTTTTGCCGTCTCGGCGCCGAGGCCCTCGGGGACTCTCCTTGTTTTCTGCTATTTCCTCCTCCCTAATTTTCCTCCTTTCCTGTCCAAACAGTCCTTCCTGGACCATCAGGAGATGATGTTGAGCCTGACCCAGACCTTGGTTGGGTGATGAAGTGGAGGAACAGGATCTTTCTTTGCTACAGAAGCCTGTGGTTGAGGACCTGTCCTTTAAGTCTCTGTTGAAGAACCTGAGATCCACTCTTTCTCTCAGACTACAGACATCGATCCTGGGAAGATATTAAGACTCCAGTATCTTCATGCCGGAGATCCCTGGTTGACTCCTCCGATCCAGCCTTCCTTGAGCGCTGTCTCAAATGGTATGGAATAATCCTGCTCTTATTCCCTCACTGGCTAAATCCATTGATAAAAGTATTCAGCTCCAAGGATCGTCCCTTTTGGCATCCAAGCCTGCGGATCCTATTGTAGTCCTGGCAGGGAATGACAAGGTCGTTCTTCCTCAAACTACTACAGCTCGACCTATTAACAAAGAGTCTCGTAAGATTGATACATTAGGTAAGAGAGTCTTTGCTGCCTCCACTCTAAGTATCATTGCCAGTTAGCAAGGCTATTTTTCTCAGTATGAGTATATCCTGTGGCACTCTATGAAAAGAATGGTTGAAGCTCTTCCAGATTCGGACTCCAAGTCAGAGCTTCTTCTGACCGTTATTAGAAGTATTGAGTCCAGTAACCAACAGGTCAAAGCCGCCATGGGCGCTTTCGACACTGCTTCTCGCTCAGCAGCCATGGATTGTACTCGGCGCCATTCCTGGCTACGTTCTTCTGGCTTCACGGATGATGCTCAGCAGCAGGTAATGGCGCTGCCTTTTGATGGCTCCTATCTTTTTGGCCCTCAGGTGGAGCAAGCCTTAGAGGCCACTCAGAGACTAGATCGGCCATTAAATTGGCCAGACCTCCGCCTGCCCCTCTCGGGGTATGTGAACAGAGCGTCAGTTTCATAGTCGTCAGTCCTTTCGAGGCGAGGCTTCCGACAAAAGCCAACCTGCCCAACCTCAAAAGAAGATGCAGCAGAAAGCGCGGGGCCTAAAGCCCCCAAGCGCCACCTTATAGTGCTGGCCCAAGTTCCATCCACTCTGCCCAGGTGGAACTTTCTCCTCCGGTGGGAGGTGCGTCTGATGTACTTCTACAACAGTGGAAGTCCATAACCCGGACAAATGGGTCCTTCGGATAATTCGCGAGGTTATTCTCTCAATTTCTTGAAACCCCAATTGTCCTCCCAGGCGACAACCCAGGTTGTCGGCCTCTCAGTCAGACCTCCTCACGCCCGAGATCAGGGCCTTCTGAACAACAGGGCAATAGAACTGGTGCCCCGCATCTACGAAACACAGGGTTCTACTCCCATTACTTTCTGGTTCCAAAAGAAATCTGGGGATCGCCCCATTCTAGACCTCAGAAAGTTAAACAAATTTCTCCCCAGGAGAAATTCAAAATGATTTCCTAGGTACCCTGTTACCCTTGCTGCATCAACACGACTGGCTGGCCTCCCTGGATATGCAGGATGCTTACCAGCATATCCCGTCCACCGACCACCCAAGTTCCTCAGGTTTGTAGCTTTGGGTCAGCATTATCAGTTCAGAGTCCTGCCCTTTGGGCTATCCTCGCACGCGAGTTTTACAAAGTGTTGTGCAGTTCTCTTAGCGCATCTCAGGAAGATCAGACTCCGAGTGTTTCCCTACCTGGACGATTGGCTTCTAGCAAGCCCTTCCAGCCAAGGGACTTTGGAAGCCGTGCAAACGACTTCTCGTCTTCTCATGTCCATGGGAGTTCTGCTGAATTTGAAAAAATCTCAACTGCAGCCCTCCCAGAGCTCCTTTTCATGGGGCGGCTTCTAGACACCTCTTCCATGAGCTTTCCTTCCAGAGGACAGAAGACTCGACATCCTTCGGATGGCCCGTTACATCGGGGAGAACCAATCGGTTACAGCTCTCCCGATGCAGCGCATGTTGGTCTCATAAGCGTCCTCGGTGTTCACTGTACCCCTGGCCGGTTGCACATGAGAACCACCCAATGGATGCTCTCACTCAGTGGTCTCCGACCTCTCACCCCAGTCTTATCCATCAAGGGTGGCGGAGCCTTGAAGGTCTCTCACCTGGTGGTCTCAAGAAACAATCTCCTGGAAGGATTCCCCTTTGCTCCCCGGATCATCAGATCTCCGTCACCACAGGCGATCGCTAATGGGATGGGGAGCTCACTGTCACTCCCTCCACACTCAAGGTGTATGGACTCAGTTGAAACTCATCTCACATAAATGTCCTGGAGATGAGGCGGTCCTCTATGCGATCCGAGCTCTGAAGGATGTCCTTTGTCACAAGAACATTCTCCTTCAAACGGACAACAAAGCTGTGATGTATTACATCAACAAGTAAGGCAGTGCTCATTCTTATCCCCTTTGCAGGGAAGCAATGAGGGTGTGGGAGTGGTGCTTGGAGCACAAGTCTCTGATTCAAGTGGTTTATCTGCCAGGTATACAAAGCGACCCTAGCAGATCACCTCAGCAGAACGAGGCAGACCCTCACAGTGGTCTCTCGATCCAGCCGTAGCTCGGTCTCTGTTCAAAGTGGGGACTCCAGACCTGGACCTTTTACATCCCCACTCAGCATAAAACTGCCTCTCTTCTGCTCCAGAAATCCAGGGCCTGGCATTTTCTGTCAGGATGCGTTCAGGCTGCGGTGGACAAAGCAGCTTTCTTCCTTTCCACGCTTCCTCTAATCCAGAGAGTACTCCTCAAGTTCGAGTCTCAGGGGACCAAAATGATTCTCATTGCTCCCTCCTGGCCTCGGCAACTATGGTTTCCTCTACTCAGCAGTATGTTGGCAGCCTCTCCGAGACCACTTCCCTTGCAAATCAATCTTTTGACTCAGGGTTCGTTGGTCCATCCTAACCTGAAATCACTTCACCTTCATGCTTGGCTCCTGAAGAGGTGGAAGTGAATCGGTTCAACGTCTCTCGTAGAGTCTCAGACATCCTTCTGGCTGCTCGCAAGCCAGCCACCCAAACGTCGCTTCCAAATGGAAACGTTTTCTCTCTGGTGTACAAAGTCCTCTTGGAATCCTTTTCCTGTCCTCCTGACAAGGTTCTGGAGTATCTTTGGACCCTATCAAACTCAGGTCTCCAGTACTCCACAGTTAAAGTTCACCTTAGTGCCATCTCAGCGTTCCATGAGCCGGTTTCTTCCTTGACTCTGGCTCAGTTACCTATAGTGAAGAGGTTTCTTAAGGGATTCTTCATACCAGACCCCTGTTAGCGCCCAGTTGCAGCCTGGGACATTAACCTGGTGCTGGACATGCTCACTCGGAAGCCTTTCGAACCCTAGCTACCTGTGAGCTAAAATTTCTTACCTGGAAGACTGCCTTCCTGGTGGCCATTACCTCAGCCATAGAGGTCTCTGAGATACATGCCCTGTTACGGACCCTCCAGTATACTGTATTCCATAAAGACAAGGTAGTTCTCCGTACTCATCCTAAATTTCTTCCCAAGGTTGTGTCAGAATTCCATCTAAACCAACCTCTGGTACTTCCGCTTACTTCGCTAATTTCCAAAATGAAGAGGAGCGAGCTCTTCATTCCTTGGATGTTAAGAGAGCCTTGCAGTTCTATTTAGATAGAACCAAGGATGTTCATGAACTCAGCAACTGTTTGTTTCTTTCAGCGACACCGGCTGGGTCAACCTGTCGCTATCAGATGCATCTCATCATGGTTAGTTGCATTCCTTGGCATTGCTATTCCATGGCTCAAGTTAAATTAGAAGGTAGAGTGTGCGCTCACTCTACTAGAAGTGATCATGACATCCGTGGCGGAAGTGCAATGTTCCAATTGCAGATATCTGCAACGCCGCCACCTGGAGCTCAGTGCATACCTTCGTTAAGCATTATGCACTGGATGTTCATGCCAGGCGTCATTCCGCATTGACAGAACTATCCTTAATGGACTTCTGTCTTAGTCCGTGACTCTGGCTCTCCTGCCGCCCGCACGGGGATTATCAGCTTGGTACTCTTCCACTGAGTGTGAATGAGTGGTGGAGACTTATGTCGGAAGATATGAAATTACGTACCTACACGTAATTCTTGATCTTCTTGAGTCTCCACCACTCATTCTACGCCCTCCATCGACTCGCTGTGTTGGTCTTCACTCCCTCAAATCTTTGGCCGTGAAGACTTCTTTGTTGACCCTTCTTGACAGGTCGTCACGGACTATCTTATGTCCGTTTTTAAGGTTAGATTCTCTTCGTTAGTTCGCTGCACCTCCTTGGTAAAAGGTACTGAGGCGGTTGGAAGTCGTCGCCGAGATAGTCATTACCGCTCGAGCCGCTGCTCGCGGCGCCGTGCCTCGCGGCGCCATCTCTCGCGCCGACCCTCCAGCAAAAAGTTTGCTCCCGATAGGTCCTAGTGCCTCCGGCACTAATCCCACTAGTGTGAATGAGTGGTGGAGACTCGTCCAAGAAGATCAAGAATTACGGTAGGTACGTAATTTTCATATTTTGTATTTGGGCTCAAGCTCATGGACTGACTCCATTGGATTGTTCTGAGAGGTCTGTTTTGTATTACCTCCTATCCCTCTATGAGGCAGGTCTTGCCTACACCTCCATTAAGGTGCACCTATGCGCCATTTTGGTGTACTATTCACCAACAGGTCACCGGTCTCTAGCTCAGCTAGAGGCTTCTCGCGCTTTTTTGTGCAGCATCCTGCACTTGAGACCTCCCATCAAAGACCCGGTTCCACCTTGGGATCTTCCTTTCATTCTTGAGCAGCTTACGCTGCCACCCTTTGAACCAGCCGTAGATTGCGAGCTGCGTCTCCTTGCTTGGAAGACACTTATTTTAGTTACCGATACGTCTGCCAGAAGAATTTCTGAGCTTCATGCACTTATGTGCAAGGATCCTTATTTGGTTTTTCACAAGGACAGGGTGTCCTTAAGAACGAATCCTAAGTCCCTTCCCAAGGTGGTCTCAGCTGTCACTTTCAACCAGGATATAGACCCGCCAGTGTACTATCTGAATCACTGTAACGGCGAGAGGCTTTGTTGCACACTCTGGATGTGCATAGGTGTCTCAGATATTACCTGACGAGAACCAAGGCACATCGTAAGTCAGACCAGCTCTTTGTTTCCTATGCACAAAGAATGCCTAGTGCTCCTTTTTCCAAACAGTCACTTTCTCGATGGCTGGTAAAGTGCATTATGTTCTGTTACCATAAGCGCAACAAGACTTTACCGGGACCGATAAAAGGTCATTCTGGGGGGGTGGCTACCTCCTTTTCGCTGCGCTTAAAAATGTCTCCACTTTAGCCATCTGTGCAGCAGCAACCTGGAGCACTGTACACACCTTTATCAGGCACTACAGTTTGGATATTGCCTCTAGCCGCAGAGCTGGTTTCGGCTTAGCGGTCCTTCAGGGACTTTTGTCCTGAACTCTGAGACATCTCTCCTATCCTCCCCCCGATAAGTATTTGTTCCCTTACTGCTTGGGAATCGGTGCTAATGGTGTAACCTGCTGCAAGAGCTGTTTCTTGAAGTAAGATAGTACAGTTGCGTAAGAACTTACCATAACAGTAGATCTTCGAGAACAGCTCTTGCAGCAGGTAGTTTCCCTCCCACCTTCTCCTCTGGAGGTTGAGTCTTCTGACCTAGTTTCTAGGCTACTGTGTCTTTTGACGCCTATTACAAACCTTTCTTTGGAAGTGGATCCTCGGTCTCCCCTTCAGATGTTACGTTTGGGCCGGGAGTCTCTGGCGGGAGAACTGTGGATGCTGGGGGACTGCCCCCTTTTATGTGATGCCTGACGTCGGGGAGGGGCCAACGTTGGGGGCAGTCCTCCGCTGGATACTGCTAGCTAGAATTTTTCTGTGGGGTCCTGGTGCCCACCGACTTCAGTCTAAATGGTGTAACCTGTTGCAAGAGCTGTTCTCGAAGTTCTGCTGTTATGGTAAGTTCTTACGTAACTGTACTTTCCTTTCTTGGAAGACTCTCTTCCTAGTGGCCATCACTTCTGCTCAGCACATTTCCGAGCTTCAGCCCTTGATGTGTAAAATCCTGTATCTGATTTTCCACAAGGAACATGTGGCTCTATGCATGAACCTTAACTTTCTCCCTAAGGTGGTGGCTGAATCTACGCTGAATCAATCTACTGAGCTACCCGCTTTCTTTACGCAACACTCCAATCAAGGGGAGCACCTCTTGCATACCTTGGATGTTCACAGAATCCTGAGATACTACACTAATCGGACTAAGGCTCTCAGGAAGACT
The DNA here is from genome assembly GCA_016271365.2 of Neoceratodus forsteri. Taxonomy (NCBI): domain Eukaryota; kingdom Metazoa; phylum Chordata; order Ceratodontiformes; family Ceratodontidae; genus Neoceratodus; species Neoceratodus forsteri. Next base: position 29,216,828 of record CM057453.1, read on the forward strand.
GATCAGCTCTTTGTCTCTTTCGCTCACAAAAGAGAGGGCAATGCTGTTTCTAAGCAATGCCTCTCAAAATGGTTGGTGAACTGTATCACTTTCTGGTACAACAAGACCCTTCCGGGTCAAGTCAGAGGTCACTTCACCAGAGGAGTAGCAGCCTATGCAGCTTGTTTCAAGAATGTGACAGCTGCAGACATTTTTGCAGCTGTAACTTGGACTTCTGTCCATACCTTCACAAAACATTACAGTTTGGACATTGCCTCTCACCGTAGAACAGGCTTCGTATTGGCTGTCCTACAAGGTCTCCTCTCATGAGACTTGAGGTTGTTTATTGTTGACAGTCCTTCTACCGAGTGTTTTTCCTTGTTCCAGACTGCTTGAGACTCAGTCCTATATGTGAATACCTTCTGCAAGAGCCCTCTCGAAGTAAGATAGTACAGTTACGTAGGAACTTACCGTAAGAGTAGGTCTTCGAGAGAGGCTCTTGCAGTAGGTATTGCCTCCCTGCCCTCCATCCCCCTAAGTTTTCTTTGCTTCATTTCCATGGGGGGGGGAATATCCTCTTCTTTCTCGTGTTTCCTGTTTTGGCCTTTGGCGGGAAAGAACTGGAAGGTGGGTGTGGGAGACCGCCCCTTTATACCAACGTTGCATGACGACGGTCACCTGACGTGGGGGCCGTACCCTGCCAGAGACTGCTGGCTAGAAATTTTTCCATGGGGTCCTGATGCCTGGCGACTTAGTCCTATATGTAATTACCTACTGCAAGAGCCTCTCTTGAAGATCTACTGTTACGGTAAGTTCTTACGTAACTGTACTTTATTCACTTGGCAGCAGACTGTGATGTCATAACAGAGGATTTTAACGTTGTGCAAGAAATAAGGTGCAGGATTGTGCAAGAAATAAGGTGCAGGAGCACAGGATGTCTTTTTTTTTTTTTTTTTTTGCTGATTTCCTGAGTAATAAATAAAGGGAGCTGTCTTTAGAGGATAGATGAAATACAAGCTTATTATTTTTTTTTTTTGATCAGCATTGCATCTCCATCACTGCCGACCTGTCCTTATCCAGACCGGTTCCCCCAGCCCTATCACCTGGCTTCTCTAGGACTTACCTCGTGCTCCAGTCTGTCCTCTGCCACAGGACATGGAGCTGCCTAATCACTGGCATGGGGCCTGGGGGAGGGGGGGCCATCATCCAGCTGGGATCAGGTATTTTTCCACCATTTTTCTCCCCAGCGCCCATAGTATGTGTTATGATACATTGTGTATCCCCCCCAGGGTGTTGGGGAATGGGATCCCCTTCTGTTGCATCCTGCTACACTACACTACACTGCTGCCACATTCCTCCGGGTGGTAGCTGCCTAGCAGGACATGTCTCCCCCCAACCCCGAAGGAGGAGAACTGTACTAGAGATGCTGAATCCTACCTTCCCCGGCCAGCCTCTTAAGTGACCGGCATCTGTTCCAGAACTGGTGTCATCGGCATAACAGGCACTATCTCTACCGCTGTGCTACTGGGCCAGCCACTGCAAATTTCACTGTGTCGAAATATTATATTTTCCAAAGTTTTTGCAGCAGTGTCTGCAGCTCTTTAAGACGCATACATATTTATCCCTTGCAGTCTCCAGTCTAATGCATGGTACAAGGAAGGGATTAAAACTCTTGTTACATTACAGAGGTCAGCAGTGTAGAGAAATGGGTAGGTCATCATCTCTCATAGGAAAGCTTGTTTGCTGGGTGACAAAATATACTAACTGCATGGATAAATGTACTGTAGGAAATAAACATAATAGAAAAATACAACTTTTTCATCTGAAATGACCAGTCCTTCTTAGAGCCTGAGTGTCTCCCCAAGCGAGATTCTTTATCGAAACAATGTAATGGAAAGGCTATTGATACTGAAACCCTCCCCACCATTCTGCCAGTTACAGCACTAATGGAACTATTTAAGGTGTCCCTTCACCACCACCCTCACCCAGCTACACCCCGTTATATGAAGTGTTTTGTTCTTTACAGGACAAGCCATGTTTATGTGTGGTTGGCTCTAGTTCCAAGGAGATAATGTTCTGCCTGGACTAGTGCAGCACATAATTTTAAATGCCTCGCTGCTCATCTAGTCCAAATCTGTTTCACTGCTAAGCAGACTCGTTCTGTGTGTGGCAGCACGCCAGATACTGGGACGAGCAATGTAGAGGTTAAATAACACCGTAACACTTGTAAAGTGTGGGCAGCCACTGTGTAACCTGTGGCAGACTCATGCTGCTGTTTGTCAGTCACTGTGGCCGCAAGGTAGGTAGTCTGTGCCTAGTAATATGAGAAATTACCGTACAGGTACTCCTTGTTTGTTCTCGTTGCAGATGTATGTGTGTCACCTGAAGTAAATGCAGTAAAAGGCAGCAAGTGGTCTGTGTCATGCAGTATTTGGCACTGTGAAAAAAAATCTATAGAGATTTGAAAATTGATACTGTAGTTTGTTTTTCTTTTAGACTGGAACAAACTTTTGACAAAAGCTTTTTTTTTTTTTTTATCTGTATGACTTGTAAACCTATCGTTTTCCCCTGTCTGCCAAGATGCTCTGTTGGCAGAATCAGTTTTCTTTAGAGGTTGTGAGAACTGAACGTTCCAGCACTGTTTTGTTCTTACTGCGGATACAGTCAGTCCAAGGGTAAATCCATTATCTGATCTCTTCTAGGTTTGAAATGCTGGGGGAACCCACTGCAAAGGTGGTGGAAGAGGACGAAGATGGCGTTAAAATGACAGAGGAAGAAGAATTCATAGAAGACGGGCTTTATCATGAAACGGCGATGACAGAGGAAGAAAAAATTGGGGCGGGTACCACCCAGACAGATGAACTTGACTGTCAGCCAGACATAACACTTCCAATATTGGTAATAATAATTTTTCATTTGGATAACTTGTGTCTGCTGCAAAGCTCCCTGGATGTTAGTTGGCAAACATGATTGGTTGGGAAAAGATGTGTCATGTAGTACAGGATCCTTAATCACTACTCAGTTAATAGATCTTTAATGCTGCTAACAGGGACTCGTGGTGGCTGGCCTGAGAGGCAGGGCTGGATTTACCATAACACCAACTATGCCTGTGCGTAGGGTCCTGTGTTTGGGGGGGGCTCTCGAAGTCTTCAAGTTCCATTTTTAATTTGTGTTTCCCTCTGATGTGGACTAGACCTGGCTGGATTTGGGGGGGTTGAGTAAGGTAACTAGTCACCACACACCGGCACCAACCACCAAGCTACACACACTGCTACTCCCTCGCTTTGTCTTTTCGGACAGAATCCAGCCATGCTGGCGCCGCTGAGCAAGCAAGCAGACTGTGTGCCTTTAGAACTGCAGTACGTTGGTTCGGGTTGCATACATTTGTGATGATGTCAACATGTCATGATGTCATCACACACACGTGCCACCACTAATCATGTGATTATCCCACTACAACAGTGCATGGATGCACACCTAGCAGTACCTGTAGTTTTGGCGCCAGCTACCATTTACTTTAGCTTGCAGCTCATAGTAGCAGCAGTGTTTGCTTGCGGTTCGTCGCTCAAGAGGAGGACAAATCTCTCTGTTGGTCGGCTCGTAGTGCGAACGACGAGAAAACAAAAATAATTTATTTTTGGGTGAACAGTCTAGAGTGTGAGCACCAGAGGCAGCCTCTGCTTGGCCATCAAGTCAAAGTGGCATGCCACTGTCCCACGCCACCGGGTCATTATCACGAGTCGGCTCTCTTGGAAGTGGATGGGACTGTCCATTCAGTACAAACAGCCACAGGTCAGTAAGTGTGTGTACTAGTCTGTAAGAGGACGATGACGGTTGGACCGGGTGTGGGACAGCCAGGGAAGGGGACCGACCACCACTCGGGGAGGGACTGGGAGTCTGTGCCTGCCAGCCATCTGCAGATCATTGGGAACAACTCTTGGGAGGTTAAAACCCAATAAGACGGGTAACAAGGGGGATCATTTAGGATCCTGCTGTAGACAAATGGGTTTGTAGGGGTAAGGTAACATTAGGTCAGATAGGAGCAAGCTGTAGGCAGTGGGGTAGCTGGCACCAGCAGTATGCTAACTTGACTACCTGAGAGGTCTTGCTGATTTTTTTTTTTGTGTGGGTTTATATATTTTCTTGGCATTCATTTCTGGCAAGTACTGTCTCTATACTGTAAATAAATTCTCTCCATTATCCTTTTTGTGGCTTGGTGAGTGTAAGAGTGTGGGAGCCTGGGGCTGGGAGGTAGTGGCTTGCTTTGCTCAGAATTTTGTTGAGTGTGGGCAGTGGCCAATCAGAGCCAAGGCTGAGAGGCAGAAGGAACAGCAGTCCAGCCAAAGAAAGCAAGTTTTGTAAGGGGCAGAGCCTTGCACTGGTTTTTGAACTGGCAGAGCATGCAGAGCCTCAAACATGAGGGGCAGAGTGCATCAAGAGCTAAGCTTGTGAAAGCAGTGTTGTGACTAGGTACAGGGGCTCAGAGGGGGAGGGTGGCCTTGGGCAGGATTCTGCTGGCAGTGAACCAAAGTCTGAGGGGCATGAGGAATAGCAGCATAACAGAGCAGATTTATGTGAGAAGCAGATGAAATTAGCATCTCCAGTCCTTCCACAGATTTGTGGAACAGATCAGAGCACGCTAAGACTCAGACTGGAGGTGGCATTTGGGGGGTAAGTGCAATGAGGGCTTTGTTTGGGGTTGGGATAATAGCATTTTGGCTTGGCACTGTGGCTGAGAGTAAGACAGTAACTTTCGGCAGGATTTTGGTGGTGTGAACAGTGACAATGTGTGTGTGTGGGTAACAACTAATGCGTCAAAAAATAAAATGGGGACATGAATTTATGTATTGTGTCTGCACAAAACACCGGGGGTCAGTAAAACAGTAGAGCAGTTTCTTAAATGTAGGCAATGCATAAGTTTGTATCTCCGGTACCTGACTTTATCAGAAGTTACAAAAAATGTGTTTCAGAAGATGGGGATGGAGAGACTGTCATGCTATGGTGCCATTTTGAATGTGTGATTGACCACATGTAAACAGTTATTGAATGTGTTATGCAGGCTGTTGTATACTGGGTTGTAATCCAGTGAAAGGTAATATGTTGGTTTACCTTGCCTTAGTCTTTTTCATACCTGAATTAGACACCACAAAGCCTAAGAAACTCTCCTGGTGAAAATTGTGTGTATGACTTCGATTTGCTGTGTTCAGACATGTAAAAATTCAAAAACTTGTGTGTAGGCTAATAGTGTATATTGATGGTTTGTTCTACATGGATTTCCACGCCAGCTGAAACTTTGTTGTACCACAGTTGAAAGGTCATGGAATGCTGTTGTACCCTTCTGTGGTGTGACAAGGTTCCAACTAATTAGAAAGTCTCGAAGCAGCTGTTTTTCACAGTGCTGCCACACGCACAGCAGTTAGTTCAGGTTCTGAACTGAAACCACCAGCGTGTTCACCACTGCTGCGAGAGCACTGTGAAAACGCATCTTAAAAACAAAAAAACAATATACATTACAAAAATACTGGTTAAGCAGCCATATGCCCAGTCAGAGTGTGCTGCCACCTCTGGCTTATGATTACATTGGACGGCTCATTGAGCTTCGCTGTTGAGGTCTTTTGTAATTGGAACCCCTCTCTGGCAGCACAGCCCTTATTCCAAGGGAAAAACGTTTTTCACCTGGAGTTAGGGGTAGGGAAGATGTAACAAAAGTTTGTTTTACCTTGAATAAAAGCCCCAAAACTCACCACCGAGCATCTAAACCCCCAGACCCCTGGCCTTCGTGTGTTGGATGTCCAGTTTTTTTGTACTTGGGAGGTAGCAGCCCCGGGGGGGGCGGCATTCTGAGTGTTGCGCATAGGGACCATGACCATGTAAATCCAGTCCTGCTGGGAGGTAAGTGAAGAGGTTTTGCATCAAGCAAAATGGCAGTGTGGCCATCCCTGTAGAAGATAAGTGTGCTGGGGAAGGGGATATTGTTTACACTACAAAAGCAGGAGAATCAATCAGATAGCATAATTGGTGGTTTGGGGGAGGAGAAGGTCCATGGTGGAATCAACTAGATATATCCAGTATATCTTCGAGGACATCTCCCCCATTGAGCCACACCCATGGGACTGTAAGCCATCAGTTTCAGAATCATTCAGAAACTTCGCCAGCTAGGGCTGCTTACGTTGACGTCTGCCGGTGCTGCCTGTATAACGTGGGCTGACACTGCTGTTGGTCTGTAACCTGTCAACAGCTTTGTCACCAACCCCTAATATAGGCCTTGTCGATATGCAGGTCGTGCTACAGCCCATGTCAGCTCTGTTCGTGCAGTTTCTGCCTAAGGCCCTGCCGTCATTGCCATCCATGGCATTGTCATTACTTCAGGCGAATCCATCGATGTCGACATTTGGTGCTGCAGGTTTAACTCCTGTCATCAACCCAGTTCCTCCTCCGTTGATGCAGTTGCCATTGATACAGACACCCCATAGGAGGGAACCTTTGCACCCTCCCCTCCCAGACACTGAGGAGGAGGAGGAGAAGGAGCACATTCCTGACCTCAAACATATGGAGGAGCTTTATGAGGCAGAAGACGGGGATATACTTTTTTCTCAGGGCATTGGCTCTAACACCACCCTCTCATCCTGTAGTGAGGACAGTGTGGTTTACATCCCCCGCTCCCCATCTGTGGATGCTTCATTTCAGGCTGTCCTCAAGTTAATGCAGGACCCCATTGGCTTTAGAGCCAAGGAGGAGGATTCCACCAAGTGAAACCTGTATGCGTTCCTAGAGGTTCCCACAATGCTCACAGTGATCATGCCTCCATCCACCCTGCTCTGGAGGATGCTACTGTGGCTGCCTGGTATAGGCCAAATGCTCCATCTGCCATGCCTGCAAGGTGGAGAAACAGTATCTGGCTCTGAACACTAAAACCTTCTACTGATCTCAGCCTAAGACTGACTCAGTGTTGATCAGTCTTTGGAAAGGGATCCAAAGAACTGTTCTAAGGGCTGCAAGAAGACCTCAGCTGTATCCAGGTCCACTTAGCAGCTTGCAGTGCTTGAGGGGGAGCAGTGCGTGCTGCATTGGGCACCTCCTTGGTCTTGGCGCTGTTTCCAATTGGAGCCATCGTCAGAGGGTCATTCTCCAGAGGCTTATGGGACATGTGTTTGGCCCTTCAGACCATGGGGAGAGCCCTGCCCACCGTGGTTCCAAGTACAGGTTCCGCCAGAGCTGGTCGACTGGGAGAGATTGAGGTCCTCAACTAGCCCAACTGCTCAACAGTAATTGAAGAGCTGTTCGATCCCCCCATTGAGTCAGTCATCTTCCACTCTGGTCAAGCAGCCCACAGAAGTTTTCCTCAAGCTCATTGACCAGTTGTTAGATGAGGTCGAGGAATCGATCTTGCAGACCCCGGTACTCTTGGAGTACTCAAGAGGACGTGGTTCAGTCAGTGTCCCCATCTGGTCCAGGGTGGGAGCAGCCTCTTCTGGCAGTCGAGCCTTCCACGCCTATGCTGCTTAACATGGGCAGGCACAGATACTTACATTTTCAGTCACAAGAGTGCGATGTGCACATTGTGGAACCCATTCAAATACAAGAGCATAAGAAATAGGTGCCTTTGCTGGGGCTTGAACCCAGGCCACTCGGAATACCATTCCAGATGTGCTGATTGGTGCTTCTGGACATCCCAGTTTCCAGTTGGTGGTGCAGCTGGTAGTGCAACCGGAATGGTATTCCGAGCACCTGGGTTCAAGTCCCAGCTAAGACACTCCTTTATTTATTCTGTTTGTATGGGTTCCATAAATATGCTTACCCGACTCTTGTGATTGAAAGTGTAAATCTTACTTCGAGAGGGCTCTTGCAGTAGGTAATAACCATTAGGACTAGAATCACCAGGCACTAGGACCACATGGAAACTTTAGCTAGTAGCGTCTGGCGGTGGACCACCCACCCAACGTCACGTTGACCGTAGGCGGCGTGACGCTATACAATGGGCGGTCCCCACGCCTGCCCTCCAGTACTTTCCCACCATCGATCTGCGCACATCGGACCTCGCGGAGAACCCTGCTTCAGTCGTCTGCCATTTTTCGATGAGTATTTCACCATTTTTTCTTTATTTTCTGTATTTGTAGAAAACCCTATGCAGCCTTTTAGTCTCAAGCAAAGGCATCAAAACAGCCCGACCAACGTCCGATCGAATGTCAGGCTCCTTTGGCAGTGGCCACCCCTCCAGCCAAGTCACAGCGGGCTTCCGGGGTGCCACCCCCCGATATGCGGCAGGGCCCCCAGCTTCCACCATTGGCTCCGGAGGAACCAGTAGGGGGCAGATTCACCAAACATCTAACGGGATTAGAGGTGATCACCACAGACTCGTGGATCCTTCAGCTAGTCGCTCAAGGCCACACTATAGAATTCACAGAAAGACCTCCAACAAATCCTCCAGGTCTCTCTCACTACCCAAAAGGTCACATTCCTCTCACCAGAGAGGAAATACAGGCTGTTCCACAAAAATCCGGGATAGAGCTTGTTCTTCGGAACAAGGTAGGAAGGGGATATTACTCCAACATCTTCCTGGTTCCCCAAAACACGGGGACCTCAATCCGATCTTGGATCTCAGCACGCTCAATCTGTACATATAGTGCCAAAGATTTTGTATGCTGACTCTGCCGGGTCTGTTGCCACTACTTCACCAGGGACATTGGCTCTGTGCCCTGGATATGAAGGATGCTTACCAGCATATTCCAGTCTTTCCCTCCCGCCATCGCTTCCTCCAGTTTACATTCCAGGGGGGACATTTTCAGTTAGAGGAGCTCTCCTTTGGCCTTTCCTCGGCTCCCAGGGTGTTCACAAGTGCCTAGTGGTAGTGGCAGCAGCTTTATGTCGCCCGGGGCCTGTATGTGTTCCCATACCTTGATGACTTCTGTCGGTGCCGTCGAGGAACAGCCTGGTAGCCTCTTTGTCCATCACCCTGAACTATCCCAAGTCCCACCTTATTCCTTCACAGCACCTCCAGTTTATTGGGGCAGTGCTGGATACAGCTCAGGGTCAGGCTTTTCTCCCCTTGGACAGGGTGGATACCTTGCGACAACAGGCCAACCAAGTGGCAACCAGCTGATGGACCACAGCCTGGTCCGTCTTATGCCTACTGGGTCTCATGGCCATGGTTATTTCCACTGATCCTACTTCGAGAGGGCTCTTGCAGTAGGTATTCACCAGTAGGACTAAGCTGTCAGGCATCAGGACTCCACAGAAAAATCTAGCCATCAGTCTCTGACGGGGATTGCCCCCACGTCAGCTGACCATTGTCAGCAAGCGTCAGTATAAAGGGGTAGTCCCCAGGCCCGCCTTCCAGTTCTTTCCCACTGTCGGCTTGCGAAAGTACCTCACAGAAGAACAGCGCTACTGGCATCACCATTTTCGATGAGTTTTTACTCCTCTTTTCATACTTCTTCGAAGTTTTCATTGCTTAATTTGTCTAGTATTATCGGCTGTGTATGTCGTCCCCGACACCATCCGACTTGCATAAAAATAAGTGCAATTCGTGCAGATCCCAACTCCCACATAAGGATGGCCATTCCCTGTGCCTCTTCTGCCTAGGTCCGGATCACCATGTGAAGGAATGCGACCACTGCCAGAAGTTCAATTCGGTCACCCGAAAGAGGCGGCAGCAGTCCCTTGAAGCCCATATTCTAAAGAAAAAGATGGCTTCCATGGAAAAAGAATTGAAAAAACCCAGGCAGACGTCGACCTCTCCCGAATGCCACCATAAGAAAAAATGGGACAAGGAGAAGCATAGGGATGGGGACCCTTCATCCACAGCCCCATTGACTTCGGCTGGAGTCGCAGCCTTACATGTATCTTCCCCTCCGGGGGACTGTTCTCCGATAGCCGCTTTGGTGGTGTCCAAGCACGTGTCGGCCCCCCATTGGGCTCGCACTCAGGCCCGACAGGCGCCTCTGGGGCAAAGGAGGCCTCCACTCCCACTACGGCTGCTTCTTCCACACAGCCTAGCGGTGCGAGTGGGTCTGATAAGTCGGGCTTCGGTTCTGCTGTTTCCCGTCTGGACAAGGCTGTTAAGTCATCCATCAGCCCGTGCGACGAACACCCAGCCTGCGATCCCCCGTCAGGTCCTAATGTTACACCTGACGTTTGAGGGTCACTGCAGCTGACGCCTGATTAGCTGCCGCCAGAGGCTCCTCCGTCTCTGCCGCCTCCTCCTTTGGAATCGGCCCCTACTTCCCTGGCTGGGGATGGGGACCAAGGGACACTTCTGCCATCATGGGTGCCCCCCCAATGCAAGAGCCTCTAACGCCGGATCCGATGACGGACCCTCCGCTGTCGCCTTCCGGCTTGCCATTGCCTGATGACCGACCTTCAGCTTCTCCATCTGGGCGGCAGGGCCCGTTTCAGACCCTTCTACAGGGGCCTTCATTCCCTCCCACGCCCACGAATAGCGCCAGATCCGTCAGGCCCTCCGGTTGAGCATCCGTCAGGACCATTGGCTCCTTCAGGCCTTCCAGCACCAGGATACCCTACACCACAGTACCCGACGACACAGTACCTGATGCCACAGTTCCTGACTCCAGGATTCCTTGGTCCAGGCTTCCCGCCACTGGGCTTCGGGTACTAATACTACGGGTTCTCAAATTACACGTTCTCAAGACCTCCTCCTCCACAAGAGCAGGTGGACTTGAAGACGGTCCTGTCCTCTTGGTGGGCTGAAGCCAAATCCCAGCTCACCTCGGAACTGGATAAGCGTCGGCCAATGCCGGGTCCCGCACATCAGCCGAAGGAGACCCCTCCACCTTTACTGGACGCCAGACCAGAACCTTCAACTGGCTGTCGCTCTAGGGAATTCTCCTGCCCTCTGAATGTTTCCAGACCAGTCGAATTCCTCCTTTCTCTGGTAATTACTTCAAGCTCTCTGGAGTCCTCTGAACCCGACCGTGACTTCAAACCCTCGGACCCAAGAGATGAGCTTCACACTCTAGATACTCCCAAACAGAAGGATTCTCCTAAATCCTCTCCAGAAGATCCTTCCTTCCTGGAGTTATTAAAGAAAATCCAGGTGGCTTATGATTGGAAGATGGTGGAGCAAGATCCCCAACGGCAGAGTTTAGCCGTACACTTAGATCTGGCCGATTCCTCACCCACCCTGGATCGAACCTCACGAGGATCTCATCTCGGCTATTTGGAAACAGCCTTCCTCCTTAGCACTTCTTCCTCCTAAGGTGGATAGGCTCTACCGATCCCCGGAAGGCAAAGATTTTCTTAGCCTTCACCCTAAGGCAGATTCAGTCATTATCAGTGCTGCCCACAACAGAACCACTAATCCTAAACACCTGAGCTCTTCTCCCCCGACAGGGATTCAAAACTTCTGAACCAGCATGGGAAGAAGATCTTCGCCTTCTCTACCCTGGGCATCAGGGCCCTTAATTACGTGGCCCACATAGGGGATTAGCTGAAGTCCGTCCTCAGTCAGGTGGAGTCTAAGTTAGATTCTCTTCCAGATTCTGAGACCAAACAAGAACTGGGAGACCTTGTCCGCTCAGATAGATCTGCCTGTAGGCATATGCTCCGTGCCACCTATAATGTGGTAGACACGGCTGACAGAAGTTCGGCATTCACCATTGGGTTACAGCGCCATGCCTGGCTTTGCATTTCCAGCCTGGCGCTCTAGGTGCTAACTGCCATCCAGGATGCCCCCTTCTGGGGGTCGGTGCTATTCGACAGTGACGTCAAAGACATAATCACCGACCTACAAGAAAAAGGGCAAGCCTTGAAGTTTTAGTCCAGGTCATGTACAAACCTCCTCAAGGACAGAAACATCCCTTTCAATGTCAAAACCGTCGACAGCAGAAGCAGACGCAGGCTTGACGCCCAAACAAACTTAGAGCTGCGTCAGCAGCCAAAGCCCCTTCAAACAAGTCCCGCAAGACCCCCGGAGCTGTGGCCACTACTCTGCCCTCAGCCTCTTGACTCCTTGCCTCTCCCTCTTCCTCTGGCCAATCCAGAGGAGCCAGTGGGGGGAAGGTTTTCCTTTCACCTACCGGAATGGGAGAGGATAACCTCCAACTCTTGGGTGCTCCAGCTGGTGTCAGAGGGAAACTCGATAGAGTTCGCTCAGAACTCCCCCCCCCCCCACAACAGACCTTCTCCACCGTCCTCTTATTCTCCACTGCACATTCCCCTAGTGCAGGAGAAAATGAGTTCCCTTCTGCAGAAGGTGGCAGTAGAACCCGTTCCACCACCATACCAGGGGACGGGTTACTATTCCCAATTCTTCCTGGTGCCAAAGAAGACTGGGCGATCTGAGGCCCATTCTGGATCTCTGCACCCTCAATCCATATGTGGGGAGTACAGGAGGTTCAGAATGCTCTTTCTGCAGAGCCTTCTCGCCCTGCTCAGGTCAAGGTTTTGGCTGTGCACCCTGGACATGCAGGATGCCTACCTGCATATCCCCATATGCCCCTCCCACCGCTGGTTTCTCCGTTTTTTGTTTCAAGAGGGAACACTACCAGTTCAAGGCCTTTCCCTTTGGCCTGTCCTCGGCTCCCTGAGTATTTACCAAATGCCTGGTGGCAGTGGCAGCTTTTCTGCGTACCAAGGGGGTCCAGGTATTTTCCTACCTGGACGATTGGCTTATAGCAGCCCCTTCCAGGGAGGACCTTCAGCGTTTCCTCTCCCTCACCCTGGAGATCTTCTCCAATCTTGGCATTACCATCAATCAGGCCAATTCTCATTTGGTTCCTTGCCAATGGCTACAGTTCATTGGGGCAGTGTTGGACACGACCCTGGGCAGGGCTTTCCTCCCTCCGGACTGGATCGAGACTCTGCAACTCCATGCTCGTTTCCTAACCTCTCTAAAATGGGTCTCGGCTCGGAAGGTCCTTCACCTTCTAGGTCTTATGGCAGCAGCCATTCTGACTATCCCTCTGGCACGGCTCCACATGCTGGTCTCGCAGTGGATCCTCAGAATCCAATGGGATCAAACCCAGGATGACCTGGATCATGAGGTCTTCATTTCAGACCCAGTGATCAGGGACCTTCAATGGTGGTTGGTTCAGGAGAACCTCAGCTTAGGGGTTCCATTCTGCTCCACTCATCCCACCCAGACTCTGACAATGGACGCCTCAGGGGCCAGTTGGGGAGCCCACCTCAGGTCGCACAAGACACAGGGGAACTGGTCCAACATCGAGAAGCGGTTACACATCATCATTTTTGAACTGAGGGCGGTCCTGTATGCTCTTCAGGCTCTCCATCCCTTCATTCTTCCTGGCCAGCTTCTGGTACAGTCAGACATCATGTGTGTTGTCTGGTACCTCAGCAAACAAGGGGGAACTCGTTCCTATCCCCCTGTGCTGGGAGGCAATGAGGGTGTGGTATTGGGCATCACAGCACAACCTACACCTAACAGCGGTCCACTTGCCGGGTGTACAAAACACTCTGGCAGATGCTCTCAGTCACTCATCGGCTAGATCCCATGAGTGGGAAATCAAGCAGGATGTGGTAAACGATGTCTTCGCTCAGTGTGGGACACCACAGGTAGACCTGTTGCCTCCCCCGACTATGCCAAACTTCCCACCTTTTTTGCTCGCTTACTCCAGGGCAAGGCATTTTCTGGCAGAATGCACTGTCTCTGTGTTTGAGGGACAGATTTGTTTATGCCTTCCATCCAATACCTTTGATTCCAAGAGTTCTGAACAAACTCCGGGTGGAACGGGCGTGCATGATTCTCATCGCTCCCTTCTGGCCGAGGTAAGTTTGGTTCTCTCTACTGCAGCAGTTCTCGGAAGAGCTTCCTAGCTCTCTTCAGCTGTCACAGGACCTTCTGACCCAGCATCAGGGGACCCAGGTCCATCCAGGTCTCAGATCACTCCATCTGCATGCCTGGCTCCTGCAGAAGTAGCTGCTGCTCTCTTTGGCATTTCTTCTCAAGGTGCTGACATCCTGGTGGAAGCCCGAAAGCCTTCCACCAGGTCTACTTACGCCATGAGGCGGAAGCGGTTTTCCATCTGGGCAGGTTCGGTTTGGAACCCTTTCCTGCCAGTAGCCAGGATCCTGGGTTATCTGAGGTACCTCGGCTGGGCTCAGCTACTCCTCACTGAAAGTGCATCTGGTGGCTCAAGACCTTCCTTAGAGGGGTCCTTCACTTGAAGACCCCTATACTTAATCCTGTCTCCCCCCTTCCCCGGACCTCGGTTTCATACTGGAGAAGCTCATGCTGCCCCCCCTTTGAGCCGGCAGCTGATGCTGATCTGCGTTTCCTTTCCTGGAAGACGCTTTTTCTCGTGGCCATCACTTCTGCTTGAAGGATTTCCGAGCTCCAGGCTCTCATGTGCAAAATCCCTTATATGATTTTCCACAGGAACAAAGTGGCCATGCGTACTAACCCAAAGTTCCTTCCTAAAGTGGTGTCTGAATCCACCCTGCACCAGTCCATCGAGCTCCTGGTCTTTTTTCCGGCACACTCAAACCAGGGAGAGTATCTTTTGCATACTCTGGACATTCATAGGATCTTGTGATACTATACCAACAGAACAAAGGATCTCAGAAAAACAGACCAACTTTTTGTTTCCTTTGCACCCAAGAGGGAGGGCACTGCTATTTCCAAGTAGTGCCTCTCTTAAGTGGTTAGCTAATTGCATTATTTTCTGTTATGACAAGTACAACAAAACCTTTCCAGGTCAGGTAAAATGACATTCCACCAGAGGGGTGGCTGCCTCTGCTGCTTGTTTCAGGAACGTGTCAGCTGCAGAAATTTGTGCAGCCGCCACCTGGTCTTCAGTGCATACCTTTACAAAGCATTACAGCTTGGACGTTGCCTCTCACCGCAGGGTGGGTTTCAGTTTGGCGGTCTTGCAGGGGCTCCTTTCTTGAGTCCCTCTTCCGCCACTCTGTTTATATGTGGATGCTTTTCTCCTCCTCCTCCTCCTCCCTGATTTCAGACTTGTTCCATACTGCTTGGGACTCAGTCCTCGAAGTAAGATAGTACAGTTATGAAAGAACTTGCCATAACAGTAGATCTTCGAGAGAGGCTCCTGCAGTAGGTATTGCCTTCCCTCCCTCTGTCCCTGAGTTTTTCTTTTCCTTCTAGGGGGGCATTTTCTCTTCTCCTGTCATGCCGTTTTGGCCTCCGGCAGGAGAACTGGAAGGCGGGCGTGGGGACAGCCCCTTTATACTGACGTGTGCTGACGTTGGTCAGCTGATGTGGGGTGGTCCCCGCCAGAGACTGCTGGCTAGAAGATTTTTCCGTGGGGTCCTGACACCTGACGGCTTAGTCCTACTGGTGAATACCTACTGCAAGAGTCTCTCTCGAAGATCTGCTGTTATGGTAAGTTCTTATGTAACTGTACTTTCCTCTAGCCAGGCTCCACATGCGAGTTACACAGTGGACACTGAGAGTATAGTGGGACCAGAGATCAGACGACATGGATCACAGAATCCTGGTATCCAGTCCCATGCATTGGGACCTCCTGTGGTGGCAGGATCTGAGCAATCTCTGTCAAGGGGCTCCTTTCCAGTTTCCTTCCCCAGACCCTGACAATGGATGCTTCCAGCCAAGGCTGGGGCACTCACCTGAGGGGATCACAGGACTCTGGTATCCTGGTCAAAGCGGGAGCTCTCTCTGCTCATCACTGTGTTAGAGATGCGCGCAGTGCTGTATGCCCTTCAGGCCTTTAGGCCCCATCTCCGCTTAGGCATACTCCTTGTTCATACGGACAGTATGAGTGTGAGTGTGGTACCTGAACAAACGGGGAGGCACGTGATCTTACAGGGTTTTATTTAACTCTAAAAATTGATTAGCGTTTTGCTCATAAAAGTTCTAAAACATTGCGAAAATGCATAGCACTTGCCTCACTGTGTTTAACAAACATAACACTTCTAGAAACCATATATAAATGCTTTCTGTACAGTTAGTATTGTCCCAAGAAAAAAAGTGCTAATCAATTATTTAAAACCCTGTCTTACCCCTTTTGCAGGGAAGCAATGAGAGTATGTTATTGGGCAGTTCAGCACAGCATCCAGCTGACAGCAGTGCATGTCCCAGGAGTTCACAGCATCCTGGCGGACAGTCTCAGCCACACTCAGGCAAGAGCACATGATTTGGTACTGAGCAGTCCATAGTCAAAGAACATTTCGATCTTTGGGGTCATCCAGAACTAGATCTGTTCACCTCCCCATGCAGCGCAAAACTATCCAGTTTCTACTTGCTCGTTCCTGGATCTGGTGTTTTCTGGTGAGACGCGCTGTCTCTCTGCTGGATAGGGAGGTTCTTGTATGCCTTTCCTCCCTTCCTGCTTCTGCAGAGGGTACTTCTGAGGCTACAGGTGGAAGGGGGCTTGCATGATTCTGATCACCCCTCATTGGCCTCACCAAATTTGGTTCCCTCTGCTCCAGCAGTTTTTGGTGGAGCTTCCAGTACCCCTCTGCCAGGACCTGCTGACACAGGATCAGGGTAAGCTGCTACATCCCCAGGTCTCAAGTCCCTTCACCTGTGGCACCTGCTGACATAGCTGCTGCACACATTGGGGTCTCTTCCAGAATTACACAGGTCCTTGCAGAGGCTCAGAAGTCATCCACAAGAACCACATATGCTATGAAATGGAAGAGGTTCTCCATTTGGGCAATATCCAAGGGTTGGGACCCTTTCTCTTGCCCGGTCCCACAGGTCATGGGAGTACCTGCTGCACCTCTCTGACCTTGGTCTTAGTTACTCTTTAAGGTTCATTTGTCCACCATTTCTGCCTGTCATGCTCCAGTGGATGGCAAAACCCTGGCTTAGTTGGTATCCTGAGCACTCTAACCAAAGGGAGGCCATTCTGTACACACTCGATGTGCACAGAACTTTGCATTACTATCTGAACCAGACTAAATCAGTCCGCAAAACGGATCAGCTTTTCGTTTCCTTTGTGCCCAAGAGAGAGGGTGCTGTAGTTTTTCCAAATAGTGTTTGTCCAAATGGTTGGCGAACTGCATTTTGTTTTGTTATCAGAAGTATAATAAGCCACTCCCAGGGGATGTTAAACGGCACTCAACCAGAGGCATGGCTGTATTTACTGCTTGTTTCAGAAATGTTTCTGCCATGGACATTTGTATGACAGCCAGTTGGAGCTCTGTCCACACCTTCACTAAACATTACAGTCTGGACATTGCTTCTAGGCGCTGGGCAGGCTTTGGACTAGCCGTCCTTCAGGGCCTCCTGTCTTAATTCTGTACCTACTGCAGAGCTTTCCTGCCTCCCATGTTTCTTAGTCTTTGTCTGACTTTCACTGCTTGGGACTCAGTCCTAATGGTTATAACCTACTGCAAGAGCCCTATCGAAGTAAGATAGTACAGTTACTTATGAACTTACCGTAACAGTAGTTCTAGGAGCATGGATATGTTGTTCATCCACACTCTCTGGCTTGTCCCTTTCCCCTTTAAATCTTGCCGGAAGTCTTCAAGCTGGCTCCTCCCACCCACCTGGGTGGTAAATACCTCTGCTCTGCCCCATGACGCCAGATCTTTCTTTCCGCTGGAAGATTCAGGTTCCCTTGTGCTACTTCTGCAGTTCGTAGGCCCTGGATTCTCAACAACTGTTTTCACCACGATCGCGTTCTTTAAAACTCATCAGAGTTTACGATACCGATCCGAGCACATCGGACATGGAGGACAAGTTGTCCCCTGGATTTCGCCGGTGTCCCTGCGAACAGAAAATGTTGCACACTGATCACCACCTCTCGTGTGTCTACTGCTTGGGTGTTGTGCAAGGCACCACTTCTTGCACCATCTGTCTAGCCTTCCATCCCAACATCCTGGACAACCGCAAGGCGCACCTAAAACTGGGGAGACCGGAGCTTCTCAATCCTCCGGTGAAATCGAAGGTGGGCGGTTTCCGCGGCTGCAGAATCCGCCAAGCAGCTCGACCAGATTGCGGCTTTCGAAGATGAAGCTGCTCAAGCTTCAGCCAGCCGAAGTGTTTTCATGCTGCTTAACCTGGGTTCTACCTTCACTGGGTCCTTTCAGGAGCTGTGCCAGTCTCTCCCCACCAGGGGTGAGGCGCCCTCGGGCTTGCACTCCTCCCACCCTAGGAAAAGGGACAAGGACCCTAAATCATCTTCTTCTCGAAGAAGACATTCCTGGGACCAAGAGCGGTCCGATTCTCAGGACCTTGCAGTCTCGACCTCGGTCGAGATCACTTCCTCGGCCGCCGGCTTCTCGGATCTTCTGTCAGGCCAAGGCACTGAGGCCAAGTGCACGGTTGAACCAGCCGAGATTTCTCTCGACTCGATCGAGCCGTTGTCGCTGACTCCGGTCACGAACAACTTGGAAAGGACACCCATCCTTTCCTTCCCTGATGAGGAGACCCAGCCCTCGTGTGTTCCGATCGAGGGAAAGGAGCCAGAACCTCGGTTCTCCCCAACTCCGGCTTCTCCCGATTGAACCAGCCGACCCTGTCGGTCTCGATCGAGGACCAGGACCCCCTTCGGTCAAAAAACCGAAGAAAGGTCACAAGCACTCTAGGAAGAGGCGGCGCCACCGATCCTCCTCCTCCTCGGACGAGGAGAGACTTCGGAAGCTCCGGCGACGTTATGAGGATCTCATGTGGCAACAGCTGATTCTGACCGGTCAGAAGCCAGCTACGCAGGCAACACTGGCCATTACTTGGCCTCAGCCTCTTAGGCCGACGCCGACCCCTCCGGAACTGAAGATCCCGTTTCCTCCACCCGTAGGGCCGGCACGCATTCCAGCTCGGCTTGTTTCGGTCTCCCCACCGATTTTGGTTGAACCACTGCCTAAGCAGCCTCAGGGAGGGGCTCCCTCGAAAGAGTATAGGACAGACACCGGCCTCCCCCATCGTCTGTCCATTATGGTGGTCCCCGATCGCCCTCGGTGTATCGCGGGAGACCTTTATATCCTGATTCTTCAGACTCGGATGCCACTGGTCTGCACTCACATCCAGAGGATGACGAGTCATCAGTGGCAGGCTTGGAGGAAGGTCCTTCCTCTTTTCAGGGCATCCTCTGCCTCATTTCAGAGTTGACCGGAATGCCCTTGGAGCCTATCCAAAAGAAGGCGGAGTACCCCCTCACAGATATCCTCAAGAGGGGGGATACCCCAACGGAGGCCTTTGCAGGCCGAAGCCATTGTTGGCCCGGCCCTTGAGCTATGTCAACGCCCTGCCTCCTGCCCAGCTCCGTCTGCCCGCATGGCCCGTAAGTATACGGTACCCATGGGGTCCCTGGCGGGCTTCACAGAGCATCCTTCAGCCGAGAGCCTTGTGACTGCTTCTGTGTTTAGACGCACGGGTAGCTCAGCTGACACTGACCGCCCTCCGGACAAGGAGTCCAAGTATATGGACCACTCTGTCCAGAAGGTTTATGCGGCCTCATCCTTGGGCCTTCGTCAGGCCAGCTCGGCTGTGATTGTGGCACACTTCTCTCATGCCCTTTTGGGGTCACTAGATGAAGTCCTCCCTGATCTCCCAGCGGACATGCAGACCTCGGTTAAGCAGGTCCGTGACCAGGGCTGTGCTGTTGTGAAACAGCAGCTCCAGACGGCCCTGGACATTGGAGATTCCTGTGCCCGCTCCGTAGCAGCTGCAGTGGCCACTCGCTGCACAGCCTGGCTGAGGTTATCCTCCTTTCCATCGGATACTCAGCACAAGTTAGCTGACATGCCCTTCCTTGGCACCGACCTCTTCGGTCCAGGAGTGGCAGGTCACCTCCAGTGTATAGAGCAGTCCAGTGCCACCTTGGATGCTACCTCTGCAAAGGGTTCTTGGGGCAAGAACCAGCAGAAGCTCAAGAAGAAGCCCTTTTGGCATTCTTCCCCTGCGGTTAGACAGCCCTCCTATCAAGGAGGTCAGCAGCAACAGCAGGCTCAAGCTTGGCACCCCAGGCCCAAGCAAGGTCCTCAACAGCCCCGTAAAGGAGGCCGAGGTGCCGGTCCAGGAGCCTCCTCCTCTAAGCCTGCTCAGTGATGGGTCAGGGGTTGCCACCCCTACACCCATCATGCCAGCTCTGGGTCCTCCCACTGGGTCCGCCACTTCCTTTCTACCTGGTCCGATATCACTCCGGACAGGTGGGTTCTGGAAGTGGTCAGCCAGGGACTGCCTCTAGAATTCGAGCAGTACCCTCCCAGCTGAGCCCACATCCCTCGGGAGGAAAGGATCTCAGCTCGCACTCAGTTTGCCCTTCGGGATGACATAGCTCAGCTCCTCCACAAGGAGGCGGTAGCTCCAGTGCTGGATCCTCCTACAGACCCAGGCTTCATGTCCAGGTACTTCCTGGTGCCCAAGCAGACGGGGGTTGGCACCCCATCCTAGATCTCCACAACCTGAATCAACATCTAAGGTCTCGCACCTTCCGGATGGTAACTGAACCAGATCATACCATCCCTGGAGCGAAACATGTGGTTCTGTTCACTGGGTCTACAGGACGCATTCTTTCACATCCCAATCCGTCTGTCCCACCAGCGGTTCCTCCGCTTCAGGGTCGAAGGGACCCTGTACGAGTTCCGAGCCATGCCGTTCGGCCTGTCATCAGCCCCTTGGGTCTTCACCAAGTGCATTGCAGTGGTGGCAGCCCATCTTCGGCGTCGAGGAGTACGAATATACCCCTATCTCGACGATCGGCTCCTGTCGGGTTCTTCCCTTCAGGAGGTGGAGAGATCCAGAGATCTAGCCCTCCGAACCTGCTCCCGTCTAGGCCTCCTGATCAGCGAGGCCAAATTGGAACCCGTGCCCTCTCAGGTGATGGACTTTATCGGGGCAGAGCTCGCCTCTCGTCAAGCCAGAGCCCAGCTCCCGGCGGACAGGTCAGAGGTCCTCTCCTCCTTTGCCCAATCATTTCTGGTTGGGCACTTCCACCCTGCCCGGGACTTTCTGCGCCTTCCGGGTTACATGGCGGCGTACACCTCGGTAGTCCATTGGGCCAGGTGGCACATGCGCCTCCTCCAATGGGAGCTGGCCGCCCAGTGGACTCAGCGTTATGGTCACTTCGACCAGCTGATCACTGTAACCCAGAAGATGTGGGACGCTCTCCAATGGTGGACCCTCCCAAATCGATTACAGGAAGGAATCCCGTTTGTCCACCCCTAGCCAACGGTCTACCTGATGACCCCTGATGACCGATGCCTCTCTTATGGGCTGTGGAACCCACATGGGGGATCTCAGGGCCCACGGGTTCTGGACCCCCGAGGAATCCCGATGCCACAGCAAACTGTTGGAGCTCAGAGCAGTCAGACTGGCCCTGTCAGCTTTCGTCCCTCAGCTCCGGGGTCAAGTGGTTCAAGTCCAGACGGACAATACCACGACCATGTACTATCTCAACAAACAGGGTGGCACGCACTCCTGTTTGCTGTGCAAGGAGGCGCTCCGCATCTGGACCCTCATGAGCCGGATGGAGATGGATCTCCTAACCATCCATGTGGCAGGAGCCTCGAACCATCTGGCAGATGCTCTCACCCGCCTAGACCAGACATCCCATGAGTGGTCTCTTCATCCAGAGGTAGCTTACAGTCTGTTCTCCAGTTGGGGCAAACCAATGGTGGACCTGTTTGCCTCCAAGGAAAACACCAAGCTGAGGCTGTTTTATGGCCGCCCCCCTCAGCAGGGCTCACGGCAGGGGGATGCCTTCTCGAGGCCAAGGACCCCAGGCCTTCTCTACGCCTTCCCTACATTTCCCTTGATCCACGAGGTGCTTCTCAAGGTGAGGGGGGACAAGGCGAAGGTGATCCTGGTAGCCTCAGATTGGCCATGCCAGTTCTGGTATACAGATCTCCTCAGCCTCAGCTGCAGGCCCCCGAAGCGGCTTTGTACACGCCCGGACCTGATATCACTCAGTCAGGGGAAGGTATTCCATCTGGACCTTCAATCCCTGCACCTTACAGCCTGGTACCTGAGCGGCTAGAGTTCCAGGCTTTGGGTCTTTCTAAAGATGTCTACACTGCAGGGGATGCATCTAGAAAGGAATTGACCAGGAAGTGTTATGCCTTCAAATAGAAGTGGTTTTCCATTTGGTGTCAGGAGAAGGGCCTGAACCCTCTGTCCTGCCCCGTGGCTAACATTCTTGACTACCTTTGGTCTCTCTCCAAAGGGGGTCTACGGTCATCGACCCTTAGGGTGCACCTGGCAGCCATCTCTGCTTACTGGATGCAGGCCGGTCAGCCGATGTTGGCACAGGAGTTGGTGGTCAGGCGCTTTTTCAAAGGCCTGGATCACATATCCCCTCCGGTGCGTGAAACTTCACCTCCGTGGGATCTACTGCTGGTACTGGCAAAGCTCATGGGCAAGCCATTCGTACCCATGCACAAGTGTGAGTCGTGGAAGACGGCCTTCGTGGTGGCTATCGTGTCAGCCAGGACGACAGGGGAGCTCCAGGCACTTTTGGTGGACTCCTCTTATCTGGTCTTCCACAGGGACAAAGTTGTCCTGCGCCCCCACCCGAAATTCCTTCTGAAGGTGGTGTCAGAGTTTCACCTTAACCAGATGTTGACTCTGCTGGTATACTACCCTAATTACACCTTGGAGGCCAAGTACAGGCTCCATACTTTGGACCTGAGACGTGCTGTCTCCTATTATAAGGAGAGGATGGCAGAAATTCATGTAGAGGTTCACCAGCTGTTTGTCACCTACACTGAAGCCGCTTCTGGCAGACCTGCAGCGAAGTGGACCATAGCAAGATGGATTACATCATGCATAGTTCTGTGCTATGAGTTGGCGGGCAAGGAGCATCCCAGAGGGATACGAGCTCATTCTACCCACCATATTGCTGCATCGGTGGCTGCTTCCAGGGACACCCCTATCCAGGAAATCTGTCGGGCTGCTACCTGGAAGTCAGCAAATGCCTTCATCACCCACTACCACATCAACCTTGAGTCACGTCGGGATGCTGGTTTTGGGGCCTCAGTTCTTTAATCTCTGTTCCCTAAGTAGGGGGTGTGCGCCTTGCCCCGCTCCTCCCAGAGAACTGCTAGGAGTCTGCCAGTAAGTGTGGATGAACAACATATCCACGATCCTAGAAGAACAGGTTACTCACCTGTAACAGTAGTTCTAGGAATGGTATTTGTTGTTCATCCACATGGACCCACCCGAACTCCCCGGCTGCGGACTCACAACACCTGGCTTCCAGTGGGCTAAGAGCTGGCATCATGGGGCGGAGCCGAGGTATATACCACCCGGGTGGGTGGGAGGAGCCAGCTTGAAGACTTCCGGTGATCCTTAAAAGGGAAAGGGACATGCCAATAAGTGTGGATGAACAACATATACCACTCCTAGAACTACTGTTACAGGTGAGTAACCTGCTGTTTTGTCATAGAGCAAGCAGTGGTGGGTTTCATACAGGGAGTCAGTCACAAATTTTAAAGCCCTATGGTATAGTACATCCAGTTTAACAAGAACAGTGCTGGGACAGTTACTGTACAGGAAATCAGCATAATCTAAGAAAGGTAGGAATGTAGATTTTACCATCCTCGATTTTGCGTGGGAGGGGAGTAATCGCTTAATGCGGAAAAATAATCCCAGTCTTTGTTTTAATTTTCTGGGGAGCTCATCCACATTAGGGATAAAGGAGAGATTGCAGTCCAGCCTAAAACCTAAGTATTTAAATTTTACCACTTTTTCCCGGGATTCGCCCATCATAGTTGTAATTCCAATGTGGGCAGTAGGGTGTGGAACTGGCATAGCCTTAGACGGTGGCGAGAGAACCATTATTTTTGTTTTCTTAGCATTGAGGAGCAGTTTCGTCTGGATCAGGTTTTGCTGTAGTGTGTTGAATTCTGTTTGGAGAACTGCGCATGCAGATGGACGAGCAACATAAAGGACAGTGTCATCTGCAAATAAATGAATACTGGTAGAGCTGATGTTATGGTCAGTGTTGTTTATGTATGTTGCGAATAGTAAGGGGCCTAAGATTGAGCCTTGGGGACCCCTCGGGAGGGTTTTGCTGGTAGAGAGGTCACCTTGTGATTTCACCAATTGTAGTCTGCCGACAAGAAAGCAGGAAAACCGATGTAGAGCAATGTCGTCTAGTCCAATGTTTTGCAACAGGGACAGTAAAAGATCGTGGTCCACTGTATCAGACACTGCTTAAGTCAAGGAATAGCACAGCTATGTGATTCTTGGCATAAGGTTAGGTTAGCCAGTCGTTAGTGACTTTAGCTAATGCTGTGACTGTACTGTGATTCGGTCTAAAACCAGACTGAAGGGGATTTAGGAGATTATGGCATTCTAAGAAATCTCTTAGCTGGGAATTTACCAGTTTCTCGATAAGCTTTGACAGGGTGGGTAGTAAGGAGATGGGTCTGTAGTTATTTAAATCACATGGGTCGCCTTTGAACAAAGGTATAACATGGGCTGTTTTCCACACAGCGGGGAGTGCTCCCTCACTAAGGGACAGATTGAAAAGGTGGGTAATTGGTGGTGCTAGGTGGTAATAGCCTAGCTTAAGTAGGACAGGATCTATTAGATCAGACCCCGCATTTTTTGCAAGTGTCAAAGGAGGTTAATAAATCTTCTGTCTGTTTTAGAGTGACAGGATAGAAGCTAAATTTAGCAGGTCTGAAGAGGATAGTAGTGGGGGGCCATGGAGAACTATTACCTGAATGTTGCTTTAGTAGATTGCTTAAGGGAGAGGCCTGCCATGGTGAAGTGGTTATATTGAAGGCTTCTAAGATATTCTGTTTAGCTGTGAATGTGGTGTCTCCAATGGAGATTTTGGAAGGTAAAGGGGATGAGGAAGTATGTCCTTCTGCTTCTTTCAGGATTTGCCAGAATTTGACGCTGTTATTCCTGGACAACTCAGGGGTGTTTGAAGGAATTCAGCTTTTTCCAATCTGATCAGTTTAGTGCACTGATTCCTAGCCTTTCTGAACACAGCCCAGTCGAAATCTAACTTAGTTTTCCTAGCCTTTTTCCATAGGGCATCCCTTTGATGTAAGGCTATTTTTAGCATGCTGTTGAACCATGGGCAGGATTTTTTCCTGGCTCTGCTTTTAACAAAGGCTGCATGGGAGTTGATTACATTCAGAGCTAGCTCTTGGAAGATTGAAAAGGCTTCGGAAACAGATGGGGCAAATCTTTGCCAGAAGGTCTTTAAGCTGGATCCTCCCACTCAAATGGGTGGTATATCCCTCGACTCCGCCCCATGATGCCAGATCTTCCTTTCTGCTGGAAGATTCAGGTTCCCTCCTTATCGCGCACGCGTTACTGTAGGTGCTGGTGCTTAAATCTCCGGATTTACCCAAATGTAGACTCGTTAGAGTTTCTCCTAATCGCTGCGCGATCTTGACCGTGATGGAGGACAAGTCCTCACCCGGTTTCCGCTGCTGCCCGTGTGGGTAAAAGATGTCTCTGACCGACCCGCATGCCTCATGCATTTATTGCCTGGGTCACAATCATGACACCCAGGCATGCGAAATGTGTTGTGCTTTTCATCCAAATGTTTTGGACAATCGTCTTGCACGACTGCAGTTGGGCAGACTGGAAAAATGGAACCTGCAGGTCAAATCCAAGGAAGCCCGTTGGGCACTCTCCCCGCGGCTGTGGGGTCCGCTGCGCAGCTGGAACAGATGAAGGCCTTCGAAGAGGAGGCGGCTTGGACCACTGGTCCTCTTCTATGTCAATCTTTGTTCCGCTCTATCTGGGCTCCACCTTTTCAGGCTCCTTTCGGGAGATGTGTCAGTCCCTCCCTTCCAACAAAGAAGGCCCCCTCAGGCGCGCACGTCTCTTGGTCCCATAAGAAGGACAAGGAGTAAGGATCATCTCACCGATGACGTTCTTGGGACCGTGAGAGATCTCGGTCCCAGGAATCTTCCATCTTGACTTTGGTCGAGTTTGCAGCCTCAGCTGCTGGCTTCACAGTACCCCCATGAGGCCAGACGGCTAAGACGCAGGACAACCTGGTCGAGATTATCCTCAACCCGTCATTGCTTGATGAGACCGACAACTCCTTATTCAGGACCTAAGTCCTGCCTAATCCCACCGAGGCGGAGGAGGAGACCCAGCCTACTGGGAATCCCCTCGTGGTCCCAGTCCTTGACCAGGAAGAGCCGCGGTTCTCCCCTTCTCCTTCCAAATCACCCCGTCAGTCACCACAACGGTCCAAGTCGAGGTCTCACACCCCTTCAACTGACAAGCTGAAGAAGGTGCATAAATGCTTCAAAAAGTGGCACCACCGACACTCTTCCTCATCCTCCTCAGATGAGGAGAGGCTTCGATGAAAATTGAGTCGACACTATGAGGATTTGATGTGGCAGCAGCTGATTATGTCTGGCCAAAAGTTGGCTCTGGCTTCTACCCTGACCATTACTTGGCTGTCTCCCTCTAGGCTGACGTTGACTCATCAGGAGCTGGTCCGTACCGTTTCTCCGCCTGCGGAGTCGGTCAAGACCATTCCAGCTTGGCTGAAACCAGCCTCTCCACTGATTGTGGTGTAAGTCGCCACCTAAGCAACCTCCTTTGGGGACTCCTTCTAAGGAGTCTCGGCCTGTTCTGGGCCTCCCGCATAGGCTGTCCATCATCTTCACTCCCAACCGTCCCAGGTGGGTGGAGGGTGACTCTGGTGGCCAGCCAATCTATCCAAACTGCTAGAAGTCCGAGGACTTTGACCTGCATTCTCGCCCCTTGGACGAGGAATCCGGCAGGAGTCTTTCGACTGAGGAAGGCCCTACCTCCTTTATGGGCATCCTCTGTCTCATCTCCGAATCCACAGGGATGCCCTTAGAACCCGTTCAGAAATGGGAAAAATACCCCCTCACTGACATTCTGACACGAGGGGATTCACCGACTGAGGCCTTCCCAGTGGCCGAGGCCATTGTTAGTCTGGTCTTAAAGCTGTGGCTGCACCCTGCCGCCTTCCCCACACCCTGAGCCCGAATGGCCCGCAAGTATGCGGTATTCATTGGTTCCCTTTCAGGATTCACAGAGCACCCCTCAGCCGAGGGATTGGTGACCGAGTCTGTGTTCAGGCGTTCTGGTAATTTGGGAGACACCGATAGACCCCCCCAAGACAAAGAGTCCAAAAAATTGGACCATTTGGCCCTGAAAGTCTGTGCTGCCTCTTCGCTAGGCCTTCATCAGGCAAGCTCGGCCATCGTCATGGCGCATTTTTCTCACGCCCTTCTGGGCTCTCTTGATGAGGTTCTTTCTCACCTCCCCGCAGACCTCCAGACCACGGTCAAGCAGGTCCATGACCAGTGCTGATCGGTTGCAAAGCAGCAACTCCAGGTGGCTCTGGACTCTGGGACTCCTGTGCCCCCTAGGTGGCAGCCACAGTTGCCATGCGCCGCAGGGCTTGGTTGAGGGTCTCCACCTTTATGGCGGACACTCAGCACAAATTGATGGATGTCCCTTTCCTGGGTGCCGACCTTGTCAGCCCAGGCGTGGACGGTCACCTCCAGCGCATAGAAAAGTCCAGTGCCACCTTGGACTCTGTGACCTCTGCTCAGAAGGAATCCCAGGGTTCCAAAACACAGAAAAGAAAGCCTTTTTGGCCTTCTGCCCCGTGGCCAAGCAGCCCCATTTCCAGTCGGGGCAGCAACAGCAGCAGGCTCAACCTTGGCACCCTCAGCCCAAGTCCTGGTCCCCTGCAGCCTGTAAACCCAGAGGACAGGGTTTCCGGCGATCCCCAAACTAGGCCCTCCTCCTCCAAGCCTGCCCAATGACGGGATGGGGTGGCCAACTCCATCCCCATCACACCAGCTCTGGATCCTACTGTGGGAGGCCGGCTCCACCACTTCCTTTCCACCTGGTCCGCTGTTACAACAACCAGGTGGGTTCTAGAAGTGGTTGGCCAGGGACTGCCTCTGGAATTCGAGCAGTACCCACCAAGCCGAGCCCGTGCCCCACGGGAGGAAATGGTGTCCATACACACTCAGTTGGCTCTCTGAGACGACATCGCCCAACTCCTCCGTAAGGAGGTGGTGGCCAGAGTCGCAGACCAGGGTTCATTTCCAGGTACTTCCTGGTCCTGAACCGGATGTGGGTCTGGTGCCCCATTCTAGATCTGCATTACCTGAACCAATTTCTCGGGTCCTGCACATTCAGGATGGTAACTCTGTCGCAGATCATACTATCTCTCAAGCAGAACATGTGGTTTTGCTTTCTGGATCTCCAGGACGGGTTCTTTCACAGCCTGATCCATCTGTCTCACCGAAGGTTCTTTCTTTTTTAAGTGGAGGGATCCCTCTTCGAGTTCTGAGCCATGCCGTTTGGCCTGTCATTGGCCCCCCGGGTCTTCACCAAATGCATTGTAGTGGTGGCGGACCATCTTCAGCATTGAGGGGTCAGAGTGTACCCCTATCTCAATGACTGGCTCATAGCGGGTTCCTCCATACAGGAGGTGGAGAAGTCCAGGGATCTGGCCCTCCAGACCTGCATCGAACATGGTCTCCTGGTCAACGAGACCAAGCGGAACTTGTGCCTTTGCAGGTGATCTGCTTTATCGGGACAGAGCTTGACTGTTGTCGAGCCAGAGCCTTGCTCCCAATGGGCAGGGCGGAGGTTCTCTCCTCCTTTGCTCAGTCATTTCTGGTTGGGCACTTGCGTCCTGCCTAGGACTTCCTATGCCTTCTGGGGTACATGGCAACCTGCACTGCTGTGGTCTGATGGACCCGGTGACATATGCGCACCCTCCAGTGGGAGCTGGGCAGCCATTGGTCTCAGCAACATGGTCACTTCGACCAGCTTGTCACTGTGATCCAGAAGATATGGGACGCTCTCCAGTGGTGGACCACCCTAGAACACCTGTAGGATGCCTCTCTCATGGGCTAGGGTGCCCACATGGGGAATCACAGAGTCCACAGGCTCTGGACCCCTGAGAAATCCTGATGTCACATCAACCTGCTGGAGCTCAGAGCAGTCCGGTTGGCACTGTCGGCATTCGCTCCGCTCCTTCGAGGTCAGGTGGTACAAGTCCAGATGGACAATACCACAACTATGTACTATCTCAACAAGCAGGGTGGCACACACTCCCGGCTTCTGTGCAGGGAAGTGCTCCGCATCTGGACCCTTGTTAACTGGCTGGAGGCAGATCTCCTAGCCAGCCATGTGGCAGGAGCCTCAAATCAACTGGCGGATGCTCTCAGCCATGTGGGCAAGGTGTCCCACAAGTGGTCTGTCCATCCAGAGGTAGTACACAGCCTGTTCTCCCACTGGGGCAAACCTCAGGTGGATCTGTTCACCTCCAGGGAGAACACAAAACTGAGGCTGGTTCATGCCCACCCCTCTCAGCAGGGATTGCTGCAGGGGGTTGCCTTCTCGAGGCTGTGGACCCCAGGCCTCCTCTTTGCCTTCCATCCACTTCCCTTAGTTCACAAGGTGATCCTCAAGGTCAGGAGGGACAAGGCACAGGTGATCCTGGTAGCCTTTTCAGTTCTGGTACCAAGATCTCCTCAGCCTCAGCTCCAGGCCTCCGAGGCATCTTCCAATATGCCTGGACTTGATATCAGTCAATATGGGGAAGGTTTTCCATCCGGACCTTCAATCCCTGCACCTGACAGCCTGGTTCCTGAGCGGCTAGAGTTCCAGACTTTGGATCTCTCTTGAGGATGTACTCACAGTTGTGGAGGCATCAAGGAAGGAGTCGACCAGGAGGTGCTATGCCTTCAAATGAAAAAGATTTTCCATTTGGTGTCAGGGTAAGGGCTTGGACCCTTTGTCCTGTCCAGTGGCTAGGATCCTCAACTACCTTTGGTCTCTGTCCAAAGGGGAGCTTCAGTATACGACCCTTAAGGTGCACCTGGCAGCCATCTCTGCTTACCAGGCATGAGCCAGTCAGCTGACGGTGGCACAGGAGAAGGTGGTCTGGTGCTTCTTTAAAGGCCTCGGCCATATTTCCCCTCCATTATGTGAACTGCCACCACCGTGGGGATCTACTGCTGGTACTGGCAAAGCTCATGGGCAAGCCATTCAAACTGATGCACAGGTGTGACTTGTCTCATCTGTCATGGAAGACCACCTTCTTGGTGGCTGTCGTGTCAGCCAGAAGGACTGGGGTGCTACAGGTGCTCTCTGTTGAGTCTCCTTATCTGGTCTTCCAGGTGGATAGAACAACATATCCACGATCCTAGAAAAACAGGTTACTCACCTGTAACAGTAGTTCTAGGAGTGGTATATGTTGTTCATCCACACGGACCCACCTAACCTCCCCGACTGCGGATGCACACAACCTGGCTTTCAGCAGGCTAAGATCTGGCGTCATGGGGCAGAGCCGAGGTATATACCACCCGGGTGGGTGGGAGGAGCCAGCTTGAAGACTTACGGTGATCCTTAAAGGGGAAAGGGACGTGGCAAAGAGTGTGGATGAACAACATATACCACTCCTAGAACTACTGTTACAGGTGAGTAACCTGTTCTTATTGCTGTCAGTGGTTCCAGAGACATAACATATAGCAATGGGGACAGAGGGCATCCCTGCCTTATTCCCCATGTTAATTGGAAAGGCCTAGTCAAGGCACCATTCACCAGCGCATTGGGAGCATTATAGAGGGCCGAGATCCATTTGATGATGGTGTCTCCAAATTCGAACCCTTGTAGAGTGCTGAAAAGGTATTTCCATTCCACTTTGTCGAATGCTTTTTCAGCATCCAGAGCAAGTATCCCAGGGGCTTCCACCCCTTTTGCTAGACCCGCATTTCTCACAGAGGGTTTTAAAGCAGAAATTCATAATTATCTATTGTGCTCAATTATCAGCAAACATTATTAACATTAGTGCATTGACAGCAATAGTGTTCTGAGCTTGCAGTGCCGTGTTTAATGATATGTCACACATTGTGCTTATTTGACACACATCTTGTCACACATTTTGGTGAAGAAAGGTTGAGAGGTATGCCTGTAACAGTAGATCTTCGACGGAATGGTCTCTTGCAGTAAGTCATTACTTCTGGGAGTATCCAGCAGAGGGCGCTGTCGCATGGCAGCTTCTTCTAGCAGTTTTCTCCAGGGACCACCCACACATGGCATCACATCCTGCTTCCTGTATAAGTGTGGGTGGTCTCTGGCCTCCTCAGTTCATTTTTCTGCCGGCTTCAGCAGCAGCAGCTAGTACAACTTCTGTGTAGCAGTCATCAACGAGAAATTGGATTCTTTAACCAAGTAATCTTTATTTGGATTCTTCAACCAAGCAAGCTTTATTTTGTTCCTGCCACTGTGGCTAGGAAGATTTTTTGATTTGATAATCATCAACTTTGTGTGGGTGTTTGGAAAACATAACAGCAATTCCTGTTAGTATTTGTCAGGAATTTACTCAGTCAACTTGTCGACGACGGTTGCCTGAATTTAATCTACTTATGTCAGAGCAGAAATGCCTCTATCAGAGAACCGGGGGGTCCGTTCCAAGGGCTCCCCAGCATCTGGTTCTCTTTCCAGGCAGTTTAAGGAGAAGGTCAACCCAATAAATTCTTCTTCCTTCCGCCCAAGGTGCTTGTCGATGGCCACCATTCCAGTGGTTACCCCCGTCGACGGAGCACCAGGAACATGCCTCCTTGTCGAGGAGGGCTCCTTTCTCTTCGATGGTAGGTTTACAGCATGCTTCCTCGTTGATGGGGGCTCCTCTCCCATCAATGGAGCGCTTTGGTCAAGCCTCCTCGTTGAAGGGAGCCCTTCTCTCGTCGACGATGCTTACCACTGCCTCACATGCAGTGCAGGAAATACCTGCACCATCGATGGAGTTTTACAACCCTTCATCGAAGATGTTTTCTAGTGTCTTTTCAGCAACAAAACCCACTGTTGCTCCGTCAATGGGGGCTTTTCCCCGTCGACGGTGGCAGGGTTTTACCATGATAATGCCTCAGCGGGATCCTCTACAAGATCCCAACGACCTCAGGGTAAGCCGTTGGCTTTTGCCCTTCAATATGCCCCTCCACCAACATGAGTGGGCTCATATAGAGGTCTACCAGATTGAGACAGGGACGCTGGTTACTATCACCCAGGTTCAAGACCTGCATATACTGCACATCCTATCCCCTCCATCGCCCCCCCCCCTTCCCAACAGGATATTACCAACAGTGTGCAGCAGGTCTTGCATAACATACATTATGCCCCTCCTCCCAACCCAGGAAGGGGGGATAGTCCCTTTTCATCTCACAAGCGTCGTCACGAAGACGACTCTGATATTGAACCTGCCTATTCTCCTCCTCCTAACATGGAGGATTACTCAGATGAATGGGAGCAATATGGAGAACTCCCTGGTGACACTGAATGAGGGTTTTCTGACCTGGACTTCCTGAGTCAGGGTTCCCCTTTTTCAGCCATCTCCTCTCTGGACGAAGATTTGCCTGCTCCAATGGCCGCCTCTCCTCCAGATGGTTTCACCTTTAGTGATATGATGCTTCAAATACAAAAGGTGATGGGATTTTCCACTACGGAACATGACAAATACCATAAGGATATGGCAGAGTATCTAGAATTGCCAGAGGAACCGGCTTTAGTGGTTCCACCACTAATACATACATATCAAAATGCCTTACTGGCTGCTTGGCATCAGCCTTCTAACATTACAGTGGTTCCTCATAAGGCTAACCGACTATATCAGTCTCCTTTAGGCCACCCATTCCTCTCCACTGTTCCAGAGGCAGATTCTGTGGTCATTACTGCTGCTCATGATTGCACTAAAGAACTTAAATACATGAGCTCCTTTCCTCCTGATAAAGAGTCCTGAAAAATAGATTACCTGGGGAAAAAGGTTTTCACCTCCGGTACTATGAATATTCGTATTCTGAACTACAGGGGCCACATGATAAAGTATCAACGTACCGTGGGGTCTTCTATTCCAGAAACTGTCAATAAACCTCTTCCCTTTAAGGAGAAAAGACCAGTTATTGGCTATGGTTACTATCATTAACTCCATCTCCTGCCACCTTCTCAGGTCAGGCTAAGATGCTGTTGATACTTCTGCCTGACTTTCAGCTGCTGGAGTAGCTTTACGTTGCTATGCTTGGCTTCGTGTGTCTGGGTTCACCCCTGACGTACAACATAAAATAACCAATGCACCCTTTAACAGGTAAAAATTATTTGGGCCAGGTACACAGACCCTCTAGATGATTTACAAGCATCTGGTAGAACCCTTCGTATGATTCAAGGCATGTACCATACTCCACACTACACCTACCGTACCCAATATTCCAGCTACTCTGAAAGTGGTGGAAAATATAACGCTTCTAACAGAGGTGGCTTCAGAGGTCGTTAACCTTCCAGAGGTACTCCCTCGGCCACCCGTGGCTCCCGTGCCCGGTCCCTCAGGAGGGGCCGGTCAGCCCGCTGCTCAGTGACCTCACCAGCCTCTTCCATCGCCTCTTCAACCAGGCCTTGGAGGTGGTCAGGTGTCGTTTTGCTTTCCATCTAGAGGCTTGGCAAATGATCACTTCGGACAAATGGGTACTCCAAATAATCCAAATGGGACATGCTCTGGAGTTTATCTCTGTCCCTTTACCTCACCCCCCTGGATAATTCAGTATCCTCCGCAGCACGTTCCTATTCTCCAAGAGGAAATGTCAGCACTTCTGGTCAAGCAAGCTATTGCATCAGTACCAGCTGCGAAACAACAGAAAGGATATTATTCTCATTTCTTTCTAGAACCGGAAATCTCAGACCCATTTTGGATTTGAGACGTCTGAATCTATACATTCAGTACAAGCATTTCCACATGGTCACTCTGCCAGCTATTATGCCGCTCCTAAAACAAGGAGATTGGATATGTGCCCTGGATATGAAGGACGTTTACCTGCATATTCCTATTCACCCTGCTTATCACAAATTTCTGCGCTTCCACCTCTTGGGCCAAAACTATCGGTTTCGGGCTCTCACGTTCAGCCCCTCATCGGCTCAGAGAGTCTTTTACCAAATTCCTAACAGTGGTAGCTGCAGCCCTAAAGGAAACGGGGCACTATGTCTTCAGAATTGGCTGATAAAAGCAGACTCCAAAGAAGCTCAGCTATCCTCTTTGACCGCCACCCCCACCCTGTTCCACGACCTAGGGGTAACGGTCAATTGGTCAAAGTCCAATCCAGAACCAACTCAGATTCTGCAATACATCGGAGCTGTTCTGGACACCGATCAGGCGAAGGCTTTCCTTCTGCCCTCCCATCAGGTAACTCTGATATCCTTGGCCTTACAGATACAGTCTCAACCAGTAGTCACAACCAGACAAATGCTAAAAGTACTGGGCTACATGTCTGCCACTATTCCCATGGTGGCATTTGCCCATCTCCACATGGGACCTGTCCAGTGGACTCTACAGAATCCGTGGTCTCGGAAAATTGGACAGTTTGACCTGATTCGGGTCACTCCCTTCCTAGTGTCAGCCCTCGCCCGGTGGACAATCAAAACCAATTTAAGTCAGGGAATGCCCTTCCGCTTTCCCCCTCCCATGAAGCCATTAACCATGGGTGTTTCCTTGGAGAGGTGGGGCGCCCACTTGGGTCCATATCAGACCCAGGGTCGATGGTCCACTTTATCTCATATCAGTCTCTTGGAAATGAAAGCAGTCTATCTTGTCCTTCAGGCATTCCAACCTTACCTCAAGCCAGAACTGTTACTGATACAATCCGACAACACTGCAGTGGTATCATACCTGAACAGGCAAGTGGACATGCCCTTGTGCACCCTCTGCAGGGAGGCCATTGCAGTCTGGCAGACTGCAAGCAAACAAAAACTAACACTGACAGCCGTCCATCTTCCAGTATGGTGCAATCAGTTGGTGGACAGACTGAGTTGTCAGTCGTCTGCTCATGAATGGACACTTCACGAGGATGTCCTACGTGACAACTTCGTGCTCTGGGGGATTCCACAGCTGTATTTTTTTTTGCCGCCCCAGTCAATCACAGGCTCCCCAGATACTTCTTCATTATCCTGAACAACAGGGGGAAAGTCTATCGATGCCCTATCCCAACCTTGGACAGGACTTTACTTATATGCTTTCCCTCCCATCCTGCTGAGAGGGTTTGAGGGCTTTACTGGTGATGCACGCTGTTTCTCCAGTACCCCCCAACATGGGATTCTACTCCCACTTCTTTTGGATACTCAGCCGATCTGGAGACCTCGGTCTGATATGGAACCTCAGAAATCTGAACCTTTCTATCCAGTACAAATGGTTTTGCATGATGCCCTTGATGCCCATCATGCCTGTACCCGAAAGTAAGATTAACTTTGTGCCCTAGATATGAAGGGTGCCTACCTGCATCCTTCCTGCTCATCACAGGTTTTTTTCATCTCTACATGCTAGGCTAACACTATCAGTTTCAATCACTCCGGTTTGGCCTTTCCTCGGCACTGAGTGTGTTCACCACATACCTAGAGGTAGTTGTAACAGCTCTAACAGGCCATAGTCCACACTGACTGACTCTGTCTCCAATACATTGGAGCCGTCTTAGATACAATCTCAGCCAGAACTCACTGGCCAGCCACCTGGCATGCCACATCCTTGTCTCTGGAATCGTGCACAAAAAACTTACAAAGTAGTCACAGCTAGACAACTGCTATGCCTTCTGGGTCACTTGCTCACTACCGCCCCTACGGTAGCCCTCGTCACTCTTCATATGAGACCTCTTCTGTGCACCCACCGGATTCTACGGTCTCAAACTACATGAAAACTTTTAAGGCCACTTAAGAGTCACTCCCTCTCTGCTTTCGGCTCTGCCTTGATGGTCAGTCGAAACCAATTTATGAACAAGGAATGCCTTTTCGGTCCATCCCTTTCCCGCAGCCATTCACCATGGTCGCTTCCCTGACAGGAGGGTGCGCGCCTCTGGTTCCTTCTCGGCCATGGGCACGTGGACCACTTCTCTCCCTCAGTCTCCCATCAATCACCTTGAGCTGTAGGCATTCCACTTAGCCCTTCCGGCATTCCAACTTTTTTTTTTTTTTTGCCACCTAGACCATTGCTAATCCAGTCAGACAACACTGCAGTGGTATTGTACCTCACTGATCAAGAAGGTGCTCCTGTCTTCCACCTCTTGACTGCACATTAAAGAACTACCTTTCGATTTTTGGGGCCATTACTCTTGTCCACTGACGAAGGTTCTGGGCTACCGGGCCTCACTATCTAAGTCCAGTTTGTTGTTATTACATCACAGTAAAACCACACGGTCGCCATCTCGGCCTTCCGTGAACCTCTGCATGGCACGTTACTGTACCAACATCATCTAGCTCAGATGTTTTTTGAAAGGCATGTTACATTTTAAACTTTCTATTGGTGGACCCACTCCTCCATGGGCTCTCTGTTTTGTGATCGAAAAATTGACTTTCGAGCCAGCAGCCACTTGTGTCATCCGTTTCTTTTATGGAACACGCTATTCCTCATGGCTCTCACTTCAGCTCCTGGTATTTCCAAGCTTCAGGCCATGATATATAGGGCTGGTCTTTCGTACCGTCCCTTCCTTCCTTCTAAAGTACTCTCCAAACTTACTTTAACTCCATCCTCAGAGCTTCTGGTCTACTATCCTGACTACTCCAATCAGGGTGAACATCTATTACATACTTTAGATGTCCCTCATGTACTACGCTATTACACTAATCATCTGCAGTTGATTAGGACACCGTCTCAATTATTCGTCACCTTTGCCTCTGGCACAGCGGGGCTTTCTGTTGCTAAACTAACCCTTTCTTTATGGTTGGCGAATTGTATTACCTGTTATTACGAAAAGTGCAAAGAGACTTTCCCTGGATCTGTCCAGGATCACTCTAATCGAACTATGACCACTACTGCGGCTTGCTTTACAGGAGCTTCCATTTCAGATATCTGCAGTGCAGCTACCGGGTCCACGATCCATACTTTTACGAGGCACTACAATCTGGACCTTGCCTTGTTCCGTAGGAGGGCCTTTGGCCATGCAATCCTACAAGGTCTCCTGTCATAATTGTCCTTCCATATGGACGTAACTGATGGGAAAGCTCCCAGAAGTAATTACCTACTGCAAGAGACCATTCAGTAGAAGATAGTGCAGTTACGTAAGAACTTACCGTAACAGTAGATCTTCGAGGAATGTCTCTTACAGTAGGCCCGATCCCACCCTCCGTCCCCCCTTCTCTAACAGAGCAAATTCTGATCCAAGGACTTAGGGTGGGACTCTTAGGTACCTTGGTCCTTGCTTTGCGAGCTGAACCCGCCGGTGGAACTGAGGATACCAGGGACCGCCCACACTTATATAGAAAGCAGGAAGATGATGTCATTGATGGGCAGCCCCTGGTGAAAATGGCTAGAAGAGCTGCCGTGTGACAGCACCCTCTGTTGGAACCTCCCAGAAGTAATTAACTACTGCAAGAGACATTCCTCGAAGATCTGCTGTTACAGTAAGTTCTTACGTAACCGCACTTTCTAGGAGCGGTATATGGTTCATAGCCACACAGCTCACCAGGCTCCCCAGTCAAGTGGCATATGGATCCCTGCTTCCAGTGTGCAAGCTCTGACATCACTGGGCAGTCGGGGGATTTGCCACCCGGGTGGTGGGAGGAGCTTAGCTCAAAGACGTACAGCAAATCAGACTGTTCCAGTGGAACTGCCAGAGTGTGGATGTGAACTGCTGTAGAACTAATACATTCACTTTAATTTTATTTTCGCTATATTCACTGACCATCCCAAAACCGTGAAAATAATATGATTGTGAAATATTGTTATTCCCACTGCTACTGTTACCAGTGACCCGGCATCAGTGAAAGTTATGTGCAGCGAATATGCTGCCACCGCTCAGACTGCTTAATGTTTTGAATGCAAACTTTTTTAGTTCTTCAGTACATACTGTCACAAATGCCCTCTGCAGGTCAGGCCTTCTGCTCCCACGGTGCCAACCTCAGAATGCAATAGTGTGAACAGGTGACAGACAGGGTAACCCTCCTGTCTGTTTTGGGTCCGAATCACCTATTAGCCTCGAGTTCTGGAGGAATTCAAACTGTGAACCTTATGCTAGCATAACCAATTAACAGGCTCAGATAATATTTTCTTCGAGGGGATGCAATATAATCTTTTGCCCAAGGGCACCCAGCTAGGTATCCAAACTGAACCCTTACAACTCTGTATGAGACCTAGGTATATTCTTCCCTTTTCAAGCTTAGTAACACCATGCATAGAAACATAGAATTACACAAGCCCTTAATAGGTGTCAGACTTAAACAGATTCAGCATCACATGCAAAAGAACTGAGGAAAAATACAGGCAGTATTAAAGAAAATGTAGTTTACTAAAAATTGTAAAACAGGAGAAATAAAATACAGAACAAATATCAAGAGCTCACAATCACATAAAAAAATGGGAAGTTACAGAACAAAAACTCGTATCACAAATAATTTCTTTCCTATCCAGTTGTTACCTTTTAAGTGCTTTCATAAGTCCAGAATGTTATGACACTTTCACCAGATGCAGGATAATTTCAGGATGCATCTCCCCCACCCCTTTTGTGAGGCCAGTTAGACCCTCCATTAGAGTTAATTTTTAGCATAATTTTCCTTAACATAGTTATCTGCAAGGATGTAAGTTCTTATTGTGAAAAATCAGCAATTAGCCATTTCCCAAATATGACAGTCTGTGTTCAAACATTTCTCTTTGATGTCTGCTGGTTCCTGTTTCCCAGAGAAGATCTAAGGGTTTACGACTTATAACACGGTCCTGCTATCAAATTGGCCTTTCCTGCAGGAACCATAAAAGTTTATGAGGCTTGTATCCTGGCAGATGGCCAGAAGGTTCTAATTAAGACAAAACAGAAAACCTTTAATTATGGTTTCTCTTTACTGGTCCATTTCACATATCCTGCAGCTGTCAGCCACACTGACACCTGAGGTCACTTGTCACTGCTGATTGTGCAGAAAGAAGAAGAGATAGAACGTCTGTTAAACAGCAGACAGAGGATCAGTGATAAGACACTGGGAAAGGGGTGGCTGCATTGTGGAGACACCGAGTTCCCTACTGTTAGATTTTTTTTTTTTTTTTTACAATACAAAGCATTTTGCTGTTGGGAAATTCAGTGCAATGCAGAAGGGCCAGCTTACCTGTGGACAAGGGAAGCGCAGGAGTGGTATCGGGTGGCGAAACAAAGCAAAGCAGTCACAGGGCTCTCTGTATACTCAGGATGTAAAACAGGGTCAATAAGTGAAAAGTTTTTTTTTATTGTAGTTTTTCATTTGTTTTTGCCATGTGTATGGCTAAGAGCAATTGTTTACTTACTGTTATGGAGTGGCACACGCTGCGGTTTTGAATAACGCGCTGGTGACTGCGGTGATGTAAAGCCAATCAGACTGATGGCTTGACTTTCATTTAAAAATGTGTTTTTTTTTTCATTTGTTATAATTCTTTAATGTAGCCAGGTTTGAGCCCCGTGGAGGTTGCTGTGTGGGTTCATGTGGCAGGTGGCACTGAATTGGGGAGCGGCAGAATCTCTCGCTAAGCAAGAGAAAAAAATGGAGGCAATTTAAAATTGTTTGAGATGGTCTTGGCCAATTGGCAAGCAAGGTGGGCACAGGGATTCTTGGATGGGTAAAGGGGCACTTTGGGCTGGTACTTTTTATTTCCTGGTCGTCTATGGAACGTTAATGTACCCTCCTAGCAGGGGTATCAGCCAATCAAAGACCAGGAAAAAAAAAGCCCATTTTCTAAGAGATAGATATTATACAGTAATATTAGAGAGTTTATCACGTCACACATATCGCTCCAAGAACTGCGGATTTGGGTGAGTAACCTATTTTTGTTTCTTATCATAATTACTTCCTTAAATAAACAAATTAAACAATTATGCACTAGTCACAGTTTTAATTCCTAGCTTTTCTATGGTGACCTGGGTTCAGTTACCAGAAGATCACATTATTTCTTTCTTAC
Organism: Neoceratodus forsteri; assembly: GCA_016271365.2. Lineage (NCBI taxonomy): Eukaryota > Metazoa > Chordata > Ceratodontiformes > Ceratodontidae > Neoceratodus > Neoceratodus forsteri. The sequence continues at coordinate 29,256,574 of CM057453.1, forward strand.
TACAGTTTATGATGTGTAAGAGAACTTAGCTTAGTGAGTAAAGACGAGTAACCCTTTGCAGTAGTGTGTGTGTGTGTGTGTGTTTTCTTTTTTTACAGTTTATGTACTAAGGAAAGCCCAGCTAAGATGCAACATCTTGATTTTGGTGGGTCATACTTTTACTCATTTGAACAACGTATTTACTTAGAACAGTCCAGCTTATTGTACAAGCACCATCTTATTTTCAGTAACTTGCTCAGAGTCGCTGTTTTTAGTTGTAGCAGGATTTAAACCTGCAATCTTCTGGTCCCCAACAGTGCTGCAACACCTACAGTACTACCTGAGGGGAGCACTGGGAAAAGCCAGTGGCTGCCATACATGTTTCGGTTTCGTTTTTGGTTTTTTGTTAATATAGTGTATTTACTAAGAATGGCCCAGCTGAGATGTAACATAGAAAATACTGGATGGGGAACTATGTACAACCAGTGTGTTCTGCCACAGAGGGGTTCTGATTCCCTCTGACCTCGAGAGCGAAGCTCGAGAGGTCCATGGGAATCAGAACCCTGAGATAGCACAACACACTGGTTGTGTATAAAGTTGCTCATCCTTTATTTTTTGTAGTGTATAGTATTACGTGAAATGTGTCCGTGGAAGCTCCTTTTGCTTTCAGAATGAAACTGGCTTATGCAGTCTCTAGAGGTTTCAGAATACTTTTGTACCACAGAAGGGTACAATCACATTCCGTGTCTTTGAACTATGGTACAATAGCATTTTGAAAGGGATAGAATTCTATACAGAACAATGCTTTACTATACACTATGGCCTGGATATTCAAAAGGGTTGCGAGTGGTGCAACAGAGATGCGCCAAACGCAATCCACCAATGCACCCAGGTGCGATATTCAATGGGGCAAGTTGCGATGCACAACTCCCGATGCGCCAGGGCGCGTTGGTAATGTATGCAGCGCAAGTGTGGGGGAGAACGTGCCACATATGCGGCACATCCCGATATTCAGCCGGCGATATGCGGGCACATGCTGGCACATCACTCTTGACCGCTGGGGCACAAAGATGCCTGGAAAACTAGGAACAAGTCCTCACCACAGCGAGCTGTCCGAGCAGGGCGAACACGGCAGCTGCCAGCCATGGGTGGCCACCCGCCCACCGAGAACACTGACCACAAGCTCCCTGCCTTGGGAGCGATGTGCTCCCCCGCCGCTACCCAGTCGCGGGCATAAGTATCATAAGGTTCCCTGGTGGTCCAGTGGAACCCCCCAATCGCCCAATTGCGGGCATATGTAGTAAGTAATTTCTGGTGGTCCGTGGAACCCCCTATTGCCCGATCGTGGGCATATGAAGAAGTTCCCTTGTGGTCCAGTGGATACCCCCACACCCCGTCACCTGATCACGGGCATATGTATAAAGAAGATCCTGGTGGTCCAGTGGAACCCCCCACCCCAATCACGAGCATATGTATTAAGAAATACCCTGGTGGTCCAGTGGAAACTCCCCACCCCATCACGGGTGGAAATCGCAATAGAAACCCTGGTGGTCCAGTGGTACCCCCCACCCGCCCACTGAGGTCCCCAATAACCCCGTCATCGGCAGGCGGCAGCACCCGCCCACATGCCGCCCGCCAAATGACAGCGTACAGTATGGTCTGTACGCCTATTGGTCCACTGCGAGGACCAATGGGCGTGCACACCATGCTGTACTACACAGGCCCGATATGTGAATGAGCGCATTGTGCAGGGACATCATGCCATGAGAATGTATGAAGGGGCACACAGTTCAACATTAATCTAAGGGGACCATTGAAGGAGAACTGCATTGGACTTGTAAGGCATTTTCCCCTGGAGAAGCCGATTTTTAAATACTGGTTACAATTCTGTTACCATTCCATTCTAAAAGCTTTTTAGTTTTCTTAGTGGGTGGTGCCGGCCTTGTCGCACTGAGGGTTGAGGTGTTGAATGCCACATCTCGTGCTGCTGTGGTGACCCGAGTTCGGGAGTGGAGTCAGATTGCTGGCGGTCAGGGGCCCTTAGTCTCATTTGACTTACCTGGTTACCAAAACTCTCCTGGGGGGAGGATTTCAGTAGTCAGTGTTCGCCTGGCCCCTAGCATTGGCTGGGCCAAGGCAGCAGGGGACTGTCTGTGTAGGGAAGAGCGAGTGGCGGCTGCTGATGCTGCATGTCATCCCTCAGGAAGAACATGGGAAAATGATTTCAAACTGCCACTCACCCCGACTGCCTCCTGCATGCCGCTGAGCCCCCGCCAGCCATGCAGCATGGGCATGAAGGTAAGTCGAGGAAAGTCGGGGCTGGGGTACAGCATCCGGAGGGCAGGTTGAGGCCAAGGGGAGAAACATCACTGACTGCAAAAACAAAATCTTAGTGGGGGTTTCTGATTCACACACATATAGTAAGTACCATTTTAGAACTTTATGATGTAGTTTATGTCCTTGCTTAACTCTTCCACTGTTGGCACATTGCATCTGTGTTCTGTAGAACTCTGTCTGAAGGGGATATAAACTACATCATACAGTTCTAAAAAGGTACTTAATACAAGTGTGTTAAAAAAACAAAAAAAAATCTGAAACAGCCCCAGAGATTACTAATAGACCTGTATAGGTGGGACAGTAACAGAAATGGAAATAGTATTTTTAAAAAACAAACGCTTCTACTGGGAAATTACTTTCGGTTCAACGCAGTTCTCCTTTAAATGGCATTTTTACAGGTTTCTTCTCCTCAGAAGGCACTATTTTGATGTGAATTTGGGGGGATGCATGACCCCCTGACTCTGTGGTCATCATGGCCCTGCTTCTACCAATTTTTGCAGCTGGGAAGTTAATTATGTTTCTACATGAGTATTTCTTGCTAGCAGCTGTTCCTTGTAGCTCAAAAAATGTCCTGATGTCAAGCGCTGGTTGCGTAACCTCCTTTTCTTATTTTTCACAAGGATCAGATCGCTCTTAGGACCAGTCCTTATTTTCTCACAGTGGTTGTGTCTCACTTATCACACTGAATCAGACTATTTAACTTCCTGGGTATTTTCCGTCCCCTTCTGACTGTTGCATTCCCTAGATGTCTTTTATATTTGTTGTCTTTTCTCCTCTTTGGCACCTAGCTGGCCCCTTTGATCCTCCCCCCTCCCAGCCCTGTCACCTGCCTTCCTCGGGACTTATCTCGTTCAGTGTTCCCCCGTGGATGACCCTGCATTCCCTAGACGTCTGTAGGGAATTATGGTTTTACCTGGATCCTACCATGGATTGTAAAAGATCATTACAACTCTGTGTCTTTCGCCCCAGGATGGTGGGCTCCCCTTTTCCTAAACAGTGCATTTCTGTATGGTTGACATCCTGTATTGTTTCCTGTTACCAGAAGCACGGTAAAGAGCATTAGGGTCCTGTCCATGACCACTTCTCTCATGGCATGGTTGCTTCTGTGGCTTGTTTTCACAGCATGTTGGTGCTGACACGTGCTCTGCAGCCACTTGGATACTTCCCACACATGCACTAAATACTGTAGTCTGAACATTGTCTCTTGTAGACGAGCAGGCTTTGGCTTTGCTGTTTCGCAGGTCCTTCTGTTTTAGTGTCAGATTGATCCTGTTTTTTTTTTTGTTGTTTTTTTTATGTGTTTGTTTAGTACATACCGCAGATTTGATACTTGTGTATAATTGGAACATGTTTTGTATCTGTATCTTTATAAGTTGTAAATGGGTCACCACTGCAAGTGAGCTTATGATCAATGTTTTATAACACTAAATAAAATTAAATCCTTTCTGACTTCTTAGTTCCTACTGTACTGCTTGCAAATCATTCCGAAGATGTGACTCAGTGGAGGGAAGTGTCCTTAATGAAGAGAATTCAGATACTCACTGTCAGAGTAGATCTTCAAGAGAATCTCCTCCATTGAGTAACAGCTCACCCTCCCACCTTCCACATTGTCTGCTTCAGGTAGTGTGGAAGTCCTGCCTACTTTTGCACGTTTTGTATGCTTTGCTGCCCCTTTAGGGCTACATTATCTGGTTCTGTCCCATCTCCTACGTGCCTGGTTTTTGTTCTGGTTTTCCCAGTCTCTGCTGGTTTGTCCTGCAAACTTGTCTTCAGCTGGGGACTGAGAAATGATGAGGCCACCTGTGTTATAAATTCTGTGTCAATGGACGTCTGTGGATGGCGCTAGCTAGCTAACGTTTTTCAGGTAGTCCTGACTGGGGAGGGTATTTTCTTTAATAATGGACATGACTAACCAGATATGTTGGGGGCAGCAGGATCAGCCAGTTTAAATACAGAACAAGAAGGAGGCTACTTGTAGTAAGTTCTAATGTGTGTGTTTGGGGGTTGCTTATTTGGTGTGGGGATTGTGGGTTGGACCAACAACTGCTTATTGGCACTTGTCAATCTGTCAAGCAACTGTATATAAAATGATGTTATCAACATTTGCTTTGTGCTGTTGGTTGGACTGACAATTGCTTACACAGTATATAGTTATAAAATCGGTAAGAAATTCCTTGCTTCTTGTTCTTCTAATTAAGTTCCGAGACCCATATATTAGTCATGAGAATGCATATGCTGGAACCAGTTCATGTACTGGGATTTGGAATTTGGGGAAATCACATACAGAATTTAATGACTAGGCATTGGGCAACTAAGTGGGGTAGCTAGGTTGGATGGTGCAGGTATTGCCTATTTTTAGCTGGGTAGGGTAGTTTAGATAAATTACTACCCTACCCGACTTGACAGTGTAATTCTCGAGTCTGGTTGTTTGACACAGGTAACAGGTAGTTTATTATGCAGTGACTGTACAGTACTTACTATGGCCAGCCAGAGAGGAAAAGTGTAGTATGATACTACAATGCAAGCAACAATCTTACTTTGAGATTCGCTCTTGCAGCAGGTAACACCTTTAGGATTAAGGCACCAGGACCCCATGGAAAACTTCTAGCTAGCAGTATACAACGGGGACCACCCCCTACATCAGTCCACCCCTGATGTACAGTACAGTATAAAGGGGGCATTCCCCCAACCCATCCCCAGTTCTTCTCCCGCCGTCGCATGCGCAAATCACACCTCTGCAGACACCTTCAGCTTGTCAGCCATCATTTTTCATGCTACCTGCATTTTCTTGCTATTCTACTAAAAAACAGTACCATTAAACTTTTGCATGTCATCGTCTTCTACTTCTTCCATCGAGCGGCAGCAGTCAGTGTGTGTGTGTGTGTGGGAAGCAGATTCCCCATAAGGACAGCCATTCAGCTTGTCTTTTCTGTCTAGGCTCACACTTTAACATCGAGGCCTGCCAGTACTGCCTAGATTTTAACCAACGCACAAGGCTTCACCACCAGAAGACCCTCAAAGCCTTCTTGCGTTCCAAAAGATTATCTGAAATGGAGAAGGAGCTTCACCATAAGCGTTCGTCATCCTCTTCAGCCTCATCTTCTTCTCATAAAGGGAAGAAATCAAGTGACAAACACATGCACTGGGAAAAACATCAGGAGAGACCCTGGGCAGAAGCTTGCTCCAGGTCCCTGAAGAAATCGGTGACCGCTCCAGGGTCAAGGGAACGTCCTCCATCAGACTATTTGCAGCCGCTTAGGCCTATTGTCACTGCAGGCTCTAAGCCTAGTGGATTGGCTGGTGGGTCTTTGGGCAGCAGGCCTTTGGCTGTTGCCCTTCCAGTCATGGTATCCACCATATCTACTCCAACTTCAGGGGCCGATGCCTCTGGGCTACACCGGAGTTCAACAACTTCTTCCTCCGGGAAAGGGGGGAATTCATCCCATTCGGGAGCTAGCTCCCCTTCTCAGGCGACTCCGCCCAGGTGGCCGCTGGCTCAGTATCCTGGCCTCAGCCTACGCCGATCCCCTCTACACCAGTTTCCCTGGTGCCTCCTCAGGTGACCCCGTCGCCGGATATTCCAAAGTCGCTGGCTGGTACTGACACCCTCTGCCAGCCAACGCCAGAGTCTCCGACGCCCGATGGCTGTGCTTCGGATCTAGTTCATCTGAGGCCAGACAGATCTATTCCTCTGGGTCCGACACCAGATAACCCGGATCACCCCATACCAACACCCGAGTTACCTCTACTCAATGACCAGATGCCAGGGCTGTTTAAACTTAACACCCTGACGCCAGATGTACCAGTTCCCTCGCAGAATCCACCGCAGGGCCTATATGAGATTTTTTCAACTTGGTGGTCCTTTTTCAAGGACAAGTAGGCTCCTGGGGCACTCCCTCAACCATCCCCTCAGGGGACTGCCTCTGGACAAGCCTCCAGTCCGACCACCTACTCCTCCTCCCAGGGGGACACTGTGACACCAGATAGGGGTGAAAAATCCCTTCCCCAGATCTGGCTGCGGAAGCATCCACATCCCCCCCCCCAAGATTCGTGGGATTTGGATGGATACTCTTCCTCTGACTCCAGCCGAGGGGATTTGGACCTGCCATTGGAACCGGAGGGTGGCAAAGACATGCTTCGGTCCCCATCCGACCACCAAACATTTATGGATGTGATGCATCACATTCAGCAACTGAATGGCTGGGATACTGAGGAATTGAACATAGAGCGTCAGCGACTGGCTGTCTTTCTTAGGAGGAAAGACACCTTGCCTGTGGTGGTCGCTCTTGTGGTCAAATCCTATACGGATGCAAACAAAGTTGCTTGGAAGCTCCTCTTTTCTCACTGGCAGTATCTAAGAAATGATACCAGCTGTACACCATACCTAGGAAAGACCCTTCTGATGGCGAGCAACCTCTGTCATCATTAACGCTGCCCACGACAGATCCAAAAGACCTCGGCACTTCAGCATACATCCCCCAGATAAGGATTTAAAGCAGTTCGATTATCTGGCCAAAAAGGTTTACTGTTCCTCCATATGTGCCATTTGTTCCCAAAACTTCCTTGCCCACATGGTTCAATACCAAGATGCCCTGCGGGTAGTTTACTTTAACCAGATCATCATATGCTTTTATTCAGTAAAAAGCTAATGTGTAGGTATGCACTGTGATGTCACCAAGATATGTTACCGATGTAATAGATGTATGATCTATATGTATTGACATGATCTCTTCAGCCCTTTGGGCCTACCATAATAAACGGGTATAAAACAACGCCTGTGGGACCAGAAGGGGGAGGCTCCAGGCCATACCAGATGGCCCAGGCCGGACTAAGCTGATGGAAGATTCTGAAGTCTGGCTCTGACTTTGGTAACTGCATCCTCCAGGCATCCTGTGACACTGTGGTCTCAGCCGGCAGGGCCGCTGCTTCCGCTCTTTGTATCTGGTGGTACTCCTGGCAACAGGTGGTCCAAGTTCACCCTGGACGTACAGTCTAAGATCGTGGCTGCCCCCTTCAGAGGACCAGTTTTGTTTGGTGAGGATTCACAGAACATTATCACCCGGTTGCAAGAGTCTGGTATGGCTATTAGCTCTGTACACATGATGTACAAATCTCAGGCAAAACAGAAGAAGCCCTTTCGGAAGAATGCCAGACAGCAACCTAGAGGGCAGTAGCAGAGGACAGGCTTCATGTGAAGGGCCTCAACCCCTGCCTAAGGAGGCTCACCCCCTCGAGCCGCTAGAAACCTCCCAGTCTGTGCTCCCTCTCCCTGGTGCATCAGCCTGACTCACTGACTGACCCCCTTCCCCTGGCAAACACCTCAGGGGAGGCGGTGGTGGTGGTAGTGGGTCGGTTTTCTTGCCCACCAAAGGATGGCATCGAGTAACCACTGATTGGTGGGATCTGCAGCTTGTTAAGAGAGGACACACTCTTGAGTTCAATGAAGTTTCTCTAGATAACCCTCTGATTCAGTCCCATTACTCCCATGCCCACAGCATTCTCATTGTGGAAGAGATCCAGGCTCTTCTGCAAAAGCGAGTCATAGAGCCAGTTCTGACAGCACAACAGGGAAAAGGGTATTACTCTCACTTCTTCCTGGTGCCAAAGAAAACTGGAGACCTGCGACCAATCTTAGACCTCAGCCGCCTGAACCAGTATATCGAATACAAAAAGTTCAGGATGGTCACCCTGATAGGCCTGTTACCCTTGCTCCATCAGGGGGATTGGTTATGCTCTCTGGACATGCAGGACACATGCCTCCATATTCTGATCTTCCAGCCACATAGGAGGTTCCTTCGCTTCCGATTCCAGGGACATCACTATCAGTTAAGGGCTCTGTCCTTCGGCCTGTCTTCCGCACACAGAGTATTCACCAAATGCCTCACAGTAGTGGCCGCAGCTCTCAGGCGGCAGGGGCATTACGTCTTCCCCTATCTCGATGACTGGCTGTTAACCGCTCCCACCAGGGACCGGTTACTAGGCACCATGCAGGCCTCTTTTCACCTGTTTCAGGACTTGGGGGTCACTTTGAATGTCCCAAAGTCCTTCCTTATGCCAAGTCAGTGGCTACAATACATTGGAGCTGTTCTGGACACGGTCCAAGGCAAGGCCTTCCTTCCCCAAGATAGAGCAGAACAGCTCCAGGCATACACATGACAGCTCTCCTCGGCTTGTCAGGCCTCGGCCAGGAATGTCATCACACTCTTAGGGCATATGGCAGCCACCATTGCCATGGTTCCTTTGGCCAGGTTATATATAAAGATGACCTAGTGGAACCTGAGAGTTCAGTGGGATCAGAGGTCAGACAACCTGGACCAACGTGTCCTGGTATCCAACCCAGTCAAACAAACACTGCTTTGATGGTTCAATTCCTCCAACCTTTCCAGAGGAGTCTGTCTCCGGAAAGAAGCCCCCAGACAAATCCTGACCATGGATGCATCAGGTCAGGGCTGGGGAGCTCACCTGGGAGATCGCCAAACTCAAGGGTCCTGGGAGCCGCATGAGCTTCATCTCCACATCAACATTTTGGAGATGAGGGCAGTTCTGTGTACCTTTCAGGCCTTTCAGACAGTCCTGTTGGCGGACCCCTATTGATACAAACTGACGACATGTCGGTTGTATTTTACATCAACAGGAAGGGAGGAACACACTCCTACCCCCTCTGCAGAGAAGCCATGCAAGTGTGGACATGGGCAGTGGACCACCACTTGAGCTTATCAGCAATCCATGTCCCAGTATACAAAACACCCTAGCCGACAGCCTACACATCTCTTGGTCCAGGGCTCATGAGTGGGAACTTCATCCTTCAGTGGCAGAGGCTCTCTTTGACAGATGGGGTCATCCAGAATGAGGTCTGTTTGCCTCCTCATCCTACGCAAAACTGTCCAGTTTTTGCTCGCTAGATCCAAGGCCTGGTGTTTTCTGGTGAGACCCATTGTCCCTCTTCTGGATGGGGAAATTACTTTATGCATTCCTGCCCTTACCCCTGCTTCCACGGGTCCTCCTCAAGCTTCAAGTCAGAGGGGTGCAGAGATCTTTGTGGCATCCTTCTGGCCACATCAGATTTGGTTCCCTCTGCTCCTGCAGCTGGTGGTGCAATCCCCTGTTTTCCCTGCCTCTTTGATCAGACTTGCTCTTCCCGGAACAGGGAACCCTGGTCCATCTGGATCTCGGATCTCTACATCTTCATGTGTGGCTCCTGCAAACCTAGCCATCTCTAGATTCGGGGCATCACCCAGTGTAGCGGATGTCCTAGTGGTGGCCAGGAAACCCTCCACTAGGGCACCTTATTCTATGAAATGGAAGCAGTTCTGCATTTGGGCCACCACTCGGCATTTAGACCCGTTCTCCTGTCTGGCGAACTCGATATTAGAGTACCTCCTCTCTTTATCTGATGCAGGACTCTGTTACTCTTTGCTCAAGGTGCACTTGTCTGCCATTTTGGCCTACAGTGTTCCTATTGAGGGCAAGACTATTGCCCAGCTGGACCTTCCCCATACCTTTTTACAAGGCATTCTGCGCTTAAAGCCTCTCATCAGGGATCCTGTTCCACCATGGGATCTTTTATTTGTTCTTCAAAAGCTCACATTGCCCCCCCCCCCCTTTGAGCCTACCGCAAGTTACGTGCTGCGTCTTCTGTCATGGAAGGCATTAGTTTTACTTGCTGTTACTTCTGCTCGAAGGATTGCTGAGCTTCAGGCCCTGTCGTGTAAGGAGCCTTATTTGTTTTTTTACAAGGACAGGGTGTCCTTGAGAACTACTGTATTCCTAAGTTTCTCCCGAAGGTGGTGTCAGCATTTACTCTGAATCAGGACATCCACCTTCCAGTGTATTACCCAGAGTACTCGAACCTTGGGAAGGCATCACTGTGTACTCTGGATGTTCACAGAGCACTGCGCTATTACCTGGAATGCACCAGACCTTTTTGAAAATCTGATCAGTTATTTGTTTCTTTCACCTCTTGCATGATAGGGGCTCATGGTTCCAAGTAATGTTTGTCCAAATGGTTGGTTAATTGCATTATTGTTTGCTGCAAATAGCACAACAACCCTTGGCCTGCTCGGTCAAGGGTCATTCTACCAGGGGCATGGCTGCTTCCTTTGCCTCACTGAAAAATGTGTCCGCTGCTGACATTTGCGTAGCAGCCACTTGGAGCTCCGGCCACACCTTTGTGAAAGCACTACGGCTTGGACATTGCTTCTCGCCACAGGGCAGGCTTTGGACTTGCAGTCCTTCAAGGCCTCCTGTCCTAATTTCTTCAGGAGACTTCCACTGCCACCCTTCTGACTGGGATCTCTCTGTTACTGCTTGGGACTCCATCCTAAAGGTGTCACCTGCTGCAAGAGTGAATCTTGAAGTAAGATAGTATAGTTACGTAAGAACTTAGCATAACAATAGATCTTCGAGAGGAGCTCTTGCAGCAGGTACTGTATTCCCTTCCCTCCTTCTCTCTGGTAGCTGCCCCTTCATCTCAGATACCTTTATCTTGTCTGCTAGAGGAACCTCCTCAGTTCTCCAGTTTTACCTACTTTTGCCAGGGTCTCCGGCAGGAGAGCTGGGGATGGGTTGGGAGACAGCTCTGCTTATATTGTATGTGACGTCAGGGGTGGGCCGACGTTGGGGCGGTCCCCTGTTGGATACTGGTAGCTAGAAGTTTTCCGTGGGGTCCTGGCACCTGGCAGCTTAGTCCTAAAGGTGTTACCTGCTGCAAGAGCTCCTCTCGAAGATCTACTGATATGTTAAGTTCTTACGTAACTGTACTTTGTCATATGATAGTTCTTTGAACAAAAAAAAATAGACAGATAATTTTATTTTCTGGCTGAACTGAACAAAAAATCAAGAATGAATAATATTTTCTGTTTTACCCTTGTGGAAAAAAGTGTCATGCAAATAATAATAAAAAAAAAAAAACACCTGGGGTGGACTGGAGTACAGAAGATTAAGCTTACACAAAAATGAAGCTGGCACTGTGCTGAGCAGACCTTATCTGGCTTACTGACTCTGTAGCAGCAGTGCTGCTGCTGTTTCGAATCTGAAACTGCAAAAACTGTCCAACCAGCATTACCCAAGACAGAAATAAAAACTGTTGTTTCTTACTTAGGCTAAGTCAAGAAAAGAAAAGGATAATCTTACAGCTGTATTAGGCAATTGTCTTAGTGCCACCTTTAGGCACCCTGAGCCCTGTCATTTATTACAGTGGCATAGCCAGCTAGTCTTTCCGCAGCAGTTAGTGAAACAAATATCCTTTTAAGGCTACAGTAGGCAGTCCTCGGAGGGCCACTGTTGTGTCCCCCAAGCCCTGTTATTTATTACTGTGACATAGCCTGCTAGACTCTCTGCAGCAGGTAGTGAAACAATTAGCCTCTTATGGCTCAAGTCAGAGCAGCTGTGCCTCTCAAACCTACCTGTCTCACACAATGACCCAAAATGACAGACTGCTTATTTAACCATAAAAGGCTGTCTGTTTCACCAACTACTGCAGACAGTCCGGTTGGCAGTATCACATTAATAAAGGAAAATTGGGGCATATCACAGGGGCCCCTATATAAAAATTCCTTATACAGCCATAATAATAAAGGCTGTATTTGAAAACCGTGACAGGCTTGAACAGAGCAGCTCTGCGTGTCACACCTGACTCAAGACAGCCCCTTGTGAGTAGTTTTCTCTGTTTAGGGTAGTCAAAAACAGTCTTTCACATTTTGGTATGGGCAGAGCAGGGTAACAGGGTAGTAGAAAGATCAGGGTAGTAACTACCCTACCCTAACCAACTACAGGTACCTGTTTTTCATTGGGGTATTTTTAGGGTAGTTTGGTGGTACGTGCAGGTAGCATTTAGAGTAGGGTATTGTTACTCATCTCTGGTTGCTGTCATAGGCTTGGCATGCCACCTTTATTCACTGTAAACCTTCAACATGGCCTCAGAGTTCCCCAACAGTGCTCCAACCACTATAGTAAACTTTACTGCGGGGGGGAGTTGTGGCTACCAGGCATGTTTTTCTTTTTTTTGGTTACAGTTCATATATCAAGAATGGCTCATCTGAGATGTAACATCTCAGTGGGGACTTGTTTTTACTTATTTTTACAATGTATTTACTTAGGACAGCGTAACTGAGATGCATGTCAGGGACATCATGCCATGAGAATTTCCGTGAAGGGCACCCAATTCAACATTAATCTAAACTGAACATTAAAGGAGAACTGTGCTGGACTTGTAAGGCATTTTTCTCTATAGATGCTAATTTTTAAATACTGGTTACAATTTTGTTACCATTCAATCTCTACAGGCTTTTTTAGTTATCCTAGTGGGTGTTCTTGTTCACACACAAGTGGTAAGTACCATTTTAGAATTATGTGATGTAGTTTATGTCCTTGCTCAACTCTTCCAGTGTTGGCACATTTCATCTGTGTTCCACCGTAGAACTCTTTGGCTAAAAAGGACATAAACTACATTATACAGTTCTAAAATGGTACTTGGTACAAGTGTGTAAATCAGAAGAATCCTTGGAGGTTACTAATAGGCCTGTACAGATGGAGCAATAACTGAAATGGAAATCATTGGTTTAAAAAAATGCTTCTACTGGGAAAAATTACTTTGTGGTTCAACACAGGTTTTTGAGGATATCTCTCTCCATTGAGCCACATCATGGAACTGTAAGCTGTCGGCATCAGGACCACCTGCAGCTTTCTGCAGGCTGGGGTCCCCATGACAAGCTTGCCTCGTTGGTGCCTATATAACGTGTGCATCTCCAGTATGCTTTAGTTCTTTCTCCTGTTGTCAACCACTCCTTGATCCACCGCTGCCAAAGAATGCCGTTAAACTTCTGCAAGGACTTGCTACTGCTGCTACTTCTTCAGTTTGTTATTTTAAAATTTTACTTTTATGCCGCCACTGAAAATACATGGAACCGTTGTTCATTATTGCTGTTGCAGCAATGTTAAGATTTATAAACACCATGACCACTCCGTCTGTATCCATTGCCTTGGTACAAACCACAATGTTAAAGCCCACTCAGTTTATCAGGGCTTTAACCAGGCAACCAAGAGACATCACAAGAAAACTTTATTTTGATCCAAGAAATAGAGAAACAGGTTGTGGCACACGCAGCTTCACCATCGTCAACAGTTTCTGTTCCTGGTTCTCCATTGGCCCATTGATCTTTGCAGTCAATGGCGGCCATCACTGACTCATCGATGAAAAAGGAAAAATATTCATAATCAGCAGAAAAACACTGCCATTCTGAGAAGGACAAGCGTAGAAAAGAAAAGGATGCTTCTCCTGACCGTTTCCATTCACCTATAAGACGGCATAAGTCTGCAGATAAGGACAGGTCTCAGACACTGGCCATGGGACCTGCTGCATCCCCAGCTATCTCTGACACCAAGGCCTGGATCCAGCATGGGCTAGCCCTCACCACGACCCGAGGACTCTCAGCCCATTCTGCTGTGGAGCACTGTCCCCTTGTCATGTTTGCCATCGATGACCCCTTCGTGCTCTGTCAATGAACAGTCAGTATATCAATGTAAGAGCTGTTTCAATGCCTGCTTCATTGACGCCTCTGGCTAGCCCATTTGACGTTACTGTTGACATTTCATTTTTCTGTAGTTGCCTTTGTCCCTAGTTCATTCAGGCTGCTGTCGATGGGATTCCCATTGTCGGCTCCTCTGCAGTTATCTCCCTATACCATCAACCCTCAGCTGATGATGGTCAGTGACGAACAGGAATAGAATCCAGAATTCATGGAGGAGGTGGAGGCCGTGGATGGGGAGGAAGACATTATAGATGTGATTGGCTCAAGCTCCACTCTATCCTCTTGCTTGGAGGAGAGTGTAAAAAAAAAAAAACACACCTAAATCTCCACCTAGCCGGCCTGGTGGTGCTGAGGGTTGAGGCACTGGACACCACACCTTGTGCCACGCAGGCGACCCGAGTTTGGTAATGAGCTCAGGTTGTCAGGCGTCGGCAGGGGCAGGAGAGGACTGAGCATCCGGAGGACTGCCCTCCTCTCTTGGGGATGGATGTGTTGCATCTCCCTCTGTGACAGCAACTTCCAGTGCAAACTGGGGGCATTACGACATGCGGGAGACATGCACATGGGCTGGAGATGGCGGTGGACGGCATGCGGACAGGTGCGGAAGCACGACTGTCGCGCACTGGCTGTCATTGCATGTCTGCGCCTCTGGGAAATGGAACATACGGAAAAGCCCTGGCACCTGGACAGACAAAGGTGGGGCTAAGGGACGTCCCCCCACACCCACAGCTGGGTCCTACCTGGCCGGTCAGTGTCTCTCTCCTCCACTCCCCGGCCACCTTTCTAGATTGTAGATAGAGTGCCGGAGGAGTAAATGGCGGGCCTACCCGGGGGGGGACTCAGAGCCAGGGTGGTCGGTGGAGATGGGGGAGAGCTCCCGGGAGCAGTAGACCAGTACAGCAGGACATCAGTCTGGGCGGGAAATGGACGCCCCAGACACCCCCACTGGAGAAAAGTCTGTGGGACCAGAGAGAGGAGGGTAAATAGAATTAAAAAAAAAAAAAGTCTGAAGAAGCTTCATTTCAAGCCTACCTTAAACAGGTTCAGACTAAACTTGGGTTCCAAGCTGACAAGGAAGATTCTTCCAAGAAGATGCTTTATGAGTTCTTTGAGGTTTTTAGCCTCTCTTCTTGTCATTATTTCTCCTATGCACTCTGCACTTCAGGATGCTACCTTGGCAGACTGGCACAGGCCTACTGAACTGCCAGCAGTTTGGGATAAACAATATCCAGCCCCTTTTGCAAAGCCATGTTATTCTTCAAAGCCTGAAACAGACTCGGTGGTAGTAATGACTGCTCATGATAAACACCTGAACATATGATCTCTTTTCATCCAAACAAGGAGTAAAGGAAACTGAATGTGATTGGAAAGAGAACGTCTGCTTCTGCTTCCCTTGACCTGAGAATTACTATTGGACATATGTGATTAAGTATCAGAATTGCCTTTGGAAGGCAGTGGCCTCCTTGGCTGAAAAATTATCAGATGGCCAAGATAAAATACGAGCTCAGTACATCATTGGTAAAGGTCAAGACACTAGTAGGCACCTGCTCAGATCAACCTGTGATGCCTCTGATACTGCAGCCAGACCTGCTGCTGCTGCTGGGATTTGCCTCCGCCGTCACTCATGTGTAAGAGTGACTGGTATTTCCTCTGATGTGCAGCAACATGTTATGAACGCCTCTTTCAAGGGAAAGCAGTTGTTAGACAATAATGCTGAAAACGCTTTAAGAGATTTGCCGTCCACTAGAATGATTCTTAGATCCCTTCATACTCTGAACCCAAAGCCCCAGGGTTGGAGTCGTGGATCTTACTTCAAGAAAGTTCCTGCAGTAGGTCATAACATATAGGACTGCACCCTCTGGCATTAGGACCGCATGGCAGACTTTTGCTAGCAATGTCTGTCGGGGGACTGCCCACCCGACATCCTGTGACCTACGTCAGCGTGACCCTATGTAGTGGGCGGTCCGCACACTCGCCTTGCAGTTCTTTCCCATCACCCAGCGCAAGGCCCTCACGGTGAATGTTGCTCCAGTCGATCGGCATTTTGTATAAGCATTTCTACTTATTTCTCAATTTAAAGTTTATTTTAGCCAGTTTTTATGTCTTCTTCACCTCCAACTCCTAAGTCCAAGAAGAAGTGCAAAAAGTGCAGCATGCAAATCCCTCACAAGGACGGCCACTGGCACTGCCTCTTCTACCTAGGCTCGGGTCACATTACTGGGGCCTGCCTTGATTGTAAGTCCTTCAGCCAGGCCACATGCAGACGTAGGCAGCAAGCTCTGGAAGCCCATCTTCTAAAATCCAGAATGGCCACCTTGGAAAAAGAAATGCAAAAGTTGAAGGAATCCACTTCTTCTCCTTCTTCGGAGCTCAAGAAGAAAAAGAAAAATAAAGAGATGCATATGGAGTGGGAGCGTTAGGAGGACCAAGAGCAGGTCTCCTCCAGTAAGGTCGCCAGGCCCAAGACCACAGTTTCCCTGACCAGCAAGGCCGTTTCCCTGCCGCCTGCCCTGGTGATTGTCCAGGCTGCTTCTGAGAGTTCTCCAGGTACCGCTGCTTCTTTTAAGCCCATTAAAACGGGCCCCGAACCTGGCACTTCTACCAATAAGCTGCTCGCCGGCTCCTCTGGTGAGTGTCTGGTTCTTACCAGTAAGTCGGACTCCGGGTCCCCCAGAGCCTGCACGGTAGTCGGTAAGAGAGAGTCTGCACAACACCTGCCGATGGGGGTGAGCAGGGATCTCTCCCCCCCCCCCACCTCATCTGCCCGGCTCCTCCATTGACCGATAAGTTGGCCGCCGGGGTCTCTGGTGACCGCCCTATCGAAGCTCACCCATCAGGGGCTGACGCTGACACACCCAACGTCCAGTCGAGCTCGCTGATCTCTGCTGGCAAGCCCTTTTCCCATGGCCTCCCTGGACAGGAGCCTTCCCCTCTGCCCTCCCCGGCGGAACCTCCAGCCCCAAATATCATGACTGGGATAGAGGGGGAAGAGGGTCCCCTGGATGTGGTTCTTTCTTCCCCCACTTCAGCAGTTGTACCCCCCCATCACTCCCTCGGATACTCTCCCTGGGACTCTAACATCAGAACCGGTTCTGACACCGGCACCCAGGAACCTTCCTCTTTCGATGAGCCTATCTCTTGCCCCGCCATCTGAGGTCCCTCAGTCGGGCACCGTGAACCTAACACCCGGTGTTCCGCCGGATCCTTTTGGTAACCTGTCTTCTGAGCCACCGCCAGAGCCCTTATGACTGCCTCTGACGCCAGTTGACCTGACGCCAGACCCTCTGACATCGACTTTCCCGGCGCCAGATAATTTTCCAGGCCCTTCGAGGCCTCCTTTGGATCAAGGCCGTCCGTCAGGCTACCGCCCTTATATGGGTTTTCCGACATTGGGCCTGATGATGGCCCCTTTCTCCCAGGGATATTATCCTGGGTATCAGGCACCAGGCTATGCTCCACCTTTTTATCAACCGCCTGGGTACCCTTCCCCTCATTACCCAGGGATGGGTACCCACTACTATCATCCTCCTCCTCCTCCATCACCATAACAGGACTTCCAGACTATGTTTCAGTCCTGGTGGCAGGAAGCCAGATCTCAGTTGGTTTCCAACCTGGATAAAAGGACGCCGGCCCTGGTGGTTACCCCTGCTCCTTGTGACCTGTGGGCTCTTTTCAGTCAGCCATGGTGCATATATTCGGAGGTCCCACTTGGGAGGTCACTTTACCAGGTATCAGGACCTCTGATAGATAAGAGACTTCGAACTCGGAGGAGGACTCCTCTGATTCTTCATCCGGAGAGCAGTCCGGAACCACAGGAGCTAAGGGCAAGGAGTCACCAAAATCGCCACCTGAAGACCCCTCCTTCACAGAACTTCCCCGCATCATCCAACAGGCCAGTGGATGGAACACGGAAAAACAAGCGTCTAGCTGAACACCTAGACCTAGAAGAGGTATCTCCAATTCCTATTCCTCCTTGGACTGTCCCACATGAGGACCTCACTACCACCACCATTTGGCAGTTGCCCCATTCCATTCCAGCTGTCCCGAAAAAGGAAGACCGGATTTACCATACGCCGGAGGGTGTTCCCTTTGTAGATTCCCAACCCAAGGTAGATTCCATCGTAATAGCTGCAGCTCACGGCTGTACTGCCAAGCCAAAACACGAGCACCTATCCCCCTGATAAAGAATCTAGGCAGCTGGACCAGTTTGGGCATAAACTCTACGCCTCCTCCACCTATGCTCTTTGTTCTGTCAACTACATAGCGCACATGGTCTCTTTTCAGAAGTCCACCATGGCTAAATTGGAGACTCATCTTGAGATCTGTGGAGGACTCAGACCTTAAGGCGGAACTGAATAAGGACCTGTGTTTGTCTAAAATATCTTGCAAACATGCTCTTAGAGCCACTTATGACTCAGTGGACGTAGTGGCTTGTTTCTCCACCGTGGCCGTATGCCTCCATGTCATGCTTAGCTCCGTAGTTCTGGGCTTTCCCTAGATGTACAGGCAGCCATCCAGGATGCCCCTGTCGAGGATCAGTTCTCTTCGGAGGGGATACTAAGGACATCATTATGGGCCTTCAGGACAGTGGACAAGCCCTAAGATCTGTAAAATCCATGTTCAAGGCGGGCTTCAAATTGAAGCAGCCCTTTCAACGCCAGTAGAAGCAGCAAAGTAAGCAACCCTTCTCCAGGTGTCAGAACAAAAGGAGAGCACCGGGGTTGGCCATCACCTCCCCCTTGCCTCCAAAACCCAGAGGGCATCTGGGGGACCCCTCCCGCCCCTCCGCTTCCTGACAAATATGGTCCTCCTCCATCTCCCAGCAGTGTGGAGCAAGTGGGAGGAAGGTTTGCCCTTCACCTAGACGAGTGGCAGGGCATCATGTCCGATTCATGGGTCTTGCAACTTATATCAAGGGGTCACACCATCGAGATTCTGGAAAGACCTCCAGACTCGCCTCCAGGTTGATCCCAGTATTCCCTGAACCAGGCATCTCTGGTTGAGGAAGAGATACTGGCCCTACTTCAAAAATCAGCCACAGAGCCAGTCCCTTGGGCACAGAGGGGAAAGGGTTTTACTCCCATTTCTTCCTCGCTCACAAAAAGACAGGCCACCTTAGGCCCATCCTGGACCTCAGACAACTGAACCTTTTTGTGGAATACAAAAGGTTCTGCATGCTGACCCTACAGGGTCTTCTGCCCTTGCCCCAATCAGGCCATTGGCTCTGTGCTCTGGATATGCAGGATGCCTACCTCCATATTCCAGTATTCCCCAGCTACCGTCATTTCCTGCATTTCCTTTCCCAGGGGGAGCACTTCCAGTTCAAAGTCCTACCCTTTGGTCTTTCCTCAGCACCCAGGGTCTTCACCAAGTGCCTAGCGGTGGTGGCAGCGGCTCTTCGCTGGTGGGGCATTGCAGTATTCCCGTATTTGGACGATTGGCTCTTGGCAGCTCCATCCAGGAGCAGCCTAGAGGAATCCCTGTCCTTCACCCTGGATCTTTTTGCTCGATTGGGGATTACTGTCAGTTACCCGAGTCATCCCTGGTTCCCACTCAACACCGCCAATTCATTGGGGTGGTATTGGACACAATCCAGGGCAGGCAGGGCCTTCCTGCCCTCAGACAGAGTGGATACTCTGCTGGAGCGAGTCCAGTTGGTAGTCTCCTCCAGACGTATCCCAGCCAGGGTGTTCTTACGCATTCTTGGCCTGATGGCCATGACCATTTCTGTGGTCCCCTTGGCCAGGTTGCATATGCATGTCACCCAGTGGACGTTAAGAGTCCAGTCGGATTAGCACTCGGACGATCTAAATCATCCTGTCCTGGTGTCCAGCGCGCTCAAGAAAGACCTCCTATGGTGGCAGGATCCTCAAAACCTGTCTCGGGGCTGGCCTTTCAGGACACCCCCTGCCTCATGGACCTTCACCACAGACATTTCAGGTCTGGGTTGGGGGCCCATCTGGAGAATTGTCAAACCCAAGGGACTTGGTCCCAGCTTGAAGCTTCCCTCCACATAAACATCCTGGAGATGAGGGCGGTTCTTTACGCCCTCCAGGCCTTTCAGCCTTTCCTATCTGCGGGAACACTGCTAGTACAGACTGACAACATGTCAGTGGTCTGGTGCATCAACAAACAAGGAGGCACCCGGTCGTACCCCCTTTGCATGGAGGCAATGCAGGTGTAGTTCTGGGCAGTGTAACATGACCTGTTTCTCACAGCTGTACACGTCCCAGGTGTCCACAGCATCCTGGCGGACAGCCTCAATCAAACAATGACATAAGCTCACGAATGGGAACTTCATCAGGATGTAGCAGAGCTTCTGTTCCATCGTTGGGGACGGCCAGAGGTAGATCTCTTCACCTCCCCATCCAATGCAAAACTACTCAGTTTTTGCTCGCTCGTTCAAGGGCCTGGTGCTATTTGGCAAGACGCATTATCTCTCTGCTGGACAGGGAGGTACTTGCATGCTTTCCCTCCCTTTCCCATTCTGCAGTGTATCCTACTGAAGCTTCAGGCAGAGGGGGCTCAGATGCTCCTGCTAGCCCAGGCAGATTTGGTTTCCACTCCTGCAGCAGCTGGCTGTGGAACTCCCAGTACCCCTCCCTCTTCAACACGATCTGTTGATGCAGGAACAGGACAGACTAGTGCATCCAGGACTCGGGTCCCTGCATCTTCATGCATGGCTTCTTCAGACATCAATCAATCAAAATCTTTATTTTACCAGGTGGACATCGTTGAGCAGTGCTCATTTTCAAGATGGACCTGGACGGAATACATAGACATAGTATAACACAATGTTTACAACAACCGAACATATAACACAAGAAAAAGAGACATGGCAATTACAGTGAACAAGGTGATAACAACAGCAAGGCCTAGACAATAATTATTACAGAATATAAGAATTTCAATGATTAATGTAAAATGTCCACAAAGTACAACAGCCTGGAGGATACCAGAGGAAGGAAGAGGAGATCATGGGTACAGAAACAGGGAATAAGGATGATCTCTATAGGAGAGGGAGGAGAAGAGTGGTAACAGCAGGAGGGAAGAAGAGGAGAGGAAAGCAGGGGAGCCCATGGGAAGCCACTGGAACTAGGGTGCGGCATCATCGAACGGATTAAGTACAGGTGCCGAGTTGGGGGTAGTACTAGAGGAGATCATTAACAGCTGACTGGTACGACTGTAGGGTACGGTTACAATAACCCATAACAGGACAACCGTGGGGTAGGAGTAAAGGAGTACTGAATGTGATAGGGGGAGGGGGGGAGATGATGTGAAAGGGACAGCCTGTGGCAGGCACTAATTCTGCATTTAAGGATAGGTCCAGGATCAAGGGGAGCAATTGCAGGACTCTTAAAAGAATGAGCATAATGTGTTTTGAAAGCAGCCAAAGTAATGGGGTCATGCTTTGGAGTCTCCCAGAGGGTCGTTCAGGTCCTGGTGGAAGCTAGGAAGCCTTCCACTAGGTCCACCTATGCTATGAAATGGAAGCGTTTTTCCATTTGGGTGGCAGCTAAAGGCTGGGACCCCTTCTCATACTCGGTGCCCCAGGTGATGGAGTACCTTTTGCACCTGTCTGACTCTTGTCTAAGCTATTCCTCACTGAAAGTCCACCTGTCTGCTATTTCTGCTTGTCGTATATTGGTGGATGGGAAGACTGTTGCTCAACTGGAGGTCTCCAAAACCTTTTTGAAAAGGATCCTCCACTTGAAGCCCCCTATCCGCAACCCTACCCCACCTTTTGAACCAGTGGTAAGCTGTGAGATGCGCTGTCTTGGATGCACTCTTTTTAGTTGCAGTTACTTCTGCTCAAAGCATTTCTGAGCTTCAGGCCCTGATGTGTAAGGAGCCTTATTTAATTTTTCACAGAGACTGGGCGGTCCTGTGCACAAATCCTAAGTTTCTTCCCAAGGTAGTTTCTGAGTTCACCTTAAACCAGACTGTTGAACTCCCGGTGTACTACCCTGTTCATTCGAATAGGGGTGAGGCACTTCTACACACGTTGGATGTGCATAGGATTTTGCGTTACTACGTCCACAGGACCAAGGATGTCTGCAAATGAGATCAGTTGTTTGTTTCTTTTGCCCCCAAAACTCTGGGGTCGGCAGTTTCTAAGCAGTGCCTGTCCAAATGGTTGGCTAACTGCACCCGTTTCTGTTATCAGAAGTACGGTAAACCTCTTCCGGGGGAGGTCAGAGGTCACTCTACTAGAGGTATGGCTGCTTCTGCAACCTTCCTCAGAAATGTTTCTGCAGCTGAGATTTGCACTGCAGCAACCTGGAGTTCAGTCCACACTTTCACGAAGCATTACAGTTTGGACATTGCCTCTAGGCGTAGGGCCACATTTGATCTAGCCGTTCTGCAGGGTCTACTGTCTTAGACTTGCTGTGGTATATCTGTTGATTTTCCTCCTCCCTTGCTTCAGTGGGTCTCACTGAGGGTGACTGCGTAGGATTCAGTCCTATATATTATGACCTACTGCGGAACCCTCTCAGAAAGATAATACAGTTACATTAGAACTTACCGTAACAGTAGATCTTGAGAGAGGTTCCTGCAGTAGGTCACCCCCCAAGCTTTCAGCATGTTCTTCAGACCATTCTGGATTGGGCTCAGGATATTCATCCTTTCTCCCTGTCGCTCCTCTTGGATCTCCGGTGGGAGAACTGGATTGTGGCGTGGGGACCGTCCACTACATAGGGTCATGCTGATGTCGGTCACATGATGTCTGGTGGGCAGTCCCCCGCCAGACATTGCTAGAAAAAGTTTGCCATGCGGTCCTGGTGCCAGAGGGTGCAGTTCTATATGTCATGACCCACTGCAGGAACCTCTCTCGAAGATGTACTGTTACGGTAAGTTCTTAGGTAACTGTACTTTCTTTTCACAGGCCCTGTGTCTTCCTCGGCCATGGTTACTCCAGAGGCTCTAGTTGTGGTTCCCAGAGACCTCGGCCTTCCACTTCCCAGTCTACGATCTTGCCTTCTGGTACCCATGCCAGTCTCAGAAAAGGCCAAACCATTACTGGCACCCCTGCCATCTTGGGTGTCTTTTGACTTCCCTCCTCTTCTTACTGCCTTAGGAAGTTCTGGTATGGGGCCAGTCTCAATCTTTCTACCGAAGTGAAGGGACAGAACTGCAGATGCTTAGGAACTGGAGGTAATTAAGCATGGACACACCTTAGAGCTCCCACTGTTCCTTCATTGCCAAACTACTACCCTCCAGGACATCTTGACCTTTTGCTTGAGGAGGTTCAGATCCCTTCTTTGCAGAAGGTCTGTAGAATTTATCCTGGTTTCAGAAATAAATCAAGGCTACTGCTCCTGGTATTCCGGGTGGCATAGATTCCAGTCCCAGCTGAGGCACTTCTTTCTCTCCACTGTTTGTATGTGTTGCTTAAATATGCACACCGCAGCCGTGTGATTGATAAATGAAGTAATTATTTGTGCAGCACCAGGTTGTGCTTAGAGGAAGAGTAATGTGCGCTGTGGGATGGCCCAGGTTCCAGTTGCCGTTGTGGCGCAGCTGGTTAGCATGACCCTAACGGTATACCGGGCGGCGTGAGTTCAAGTCCTAGTTGAGGCACTTACTTGTCTCTCTCCTTTGTCTGTACTGCTCCCAGTACTTTCTGGTTCCAACATGGACTGGGGGTTAAGGCCAGTACTAGACCTTTGGGGTTTGAACCTTTTCCTAGAGTACAAGAAGTTCTGAATGGGCACCAAGCAGTGGGGCACCACGTGGCTGCTCAATCTAAGTAAGGATTGCACGACCATGTCGGTGGGTATGCAAGCAGCTCTAGCTCACACAGTAGCATGGTAGTGTAGGAACTGTCACCCTGAGGCTGGGCGTGTGATTCTACCTGCCAAACAATAAAAGGAACAGCCATATCTTCACTGCGCAGCTCAGGAGACTAGTGATTCAGGAGCAGCCCTTTCTCCCATCTTGGGAGGGGGATTTCATAGGGTTAGAGTCAGTGATTGAGGGGAAAGGAAGGGTAGGCCCCATTTGCCTGTTGGTGGGGTGAGGCTTCTGCATCCCACGCCCTGACTCCAGGTCCCTGCCATGGTCATGGATACCAACTGACCCAGAATGTCATTAGGGTTAAGCTAGTTTCAGGCCAGCTAATGTTGCGCGGTGTAGGTCTCAGGCTTATAGTGCAGTGTATTATTCTGTTGGAGGTTTGTTCAGACCTTCCTGTCACGGCAGGGGTATCAGGTTCATTATGTCGTCTCAGGGCAGATGGTAGCTGTGGGAAACCATGAAGATCTTACCTTACTGTCACCCAATCAGCACAGATTTTGTAAAGGGCATAGCACTGGTGCAGCCCTTGCTAAAGTTACATCTGATATAAGGATTGTCATGGACCCAGGGTATGCTGACTGGGACTATCTTCGTGGACCTCTCAAAAGCCTTCGATCTAGTGAATTACTACCTACTCTGTTCCAAGCTGCTCTCCCTTGGTGTTGCTGGTCCAGCCCTAAACTGGTTTTCCAACTATCTCACTGGCAGACTACAGCTTGTTAAGTACAATAGAGCTTTATCGGAATCTGTTCCTATCACTATTGGTGTCCCTCAGGGATCTGTTCTGGGCTGTATCCTATTTTCTCTTTTCATCAAAGACTTCCCAGCGGTCCCTACCCATAGCACCACAACCCTATACGCTGATGATCTGGCCCTCCTAGCTAGCTCAGGTGATGTCCGTGCCATAAATCACAACCTACAAGCTGACTTCAGTAAACTGCAACATTTGCTCCTGACAAATAAGCTTGTGCTGAACTTAAAGAAAACTCAACTCATGCTCTTTGGCTCCTCTGCCAAACTCAAACAGTGTCCTGTCCCACTCAATGTCTTAAGCCTTGATGGTGTCCCAGTTGTTACTACATGGTCCTTTAGATACCTGGGAGTTAATCTTGACCCCCAGTTAGACCTGTCTCTCTACACATTCAAAATGTCTGCAGGGCAACAAATATCAAGCTTGGACTTGCATACCGGGCTCATGGGTTCCTTACTGCTGTTACACAGCTTGCCTTTACTAAAGGTTTATTTCTTCCCTCTCTCAGCTATGGACTGACGGTCTTTACCCTCGCCGCAAAAACTAGCCTTGCTAAATGGAATGTGGGCTATAATAATAATAACTGCTGCTTTGCCCTCGCCGTCCCTTGACTTACCCATAACTGTGATTTATACGATCAACTACACTGGTTGTCCCCAGATAATTATCGCTCATTTGTCTTGGGCTGCTTCACAGGCCAAATTGTCTGCAATGCCACCCCACCCGCCCTGTCCAGACTCCTTCAGCCGGCTCTACCATCATACCGGATAAGGTCGGCTGACTTGCAGCCCTCCTTGTCCCAAAAACTCGTACACTGTCAAGTGATCGTGCCTTTGCTGTTTGTGCCCCTAGATTCTGGAATACCTTACCTGCAACCATCAGATGTACCCCCACCCATCCCATCTTTAAGAGCTCCCTTTGGTTGCACCTGAAGTCTGCCTCGGCCTGTAACTGTTTCAAGGCTGCTTGATATCCCCTATCCCTGCTTAGACCCTGTTGTGCACCCTCCACTTCCCCTACCCTTCTGTGCTCTAGTAATTTTAATTATCTACCCTGCATGCCCGTCACCTCAGCACCAACCATCCTCAAAATGGGACAAATTGCACTTGTATTATTTCCACAAAATGTAACTATTGTTTGCTTGTTCTTACCTTTGATGTATATGCTTATCTGTTCATCCTGTACCTGTTTATTTGTATCACCCTGCTCATTGCTTGTGTTTCACATTGTTGTAATTCCCTTACATTTTTCAGTAAACCATGCTCTTGTAATCTCCCGGGTCGTACCTGAAAACAGGCATTCCTTGTCAAGTGTGTTTATCCGGTAAACAAAAGCTAATAAATAAAGTTTGTAAGAGAGTTACGGACCTTGTTTGAAGAGTATCCTTGATGGGGTGGGGGAATATCAGTATGGAGAGTTTTGTGGGGTAAACCCAGGGAGGGAGGGTGGGCTACCTTGTTGGGACTTTAATAGCCCACAGTGGGGGGAGGGGGGTTGAGATCTGGGAGATTTTTATGGCATTGTTTATGTATGCTCAAGGTCACCAGTGAATGCTTGCTTACACATTAGTATAATCAGCTCACTACTGCCTAGGTAGGACCCAACACATCCACTTTAACAATAGGGGATAACATTAAACTGCTGACATGGAATGTCAGTGGCCTCAATACTAGGATTCATACTAGGAAAATGAGAAGCTAGAGGGCTTGGGGGCCCATAAGTGCTCCTATAATAAATAATATTTAATAGGTTTATTCTTTCCAGTACCCCTATCTAATCTACACTTGAATGTGAATTTTGACTCACTAATAATAACATCCAGTGGGAGTGCATTCCAGGGATTTATAACTCGCACCGTAAAGAAATATTTTCGGGGCATAAAATTAAAACCCCTACCAGACAATTGGAGCGGATGACCCCTAGTATTAAAGACATTATTTTTAAAATCTCTGCCGGTGTTATATAAGAGGGTCCTGAACAACATCAAACGTGAATAAAAGGTCACCCCTCCTGAGTCTGGTGGATAATGACATCAAATTCAAAGTAGTAAGTCTTAGATCATATGACATATCAGTAAACCCTTTGGTACATTTAGTAAACTTTCTCTGGACTCTTTGGATTTGTAAAATATCGTATTCTTAAAGGGACACCAAATCTGGGAAGCATAATCCAAATGGGGACGAACGTAGGCTCTATATAGAGGCATAAGAACTCTCTTGTCACAGGATTTGGTATTTCTAAGAATGGACCACACGATACCGTTGGCTTTTTGAATTGTTTTATTAATCTGTATTTTAGGTGACAAATCATGAGTAATGTACACTCCCAGATCTTTTTGTACTATGGTGCTTACAAGAGGCCTGTTAACCAAACTATATACATGGCATGGATTACGAGGACCCAAATGCATAACTTTGCACTTGGTTTAATTTCATATCCCAGGTCTTAATCCACTCGGTTATGAGATCCAAATCTTTTTGAATAATACTGATACTATCACTATCAAAAATAGGTCCCCAATTTTAATGTCATCAGCATATTTTAAAGATTTTGTATGACAATTCTGGGTTATATTAGCAATAAAAGCCTGGAATATACAAGTGCCCAGGACTGACCGATGTGGCACACCACTATGAACTAAACCAGTGTTGGAAAGATGACCATTAATCAGGACCCGCTGAGAGTGACCAACCAACCAATGTGATATCCAACTTGTAATATGTTGATTTATTGGGAATGTACTTAACTTTTTAACAATAGCCCAATGAGGGATGAAATCAAAAGCTTTACTAAAGTCAGTGTACACTGTGTCGTAAGGAATTCTGTTGTCCAGCTGAAGGCTAACATCTTCATAAACACAGAGCAAGCTGGTTAATCAACTACGGCCCTCAGTGAATCCATGCTGACTAGAGTCTAACTCATTCAAAGTTTTAGAAATCATATCTTTGTTGAGCCCTTCCAATAATTTACATAGTGGTGAAGTGACACTTATCGGACGGTAATTTTCCCAGTTGTTACGGAGACCTTTCTTAAAAATGCGGATCACGTAGGCTGTTTTCCATACTTCAGGTACAAAGGAAGAGTTAATACACTGTTCAAAAAATAATTTTAGAGGAAGGGACAAACAGTCAGCCAAAAGATATTAAAGATGACCAGAGATGTTATCTGGAGAGGCACTAGACTTTCCCTTGAGCTTTTGAAGTTTCTCATGAATGTTTTTGTTTTCAGATAATGATATAGGAGTATCATGAGGAGTAACTAGGGACACATTTTTTTGATTTTTGTGAAAAATTTCACAAAATGTTAAATTAAAGAAATTAGCCGTGTCACTAGGGAGATGGAAAGTACATTCCTCGAATTGTAAAGGACCCACATGGCAGTTGTTGTTTTTTAATGATTCAGATGCCAATTTGAATTCCCATTGTTTTTTAGATTTTTGAATGTTTTTTTTTTTTTTTGAATCAACAAATAAGAATTCCAATTAGTTTGTGTGGGAGTTTTCAAATATTTAGAGTATAACCTATTTTTTTGTTTGATAAGTTTCTTTATATTGTCTGTCGTCCATTTTGGGTGGTGATGACCCCTATTATTTTTAATTTTAAAGGGAATATATGTGTCAGGTAGATTACAGATGGTATCATTAAGTTTGGTGTAAAAAACCCTTATATCTGTATTAGAGAAAACATCAGTCCAATCAATGTTATTTAACTGTTCCTTCATACTAAATACATCAGCTTTTTTGTGTAAGTAAATTTTAGTTGAACTGTGAGCAATAGTTAAAGATAATTCAAGTAAGAAACACAAGGTATTATGATCACTATTGCCAATAGGTGGACACATCTTTACATTTCTTACATTTACATTTTTATTGTGAAATACTAGATCCAAGATATTTCTTCCTCTTGTGGCTGATTTAATACATTGAGTTAGGTTGCATTGTTCACAAATGTCCATAAGTGATTTCCCCATACATGAGTCAGCAACTAAATTAACCCAGTCCACATTGCTGATATTAAAATCACCCATCAACACAACATCCCCCATTGTACAAGCCATGTCAATTTCATGGACAGTGCACTCAAAATATTCTGTACCAGTATTAGCTGGACGATAGAGTTCCAAAAATAACACTATGGGCTTTATTAACTAAGACCTTAGCCCAAATAGATTCGGTCATCAGAGTATGTTTTTTAACTTTATTAGAGATGTTAATGGAATGAATTGTGTACCTTAAAAAGATGGCAACTCCTCCACCTCTTCAATCCTTTCTATTAAGGAAGTAAGAATTATAGCCTGGGATAATACAAGCCCAATCCAATTCATCATTACCCCATGTTTCTGAAACGGAAATATCATCAACATTATCTAAAGAGATGACTGCCTTTAATTCTTCGAGTTTGTTAGAAAGGCTTCTAGCATTGAAATACAAACACTTTATATCCTTAAGATTACAGTTACGCTTGTTATTAATTTTAACGGTGTGGGGATGAAACATAGGTTTCACCCCCAAATCTATAAGTTTAAATTTTTAGAAACATGGTCTAGGATATGTTTGCTAAGAAGAGAATTTCCTTTTTAGCTCAGATGAAGACCATCTTTTGCAAATAGGTACGGTCTATATACAAAATCTTCCCAATGTGTAATACAAATCAAAGACTGTCTAAGGCACCATTTACGCAGCCATTCATTATAGTGTTTAATTTTACAATTTATATAATGAGATGCTGTAGGAATAGGCAAGATTTCCGATAATGCAATGTCACTGGTGAAATTATTTAGGTGATTGAACAAGGCCACCGTACCTGTTTTTATTTCCTCTAGATCATCGTGCATAGTATTATTAGATCTTGCTTTGGGAGGGCTCCTGCAGTAGGTAATTACATATAGGACTGACACCGGCCAGCGGCAGGACCCCACGGAAAAATTTCTAGCTAGCAGTCCCTTCTGAGGGACCGCCCCCATGTCAGGTGACCGGCGTCGGATGACGTTGGTATAAAGGGGCGGTCCCGGATGCCCTCCTTCCAGTTCTTTCCCACCATTAGCTCGTGCAGCACCTCGCGGTAAAGTTCGTGCTTAGCAAAGCCCTGTTCTTTCGTCGGTTTTTACCAAAAACCTTCAGTATTTTCATATCGTATCGCCAATTCCGGGCACTACCATATGGTCTTTCCTTGGCTCCCGAGTTTTTACCAAATGCCTAGCGGTGGTAGCAGCCCACCTGCGTACTGTGGGAGTTCAGGTGTTTCCCTACCTGGACGACTGGCTCCTGGCGGCCTCGTCCAGGGAGGAGCTCCTGCATTTTCTCTCCCTCACCCAGCAGGTTTTCACTTGCCTGGGTTTTACCATCAACCATTCCAAGTCTCATCTGGACCCCTCCCAGAGACTTCAGTTCATCGGGGCTATCCTCGACATGACAGTGAGCAAGGCCTTCCTTCCTCCGGACAGGGCGGCCTCCCTCCAGTCATAGATTTCCGTGCTATCAGAACGCAGGAAGGTTTCGGCGAGGTCGGTTCTCCGTCTCTTGGGGCTCATGGCAGCCGCCATCCCGACGGTTCTCCGCGAGCGGCTCCACATGAGGATCTCTCAGTGGACTCTCCGCTCTCAGTGGGATCAACTCGTAGATGACCTAGATCATCTGGTACTGATCTCCTCGCCGATGTCAAGAGACTTGCAATGGTGGATGGTTCGAGAAAACCTGTTTCGGGAGGTCCCCTTCTGTCATCCTCCCCCTCCCAGACTCTGACCACGGACGCATCAGGCGAAGGTTGGGGAGCCCATCTGGGTCCTCACCGAACCCAGGGTTTATGGTCCAGATTGGAGCTAGCTCTCCACATCAATGTGCTCGAGCTACGAGCAGTACTATATGCTCTCCAAGCCCTTCACCAACACATCCTTCCCGGTCACCTAGCTGTCCAGACGGACAACATTTGCATGGTGTGGTACATCAACAAGCAGGGAGGGACTCTTATCCTACCTGCTGTGCAGGGAAGCAATGAGGGTTTGGGACTGGGCAACGTTCCACAACCTTCACATCACGGCGATCCATGTTCCAGGAGCCGACAATACCCTGGCAGACAAGCTAAGTCGCTCCTCGGCTCTGCCACGAGTGGGAGTTGGACCAAAAGGTTCTAGACGACATCTTCCAGCTTTGGGGGACTCCACAGGTAGACCTGTTCGCCTCTTCCCAAAACTTCCCACATTTTGCTCGCTCGCTTCAGAGCGAGGCGCTTTCTGGAGCGATGCTCTGTCTCTAAACTGGAAGGGCAAATTCGTCTATGCTTTTCCCCCAATTCCTCTGGTCCCTCGTGTACTGTAGAAATTATCAACAGAAGGAGCGAGAATGATCCTGATCGCTCCTTTCTGGCCCAGGCAAATCTGGTTCTCTCTTCTACAACAATACTCAGAGGTTCCTCCTCTTCCTCTTCCTTTATCTCGAGGATTGCTCACCCAGGATCAGGGGACCCTGGTCCATCTGGGACTCAAGTCCCTGCAACTTCATGCATGGCTCCTGCAGACCTAGCCCAATCTCGCTTTGGTGTCTCTCCAAAGGTGGCCGAGATTCTGGTGGAGGCTAGAAAACCCTCCACTAGGTCTACTTACGCCATGAAGTCGAAGAGATTTTCTATTTGGGCTGCCTCCAGGAATGTGGAGCCTTTCTCCTGTCCTGTGGCCGTTCTGCTTGAATATTTACGTCACCTCTTCGACCTGGGTCTCAGTCATTCCTCCTTGAAAGTACACATGGCCGTTATTTCAGCTTACCATGTTCCTTTCGCTGATAAAGCCTTTGCCCAATTAGAGGTATCCAAGACTTTTCTTAGAGGGGTCCTTCATTTCAGGCCCCCTGTCCGGACCCCTGCTCCCCCTTGGGATCTGAACTTTGTTCTTGAGAAAATTACCCTTCCTCCCTTCGAGCCTGCGGCCTCCGCAGACCTGAAGTTTCTATCGTGGAAGACGCAATGCTTGGTGGCCATTACCTCCGCTCGAAGAATTTCCGAGCTCCAGGCCCTCATGTGTAAAATCCCTTATTTGATTTTTCACAAAGAACGACTAGCTGTTCCATACGAACCCTTAGTTTCTACCTAAAGTGGTAGTGAAGTCTACCTTAAATCAGTCTATAGAGTTACCTGCCTTTTTCACGCAGTACTCCAATCAAGGGGAATATTTACTCCATACCATGGATGTTCACCGGATTCTGAGATACTACACCGACAGGACTAAGGATCTCAGAAAAACTGACCAGCTGTTCATCTCTTTTGCTCACAAAAGGGAAGGCAATGCTGTTTCTAAGCAATGCCTGTCAAAATGGTTGGCTCATTGCATCACCTTCTGTTATGACAA
This sequence comes from Neoceratodus forsteri, assembly GCA_016271365.2. Lineage (NCBI taxonomy): Eukaryota > Metazoa > Chordata > Ceratodontiformes > Ceratodontidae > Neoceratodus > Neoceratodus forsteri. Next base: position 29,288,302 of record CM057453.1, read on the forward strand.
GTACAACAAGACCCTTACGGGTCAAGTCAGAGGTCACTCCACTCGGGGGGGTAGCATCCTCTGCGGCTTGTTTCAAGAATGTGTCTGCGGCAGATATCTGTGCTGCCGCCACCTGGACTTCCGTCCATACCTTTACAAAACATTACAGTTTGGACATTGCTTCTCGCAGTAGAGCAGGCTTCGGGTTACCTGTATTGCAAGGCCTCCTGTCTTGAGGTTTGCAAGGCTTTTGCTACTTCTTGGAGTAGTTCCTCCTCCTGGTGCCTTTCATTTGTTCCAGACTGCTTGGGATTCTGTCCTATATGTAATTACCTACTGCAAGAGCCCTCTCAAAGTAAGATAGTACAGTTACGTAAGAACTTACCGTAACAGTAGATCTTCGAAAGAGGCTCTTGCAGTTGGTAATACCTTCCCGCCCTCCATCCCCCTAGGCATTATCAGCTCCTTTTCCAGTGAGAGAAATATCTGCCTCTCTCTCGTTCGGGCCTTCCGGGCCTGTGGCGGGAAAGAACTGGAAGGCGGGCGTCCGGGACCGCCCCTTTATACCGACGTCGTCTGACGCCGGTCACCTGACATGGGGGCGGTCCCTCGCCAGGGACTGCTAGCTAGAAATTTTTCCGTGGGGTCCTGCCACTGGCCGGCGTCAGTCCTGTATGTAATTACCTACTGCAGGAGCCTCTTTCGAAGATCTGCTGTTACGTTAAGTTCTTACGTAACTGTACTTTCCTACGTGTAAGACTAATAAAGGGTTCAATCCACAGTCTTTAAGTATATTATTGACCATTCCAGTAATATCTGATATCCTAGCCCCACGAAAAGTATAACAGGTACAGTTAACTTTGTCGTCAGCACAGATGGCCCTATCCAAATGTTTCAACAACGAGTCACCTAACACATAAACCCGTTTATTGAAGGTAGACTCAAGTGGAGCAGTATCCAGCTGAGCAGTGCTAGGTTCAGTAGGCAGTGGGATAATCGGAATAGTAGATGGTAGTGGGCATATGCCAACTGACTCATAGGTATTAGGAGAGCCACACAAAGTACATGTTAAATCAACAGTATTAATAAGTATATTACTTTTAGACCCTTAATGAGATGTATCACACATCTCAGTGTCAAGGGGGAGAGAGAGAGAAACCCATTTGATTTGTCTAATAAGAAGGCAGCTGCTTTAGGTCCCTTTTTAAATGTTCTTTTACTCTGCACTTCATATCAGACTTAATTAGGAGTTTCATCACCTTCATTATCTCCTTCTCTTGGTCTTTTTCCTTTAAAGAAGAATTGCCGCTAATATCAGGTAACAAACAGAGTTGTTGGGTTGACTAAGTAGGTGTGTATTGACCTCAGTGACTGATGAATTAAGGGCAACAACAGGAGAGCATTTGGGGCACTGAGTAAAGTTAGATTTATATCTAGAGTGCATATCCCTTTGGCTTTCTTCCAGTGCCTGTAGTCTAATACTAAATTACTGAAGTTCGCTATTTAAAAACTAATTCTCAGAGCATTGACACACAAATCACCTCCCTGAATGAAGGAAGTGGGAGTGAAAGCGTACATTAAACATTTAGTGCATTGTATGCTTTCCCTTCCATCCACTAACTTTATATCAGCCATATCAAGTCAATGTTGTTGCCTTAACAGCAAGTGGCAGGGGTCGATGCAAGGAATAACAGTGCCCAAAATCCACTAAGCAAACAAATTATAGCAGACTACTGTACTGCATCAGTAAGGGGAGTAGTCAAGGACTGCTAATAACTGTCACATGCAATAAGCTAGTAGTACCGATGAGAATGTAAACAGTATAAGCGGACTTACGGTGATGAACACCCACACACTCGATCATATTGAACTCACACAGGCCGCGTGTGTCTCCATACCGTATTTGGCGCGCCTTGTTCGCTAGTGCTGAGGGAATTTAAGCTGCAACCCGGAATTATCGGGTAAAGAGCCATCCAATCAGGCTCCACAGCATGCTATCAATCAGCGTGTGACCCTCTTACACTAAAAAGAAAAATAGTATATTGCAACACAGTCTGCTCAAAGCAGCTTTCATTAAAAAGCACAGTATGTACGAATTCAGAAGGTGTAATACAACACAGTCTGCTCAAGGCAGCGTTTTTCAGACAGCACAATATATTCAGGCTAAAATGAGTATATTTTATACGGGACGGCTATTATCAGCCTACCTCTCACCAGAGGTGCGCTACTACTCCAGCTCTTACGAGCAAAGACTCATCTCAAAAGAAGGAAAGTCCTGAACTGTATCAAAAAAATAAAAACTGGATGTTTTGCTCCTTCAGGAGGCACACGTGTGAGGGAGAGCTCTCTCATATTGAAAAAAAAAATCTGGATATGGAAGAGTGGCAAGCCACTCTCTTCAATTCTAAAGTCAAAGGCATGGCAATATAGCTCCGTTCAGGCTCCCCATGGAAATTTCTCAATGTCAGCAATGACCCGGTTGGCTGTTACACCCTGGGACAAATTAGCAATGGAGCAGGGTGTCTCTTAACAGTGCGATCCATCAGTGTTCACTCCTCAGAATTCTTTCAAAAGCTCTCTTCTTCTATAAAGCTTTTTCTCTACAGACAGTTGGGATGGCTGATAGCCCTGTCCCACCTCCTCCCAACCGGCACCTGCTGCCCCAGGACTTACCTAGTCGGAGGGTCCCCCCATGGCTCCCCCCCATGGTGGGGCCAGAGGAGGGTGGGTCGTCCCTCCCACTCCATAGTCCCGGGTGGACCAGGAAGCCCAGTCAGCAGTGCAGTCTGAGGTAGGCAGAAGTGCTACATTAAGCCCGCATCATCCCCTTTCTGTTTCCTCCCTTCCCTGGTGCTGCAGCGGCACAATAGGCATGTGCATTGAGATGTGCATGCGCTCTGGAACAGCTAACCCTTCCACTCACCCTGACTTAAGTCTGCCTCCCAGGCGTCAGCACTACCACTAGACCTCAACCTCACAGCAGCCAAGAAACACAGACTTTGATGGCAGATAAGGACCACTTGGCCCACCCAGTCTGCCCATTTCCCTACCTGTTGGATAAGCTGCAGATCTTAGTTAACCAACAGCCTACTTCCTCCTACCCTGCTCCAGAATTGCCTTATGTTTGTCCCATGCATTCTTGAATTCCCCCACTGTTTTTGAACCCACAACCTCCTCAGGAAGGCCGTTCCATGCTTCCACTACCCTCTTGGTGAAAAAAATGTTTCCTCAGGTTGCCCCTGAGCCGTCGCCCCACTATCTTCAGATTGTGCCGTCTTGTTCTTGCACATCTCTTTTTCTGAAAGATACTACCCTCTTGGACTTTGTTTATTCCCTTGAGGTACTTGAAAGTTTCTATCATGTCCCCCTCTCCCTCCTTTCCTCTAGGGTATACATATTAAGCTCCTTTAGTCTCTCTTCATATGGCTTCTGGTGCAGACCCTGCACCATTTTAGTTGCCCTCCTACGGACTGCCTCCATCCGGTCTATGTCATTGTGGAGATGGGGTCTCCAGATCTGCACGCAGTACTCCAGATGGGATCTCACCAACTGTCTGTACAGAGGGATAACAACGTCCTGTTTTTATTGGCGATGCCTCTCCCTATGCATCCTAGTATCACCCCAGCCCTCCTTACTGCCTTCTCGCATTGCTTGCCTACCTTTAGGTCATCTGATATGACTATCCCAAGGTCCTTTCCATTTTTGTTTTTGTTAGTACTCCCCAATTTGTGTACTCTCTGTTTCCCAGGGTTTTTGTTTCCCAGGTGCATTTCTTTGATCTAACCTGCCATGCTTTTGACAATTCCTCCAACCTTGCCAAGTCCCATCTCATCCTTTCCACCCCCCCAACCCCAGTGTATCAACCCTGTTGCAGATCTCTGTGTCAGACAGGCAAACACTTAATCCTCTCCCATGGTGGTGGTATGCGTGAGCTGCCTGAGCTCTGTTTGGTATATGGATTTCTGAGCTCCAATTTTGTTTTATTTTATAGTTTTTATCGATTCGTTTATTTTATTTTGTGCTTTCTTTTGTTTGCCGTGTTTGTCCTCGCTTGCGTCTGTGTCCGAGTTTATGAGTATGCGAGTGAACGCTGATCTGCCGTCTAGAAAATACTGAAGTGCAGCGTTTTATGGTTGGGATTTGACTGGCCTGATTTCAGCGTGGGGCACAGGGTGCTTAGTGTTTTACCGAGCCCACAGAGGGATAATAGTACTGCGGGCGGTCCTGGCCCTTGATAGTCCTGAATGCTGAACTTTGTGGCTTGGTATCCAGCTGGCACGTTCGGGAAAGCTGCTGAGAGTCTGGATTCAGCGAATCTCCGAGGAGTTTGAGATCCTGGATGTCTGTACTTGCTGGACTGGCTCTCAGCATTGCTGGCACACTTTTTGGCAGTTTTGGCATTTCTGGCATACCTTCCACGAGATTTGTGGGATAATTCCTGGAATCCTGAAGAGGAGTTTATGGCCTCGGAGCTTAATGATCCAGACAGCATTTTCTGGGATTGTGATTTGGGGTCGTGAGTTCGTGAGAGGAAGCCTCCTTTTCTTACATTTATCTTCAATTTTGCAGTGGGAGCGTTTGAAGTACTTTTACTAAAGGTGGATTCTGCTGGTCACTGGCTGCCTCTAAATATTGTTCTAGGTGGTGAGAGTGCCCGGAGCTTGGGGGCAGCAGACAAAGTCCTCTCCCTATTTTGGGATCCAGTGATATTACCATTGAGTACTGAGACCATAAAGAAATATTCCTTCTTAGACTGTTTAGGTGGATGCTCCCCCCCCGGTCTGGGTGACTTATAAGGGTTTCCAGGCCGTTTAGGGAGGAATCACAGGGATTTTGGCTGGAGGGCCTCTCTCTATTGTGGTTGTTGGTTGGGGGATCCCGGCGGCTGGTGGGCGGCCGGGACTACAGGTTCCCCTCCTAGAGTGGCCTGCTTTTCCCGTGGGTTTCCACTCCTGTGGAGGTGTGGATTTGCAGTCTCCTTTTGGGCTTGGCTCCTGAGTGGGGGATTGTGGCTGTATTTGGGTTGTTCTGAGGGAACTCTGGGGGTTAATGGTGGTGTGGATTTCCCTTGGGGTTCCTATGGTTTCTCTGTGGTGGGAGCTATTGCTGCCATCTCGGGGCTCTATTTCAGATTACAGCCCTTTAGCGCAATCTTAGCCTTGATCCTGAGAGTACAGCTTGTTGGAGAAGATTTGTTTTTTCCGAAGGAACTTCTTGGTGATTGGATAAGAGGGGGTGAGAGCCCCTGTTGCTGTTTCCCTGGATCTTATCTGGAGGAACTTTTGGTATTTGGATTAAGAGGGGTGAGAGCCCCTCTTGCTGTAATCTGGATTCTATGTTTCTCTGAGGAAAGTTGCTATTTGCCCTCTGACACTGACTCATAAAGATCACTACGTGATTTGTACTTATGATTTGTTTTAGAATTTGAGGGAGGGTGAGAGCCTCTGGATTTTGGTTTTTGGATTTTATTTATTTGGATTTTTTGTTTTGATTGATTTCAGTTGTTTAATTTTTTTTTTGTTTTCTTTTCTTTTATTTTATTCTGTTTTCTTTATTTGGGCTATTGTTTTGGGTCTGGTTTTATTATGTGTAGAGGGTCTGCCACCATGGTCGTACGCTATTCGTCCTCCACTCTCCATGCCTCCGCCCTTTCTCCCCAGCGCCATTACATTTGTCAACTTACCAGCTCTGTGGAGTGCTGGGGATTTTAGGGGTGCGGACAGTGGAGGCCGAATGAGCGGGAACATTGGATTGGGGTTGTAGAGACCAGAAGACGCCCTGGGGTGAAATGGATTCTAGAGCGAGGTTCTCCTTGTCTGGTTTCCATGCCCAAGGGCACCTCTACTATTAATGGTACTGGGCAAGTGGTCTATTCCACTTCAGTGGCCCGTTCGACCCGAGCGGTGTTGTGCAATGCCAGATCCATTAGAAACAAGACTGCAGTTATTCCAGATCTTGTGTAGTCCGTGGATCTGGCATGCATTACCGAGACCTGGCTGGATGGTAATGCTGGCCCAGTTCTGGAGGCAGCAGTTCCAGCTGGGTACTCGGTGTTACACCGCCCGAGGTTGGACTGCGGGGGGGGGGGGTTGCGGTCTGTTTCAAGACCAAACTGAGACTCACAAATGTATCGGTTGAGGAAGCTGAGTCCTTTGAGTGTACCGTTGTGGCAGGTGTGGGTTGTAGAATTGTTCTCATCTACTGTCCACCTGGGGATGAGAAACATTTTCTACAGGAAGTAGCCGACTTCATCATTGACATGGCATTTGAGTCTCCCAGGCTGATGGTCCTGGGTGACTTCAGTGCCTGAATCGATGATGAACATTCACAGTTTGGACAACACTTCCTCCAATTAATGACATCTTTGGGTCTCACACAAGTGGGTACTTCTGCCATGCATAAGAGTGGTCACTCCTTGGACTTAGTTTTCCTCCTGGGGATTGAGGCCACTGATGTGGGGGTGGAACCCATCAGTTGGTCCGATCACTACACTGTGGGCTTCAGTTTTTGCAACCCCCCCGTAGGCCTACCCATGTGGAGATGGTTGAGTACTGCTCTTTACGAGATATTAGCTCTGCGGGCCTGGCAGCGGTGCTTAACATATCGGAGTTTTCTGAAGTGAGCAATGATCCTGATGCCTTGGTGCTGGCCTATAATAGGGCCATCTCCTCGGCTCTTGATCAAATTGCTCCTGTCCGCGTTCGTCTTCTCCCGCTTCGACCTCGGTCTCCATGGTTTGATGGGATGTTGAGGGAGATGTGGCGACAAGGACGAAGATTAGAGCATTGTTGGTGGAGAACTGCCCTTGATGCCGACTATCTTAGATTGAAGGAACATTATCAACTCTATCACTCCACAATCTCTCATAAGAAGGCAGAGTTTCTGTCCAGAGAGATTGTGGCTGCTCAGAACCGACCAACTCAGCTTTTTCGAACTGTTGACAGACTGTGCAACCCAGCCTGTCTCCAGGTTCGGAAAGCTTTTTCACAAATAGAGTGTGATGAGCTTGCTCGCTTCTTTGCGGCTAAGGTGGCCGACATCAGGGCAGTGCTCCAACCTGCTCTCTCTATGGGAGAAGCTTTTGATCGGTGTTTGGTTGCTCCCTCCGGTCTCTCGAGTTCCTTCGACCGGCCTGAGTTCATCGATGTCATGAGGATTGTCTATAGTATGAGCCCTACGTGCTGCAGTTTAGATCTGGGCCCAACTTCCCTGATAAAGGGTTGTCTTTAGACTATTGGCCTGGTTCTAACATGGATAGTCTGGTGCTCTCTGGATATGGGTGAGTTTTCTAGGTCCCTGAAGGAGGCAGTGGTGACACCCCTCCTGAAGAAAGCTACTTTGGACCCCGACTGCCATGCTAGCTACAGGACGATCTCTAATCTTCCCTTTGTTGGGAAGATTATTGAGAAAGTGGTGGCTGCACAATTGGAGAACCATTTAACCATCCATGACATCTATGAACTGCTCCAGTCTGGTTTTCAAAAGAGGCATAGTACCGAGACAGCACTGGTTCGGGTGCTCAATGATCTGATGACTAGAGATCAGAAGAATCGTTCCATTCTCATTCTTCTTGATCTCTCATAAGCTTTTGACACTGTGGATCATGGGGTACTTCTTGCGTGCCTGGAGTTTATTTGTGGTCTGTCAGGGACATTTCCTCAGTTGGTTTAGATCTTTCCTCACTGACAGAACTCAAAGAGTGGTGTCTGGATTAAATTCTTCCTGCCCACTCTCTCTCTCATGTGGGGTTCCCCAGGGCTCAGTGTTGTCCCCCATGTTGTTCGCAGTGTATATGCTGCCCCTCGGAGACATTGTAAGAAGGTATGGGCTGAAGTTTCACTGCTATGCAGATGACACTCAGCTCTACCTGTCTTTTGCACCCGACCAGGATTGAGCTCTCTCGGTCATTAATAGCTGCTTCACCGAAGTCCAAGGCTGGATGAGTTCAAGCTGGCTGAAGTTGAACTCTGAGAAGACAAAGGAAATGGTTGTGGACCCAGGTCATAGGGTAGAGGGGATGGGAGCTGGTTTATCCTCAGGTTTATTTCTGGGAGGTATCCAGCTTGCTATCTCTGAACGAGTGCGGAACCTGGGGCTGATTTTTGACAATGAACTGACACTGCATTTGCAGGTGTCAGCAGTTGTCAAACTTTTCTTTTACCATCTTAGGAACATCGCCAGGATTAAACACCTTGTTCCGCCCGCTGACCTTCCTACACTGGTCCACGCTTTTGTGACCTCATGCCTTGATTATTGCAACTCCATTTATCTAGGGCTTCCTGGGGTTCATATCCGCCGCTTGCAGCTGGTGCAGAACGCTGCTGCCTGGTTACTGATGGGTACGTCTCGTACCGGTCATATTTCGCCGGTACTACGTGATCTGCACTGGCTGCCGATTCAGTGGTGGATCACCTTTAAAGTAGGTCTTTTGACCTACAAAGCCCTACACGGACAGGGTCCAGACTACTTTTTTCCCCTACTGCCCCAGGCGATCTCTCTGCTCGGCGGACGAGGGGTTGCTAGAGATTCCAAGGGTTTCTTTAAAATCATCAGGTGCTCGTGCTTTTATGTTTGCTGCTCCGACCCTCTGGAATTCTCTAACCCATCTGCTTCGTCAGTGTGGGACTGTGGAGGAGTTTAAAAAGGCCCTAAAGACCTATCTATGGTCGAAGATCAGTTTTAATTAACGACTGTGAATTGGAGCTCAGAGTTATAGATTTGCACTTATTTATTGTTTTTAAATTATTGTAAGGCACCTTGGTTTTAAGAAAGGCACCATATAAATAAAGTTTCATTTCATTTCATTTCCCAGACCTTGACCTTTGGTGACCTAAGCTTATTCCCAAACTCAGGTCGCTGTCTTGGTGAAAGTTAGGGCACCACAGAGCCTTAGCCCTGTGCACTACTGGGCTAGCTTTTCAAAAGCTCTCTGCAGAGATATTGAATTAGCAGGCAAATAAGTCCGGGTGGGGGGGGCAGGGGACATGAGTTGTGTGTGGGATGGGGTGAAATACCCAACTGACCCACAACAAAAGCTCTAAAGTCTTAAAATCCCCTAGCTGCTGACTATGGCTTGGTGGATGTATGGCAGTATGGAACCCCCAGCAGGTTAGGGAGTACACCTTTTATTCACATGCTCACACCTTGTATACTAGAGGATGTTCTAGGAGCATGGATATAGTTCACTATCCACGCAGGGGCAGTACCACTGGAAAGTGCTGATTTGCCAGAAAGTCTTCAAGTTAACCTCTTCCTACCACCCAGGCGGTATATCCCCCAGCTCCACCCTATGATGTTATATCTTCCTTTCCACTGAAAGAGTTCAGTCTCCTATGCAACTCTGCACGTTGTCAGATACCAAGTGCGCCACTGGTGATTTCTGGCTTTTTCTTCAATTTGTTTCATTCCTCGGTTTGGTTGCAGCCTCGTCAATGGAAGATGGAACACAAGATAGAAAAATCAGCTCCCGGCTTCAAAACTGCATCACGTGTCTTCAGAAAATGTCACAAGTGGACCTGTATGTGTCTTGCCTATACTGTTTGGGGGTTGCACACAATTTCGCGGCCTGTGACCTGTGCCAGGCTTTGCTTCCTTGCTGTTTGGAGGACTGCATGGCCTGGCTTCTTCTCGGTTGGCCAGCTGATGGGACCTGAAGCTTCAGCTGAAAGGCCGGAGGAAGGCCTCCACTGCAGTGGGGTCTGTTGATCAGCTTGTAGCCATGAAAGAGGCAGCGGCTACTGATGCGGCAGGCACCTTAACCTCGGCAGTGCTCCTGACTGGGGCCAGCATCTTTTTGGAGGATAAGTACCAAAGAGAAGGTGCCCAACCATGCAGTGGCGGCAGGTATTGAGGATGTAGGCAGTTGAGCCATGAGAAAAACGGACTGCAGATAAAGTCGGGTAACATTCCCAACCCTTCAATGGCAGCAGGTACCTAGGATGTAGGCAGTTGAACCATGAAAAAAATGGACTACAGATAAAGTCAGGTAATATTTTTTCTGACTCAAAGCTCACTTCAAGTAACAAACTCATTACATCTATTTGCATTGAGAACTGGAAGACTATGTTTGCTGGCAAAGGCACATAGTTTCACCTCAGCTCTTTTCTTCTAGGTTTGCTTGTAAGGATAGAGCAAGGAAAAAGATTAAGGCTTCTTTTGGCTAGGCAGATTTACTGTGTGTTATTATTTTCTTTTGTGCTCACAGGTTTTGTTACTGTTTTTTGTTTACATTTTACTGCTTTATTGTTCTCTGATTCAAATTGCTGTTGCAGGGTATTCTTTCTGCTGCATTATTACAGGGTGTGCCTGCAGGGTTGTTACTGTTTTATGCTTACAGACTACTGCTGTAATCTTCTCTGATTCAAATTGTTTTTGCAAGGTATGTCTTCTGTTACTGCTTTATTTTTCTCTGTAGCAAAATGTTTTTTGCAAGGTATATCTTCTGTGAAATTGTTACAGGTGGTGCTTAAGGGTTTTACAGTTTTAACTATCATTAGGCTAAGCTTTCAGGGCTACTGCATTTGCTATTGGTTGATTGATTTCTGCTCTTACTTCCTTCTTTCTTTTGTCCTTGGCTCTTCCTTTTTGGCAGGGGAAGGACCCAACCACCCTGTGCTATACTCCTTTTATAGAGTAGCACAGTCATGACATTTCCTGTAGCAAAGCAGGAAGGGGAGGATCAGAGGGGTATTCACACAGTGACCTCACTTACAGGGACACAATTAATTTAACTTGTTATAAAAAGTTATACAAAAACAAACAAACCAAAAAATATATAAACGAAATCTTTTGCTTTCATTTTCCTTCTAATTACTTGGACCAGGTTATAAGCTCGGCAACTCAGCTGGAATGGATATTATCAACTGCAGGTACTGCAGGACACTTTTCAAAAGGGCAGTTATACAGGATTTAGGACTCTGTCCTACATGCTGGATCATCTGAGATCTAAGGGCTCAGCTCCGGGCAGCATGGGCAGAGATTACGTGCCTCAGATCGCATATTCAGGAGGAAATATATTACAAGAACCACTCGCCGTTTCCCCAACATCCAGCTGAAGCACCTCGACCACAGAGTGTAGTTGGTCCGGAAGGTTGGCAGGTGGTTACGAGGGGAAAATCGGGTCCCCCATCACTCCGTGCATACCAACGTATCACCTCCACAAACCTTGTAAAAACTACAAATAGGTATCTGCCTCTATCTCTGAAATCGAACAAAGGGGCAGAGGACACTGCAGAGCAGGACACTGCAGCACAGGAGCTAGCGCTACAAAACTCGCCCAAAACAGGGACTAAAACAAAAAAGCAAAAAGGAAATTCAAAACACTTCTGATCATAAGAGACTCTGTGATTCGGGGAGTTGATACCTACCTCTGGCCAGGGGTAATGGTCAAATGTCTCCCAGGTACATCAGCGTGGAGAGACACTGACCATGTTGCTAAAACTGTGCATGAAGCAGGAAAAAGTATTGACTTCCTGTTACACATAGGGACTAACGATCTTGCCAGCCGGTCAGTTGTGGAGACCAAGGAACACCCGATCAGGCTGGGAGACAAATTGTCATCCATTTCATCCAGCATCTCCTTCTCCGAGATCCTGCCAGTCTGGGAGAGGGGGGGCAGATGGACGGAAGGTCAGAGAAGGGGAGAAAGTGGAGCTAAACATGTGGCTCAAGGGCTGGTGTCAGGAAAAAGGACACAAATTTGTAGGTAATTGGCAACAGTTTTGCGAGCAAAAGTTCTTTAAATTCGATGAACTGCATCTGACTAAGGAGGGAGTCACTGCATTGGGGCAGAAGTTTGATGTCTTTGCAGAATATTTAAACTAGCAAATTGGGAGAGGGATGCAGCACCCGATACATTGAATGGGAGGAACACCCCTTCCCCCTCAGCTGGTGATCGAACAGGAGTTCAGCATGTTTGTACATCATTTACATCAGCAGGTATGAAAAAAGGTCCGGCTTCCCATACGATGCCCAGGGGAAACGCCAGACCTCTCCCAACAACTAACGCACCAAAATCTAGCCAATAGAAAATCATGTGCACAAACGCCCACAGTCTGGGAAACAAGATCCCAGACCTAGAAGCAACAATGACAGAGGCTAAACTGAACATAGTAGCCATTAGCGAGACATGGTTCACCAGCAACCACACTTGGGAGACTTCAGTACCCAGCTGTGTACTGTTCAGAAGAGACCAGGGTGCAAAAGGGGGGGGGGCGTGGAGTGGCCTTTTATGTCAATGAAAATATCAAAGCTACAGAAATTCAGAATATACATAAGGAGTCAGAACAACTGTGGGTCACCCTGGAAACAGGAAATGGGACAGCCATACGAACTGGGGTTGCCTACAGGCCTCCAGACCAGGGGGAGGACATAGACACATTACTGTTAGAAGATATAAAAAAACATGACAGCTAAAGAGGAGGTTCTGATAATGGGCGACTTCAACATGCCAGATACAGATTGGTCAATACCAGAAGGAACATCCGCCAGAACTAGACACATAGTGGATTCCCTGCAGGGGAAGGGCCTCAAACAGCTGGTACAACAACCCACAAGAGACATGGCTATCCTGGATCTAGTACTGACTAACGGGGAAAGGATCACAGACCTCCACGTAAAAGGTCACCTGGGAGCCCATGACCATCACATGGTGTGGTTCAGTTTGGCCACTAGAACTAAATCATCCCATTCCAAGGCAAAAATATGGGACTTCAGAGGAGCTGAGTTTGATAAGATGGCCAACAGAGTTAAGCTAGCCCTGGCAAGAAGAAATACAGGTGAGGGGGTACAGGCAAGATGGGCAAGCATTAAGGATGCAATACTTGAAGCAACATTCCATTATGTTAGGGATAAAAGCAAGAGCAAAAGAAGGAGGAAACCACTTTGGTTCTCAAAAACAGAGGCTGAAAAGATCAGAGCCAAAAGGCTGGCCTTCAGGAGGGAATTCAGCGGGATGAAGATAGGGAGGCATACCAACCTTCCCTAAAGGAAGCATGAAAGGCAGTAAGGCAGGCAAATGCCCAAACCAAGGAAACACTAGCACAAACAGTAAAAGAAGGGAACAAGACTTTCTATAGATACATTAGTGAAAGGAGAAAGTCCAGAGGGGGTATTGCTAAGATCAAAGGGGATAAGGGGGAGTGTGTGGAGCAGGACCAAGGAAAAGCATTTATCCTAAATAGATAACTTCTGCTCAGTATTTACTGAGGAGAAGGTAGGGCAGGGCCCACAGCTTAGCATCATGGACATGGGGGAGGGAGGTGGCACAAGTCCCTTCCCAAAAGAAAGGGAACTACAAGAGCTCGCTAAGCTCAGGGTGGACAAGGCAATAAGACTTTATGGTATACATCCCAGGGTACTAAAGGAGCTAAGGGTGGAACTAGTAGAGCCATTAACAGAACTGTTTAGTGAGTCTCTGAGCACAGGAGACGTCCCAGAAGACCGGAGAAGGGTTCATCTCATCCTGCTCCACAAGAGTGGCAGCATGGAGGAGGCAGAGGACTACAGACCAGTCAGTCTCATCTCAGTAGTGGGCAAGATTATAGAGGCACTCCTTAAGGAAAGGATAGTGCAACACCTGGAATCCATAGGAGCACAGGATCCAAGCCAGCATGGGTTTACGATAGGAAGAGCCTGTCAAACTAATCTCATAGATTTCTTTGACTGGGTAACCAGAGTGGTGGACCAAGGGGTGCAGTTGATGTCACCTACCTTGACTTCATCAAAGCTTTCTTTACTGTTCCACATAGAGGATTGATTAATAAGCTGGGTAGGCTCGGGGTGGGTCAGAGGTTGGTCAACTGGGTAGCAAACCAGTTGGTGGGCAGAAAACAGAGAGTGGTGGTAAATGGTGTACAGTCAGAAAAGAGGCAGGTCACAAGTGGGGTACCTCAGGGATCAGTTCTGGGGCCAGTCCTGTTCAATATCTTCATCAGTGACATTGCTGATAGACTGGAGGGTAAGGTTTGTCTGTTTGCAAATGACACCAAGATCTGCAACTGTATCTGTAGATGATCGAGATGGGGTGGGCAGAATGAGAAGAGATCTGGATAAACTGGTCCTAAGAGTGGCAACTGGGGTTAACGCAAAGAAGTGCAAGATCATGCACATAGGGAAGAGAAACCCTGAAGCTACCTATAGGTTGGGAGGGGAGTTGGTGGCAATCACAAGGGAAGAAAGAGACTTGAGCATCATCATCACAGATGACCTGAAATCATCCAAGCAGACCACTAAAGCAGGAGGTAAGGCTAGAGGGATGTTGGGGTGTAATTAGTAGGGGTAGCACAAGTCATAAGATGGAGGTAATAATCTCTCTTTACAAGACACTGGTTAGGCCCCATCTGGAATACTGAGTGCAGTACTGAAGGCCGCACCTGCACAAGGACATTAACAAAATGGAGGCAGTCCAGAGAAGGGCAACCAAAGTGGTACAGGGACTACATCAGAAAACATATGAGGACAGATTAATGGAGCTCAATATGTATACCCTAGAACAAAGGAGGGAGAGGGGTGATATGATCAAAACATTCAAACATCTTAAGGGCATTAACAAGGTGAAAGAGTCTAACATATTTCAGTATAAGAAAGAAAGAGGACACAGCATGAGATTAGAGGGAGGCCGATTAAGTGGTAATGTGTGGAAGTTCTTTTTCACAGAAAGGGTGGTGGATGCATAGAACAGCCTACCTCAGGAAGTGGTGGACATGAGTACAGTGCAGGGCTTCAACCAGCCATGGGATAGGTAGAAGGTAGCAATACAGATGAGTATGAATAGATAGGCCATTGACAGATTAAAGGCCTATGGCACATTCATAAGGTAGAAAAAATGGGCAGACTGGATGGGCCTCGCGGTCCTTATCTGCTGTCAACTTCTGTGTTTCTGTGTTAAAAATGGTGTGCAATATACAAGAATGGTAGCACAGTATATGTAAATGTAAGGTAAAAAGAACAAGTTTAACAAGAGGGGACAAACTTTCAGGCTAAAATATGTAAAAAGAAACTACTGATTTGAAATACAAAAGCCTACAGCCTGTATTGATGTAGTATATACAAACTGCCAATCCCCTTTACTGAGCTGGGTGAAAAAACAATAGCTACTTGAACCAAAGAAGTATAGCTGCCTTTCGACTTGTGACAAAAAGTGCTATATGCAAACTGACATAAAATCTATATAAAAGAACCGGGACATTTTGTTGCAATTAAAGGGCTCTTTTATAAGAGCTTAACGCTGAAGCTGCTATTTTTTTTACTGCTGGTTAAAAATTTAATTAAAGGTTACAACCAGTGAAAAAATGAATGGTGTAACTTTTGTGAGTGCTGGTAAAATTGTTTTGTGAGGAACACTGTTCTGGATCTTTACTACCCTGTTACTTTAGCACCTTAACCTTTCTCCCCTTCATAAGGAAAAGGGGTCTTGAGCACAGCCACACAAGACTCTACTTTGGTTCAACTTTAGGAGACTTATGTCAAAGAGGAGATGGTTGAGGAAAACAAGTTAATTGATAGGAATCATCATGGATCCATCAGGGGCCAGTCGCATCAGGCCTACTTAATATGCTTTTTATGATGTAGTGACTCACATGGCAGATGGACCTGGCAATGGATGTGCTGTACCTAGATTTTAGCAAAGCGTTTGGCTCTGTGCCATATCCGAGGCTACTTAGGAAGATGAACCAACTGGGACTAGGGAATAGGATAACTGTTTGGATCAAAACCTGGTTGATTAATAGAACCCAGAGGGTGGTTCTAAACAAATTCTATACAGACAGGAGAGTGAGTAGTGAAGTACTGCTGGGTTCAGTCCTGAGACCACTGCTGTTCAGTATGTACATCTGTATCACATGCAAAGGTATTCAGGGCAAGGGAAGTCTGTTCACAGGTGATACAAAGCTCTGTGGGAGGGTTGATTATGAAGAAGGACTTGACATTTTGAAACGGGATGTGAGAAGACCGGAGAAATGGTCCAGTATTTGGAAGTTGAAATGTGATGTCATAAAGTGCACTGTCGTGCCATTTAGGGGTGAAGAATCCTGAAACATTTTACTATAATGATGGGATGCCTGTAGACAGTACAAAGGAAGAGAGATACCTGGGGGTGATTACAAGCAATACCCTATAGCAGGAGTTCTCACACTTTGTCATGGTGAGCCTCCCCCCAAGCATTGGAAAAGATCTTGAGCCTCCCCCTAATATAGAAATAATTTTGGGCTCCCCATAGTTAGAACAACTATCATACTTTGCACATTACAGGAAGAATACAATGAGGTGCTTGTGAGTAGTTGAGTTTATTCTCATTTTATTGAACTTATTATTCTCCCTCTCTATAACCCCCATCCCCAGGTCAGCCTACTCGCTCCACACTTCTGACTTTTGGACTCTAGTTACCTAGTTGCTATACCTCCATGAGTCAGATTGCTTTCTTCTCAGTTTTACTCTGCTCTTAAATGCCTTCTCAGGGACCATTTTGCTCCCTCCTGCTCTTGCTCCAAGTATCTCTCTGCTTAGCCTTTGTATTTGTGATTTTCTGCAGCCAGTATAATGGGTCAGTTGTTACCTTGTTCCTATTCATTTGCATTATTTTGAATTTTGTTTTGCATAGTTTCCAAGAATTTATTTCCCATGTCATACCAGGAAACAAATGTTTGTTGAGCGTGTCTTTCCTGGTAACCACTTTGTACATAAATTCGCATGCCATTTTTCGCTTTCATTTTGCTGCATCCTTTCACGTGAAGCATCCAAAACTTGACATTAAAATATAGTACATTTTAAGGCTTTGCTTGAGCCTCCCCTTGAACAGGCTGGGGCCTCCCCTGGGAGGCTGGCCTCACCATTTGAGAAACCCTGCCCTATAGCTATCTTCTCAGTGCAGTAAGGCACTGTAAGCACAGTGAGTGCAGGAATGTCTAGCAAGATGCTGAGATACAAAGGGAGTGGAATTATTAGCAGAAAGAGGGCGGTAGGGAGGTAATACTGACCCTATAAAGATCACTGGTCTGGCTGCATCTGGAGAACTTTGTGCAGTTCTGGGGTCTGTATCTAGGGGAAGGATAAGAATAGATCTAAGACAGTGCAGAGAAGAGCAACCAAGATGATCCTTGTACAACAAGGCAAAAGTCTTAACATGTACTGATGTTAGAGTAGAAGGGAGTGTAGGGGCATGATAGAGACTTTCAAGTGCACGAAAGAGTTCAGTGGAGCGAGTGTTCGGTTTGAGAAACAGTATGTCTGCTGGGGGTCATTTGTTTAAGCTGGAAAGGGGAGGTTCAGGAAAGACGCTAGAAAGTACTGTTTCATGGAAACTGTAGCGAATATGAGGAACAAACTTCCTGAAAAGGTTGTGGAGGCAGAGACAATATTAGGCTTCAAGAGAAATTGTGATGCATTTAAAGGGTAACAGTCAGCATAAATGGCCCCACACTCAAGTATTGGGCTGGTCCCAATGTGCACTTTTGTGCAAAAACATTTTGGTTTATTTTCTGTTTACTGTAATATAGTAGGTTGCGTCAGACTAATTTTGGTTACTACTAGAGTTGCATCTTCTGTTACTAAAAGTCCCAGAATTCTCTGCATCTGACAGAAGAGCAATAGGCAGCACTGGGAGATAAAGTAGTGTGCAGTTCATGTTAGGGGTTTTATAATCTCCGATCAAAAGCAAACCAACAGAGCCACCACTGGAGTGGATGTGGTGCAGCTTGTAAACAATTGTTGCAGGAAGAGCAAAGCGCTACTCACCCAAGCTGCAAGATGCTGAGTCTTTTGACAAAGTGTATGTGCATAAAATGTTGAGGTGACCTGCTGTCATTCTTAACTGTGTCCTGAAGTAGTGTGCTGTTTTTGGGTAAATAAAGGATTTTACAGCAGTTATCCTTGGCGTTCTGTGCCTCCTTCAACATCCTGCAGCGTTGGCAAGCAGCACTTGTTTGCTGTTCCTAATCTCTGATCAGATGTATCCTGGTTCTGCTTTGCTCCAGGGGCTAAATACAGTCCTCTGAGACTGTATTTAGCCCAGTGAGGACAGCGGGACCAGCAAACAAAAGATCAGAGCTTATGCTCTACAGGCTGTTGAATCTTCCCCTGCTGCCTTCTCCTCTGATGTCCGCTGCAGGGGATTCTGGGATTTGTCATAGCAGAAGATGTCAACCAAGAAGTAAACAAAATTAGCCTGATACCATCTACTATACTGCAGTAAACAGTAAGTAAACCAAAATGTTTTTGCACACAAAGTGCACACTGGGACCAGCCCCACACGTGAGTGTGGAGCCCTGTGTGCTGACTATTCCTCTTTAAGGTAGTTATGAACTTGTACCAGGGCATGTGACAGGGTGGCCACCACTCACCCCCTCTCTTCACTGTATATATTGAGCATTTAGCCAAATGGATTTAAGACAACCCAAAGATTCAAGGCATAGAGGTGGGAGGATGCACCCTAAAGACTGCATTATGCACAGATGACCTATACTGTTCGTTATACCTGGCAAACCCAGAGTACTCCATAAAAGAGGTTTGGAGAGGTTGGTACTCTTTGGAAGAGGTTGGTACTCTTTG
Source organism: Neoceratodus forsteri (assembly GCA_016271365.2). Taxonomy (NCBI): domain Eukaryota; kingdom Metazoa; phylum Chordata; order Ceratodontiformes; family Ceratodontidae; genus Neoceratodus; species Neoceratodus forsteri. The sequence continues at coordinate 29,306,824 of CM057453.1, forward strand.
GATCATGTGCCAGCTGTGTCCTCAACAAAGCAAAAATGGAAGTGTTGAAATTTAAAATGGCAGTACTAGTTAACAAAAATTATGATAATTTGATTGGCAGTTAGGACCAACCAAAACATCGGCATATCTGAATTCATTTTGTTTTATTTAATTTTTGAGGGAAGTTAGAAGATTTTGAAGTTCTTAAAAGTTATTTGTCTTCTGCCAGGTCCACCATCCTAGATGTAAGCAGATCAGGGAGTTGTTGTGCTACTGGCCATCAGATCAGAAACATGTGCTGGCAACCCCCTGACATATCTCCATTATAAATACAGTGGCTGCAGCTAATGTGTGATCTCTGGGGAGAAGAATTTTGAAAGTTGCTGGAGCTGCCATCTTTATTGTAGATCCACTGTCCCTTCCCTGACCATTTTTAAATCTAAGTTCAGGCCCTACCTGTTCACTGTGTGTGTTGGGGCATGATGCTGTAATTTATCTGTTATTGTGTTTACTTTACTATGTATGGGGTTTAACTGTTGCAGCATCAGTGGCTCAGCAGGTTGCACACTAGCCTCTGAGGCTGGGAGATCAGAAGGCTGTGGGTTCTATCCCCACACCACGCACTTGGGTAAATCCAAATACTGACACTGTAGTGCAGCATGAAGGGGATGCTGCACTCCTGAGGTGTGCTGTCTTTCGGATGAGACGTTAAACCGAGGTCCCATCTGCCTGTTCTGGTGGTGGTTCAGGTGGATGTTAAAAAATCCCATGGCACGTTTCAAAAAGAGTAGGGGAACTTCCCCGGTCTCCTGGCCAAATTTCCACCATTCACTAAAAAATACCACCAACAACTTAATCTTGTTCAATTTCAGTTGGTTACCATCTGTATCTCCTCTCCCCCCCATCCCCCCGGGGTCACCCCTCAAAAAGGGACTAATAGTCTCAGTTGGGTCTACCTGGTCAACAAAATTCAATAAATAAATAAAACTGTACTATTTTATTAAGTTGTCTCCTTATGTGAGGCGCCCAGAGCCCCTGGCATTGGGAGCCATATAAATAAACTTCTCTTGCCATGTGAATTACAGAAGTTGTAATCAAACACAGTCTTACAAACATCTGATTGAATTTACAATACCCGAATGAATTGTCTAAGATTATCAAGAATACATTGCTGCTACAAAAAGGTAGGATGTAGTCTTTTGTTGGTTAACTAGTACTGCTGTTTTAATTATAACCCCTCACAACAAATGCTGGAGGTATTTGAGGGCCACCCAGATGAAATACCTTGGTGTGCCGGTAACAAAAACATTTAGCCAAACTCTGAGTCCAACTTCATCCCCCCCCCACACACACACAAAAGGTGCAGGAAGATCTAAATAGGTGAGCGCTAGTGAACATTCTACTGTACTCCAGGACTGTTCCGCTAATAATGAACATCCTCCCCCGATACTTGTACCTTTTTCAGTGCATCCCAGTTTTAATCCATAAAATCTATTCCTAATTTGCAACAATCTCTCTCAAAATATCTGTGGGCAGGCAGAAGACCATGTATAAGATGCAGGCTACTACAGCAGGGGAAGGCAACAGGAGGGAGAGGTGTACCAGATGTTGAAATTTGCTACAGTGCAGTACATGTTCAGGCCCTGTTGCTCTGGTCAGTACCCACCTATAAGAACTGGAAAGTAATAGAGCAAACAGAAGAAGGGGGGGCACCCCTTGGGGCCAGGGCTTGGACAGAAAGTTTTAGAAAAGTGAACTCTGACATTACCGTTCCAGTGGTTTGCTCCACCCTTATAGTGGGATATGGAGCATGGGGAAAGGTGGACTATGAACCACTGTTTAAGGCTGTTTAAATGACGGGCATGGGACACTGGGTTCTCACCATCAACAATAGATCTGACTTATAGGCTCTAGACTCGCCGAGGTCTGTGCTCCCTGGTACAGCTTCATAGTAAGGGGGAACTGATTGACTTGCAAACCCTTCAACAGGCCTTTCATCTTAGTAACTTCAATCACTTCAGAATACTTTATTTTTTGAAATGTTTCTCCAGGAAGGCACACTGAACAAGAAGTTGCTTGTCTCCCAGTGCGACGGGGGGAGTTCAGTAGGATGTGAAATTAGACATACATTTAACATAACTGTGGAAAACACAGTTCATTTGCATTTAAAATGACACACGCAATTTACATTTGTAGAGTGGCTTACAGATAAGCATTTAACATGACTGAGAATTTATACATACAGAAATATGCTCTGCCCAAACAGGACAAGAAGTGAAAGTATTCAGATTCAAGTGAACTAATACCTTTTTAAGTGCTGAGGGATAAGGAGCCAGGCGAGGGGGGAGGATGAGGGAATTGGACAGGGAGGACAGGAAAGGCCTAAAGTTAGCCCCTACAGGATATAGAGAACCCTGCCAGGGACAGAACGTGTTGCAGAGCAGGAGATAATAAAAAGGGGGGGTGAGGGAGGGGGAATGGCAGGGGAAGACTGGGGGAACATAGATTTGGTAAGGGGACTGTAGAGTAGGTGGATGGGTGGCAGTGGTAGAGGAGGGAGGGAAAGAAGTTTGCCTAAGACTGGCCTCTCCAGGATGCTGAGAACCCTGCCAGAGGGCAGATTAGGGGAGGACAAGAATTGCATTGAGAGTATAGTGGGGATGGGGGGGGAGAAGAGGATTGCCCAGTACTAGACCCTCCGGGATGCTGAGAACCCTACCAGGGGGCAAGACAAGCCTCGGGCAAGTTGGTAATGGGGGTAGTTGAATGGCAGAGGTAGAAACAAGGGGGAAGAGAAAAGTGGGAGTGCTGGGTAGCAGGCTCAAAGGGGGAGAGAAGATTTAGCAGGAGAATGGAGCATGTAGCAGAGCAGTCTCGATGGGGAGCTAGTTAGGGAAGATTCAAACAGAAGCAGCTAACAGACAGAAAGTTATGTAAGGCAGAGGCTAGGGAGTAGGAGAAGTGCCTTATTGGGGGGGTCCAGATTTTGGGGAAATGATGGGTGAAGCCTGATTGACTGATGAGGGTGATTCGATGGGGGACCAGCAGAGTATGAGTGCTGGTGGATCTGGGGGGGGGGGAGCATGAAAGGTAGGGAGGATTCTCCTAGCCAAACTTTAGAAGCGAGTTTGGCACTGTTAGCAAGCGGAGGAAAGGACAAGGCATGGTATAGGTCACAATGATGAGTGCAAGATGGAGCATCAAGGGTGAAGTGACAGAAGGAGTTAAAGAGAGAGTCCAGTCTGGTTAGGGAGGATTTGGGAGCGGCACCACAGACTACATCACAGTAGTCAACAAGCATTTGTCAATGCAGAATGTTTGCTTGTTGGCATTGGCATTGGTACTGTAGGAGTTAGAGAGATACATAATAGGAATGGCAGTGAAGTATTAAACTGAAGCCAAGCCCACTAGCACCCTGCAGAGACTGACAGGCATTGGAGTGTACCCTTGGGTTGTCAGGCATAACGGCCACGCCATTTCACCACACCCTACCCTGCAGACACCGACAAGTGTCACGGTGTGCCTTGGGGTTTTTGGGCCTTATGCTCACCCCATTCCATAAGGAAATACGGTGAGATGGGTGCAGTATAGGAGAATGGAGTGAACTTTGGGGCCAGAGAGTCCAAGGCACACCTCGATGCCTGTCGCTGGCTGCAGGGTGGGGGTGGAATGGCATGAGCATTACAGGCAACAATTCCAAGTCACACCCCGATGCCTGTCTGTCTCTACAGGGTGGGGCGTTATGGTCGGAAACCCTAATGCCCCAGGCGTTCGTTGGTATTTTCACTCCAAATTTTCAGCATGGGTTTTTTGTGACCCTCACCTCATGAACAGTGGCAATATCAGTTCGTTAGCCGAAAGCTGATTTTGCACAGCGACTGCGCCATTTGGCACTACAGGTGCAAAAACACATTTCGAACAGGATGTGAAAAATGACAGGTGTACTGTTCAAGGGGAGGTATACAAAATGGCAATGTTGAAAATCTGGAGTGAAAATATAAAAAAACTGGTGAAGTACGAGCCTGCGTAGAAACTGCGCAACACACACCCGTAATGTAATTAGTTTGGGGATTTTTTACAGCAGATAGTCAACACAGGCATTTTGGGACCTCCGCTCATGAACAGTCACACTGTGATTTTCTTAATCTGTCCCGAACACTGATTTCTCACAGTGACCACGCATTTCTGTGCCTGAAGTGCGGAAACACAATTTGGTCAGGGTGTGAATAATGACAGCTATACTGTTCATAAGGAGGTGTGGAAAAATGCCAGTATTGAAAATCTGGACTGAAACTAGTACAAATTTGTGAACTTACGAGAGTGCATGGAAATTGCGCAATGCACACTCGTAACACAGTCATTTTATGGACTTTTGCCACCAAATTTTCAACATAGCCATTTTAAGACCTCTGCTCATGAACAGTGTCACTGTGATTTTCTTACTCTGTCCCGAATATTGATTTCACACACCGACTGCACCATTGTGCGCTACATGCGTGAAGACACATTTTGGGCGAGATTTAAAAAATGTCAGCTGTACTGCTCATAAGGAGTTGTGGTAAAATGGCAATGTTGAAAATCTTGAGTGAAAAAATTAAAGATTTACAAAGTTGCGCGTGTGCGTAGGAACTACGCAACGCACGCTCGTAAAACAGTCATTTTTGGGAATTTTTTCACCACATTTTCAACATAGGTTTTTGGGGGAAGACGAAGCACAATTTGGGTAATGATGAAACACTATGAAAAATAACTCCCTTGAATGTGCCTAAATATTTAAAGCCAATAACAAAAGCAGGGAGTCCACAAGCATTCTTCTGCATGAAAAAACACTTGACAAGTGTAAAATTTCTTCTCCTTTAATACAATTCTAGCCCCCTACGTTTCGCTCCTATGAGCTTGTTCACGGGTTTTTTTTCATTCTGTTTTAAAACAAAACACAAATAAAGACTTATACATTTCTTCAATTTCTCAATTCCATACATAATTATCTTTATTTAAATATATTTATCAATTTATTAATGAACCATTTATCTACCTAAATCATTCTTGAAATGTGCATTTAATTCAAACGATTCAGAAAGCTGTTGTCCTCTTCCTATGGAAGTAAAATAAGCCACATTCATGTTACTGTGCACACAAACGCTTAAACAACAATAATGTTGCTACTATTAATAACAGTGTTTAAACTTGAAACCCCCCCATAACTTGCGTACCTTGGGAACCATTCTCTTATAATTTAAATCACTATCTTGCAAAAATGAAGCTGCCACGTCCCAGTTTCAGCTCTGAAAAAACATAATTATACGCGTTTACTCAAAATGGCTTAAAGCCCTTAATTTTTAAAATTTTTTACAAGCTTTACTGACTTCTTACCTAATCAGATCTCACACAAGTTCATGCGTTTTCCTTAATTGCTCGTGTACCGACTTTTTTACACACAGCACGCGCATTAGTTAGAAAATACTTCACAAAAGATCTGATGTCAGTAATGGCGTTTCTGAACGCCGAAGTGTTCCCTCTGGCTGCCTACACCTCTTGAGCAGCTTGATTTCCGCAGGGAGGACGAGATTCCTTGTAATCCTCGCAATGCGAGAGTCTTGCCACGTAACCCTACACTCATTCTCGATGTAAAGGGAATGACCGCGGTCGTCCAAGCTGCTCTTAAAAGCAACATAATGTATTGTTTAGCGTTTATAAACAGATGGAAATAACTGCTACAGTTACCATTTGGAGAAAGCTATATAAGACCTGGCAACCACCATAAATAATGCTTTCAAATATACAGGCAGTGTTGACTTATTCAAAAACCTTTTTCGCTGATTTTAAACATATATTAGTAATTTCCAGTAAACATTAAGTATGAAAATCACAGAAACACAAGCATGTATTTGCATAGATCAATTAGCAAACTGAACAACATTCATATTAACTAATAAATGAAATATTATTCACCCCTGAGAGTAGTCCAATGTCTCTACTTACTGGGATTGAGCATAAAGCATGTTACAAATTGAAATTTGAATTTTTGGGGGGCCTACCTCATGAAGTGACACTGTCTTTTCGTTACTCGGTCCTGAAAGGTGGTTCCACGCAGTGACAGTGAAATCACCTTTTGGGACTGAATAACAAAATGTCAGTGACTAAGTTCATGAGGTGGGGACCCAAGAACCCCATGTTGAAAATTTGGTGAAAAAATTCCCCAAAATGGCAGAGATATGCACCAAAGTTTAAAAATAAACCATTTATGCCATTATACAGCTTACTGGCATTTCTTCTGATTCAGTCGGCTTTGAAGAGTGAAAAGTGTTCTCAGTCCACGAAGATCGATCAGCGCTGGGCTCCGGAGGTGAGTATGGGGTTGGGGGGTGGGGAGGTGGGTGCTAGAGGGTGGGTGCGGTTGTGGGGGGGCAAGATAGTCAACGAGGACCTTTTTGTTTGTTTTTTTTTTAAACAGGTTTTTTTTTTTTTAGGAAGACGACATGGAATCCCAGCGTGGCAGCTGGAAAGTTATTTTTTGGGGGGGGCAGTGGAGCCGACAGGGAAGTGGGCACCCCTCTCGGCCATACCGATTTTTGCCATGCTGGGGTGGGCTCCCAGCGTGGCACCAAGAAGTCTGTGTTTTTTGTTTGGGGGGGTACAGTGGAGCCGATGGGGATTAGGCACCTTCGGCCATAAAGACTTTGCCATGCTGGGGTGGGCTCCCAGCATGGCACCTAGAAGTCTGTTTGGGGGGGCAGTGGAGCCGACGGGGGATTGGGCACCCCCGTTGCTCATACAGTGTGCGGGGGTGGAGGGAAGTGCATGAGCTCTTTGGGGTGGGCTCCCAGCATGCTATGTAGTGTTCAGGGGGGATGACGAGCTGTTTATGACAGTTCAGATGCAGTGCTGATGTACGTGTAGGCAATTTGCATACTGCCGTCAGAACTGTACGCCACTGCATCTGAACGGCTGTCATAGAAAGCTCGGACCTTCATTGGCATGGTGCAGCCATGCCTGCAGAAGGGAGCAGGACATTGGAAGTGGGGGAGGCACACCTTTGAAAAACTCGTATGGTGGCACTATGTTTCTTGTACATGTATGCAAGCAAACATAAAAATTGGGAGGATCATCTTCTGGACAAGTTCACACCATGCCGTAGGAGAGATGCAACTATGGTTCCTAAGTAAGGCACCAAGCTTGGGGCGCAGTTTTTTCAGAATGGCGTCCATGTGGCCAGAGGAGCTGAGGTGTTGGTCCAGCCAAGCCCCAAGGTATCTGAAAGAGGAGGTGTCCTCAAGGATTGTCCCATCAAGGGTATGGAAAGAGGGTAAGGGGTGGAGCCTAGTGCCAAAGGTCATGGAGACTGTCTTTTTGGTATTTAGGAATAGGTGATGTGAGGCAAACCAGAGCTGATCCTGGTGGAAGTCGTGCTGTAGGGTGGTTGATACATCGTTGGGGCTTTTGCCAGAGGTGAACAAGACGGTGTCATCAGCATACATGTGGATAGAAGAGGGGGAGAAGACTGTTGGGAGGTTGTTAAGGAAGATGGAAGAGAGAATGGGACCGAGCACAGAGCCCTGAGGTACTCCTGTGGAGATTGGGGGAGAGAGACTGCATCCTAAATCTTGACTGATTGCATTGTGCCTGTGAGGTGGGCTCTGAACCAGTTATGAGCAGGAGCAGACAGACCAGCATTCGTAAGGGAGTCAAGAACAGGGCATGGGAGATTGTGTCGAAAGTCTTGGCGAGGTCGACAAAAATAGCAGAGGTGATGATACCTCCAGAAAAGGGTGCATATCCAAACATAGAGGAGACTACTGCAGGAACCACTACCATTTAAAAAGCGTCTAGCTACAATGGGTGCAATACTGCAAGGGGAATTATACACAGGACAATTATCTGCCCTTTATAAAGCATTTAGAGATCTACAAGCAGATCATGACGTCCAAATCAAACAAAAGTGGGAGGGGGAAGGAGATACTAATGGACCAAGAATGGTCGGTGTCCTTCCAGTCAGACTTCAGAACCACCATTTCACCTTTATGGTAAGAATATGCATGGAAAGTCAGAACCCATGTCTTTTACACCTCAGTGATACAGGGGAAATGGGCCCCAATCCAGTCACAAGCATGCTGGAGGCTATGCACAGAGCCCAAGGCTCACCACACACATCTTTTGGTAATTCCCAAAGCTGATTGGGTTCTGGGGACAGATTGAAGAGACTCTCCTAGATGTATTCCCACTGGATACCCAGTAACATTCACACATGCTATATTAGGTCTCTTACCAGGTGGTGTGAGATGTAGAGACACCATATACTTATGGCATGTACTCCTGGTAGCTGCACAGAAGACTATAACAAGATGCTGGCTGTGACCAGACCCACTAACACATCAGCAATGGGTAGACATCATCAACTAAATACTGCATGTAGCAGCTGACCTACCAGCTCAGCCAGCGGGTGCCTAACTTCACAAGTAGGTAGTTGAGATGGGTTCTGTACCTAGGCAAAAGGGACCCTGATTTCACTCCATAACTGCTTCCCAAAGGATACTCATTTAAGATAGGTACTCTGTAGGGTCTGACCAACCCGTCTGGAAGTGCACTAATTTGACCTGTCCAAGAGGGGTCCTCCCCTAATAAGATCATTCAGTAGCTTTAAACCTGTGTCAACGGTATGAGGGATCTTGTTCTCATATGGTATGCACTGACCGCTGTAGCAATATCCTCTGAATTCACATGTGTAATGAATTATCTGAATGTTTGTACTGACTTTTCTGTCTTGCACAGATGTACTATTTTTGCCCTACACCCAAGTTATTCAATAAATTTGAATTATAAAGAGGAGTATGAGGGGAAATAGTTAATGCTGGACACTTTTCAGATGGTGAATCTTGGCGCAGACTAGATGAACTGTTCAAGTATTTTTCTGTCCTTTTCAGTTTGGGGGTTTCCAAATGATTTACACAAAACCATTTCACCAAAAAGTGATTTATTTGCTGTTTGTAACATCTGTTTGAAAAAGTCTCTGGGGCACTACTTTTTGAAATACTTTTCTGTAAGAACGGACTGTTCTTTTCATTAACACGCTGTGTAACATGTTGGCAGGTTGATAAAGAGACCAACACGGAGGACTCTGTGTGTGAGAATGTGGCTGCCAGGCCCAAGGACAGGAGCAACCTCAGCTCGAGACAGAGGCCATTTGTGAGAAACAGCATGATTGTCCGGTCACAGACCTTTTCTCCAGGAGAGCGAAACCAGTACATCTGCAGGGTAAGAGTGGGTGAAGGGGGTTAATTTTTGTTATCAATTGCATGTCCATTAAACAGTTAATGAAGTTAGGAAAGACTTTTTTGGCAGGGGTGCATAATGTTAGGCCATTCCTCTGGTGCTATAGCATGGCTGTCACTCATGACGACAACAACATGGGTTCAGGAACACGCACAGTCCATCGAAAGGTTGAGCATCCCAGTGGACACTATCTCTCTGGGGTGGGAGGCTGCCTAGCTCCGAGTGAATTGATACCACCTGGGTGGTCCCTGGCGGAGGTACAGCCCGTTTTGGCAAGGAAAGGGTGATGCTCACTGTCACTGCACGAAACTGTGCAACTGCATGTACGTGTAGCCATTGGAGCCCTTTCGTGCGAGCATTCCAGGGACACAGGTTTAATGGGAGAAAACTCCCTGATGCCACATTGATGACGCCATTTACACTCTAGCTGTGCGTTGCCCACTGTGTCCCACAGCACCCATAGGATGTCTCCTCCCAGCCTCACCTCGGGGTAAGACAAGGATTTATGTAAAGGTAGTCCATGAGTAATGGTAACGGATGTCTTTTCATCTTATGTAGTGCTGTTCCCCGTAAGAGGGCTCACTTTATTTTAAAATGCTAATGATGCCAGGGGAACAAAAAAACCTTTTTCTCAAGCACTTCGTGTAATCAAATTTCTTTTATTCCTTGCCGTGACATTTCGCACTGTGTCGTGCTTTTTCAAAGGGCATTCTTTTTCTGTAATACATTTTTACTATGATATTTTTTCAGTTTTTCAAATTCATAAATCTGTGGAATTTACCAGGGATTCGTGCACTTGATTGCTTATCTTTTTCCTTTAAAAAAGACCTTAAGTACATTGCTTATGCCATAGTATCTGAAAATTAACATACATTTTCTTACAGTAGAATTTCACTTATATAGTTCATTTCTAGCTGTGCATTTAATACTTCTCTACCAACCAAGTTTCCAGTATACTTACTAATTTATTTTCCCTTCTGCTTGAACAGCCTGTGCCTCTATGCGTTACTGTGCTCCACTTCATTATATCAAACTTCTATCCAGTTTTCTGAATATTATATTCGCTTAACTCTTCTCTGCCTTTCTATGTCAATATTTCATGATTGCAGTGCTCTGTCCCTTTTAATATTGTCGTTTGCTGTTTCAATCCCTTGTGTTAATGCTCTTTTAGCATGATTCCTCAGTCATACAGCCTGCAATACACATTGGCCGAGATATTCAGACTGCGCCAGGCTATGGCGCAAGCCCAGGCGCAGCTCAGTTTGGCTGCGCAGGGGTGTGGACTGGGCGATATTCAACGGAGCTGCGCTTTTGCTCAGCAGCGTTGAATATCTCACCCTGGCCACCCGCAGTGCGCATGGCGCAGTGGCACTGCGCCAGCACCAGTGGCCAGAGTGGAGCATGGAGATGCGCTAGCGCAAGTTCAATTGAGCAATGGGCAGCAATCGCGATATTCAAACGTAGACGTGCAAATGGGGCCATAATGTATGCAAGGCACACATGGGGCCATTTGCATGTCATTATGACCCCATTTGCATGCAGCTGCACCGATCCCCGACGACTTAAGCCTGGCGCCCTGCCAGGCAGCAGCCGTCGGGGACCGACGCCCCCTGCAGCGTGGCAATGTGCTCCATAGCCTGATCGCGGACTGCAGTAAAAAAAAAATCATAAATCCCTGGTGGTCCAGTGGACCGCTGCCCGCCCAATCGCGGGCTAAGTAAATAAATAAACTTCACAATAGCCCTAGTGGTCCAGTGGACCTGCCCGCCCGATCGCGGGCTAAGTAAATAAATTAACTTCACAATAGCCCTGGTGGTCCGGTGGACCTGCCCACCTGATCGCGGGCTAAGTAAATAAATAAACTTCACAATAGCCCTGGTGGTCCAGTGGACCTGCCCGCCCGATTACGGGCTAAGTAAATAAATAAAAATCATCAATATCCCTGGTGGTCCAGTGAACCTCCCACCCACCCGCCTACTGAATCCCACCGCCCGCTGCCCCCTCCCCCAGTCAGCGGTGGGCGGCAGCATCCCACCCGCCTGCCACCCCCATTTGACACCATCACTGGGGCTCTCGCCCATTGGTCCCAGTGTGAGCCAATGGGCGTGCAGCCATTCCGTACTACACATTCCAGATATGTTAAAGATCCCATTCACATTTCTGGAATGTGTATCTGACTATGATTTCTAGCCCATTGGCTCACGCTGGCGGGCACAGCACCTGACGACGGTGTCAGTCGGCTGGCGGCGGGCAGCAGGCGGGTGGGTGCTGCCGCTCGCCGCTTGACGGGGGAGGCGTGGGATTCAGTGGGCGGGTGGGGTGGGGTCCACTGGACCACCAGGGCTATTGTGAAGTTTATTTATTTATTTAGCCAGCGATCGAGGCGGCAGTGGTCCACTGGACCACCGGTGATTTGATGAATCTTTTTCCACTGATGCCCGCAATCGGCGTGGGGGCGCCACCAGGAGGTGCAGCCGAAGTCGGTGGCTACCTACAGGTGGCAGCTGCCGTGTTACGCCCTGCAATGCGGCAGCTCACCTGTGGGTGGCCATCCGTTGTTCCTTTTTTTTGGGGATCAGCTTTGTGCTGGTGCAGGTAGGGGTTGCGCACGCATGGCTCCACACTTCCCAGGCTCAATATCGGGCTGTGCAGAGTATGCATGGGCACACCCCCCCCACCTGCGCCTTCATACATTACTGATGCGCTCCGGTGCATCGGGATTTGTGCTGCGCACTTTTCCCATTTGAATATCGCGTCGGGGCGCATCAGTGAGTTGTGCATGGCACAACACTGTTGCGCTATGCGCAACCCTTTTGAATATCTGGGCCATTGTATACGAACATACGAATGTGCCAGCAGAAACAGACCATCCAGTCTATCTAAGTCTGCTCGAGTGTGCAGCCAACACCCCTAGTTTGCAGCTGCGCCGACCCCCCTTCCCTTTGTCATCCCACTGCCACCCCCACCTCCCCTACCTCACTCTCCCCTGCTCCCTTTCCCATGCCCTTTTAAAGCTGTTTACAGATTTACATGATGCCACCCATTCTGGTAGTGTGTTCCATTTTGCTACCATCCTCTCCGTGAAATAGTCTCTCATTTCCCTCCTCCATCTTCCCCCTCTATTCTTAGCCTGTGCCCCTGGTGTCCCTCCCCCTCCTTAGCTTAAAGACCCCATCTGCCCCATCCTTATTGATTCCCCTCAGATACTTGAATATCTCTGTCATGTCCCCCCTGTCCCTTCTGTCCTCCAGGGTGTACATATAATACCCATCACTGTTCTCTTTATGCTGCAGTTGGATGGGTTTCCCTTCACCTCAGAAGGAACAGAAATGCAGCCCTATGGATCTACAGAGCGTTATCAAAAAAACTTCCAAACTATATTCTGGACTGCTTCACCCAGACCATTCCTAGCTCCTATGCCCTAAGAAGCAACAACATCATCCTGCTCAAATTGCCCAAATTCAACACCCGGATAGGGAGGGCAGCAATCAGCTATTCTGTAGCTATAGCATGGAACACCCTACAAAAATTCCTAAAACTGTCCAATATTATTCCAATTGCATCCTTTAAACAGCGTTGTACAGTTTTCTTCACAGAGAAATGCAGTTGCTACCGCTAGAGGTGGCCTTGTCATCTCACAATCTCCCTCCCAAAAATTCACCATATATGGCATAATCTTTGTTCTTCAGTTCTCCCTCCCAGGCAGACACCCCATCTTATGGCACCCAGTAATACCTTCACCATCCTAGTATTACATTATACTGTGTGTTTGCCATGGCCCCTCCACTGGGATTTGTATATACTGTAAATAATAGCTTAACTCTCCTATAACCCATTTGTATCATGTGAATTTTATTGTACATCACTGTGTTTATAAACATTTTTTCACCTGTATGTATAACTGCTTTATATAAGTGTATGATGTATCTGTTATGTATCAACTGTTGAAACTTGACCTTATCAGGTCCATCTTGTAAATGAGCCTTGCTCAATGATGTTCGCCTGAATAAATAAAGATTTGATGATGATGATGATGATGATGATGATGATGATGATATTCAGGTCTCCCAGCCTGGTCTCATAGTCTCTCCCCTCCATTCCACATATCATCTTTGTTGCCCTCCTCTGCACCCCCTACAGTAGCCTGATGTCATGCTTCAGGAATGGCCTCCAAAACTGCATACTGTACTCCAAGCGTGGCCTTACCAGTGACCTGTAGAGGGGCAAGATCACCTCTCTTCGCCTGGACGAAAATCCCCTTGCTACGCATCTCAGCATTTTGTTAGCTTTTGCAGCCGCTCTCCTGTACTGGGCAGTATTGTTCATGGCCCATGTTACCATTACCCCTAGGTCCTTCTGCTCAGTGATCCCCAGCTAACCTCCCCAAGCCAGTATTCTCTCCTTGGGTTCTTCGCCCCGAAGTGCATAACCTTACACTTCTTTGCATTGAACCCCAGCTGCCACCTCTCTGACCACTTCTCTAGCTTGATTAGGTTCCCCTGCAGCTGCTTCCATCCCTCCCCTCCATCCACCACTGCTCCCATTTTGGTGTCATCTGCGAACAGACTTACCTTGCTCACCACCCCATGCGCAATGTCTGATATGAAGAGCCCAAATAATACTGGTCCCAGCACAGAGCCCTGTGGCACCCTGCTCGTCACTGGCTTCAGAGTGGAGAGCTCCCCTTCCACCACCACCCGTTGCAGCCTCCCACTCAGCCAGCTTGTAATCCAGTTCATCATTTTTGCCCCACCCCTACACCAGTTAGCTTCCCTCCAAGCTGCCCATGAGGCACCAAATCGGAGGCCTTGCTGAAGTCCAAGTAAAAAACATCCACCGCGTGACCATTATCCAGCTCACCTGTCAGTTGTTAGCGATTAGCTATATATTTGCTTGTGTTCATTTTGCTTATTCATTCTATACATTAATTTTAAATTCTGTTTGGCTTACCCAGTGCTGTGTTTGTTGCACTTCACTACAGAATCTTAGTGTTCTGCCACTCGTTCTTGACTGCAGAACATTTTTAATTTATTTGTGTTAAATTAGTGCTCCTATCTCTTAAACTTGAAAGTTTCTTTTATTCAGTTTGTTTGTGTTCATGCGGTATGTTTGTGGTTCCTGTTCATTGCTAAATCATACCGCTGCCTCAGCATGTTGCGCACATTTGTTTGAAGTGAGCGCCACTTTATCCTTTCGGGCCCAATCGTCAAAAGTTACGTGATGGTATTATGCGCATTACAGTGTGGATTTCACGCTGTGGTGAATTGCTAGGCAATTCTCCACTATGCCAGAGGCATAGCGTGACGATTGGGCCCCCATTAGGCAATTCTATCTGGTTACCTTGATCTATGGAGATCTTTTGATTGTTAAAATATACCCACATCAGGGGTTCTGGATCTACCCCTTGGGTGTGTTTTGTTGCTCTTATTTTTAGTAGTTGCTTTAAATTTTTGAATACATATCTGTTTAGGCACTAATTTGAAATTTCTACTTTTTTTTTTTTTTTTTAGTTTTTTTTTTTATCCATGTTGATGTTCCTTTTGTTTTATCATTGTCCCATGACTAACATCAAACTCTGGTAAACAGAAAAGAAATATACTGTTATCGGTACAGGCGCAAACCAGCTGGTATTGAACCAGGTTAAGGTGTTGAGCTGTTGCTGGTTTTTACTGAATGTGGGGACATTTGGCCTGGGACACCATGGTAAGTCCCCTGCTCTTTTGTGTGGGATCCATGGGATCTTTTAACTTCCCCTGAACAACCACCAAAACAGGCAGAAGGGCCCTCAATTAAAAGACTGCATCTCCTACAGTACAGTGTCCCCCAGACACCAAGCTGGGGCATTGGCATGATTACTTTTTATTTTATTTTATTTATTTATTTTTGAAAGTCGAATTTACAACCTTTGAGTCAGGGACTCATTTACAAAGACACCTCGTCGTAGGGAGGGTAGACATGGTAACGGTGTGAGATACAACAGTGGTAACATACAGGTGCAATACAGATAACAAAAGAAGGGAGCATGCCCCCTGCAGAGCTTCCCAACACCACTTCTGCAGCACCTGGTTTCATTGGCGGTCTCCCGTCCTACTACTGACCAGGCCCAAGTTGGCTTAGCTTCTGAGATTTGACTGAATCAGGCTCCAAGGTGGTAAGGCTGCATGAGAGCTCAACCCCATGGCTCCGTAATATGCCCCAGTAGCTTATGCAGTACTACCTACACCATATGATTATAATTGTGGTGTGGGAGATTCATTTAAACAATCGCCCTTCCGAGTTCCTAAAGCTCACAGAATTTAAGACCAAAAGTGGTTGTACATCAGGGATTATAAAATTCAGTGGCCATAGAGAGAGTGCTGTGTGACAGGGTAAGCTGGTAACCACACCTTTCCCAGCACAGCACCTCCGTCTCAGATCCAGAACTCTTGCATCATCAGAGGAGACTCCCACTCCTTGTTTCCAAATCTTTTGTCAGTAGTTGCATTTAGGGAGGCAGTACAGCGCAGTGGTTTAAGGCTCTGAGCTGTAAATCTGGTACATCCAGCAGACCAGACCTGGGTTTGAATCCCACAGCTTCCACTTGCATGCTGTTACCCTGAGCAAGTCACTTAATTTTCCTGTGCTCCCAGGTCGCTCCCATAAAAAAGCGTTCAGCTTAGTGTGCTACTCCTGGTTAAACAACTAAATAATAAATAATAATAAAGAGGCAGGAAATGATTTCTAATTGGTAGCTGTTTATAATGTTCCATTTACAGAAATGAGATCCATAAGCCTAAACGATCCATATGTAACTGTACCTCAATAAAAAGTGATGTGAAAAACTGTATTTTGCTTTGTTTTTATGGGCAGCATTCTTATACAGTTCTTTTCATGGAACCAGTGATCTGGAGTTTTAACTATGTCACAGTTTGAGCAAAAGAACTCTAAACATGGTTCTGATGGGACAATAGCTCATGTTTAACATCCTGTACTCGAACCATGAAGCAGTAAACACTCCCAAATTACTGGTTCCATGAAGAGAACTGTTCAGAATATTGTTCATAAAAAGAAAACAATTGAAAACACTGTTCTTCATATCGGTGTTTATTAAGGTATAGTTAAATATGGTTCATCTGGAGGCAAGTTTATCATTTCTCTTACTTGGAGCATTATTAACTGCTGCCAGTTAGCACAGAAGTCGTGTCCCCTTTAAGCTGACACATTGGAAACCATGGTTTTGTGTATGCACAAGTGAGTTCATCTGAGACTCGGGGACCCTGATTTGGTAGTGTGTGTGTGTGTGTGTGTGTGTGTGTGTGTGTGGTGGGAGGGGTGATGGGGTTGTAGTAACTGTTTGGTGTGTGTGAATAATGAAAATAATGTCCTGAATACTACAAATCAAAGGTGATTCGTCATTAAGGTCCAAAAAATATCAAAAGCTTGTCCGACCCTGTGCTGGCACTTACATACATATATACATATATATATATATATATATATATATATATATATATATATATATATTTATATATTTATATATATATATTTTTTTTTCAAAAGCACCCCACCTCCCTAGCCCAAACCCTCACAGTTCTGTATTATAAATTGGGTCAAGTCTTCTGCAAATTTCTTACACCTCCCCCATTCTGTTCTTTCCCATATAATGATAATTTAAAGGCCCAGCAGTCCCCCTTCCCTTGGGCCCATGATGGGGGTGAAATGTCAAATCCTGTCTGCTCAGTCATAATCAGTCCTCCACTAGTGTCACTGATCACCTCTGAGGTTTATGGGGGTGGGGCTGTCTACTAGCATCAATGAGTGATGCCAGGTACATTGTAAAAGAGGACTGAATTTTTCATTACATCAGTAAGCTCTTCTGTTACTGTCTGCCTACAACAGTGTTATTTACTACTAGGTAGACCACATATTTCACAGCCTATTAGTGGTGTAGTGAGGAGGGGGGTTCTGACTCAACAGTATGGGGATGTGGGTAGGTTATAGAAGTATGGGCCTTTGAAAAGATGGTGTCAGGTGGGGTGTGAGGGCTGGCAGGAGATCTTATCTGTTAAACTGTGTACACTGGGCACTAGATCTGTCCTGCCCTTCTCCACAAAAAAAAAAAAACATCATGGATGTATGTAACCCCTAGATGGCACTATCCCAGGGGCTACTACCCCTGCCTGATTTGCCACTAACAGGTTGAGGGGCCTGGATCCAATGGCGGGTGCCTCCACCCAGAGGTCAGGGTTTGCAATAGTTAAACTAACTTGGTCACAGCCCTCTGGGACACTGCAACCCCTTTCTTCCCACTAGTGGCCCACACAATATATCAGAATTACCTTCACAGTATACACTTACCCCAGGTCTGGTTCCGCACTGGGACCTCCTGTGAAATGAGATACAGTGCAACAATCACAGTACAGTACTTTAACATAGACAAATACCTCAGGCAGTATAACTTTGCTGAAACAAGCAGCTCTGATTTATTTAGGGGATATAACAAGGACAGGGGAAATCAGGTTAATTAGCTTATCACTCTAATAATCTACCTATGGCTCTGTGCACAGGCCTATCCCTATCAGTTACTGTCCCTGGGTACCCAAGCCCTAGTGGCTAGTCCAAACCGTGGCAGCTGGTAGGCCCTTTCACACAGAGAAAAGGAGAATTAAACAGTCAGCAGTACAGTAATTCCATTTGGATTTAATGTGGCAATTCAACAGGGAGCGACCCTGAATTAGTACTCACGACCTCCAAATAAGATAGGGTCCTTCAATGTCAGCAGGGCTCACTTGAGGTACACAAACCTCTTCACACATCCATATAAAAGAAAACACTATACCAGGCAGGCTGCATCTGTATCCCGATCGCAATTACTGCACAATACCCGGGAGAACACACAGCAGATTCAGTTCCTGACAGACCGAGTGCAATTTTCAGCAATTCCTCCAGTCTTCTACAGGTTGAGCCTGGTTTCTACTCTTCAGATATCCTTTGATTCTCTTCACAGGACGGATTTAGTCCTAACAAGCTGTTACACAAGCTGCAGACCGAACTCTGGGCCTTATACACGCTTTTTGACTAAAACTGCACACTGAAAAAGCACAGGGCTCCTTCCTTCTTCACTGCCAAAGCTCAACTGAAACTCCAACCGACAAAACGGGCACTTCCTTTGAGTTCCTCCCAGTTCTTGACTGGATTGGCTGTCACTCACAATAGACTGCTGCTGTTGGTCCAAAAGGTGCTGAAGTCTAAACTACATCTCCCAGAGTCACTGCTCATACAATCCTCTTGTGGCTGGCTCAGATTATGAGTCCAAGTTCTGATTCGTCCAAGGCACCATTTTAGAGCTAGCTTACCCCACACTGATTGGTCCAGTTCAGCAGTTCAAAACTAGAATGGGGAACTAGCAGACACAGTTCTGACTGCAAAGAAAGCACGTTAGACAAACTGTAATTTCATTATTACTCTAAATAATTTCTGGCAAACAGTTACATCTTTCAGATAGGTTCCGTTTGCACTCCTAGTGACTGCAAAAATGAAGTGAATTGGCAGCAGCTCGAGTGGTACTCAGAGAAGCACACAGTCCCCCCATACAAACTAATTATGTCTGCAAGCAGACAGCTCTTAAAGAGACAGTACCAGAGGCTCTAAAAACACTCACTGATAAATGGCTTAAATGCCAAACACCATTCAGGCTTGGAGCATTCAAGCAAGCTCCTGGAAGTCTTTTGGGAACCCCCATTTGCAGGGGGGTTACATGTAGATCGGGGTTGTAGAGACATTGGAAGGAGCTCTTGGCCAATCTACAATGTGGAACTGAATGGGGGAAGCAGTTTAGGGAGTTAGTGCCTCAGAAAAAGGCAGAAAAGGGATGGTGTTGAATGGGGGAGATGGGCTGGGAGGAGGCATAATTAAGATTATTTTAATCAATGGATGGAGCTAAGAGTGTTGGAGGATGGGGATGTCAAAGGCTGGCTGGGTTAGATGACAAGCCATGGTGGGGATGGGGCAGATTAGGACATGTTTGCTGCAGACCGTTTGCAGCCAAAAAGATACTGTAGTTTGGGGGCAGAATAGATGTACACAAAATTTGCACTAAATATTACCTTAAAATGATGATGTTTTTGTAGTGCAACCTGAATTGGACAGGAGCTGGTCAGGCCTGGGGGACCCTTTGAGGGAAAGTAGGAAACTCCGACACCTGTTGGTTTAACCCGGACTTTCAAATGTATGGCGATACTTGCATGGGAGAGAGATTATACTTTCTTCTCACATCCACATGGGCAATATTCCCACATTGACCTCTTTTTGGTAGCTAAAGAATCGATACATCTGGCCCATAGTAGCCAAATCGAACAAATCACGGTGTCAGATCATGCCCCAGTGATCGTGGATCTGGTGGTGGAACCAGTTTTTAAGATCTCATTTTTGCACTTAAATGTTGCCCATCTTGATAAAGATTTTTGCCAGACACTGACCCAGGCAATCCAAGAATATCTTCATACTAACAGGGAAAGGGATACATCTGATGCCGTGCATTGGGATGCCTTAAAAGTTACATTAAAAGGCCTCTGCATACAGTATGCCTCACGCTGGAAAAAGGAACGGGAAAAACAAAGAATAGAGTTAGAGCGACAAATATATGATGCTGAAGCAGAACGTAAAATCATCCTTAACCTTCAGGTCAAGGACAAACTGAAGGCATACAGAAACAAGCTCACCAAGTTGCTTGAACAGAAAATAGAGGTATTGGTGGTAGTTCAGGTGGATGTTAAAGACTCCATGGCACTTATCGAAAAGAGTAGGGGAATTTTCCAGTGTCCTGGCCAAATTTCCCTCATTCACTAAAAATACCTCTAACCGTTTCATCTGGTTCAAGGTCAGTTGGCATTCATCTGTATCCCCTCCCCGGGTCGTGCCTGAAAATAGGCAGGATTTGCCTAGTGCACTTACCCGGTCAACAAAAACCAAATAAAATAAAATAAATAAATTTCACGATCAGTCTACCATATCTAGTTGTTCTGCTGAGGTGCCCTCAGCCCGGTACTTCATTACTTGAATGTTGTTCAGAGTCTCCTGCTATAATCTATTTGGTCCAGTGTTCTACATATGTTTGCATCCTGTCCTGTAGCCTGAATGTGATCTCTTCCACCTCCACTATCTCCTCCACCACCCTTACCCACTCTGTTAGCGTAGGAGGGTCTGCCTGTAGCCATTTTCTGGTTATAACTTTGCCTGCTACTGTAATCCAAATGTACAATATATAACACAAACTAGCCCTTTTTGTAAAAGGTGGTGGTAAGTCCAAAATTAAGTTCTAAAAATAGAGGTGGATTGATATCTGAAAGAGGCCTTGTAGTTTTTGGGAGACAGACGCCCAGAAATCCTGAAGTGCCGCACAAGTGGTGAAGATATGTGTATGTGGGTTGTAGTTTTCCCCACATTCTCTCCAGCATTTTGGGGTAACCGTGTGATCCCACTTGGCCTTCACTTTTCATTTCTGAGGTATTTGCTGGCAGTTTGTTCACTGCCTTCTCAAGAGGTGTCCATAAGTGACATATGTCTGTTATTCCTCAGTCTCGTGCTTCTCCTTTTGTGCCTGGTACTAATCTGGTCTCCTGGTCCCTCATGGCAAGAGACTGTCCAAGCTTGTCTCTGGCAGGGAACTGAGGAGCAGTGGGGCTGCCCTCATTTCATAGTCACCAATGTTGCGCATCATCATTGGTGGCCCCCTGCTGGCATAAATTTTCAAGTGGACCTGATGCCAGTGGCTTACAGTTCTAAATGTGTGCCTCAGTGGAGGAGATTCTCTCAAAGATCTGCTGTTGCAGTGAGTAATTGTTCTTTCCATCTGACCAAGCATTAATTCTCCATTTTCTTTCGAAGCATGTAGGCTGACCAGACTCTCCAAACATTGGATGCCCGCAGGACACTGCTGTGCTCTACAATATTCCATTGTTTAGCTCGCCAGCTGTATCTCACATGTGCTGAAGCCACCCTTGGGGACTGGCAGCCAGACAGTTGGCAGATTAGATCTTGCACTGTTTGTGCTATCAGTTGGCTCGGAAGGAGACCTCTGAGAGGTTAAGGGCTCACTCCACCAGACATACTGCTGCTCAGTTGCTACTGCTAGGTACATCCCTGTCACTGAGATATGTAGGACTACTAAGACTAGTACTGTGGGGCTGATACCTTGTTGAATGCACACATGTTCATATCGCATTACAGCATCAATGTGCTAAGCTGCCAAGATGCTGCTTTTGGGTCCTCTGTCCTGTAGTCTCTTTTTTCCAAATTTGCAATGCGTACCTTGCCTACCCCCTACTTAGGACTGCTAGGAATCTGCCATAGTGTGTCTGTGCAATGCAGAAAGGCAGCAGCTAATGCAAATGGGATGTTGGGGTGTATAGCTAGAGAGTTCACAAGCAGAAGGAAGGCGGGGATCCTGCCATTATACATATCCATGGTGTGACCGCACCTGGACTACTTTGTTGCAGTATTGGAGCCTCAGTCTGAGAAAGGACATAATTCACATAGAGATGGTGCAAAGAAGGGCAACAAAGATGATTCATTGTCAGAAGGACACCCAATACAAGGGCAGACTGAGGAACCTAAGTAAGTACTCACTGGAGGAAGGTGGTGGCATGATTGAAATCTGGAAGTACCTCAAAGATATTAATAAGGTGGATCAAGGGAGCCTCTTACCTTGAGTGGGAACAGAAACACAAGGGGCACAACTACAAATTGGTGGGGGGAGGTTTAAGAAGGAGGTCAGTAGACACACCTTCATGGAATGGGTAGAGTCAGGGTGCAGTGACCTGCCAGCAGATGATGTGAACCAGAAGACAGTCAGTGGATTCGAGAGAGGGTGAGACGAGGCAAGGGGATGGGGGGGCCCACTGTAATTCAGTGTACATTGGGCCTGTATCGAACATACTAGATAGACCGTATGGCCTTCTTCTGCTGGCAAGTTCATATATAGTGTGCGTGGTGAACTGAATATACAGTAGGTAGTTAGAAGCATAGGTTACTTATATGTGACCGTAGTTCTACTACTAGTATTCAGTTCACATCCATACAACCCACCTGACCTTCCTTGTCAAGGCTTTCGTTAGAGATCTGTTTCTGGTGTGCAGATCTGAGTGTAGTGGGGCAGAGCCAGAGGAGCACATGTCTGAGTGGGAGGAGTCAGGTTGAAGACGGTTTCTGTTGACTGAGCATGCTCAGTGAGACTGGCATAGTGTGAATGTGAACTGAATACTAGTAGTAGTACTGTGGTTACAAGTAACTAACCTATTCTTATCTGACATGCACTATTAAATGCCAAAACAGACAGTGTGTCAAAAAGGGGTTGTTAATATTTTATTCTTTTATTTTTTTTTGATTTTTACCCTTTAGTTGAATCGCAGCGACAGTGATAGCTCAACATTAGCCAAAAAGTCTCCATTTGTGCGAAATGCCACTGAACGACGCAGTTTGAGAGTTAAAAGGGTACGTACTGACGATGTGCTCTTTACAACTTCCCAGATCTGAACATGTAAAATGAAATTACTCCCTACATTTACCCAATCATCCTCTCTTCTCCCCACACCTTTGTTCACAGCCTGTTTGCCAGCCAAGAAGGGCAGCTCAAGAACATTGCATACTTACTTCTCTGGACTTAGAGTTGGATCTCCAGGCATCCCGGACTAGACAGAGTCGCCTGAATGATGAGCTTCATGCACTGAGAGACCTGAAACGACATCTGGAGGAGATGAAGGCCAGGGGGGAGACTGAACTTCCACAGTGGGTGCTAGAAGATGACAGGTTCCAAAAACTGTTGAAGCAAGCTGAGAAGCAGGTATAGGCAGCACTTTTGTAATGAATACAGCTTCCAGTGCACCATTTTATGTGTCTGTTACATGCATCTCATAGTTTCATGATTAACAGTTTCTAACCTGGCATTAGCAGGAAAGCTTCATCCTTCTAGTACTAATATACAGCAGTTCTTAAACCTATGTGAGGGGCTACGGAAGCTCTGAATACTCCTGCAAATTAGTGGCCTACTGTATGCAATAGAAATTAGGTGTTGGTTAAATTGCTTGTTCGTTGCATGACTATGAGTACATTTATGAAGCTGCTGTTTGAAGTTAACGTCAGATTTCAGTACATAAATGGTAATGGACAGATGCTGTCGAACTTTCGTCCCTCTTCTCTGCTTTGTGTTTCTGCCTGTTGTTACTAGTTCCCCATTTCTGGGGACACTTTGTAACCTTGTTTCCTCCTAACTACCTCTTTTTGTCTCCCCTATTTATCTTTAAGTCTGATACAGAATTGGAGTTAACCATTTTCTGGGTAGTCTGTTCCATAGGTTGACCATGCTATCAGTAAAGAAAAACTTCCATATGTCCCTTCTGAATTTTCCTCCTGCCAATTTGAGTTTATGACCCCTGGTTTTTGTCTGACCTTTTAGTCCGAATAACTCATTGATGTGTCCACTCTGTTATATTTCCCCGCCCATGTATTTGCCTGTCCCCTCTCTCCCTCCTCTCCTCCATAAGAGTACATTTTTAATTTTTTTTTTTTATTTATTTAAACATTGGTAACCAGAAAAGGCATACCGAGCAGAGGCTCACTTCCAGGTGCAACTCATGGACAAGGGTAACCGGGTCATAAACACAGGGGGTAGGTACTTGGAATATATACATATAGATTATATAAATGCAAAAGGATATATACAGATGAATACATACATTACCCATATGAGTTTGGCTAGATAGGCAGTACTTCACAGAAGAAACATATTTACAATTGGATATGTGTAATAGCCATAGTATGTTTTGCTACAGAGGATGACATTTGTACAGAGCAATTATTTACATATAGTACACTGGTAGGAAATATGTAGAAAACTAAGAGGTTTACTGCTTCCAGGAAGAGAAGCCAGAAGTCCTGCATTGCTTAACCTTTTGAGGTGAGGATTGGGTGGTCTGGAGTTGAGGCTGGGAAGGTGAGGAGCAGGTGGGGGGTGGTAGCAAGCGAAGTTCTTGTCTGATAGAGTTTTATGAGAGTGAGTTTCTTAGGAGAGGAGATAGGTGGTTCCATAGGAAAGGGAGCCTGTAAGTGAAGGCGGATTTGCCAGCGGTCGAGTATGGTTTGGGAAGCATGAAGGAACAGGAGTCCCTTGATCTTAACGTGTATGGTGATGGGTTTGCTGGAGTTAGCCTCTCTGAGAGGTAAGGAGGTAGGTTAAACCAAAATTTGGATATTAAGGAGACAGAGTGGCTGTAGCAGCGATGGGACGGGGTCATATACCGAGGGTGGAGAGGAGAGAGCAGTGGTGGGTTCTGAGGGGTGAGTCTGTGGCAAAACAGTAGAAGGCATATAGGAGGGAGTCTAGCCTGGCTTAAGAAGAGGCAGGGGCTGTGCCGTATACTACATCTGTGTAATCGAAAATAGGTGTGATCATTTTTGTCAGTAGTTCACGTCTCACTGGCAGTGGGAGGGAGTCTCTGTTACAGTATAGCATACCAAGCTTAGGGCAGAACTTCGAGGTTATGGCTTCTATGTGGGTCAAAAAGTTTAAATAGAGATCGAGCCATACTCCTAGATATTTGTATGATGAGATAGCACTTGGTTGGTCCCATCCAGGGAGGTGATGGCAGGGGGAAGGGGTAGTCTGGATAGTTTTTGTGCAGTCCCAAAGGTCATTGAAACTGTTTTCGAAGTATTGATTTTGAGCCTGTTTTGCCTGGAACCAGGACTGCATGTCATGAAAGTTCTGCTGTAGTAGGGATTGGACATTGTTTAGAACTGGCCCAGATGCGAAGAGGATGGTATCATCTACATACATGTGTATGCTGGTTCTTGAGCAAACAGTGCGGAGGTCATTTATAAATAAGGAGAACAGAATCATATCAAACCAATCTTGTGGAGTTCTACGAATGGGTAACATCAGAACTGGACAGGGGAAAGCCTGTGGATGTATTATTCTTGGACTTCAGCAAGGCGTTTGACTCAGTCCCTCACAATGGTCTGGTGGAGAAACTGACGGGGTTGGGAGTAGGCCCTTTGATGGTCAGATGGATTGAAAACTGGCTAGCTGGACGCACCCAGAGAGTAGTTGTCGGTGGGGAGCTCTCGAACCCTAGAGAGATCAGTAGTGGGGTACCAGAGGGCTCGGTCCTGGGTCTGATCCTGTTTATTGCATACATATTAGACATCAGGGAGGGTATAGGGTGTGAAATGAGTCTCTTCGCTGATGACTCCAAGATGGGAGCAGTAGTTGAGGGGGAAGAGGGGAGGTTGGCACTGCAAGGGGACCTGGACACCCTGGAAAGCTGGGCTCACACAAGGAAATTAAATTTCAATATCACCAAGTGCAAGGTGTTACATCTTGGGCGGGGAAACCCTAATCACAGGTACACCCTGGGAGGGGTGGTGGACCCTTTGAATGCGCTGCCTGGAGAGCTGGTTCCGAGATCCACAGTGGAGGGCTTCAAGAGAGGGTGGGACAGACACAGAAAGCGGATGTATCAGATGATGGCCTGGCCGAGGAGGGTGGGGATGGATGATGGGGGTTTCTGGAACACAAGGGGGGGTGGGCCTCGGCACCCAACTAGGGATCTGAGGTTCGAGTAGACTCGATAGACCATAAGGCCTAATCTGCTGGCAGTTAGTATGTTAGAATAGGACGAAGTATTGATCCTTGGGGCATGCCTGTGAGTATGGGGGAGAGGTGGAGTTTGCTACCCTGACTGATTGAAGCCTGTTTCCGAGGTAGGATCTGAACCACCCTTATGCAGAGGGGTTGCACGAGCTGTTTTCCATGCTTGAGGGACTATACCCGAGAAGAACGACAGGTTGAGGTTTTTCACCATTTCCTTGTAGTTCTTGTTTTCCTGCTTTTGTACCATGTTGGTTAACCTCTATATTTTTTCAAGTTTATCCTTATCCCTTTTAAATATGGCATCCAAAATTGCATGCAGTACTCTAAATGCAGTATGAGCTATGATTAGTACAGTGGCATGATAACTTGTTCATTGAGATGTGTGACTCCTCATCCGATACATCCCAGTAACCTTTTGCTAATGTATTTATCATTATACCCAGATCTTTCCTTATATGAGTATTCCATCTCCACTTCATCTGTGCTGTATTTTACCTGTGGAGTCCTTTTTCCGATATGCATCACTTTACGTTTTTTGGCATTGAATATTACCTGCCAGGCACCTGACCTTTTCTTTAAGACTCTCGTCATCCTTCTGTGTGTTTCTTATTCCTTCTCCCATGCCCACCCTTCAGCATGGATTTGTGCCACGTGCAAGTGAACACACCTAGCTGTTGAGTCCTTTTCCTGTATCAACAATGAACACGCTGAACAAGACTGGTCCCAGCTCTGACACCTGCGTGACCCCACATGTCTGCTGTTACTGTATGTAGCATTGACTAAATCCAAAGATCTGCTGGCCCGGTGATGCTGAGGGTTGAGGCACTGGATACCACACCTGTGCTGGCCATCCGGGTTCGGGAACGAGCCTGGGTTGTTGGGAGTCTGCCGGGGGGGGGGGTGCGAGGAGCGAGATCAAGCTGCCATAGGGCAGCTCTCTCCTCCTGGGAGGGACTGGAGGCTCCCTGGCCACTGTCTGCCACCTGGTGGAGGACAGATGGAGGTGCCGACCTCAGGGAGCTCTGGTTTCCAGGGCACAGTCAGCCAGTGAACTGTTTCACTCCTGCCCCACACCCCCAAAATCTGAGTGCATCCAAGTGGATACTTCTTCGACCTCCTGCCAGCCCACAGTGAGTTCAGCAGCATGGTCACGAACTGTGGTCAGCTGCGGCGTTCTCAGGCCAGCATTAACTGGTCTGAGTATATTGCCCTATTAAGTCACGTTATTTTTGTCACTACAGTTATGGGTCTAGCAGTGGCTGGTAACCATTCACACATCTTTACAGGCTGAACAGTCAAAAGAAGAGCAGAAGCAGGGTCTGAAAGCTGAGAAGTTGATGAGGAAGGCTTCCAAGGATGTGTGCAGGTTACGAGAGCAGAGTCAGAAGGTACCGCTGCAAGTACAGTCCTTCAGGTAAAACTAACTTCTGTTTTTGTTTCAGTTTTGGCAATATCAGAACAGTTCAGAAATGTCAAGCATTTATTTGTCTAGTTTGCATATTTAGTTACCTAGGATAGAGCAACTGAGGTGCAGCACCTCATTTCTGGTAGGCTTCTGATTCTTCCTATTTCCGCTAGGATGGGGCGAATACCTTTTTCAGAATATTCAGCCAGACATTTGGTATTCAGCAGCAAATATTCAGTATTTGGGTACTCGGTATTCATACTTGTTTAAAAAAATGAAAAAAAAAAACTGTCTCCCACCCTGCTACCCCAGCCCAGAACCCAGTAAAAATATGCAACATCCCCTTCCACCCACCCTCTGTCAGTAACCTAAGCCCACCATGCTCCCCCCCCAGCACCCAAAATCATTTGTTATTCCTGTAAATGAATTGTAAAATTCCACGATGCGTGACCGGCACAACTCGCACTCCGCCACAGCCGGCCACCATCTTTTACATTTCAAAAGCACTTATAGTGCTAAAAAAATATTAAAGTGTCCCCTTATCTCCCCACCCTAGAAGCAGCACTTAGCCTCCCCCCTCCCCCATAGCACCCAATTCTGTTAGACAAAGGCGACCAGCACAACCCACCCTCCACCACGGCCAGCTGCCTTCCGATGAGTGAAAGTGCTCGTGTGCTTTCTATGTCTAATAGTAATAGTTCAATCAGTTGATTGTATTAATAGTGATACGAATAAGATAGGCAAGTCATCAGGGTCGTTGTCTGGTGATCACTGACAGCGTCATCTGCATCATAGTTACTGCAAGGCAATCTAGCAGCAGTTGGCTGTAGGGGCTTTAGGCCATGGTCGAGGTCCACTCATGCTTCTGAGGTCCTTGACTCTGTCATGGTTGTTGTTGCCACCAGTAGCATAGGATCCTGTGGTGGTACCCTTCCACAGCCGCAGGAGGGTACTCTAACAAAGAACTCTAGGGCTGAGTCCAGGCTAACAAGACTTCTGTTGGCAGTGGTCACTTTAACAAAATGTTGGTTCACACCACTGATGCCCCAAGTCATTTTTCCGTGAGTTTGACTCAGAGGATATGTCCATGGTGTCGTCTCTGTGCCACCTGGATGTCAACTCCCTGAACACTGACTTTACTCTGGGGAGTTCAGCCTTCTTTATAATACTTAAGCAGCATTTCTGCATTCCTTAATGGAGGTCCAGAAACTGGAGTCCTATGCCCTGATGGAATTCTGGAGCAGGACTTCTCGCTGGTGGTGGAGTTTCCAGTGGCTTAGCCTTGCTGGGCCCTGTGCTCAGTGTTTTGCATCACCCTAACTCATGCTTAGCTCCTCCCCACCATATAGACTAAAAATATCCAGTACCCATTGGAGAGTTGGCTGGTTTCACAGAGCATCCTTCCTAAGAAGGCCTTGTGGCTGATGCAGTATTCTAAAAGGCTAGGAGACAAGGCAAGTTGAACAAGCCATAGAACTAGCAGTCCAAGAAGCAGGACATCCTGGGCCACCAGGTCTTTTCAGCTGCTTTCTTGGGGATAAGGCAGTACAGCTATGCAACTTTGATGTGCAGGTTTGGTCATGTTTCCTGTTTGACAAACTCTTCAACATGATTCTGCTGCTTCCAGCAGATTGCCAGCTGTATGCCTGGGCATTCCATGACCTTGGTCTCTTGAATCATCAGCTATAGACAGCTTTGGACTCCGTGTATTCATTGACATGTGCAGTTACAGCAGCAGCACCGCTGCGCAGGAGGGCATGGCTGTGTTCTGTTCCCCTGTTTTACCCCAGTCCCACCATAAAGTGATAGATCTGCCCTTCCTATGCACCCTCCTGTTTGGGCCGGAGGTGAAGTATCGCCTAACCTTTATTGAAAAGTCTAACATCACCCTGAACTCCGTGGTGTTGACCCAGCAGGCTAAGCAGTCATCAAAGCCCAAGCAGTAGGCTTCCTTTCAGAGTGCTTCAGCAGGCTGAAAACCATCTGCTGCAGTAGAGGCAGAAGTACTGCCCAGATAATTCCTCAAAGTCTGGTGGGTCTCGATCAGAAAAAAGGAGACAGTGATGCTTCCATGGTCCTATCTTCTGGTACCCCTTCCAAGGGTAACAAGTGATGGGCTGTAGGGTGTGCCCCCTCACCCGCAAAGACTCTGCTACAGCTCTGGGTTGGGGGTTGAATAGGCCACTTCCTCCCACAGTTGTCTGCAGTCACTTTGGAAAAGTGGGTTCTTGGAGGTTCTGGGGTTGGGTCTGTCTCTGGAATATGAGACTCTCTCTCCGTGTCTGCTCAAAGCACTGTTGGAGTCTGTAGTGTGCAGAGTTACTCTGCTTGCAGTGCGGAGGAAGGTTGCTCAGCTCTTGTGGCACAGTGCTGTTGAACCACTGCCAGATGCCATGACATTACAGGGTTTTGTGTCTTGTTACTTTTAATATTGAAATTAACAAGGGGCTGCCCCCCCCCCCAGCCTACGCATCCGGAACAAGTTGATGCACAGTTCTGCATGGTCTCCCTCAGCCAGATCATCCCATCTCTTGATCCTGGGGATTGTCTCTGTTCCATGGTCCTTCAGGACTTATAGTTTTACATTCTGATCCAGCCATCCCATCAGCTATTTCTCTGCTTCAGAGTTGACAGCATTCTGTACTAGCTAAGGTCCATGCCCTGTGGCCTTTCATACAACCTAGGGTGTTCACCGTGATCTTACTTCGAGACACAGCTCTTGCAGCAGGTTACACCATTAGGACTGAAGCCGGCAGGCATCAGGACCCACGGACAAATTCTAGCTAGCTATCTTCAGCGGGGACCGGCCCCGACGTCAGTCCTGCCTCTGACGTCGGACGTAGAATATAAGGGGGCGGTCCCGCCAGATTCCCCAGTTCTTTCCCGCCGTCGACTTGCATGTCTCGACCCTTCGGTTCAGTCTCTAGCGCGCGACGCATGGTAAAGTTTTTTCCTACGGGAAATTCGTTCTCTACAATCAAGTTCTTCGCTGATGTCCTCTCCGACCTCCGGTCACTCCTCGAAGTGTGCTTGAGGGAAGCAGATCCCTTTTAAGGATCTGCACTCAGCCTGTGTCCGGTGCCTAGGCCCAGACCACGACACCCGGTCCTGCTCCTTTTGCCAGGGTTTTAGTAGCAGAACCCGGATCCATCGCCAGAAGGCCCTACAGGCATTCCTGCTAGAAGAGAAACTCAAGACCATGGCTTCCAAGGGGGATTCTTCACAGAAGGCCCACAAGCATGCTGAGAAGCATAGGGAGAAGGCCCCTTCCAGATCCCCGTCTAGGGCCTCCGACTCGCACAGCTCTGGTTCCAGGTCCGACCGCTCTCCTTCCCGGGCCAGCTCTCAGCCTCCCCCCACTGCGGTGAGAAAGTCTTCATCGTCTTCCCAGGACAAGACTCCCAGGCCTTCCTTGTCCTCCAGGGCCCAGGCCAAGTCGGGGGGACTGCCACCATCACCATAAGTTGGGTTCCCGCCTTTCTGAACCCGACGTCAGGTCTGCTTCCTTGCCTCCTCGCAAGACCAAGGAGCTCACCTCACTGAAGAGGTCGCAGGACCACGCCGTAAAAGGCCCGTCACGACCTCTCGCCACAGGTCCTCGGAGCCTGGCGGCCAGAAGACCGCCGCCGCCAGGCTACTGCATCACCACCGGACGCTGGTAGGGGGGACCAGCCCGCTCCTATTGAGAAGAGGACCCCAACGCCTCCGACCGACGTCGGTCAGGAGACCATCACTGAGGAGGAGTTGACTCAGCCTGAGGACTAGACGGGCGACCCCGGTCCTGTCGAGACGCCCAGGGAACCCTCGCCCCCTGTGGAGCCGACGCTGGGACCCGACGACCGTCCACCGGCGCCCGGACCGTCGTCGGGCCTTTCCTTTTCGGAAGTAAAGAAGCTGTTTACTTATTGGTGGGACACCATCAAGAAAGACATGGTCCCCACTCCACCTCCGCTTCCTCCTCCTCCTCCTCCTACACCGGTTGCTCCTCCGGTTCCTGCACCCCTCTCCATCGGGGTCGGCAGGCCGGTTGCCTCCTCCCCGGGAGTACAGGACACCTCCAAGGGGGAGACCAGACAAACGGAGACCTCCGTCCAAATCCTCTTCCAGGTCACCCAGCCCTAAGAGACCCAGAAGACACCGACGATCGCCTTCGACGGAGGACACGGGATCAGAGTTCTCAACATCCAGATCCCCATCTCCTCTCTCCATCCCTTCTCCGGACCCACGTGAGATGCCAAAGTCTCCTCCGGATGACCCTTCATTCTCGGATATTATGAGACACATCCAAGAGAACATGGGATGGGATGCGGAAGAGCTAGACCCCGAAAGGCTACGCCTTGCGAAGTATCTTCAGCAGAAGGACCCCAAGCCTGTGGTGGTGCCACCCTTGGTAGACACTTTCGTGGACGTCACCAAGGCAGCGTGGAAGCGTCCACATTCACTCCCGGCGATGCCGAAGAAAGCTGATCACTTGTACAAGGCTCTCAGAGAAGAGTAGTACTTGATTCAGCATCCTCAGGCCGACTCTCTGGTCATAACAGCCTCTCATGACCGGTCCCAGAGACCGCAACATTTGAGCACCCTGCCACCGGACCCAGAGTCCAAGCAGCTGGATGCCATGGGCAGGCGCACGTATGCTTCCGCTACCAGCGCCATCAGATCCCTGAATTATTTGACCCACATGGTGCAGTTCCAAAACGCCCTATGGGAGCAGGGTCTGGATGCGGCTGAGAAACTGCCGGAAGGTGAGCAGAAGGAGGAGATGCTACAGCTCCTTCGTACAGGTTCGGACATGGGAACCCAAGTGCTGTGAGCCGCGTACGACTCTGCGGACTCCTCGGCCCGAGCAGCAGCTTCAGGCGAGGCCTCGGAGACACTCTTTGGCTCCGTGTTCCGGTTTTACCCCGGACGTCCAGAAGAATATCATGGACGCCCCATTCAAGGGAGAAGTTTTGTTTGATAAACCCTCAGAGAAGATTATTACCAAACTCCAAGAGGCCGGGAAGGCGGTGAGGTCGGTTCAAGCCATGTACCGACCCAA
Organism: Neoceratodus forsteri; assembly: GCA_016271365.2. Lineage (NCBI taxonomy): Eukaryota > Metazoa > Chordata > Ceratodontiformes > Ceratodontidae > Neoceratodus > Neoceratodus forsteri. The sequence continues at coordinate 29,339,146 of CM057453.1, forward strand.
GCTTAGTTCCTTTCGTAGGAACCAAAGCCAATCTCGTGGACGGACGCGGAGACAAAAGTCCCGCCCTGCCCCACAACAAAGGGGCTCCGGCTTTCATAGAGCCCAGGGGAAACAACCCGCAGGCCGAGCCAGTCTACTCTAAGCTCGCCGAAGCTAGCAGGGCCCTCAGCCACAGTCTGACTCCTTTCCGCCCCCTCCTCAGGATCAACGGAAATCATGGTCGGGGTCGTGAATAACTTCCTGCCGGGATGGCAGGCTATAACCACCGACAGGTGGGTTCTACAGTTGGTCGGAAGAGGCCACTTTATAGAATTCTCAGAGAAAAGCCACCCCTCGAGGCCTCCTTTGCTCTCCCGGTCAGCACAAGTAACTTGATCTGGCAAGAAGTACTGCTTCTTGCAAAGGGGAGCGATAGAGTACGTCCCGGAGAACCAGAGAGGACAAGGATACTATTCCCACTTCTTCCTGGTTCCAAAGGAAACAGGGGACCTCCGTCCGATTCTGGACCTCAGCGACCTCAACTTGTCGGTTGCCTACAAGAGATTCTGCATGGTGACTCTTCCGGGTCTCATTCCCATGCTGAAGCAGGACGCCTTCTTAGCGTCCCTAGACATGCAGGACGCATACCTGCACATCCCTATAGCCCAGCGACAAGAGGTTCCTGCGCCCGAGTTTCTCGACCACCACCTTTCAATTCGAGGCCCTTCCATTCGGGCTGTCATCAGCACCCAGGGTCTTTACCAAATGCATGGCAGTCGTGGCAGCGCCTCTAAGGAGACAGGGCCATTATGTGTCTCTGCACCTGGACGATTGGCTTTCATGGCCGCCTCCAGAGAGGGTATGCTGTTGGCGTATCCAGAGTACCCAGGACCTGTTTCAATCTTGGGCATCCTAATCAACCACGCAGAAGTCTCTCCTGGTACCGTCACAGAAGCTGCAATTTATAGGCGTAGTACTGGACACCGATCAGGGAAGAGCATTTCTTCCAGATGACAGAGCGGAGCGCAGCAGATCCCTCATCAGGGAGCTTTTGTCGAACAAGACCATCCCAGCCAGGTCGGTCCTTTGCTTGCTCAGACACATGGCTGCGGCCATTCCTACCGTCCTTTCGCAAGGCTCCACATGGGGGTAACTCAGTGGATGCTCAAGGTGCAATGGGATCAAAGGCAAGACCACATGCAGCATCAGTCAGAATCAACACCGTGATTCGAGACTGGCAGTGGTGGCTAGACCCAGGGACACTCTCCAGGGCGCCCCATTTATAGCGCCCCCTCGAGGTAATCCTCACCACAGACGCCTCAGGTCTAGGGTGGGAGCACACCTGGACGGGGTGAAGTCCCAGGGTACGTGGACCCTCTGGAGGCCCACCTCCATATCAACGTCTCTAGAGATGAGGGCGGTCCTTATGCCCTGCAGGCCTTTCAGTCAGAAATCCCGCAGCACTCTCCTGCTTCAGACAGACAACACGGGCGGTGATGTATTACCTCAACAAACAAGGAGGCGCACACTCTTAGCCCCTTTGCAGGGAGGCCATGAGGGTGTGGGATTGGGTAATCCGACACGGCGCGAATCTGATCACAGTACATGTTCCCGGGGTGGACAACACAATTGCAGACGGCCTGAGTCACTCCCAGGCCAGAGTCCACGAGTGGGAATTTCTTCAAGAAGTAGCAGAGGATCTGTTTCTTCGATGGGGAACTCCAGAGTTGGACTTGTTCGCTTCCCCATCCAACGCAAAACTGCCCAATTTTTGCTCGCTAGATCCAGGGCCTGGTGTTTTCTGGCGAGACGCGTTGTCCCTCTCCTGGGTGGACAGATTCCTCTACGCTTTCCCTCCCTTCCCGTTGATCCAAAGAGTTCTTCTCAAACTGCATGAGGCAAGCAACCAAGATCCTAGTGGCCCCTTCTGCCCAGACAGATCTGGTTCCCTTTACTGATTCAGCTATCCGCGAACCCTCTGCTCCCGCTGTCGCTCAGCTCCCATCTCTTGTCTCAGGAGGAAGGTTCACTGGTCCACCCGGACTTACGCCATTGAACCTGCACGCATGACTCCTAGAGACATAGCCATCTTCATGCCACGGGTCTCCAAGAGGTTGGGAAGTTCTTTCTGCAGCCAGAAAGCCGCAACGATGAGCTGACGTATGCCATGAAATGGCCGCTTTTGTTTATGGTCGCAAAGCACGCGACCTTCTCCTTAGGGTTGCCTGGTGAGAGCGTGTTAGACTACCTGCTCTCCCTTCCATTCGGCCCGCTTCTACCTTATCAAGGTGCACCTCTGTGCCATTTTAGCCTACCACCTTCCGTGGACGGGTGCACAGTGGCACAATTAGATGCCTCTCGGGAATTTTTGAGAGGGTGTTACATCTTAGGCCACCCATTAAGGACCCTGTGCCTCCATGGGATTTGCTCTTTGTCCTGGAACAACTCACGCTTCCTTGAACCTGCTCTGGGATTGCAGCTGCATTTTCATGGAAAACGCTGTTTTGGTTGCTGTTACATCAACGAGAAGAGTTTCTGAGCTCACGCCTCATGTGCAAAGAGCCTTATTTAATTTTCCACCGGACAGAGTATCCCTGAGGACTAATCCTAAATTTTGCCTAAGGTGGTTTCTACACTCACTCTCAATCAGGATATTGACCTGCCGGTCTACTTCCCAAATTACTCTAATAGAGGAGAGGCACTGCTCCACCCTGGATGTTCACCGCGCTTGAGGTATTACTCAACAGAACTAAACAGCTTCGTAGTTCGGAGCAACGTTTGTTTCCTTTTCTGAAAGGATGATGGGCCAACCAGTATCCAAACAGTCCCTGTCTCGCTGGCTCGTCAGTCGTCTCATACTGTTATGATATCAAACAAAGCCCTCCGGGATCAGTCCGGGTCATTCACTAGGGGTGTGCTACCTCCTTTGCAGCACTCAAACGTCTCCACCTCTGCCATATGTGCTGCAGCCACTTGGAGCTCTGTACATACATTTATCAGGCATTATAGCCTGACATCGCTTCACGGCGAAGAGCCGGCTTCGCCTGGCTGTGCTACAGGGTCTCCTGTCCTAGACTCAGGACCTGGAATGTAATCTCTGGTTTCCTCCTCCCAGAATGTTTGCAGCGTTACTGCTTGGGAATCAGTCCTATTTATAACTGCTGCAAGAGCTGTGTCTCGGAAGATATGCACAGCTACGTAAGAACTTACGTAACAGTAGATCTTCGAGAACAGCTCTGCAGCAGGTACCTTCCCGCCCACCTTCCCTTGGAGGAGGCATGGCTTAAGCCCTTACTAACAGAAATTTTTTTCCCTTTGTCTTCTGACGGTGGATCTCGGTCTCCCATTTCTATGTCAGCCTAGGCGGAAGTCTCCGTGAGGAGAACTGGGTCTGCGGGACCGCCCCTTATATACTACGTCCGGCGTGGAGGCAGGACCGACGTCGGAGGCGGTCCCCGCTGAAGATAGCTAGCTAGAATTTTTCTGTGGGGTCCTGATGCCTGCCGGCTTCAGTCCTAATGGTGTAACCTGCTGCAAGAGCTGTTATCGAAGATCTACTGTTACGGTAAGTTCTTACATAACTGTACTTTCCTGTTGGTCATGGTGACCTTCTTCCAGTGCTGGGGCACCAGAGTCTTCCTGTACCTGGATGCCTGGCTCATCAAAGGCAGTACCAGGAAGATAGTGAAATGGTTTAGGGATCTGATCATCCAGACACCTGGATCTGGTCCTGATGTTCTGTCTGGCTAAGTCAGCACTGGTACTGAAGCAGGTGATTCTGTTAATTGGATTGGAATTGGGACTCCTTCCAAGCCAGGAGTCACTTACCCTCTGACTGAGTGGAGTATCTTACCTCCTTAGGTCAATCATTTCAGGTTGGGCAGTTGCACTCAACACAAGATTTCCTCAACTGCTAGGATTCATGGCATCTACAACATTTGTGGTCCATTGGGGATGTTGGCAGATGCATACTTTTCATTGGGAACTGAGACGCTAGTGGTCTTAGCATAATGATCACCTAAACAAACCAGTTTGGGTGATCATGCCATTGTGGGAAGTGTTCGAGTGGCTGCTGTTCCCTCCATACCTCTCAAAGGGTACTCCCTTTATAGAGGCAGAGCATTTTCACATTGATGAGAGGTGTGTTGTTGGTGGGTTGGGATCCCGTGGATTTTGGTCACTGTGCGAGGCCTGGCAACATATCAGCCTACTAGAGCTCCAGCCATTGCACTGGGCACTGATGAAGTTTACGTTGACGATCAAGGGTCAGGTGGTGCTGATCAACATCAACAACATGACCACCTTTTTCTACCTGAGCAGCTAAGGCAGGATGTATACCTTTTCCATGTGTCAGAAGGCTCTCTGCACCAGGTCCTCAGTACGGAGCCTGCAGGCGGACCTCCTTGCAGTCTACTTAGCAGAGGAAGAAAATCTGTTTGTGGATGCTCTCACTGAGGTGGAAGAGATGTTGCATGAGTTGTCCTTACACAAGGAAGTGGTGACACAACTATTCTGCTGGTATAGCACATCTCTGGTGGACTTGTTTGCTTCCTGGGAGAACAAAATACTGAAGCTGTTCTGTGACCATCCTTCCTCAGATGGGAACGTTTCTGGAGAATGCTTTTTTTCAGGCCCTGGACCCTGGGTCTTCTGTATGTCTTCCCTCTGTTTCTCTTGATCCACAGGGTGACTGTCAAGGAGTGTAGGGGCAAGACAGACCTGATCCTGATAGCGTGTGACTGGCCCTCCCAGTTCTGGTACCAGGATCTCCCAAGCCTCGGCAGCAGGCCCTCATGGCAGCCTTTCTGAATCTGGACCTGCTGATGAGATCGGAAGGGCCATCAGGAATCCAGACCTGCAGTCCCTGTACCTGTCTGCCTGCTTCCTGGTCCGCTAAAGTTCTAGGCTTTAGGTCTTTCGTAAGGTGTCCTCCATGTTCTAGAGGCATTCTGTATGGAGTCAACTCGTAGGACTTATTGGTTCAAATGGACGATGTTGTCACACTAGTGACGGGGCAGAAGACCGATTCCCATTACCTGCTCCGTTGCATGCATCCTTTATTACCTCTGGTACATATCTCAATCAGGATTATAAACCACATCTTCAAAGTGTACCTGGCAGCCATCTCAGCATACCGGACACAGGCTGGTATGCTGACACTGGTCCAGGAGAAAGTGGTGTTGAACTTTCTCAAAGGCCTAAATCACCAGTCCTCTCCAGTGTGAGACCCTCCACAACTGTGAAATGTACTGCATATACTCAGTAAGCTGATGGGTAATCCATTCAAGCCCATGGACAGGTGTGAGATGTTACACCTTTCATAAAAAAAACTAATTTTTGGTTGCCGTCACCTCGGCCAGACATCTGAGAGGGCTCCAGCTTCTTTCTGTGGAGCCGCTGTATCTAGTGTTCTACAATGATAAGGTCATCTTTTGCCTCCATGAGTACTTCCTGCCAAAGGTAGTCTCGGAGTTTCACCTTAACCAGGTAATTTATCTCTCCACCTCCTTTCTGAAACCGCATAGTTTGGAGGTCGAGCATGCTCCACTCGACGTACATCAGATGCTACTGTATTACTGGGAGTACAGTAGAGGTTTGTGGTGAAGCACGCCAGCTGTTCCTCACATACACTGAAGCTACTTTGGGCAAGCCAACAGCTAAGCAGATGATTGGCTGATGGATAACCTCCTGCATCGATCTGTGTTGCATGTTGGCTGGCAAGAGCCACCCAAGGAGTTGAAGGCTCACTCCACCAGACATACTGTTATCCCTATTGCTGCTGCCAGGTACATCCTGGTCCAGTGTGCCATTGTTCATTTCCCACTGTAGCAGCGACATGCCCAGTCAACGTGATGCTTTATTAGGGATTGTAGTCATCTTGTTTATTTTTGCTTGGTGTTGGGTTGTGCACATTGCTCCCCTACTCATGGAGGACAGCCAGGAGTCTGCCTAAGTGTGGATAGTAAGCTGAACCTGAGCCTGGAGGTTAGAGTAATGAACTTTATAATCCAGCAGACCTGGGTTTGATTCCCCAAACCTCTACTTGCATAATTTGAGACCCTGAGCAAGTCACCTAACCTCTCCAGTGCTCCTGAGCCACACCTGGCAATGGGCAATGTCCATAGTGGGCCTTACTGGTTACCAAAAGAATAAAAAATCAAGGTAGTTCAGGATAGAGCTTACTTACCTGTAACCTACTTCCAGTACCTTTATTCAGTTCACAGACACATGACCCACCCCGCCTCCCCTGGCCAGACTTGCTTGGATTCCTGCTTTAAGTATGCAGATCTGCTGTTTAGCGGGGTGCAGTGGGAGGATGACACCACAGGCTAAGCTTGAAGACTGTTACAATGACTGAGCATGTTCAGTAGAAACTGCCTAAGTGTAGATGTAGCTGAATACTAGTAGTAGAAATGTGGTTTCAGGTAAGTAACCTCTTTTTCTAGGATTGGGGATATGTTGTTCTGTCCACACTGTTTGGCATGTCCTTTGCCTTTAAGATTCTTACCGGAAGGTCTAAAAGCTGACTCCTCCCACCCACCTGGATTGTATGTTCCTCAGCTCCGACCCTTGACATCAGATCTTCTTTTCCACTGGAAGATTCGGGTTCCCTCCTTATCACTCACGCATTACTATAGGCCCTGGCACTCAAATCTATGGATTTACCCAAACTTCGACTCAATAGAGTTTCCCCTAATCGGTTTGTGATCTCGACAACGCTGGAGGACAAGTCCTCACCCGGTTTCCGCCACTGCCCGTGTGGGCAAAAGATGTCTCTCGCCAACCCGCATGCCTTGTGCGTTTATTGCCTGGGTGTCAGCTATGACACCCAGGCGTGCGAAATGTGTCGTGCTTTTCATCCAAACGTTTTGGACGATTGTCTCGCATGATTGCAACTGGGCAGACCGGAAAAACTGAATCCTCCGGTCAAATCCAAGGAAGTCTTGAGCAGTCTCTGCAGCTGCAGGGTCTGCTGAGCAGCTCGAACAGATGAAGACCTTCAAAGAAGAGGCAGCTCGGGCCGCAGATCGGTTCTCTTCCAAGTCCATCTTCATCCCGCTCAGTTTTGGCTCCACTTTCTCAGGCTCCTTTTGGGAGTTGTGCCAGTCCCTTCCCACCAAGGGAGAGGGTGTCTCGAGCACTCATGTCTCTTGGTCCTGTAAAAAGGACAAGGAGCCTTAAGGAAACTTCATTTCACCGACGACATTCCCGGAACTGTGAGAGATCTCGGTCCCAGGAATCTGCTGTCTCGATCCTAGAAGAACAGATTACTCACCTGTAACAGTAGATCTTACACGGAGTGGTCTCTTGCAGTAGGTAATACTTTTTGGGTATCCAGCAGAGGTCGCTGTGGCGCACAGCAGCTCTTCTAGCAGTTTTTCACCAGGGACCACCCACACAAAACTGAGAGAAAATTTAAAAACTGTGTATTGGAACTTATCCGACATATAAAACTGGGATCTATGGACAGTGCACTAGCAATGCATATAAAACATAATGGGACTGGACATTTTTTTCTGTTCTTTGGTATAGAACATGTAAAACTGGGACGGGGGGAGACTTGGAACAATGTGGTTATGTGTCAAAAGAACTTTTGGCAATTTTTCTTGAGAGCTGGGCATCCTCCAGGTCTTAATGGGTCTTTTCAATTGGCCCCACATTTAAAGAAAGGCACTGACTTGCTCTCTTAATGAATTGGTTTGATAGCCTTTATCACCATTCTTTATAAATCTCTTATTATGGAATGGATGTGTAGTATAAGACTAGTTGTATTAGGACTTTTTGTCTCCTTTGCATTTTAGACTGCAACTTTTTACTGTAAGTTGATATTAGTAATGGTATGTATAGTAGTACCTTAGAAATTTACTTAGAATCAAATATGCATTTGTGTAATATTTATTTAGACTTAGGGGTAATGTGTTATTTCTAGGGATGTGGATATATTGCTCATCCACACTTCTTGGCATATCCCTTTCTCCTTTAATTCTTGCCAGAAGGTTTAAAAGCTGGCTCCTCCCACCAACCCGGGTGGTATAATCCTCAGCTCTGCCCCATAACGCCTGATCTTCCTTTCCGCTGGAAGATTCAGGTTGCCTCCTTACTGCTCCTGCGTTCTGTAGGCCCTGGCTTCATTTCCTTTGGACTGTAAAGATTAAGCTCATTCAAGCTGGCGATTACGAATTTTGCTATTCAATCACAAAAGATAAATCTTCCCCCGGTTTCCGTCACTGCCCATGTGGCCAGAAAATGTCGTGCACAGACCCGCGTACCGCATGTTTACTGTTTGGGTGTTGGCCATGACACTCAGGCCTGCGAGATTTGTGCTGCATTTCACCCTAACGTTCTTGATGACAGTCTTGCACGTCTCATGCTGGGCAGGCCTGAAAAATGGAATCCTCCGGTGAAATCGAAGGTGGCCTGGTGGGCGGTCTCCACGGCTGCGGGGTCTGCCGAGCAGTTAGAGCAAATGCAAGCCTGCGAGGAAGAGGCAGTGTGGGCTGCGGAGCGCTGCTCCTCTCTGCCGATTTTTGTTCCACTCAGTCTGGGCTCCACCTTCTCGGGCTCCTTTCGGGAGATGTGCCAGTCTCTTCCCCGCTAAGGGCAAGGGAACTTCGGGCACGCATGTCTCCCGTTCCCATAAAAAGGACAAGGAACTGAGAGATTCTTCTTCTCAGTGAAGACGTTCTTGGAATCAAGAGCGTTCTCAGTCCCAGGGAACTGCGGTCTCGACTTCAGTCGAGACTGCTGCTTCGGCTGCCAGCTTCTCAGCTTTGCCGACTGATCAGCCGATCGAAGTCTCGAACGACAACGTGGTGGAGATTTCTCTCGACCAGGTCGATCTGTTGTCTCCCGACGAGGCTGACAACTCTTACTAGGACTTCTGTCCTGCCTCTTCCTAATGAGGAGACCCAGCTAGCTGGTAATCCTGTTGAGGAAACGGTTCCTGATCTGGGAAAATCACCCGTTCTCCCGGTGTCTCCTGAGCGGCCTGGTTGGCCAGTCCGATCGAGGTTGAGGTCTCATACTCCATTGACCGATAGGCCGAGGAAGGCGCATAAGCGCTCAAAGAAAAGGTGATGCCGACATTCATCTTCATCCTCCTCGGATGAGGAGAGACTTTAACGGATCTTGTCCAGCCTGAAACCGGCTTCAGTTTCCACACCGGCCATTACTTGGCTTTCACCTTCTAGACTGAAGCCAGCTCCTTCAGCACCACCCTTGGAGCCGGTGAAACCTGCCCCAGTTCGGCCAAAATCGACCTCTCCACTGATTGTGGTGGAGCCGCCACCTGAACAGCTCACAGGAGTGGCTCCTTCAAAGGAAGCTTGGACTGTTCCTGGCCTTCCTCGCAGGTGATCGTTCACCCTCACGCCTGACTGCCCTAGGCATATTCAGGGGACCTTGCTGGCCCGCCTATTTAGCTGGATACTTTTGATTCTGACGACTCCGACCTACACTCTCATCCCTTAGACGATGAGTTGGTGGGTAGTCTGTCGACGGAGGAGGGCCCTTCGTCCTTTCTACGGATTCTCCGCCTCATCTCCGAATCCACCGGAATGCCCTTGGAATCCGTCCAGAAATGGGCTGAGTACCCCCTTACAGATATCCTAAAAAGGGGAGATACCACAACGGAAACCTTCCTAGTGGCCGAGGCCATTGTTGGTCCAGCTTTAGAGCTTTGGCAGTACCCTGCCTCCTGTCCAGCGCCGTCTGCAAGTATGGCCCGCATGTATGCGGTGCCCATTGGGTCCCTCTCAAGGTTCACAGAACACCCCTCTGTGGAGGGGTTGGTGACCACTTCTGTGTTCAGGCACACAGGAAGCTTGGCAGGCACGGATAGACCTCTGGACAAGGAGTCCAAAAAATAGGACCACTCTGCCAGGAAGGTCTATGCCGCCTCTTCCGTAGGCCTCTGTCAGGCAAGCTCAGCCATCATCATGGTGCATTTTTCTCATGCCCTTCTGGGCTCCTTGGTTGAGATTATCCCACACCTCCCCGCAGATCTTCAGACTATGGTGTCAAGCAGGTCTGGGACCAGGGTCGGACCGTTGCCAAGCAGCAACTCCAGACGGCCCTGGACCTCAGGGACTCATGCGCTTGTTTGGTGGCAGCCGCAGTTATCATGCATCGCAGGGCCTGGCTGAGATTGTCTACCTTCATGGTGGATACCCAGCATAAACTCACTGCTGATCCTTTCCTGGGCACCGATCTCTTCAGCACAGATGTGGATGGTCAAATTCAGCGAATCAAGAAGTCCAGTGCCACCTTGGACTTCACTACTTCTGCTCAGAAAGATGCCCCTTGTGCCAAGAAACAGCAGAAAAAGAAACGATTTCGGCACCCTTCTCCTGCGGCCGAGCAGCCCTCCTTCCAGCATGGGCAGCAACAGCAAGCACAGGCTTGGCACCCTCGGCCCAAGTCCGGGCCTCCAGCAGACAGGGAGGTCGGGGTTCAGGCAATTTCCAGTCTGGACCCTCTTCCTCCAAGCCTGCCCAGTGAAGGGATCAGGGCTGCCACACCTTTTCCCATCACACCAGCTCTGGGTCCTCCCATTGGGGGGGCCGGCCCCACCACTTTCTTTCTGCCTGGTCCGCCATTACCACGGACAGGTGGGCTCTAGAAGTGGCCGGCCATGGTTTGCCTCTGGAATTTGAGCAGTATCCTCCCAACCGAGCCCGCGCCCCACGGGAGGAAATGGTATCAGTCCACACTCAGTTGGCTCTGAGAGACAACATAGCCCAACTCCTCCTCAAAAAGGCAGTGGCCCAAGTGACAGATCCCCCAGTCAACCCAGGGTTCATTTCCAGGTACTCCCTGGTCCTGAAGCAGAGGGTGGCTGGCGCCCCATTCTAGATCTGCAGGACCTGAACCAGTTTCTAAGCCCACGCACCTTCAGGATGGTAACTGTCTCAGATCATACCATCCCTTGAGCAGAACATGTGGTTCTGCTCACTGGATCTCTAGGACACGTTTTTTCACGTCCCAATCCGTCCGTCTCAGTGGAGGTTCCTCTGCTTCAGAACAGAAGGAACCCTCTACGAGTTCCAAGCCATGCTATTTGGCCTGTCATCGGCCCTAAATGGTCTTCACCAAATGCATGGCAGCCCACCTCAGGCGTCGAGGGGTCAGTGTCTATCCCTACCTCGATGATTGGCTCTTAATTGGTTCCACCCAGCAAAGGGTGAAGAGGTCCAGGGATCTGGCCCTCCAAACCTGCACTCAGCTTGGCCTACTCATCAGCGAGGCCAAGTCGGAGCTTGTGCCTTTGCAGGTGATATGCTTCATCGTGGCAGAGCTCGACTCCTGCCGAGCCAGAGCCTGGCTCCCTACGGACAGGACGGAGATTCTCTCCTCCTTTGCCCAGTCATTTCTGGTTGGGCACTTGCGCCTTGCCCAGGACTTTCTGTGCCTTCTGGGGTACATGGCCTGCACCACCATGGTCCAATGGGTCTGGTGGCATATGCACCCCCTTTAGTGGGAGCTGGCCGCCCAGTGGACTCAGGGCCAAGGTCACTTTGACCAGCTGATCACTGTGACCCAAAGGATATGGGACGCTCTCCAGTGGTGGACCATCTCAGATCATTTGCAAGAAGGGATCCCGTTTGTCCTCCCCGAGCCAATGGTCGTCCTCACAACTGATGCCTTTTTCACGGGCTGGGGAGCCCACATGGGGAACAGGGCCCACGGGTTCTGGACCCCGAGGGATCCCGATATCATATCAACCTGCTGGAGCTCAGAGCGGTCAGACTGGTGCTGTCAGCTTTCGTTCAGCAGCTCTGGGGTCAAGTGGTTCAAGTACAGACAGACAATACCACGACCATGTACAACCTCAACAAACAGGGCAGCACATACTCCTGGTTGCTGTGCAGGGAAACGCTCTGCATCTGGACACTCGTGAGCTGACTGGAGGCAGATCTCCTAGCCTTCCATGAGGCAGGAGCCTCAGACCAACAGGCAGATGCTCTCGGCCGCTTAGGCGAGACATCCCATGAGTGATCTCTCCATCCAGAGGTAGCTTACAGCCTGTTCTCCCACTGGGCCAAACCGATGGTGGACCTGTTTGCCTTCGGGGGGAAAAAAAACATGCTGAGGCTGTTTCATGCCTATCCCCATCAGCAGGGCTCACTGCAGGGAGATGCCTTCTCAAGGCCGTGGACCCCAGACCTCTTCTGTGCCTTCCCTCCATTTCCCTTGATTCATAGGTGCTTTTCAAGGTGAGGAGGGACAAGGCACAGGTGATTCTGGTAGCCCCAGACTGGCCCCGAAAGTTCTGGTATCAAGATCTCCTCAGCCTCAGCAACTGGCTGTCGAGGCATCTCCCAGTACGCCCAGACCTGTTATCAGTCCAACAGGGGAAGGTATTCCATCCGGACCTTCAATCCCTGCACCTGACAGCCTAGTATCTGAGTGGCTAGAGTTCCAGGCTTTGGGACTCTCTGAGGATGTACTCACGGTTGTGGAAGCATCCAGGTAGGAGTCAACCAGGAAGTGCTATGCCTTCAAATGGAAAAGGCAGCAGCCTTACGAAGAAAGGGCACTTCATCCTTCCATATCTAAACGATTGGCTAATCAAAGCAGACTCCAGAGCAGCTCTGCTTTCCTCCCTAGATGCTACCCTGAAAATGTTCGCAGATCTGGGAATCACAGTCAACTGGCTAAATTCCAGTCCAAATCTGACACAGTCTCTCCATACATTGGAGCTATCCTAGATACAGTTACAGCCATGGCTTGATTCCCGCCTGCCCGGGCAGGACGCACTTGTGTCTCTGGCGTCATGCATGCAAACTCAGAGAAAACAGTCACAGCCTGACAGATGCTGTGCCTTCTGAGTCACATGTCCGCTGCCATCCCTATGTTGGCATTCGCCCATTTCCACGAGACCAGTCCAGTGGACCCTCCAGAATCAATGGTCCCAAAAAACAGGACAGTTTGAAGACAAAATCAGAGTCACTCCCTCTTTGAAGTTGACCCTGACATGGTGAACAATCAGAATCAATCTGAATCAAGTAATGCCCTTCTGGTCCCCCCTCCCATGCAAACGTTGACCATGGATGCTTCCCTACAGGGATGGGGCATGCACTTCAGTCCTTATCAGACCCAAGGCCGGTGGCCCGCTTCTCCTCATCAGTCTCTCATCAGTCTCCTAGAGATAAAAGCAGTCTGTCTAGCCCTACCTCGCACCAGGATTGTTACTGATCCAGTCAGACAACACTGCAGTAGTGTTCTACCTCAACAAGCAACGGCGTACAAAATCTCACGCCCTTTGCATGGAGACCCTTGCAGTCTGGCAAGAAGTCATCCGGCGACAACTGACACTAACAGCTGTCCACTTATCGGGACACTGCAGCCAGTTAGCTGACCGGCTGAGTCACCAGTTAGCAACTCACGGATGGACATTTCACGAGCAAGTGCTCGAAGAAATCTTCAACCTGTGGGGCACTCCACAGCTGGATCTGTGAATTACCGTCTTCCCAGGTATTTTTTTCCATTATCCTGAATAAAAAGGGACAGTGTATAGATGCCCTGTCCCAACCTTGGACAGGTCTCTTCTTGTATGCTTCCCCCCCGACTTTACTGAAACTACAACTAGAACCAGCCACAATGATACTCATAGCCCCAATGTGGCCTCACCAGCCATGGTTTCCCCTACTCCTACATCTGTCAGTATGGGGCCCCGTCCCATTGCCGATCAGACCAGACCTTTTGACTCAATGTCAAGGATCCCTCCTACATCTCAACCTGAAGGATTTACACTTTCACGCTTGGCTCCTGAGAACGCTTTCATAACTAGACTACAACAGTCCTCTCCTGTTGCCAATATTCTCTTGGCCTCCCGTATGCCAGCAACAAGAGCAACATACAATTCCAAATGGAAACGCTTTTCCATATGGTCAGCCTCTCGATCTTTGGACCCTTACTCTTGTCCACTGACTAAGGATCTGGACTACCTGGCCTCAGTATCAGAGTCCGGTTTAAGTTACTCTTCCATCAAAGTCTGCTTGGCTGCCATCTCAGCTTTCCATGAACCTCTGGATGGCAGGTTACTGTACCAACATCACCTAGCTAAAATGGTTTTGAAAGGAATGTTGCATATTAAACCTCCTATTAGAAGATGTACTCCTCCATGGGTTCTCAATTTGATGATAGAAAAATTGACCCTTGAGCCTTTTGAGCCAACAGCCACATGCAAACTCCATTTTCTTTCATGGAAAATCCTATTTCTGGTGGCTATAACTTCTGCTCGGTGTATTTCTGAGCTTCATGCTCTCATGTGTAGGGAACCTTACTTGATATTCCACAAAGACAGGGTGGTCCTTCGTACCCAACTCTTTCTTCCTTCCTTCCTAAAGTAGTCTCCGAACATGCTTTAAATCAGTCCTTGGTGCTTCCATCTACTATCCTGACTACTCCAATCAGGGTGAACATCTACTACATACTTTAGAAGTCCAGCGTATATTAGGCTACTATACTAATCAGACAAAATCGGTTAGAAAGATGTCTCAACTGTTAGTCTCTTTTTGCCCCAGGTCAAGACAGCCTCCTGGTTGCTAAACATACTCTTTCATCCTGGTTGGCAAATTGTCTTACATTTTGTTACAAAAAATACAACAAGCCTTTGCCTGAACCTGTCCAAGCCCACTCCACTGGAGCTGTGGCCATCACTATGGCTTGCTTTAAATGAGCCTCCATTTCACATATCTGCAATGCAGCTACCTGGTCCACGATTCATACATTTACAAGGCACTACAATCTAGATATTGCCTCAGCACGTAGGGGCGGTCCTCAGCGTCGTAGTCCTACAAGGTCTTCTATCATAACAGCCTCCCACATGGGCATTACTGCTTGGGATTCATCCCAAAAGTATTACTTATTGCAAGAGACCACTCCGGGGAAGACAGTACAGTTACGTAAAAACTTACCGTAACAGTAGATCTCTGAGGAGTGTCTCTTACAGTAGGTTTGTTCCCACCCTCCATCTCCCTCCTTCTCTAAGACAACAAAATTCTGGTCCAGTGACTTTGGGTTGTGACTTCTTTGGTACCGTGGCTTCTCCTCGGTCCTCGCTTTGCGAGCTGAATCCAGTGGGGGAACTGAGGATACCAGGGACCACCCACTCTAATATAGGAAACAGGAAGCTGATGTCATGTGTGGGCGGTCCCTGGTGAAAAACTGCTAGAAGAGCTGCCATGTGCCACACTGACCTCTGTTGGATACCCAAAAGTATTACCTACTGCAAGAGATACTCCTCAGAGATCTACTGTTACTGTAAGTTTTTATGTAACTGTACTTTCTAGGAGTGGTACATGCTGTTCATGCACACAAACCCACGTGACCTCCCCGGCATCGACGCACAACCTAAGCTTCCAGTGTGCAAGATCCAACATCAAGGGCCGGAGCTGAGGCATATGCCACCTAGGGGGTGGGAGGAGCCAGCTTTTAGACCTTCCAGCAAGAATCATAAAGGGAGAGGTCATGTCAAACAATGTGGACGTATAACATATATCACTCCTAGAACTACTGTTACAGGTGAGTAACCTGTTCTTCTAGGATCGTGGCTATGTTGTTCATCCACACTCTTTGGCATGTCCCCTTCCACTTTAAGTCTGCTGGAAGTCTTCAAGCTGGCTCCTCCCACACAGGTGGTATATACCTCGGCTCTGCACCATGATGTCAAATCTTCCTTTTCCACTGGAAGATTCAGGTTGCCTCCCTCGTGCTCACGCATTTTGTAGGCCCTGGCTCTAAAACCTTCGGTTATTCCGAAAATCCTTCTTATTCGCATTAGCAATTGCGAATTTGCTTCTTCAATTATGGAGAACAAGTCTACCCTTGGATTTCATCTGTGCCCTTGCAACCAGAAGATGTCATGCACCGATCCCCACACCCCGTGCATATATTGTCTTGGTGCCGACCATGACACCTCAAAATGCAAATTGTGTCTCGCTTTCCATTCTGATGTCCTCGACAACTGTCTCACATGCCTGAAGTTGGGGAGGGCGGAGAAACAGACTCTCCTGCGAAATCCAAGGAGGCTCGGTGGGTGGTTTCCACGGTTGTGGGATCTGCCGAGCAATTGGAACGAATGCAGGCATTTGAAGAGGAAGCGGCTGGTGCTGCAGAAACTTCTCAGAGCTTCTTTGTTCCACTCAACCTGGGCTACAACTTCTTGGGTTCTTTCCGAGAGTTGTGCCAGTCTCTCCTGATGAAGGGAGAGGGTCCTCCGGGCACGTACTCCTCTCGATCCTGTAAAAGGGAGAAGGATCCGGGATCGTCTTCATCTCAACGGAGACGCTCTTGGGAGCAGGAGAGATCTCGGTCCCAGGAACCGGCAGTCTTGACTTCGGTCGAGATTGCTTCTTCGGCCGCTGGCTTTTCAGCTTTGCCATCTGGTCAGTCGACCGAACTGTCAATCGACGATGTAGAAATCGTCATCGACCAGATTGATCCTTTATCGCTGACTCTGGTCGATGATCCTCTCAATTGAACTCCTATTCTAAATTTCCCCCGACAAGGAGACCCAGCTTGTTGGGACTCCCATTGAGGAAGTGGTCCCTGACCCCGGGAAATCACTGGTCCTGCTGGTGTCTCCAGAGCGACCGAATCAGCCTGTCCGATCTCGATCGAGGTCTCGGACCCCCTCGACTGAAAGGCCAAGGAAGAGCCATAAACACTCTAAAAAGAGGCAATGCCATTGGTCGTCTTCATCCTCCTCGGACAAGGAGAGGCTCCAGTGGAAACTCCGTTGACGCTACGAGGACCTCATGTGGCAGCAGCTGATTTTGACTGGGCACAAGCCAACTCTGGCTTCCGCCCTGGCCATTACTTGGTTTTCACCTCCTAGGTCGAAGCCGACTGCTTCGGAGCCGATCAAGTCTGTTCCCTCACCTACGGAGCTGGTAAAACCCCCAGCTCAGCCTAAAATTGTCTCTCCACTGATCGTGGTGGAACCACCACCCAAGCAGCCTGTGGGAGGGTCTTCTTCCAAGGAAGATAGGCTGGACACCGGGCTTCTCCGATGTTTGTCGGTCACGGTCACCCTGGACCGCCCTCAGCGGGTCGAAGGTGACCTGGGTGGGTGACCGTTATATCTGGATTCCTCAGATTCTGATGTATTTTCATCCTGGGGATGATGAATCAGATGTTAGATTAGAGACAGAGGAAGGTCCCTCATCTTTTCAGGGCATTCTTCGCCTCATCTCTGAGTCTGCAGGGATGCCCTTGGAGCCAATCCAGAAAAAGGCAGAGTACCCTCTCACGGACATCCTCAAGAGAAGGGGACACCCCGACAGAGGCCTTTCCTGTGGCTGAGTACATTGTGGGCCCAACCTTAGAACGTTGGCAGCGCCCTTCCTTTTTGTCCGGCTCTGTCTGCCCGCATGGCCTGCAAGTATGCAGTGCCCATGGGGTCCCTTGTGGGGTTCACAGGGCACCCCTCGGCCGAGAGCCTGGTAACCGCCTCTGTGTTCAGGCGTACTGGCAGTTCTGCCGATACTGCCAACCTCCTGAGAAAGAGTCCAAGCTTTTGGCCCATTCAGCCAGGAAGGTCTGTGCGGCTTCTTCCTTGGGCCTTCATCAGGCAAGTTCGGCCGTCATCATGACACACTTCTCCCATGCCCGTCTAGGGTCCTTGGACGAAGTCCTCCCACATCTCCCCACAGACAGGCAGACCACAGTCAAGCAGGTCTGGGATCAGGGCCGAGCTTTTGCCAAACAGCAGCTTCAGACAGCCCTGGACATTAGGGATTCTTGTGCCCATTTGATGGCAGCTGCAGTTACCTCTCATCGCAGGGCTTGGCTGAGGCTCTCCTCCTTCCCGGCAGATACTGAGCACAAACTAGCTGACGTGCCCTTCCTAGAGAGCGACCTGTTCAGCCCGGGAGTCGCTGATCACCTTCAGTGCATTGAGCAGTCCAGTGCCACCTTGGACGCTAATTCTGCCAAGGGTTCTTCGGGCAAGAACCAGCAGAGGAAAATGAAGAAGCCTTTTTGGCATTCTTCCCCTGTGGCTCAGCAGTCCTCTTTTCAAGGGAGACAGCAGCATCAGCAACAGCAGCAGGCCTGCTTGGCACCCCTTCCAAGCCCGGACCTCCCCAGGTTCAGAGGAGGCTGAGGTTCCGTCCCGATCCTCCTCCAAGCCTGTGCTCAGTGACAGGGCGGGAGCTGCCAACCCTCTCCCATCACCACAGCTCTGGGTCCTCCTGTGAGTGGTCGAGGCGCCACTCCATCTCCGCCTGGGTCCACTATCTCCTCGAACAGGTGAGTTTTTGAAGTGGTCGGTCAGGGACTGCCTCTGGAATTTGAGCAGTACCCTCCAAGCCGAGCCCGCACCCCTTGGGAGGAGAGAGTATCTGCTCAGACTCAGTTGGCTGTCCGAGATGACGTCGCTCAGCTTCTCCTCAAGCAGGCTGTAGGTCCAGTGGCGGATCCTCCAGCAGACCCAGGCTTTGTCTACAGGTACTTCCTGGTGCCCAAGCGGACGAGGGGCTGGTGCCCCATTCTTGATCTGTATGATCTGAATCAATATCTCCAGTCACACACCTTTTGGAATGTCACTCTGTCCCAGATCATACCATCCTTGTAGCGAAACATGTGGTTCTGTTCATTGGATTTGCAGGACACGTTCTTTCACGTCCCAATCCGTCCATCCCATTAGTGGTTCCTCCACTTCAGGGTCGAAGGGACCCTGTACAAGTTCCGAGTCATGCTGTTCGGCCTGTCATCAGTCCCACGGGTCTTCACCAAATGCATTGCAGTGGTGGCGGCCCATCTCAGGCGCCGTGGGGTTTGGATTTATCCTTACCTCGACGATTGGCTCTTAGCAGGTTTCTGCCCAACAGGAGGTGGAGATCCAGGACATGGCCCTCCAGACCAGCTCCCCATCTTGGCCTCCTGATCACCCAGGCCAAGTCGGGAACTCGTGCCTCTCAGGTGATGGGTCATCTGCAGAGCTGACCCTCACTAGCCAGAGTTCATGCCCGGATGGACAGAGCAGAGGTTCTCTCTGTCCTTGCCCAATCATTTCTGGTTGGGCACTGCACCCTGCCTGGCACTTTTGCGCCTTCTGGGACATGTGGTGGTGTGCACCTCAGTGGTCCATTGGGTCCTGTGGCATGCGGCTCCAATGGGAGCTGCCGCCCAGTGGACCCAGTGCCACAGTCATTTTGACCAGCTGATCACTGTAACCCAGAAGATGTGGGATGCTCTCCACCAGTGGACCGCCCAGACCGGCTGCAGGAAGGGATCCTGTTCATCTCGCCCTGAGCCGACGGTTGTCCCACGACCGATGCCTCTCCTCATGGGCTGGGGAGCCCACATGGGGACGAGGTGGCCCATGGGCTCTGGACCCCTGAGGAGTCCCGATGCCACATCAACCTGTTAGACCTCAGACTAGTCAGATTGGCACTGTCAGCTTTTGCTCCTCAGCTCCGGGGTCAAGTGGTTCAAGTCCAGATGGACAATACGACAGCCATGTACTACCTCAACAAACAGGGCTGCACACACTACCATCTGCTGTGCAGGGAGGCACTTCGCATCTGGACCCTAGCCATCCATGAGGCAGGAGCCTCAAACCATCTGGTGGATGCTCTCAGCCGCTTAGGCCAGACATCCCACGAGTGGTCTCTCCATCCAGAGGTAGCTTACAGCCTGTTCTCCCACTGGGGCAAACCGATGGTGGACCTGTTTCTGCCTCAGGGACAACACACCAAGCTGAGGCTATTCCATGCCTCCCTCAGCAGAGCTCACTGCAGGATGCCTTCTCTCTGAGGCTGTGGACCCCAGGGCTCTGTACGCCTTCCTCCATTCTCCTTAATCCACACAAGGTGCTCCTTGGCGAGGTGATCTTGGTAGCCCAGACTGGTCGTCGTGCCAGTTCTGGTATCCGCTATATCCTCAGCTGCAGGCCCCAGGAGCGGCTTTCAGGACACCTGGACCTGATATCTCTCAATCAGGGGAAGGTATTCCATCTGGACCTTCTATCCCTGCACCTCACAGTCTGGTACCTGAGTGGCTAGAGTTCCAGGCTTTGGGTCTTTCTGACAATATCTACACCGTGGTGGAGCCATCTAGAAAGGAATCGACCAGGAAATGTTATGCCTTCAAATGAAAAAGGTCTTCCATTTGGTGTCAAGGCAAGGGCCTGGACCCTTTGTCCTGCCCAGTGGCTATCATTCTCGACTACCTTTGGTCTCTCTCCAAAGGGGATCTATGGTCATCGACCCTTAGGGTGCATGTGGCAGCCATCTCTGTGTACCGGGTGTGGGCCAGTCAGCCGACGGCGCAGAAGACAGTGGTCAGGTGCTTTTTAAAGGCCTAGATCATGTATCCCTTCCAGTGCGTGAACCTCCACCTCTGTGGGATCTTCTGCTGGTGCTGGGAGAGCTGATGGGCAAGCCATTCGAACCAATGCCCAAGTGTGCCTTGTCACACTTGTCGTGGAAGACGGCCTCCCTAGTGGCTATCACATCTGCCAGAAGGACAGGGGTACTACAGGCGCTTTTGGTGTACTCACATTATCTGGTCTTCTACAAGGACAAGGTTGTCCTATGCCCCCACCCAAAATTCCTTCCGAAGGTGGTGTCTGAGTTTTACCTAACCAGGTGATCTTACTGTGACACAGCTCCTGCAGCAGGTTACACCATTAGACCTGTAAGCCAGGCGCCAGGACCCTACTTGAAAAATTCTGTTTAGCTAACTACAGCGGGATCAGCCTCTGCCGACGGCCGGTCTCGGGCCCTATCATTGTATGGAGATATAAAGGGGGCGGTCCCGCCAGATTCTCTAGTTCTTTTCCTGGCCACGACTTTAGCCACCTGACCCTTCGGTTACTAGTCTAGCTACACGCGTGAATAGTTCTTTTTCGATAAAATTTTCGAAATCTTCAGAATCCTCTTCAAGCAAGATCTTGATGTCATCACCAACTTCGGGCCATCCTTCGTGCGCTTTGTGGGAAAGTAGATCCTGTTCAAGGACTCCCACACGGCTCATGGTCCGTGCCTAGGCCCAGACCACGATACTCCGGGCCTGTCCTTGCCAAGGTTCAATAGCTGCATTCGGATCTCAAGGCCAGAGGGCTTTGGTGTTTCTCTGGAGGAACAACTGAAGACCATGTCCCCAAGGGGAAAGCTCCAGGGTCCACAAGCACGCTGGAGAAGAGAAGGGAGAAGGCCTTCCAGGTCCCTTCTAGGGGTCTGAGTCCCAGAGTCTGCCCGGTCTCCCCCGCCGCAATCAAGAAACCTTCATCTCAGGAGAAACTGCCAGGCCTTCCTCCCTCCAGGGCTGGCGATGTGTCAATGACACCATCACCACCGCGAAGTCGGGTTCCCGCCTCGCACTCACGCCAGGTCTTCGCCGGTGCCTCCATGCAAGACGCTGGAGCTCACGCCTTAAAAAGGGCTCTGTAGCCCAGATCGCTCGACAGCCGGCAGCCGCGGCGCCTCTTCTTCCTGGAGTCGCGATCGCCCCGGACGGCTCCACGCCGGCCATACATCCCAGCGGACGCCTGGGGACTCGACGCCTCTCCTGAAAAGAAGAAGGCCCTGTTGCTCCGGACCGACATCGGTCAGGAGCCTCTATCGAGGAGGACCTAGAGCAGCCCGAGGACCAGATGGGGCACCCTGGTCCCGTAGGTACTCCCAGGATCCTCGCCATTACCAGAGCCCCTGTGAGCCGACGCTGACCCGACGATCGCCCACCGCACCCGGGCCGTCATCGGCCTCTCTAGTGGAGGCGAAGATCTGTTCACCTACTGGTGGATACCATTAAAAAGACATGGTTTCCTCCTCCTCCTACCCTCCTCCTCCTCCTCCTCCCATTCGGTTCCTGCCCCCTCGCCATCGGGTCGGCAGGTCGTGTTCCTCCTCCCGAGCCTAGAACCCTCCCAGGGGCATCTGATAAACGGAGACCTCCGTCGAAATCCTCTGCTGGATCACCCAGCCCTCAAGAGATCCAGGAGACGCTCGACGCTCGCCTAAATCTGAGGACACGGGATCAGACTCTCCACCCTAGATCCCCATCTCCACTCTCCATCCCTCTCCGGACCTACATGAGATGCCTAGATTCCTCGGATGATCCTCGCCCTTGATATTATGAGACATATACAAGAGAACATGGGATGGGATGCTGAAGACTTAGACCCCGAAGAGTGTGACTCGCCAAATATCTTCGCAAAAGGACCCAAGCCTGTGGTGGTGCCACCTTGGTTGACACTTTGTGATCGCCACCAAGGCTGCGTGGAAGCATCCATACTGGCCCCGAAGTAGACCGAAGAAAGCTGATCGCGGTGCAAGGCTCCTAAGGACAACCAGTACTTGACGCAGCATCCTCAGGCCGATTCTCTGGTCATCACAGCCTCAGCGCTGACTGGTCAGCAGAGGCTTTCAACATTTGAGCACCCTGCCACTGGACCCAGAGTCCAAGCAACTGGACGCATTGGGTATGTGACGATGCTTTCCGCTACCTGCGCCTATCAGATCCCTGAACTATTTAACCCATGGTTCAGTTCCAGAATGCTTTGTGGGAACAGGGTCTGGAAGCGGCTGAAAGATGCCCAAGGTGAGCAGAAGGAGGAGATGCTTCGGCCTCCGCACGGGTTCAGACTGGGGACCTAGTGCTTAAGAGCCGCGTATGACTGATGGACTCATCGGCCCGAGCAGCAGCTTGAGCGTTGGCCTCCGGAGACACTCTTGGTTGCGCTCTCGGTTTTACCCCGACGTCCAAAAGAACATCTTGGACGCCTTTGAGGGAGAAGTATTGTTTGGTAATCCTACAGAAAGATCCTTACCAAACTCCAAGAGGCTGGAAGGCGGTAAGGTCGGTTCAGGCCATGTGTCGACTCTAAGCTTGGTTCCTTTCAGAAACCAAAGCTGCTTGCATGCTGGACCAGAGGCAACAGACCTAATCGCTGCACCTCAGAGGGGCTCTGGTTTTGTAGAGCCCAGGGAAACACCCCGCCAGCCGAGGCCAGCGTTCTCCTAGGCAGGCCCAGCCAGCGGGTCCATCTGCCGCCACAGCCTGACTCCTTCGGCCCCGCCCTCAGGATCAACGGGAGTTTATAGTCGAGGTCGATAAGTAATCCTCCTGCCGGGATGGCAGGCCATTACCTAGACAGGTGGGTTCTTCTGCTGGTCAGTCTAGGCCACTTTATAGAATTCGCAGGAAAGCCACTCCGAGGCCTCCTTTGCTCTCCCGGTATCAGGGTCAGCACAAAGCCTTGATCTGGCAAGAAGTACTCGCCACTACGAAAGGGAGCGATAGAGTACGTCCCAGAGAACCAGAGAGGACTAGGATACTATTCCCACTTTTCCTGGTTCCCAAGAAAACAGGGACCTCCGTCCAATCTTGGACCTCAGCGACCTCAATGTGTCGGTCACTACTAAGAGATTCCGATGGTGACCCTTCCAGGTCTTATCCCCATGCTCAAACAGGACGCCTTTTTAGCGTCTATACATGCAGGATGCCTACCTGCACATCCCTATGGCTCAGGCGCATGGAGGTTCCGCGCTGAGTTTCTCGACCACCACCTTCAGTTCCGAGCCCTTCCTTCGGACTGTCTTCCGCACTCGAGGGTCTTTACCAAGTGCATGGTAGTCGTGGCAGCGGCCTCTGAGGAGACAGGCCACTACGTGTTCCCGCACTCTGGACCACTGGCTTTCATGGCCGCCCAGAGAGACGTTGCTTCTGCAATCAAGAGCACCCAGGATCTGTTCCAACCTCGGCATCCTCATAAATTACGAGAAGTCTCCTGGTACCGCTGCAGAAACTGCAGTTCATAGGAGCAGTTCTGGACACTGTTCTAGGAAGAGCCTTTCTTCCGCCAACAGAGCGGGCGCATCAGATCCCCATAAGGGACCTATCACTAACAAGGCTGTACCTGCCAGGTCGGGTCCTTTGCTTGCTCGGACACATGGCTGCGGCTATTCCTACTGTCCTTTCGAAGACTCCACATGCGATTACTCAGTGGATGCTCAAGTGCAATGGGACCAAAGGCAAGACCACTTGCAGCATCCGGTCAGACTCACGAATTCAGTGATTCAAGACTGGCAGTGGTGGCTAGCCCCAGGGTCGCTCTCATCAGGCGTCCCGTTCATTGCGCCGTGCCCGGAGGTCACCTCACCACAGATGCTTCCGGTCTGTGTGGGGCACACCTGGACGGGGTAAAGTCCCAGGCACGTGGACCCAGATGGAAGCTCACCTTCACATCAACGTGCTGGAAATGAGAGCGGTCTCTATTGCCCTGCAGGCCTTTCAGTCAGTTATCCCCCGTGTACTCTTCTACTTCAGACAGACAACACGGCGGTGATGTATTACCTCAACAAACAGTGAGGCGACACTTTACCCCTTTGCAGGGAGGCCATGAGAGTGTGGGATTGGGTAATCAGACACGGCGCGAATCTGATCACTGTGCACGTTCCCGGAGTGGACAACACAGTTGCAGACGGCCTGAGTCGTTCTCAGGCCAGAGTCCACGAATGGGAACTCCTTCAAGAGGTAGCAGAGGATCTGTTTCTTCGATGGGGAACTCCAGATCTAGACTTGTTCGCCTCCCCATCCAACGCAAAACTGCCCAATTTTTGCTCGCTAGATCCAGGGCCTGGTGTTTTCTGGCGAGACGTTATCCTCTCTCCTGGGCCAACAGATTCCTCTACGCTTTCCCTCCTTTCCCGTTGATCCAGAGAGTTCTTCTCAAACTGCGCAGGGAGCACGCAATATTGATCCTAGTGGCCCCATTTTGGCCCAGACAGATTTGGTTCCCTTTGTTGATTCAACTATCTCGGGAACCCCCGCTCCCGTTGCCGCTCAGCTCCCTTACTGTCTCAGGAGAAGGGTTCACTTGTCCACCCGGACCTCACGCTCCTTGACGCTCCTTGAACCTGCATGCTTGGCCCTAGAGACATAGCCATTTTAGCGCCACGGGTCTCGCAAGAGGTTGCAGAAGTCTTTCTGCAGCCAGAAAGCCGCAACGATGCGACGCATGAAATGGCGCCTGCTTTGCGTCGGTCGCTAGCACGCGACCTTTCCCCTTTAGGTTGTCCTGTGGGAGTAATATTAGAATATTTGCTCTCCTCTTTCATTCGGGTCTAGCCTACTCCTCTATAAAGTGCACCTCAGTGCTATTTCGGCTACTACCTCCCGTGGAAATCGTACAGTGGCTCAGGTGGACGCCTCGGGAATTTCTTAGGGAGTGTTGCACCTTAGGCCTCCTATTAGAGACCCTGTGCTCCATGGGATTTGCTTTTGTCCTTGAACAGCTCACGCCCCTTTGAACCTGCCGCTGATTACGAGCTACGCTTTCTGTCGTGGAAAACGTTGTTTTAGTTGCTGTTACCTCGCAAGAAGAATTTCTGAACTTCACGCCTCATGTGCAAAGAGCCTTATTTAGTTTTCCACCGGGACAGAGTATCCCTGAGGACTAACCTCAATTCTTGCCTAAGGTGGTTTCTTCACTCACTCTGAACCAGGATATCGACCTTCCGTCCTACTTCCAACTACTCTAATAGAGGAGAGGCTCTGCTCCATACCCTGGATGTTCACCGCAGCCTGAGGTTTTACCTCAACAGAACTCAGTCCTTTCGTAGTTCTGAGCAGCTTTTCATTTCCTTCTCTGAGAGAATGATGGGCCAATCAGTATCCAAACAGTCCTTTTCTCGCTGGCTTGTCCAGTGTATTTCTCACTGTTATGGTATCAAACAAAAGCCCTCCCGGTACAGTCCGGGTCATTCCACTAGAGGGTGGCTACCTTTGCAGCGCCAAAAATGTTTCCACTTCTACTATATGCGCTGCAGCCACTTGGAGTTCTGTGCATACCTTTATCAGGCATTATAGTTTGACACGCTCCGGCTAAGGGGCTGGTTTTGGTTTGGCTGACTTCAGGGTCTCCTGTCCTAGGTTCAGGACCTGGTTTTTATCCTTTAATTTCCTCCTCCCGGATTTTCTGACAGCGTATTGCTTGGGAATCAGTCCTATTGAGAATTTGCTTGCAAGAGCTGTGTCTCGAGTAAGATAGTACAGTTACGTAAGAACTTACCGTAACAGTAGATCTTCAGAACAGCTCTTGCAGCAGGTACCTTCCCCGCCCACCTTCCCCTTGAGGAAGCATGGCTCAGCCTTTCTGAGCAGGAATTGTTATCTTTCTGTCTTCTGACGTGGATCCTAGGTCTCCCATTTTGATGTCAGCTCGCGGCAAGAAGTTCTCGCGGGAGAACTGGGGAATCTATGGACCGCCTCTTTTGTACCACGCCTGACGCCGGAGGCGGACTGACGCAAGGGGTCTCGCTGTAGTTAGCTAGCTAGAATTTTTCCGTGGGGTCCTGCCGGCTTCAGTCCTAATGGTGTAACCTGCTGCAAGAGCTGTTCTCGAAGATCTACTGTTACGGTAAGTTCTTACGTAACTGTACTTTAACTCTGCCAGTCTACTACCCCAGCTACACCTCAGACGCAGAGTACAAGCTCCATACTTTGGACCTGAGACATGCTCTCTCCTGTTACAAGGAGAGGACGGCAGAAATTCGGGGAGAGGTTCGCCAGCTGTTTGTAACCTATGCTGAAGCTGCTTCTGGCAGACCTGCAGCAAAGTGGACTATTGCAAGATGGATTACATCATGCATAGGTCTGCGTTACGAGTTGGCAGGCAAGGAGCCTCCAAGAGGGATAAGAGTTCATTCTACCCGCCATACCGCTGCATCGGTGGCTGCTTCCAGGGACATCACTAACCAGGAAATCTGCTGGGCTGCTACCTGTAAGTCATAAAACACCTTCATTACCCATTGCCACATCGACCTTGAGTCATGCCGTGATGCTGGTTTTGTGGCCTCAGTTCTCCAATCTCTGTTCCCTAAGTAGGGGGTGTGCATCTTGCCTCCCTTCTCCCGGAGAACTGCTAGGAGTCTGCCAAAGAGTGTGGATGAACAACATAGCCACAATCCTAGAAAAACAGGTTACTCACCTGTAACAGTATTTCTAGGAGTGTTATATGTTGTTCATCCACACGGACCCACCCAACCTCCGTGGCTGCAGACGCACAACATCTGGCTTCCAGCGAACTAAGATCTGGCTTCATGGGGCAGAGCCGAGGTATATACCACCCAGGTAGGGCGGGGTGAGCCAGCTTGAAGACTTCCGGCAGATTTAAAGTGGAAGGGGACATCCCAAAGAGAGTGTATGAACAACATATACCACTCCTAGAACTACTGTTA
Source organism: Neoceratodus forsteri (assembly GCA_016271365.2). Classification (NCBI taxonomy): domain Eukaryota; kingdom Metazoa; phylum Chordata; order Ceratodontiformes; family Ceratodontidae; genus Neoceratodus; species Neoceratodus forsteri. Next base: position 29,366,319 of record CM057453.1, read on the forward strand.
CAGGTGAGTAACCTGTTTTTCCAGGATGCCCACTGCCTTTTATAATGGTAAGAAGTATAGTGATGATCTGAAGTTCCACTTCCTATGGCAGTCTTGCAGCTGTGCAGGAAAAATACATGAAGGCTCTACTCTAAATGGTAGTTATATCTGCTTTTCTCTTTTCGCTTCTGCATAGAATTTTTGTCAGAACAGAATTTTTCCATACACAGCACAGTAAATCTGCAGTAATGATGTCTGATCAGTGAGAGATGTGGGGCTGATTAAGTCAGGTGCAACTATAGCTATCTGACCAGAATTACATTAATCCTAGATGAGTATATAAAGCCGAAAAATTAAGAAATGAAGAAAGAAGCACATACAGTATTATCACTGTTCTAGGGGCATAGATATAGTTCACTATCCACACACTGGTAGTTCCACTGGAAAGTGCTGATTTGCTTGAGCATCTTCCAGCCAAGTTCCCACCACCATCCGGGTGGTTTATCCCTCGGCTCCACCCCGTGACATAAGATCTCCCTTTCCACTGGAAGAGTTCAGTCTCCTTCTTTGAGATTCTGTGCATTGTAGGCTACCAAGTGTACCATGGGCAATTTTGCCCCCAACTATATATTTCAGAAGTTTCTTGACTCCTTCTCTTCGTGATCAGTCTGGCTCCAGTCTTGTTGATGGAAGAAGAGGATGCCAACTCAGCTCCCAGTTTCAAATTCTGCATCACATGCCACCAGAAAATGTCATGGATGGATCTGTGTCTAGCCTCTGCTGTCTGGGGTCTGCATATGATATTTCAGGCTGTGGCCTGTGCTAGGCGATGCTCCCTTCTTCCTTGGGGAGATCATGCAGCTTGGCTTCTTCTCGGCTGCCTGTCCGATAGGAACCTGACGCTCTGGCTGAAAGGTCACAAGTATGCCTCCACTGTGGCAGAGTCTGCTGCCCAGCATGCAGCTATGAAAGAGGCTACCACTGTGGCATGTACCTGATTGGCCTTAGTACTGCTTCTGGCTCAGGCCAGCATGAGAGTGTCCTTCGCTGAAAAATTCTGTGAGATGTGTCAGGCCCTCCAGGCCTTCCGGGGAGCCCTGGCTGCCACAGTAAGAAATACAGGTGCCACCAGCACCGGTGTGGGACAGAGAGAGATTGCAGTCCTCCCACTTCCTTGACTCGATCAACTGCTCGACTCCAGTCAACCTTTCTGGGTCAAGAGCCAGGTAGAAAGCTCCACAGTGCCTCCCTCAGGCTTGTTGGCCTCGACACCAGCCAGTCAGGTGGTCAAGATTTTTCTCAACCCTGTTGACCAGCTTTCAGGGAGGATGCACGAGGAGACAATCTTCCAGACCTCGGTTTTTGTGGTCCTCACTCAGGAGGACGTGGAGCGGTGGATGTCCCTGACCAGCTTCATACAGGAACAGTCTTCACCTTTAGTGCTTCCCTATGCACCTTGGCATGTGGTCTAAAATGAACCACCAGTGGCTTCCCCTCTGCATCAGCCCTCAAGTCAATGGTCGAGCTGTTGGTCAAGGCTCGCTCACGCTCTCACTTGATTGGAAAGCATTGCCATCACTATTCCTTGACCTCCTCATCCTTGGATGAGGAGAAGCTCCACCACCTGATATTTATGCTGTACCAGGATCTTCTCTGGCAACAGAGGACCATTGCGAGGCAGGGTAGGGCTCTACTCTGGACACATAAGGTTGACTGGAAAGCACATTCATGCCCATGCTGGTCTATTCTCAACAGATGTTCGTAGCACCTGTCTCACTATCCTTGCAGGTGGAGCTGCCTCCACCGCAGCCCTTGGTGGAAACTCTGATGAAGGACTCATGTGCTACTTCCAGGACAGCTGTCCGTGGAACTCACCCAGTCAGACGAGTCTTGATTAGTCCACCATGGCAAACAGTTGAGGGCCATTTTTAGTTTATCCATGCTGTCTTCGAGGCCATATACCTTGGACTGCGTGGCAGTCAAGGAACTGATTACCAACCAGGGGCTGGTAACATTCAGGGCTCTACTCTGACTTATCTCAGAGTCCATGTCTGACCCTCTGCAGCCTGTTCAGTAAAAGGCCAACTGTCCTTTTACAGACATCCTCAGTAGGGACAAATCCCTAGGGGTTGGCTTTCCTATGACTGGGGTCATATTTGGACCGGCCCAGGATTTTTGGAAGACATGGACTCTGAGATGAATTAAGAGTAGAACCCTGAATGTCATGGCCCCTGGTCAGTAGTCATTTCCTTGGTCGACATGCAGTTGAAGGTATGTGGCCTCAACACAGCATGGATGAGCTGCCTGAGTCATCTGAGGACTCTTCAGAAATGGCCTTTGACTGTTTGCCACTGTGGACCACCCGAGATTCATCTAACTGGGTGATTTCCACTGAATGACCTGGCAAGGGGAGAGGATGGGGGGGTGGAGGAAATGTAGGGAGAACTAAAAGAAGGTATAGTAAAGGCAACAAACCTTTGTATCATGCAGGTAAGCAAAAGTAAAAGAGGAGACCACTGTGGTTCTCAAAGGAGGTAGCAGTAAGCGTAAAGGCAAAAAAGGCAGCATTCAGAAGGTATAAGGGGAGTGAGAAGCAGAGAAGAGGAGGATAGGGAAGTATATCAGAGAAAGCAGAGGAAGGCAGGCAAAGCAGTAAGAAGCACAAAGGTGCAAACCAAGGAGAGGACAGCTCAAGGAGTATCAAATGGGACAAGACATTTTTTGAGGCATGTTCGGGAGAAAAAGAAAACGAACAGGGGGAAGGAGGTGTGCACTACTCCGTTCAGAAAAGAAAGGGTCCTACAAGAGCTCGCTAAGCCGGGGGAATGAGCACTCTCCCTTCACAAAAGAAAGGGTCCTACAAGAGCTCAGCTAAGCTCAGGGTGGACAAGGCAATGGGACCTGATGGCATACATCCCAGGGTACTTAAGGAGCTAAGGGTGGAACTAGCAGAGCCATTAGCAGAACTGTTTAGTGAGTCTTTGAGCACAGGAGAGGTCCCAGAAGACTGGAGAAGGGCTCTTGTGATCCCGCTCCACAAGAGTGGTAGCAGGGAGGAGGCAAGGAACTACAGACCAGTCAGTCTTACCTCAGTAGTGGGCAAGATTAAGGAGGCACCCCTTAAGGAAAGGATAAGGCAACACCTGGAATCCATAGGAGCACAGGATCCAAGACAGCATGGGTTTACAACAGGAAGGTTCTGTCAAACTAATCTCATAGATTTCTTTGACTGGGTAACCAGAGTGGTAGACCAAGGGAGAGCAGTTGATGTCACCTACCTTGACTTCAACAAAGCTTTCGACACTGTTCCACATAGAAGATTGATAAATAAGCTGGGTAGGCTCGGGGTGGGTCGGAAGTTAGTCAGCTGGGTGGCAAACTGGTTGACTGGCAGAAAACAGAGAGTGGTGGTAAATGGTATACAGTCATAAGAGATGCAAGTCACAAGTGGGTATCTCAACGATCAGTCCTAGGGCTAGTCCTCTTCAGCCTACTCTGCTCTGCCTCCTAAGCAACCTACTTCCCCTCCACCCACAAAAACTCTGCCGCCACTGAAAAAGACCACCCCTCCTTGGAGATCACTCAGATGAGGGGTCTCATAGGCGGCATGGATGACTACGCCATTCCTCTTTCAGGTCCTGTTCAAGGCGCTGGCATCGCTCCCGCGGATGCCGGTCCTGGCATTCCTACACTCACTCTCCCTCATCGGAGGATTCCAGCTGGAGCTCTTCCTCCTCATCCAAGTCGTCAGACAGGGATTTCTCCCCTCCTCCTCCTCCTCTGGATTCCCATGAGGATTCTCCGAGGTCTCCCCCTGATAATCCCACGTTTATGGATATAATAAGACACATCCAGTTCCTCAGTGGGTGGGACACCAAGGACCTGGCCCTAGAGAGATGCAGACTCACCACGTTCCTCAGGCCAAATGACCCTAAGCCCCGGGTGGTGCCTCCATTGGTGAACCTTTTCCAGGATGTGACTAAGCTTGCCTGGAAACACCCCTCATCAGCTTCAGTGGCGCCCAAGAAAGCTATAGAACCCCTAGAAATGAGCTTTACTTGGGGGATCAACCTAGGGCTGATTCCATGGTTCTGACTACAGCCCATGGTAGGACCAAACAACCTAAACACTTAAGCTCTCAGCTTTCTGACAAGGAGTCTAAGAGGCTGGACCATTTTGGCCGCAAGGTCTGTTCTTCAGCCACCTGCACCGTCCAATCACTTAACTTTTTGGCTCATGGTCCAATACAAGAATTCCTTGTGGAAAAAGACTTTGGAATTGGCAAAGCTCAACCAGACTCTTCTCAGAAGTCTGAGCTGCTGGACAGCCTCCAGTCAGGTGTAGATGTAGGAAAGCATGTTTTTCGCTCTGCCTACGACTCGGCCGACACTGCCACCAGGGCCACTGCCACTGGCATTTGTCTCCACAGGTATTTCTGGCTTAGGGTCTCTGGCTTTTTTTAGGACCTCCAAGAGGATATCTTAGATGACCCCTTCCAGGGCCCAGTTATTTTCGGGGAAGATACCAAAAAGATTATTACAGGTCTCCAGGATTCTGGAAAGGCTGTCCTGTCGGTCCATAGAATGTACACGTCAGAACTGACTCCTTCCAGACGCCCAGCCTTTCATCGGCCAAGTGGGCAAGCAGTCCAAAGGTCAGCAGCCCAGAGGGGCTGTTAAATGCAAGGCCTCCTCCCAGCCCTCCGGGAACTCAGGCCAGAGAACGCCAAAGGCTCCCGGCCGGTTGCCCCTGCATCTACCTGACTCCTTGCTTGCCCCCCACCTCCGGCAGAGCTTCTGGGGGAGGCAGTAGGGGATCGGTTCTCCCTCTACCGTGAGGATTGGATCAGGATCACAACAGATCAGTGTGTCATACAACTAATAGAGAGGGGATATGCCCTTAGAGTTTTTGAAACTACCTCCAGACAACCCTCTTGTTCCCTCCCACTATTCCTCATCCCACATCAGTCTGATCCTGGCAGAGATCCAGGCCCTTCTTTCCAAACGGGCTATAGAGCCCGTTACTCTGAACCAAGGGGGGGAAGGGCTATTACTCCCATTTTTTCCTAGTCCCCAAGAAGATGGGAGATCTTTGCCCCATACTGGATGTCAGCCACCTGAACAACTATGTGGAGTACAAATGATTCAGGATGGTGATGCTTCCAGGCTTACTCCCAGTGCTGCATCAAGGGGATTGGCTTTGCACTCTGGAAATGCAGGATGCTTATCTTCACATCAAGATCCTGCAATCCTACAGAAGATTCCTGCACTTCACCTTCAGTTGTGAGACCTGACCTTCGGCTTGTCCTCGACTCCTCGTATCTTCACCAAGTGCCTGGCAGTGGTGACTGCTGCAATTAGGAGAATGGGTCATTACGTCTTTCCTTAGTTAGATGACTGGCTCCTAACAGCTCCTTCAAGGGACCAGCTGCTGAAAACCCTGGAAGACACCTTTATGCTGTTCCAAGAACTGGGTATCACTGTGAATCTCCCCAAATCTTCCCCATGGCCCAACCAGAGGCTACAATACATAGGGGCAGTCTTGGACACCATCCAAAGTAAAGCTTTCCTTCCCTCCGACAGGGCAGATTGCTTTCAGGCCCAAGCTTGAAGGATTTCCTCATCGCACCAGGTCATGGCCAGAGCTGTCCTCCAGCTTCTTGGTCACATGGCAGCCGCCATTGTGACCATTCCCTTAGCACGGCTTCACATGAGTGCCTCAGTGAACTCTCACAGTTCAATGGGACCAGTGCACAGACAATCCCAGGCAACTGGTGAAGGTCTCCAGGGCAGTATGTCAGACCCTGGAATAGTGGCTGAACCCTTCCAACTTGGAAAAAAGGGGCTCCTTTCAGGAGAAACACCTCTAAGCAGAACTTAATGACAGATGCTTTGGGACAGGTATGGGGAGCTCATTTCAGAGATGGTCAAACTCAAGGGACCTGGTCTCCTCTGGAACAGAATCTCCACATAAAAGTATTGGAGACGAGTTCAGTCCTCTATGCTCTGCAGGCGTTCCAACCGGATATCTTCCCGGGTTCTCTGCTGATCCATATGGACAACATGCTAGTGGTCAACATCAACAAGCAGAAAGGTATTTATTCCTACCCCCTCTGCAGGGAGGCCATGAGTGTCTGGTTCTGGGCAGTAGAACACAGTCTGGAACTCACTGCAGTTCATGTTCCAGGCGCGTCCAGAACACCTTGGCTGACAGCTTAAGCAGGTCTCGGTCCAGGGCCCGTGAATGGGAACTCCTACAGTCCATAGCAGAGGATCTCTTCGGAAGATGGGGGCACCCACAGCTGGACCTCTTTGCGTCCCTGCTACCCCCTTAAATAGAATTGTACACCATGGAGTACTTGGAGTATGCCTGGCTACACCCATGGCGTGGATATGTTGTTCAATCCACGTTGTCTGGCAGGTTCCTTGACGCTTTAAATCTTGCCGGAAGGTCTGCAAGCTGGCTCCTCCCACCCACCCGGGTGGTAAAACCCTCGGCTCCACCCCATAATACCAGATCTTCCTTACCACTTGGAAGCTCAGGTTCCCTCCTTAGCGCTCTGCGTTTTAGGCCTGGATCCACACACTTTGGAATTTCCAAAACTTATTTTAAAATTTACAAGACTTCGGTCTTCGTCTTCTCTCGCGGCTGCAATGGACAAATTGACTCCCGGCTTCAGTCTGTGCCCATGTGGGCAGAAGATATCCCGGACCGCTCCGCACTCCACATGCCTCTACTGCCTGGGGCTTGACCCGCGACTTCGCGGGCTTGCGATTGTGCAAGTCTTTAGACTTCGGTCTTGGAGACTAAGCTGCCAGACCTCTTCTCGGGTGCCCCGAAAAATGGTATCTGCCGGTCAAGTCTAAGGAGGCCCGTTGGGCGGTGTCCACGGCGGCGGGCTCTCGGAACGGTTGGAGCAATTAATTGCCCTCGAGGAGGAGGTGGCCCAGGCCGCTTCTTCTTCCTCCTCGGCCGTGGCATTTATCCCACTCTCTTTGGGCTCCTCCTACGCAGCTTCGTTTAAGGAGTTTTGCCAGTTCCTCTCCACCAATGGAGAAGAGCCATCGGGACATTCCAGTCGGTCCAAGAAGAAGGACTCTAAGGGTAAGTCCCACCATCGATGTTCGTGGGAGCGGGAGAGATCCCCTTCACCGGACCGTCGACTCTTGACTTCGGTCGAGGTTGCACATCTCCAGAGGATCGAGAAGTCCAATGCCACCTTGGACTCGGTCATATCTGCCCAGAAAGACAAAGGCTGCCAGCAGCAGCATAAGGCCTATCGCCCTTCCACCCCTGCGGCACGTTCGGCCCAGCAGCACCAGCACCAGGGCCAGCAGGCACACACTTGGCGCACTAAGGCCAAGCCTGCCGCTTCTTCCAGTAGGAAGCCTGGAGGCTAGGGTCCAGGAGTTCCCTCAGCGGGCCCTTCCTCCAAGCCTGCCCAGTGACGGGTTGAGGGGTGTCGCCCCCAACCTCGTCACTCATTCCCGGGTTCTGGCTCCGCCACTTCCTTTCTGCCTGCTCCGCTATCACCACGGACCGCAGGGTGTTAGAAGTGGTAGACAAGGGTCTGCCTCTGGAATTCGAGCAGTTCCCTCCCTATGGGGGCCGGGTTCTGGAGCCCCTCTCTGTCGGCTCATCGAGCCTACATTGCCCTGCTCCTCCAGAAGGATGTGATCAGCGAGGTGGTGGACCCTCCTCCAGACCCAGGGTTTGTGTCCAAGTACTTCCTGGTCCCAAAACGGATGGTGGGCTGGCGCCCCATTCTCGACCTGCATGACCTGAACAAGTTCCTAAGGCCGCGCACCTTCAGGATGGTCACTCTGGCTCAGATCATTCCATCCTTGGAACTAGGCATGTGGTTTTGCTCTCTGGACCTTCAGAACGCATTCTTTCACGTCCCAATCCATCCGTCTCATCAGCGATTCCTCAGCTTCCGAGCAGAAGGATCTCTTTACGAGTTCTGGGCCATGCCCTTTGGCCTCTCTCCAGCTCCCAGGGTCTTCACCAAATGCATGACAGTGGTGACAGCATTCTTGCGGCATCGAGGGGTCCAGGTCTACCCTTACCTGGATGACTGGCTGATTGCAGCCCCTTCCAGGTTGGACGTGGAGCAGTCCAGGGATCTGGCCCTCTGGGTCTGCTCTCAGATTGGCCTCCTCATCAACAAGGCCAAGTCGGAACTCATGCCATCGCAGGTGATTCAGTTCATTGGGGCAGAGCTCGACTCTCTTCGAGCCAGAGCCTGGCTCCCGGCGGACAGGGCCGAGGTCCTTTCCTCCTTTGCCCAATCATTTCTGGTTGGGCAATTGCGCCCTGCCCGGGACTTCCTGCGCCTTCCGGGCCTCATGGTGCCCTGCACCAGCGTGGTCCACTGGGCCCACTGGCATATGCATCCCCTGCAATGGGGGCTGGCCCACCAGTGGTGACAGCACTCCGGTCCTCTGGACCAGCCAGTGACGGTGACCCAGGAGATGTGGGACAGCCTACAGTGGTGGCTCATTCCAGCATATCTGCAGGAGGGTATCCCATTTGTCCGCCCCGAGCCGATGGTCACTCTGATGACTGACGCGCCTCTGATGGGTTGGGCTGCCCATCTGGGAAAGCTCAGGGTCCACGGCCTCTGGTCCCCTCAGGAGTCTCGATGCCACAACAACCTGCTGGAGCTCCGAGCGGTGCATCTAGCCCTCACCGCCTTCGCTCCGTTTATACGACGTCAAGTGGTTCAGGTCCAGACGGACAACACCACGACCATGTCTACCCTCAACCGACAGGGCGGGATGCACTCCTTGCCTCTGTGCAAGGAGGCTGTCCGCACTTGGTCTCCCATGATCAGCCTGGAGGCGGATCTCTAGCTATCCATGTGACAGGAGCCTCCAACAGTCTGGCCGATGCCCTCAATTGGATAGGCGCTGCATCTCACAAGTAGTCTGTCCTGCCGGAGGTAGTGCAAGATCTGTTCTCCCATTGGGGCACCCCTCAGGTGGACCTGTTTGCCTCCAGGGCGAATGCGAAGCTGAGGCTGTTTCATGCCCACCCCCCGTCAGCAGGGCTCGCTGCATGGTGATGCCTTCTCGAAGCCATGGACCTTGGGCCTCTTCTACGCCTTCCCTCCATTTCCCACAAGGTGCTTCTCAAGGCAAAGAGGGACAAGGTGCAGGTGATTCTGGTAACCCCAGACTGGCCCCGCCTGTTCTGGTACCCAGATCTCCTCAGCCTCAGCTCCAGGCTCCCGAGGTGGCTTCCAGCCCACCCAGACCTGATCTCAGTCAACAAGGGGAAGGTTCTCCATCCGGACCTTCAATCCCTGCACCTGACGGCCTGGTTCCTGAGCGGCTAGAGTTCCAAGCCTTGGGTCTTTCTGACGAGGTCCTCAACGTCGCTTAGGCGTCCCGTAAGGAGTCTACCAGAAAATGCTATGCCTTTAAATGGAAGAGATTCTCCATTTGATGTCAGGACAAAGGGTTGGACCCTTCTTCCTGTCCATTGGCTAGCGTTTTGGACTACCTGTGATCCCTTTCTCAGCTAGGGCTTCGGTTGACGACCCTTAAGATGCACCTGGCAGCCATCTCTGCTTACCGGGCGTGGGCCGGCAAGCAGTCAGTGACTGACAGGAGAAGGTAGTCAGGCGCTTTCAAAGGCCTTGATCACATATCCCTCTGATGCAAGAACCTCCACCTCCATGGGATCTACTGCTGGTATTGGCTAGCTCATGGGCAAGCCATTCGAACCGATGCACAGGTGCGATATCTCCCACCTGTCATGGAAGACCGTCTTCTTGGTGGCTATAACGTCAGCCTGAAGGATGGGAGAGCTCCAGGCGCTTTCCATCGAGTCTCCTTATCTGGTCTTCCACAGGGACAAGGTTGTCCTGCACCCCCACCCAAAATTCCTTCCAAAGGTGGTGTCGGAGTTTCACCTTAACCAGATGTTGACTTTGCCAGTGTTCTACCCCAGTCACACCTCGGAGGCCGAATATAGGCTCCATACTTTGGACCCTAGAAGAGCACTCGCTTATTATAAGGAGCGGACGGCTGAAGTTCGGGAAGAGGTTAGCCAACTGTTTGTCACCTACGCTGAAGCTGCACCTGGCAGACCTGCAGCCAAGTGAGCGATAAGCAGGTGGGTCGTCACCTGCATAGTCTCTGCTATGGGTTGGCGGGCATGGAGCCTCCCAAAGGCAGAGCTCATTCTAACCGCCATACCGCTGCTTCGGTGGCTGCTTCTAGGGACGTTCCTATCCAGGAAATCTGCTGGGCTGCTACCTGGAAGTCAGCACACACCTTTATTTCCCATTAACACATTGACCTTGAGTCACAATGGGATGCTGGTTTTGGGACCTCGGTTCTCCAGTCCTTATTCCCTGAGTAGGGGGTGCGCGCCTTGCCTCCCTCCTCCCGGAGAACCACTAGGAGTCTGCTAGACAGTGTGGATTGAACAACATATCCACGTCCCTAGAAATACAGGTTACTCACCTGTAACAGGAGTTCTAGGAGTGGTATATGTTGTTCATCCACACAACCCACCCGACCTCCCCAGCTTTGATGCGCAACCTGGCTTCCAGCGGGCTAGATCTGGTGTCATGGGGCAGAGCCGAGGGTTTTACCACCTGGGTGGGTGGGAGGAGCCAGCTTGAAGACCTTCTTGCAAGATTTAAAGCAGCAAGGAACCTGTCAGACAGTGTGGATGAACAACATATACTACTCCTAGGACTCCTGTTACAGGTGAGTAACCTGTATTTTCTACTCGCTAGATCCAGGGTCTGGTGCTTTCTGGCGAGATGCATTGTCCCTCTCTTGGACAGGGAGATTTCTGTATGCCTTTCCACTGTTACAGAAAGTCCTGATCAAGATACAATCAGAAGGGGTGGATATGATCTTGATCGCTCCCTTCTTACCTTGACAAATTTGGTTCCCTGTGCTCCAGCAATTAGCAGTAGAGCCTCCAGTTCCTCTGCCCCTAACCTCTCACTTGCTCTCCCAGGAGCAAGGCACCCTAGTGCACCCGGACCTCAGATTTCTGCACCTGCATGCATGGCTCCTGCAGGCATTAGCTAGGGCCCAGTTCAGGGTTTTCCCTAGGGTGGTCGGGAGTCCATTGGCTGCCAGGAAAGCCTCTGCCAGAGCCAAGGCACGCCATGAAATGGAAAATGGTTCTGCCTGGCACCTAGATCCATTCATCTGCCTGGTGAACTCTGTTTTGAAGTACCTCCTCTCTGTCAGATTCCAGACTTAGTTCCTCCTCCATCAGGGTGCAACTTTCTGCTGTTTCTGCCTATCATGCACCTATGAAGGGCAAGACCCTTGCCCAATTGTATCTGTCATGCACTTTTTTGCGGGGCATTCTGCACCTGAAACCTCCCATATGGGATTCTACTCCTCCATGGGACCTTCTGTTTGTACTGGAGAAACTCACCTTGCCTCCCTTTGAACCAGCCGCGAGTTGCGAGCCATGCTGTCTGTCATGGAAAGCGTTATTTTTAGTTGCCTACTTCTGCTCGAAGGATTTCCAGGCTTCTGGCTCTGATGTGCAAAGAGCCTTTTTTTAGTTTTCCACAAGGACCATCTATCTTTGCGGACTAATTCGAAGTTCCTGCCGAAAGCGATGTCTGAGTTTACACTTAATCAGGACATCCATTTTCTCGCCTATTATCCAGAGTACTTGAATCAAGGGGAGGCTGTGTTTCACACTCTGGACATTCATAGGGTGCTTTGTTTTTATTTGGACCGCATCCGGACTGTCAGAAAGGGTGACCAGTTGTTTGTTTCTTTTGCCTCGAGAACTGAAGGGGCCCCAGTTTCTAAACAGACGTTACCCAAGTGTTTAGTTAACTGCATTGTATATTATTACCGTAAGATAGACAAGCCTTTACCGGGACAGGTTAAAGGTCACTCTACTAGGGGTGTTGCTACCTCCTTTGCATCTCTCAGGAATGTGTCAGCAGCAGAGATTTGTGCTGCTGCTACTTGGGAGTTCTGTCTGCACTTCAGTCAAGCATTATAGTTTGGACTTTGCCTCTAGACAGAGGTCTGGCTTTGGACTAGCTGTCATCCAGGGTCTGCTCTCTTGAGAGTTTCTGCTGGTTTATTTAATCACCACCTGTCTGTCTTGGGTTTATCCTCTGTTCTTCTTGGCACTCAGTCCTAATGTTATAACCCATTGCAAGAGCTACCACACGAAGTAAGATAGTACAGTTACGTAAGAACTTACCGTGACAGTAGATCTTACTTTGAGAGGGTTCCTGCAGTAGGTCTTCACATATAGGACTGCGCCCCCTGGCGTCAGGTCCACACTGCAAACTTGTAGATAACAATCATTAGTGGGGACCGCCCCCGACGTCGGGTGACGTGACGTCAGCCCAACTATAAAAGTGGCGATCTTTCCTGCCGTTGCCTCAGTATGTTTGGCTACGAGATAGAACAGTGATCAACATACGTTTGTGAAAGTTTTCTTAACTTCATAAAACTTTTTCCTTAAAATAGTTTTTTCAATTGATGCCTTCTAGACAGGAGAAGAAATTGCTCAAAATGCAGAGCCCAAATCCTGCACGGGGATGACAAGTCCCACTGCCTTCTCTGCCTAGGTTGCAAGCATTACACTGAGGAGTGCTTCATCTGCTAGGCCTTCAACCAGGCAGCTTGAACCAGGAGCAAGCGGACCCTCGAAGCCCACCTCCTGACCCGACGACTGGCGTCGATGGAAAAGGAGCTCCAGGAATTGTGGGAAAGGTCATCGTCGCCAACCCCAAAAAAGAAGACGACCAAGGAGAAGTGCCGGGACAGGGTACTCAGCACAAGTTAGCTGACGTGCCCTTCCTTGGCACCGACCTCTTCGGTCCAGGAGTGGCAGGTCACCTCCAGCGCATAGAGCAGTCCAATGCCACCTTGGATGCCACTTCTGCAAAACGTTCTTCGGGCAAGAACCAGCAGAAGTGCAAGAAGAAGCCTTTTTGGCACTCTTCTCCTGCGGTTAGACAGCCCCCCTTCCAGGGAGGTCAGCAGCAACAGCAGGCTCAAGCTTGGTGCTCTAGGCCCAAGCAGGGTCCCCAACAACCCCGCAAAGGAGGCCAAGGTGCCAGTCCAGGAGCCTCCTCATCCTGTAAGCCTGCGCAGTGATGGGTCGGGGTGGCCACACCTACTCCCAGTTCTGGGTCCTCCCACGGGGGGCCGGCTCCGCCACTTTCTTTCCACCTGGTCCAGTATCACTTCAGATATGTGGGTCCTGGAAGTGGTCGGTCGTGGGACTGCTTTTAGAGTTCAAGCAGTACCCTCCTTGCTGAGTCCGTGCCCCACGGGAGGAAAGGATCTCAGTTGGCACTCAGTTGGCCCTTCGGGACGACATTGCTCAGCTCCTCTGCAAGGAGGTGGTAGCTCCAGTGCCAGATCCTCCTACAGACCCAGGCTTCGTGTCCAGGTACTTTCTGGTGCCCAAGCGGACGGGGGGTTGGTGCCCCATCCTAGATCTCCACGACCTGAATCAATATCTCAGGTCTCGCACCTTCTGGATGGTAACTCTGAACCAGATCATACCATCTCTGGAGCGAAACATGTGGTTCTGTTCACTGGATCTACAGGACGCGTTCTTTCACGTCCCAATCTATCTGTCCCACCAGCGGTTCCCCCACTTCAGGGTCGAAGGGACCTTATACGAGTTCCGAGCCATGCCGTTCGGCCTGTCATCAGCCCCTCGGGTCTTCACCAAATGCATTGCAGTGGTGGCAGCCCATTTACGGCATCAGTGGGTTCGGATATACCCCTACCTCGACGATTGGCTCCTGGTGGGTTCCTCCCTGAAGGAGGAGGAGGAGAGGTCCAGGGACCTGGCACTCCGAACATGTTCCCAGTTAGGCCTCCCGATCAACAAGGCCAAGTCGGAACTCATGCCCTCTCAGAGGATGGGCTTTATCGGGGCAGAGCTCGACTCTCGTCAAGCCACAGCTCGGCTTCCGGCGGACAGAGTGGAGGTTCTTTCCTCCTTTGCCTGATCATTTCTGGTTGGGCACTTGCGCCCTGCCTGGGACTTCCTGCGCCTTCTGGGTTACATGGCGGCGTGCATCTCAGTGGTCCGTTGGGCCAGATTGCACATGCGCCCCCTCCAATGGGAGCTGGCCGCTCAGTGGACTCAGCGTCAGGGTCTTTTTGACCAGCTGGTCACTGTCACCCAGAAGATGTGGGACGTTCTCCAATGGTGGACCGCCCCAGACCGGTTTCAGGAAGGGATCCCGTTTGTCCGGCCCGAGCCTACTGTTGTCCTTATGACCGATGCCTTTCTCATGGGCTGGGGAGCCCACATGGGGGACAATAGGGCAGACGGGTTCTGGGCCCCCGAGGAGTCCCGATGCCGCATCAACCTGTTAGAACTCAGGGCTGTCAGACTGGCACTGTCATCTTTTTGCTCCTCAGCTCCGGGGTCAAGTGGTTCAAGTCTAGACTGACAATACCACGACCATGTCCTACCTCAGCAAACAGGGTGGCACGCACTCCTGTCTGCTATGCAAGGAGGCGCTCCGGATCTGGACCATCATCAGCCGGTTGGAGGCAGATCTCCTTGCCATCCATGTGGCAGGAGTCTCGAACCAACTGGCAGATGCTCTCAGCCACATAGGCCAGACATCCCACGAGTGGTCTCTCCATCCAGAGGTAGCTTACAATCTGTTCTCCCGTTGGGCAAATCGTTGGTGGACCTGTTTGCCTCCAGGGAGAACATCAAGCTGAGGCTGTACCATGCCCGCCCCCCTCAGCAGGGCTCGCTGCGGGGGGTTGCCTTTTCGAGGCCGTGCACCCCAGGCCTCCTCTACGCCTTCCCTCCATTTTCCTTGATCCACAAGGTGTTACTCAAGGTGAGAAGGGACTAGGTGAAGGTGATCCTGGTAGTCCCAGATTGGCCCTGCCATTTCTGGTATCCCAGATCTCCTCAGCCTCAGCTGCAGGGCACCAGAGTGGCTTTGTACACACCCGGACCTGATATCATTGAACCAGGGGAAGGTATTCCACCCGGACCTTCATTCCCTGCACCTCACAGCCTGGTACCTGAGCAGCCAGAGTTCCAGGCTCTGGGTCTTTCCGAGGATGTCTACACATTGGCACAGGAGACAGTGGTTGGGCGCTTTTTCAAAGGCCTGGATCACATATCCCCTCCAGTGCGTGAACCTCCACCTCCATGGGAATCTTCTGGTTTTGGCAAAGCTCATGGGCAAGCCATTCGAGCCCATGCACAAGTGTGAGTTCTCACACTTGTCATGGAAGACTGCCTTCCTGGTGGCTATCATGTCAGCCAGAAGGACAGGGGACCTCCAGGCGCTTTCGATGGACTCCTCTTATCTGGTCTTTCACAGGGACAAAGTTGTCCTGTGCTCCCCCCCCCCCCCGAAATTCCTTCCGAAAGTGCTGTCAGAGTTTCACCTTAACCAGGTGTTGACTCTTACCCTAACTACACCTCGGAGGCCGAGTACAGGCTCCATACCATGGACTTTAGACGTGCTCTTTCCTACTACAAGGAGAAGACGGCGGAAATTCGGGGAGAGGTTCGCCAGCTGTTTGTCACCTACGCTGAAGCCACTTCTGGCAGACCTGCAGCCAAACGGACCATTGCAAGATGGATTACATCATGCATGGGTCTGTGCTATGAGTTGGCAGGCAAGGAGCCTCCCAGACAGATAAGAGCTCATTCTACCCGCCATGCTGCTGCATCGGTTGCTGCTTCCAGCGACATCCCTATCCAGGAAATGTGTCTGGCTGCTACCTGGAAGTCAGCAAACACCTTCATTACCCACTACCACATCGACCTTGTGTCACGCCGGTATGCTGGTTCTGGGGCATCGGTTCTCCAATCTCTGTTTCCTAAATAGGGGGTGTGCGCCTTGCCTCCCTCCTCCTGGAGAACTGCTTGGAGTCTGCCAGAGAGTGTGAATGAACAACATACCCACGCTCCTAGAAGAACAGGCTCATCACCTGTAACAGTAGTTTTAGGAGTGGTATATGTTGTTTATCCACACGCACCCACTCGACCTCCCCGGCTTTAGACGCACCACCTTGCTTCCTGCGGGCTAAGATCTGGCATCATGGGGCGGAGCCGAGGTATTTACCTCCCGGGTGGATGGGAGAAGCCAGCTTGAAGACTTTCCGGTCAGATTTAAAGGGGAAAGGGACATGCTAGAGAGTGTGGATGAACAACATATACCACTCCTAGAACTACTGTTACAGGTGAGTAACCTGTTTGTTTTGTTCACTGGATCTGCAGGACATGTTCTTTAATGTCCCAATCCATCCGTCCCATCAGCGGTTCCTCCGCTTCAGGGTTGAGAGGACCCTGTACAAGTTCCAAGCCATGCCGTTCGGCCTCTCATCGGCCCCATCGGTCTTCACCAAATGCATTGTAGTGGTGGCGGCCCAACTTCGGCATCGAGGAGTCAGAATCTACCCCTACCTCGACGATTGACTCCTGGCAGGTTCCACCCAACAGGAGGTGGAGTGGTCCAGAGATCTGGCCCTCCAGACCTACTTCCAGCTCGGCCTCCTGATCAATGAGGCCAAGTCAGAACTCGTACCTTCCCAGGTGATGGGCTTCATCAGGGCAGAGCTCAACTCTTGTCAAGCCAGAGTTCAGCTCCCGGTGGACAGGGCAGAGGTGTTCTCCTCCTTTGCCCATTCATTTCTTGTTGGGCACTTGTGCCCTGCCTTGGACTTTTTGGGTTACATGGCGGTGTGCACCTCGATGGTCCGTTGTGCCAGGTTGCACATGTGCCCCCTTCAATGGGAGCTGGCCGCCCGATATGGTCATTTCGACCAGCTGATCACTGTAACCCAGAAGATGTGGGATGTTCTCCAATGGTGGATCGCCCCAGACCGGTTTCAGGAAGGGATCCCATTTGTCTGCCCCAAGCCGACTGTCATCCTTACGACTGATGCCTCTCTCATGGGCTGGGGAGCCCACATGGGGGACAACAGAGCACATGGGTTCTGGGCCCCCGAGGAGTCCCGATGCCACATCAACCTGTTGGAGATCAGAGCAGTCAGACTGGCACTGTCAGTTTTCGCTCCTCAGCTCCTGGGTCAAGTAGTTAGAGTCCAGACTGACAATACCATGACCATGTACTGCCTCAACAAACAGGGCGGCACAGACTCCCGTCTGCTATGGAAGGAGGCGCTCCGCATCTGGACCCCCGTAAACCGCTTGGAGGCGGATTGCCTAGCCATCCACGTGTCTGGAGCCTCGAACCAGCTGGCGGATACTCTCAGCCACATAGGCCAGACATCCCACGAGTGGTCTCTCCATCCAGAGGTAGCTTACAGCCTGTTCTCCTGTTGGGGCAAACCGATGGTGGACCTGTTTGCCTCCAGGGAAAACACCCAAGCTGAGGCTGTCTCATGCCTGCCCCCCTCTGCAGGGCTCGCTGCAGGGGGATGCCTTTTTGAGGCCATGGATCCCAGACCTCTTCTGCGCCTTCCCTCCATTTCCCCTGATCCACAAGGTGTTACTCAAGGTGAGGAGGGACAAAGCAAAGGTGATTCTGGTAGCCCAAGACTGGCCACGCCAGTTCTGGTATCCAGATCTCCTCAGCTTCAGCTGCAGGCTCCCGGAGTGGCTTTGCACACGGCCGGACCTGATATCTCTCAATCAGGGGAAGGTCTTCCATCCGGACCTTCAGTCCCTGCACCTCACAGCCTGGTACCTGAGCAGCTAGAGTTCCAGGCTTTGGGTCTTTCCAAAGATGTCTACACTGTGGTGGAGGCATCTCGAAAGGAATCAAACAGGAAATGTTATGCCTTCAAATGGAAAAGGGTTTCCATTTGGTGTCAGGGTAAGAGTCTGGACCTCTTATGCTGTTCTGTGGCTAACATTCTCTACTACCTTTGGTCTCTCTCCAAGTGAGCTCTACGGTCATCGACCCTTAGGGTGCACCTGGCCAACATTGGTGCAGGAGACCGTGGTCAGGCGCTTTTCAAGGGCCTGGATCACATATCCCTTCCAGTGCGTGAACCTCCACCTCCATGGGATCTGCTGCTGGTTTTGGCAAAGCTCATGGGCAAGCCATTTGAACCCATGCACAAGTGTGAGCTGTCACACTTGTCATAGAAGACGGCCTTCCTGGTGACTATCACATCAGCCAGAAGGACAGGAGAGCTCCAGGTGCTTTCAGTGGACTCCCCTTATCTGGTCTTCCACAGGGACAAAGTTGTCCTGCGTCCCCACCTGAAATTCCTTCCGAAGGTGGTTTCAGAATTTCTCCTTAACCAGGTGTTGACTCTGCCGGTTTACTACCCTAACTACACCTCGGACGCCAAGTACAGGCTCCATTTGTTGGACCTGAAACGTGCTGTCTCCTATTACAAGGAGAGGATGGCACATATTGATGGAGAGGTTCGCCAGCTGTTTGTCACTTACGCTGAAGCCACTTCTGGCGGACCTGCAGTGAAGCGGACTACTGTAAGATGGAATACATCATGCATAGGTCTGTGCTATGAGTTGGTGGGCAAGGAGCCTCCCAGAGGGATAAGAGCTCATTCTACCCGCCATACTGCTGCATTGGTGGCTGCTTCCAGGGCCATCCCCATGCAGGAAATCTGTCAGGCTGCTACCTGGAAGTCAGCAAAGACCTTTATCCCCTACTACCACATCGACCTTGAGTCACGCCGGGATGATGGTTTTGGGACCTCAGTTCTCCAGTCTCTTTTCCCTAAGTAGGGGGTGTGCGCCTTGCCTCCCTCCTCCTGGAGAACTGCCAAGAGTCTGCCAGTGAGTGTGGATGAACAGCATATCCACGCTCCTAGAAGAACAGGTTACTCACCTGTAACAGTAGTTCTAGGAGTGGTATATGTTGTTCATCCACACGGGCCCACCCGACCTCCCCGGCTGGGGACACGCACAACCTGACTTTCAGCGGTCTAAGATCTGGTGTCATGGGGTGGAGCCAAGGTATATACCACCTGGGTCACAGGTGAGTGGGAGGAGCCAGCTTGAAGACTTCCGGCAGATTCAAAGTGGAAGGGGACAATGTCAGTGAGTGTGGATGAACAACATATACCACTCCTAGAACTACTGTTACAGGTGAGTAACCTGTTCTTTCCAAGCAGGTACCATGAATCTCAGGATCTTAAATTATATGGGACATATTATCAAATATCAGCATACACTCTGGTCCTTTGCCATAGAATTAGTCAATAAACTCCCTCCTTCACAGGAAAGGGAACAATTACTGGCTATGATATCTACTGGTAATTCCATCTCCCAATACCTGTTTCATTTCAGCTATGATGCGGTCAACATTTCGGCATGCATGTCAGCAACAAGCAATTCCTTGCGTCACCATGCTTGGCTTCACATCTCAGGCTTTACACCTGATGTTCAGCATAGAGTGGTAAATGCTCCCTTTTAATGGGTCCAAACATTTCGATCCAGGTACCCAAACGCTGATAGCTGATTTCCATTCTACAGGAAGAACACTACGCATGGTCCATGACATGTACCATACATCCCAGCCATCATATCATCCTCAGTTCTCCTTTTATTCTAAAAGAGGTGGGAAATACAGAGTCTCTCATAGAGGCGGATTCCGAGGTCATTCCTAGTCTTCTAGAACCACTGCCTATGCCTCCAATGGCACCTGCTCCCACCCTCCTGGTGGGGCTGGTGAGCCCCCCTCTCAGTGACCAACTGGGGCTGTGTCCATGCTTCCTCAACCAGGCTTCGGGAGCTGTGGGTGGTTGTTTTGCCCTCCATTTAGAGGCCTGAAAAACGATCCCATCAGATGAGTGGGTGCTTCAGATTATCCAGAGGGGTCACACCTTGGAACTACTTTCCAGGCCTCCACCTCATCCCCCTGCTCTGTCCATTACCCACCCGACCATATTCCTGTTCTCCAGGAAGAACTGCAGGCTCTTCTAACCAAGTAGGCTGTTTAGCCGGTACCCACTACAGAACACCAAATGGGTTTTATTTCCACCACTTCCTGGTACCCAAACGAACTGGAGATCTCAGACCAATACTAGACCTCAGACAATTGAACCTATACATCCAGTACAAAAGGTTCCGCATGGTCACCCTAAATTCCATTATGCCAATGTTGAAACAAGGGGATTGGCTATGTGCCCTAGATATGAAGGATGCCTATCTACATATCCCCATCCATCCTACCCACCACAGATTTCTTCTTCTTTTTCACCTGTTGGGACAACATTACAAATTTCGAGCACTCCTCTCTGACCTCTCGTCTGCCCCGAGAGTGTTTACCAAAGTGCCTAGCGGTAGTGGCAGCAGCCCTATGACAGGACGGGCACTTTGTCTTCCCATATCTGGATGACTGGCTCATCAAGGCAAGGTCCAAAATCTCTCTGCTCTCCTCCCTACAAGCAGCTCTAACTCTGTACCAGGCTCTAGGGATTACTGTAAATTGGCCAAAGTCCAATCCAACCCCTACACAGTTGCTCCAATATATAGGAGCGGTCCTGGATACTGTCTTCTCCCAGAGCCTATTTCTGGCTTCTCAAATACAAACCCAGAAAGTAATCACAGCCAGACATGTGTTATGCCTCCTAGGACAAATGGCTGCTACCATCGCTATAGTAGCACTTGCCCGTCTTCACATGAGACCTGTCCAATGGGTTCTCCAGAACCAGTGGTCTCAAAGAACAGGAAATTTAGAAGACAAAATCAGAGTCACTTCCACGTTGCTATCTGCCCTAGTATGGTGGACCCTCCGAGACAATCTATGTCAAGGCATACCCTTCCAGTCCCCCCCACCTTAGCAGAGGTTGACTACGGATGCCTCCCTGGAAGGGTGGGGTGTGCACCTGGGTCCTTACAGGACACAAGGCAAGTGGACCAGTTCTATCCCCCATCTCCACATCAGTCTCCTGGAGATGAGGATGATTCACTTGGCCCTCCAGGCTTTTCAACCTCACTTACCCTGGGATCATTGCTGATTCAATCAGACAACACCGCAGTAGTGTTCTACTTCAACAAACAAGGACGTACAAAGTCTCATTCCCTATGCAAAGAGGCACTTGCAGTCTGGCAGGAGGCCATACGGCAACACCTTGTCCTGACAACCGTCCATCTACCAGGATGTCATAATCTCCTGGCTGACCTTCTCAGTCGTCCACACGCGAATGGACACTTCATCACAAAGTGCTTCAAAAAATCTTTCTTCTGTTGGGGACCCGCAACTGGATCTGTTTGCCTCCCCAGTCGATCACCATCTCCTCAGATACTATTCCATTATCCCGAGCAAAAAGGGACAGTCTATAGATGCCCTGTCCCAACCATGGACAGGACTCTTGTTATATGCCCCCCCACCCGTCCCTCTCCTGCAACGGACTCTACTGGAAACTACAACTCGACCTTCCACCATCATCCTCACAGCCCCTCTGTGGCCTCGTCAGGTCTGGTTTCCCCTCCATCAACAGTTCTCTGTGGAGGAACCCATTCTGCTGGCTGTAAGATGAGATCTCTTGATTCAGAATCAAGGGACCCTTCTACATCCCAACCTGAAGTCATTACACCTTCACGCTTGGCTCCTGAGGACGCATTCATAGCACGTCTGCAAGTGTCCTCCCCTGTTGCTAATATTTTACTGGCCTCACGTAAAGCAGAGACCAGAGAAACATACATTGCCAAATGGAAACGCTTTTCCATCTGGGCTGCTTCATGATCATTGGCTCCTTATTCCTGTCCACTGACGAAAGTCTTGGTTTACCTGGCCTCGATTGCAGATACAGGATTATGCTAATCCTCTATCAAAGTCCATTTGGCCTCTATTTCGGCCTTCCATGAACCTTTTGATGACAGATTCCTGTATCAACATCATCTAGGCAAGCTGTTTCTAAGAGGAATGTTACATATTAAGCCACCAATCAGAAGACCCACTCCTCTGTGGGATCTCAATTTTCTAATAAAGAAATGTAAGTCTTGAGCCCTTTGAACCAGTGACCGCTTGTGACCTCCATTTTCTTTCCTGGAAAACATTATTCTTAGTGGCTGTCACTTCGGCTTAACGCATTTCCGAACTTCATGCTCTCATGTGTAGAGAACCTTATTAAATTTTTCACAAAGACAGAGTGGCACTTCGTACCAACCCATCCTTCCTACCTAAGGTAGTGTCTGAACACACCTTAAATCAATCCCTGGAGTTACCAGTGTATTGTCCTGAACACTCCAATCGAGGTGAATACCTCTTACATACTCAAGATGTCCATCGTTTATTACGATACTATACTAATCTAACTAAATTGATTAGGAAGACCTCTCAACTTTTTGTTACCGTCTCCTCAAGCAGGGAAGGTCTTCCAGTCACTAAATGGACCCTCTCCAATTGGCTAGCACACTGTATAACATTTTGTTACACAAAATACAGCAAGCCATTACTAGGACCTGTCCAAGCCTATTCTACTAGAGCTGTGGCCACCACAGTGGCCAGCTTTAAAGACGCCTCTTTTACTGAGATCTGCAACGCAGCTACCTGGTCCACGAGTCATACTTCCACGAAGCAGTGCAGCTTAGAAGTTGCTTCATACCATAGGACGGCCTTTGACCAAGCTGTCCTACAAGCCCTCCTGTCATAATTCCACCCTTCTTGGGTTTACTGCTTCGGATTCATCCCAAGTGTATTACCTTCTGCAAAAGACCACTCCATGGAAGATAGTATAGTTACGTAAGACCTTACCATAACAGTAAATCTTTGAGGAGTCTCTCTTGCAGCAGTTACAATCCCACCCTCCATCTTCTTCCTTCTATAAGAGAACAAATTCTGGTCCAATGACTTTATGTTGGGATACCTATGGTACCTAGGCTTTCCCTTGGTCCTTGCTCAGTAAGCTGAATCCGGCGGGGGGAAACTGAGGATATCAGGGACTGCCCACACTTATATAGGAAACAGGAAGGTGATGTCATGTATGGGCAACCCCTGGAAAAGACTGCAAAAGAGCTGCCATGCACCACAGCGACTTCTGGTGATGACCCAATTGTACTACCTGCTGCAAGAGATGCTTCTCAAAGATCTACTCTTACGGTAAGATTGTACATAACTGTACTTTCTAGGAGTGATATATGGTGTACATCCACATGTTCTGGCAGTGTCCTTTCCTCATTTAATCCTGCTGGAAAGTCTTCAAGCTGGGACAAAGAGGCACTCTGAGAACGTGCCATCGATGGTGGGGCACCTGTAATAGTGGCCGTCGAGTGCCTAGGCACACGGAATGTGAGGAGGGCTTCTCCTTCTCCTTTTTGTGTTGTTGATGAGAATCGCTGGGGGGGGGGTCTTGGGATGAGTCCCCTGATTCTCCATGACAGACAATTTCTGCTCCATTAAATGTTGTTTGATTTCAGGCTACCATTGACAACGGGTTGCCTGGTTGAAGTCCTGACAATGAATGCAGGAACTGGTGTGTGTGGGTCCCAGACACCTTACACAAGTAGTATGGTTGTTGAAGCGGTAGATTTTCCTGCCACAGCGGCAAGAACAAAATAGCACTATCTTGCTTAAAAATTATTTGGACATACTCCAGCCTCTTCAGAACCGATAACCGAGGACCAGATGCCAGCTACTGTAGCGCAACCTAGAATGGTGCCCCCTAACTCGGCACCTCTTAACCTAATGCCTGCAGGGCTGCAGCCTGCTAACCCTGCACATCTTGACCTGATAACAGGGTCACTCGTTCTAAAGTGTCCGATGCCGGGGCCCTCTGACATCCCTTCCCTGGCACCCATCCATCCAGCGTCCCGCTGGTCTCGCTTACAAATGTCGCGGCTCTGTTTAACTCCTGGTGGAACACTATTAAAGGGGAACTTCTGCCTAGGGGCTCACCTGCACCCTCGGGCCCAGAACCCGCTCCTTCTGGGGCCCAGCCTGTGGCCCCCCCCAAGCAGCCTACTCTGCCTCCTAAGCAGCCTACTTCCCCTCCACCCAGAAAACCTCCACCGCCACTGAAAAAGACCACCCCTCCTTGGAGATCTCTCAGATGAGGGGTCTCATGGGCGGCATGGATGACTATGCCATTCCTCTTCCAGGTCCTGTTCCAGGCGCTGGCATCGCTCCCACAGATGCAGGTCCTGGCATTCCTACACTCACTCTCCCTCATTGGAAGATTCCAGCTGGAGCTCTTCCTCCTCATCCAAGTCGTCAGACAGGGATTTCTCCCCTCCTCCTCCTCCTCTGGATACCCATGAGGATTCTCCACAGTCTCCCCCGGATAATCCCACGTTTATGAATGTAATGAGACACATCCAGTTCCTCAGTGGGTGGGACACCCAGGACCTGGACCTAGAGAGATGCAGACTCACCACGTTCCTCAGGCTGAATGACCCTAAGCTACGGGTGGTGCCTCCATTGGTGAACCCTTTCCATGATGTGACTAAGCTTGCCTGGAAACACCCCTCATCAGCTTCGGTGGGCCTCAAGAAAGCTAATAGGCTCTGTAGAACCCCTAGAAATGAGCCTTACTTGGGGGAATTAACCTAGGGCCAATTCCATGGTTCTGAATGCAGCCCATGGTAGGACCAAACAACCTAAACACCTTAGCTCTCTGCTTCCTGATAAGGAGTCTTAAGAGGCTGGACCATTTTGGCCACAAGGTCTGTCCTTCAGCCACCTGCACCGTCCGATCACTTAACTTTTTGTCTCATGGTCCAATACCAGAATTCCTTATGGAAAAAAGCTTTGGAATTGGCAAAGCTCAACCAGACTCTTCTCAGACGTCTGAGTTGCTGGACAGCCTCCAGTCCGGTGTAGATGTAGGAAAGCATGTTTTTCGCTCTGCCTACGACTCGGCCGACACTGCCACCAGGGCCACTGCCACTGGCATTTGTCTCCACAGGTATTTCTGGCTTAGGGTCTCTGGCTTTTTTTCTGGACCTCCAAGAGGATATCTTAGATGACCCCTTCCAGGGCCTGGTTCTTTTCGGGGAAGATACCAAAAAGATTATTACAGGTCTCCAGGATTCTGGAAAGGCAGTCCAGTTGGTCCATAGAATGTACACCTCAGAACTGACTCCTTCCAGACGCCAGCCTTTTCATCGCCAAGTGGGCAAGCAGTCCAAAGGTCAGCAGCCCAGAGGGGCCTTTAAATGCAAGGCCTCCTCCCAGCCCTCAGGGAACTCAGGCCAGGGAACCGCCAAGGTCTCCCGAGCCCATTTGCCCACCCCAGTGCATCTACCTGACTCCTTGTTTGCCCCCCCCCAACTCCGGCAGGGCTTCTGGGGGAGGCGGTAGAGGATCGGTTCTCCCTCTACCGCGAGGGTTGGACCAAGATCACAACAGATCAGTGGGTCATACAACTAATAGAGAGGGATATGCCCTTAGAGTTTTTGAAACTACCTCCAGACAACCCTCTTGTTCCCTCCCACTACTACTCATCCCACACCAGTCTGATCCTAGCAGAGATCCAGGCCCTTCTGTCCAAACAGGCTATAGAGCCTGTTCCTCCAAACCAAAGGGGGAAGGACTATTACTCCCATTTTTTCCTAGTCCCCAAGAAGATGGGAGATCTTCGCCCCATATTGGATGTCAGCCACCTGAACAACTTTGTGGAGTACAAATGATTCAGGATGGTGATGCTTCCAGGCCTACTCCCAATGCTGCATCAAGGGGATTGGCTTTGCACTCTGGAAATGCAGGATGCTTATCTTCACATCAAGGTCCTGCAAGCCTACAGAAGATTCCTGCACTTCACCTTCAGTTCTGAGGCCTGACCTTCAGCTTGTCCTCGACTCCTCGTATCTTCACCAAGTGCCTGGCAGCGGTGGCTGCAGCACTCAGGAGAAAGGGTCATTACGCCTTCCCTTACCTAGATGACTGGCTCCTAACAGCTCCTTCAAGGGACCAGCTGCTGAAAACCCTGGAAGACACCTTTATGCTGTTCCAAGAACTGTGTGTCACTGTGAATCTCCCAAAATCTTCCCCATGGCCCAACCAGAGGCTACAATACATAGGGGCAGTCTTGGACACCATCCAAGGGAAAGCTTTCCTTCCCTCCGACAGGGCAGATTGCTTTCAGGCCCAAGCTTGAAGGATTTCCTCATCGCACCAGGTCATGGCCAGAGCTGTCCTCCAGCATCTTGGTCACATGGCAGCCACCATTGTGACCATTCCCTTAGCACGGCTTCACACGAGAGTGCCTCTGTGAACTCTCATAGTTCAGTGGGACTGGCGCACAGACAATCTCAGGCAACTGGTGAAGGTCTTCAGGGCAGTATGTCAGACCCTGGAATGGTGGCTGAACCCTTCCAACTTGGAAAAAGGGGCTCCTTTCAGGAGATACACCCCTAAGCAGAACTTGATGACAGATGCTTTGGGACAGGGATGGGGAGCTCATTTCAGAGACGGTCAAACTCAGGTGACCTGGTCTCCTCTGGAACAGAATCTCCACATAAACATGTTGGAGATGAAGGCAGTCCTCTATGCTCTGCAGGCGTTCCAACTGGATATCTTCCCGGGTTCTCTGCTGATCCATATGGACAACATGCCAGTGGTCAAAATCAACAAGCAGGGAGTTATTTATTCCTACCCCTTCTGCAGGGAGGCCATGAGTGTCTGGTTCTGGACAGTGGAACACAGTCTGGAACTCACTGCAGTTCATGTTCCAGGTGCCCAGAACACCTTGGCTGACAGCTTAAGCAGGTCTTGGTCCAGGGCCCATGAATGGGAACTCCTACAGTCCGTAGCAGAGGATCTCTTCGAAAGATGGGGGCACTCTCAGCTGGCCCTCTTTGCGTCCCTGCTCAACACTAAACTACCCAGTTCTAGGGACGTGGATATGTTGTTCAATCTACACTGTCTGGCAGGTTCCTTAACGCTTTAAATCTTGCTGGAAGGTCTTCAAGCTGGCTCCTCCCACCCACCCGGGTGGTAAAACCCTCGGCTCCGCCCCATGATGTCAGATCTTCCTTACCGCTTGGTAGCTCAGGTTCCCTCCTTAGCACTCTGCGTTTTAGGCCTGGATCCACACACTTCGGAATTTCCAAAACTTATTTTAAAATTTACAAAACTTCGGTCTTCGTCTTCCCTCGCGGCTGCAATGGACCGTCGACTCCGGCTTCCGTCGGTGCCCATGTAGGCAGAAGATGTCCTGGACTGATCAGCACTCCACGCTCACTGCCTGGGGCTTGGCCACGACTCAGCAGGGCTTCTGCGACTGTGCATGTCCTTTCGGCTATGGTCTGGAGTGACTGCACCTGCCAGACCTTTCTCGGGCGACCCGAAAAACGGTATCCGCCGGTCAAGTCTAAGGAGGCCCATTGGGCAGTGTCCACGGTGGCGGGCTCTGCGGAATGGTTGGAGCAATTGATTGCTCCTCGAGGAGGAGGAGGCAGCCTAGGCTGCCGCTTCTTCCTCCTCGGCCGCGGCATTTATCCTGCTTTCTTTGGGCTCCTCCTACACGGCTTCGTTTAAGGAGCTTTGCCAGTCCCTCTCCATCAAGGGAGAAGAGCCATCAGGACATTCCAGTTGGTCCAAGAAGAAGAACTCTAAGGGTAAGTCCCACCGTCGACGTTCGTGGGAGCGGGAGAGATCCCCTTCACCGGACTGTCGACTCTCGACTTCGGTCGAGGTTGCACATCTCCAGAGGATCGAGAAGTCCAGTGCCATCTTGGACTCTGTCATGTCTGCCCAGAAGGACAAAGGCTGCCAGCAGCAGTGTAAGCCCTTTCACCCTTCCGCCCCTGCAGCACGTCCGGCCCAGCAGCACCAGCACTAGGGCCAGCAGGCACACACTTGGCACCCTAAGGTCAAGTCTGCCGCTTTCTCCAGTAGGAAGCCTGGAGGCAAGGGTCCAGGAGGTCCCTCAGTGGGCCTTTCCTCCAAGCCTGCCCAGTGACGGGTTAAGGGCTGTCACCCCCAACCTCGTCACTCCTCCCCAGGTTCCCCCCATGGGGGGACGGCTCTGCCACTTCCTTTCTGCCTGGTCCGCTATCACCACGGACCGCTGGGTGTTAGAAGTGGTAGGCAGGGGTCTGCCGCTGGAATCTGAGCAGATCTTACTTCGAGATACAGCTCTTGCAGCAGGTTACACCATTAGGACTGAAGCCAGCAGGGGCCAGGACCCCACAGAAATTTTCTAACTAGCAGTCTTCAGCGGGGATCGCCTCCGATGTCGGACCCGCCCCTGACGTCGGGCGTAGTACATAAGGAGGCGGTCCCCCCATAATCCTCAGTTCTTCTTTTCCCGCTGTCGACTTGCCAGTATCGGCCTCTCAGTCTCCTTTCTGGCATGCAACTACTGCAGAACTACGACCAATTTCGTCTCCTTTTTGGCTCTGATCAGCTGATGTCCTCCCCAACTCCATCTTTAGAGGGTCACCACTCGAAGTGCACCTGCTGCAGACTGATCCCCTTCAAGGATCCCCATTCGTCCTGCGTGCGCTGCCTAGGCCTGGACCATGACACCAAGGCCTGCTCCTTTTGCCAGGGTTTTAACAGCCGCACCAGGATCCGCCGTCAGAAGGCACTTCAAGCGTTTCTCCTGGAAGAGAAACTGAAAAGCATGGACCAGGAACCTTCCTCCCGGGGAGAACCTTCAAGCAAATCCCATAAACACTGGGACAAGCACTGGGAAAAGGCAAGGTCCAGGTCTCCTGCAAGGGCCTCGGACTCCCGAAACTCCGGCTCCAAATTGGACCACTCTCCCTCCAGGGCTCGGTCGCAACCTCCCCCGGTCCAGGTCAGGTCCTCTAGCGGTTCTTCTTCACTCCAGCCTCTGAAGACTTCGAGGCCATCGGCTTCCTCAACACCTTCCAAGGCCTCTTCGAAGTCGGGTGAGCGCCACAAATCTTCCTCCCGTCGCCAGGATACCGATGCCAGGTCAGTTTCCCAGCCACCCAACGGTCCGGATCCGGCGCCCCGCAAAACTAAAGACCTGATGTCCCTCAAACTGACATCGGACCCAACATCGGCCCACCCGACATCGGCCAAACATCACCAGTGCTCACAGGAGCCGACAACACCCAGACACCCGTCGCCGGCCAGGCGTTCGCCTCCGAAGATGTCGGCCAGGGGACCGACGTCGGCTACCCTGGAGCAGAAGACTGCACCCACATCGCTGGCGGACGCCGGTCAGAGGGACTCCACTGAGGAGGACGCCACACAGCCCGAAGACCAGGCAGGCGACATCAGGGATGCCGGGCACCCAAGGGAACCATCCCCGGAACGGGAGACCCCCGGGGACCCGACGCCCGACCCCAGCGACAGGCCACCGGTGCCAGGCCCGTCGGGTATGAATCTTGCGGAGGTAAAGGAGCTTTTTACCGTCTGGTGGGACACCATCAAGAAAGATGTGGTCCCCGTACGTCCTCCTCCTAGTACACCTGCTACTCCTCCTCCTCCTCCTCCTACTCCCTCACTGCCTACGCCCCCTCCTCCACCTAAGGGGCCCATAGGACGACCTCCATCCCCCAAGGAGCAAACGCCACCTCCTAGGGTTAGAGCTTCAGACAGGAGAAGGCCTCCCTCCAGATCCCCCTCAGGGTCATCCAGCCCCAAGAGACCCAGACGACGCCGGTACACTCCGTCAGGGGAGGATTCCAGGTCAAATACATCAGAGTATTCCAGGTCACCTTCTCCTCTCAGCATTCCCTCTCCTGACCCACACGACTTACCTAGGTCCCCTCCGGATGATCCCTCCTTCGCTGAGATCATGAGGCACATCCAGGAGAACATGGGGTGGGATGCTGAGGAGCTTGACCCCGAGCGACAACGCCTTGCCTGCTACCTTCGGCAAAAAGACCCGAAGGCTGTGGTAGTGCTGCCCTTGGTGGATACCTTCACGGACGTCACCAAGGCTACGTGGAAATGTCCGCATTCCACTCCTGCGGTGCCGAAGAAGGCTGATCGCCTATACAAGGCCCATAGGGAGGACCAGTATTTGGCGAGCCACCCTCTGGCTGATTCCCTGGTCATCACTGCTTCACATGACTGGTCTCAGAGACCTCAACATATGAGCACCCAGCCACCGGACCAGGAATCCAAGCAATTGGACTCCCTGGGAAGGCGCACGTATGCGCCTGCTACTTGCGCCATCAGGTCACTGAACTATCTGACCCATATGGTTCAGTTCCAGAACGCCCTGTGGGAACAGGGTCAGGACCTGGTTGAGAAGCTGCCTGATGGCAACCAGAAAGTGAAGCCCTTGAACCTCCTCCGCACGGGTTCAGATGTGGGGACCCAAGTACTCAGAGCCTCATATGATTCTGCGGACTCTTCAGCCAGAGCTGCAGCCTCAGGCGTTTGTCTCCGGAGACACTCTTGGCTCTGTGTCTCCGGATTTACCCCGGATGTCCAGAAAAACATCCTAGACGTCCTATACAACGGCGAGGTCCTGTTTGGTGAAGCCTCCGAGAGAGTAATCACCAAGCTCCAGGACGCAGGGAAGGCAGTCTGATCTGTACAAGCTATGTACAGGTCTAGGCCTAGTTCCTTTTGTAGGAACCAGAGCTGTTTTCGTGGCCGGCTACAAAGACAACAGCAACATTCCGGTCAGCAGCAGAGTGGCACTTTCTCACGCAAGGCCCAGGCCATGTCATCCCCAGGCAAGGGCCAACGATTCTCAAAGTCATCCCGGCCCACAGGGACAAATGCTGCCACAGCATGACTCCTTCCTGGCCCCCACCCCACCTCGGGATCAATGGGCAAAGAAAGTCAGGGGTCGCATCGCACACCACTTTCCAGGGTGGCAATCGATCACCACCGACAGGTGGGTTCTACAGCTGGTCAAAAAGGGCCATTACATAGAGTTTGTAGGCAGCCCACCTACAAGACCTCCCCTGCTTTCCCGTTATTCGGGTCAGCATGCCCTTCTCATAGAGCAGGCAGTGCTCACGCTTCTGGAAAAGGAAGCCTTAGAGCACGTTCCAGAGAACCAGAGGACTAGGGTACTATTCTCACTTCTTCCTGGTTCCAAAGAAAACAGGGGACCTCCATCCAGTACTGGACCTCAGCGATTTCAACCTTTCAGTCGCTTACAAATGCTTCCGCATGATGACCCTCCCGGGTCTAATTCCCATGCTGAAGCAAGGTGCCTTTCTGGCGTCCCTGGACATGCTGGATACCTACCTGCACATTTCCATTGCTCAGGTGCACCGGAGGTTCCTGCGCTTCGAGTTTCAGGGCCACCATTATCAGTTCCGAGCTCTTCCCTTTGGGCTGTGACTCTCTCCACAGATGCCTTAGGGCTCGGGTGGGGAGCACACCTCGATGGTGTTTAGTCTCAGGGCCTGTGGACAGCCCAGGAGTCTCATCCCCACATAAACATACTAGAAATGAGGGCAGTCCTTCACGCTCTGCAGACCTTCCAGTCGGAGATTCCACCAGGTACACTTCTGTTACAAACAGACAATTCCGCGGTGATGTACTACCTATACAAACAAAGAGGCACTCACTCCTACCCGCTTTGCAGGGAGGCCATGAGAGTGTGGGAGTGGGTCTTGCAACATGGCGCAAACCTTATTGCAGTTCATGTTCCCGGGGTGGACAACATCATCGCAGACAGCCTGAGCCGCTCTCAGGCCAGAGTCCATGAATGGGAACTCCTCCAGGAGGTGGCAGAGGATCTGTTTCACAGATGGCGTACTCCAGAATTAGACCTTTCACATCCCCATCCAATGCAAAACTGCCCAATTTTTGCTCGCTAGATCCAGGGCCTGGTGTTTTCTGGCGAGACGCGTTGTCCCTCTCCTGGGCAGGCAGATTCCTCTATGTCTTTCCCGTTGATCCAGAGAGTTCTTTTAAAACTTCACAAGGAGCAAGCGACGCTCATCCTGATCGCACCCTTCTGGCCCAGACAGATCTGGTTCCCTCTCTTGCACCAGCTATCCCGGGAACCTCCAGTGCCTTTGTCAATCAGCTCCCATCTACTGTCTCAGGAGGTGGGTTCCTTAGTCCATCCGGACCTACGTTCATTGAACCTGCACGCTTGGCTCCTAGAGACATAGCCATGATGCGATCGGGTCTCGAAGTGGCCAGATGTGTTTTCTGCATGAAAACTGCTACCCACGCAACTTACGCCATGAAATGGCATAAGTTCTGCTTTAGGGCTTCGAAGTGTGACTTTCCGCTGTTGGACTGTCTAGAAAAGCTGGTACTGGACTACCTGCTTTCCCTTTTCCACTCCGGATTGGTTTACTCCTCGATTAAAGTGCACCTTTGTGCCATTTCAGCCTACCATGCCCCTGTAGGCCATCGGACGGTGACCCAGCTGGACACAACTCGTGCATTTTTAAGGGGCGTCCTCCATCTTAGGCCTCCAATTAAGGACCCAATCCCTCCATGGGACTTGCCTTTTGTCCTGGAGCAGCTCACGCTGCCACCCTTTGAACCAGCCACGGATTGCGAGCTACGTTTTCTCTCTTGGAAAATGTTATTTTTAGTTGCAGTTACTTCTGCCAGAAGAATTTCGGAAATGCACGCCCTTATGTGCAAAGAGCCTTATTTGGTTTTCCACCAGGACAGGGGACAAACCCAAAATTTTTGCCTAAGGTGGTCTCAGCTCTAACCCTTAATCAGGACATCAATCTACCAGTGTATTTTTCAAAATACTCTGATCGAGGAGAAGCCCTTCTGCACACCTTAGATGTACACAGGTGCCTCAGATACTACCTGACCAGAACCAAACAGCACCGAAAGTTGGACCAACTTTTCGTCTCCTTTGCCCACAGGATGAAGGGAGCTCCTGTCTCTAAGCAGTCACTATCTAGGTGGCTCATCCAGTGCATTACTTTCTGTTATCAGAAGCGCAACAAACCCTTACCAGGTGCGATCAAGGGTCATTCAACTAGAGGGTGGCTACTTCCTTTGCGGCGTTAAAGAATGTCTCCACCTCAGCTATTTGCGCTGCAGCTACTTGGAGCTCTGTGCATAGCTTTATCAGGCATTACAGTCTGGACATTGCATCGAGGCGTAGAGCGAGGTTTGGTCTAGCTGTCCTTCAGGGACTTCTGTCCTAGGCTCGAGTTATCTCGAGGTCTCTACCTTTCCTTCTCCCAATGGTGCATAATAGCCATTACTGCTTGGAAATCAGTCTAATGGTATAACCTGCTGCAAGAGCTGTATCTCGAAGTAAGATAGTACAGTTACGTAAGAACTTACCGTAACAGTAGATCTTCGAGAACAGCTCTTGCAGCAGGTACTTTCCCTCCCACCATCCCCGCTGGAGGTAGGTCGGAGTCAAGCACCCATCTCATTAGATGGGACATTCCTATTTCCTTGTTTTGCCATCTGATGGCGGATCCTCTGTCTCCCCCTCTGATGTCATCCTGCGGCCGGGAGTCTCCAGCGGGAGAACTGAGGATTATGGCGGGACCACCTCCTTATGTACTACGCCCGACGTCGGGGGCGGGACCGTAGTCGGAGACGGTCCCTGCTGAAGACTGCTAGCTAGAAAATTTCCGTGGGGTCCTGGCGACTGCCGGCTTCAGTCCTAGTGGTGTAACCTGCTGCAAGAGCTGTTCTCGAAGATCTACTGTTACGGTAAGTTCTTATGTAACTGTACTTTCCCTAACTATGGGGCAACAGGTTCCGGAGCCCCTCTCTTGTCGGCTTGTCGAGCCGACATTGCCCTGCTCCTCCAGAAGGAGGTGATCATCGAGGTGGCGGACCCTCCTCCAGACCCAGGGTTTGTGTCCAAGTACTTCCTGGTCCCAAAACAGACGGGGGGCTGGTGCCCCATTCTCGACCTGCACGACCTGAACAAGTTCCTAAGGCTGCGCACCTTCAGGATGGTCACTCTAGCTCAGATCATTCCATCCTTGGAACTAGGCATGTGGTTTTGTTCTCTGGACCTTCAGGACGCGTTCTTTCACGTCCCAATCCATCCATCTCATCAGTGATTCCTCAGCTACTGAGCAGAGGGATCTCTCTACGAGTTCTGGGCCATGCCCTTTGGCCTCTCTCCAGCTTCCAGGGTCTTCATCAAATGCATGGCAGTGGTGACAGCATTCTTGCGGCACCAAGGGGTCCGGATGTACCCTTACCTGGACGACTGGCTGATTGCAGCCCCTTCCAGGTTGGAGGTGGAGCGGTCCAGGGATCTGACCCTCCAGGTCTGCTCTCAGATTGGCCTCCTCATCAACGAGGCCAAGTTGGAACTCGTGCCATTGCAGGTGATTCAGTTCATCGGGGCAGAGCTCGACTTTCTTCGAGCCAGAGCCTGGCTCCCGGCGGACAGGGCCGAGGTCCTTTCCTCCTTTGCCCAATCATTTCTGGTTGGGCAATTGCACCCTGCCCAGGACTTCCTGCACCTTCTGGGCCTCATGGCAGCCTGCACCAGCGTGGTCCATTGGGCCCACTGGCATATGCATCCCCAGCAATGGGGGCTTGCCCGCCAATGGTCACAGCACTCCAGTCCTCTGGACCAGCCAGTGACGGTGACCCAGGAGATGTGGGACGGCCTGCAGTGGTGGCTCGTTCCAGCTCATTTGCAGGAGGGTATCCCGTTTGTCCGCCCCGAGCCGATGGTCACTCTGACGACCAACGCCTCTCTGATGGGTTGGGGTGCCCATCTGGGGGAGCTCAGGGCCCACGGCCTCTGGTCCTCTCAGGAGTCTCGATGCCACATCAACCTGCTGGAGCTCCAAGCGGTGCATCTAGCCCTCACTGTCTTCACTCCCTTTGTACGCGGTCAAGTGGTTCAGGTCCAGATGGACAACACCACGACCATGTACTACCTCAACCGACAGGGTGGACGCACTCCTTGCATCTGTGCAAGGAGGCTCTCTGCACTTGGTCTCCCATGATCAGCCTGAAGGTGGATCTGCTATCCATCCATGTGGCAGGAGCCTCCAACAGTCTGGCCGATGCCCTCAGCCGGATAGGCGCTGCATCTCACAAGTGGTCTGTCCTGCCGGAGGTAGTACAAGATCTGTTCTCCCATTGGGGCACCCCTCAGGTGGACTTGTTCGCCTCCAGGGAGAATGTGAAGCTGAGGCTGTTTCATGCCCACCCCCCTCAGCAGGGCTCGCTGCAGGGTGATGCCTTCTCGAAGCCGTGGACCCTGGGCCTCTTCTACGCCTTCCCTCCATTTCCCTTGATCCACAAGGTGCTTCTCAAGGCGAAGAGGGACAAGGCGCAGGTGATTCTGGTAACCCCAGACTGGCCCGGCCAGTTCTGGTACCCAGATCTCCTCAGCCTCAGCTCCAGGCTCCCGAGGTGGCTTCCAGCCCGCCTGGACCTGATCTCAGTCAACAAGGGGAAGGTTCTCCATCCGGACCTTCAATCCCTGCACCTGACGGCCTGGTTCCTGAGCGGCTAGAGTTCCAGGCCTTGGGTCTTTCCATTGAGGTCCTCAGTGTCATTTAGGCGTCCCGTAAGGAGTCTACCAGAAAATGCTATGCCTTTAAATGGAAGAGATTCTCCATTTGATGTCAGGACAAGGGGTTGGACCCGTCTTCCTGTCCATTGGCTAGCATTTTGGACTACCTGTGGTCCCTTTCTCAGCTAGGGCTTTGGTCAACGACCCTTAAGGTGCACCTGGCAGCCATCTCTGCTTACCGGGCATGGGCCGGCAAGCAGTCAGTGGCACAGGAGAAGGTAGTCGGGCGCTTTTTCAAAGGCCTTGATCACATATCCCCTCTGATGCAAGAACCTCCACCTCCATGGGATCTACTGCTGGTATTGGCTAAGCTCATGGGCAAGCCATTCGAACCGATGCACAGGTGCGATATCTCCCACCTGTCATGGAAGACCGTCTTCTTGGTGGCTATAACGTCAGCCTGAAGGATGGGAGAGCTCCAAGCGCTTTCCATCGAGTCTCCTTATCTGGTCTTCCACAGGGACAAGGTTGTCCTGCACCTCCACCTAAAATTTCTTCCAAAGGTGGTGTCGGAGTTTCACCTTAACCAGATGTTGACTCTGCCAGTGTTCTACCCCAGTCACACCTCGGAGGCCGAATATAGGCTCCATACTCTGGATCCTAGAAGAGCACTTGCTTATTATAAGGAGCGGATGGCTGAAGTGCGGGAAGAGGTTCGCCAACTGTTTGTCACCTACGCTGAAGCTGCACCTGGCAGACCTGCAGCCAAGTGAACGATAAGCAGGTGGGTCGTCACCTGCATAGATCTCTGCTATAGGTTGGCGGGCATGGAGCCTCCCAAAGGGTAAGAGCTCATTCTACCTGCCATACCGCTGCTTCGGTGGCTGCTTCTAGGGATGTCCCTATCCAGGAAATCTGTCGGGCTGCTACCTGGAAGTCAGCACACACCTTTATTTCCAATTACCACGTTGACCTTGAGTCACGCCGGGATGCTGGTTTTGGGACCTCGGTTCTCCAGTTCTTACTCCCTAAGTAGGGGGTGTGCGCCTTGCCTCCCTCCTCCTGGAGAACTGCTAGGAGTCTGCCAGACAGTGTGGATTGAACAACATATCCACGTCCCTAGAGATACAGCTTACTCACCTGTAACAGGAGTTCTAGGAGTGGTATATGTTGTTCATCCACACAACCCACCCGACCTCCCCGGCTTCGACGCGCAACCTGGCTTCCAGCAGGCTAGATCTGGTGTCATGGGGCGGAGCCGAGGGTTTTACCACCCGGGTGGGTGGGAGGAGCCAGCTTGAAGACCTTTCGGCAAGATTTAAAGCAGCAAGGAACCTGCCAGACAGTGTGGATGAACAACATATACTACTCCTAGAACTCCTGTTACAGGTGAGTAACCTGTATTTTCTGCTCGCTAGATCCAGGGCCTGGTGCTTCCTGGTGAGATGTGTTGTCCCTCTCTCTTGGACAGGGAGATTTCTGTATGCCTTTCCACTGTTGCAGAAAGTCCTGATCAAGATACAATCAGAAAGGGTGGATATGATCTTGATCGCTCCCTTCTGGCCTTGACAAATTTGGTTCCCTGTGCTCCAACAATTAGTAGTAGAGCCTCCAGTTCCTCTGCCCCTAACCTCTCACTTGCTCTCCCAGGAGCAAGGCACCCTAGTGCACCTGGACCTCAGATTTCTGCACCTGCATGCATGGCTCCTGCAGACGTAGCTAGGGCCCAGTTCAGGGTTTTCCCTAGGGTGGCCGAAGTCTTATTGGCTGCCAGAAAGCCTTCTGCCAGAGCCATGTACGCCATGAAATGGAAATGGTTCTGCCTGTGGGCCTCTTCCCGGCACCTAGATCCATTCATCTGCCTGGTGAACTCTGTTTTGAAGTACCTCCTCTCTGTCATATTCCAGACTTAGTTCCTCCTCCATCAGCGTGCATCTTTTTGCTGTCTCTGCCTATCATGCACCTATGAAGGGCAAGACCCTTGCCCAATTGTATCTGTCATGCACTTTTTTGCGGGGCATTCTGCACCTGAAACCTCCCATATGGGATTCTACTCCTCCATGGGACCTTCTGTTTGTACTGGAGAAACTCACCTTGCCTCCCTTTGAACCAGCCGCGAGTTGCGAGCCATGCTGTCTGTCATGGAAAGCGTTATTTTTAGTTGCCTACTTCTGCTCGAAGGATTTTCAGGCTTCAGGCTCTGATGTGCAGAGAGCCTTTTTTCAGTTTTCCACAAGGACCAGGTATATTTGCATACTAATTCGAAGTTCCTGCCGAAGGCGATGTCCTAGTTTACACTTAATCAGGACATTCATTTTCCCGTCTATTATCCAGAGTACTCGAATCAAGGGGAGGCTGTGTTTCACACTCTGGACGCGAGTGCTTTGTTTTTATTTGGACCGCATCCGGACTGTCAGAAAGGGTGACCAGTTTGTTTGTTTCTTTTGCCCCAAGAACTGAAGGGGCCCCAGTTTCTAAACAGACGTTATCCAAGTGTTTAGTTAACTGCATTGTATATTATTACCGTAAGATAGACAAGCCTTTACAGGGACAGGTAAAAGGTCACTCTACTAGGGGGTGTTGCTACCTCCTTTGCATCTCTCAGGAATGTGTCAGCAGCAGAGATTTGTGCTGCTGCTACTTGGGAGTTCTGTCTGCACTTCAGTCAAGCATTATAGTTTGGACTTTGCCTCTAGACAGAGGTCTGGCTTTGGACTAGCTGTCCTCCAGGGTCTACTCTCTTGAGAGTTTCTGCTGGTTTATTTAATCACCACCTGTCTGTCTTGGGTTTATCCTCTGTTCTTCTTGGCACTCAGTCCTAATGTTATAACCCATTGCAAGAGCTACCACACGAAGTAAGATAGTA
Organism: Neoceratodus forsteri; assembly: GCA_016271365.2. Taxonomy (NCBI): domain Eukaryota; kingdom Metazoa; phylum Chordata; order Ceratodontiformes; family Ceratodontidae; genus Neoceratodus; species Neoceratodus forsteri. The sequence goes on from CM057453.1 coordinate 29,404,392, forward strand.
CAGTTACGTAAGAACTTACCGTGACAGTAGATCTTACTTCGAGAGGGTTCCTGCAGTAGGTCTTCACATATAGGACTGTGTCCCCTGGCGTCAGGTTCACATGGCAAACTCGTAGATAGCAGTCATTAGTGGGGACCGCCCCCGACGTCAGGTGACATGACGTCAGCCCAACTATAAAAGTGAGCGATCTTTCCTGCCGTTGCCTCAGTATGTTTGGCTACGAGATAGAACAGTGATCAACGCCCACGTTTGTGAAAGTTTTCTTCGCTTCATAAAAACTTTTTTCCTTAAAATATTTTTTTCGATTGATGTCTTCTAGACAGAAGTGCTCAAAGTGCGGAGCCCAAATCCTGCATGAGGATGACTATTCCCACTGCCTCCTCTGCGTAGGTTGCAAGCATTACACCAAGGAGTGCTCCATCTGCCAGGCCTTCAACCAGGCAACTTGAACCAGGCGCTAGCGGACCTTCGAAGCCCACCTCCTGACCCGACTGGCGTCGATGGAAAAGGAGCTCCAGGAATTGTGGGAAAGGTCATCGTCGCCATCCCCAAAAAAGAAGACCAAGGAGAAGTGCTGGGACAGGAGTCTGTCGCCACGCGGGAGGCCTACCAAAACTGTGAGTACTCTTTCTGGTACCCCGTACGCCTCCTTGGGCCGAACACCTTCTCCCCCTCCTGCCGAGGTGAGCGGGCAACTGGGGGTAGCCTCTCTGGAGGTCTCTATCAAGTTGCCTCTTTGTCTAGCCAATAAGCCACCCCTCGATGCAATTGAAGGGTGCATGGGTCCAGCCGATCAGTCTAGCGGTGGTCTCCCGACCACCTCTAGCCCGGCACGTTCCGATCAGTTGCACGACAGCTCCTCTGTTGCCCGCCCAGACTTTTCCACTCTCCCATCGGGCTCCAGTTTGGCCCCTGTCGTCGGACAGTGAGTGGCAGAGTGACACCTCGTCCCACCGCGTAGTTCATCCCAGGGACTCGCCACCTGATCCTCGGCTTTATCTTCCAGCATGATCGCTAACTGACCTGTCGTTGAGGTCCCTCCCGGATCTCCCCCCCTCACCAGGTCTTCCACCGCCTTCGGACAAGAGTCCGTCACCAGCCGGGGATCCTTCCATGGAACCTCCTCCTTCGGGACCTTCAGGGGCCTTCCTGGATCCCTCACCACCTAACGGCGCTATGGCATATCCCCCAGTAGGACCTGATCCATCTGGCGGGTTCCCGGATCCAGAACCCCATGTCTCGCCTCCGGGCGGCCCACCGTCTGTTCCACATTACCCAACACCAGGCCATGTTCCCCCGATGCTAGGATACCCAATGTGGGGATATCCTGGGTACTCCTTTTATCCGCAAGCATTGCCAGGCTTTTGGTACCCCTCTTGGCAATACCCTAACTTTCAGTCTCCTCCTCCACCACCCCCGGCGCCAGACCATGAGTCGGACCCCCAGTGGTGGCAGGATGCCGGATCCTAGCTCCTAACGGAGATCAGGCAGTCTGTGGGGGATATCCCACTACCCAAGGCCTCCTCTCCACTGCCTCCTTCCGGGGGTGCTTCGGGTACTTTAATAGTGGGATCTACTGGGGTGGATCCTTCCATCCCTAGTGGCTCTGAACCCTCCGATTCGGAGCCTGAGTCCGAACCTTCGGACCCCAGATCCCCCATTGAGGTCCCTCCTAAGGAGTCCCCAGAATCTCCTCCAGAGGACCCTTTCTTCAGAGACCTCTTCTGTACAATCCAAGTAGCTGGAGGCTGGCTTCAAAAGAAATGGATCCACAGTGTAAAAGACTGGCGCAGCACCTGGGTCTAACTACTTCTGATCCCATCCCCATCCCCCATGAGGACTTGGTGACCATGATATGGCAGCAGCCATCCTCCATACCAGCGGTCTCTTGAAAGGCGGATTGTACTTATTATCCCCCAGAAGGGATCCAGCATCTCTCCACCCATCCAAAGGCTGACTCCATGGTAATCACAGCCGCTCACGACCAGTCAGTTCAACTGAAACATCTGAGCTCCTCTCCTCCAGACAAGGACTCACATCAGTTGGACCAGTTTGGACGGAAAATTTTTTTCTTCTTCCTCTGGCACCATTCGGTCTCTCAAGTATGTTTCCCACATGGTTGCTTTCCAGAAGGCTTCTCTTTCAGAATTAGAAAGGGACCTCCTGGAGGTTCAGGATGAAACCCTTAGGAAGAAACTTCTGGAAAAGGTCAGGATGGGAAAGTCCTTGTGTCGTCGTGAACTGCGTGCAACGTATGACTCTGTGGACTCAGTGGCTACAGCGGTAGCCACGGGGATCTGTCTCTCCCACCTCTCCTGACTACGGATAGCAGGTCTGGCACAGGATGTCCAGTCTTCCCTTTTGGACGCCCCTTTTAGGGGTTCCGTCCTCTTTGGCGACAATGCCAAAGACATTATCACAGGGCTGCAAGAAAGTGGACGATCCTTAAGAGATGTATGCTCTATATACCGGATGGGACAGAAAAAGTAGCCTTTTCGCCACCAAAGAAGGTGGAATAGGAACCAGGGTAAGCGTCAGGGAAAAAAATTCGCCCCTGGCTCAGGAGTACAAACGCCCCACGCCAAGTTCCCCAAACAGGCCTCTGGGGCAAAGGCTCCCCTTGGCATCCTGACTCCTTTCTCCTCCTTCTGCTCCCTCCTTTAAGTCAGGAGGAACTGGTCTGAGGGAGGTTCGGCCTCCATCGGGAGGGATGGAGGTTCGTCACCGCAGAATCTTTGCTTCTGCTCATCCAGCAAGGTCACTCGATAGTGTTCTCCGAGATCCCAGCCCCTCTTCCACCTGGATGGTCTTTCTATCCCAGGGAGCAGGTCCCCATTGTCTCTCAAGAGATCAGTCCCTTCTGCTAAAGAAGGCCATAGAACCTGTCCCTCGAACCAGATAGGAAGGGGATTTTACTCCCGCTTCTTCCTAGTCCCAAAGAAAACAAGCGATCTGAGACTGATCTGGACCTCAGCATGCTAAACTTCTTTGTCGAGTACAAGAAGTTTCACATGTTGACTCTTCAGGGGCTCCTCCCTCTGCTCCATCCAAACTCTTGGCTGTGCTCCCTGGATATGCAGGATGCTTACCTGCATGTCCCCATCCTACTGGCCCACTGCCACTTTCTCCATATTGTGTTTATGGAGAACCGCTTTTAATTCCGAGCGCTCCCCTTTGGCCTTTCCTCGGCCCCTCTTGTGTTCATGAAGTGCCTAGCAGTGGTGGCGGTGTTCTTACGCTGCCAGGGCATTTATGTTTTCCCGTGCCTGGATGACTGGCTCCTCACAGCACCCTCTCCTACCAGCCTAAAAGAGTCTCTCTCTTTCACTCTGAGCTTGTTCTCCTTTCTGGGTATCACGGTCATTTTCCCCAAATCCCAGCTAGTACCATCTTAATGGCTCCAGTTCATTAGAGCAGTACTAGATACAGTTCAGAGCAAGGCTTTTCTGCCATCGGATCGAGCCGAGACTGTAGTTGCTCAAGCCACTCTCATGGCCCAGGCTTGGTGGATCCCAGCACATACCATGCTCCGTCTCTTGGGACTGATGGCAGCGGCCATTTCCGCAGTGCCCCTGGCCAGACTTCACATGAGGGTCACCCAGTGGTCTCTCTGAGTCCAGTGGGATCAGAGAACGGATGACATGAGCCAATTTGTCATGATCGCCAACAGCCTTCAGAGACATCTTCACTGGTGGCAGGGTATCTCCAACCTTTCCAAGGGAACACCTTTCCTTTCCCCCATCCCAACCCAAATGCTCACCACAGACGTCTCAGACTTGGGCTGGGGAGCACACCTGGGGGTTCACAAGACACAGGGGTCTTGGGCCGACCAGGAGCTTAAGCTCCACATCAACGTTCTGGAAACCAGGGTGGTTCTTTACACCCTCCAGGCGTTCCAGTCTTTCCTGGTGCCGGGATCTCTTCTGATCCAGATGGACAACATGTCCACCATATGGTGCATCAACAAACAGGGAGGAACTCGTTTGTACCCTCTCTGCAGAGAAGAAATGAGGGTCTGGTACTGGGCGATTCAGCACACCTTTTCCTGACAGCAGTCCACATCCCAGCAATGTCCTGGCGGACAGTCTCAGTCGATCAGTAGCCAGGGCTCACGAGTGGGAACTAAAGTCAGAGGTGGTCGAAGACCTCTTTCTTCAATGGGGTCGACCAGAGATGGATCTGTTCGCCTCCCCATTCAACGCAAAACTACCCAGTTCTGCTCGCTCATTCCTGGGCATGGTGCTTTTTGGTGAGCCACACCCTCTCTCTCTCTCCCCTGGACAGGGACGTTTCTTTATGCCTTCCTTCTTATTCAGAAGGTTCTGTTGAAGATTCAGCAGGAAGGAGCATATGTGATCCTCATCGCTTCTCTCTGGCCATGCCAGATTTGGTATTCTCTTTTACAACAACTAGCATCGGAACCTCCGATACCATTGCCTCTTTTACATGACCTTCTGACTCAAGAGCAGGGAACCCTGGTGCACCCAAGCCTTCAGTCTCTCCACCTTCATGTGTGGCACCTGTGGGCATAGCGGTCTCCCACTACAATGTCTCCTCACAGGTGGGACATCTTAGTAGAAGCCAGAAAACTCTCTACTAGATCCACTTAAGCCATGAAGTGGAAAAGATTTTCGATCTGGGCCCTAGCAAGGCTCTGGGACCCCTTTCCGTGCTCGGCGGCCCAAGTGTTAGAATACCTTGCACATTTATCTGAGATGGGCCTTAGCTACTCCTCCATTAAGGTCCATCTCTCTGCGGTGTTGGCCTACCACCTCCCGGTGGAGGACAAAACCTTGGCTCAGCTGGAGGTTGCCAAAACTTTTGTGAAAGGCATCCTTCACTTGAAACCTTCGATGCAGAATTCCTGTCCCCCCAGGACCTGAATTTCATGCTCAAGAAGCTGACTTTACCTCCGTTTGAATCAGCTTCTACTTGTGACTTGCGCTTCCTTTCCTGGAAGACTTTATTTTTAGTCACAGTAACTTCTGCCAGAAGGGTCTCCGAGCTTCAGGCTTTTGTCTGTAAGGAACCCTATTTGATTTTTCATAAGGACAGAGTTGTCCTTCGAACAAACCCTTCTTTTCTCCCCAAAGTGGTCTCAGAAACCACTTTGAATCAGAGCATGGAATTGCCAGTTTACTACCCTCAACATTCCAACGGGGGGAATACTTACTGCACACCTTGAATGTGTACCAGATTTGGAGGTACTATGCCAACTGTACTAAAGAGGTTCGTAAATCTAACCAACTCTTTGTAGCCTCTGCTTCCCCAGTGCCAGGGCAAGGCTGTTTCCAAACAGACCATCTCTAGATGGTTAGCCAACTGCATCCACTTTTCTTACAGGAAATATGGGAAGTCCCTTCCAGGGGCAGTCAAAGGTCACTCCACCCTTAGCGTGGCTACCTCTACTGCCTTTTTCAGGAATGTGTCTACTGCAGAGATCTGTGCAGTGGCCACGTGGTCGTCTGTTCACACCTTCAGTAAGCATTACAGTCTGGACATTGCTTCTATGAGCGGAACTGGATTTGGTCTTGCAAGGCCTTCTATCATGATTTCCTGTGGCGACTTCTCCTCCTCCTCCAGGATGCACCTTAGTGTTATTTGCTTAGGGGACTGCTTGGTATTCAGTCCTATATGTGAAGACCTACTGCAGGAACCCTCTCGAAGTAAGATATTGCAGTTACGTAAGCACTTACTGTAACATTAGATCTTCGAGAGAGGTTCCTGCAGTAGGTCTAGTTTCCCACCCACCTTCCCCCAGCTCCTGGATGTTTTTCCTTTATTTTTCATCTTGCCTAGTCCTTGGGTATAGAGAGGAAGTAGGGTCCTATTAGTCTTTACTCCTATTTTATTCTTACCTTTCTATAGGTCTCCGGTGGAAAAGAACTGGAGGGCGGGCGTGGGGTCTCCCCTTTTATAGTCGGACTGATGTCACATTTCCTGATGTCGGGGGCAGTCCCCGCTGATGATTGCTATCTACAAATTTGCAGTGCGGATCTGACGCCAGGGGTTGCAGTCCTATATGTGAAGACCTACTGCAGGAACCTCTCTCGAAGATCTGCTGCAATATCTTCGAGAGGAGCTCTTGTAGCAGGCGCTGCTTTCCCTCCCTCCTTCCCACTGGTATTTTCTTCTCTTTTTCTTAGGCTGTTAGAACCTCCTCAGTTCTCCATCTCTGTGTAGGCCGGGTCTCCAGCGGGAGAACTGAGATGGTGCTGGGGGATTGCCCCTTTGATACCATTGGCCAACGGGGGAGCGGGCCAATGTCAGAGGGTGGTCCCCCGCTGTAGACTGGTAGCTAGAAGTTTTCCTTGGGGTCCTGGCACCTGGTGGCGTAGTCCTAAAAGTCTAGCCTGCTGCAAGACCTTCTCTCAAAGATCTACTGTTACGGCAAGTTCTTATATAACTACTTTTCTGTAAGTACGAGACTGTTCTTTCTAGGAGTACTATATAGTTCACATCAACACCACCCATCCAGCCTTTCCATAGCAAGTGGCACACTGACCCCTGCTTCCAGTGTGCAAGATCTGATGTCATGGAGCGGAACCGAGGAATATACTGTCCACGTGGTGGAAGGAGCTTAGCTTGAAGGGTTCCAGCGAATTGGCACTTTCCAGTGGAACTGCCAGTGTGTGGATGTGAACTGTATACCATTCCTAAAACAGTGGTGACAAGTGAGTAACCTATTTTTCCCTGATGAATTGACCTTTCGGCACAAAACAGATTGCATTTAGGTAGATATTAAATATGAGGTTTGCTTTTGAACTTTGGGACAGCAGAACCAATTCTGCCTGCCAGGATGCATAACATCAATGAAATCCTTGTTTCAGGCTTTAGAATTTTCAAATTGAAACTGGCAGACATTTTTTTAACCCCTAGTTGACGTACAACTCAAAAAAATTACCATTTCACACAAACCTGCTGGGCTCTTCAGGAGTCCCGTTATTTATAACCTGCCATTTTTCTTTCTTTTCAAATATTTTTGTATATCATAGAAAAACAGAAGTTGTCTGCAGATAAAGCTCTCTTTGGCCCATCCAGTCTGCCCATTTTCCCTGCTTACTGTGCTACCACAGCCCTTGCACAATCTCTGGTTGTCCTCACCCTTTGTGTTCCTTCCAAGGTCTCCTTGTATCTCTCCCTTGCATGCTTGAATCCTATGACTTTCATCACTGTCTGTGAAGAAATATTTCCTCACATCCACTCTGAACCTCCCCCACTCCAGCTTTATAGTGTGACCCCTTGTCCTTGAGTCTTTCTGCGGAAAACGCTACCTTCCTGTACCTTATTATTACCGGTTATGTATTTGAATGTTTCTTTCATATCCCCCCTTTCCTCCAGTGAGTACATATTCAGTTCTCTTAGTCTCCCCTTGTAGGGCTTTTGATACAGGACCTGTACCATTTTGGTTGCCCGCCTCTGTACCCCCTCCACCTTATCCCTGTCCTTCCGGAGGTGGAGGCTCAAGTACTGGACACAGTACTCGAGATGTGGTCTTGTCAGTGACCTGTACAGGGGCAATAGTACCTCCTTCCTCCTACTGGTAATACACCTCCCTATGCACCCAAGCATTCAGCTAGCCTTTCCCACTGCCTTTTCACTCTGCTTGGCTACCTTCAGGTCATCAGAAATGATTATCTCCATAACCAGGAAGGGTTTTGGCTCATTTGCTGGATAGTCTTCACCTTCTGTTGGTGACTGGGCCCGTTTAACCACCTGAACATGGCAGCTGCGGCCCAGTTGCCATTGAGGAGAGACTTTCTGACTCTGGGACCTCTTGCCTACAAGCAGCTGGAAAAACTCAACTTCATGGCCTGGAGGTTGAAAGGAAACAATTCTAGACATGGGTTGCTCAGAAGTGGTTAGCCCCTAATGATACAGAATGCTAGGAAAGTGTCCACATCTAGAGTATATTATAAAGAGCGATTTTGTGCAATGGTCTGGTTGGCGAAGGACCTACTCTAAGCTAGGGTACCGAAAGTAGTAGCATCCTGGCTGCTCTCAGGGTTCAGGTCACTGCTCTCAAAGCTCTGCTTTTGGAAGTTGAGGGGTGTTCCTTGGGTGTGCACCCTCATGTTTTTTTAAGGTTTCTGAGGGAAGTTGCTCAGCAAGCGCAGAGTCTAGGAGAGTATCCCCCTTGGAGCCTTAATTTTATTTCTACAAGCTCTGAGAAAAGAATCCTTTGAACCTCTTCCCTCAGTATCCTGGTGTTCTACATTTTAAAGGTTATTTTTCTGGTAGGCATTAACTTGGAGGATTGAGTGTCCTCAGATAGCTGTCATAGAAACATAGAACTGGTGGCAGATAAGGACTGCTCAGTTCACCTAGTCTGCCTATTTTTCCTGCCTACTGTCCTCTGTTATGTCCTTCGGGGGGAAGGGTGCAGTGCACACTGCTGCTTGGCTGCCCCCTAGTGAGGACCGGGTGGCATAGAAGTGATTGCATCTTTCGACAGCCAAATGCAGGTGTCAAGCAGTAGAATGTCTTCACGCTCCGCATGCTCACCATGGCAGGTGTGCTGGCCTCAGACCCTGGGGGAAATGGGAGGAAAAAGCTCCTTTGGTGGCAAATGACACTGGCTGTCCTGTAGGCTGTGTGCCACCTACCAGGCACCCACTCACCCAGTGAGTTTCAAGAAACTGGATAAGTCTCGGGGACTGTGAGTACTGGAGCTGGCTATTGCCAGTAGAAGGCGCCACTGGGGAAGGAGAGGAGGTTAAACACCTATATATAAAACCAAAAAAGGCCCTGTTTTAAGGGCATGGGGTGTCTTTATGTAGTTTTTTCCTCTGTTCATTCTTTTGCCCCTGGTAACTGATACAGTAATTTAGGCAAGAAGAACTACATTGGGGGCGGAGAACTCCTCCTACCTATCATGGATTATGCCTCCATTCCACATGGTTTCTGCTGTCCCCCAGTGTCACAGCTGCTATAGAATGTAAGGATATTGGATCTTCCAGGAAATCAGGTTTACAGGAATTAAATTTTCCCTTGAGATGGTAAACCATACAGCACGACACCCAAGATATGTTTCTTATAGTGAACATGGCTAAGGATCAGGAGTGTTCAAAATCTTCAGAACCATGTATCCCCCATTTAAAATGGAAGTAAGCTGAAAAGAGGTCTATGGAAATGTTGATCTTTTTTCACAAACACATTACTGCTTAAAGAAACACAACTGTATGAAGAAATTGTTTGCTAACCATTGCTGGTGTTTTGTATTAGATGCATACTAATCTGTATTGACAATTCTTTTGGTCAAGCACTTCTTGTTCTATAGTGTCACCCCTTGCATCTTCCTGACCCATTTCAAACACCTAAGTGTCCAGTGGCACCCCCTTCTTCTTAGGCTGTCTAGTCTGGTCTGTTCTTGGGTCTCAGCCCTGGGCATAATACCTTTTCTTTGTTACTTTTGAAGGGACACTATCAACCTCCTTAGGCCTGCAAGTGTTCCTAGTTTTAAAAAAACGTGTTATGAATGGTCACATTTTATAGAGACTGCTGATGTAGCTGATAGTTCGAATCCAAAATAGACTGCCCACCATACTGGTGTTACCACACCAAAACATGTTTGTTTATGTTCCTTGATCAACTCCCATTAGCCATCCCAGTGACGCTGAGGGTTGATTTGCTGGACATCACATCGGCGACCCCGGTTTGGGAACGAGCCCGGGCCGTCAGCGGAGGGAGAGGATTGAGTGTCCAGAGGACTGCTCTCCTCTCTCTGGGGAGGGATCTGGGGCTGGTCGGCATCCTGGTGACCCCCGGTGGAGATCGGGGGTAACGCAGGTACGCCAGCCAGAAGAAGGTGTGGGACCAGAAAAAGTAAAAATCCCCTATCTCGCTTATGGAGATGAAGGGGATGCCAAGGACACAGCCCAGATCCCCACTGCCAGACCATCATCTGGAGGACTCCAAGGCCGACCCGACACACACCAGGTGGGCTCTCCCTAATTTCAGACAGGCTGTCGTGGGAGGATGGGCCCGTCCCTGGAGGGAGATCTAGGGGTTAGATCTGCCTGGGTTGTCGAGGGAGTCGCTCCACTAACAAGGGTTCAGGCAAGGGAGTAGAGGCTGCGGTTGCGTGCATACCCCGGAAGGATGCCCAGGCAGAACGGAGTATAAATAGAGTGGGGGGAAAAAAAACTCCCACTGCACACTTCCTGGACTTGGGAACACCCCCAACATAGTCTGGACACTTATGTTGTAGTGGGAGATCAGGAGACTATTGCATCATGAGTGGCTGCACTGTCTGAGGTTGTTCCCAATGTTCAGGAAGTTTGCAGTAAGTGAAGTTCAAGGATTTGAAACAAAACAAGGTTGTGTGTAATTACACTATTAGCATGCATTTACAGTTCAACTAAGAAAGGAAGCAAATAAAACAACCAGCATCGTCAATTAATTTTAGAAGTTAGCAATCATAAAATGTGGGTTTTTAACCAAAAATAATATGATGCAGAAAGGGTTGACAGTGTCCCTTTAAGGCAGATCTCCGATGTGCCATGTGGCATGTTGTCAGATCGTGCATACTCCTAGTAATATAGTGATTTTCTTTGAGAACATCTCCCTCCATTGAGCCATACCTATGGAAGTGTAAGCCTACAGTGTCAGGACCACTAAGAAAGTTTTTTCAGCTGTTGCTGCACATGTTGACATACACCACCACTGCCTGTATCATGTCGGTGGCCCCATCATTCCTCATTTCTTTCTCCTACTGTCAATGACTTGAATCTGTGGAGAATGTGGTAGGCTTGGGTCTGTCTCTCGAGTTTGAGACTGTCCTGCTCTACTGACCCCGAGCACAAGTGGAGTCCCAGGTGTCCATAGACATGCTGTTTGTGCTAAAGTGCTAAAGAAAAATATTGCTCAGCTTCTGGATCACAGCATGTTAGAGTCTGTCCCAGATGCCCTGATCTCTTCAAGGATGCATGTCCTGGTATTTTCTGGTACCAAAAGGGATGGTGGCCCATCTTGGATCTGCAGGATCTGAGCAAGTTCATCTGCAGGAAGAAATTATGTATGGTCACCCTGAATCGTATTATACCACCTCTGGAATTTGGCACGTGGTTCTACTCCCTAGACCTCCAGGATGCTTTTTACCACATTCTGATCTGTTCATCCCACCAGCATTACCTCTGCTTCTGCATTGGCGGAGTCCTATACCAGTTAGGTCATGCCGTTCGGCCTTCCTTAGCACCCACAGTGTTCACCAAATGCCTCTTGGTCGTGGCAGTATGCTTCAAGTGCCGTGGTGCCTGGGCATACTCGTACCTGGATGACGGGCTCATTGTGAGCCTCTCCAGGAAAGTGATGAAGATAGCTGGCTCACCTGTTTCTAAGCAATGCCTTCCACGTGGTTGGCATCCTGTATTTCTTTTTGTTACCAGAAGCACGGTAAGGAGCTTTCTGGTCCCATTTGTGACCACTCCACCTGAGGCTTGGCCACTTATGTGGCATGTTTTCATAATGTGTTGGCTGCTAACATTTGCTCTGCTGCCATTTGGAGTTCTTTCCACACTTTCACCAAACACTACAGCCTTACATCTTATAGACAAACCAGCTTAGGCCTTGTTGTTCTTCGAGGGCCCCCTGTCTTAGGGTCATATTGATCTTTTCTACCTTCCACAGTTCCTACTGTACTGCTTGGGAATTGTTCCATAGGTATGTCTCAATGGAGGGAGATATCCTCAAAGGAGAGAGCTTGGTTACTGACTGTAATAGTAAATTTTCAAGAAAATGTCCTCCATTAAGCCACAGCTCACTCTGCCACCTTCCCCCTTCTCTAACTTAGGTGTGTTTGCTGGAAGTCTTGCCTGCTGTCTTACCCTGTATACTAATCCTCTTCTCTTTTTGGGCTGAATCATCCTGTTCCTTTCCCCTCTTCCATGTGCCTGGTTATGGTCCTGGTCTCCCAGTTTCTACTGATATGATATAGTCTCCAAGCTTATTTCCGGTGTGGAACTGATGAATGATGAGGTCGCCCATATTATATAGGCAGTGGTGACATGTGTCAGTGTGGGTGGCCCCAGCTGGCAAAAGTTTCCGAGTGGTCCTGATGCCAATGGCTTGCAGTTCCATAGGTGAAGCTCAGTGGAGGAAATTATCTTAAAGATCTACTGTTAAGGTAAGTAAGTAAACTTTCTAGTGCCCAAAAGGGCTTTTTGAGTTTATCCTGTCCTGTGGAACAGCAGTGAATGTAACTCATACTAGACTTCACTACACTGTAACCAAGGCATTGCAGCCATTTTGGTTTTTCTAGCTTTAAGTGAACCATCTCTCCCCCCTCCCAATTCCTTCTAAATTGTGTATTTTTTTTTTTTTTAAGGAGAAGATAGCATATTTCACCAGAGCAAAGATCAACATACCATCACTACCAGCTCATGATGTATGACTTTATTTTTTGAACATGAAGTATTTTTCCACCTCGTTTTTAGAGTTTTGTAGTATAGTCACCTGCCTTAGAAAAAAAGTCTTTATTTTACAGCAGTTGGACTAGAAATATATGTATTTGTAAAATAAACAATATTGAAAACTTGTATGTAAAAAAAAAAAAAAGGTTTTTGTCAGAAAAACCAAAGTAGGATAATTCTGGTACACTGATGCTAATTTTGTACAGTTTGTATGTATTTCCGGTGTGCTTATATTTTGTAAAGATGAAACACAGGAACAATGGCAGCACAGAGTATATGTATTCTGTTGAACAGCACTGTGTTGAGAAATAAGTTCAACAGGAGCTATTTTATTCTTTTCACTGTTTTCATGTGAGCAGACTGTGAAGATGGCTGCGTGCCATGCAATATTTTTTGTATAGTGGTGTGACTTTGTCAGTTTGATGTTCAACTCAAGAGTGAGCTCCTTGTTCAAACCTGCAAAGCTGCCTCATCAAACAGGTGCTGTGTAGACTTTCCTCACCTGCATTCTTTCCAATTTTTTTCTTTGTTCTTTTTTTCTCTCTGTCCTGGTTGGTGCAAAGAAAGCAACTTGTGTGGACCACGCCAGTGCAGGACTGCATTGTTGTGAATGTACGGTATTTTTTGTTGCTGCACTGATAAAGTTAAGTCTGTTAAGAATTCAGTATCTTTAACACCCACCCCCCTCACTAATTCAACTGAAACCACAGAATGGAAACTTTCTGTAACTGATGTTTGGCCTTGTTCTGATTCAGAGTCTTAACATTTGCAACACTGTGCTACGGTATATGAGCTGGAAGTGCCGTTTAGAATGGACAAGTTGCCTTCCCTCCCTACTTGCAGTGTTACAGACTCCAGATGAGAACTTCTATAAATGTCCGTCTCCATACTGTTCTACTTGGAGTGATTTTCCTTCCCTAATTCATTTTCACTTTTACTAGCAAAGTTCTTCATTGTCCCTAAAAAGAAACAATGGCCTATTCCTTGACCACTGGCTCTGGGATGACATCACAACAGAGAAAGGACATTGACACAGACCTCAGCAGTGCTGCTGTTTTTCAGTATGACAAAGCTTGACAATAATACATAGCATGGTATTACAGTCTATGTAGCTGAGTGCACCCCCTCCCCAGATGTTCATACTCTAGGGCTGGCTCCCTCATTTGGTCTCCTGCTTTTTGCTGCCCGGAACTATCCACTCACTTCACTCTGGAGGCCCTTCATGGTTTCCCCTCCCCTTCCTCCCACAGCAGGATCCTCTGCCCCCTCCCCCACCCTTGAGTGGACACAGTTCCATATGGGAGTGGGTGGCACCCACAGGGGCCAAAACTTGCTGGCACCTCATAGTGACCACTGTATTTCTCCTGGCTTACCCTCTGACCTTTGGCCCTCCTATGGAACCACACACACAGACCCCTTCCCTGGGTGGTGTGCTCACACACAAGCATTGCCCCCCCCATCAGATGTAAGCTCCCTGACCTAGCCCAAGATGTCACAATGGTAGAATGAGATGGCCACTCCTCCGTAAGCTGCGACATGCTACCTTGAGTTGCACGTCCCTTGTGTGGGTGACCCAGTTCTCTTATAATATGCGCAGAAAGCTGAAACATGTTATAAGTATACTGTACATATATATCGCCTCCCCACCTAACATTTCAGGGAGTACATACATACATCACTGAGGTTTCTTCACAGATGCTGTAGGAAATCCTCGACAGTGCAGTTGATGTCATTGTGCTTGTAAAGGACATTGGCGGTTTCAGTTCAACACAGGAGTTACAGGGGGTTAAAACTTCAGACAAGGCGTGAGTTTATTGAAAGAAAAACTGGACATTGAGAATCATTTTTACTGTAGAATATAAACTGATGCAAGGTAACTGACTTCTGTGACTACATTATAAAACTGCATAAAACGTGAATCAAGAATCTATTTTCGAGATGCAGATAACTCCACTTATGAGCACTGTCCAGTTGCACCATCTTCAGCAGAAAGGTATTCATCAGAACTTGATTACGCCTCATCACATGACCAGCGTATTTCCACATTTTATTCTTCAAAGTCAGACTACTAGGAAATCCACCATTCACATTTGTGAGGTCAAGCATTAAAATGAAAACTGAGGGTTATTTAATGTCGAATGTTTAATGAAGGATGCTGATTCAGCTTGTCAGTTTGAATTTGTGTAAAATGTTTTGTAGAGTGATGTTCTTAGAGTTGTACCTTTTTTTTTATTCCCCCCTCATTTATTTATTTACAGTCTTATTTATGTTCTGTTCCTCGTAGTTCAGTTCTGGTCATTTTAAATGAGAGCCTTAAGTGGGTTCTGTTTATCATTTTAGGACACAACTCCTCTGCTCGGGCCTGTCACTTTCTTATTTAAAAAAAAAAATGTCTAACTTGCATCTTTCTCACTTCCTCCATGATTAGCGTTTCTGTGTACACAGTTTTTTTTGCCTTCACATTATAGTTAAATTATTTTTAGTGTTGGGAGAGGACTAATTGCTGTGCAAAAAACCCCGCAACAACAAATTAGTATTAAAATAGCTACATAAATGTAGCACACACACAAACAAAACTGGATTATTTGGTCTTTAGAACATCTTTAGAAATGCCTTGTGACCTTTTCCTTCTGTGACCAGGGACCCCCCATTGCCTGCTCTGCTCTTTTCAGTAAAGTCGTGGTAGAGTTTTATGGTCATTTTCATGTTGGCAACTTTTAAAAATTCATCTTTTAAGCTGTATCACCTTTGCCACAAAATGAAAGGGGCACTACCATTTCATTTAAGTATGCCTTATGCTATCTGACTTTTTTTTTTTTTTTTAATAATACAGCGGAATGACACTGTTGGTATTAACGTTGGAGTCAAAAACTTCACATATTGTTTTGTAAATATAAGCTGCTCGTGAAATGCTTAACTTTAATCTGCACAAGCTATAATGAACACCATATATAGGTTGTTTCATTTATTTTTTTAATTACATGTGTGTTTATTACAATTGCATATGTAAAAGTATTACAGGTAAAAGGAAGGACCTTTCACTCTCTTTAGCCAAAAAGAACAAAGTTAGCAGAATTCTTATACGGAATAGAAATTAAATATTTTTTAAAAGAAGAAGGTTTTTACTGCTTTATCTGCAACATATTATATATATAAAATGCTCAGAACTGAACTAGATATTTAATCATGTTATATTCCGAATGTCTTTGTGTTCTAATTTTGTTGTAGCATACAGATATTATGTCACATAGTGTATTCCTGTCTCTGCACTTTCCATGTGTTTCAGTGATTGGTTAAAAAAATACAAGTTTTGAAAAAAATTGTTTCATGTTGCCTGGTGATGTACTTGAGTAAATTTGTTTTGGTGGGGGGAGGAGACTTGGGAGGAGGGGGGTACTGTGGCTTTCAGTATGGCAACAAGTGGATAGACAAAAAGGGTGAAATGTACTAAGGGAAAATCCCGTAACATTCATGTATCGTACACATGGCATTGTGTCTCTAGTCTGCAGAGAAGATATTGGAACGTATTTCAGCATTATACAAGAGTGTAACCTATTGAAGAGTTTTTTTTTTCACTTTCCTGCAAAACACTGACAGTTGGCTTTGGCTGGTCTCATATCTCATTCTAAGAAAAATATATTTTCAGGACATTCCATTCTGTATTTCTAGGGACACATCTGCATCAAAAAGGGCTCTTTGCCTCTGACCACATTTATTAATTTTTGTAACAAGATGCTATGATGCTGTAAACAGAGGATCGTGACTTCAAGGAAGGAATAAACAATGTGGACAGATGAAGCTGAAGGGGAAAAATGATCCTGGTTTATGAACATTTCTTCAGTAATAAAAAAGGAAGGTGCTGAAATAAAAATTTTGGGGACCTTTGTGAGCATTGTGCTGGTGTCAGCTGTGAATGTTTTGCTGGAAACTGCAAATCTCTTTAAGGAGGTACTGATGCTTCAGAGAAGTTACACATGATTTCTATATTTTTCTGTCAGTCTATAATATAATATGTATTTAGTTGTTCCTCGTTTCTTTTTTTGGTTGTTTTGTTTACAGTTTATGCTTCTTCTCCAAAACTACTACTTTCAGGCAGGTACCACTGAGCCCTATACACTACCTTCTCCAGCACTTACCTCCCTTGTACAACCCCCTGCTTACCGCAATGGTGGGGCTCTCATGGCTGGGGGTAGTTGATCCATGCAAGGACTTGGTCCTGTGATGAGGCCCTCCGGTTTAGGGAGTGGCTGGTTTTCAAGCCAGTGCCCGAGTGTACCTCTTCATTGTGTTGCTGTCCGGGGTTTTTTCTGTGTTCGTGGTCCCTTCCCCTCTGGAGGAGGCCGTCACACTAGGGGGACCAGTGCACAAGCAATGCGTGCATAGTGCACATCCCCAGCCAGCATCCTCCCATGTGGCATCCTGCCTGCACTGCCATCTATGGTCACTCGGGTGGCAGTATTGCAGCACGGACAATGTCCCTCCTTCTACAGAGTAGAGCATCTACTGGGACACTCAGTCCTTCTCTCTTGTACTGGCCTCCAGAGCCAAACGCTTGTTCCCAAACCCCGGTCACCAACTTCATGAGTGGGAGCCCTACCATAACACCAATGGGCTAGCACCAGGAGTTCCTCACTCTTTATATATAACTGTTTGCCCCTCCATGGCCACCTCTGCCTGCCATTGGGCCCCCTACCATCCCCAACTCCATCTTCCTCTTCTCCCTACCTCTCCCCATTGTTTTACTGGTGGGGATCTACAAGGAGCAGGGCCCGAAAACAGCGGGGGTTGTCACATCCAGTCACGGGGAGACATGGTCTTTCTGTTTTTTCTCCCCACCCTCCCAGAGCAACGACAGACATGGCAAGTTCGTGCATGTGGAGGTGCACGCATGCTCCCGGAAATTGAGTGTGCCTTCCACCCTCCCGTACATTACATCAGTCCTCGACCCAGCTCTTGACACCTGGCCTCCACCGGGTGTCAACCGAGAGCGAGAAACTGTACCTCCCCAGTGTGGGAGATGAGAGCAGCCCAGCCTCCACTACAGTCATCTCCTAGCCCTTCCCTCCCAGCCAACCCCTGGTGGCCCGAGCTCACTTCCGAACTTGGGTCATCGGCATGGTACGAGGCATGGCATCCAATGCCTCAACCTTCCGTGCCACCAGGCTGGCTTTTCAGTTCCTCACTCTTAAAGCAACAAGGCACTCCAGGGTGTGTGTTATACTGTGATAACGTCATGCCTTGGATGCATTCAGCCACCTGGAAGAGGTGACATTAACCAGCAGAACACATGTCTTGGAGTGTCTTACTCAATTATAAAATGGATTTGGAGGAGTGAAGAAAAATACTTTTATGTAGGTGTTTTCTTTGGCTTATTTTCAGATAATGTTTCACTGGAATGACCATGTCTGGAACTGCCTCTAGACTATTCTAATTGAAGGGACACTGATAACCCTCACAGATCAGTTGTGACCCTTTTAAACTCTTGTTGGGGGTGTGATAGTGCTTTAAAAACATAATTTGATTGTGTTTTTAATCCTTTAAACAAGATCCAGTTTTTAAAACAAAAATGTATTTGTAGCACAATAGTGCCACTGTTGCCACAGAGCATTGTCAACGTGCAAGGGTTACACTCACTGCAGGTGAATACAGTGTCTCTGTTTAGGTTTTAAACATCAATACTCCACCCCATGTCATCTTTCACATTTATTTAAAAACTGAACATCTTTTAATGATCTTAAACTCAGAATCAGATTCTGAATTTCAGACACTATCAACCTCCCACAGTTCAAAGGGTTAAAATTTGCCTGTGGGGGTTAACAGTGTCCATTTATGTACCATTGTGTAAAAACAGAATTCTGCTACCAAGATTTCTTCAGCTCCTGCTGCTTTCCTCTGGCTGAAGTTCTGGTAATAGCCTCTTAATTTCCAAAGTAAGACTGTATTGTTGCAACACTTTGTACTACAGGTGTAGACTATCAGCAGGAGCAGTTGACTTCTGAGGAACAGAGATCTCGTTTGCATGTAAATTTCTAGTACAACAGAGGGACATAAACACATACAAATGTACAGATAAACCTTAAGTTAAATTTGTGCATGTATGTTTTTTGTTGGGGGGGGGGGTGCATTTAAAGCAGCAGTATTTCTTAGTTGGCAAAATGTTTCGTCTTTTTTTTTTTTTTTTTTTTAGCAAAAATATATTTCTGACATCCTTAGATTCATCCTCAGAATAGGTTGGTTTCTCAGATATTTTTGAAATCACTTTTATAGCTAATTTTGTAATTAATGACTCGTCATTAAGATGGTAGTATCTCGCAGTTCATAAAAAATCTCTTCCGTTGTGATTACCAGTTGAATGTACATGCTATAGTCATACTGTAGTTTGTATGAGAATGGTGTTACCACACATTTCTGATAGTAAACAGCACAGTGCCTGGATTTTTACTTTTTTTATGGTGGGCATGGCACAGGGGTGAGAACTTCTGAAAACTTTAAAATCCTGTCTTTTGGTTCAGGAACAAAGGAAAATGAAAAGAGAAACTGGCATTTTGATATTTGTGCCAGACAAATACAATTGCTGAAAACAAAAAAAAAAAAAACTATTAGATGACTACCAAACACTGCTGCTTTAAGAGATTTGTCTTTTCAACGTAGCCCTGAAAGAGGTGGATTACAAGACTGGCAAGTGTCTTGTTCAGGGTCAAACAGTGAGTCGGTGGCTGTGATGGGATTTTTATTGTTATTCCATTTCCCCCTTCTTGCATCATTACTATAGCTTTTAATGGGACAACCAAGTTGTAGTTGGCAGACTACACATAGATACACGTCTGCTTTTTTTTTATTATTTGTTATAGGTGGTTCAGAGCACCCAGCAATGGCACCCTGTCAATAAACATATACAGAATTCATAACAGTATTTGCACATGTATACATCTGCATATATATATATATATATATATACATATACTACAGATTAACTGTTTCTCATGATCACCATCCATTTTACCTAAGTGAGAAATATTGAGTGCACAAGTCTGAAATGGTATATTTTTACAGCCAGGTAAACCACGGTCAGTAGTTCGGTGTCCGTATGAAACAAGATGCATTTCACCTCTTGGAACAGAACATATCCTAATGGAACAGTTCCAGGTTCTCCCCCCCCCCCCCCAAACCTCTCTCTCTGTAGACCTGTAACTGATTCTCTCTTACAGCCACCTATACAGCAGTGAATGTAGCATTCAGAGTGTATTTGCAAAACACATGAATTACACCACAAATGTGGTAGTAAAAGACAAAAACTTCTGTTTTCTTTGTGAGAGGGAATTATATTCATAAATGCAACAATACAACATACATTAAATATATAGACAGAAAACATAAGAACATGAATTAAATATTGCCATTAAATTTAGAATTGTGCTATGATCTCAGGAGTGCAGGCTGAGAGAACCAAGCAAATGTCTGATCACTTTAAATTTGAAACTAATGCATCACACCTTTTCTTCCATGGTGCGGACATGGGTTATACTCGGTTTGGTAAGCTCTTACTGTTCCATGCATCTGAACTCTCCTCTGCATCTAGATGCTCACATTGATTATGAAGCTCTGAAGTGGCATAATAAACAGGCAGCAGCTGCTTTTCAGATAGGCAGGTTGTGCAAATGAGCAGTGATCCACCTACTATAAGAAAAAATCCAGCAAACCATCCTGTGAACATTGTTTCCCCAAATTCCCACCTGGGTACAAGCTCATGAACTGTCTCGTCCCAAAATTCTGCCACTGTTATATAGGCTACCAATGAGACTGGGAAAATGGTTGTAATTCCTGCAATCCAGAAAAGTACTCCGCCAAAGACCATCAGTCGCTTTTTGAGGTCCTGTTTTATGTCTTTCATCTTCAGGCAGTCCAAGCCAAGACTTGAGATTAGGAGGCTAAGGAGTCCAATACCATTTGAGATAAACATCAAAATCCTGGAAATCCGCATCTCTGAAGGCAGAGCCAAGAAAGAGTCATGGTGTTTGCACTGAACTCCTACTTCGTCTTGCTCCACGCAAGCTTGCCATAGCCCCATGGACCAGTTCTCCATTTCATTTAAGTCCAGGTTGAGAGTTTTCCACTCTGGCAGGAATGTTGTTGCACAGGATAACATCCACCCCAAAAGAGAAGTAAGAAATCCACAAAGCTGTAAGACTGTCCTGCAGCCCAGAACCATCTTGCCTTAAAATAAAGTGAAATGCTTAGAACACAGAGTGACTAGCCTTTTTGGTTTATGATGCAAGGATGACCTTAGTACCTTTGTTCACCTGAATATATACTTTTGTTGTTAACCCCTTGTTGTCCTTTACAATACCTTCCCAGTCTTAATAAACATACTGTTTTATATAGGCGAAGAATGACAATGAGAACCATGAGTTAAATCTGTGATGATGTGAACTGCCACTTTCCAATTTGCTGGCAACCTTCCGTCCCAATATCTGATGATTACTTGTCTGAATTTGAACAAAGAGGGCTCTATGACCCCTCACCCCAAAACACAACTGTAATCATTGTACTGCGATCAGGATTAATTAGATTTTAACTGCTGATAGAAGAAACCATCTATGACTGCAACAGGACTTCATTGTAATAGCTAAATTAGAGATTTCAGAGACATAAAACAGAGCCTTTTGTAGAAAGGTAGATTACTTACCAGTAATCCTTTATCTGAGTTTCTTCTACTTGCGAAACAGCCCTAGCTCCTCTACTTGCATAGTGTGCAGCGAGAGAAACTTGAGCAGGCACCAAAGAAGTGCCTATCTCTTATTTCCACCCAATCCCACAAGACTATAAAGTTTATAAAGACTTTATCAGGTTACGCTGGCTCAACACAAAAATAGAAAAGAGAGCAGGTCAAGTATTAAGTGTAAAAGTGTATGCACTGATCATTAAAGCAGGAGTGCAGTTTAGTGTGGGAAAATTTCAATCTTGCCAATAAAAAAAAAAATGAATGATTTCAGAAATCTACTGATTTCATTTGCATGAGTGGTTCTCTTATTCCACAAGTGTTTTAAGTATATTTTTTATTTCCTTTCTCTGGATAGTGTAGTTGTTCCTTTGGCTCCTAGAGAGGGGAAGGCTTAGGTCACCTGGCATTTGCCCCCCAAAACTGGATATCCAAGGAGTGCAGTTTTGTTTTTCTGTGATAGCTGCCAGGATGACCACAGTGTCCTGCTTAGGAGTGGGTCCAAGGGTGGTAAACTGGATAAAAAATTGTTTATGGGATAGGCGATAGAGGGTGGTAGTAAACAGACTTCACTCAGAAGAAGGGAAGGGGCCTCAGGGATCAGTGCTGGGACTGGTCCTCTTTCATGTCTTTAAAAGTGATGTCATTCGGGAACGAGCTCGGGTAGCTGGAGGGCCAGCCGGGGGGGGGGGGGGGGAGGCAGCTTGAGCGTCCCACGACTGCTCGCTGTCTCCAGGGAGGGAAGGGATCGCGACCCGGTGCCATAACGACCACTGGTGGAGGCCAGTGGTAGTGCAACACGTCAGGGCCATTGGGGGTGGTGTGTGACAGACGTCGGCTCTTGCCTTGACGTCTGGACATCACGCACCTTAAGAAAGCCAGGAAAATAGCTCACTGGCCTTCAGATGATGGCTCTCTGCTCCTCAGGGGCCTCCAGTGCCTTCCCGGCACCTCCTGTTCCCCAGCAGCATCCCCGGGCCCTAGAAAGTGCACGCTGGGGCTATCCCCTCCCCCGGTGCCTTCCCCCTCTGAGGAGAGGGACCCGCCCGGTAAAAAGGGATATCCCGGGGGTTGGCTGCGATCTGGGGATCCGAGGCAGGCCGAGAAAGGTCAGAAGGGGTCAGAGGGAGCTTGACAGGGCCCGAAAGAGTGAAGGACCAGCGAGCACGGGGGTGGAAAAACAGATTACTCAAAAAAAAAAAAAAAATATGCAGAGGAGCTGGAAGGGCAGGTCTTCCTCTTTGCAGATAACACCAAACTCTGCAATAGGGTGAACACTCCATGGGGTGGGGGGGGATGAGCAACAACCTGAGAAAACTCGAGTGGTCAAGGGTATGGCAGCTGGATTTCAGTGTGAAAAACTGCAAAATAATGCACTTAGGGCACAGAAACCCAGGGGCAGAGTGCAAAATGAGGGAGTGGTACTGATGACCTCCAAGCTGGAAAGAGACCTGAGGTAATCATTTTGGATGACCTTAAGGTGGCCATACAGTGCAGCAAGGCATTTGGGAGACCAAGAGGAATGCTGAGATGCATAGGGAGGGGGTGTTGCCTCTGAATAGATCACTGGTAAGACTGCACGTACAGTACTGTGTCCAGTTCTGAAGACCCCATCTCAGACAGGACATAGACTGGAAGCGGTCCAGAGGAAGGTAACCCAAATGGTGCAGGGTCTGCATCTGAAGCCCTGTGAGGAAACATTAAAGGACCTAAATATGTATACCCTGGAAGAAAGGAGAGATATGATAGAAATCTTTAAATACCACCCTGGGTAAGTAAGATACAAGAGGGAAGTAGTTTTCAGAAAAGAAGGTGCTCAGGGATGGGGGTTATGATAAAAAGCTGGGGGATAAATTCAGGAAAGATGTGAGGAAGTACTTTACAGAAAGAGTGATGGGATTTCCAGAATCTTTGTGGAGGTGTATGGGGCAAAAATGGGGGTTCAAGAACGCACGGGTCTAGGCACAAGGAAAGGGGGGTGAATGGGCCGGAGATCAAGTAGGATCTGCAGTGATACTGTAGGCAGGGAAAATTGGGCAGACTTGGTGGGCCAAGCAGCCCTAATTGGTTATCAGAGTCTATGGGCCGAATTCACAAAGCAAAATGGGACTAAATCCACTTCGCAGTTCCAGTTGTGGACTAAAATCGCAGCAGCTGCAGAGATTGGTAATCTCATCCGCAGGAGCCGCAGAAAGATATTACGGTTGGTCACACTGGCCGTAACATATTTCTGCAACTATGAGGATTTCTATGGAAACAGTACCCACAAGTTGTTAAATCGTGAGCTGGTCATAAACCGGCTCCACCTTTGTGAATACCACTGCTGCTGGAAAAACTGTGGCTCTGCAAGTGGCAACCCACTTGCGCTGGGGTTTTCCTGCAGCTGCAGGAGTTTGGGGGGCTTTGTGAATCCAGCTCCATGTTTCTATAGGTCAGGGTAGGGGATGGGAAACCACTAAGACAAAAAAAAAAAAGGATGAAGTATTGTTTTTGCCCTGCTGCCTTGTTTTATCTTTTTCTTGTTTTGCGTCCCTCTGACTGCACAGTCCACAATACTGTCTGCAAGTGCTGTTCAGATGTAACAGCCGTGTAGGTACCCCAGCCAACTTGGAAATGGGCTTGTGGGCATGGCAACAGAATGGTATTAAAACAACAAATATATTACATAATGTAGGAAGTACTTGGGGGGCTAGCAAATGTTACATTATTCTTTACCTGGGAGGGCTTTGATTAAAGCAAATTAACCTGCACTGCTGCTTTAAAACTCATTGTGTCCAGTGTTTGCTTGAAGTAAACCATTAACAGTTATCAGTGCACATCTTGGGGAAGGAGGTGGAATAAGAAGGCAGTTAAGAAGACTTGGCTTTCCCAAGAGAGAAAAAAAAAAAAAGTTCTACAGAGCAGCCTTCACCTGCAGAACATCAAGAACAGCAGTTTCAAAGTCAAGCGTGTCCCGATGAACTAACACCTCCGCTCACAGCCTTGAAGAGCAGTACACTCGCATTGTGTTGGTCCATCCTGTCAGATGTACATCCAATGTTAAAGGCACTTGAGCTTAAATGAGCCCCCTTCTTTGAAAGGTGTGCATGCTATTTATAATATATACATTGTATGGTACATACAGGAAGTTTGCTAGTTAACTGGTTTTAATGCTTCTGTCTAGAGTAGCAGGACCTATTCTACACAGGAAGAATTCTGTCAAGGCAGTCACCCCTTCAGTGTTAACCTATGCAACACCATCCAATTAGTCAATTAAGGTTTTTTTTTTTTGGCCACAGGAAAAAGTGTGTGTGGAAATTCCTGTATTTCAAAGAGAACTTGGTGCAGAAGTACATGTTGCAGAGATAGTATGTCAGCTATGGTTGTTTTATTGAACAGATATGGTCAGAGACCTAAATGCAGGATAACCACACTATGCAGGAAGTGCATTGAGTGCTGTATGCCGGAAACCTATGCTTTACATAGGCTTCCATTTGATGATTCACCATGTAACCTGAGGGTGGCGGACAGGCAAGCTATTGCGCCATTTATCAACATACACTTCACAATCTGATCTGGTCCCATTCATGGAGCGACACAGGCAGATTGGTCAGGAATCATTCAGTGGCATGGCCATATTCTGCAAATTCATTATGCCACTTCTGTATGTGCTGACCTTACATGAGGGGACCCTTTTTAAAAAATTTTATTTGCAGCATTTTTCACATTACTGTGACATGCAACTTGCTTGAAAAGCCACACTACCAGTCATTTTAAACCTGATTTCAAATACTTCATAGGCTGCTTCGACCACAGGACATGCACTAAAATAGTATAACTCACATTGAAGCACAATACAGCCAAATCCCATATAGTTAATCTATTAAGTTTGCTGTGAATGTTTGAAACTAATATTTACTGGTCCTAACTTAAACATTCAGATGGATTTAGCAGTAATAGCTGGTGCTCCACCTGGGCCCTTCTTTAATAAATAGTAAAATATTTGATGTAGGAGGTAGGGATGACAGTAAACCTGTCTATTCATTTTACAAGTTGCAGCATTACATTGTAATACATAACAGTAGCATAGCTTATTGTACGAGGTGAACTCTATATCTTGTATGGAAGATCCAGGCATCCTTAAGCACTGTGTGCTATTCTGGGACTCTGATTAATGCCTCAGCATTTGAGCTGGAGCCATTGCACTGTGGGAATCCCAGCAGCAGGCTTTGGCCACAGGCCCGGTAGGCCAGGAGCAGCATACTGGATTGCTCATCCGTGAAGACTAGATATACCAGCAATTCCTTAAAGGTTTGCAGAGAACACTGTAGCATATTTTCCTATATGTTAAATCTGTCAGCTGTGGGTAGTATTGGTGTCAAAACCATAGGGTCCCTCCCTCACCATGCTAGGGAAGTCAAGAAAAGGTTTACTAACAGCCATTTTAAATGCATCTTTCTAGGGGTGTGTATATAAGATGCACTATCCACACTCTGGCAGTCTTCCTTCCCCTTTAATTCCAGCTGGAATGTCTTCAAGCTAAGCTCCTCCCACCCATCCAGGTGGTATCCTCCTTGGCTCCGCCCCATGATGTCAGATCTTCCTTTATGCTGGAAGAGTCAGGTCTCCTCCTTCACAGCTCTCTGCATGTGGTGTAAGCCCATTCCTTCTATTGTGTCTTCAGGCATTCCTGTTTCCTTTTTGGTATTAAAAACCAATGAAAAATGTAGAGCGACAAACCCCTAACTGGCCCAGGGTTTAAGTGGTGCATTGCATACAACCAAAAGATGTGACATACCGACCCTCACACCTCGTGCATGTAGTGTCATGGGGCAGAGCATGACCCACAGGCTTGTGTGCTGTGTAAGACCCTGCTCCCCTCCTCTTTCGAGGACAGGTACAGCCACCTCCTCCTTGGCCAGCTGCACAAACCAGATCCTCCTGTCCAGTCCAAGGATGCCCACAAGACCATTTCAGTGGTGGCAGGTTCGGCCTCTCAGCGGGCCGCTCTGAAAGAGGCAGCACCACAGGCCACAGTGATCTCTTCAGCCCCCATGCTGCTCCTAGTGGGTGCCAGTGTGGGGGCTTCTTTTTACAGATCATTCCGGGATATGTGTCAGTCCCTACAGACCCATGGGGAGGGTCCTCATGAGGCAACAGATCTCTGAAGTTGAAAAAGAATGGTCGCAGTTTGTGGGACCAGGAACAGGC
This sequence comes from Neoceratodus forsteri, assembly GCA_016271365.2. NCBI lineage: Eukaryota > Metazoa > Chordata > Ceratodontiformes > Ceratodontidae > Neoceratodus > Neoceratodus forsteri. The sequence goes on from CM057453.1 coordinate 29,430,711, forward strand.
ATGCTCTTCCCACTCATGTGACTCCTGTGACTGCTTAACAACTGTTGAGCATTCGGCTTTGGCCAATCCTCCCAGGACTAAAGACCAGGCTGCTAGCTCCATGGTAACCCCATCGGGCTTGTTAGCCAAGACACGAGCTGACCAGTGTGCCAAGATTTTTCTCGACTCGGTCAACCCGTTGTCAGATGAGTTGGGACAACTGTCTCTCCCAGACTCCGGTCCTTTCGGCCCTCTCCCAAGAGGGACAGGAAAAGTCAGCCAAGCAGGCTGGCTCCTCCCAGGAGATTCCTCCTTCAGAGGTCTCACAACAGGACCCAGTCCATGTGGTATACACATCCCCTTCTCCCGCGTCTCCTTGGTGGCATGCTTGCTGCTGGTCAGGGTCCAGGTCGAGGACCCGGTCCTGATCCCAGTTTCAGGGCATTCCTGCTCTTGACCTTCAAGGAAGCGCCATCGATGTGCCTCTTCCTTCTTGTCCTCAGACAATAAGAGGTTCTGCTGCAACTTGTGGTGGCATTATGAGGAGCTCGTGGCAGCAGTGGGGTCCTCTACAAGGTCAAGTCTATCCTGCAGGCCTCGGCCCTCCCATGGTCTATGCCACTGAGGCCTGTTTTGGTTCAGCCCCATCCAGTTGAGCCTACCCCGGCCTCTCCACCAATCTTGGTGGAGCCTCCACCCAAGCAGCCCTTGCATGGGGCCCTGTCCAAGGCTGCTTATCTGATTTCCAGCCGTCCTGTATGTCTTTTTGTCCAGATAACACATGCCAATGAATCCAGAGTGATCCATGGGGCCAGAGGGCCAACGGCAGTGTTTGAGGAGTTGTCAGACACTGATGGCTCCTCCATGCATTCCTCTAGGACCCCAGACTTTGATTGGGAGTCCTCAGAGGAGCTTGCTTCTGACCATGGTCCTCTTTCAGGGCCTGCTCCTTCTTATCTCCCTGTCCATGGAGATTTCCCTGAAGCTGGTCCAGAAGTGGGCCAAGTACCCCCCGATGGAGATCCTTTGCCAGGATGATTTCCCGGTGGTGGCCTTTCTGGTGGCAGAAGCTATCCTGGGTCCTGCCTTGGAGTTGTGGCAGAATCCAGCTTCTTGTCCCATGCCTTCTGACCATATGGTCCACAAGTATGTGGTCCAGCCTGGGTTTCTCAGATCACCCCTTAGCTGGTCCCTTAGTAGCAGAGTCCATCGGACAGGCAGTGTCAGGGATGTCGACAAGCCCCCCCCCCCGAAAAGGAGCCTTAAAAGCTGGACAATGCAGCAAAACAGTTTACGCTGTGTCCTTCTTGGGTCTCAGGCGAGCTCTGCTGTTGAGATGGCCAGCTTCAGCCATGCTCTTGTGGGGGTTCTGGACCATGTCATTCCCCACATTTCTGTGGACTTGCAGACTCCAGTCACAGTGGTCTTCGACCAGGGCTGCACTCTTGCCAAGCACCAGCCCCAGACGGTCTTGGACATAAATCACTCTTACACCCAGTCTGTGGTGATAATGGTTGCTATGCTTCACAAAGCCTGGCTTAGGATCTCCACCTTTACAGTGGATACCCAACCTCTTTATGCGAGGGGTGGAGAGACACCTCACAAGAACTGGGAAGTCCAGTGCCATCCTAAACTCTGTCATGTCTTCACAAAAGGACCCCATGGGTCAGAAGCCAAAAATGAAACCCTTTTCATTTTGGCCCTTTCAACCACAGCAGCCTAAGCTGCAACAGTCCCAATCAGGGCAGTTCCAGGTCTGGCTGTCTAAATGAGTCAACCAACCAGGGCTCCCAAGAAATCTGGAGATCGGAGCAATGGTGCTGCCTCAGCAGCTGGCGAGTTCCAGGTCCACCTCCAAGGCTGCCCAGTGATGGATCGGGGGGCATCTGGCACCCAGCTGTCACATCCCTGCCTCAATTTCCTGTGGGGTGTTGGCTTTGCCATTTTTGGCATGCCTGGTCTGCTATTACTAGAGACAGATGGGTGTTGGACATGCTGGGTCAATATTTACCTCTTGACTTTGAGGATCTCCCACCCTACTGGGCCCATACCTCATGCGAGTCTGTGGCTTCTCGGACATGCTGACAGTAGATGGGGGAAAATAGGGCAGGACTAGGTGGGCCAAGAGGTCCTTCTCTGCTGACAACTTCTATGTTTCTATGCTGTCCGCCCTCAGGGAGGACATTTTCCAGCTCGGAGAGAGAGAGAGAGGCACACTGTGGCTCATGCCCCTGATGTGATGTCAGGCCAGGGATTTGTGTCCAGGTACTTCCTGATTCCCAAATGGACAGGGGGTTGGTGCCCCATACTGGATCTGCATGGTCTGAACCGGTTCTTGAGGAGGCGCAAGTTCTGGATGGTTACTCTGAATCAGATAAATCCATCTGGAGATCACGTGATGCAGGGTTCCTGGCAGCAGCATTGAAGCGGAGCTCCAGCACCTCTCCTCTCGATTGTTTAATCCTAGAGAGAAAATAGCCTTCTGCGATAACAATTAGCAGCTGTTTCTGATTTGTCTGGAGGGGCAGAGTTAAGTTATTGAGGCAATTAGCCTCACAATTGCCTGTATTAACGAGATGGAATCTGATATGAAGCAGGCCTTGCCCAGGCACACTCCACCAGCTTCGCCGGAGAAATTGTTGAAAAAGCAGCAGGCTCAAGGGGCTATTGCCGGGAAAGTGGTGCCTCCAGCTTCATCTACTACTCCGTTAACGGAGGATCACTTCCTACAGGAGATGCTTACATTGAGAGAGACTCTGTCTGACATTTCCTCGGAGTTGAAGTCCCCTCTGTAGTGATTTCACTGGCCTTTCAAGAAGGATGGGGAATACCGAGGCCCGAATGGCTTCAGTGGAGAAGTGAAAGGAGAAAGCCAAACCCGAATTAGTGGAACTGCACCAACAAATACAAAGACTACAGTTGAAGAGTGAAGATTTGGAGGGCAGAAGTAGGTGGAAAAATGCAGTGACTCTCGGTTTGCCTGAATCGAAAGAAGGGCCCAATACAGTGGCCTTCCTGCAGAAGTTTCTACAAAAAGTTGTGGGTCCTTCCCGATAAGTGCTAACTACCAGATCGAAAGGGCACATCGCTCCCTCAGGCCACAACCTCCACCAAATGCCCCACCAAGACCAATTATAGTGAGGTTTTTGAGTTTCGTGGAAACATAACACGTTATTGATAAAGCAAGGGAGCTGCAAAGCATCAAGTGGGAGAATGCTGCTCTAAGAATAACCCAAGATCTGCCTCAGGAGACTCGTATAAAACGGGCTGCTTCCCATGCCACAGTCAAAAAGCTCATTGCTGCGGGTATCCCTTTCCGCATGCAGTACCCAGCCAAGCTCCAAGTCTCCGTTCAGGGGTCCTGGTTTACGTATGATACGCCTGAGCAGGCATCTTTGGATCTTTCAGTGAAGCTACCCAGTCTGTTCAAGGATGGATGAACTTTTTGTAAAGACTTTAACAGTTTGAAAAGTTATCTAAAGTTTATATTTCAAGTTGATTACCTGTTCTCTCTGCTTGTCTATGGCTGTATTGGATATGCTTGGTGGGATTTCTAGGGGTTCGATGCTTGAGGGGAGGGGTAGGACAGAGTAAGGGTCGAAAGGTTTTCTGGTCACTAAGGTTTACAGGGGAACCTTTGCTAATAGGGACTGTTCCCTAGGGGGACAATATTTAGGGTCCGCGGGGTGTATCCTCTTTATTCTTCCCTCAGTTAACCCATGGGCAGGAGTATTTGCTGGTTCAGGTCTGTTTTCTTACACTACTCACTGTTTTATGATGATCTCACAATGTTTTGCTGAACTAGAGCCAGGAGGGGAACACTAGGGGTTTATAGGCTGCTCGTATCAGTGTAAAGTACCCCCCACTGTATGACGCTGATCCTTGGTTGATAGTCAGGCTTGGGCTGCCTTTAATTAACACTTTGCTTCGGATTTGTGACAGCTGTTGAGAATTAGTTATTTTCAGATGGAGTATTGGGGGTTAAGATGCTGCATAATCGCAGGGGCTGCGAACATGAGGCACTATAAAGAGATGCTGTTTGGTCTTTTTTTTGAGGCTTGGATTTGAAGTGCGGGCCTCATGCTTCAGGTTGAATCCTCACCCTTAGAGTGCCTGTTTTATCCAGTGGGGAGGGGGGGTGCGGAGGGTTCTGGGCCGTGCAGTCTGGGAATGCTGCTAGATGTACTAGTTTGGGGGGGGGATGGCGTCTGGATTATTTTCTACTTGTGTTTTATTTTACTTAAGGATCCCTTAGAGCACAACGCAGTGGTAACTTTCAGTGTTCCACGTGGGGCAACAAGCTGTCACTGGGCCTTTATATATTTACCAGATGCAGACAATGCCATTGGGGTCTGGCCATTCATGCAAGAGTCATTTTGGCAGGCAGCTATTCTAATCTGGATTGAGTGGCCTATTGTAAATAGTTATAGGGGTTTTTGGAGGGGGGAAGGGGTTGGGTTTTGGGGGTACTACTGGATGGGGTAATTTTGCGATATTTCCCGAGGAACATTAGATTTACTGGTCTAGGAGTATACGGGATGAATGGTAGTGAATTTTCTTTTAGGGAGCTGTGTTTAGAATTATTGATTAGGGTTATGGGTGGGACTGGGGGTGAGGGTGGAAGAGTACACTGGTTACTTAATAGGCTTCGGTTCTGTGTTGGGACAGGTCTTTATGCGGCTATATTGTTTGGGGAGGTTGGGAGGGGAGGGCTGGAGTGTGCCTTAGGGTTTTGGTCTGGGATACGCCGAATTCTTTAAGATTGATAGTGGCACCCGGAATTAATAATGGCTAGTTTTCCAACAAAAATAATCTCTTGGAATGTTAGAGGAGTAAGGGACGTCTTGAAAAGATTGCAAATACTTAAAACACAGTGTTCTTTTAAATGCAGATATTATTCTGCTCCAAGAAACCCACTTGACCAATTCGGAGTCACTATCCCTATGTAGGCAGGGAGTGTCGCAGGTTTTCGCAGCAGGGTGTTCATCTTCAAGCCGAGGGGTGGCTATTTTAGTTAGAAGGAACGTTGCATTTAAGGAAGACATGACGTTCATAGACCCTGGTGGGAGATATGTGTTAACCAAAGGTATTTTAAATAATATGACGGTGGTCTTGGTTTCAGTATACGGACTGGTGGGAGGAGATCCAAGTTTCCTGATGTACCTGGCCAACAAGATGGCAATGCTCCTACCTGCCCCCGTGATTTTAGGGAGGAACTGGAACATTCCTCCAACTCAGGACCTGGATAGGACCTATAGGCCACTGAAGCCACGTTCGTCCTCACAGAATGCCCTGAAGGATTTTATGACCATGCTAGGATTGGGCGATCCGTGACGCCTCCTAAATCCCATGCAACAGTCATGTACATTTTATTCAAACATCCACCAGACCTGGTCCAGATTAGACTATTTTCTAATTAGTGACTCTTTTAGGCCAGGCCTATATCAGGCTGGTATAGAACCCATAGTGATATCAGACCATGCGGTGGCATGGTTGGCCCTCTCGGTGGACCACCATACTCAGAGGGAAACAATTTGGAGACTGAATACCCAGTTGTTAAGGGATGAGTCTTTGATCTCTCGTATCAAAGAACTCATTGCCGAATTTATAGAACACAATAGGGAGTCAGTTCAGAGATATGACCTCCTTTGGTGCTCTTTGAAGTGCTACCTTCGGGGAGAATTTATTAAGATTGCCCAGGAGGAAGAAGATACAAGATTCTAATGCCTTGGCTTTATTAACCCAGATTAAAGAGAAAGAAAATTCCTTGTCTCCCGGTACTTCCAGGGGTGCCATGGAAGAGTTGTTAGGCCTGCGTAATGAATACGCAGAGCTATTAAGAGAGAAGGCAGAATATGCCCTTGTTAAAACTAAAGCTAAATATATTGACCAGGGGGAAAAGGCTGGTCGGTTGCCTGCCTTACGTTTACGACAGAAAATTCCTGCTTAGTCCCATCTATACGGGCCGTTGATGGCTGTATCAAAACAGAGCCGGGTGACATAGTTGAGGTCTTTGAGAACTTCTATAAGTCACTGTATGGGAAGTGTCTTACCGGTTTAAATCCACTAGATATTGGCAACTATTTAGATTCTTTAAATCTCCCAGTGTTGGACGATTCTTGTCAGGCTTCCCTAACTTTGCCAATTTCTATTACTGAAATAGAGATGGCTATTAATAGTCTCACTCCCGACAAGGCACCAGGGCCAGACGGCTTCCCTTCAAATTTTTATAAAATTTTCTCTAAGGAAGTTGCTCCCCTCCTGCTTAAACTATACAGTTATATGTTTACAGCTGACATGTTAGATTCTTCTCTTATGGATGCCATGATTATTCTTTTACTTAAGCCAGATAAATCCCACCTGGACCCAGCTAACTATAGACCAATTTCTCTTTTAAATTGTGACATTAAAATCTTAGCAAAACTGCTTTCACTTCGGATAAATGCATAATGGGCCCGATTATTAAGTCCAGAGCAAGTAGGGTTAGAGGCAGGACGCTCCCCAGCAGATCATCTTAGGACACTCCCACATATTTTTCCAGGTGGCCCAATCTTCCCCATTCCCAATGGCGTTAGTTTCTTTAGATGCCGAAAAGGCTTTCGATAGAGTATGCTGGGAATTTTTATGGTCAACCTTGCGAAGAATGGGCTTCCCCCCCCAATTTATTACAATGATACAGTCTCTTTATGCCTCCCCATCTGCTAAGATTTATTGCAGTGGAGTGTTTTCCAGGAGATTCCTATTATATACTGGTACCAGACAAGGTTGTGCCCTTTCACCTTTCCTGTTTAATCTTTATTTGGAGCCATTACTTCGGCATATTAAACAGTCCACTCAAATTACGGGTATCCTTGCTCATACTCAAATTCTTAAGCTCTCGGTCTATGCAGACGATATTCTTCTTCATTTAACTCATCCGGCTTCTTCATTAGAGCAAGTTTTAGAGGTTGTTAAACAATATGATAAGCTTTCCAATTACAAACGAAACATCTCTAAAACCTAGATCTTCCCTCTGAACAGCTATACTTTGAAATCTGAAGTTAGTCACTTGGGCATTAAATGGTCCTCACAGACCCTTAAATATCTAGGTATTTATTTAGCCAGAGATTCTATTATGGTTCAGAAGCTCAACCTCGATGACCTGGTTAGAGTTATCCAATAGGACCTTGTGAAATGGCAGAGTTTATCCCTTTCACTATGGGCCTGGATAAGTATAATTAAGATGAACATTCTTCCACATTTGTTTTACCCTTTGAATCTATTGAACTTATGACTTCCAATTTCCTTTTTTAAGCGTTTGCATTCTATGATTTCTAAATTTATTTGGCTGGGTAAACATCCCCACCGTGCTTTTCATAAGCTTAGCGCCCCTAGACCCCTGGGTGGGCTTCGTCTCCCGAATTTCCTTTTATATTATTGGGCGAGCCATTTAGCTAAATTGGGAAGGTGGATCTCTCAGGGTGCTACAGAGTACATTCCGATTTGGCTTCAGAATGAGAGAGACCTTTTAAAAACTAGTAACATCAACCCCTTTTCGGTCTATTATCTAACAAAACATTCATTGCTAAACGGTTTACAGGACTCGGTGGTCAGTACCTCCTTGGGGGTATTTTCTCAATGCTGTTCATACCTGAAGATACCTCTTAAAGTTGATACAGGGCAGCCAATTATATCAAACCCCAACATTAAAATTGGAGGGGTGAATCTTTTACCCCAATGGCTCCCACAGTTAAGGTATGCATGTGTGGAAGACCTATTTGCCCAGGATAATCTCTCTTCACCCGAAATCCTCAGCAAGTACGATATCCTGAGGTCGATGATTTTTAAGGTATACCAAATAAGACATGTCATATTCACCCTGTTTGGTGCTAACGCTCGGTCTTCCTTAGTCAGACCTCTGTTGACTCAAGTTAGCGAATGCTCCATAAAACTGCATTCTGTTTCTGCAGTATATTCCTTCCTCTTGACCTCTGTTTGTACTGACTCATTATCTGGTTCATCAATTTGCAAATCCTTGCTCCCTGGCGTGACTTTGGATTGGGTTAAGATCTGGAAAGATCTTTATATTTACCTCTCCCAGGATAGATTCAGACTTACGCAATATCATATACTGAATAACATGTATTATACCCCCCTGAGATTGGCCAGATTGGGTAGGATTTCAGATAATACCTGCACAAGGTGTGCTAAATAAGAAGGGAATATGGTCCATATATTTTGGTACTGTGAAAAAATAGCTCCACTTTGGCAGGAAATTAGAGCCAAACTGGACCCTTGTTTAGGGTTGGAGGACCTGTTTACAGTGGAAGTCTGTCTTCTAGGATGCTATGATGATATTAAAGTTAAAGAGCGAAAATGTCATATGGCCCTAATAGCTATTACTGTCAAAAAATTAGTTCTGAAACATTGGAGAGACCAGGTAGTAATATCATATAATGATTGGTTAAGGGATATGTCTTTTTTTTTTTTAGGTCTGAATGGTTAATAGCTGGTTTTTGGAATAACATGGCAGGTTTTGATAGGAAGTGGGGGAAACTATATGCGGGTTATCTGCAGTAAGGGCGTGTTGAGTAACTAGTGTACATAGTACCCCAAGACCTCTTCTCCTCATATATACAATACTTGGCACACTCCAGAAGGGTGGGGAGGGATTAGAGGGGGTTGGGGGGGTGAGTGGGTTTAGTTAGTTGAACTACTGTATGTATAGTATAGGATAATTTTGTTAACCATGGTGTATTATGTATACATGTGACTGGCATGCCTATAGCTGGTTGTGTAAAATCAATAAACTTTAAATAAAAAAAAAAGATAAATCCATCTGTAGAGCAGAGTATGTGGTTCTGCTCTCTGGACCTCCACGATGCCTTCTTTCACATACCAGTCCATCTGTCCTCCTGGCAGTATCTTTGATTCCTTGCAGAGGGGGTTCTGTATGAGTTCCAGGTCATGCCTTTTGGACTCTCTTCAGCCCCCTGGGTCATTACCAATTGCATTGCAGTGGTGTCAGCATTCCTAATCACCACGGGGTCTGGATCTATCTGTTCCTGGACGACTGGCTGATTGCCAGTTCAACCCGGGATGCAGTGGAGCGGTCCAGGGATCTGGCCCTCCAGATTTGCTCAGTCTTGGGTCTGCTCATCAACTGGGCTAAGTCAGAACTCAACCCCTCGCAGATCATCCACATCATCAGGGCCAAGCTCGACTCCCTCCAGGCTAAGGCCCAACTCCTTGCGGACCAGGCAGCTGACCGTACGTCCTTTGCCCGTAATTTCAGGTAGGGCACTCTCACCCTGATTGGGACATCCTGTGGCTGCTGGGGTACATGGCATCCTGCACCAGTGTGGTCTGGTGTGCCTGCTGGCAAATGCACTCCCCTTTAGTGGGAGCTGGCCCTTCAGTGGTCTCAGCACCTCGGTCACCTGGACCAGTTGGACATGGTGACACAGCCAGTGTGAGATGCCATCCAGTGGTGGCTCATCCAGGAACCCTTGTAGGACTGAGTTCCATTTATCTGCCCAGAGCCGACAGTCTTTCTGTTGACCGACGCATCTCTGGGTTGTGGGGCCCACAGGCTCTGGACCCACAAGGAGTCCCGATGCCACAACATCTGGTGAAGAGAGTCCCATTTGTCTTCCCAGAGCTGTGAAGTCATGCTGACTACAGATGCGTCTCTGGTGGGCTCTGGAGCTGACCAGGGAGACCACAGATCCCACAGGCTGTAGACCCCCAAGGAGTCCTTTCACCACATCAGTCTGCTGGAGCTCCATGCAGGAAGGAGTCCTATTCATCTGCCCAGAGCCAATGGTCTTTCTCTTGACTGACACATCTCTGGTGGGTTAGGGAGCCCACTTGGGGGACCACAGGGCCTATGGGCTCTGGATCCACAAGGAGTCCCGATGTAACATCAACCTGCTGGAACTCCATGCAGTGCATCTGGCTCTGACATTGTTTGCTTTATCAGTTCAGGGTCAGGTTGTGCAGGTCCAGAAGGACAATACCACGACATGTACTACTTCAACAAGCAGGGCAGAATGCATTCCATTTGGCAATGTCAGGAAGCCCTCCACACATGGACCCTCTTGCACAGCCTGGATGCTGATCTCCTGGCAATTCATGTAGCCAGAGCCTCCAACCAGCTGGTGGATGCCCTCAGCAGGGTTGGCGAAGCATCTCACAAGTGGTCTCTTCATCAGGAGGTGCTGAACCACCTGTACTCCCAGTGAGGCACTCCCTTGGTCAACCTGTTCACCTCCTGAGAGAACGCAAACCTGAGGCTGTTCTGTGCCCGCTCCCTCAGTGCTGAACACTGATGAGGGATGCCTTTGCAAGGCCCTGTACCCCATGCTTCTTTTACGCCTCCCCCCAATCCACCGTGTGCTAGTCAAGGTGTGGAGGAACAAGATGCAGGTGATCATGGTAGCCCCAGACTGGCCATACCAGTTCTGCTCTCCTGTCACAAGGGGAAGGCCTTTCACCTGGACCTTCAGTCCCTGTACCTGACAGCCTGATTCCTGAGCGAATAGAGTTCCAGGCTTTGGGTCTCTCCAAGGGGGTTTTCCAGGTTGTGGAAGCCTCCTGGAAGGGGTTGACCTGCCAGTGCTATGTCTTCTGATGGAAATGCTTTACCATTTGGTGCCAGGGCATGGAGCTAGATCCCCTGTCCTGCCCCCTGGCTAGCATTCTGACTACCTGTGGTCCTTCTCCCAGTTGGGCATGAAGTCAACAACCCTCAAGGTGCTCTTGGTGGCCATTTTAGCATATTGGGCATGGACTGGTATTCTAACAGTGGCACAGGAAAAAGTGGTTGGGTGCTACTTTAAGGGCTTTGGCTACCTGTCCCACTGGAGTGGGAACCACCACCACCATGGGACTTGTTGCTGGTCTTGGCCATGCTCACAGGCAAGCCATTTAAACCAATGCAGTGGTGTGACATCTCTCGCCTGTTATGGAAGACTACCTTCTTGGTGGCCATCACCTCCACCAGAATGATTAGTGAGCTCCAGGCACTCTCAGCAGAGTCTCCGTACTTGGTGTTCCAGAGGGACAAGGTTGTCCTCTGCCCTGACCCGAGGTTCCTCTCGAAGGTTGTTTGGGAGTTTCATCTTAACCAAGTGATCAGTCTCCCACTGTACGTCAACAGTCCACCTTCGAAGGTGAAGCATAGGCTCCATATGTTGGACCTGAGGTGAGCTCTCGTTTATTACATGGAATGTACAGCTGGAGTTCATGGAGAGGTTTTTGTCACTTCGCTGAAGCCGCACCTGGCAGACTGGCACCTAAGCAGATGGTTGGCAGGTAGATTGTCTCCTGCATCAACCTCTGCTATAGGTTGGCTGGTAGGGAGCCTCCTGTAGGGCTTTGGGCTCACTCCATCAGACATACCTCTGCCTCGGTGGCTGCTTCCAGGGATGTCCCTATCCAGGAGATTTGCAGGGCTGCTATCTGGAAGTCAGCACACACCTTTATTTCCCACTACCACATTGACCTTGAGTCATGCTGGGATGCTGGTTTTGGGACCTTGGTTCTCCAATCCCTTTTTTTTTCTGCGTCCGGGTGTGCACCATGCCCTCTCCTCCTGGAGAACTGTTAGGAGTCTGCCAAAGTGTGAGTAGTGCACCATATCCATGCCCCTAGAAATGAGAGTTCTAGGGACGTGGATATGGTGTACTTATCCACACTTCTGGCAGTGTCCTTTACCCTTTAAGGATTGCCAGAAAGTCTTCAAGCTGGCTACTCCCACCTAGCCGGGTGGTAACTCCCTTGGCACCGCCCTGTGATATCAGATATTTTCCACTGAAAGAAGAAGGCTCCCTCCTTACTGCTCTCATGCTGAGTAGGCTCTTTGCTTCAATTCTTTGCAATTTTTGCAAAAACAGCTTCTTCGTCTTCAAGTGATCCTCATCTCCACTATGGATGACTCGAAGTCGGCTCCGCGATTTCAAAAATGTGAATGCGGGCAGAAGTTGTCCTGGATAGACCTGCACACCTCATGTGTTTACTGCCTTGGCCATGAACATATCCCCAGGTTTGTGGCCTCTGTCGCACTTTGTATCCAACAGCGTTGGAAGACCGTCATGCTTGGCTTCTCTTAGGGTGCCCTGATGAATGGAACCTCCCCATTTGCTTGAAGGACACCTGTGAGGTGGTCTCTGTGGCTATGGGGTATGCTGAACAACTTGTGGCATTTGAAGAGGCTGCTGCTGCTCAGACTGCAGAGCATGTCTCTTTGATCTTCGTGCCGCTTACTTTCAGCGCCTCCTTTTCAGGGGTGTTTCATGATTTGTGCCAGTCCCTTCCCACCTTTAGGCAGGGCTCTTTTAAGGGCATAAAATCAAAATCCTCAAAAGAAAGAGACTAAAAAGAAGTCTCACCATCGATTGTTGGATCACGAGCGCTCTTGGGCCTTGTATTCCTGTTCTTCTCTGGAGGTTTTGACTACAGTCGATCCTTCTTCCCAGACCGCTGGCTCCATGGTCTTCCCATTGGGTAAGTTGGCCAAGATGACCATCCACTAACCTGCTGAGATTTTTCTCAACCCAATTGATGCGTTGTTGCAAGATGAGGCCAACACTTCCCTTTCTAGGACTCCGGTCCTGCCTCTTACCTCACAGGGTGGGTTGGACCAGCCTGCTTATCCAGTTCCCAGCCCTCATGATCCAATTATCCAGAAGGTTCCTTGGCTTTTTCTGGCTCTCTGAGTCCCACCATTGGTGTCCCTGATGGTCAAGGACAAGGTCTCAGACCCAAAGCCCGGAGTCGAGCAACCCACGCAGACATAGGCATTCCCACTCTCGGCACTTGGGCAAGCGGCATCGCTGCTACTACTACTCTTCTTCCTCCTTGGATGAGGAGAGGCACCATCGCAGAATGCATCAGCACTATGAGGAGCTCATATGGCACCAGAAATGGACTAAGTACACGCTGTTCGAGATTCTCGTCTGGGAATGACACCTCTATGGAGGCCTTTCTGGTTGCCAAGGCCATTCTTGGCCCTGCTCTGGAGCTTTGGCAGCATCCAGCCTCTTGCCCTTCGCCGTTGGCTTCCCTGAACCACAAGTACATGGTCCCTACCAGTTCCCTATTGTGTTTCACCGAACACCCAGGTCTGGTTGCTGACTTGATCTTTCAATGCTTGGGCAATGTGGATAAGCCTCATGACAAGGATTCAAGAAATTGGATCACTTGGCCAAAAAGGTCTATACTGCCTCCTCTCTTGCCCTCGGCAGGCGAGTTCAGCCCTCATGATGGCCCACTTTGCTAATACCATTAGGCCCACTCTATGAAGTGCTTCTCCAGCTCCCAGCTGACTTACAGACTATGGTCTAGCAGGTCCAGGACCAGGCTGAGCTATAGCTAAGCAGCAGCTCCAGATGGCCATGGACATCGGCAACTCTTGCACCTGATTCGTGGCTGCCATGGTCGCCATGTGGCGCAGGGCTTGGCTGTGGATCTCAACCTTTACGGCAAATACCCAGCACAAGTTGGCAGATATCCCCTTCTTGGGCACTGAACTGTTTGGGCCAGTGGTCGATGGGCACCTTACATTGAGAAGTCCAGTGCCTCCCTGAACTCGGTGACCTCCACCCAGAGAGATGCCAAGGGCTCTAAGACTCAAAAGAAGAAGCCCTTTCAGCCCCTCTCCGCTTCTGTGGCCAAGTCGTCCTAGTCCCCAGCTAGGCAGTAGGCCCAGACTTGTCATCCCCAGCCGAAGTCAGTTGCTTCAGTTGTCTGGAAACTAGGAGGTCGAGATCCCACTTGTTCCTCAGCTGATCCCTCCTCTGCCTCCAAACCTGCCCAGTGAAGGGATGGGAGATGCTTTCTCCATACCTGTCCTGACTCCCCTGGGTCCTCCTGTTGGGGGGGGCAGCTTTGCCACTTCCTTTCAACCTGGTCCACTGTCACCATGGACAGGTGGAGCCTCGAGGTGGTCGGTTAGGGTCAGCCTCTAGAGTTTGAGGCTTACTCACCTTGCTGAGCCTGTGCCCCATGGGAAGACATTGTGTCCACCGACATGCTGTCAGCCCTTCGGGAAGACATTGCCCAGCTCCTCCAGAAGGAGGTCGTGGTTCCTGTCTCTGACCTACCAGTACACCCAGGGTTTGTCTCCAGGTACTTCTGGTGCCACAACGGACAGGGGGCTGGCACCCCATCTTAGATCTGCATGAACTGAACAAATTCCTTTGGCTGCACACTTTCAGGATGGTCACTTCGTCTCAGATCATGCCATCTCTGGAGCAGAACATGTCGTTTTGCTCTTTGGGACGTGGAAGAACGTGTTCTAAAGATACACTCTGTCCATTCCACTGCCATTTCTTCCAGTTCCGTGCAGAGGGGATTCTCTTCGAATTCCAGGCCATGCCCTTCAGCCTCTCCTCGGCTCCTAGGGTCTTCACCAAATGCATTGCAGTGGTAGCAGCCTACCTGAGGGGTCCAGGTATACCTCTACCTGGATGACTGGCTCATAGCAGGTCCGTACAGGGAGGAGGTGGAGTAGTCCAGGAATCTGAACCTCCAGGTCTGCATGTCCCTTGGTCTCCTGGTTGAGTCAAATTTGGAACTCATACCTTCACAGGTGATACACTTTATCAGGGCAGAGCTCGACTGTTGCAGAGCTAGGGCTTGGCTTTTGGTGGACTGGGCACAGGCTCTCTACTCCTTTGCCTGATCATTTTGGGTTGGGCAGTTGTGCCCTGCTTGGGACTTCCTGTGCATCTTGTGATACATGGCAGCATGGACCAGTGCACAGGTGTGAAATGTCTCACATGTCGTGGAAGACCACCTTTCTGGTAGCTATCACATCAGCCAGAAGGAATAGTGAACTCCAGGCGCTCACGGTGAAGTCTCCTTACCTGATCTTCCACAGGGACAAAATTGTCCTTCGCCCCAACCCGGAGTTCCTCCCAAAGGTGGTGTCTAATTTCCACCTTAATCAGATGATTATTCTTCCAGTGTACTTCATCAACCACACCTCGGAGGTCGAGCACAGGCTCCATACATTGGACATAAGGTGAGTGCTAGCCTACTACAAGGAGTGCACGGCTGGAGTTCAGGGAGGTTCGCCAGTTTTTTTTTTTTTTACCTATGCTGAAGTCACACCTGGCAGCTAAGCAGACGATTGGCAGGTGGATTGTGTCCTGCATCAACCTCTGCCATAGGATGGTGGGTAGGGAGCCTCCCGTTGGTCTAAGGGCTCATTCCACCCATCATACTGCTACCTCAGTGGCAGCTTCCAGTGCCATCCCTATCCAGGAAATCTGCAGGATTGCTATCTGGAAGTCAGCACACATCTTCATTTCCAACTACCACCTCGACCTTGAGTCACGCCAGGATATTGGTTTGGGGGCCTCAGTTCTCCAGTCTCTATTCCCTAAGTAGGTGGTGTGCAATTTGTCCCCTCCTCCCAGAGAACTGCTAGGAGTCTGCCAAAAGTGTGGATAAGTACGCCATATTGACGTCCCTAGAAAAACAGGTTACTCACCTGTAACAATAGATCTTCCATGAGGGTAATTTGCAGCAGATAATACACTTGGGGCCTCTCCAGAGAGCGCTCTTCTGCATGGCAGCTTTCTTCTAGCAGTCTTTGCCTAGGGGCCACCCACACATGACATCATCATCCTGCTCCTATATAAAAGTGAGCTGCCCCAGGCATCCTCAGTTCCTTTTCCCGCCGTCCTCAGCTCGCACGCAGCAGCTCAGCATTTTCTGTAGCAGTCATTGACGAGAACTTAAGAAGGAAGGGAATAGTTTTCTCTCCATTCCCAACCTTCATCGATGAATGTCCAAAGATTCCACAAACAAAACTTCACTCTTCAGGTAATGTCATTGCAGTAGTAAACTACCGCTATGACAACCATGCCATTTGTGTTAGGTGTCTGAGACCAACACATGACACTGTCTCCTGCAAACATTGCCAGAAATTCAACCATGCAACATGTTGACGATTGCAGGAAATAGAAACTCATCTGATAGAGCAGAAATGAATTCTTTTAGAGAAAGGAGCCCATCCCAAGGAGCCCTCATTGACATCTTCTCATAAGAAGTACAGGAAAGATAAGGAAAAATCATCATCTTCGGGCAAACATTCATTGACGGCCACCGTTACCAGGGCTTCACTGTCTGACGCCCTTATGGACCGCTTCCTTGTCAATGTGGGTTTACACCCTCTCGTCAATGGCACTTTCTGGTGCCCTTTCAGCGGTCTCTACTGAACCATATGTCTGTTCTGGAGATTCACCATTAACGTCTTCTCATTTACCATCGATGACCACCGCCTATAGGCATTCTGTTGCATCTCCATTTACTGTCCCATCGATGACAAGTCAGATATACACAGGGAGGGACAAGGGATTTTCCATGATAATAACCCCTCCTCCTTCACAGCTAGTCTCTCACAGAGGCGAACCTGATAGGGATCATGGCCCTGGCATTTATCAACCAGGAACTAGATCTGCTTATACACCACGCCCTATCACCTCTACTATTCCTCTGGTTTCACAGAGGCAACCTGCCCCCTCCCTCCATGACCCCTGTTTCAGTGGACGTAGCCACCATGGTGCAGATGGTTTTGCAAGTAATGAGAGGATCTCAACCATCCACCCAAAGGGAGACGGGTCACCCTTCCCGTTCTCAGCCTCCTCTGCCCAGGCATTTTCAGGGTGACGGGGATCCTTCCCCTGATTTCTCCCCCCATCATTATGGGCAGGAATATTTTTCAGAGGAGGAAGAATTTCTTGAAGACTTTCCAGGAGATTTTGAACCCCGTGAAGAGGACTCATGTCCTCCTACTACTATCTATACACTCTCCTCCTTACACGAGGATGCTCCCCGTCAAGTGGCTGCCTCCCATCCTGATGACCCACCCTTCCATGAGATGATGGTGCATATTTAAAAGATCATGGGCTTTTCAACTACAGAACATGATAAACAAAGAAAGGACATGGCAGACTACCTTGAACTCCCCGAGAAGCCTGTATTGGTCGTGCCCCCACTTACACAAACTTACCAAAATGCAGTGCTGGCCACTTGGCATCAGCCCTAAGCAGTCCCAGCTATTCCTGAGAAGGCAGATCACCTGTATCAGGCTCCTCTCAACCATCCTTTCCTTTCTGCCACCCCTGAAGCAGATTCTGTGGTAATTACCGCAGCTCATGACCGCACCAAATGTCCAAAGCACATGAGTTCTTTGCCCCCTGATAAGGATTACCACCATATAGACTACCTCGGAAAGAAGGTATTTCAAGTGGGTACCATGAACATTAGAATCTTGAACTACATGTGACACATGGTAAAATACCAATGTACCCTCTGGTCCTCTGCCATTGAACTGTTCAATAAACATCCTCCTTCCCAGGAAAAAGACCAATTGTTGGCAACAGTCTCAACTGACAACTCCATCTCTCAACATCTGTTCCATTCGGGAGATGATGCAGTGAACAGCTCTGCCCAGATCTCGGCCACAGGTGTTACCCTAAGACAGCATGCCTGGCTATGTGTATCAGGCTTCACCCCAGACATGCAACACAAAGTTGTAAATGCTCCCTTTAATTGCACTCGCCCCTAGCCCCCCCTCCCTTTTCTTGTCTCACACCCTGTCTGATGCCCTGGTTGCCTAACCACCACCAAATCGATACACTTATGGTTTCAGAGCCAATCCCGGCTCCTATTATGATTGCTTGCTTCATATTCATGTCTCTCTCTCTCTCTCTGTCTCTCTCTCTCTCCCCCCGGTCTATTCTCCTTAACCTGCTGACCTAGCCCTAGGCTCTGACTCGCTTCTCTACCACTTTATCTCACCTTCACTTGTCTGCTGTGTGCCACTTTAGTCTGAAGTGGGTTAGTCCATTGGTCCTACTTGCTGTTATGTTACCGGTGAGTCTGTAACTCCACGTGGGCATAGCTGCAGGATTTTAATGTACTCTACACTGCAATTATTTGTTTTGCTTGCTAATGTGTTGATCACTCATACTCTGTTTTCTATGCTATTGTGTAACTTGTGCATGCTCATGGTTACTATGTAACTCCCATCACCCTTTCCCCCAGGTCATACCAAGAGATGAGCAACTTGTTGTTCAGCGTACCTTACCTGGTGAAACTTTTCAATAAATAAATAAATACATAAATAAAATAATGGGTCCAAACTTTTTGGTCCTGGCACTCAAACACTCCTGGATGATCTCCTGGCCTCAAGTTGCACTTTATGTACGATGCATGGCATGTGTAATTCTACGCAGCCATCATCCCAATGTCTCTCGCAATACTCTCTTCAGTCAAAAGGAGGTGGCAAATTCAGAGGTACCTATAGAGGTGGTTTGTGCTGGCATCCCAGATGGCCACCAGAACCACCACCCCTAACTCTAAAGGCTCCCGCTCCCACCCCTCTGGGGGAACCAGTCAGCCCACCTCTCTCGGACCAGTTTAGGGCATTGCCCCAGCTTCCTCGACTTGGCCTTGAAAGCTGTGGGTGGTCGCTTTGCCCTTCATCTAGAGGCCTGGCAAGCAATAACATTAGACGAGTGGGTACTTTGGATCATCAAAACAGGGCAGACACTGGAGTTTACCTCCATGCCTCCCCCTCACCCTCCCCACTCTGTCTCTTACCCACCCGACCATATCCCCATCCTTCAGGAGGAACTCAAGGCACTTATTTACAAGAATGCTGTCTATCCGGTTCCTCCTCTGGAGCATTATCAGGGATTCTACTCCCACTTTTTTCTGGTACCCAAACATACTGGGGATCTCAGACCTGTACTAGACCTCAGACATCTGAACCTATTCATACATTACAAGAGGTTCTGGGTGGTCACTTTAACATCCATCATGCCGATGTTAAAACAAGAGGATTGGCTATGCACATTAGCTATGAAAGACGCCTGTCTGCATATGCCCATCCACCCCGCCCACCACTGATTCCTTCATTTCTACCTGCTAGGACATCACTATCAGTTTCAAGCCCTCCCATTCAGTCTTTCATCTGCCCTAAGGGTCTTTACCAAATGCCTAATGGTGGTGGCAGCGGCCCTGCGAAGGGACAGACATTTTGTCTTCCCTTACCTGAATGACTGGCTCATAAAAGCAGCCTCCAAAACTTCTCTGCTTTCATCTCTTCAGGCAACCCTTACTCTGTTCCAATCCCTGGGAATCATGGTCAACTGGCCCAAATCCAACCCAGCTCCTATCCAATGACTCCAGTTCATAGGGGCCATTCTGGACATGACCTCAGGCAGGGCTTACCTCCCTGCTGACAGACAGGACAGACTCCTGTCTCTCACCTCCCAGATCCAAAGGGGACACTCTGTGACAGCCAGATGTCTGTTATGCCTCTTAGGACACATGGCTGCAGCCATCCCTACAGTGGTGTTTGCCCATCTCCACGTGAGAGCAATCCAATGGATTCTTCAAAGTCAGTGGAGGCAAAAATCAGGGGATTTTGAAGACCAGGTTTGAGTCACTCCCACTTTACGCTCTGCCCTTGACTGGTGGACCCATCAAACCCACCTATCTCAGGGCATGCCCTTCCAATCCCCTTCTCCCCAGCAAACAACCACGGATGCTTCCTCTGACAGCTGGGGAGCACACCTTGGTCCATACAGGACGTAAGGCCGGTGGTCCCAGGACTCTGTCTCTCTCCATATAAATCTACTGGAAATTAGGGCAGTACAGCTTGCGCTTCAGGCTTTCTGACCTCACCTCGATCCTGGGCCTCTCCTGATCCAATCGGACAACACCTCAGTGGTGTATTACCTGAACAAACAAGGGGGGTACCAAATCCCATGCTGTCTTCAGGGAGACGATCTCAGTGTGGCAAGAAGCCATACATCAACACCTAATGTTGACTGCTGTCCATCTACCATGATGCCACACTATTTTGGCCTACACTCTCAGTTGACAATCCTCTGCCCATGAGTGGACACATCACCACGAAGTTCTACAGACAGTCTTTCAGATGTGGGGGACCCTGCACCTAGACCTCTTTGCCTCCTCTGACACTATTCCATTATCCTGAACAGAAAGGGACTGTCTATCAATGGCCTGTCCCAACTGTAGACAGGATTCTTCTTATATGCTTCCCCCGTCCCACTCCTGCAACAAACTCTGCTGAAGTTACAGCTGAAACCCGCCACTGTGGTTCTCGTTGCCCCTTTCTGGCCTCAGCAGGTGTGGTTTCCCCTGCTACAACAGTTATTGGTAGTGGACTCACTCCCATTACTCATTAGGCCAGACCTGTTGACACAGGGTCGGGGCACCCTCCTTCTTCCCAACCTGAAATCTCTACACCTTCATGCTTGTCTCCTGAGGATGCTTTCATAGCTCATCTCCAAGTCTCCTCTTCAGTGGCCAACATTCTTTTGGCCTCTTATAAACCATCTACCAGACAAACCTACAATACCAAATGGAAGCATTTTTCCCCTTTGGGCCACTTCCCAGTCTTTGGACCCTTAATCACGTCCTCTGACCAAAGTTTTGGACTACCTGTCTTCGCTTGCCTTGACAGGCTTGAGCTATTCCTTTATTAAAGTTCATCTGGCCTCTGTCTTGGCCTTTCATGAACCATTGGAAGGGAGATTACTTTACCAACACCATTTTGCCAAGATGCTTCTAAGGGGTATGTTACACCTCAAGCCTCCTATTAGAAGATCGGCCCCTCCATGGGACTTGAATTTCCTGCTGGAAAAACTGACCCTCGAACCCTTCGTACCAGCAGCTACTTGTGACCTCTGCTTCCTATCCTGGAAAGCCTTATTCTTAGTTGATGTCACCTTAGCTCTATGTATCTGTGAACTTCATGCCCTAATGTGTAGGGAACCTTACCTGGTCTTCCAAAAAGACAGTGTGTCCCTCCATACCAATCCCTCCTTTTTACCCAAGGTAGTCTCGGAGCATACGTTAAATCAGTCTATAGAACTGCTGGTCTACTTCCCAGACTATTCTAATTCAGAAGAATTCCTTCTACATACTTTAGATGTCCATTGCATTCTGAGATATTGTACAACTCTTACCAAATCCTTTAGAAAGACTCCTCAACTATTTGTTTCCTTTGCCTCATCCAGGGAAGGTTTCTCGGATACTAAGCAGGCCCTCTCCAACTGGTTGGCACATTGCATAACCTTCTGTTACAAGAAGTATAACTAACCATTACCAGGACCTGTCCAGGCCTACTCTATCTGAGCCATGGTCACTACCGTGGTTTGCTTCAAAGGAGCGTCCATCACAGATATCTGTAATGCAGCCACTTGGTCCACAATACATACCTTCATGAATCACTACAATTTAGATGTTTTTTCTTGCCATAGGATGACCTTTGGCTGCATTGTCCTACAGGGGCTTCTCTCATAAGGTTTCCACCCTTCCTGGGTTTACTGCTTGGGAGTCATCCCAAGTGTATTACCTGCTGCAAGAGATTATCCTCATGGAAGATAGTATAGTAGATCTTTGAGAGGTATCTCTTGCCGCAGATACAATCCCTCCCTCCATCTCCCTCCTTCTCTAAGAGAATAATTTCTGATAAAAAAAAAAACAGGAGGCGGCATCTAGGGTACCTCAGTTCTCCCTCGGTACTTGCTTATCGAACTGAATCTGGCAGGGAACTGAGGATGCCTGGGTCTGCCCACACTTATGAAAGAGCAGGATGATGATGTCATGTGTGGGTGGCCCCTAGGCAAAGACTGCTAGAAGAAAGCTGCCATGCAGAAGAGTGCCCTCTGGTGAGTTCCTAGGTGTATTACCTGCTGCAAGAGATACCTCTCAAAGATCTACTGTTATGGTGAGTATGCAACTGTATTTTCTAGGAGAAGTATATGGTGTACATCCACATTGACCCCCCGACCTCCCCTGAAAAGTGGCACACCAATCTTGCTTCCTGTGGGTAAGATATGACATTGCAGAGTGGTGCCAAGGGAGTTACCACCTGGGTGGTTGGGAGGATCCACCTTGAAGACTTTCCAGCAACCATTAAAGGGGAAAGGACACTGCCAGAAGTGTGGATGTACACCATATACCACTCCTAGAACTACTGTTACAGGTGAGTAACCTGTTTTTACTCACCTGTAACCATAGTTCTAGGAATGCTATATGGTGCACATCCATACAGCCCACCTGACCTCCCATGGAAAGTGGCACATGGATCCATGTTTCCAGTGTGCAAGATCTGATGTTACAGGGCAGAGCAAAGGAGGATACCACCTGGGTGGGTGGGAGGAGCTGAGCTTGAAGACATTCAACCTAGAATTAAAGGGGAAGGAAGACTGCCAAAGTGTGGATGTGCACCATATACCACTCCTAGAACTATGGTTACAGTAAGTAACTTTCATATCCCTCCTGTCTCCTACTCCAAATTAATGTATAAAAACTATTGCAGCTTCATTTTAATATGAACATTTTGCTTAAATTAACTGTCCTGTTTTTTAACTGGCAAAATGAACTGTAATAATAACATTTCAACATTGTGGAGTAGGAGACAGGAGGGATATGAAAGTTACTTACCTGTAACCATAGTTCTAGGAGTGGTACAAGGTTCACATCCACAGTTTGGCAGTCTTCCTTCCCCTTTAATTCTAGCTGGAATGTCTTCAAGCTCAGCTCCTCCCACCATTGGGAAATGGCACCAACCTGGCTAAGTCTCCAACTAAACCTCTACTCAGTCCACAGACTCCAAAGAGTTAGTGAAGTGAACAGTGAGTAAAGAAGGCTGCTGCTGTCTCATATTGTCTTTACCACCTCACAGGAAAGGGAGGCTATGCCATTTTTCAGCAGGTGTGAGGACCAGGGGACAACGTGACCCAGCTGACCAATAGCAGCATTCTAGAAGCTCCTATTTCAGCATAAAAGAACTCCCTCATCCAGCACATTCCATTGTATTCACGTCCCACCATTTACCCATGACACTATGCAGAAGTATCTGGAAGGTCACTGGAGAGCATTGGTCACAGGTGAGAGCTGCAAGATACTGAGTGTGGAGACCACCAGCCCTCACACAGCACAAGAAGTCTGTCACAAATTTGCACTTCAATTTCGGGACTTGTGCTGTTAACTGACTCTGTTTTGTACTTGAGCTGCTTCTTGTTGGGACTTTCTGCAGGCGAGGGGGTCTGGTGACTGACCAGAATACAGAGCCGATTCATGGGGATGGGGGCATTGCACATTACAAAAGCCTGCACCACCTGATTTGAATTGCAGCAGTATCTGGAAGGTCCTGGGAGAGCATCGGTCGCAGGTGAGAGCTGCAAAATACTGAGTGTGGAGACCACCAGTCCTCACACAACACAAGAGGTCTGCCACAAATTTGCACTTCAGTTTTGGGACTTGTGCTGTTAACTGACTCTGTTTTGTACTTGAGCTGCTTCTTGGGACTTTTGGCAGGTGAGGGGGTCCAGCGGCAGACCAGAATACAGAGCTGATTCCTGAGGGCAGGGGCATTGCACATTACAAAAGCCCACACTGCCCACAGGTGCAAGTGGACTGAGTGGTTCGAGCACCACTCGGAAAGAGAGAAACTTAATTGAGTGTGTAACATTGCTGGTTCATAACTAGTAAGCCAGTTCTTTGAAATGTGATAGTTTTAAGTTCCAAAATTACAGGATGCATTTGATTGCTTTGGTAAGGGTGTGGATATGTCTAGGATCCTATATGGAGTTTATGGGGGATCAAATCCTAATTAACAAAGATTATTACATGGAATGGAATTTTGAAGCGTCTAGGTGCACATTGCAATTTGAAAAAAAAACAACAGTAAAACGATGAAACCCATTTACAAATAAGTGGAAGCAAACTACCAGGCTTCCTCATTTTAGTCAAAAGTTTACCTTGGGAGGCAAAAATGGTAATGAGGAAGCGTGATGTTTAATGTTCCTTCTGGCTCAAAGTGGTGATATTGAGCTTAAACCAGGGCCAGAAGTCAACAGAGGTCTAATAATGATTCATGAAAATGTGCAAAGTTTGGTAAATAAGATAGATGAATACAGGGTCTGGGTAAGGGAAGAAAGATCAGATATTTTAGCAATTTCAGAAACTTGGCTTCACTCAGGCATAATAAAGGATGCAATTCAATTTAGTAGATATGTTCAGCAGAGACTAGACATGGTGGGGTAATGTACATAAAAAAACAGTTTGGGTCCCCACAGAGTTATATTATCAGAAACAATTGAAGGAATTGAAAGTCCGGTAGTTGAATTGTTAACTCTAAAAAATCATGGTAGGAGTTTTCTAAGCACTTCCTGAAACAAAAACAAAGTACTTTGATTCCCTATCAGAAATCTTAATAGACAAAATTCAGGGGCAAAAGGCAATTTTAGTGGGAGTTTTTAATGCTTACTGGTCCCAAGAAAGAGGTTTAAAGTTAAAAATAAGTTTTGAATCCATTGGACTGGAAAAAATATTTTAAGACCAAGATGTTCTAAATATAAAAATACTGGATAAATCCTGGGCTTGGTTTATGTTTCCCAAGAAATAAAAGTAAATTGTTGGGAAATAATGCCAATGAATTTAGGAGATCTTAACCCTATTAGATGTAGTTTAGAAATTCAAATTCCTTCTAAAGTAGCATCAGAAACACATTGGATAACAAACTTCAAGATATTTAATAAAGACAATTTTAGTAACAACTTAAACAAACTGAGGGGGGACAGAATAATGTTAATCCCAAACATTAATCTAGCAAATTAAGAATTTACTAGAAATCTAAAAGAAATAATTCAACAACATGCTCCTAAAGTTCAAAAAAAAAAAAAAAAGCAAGAAAGCAGGATGTCTTATGGCTAACAGATAAAAATTCATCTGAGAATTAGAAATCAATTATGGAAAAAGGCATGAAAAACAAAAACAGAGCAGGACTGGAACTATTTCAAGCTTTGGAGATCACAATGCAAAAAAGAAGTTAAAAAGGCCAAAAAAACAGTATTAATAACTAACATTAATGCAGCAAACGACCCTAAAAAATTCTGGAGATGTGAAAAAAAAAAACCCTACAAAATCTAGTTAGATCAGAGACCCCAATAAAATTAATTGATGATAACATTTTACTGGAGGAGCCCATAGAAGTAGAGCGGTTGTTAAATTCTTATTTTTCAGAACTCCCAGACTTAAATTTAACAAAAATTAAACTAAGAACTTCTGACATTTCTATACCCCAGTTAGAGGAAAAGAAAAACCAAATGAAAGATGGGAAAGCCAAAGGAAATAAAGATTTAGCATTCAGATTTTTGAAAATAAAAGTTAAGGATGTGGAAAAGACAGTATGCAAATAGTTGGTTCTAAAGCAGAAGGGAAGGATGGAATAGAAGGACATTTTCTGAAAATAGCTGCAGATATCCTGGCCCCTGCGGTTACTTATTTTTTTTAACTGGAGCTTATGTGAATCAATAGTTCCAGATATATGGAAGGTGGGGAAAATAGTGCCAATCCATAAAGGTGGAGATAATACCAATCCCTCTAACTACAGGCCAATAGCCTTATTAAATATACTGTCAAAAATACTTGAATAACAAGTTCATAGTCAGCTCTTCCACTATTTAGAGAAGAATAAATCACTCACACAATACCAACATGGGATTAGAGAGGGTAGGTCCACGGACACTGCCCTAATTGATTTTCATGCCCTGGCATTGACTTCTTTGAAGCAGGGCATGAGGACTGGGGTGGAGTTCATGGACTTGAGTGAGGCATTTAATTTGTTGGAACATCGTTATGTTGGAGAGACTATATGATATAGAAATACAGGAACATTCTTTGTACTGGTTTAAATCATATCTTTTGAACAGAAAGCAGTGTGTTTCAAGTGGGTCTATTGACTCAGAACTGATAGAGGTAAATAGAGTAGTACCACAGGGCTCAATATTAGGCCTTCTGATGTTTAATATCTATGTCAATAGTTTACCAATAGTCATAAAACATAGTGAAGTCAGACTATATGCTGATGACATGGTTTTACTGTCATCAGCAGATAGTCACACTTTATTAGAACATAAACTCCAGAATGAACTCGTGAATATGGAGAACTGGTTTAGAGCTGCAGGTCTTATATTAAACAGAAAAAAAACTCGATGCATGCTGTTTTTTGTTGGAACCCCAGTAAAGAATCTTGAATTGCATCTTAGGCTAGTGGATGGAACTCCTATAAAATATGTGAAAAATTATAAATATTTAGGAGTTCTGGTTGACCAAAGGTTGACGTACATTGACCATGTTAACCAACAAGTTAAGAGAGTCAATCAGAAGCTGGGTGCTCTGAGAAAGGGTATCAGGCTGTTTGGAGACAGAAGTGAGGAAGAAAGTGGTGGGACAATTGCTGATTCCAGTATTAGAATATGGTGCACTGCTTTACATGAATTCAACTAAGAAATCATTAAAGTAAATCAAACTTATTATAGACTAGGTAAGTTTAGAAAAAGAGATTCATCCAGTACAGCCCCAGGTCTTCAAAATAATTAGAAATATAGTTCTTCCAACACAGGGTGAGCTAGAATCCAGTAAATAGCTGACGCTATATAATCAAAGAAAACAATACTGGATCTTAAGAAGTCCACTCTCCCTTATAGTCCAAATGAATAAAACAAATGTGAATAGTGTCCAACTAATTAATTCATTTACCTTCCAGGCTTAAACTCGACGTTTCGGGGATTAACTCTTCATCAGGACACTGGTCATATGTCTAAAAAATATATAATAAACATATTTCATTTTCAATTTTTCATAACTACCAATAATTAAATAGTATCAATATACACATCAACAGAAGCAAAAACAAGTCTTTACATTATTTACAGTCAAAAAACTTTCATTTCTTCTTATTCATAAGCCTCAGGTTCAATGTTTGACTCCCCCTTACAGCCACTATTAAACATCAGCAAAATAAAAATGAAAAAGAAAAAGTTATCCATGTCCAAAAATTCTTGTTCATTAGTTCTTTTTAACAAATATCGACTATTTTCCAAATATAAATCTGATTTATATCAATATTTCAAACATATGTTTATTTGTTAATACTTTGCCTGTAAACCATACTCGTATGAAAACGGTTCAAACATGACACTATTGGAACGTAGTATTATATCTCCTGGTTATTCTTATTTATTCAATAAAATGGGAAAAAACTAAATAGTACAAGCTAAACAAACTTTTCTATCTAATCTGTAAGCCTTTAGATATTTGCCTTAACACCAAGAAAGGCGTTTATCATTAGTTTCAATAAACGTGCTAATAACTTTAAAAGGCGCTAACCTGTGGGTGGAAAACCTTTTGTTGTGTCCTCTAGGTTCTTATAATCAACATTACCCTCCAATGATATCACTATTTGGTAAAAAAGGAAAAAAAAAAATGTTTTAACGAACAAAGTGCCAGCTGAACCGTCAATACCCACAAATCTTTCCAAGTAATAGAACCTCCACAGTTTCTAAGTGTAAAACTTACTCATTTAACGAGTATGGAGAATGGCCTAGTGTCTGTTTTGCGGGAGTAAGAATGCGAGGAAACTAATGTAGTGCTTTTAAAGGAAGGACAAGCACCGTCTCTGAATCCAGCATCCAACGAAACTCGTTGATGTAAGCACTAATGTGCTTACCTGTGTGCTGGACCCACCTCTATGCGGCACCGAATACCTTATTTCTCGGTGTCAGGGGCTTCAAAAAAGAAATGAAAATTACCTTAATATCCCAAAACACTATTAAAAGAACTTATAAACTCACACCTAAAAACAATGGGTTCTATTGCAAAATGATCCAACTACCAAATAACAATGCCAATGTATCCTAAATGTGAATTAAGGCTTGACAAGAGCTGATACTATAATCTGTTACATCAAATATTTATATAAACAAAGTCCTAACAAAAAAGTGCTATAAAGGTATGATTAAGTGACTACAGGTTCAAGTCCCTCTGACAGCCACTTATGTCAGTCGGTTAAGTAGGTTAGCTTCCAAATTACTTTGTGCTGAATTTTTTCTTTTAACCTCTGAATTCTAAAAATTTAAAAGCCAAAACTAAATATTGTTGAGAATTTTATCGAAAATATAATTATGTGTTGCTTCCTTTCTAACCAGTGATCTCTAAACACTTCTATCAGGGAAAACCATTATGTTCCAAACATTATCTAACTTCCTCAAAAGTTCATGTACAATGATTATACACTCAAAATACCGGTGAAGAAGTGCAACAGAGGTACAAAAATAAATGATTACGGGTTCAAATCCCTCTAACAGCCACTTATGTCAAACTGTTAAATCATTTAGCTTCCAAATTTCTTTCTACTAGATTTTGACTCAGTTCTCTGATTTCTAAAAGTTTATGAGCAGAGGCTAAATATTATATTAAGGAATTAGTGGTACAAACTCAGTCAGATCTTGTGACTACTTGTAATTGTTCTTTTTGCTTTTCTTTTCGTTTTCCTTCTATTTCTGTAGTGCTTTCTATTCTTCCTAGAGGGGACACTCTATAGCAACTTTAAGATTTTTTGGAATTGAAAAAGTGCATAAAAATAATAGAGGAGGAAATTACAATACCAAATTATTATTGCGAGAAGCAAGGTTAATTAACTACTTTCAAACAACTAATCCGAAATTTGGATTAAATGAACAGATAGATTGGCAACCGATTTTGTAAATGAAATTTAAGATTATTCATAAATACACTTTCTGACTTTGACATAAGTTTAGAAATAGGTTATCTTTGTTATAAGTGGCTGTAAAGGGGTGCTGTACCCATTATATATTTTAAAAAATGTTCTTTTCATTTGAACTTGAAACGCTTTATGTGAACTGTCGTTGTTTTCCTTGGAAGAAGTGTCTAGAGTCCGTTTGTTAGAAAGGAAGTGATATATAATTAAAAATTGCCAGTAATAATATTTAGCCTCTGCTCATAAACTTTTAGAAATCAGAGAACAGAGTCAAAATCTAGTAGAAAGAAATTTGGAAGCTAAATGATTTAACAGTTTGACATAAGTGGCTGTTAGAGGGATTTGAACCCGTAATCATTTATTTTTGTACCTCTGTTGCACTTCTTCACGGGTATTTTGAGTGTATAATCATTGTACATGAACTTTTGGGGAAGTTAGATAATGTTTGGAACATAATGGTTTTCCCTGATAGAAGTGTTTAGAGATCGCTGGTTAGAAAGGAAGTGACACATAATTATATTTTCGATAAAATTCTCAACAATATTTAGTTTTGGCTTTTAAATTTTTAGAATTCAGAGGTTAAAAGAAAAAATTCAGCACAAAGTAATTTGGAAGCTAACCTACTTAACCGACTGACATAAGTGGCTGTCAGAGGGTCTTTGAACCTGTAGTCACTTAATCATACCTTTATAGCACTTTTTTGTTAGGACTTTGTTTATATAAATATTTGATGTAACAGATTATAGTATCGGCTCTTGTTAAGCCTTAATTCACATTTAGGATACATTGGCATTGTTATTTGGTAGCTAGATCATTTTGCAATAGAATCCATTGTTTTTAGGTGTGAGTTTATAAGTTCTTTTAATAGCGTTTTGGGATATTAAGGTAATTTGCATTTCTTTTTTGAAGCCCCTGACACCGAGAAATAAGGTATTCGATGCCGCATAGAGGTGGGTCCAGCACACAGGTAAGCACATTAGTGCTTACATCAACGAGTTTCGATGGATGCTGGATTCAGAGGCGGTGCTTGTCCTTCCTTTAAAAGCACTACATTAGTTTCCCTGCATTCTTACTCCTGCAAAACAGACACCAGGCCATTCTCCATACTCATTAAATGAGTAAGTTTTACACTTAGAAACTGTGGAGGTTCTGTTACTTGGAAAGATTTGTGGGTATTGACGGTTCAGCTGGCACTTTGTTCTTTAAAAATTTTTTTTTCCTTTTTTACCAAATAGCGATATCATTGGAGGGTAATGTTGATTATAAGAACCTAGAGGACACAACAAAAGGTTTTCCACCCACAGGTTAGCGCCTTTTAAAGTTATTAGCACGTTTATTGAAACTAATGATAAACGCCTTTCTTGGTGTTAAGGCAAATATCTAAAGGCTTACAGATTAGATAGTAAAGTTTGTTTAGCTTGTACTATTTAGTTCCCCCCCCCATTTTATTGAATAAATAAGAATAACCAGGAGATATAATACTACGTTCCAATAGTGTCGTGTTTGAACCGTTTTCATACGAGTATGGTTTACAGGCAAAGTATTAACAAATAAACATATGTTTGAAATATTGATATAAATCAGGATTTATATTTGGAAAATAGTTGATATTTGTTAAAAAGAACTAATGAACAAGAATTTTTGGACATGGATAACTTTTTCTTTTTCATTTTTATTTTGCTGATGTTTAATAGTGGCTGTAAGGGGGAGTCAAACATTGAACCTGAGGCTTATGAATAAGAAGAAATGAAAGTTTTTTGACTGTAAATAATGTAAGGACTTGTTTTTGCTTCTGTTGATGTGTATATTGATACTATTTAATTATTGGTAGTTATGAAAAATTGAAAATGAAATATGTTTATTATATATTTTTTAGACGTATGACCAATGTCCTGATGAAGGGTTAATCCCCGAAACATCGAGTTTAAGCCTGGAAGATAAATGAATAAATTATTTGGACACTATTCACATTTGTTTTATTCATTTGGACTATAAGGGAGAGTGGGTTTCTTAAGATCCAGTATTGTTTTCTTAGACTAGGTAAGTTTATAACAAAAAGAAAATATGGTTCTCACCATTGTGACATCTATAATGATTTGAATTGGCTATACCCAGAGACAAAAATAACTTATTTATGGTTAATCTGGTGTCACAATTTGATTCATGCAAAAGGAATCCATTCACTAGCCGACTATATCACTGTCCACCCTCCCAGTAAAAGAATAATTAAATTAAGGAAATTTAAAATGCCTTTAATACGATCAGATAATAGACTAGGAGACTCTATATTAAAAATTTGTTTAGCAATCCATTGGAATGAACTACCTCAAGAATTAAGTTCTTTGGAAGGACTTTAAGTTTTTAAAACTGCTCTGAAAAAGTATTTAACATCTACTTGTAAATGTTACAAATAATTTTAAAATGTGTATTGTAAACCTTTGCTGTACTTAATTGTTGTTAGTCTAATGTTATTTAATTTTTTGTCTGTTTGTATTAATTAGACCACAGGACATTGTTGCAAATGGGGGTTAAACCCTAACCAATCTGTATCCTGTATAAAAATAAATTTTAAACAACATTGTAATCATATGCAGTCCTATAAAACGAGTGCAGTCAAAGATCCCCTTGACTGATGCCAGATTATATCATACATTCTCCAAGTCTTGAGTATATTATTTTTGTAGTAGCCTCTTGAACTCCTGACTATGAATTTTTTCTTATGGCATGTACAATGTCTGAGTTCTCCTGAAGTACAGTACCTGTTCTCAGTCTGCCCTATCAGAAAGGTTTTCCTCAGTACTCTTAACCTGAGTCATTTCCACACATATGCCTGCCTCCGGGTTCATAAAAGAGTAACCCTTCTTGTCATCTTCTGCTGGCAGTCTATTCCAAGTGCCCACCACTTTCAGTGAAGTAGTATTTCCTCAGATCCCACTTACTCCCCCAGCTTTATTGTTTGCCCTCTGGTCCTAGTGCTTTTCCTCATTTGAAAGAAACTCCTGCACCTCATTAACTCCATGAGGTACTTGTAAGTCTTTGTCATAGATACATACATAGACAGTGTCGGCAGATAAGGGCCTATGGCCCACCTAGTCTGCCCATTTTTTTTTCTTTTTTTTTTTTTTTTCTTTTTTTTTTTTTGCATAGCCCCGACAGAGGGAGTACTTTAATATCACAATTGGACAGCTGAATCCATCCCAACTTTTGGTCATTCAAACATAGCTAAACAAATAAAAAAAAAAAAAAAAGATGAATTTTCTTTTAATGCTCTAAAGTTCAAAGTTGGGCCTCACACCCCAAAACAGCTGGTGTATTCCCTCCTGTCCCTATGCACCGCTGAATAGTAGTATTTCAACCTTCCACAGACAGCTGCACATATTCTCATCTCACAAAAGATTCAGTTACACCTCCACCCCGATGGCCATGGGTCCACATTTGAAAGTCATATCGACATTTTGGGAAGCAGAACTACTTTCCAGGTCCCACATTTTGGTCAACAAAATGCTGAGGTTAGCAATATAAAATATTACTGGTAAAATACACCTCGTTTCAGGAAAGGCCATTTCTGATGTCTAGGCATGTAAAACTGCTGGATGCAACTAATTCTCATCCCCCCTCGTGAATCTAGCGTACCCCCCCCTTGATTTTGGTAGACATTACTGTTCTACTTTTTAAGTATTGCATTTAAATTCCACAAATAAGTTAACTGAAATCTTGCTCGCATTAAAAACATCCCAACCCCAACCACTTTTTTTTTTTTTAAATAGTGGCGGATCAAACGAAGCATTACAAATGCTGACAATCTGTGCCTTCAGGTAGCACATTCTTAGTTTTAAATTAGAAAAATAAACAAAACAATTCGTGATTAAATTTAGCTCACTTGCAAGACACAGCGCAATGTCTGCTAGTTTGCTTCCATGATAATTTGATCACTACTTTTTTTATAAATTATTTTTATCATTATTCATTTAATCAGTTAAAATTTGCAACCACATGTGCATAAACGGATCTCTTCTTCAACCGAGTCAATAACACCCCTCCCCAAAACAAACTCCCATGTCTTTTCTGAAATGTTTGATCCAAAGTAAAAAGATAGTGCATGTGAAATCTCTTCTGACCAGTACAAATGGGAAAAAGGTTGAATATAAAAAAATTGCAGTGTTCCAAAGAAGCATAAAAAGTTCCAACACATTTAAGAACACTGGTTTCTAATATGAAACCTTAATTAACATCCCGACAGCTGCAACGCAGTGCAGTTGTAAAGCCTTTCGCCCACAGGTGCCTGCATTTCCTTATTAAGTATCCAAAGCCCCATGGAAGCGCAGGTTGTTTTTGTATATTTTATATATATATATATATATATATATATACACACACACATACATATATACACATACATATATACATACACACACATACATACATACATACATACATACATATGTATATATACACACACATACATATACACACACACACACACACACACACACGTATACACACACACGCACACTCTATACTATATGGGTAAGCCCACTAGTTGGACCAGATAACATGCTGAAGCCAGCTTGTAAGGTAAAAGGGGTGAAGGAGTGTCTGGACATCACAGAGGCAAGGTGCTTTGAGGGAGGGCGGGGCCTTGGGCCACTTGTGCAAATCCTGTTGGCTGGAAGTGTGCGTGTGTGGTGGTGGGGAGGGGGATGTGATATGTCATGTCCCCTCTTGCTCTCCTCCTTTCCATGGTATACATGTTGAGGTCCCTCAGATCCCTCTGTCTTCCTAGGTCTTTTGATGCAACCCCTGCACCATTGAAGTTGCCTTCCTTGACTGCCTCCACCCTGTCTATATTGGTTATGAGGTATGACCTCCAGAACTGGACACAATACTACAGATAGGGTCTCACAAGCATGCAATACATTGGCAACACCACCACCCTCCTCCTGCTGGAGATACCTCTCCCTGTGCATCTCAGCATTCCACTGGTCCTACCCACTACTTTGTCACTTTGCCCTGCCACTTTGAAGTAAGCACCGCAAATGACTCTCTGCTTAGTAACTGTCAGCACCTCCCTCCATTCCATACTCAGTTCCTGAGTTCCTTTGCCTTAGATGAATGATTTTGCACTTTCTGGCATTCAGCCCTAACTGCCATGTTCTTGACCACTCCTGAAGTTCACCAAGGTCCCTACGCATTCTCTTAATCCTCTCTTGAGTGTCCACCCTATTATAGATTTTGGTGTTTGCAAAAACGGCACACCTTCCCTTCCAGTTCTTCCACAATGTCACTTTTGAAGATGTTAAAGAGGACTGGTCCCAGTTCTGAGCCCTGTGTCACCCCGATGGTCACTGGCCCCTCAGAGTGAGCGTCGTTAATTACCACCCTCTGTTGTCTATACATTAACTGGTTCCTTACCCTGTTCACAACTTTGGATCCCACCCCTAGGCTGCTTATTTTCTTTATCAGGCTTCTCCACAATGTCAAAGGCCTTGCTGAAGTCCAGATAGGCCATGTCCACTGCTTTCCCCTGATCTATTTTCCTGGTCACCCCGTTGAAGAAATCAATCTGATTTGGCTGTCATGCCTCCCTTAAATCTACGCTGCCTTTGGTCTTGTAGCCCATGGGATTCAAGATACTCTACCACACTTTCCTTTAACAAGATTTCCATTACTTTCCCCACCACAAATGTGAGGCTGACTGGTCTATAGTTGTGAGCCTTCTCTCTGCTGCTGCTGCTGCTGCTGTAATGGAGAGGGACCCTGTCTAATGACTTCATGCAGGCGCAAGTGGCAAAAGAAATATCCAGAAACATTATTTTCTTCCTCCATAAAACCTGCTATTGCTGTTGCTAGAACCATTTGCTCTTGTTACTGACAAAATAATTTCTGTCTCCCATTGTGGTTAAAACCACAGAAAATGTTCTCTGGGATTCTTGCAGTGTACTTGCTCTCCTGGCATTGTTATCGTAAGCTTTTTCACTATAGCTCGTCACCTCCGGGATCCACTGTTTTAGAAAGTCTTTCAGGCTGTCCCTTTTGGTTCTCTCGGGCAGACTGAGGACCTGTATGCCACTCATGCTGCATTTTCAAGCTGCTCAGTTATGCATTTCAGTGCCACTTCCTCTTTCACTGCAGTTGTGGTGGCTGCCACCAACTCGATTACAGAATCAGCCATTACCACAACTTCTGTTTCAATACTGGAAAGTTTTGGGTGAAGGAATCAAGCTTTTGATCGATCCTTTGTGCTCACGTTAGTGCGGCAAGGGATGCTTTTAGGGAGACCAAAAATGCTGTGGTGGGGCATGCAGGTTGACACGAGGCGTCTGTCTGCTTCAGTTTTTAGCTAACCTGACGCTCAGTTGAAAAAAGTCCTGCTTTGAAGCTGTTTTTGGACAAACCATTTTGCCATTTTTTTGTTTGGTAAGCATTCTCAGTAGTTCAGCTCCTGAATATGGTAAGTTATGAACAAGTTACTGCATTAGAAATTGTGACTTTAATGGGCTTAGTCTGAGGAGCTTGAGAAAAGTGCTGCTTCCAGCTGGGCAGCTAGCTCCACCCCAGTTGAACCCTATTGTGTAAGTTAATAGGGCCTCCAAAGGGTGTCTCTTATGGTATAAGAGGGACCAAGTGTGAGGTTTGAGAAGGGGATCAGGAAACAGAGCTTAGCAGTTCTGTCTGTCCAAACTTCACCAGAGGCGTCTCTTATACCATAAAAGAAACCCCTTGGAGGCCCTGTTAACTTACTATAAATCACTCAAGTTTAGCTCAAGTGATTTATAATGGGTTTCTTTTTTAATTGGCTTATGCTGTCCTCCCCCTGGCATTGAAGTGGAGCGCTCTGCACTAACGTTCCTGCACAAGAGTACAGTGCACACAGGATAGGATGTACAGTGGCTGTGTGTGGTGATTGGCTGAAATCATCTTAGTGATATAATAAAGTCCCACCTGGAGCAATGGGTTGGACTAAGTGCTCCCCCACCAGAAGAAGCCAGACCATGCCCTGCCTGCACCCTTGCTATGGGAGGTATTGTGCTGGTGATCCTTGATTTTTCTTTTCCCTTTTCTTTTCAGTTTTTGGGTTCCTGTGGAGATATGTCAATCCTCTATGCAGATTTTCATGTCCCTGCAATTGTGAGCAGTGGGTTCGCTTTGCATCCAGACCAGGTTTCATGTTGGAAGTCCAGTGCCTGGCACACCACCACCTCATAGCTACCCCATCCTGTGAATGCTACTAGTGGGTGGCATGCCATCAAAGTGCAGAGTAGGCACCATCATGCAGATATGTGCAGGATGCAATGCTGCAAAAAAAAAAACAAGATGCAGTGGAAGCAACAAGAATAAGGGCAAACAAAATATATTGTTTAATCATGTTGATCCTTATGGGCACACATCAGTTTTTGAGATGATTTCACCTACCCCCACCAAAAAAAATTGACATGTTACTGTTTATATTGTAACAACCCTCTGCTGCTAGTAGGGGTAGAGGGCTTATTTACAAAGAAAGCCAGATCACGGAGCCTGCTGATTGGTTGAGCCTCAGACAGTCAGTGGGTGGAGTTAAGTGTTATTTCATTGCTGGCAGATGTGTGTCAATGTGGCATAGTGGTAGGAGGGTACAGGCATGACTCAAGGGTACCCCTGCCACAGGTGACATTTCAGGCCACTTGAAGAGGGAGGGCCCCCTCACTAGTAACAGCTGTCTTTGGATCCAGTGCATATGAGAACAGCAGAGCTCATTGGTCATCTGATAGCCTCCAGGGACAGACACCAGAGCAGCACTGAAGACTGGGGATTTTGGAGTCTGGAGCCATTTAGTGTAGACTGACATTAATTCTTGTGGGAGTGTAAGGGAACACCAGGAAGGAGTACCCAAGGGGCTGCCTCTCAAGGGAAGCTTATGGAGACCTTGTGGCACATGGAGGATCTCACCAAAGCAGGTGTTACCCTTTGGGGGAGATACTTGTTCTACTCCCTAGAGAAGCAGCCGTTGATGCTGAAGATGGTGAGAACTCTGGTGACAGATATTGAGCTGCAGATACTGGTAGGAGATACACCTACTATTTATTTTGGGGAATCTCAAGCCAGGATGTACATTGGAGAATCTTTTTGAAGGATACAGTATCTTCTTCCATTGAGCCACATCATGGAACTGTAAGCTGCTGGTGTCAGAACCACCAGAAAATTTTTGCAGACTGGGGCTGCCCATGTTGATGCACCTCATTGGTGCTTATGTAATTTGGGAGTCCCTAGCATGCCTCAGTTCTTTCTCTTGCTGTCAGTCGCTTGGCGGTCCACCACTGCTGAAGAATGCCGTTCAACGTTTACAAGTATTCGCTAACGCTGCTACTTCTTTGTTCCATTATTGTTGTTGCTGTGACATTAGAATTGATAAAGATGACTTACGTTCCATTTGTATCCAGTGCCTTGGTACACACCACAACATTAAAGCCAGCTTAATTTGACAGAGCTTTAAACAGGCAACCTGGAGAGGTCACAAGAAGGCTTTAGAGGTTTTTCTAAAGCTTCAAGAAATGGTGAAACCAGTTTTAGCGAAGGCAGCTTCACCGTCATCAACCACTTCTGTTCCTGGTTCACCGTTGGCTCGTCGATCCCCACTGTTGATGGCAGCCATCACTGACTTGTTGAAGAAGGATACGTCTTTAAAATTGACATAGAAACACCGCCATTCAGAAAAGGATAAGAAGCATAAAGACAAGGCTACTTCTTCAGACTGTTTACATTTGTCTATCAGAAAGTAATTCTATTGAAAAAGACAGGTCCTCCATTATGGCCATGGGTCCTGCCACCCCTCCAAACCTTCTTCCAGACACCAAGGTTGGGATCCATCGTTGGTTTATTTTTCCGTCTTGGGGACTTGCAGCCCATACCACCTTCGGGCACTGTCCTGTCGACAGCTTAGCCATCATTGACCCCCATGGGTTACAGTGATGCACAGGCATTGTATCAATGTCAGAGCTGCATCGGCATCTGGTGCCCCTGGTCCATCATTGACATTACTGTTAACTCTCCTGCTTCATTGCAAGGCATGTAGTCAGCTCCTCCTCAGTTCTCTCCTTGTCCTGTTGACCCTCAGCTCATAAAAGTCAGCAATGAATTAGAGTATAATCCAGAATACATGGAAGAGTAGGAAGAGGAGGAGGAGGAGGCCATGGATGAAGAAGCAGTGATTGATGTGGGGGGGAAGGCTCAAGCTCCACTCTGTTCTCTTGCTTAGAGGAGAGCATGAAAAATGCACCAAGAGCTCCCCCTGAAGATGGTTGTCTTCAGGCCTTCCTAAAACAGGTTCATGCTAAATTGGGGCTTCAAGCAGAAGAGGAGGATTCCTCCAAGAGGAATCTCAGTGAGTTCTTGGAGATTTCTGTTTCTCCAACAGTGATTATTCCTCCTGTGCATTCTGCATTTGAGGAAGCAACTTAGGCAGCTTGGCACAGGCGTGCTGAACTGCTTGTAGTTCCCAGAAAGGCTGATAAGCAATATCCAGCACTTGCTGTAAATCCTTATAATTCTTCACAGCCTGAAACAGGCACTGTAATGATCATGGCTGCTCATTATAGAGCCAACGCTCCAAAGCGCATGAGCTCTCTTCCTCCTGACAGAGTCAAGAAAGCTGGATGTGGTGGGGAAGAAAACTTTTTCCTCTTCTTCCTTGGACCTTATAAATGCTATCAGGCATATATGATTACATATTAGAATTGCCTTTGGAAAACTATGGCCACCATGGCTGAAAAATTGCTAGAGAACAAGGATAAAATACTGGCTCAGCAAACTGTAGCCAATCGCCAGGAAGCTGGTAAGCACCTAATCAGATTAGCTTATGATGTCTCTGATGCTGCAGCCAGGGCTGCTGCCTCTGGGATATTCCTCCATCACCATTCTAGGCTATGGGTGGTTGGTTTTGTCACTGATGTGCAACAATCAGCGATGAATGCTCCTTTCAGGGGTAAACAATTGTCTAGCGATGATGTTGAAAATACTTTAAGGGATTTACAGTCCTCTAAAATGACTCTTCAGTCCCTCCATACTTTGAACCCTAAACGCCAGGGAAGGACTAATGGTTCTTTTCGTAGGCCACATACCAGTCCAGGCTGTGGTTACTCAAGAGGCCCTAGTTGTGGTTCCTAGAGACCTCAGACTTCCACTTTGCAGGCTACAAACCTGCCCCTGGTGCCCATGCCAGACTTACTAAAGGTCAACCAATTACTGGCACTCCTGATATCCCTGGTGCCTTCTGACTCCCTTCCCTTCATCTAGCCTCACTGCCTCAGGAAGTTTGGTGAGACGCCGTATCTCCCTCTTTCTTCCAAAGTGGAGGGAGATCACTACATATGTTTGAATACTGGAGGTGGTCCAGCATGGACCTGCCATAGAGCTCCGTAGAGCTCCATACTGTTAGTCCAGTTACCCCCCCATTGCCCAACTGGTATCTGCCAGGACATCTGAGCCTTTTACTGTATGAGATTCAAACTCTTCTCTACCAAAGGGCTACAGAATTTGTCCTGGTTTCAGAAATAAGCCGAGGCTATTTCTCCTGATACTTTCTGGTTCCAAAATGGACCAGGGATCTAACACCAGAACTAGGCCTTCAGGGACTGAACCTTTTCATAGAATACAGGAAGTGCAGAATGATCTCCCAGCAGTCCCTATTTCTGAAAGAAGATTGGATGATTGCATGAGACATGAAAAATGCATACCTTCATGTCAAGATCCTTAAGCCATACAGAAAAGAACCTGCATCTCATGCTTCAGGGCTAACTGTTTCAGTTTCATGTCTTGTTCTTTGGTTTGTATTCTATGCTGTATGTCTTTACCAAAGTATTTACTGTGGTGGCAAGGAGGGTCTGTATGTCTTCCATTACATAGACAATCGGCTGTTAAAGGCCCCATCTCTTGAAGCCATTGTATACACACTGTTTCAAACTGATGGTTTCCCTCCACCGATTATGTGTTGTCCAGATGTCTTCTAAGAGTGATTGGCCTGATAATGGCTGTCATCCTAACAGTTCCACTGGCCTGCCTCCACATGAGGATCCCGCAGTGTTTCCCCAGAGTGGAAGGGGCTTAGCACTCGGATGAGCCAGAGTGTTTCATACAGGCCACTTCTCCTCTCTGTCATTCCCTACTTTGGTGGTTGTATGACTCCAACATAGAGACAGGGTCCTCATTCCTATGGCCATTCACTTTGTTGATGATGACCACAGATGCCACGGATTTGGTCTGGGGGCTCATCTGGGACTCTTTAGAACCCAGGACCAATGGGTCCCTCTGGATACAGTCCTTCACAGCAACACTCTGGAGACGAGGGCTGTTCTGCATGGCCTACAGGCCTTTGCTGCACATTTTTAGGGAATCGGCTGTTGATCCGCACAGATAATGTGTTGGTGATGAACTACATCAGTCGATATGGCAGAGTTCATTTGTACACTTTGCAGAGAAGCAGTGAGAGTTTGGCACTGGGTGGTGGAACAGGGCACATTCCTGTCAGCAGTGTTCCTCCCCAGCACCTGGAACACACTGGCTGACCACCTCTGTCAGTCATGTGCACTCTGCCAGGAATGAAAACTCTCTGACTCCATCATGGCTGACCTCTTCTCAAAATGGGGTCATCTTGACATAGACCTGTTTTTGTCTCCATACAATGCAAAACTGACATATTTTTGCTCGCTCACTCCAGGACCTGGAGATTTTTGGTGAGATGTGTTGTCCCTCTGTTGGAAAGGAAATTTCTGTATGTGTTTCCCCTTTCCTTCTAATACAGAGGGTTCTGGTCAAGCTGCAGACAGAGCCTGCCACATTGATTCTGGCAGCTGCTCACTGGCCCAGAAAAATGTTGTTTCTACTTCTCCAACAATTGGCAGTGGAACCTCCTGTCACATTCCTCTTGTGAGACAGACTTCTGACACAGGAGCAGGGTGCTCTGGTGCACCTGAATCTTTTATCCCTGCACCTTCGTGCCTGGCTCCAGAAGACACAGAGCTCTCCCACTTCAGGGTTTCCCCACAGTGGCAGTTGTTCTCATGATGGCTAGAAATCCATCTACCAGGTACACTTATTCACAAAAATGGAATGTTTTACTGTGTAGTGTGTTAAGCATCTCCTGGATTCCTTTACGTGTCCATTTCCTAAATTGCTAGACTACCTCTCGCCCCTTAACTCACTTATCCCAGGAGCGCATATGTGAGTCAGAAGGTTCTATGTTTAACCTTTTCCAAAATGACCACCATGAGCTGAATGAGTTAAGGACTCAGAACCTGGGTAATCCTTTGTTAAGATCCACATGATCGCCGTCGGCTTTTCATGTCCTGACAGAGGGCAAGCCTATGGCCCAGATGGAGGTTTCCTGTAGATTCCTAAGAGGTTATTCTCCTTCACTCCCTGGTTCAAGACCCAGTTCTGGTGTGGGACTTTAATTTGGTCCTGGAAACCCTCACTGTGCCTCCCTTTGAGTCTGCAGCCACTTGTGAGCTGCACTTCCTCTCTTTGAAGATACTGTTTCTAGTAGTACTAACATCTGTTAAGTGCATCTCTGAATTACAGGCACTGGTTACCTTACATACCAATCCTTGTTTTTTTTTCCATAAGGTTGTGTCTGAAAGAACACTAAATCAGACTATAAACCTTTCTGTTTTCTTTTTGTCTCCCACAGATATTGGGAAACGTTTACATACACTGGACATCCATTGGATGCTGCGTTGGCACCTGGATGGTACCAAAGATTATGGAAAATTATAGAACATTTTCTCAGCTGTTTATTGCTTTTGCCCCAGGGATGTTGGGCTCCCCAATTACTAAACAGAACATGTCCAAATAGCTGGTCAGTTTTATTATATTTTGTTACCAGAATCACTTTAAACAGCTTCCTGGTCCGATTCATGTTCATTAGACTCATGGGATGGCTCGCTTTGTGTCTTGTTTTCAGAATGTGTCTGCTGCTGACATTTGTGCTAGTGCCACTTAGAGTACTGTTCATACCTTCACTAAACACTACAGTCTGGATAGCCCCTCTTGTAGATGTGCTGGCTTTGGCTTCAGTGTTCTCTAAGTCCAACTTACTCTGGATCATTATGTCCTACCGTTCTTCTTCAGTGCTTAGTATTACTTGGTAATCATTTCATTATGGGGCTCAGTGGAGGTAGATATCTTCGAAGAAGACAGAATAGTTACCTACCGTAACAGTAGGTCTTCAAGAGACTCTCCTGCATTAAGCCACAGCTCTCCCGCCTGCCTTGCCCCCTTGTTGGGTGATGGGTGACTATAGTGCCTGCTAGCGTGCTGGTTTTCCTCTGATATCTCCTATGGCACCTGTAATCAGATTTTCATATCCTGTCCTGTGTGTCTGGTGTGGCCATGGTAGCTTCTGTCCCTGCCAGTCCGATGATCCTCTGAGCTCGTCTCCTGTCGGAAACTGAGGCATGCTGGGGATGCTCGTGTTATATAAGTACCGATGAGTCATGTTGACATCTGCGTCCCCAGCCTGCAAACATTTCTGAGTGGTCCTGACACTGAAGGCTTACAGTTCCATGATGTGGCTCAATGGAGCAGACTCTTGAAGATCTACTGTTATGATAGGTAACTATTCATCCTGCCTCTAGCAGAACAGTTGGAAAGATTGGTGGCCTCTGCTAGAGGGCAGACTGAGGTATGTGTGGCCATGCTGATGCCCAGCTCATCATCTGGTGCGGGTAAGAATCTGGTTAATGAGAGGTACCCAGAGATGGGGTGGCCACTAGCCAGTTATGTTTGAAAGTTGTCACAGTAGTGCAGACTCCTGCACAACAGATGACTTGATGCCAAGGTGTTGTTAGTATGTGTGAAATGAGTGTGATGCAAAGTGTATAACAAGATGAGAAATCTGATAAAATCAGAACGTAGAGTAGAGTGGCTCTGACCTGAGGTATTGGCTCGCCCACTGGTGATCTGTAGGGAATAACTGCAGTTATGGGATCCATGTGCATGAAAAAAGGGTACAATCTTTACACAAGGGAACTGAGGTTTTAACTTATGTCTGGAGTCAGAATCTTGTCTGCCGTAGTCTAGCTGACAAAAACATTTTGGGCACTGTGTTCCTGAATGTGTAACTGCAAATACGTTAGTAAACATGGCAACAACACTAATTGAATCCAGAATCTTTATTCCTGCACCCACAGGACTAAGTATGTCACTTGGGAGTGAATGATAAAAGAGTGGACAGTTGTACATAGTTTAGAAAATGGAGTGACTTAAGGGAAGGCCACAGGTAAGCAAGATAACAGCACACCCTTAGACATGAAAGGTACCCCTGGGCCATGCCCCACATTCTGGGTTCTGCCTGCCACTCAGAGAGGGTTATCGCAGACTGTTCACACTATCTGAAAGATGAGGAGATGAACGCATGCACTGTGCTTCTAAACCTGGAGGGGGAGGTGTGCTCTCAGGACTGCCTGCCACCTAGCCCAGGAGTGATTCTCACAGCAACAGAGAAGAGCGACATAGTTATCACTTAAATCCAAAATCCACTTTCGTTACAGGTGATCCAGCTAAGCTTGTGAGTTACACTTGTGAAGTGGAATGAGTACAATCAATGATACACTAACTGATAAGGACCCACGTGTAAACTGTATGTTGAACCT
Organism: Neoceratodus forsteri; assembly: GCA_016271365.2. Taxonomy (NCBI): domain Eukaryota; kingdom Metazoa; phylum Chordata; order Ceratodontiformes; family Ceratodontidae; genus Neoceratodus; species Neoceratodus forsteri. The sequence continues at coordinate 29,473,914 of CM057453.1, forward strand.
GGTGGACAAAATTACAAATATATGAATAAATAAATTCAGAAGTGAGACATTATGTAAAAGAGCGAGAAGACAAGTCTCAAAGAATTGTAGTCTGAGTTACTGATTTCTTAAAAGTTGCTTAACAGGATAGGTTCATTCAGTCCAGAAAGATTTGTTCAAAGAACAACCTGACCCTGAAAATACGACAGGTACAGTACATTGTAAAACAAAATGGAACATTCATAAGCTTACTATATTAATCATACAAGGTATTATCCTTTAAATCAGTTCCAGTTATTACATAACTGCAAACAAGGGTGGTGCAGTGCTAATGCTATTTTGGGATTTGACATACTGTATATAATAAGGTGACTATTAGACAGCTTGGAGATTAAAAATGTTTTATGTTTGTTTAACAAAAAAAAAAAAAAACCCTCTCTGGGCATTCAAAGAAATCAAAACTTGAGTCTATTTTACAGCTGGCTTTTACTGCACAATGGACTGTGGGGGACTAAAACTTGAAAACAGCTCCTTGACAACAAATGACCCTGTTACTCCTGTGTTAGATTTTCTACCCATGGTGTACAAGAATCTCTGGACACCTATGCCACCCTATGTTTCTGGTATCAACTACTTGCTTGAATCACTATCTACATATGGCAGTCTGTTATACTGGATACATAGTATTTGCATTACGATCATTACAATGGTATGGTCTTACCCTCTGGTCATCACACTCTAGTTCAGGTCACTGGAACCTGGTAAACCTTGATTTTTACTCGCTTGTAACTGAGATGAGCAGATCAGGCTTATTTTTCAGTGTTGGTAGACAGTATTATGCCCTAAACTTCCTCAAAATTTATGGTGGTTCTTAAATTAGTTTTCATTAGGAAAGGTGCTTTAAAAAAATTTGCCATTTCTTTTTTTTTTTGTTTGCCTGGATCCACAACCAAAATAACCAAACCTTGAATCATAAAAACAGGTAAGGTGATAGTACTGTACTTATCCGCTTTGGGTGATTTTAGTATTCTCATTTCAAACACTTGGAGTTTTTGATTCATTCAGATTTTAAAATAACACGCCAGGTACGTGTGTAGTGTTAATGATAAAATAAGGTACCTCATGTACAGAATGAGTCATGTTGTGTATGCCTTGATAGTCTTAAAATCACATTCATTGAAAATATGTCACTAAGGATACTGACACAGTGACCCCCCCTCCCAAAAATGAATATCTGACACCAAGAGTCCATCCTTTGTACTGAGAAATACAGTCCCCCCTCCAACAAAGTCCAATAGTGACAGCCCATCCACAGTGCCAGGAAACATGCCCCCCAACCCCTGAAATGATGGTTGACAAATGCAGCATATCTCTGGTGCTGGGAAACACAGCCCCTCTCAAAACATTAAGTCCTGCATTGGGAGCCCTCCCTGGTGCTCTGAACCATGACTCCCCACCCACTCAAGTCCACTACCAACAGCTAATCCAAAGTGCTGTGAACCCCCCCGAACATGAAGTCCAGCAATAGAAGTCACCCCTGAAAAAAAAAGCCTTCATACCTCATCCCTGATAACTACCTCTGCCCCACCCTGAAAAAAAATCTTTCCTTGGTATCCAGTGGTACCCTCCCTGTCCAGTGCCAACTCTCCCTGGTATCTTGTGGCACCATCTCCTCCTTCAGACAGCAGCTGGTTCAGCCCTGCTCCCACCTCCTTTTGTGGCTGCCATCTGAACAAATTAATGCAAACTGCTGTATAAATGAAAGTGTAAGGGTGAAATGAGCAGGGGTTGACACTTGACATAAGGGAGAGTGTGGGGTATGCAACAGACCCCAGGAGAGTGCTTTATTCCATATGGAGACTGGCTGTTCCACTGGATGCCAGGGTGTGCTTTTCTTGGGATGAAGAGAAAGAGGGTGCCACCGACACCCATTAATGCATTTCTAAGGTCAGGGCAAAGAGGCCAGTGGATACCAGAGAGTTCTTGGCAATGGATTGTGGGAGGTGCCATTCTGCACCAGGGAATTCTCGGTGATGGATGAAGAGAGGCAGGTGATGATACTTTCACCAGGGAATGCTTGGCACTGGATGAAGGAGGGGGTGCCATTAGACACCAGAGGGTGCTACTGGACACCAGGGAATACTTGGCACTGGATAGAGAGGGTTGCCACTGATAACCAGGGGGTGCTTGGTGAGGAGTTAGAAGTTGAAACTGTACACCAGGGAGTACTTTCCATAGGATGAGAAATGGAGGGGTTGTCACTAGATACCAGGAGTGCTTTTCATAGTACTTGAAGTGGGAACAGGTGCCTCTGGACATCACAGATTGCTTGGGATGGGGAGATGTGCCACCGGATACCAAGGAGTGCCTGACATGGATGGTGTGGTTAATGACTTCAGGTTGCAGCTGGAAGAGTGTAGATTTTTATGAGCAGGTTAGAGTAATGTTTTTTTGAAATGATGGGGGAGGAGAGCTACAGTTGCTCATTGTGCAGTTCTTGTGCCCTCTGTTGTCTTCAGTTACTACATTTAATTGGTTAGTAGTATATGCCTTTAATAAAGTTTCTGCTTCCCATCTTGACCCTTCCCCCACCAGATGTTCACGCAAGCCTCCGGGATTGGGCACCCTATAACTAAACTTTGCCTTGCCTTGCAAGGCTGCTGTCACTGCATTGGCACCAATGGCCATTTTGACTTTGACAGCAGCAGCAACAGTTGAGAAGCAACACTCTGTGTGTGGACTGATGGCTGATTTAGGATAGCTGATTCACAATGGCTGCAGACTGCAGTAAGTGCAGGCGTTCAGCAAGTGGGGAGCCCTTATTTTTATTTTTTTACACCACAGCGTTGAATGAGATGAACTGAGATCATGTGTGGTAGCAAGATCAAGATGATAGCTACCACGGTGGGTAGTAACATGCACCATGGGGGGCTTACACTTGTGGCATGTGCAAGTGGAACATGGAGGAGCAAAGCAGACTAGGAGCAGGTGAGCAGCAGGAAACAAAAGCTCAGTGATGGGACTAGTAAGCCTGGGGAATGCAGAGTACACAGCTAGTGACAGCAGTAACTGAAGCAGAAGCAGCACATTTTCTTAAGCAAAACCCACTTGGAGTGACTAGGGTGTGAGGACACTGAACACCCTGGGGCAGCAGTTGCTATGCAACCTTGGGCAGCAGGTATCATAAACTATTTTCAATCTCAGGGTAATTGTAACAAAAAAAAAAGATTACATGTGATTATTAGAACAAAGTCATTTTGTGAACCTACCAGACACACTAGACAATGAGTTGTTTAGGTTGCTGCATAAAAAATAAACCCTGCTACTTCAGACACACAACTGATTTACCACTGTCCTCTTTTTTTGAATTGTGGACCAGTACTTCTGTATATAGCTAAGGCATCTTTAGACAAGCTATGGTCAGAGCTGGTACAACTGCTCAGAGCAGCGAGACCCAGTAAAATAATACTTGGAGCTCTCTATTACTTCTTTGTGCTCAAGAATGGAAGAGCGTGTTCTGTAAAAACATGGTGCTTTTAAACAGGTAGTTTTTATCCACCGAGTTAATTTAAGCAATAACGACCGAGAAGTCAGTGTGGTCTGAGGTGCAGCTGAGGGCAACCTCCCTCCAGCTGGTCATTAATCCAAGGAAATGACCAGCTTTGAGGTTGTTATTGTGATTGTAAACCTAATCACAATAACAACCTTCATTTTTGCTAGTTTTATTTAGGATTTAACGGAGTGGCGTGAGCTGTGCATGCCACACAGCATCAGTCTGCAGCTGGATCGGTCATTTCCAAGACGTTCATGACAGATCCAGTCACCAATTTGGAGCCTTGCTCGGCTCATGAATAATTCATCAGATGTGTAAGTAATAATAATATTAAACTATACTTAATATGTTGTAATTGACAATTGTGATGACCAATTGTTGTAGCAGTTGTGCGACCACTCGTGATGCCAGTGACCTGAGTTTGGGAATGAGCTCAAGTTGTTAGGGGCCTGCCGAGGGAGGGAGGATCAAGCATCCCAGTGGATTCCCTCCTCCTCCAGAGAGGGAGGGTGCCATCCTCCACTGCAGTGCTGCCTCCTAGGTGACCACAGGTGGCAGTGTTGCTGGTATGGCTGAAGGGAAGGTGGAGACACAACTGATGGGTGCCATCCTCCACTGCAGTGCTGCCTCCTAGGTGACCACAGGTGGCAGTGTGGCTGGTATGGCCAAAGGGAAGGTGGAGACACAACTGATGGGTGCCATCCTCCACTGCAGTGCTGCCTCCTAGGTGACCACAGGTGGCAGTGTGGCTGGTATGGCTGAAGGGAAGGTGGAGACACAACTGATGCCAGCAGGCAGAAGCATGCATGACGTGGTGGGCCCATGTTGGCATCCTTGTATGCCGCATCTCCAGGGGAAGGGAGAACCTCAGAAAATTAGCCCAAGCCCCTCCATGATGAAGGCCTCGGCAGCTCCTGGGCCTCTGCCTCCCCAGTACAGCACATCCTGACAAACTGCACAAGGTCAGGGATATTCTTCCCCCCTTTACCCCACCTGGGGGGACATAAGTCAGAGCTCCATGGAGGTAAATGACCATAGCTGGGGGAGGCTTGGGAGGTGGCTGGCAGACCTGAGGGCTAGAAGCAGGCTGGAGACAGGGGGCATAAATAGAGTTTAAAAAAAAAGTAGAAAAGAAATTGACAACTGTAATAAAACTAGAATGGGGGACTCAAACTAAAGTACAGTGTATGCCACTTATAACAGACTAATGTGTCATGCCACATTTTATCCATTATAAGCATTGTCCGTAATACCATTCAAAGGTAACCTGTAATATAAAAGCGGTTATTGTAAGACCTGTAAGAGCAAAAGGGTTAGGGTCTGCCGTGATACGACAGTTGTGATAATGATACAGTTCTTCTGGTGATTTTTTGGTTTTATTAGTTTGGTGCCATAAAAATCTTTATTTATTGAAAACATTTAAAAGCATTGTTAAAAGCGTGTTTAACTTGCATGCTCCTGCATCAAGACCATGACTGCAGTAATCTTGCTCTGCATTTTCTGCTTTTCGGCGCACTTCCCCCACTTGTTTTCTATAGCCACTGGGAAGCTCCAGTCTGGGGGCTGTCACTTCGCTGCTCCATAGCTTTTTTTTTTTTTTTTGTAGTTACTTATTTTTCCCCCTCGGAGTCCTCTGCTGCCCCTCTGACATCCCCCCCCACATGGACACTGAGCATGAGGCCCCCCTACCCTGAACCCCACGACTTACCCTTCGTGGCAGGGGGTGGGGAGCGACTCGACCCACCAGACCAGATGAGTATTCGGGGAGGTGCCTTCCCAGACTGTTGCGGGTTGGGGACCATCGTCATCCTGCAGAGGACTCCTATTTTTTCACTTTTCTTGGCTTCCCTTGAGGACTGTGGCATGCAATGGCACCAGCAGCGGTAGCATGCATGCTTCTGTGCACACCCACGCCAAGCGCCTGCCACAGTCACTCGCCCTCAATCTCTAGCGCTGATGTGCTACCTCCCAGCCTCCGCTAGGGGGCAGGCAATTGCTGAACGCTGCTAACCCACCTCCCCAGAGAAGGAGAACAGTCCTGAGGATGCTCAGTCCTTCTTCCCCCCTGCCAACCCCTAACAGCCCATTCCTGAACATGGGTCGCCGGTGTGACGCAAAGTAAGGTGCCCAGCACCTCAGCCCTCAGCACCACTGGGCTGGCACCCATAGCTTTTTTTAATGTCAGAATAGCATTTCTGACATTGGTGGACACAGCGATCTCCTCACCCTCATCAATCTCACCCTCTTCCTCAGTTTCATCCTCAGGCTCTGCTGTAATTCCCCATAGCACCTCTTGAATGTCATCCAGCTCTGGCGGTGGGTCTTTGGAACTCCTCAGCCTGCATAGGTCTGCAAACTCATCCAGAGTCAGGCCGGGTGGTGGTGGTGTCTGTGTGGCTTTTGGGTCACTAAGGTCACCGTAATCGTCCATGGTCATGGCATCTTGATGGATGTCACCCTTATGGCAGCACCACACAATTATCTCCATACTGACACACTCCCAGGCATGACTCATCATTTGGACTGCATCAAGTACTTTTTTTAACACTTGAAGCTGCCGTGAGATCCTTCTCAGAAGCCAGGAGTTGTAGCATGCATGCCCTCATGTGTCTTTCATAGTGCCTCTTATAACTATCAATTGCCATCCAGACTGTATGGTTTGCATGGTACAGCACTGAAAGATTTCCTGTTCTATGGAAGCATTGTGGCTGAGCAGATTTGCCAATCACTAGGACCTCCTTCTTTTCAAAGCCAGACATTTTGCATGTCAAGAGGACTGAAATTCGCTCCTTGGCTTTCTTTAAGCTCATGGGGGTTTCGGCCTTGAAAGAAAGAGTCCCGTAGCCCACCCAATGGAAGAATAGACCTGTTTCCTCCATGTTGAAAATGTCATTGGGGGAATAACCTTTCAGGACAGCAGTGAGAACATCTCTGAGCCAGGTAGCAGCCCCCTCTGAATCTGCTGTTTGTTTTTCACCATGGATTTTTAAAAACCTAGTGTTGTGCCTATATTTCCAGTGTGTTACCTGATCATCAGTTGGTTTACATTCCAGCTTGCCAAGGGCGACTACTAACTTCTCGGCTTTCTGCAGCAGTCAGGGAACCAGTGATTAATGCTTCACATCCCCAGGTGTTAGTAAACCATGGCAACAGCGACTCCTCCACATCGCTGTCTTTGCCCTCTCTTTCGGGATTCTGGTTAGAATGCCACTCAGAAAGCAGGCATTCCTTGGCTTTCATGATATCACAAAGGGTAGACTTAGGGATGCCAAAGTGGATGGAAAGGTCTCTTAAACTCATTTTTGGTAAGCTGTCAATCTCCTCAAGGATTGATATTTTCCTTGCTAGGGTGAGACCACTTCTCGACCACTTCTCGTCACAGCAGACATTTTTCTAGGGTAGCTGCACCAAACTGACAAAGAAAACTACCACCTGCGTGTTTTTAAGCATCCACTAATGACCGCAATTATTGTCTAACACCTTCTTAGTTGTCACAAATTGATCATGAGTGGAGGGCTGGCAGCTGTTATACTGTAGATGGCGGACATAGTTTGTCATAACACCATTTTTTAACGTTGTGGCTATACAAAAAGGTTTTTGGCTATGGAGAAATGTCTGTGAAATGCAATGGTCTGACTTATCAGAGGACATTTTAAAATGGCGTACACTGTATGTATTGAGTGTTCGTACAACACTGTGGAGGGGGAGCCACATAGCAACTTTGGGCGACACTGTGAGGAGGGGCAACACCATGGGCAGGTGGTGACCCCATAGTGATCTGTCACCTTGGTGGGGAGGGAGGTGGACAGTGTGGGGGCCCTTGGTTACTCTTGTGCATATGGCCCATGACCATGTTAATCTGGCCCTGTATACAGGCCAGAACTTTAATCCAAACGAATCCTATTTACAAAGTTGTCCTGTGAGAAAGCATAAATAGCTTGCATACAGTATCAGACAGTTGTACTTAGGCAGAAGAAAGAATATATAGGAGCAAAGATGGTAATAGTGTACATACATACACACCTACCTACCTTCCTACATACATACATGGGATTGAGTGCACTATTTTAGTTGCATGTAGACCCACTTGTCGTAATTCTTGTTACATATCACATTAAGTGGGATACAGGGGAGAGTTTGCATACTGCATACACAACTCTGCTCTTAATGTAGTTGGGTTCACGGGGGGTGCAGTATCTAGTGAAAGCAGTTGCACTCAGCTGGGATTTCCACATTTAGGGCTTCCTTTAAAAACTATCAGGGATTTGGTATTCCTGGTTTCAGGTTGGATTTAATATTCCTGGTTTAAGGTTTAACAACCCTGTGACTACATTTTTCCATAGTTCTTGAACCACTGGGGTGGCTAGACCCCTGTGTTTTTTTTATCTCTCTGAGGTTGTGTGCATATGTTGGGAGATTATAGCTCTGAGTTGTTTTCCCAGGCAGTAAGCCCCTGATTTTTACAGCTTCATAGCAGAGCTATGCAACATATTATTATTACTTAGCAGAGAGAGGGGAATCTAAAAGCACGTGACTGGAAACCTCGACTGTGTCCTTCCACAGTGGAGTTAAAGCATATGCAGTCCTCTACATTGACTACAGTGCTGTCCCCCCCCGCCAGGTGCACTATTTTTCTGCTCCACGCTTACTGCTGGGTTCAAAGCTAGCACTTTTTCCATATATATAGTGTATATGTGTATGTATGTGTATATGTATATATACGTGTGTATATATATATATATATATATATATATATATATATACACACATATATATGTATATGTGTGTGTGTGTGTATATATATATATTTAATATGGCGCTGTCGCGTCACTGTAGTTAGGGTTGAGTGGTCAGTTACATACTAAAGTCAAAAGTTTGGACATTAATAACTTTGGACCCGTTCAATGGATTTGCCTGAAATTTGGTACACGCATTGGGGTGCACTAGATCTCTTGACTTGCCAAATTGCATTTTGGTTGGATTGCTGGTCTTTGTGTATGAAAGAGCTGCAAAATGCAAAATTATCCATTTTTGGAGGCACCTTTTGACATTCTTAATGTGGTCCTACACAGCCGTTGTGTGGCATGCCACTTTGCAAGATGGCTTGTTTGAAAGAGCGTTGGTGGCTGAACATGCCGCTTTTTGTTTGGTGAAAAAATATTAAGGCATTCAAAAGTTATGGCATTTTTCAGTTACCATTATAAGTCAATGGAAAAATTTATATGTATATCTTGCGATCAAAGAATGGGGGTTCTGGCCATCTTGTCCCGCCTGGCAGTTAAAGAATTTGCAGCCTCACGGTTCAAGAAACTTTGTTCCAGAGGAATTTCAAAAATTCTTTGACCATGAGGTCCGCCATCTTGTTTTCAGTTTTCCTATCACACAAACACAAATATCTCTGCTCGGGGTCACTTCTGAAGTAAAACTTCGATGGGTTTTACTCAGGGGACTCCGATCTATCGAGCCATGGCTTTGGTTCCACCAAATTGGTCTAAAAATAGAGTTATAAGGTTTTAAATTCTTCGTTTGCTGCTCGCTAACGATCTTTGATCGCGAGCCTGCAAATTCTTTGATCACGAGAAACTTTGATCACGATCGTGCATCGCGAGCGAGGGATAAGATGGACAGATTTTAACATTGGTTTCTGTAGCCCAGGGGTGCCCTATTAAGTAAAATAAGGGTGGGTTTTGGTCAGGCAGTTTTCCTCTTCCATATCTGAATTAAATAGTGTACTTTTTATTATCCCTGGTAGTCTAGCGGCCCCCTCCCCATCATAGCAATGTACATAATGATGTATGTTATCTCTGGTAGTCTAGTGGCACCCCCAAATGAGTATCCTATTAATATCTTTCTTTATTATCCGTGGTAGTCTAGTGGCCCACCCATGAGTCTTTATCCATATTTTGTAATATATATCCCTGGTAGTCTAGTACCCCCAACAGTGATCTGTGGTTCTTAATAATATTCTATCCCTGGTAGTCTTTAGCTGTCCTCGACTATTCATGACGGAACACTAGCACTTCACCTCAGTTGCAGACCGGCACAGCCCACCTTCACGGCCAGTTGTGCCGACCGATATTAGCGGCACTGGAAACAGGTGCCGGAATGATTTCTTGCACCTCTCTATGTCACCGTTGCATACACACAGTAGGTGGCTGGCCGGAGGTGAGAGGTTGGCTGTGCCATTTGGCTGGCTAGGAAGGTGTGGGGTGCTGGGTGGGCTGTCATGGTGGGTGAGGGTGGGGGGCCACTAGACTACCAGGTATTGCTAAATATAAGTCAATTTTATTATGATGGGAGGGGGACCACTAGACTACCAGGGATAGGAGTATTAACTATTAAGAACTACAGATTGCTGGTGGGGGGAGGGGCACTAGACTACCAGGGATATCATTATTACAAAAATATGCATAAAGACACATGGGTGGGCCACTAGACTACCACGGATAATAAAGAAAGATATTAATATGATACTCATTCAGGGGCTACAGAAATTGATGTTAAAATCTGGCCATCTCATCCCTCACTCTTTATTTGCGAGTGAGCAATTTCTTTGACCGCCAGCATGCAAATTCTTGATCGTAGATATTCTTTTGATCGCGAATGCATCGCGAAGAGAGGGACTAGATGGCCAGATAAAAAAAATAATTTTCTCAGCTCAGGGGTGTCCTAGCATGACAAATGAGGGTGGGTTTTACTCAGGGGGCTTCGTTCTGATGAACCATGGTGGTGAATTACCGCAATTGTGTAAATTTTGTAAATTATATTAGTTTTTATTCTTTGGTCATGACCATGCAAATTCTTTGATCATGAGCCTACAAATTCTTTGATCATGAGATTCTTTGATCGCGATCGTGCATTATGAAGGTAGGATGAGATGGCCAGATTAAAAAATCAATTTTCTCAACCCAGTGGTGCGCTAGGAAATCAAATGAGGGTGAGTTTTTCTCAGGGGGCTTCGTTCTGTCGAACCATGGCAGTGGTTTACCACAGTTCTTTCACTTTTGTAAATTATTAAAGTTTTAATTCTTTGTTCGTGAGCCTGTAAATTCTTTGATCGTTAGATTCTTTGATCTCCATCTTTGATCATGAGGACAGGACAAGATTGCCAGATTTTTTATAATGGAATAGATAGGGATATTTTACCAAACTTTAAGATTTAATAACTCGGAAATGGTTTGCTCTTTTTACTTGAAATTTGGAGGGTGTTTACAAAATGGACTGTAGATGTGAATTATTGTGTTTACGAGTTAGAGAAAAGTTTTTTTGCGGAGATATTGCAGGATGCACTTTACGTGTTGCGGACAGTGTTTTGCTTGTGGTGGTGGTTTGAAATTGATAGGATACCTAGCCTTAGTGTCATGGACGTAGTATTCAGTTGTTGTGTGTGTTAAATGTCAACAGGTGTAGAGCTGTGCCAGTCTGACGAATAAAAATATCGTACATTAAAATGTTATATCTCAGACATGGTTTGGGCTTTTCACTTGAAATTTGGAGGGTGTTGACAGCATGTCTTGTGGATGAAAATTACAATATTTCCGTGTTGGAAAATATTTGTTTGGTACAGATATGTCATGGTGCAGCTTACGTTCTGCGGACAGCGTTTTACTTGTGGTGGTGGCTTGAAATTGATAGGATACCTAGCCTTAGTGTCATGGATGTAGTTTTCAGTCATTGTGTGTGTTAGATGTCAACAGGTGTGGAACTGTGCCACTCTGACAAATGAAAATTACAAATTTTGACATGTCATATCTTGGACATGGTTTGGTCTTTTTACTTGAAATTTGGAGGGTGTTGATGGCATGTCCTGTAGATGTTAATAGAGGTGTTTATGTGTTGGACCATATATCTTTTGCGGACATATTGTGTGGCGCAGTTAACATTTTGTGGACAGTGTTTTCTATTGTTGTACTAGATTAACATTTGTTTGGTGGCTGGCCTTGCTGTCATGAATGTACTTTTTAGTCATTGGGTGTGTAATGTGGCCTGACACTGTCAAGTTGGTGGGAGCGTGGGGCCCAAAGGGCTCTGTGCTCCCACCAACTTGAACAACTTTCTACTTTTCTATTCTTCCTTAAAAAGTAAGGAAATTCTATGCAAAAAACTTTGTTAATGCATCAGTTAGGGTTCTTCTATAGTAAAATAAGTGAGGAAATTCAATTTTAGGGTTCCCACCCCTTGCACCCCACCCCAGCCTGCCCCACCAACAGGCATCAGGGTGTGCGTTGGGGTCCTTGGCCCTAACTCTCACCCCATTCTCCTACACTGCACTACCTCAGCTTGTTTACATGGGATGGGGTGAGAGTTAGGGCAAAGGACTCCATGCACACCCGATGCTTGTTGGTGGAGTGCGGGCTGAGGGTGAAATGCAAAATGAAGACTCTGATAAATTTCCTCACTTTTCGCTGAAAGAACCTAACTGATGCATTAACGAAGTTTTTTGCACAGAATATATGTATATATATATATATTATGGTAGCACGGTAGTGCTACCATAGTTAGGGTTGAGGAGCCATTTCCATGTTAAACCCAAAATTTTGCACCTTAATAACTTTGCAACCGTTTGATGGATTTGCCTGAAATTTGGAAATCATGATCAAGACCCATAGGCCTTGGGATCTGCCAGGTTTCGTACTGATCAGATATATGGTTGTGGAGTTATTAAATTAATGATCTGTGCATACGTTACGCTTTTCTGGAATTCTATAATTGTACGTACAGAATTAAATGCGGTTTGCGTGACTGGCCCAAAATCTTCAGGGAATGTGCAGGCAGGGTCCCTGATGTGCCTTTCAAAGATTTGGTGAAAAAATATTAAACGGTTCAAAAGTTATTCAAAAAACAGTTTCCCATTATAAGTCAATGGGAAAAAGTTAACAAAAAGTTCGACAGTGTCGCAAATGCATTTTTACTTTCGCAAATGGGCCTGTTACTTTCGCAAATCCGCCATTTTGTTTTCAGTTGGTGATCAGAAAAATGGTTGGCATTTAAATTTGAGACCCTCTAGCAACGTAATTCTTTTTGTATTTAGCTATTCGGGCCCTGAGGATGCTTGCCATGTCTTTATTTTGTGGTAAAACACCCCAGAAATATGTTTTTCAAATTTCTGGAAAAAGTACTTTCGCAAATTACTTTCGTGCTCACGAAAGTGTCGAACTTTTTGCGAAAGCTTTCGCAAATTGCGACAGTAATTTTCTAGTCTGTGGGAAAATGACAGCAATTCTTTGGCACTGCACTGCAAAATAACCGTTGGGAGTTTTGGGCTGAAATTTGGAGGGAACGCAGCCGACATCTCACAGATGTGCCTTTCAGTGTTGAAGTTATGGCACTCCAAAGTTGACAGTTTTTCCCATAGGATAACATTACGGCGCCCGAAGCATTACAGGAATCCTTTGGCACCCTGCTGCAAAATAACGGTTTGGTCTTTTTTCCTGAAATTTGGAGGGAAGACAGCCAACAGTACACAGATGTGCCTTTCAGTACTTTGGTGAAAAAATATCACATGGCGGCAAAGTTACGGCACTCCAAAATTGACGGTTTTTCCCATAGGATAACATTACGGCGCCCGACACTTAACAGAAATCATTTGGAGCCCTGCTGCAAAATAACGGTTTGGTCTTTTTCCCTGAAATTTGGAGGGAAGACAGACAACAGCCCACAGATATGCCTTTCAGTAGTTTGGTGAAAAAACATTACAGGGAGGCAAAGTTATGGCGCTCCGAACTTTTCTTTTTTCCATAGGATAACATTACGGCGTTCGCCGAGCCTTTCAGGGCCCGTATCTCGGAAACGGTGCGAGATACGGACTTTTCGTCGGAAAACTTCTTAGCCCTTACTGGGGCTAAGATCCAAATTAGCCAGGACAGTTGTAAATAATATGATTTTTAAATTTTTTTTCTACGTCGTACGGTTCCTGAGATATAATGTATTTAGTATTCCAAGATCTCATTTTCTGCGCTGATACTCATTATTTTGCATACATTATTTGTACTCACTGTCTTTCTCAATGCAGGTTTTGGGGAAAACCAACCTGTGCGCTTACATTACTGTTACTGTTACCCTTTCCGCTTGCGGATCCGTACCCGTTTCACTTACCATTGACGTCTGCACCACCATGTGCGTTATCCTTTGCGTTTACATCACCATGCCCATTGACATTTCTGTTTGCAGGCACCATGTTACTATGTGACAACACATCACGTGGCAGACCATTCCCGTCTACGCCACCATGTGCGTTACCCTTTCTGTTCTCATTCGTGCTTGTGTTACCATGTGCGCCACTGTTAGCATTTCTGTTTGCGTTTGCTGTCTGATTGGTATGCCCAACACATCATGTGGTGGGGCCCAGCCTCCCGTAGCGCATTATCAGCCGGGAGCTACGGGGCCCTTTGGGCCCAGCGCTCCACCAGCTGCAACCATTTACTATTTCTCGTTATCATTCTCAAAAGAAGGAAATTAGAGGCAAAAACTCAGTTTAATGCATTAGTTAGGGTTGTTCCACAGTGACAAAGTGAGGAAATTCACTGTTGGGGTTGAAACCCCCTTGACCCCGCCCACCCCCAACTGGCATTGGGGTGCCATTGGGATCAGTGGGTCCTAACTCTCACCCCATTTCTCCCATACTTCTACTGCTTTACACATGTCATGGGGTGAGAGTTAGGCTGACGATCCCAATGCGCACCCAATGCCAGTTGGGGCGGGCAGGGTCCAAGGAGGGTTTTCAACCCCAACAATCAATTTCTCACTTTTGTCGCTGTGGAACAACCCTAACTAATGCATTAAACGGAGTTTTTGTCCTAATATATATATATACACACACAACATATATATATATCTATATATAGTGTATATATATGTGTGTGTGATATATGTATATATATATATATATTAGAGGCAAAAACTCCATTTTAATGCAGTTAGTTAGGTTGTTCCAGCACAAAGTGAGGAAATTCACTGTTGGTTGCCAACCCCTTGATCTCCGTATGGTGGCATTGGATTTTCAGCCCTAACTCTCACCCCATGACATGTGTAAATCAGCAGAAGTATAGGAGAATGGGTGAGAGTTAGGCCCACGATCCCAATGCGCACCCCAATGCCGGTTGGGGGTTACGGGGTCCAAGGGGGGTTTTCAACCCTAACAGCGAATTTCCTCACTTTTGTCGCTGTGTAACAACCCTAACTAATGCATTAAATGGAGTTTTTTGCCTCTAATTTCCCTTCTTTTTGAGAATGATAACGAGAAATAGTGAATGTAATGCAGCGGGCCCCGCGCTCCCGCTGCATAATGTGTTGTGGCATAGTAACAGGACAGCAACGCAAACAGAAATACTAACAGTGGCACACATGGTAACACAAGCACGAATGAGAACAGAAAGGGTAATCATATGGTAGTGACGGAATGGTCTGCCACGTGATGTTGTCACATAGTAACATGGTGCCTGCAAACAGAAATGTCAATGGGCATGGTGATGTAAAGGAAACAGTAAGATAAACAGTACTGTAGACAGAAATGGCAAAAAATAAAAGAAACACAAGCGCAAATGAAAACTCAAAGGATAACGCACATGGTGGCGCAGACGTCAATGGTAAGTGAAACGGGTACGGATCCTCAAGCGGAAAGGGCAACAGTAACAGTAATGTAAGCGCACAGGTTGGTTTTCCCCAAAACCTGCATTGAGAAAGACAGTGAGTACAAATAATGTATGCAAAATAATGAGTATCGGAGCAGAAAATGAGATCTTGGAATACTAAATACATTATATCTCAGGAACCGTATGACGTAGAAAAAAAATTTAAAAGTCATATTATTTACAACTGTCCTGGCTAATTTGAATCTTAGCCCCATTGGGGACTAAGAAATTTTCCGACGAAAAGTCCGTATCTCGCACCGTTTCCGAGATACGGGCCCTGAAAGGCGCGGCGAATGCCGTAATGTTATCCTATGGGGAAAAAAAGAAAAGTTCGGAGCACCATAACTTTGCCTCCCTGTAATGTTTTTTCACCAAACTACTGAAAGGCACATCTGTGGGCTGTTGGCTGTCTTCCCTCCAAATTTCAGGAAAAAAGACCAAACCGTTATTTTGCAGCAGGGTGCCAAAGGATTCCTGTAATGCTTCGAGCGCCATAATGTTATCCTATGGGAAAAACTGTCAACTTTGGAGTGCCATAACTTTGCCGCCGTGTAATATTTTTTCAATACAACACTGAAAGGCACATCTGTGAGATGTCGGCTGCGTTCCCTCCAAATTGCAGCCCACAACTCCCAACGGTTATTTTGCAGTGCAGTGCCAAAGAATTGCTGTCATTTTCCCACAGACTAGAAAATTACTGTCGCAATTTGCAAAAGCTTTCGCAGAAATTTGCGACACTTTCGTGAGCACGAAAGTAATTTTATGAAGTACTTTTTCCAGAAATTTGAAAACATATTTCTGGGTGTTTTACCACAAAATAAAGACATGGCAAGCATCCTCAGGGCCGACTAGGTGAATACAAAAAAATTAGATTGCTAGAGGGTCCCAAATTTAAATGCCAACCATTTTTCTGATCACCAACTGAAAACAAAATGGCTGATTTGTGAAAGTAACAGGCCCATTTGCGAAAGTAAAAATGCATTTGTGAAAGTGTTGAACTTTTTGTTAACTTTTCCCATTGACTTATAATGGGAAACTGTTTTTTGAATAACTTTTGAACCGTTTAATATTTTTTCACGAAATCTTTGAAAGACACATCGGGGACCCTGGCTGCATGTTCCCTGAAGATTTTGGGCCATTCATGCAAACCGTACGACCTGTAGACGCGACCACAGAATTCCAGAAAAGCGTAAACGCGTGCACAGATCATGCTTAATAACTCTGCAACCGTATATTCGATCAGTATGAAACTTGGCAGATCCCAAGGCCTATGGGTCTTGATCATACATTCAAAATTTCAGGCAAATCCATCAAACGGTTGCAAAGTTATTAAGGTGCAAAATTTTGGGTTTAACGATGGAAATGGCTCTCAACCCTAACTCTGTGTAGCACTACGTGCTACCATAATATATACATATATATATATATATATATACACACATACACATATGTACATATTATGGTAGCACGGTAGTGCTACCATAGTTAGGGTTGAGTAGCACTTTTAAGGTTAAAAGGTGAAACTTTGCAGCTTAATAACTTTGCCACTGTGGATTTGCCTAAAATTTGGCAGAAATGGGAGGGCACCATAGATCTCAGGATATGCCAACCTTCATACTGGTCAGATACACGGCTGCAGAGTTATTAAGTGACATCCGAGTGGAGCAATTACTCTTTTTTGTGAATTCTTTGCTCTCACCTACAGGTCGCACGGTTTACATGACATGTCTGAAACTTTCAGAGAATGTGTGGCCAGGGTCCCCGATGTGCCTTTTGAAGATTTTGTGAAAAAATATTAAAAGGTTCAAAATTTATTCAAAAAAACAAGTTCCCATTATGTCAATGGGAAAAGTTAACAAAAAGTTCAACACTTTCGCAAATGCACTTTTTAGTGTCGCAAATGGCCCTAGTAGTGTCACAAATCTGCCATTTTGTTTTCAGTTACTGATCAGAAAAATGCTTGGCATTTTAAATTGGGACCCTCTAGGAACACAATTCTTTTTGTGTTCATCTAGTTGGACCCTCAGGATGCTAGCCATGTCTTTATTTTGGGGTTAAACATCCCAGAAATATGTTTTTCAAATTTCTGGAAAAAGTAGTGTCACACCTGCAACACTTTCACAGATTTTTGTGAAAGCTTTTTCGCAAATTGTGACACGACTTTTCCAGACTATGGCCAAAATGACAGGGATTCTTTGCCACCCTGCTGCAAAAGAATGGTTTGGTCTTTTGGGCTGAAATTTGGAGGGAAGGCAGCAAACATCTCACAGAAACATAGAAACAGAGAATTTGATGGCAGATAAGGACAGCTTGGCCCACCCAGTCTACCCATTTCCCTACCTAATGGATAAGCTGCAGATCCTAGTTAACCAGCAGCCTACTTCTTTCTACTCCCACCCCCTAGAATTGCCTTATGACTGTCCCATGCATGCTTGAATTCAACCACTGTTTTTGACTCCACAACCTCCTCCAGAAGGCTGTTCCATGCATCCACAACCTCTCTGCAGAAAAAATACTTCCTTACATTACCTCTGAGCTGCCCCCCATCTTCAAATTGTGCCCCCTTGTTCTTGCACACCTCTTTTTTTGAAAGATGCTACCCTCTTGGACTTTGTTGATTCCCTTGAGGTACTTGAAAGTTTCTTTCATGTCCCCCCTCTCCCTCCTTTCCTCGAGGAAATACATATTAAGCTCCTTTAGTCTCTCTCTCCATATGTCTTCTGGTGCAGACCCTGCACCATTTTAGTTGCCCTCCTCTGGACAGCTTCCATCTTGTCTATGTCCTTGCGCAGATTGGGTCTCCAGAACTGCACGCAGTACTCCAGATGGGGTCTGACCAGCTGTCTGTACAGAGGGATAACAATGGCCTGTTTTCTACTGGTGATACCTCTCTCTATGCATCTCAGTATCCCTCCAGCCCTACTTACTGCCCTCTCACATTGCTTTCCCACCTTTAAGTCATCTGATATGACTACCCCCAGGTCCTTTTCCATTTTTGTTGTTGTTAGTATCTCACCCTCCATTGTGTACTCTTCCCTTGGGTTTTTGTTTCCCAGGTGCATTACCTTGCACTTCTTAGCATTGAATCTAAGCTGCCATACATTTGACCATTTCTCTAACCTTGCCAAGTCCCTTCTCATCCTTTCCAACCCACCTTGTACATCAACTCTGTTGCAGATCTTTGTGTCATCTGCAAAGAGACATACTTTTCCTTCCAGTCCCTCTGCAGTGTCACTTATAAAGACATTGAAGAGGACCTGCGGTACACCACTAGTAACCCGCCTTTCTTCAGAGTGGACTCCATTTACTATTACCCTCTGTGTCCTATTCTCCAGCCAATTCTTTACCCAGGCTATCATCTTGGGACCCACTCCCAGGCTGGCTAACTTGTATATTAATCTTTTGTGTGGGACTGTGTCAAATGCCTTGCTAAAGTCTAGGTAGGCCATGTCCACAGCCCCTCCCATATCTACTACTTTGGTCACCCAGTCAAAGAAATCTATTAGATTCGTATGACATGACCTTCCTGCTGTGAATCCATGCTGCCTTGGGTCCTGTGCCCCTCTGGCCTCTAGGTGTGCCTTTGGTGGTTTGGTGAAAAAATATTGCATGGATGCCAAGTTACAGTACTCCGAAGTTGACGTTTTTCCCATAGACTAACACATGGTGGCTGTCGCCGCCTTTGAGCTTCGTATCTTGAAAGCGGTCGAAGATACAGGGTTTCTATCATGACAATGCATAGCTCTGTGGGCTATGGTTTATTGAAAGCCTAGCCCCAGAAACACATGAATCATGTGAAATTTAAATTTTTTCACGCACAATCGCTCCTGAGATATCAGCAATTTAGTATTCCAACAGCTCATTTTCTGCTTTGAGGCCCATTATTATGCATACATTCTTTCTACACACTGTGTTTCTCTATGCAGCTGTTGGGCAAACACTGAGTGTGCACTTCCATTACTGTTACAGTTACTGTTCCCACTTGTGTTTCCGTACCCGTTTGCGTTACCGTTCCCGTGTATGCCACCATGTGCGTTACTCTTTGAGTTCTCGTTTGCATAGCACTTGCGTTTGTGTTTCTGTTTCTGTTTACTTTGCCATTATTTCTGTTGTTAACATTACCATTTGCATTTCCAATTGCCGTACCGTCACCGTGCATGTCACGGTTTGTGTTTCCTTACTCGGTTGCGAGTGCGTTTCTGTTTTCTTTGGAGTTATTGTTACTGTTACTGTTACCATTAGCATTTAAAATTGTGGTACCGTCACCGTGCATGTTACAGTTTGCGCTTCCATACATGCTTGCGTTTCTGTTTCCTTTGGCGTTATTGTTGCTGTTACCATTACCATTTACATTTACGTTTACAGTTGCAGTAATGTGACCGTGTGCGTAACAGTTTGTGTTTCCATACGTGCTTGCGTTTGCCTTTCCATTTCTCTTTCCTTTGGTGTAATTTTTGCTGTTATCATTACCATTTGCATTTGCAATTGTGGTACCGTGACCGTGCGCATTACGCTTTGCGTTTCTGTATGTGCTTGTGTTCGCCTTTCTGTTTCTGTTCCCTTTGGCGTTATTGTTGCTGTAACACTTAACATTTGCATTTACAATAGCAGTACCATGACCCTGCGCATTGCCAGTTGTGTTTACATACTCGCTTGTGTCTCTGTTTGCATCGCTGTTCGCTTTGCCATCACTTTGCACTTGCATTTCTATTAACATTTGCGTTACCTTTTAAGTTTGTGTCATCATGTGTGTAACTGTTAACACTTGTGTTTGCGTTTCTGTTACCTTTTGGCATTATTTCTGCTGTTAACGTTACCATTTGCATTTCCAATTGCTGTACCGTGACCGTGCACATCACGCTTTGTGTTTCCTTACACGCTTGTGTCTCCTTTTGCATCACAGTTCGCTTTGGTGTCACTTTGTGCTTGCGTTTACATTAATGTTTGCTTTACCGTTTATGGTCCAGTCACCATCTGCACAACTGTTACTGGTTGCTTTTCCATTGCACTTACCATTACTATGTCACAGAACATCATGTGGTGGGCCCCGCACTCCCCACCAGCACATTCCATTCACTATTTGTACTGCACATTCTCAAAAAGAAGGGAAATTAGAGGCAAAAAAATCCATTTAATGCATCAGTTAGGGTTGTACCACAGT
Organism: Neoceratodus forsteri; assembly: GCA_016271365.2. NCBI lineage: Eukaryota > Metazoa > Chordata > Ceratodontiformes > Ceratodontidae > Neoceratodus > Neoceratodus forsteri. Next base: position 29,494,237 of record CM057453.1, read on the forward strand.
GACAAAAGCAAAGAAATTCAGTGTTAGGGTTGAAAACCCTAACTCCGCATTCCCCCCCACCCCCCAGTACCACACACACACACATATGCAACTAGGGGGGAGGACCAAGACAACATGACCAATCACAGACAACCAGCAGCAGGTGACAGATATAAAATACAACTGTCTAAATGTACTGCAAGACACATGCCCACCACCCCCAGACCAGGTACTGCATGCTGAGTGGAGATCCATTGCAAAACTGAGGCCATGGACACCAATGGTACACTTCCCCATTTGCAGGTACACACAAGTTAGCACAGATTGGAGTTGTGTGGCCTTGGCTAGGAATGCTCCATGCCCCACCAGACCAGGTACTGCATCCTGACTGGAGACCCACAGCAAAACTAAGGCAGGGGTCAACCTTAACCTTTTTTTTTTGCAAGTTGATTCCAAATTGCACTAGCCCACAGATGGCTGCACTAGCCCTTAATTATAATGGTACATTTTGATCACTTATACAGTAAGCAATGCAAGTAAAACCAAGAAATACTCTGATTATTGCACATTTATCCTGCTCCCACATTGCTTCCAGTTCCCCAGCACATAAAAAGACTGCAATGCCATCACAGACAGTGAGTCCCCCCATTGTTTTGTACCATAGCCTCCTCTCTTCCTCTTTTTGCGCCCCCACACCAAACAGAGAGAGGATATCACAACAGCAAATGTTCAATCAAGCAGTCCTAGCTCTGTGCACACAACAGCTGACATCATCATGCACCTCATCACACTGTCACCCCTACCCACAGGGCAATGAACAGAGTCAGGCAGAGAAAGACACTCTCAGACCCCACCCTATAGTCAACTGGAGACCTGCACTTTTGAAAGTTTTTGTACAGTCTCAAGTGAGCCAAGAGCACATCTAAGATTTCTTTGGGGGTGGGAGCTAGACAAACCTAAGGGGCTTGGAAAATAGAAAACTATGACATTTTTATTTGTAAAAGCATTGATTTTAATATGCTCTACCCCAACAATAACAGATTTTTCTTCAACATTGTCCTTTCATCAGGCCTGGGGAAACCGTGCACAGGCATAACACTATACTATTTCTATTTCTGTATAGGATGATCTATGCATCCCAGGAGTTAGGACTGATAACCCCAACACACACCCTGATGCCTGTTGGTGGGGATGGGGTGGCCGTGGGGTGCAAAAGGTGGTGACCCTAACACCGAACTTCCTTACTTTTGTTACTGTGGAACAACCCTAACTGATGCAGTAAACAGAGTTTTTGCCATATATATATATATATATATATATATATATATATAGAGAGAGAGATAGAGAGAGACATTATGTTATGTTATGTAGTACTGCTTCCCTCGTGTCTAGTGGTACCCCCCCCACCCTCTGGTCACTGTCCCTGTATTAATTTTACCAATGTCAGCTGACTAAAGAAAACTGTCCCTTGATGTTTTTTTTAACCTGCAAAAAAGAAAATAGTCCCTCGCCAATCTGACCCCCACCCCAACCTCCCACACAGCACCCACCACCACACACACCCTCTCTCAGCTGAACATGTCCCATGGCAAAGATCCAGTCTTCAAGCAAAGTCGCGTCTTGCTGCTGAAACTGCAGACTGCAATGTGAGAAACTAAGGTAAGTGTGGTTCAATGTATTTCAATGGGGTTTTGAACTGTGATGCACAACTTTGTCATTTTTGCAAAGTGTGGCCCACATTTTCAAACTGCCCTGTTTGGGACCACACCTCATGACCAATAGTGGTGGAATTATGCACATCGGGCCCAGAAGGTGATTTCATGGTCTTCTTTTGAAATCACCTTTTGGGGGCGGGATTTGAACATTTTCACCACCCTTGTTCATGAAGTGGGGTCATAAGAAGGCTATGTTGAAAATTTGGGGTCAAAATATATAAAAGTTACAAGCATACATTGAAACTTTTCTACGTTTGCTCATAACTTTGGTAATTTTAAATATTTTGATCCCAGATTTTCTACATAGCCATTTTTTCACACCACCTCATGAATGTGACAGCTGTCATTTTTCAAATCTTGGTGAAAATGTGTTTTTGCACCTGCATCATGGAATGATGTTTTGGTGGCACAGAATCATATTTCAGCAAGGATTTGAAAACTTTCACCACAGGGTTCATGGGGTGGGCTAATAAGAAGGCTATGCTGAACATTTCATGTACAAATACGGTAAAATGTCCAGGTTATGATGCAACATTGCAATACTTAAATGTTCATTCACAAGTTTGCTAATTTCAATAACTTCACTTCAGACTTTCAACATGTCCATTTTTCCAGACCACCTCAGGGGTCATTTTTTTAAATCCTGGATGAGACATCTTTTCACACTTATGGTGCAAAATGACATTTCAGCCAATATACTATAAATGTTACATGTCATGTTTATAAGGGTAATCATAAAATGACTATCTTGAAAATTTGGGGTCAACATTAAAAAAAGACTAAATGTGTCAAGGGTGAATGTGCCTGGCCCTGCACTTCTGTAGATGGATGAAGTCTTCCCATAGTGCATAGCCCAAAGCACGCTGCACATCTGCACCTGTTCACACACCAGTGACATCTTCAGCGTTCCTTGGGTCTGAAGAAGCCGCTCACTTTTTTTGGCAACATCAATACCATCATGTTGCAGCCATATTGACTCTGACCAGATTTTGTTTGGAATGCTGCCGATGCATTCATTTTCTGTTTTCTAATTGACAGTGAATCCCATTTTAATTTGGTATGCATTTTGCAGAGATGTGACAGTAGGGACAGAGTAGTACAAAGCATGCCAGATTATTGTGTGCAGTGTCCAGTTTGCTCAGTAAAGCCCCACTGTTTAGTTGGTACACCATGTTGCCATACTCCAATGCTGGGAGTGTGTGAGCTGGGAGACAGTGGTTTCACTGAGTGTGGCACTGAGAAGGCCTTGTGTATGAGCACCCCTATCCTTGCGTTAACTTTTTTAACCATGTTATTTGTTTGTCAAAGTGTAGCAAGTTGTCAACTGTAACCCCCAGATACTTGTATTCAGTTGTCGTAAGGTGGGTCCTGTCAAGTTACATGATTTCCAGCTGCTTTGATTCCCTAGGCCCTGTTCTTGTCTGTTGATTGTAGTTCCTCGACAATACTAAGCAACCCTCCTGGGTTTAGCACACCAAATTCCACTGTCCAGACATCAAAGGGTTAAAGAGGAGTTTGCTCTTGGATGTTTACTGGTTGACGCTCTACAAAGATGTGACTGAGTATGATCACTTATGTCAAGAGTGTCAGTGTGTGTGTGGAAGAAAGGGGATTGAGCAAAGGTTCCCATGATTTCACTCCCCATTGTCGAGAAACCATTTTATTGGGTTGCCATGGACATTGTGAGTCCATTGGCTATGCATAGCTTTAGGGGAAAGAAACACATTCTTGTCATGGTGGACTATACCACTTGATACCTGTCCTCTATAAAAGCAGAAAAGGTAGCAGATGAGTTGCTAGAGATTTTCAGCAGAGTTAGATTTCCCAGGGATGTTTTGTCAGATCAAGGAATGAACTTTATATCTGGCCTGATGACTGAGTTGTGAATGCAGTGTGAGACAGTGCAACTGCTTACAACCCCATAGCACCCACAAACAAATGGCTTAGTTGAGAGATGTAATGCAAGTTTAAAAAAAGTTTTGCATGTACACAGAACAGTACAATAGGGCCTGGAAAAAATTCCTTCCCCACTTGTTTGCATACCAGTAAGTCCCACAGGAGTCATTGGACTTTTCTCACTTTGAGCTTCCAAATACTAGATGGGTCAGAGGGCTCCTATATTTAGTTAGAGAGGAGTGGGATGGCTACACTGCCACCCAGAAGGAGTGTTGAAAGTGGCCAGTGGGCAAAATTTTAGTGACCAGTGGCCAAGGTTTTAGTGACCAGTACAAACAATGCTGACATGCTCATTAGCAACAAAGGCTAGTACACCACTTTTTCTTCAAATAAATTATTTATTTTTGGTAAATAGTCCCAACGTTTCGCCTAGATAATTAGGCTTCTTCAGGGGAACTGTAAAAAATTATAACATACAGTATATATAATTATATTTCAAATAACAGGTTAAACTGTACACTTTTAAACTTGATAATTTTGCATTTAATATACTTATTCATATACCTAAGCAATGATGTTATTATAAAGATATATAATTCCTTAAGTTTTGAGAAACATATATGTAAATAAACATATATGTAAATATACAAATTAACTCAACTTCTCCTATTATGAGAACCACCAATTTTGTTACAAAACTATTTTTCTAACTTTTTAATACTACCATTTGGGGCCAGAATATTTGTCATTTCCCTTTAAATTATATAATTCTTATGTTGTTATTTGAAAAATGATAAAGTGTACATAATATTAATTATTGCTTCTTTTAAAGTTCAACTTAAAAATCATTTTTTATAGTTCAGCACCTTGTATCGTATGTACATCTACTATTCATCTTCATAGCATTTTCTAGTTTTTATTTTTAGATTTACATAGGGGAGAAAAGCTAGAAGAAAAATGAAAAACATTTTTATTAAACTTAAAATAAATACACTTTCGATATTTTTTAACTTGTTAAACATTACTAAATTCCTATTTTACCTGATTTATCATATTTGCTTACTTTCAATGTCCAATATGCCATTTTCACCATTTCTATTCTATTTGTCACTCATTTAAATTCATAACTCAACATTTTGTACTCATTTCTTTATGTTTTAAGATGTCCCACTTTAGTAGTACCTAATTCACTATTTAATTTATAAGGAGACACTCACAGTCTCTCAGATATACTATTTTTATTTAATTTTAATGTATTTCCATTCCCCAGATATTGGGTAACATCTTTCATTTTGCTGAATGCCGGGAGTTAAACGCGGAACCCTGCATCAATAAACCAAGCGCTCAAAGGCATGTTCTCTCAAGGAGCTATATTTTTCCCACTTTACTATGTTTTTACACTAGAAGCGAGTGACTCTGGCAATTAGAAGTCTCTGCTATTAAGGCCGCTGTACATGTTAAAGAACAGTCGTTTTCATGTGTAAAAATCATTGTAGATGCTCCCTAGAACATTTCAAACACTCCTTAGAGCTCTTTTCAATTAAATTACATGATACATTCATTTGCTTATGTAAAAACTTGTTACCAATGTTCCCTAATACATTTCAAATGCTCCATAAGGCTCTTTAGTCATTTCATCATTACAGCACGTTCAATCTCACTAAAAAGTGAAATCCCAATGCTTATCTCTCTGATCTATTACAGCATTCCTAGTCAAGCTGGTGTAATTAAACATTTCTGATGCTCCATGGAGCTCTTTAAATATCAAAATTGTTATTAGATTTTCAGTCATACTACGAAGTAAAACCATCAGTGCCAATGTTCACTAAAGCATTTCAAATGCTCCATAAAGCTCTTCTATCATTTCAGCATTTCATCTATTACAGCGTTCCTAGTCAAACTTGTGTATTTAAACATTTCTAATATTCCTACGAGCTCTTTAATATCAAAATCATTATTAGATTTTCAGTCATACTACGGAGTAAAACCTCAGTGCCAATGTTCGCTAAAGCATTTCAAACGCTCCATAAAGCTCTTCTGTCATTTCAGCATTACAGCTTGCGCTGTCCTACTGAGAAATAAAATCTCAATGCTTGTCTTGCTGATCTATAATGGCATTCCTAGCCAAGCCTGTGTATTTTAACTATAGTAGTTCAAACTACTGAGGCCATATTTCACAGTAAAAAGGTATTTTTTACTTACTGATGCAAATGATTTCTACACTCACGGTGTCTTAAACTCTCTCCCTCGGAGTTCACTATTTGAAAAGTTTTTCTCCCTCATTCAGCATGTACTCAACTGCATCCATTCTCCAAAACCTTTTAAATATATAAACTATACTGCGCGGTTATAAAATATTTAAATTATTAAAGTTTGTTGCTGCGAAGTGTTTCAACGCTCATAAAGCGTGCAAACCTCTACCAAGGAACGACAGGCCTCATCTGGTTCCCCATTTGGCAACCTCTTCATGCTGAGGAGAAGAGTCATGTGACAACACCTGTGTGTCATCTTACCTGGCTAAAGCCTGGTTGTTACCTTGGTAACCACTGACTCTCCTTCTCGGCACAATTCAGTCCTAAAAGCTTGACTACTTTTTGTCATGGTTTATATTACTTTTTGATTTTTTAGATTTCAAAAAATGTAAATTCTTTTACTTGTAATGTTCTATTGCTTATGATGTTCTATCAATACCAAATCTACCATTCTAAACAAAACAAATTTAATGGAGTCAATGTTGAAAATCCAATGGGGGGGGCAGGGAGAGATACAGGAAGGAAAGGTTAAAGCAGCTACTGGTTAACTTATTATTTAGGGTCTCCTTATGCTATATACTGTGTTGTATTATATATTATATTGATTGTTAATGTAAAGTTCACTATATTTATTTAAAGACATAATTCCACTCATTTTTTTACCAACATACCTGCCAATTTAAATCTTCATTAAGGCTCCATTTCTCATAAATCAAACCCATCTCATAAATCCAAAACATTTCTCATTTTAATAACAAATCATCATAATTTCCACCTCTTTCAGGAATAGGAACCTGTTCCAATAACCAAAACCTTATTTGAATAGATGAATGCCCCCTCTGATTAAAGTGTCTGGCTAGAAGGGAATTCTCATCCTTGTTACGAATTTGACTTTTATGCTCTGAAATCCTTGTTTTCAATTCTCTCTTCGATTTGCCAACATATAGATGGTCACAGGGGCATTGTATTAAATATATTACCCCCATAGTATTACATGTTATATGGGATTTAATGTAATATTCTTTACTAGTGTGTGGATGTTTATAACTAGTTTTTTGGATGTATTCCCACAGGCTGTACACCTGCCACAAGGATACATACCATTTGTTAATGGGCCAAATAATAATTGAGGTTTCTTTTTTACTCCTTGCCAATGCTGTGTATGAACTAATTTGTCTCTAATAGTTGGTGCCTTTTTGGAAATCACAAGTGGTTTCTGTTGAAATATTTGAAAAGTAGTAGGATTATTCAATAAAATACTCCAATTATTTAATATAGCTTTTTTTTATTTGCGGCATTAACTTATTATGAACTGTACTGAACACTAAAGGATTTTTATTTTCTTTCCTTTCATTTTTTGTGTTATTATTTGATGTTTTTAATAATTCTTCTCTTGGCTTCTTTGAAGCTTTTTCCTGTGCTTGTTCCAAAATGTCCTTATGGTACTGTCTTTCCCTAAATCTTTCTTTTAAATTATTAGCTTCTATTTTATAATTTTCATCAATACTGCAGTTTCTGCGTACACGTAGAAACTGTGAGTATGGAATACTTTCAATCAATTTTTTAGAATGAAAGCTCTTACTATGTAAAAGTATATTTCTGTCCATAGTTTTCCTATATAATTTAGTTTCTAATTTATTTCCAACTTTGTAAATGGTGATGTCCAGAAAATCTATTTGTCTTATATCATAATTAAAGACAAATGTCATGTTTGAATCTCTGCTGTTCAAATAATGCCTAAATGCTTCCAATGTGGTTGTATTACCAATCCAGATAAGAAATATATTGTCAATAAATCTTTTCCAAAACAGGATGTAATCACTAAAATTAGATCCTGTTTCATTGTTGTTGAATATATATGTGCTTTCAAAATTATGCATATATGCATTAGCATATCCTGGGGCCATGGTACTTCCCATCGCTGTGCCCCTTACTTGCCCATAAAACTGTTCCTCAAATTTAAAGTAATTCTTATTTAATACAATTTCTGCCAAGTCTTGCAAGATTCGTGTTTTAGGTCTTGCTTCCATTCCCCTAGTATCCAATAATTTGCCCATACTTTCTATTTCCTTATCATGGGGTATAGAAGTATATAGATCTTTCACGTCTATAGTTATTAATACACTATCTGATGGAACTCCTGTCAAATCTAGTTCTTGAATCAGTTGTATTACATGTGTTGTATCTTTTAAATAGGTGGGGATTGTTTCTACTAAAGGCTGTAGGTGATAATTAATAAATGTAGACAATGGTTCTAATAATGAGCCTATTCCTGAAACAATGGGCCTTCCTGGTGGTTTCTCTAAATTCTTGTGTACCTTTGGAAGTGCATAAAACAAAGGTGCCCTCGGAAATTTATTTTCCATTGCTTCTACTTCCCATTTTTTGAGCCACCCATTTACTTCCATTTCATATAATGTCATTTTAATCATTTCATTTATAGATTTTAAAGGATCATTCTCCAATTTAACATAATTTGTAGACACTTCCAATAAATCAAAACACATTCATTTATAGTCATTCAAATCTTGAATAACTATTGCTCCTCCTTTATCAGCTAGTTTAATAATAATAGAATTATCACTTTCTAGTGATGTTAAAGCTTTCTTTTCCTGTTTAGAAAGGTTAGAAGCATCCCTCGAGTTGTTCATCTTTAAAATATGTCGAATATATTGATTTGCTATTTCTATATAATTTTCAACAGCATGTGAATGTCCTATCACAGGCATATATTGAGATTAAATTTTCATAACTTGTTTTAAGTTTGTTTGTTCTTTATTAATATCTATTTTGTCATGAAACTGTAAATGTAACCTTATTTTTCAATAAAACTTTTGCATATCTGCCTCAATTTGAAATGTATTTACTTCTTTAGTCACTGAAAAGGATAATCCCTTAGAAGATACTTTCCTTTCATCCTCTGTTAGAGGTTGTTGGCTTAAATTAAAAATCACTGTCTCACTCCCCTTTGATTCCTTCTGGTATCTCTGCCTCTTCCTTCTCCACGTTGCTCTTCTATTTCTCTTATTTCTGGACCTAATTCCTTCCTCCTTAAATCGTATCTGTCTGATGTTCCTTGTCCCGGGTCTGAATGTTGTATGTCTTTCTGTATATCTATTTAAGGAATAGATGGTGCCATCTTGTCCTTTTCTAAAAAAAGTTGTTCTTTCCCTCTTTGTCTATCTGGCCTATTACTTTTTTTAGAATAGCTATCTGAGTTGTCTGAACTAGCCTCTCTATTAGAAAAGAATATTTTTTGTGTCTTCTTATAAGTATAAATTCTATTATTTTTATAATCTCCTGTATCTCTATAAAATTTTCTAATTTTCGTCTCTCTTAGCATTTTCTCATATTCCTTAAGTTTATGATTCATATCTTCTAACCACTCATTTAATTCATCTGATTTAATTTGTGATTTCAAAGAATTCTGATATTGTTGGATGTCCTCTGCTAATTTACTACGTGCTCTTAAAACAGCTTCAATTAGTGCGTACATAAAGTCCACACTACAGCGAGTTCTTGTGCATCCCATTTTTGTGTTAATGTCTCATCTATTATCCCCAAATTTGGTTCAATTGTTACTTGTAGACCACGGGGAATACATTTAAATTCCAAGTATTTAGCTAATGTTAAACCATGTAAATCTAATCTTAAATCTTTATTCTTTAAGTTTTCAATTCTATTCTTCAAGGTTTTAACATTGTCCATATTCATCTGTGCCAAATCTCTATCTCCCCTCATTTGACTGAACAATGATTCTCGTTCAGAATCAGTGAAAGTGCAGAAGGTATAACTTCCTTCTGTACTCCCACCTGCTTCATTAAATTCTTCCATGATTCGTAGTGAAGCTTAATCTAATAGGAGAACAAACTTATAACAAATTACTCTAAATAACCCAACCAACCCTTTTTATAGATATAAAACAAGTTTTTATCAATACAAATTTATGTATGCAAAATGTCAAATTTTGTGACAGTTATAAGGTACTCAAAGTCCATTCAAGTTGTAATTTAACCCAGCTTATTCAAGCCTTCATATTTTCTTGGCAAACGTCCTGACCAGTAACCAAAGTTTTATACAAGTTTACCAACAACAACATTTATATGTAGTTCGCTAACCAAAAGGTTGAGAACATAGAAAAGGTGTAAAAAGACTTGCAGTAGCTAGTGAAATGGCTAGTGAAAGGTGAAGTGGCTAGTGAAAGGTGCAAGTAGCTAGCAGATAACTACATAATACCACCATATGAATGTGGGTGTCCGGGTTCAAAAGGGGGTAAGGCCCTTTAAATAATTGTAGCAAAATAGGTGAAGAGCATAAGCAGTGTTTAGGAACAGATGTTTGAAACAAAATTAGTTTTGCTCTGCTCAAGCAGAGATACTGTGTACAAAACAGGTCTGTAACCTAAAGTCATGGTTAAGACAACATGCAGCTCCTTCAATATTAACTGCAGCTTAGCCTTGGCTAACACAGTTCCTCATTTCATGATTTCTTGTATTTAAAAAAATGTATAACAGAGAGTTGATAAGGAATAATTATATCCTTGTTTTGGCCACTATTTACTAAAGACTCTTTTTGCAGTTTTAAGCAATTTGTTTTAAACAGGAGGAAGGAGTGCTGTGTAACTGAACTTCTCTACTGGGACTAAAGAAGTAGAACTATTCTACTGGGACCTTTAATTTAAGGTAAAAAACAAACAAAGAAAAAAATAGTGTGTTTGTCTGAGTTAGCTGTAGTGAATGGTTTTCTGAACAGTTATCTAGGTGTAAATCTCAGGTGGCTGAAGGGGATTGATAGCTGTGCAATATAATTACCTGGAAAAAGATCTAGTAAGTAGGGGGAGTGGCTTAGCTAGAAGGAAGCTAGATATAAACACTGCCTTAGAAAGATTCTGCCAGAAGCTTGGCAGAAGACACCAGGAGGAAGGAGTGCTTTGTGACTGGACTTCTCTACTGGGACTAAAGAAGAAGAACTCTTCTACTGGGACCTTTAATTTAGGGTAAAAAACAAACAAAGAAAAAAATAGTGTGTTTGTCTGAGTTAGCTGTAGTGAATGGTTGCCTGAACAGTTATCTAGGTGCAAATCTCAGGTGGCTGAAGGGGATTGATAGCTGTGCAATTTAATTACCTGTAGAAAGATCTAGTAAGTAGGGGGAGTGACTTAGCTAGAAGGAAGCTAGATATAAACACAGCCTTAGAAAGATTCTGCCAGAAGCTTGGCAGAAGACACCAGGAGGAAGGAGTGCCGTGTGACTGGACTTCTCTACTGGGACCATATTGCCCTCCTTCCCTTCCCTCCACCCAAAGCTTGATCTACTTTTATAGGCACAGAATTTGACTGACAACAGGAACTTCCTGTTTGGGAGCAGGAAGTGAGTGATCACAGAGCCACCAAAGATGCACCATTCTAGAAGGGCAAGAGTAGCTCTCTGGCCCCCTCTAGCTCCTGGAGGTCTGCCTCTAAGCAAGTAAGGGGTCTACTGAGAAATATAGGATCTTCTTGTCTCAGAATTAGACAATCAGGAGCTTGAAAGGCACAGTAACAGTAAGTAAGTAGAGAGAGAAGGAAGGAAAAAACAAAACAAAAACAAACAGAGGAAACAGTAAGAATTCCAAACAATAGTGAAAGGTACAGAAATAAGACATGATGGGAGTGGTGCAGTGCAGTGGCTGTGGAGCAGCAGTCTTCCAGGAGACATTCTGGAGGATGCAGTGTTGTCCCATCTGCAGGCACCTCTCTGGGCTGAGGGAGGAGGTTGCTCATCTCCAGGCTGATTTGGCCAGGATTTATGGGATCTCCTCTTCCATCCAGGGACCACCAGGGCCACTGCCACTGCCTCAGAGGTTGCCAAGAAAGAGGACTGGTTGGACCACAGTGGACTCAGGGAGGGTGAGGGTGGTGGAACAGAAGTGCATCCCTCCAGTTGTACCTCTCGACCATTCCTGTGCCATTCTGACAAAGTGTGGTTCCTCTATGGAGGACCCGCAGTGGAGACCAAGGAGGATGCTGGGAATCTCCACAAAGGAGATCCACAGAAGGGTGGCATGGGACCCCACAGGGGAAGGAAACAACTCCTGGTGGGGGACTCCATTTTTAGGAAGGTAGAACTGGGGGAAGAAGGGAGAGGGAGGTAAGGTGCCTACCTGGAGCCATGGCTTGGAAGGACACGGAATGAATCCTCAGAATTGCCAGAGCAGCTGCACAGGGGAAGGAGCTGGATGTCATTGTCCACCTAGGGACAAATAACCTGGCTAGAAAAGGGATCGGAGCAGTGCAGAAAGAGTTTGTGGAATTGGGAAGAGGCCTTAGACAAGTAGCATGCTTGATAACCTTCTCTGAGGTGCTGCCTGTCTATGGTGTAGGAGAGGCTAGGATGCTCCACACCATTGGATTCAATCAGTGGTTGAAAAACTGGTGCAGAGCTCAGGGATTTGGCTTCGTTGGGGACTGGGGGGTTCACCTGGAGTGATGCAATCCTATACTGGCATGATGGGCTGCATCTGTCCAGGAGGGGAACCAGGATCCTAGGTGATAGGTTTAAATGCTTCATTGGCAAGCATTTAAACTAGCCAAGGAGGAGGCACTGGAAAGGAGCAGAGAAATCCTAGCCCCCCCAAAAAAGTCAGTGTGGTAAATTCCAACATAGAAATGTTGATAGGGAGAAGGGAAGGGGTAAATGGAGAAAGTGACAGAGGCAAGGAGGACAGGGATGGGGCAAAAAGGAGTAAGGCCATCATGAAATGGAAGGTAATGAGTACTAATGCCCATAGTATGGGCAACAAGCTTCCTGAACTGGTGGCCTTGATGGAAGAGGGATGCCTAGATATCATAGCAGTCACAGAAACATGGTATACAGAGAACCATGACTGGGATGTTAACATACCAGGCTACATAACCTACAGGAGAGACAGGGAGAGGAGAAGAGGGGGGAGGAGTAGCTCTCTATGTAAAGGAAGAGATACAAGCAACTGAACAAAAGAGTAAACAGAGAGGAGAGGAGAGGAGGCACTGTGGGTCACCTTGGAGACTGGAAATGGCACCACAATCCGCACAGGGGTTGTGTACAGACCCCCATGTCAGGGGGAAGGAATGGACAAGGATATGATAGAAGGCATTCTTAGGATGGCAGAGAAAGGGGAGATACTGTTGATAGGAGACCTGAATATGCCAGATGTTAACTGGAACACATTAGCTGCAGCCACATCCAAGAGCAGGGCCATTCTCAATACCCTACAGGTGGCATGCCTCAGACAGCTAGTTTCAGAACACACTTGTGAGGGAGCAATCTTAGACCTTGTACTCTCAAATGGGGACAGTGAGAGGATCTCAGATCTAGAAGTGGGTTGCCATCTGGGAACAAGTGACCATCAAACAGTGTGGTTCACATTAAACTCAGCTACAGAATCAAGCCATAAAAAAGTGAGGGTACTGGACTTCAGGAGGGCAGACTCTGGCAAGATGGGACAGTGCCTCAGAAAAGCACTAGCAAACCAGCCAGAAGAAGGGGTGGAGCAACAATGGGGAATCATCAAAACTGCCATCACAGAGGCAAAAAGCCTTTGTGTGAAGCAAATAAACAAATCAAAATGAAAGAAATAGCCACTGTGGTTCTTGAAAGAGGTGGCAGGGAAAGTCAGGGAGAAAAAGATAGCATTCAGGAAGTATAAGGAAACACAGAAGGAGCAGGACAGAGAGCTGTATCAGTTAAGGCAGAAGGAAGCAGGGAGGGAAGTCAGAATAACAAAGGCCCAAACTGAGGAAAAGATAGTCAACTCGGTTAAGAAGGGGGATAAAACCTTTTATAGGTACATCAGGGAGCGTAGAAAGACAAAGGGAGGGATAGTGAGGCTGAATACAATGAATGGTGGGTGGGCAGAGGGGGACAGTGAAAAAGCAAGGATGCTGAATGAATATTTCTGCTCAGTATTCACAAAAGAGGAGGGGGAGGTGCCAAATCCAATTAACAGAAGAACTCTTGATAGGAGGGTCCATTCCAGTCCTTTCACAGAAGAAAGGGTTCTGAAAGAACTCCTAAAACTGAAGGTGGACAAAGCAATGGGGCCTGATGGAATTCACCCCAGAATTCTAAAAGATTTAAGGGGAGAACTAGTGAAACCACTGACTACCCTTTTTAACAAATCATGGGAGGATGGTGTGGTACCCGAGGACTGGAGGAAGGTGGATGTGATTCCCCTTCACAAAAGTGGGACCAAGACAGAGGCGAAAACTACAGACCTGTCAGTTTGACCTCTGTGGTAGGGAAAGTGATGGAATCACTTCTGAAGGAAAAGAATTGTTGAGTATCTAGAGGCCAGTGGGGCATAGGACCCAAGGCAGCATTGGTTCACAGTGGGAAGGTCATGTCAGATGAAGCTAATTGATTTCTTTGACTGGGTGACCAAAGTAGTAGACCAGGGAGGGGCTGTGGACATGGCCTACCTAGACTTTAGCAAGGCATTTGACACAGTCCCACACAAAAGATTAATAGTCAAATTAACCAGCCTGGGAGTGGTCCCTAGGGTGGTAGCCTGCGTAAAACATTGGCTGGACAACAGGACACAGAAGGTAAAAGTAAATGGAGTTGACTCTGAAGAAAGAGGGGTTACTAGTGGGGTACCACACAGTTCAGTACTGGGTCCAGTCCTTTTTAATGTCTTTATAAGTGGCATTGCAGAGGGACTGGAAGGAAAAGTGTGCCTCTTTGCAGATGACAAAAAGATCTGCAACAGGGTTGATACACAAGGAGGTGTGGAAAGGGTGAGAAGGGACTTGGCAAGGTTGGAGGAATGGTCGGAAGTATGGCACCTAGGATTTAATGCAAAGAAGTGCAAAATAATGCACCTGGGAAACAAAAACCCAGGGGAAGATTACACAATGGGGGGGAGGTAGTAACAACAATAAAAAAGGAAAGGGACCTGGGGGTAATCATATCAGATGACCTTAAGGTTAACAAGCAATGTGAGAAGGCAGTAGGGAGGGCTGGGGTATACTGGGATGCATAGGGAGAGACATCACCAGCAGAAAACAGGAAGTTGTTATCCCTTTGTACTGACAGTTGGTGAGACCCCATCTGGAGTACTGTGTTCAGTTCTGGAGACCCCATCTCCACAAGGACATAGACAGGATAGAGGCAGTCCAGAGGAAGACAACTAAAATGGTGCAGGGTCTGCAAGAGAAGCCATATGAGGAGAGACTAAAGGAGCTTAATATGTACACCCTGAGGAAAGGAGGAGAGGAGGGACATGATAGAAACTTTTAAGTACCTCATTGGAATCAACAAAGTCCAAGAGGGTAGCATCTTTCAGAAAAAGAGACGGCAAGAACAAGGGACACAATTTAAAAATGGGGGCGGTTCAGGGCGCAGCGGAGAGGTATTTTTTCACAGAGAGGGTAGTGGATGCATGGAACAGCCTTCCTGAGGAGGTTGTGGGTTCTAAAACTGTGGGAGAATTCAGGAATGCATTGGACAGACATAAGGCAATTCTTGTGGGGGGTAGGAAGAAATAGGCTGTTGGTTAACTAGGATCTGCAGCTTATCCTGTAGATAGGGAAATGGGCAGACTAGGTGGGCCAAGTGGTCCTCATATGCCGTCAAAGTCTATGTTTGTATGTTAAATAGGGTAAAAGCCTTTTTTTTTTGTTCTTGTCACCTAAAGCATGTTATTTTTAATAATGTAAAATTCCTGGACCATCCAAGGGTGATGATAAACAGAACTCCCCTGTCTCGGTAAAGTGTCAAATGTATCTTATGACTGAGGTATCTTGTGGCCAATGTACTTTAGAACCCTTGTCTCATAAACTTACTCTCTTGCCTTTTGGCAGGAATGCTACAAAAGTGTTATAAGTGTATACTATGATATTATGACATGAATGATATAAAAGTATTATAAGTGTAAAACAGGTTTTAACTAAAATGTTAAGGCTGGGTAAAATGGTATTAGAATAGGGTGAAGGAGCATAATCAAGGCAAATTTGCTGTGCTTGACAGAAATATTTTGTACAAAGCACATTATTCTTTTGGTGCAAAATAAAAGGTCATGTCTAAACTTAAATTTAACCAGGCTAGACAGCTGTGCAAGCAGAATGAGAGGGTACATGCAGAGCTGTCTGGGCTATTTCCCTATTTTATGTTGTTTTTGTTTAAATCAAATGTCAACTAAAATTTTTTATGTAGCAACTGCTGACAGACGTATCTTGTGATAAGTGTATCCTGGGCTTCTATCTCATGACTTATTGTTTTGCCTTTTTGGGCTAAGAGGTTTTAATAACCTTGGAATTCCCCTCCTTTGCATTTTTTTTCGTAAACACTCAATGTATAAATAAGACTTAAACTGTAGATCCAGTGTGTCCAAGAGGAATAGCCACAAGGCTACTTATAGATGCTTTGACACCCAGAAAAAGGGAGCAATTTTGCTTCATTTTTTCTGAACACCTGTAGCCTTGGTGGTAAAAAGCCATCAGCTGTTTAGAATTAATCATGTTAGATGTGAAATTGTTAGGGCTTATTTGGGTATTAATAAACTGCAACTGATATAAAACAACATCTGGTGTCAGGTGGCTTTATTGGATTACTAGGGACCACTAACCATGAACCTTGTACTTTTACTACTTTACTGTCATCAGTGTGGTATAGTTTGTTTGTTTACAAATTGGTGAGACAGCCAGGAGGTGGTTTTGGTTCTGGTCTTGGTAAAGCCTAGTGTTTACTCTAACCAGGGTCCGTGCAGATAAGGGTAAAAATCTAACTGTGGGGCTGGGAAAAAGAATCTAAGACTCTGAGTGCTCGAGTGGACTTGAACCTACAGGAAAAGGTCTATGGAGCAGCTAAAAGCTGGGTAATGGTAATGTTTATGTATGTGGAGAGATGTATTAAGGAAAAGTCTCTCAAACAAACAAGGGCAAATGCCCTTGTAATTTGTGTCAGCTAGATAGCAGGTCAGAGGAAAGAGGAAATATATACTGTTAAAGCTGATGATGGCTTTCACCATTCAGGCTGCTTTTAGTAGAAAAGCGGTGTCTGATCAAGTAACGTTAGATAAGCAACATTTAAAAAAAAGAAAAACAAACCACTGTGGATGCATACACAGGTGTGACCACAGAGGGGTTGATTTGAGAATCCCCCCAATGTTCACTATCTACGCAGCTTTAAGTTTTTTTTTTGTCTCAGTTTCAAATTTCCTTGCCTCCTATTGTGGCTGGAACATTTGATCCCAAACCCATGTACTGGGGTACTCCACCAGTTGGATTTCAACCCAGTACCTAGTACTGCTACAGATTTTATTGCTAAACTGCAAACCAGAAATCTGGGAAAAGATTTGGTTTGGCAGGTTACTGAAATGGCCACAAAGAAAACCTTCTTTGAAAGGGTAATAGCTGCAGCACTGGAAGGTAATCATGAAGGTTTTGCGGTCTTTCTTCTGGATCACACCGGGTGTATCAGGACAGAAGAAGGAAAATACCTTGGTACAGGGTAAGTTTGTGTATTTTGTGTTAAAAGTTTTTTTTAATTGTTTGTTTGTTTCATTTCTGCAATATATATATATATATATATATACTAAACAAGGTAATGGCTTTTTTTTCTTCCTTTCCTTTTTATTTTTCCAGTGTATATTTGTGGTTTGTGGTTATGTTGTATTCGCAAGTTGTTGTAAAGATAACACAGGGCCTCTGGAGCAGGGCATGTTATGGTACAAAAGCAAAAAAAAAGTTCTCTGCCTCTTATCTGACTTTTTTTTATGAAAGATTTATGCTGCCTGGATAGGGTTATTGAAAAAACTTTCGTATGTAGCTGTTGGTCGGAGCAAGTGATTTTGAGAGGGAAGAGATATGACATCATAGACTGCAATGTGTAAAAAGATTTGTAGTTTGCAAACAATGTGCCAAGCAATTGTTAGGTGAAGTTGTAATGTGTTAACAGCTATGAATGGCTTTATCATACTTCTAGTTAAAACCACAAACTTTTTGCTAAAGAGAAGTAAGATGTTCGTCACAAAGATTTCAAAATGACAGAGTGCCATATTTTGGCTATGCGCCAAAGGGTGTAACCATGGTCTCTTAGATGTGTCTTCACTTACAGATGGTGTGTTGTGCTTTAGTTTTAAATAAGATCTTGTTTGGCTTCAAATAAATAGAAATAAGGAAGTTTCACTTTATAAAATAGAAGGTGTTTGAAAAGTTTTATTTTGAAAAGATATGGCATGGAGAAATATATGTATTTGTTGGTTTAAGTAGTTGGAGTGTGTTACAAGATAGGCAGTAGGTGGCACATATCTAAAACACGTACAGTTTCCTAAGGAAACTATGGGCATTACCTCAGCAAATTGATGTCAAATAATGTGTGAGTCTTATTTTGTGTTAAGTATGTGTGTGTGTGTGTGTGTGTGTGTGTACTGTTTTAGCCAGCAGCTTTATTTTGCACTCTTTTATTACTAAAAGACACTTTAATATGACTAGTGTTCAAGGACATTACAGAAACAGCTGGGTTTGAGTGACCCTTGTGTGCACACTGTGTAACCTTTTGCACATTACTTGACCTTCTTGTGTTTCTAAATTTTGTGTTATTACCAGTTCAAACATAATGTGTGTTCCCTACCTAAAGCACACATTTTCACACAAATTGTGTGTTTTCATGAAAGCACACCAAGGGTGAACCCTACAATTTTATTTTTATTTATTTATTTTTACAGTACTGGCACTCTGAGTAAAAAAGTACAGACATTTTCTTCTGGGCTTGCAGACAAAACTTGCTGGCTAATCTAACACCAAGCCCAATGCCTTCTTTCACAGACATATAATTTCCATATGGCTGTTTCTTTATGAGCAATATCTTGTGATTCTCATACTATGCAAGGCACTCGGGGGGGTACTCACCACCTCCCCGTATTTGTTTATTTTTTTATATATATAGTATACTGTTAAAAATAAACATTACAGCTGTTTTTGAGAGAGTTTACCATCTACAGTTAAAAACAATGGCTTTTGTTTTTATGTGTGACTATGGTGTGATAATTTTTTCTTTTGAAAATGCATTCTAAGATATACGTACGTACGGTATTACCATCAATCCAGATCTTTTATAAACTCAGCTAACATTTTGTCATACTTAGGATAAGGGAGCCCGGGGCACTTGGCTTCTTTTATCCTATCAAAATAATCTTGTTTTAATTTCAGGATTATGTATGTTTTTTTTTTTGTTTGTTTTGTTTTCTTTTCTTTCTTTCTTTCTTTCTTTCTTTCTTTCTTTCTTTCTTTCTTTCTTTCTTTCTTTCTTCTAGGGAAAGGAAAGTTCCCATCTTCTAGTAAGGCATGAAACTTACTAAACTAATTGCAATATAATTTTGTTATCATTTAAAAGCATCTAAACTAAGGAGGAGGGAGGGGATGTTATGTTTTTGAATATGCTCAATCAGTTAAATACTCCTTCTATTATCTTATGCTTGGCGTCCTTGAATAAATCCAGATTGGTCTTGATGAACTAGGGAGGGGCTAAGTGTGCAAGTCTATGGGCTAGTATAAATGCCATGATTTTGTAGTCCATAGTCAAGATAGATATAGGGCAGTGGGAAAAAGGCAGGGAGGGGTCTTTACCAGGTTTTGGGATTACTGATATTATAGCATATTGCCAGGATGGGAGAATGGTTTTTTTTGGAAGGGCTATGTTCATAAACAATCTGTGCAGGAGAGGGAAGGTGTCCTGTAGGAAAGTTTTATAGAATTCCCCTCATAAACCATCAATTCCAGTGCATTTATTAGTTTTAAGGTTACCTATTTCTGCCTCTATCTCCTGAACTGAGATTGGGGCAAGCAATTTTTCTACAAAGGATCTAGAAAGGCTGGGAAGGTTTAAAGTATTAAGAAAGGAGCAAATTTGTTCAAGGGTGGTTTGTTGTTGTGGGGCAGTGTATAAGCTAGAGTAGTATTGAACACATATGTCAGATATTACATCTATAGAGTGCTGGGGAGGGTCTTTGAGGGAGGGTCTCAGAGTGGATATCATGGCCTTAGCCTGTTGCATCCTCAGTTGTCCTGCCAGCAATTTCAAGGAACGAGGGCCCCCTTCATAATATTTTTGTCTGAGGAACATCAGCTTCTGCTCCATGTAGTAATCTGAAAGGGAATTAAGGTTATGCTTCAAGATTTTTAACTGTTTAGTGGCCTCTGCTGTGACCTTTATATTCTGTTGTTCTTCCAGGTCTTTTATTTGAGATAACAATGAATTTATTTTCTGTTCCCTTATTTTTTTTTCTTAGCTGCAATAGCAATAAATTTACCTCTGCAGATAGCTTTGATTGTATCCCACAGTGGGAAATGCCTATATCCGGTTTGTCATTATCTAATATAGCCTGTTTGACTGTATCTTTCATTTCTTGAATTAGCTCTTTATCCCTAAGGAGGGATATATTCAGTCTCCACACTGTGGTTTTCTGAAAATGATCATTTCTGAATCAAAGGAACAGTGGAGCATGGTCCGAAAGTACATAGTCCCCTTGCCAGGACCTCTGGGTCATGTGTACATATTCTTGTGACACTAGGAGGTAGTCAGTCATCAAGTAGCTCTGATGGGCTTGAGAAAACAAAAGTGTGATGAGTGCCTGAACCATTGACATACCTCCATGCATCTGTAAGACCTAAGTCTTTGAGCAATTTGGCTAATTCTCTAGCTTTTTTCGTTAGTGTATGCTGCTGAGATATATGCTCGTACGTTTGGCTAAGGTTCAAATTGAAGTCCCCCCCCCACAAACAATTGGTCACTCTGCCCACTGTGGTAGTAATAAGAGAAAGGACCTATAAATGGGAAAGTCAGAGTTAGGAGGAAAATATGCTGATGCAATGGTAATAGGTTTCCCATTCAGTTGCCCCTTCACTAGCACATAGCGACCCTCCTTATCAATTATTTGCCCTGTTGCCTGGAAAGGAACCCTTGGTGGAATTAAAATAACAGTGCCTCTTCTCTGACCTCCTTTATAGGAGGAAGCATGCACTTGATTAAATCCTAAACGCTCAAATTTTTGGTGTTCTGGTCTTGAAAGATGCGTTTCCTGGAGCATTAAGATATCAACCCCAGCCTGTTTTAAAGAAGACAGAACTTTTGAGCACTTTATAGGACTTGACAATCCATGGACATTATCGGTACAAAATGTGTAACTCATTTTAACAATAACTTGGCAACTATAATTGAAAAGCCCTTTAGTATCCTATGGATACCTATCCCACAACCCGAATGTTGCTGCATTATTTCAACTTCATATCTAAAAAAATAAGACTTTAGTACCCCACAAAAAAACAAAATGTATAGATAAGTTGACAATAACATATATAAACTAGGTGGTGCCAACCGGGCACCAAACTTTGAAACTAGAATAAGCTTCCAAGGTAGGAGGTCTACTGTAAAAAGTGACCTCTGTACCCACCCTGGTGTTAATTTTGGCAGACAAAAGAGAGTAGGACTCCTCCTGGTCGGGAGGACCTCTTTCTGGGTCAAAGTAGTACTGGACCCATAGAACATAGTGACTTGTGGCTTAAAATGTCATTAAGCCTGATCTGCTTACGTAGCTTAGGTCAGGTTGTAAACTAGAGGGTGTTCATTGCTATTATTGGGGGGGGGGGAAGAGATATCTAATTAAGCAAAGTAATCAATATGACACTTTGTACTTTCTTTTCTAAAGCCCCGACTCTCCCACAAACCTCTCCCTTGATCTAACATTTTACAATAGTGAACATTCATAGCAAAAGCTAAGCCCCAAATATAAAGAAAAGTCATTTTGTAGCTGTCCAGTAAGCAGGGAACACTTAAAAATCCCTGCAACATCTTAACAATCCAGGCTTAACATGCCTGGGCCTAGGCGTAACATCACTGCAGCCCATCGGAGTGAGCCTGAAAAAGGAGGGTAGATTCCCTCGGATCGTGTTCTCAGTTACTCACTGCACACCACCTGATCGGCAAGGATCTAGTGGAATAAGTTTATAGTCAGCCTTCCATTTGGAGAAGATCTTGATCAGACACTCCGGGGAGCTTTATAAGTAAGTTCTGAAAATATATAATGGTATCTGAACTCGTAGACATAGTTGGGAGCCTGTTTCTTTTAACAGGGACAGTCTGCCAAGTTCTCTCTTGATCTCTGCATTTCTGGCCCACTGCAGATGGTTGGTCAGGGATTTCAATGCCCCTCTTGAGTGTGGCCTGATGCACCGCTTGGAGGGAGTTGTAAATCTCTCTGCCCTCTTTCCAAAAGGCACTAAGCCTTGAGGGGTATGGTGTTTGTACGCGAAGATTTTGAGCATGGAGGGCTTTAATTAGGGAAGCATACTCCTGTTGAT
Source organism: Neoceratodus forsteri (assembly GCA_016271365.2). Lineage (NCBI taxonomy): Eukaryota > Metazoa > Chordata > Ceratodontiformes > Ceratodontidae > Neoceratodus > Neoceratodus forsteri. Next base: position 29,516,394 of record CM057453.1, read on the forward strand.
GCTTCCGGATGTCAGGGGGTAGTCATGATCAAAAAAGAGGTGAAAATCTAGATATTTAACCTCCCATTGTTGCCATGCTCTCTTAAGGATATCCTCTTTGGTCTTGAAACTATGGAATTTTATGATCACTGAGCATGGTCTGGATGCCAGGTCTTTGGGTTTGGGAATAAGGGCATGATGTGCTCTTTCTATTTTTAATGTATAGCCGTGTGGTAGGTTAAGAACATCTCAGAGCATGTCTGTGAGAAAATTTGACATGTCACCCTCCTCCGCACCCTCCTTCAGACTATACAGGCGCAGATTGTCTCTCCTTGATCTGGTCTCTATATCAAGGTATTTCTGTTCGGTGGTAATTGCAAGGAGGCAAAGAGCAGATACTGTCTGACCGATATGTTGCAGGCCATCCTCTGTAGTAGCTATTTGGTCTTCAGCCTCTTGTAAGAGATTCTCCACCAAAGAAAGTTTATGGTTTAGTTGTTTGAATTCGAACTTATTTTCAGCTCGCATATCCTTCAGTTCTCTCATCAGTGACTCAAACCTGGATCTAGACAGTTGTTCTGTTTCCTCATCGGTATCATAGGTCGGGACCGCATTGTTATGGCACGAGGCAGTGAGGCCTCATGTTGGAGAGTTTTGCCTGGAACCATGGTTTTCTTTTTCTCCCTGCACCTGAGATGCACGATTTCTGGACCCTCTAGCCCTCTGCAATCCTCCAGACAACATTTCCAGCAACGTAAGTAGAGTTATAGTTATTTTAGGAGGATTAATCAGCAGATCAGGCCAGAGCGACTCAATTAGCTGCTTAACGGAGCCGTGCTGGAGCCAGAAGTCACCACCAACTGCTTAATCTGGGTCAAGGTCAGTTGACATTCATCTGAATCCTTCTTCCCCCAGGTCGTACCTGAAAATAGGCAATAATTTGTCTAGTGCACTTACCCAGTCAACAAAAACTAAATAAATTAACAAATAAGGGTGTCACCAGTAATTATATCCTGTTTTAACTGTACTTCTTCAATAGCCTGGTATTCAAAGGAGGTAAGGTTGTGATATATGTTGCTAGGTGTCCACTCCTGAAACAAATCATTCATATCATTGATGACTAGATTCTTAAGAAACCTCAAACACTGGACTCAGTGAGCTAGTTGTTACAAAAGTTGAGTTTGATTTGAAATGAGTACATTTGTACAGTACAAATTGCATATGTGAAAATTCATAATTGCCCACCTCATTTTGATTCATAGGTACTGCATCATCTCCTGCGTCATTTTGTCTAGCTGGTATATCATTTACATCTTCATCAGCAAATACTATGACTGCAAAATTTAAATTTGATTCCACTTCATCATGACATTTAAAAAAGTCAATATCAAGCTCATTATAGGCTGAGTCCATAAAAGCATTATCACCTTAATTTGTTCTATCCAATGAAAATTCAGGAGTCCCTGCAATGATATCATTATTATTAAAGTGAATTCTTAAATCTGTTTTCCTAAAAAGCTTGAATAGTTCAACTGTGACTTGAAAATGATCTGAACCAAAAGTTGGGATGAAATTAAAGAGCAGGTTTCTATTAGTGGTCAATTTTGCTTTAATCCCTGCCTTGCACCATCAGTACACATTGTTATAATATAAGGGTGTTTTTCGTACCAATCTTTTTAGATGTATTTCAATCTAATCTGTATCCACCTACTGAGAAAACGGTGACTCCATCATGTGGCATACCGCTAAACTGAAAATGATTTATGTTCAAGAGATTGTGTCTACTTGCAGTTAAGCGATCTCTGTGGCAGCTTGTTTAAACTGTGATCCTGACAGGGTTTTCTTTGAGGCACTTTTCACTTGTAGAAGGTGCAGTTAGCTCATAAATGAGAAGGCCATAGTGTTCTATTTATTTTTTGTGTAATTGAAAAGCATTTCCATTTAGTTTTTACCAAGATTTGTACTAACACCAGTATTTTTACCATGCTGTTCGTTCTTTGACTACATGACAACATATGGATTCTGTTTCCCTATGACTATGCACATTTCTGACCCTCGCTCATGGCTATATCTATAGTTTTTCAATATTATATTCAAACTGAGACTAATTTCTGGAGCAATCTGTGTCTTTTATGTCATTCTGATTTTGTAGCTGTTGATTGTGCAAGCATAGGTTTCTCACGACACTCTGCACCATTTGTAGTAAATGTGCTCCCCATCCCCTTCCTGTAATATTTGACAGTTTTTAATTATCAATGTTTCTTTTGGTGATGTAGTGAGATGTTGGGGTTTATTTCTGGATATCTTATTGAGAGTTTGCTAGTTTTTTGATTTTATAGGTGCAGGGAAGTACCAGCATATGCCCTGTCTCACATGAACAGCTTTGCCACACCAGTGTCATTATTCATAACCTGTCTTTTTCTATGATGTTCAATCAGCTACCATTTTCATTCTTACTCAGTATGTTGACCTGCACAAAAAAAAGAGAATCAATTTGGGGGTTTAAAATGAGGTGTATCCCAGAACAAGGCACGTTGATAATGGTCATCACTACACACCATATTTGTATAGTGATGTATGTTTTCAAATACAAGTACATCTCAAACCACCTAGAAGTTGATTGACTTGGGGAACACATTCTGGCCAAGTCTAATAGTGGTATACCCCCTTTGTGTCACTGTACATCCATCAACCCAGAACTACAGTTCTCAAGGGCTCTTGTGCAATGGTGTGGCTGCCAATTTTCCTACAATGGGATCTTGGAAGCCCAACCATGGATGCAGCTGGTGTCACACTTTAGACCATGCAGACATTGGTGTGAGTTGTTGTGTCATGGGGAATGGGGAGTGCTGTGGACTGTGGGTTATGTTTGGGAAGGGGAATGATCCATGGTGGGTGTTTGGGCACAGCTGTCCCTCAGCCCTAATGACATTGGTCCCCGGTGGAAAAAAGTTACAATCACCTGCCCAGTCTGTTAATAATGTTAACTGGTAATTTAGTCCCCCAACCCCATTCCACACATTGATGTCCAAGACCTGGTTGTACAGTCCCCCCCCAATCATCTTTGCTGTCTCCCTGGAATGTGAAATAGTGGCCCCCATCCCCAATCTTCATTAATTCCATGAGTAAACACAGTGTGCATGTTCTTTGGATCTATTGCCCCCCCCTTCACTCAGGGAGGCAGTGGTCAACCACCTTGCCCAACCTCTACCTGGCCCAATTCTTTGACTGGTACTTCTCTCCTCACACAACTGACATGATGGGTTTGCACATAGCATACAGTTCATTTATGCATTCTGGTTGACCACTGCCTGTCTGGGGAGGGGGAAGAGATGTGGGATACTAGAGTACCAGTTTATGCTTTGCCAGTTCAGTGTTTGTATTGTGGAAGCATTGGTGAGGGGGGATATGTACTGGAACCACATCAGGAATGAGGATGGAGGCCATGGTACCATTGTGTTGGACCACAATAGCCCCATATGTGATTGTTGGACCTACCAGTCCCGTGCCATCACACTTTGGTTATGTGCCACTGCGACCACAGATGACACGGTGCTACTGAGTTTTGGGGACACCTGCCTGGTATCTCTGCCAGGTGCTGGCTGTTTCTAGAATTGGCTCATAAATATATTTATTCACTGGATGAAATAAGATACACGGGAGATATGATAGCAACATTAAAGTGTCCATAAGGCATAAGTAGTGTACCTCTGGGTTTCATATTTCTAAAAAGTGGATATCCAGTAACGATTTGCTATGATTTCATGTTTAAAAAGGGTAGAGTAAGGGGAGGGGTTATGAATAATTTCTTCACAGACAGTCTTGAAGGTGATTGGAATAGACTCCCATATGCGGTTGGATGTGCAAACACAATGTGTTGATTCAAGTGCTCATGGTACAGGTACACAGGTAAACCTAAAATAGAAACAGCGCTATTTACGTACTGTTGTCGTACTATCATCATCTTATTGGTGCTGTGTATAGCAAGTACTTTCTTGATGCTTATAATTAGTTGCATGGAAATCAAACCACAACAAATCAGGACTCTGTTTTCCTTCCTCTTTTTTATATTCGATTATAATTTTTCTTCTTGTTCATTCACAGGCATGGAACAACATGGTGAATCTTTGGGCAGTGCATGTGAAGACTACATAAACAGCTCAGAGGCAAATTTGACTTCAGAAGATGAAGGCAGTGAAAATGGTCATGAAGAAATGTCATTCCATTTTGGTCACATAAACATCGCTCCATATCGTTTTGAACCAGATGCCATTACATCCAGTGATGAAGGTGAACATCATGATGCATCATCACAGGAAGATAATCTGCATTGTGTTGGCAACACTGATTGGTAAGTAAAATAAGATGATAGAAACAATGGAATTGGTTGTACATATTGTAGGCTATGCCCCCAACTAAAACTGCCGGATTCTCATTTTAGCTTTTATTAATACTCAGTGTTGCCTAGACAATGCTGATTATGTTCACGTGATGTTGCCTCTTTTTGTTCACCTTCATCACTGGATGGAACTGTAATTAAATAGGCAGTATGTAGTCAGTTAAATTAATTGCTACAAATATGGTGCATGCCCTTAAACAAAAGTCACATGAGGTCAGTGTGGTTCAAATTAAACTTTTTTAATTTGACCACCTATGTAAGAATCATAAATGTAACTTTCAACTATTAATTACTCTTGAATTTGCTCTCATTCTGTGCTTGCCCTATAGACTTTAACGGCAGATAATGACCACTTGGCCCACCCAGTCTGCCCATTCCCCTACTTATTGGATAAGCTGCAGATCCTAGTTAACCAACAACATACTTCTTCCTACCCCCCCCACCAGAATTGCCTTATGTCTGTCCCATGCATTCTTGAATTCCCCCACTGTTTTTGACATCATAACTTCCTCAGGTAGGCCATTCAATGCATCCACCACACTTTCCGTGAAAACATACTTCCTCACATTGCCTCTTAGCCGTCCCCCCTTTATCTTAAAATTGTGCCCCCTAGTTGTTGCACATCTCTTTTTCTGAAAGATGCTACCGTCTTGGACTTTTTTGATTCCCTTCAAGCACTTTAAAATTAGTTTCATGCCCCCCTTCCCCTCCTTTCCTCGATGGTATACATATTGACCTCCTTTAGTCTCTCTTCATATATTTTCTGGTGCAAACCCTGCACCATTGTAGTTGCCCTCCTCTGGACTGCCTCCTTCCTGTCTATGTCCTTGTGGAGATGTGGTCTCCAGAACTTCACGCAGTACTTCAGATGGGGTCTCACCAAATGTATGTTTTGTTTGTTTGGTTTGTTGAATTTTGTTGACCTGGTAAGCCCACTGGGCCTAGAAGTCCCTTTTTCAGGGGCGACTGGGAGGGAGGGGGGATATAGATGGTAAGCAACTGAAATTGAAACGGATTAAACTGTTGGTGGTATTTTTAGTGAATGAGAGAAATTTGGTCAGGACACCAGGGAAATTCCCCTACTCTTGTCCAGTAGGGGGAACCCTTGGCCATCTGAGACAGGATGGCCAGTACTGCTGAACCTCTGGATGGGATGGATGTCAATGGTGCAGGGGATCTAGCCTCCTCTCCTGTTCCTGATTCACAGGAGACTGCTGAGTTGGAAGTTATTGCAGCAGAATATAAATCGCCTGTTTCTGGTGAGGATACGATTTTACAGCCTGGCTCCTCTGCAATGACTGTTCTACAGCTGGATGACTTGGTTAACAAAGACACTGTGTGTAAGTCTAAGTTGGCATTATTTCATAAAAGATCTCAGTTGCTGCTGGAAATGGAAAAATTAGAGCAGGAGTTAGAGGATCTCCCGGTCGATATTGCTCCGGCTACCCTAGAGACTACAGTACCTGTTGACGGTGTGCCTGCATCGGGAGTTACTGCACTAGTGGATTCTTTGTCTATTGTTTCTTCCCCTGTTTCATCAGACTTAACTGTGGTTACACAGGCTGGAAGTTCAGGCAGAATTACCTCTGTGTGCCTACAGCCTGCGGATCCTTTGGTACTGGAACCTTTCTCTCAGCAGCATGCTTCTGTGTCTTCTGCTGTGGTTGAACCGTCGAAGTCGGTCAGTTACGGTCCTCTTCCGGCAGTGTTTGTTTTTCCAGTAAATCAGTCCTGTCCTGGATGGAGTAAAACCTCGGCTTCTCCTCTCCCACATTGTGTTACTGTTGATAGTGCTACTGTGTCTACTGTTTTGCACCCAACTGATGTTCCTGGTGGCCTGTCTTGGTCTCCGCAACGTGCATTACGAGAGGCTGGTTGGGAGATGTCGGATACTGGGACTTAGTCTCCAGATTCACAAGACCACTCCTATCTGCATATGTTGGAGACAGCTACCAGTAAAGTGGCCACCAACATTGATCCTCTGAGCTCCACCATTTTGCCCCGGGGTAAGGACTTTATTGAAGCCCCTTCTGTGGTTTTAGAACAGGCAGTTAGTACTGGGACTTTAGGACAACAGACTTCTGATGTTGGGTTTGATTTACCTGTTACTGAGGCCTCGAGTACTGGAGCAGTGGAGGACGCCATTAGGGTGGGTCCTCCTCTGGAGGTTATTTCTCAGTTATCTGATGATAATTCCAAACACTCATTTAAGCTTTCTGATCTTTTTCAGAATAGGAGAGAACCTGCACCACGTCATACTGCTGTGCGTATTTTATACAAGGGAGGGCTGCAGGAGGCTCTGGACTGAGTTTATGTTGCTCAGGCCTTGTTGAAGGGCTCTATGAAGTTCTTCTCTTCAGAGATTTTTGCTCTTATCAATATTGGTAATTCCAATTTTGATGTTAGTTTCAAAAATATTTCTAGTCTAGACAGGTTTTGGACACGGTATGCTACTTGTAAAACTACACCCCTTTGGTCACCTTTCCAGGTAATTCCTCTCACGAAACCTATCATTTAGATTATTACAGTTATGTTCAAGAATGAAGGGGTTAATGTGGAAGATATTTTATTTTGGCTTCGTCAGCATTTGTGAGGTTTTGGGTACCCCCTCCCCTACTCTGGATAGCGAACAGATTTGGGATGGTGGTTGGAGAATCCGAGTTAAATTGTTTGTGACTAATTCTGGTACTGTGCATTTACCTAGTACCTTTTATTAAGGTAGGGATAGGGGTGCTATTTTTTATGTAGGGCAGCCTTGGTCCTGTTTTAAGTGTGGATCCTGGACTCATCTTAGTTCAGCCTGTGATACTGTTAAGTGCAGTCATTGTCTTGAGTTTGGGCATGGGTCTAGTAAGTGTCTTAATCTTTTTCGGTGTAATCTTTGTGAAAATACTGGACACGCCTATGGTAAATGTCCTTGGGCTTCTCATAATAGGGATGATTGCCCTTCACATGAAGGTATTATTAATTAAGCACAGCATCTGCAAGCTAAAAAGGTTGCTGAATTGAGTCTCAAATCTGGAATGTCTGCTAATTCTAAGGAGGTCTCTGAGTTGTCTGCTGCTGCTTCTCAGGTGGTTCAGACTGCTCTACCCCCTCCACTTGGTAAAGTTGTTACTATGGATATACAGGAAGAGTCAGAAACTTTGGTTCCTACTCCTATCGTTTCCTCTGACCTTGATGTAGTACCTGACATGCCTCCCCCCCAACCCCCAGATTGCTGATTCTGGTTTCAAAACTGTATCGAAAAAAAGGCCACGGTTGGGGAGGAAGGTAAGGCTTCAGACATCCTTGGAGGGTCAGGACAAGGAGGGGCTTCCTGTTGATTGGGCTCAGGGTAACAAATTTGCTTTGCTGGGTTCTACATCGATAGATAGAGAGTCAGACGATGAGGATACTGACACCTCCTCTTTGTTATCCCTTACTGATACCGAGGAGAAGGGGAGCATGGATTCCATTGCTAAAAGAACCAGGCAGTGCAAGAAGGCTAGGATAACATGAGCTACAGCTTTTTGCTGTTGTTTTTATGTTTGCTTGCACGGATGTGCAAGAAACATAGTGCCATCATACGAGTTTTCCAGAGGTGTGTCAGACCCTTCCAATTCAGTCAGTGTATTTGCAGGCACGGTCGCAGAGCACCAATCACTGCTCCAGCTGTCTATGACAGCTGAAAATGCAGTGGCATACAGCTGAAAGGGAGAGCTCCGCTTAAGTGAGCAGAGCTCTCCCCCCCACACGCACGCACGCACTTACACTGCGTGCTCATGCGCCCTCCCCTCCCACACTGTCTGCGGCCCGGAGGTGCCCAATCCCTGTCGGCTCCATCACCCCAAAGCATCCAGGTGCCATGCTGGGAGCCCACCCAGCATGGCAAAATGATATTATGGCCGACGGGGTGCCCAATCCCCATCGGCTCCTGTCTCTCTCTCTCCCCCATGCTGTTGCTGATGGGGTGCCTAATCCCCGTCAGCTCCACTGTCTCTCTCCCCCAAGCATCCAGGTGCACGCTGAGGCCACCCAAGCGTGGCAAAATATTATAATAATGAGGTGCCCAATCCCTCGTTGGCTCCAGCCCCCGAACAGCCTTTTCAGCTGCCACGCTGGGAGCCCACCCCAGTGTGGCAAATGTCCTCGTTGTCTGTAAATAAACATTAAACACCTGAAATAGAAAACTGTCCTCGGCGCTTCTCCCTGCCCCCTCCACAACCCGCACCCACCCACTCACGCACCCTGCCTCCCCCACCCCCACCCCATACTTACCTCCGGGCTCGGCCTTTGATAATCTTGGACCGGGAACACATCTGCACTCTTCAAAGCCGACGCGAACTGAGGAAATGCGGGTAAGCTGTATAATGGAATAGATAGGGTTTTTCAACTTTATTGCATATCTCAGGCATTTTGGAATTTTGCACAAATTTTCAACATGGGGTTTTGGGACCCCTTTTCATGAATGCTGTCACTGTCATGGCATTACTCAGGCCCCAAAGGGTGATTTCGCAGCCACTCGTGAAATCACCTTTCGAATGATTAATGAAACGACACTGCCAGTGTTCATAAGGTGGGCTCTCAAAAGCCTATTTTGAAATTGGTGTTTTGAAATCCTAAAATGACTTTATTTCGGCGTGTATTCGCGGTTCCTCGCCACCTCTTAAGTTCGCAAATTTTCAATATTTTCCTCCATATTTTCAACATTGCCATTTTACCACACCTTCTTATGAGCAGTACAGCTGTCATTTTCACATTTCACCCAAAATGTGTTTCTGCCCATGTAGCGCACAATGGCATAGTCGGTGTGCGAAATCAATGTACGGGACATATTAAGAAAATCACAGTGACACTGTTCATGAGCAGAGGTCTTAAAATGGCTATTTTGAAAATTTGGTGAAAAATTCCTAAAAATGACTGTTTTATGAGCGTGCATTGCAGAGTTCCTATGCACGCCCGTAAATTCGAAAATTTTCAATATTTTCACTCCAGATTTTCAACATTGCCATTTTACCACACCTCCTTATGAGCAGTACAGTTGTCATTTTTCACATCTTGCCCACAACGTGTTTCTGCCCATGTAGCGCACAATGGCGCAGTCAGTGTGCGAAATCAATGTATGGGACACGTTAAGAAAATCAGTGACACTGGTCATGAGCAGAGGTGTTAAAATGGCTATGTTGAAAACTTGGTTAAAAAATTCCCAAAAATGACTGTTTTAGGAGCGCACGTTGTGCAGTTCCTATGCATGCTGGCAAGTTTGCAAATTTGTAATATTTGCACACCAGATTTTCAACAGTGCCATTTTACCGCACTTCCTTATGAGCAGTGCAGCTACCATTTTTCACATCACGCCCAAAATGTGTTTCCGCACATGTAACGCAAAATGGTACAGTCGGTGTGCGAAAACAATGTTTGGGACAGATTAAGAAAATCACATTGACACTGGTCATGAGCAGAGGTCTTAAAATGGCTATGTTGAAAATTTGATGACAAAACTCCGTAAAATGACTATGTTACGAGTGAGCATTGCGCAGTTTCCACGCACCCTCGTAGGTTCATGAATTTGTAATATTTTCAGTCCAGATTTTCACCAGTGGCATTTTTCCACACCTCCTTATGAACAGTACAGCTGTCATTTTCCACAACATGGCCGAAATGTGTTTTCACACTTTCAGTGCAGAGATGCGTGGTCGCTGTGGGAAATCATTGTTCGGGACAGATAAAGAAAATCACACTGACACTGTTCATGATCGGAGGTCCCAAAATGCCTGTGTTAACAATCTGCTGTAAAAAAATCCCTAAACTAGTTACATTATGGGTATGCGTTGCACAGTTTCTACGCACGCTCGTGACTTCACCAGTTTTTTTAAGATTTTCACAGCAGATTTTCAACATTGCCATTTTTTACACCTCCCCATGAACAGTACTGCTGTTATTTTTCACATCCTGTTCGGAATGTGTTTTTGCACCTGTGGTGCCAAATGTCATAGTCGCTGTGCAAAAGCAGTTTTCGGCTAACAAACTGATATTGCCACTGTTCATGAGGTGGGGGTCACAAAAAAACCATGTTGAAAATTTGGAGTGAAAATACCAATGAATGCCTGAGGTGTTAGAGTTTCCGACCATTACTTCCCACCCTGTAGAGTATGACAGGCTTCGGGGTGTGACTTGGGATTCTTGCCTGTCATGCTCATACCATTCCACCCCCACCCACACCCTGCAGCCAGTGAGAGGCATCAAGGTGTGCCTCGGACTCTTTGGGCCCAGACTTCACCCCATTCTCCTATACCGAACCCATCTCACCATATTTCCTGATGGAATGGGGTGCGCATAAGGGCCAAAGACCCAAAGGCACACCGTGACACTTGTCAGTGTCTGCAGGGTAGAGTGTGGTGAAATGGTGTGGTCGTTATGCCTGATGATCCACAGGCACACCCCAATGCCTGTCACTCTCTGCAGGGTGGTGGTGGGGTTGGCTTCAGTTCAATACTTTAATGCCATTCCTATTATGCAGCTCGGTAACTTCTACATTATTTACAATATTTAGAGTTTTGTCATCATTTGCAGCACTTGATTTCTTTATTGGAAACTACTAGTCAGGACTATGGTTCCCAGATCCAGAATATTAAGACTAGGATGATGTCCCTTCAATATACTAGGGCTAAATCTTTGGAACAGGAAGCTAGGTTTGGTACACAGGTTAGATCATCTTCTATAGATCCCTATAAGGGTTTCAGGATCGAGTTAAACGTAGATTTATCACAGAATTGCTTTCCTCTTCTGGGCGTTGTGTCTCTTCCCCAGCAGGAATTCTGTCCATTGTTGAGGATGGTTCACAATCATGTTTTCAAGTCAGGAGGTTAGTGAAGAGCTGGCATAGGTTTTGCAAACTTTACAGTTGCCACAGGTTTGGCCAGAGGATGTCCGAATGTTGACACATGATGTCACTGAAGCTGAGGTTATTTGTGTCATCAAGCAGCTGAGTTCTGCTGCTGCCCCGGGTTTGGATGGGTTGGGGGCAGAATTCTATAAACATTGTCTTGAAGACTTGGCTCCAGTTTTGGTTGTTCTCTATAATCATATGTTGACATCTTCTGCTTTTTCTGCTTCCATGCAGGAAGCAGTTTTAGTGTTGATTCATAAAAAGGGTGCGCAGAATAGTGTAGAAAATTGGAGACTACTGAGTCTTCTTAATACTGACAGAAAGATTGTGACTAAAATTTTGTTGAATAGATTAAATAATGTCTCAGATTATTTAATTAGTCTTGAACAGACATGTGCAGTTCCGGGACGACAGCTTAAAGATAACTTAATAGTGCTTATAGAGTTGTTTTGGCAGGCTGATTCCGGACGGGTCTCAGGGTGGGTGGTGGGTGTCGATCAAGAGAAGGCTTTTGATCAGGTTTCCCATAAGTTTTTGTTTGCTGTTCTAACTACATTTGGTTTCCCAGTAGATTTTGTTTCCTGGATTAAAGCTCTTTATGCCAATATTTCATTATGTCCTAATGTGAATGGGTGGTATGGTCGGCAGGTTCCAGTTAGGAGAGGGGTGTGACAGGGTTGTCCCCTTAGCCCTCTTTTATATGTTTTTTGTATTGATAGTCTACTTAGACTTTTACACCATTCTCCTGATATTCAGGGTATTCTGGTTCCCCATACTAATTTTTCTTTTAAGGCTATGTCCTTTGCTGATGATATGGTTCTTACGTTGGGGAATGTTCATGTATGTACCTTGTAATCTCCCGGGTCGCACCTGAAAATAGGCACTTGGCTGTCTAGTGTGCTCACCCGGTTAACAAAAGCAAATAAATAAAATAAATACCAAGGAGGAGGTCCTTTATGCTGTTTTGAGGCAGTATGCAACCGTTTCTGGTTCCAGGATTAATTGGAATAAGAGTATCGGTATCCCTTTGGGAAACACCCCTATTCCATCCTCAGGTTTCTTAGGAGGTATCAGGATAAAAAATGAGGCTCTGAGGAATCTTGGGGTGCAATCTGGGGGTCGGGATATGGCTTATTCTAATTGGATGATTAATGTGGGGAAGGCAGAGCGTCTGGTTCAGGGTTGGCATACAAAGTTAATTGGTAAAAAGAAAAGGGTGATTTTGATTAAAACTTTACTTTTACCTATTTTTTTGTATATTAGTTATGTTTTCCCACCTCCTCAGCAGTTATTTACTAAGTTATTTAGTATTTTTCCAGGCTTTTTGGGGATCAAGATTAATCCCAAGTAAAAGGGATATTACTTATAAGTCCATTGTAGCAGGTGGTATAGGAATGTTTAATCCAGTTGCCTTCTATTTTAGTATTTTTTTTAGTTATAATTTTGGTCTGGCCTTGAAATCTGGTATTAAGTTATGGCGTCCATTGGTTCTCAGCTGGGTTACACCAAATAGATGGTTTTGGGATCAAGGTTCTACTAGGTTGTTTGGGAAAACATCGCCTTTACCAAAATATGGTATTGAAAGTTTTAAGATGGCTGTGAAATTTAAACTTCGACCTCAGGATTTTATGGTTTTGGATAGGAAGGCTGTTTATCAAATTATTTTGGCTAATGATAGTCAAATTGTTGTAGAATTTCCTTTATGTTCCTCTGTACAACAGATTAGCGTGTTACGACATCTGCGTAATCCTCGCATACCTTCCAAAATGTGGGATAGTTTGTGGTTAGGGAATTTTGGTAGACTTAGTGTAAAGGGAAATCATAAACATAAAAAGATGGACGATAGATATTGTCCACGTGATTCCTGTCTTTAGGTTTTGGAAACACTCCGTCATTTGTTTTCAGAATGCGTATTTATAGTGCAATTCTGGGCCTTCTTGAGTGCAACTTGAGGGGAACCTGAATTTTCATTATTAATTTATTCTGAAATTATGTATGGTTGAAATAAGACCTTATGCATGAAATATAATCCTGAGAATATGTATGTTATGTTGGTTGTGATTCGTTATCATTTATGGTAGATTCGATGTTTGGGGGTTCTTCAACAAAAATGGGTCTTACATGTTGACTTATTGGCAAATATTAGGAAGTCTTTGCAGGATATGGTCCAAATGGATTTACTGCATTATAATAGAGACAAGGTTGCACATTTTTGGGTTAATTGTACTAATTGGTATTGAATTCATTGTTTGTTCTTGTTTCTTTCTTGTTCTGATTTCTGTTTTTTGTTTCTAATTCTCTTTGTTTGCTTTATTATGTACTGTTTTGTTATGAAGTCCAACTTTCCAATAAAAAATTCCCCTACTCTGTAGATGGGTGGCGCTGTGTCTACGGGGAATCTCTCAGCCAGATAGAGGAGGACAGTGGAGGAGGACATGTTGTGGCTGGTGAGCCTGCAAGTCTCAGCGGGGAGCATGGTATGCCTGGAAGGCACCATCTGGGTGGCCAGCTTTTTGTACCTCATCCCCCATTGCTTGCTGCAGTGGAAATGGGTAGAGGATCCACCGAAAATAGGGAAAACTTAAATCCCTCTACTGCGGCGATACCAGGTTCATTAGGATGTCCCGGAGCAGGTTTCTTGCCTGTGGCGGGAGACAAGGTAATCGATGCAGTGGTCTGAGCAAAACAGGACCTTCTATTAAAGGCAGAAGCAGATTATAGAGCAGCTAAACTGCATGCAGCAGAAGAAAAAAAATGGAAGCGTCCAGTTCACGGTTCGCCGTCACCTTCTAAGGCATCTACAGTGAAAGTATTTGCAGCAGCCCCCCTGGCAGAGAAAAGTACATCTCTGGATTTTCCACATAAAGAAACAGGGATTAACAGCTACTCACAACATGATCCTTCGTGTTCCCTGGAAAGAGCGTTGGAATGGGCTGGCTGGATACAAACGGTGACAGGTCAGTGGGTTGTGGATCCCAATATTCCGCTTCTGGGTTTGGGGTTGCTATGGAGGTACTGGGGGGAACTGTGGATGGTCTCCTCCACATTATGGAAAGTCCCACTGAAGCTCTGCCTAGTACACCACATGAGCTAGCCCCAGACCCTGTTACAGGGCACATTCCACTGTTGATTGCTGCAGCAGATGCAGAGGTGGTTATTTCAAACATTCCTGTTTCACTACCGGACTCTATTTCCTTTTCCCCTATATTGACTCCCTCACAGCAGGGGTCCCCTGAAGATCCACCTTTGGTTAAAAGTTCCCCCCAGATGGAAGAAGAGTCGGCTACTCTTCCTGAAGTATCTCCTGACAGTATTCTAGTACCCCCGATCTTGACTGCTTCCACCTTTGCTAGTCTTTTCCAAAAACCTGTCTCCTTAGCCAAACGCCGTAATGCTGTTTGGCTACGGTTTTTGGGACTTGTGGACAATATGCCGGATCGTTTCTATGTGGGGAAAGTTTTATTAAACCAGATGCTTGACTTTTCTCCCTCTGAGGTGTATGCCTTGATTCATACACCAGGGGAGTCTACCTATGATATTAGTTTTCATTCCCCAGACATCCTCAATTGTTTCTGGATGAAGTATGCCCTTTTTAAAACAAATCCTGCCTGGGCCCATTTCCAGGCCATACCACTAACAAAACAAACTGTTAAAGTAATTACTGTCCTATTTAGGAACGAAGGGGTTAATATTATGGACACTACATACTGGCTAGAGAAATGGTGTCAAATACAGGGGAACCCAGAACCGATTTTTGACCCTGAAGGATTTTGGAATGGAGGATGGAGGTACAAGGTGACTTTATCACAAACGACGGATGGGCTTCAACATCTCCCAAGTTGCTTTTATTTGGTCTGGGATAAAGGCTTTATCTTTTATCCCAGATAGCCCTGCCATTGTTACAAGTGTGGTTCCAGTAGACATTTGAGCAGGACTTGTGACACACTGAAGTGCGCACAATGCGGGGAACTGGGACATGTCATGACTGATTGCCACCATCCTCCCAAATGCAGTCTTTGTGAGGAGCAGCATTCTTTTTTGGACTGTCCTTGGGCAGCTCACAATATTACAGATAGCGAGCCCAGGTACCAGGAGTGGAGACTGGCAAGGGAAGGGTTCTATAAGCATCCATTGGATGCTTCCCTCCCGGGGGGGGGTGGGATTTGCCTGGGGACCTGTGGGCGTATTGGTGGCGAGCTTGGAGACGTGTGGCCTCGACATGCCCATGGCACGCCCCCGCCCCAGGAATACCCTGCGTGCTTACGCAAGGCCGAGAACTGTGGTAGCCAGCGCACAGAAAACAGAAAATTACACCCCAGCCGACCGGATGACGAATGCCTGGGCCCCTGCCACCCAAAGCCCAGGAGCCAGCCCGGATCCAGCTCCGCAGCACCTGGGATGCAAAGGTAGGCCATAAAGGCCATTCTCCCCTGGAAGAGAGGGACCCTCTCAGCATAGGGATGTGCCGGGCTACCCAATGTAGGCTGCAATTGGGGCTGGGAGTAGGTGGCAGGAGTTTGGAGGGAGGCAGGAAGGCATTGGCGCTCCGAAGGAGTGGTCGGTCTGGGTGTGTGGGAGGTGCATAAAAAAAAAACAGTTCTAAATCAATACGCCCACCCCTATCTAGCAGGACACCTTCTGAAAGACCTACTGCCCCCCGAGGTTTTTTTCTATGACAATCTCATCTTTTAATTTATCTCCATCTGAGGTGGAACCAGTGGTTTCAGAGTTGCCTAATGACACAGGTTCTATGCCTCCCCCTCTCCCACCAGATGGTGCCTTTACCATAGTCAATAATCGAAGAAGGAGTTTACGGAATAAAGCTGTGGCCTCTGCTTCAGAAGTCTTCCAACTCCCTATGAAAAATACTTTTTCTACCTTACAGGTCGAAGATCCTGATGTAGGAACGGAATCGGATTCAGTTTCGGTTCACTCCTCCCAAGCTGAGGGGGGATCTGATACTGAATGGTCCACAGAAGACCTGACCACCCTTCCAAAAAGTAAATCTAGAATGGGTTCCCATAAATGGGTTAGGAAAAAATCTTGATACATTTCAGTCTCTCCCACAGTTTAATATAGTCCTTAAGTTTAGTTCTTATGGCCCTGTTTGTCTCTAACTGCTATGAATGAGTTATGTGACATCAAAATGGCCTCTTTTGGGCCAGACCGGTGGCGCTGAGGGTTGAGGTGCTGGATGCCACACCTCACGTCGTGCCAGCGACCCGGGTTCGGGAACGAGCTGGGTGCTGGAAGTCGACAGGGAGGGAGCAGGATTGAGCATCCGGAGGACAGCACTCCTCTCCCTGGGGTGGGATCAGGGGGCTTCCCACAGTGGTAGTGGCCTCTAAGGGTGACTGGAGGTACTACCAGCACTGGGAGCGCATTGGGGCTGCGCGCAATGGACATCCACATCTAGCGTGTTGACGTCATTGCACGATCATGCATAGGGGGTAAAAAAGAAAAAACCTCCTCGGCGTGCTGTATGATGCCCGGCTGTGTGGTGCCTCCGACTCCTTCCCTGGATGCTCCCTCTGATCGGGACCCCTTCCCCGGATCCTGTGGTGATGGCTGCATGCCCGCCATGGCAAAGATCATTGAGCAGGTACTGAAGGGGTAGAGCTTGGGGTTTGGGTGGTGCAGGGGCTGTGTGGCCGGACTGGACTGGAGAGGAACCATAGGTAACACCTCCCCAGCTGCACAGGAACAAGAAAAATATGTAACAAAAAAAAAAATGGCCTCTTACTAATAGTATTCATAGAAACATAGAAGTTGACGGCAGTTAAGGACCGCAAGGCCCATCCAGTCTGCCCATTTCTTTTTCTACCTTATAAATGTGCCATCGGCCTTTGCTCTGTCAGTGGCCTATCTATTCATAGTCATTTGTATTGCTCCCTTATGCCTACCCATGCCTGTTTGAAGCCCTGCACTGTATTTATAGCCACCACTTCTTGTGGTAAGCCATTCCATGCATCCACCACCCTTTCTGTGAAAAAGAATTTCTCAATCCCCTTAATCGCCCCCTCTAATTTCATGCTGTGTCCTCTTGTCCTGCTATTTTTCTTATATTTAAACATGTTAGACTCTTTCACCTTGTTAATGCCCTTAAGGTGTTTGAATGCCTCGATCATATCACCTCTCCCTCCTTTGCTCAAGGGTATACATATTGAGCTCTGTTAATCTGTCTTCATATGTCTTCTGATGCAGTCCCTGCACCATTTTGGTTGCCCTTCTCTGGACTGCCTCAATCTGGTTAATGTCCTTGTGAAGGTGTGGCCTCCAATACTGCAGATTACTCCAGATAGGGCCTAACCAGTGTCTTGTAAAGAGGATTATTACACTCCCTCTTACCGACGTGATACCCTACTAATACACCTAACACCCCACCCTAGCCTTACCTACTGCTTTGGGGTCTGCTTGGATGATTTCAGGTCATCAGTGATGATGATGCCCAAGTCTCTTTCTTCCTTTGTGACTGCTAGCAACTCCCCTCCCAGCCTATAGGTGGCTTCAGGGTTTCTCTTCCCTATGTGCATGATTTTGCACTTCTTTGCATTAAATCCAGTTGCCACTCTTCTGACCATTTTGCTAGTTTATCCAGATCTCTTCTCATTCTGCCCACCCCATCTGGATCATCTACTCTGTTGCAGATCTTGGTGTCATCTGCAAACAGACAAGCCTTACCCTCTAGTCCATCTGCAAGGTCACTAATGAAGATGTTGAAGAGGACTGGCCCCAGAACTGATCCCTGAGGTACCCCACTTGTGACTTGCATCTCTTCTGACTGTATACTGTACCATCTACCACCACTCTCTGTTTTCTGCCGTCAACCAGTTTGCCACCCAGTTGACTAACTTCTGACCCACCCCGAGCCTACCCAGCTTATTTATCAATCTTCTATGTGGAACAGTGTCAAAAGCTTTGCTGAAGTCAAGGTAAGCGACATCAACTGCTCCCCCTGGTCCACCACTCTGGTTACCCAGTCAAAGAAATCTATGAGATTAGTTTGACAGGACCTTCCTTTGTAAACCCATGCTGTCTTGGATCCTGTGCCCTATGGATTCCAGGTGTTGCACTATCCTTTCCTTAAGGAGTGCCTCCATAATCTGCCCACTACTGAGGTAAGACTGACTGGTCTGTGGTTCCCCCGCCTCCTCCCTGCTACCACTCTTGTGAAGCGGGATCACATGAGCCCTTCTGCAGTCTTCTGGGACCTCTCCTGTGCTCAGAGACTCACTAAACAGTTCTGCTAATGGCTCTGCTAGTTCCACCTTTAGCTCCTTAAGTACCCTGGGATGTATGCCTTCAGGTCCCATTGCCTTATCCACCCTGAGCTTAGCAAGCTCTTGTAGAACCCTTTCTTTGTGAAGGGAGTAGTGCTCCTCCCTCCCTCCCCTGTGTCCATGATGCTAAGCTGTGGGCCCTGCCCTACCTTTTCTTCAGTAAATACTGAGCAAAAGTATCTATTTAGGATAGATGCCTTTACAGGGTCCTCCTCCTCACATGCTCCCTTATCTCCATTAAGCTTAGCAATACCCCCTCTGGACTTTCTCCTTTCACTAATGTATCTATAGAAAGTCTTGTCACCTTCTTTTACTGTTCATGCTAGTGTTTCCTCAGTTTGGGACTTTGTCTACCTTACTGCCTTCCCTGCTTCCCTTAGGGCAGTTTGGTATGCCTCCATATCTTCATCCCGCTGTGTTCCCTTATATTTCCTGAAGGCCAGCCTTTTGGCTCTGACCTTTTCTGCTACTGTATTTGAGAACCAAAGTGGTTTCCTTCTTCTTTGCACTTCTTTTCTGTCTAACATAATGGGATGTTGCTTCAAGTATTGCATCCTTAATGCCTGCCCACTTTGCCTGTACCCCTCACCTGTGTTTCTTTTGCCAGGGCTAGCTTAACTCTGTTGGCCATCTTATCAAAGTCAGCTCCTCTGAAGTCCCATATTTTTGCCTTGGAATGGGATGATTTAGATGCAGTAGCCAAATTGAACCATACCATGTGATGGTCACTGGCTCAGGTGACCTTCTACCTAGAGATCTGTGATCCATCCTTGTTAGTCAGTACTAGATCTAGGATAGCCCTGTCTCTTGTGGGTTGCTGTACCAGTTGTTTGAGGCCCTCCCCTGCAGGAATCCACTATGTGTCTAGTTCTGGCAGATGTTCCTGCTGGTATTGACCAATCTGTATCCGGCATGTTGAAGTCTCCCATTATCAGAACCTCCCTTTAGCTGTCATGTTTTGTATATCTTCTAACAGTAATGTGTCCATGTCCTCCCCTGGTCTGGGGCCTGTAGACAACCCCAGTTCTTATGGCTGTCCCATTTCCTGTTTCCAGGGTGACCCACAGTTCTTCTGGCTCCTTATGTGTATTCTGAATTTCTGTAGCTTTGATATTTTCATTGACATACAGGGCCACTCCTCCCCCGCCTTTTGCACCTCGTTCTCTTCTGAACAATACATAGCCAGGTACTGAAGTCTCCCAAGTGTGGTTACTGGTAAACCATGTCTAATTGCTACTATGTACAGTTTAGCCTCTGACATTATTGCCTGCAGGTCTGGGATCTTATTTCCCAGGCTGTGAGCATTTGTGTACATGATTTTCCATTGGCCAGATTTTGGTGTGTTAGTTGTTGGGTGAGGTTTGGCATTACCCCTTTGCGTCGTATGGGGAGACAAACCTTTTTTCTTGCCTCGTGATGCAAACAAACTGCAAACATGCTGAATCCCTGTTTGACCACTAGCTGAGGGGGAAGGGTGTTCTTCCCATTCGACGTATGGGGTGCTGCACCCCTCTCCCCATTTGCTAGTTTAAATATTCTGCAAAGATGTCAAACTTCTGCCCCATTGCACTGACTCCCTCCTTAGTCAGATGCAGTCCATCAAATTTAAAGAACTTTCGCTCCCAGAACTGTTGCCAGTTCCCTACAAATCTGTGTCCTTTTTCCTGGCACCAGCCCTTGAGCCACGTGTTTAGCTCCCCTATCTCCCCTTCTCTGACCTTCCATCCATCTGCTCCCCTCTCCCAGACTGACAGGATCTCAGAAAAGGAGATGCCGGATGAAATAGATGATAGTTTGTCACCCAGCCTAGTTAGGTGTTCCTTGTTCTCCACAACTGACCGGCTGGTGAGATCATTAGTCCCTATGTGTACTAGGACATCAATGTTTTCTCCTGCTTTGTGAACAATTTTAGCAATGCGGTCAGTGTCTCTCCATGCTGATGTACCTGGGAGACATCTGACCATTACCCCTGGCTGGAGAAGGGTATCAACTCCCCGAATCATGGAGTCTCCTATGATCAGAAGTTTTTTTGATTTCCTTTTTGCTTTTTTTGTTTTGGTTCCTGATTTGGGTGAGTTTTGTTGTGCTAGCTCCTGTGCTGCAGTGTCCTGCTCTGCAGTGTCTTCTGCCTCTTTGTTTGATTTCAGAGATAGAGGCAGATACCTGTTTGTAGTGTTTATATGGTTTTTGGAGGTAATATGTTGGAGAGCAGAGAGTGATGGGGCACCTGATTTGCCCCTTCTAACCACCTGCCAACCTCCTGGACCAACTACCCTCTGCGGTCGAGGTTTTTCTGTTGGATGCTGGGGAAGTGGCGGGTGGTTCTTATAATGTATTTCCTCTTGAATATGAAATTTGAGGCGTGCAATCTCTGCCCATGCTGCCCGGAGCTGAGCCCTAGGATCTCCAAAGGTCCAGCATGTAGGAAAGTGTCCTAAATCCTGTAAGACTGTCCTTCTGAAAATTGTTCCACAGTGCCTGCAGTTAATGATATCCATTCCAGATAAGTTGCTGGGTTTATAACCTAGTCAGAGTAATTAGAAGGAAAAAAAAATAAAAAAAAAATGCAAGTAATGGTTTGATTGTGTTTTGTTTAACTTGTTATAACAAGTTAAATTACTAGTGCCCCTGTAAATGAGCTCATCTTGTGGAGGCCCCACTGATCCACCCCTTCCTGCTCTGCCACAGGAAATGTCACAACTGTGGTACCCTATAAAAGGAGTGTAATGTGGGGTGGTTGGGGATGGGGGTGGGTGGCTGTGCCCTTCCCCTGCCGAAAAAGAACCACCATGGATGAAAGAACAAGGAGGTAAGAGCAAAACAATCAGTCAACAACAAATGCAGTAACCCTGAAGCTTATCCTTATGTTAGATAAAACTGTAAAACCTGTAAAGCACCACCTGTAATAATTTCAGAGAAGATATACGCTGTAAGAAACACTTTGCTACAGAGAAAAATAAAGCAATGAAATGTTAACAACAAACAGTAGCAATCCCTGTGAGTGAAAAATAAAAACAACACCACACGGTAAATCTGCTTAGCCAAAATAAGTCTTAATCCTTTTCCCTTGCTCTGGTAAGTTTCTCTACTCTGCCTTTCAAGCCGTCTTAGAAGGAAAGAGCTCAGGTGAAGGTCAGCAAGGAAACAACTTTTGATTTATGCTTTGTTTGAATCTATCTATTATGGTGTGGTGTTTTTTCAGGATACCAGGTTGCATAGTAGACAGGAGATGGATAGAGCCTCTTTAGAGTGGAAATTGGGGGCAACCCACTGGTCTATTGGAGATTACATTTGTTGTGGGGTTGGTATTTGCATGAATTCTCCCTCGGCAAAGTCTACGCAAGCAGTGGTCATCGCCCCGGGATGTGCTTTACTGTTGGATGTTACTTTACATGATTTACACTGCCGGTTTATCAATGTGTACGCTCCACAAACAAAGACAGCCAGAATTGAGCTTTTCCATCTTATACAACCATATTTATTTACTGCCCGATATGTTTTTTTGGGAGGCTGATTTTAACCGTGGGCTGTATTTGAAAGACAGAGGCCCACAGACCCATAAACTGTATTGCAATACCAATTACTTAGCTGCCTTGATTGCTCAAACTGGTCTGATAGATGCTTGTGGACATTTTGTACAGCCAGATAAGACCTATTTCAGAGGTAACCTTGCTACTAGAATTGATTTTTGGTTTATATCTCCTGCCCTGGAGATTAAAAATGCCAGGACCCTTCCTGTTGCCCCATCTGATCACGCCATTATAGAATTGACAGTCTCCAATCATGATGGTATACAGCAAGGTCCTGGGTATTGGAGTTTGAATTTGGAACTTTTGCCTCTTCCAACTGTTAAAGATGGTTTGATCTCTTTATTAGAAGTACACAAATCTGTTAAATTCTTACATGACACCTCACAGGAATGGTGGGAGGATACAAAAATGGATATCAAGAGATATTTCCAACATACTGGCAGATTGAACAGGAAATTTAAAAGAGACCAATATTTAATTTACAAGACACAAATTCAGAATTTGGCATTTCAAGCCTCCCAAGGAGATAAAAATATTCCTGCAGATTTTGCGGAAACTAGACAAAAAAAGAATGATCTACAATATAATAGACTTAAATCCTTGGAACAGAAACAAAAGTTCGGAACCCAGAGATCACTTGATTTTATGAATCCATATCAATTCAGCGCTCAACAGCAATACCGGAAATGGATGTCTCTAGTTCGGGATGCTAATGGCCTTCTTTGTACCACTAGATTTGATATCGTGACAGCTGTTGAGGAACATGTGCATTCTCTTTTCAGTTCTCAGGAGTCCTCACTTGATGTTCATAAGGCATGGTTAGAGAGATGTTCCCTACCACAAGCCTTATTATCATATGAATGGGTACTGGTATCACCACTTATCCAATCTGAAATATTGGCCACTTTGGCAATGGTTAAAAAGGGTTCCGCACCAGGGACAGATGGGATCCCATTTGAATTGTATAGCGTGATTTTGCAATATTTGCTACCTGAATTTTTAGAATTATTCCAAGACATGATTTCTTCAGGGAAATTGCCTGATTCCATGGGAAATAGACTAGTTATTATTATGTACAAATCTGGCAACAGGACAGATCTTTCAAATTGGCACCCTATTTCACTATTAAACACTGATTTTAAATTATTTACTAAATTGTTAAATAACAGGCTTTTGCTTTGTGCATCTTCACTTATATATCCTTCTCAGACTTGCACTATCCCTGAATGGAGTATTACGGATGGTTTAATTTTGTTAAGGGAAATTTTGTCCCGGGGAGGACTGGAGAATTAACTGGGTTTATCCTTAGTTTGGATCAGGCCAAGGCCTTTGACAGGGTGAATCATGATTATGTTTGGGACTGCTTGGCCAGATATGGGATTCCGTCTACTTTCAGATCCTGGATAAAATTATGTTACACTAATGCTAAGGCTCGAGCATATTGTAATGGGAGGATTAGGAAGACACGCAAGGTCACCCAGGGAGTTAGACAGGGATGTCCCCTGAGTCCCCTTCTATGCCTTTTTACACTAGATCCTTTACTTCATCACATTAATGACAATATTGCTATCCAGGGGGTTTCCTTTTCTAGTACCACAGAAGAAATAAAAAGCATTGCATACACAGATGATATCTGCTTTATTGTAGGAGATTTGCCATTGGCAGCTTTAGTGGGACAAACACTCTCGGAATTCACAGAATCCACGGGAGCCCAAGTAAATTATGTGAAAGGTAAGTGCCTCCCCTTTGGCTTGAGACAATCCTTAGAACCTACTTTAATTGGGATCCCTGTTGTAACAGGTTCTTGTACAATTCTAGGACTCATTTTTGGTTCCAGGGATTTGACTTTCTTAAATTGGACTTCCAAATTGGACATTGCACATGAGAAAATTTTACACTGGAATAAGTGGTGACTTTCTAAATTGAAATGGGTGTACATGATCAAGACCTTTTTACTTCCAATTTTTTTGTATCTTGCTGCAATTTTCAGTCTGTCTCCTAAGCTAGAAACCCGAGTACATGGTTGCTTTTTTTCCTTGTATTTGGTGTAGCAGACTGAATCCCGTCATTAGATGTTTACTGTTTCGAGAAAAAAAAAACTGGGGGGACTTAAAATGATTAACCCCATTGTATTATTTTAACAATATTTGCTAATACTAACTTGAGACCACTGTTGTTAAATTCTGAGGGAATTTAGATTCCTTGGGTTCAGGACTCACTTTTGGGGGATACTCCCTTTCTGGCTCCCTCATTCTTGCATTCATAAACAACAATCTTTGCACAGTATTCCTGAGACTTTACGGGTATGTTTCGGGAAAATAAAATTCTGGAGTTTAGTACCAGAACATTTTCTTCAACAAGATCGGAAGACATTCTATGCTCTCCTTATAACTACTTTTTTTTTCAAGACACAGCTTGTTTTGACTCCAAACCTATTTTCGACAAATTGCTGATTGGGAAAATGTTGACGTCTACCCATATTCCTGTTTATATGTGGGATGTTATGTGGCTTTCCTTACATGGGAAACTGAATGTTAAAGGTAATCTAAAACAAAAGTGTGGAGCACCCGTTACTGTCCTAGGGACACTTGTTTGGAGACTGTGGAAACTATGAATCATTTGTTTTTATTTTGCCGTTTTGTACAACATTTTTTGAATTTTTTACGGGGGAGGTGGCCTACATCACCCTTTTATGATTTAACCCCAGAGATTCTATAGTTAGGAATTCTTCCTTTTTTTCATGGACTAAACATGATAGGGTTACACTATGGTTATTTTTGGTTTGCTTTAAATTCTACATATTGCATGTGAGATGCAGGCTTACACTACAGCAAATACTGTATACCGAAGAGCAACTATTTCACATGATCTCTACTGCAATTCTTAACCACAGACTATCAGAAAGCAAGTCAGTGCCACCCAAAATTTTTAAGTTTTGGTGGCACAGTGTTGACTGGCTATGAGTTGGTATGATGTAATACTGAGTTATAATTGCAATTTTATGGTTTCAAATAAATTCCACTACTCATCTGTGGGGAAGAGAGTGATATTGATAGGAGCCATAGTTGATGTGAGGCCTATTCTTGGTTTTGATTATGTTGTAAACATTTTCTAAACATATAGGGATGTTAGTATGATGCATAATTTTATTATGATTTTTTTATGTTGTCAATACTAGTTTGTTTATGTTTTCTTCAGCTATGAATACAAATTCCCCTACTCTTTTGGTAGGGAGGGGGAGGGTTTTTTGTTTTTTCAGTTGGGGGGTCTGGTATGTTGTACTAATCATGTATGGTTCCTTTTATTTTCTATAATTGTGTATGATGTAATACAATTTTGTTTGATTGTCCTTTTGAGTTCTGAATAAAAATTCCCCTACTCTTTTCAATAAGTGCCATGGGATCTTTAACATCCAGCTGAACTACCAAAAATCCAGGCAGATGGGACCTCGGTTTTAATGTCTCATCTGAAAGACAGCACCTCAGATGTGCAGCACCTCTCTCATGCTGCACTACTGTGTCAGTACTGGGATATTAACCCAAGTGCCAGATGTGGGAACTGAACCCACAGCCCTCTGATCTCCTGGCCTCAGAGGCCAGTGTGCTACCTACTGAGCCACTGACACTGCAAACTGTATGCACAGAGGAATTACAACTTCCTGTTTTCTACTGGTTCTGCTTCTCCCTATGTATCCCATTATCCCCCCCCCAAGCCCACCTTACTGCCTTCTCACATTGCTTGCCTACCCTTAGGTCTTCTGAGGAGGGGGGCTAGGGACGGAGGCTGGGAACAGCAGTGTAATTACCGTTCCTTAATGCTGATCCCACTGTGCCGCTGCAGTGAGATAGTGTGTGCAGAATTCAACTCCTGACAGACTGAGCATAGGTGAGTGGGGGGGGGGGGTTCTGCATCACACTGTGCTGGAAGTGGGACTACTTTCTCTGAGTGAAGGATACATCCCAAACTCCAGGCTTTTTTATCATATTAAATAACTTTCCTGTGGTTTGATACCAGTGGGTTTACCCCCATGTTATAAGCGCAATATCCCACAATATGGTGTGCTGTTATTGGGGATTAACACATACCCGGATGCTGTAAGGGCACTCTGCCTGTGGCCACGCACCTCACAATGCACCCGGGTGTGTGTTAATTAAGCAATATACCACAAGAGGGTGTGGGTGTTGGCTGGATTTACTCACGCCTGGTGTGTTGTTCGGTCATGAGGCCATTGGCCAAGTGAGTGAACCACATCAGAAGTTGATAAATTTTGCAATCACCCACACCCTCGAGGAGCATATTGCGGTTATACAGTATCCTACTTTTTTTGACTTAGTAAAAAATAAAATAAAAGTGTCTCTTTTGGTGTTTTCATTATTTTTTGTGGGGAATTTATTGTTGCGCTATAAAAATAGTTCCCTTTTGGTAGGTAAAATAATCCCTCATGTTTAGCTAAAGAGAAGACTTTGTGAGGTTTTAGTTTATTTTTTTAATCACCCTATCTTCCTGCTGGTCAGTTACTGAGGGTGCTGGTTGCCAAAGCCCATTGCAGGTCCTGTGAGCATCAATTCTTATTTTGTGTTTAAGTGTGACAAACTTAACTGACAGCGCACCAGCCACCACATCGCTGAAACCTTGAAAGTCAGGTGGTCACCTTCTACCATCACTGCATAGCTAATCACATATTTCAACACATTTATGGATTCTGAAATGAGGAAAGTGTTTTTTTATGAAAACCAAGGGCTAAAAGTTCCAGAAATCACTGCTAAAAAGCCAAGCCATTATACTGTGCATGCGGCTATGTATATGCATAGGCTCATGCTCAGTGTTATGACTCGGGTTTTCGGCAGTGAATTCTCAAAGTTTTAGCCCTCAGTTTTCATAAAGTGTTTGCTCAATTCGGCATGTGTGAAATTTTTGGAAATAAGTGTCAGAGACGACATATGTTTTTTTTCTCTTACAGAGGAATTATTTGTAGATGGAATTGGAGCAACTGCTTCGGGGAGCGCAGCTGGGATGGTTTCAGAAATGTGAGAAGGGAGTAAATCATGCTAGCCAGCCATTCAGTATTTTGAGACACATTGTATAATCCCCAATAACAGCACACCCTATCTTGGGTTATAGCTTACATAATCAATGCTTCTTCTACCATTTTGTTGTCCACGCAGCAAAGGAGAGATGCTGTTCACATATGTTTCATATATCCTACCTGTGACCTTGATGCCTGATGCCCTTCAGGGTGAACATGAATGTTGATACCAGAGTTGACAAAGCAGACATTAGTGCATTTGCTCTGCTACATTAGAAACACAGAACCTTGCCAGCCCGGTGGTGCTGAGAGATAAGGTGCTGGATGCCACGCCTCACACCATGCAGGTGACCCAGATTCGGGAATGGACTCGGGTCATCAGGGGTCAACAGGGGAGAGGGAGGATGGAGCATCCCATGTCAGCTCTTCTCCCTTGGGGTGGGTAAGGGGTCTACGTCACTCTGCAACGGCAACTGGCAGAAGTCAGGGGCACTGCATGTAGTGGTGTACAGCAGAGGGTTGGAACAAGGTCTGGTATGACTTCCCATCTGTTGATTCCACGACATTGCACATCCCGACTTCAAGTTCCCACAAACAAATTTCCCAGTCGGTAGCATTTGCCGACAGAATTTCTTCCTGACCAAAATTAAAAAAAAGAAAAGATTTTATTTTAAAAACAAATTTATTAAAGTTTGCATAGGGTAAGCTTGCTGCTTGGTAAATCACACTGAAAGGGGACGTTGCATGGGGTTGGGATGGGGTGGTGGAAGAGGAAGGCTTATTTTGCAACCCATCACCCAGCATGATCTTCAGACCACCACAGCTTGAAACATGCAGAAGGGCGACTGTCATTAGCGTGACAGCACAATGCCAATAGCAGTCATGCAGCCTGGCAATTTTGCTGCCTGACCCCTGTTGCACCCAACACACCAAGGCAAATGCCAGCTGTTGCACCCCCTGAAAATGACAGTAATCACCTCCGACAACCAGTTCGCCACTGTGACAGGCAAACCGGTTGCGGTACCCTCTGTCCGTCACTCTGTCGATGGGATAACTGGTCTGTACACGTCGAACAGAGCTGTGACAGTCTTGCGTTACTACAGTACTGTATGACAGATAAGCTGGCGACCCCAAATCCACAAGTAACGTAGATAAACAATTGTCAAAACACAGACTGTCATTCTGGTGCTGTGCAGGTCGCCCGATCTGCCTCATAACGCATGTATGGTGCACTGCAGTTGCGCTAAGGAAGTTGCCATGTGTGTGCATATCACTCAGCACTGGTGCCATGTCAGCTGGCATAAATCGTACATTATACAATGGCAAGAAAGAAACTTGAGCTGTCATTGGTCACTGTGGGACTGGACCTGTGGTGTTATCCTGGCATAACACCATGGCTCTAGTGCCAACACAGGGATGACCGCATCTCACTGTAAAATATACATCTCTTTGCCTACAAGCGGCTTTCGTAGTACAGTACCTGCTTTGGCAGTTGGCGGCTTCCCTCGCACACCGAGACCCACCCCACCACAGACAATAACCCCAGAAGAAACCCACATACATCACAACAAAACAAGTACTCATATTTTCTGTAAAAAAACAAATTGTAGCCCCATACAGAAAGTGAGCGCGTGACCCAGTTAGTGAGCGAGTCAGCAACCGCATTTTCACAAAGTCACCACGGCTCTCACTAGCTCACTCGTAAATACACTTTCTTCCTCTCCTTCTCAAACGCACTTTCTATAACAAGTCCCTACCTCCCATGCAGGTATCCTGAAACAATCGTGTGGCTGGCAGTAACTCAGTTGACTCCGGGGTGGGGAGGACAGGGACGGAGACCACAGCATTCAGCAGCATGAAAAAAAAGAGTTTAAAAAATCCTGTACAATGTCTCCCAAACCAAACTATAAACCCAAGGCAATAAGGCTAATACAGGAGGATGGTTTGTAAACAGAGTCAGCACTAAGAGGATGGTTTGTAAACAGAGTCAACACTAACAAAGATTGCTACACCTCCACCTACTGGCTAAAGTAGAAATCTGCACTATTTTGTCATAATGTAATCCTACTCACTGCAAAAAACAGTAAAAAATATATATATTTTTAATATATTTTCTATCCCTTTTTTTCACTTTTTACAATTGAGCCATTGTATAATAGGAATAATGCACTCCAGGGTGTGTGTCGTGCTGGGATAGCCACGCCTGGCATGTTGGGCCGCACTCGGTCTGGGCCTCATGCCCAACTACACCAGGTGTGGCATTATCCCAGCATGACACACACCCTGTTGTGCATTATTCCTTTAATACTCAATCACCCTGCTCTGCCAAAGCCCTGTTGGTCGGCACCACGAATGACTGCAGCATGAGACTGTCATCACAGGCTGGCATTAGACCGACCTGTTGTAGTATACACTGCACCACATCTGTGTACGTAGGTTTTTTTTCATGTTTTGGGACATCTGGGTTTCATGCAGAATAATCAAGCTGTGTGTTCTGTTCATTTTTGGTTAAATGGCTGAACACTGTTTAGCTCTATCATCATTTTTTCGTTTTGGGACATCTGGATTTAAATGTCGGTAAATGGTGCTGCGGGATTTAATGGGTCGGTAAATAAACCCTGTCGGGAAATTAGCTTTTGGAAAATGATTTTCGGCAAGTCGTCGGTCGGGCAGTAGTACAGATCCCTTGAAATGTGGTAGGCATCAGCACATAAGTGCACCAGTGCCATTGCACATCTGGCTCCAAGGGAGAAAATCCAGGTGGAAAATTGCAGAGCTGTCATGGTGGCTGATGGCCGTGCGCCACACCACCAGACATGAGAGGTGCGCCCCCCCCGGTATCAGGATCCAGGTCCCCATGGAAGGGAAGATACTGCATGCTGGCCTGGATGGAGGAGAGCATGTCGCTAACCAGACCGGGTCCGGGGGTACGGGTGCCTGTGGCTGGACAACCGTCAGCCTGCTCCACAAAGGTAGGAGATAAAGAATGTAGTGATAAAAAAAAAGAAAGATATACAGAACCATAATTTTGTTTCATAGGCGTACATGTGAATGCTGTGTTGCCATCGATGATGTTTTGAACTGCTGTTGTTGCAATGAAGTTGATGCAATACAGAACCTCATGGATGTCTATCATGCCAGGCCCAGAACTGGACAGGTGAAGTGCGTAACACAGCACCCAGGGTTCCAATCAGTCTACCTAAATGAGTAGCTTTATAGAGTGCATACTACTAGTTCAGGCAAGAATCTGAGGATGAAGCTGACGGTATTACATATATGCATGAGTGAGTATACAGTACAATATTTTAAATTAGTTACTTCATGGATATGGAGCCTACGTAAATAAGAATGAGGGGTTAAATGTGAAGTCAAAAAGGGGTATTCGTGGCATAATACCAGAGTATGAATTGTGGTATTTTAAAACATTTTGTATTCTGCACAATTTCTATACATTTTTATATTTTCCTGATTTAACATTTGAAAAATACCGAATTCCTTCAAGTTAACCACCCCAAACCTCTAACAATAAAAACTGAAAAAACAAATTGATAAGTATGTCTGTTCCATTTTTTTTGAACACATTATATTCTCAATGGATACATATAGTGTTTGAATTCATTTAAGATGCAGTTCATGTCTGCCAGCATATGCGGTTGTAGTGTGTGTGTGTGTGGTGTTTTTTTGAATTTGAGGTATGCAGCCTTATCTGACTGTACAAGCCCACTCACATTGTCACAATTTGTCTCCCTATCTCCTTTCTGCTCTGTTACCATTGGTAACAGTGGTCAGTATGTAAAGTACTTATATTTTCCATAACATCATTATGTTCTCACAAAGCAACACCTCTTTTTTTTAAGCACAAATGATAGTGGAATTAACTGAGCGTGAGTGCCGACTACATCCTAGACACGTTTAAAACAGTTGACCATAGAGTTTTCTAGATAATATATTGATCACTATCATCAACCAACTACTTTACACGTCCCAAGGTTTCCACATTCACCATGTCAAAAATGTGACATGTAGCAAATTGATTATCGAGAGTGAACTTGTCCCTGGATCTCACCATCCCTCATCACCCATTGCTTAGAACCATGTTGTTATATTTGCTATATTCAATACCACCCATCATTTTGCACTTATCACCTCCTCCAGTACCTTATCACACTGTCATAGCACCCTGACAGCAATGTTGTGCCCCCTATCATTTTTTGTTATCTTACTTGAGGTAACACATAGTCCGACACCAACAACCCTGGTATACAAATACATGCTGACTATAGTTATTGTGATAACGAAGTAATGAATATGGTAATATGTTGTATTTTCTTTTTGATTTACTCTGATTGTAATGATTTCTTTTTACCATATGGTCACAGAATGATACCACTATGTGACTGTCTATGTTTGTTGGGTGGGGGTTGAAAGACACATTCAGCTATCAAGTTTAGCATCAACCTCAACTTGTTCTAATGCCAGGTAAGTGGCATGGAATTCTCTGGTAAATTGGTTGAGTTAGGAGGCGAGGGGGCATGGTCATCAAATAAAACCAGTTATGGTAACTATGAATAGTATCTGCTGTGCATTTTATTTTAATTTGGTTGACTCACAGTCTAAACCATTAAATTGTTGTCTAACATTAAATGTCTAAACATTAAATTCAATGGACATGGATATGTCATTGTATACACACATCTAGCAGTGTCCTTTACCTTAAAGATGAGTTGCAAAGTCTTCAAGCTGGCCACTCCCACCCACCTGGGTGGTACATCCATGGATCTGCCCCATGACGTCAGATCTTCCTTTCTGCTGGAAGAAGCAGGTTCCCTCCTTACTGCTCCTGCATTAAGTAGGCCCTAGCGTTCAAATCTTCAGATTTACTTCCAAATGCTAAACTCTTTTGAGTTTTGTCTTCAGCTTGATCTTCGATCACAACCACCATGGATATACCACATGGGAGGTTGGAAGGATCCAGCTTGAAGACTTTATGACACATATTAAAGGGGAAGGATACTGCTAGACATGTGGATTAACAACATATACCACTAATAGAAATACTGTTACTGGTGAGTAACCTGTGTATAATTACTGGCTTCCCCTTTTTCCCATAGGGAAACCATGGCATAATTTGTCATAATAAAGGAGCGTTTATTACGGCAAACATGCACATGGTTTCCCTTGCTCTGCTCATGCGCCCGCAGCAGCTCTTGCTCTTAGACCATTGCTGCATTCTCTTTTTCACTGGGACACTAAACTACCACACGGAATCGGCAGTAAGTAATTTAATCTCCAGAGAACTCATGAAGAAAAAAGAAAATGAAACTGGGCTGTAAGGGAAAAAAGGCTGTAAGCCATACCATGTGCTGAAACGTGACTGTGGCGGTGACCGCACCAGAACATCTTTATTTTTATTTTATATAATTGCTGAAGTGAAAAAGGGAAACTCAGCAATTATATAAAATAAAATATGGGTTGGGGTGTGTAAACTCAAAGTTTACACACACTCTTACGGTTAGATGCTATGCATAAACCCCTCAAGCTTTGCTCTCGGGTTTTATGTAGCATCTAACCCATTGGGGGATGTAAACTTCTCATTGCACACCCCAACCCATACTTTATCCTATATTTATTTAGTAACTATATTAAATGTGGTTGACTTTAACTCAAAGTCTTGTTGAAGCTTGTTATATATGAGAAAAGGTTGCATCAATATTTAACTCCATTGACGCTGTGCATTTAAAGTTTCACTCATCAGATTCTCATTACTAAATTATAGATTACAATTTAATCAGATTCTTATTTTGTCTTTTCTTTCTTATAGTTGATATTGCTATATTGCCTATCGGCAATTCATCCATTGGATCTGGGGCTGGCTTGGGAGAAAGAACAGAGTGCCGCTACCATCATGCCTGATGCATAAAATACGGTCTACATTCCTTGCAGAAGGTGGAGAACATACTGGGTTTCAGCTGACTTAATATCATATTTTAATTTCTCTGCTCAAACATCAACAAAATTTATCTGCTTTTTTGTGATTTATGGAGTTACTGTTTGTTGTGAATATCATATGTGGTACATAAATGCTATGTTTAGCTTATTGCCATAATCCTTTAAATTTTGGGTTATATTCATAATGCAGTTTGTTATATTTTTAGTGCTAAATACATGTGGTCGATACCACTCTTGTGCTGTAATAAAAGTTTGCTTTACTTCTCTTGAGAATGTTTCATTCCTGTACATTATGGGCTAATTTGCATGGCCATAGTGTTTGTTGTCGGGCCCCCACCCCACCAGCACAAGCCCCATGCAGCCACAGTCACCACAATGTAGTGGTGCATTGCCAGGTCCCCGATCCACATAATAAAAATAAATTCCCCTTTCCATAGTATAGTAGTCCCTCTCCCTACCCTGGACCCTGAACCAGTTAAAATAATAATTAAAAAAAAAAAACTGGTGGGAGATCCAGACCTAGGGTAGGGGACTTGTTTTTTTTATTATCGGGATCAGGGAATGGGGGCTGATGTGGGGATTATTTTCTCATTATTACCGGTATCGGGGACCAGGGTGGGGTGAGGGACCACTGAACTATGGGAACGTGTTTTATTTTTTTTTATTGTAATGGTATCGTGGACCAGGCTGGGGTGAGGGACCACTACACTGTGGAAACGTGTTTTATTTTTTTTTATTGTAATGGTATCATGGACCAGGGTGGGGTGGAGGGAACAAAATACTACAGAAAATAGTTTTTTTATTCTTAATTTAACATGGATCTGAGACCGGTGCGTGGGAAGGGACAACTGTACTACCAAAGGGGAATGTATTATATTGTATTATGGGGATCGGAGACTAGAGTGTGGGGGGTGGTGGCTGAAGTACATCCGCAAAACCTCAATGGTTTGCAGGTAGTAGTACCAGTTTTTTTTCTGGGTAGTAATTTGCTCCATGCAATGACCATTGCAAAAGGTCATTGCGCGGAGCAAAAGTTAGTGAATGGGATTGCGGGGCTATGCAGGTCCACTCTCACTCATTGACATTGGGGCACCCCTCACAGCTTTGCCCTGGTGTAAAACCAGTGTTGGGGGGGCAAACTGGGTTTTGTTAATGCCAACTATTCACAAAGCCCAGTTTTGCCCTGGAAAACTGGTTTTTCACCCTGGCAAAGCTTTGTGAATCCTATCCCATATGTGCCTTGCTGACATTTTCTAAATACAACTTATTTGTTTCTCTTTGATTTATGAGACACAGAGAACACTGTCTGATACTCTTAGCAAAAAAAAAGTTTTGTTTTTATACAGTCTTCCTGTAAATGAGGTAACATTCAAATAACTATTGTAGAAATTCAGTACAAAAACAGATACTTCATTTGCTAATGATCTTTATTTCAACATCACATAAAGGCTATGGTCATTCTGCCATTAGCTACTTATCTTATAAAATGCAATTTAATGTTAGAATTAGTTATACATATGACAACGATATTCCAAAACAGAACTTGTGTCAAAGAAATGCTTCTTATGACATTGAGAACCATGTAAATAAATAACAGCAATTCTTGCTGTAATTAACATGAAGCAAAGATTATACCCACAGCAAGGAGCGTCCATTTCTGGAGTTGGAGTGGTGGTTGATCAATCAGAAATCTGGATAATGGTTGAGCCAACATGTGAGGATGGGGTGGCGGTCGGACAGTGGTGGGTGTGGTAATGCAGAAAAGGTCCCACAGTATCATGTGATATGACAGTTAAGAAGCAGCAGAAAGATTACATAAGGTCTGATAATTCAGTCAGTGATGTTTGCGAGGGAAGCAGCTAAACATAACAAGATGGGTAGAGGGGTTGTATTGATATTGACATCAACTAACGGAGAGGGTGATGATAGTACCAAAGCACAATCCACAAGTAAGGCTGTACCTGGCGCACAGCGAGCAGTTCTAGCAGCACTACTGAAAGTAAAGATGTCAAGTTGCAGGTTACAGGCCAGCGCAGAGAAAACTGGATGACCACAGAAATGGAGGTCAAAGTGTCCTAGGTTAGACTGAGGGAACTCAACATGTACGCTCTTCATTATTAATTGGATATGGGTGATATCATCAACACCTTCAAATATAGCAGGTGCATTAACATGTACTGAATATGTACACCATAACTTTTTATTTACAAACACTTGTTAGTAACTAATAATGTTAGCTGTCATTGCAACACCTCTTTGGCTGCAAGAAAATTGATTTATATAGTTTATTTTTAAGTAGAGTATCTTATTTTGTATGCTCAACTTTGAAGCATGTATGCATCAGTCCCAAATAAGTAAGTACATGACATAATGTTCCTTCATATGACTGCATATACTGAGGAAAGTATGCAGAGTCATTTAGAAAATTGCATCAGGTGTAGCAATCATGGTTGTGTTTAGAACCTGCTTACAAAGTTAGACACAGCTTCAGCTTTTGCTGGTTGGACAGAAACAGAAGATGCAAGAGGAGGAGGCACATTACGTCTGGTTTCCTCAAATGATGAATTCAACGCTAATGGACTGTCATTGTATTCCTGTACCAGATTCTTCCTTAGTTTTGCAACATACGCTGCAGGAAGAAAGCAATGCAGTAATAAGAAATCAATGTTTACAATTTTTTTGGGGCATAATCCCTCAATGACAGTATAAAGAAGTGACTGATTAATGGAGCATAGAATACAATTAGCAGATACACCCAATGATACTTTCAACTACATTTATTAGAACTTTGTCATCATTTAATTATGGCTAAACCTATGTAACCAGTCTGTCAACATTCCAGCACCCACCAATAATGTATGTAGTCATGGGTTGTGCACTTACCTTATGTTCCTGCATATGAAATGGGCAAGGAAATCCCAGTCTACTGATTGTAGGTGAATTGTCTATAGCCATGACAGTCATGGATGCCCACATATGGCTATCAAACAATTCCCAAACAGTCATGTTATTCCACAAAATTCATCTTTTATACTGTATGGCCATCTGTGCTAATTTTGGACAATGAATTTCACTTAAGCAAATCTGTTGTTTCTGGGGGGGCACTTGACGTTTAGTAGTATACACCAATTATTGACACAGTGTTATGCAGATGTTTCTTAAAGTAAGATGAAAAACATTTTTAACCAAATTAAACAGTTTCAACCACTGGTTAGAAAAAGAATGCAAAATACTGAACTTACCATTTTTAATTAAAAAATGGGTTATGTAAAACGTGCAACCCCATTGGCGGATTGGGTCTGCATGGCCATTCATTAATCCCCAGCATATGCACAGTTGCTGTAAAAGAGATAAAACAGGTATCCTAGAGCTTACCAGTGGAAGGGACCAGTCATTCACTAAGTCTAAATCTTACCAGTGCTCCTTACCTTGGCCGACGGTGAGCAAGTTGGCTGAATATCAGCATCAGCTTTCAGCTCAGCATGCTTAGAAACAGAGCAGGTAAACACTTGTGAAAAGGAAAAGTTAACAGATGTTTTAAAATACTTCAAATACCTAAAAGGATTCCTCGTAGTAAACCCTGGAGCTTAGCGAGAAATAGGGCTGCAATGTTTTTTATTGTCAAAAACTCACCCACACACAACTGGCAGCCAATGAAAGCCAGTGCTCAACAGGAAGGTATGTCTGCTCCCTAACAAACTATTTTTCTTAACACACAGACACAGTTAAAAGAAAGATGATTTTAAGCAGTTAGGATTTTTTTTTTACTCAGAAACACTCCATTTTGTAAGTGCAATAACACACTCCACACCCATGGGAGTATCAGGGCATTAATGCACTTCACCAGCTGGTTGAAGTCACTCTGGCAAACCATCGTGCCTCACAGCGCACCCAAGACATGCATTAATGCCCTCATACACCCACGGTCTGTCGTGGGTTATAGCATACAAGTCTACTACATCTGATAACAATGAATGTGTATAACCCAGTACAAACTTCAAACTACATAAAGAATGTAAAAAACAATTAGTGAGTGCTAGATGAAGCTTGTACTTACAGTGTGTAGACTTGGCCATTTGTTTCCAGGCAATGTACCCTCCTTTTCTGAATTTAGGGAACTGAAGTGTGTACTGAGGCAAGCCTGACTTAGTGAATGACTGGTCCCTTCCACCATTTTCATTGTAGTGCATGCCTGCCAATGTTATCCTAAAACAGTTGAGATATACATATTATACAATGGGTGCCAAAATAAAGCAATCTAATTGGCTGGCTGGCACCTTCAAACCATGATAAATCCTAGCATTACCCCGTGAAAAAAGGTGACTGAGGGGGAGTGCTAAAGAAAACAACACTACCACTGTCTCTTTTATGTTGTGCCACAATAAATACAATATACAATATTTAAATGATAAAAAACTATAATTCTCTTTTAATTTATGTGACATTGTATGAGTGCAATATTCCACTGCAGAGTGTGGGATAATGCCAGGATTTCCCCACTTTTGGTGTGGTTTACTCACTCATCCTGTGACCTCGGACCAAACCACAACAGGCATGACTTTACCTGCTATATAGGGGGCAGTACAGATGGTTGCAACAGACAGGGGAAGGAGTGGGGCAGTTGATATAGCATTCCAGACTTGCAGAAAGGATAAAGCTACTCAGACTCCCCTAGCAACAAGGAACACTTTTCTTGTGGC
This sequence comes from Neoceratodus forsteri, assembly GCA_016271365.2. NCBI lineage: Eukaryota > Metazoa > Chordata > Ceratodontiformes > Ceratodontidae > Neoceratodus > Neoceratodus forsteri. The sequence continues at coordinate 29,554,128 of CM057453.1, forward strand.
GGAGCAATAAAAACAATGAACAGAGAGTAAAATGGGAAAAAATTTTCTTTATTTGTTTTTTCTCACAAAAAAGGAGACCATTGTATAATTGTAACATACCACTACAGGGTGTGGGTAATGCTATGTTTTACCACGCCAGGTGTGGTTTGCTCACTCGGCCTGCAGCCTCATGACCAAACAACACAACAGATGTGGTAAATCCTAGCAAAACCCACACCCTGTCATGGTATATTGCTTAATCAAGGCAAAATGAATTTGTGACAGTCATGTAAGAATGTACATACCTGCTGTGCATGCCGAGGTATGAAAAAGCTGTGTGCTTTGGGGCAAAGTGCAAGATCAGGCTGTGGAAAGCCTCTAGTAATGATGTCTGACATTCAGTGGCGAGACTTCTTAAATCTTTCGGTAACATTGAGTTTATGAGTATTGTCTCCAGTTTGACAGCTGGCTTTGAATCTACAAACATATATGATTTAAGACATGCATCATATAAAACCATTTTTGTGACCATCAAACAATAACAATCAGTTTGGTGGTGACACTGTTACCACAGTTCTATGCAGCTCAGCAACTACATGCGTTTAAATGTCTTGCACTTTAGACGGAATCAATGTTATTAATTGCTAATGAATGTAAGGTATCAGTAAAACATAATTTCCCTCAACACCTGCCACCCAAAAAAAAGACTAGAATGAATTATTTTAACAATGCTTGCATCAATCATTAAATTGCATTGTATTACCCTTAGCAATTTCAGTCATGAGCTGAATGAAAATAAATGTGAAACAAGAAAAACAATTACATCTTTTGACAATTCATGAGCAGGTAGTTTTATGAAAAACTATAACAGTTAGCATGACATTACTGGAATGTTTATCAAATCAAGACTATATCTGGAGACATTAGGGCCTGATTCCAAGACACATTTATTTATTTTATTTTAAATTTGTTAATCGGGTGAAGATACTGGGCAATGCCCTTTTTCAGGTCTGACCTGGACAATCAATAGCAAAGACAAAAACAGACAATTTACAAACAATTCATTCAAACAATTACATACATCAGCAGACAATAAATAATTTTAAATTTAACCTTCAACCCAGTTAAGGAACTAATAGACCTGAGAGGTGAAGGTATGTCATTCCACAAAATGAGCAGCAGACGGTACAAATGAACGATATCTAAAATTGCTCTTATTGACATTTGCTTTCAAAACAATTCCTAAATTAGAATGCAGATTAACATGAGGGCCCCTAACTTCAAGTAAATCAGATAATAGAGATAAACTCTTTGGGTAATAGCTTGATGAATCAAGTTACCAAGAGCATAGGTTATCTTTAACTTGGGAAATAGCCAACCCAGAGAAGCATACAAAACACAATGGTGTGTTAACAAAGGGGCACCAAGAATAAAATGACAGAATATTATTGTAAGCCACACTCAAAACCGTACCCTCCCTTATTCCCAAATTATAATGGGGAGACATAATCAAGGTGTGGCAATAAAGTACCCATGGCATTGGTTTTTCAGGACTCAAATGATAAATAGGCCTTAATTTTATATAACAAATCCAGTTTGGAATTAATAGTCTTACTTACTGCTTTGACCTGAGAAAAAAAAACCTAAGCCAAGATCTAGAAGAACTCCCAGATACTTGAACTCATTTACCTGTTCAAGTAGGTCACCAGATCTATCATGAATTTGTAAACAAGAGCTCACCTTTAACCAAGGGGCACTTCCAAAAACCATACACTTGATCTTTTTTACATTTAAGACCATTTGATTGGTCAATAACCAGGAACTAAGAGTATCAAAACTGTAACCTTTCATTAACCTGTTCAATTGTTTGATCCTGATTGTGTAAGATTAAGTCATCTGTGTAAAGGAAACAATGGCTCCTTGATTTATGAATAAGGAGAATAACAGGGGTCCAAGTATGGACTCCTGTGAAACGACACAGAAATTAAATTGTAGATCAGAAAAAAACTGAATCTATTGAGACTTGCTGAAATCTTCCTTCCAAAAAGCTCTTTAGAAAGGACACTACCATATCAGAAATGCCTAAACCCAGTAACTTTTGACAAAGCAAGTTATGATTTATTAAATCAAAAGCCCAGGTCAGGTTCATGAACACCTCCCGCATTAAAAGACCTCTGTCACAACCTTGGAGGATGGCATTTGTGAACCTGACCAGAGCCTGACCACTTGTGACTTGTGCCATATACCGATACGCTGGGGACCCTGCACCTGATTCCAAAACAGGCAGGGTCCCTGGTCGCTATGTCCTGTGACTTTCGGCACCCTAGGTGGTATGCCAAAGGGAGGGTGCACCTACACAGGATTTCACAAGCCACAGTAGTGTCCTCTGACAGGGCACAAGTCTCCCCATCCAGGATCCCTGAATGGCAAAGCCCCACTCCCAACACCATGTCAATTCCCCACAGGGCTAATCAAGCACCCCCATCCCCCTGCCCCAAGGGCAGCCACCCAGAATCCCAACAGTACCACAATATCTCTGGTAGTCTAGTGGCCCCCCACCCAGCAGTGCCAGCCCAACCCCACCCCCACACACCTGGTCCCAGTTGGTGATTTGCATACCCACCTCTCACCTCCACGGCCAGCCACTGACGTGACCTTCCTCCGCGTGCTTACTACTGTATATAAAATGTACTAATGATCATTCATTGAGTATGCCTGTATACAGCAGTACGCACTCAGAGAGGCTCAGTCAAGCAGCTAACTGTGAGTGAAAAATAGGTATGTCAGCCGCCAACCGGGACCGGGTGTTGGGAGTGAACTGGCACTGCAGGGTGGGAGGCCTGGGCTACCATGAATCTCAGAGTACTGTTGAGGTTCAGTAACTACCATGAAGCAGGGGAAGAGGTGCTTGAATAACCTGTGGGGCATTGATATCGGTCTGGGGAGTGGGGATTTGGGGGGGCATGTGGAGCCTTGCGGAGCTTGGGGATGCCAGCAGCCTACAAAGGGCATCATGGGGTTGCACATGGGGGATGGATGGGGGGGATTTTATGAGCTCGTGGGGAGGTGGCTGTAGGGGGCACAGTGGGGCATCCCCGGTGGACGTAAAGTGCACATAGACCAGCTATTAGCTGGTCTAACTGTACTTTGATGGATATCCTACAGGGGTTCTCTCAGAATAGCAACTGTGCTGTTCCAGTGGCCACCCTCCTAGAATAGGGTGCAACTGCTGGCATAAACCCCCTAGCGCCATGTCGCAGTGGGTTTATGGGGTAACTATTGGCATAATGCCACTCTGGCGGAGGCAACCTGCAGCATGTCATACGCTGCCTTTCAGAATATGGAATGGCGTAACTCATTGCGCAAAGTGCTACTTGCACTATATTTTGGGGCGCAAGTTACTTTGTGCCATACGTAAGCCTTCTGGAATTGGGCCCTTGGTCTTCATTACAAATGTACTTAATTTTTTTGTTTCATGAAATATTTATAAACCAACATAACAAAGAGGTTTAAAAACAATAACATGATAGCCTGTCCCGGGGCTGGGGGTGGGGATGGATGATAGGGGTTTCTGGAGCACAAGGGATGGGAGGGTCTCAGCACCCAGCTAAGGATCTAGGTTCGAGCAGACTCGATAGACCATAAGGCCTAATCTGCTGGCAAATAGTATGTTAGTATGTATAAGTTAAATACCAATAAAAATCATACTTTCTTTAAGCCACTGCTTTGTATGACTTTCGGGAGTAATTTCTCCATGAAGACATTTTGGGAATAGTTCACTGTGATTCATATGCGCATTTAGAATGTGATTTACAATGCTTTTCTATTTAGCTTCTATCATGTCACCAATCACATCATGACCAGACACAGCAGACCAGTACATGTGATTCACTATGGAAGATTTCCAAAATGAGCATGCCTTCTGCATCCCTAGTGCCTCAGTCTTCTTTCCAACACCTGTAATGCAATGATTCAATTTGAGTTATACAAATAATGTTTATAATCATGCATTGTATAGTAAACAAGGCCTTATATGTATGCAGTAAGACACCACAGGGTGTGCATGAAACAGATTTTACCACATGACAAGGTATGTACTGAGGCAGTAGGCTGCATGCCGAGTCCCTTCAGTATCTTGTTGTGTGGTAAAAAATATTCCAGGCACACCATGGATTGTCTTATTGCGATTAGAAAATTGGTTCATTTTGTAATTTTTTGAGTGGTCGCCCGCAAACACTATATTTATCTAACAACATCAATCATCATGTAGATTTGATATAACATTGCCCTTTCTCCTGCAAACTGATGATGTCACTGTATTTTTCGTCATATGACAATTGTCATATTGTGGGATCCATATTTCAGGATCCAAATGTCAATCACCCCCCCCAACCCCCATACAGAAGACTTGAAGCAAACATACCTTCCACCACTATATGGTTGACTTGTTTTGTAATAGCTGGGCCCCCCCCTTGCAGGGACCGCAGCTCAACTGTGACCCTTGGCCCCTGGACCGACAGTGCTCCTCAAGCCACAGCCCGAGTCCACCTGCCTGGATCCTCAGCCTTCCAGCTGGGCCCCCCCTCGCAGGGATCACAGGCTCCAACCGCCAACCCGCTCACCCCCCCGGACAAGACGGCGCTCCTCAAGCTGCCGCCAGAGTCCTCCTCCCTGGATCCTCAGCCTTCCAGGTACGGCACTAGCCACCAGCCAATTGGAATGGGAGCGCCTTTCCAGGGCTCACTCCGATTGGTCCAAAGCTCTCATTGACTCTGCTCCTTCAAAAACCAGCATTTTAAAAGATTCAAGATATTTTCTCTGTATTGTATACCATGCTACAGCTTGTTTAGAGTTTTAAGTTGTTAAGTGTTCAAAAAAGGGCTGGGATTACAGTTCTCTCAGAGAATTTGGTGCTGCTCCACTCAGGCCCAGACTTTTTGGCGCCCAAACTACTGGTCCCATTGTTGTGTAAACTGTGCTCCCTGCTGAGCTGACTGCACCTCTTGCATCGGCCAGCATACTTAATCTCTCCCCCTCTCTTCTTTCTCCAGCTGGGCCCCCCCTCATAGGGACCGCAGGCTCCAACCGCCGAACCACTCAGCCTCTGGACTAACGGCACTCCTCAAGCTGCCGCCAGAGTCCTCCTGCCTGGATCCTCAGCCTTTCAGGTGCAGCACTAGCCACCTTCATTTCTGTCCCACCAGCACTGTGTGCGGCTCCCCAACCACCCCTGCCCACCCACCCAAGGTCAACACTTATATTTATAATAAACACTGATCATCTGATCAGCTTTTTTTTCTATCTAACCAATTCCCCATTGGCTCCTTATATATTTCTCTACCGCTCGAGGCATCTGGTTGTGGCTCCACCTACAAGAGCTGCAGCTCGCTAACCCTTTACATCCCCCTTCAGTGTTCTCTCACCCTCACTGCTTGTACTATGGAATCCTGGCCAACTTCAAAAATTTGGTTCATACCGTTCAGACTTCTTTCACTCCGTACTGAGCTGCCGGAACACCAACCTAGTCTGCTAGCGCCACTGACGGTGGTTAACAGCTTGGCCTGCCCCACTGGAACAATGCACCACCCAGTTTCTACTTTACTCCCCGACTGCCCTACACTCCCCTGCACCACGATCACCTCGATGCCCACTCAGCTTATTACCCTCCTTAAGATGCTATCCTTTCCTATCATTCTGTCTCTCCCTCCCTAAAACTAGTAAACGTTTACTCTATCACTCACCCAAGGGATACAGGCTACCCCAGCTCCTTATTCTCTTGCTTCTTCTAGCATCCGGCAATATCCACCTAAACTCTGGCCCTGTACTTGCCCATCCACCAGTCGGTGCCCACCCAGCCACAAATTCACTTTCACTTCCTAATGGTCTTAAAATCATCCACCTAAACATAAGAGGTCGTGTTCCCAAAATCTCCCTATTGCAACCCATGGTATATGCCTACGCCCCTGACATGATTGTGATCACTGAAATCTGGCTGTCCAAAACCATTCCAGACCATGCTATCGCTGTTCCTGGCTTTACAATATCTAGACAGGACAGGACCGGGCGAGGTGGCGGTGTGGCTATCTATACCTCCTCTACCCTCCAGATCACTCCCTCCTTCACAACTTCTGTTCAGTCATCCCATGAGGTTCTCCTTTTAAAAATCTCCTATTCTCACACAGTCCCCATCTTCATCGCTGGAGTTTACTGTCACCTAGGACAGCCACATTCCAACGTCACTGACTTGGTCTCAAAGCTCTCCTCATTTGCCAGCGGTGGTGAACTACTCATCCTGGGTGACCTAAATCTAAACTGGCTGGCCCCATCACTGGCTAACACCTGCTCCACTATCAGAGCCATAAACCTCCATCAGCTGATTCTGGAACCCACTCATCTAAACCTCAAAACACTAAACCACTCTCTGCTGGAACTGGTCCACACCTCCCATCCCCATTGAGTAGTGGCCTCAGGGCTACTTCCACACTCTATCAGCGACCACCACATGACCTTTGTAGTGCGGAAAATACATAGGCCTAAACTCCCAGCTAAAACTATTCTCACTAAACCCTTCGCATCACTTGACCTGCAATCATAGCTCCACGACCTTGCACAAGCTGACTGGTCCCCCTTTATCACAGCAGCATCAGCTGACAAGGCCCTTGCCTACTTCGTCTCTAAGTTTTTTCAGGTTTGGAACTCCCAAGCCCCACCTGTAAAACCAGGGACTGCAGCGGGCACCTCCCCGGGTCACTCCTGAGCTTCTGGCCTGACAACATGTGACCTTGCGTGACGCAAAGCCAAAGTCTCCAACTGCCCTGGTGATCACCAACGTTACCGTGAACTTCAGAATTGCTGCACTAAAGCAATCCACCTTGCCAAAGCCGAGCATTTCAAGTCTAATTTCCAAACTAATGCAAACAACCCTTCTAAATTCTGGAAGGTCGTTCACTCCCTTTTCTCACCATCCTCTACCCCTCTGCCACTCATCCTCAGGCACAATCACTCTATATTCTCTGAACCTATCGCCATTGCTGAATGCTTCAACTCCCACTTCACCACCTGTACCTCTTCTCTGCTAAGCACCCTCCCAAGTCCATCCCCTGCCCTGATGGTCCCCCTCTTATGCCCCACACACTGACTCACCCTCCACTGCTCTTCCTCCCACCCCATGTTGCCCCCACATCCTGTCCTCTCCACCTCTGCTCCTTTACCCCGTCCCCCTCCTCTGAACCTCTCACATCCCCCTTCCTGTTCTCCTTCTGTCCTGTCTCTCCTGACACTACCCTTCTAGCTCTCCTGGCACTAAACCCTACTAAAGGCTCCTCACCTGATGGCCTTAACCCTAGGCTCCTCTACCCCTCTGCTCCTGCCATAGCCTTTCCACTCTCCCTGTTACTAAACCTCTCCTTTGAGACTGCCACTGTTCCCTCAGCCTGGAAACATGCTGTTGTCCTCCCCCTCCCGAAGTGGGGTGATGCCTCCTCTCCTGGGAGCTACCGTCCTATCTCTCTACTGCCAACCTTAGCTAAATTACAAGAGCACATAGCCTTCAACCAACTCTCCTTGTTTCTCTCTGACTCCGCTTTCTTCACCCCCTTCCAGTCTGGCTTCAGGAAATCCTGCTCTACCACCACCTCTCTGCTAAAGTTAACTGAAACCATCTCCTCAGGCTTTGACAAAGGGCAAATTACCTCAGCTATCTTTGTAGACCTGGCCAAAGCCATTGACATTGTCTCTCACTCCCTCCTCCTGCACAGCCTTTCAGCTTCTGGACTATCCCCTTCTGCCACAGGATGGTTCAGTGCCTACTTGTCCGGCAGGTCACAATCAGTAAGAATAGCTGATGCTATCTCTACCCCCCTGCCTATTACCACTGGAGTCCCCCAAGGCTCAGTGCTAGGCCCCATTCTGTTCTTCATCTTTTTGAATGACCTCCCCCTGGTTTGCACTGCATCCAGCATCCACATGTATGCTGATGATACAGTATTGTTTACCTCTGGCAATACTGTCGCTGATGTCACTACCAGGCTCCAGGCCAACTTCATTAAAGTCCAACTCTGGTTTAGTTCTCATCAACTTTTTCTAAATGCCAAGAAGACATCTCCATGTCCTTTGGCACAAGGCAGAGACTCGCTAGGCTAAGTCACCTCCCCACCTTCCACACCCTTGATGGGACTGCTCTTGAGGACTCCTCCACTTTCAGGTATCTCAGCATCTGGCTGGACAGACACCTTGAATTCTCTGTACACATTGATGCCATTCTGAAAAAACTAAGGCCCAAGCTTGGGGCCCTTTACAGAAATCGCAGCTGCATCATACTCGCTGCCAGGCGTGAGCTGGTACAGAAGATGATCATGCCCATTTTTGACTACTGCAACATAGTCTACGATGCTGCCCCACAGTCCCACCTATCCAGACTGTACCCTCTCTTCAATTCCTTCTGTCATTTTGCTCTTGATGCCCCTTCCCTCACCCATCACTGTGACCTCTACCGCTCTCTCAACCTCCTTCCACTACACTCCCGGCATGCGCTACATGGTGTTAAGTTCATCTCTAAGTTCTGTCTTTGATCCCTCCCCTCATATATCTCCTCCTCTCTTCGCACCCCTACCCACTCCCTCTATTCCCTGAGATCCCAGGCTGACACTCACACCCTCTCAGTCCCCTGCAGAACTACTTCCTCTGGCCAAAAAGCCTTCTCTTACTACTTGCCTAAAATATGGAATGCACTTCCTCCACAAATCCGCCACTCATCCTCCCTATATTCCCTTACCTCTGCTCTGCACAGTTGCCTTACACCTACCTGCTCCTGCTCCTGACCCCCCTCCTCTCATACCTGCCTCCCTCTCACTTTTTTTCTCTACCTCTCGCTCTCCACTTTCTCATCTCCCCTACCCTACCTGCACTTATACTACCCCTTATAGACTAGCTCTTAAAGGGGTGATTGGATCTATGTGTTCACCCTTGCTGCGTCTGCATCACCAGTGAACTGCCTGTAATGTATGCATTGTCAACCTTGCATCCTATGCTTTTGTCCCTGTACTGAATCTTTATGTATGCTGCTCCTATGAACTGCCAGTACGGTAACTGTTGCATCAGCCTATTATGTACTCATAAAAACATAGAAACATAGACTTTGATGGCAGATAAGGACCGCTTGGCCCATCTAGTCTGCCCATTTCCCTACCTACAGGATAGGCCGTAGATTCTAGTTAACCAACAGCCTATTTCTTCCTACCCCCCACAAGAATTGCCTTATGTCTGTCCCATGCATTCTTGAATTCTCCACAGTTTTAGACCCCACAACCTCCTCAGGAAGGCTGTTCCATGCATCCACTACCCTCTCTGTGAAATAATACTTCCTCACATTGCCCCTGAACTGCCCTCCTTCTATCTTTAAATTGTGTCCCCTTGTTCTTGCAAGTCTCTTTTTCTGAAAGATGCTACCCTCTTGGACGTTGTTGTTTCCACTGAGGTACTTAAAAGTTTCTATCATGTCCCCCCTCTCCCTTCTTTCCTCAAGGCTATACATATTAAGCTTTTTAAGGATATTCAGTTGCCATTAACCTGTTTTGAAATTGTATGTATGTATTCACCATCTGTTATTTATGTATCTAATGAACTCTCACTCTGTACATCCCTCTCCCCATTTCCCCCAGGACGTACTGTGAGATGAGCATTATGTTGTTCAGTGTATCTTTCCTGGTGAAACAATTCAATAAAAATAAAAATAAATAATATGAGCTCTAGCATAGAAACATGGAAATTGTTGGCAGATAATGACTGCCAGGCCCATTCAGTCATGCCCGAAAGCCCAATGGTAGTTTGTGTTAACTGTCCCTACCTAGTCTATGGCTTTTCCCCATTCCTTCACGACACCGATGTACCCTCATGCCTGTCCCATGCATGTGAAAACCTTCCACTGTGTTAGCCCCACCTCCTGTGGCAGTTTATTCCACGTGTCTACCGCTGTCTATTAAGAACAAGCATTTATCAATGTTGAATGTTGGCTCACTGGCACTGGCATTGGAAGTGCAGGAGTTAGAGAGATGCACAATAGAACTGGCAGTGAAGTAATGAACTGACGCCAACCCCAACCCACCATGCAGAGAGTGACAGGCACTGGGGGGTGCCTTTGGGTCATTGGCCATAGCGCTCATGCCATTTCACCTCACCCTACCCTGCAGAGAGCGACAAGTGCCGCAATGTGCCTTGGGGTCTTCAGGCCTTACACTCACCCCAGTCCATAAGGGACTATACTGACATGGGTGCAATGTAGGAGAATGGGGTGAGCGTTGGGGCGAGAAGAGTCTAAGGCATCTCGACACCTCTCACTGGCTGCAGGGTGGGTGGGAAGTGGGATGGTGTGAGTATTTCAGTCGACAATGCTAACTCACACCCCTGACACCCATCAGTCTGTACAGGGTGGGACATTGCAGTTGGAAATCCTAATGTTGAGGGCATTTGTTGGTATTTTCACTCCAAATTTTCAACATGGGCCATTTGTGACCCCACGTCATGAACAGTGGCACTATGAGTTTGTTTGCCGGAAGGTGATTTTGTACAACGACTGTGCATTTTGGTGGCACAGGTGCAAAAACACAGTTCAGGCAGGATGTGAAAAATGACAGCTGCACTGTTCATGAGAAGGTGTAAAAAAAATGGCACTGTTGAAAATCTGGAGTGAAAACATGGAAAATTGGTGACATCATGAGCGTGTGTAGAAACTGAGCAATGCACAGCCATAAACCAATTATTTGGGGATTTGTTTAACCAAATTTTCAAAATAGGAATTTTTGGAACTCCGGTCATGAACACTATCACTGTGATTTTGTTAATCTGGCCCGAACATTGATTTTCCACAGCAACCACGCCATTGTGTGACACATGGGTAAAAACACATTTTGGGCAGAATGTGAAAAATGACAGCTGTACTCTTCATAAGGAGGTGTACAAAAATGACAGTGGTGAAAATCGGGAGTGAAAATATGAAAAATTGGTGATGTCACGAGCATGCATAGAAACTGCGCAATACACGCCTGTAATGCAATTATTTGGGATATTTATTTTACCAAATTTTCAACATAGGCATTTTAGCACCTCCACTCATGAACAGTCTCACTGTGATTTTGTTAATGTGTCCAGAACACTGATTTCGCACATCGACCGCACCATTGTGCACCACATGCGCGGAAACACATTTTGACCAGGATGTGCAAAATGACAGTTGTACTGTTCATAAGGAGGTGTGGGAAAATGCCAATGTTGAAAATTTGGAGTGAAAATATTACAAATTTGCAAAGTTACAAGCGTGCATGGAAACTGCGCAACGCATGCTTGTAAAACAGTTTTTTTTTATTTTTTTCACCAAATTTGCAACATAGGCTTTTTGAGAGCCCACCTCATGTACAGAGGCACTCTTGTTTCGTTAATTGGTCCTGAAAGGTGATTCCACGTAGTGACCGCAAAATCACCTTTCGGGACCGGATAACACCACGACAGTGACTGAATTAATGAAGAGGGGTCCCAATAACCCCATGTTGAAAATTTGGTGCCATAATTCCCAAAAATGCCCAAGATATGCACCAAAGTTGAAAAAAAACTTATTTATGCCATTATACATCTTACTGGCATTTCTTCGGTTCGCGGTTGGTTTTGAAGAGTGCAGATGGGTTCCTGGTCCACTGAAAATTGTCGCGCTGGGCTCCAGAGGTAAGTATGGGGTTGGGGTGTGTGGGGAGGTAGAGTACACAGACAGTGGGTGTGGGTTGAGGGAGGGGCACAGGAACACTTTGAGGGACTGTTTTCTCGTTTTACAGGGAAAAAAAAAGCACATGGGTCGGTTTTCTTTTTCCGCAGGTGTGCTTGGTACACTGGGGTGGGCTCCCAGTGTACCACCTGCATTTGTAGGAAGGGGGACCGAAGCAGACAGGGATTGGGCCCCCTGTCTGCACAGAAACATGGGGGGTGCATGATGCTGAGGGGGATTGGGCACCCCCTCGGCACAGAATTGAAATGGGAGGGGGGCATTATGTTGATGGGAAGTGGGCTACCCCGTCGGCAAATGAACTGGGTCAGGGAATGCTGACAGGGGGATTGGGCACCCCTGAAGTCAGCATCGTGCACAGTGGCAGTCAGTGCCACCATGTTTATTGAACTACTTCACCAGTAAAGGCACATCGGGAGGCGTGTTATTGTGCCACTGCATGACGAGCTTGCCTCTCATTGCAGCGGCACTTTTATTAGATGTGGTGACCACTTTACATATTGCTGGTGAAAGCACCTGCATGCTGGCTTATTGGGGAATGAGGGACACACCTACTGATGTGTGCCCTTCATTCGGCCACAGTGACCGCACCTCCAAATCTGCTACTACAGCAAGATGTTGGCTGGTGCGCAAGCATGAGCCAACATAAAAACTTTCACACATTTCCCCTCAGTCTGCCACCCTTCAATTCCACGTCATGCCCCCTTGTTCTCGTACATCTCTTGTAATGGAAGATGTTTCCCCTTGCACATTGTTTATGCCCTTATGGTACTTGATGAGCCACGATAGTGAGGACTCAAAAAATCCTGCCATTTCAACCAAGAAAGTTCAAACCGTGGAATGATTTTGTCAGTTTGAGGTCCCGCTTTAAGGTAATTGTTATCACCTATACATGGACCAGATTTCATATTCAGGTAGTGACCAATCATAAATCAGGATTTACTGTTCACATTGTATATCTTTGATAATGTGGTAATGAGTTACAGATGTGTAATGTCATATAAACTGTCAGCAGAAAAGGACCCCATGGCCCATCCAGTCTGCCTATAACCCTCCTTTCCTAGGAAGCCCCCCTCCCTCCCTTACCAGCCTGCCTCTTGCCTGTTAGGCCCATGTTCTTATCCCAGGCTCTTTTGAAGCTGCCCACCATATACACTCCCACCACCCAATTTGGCAGACTATCCCATGGCTTTACCACTCTCTCGGTAAAGAACCTCCCCCTGATGTCCCCCTCTGAATCTTCCCCACTCCAGTTTGTAGTCATGCCCGCTAGTGGAATTCTTCTTATACATTCTGAAGATGCTGTTGACCTTCACCTTGTTTATGCCCTTCAAATACTTGAATGCCTCCACCATGTCCCCCCTCTCCCTCCTCACCTCCAGTGTGTACAGACCCAGCTCATAAGACTTGCCCCTGCAGCCCCCTTACAATCTTGGTTGCTCTTCTCTGGACCCTTTCCAGCCTGTCCTTGTCCCATTTCCTTTATAAGCACCTCCATTAGTTTTCTGACCACTGAGGTTAGGCTAACAGGGCGGAAGTTTCCTGGCTCCTCCCTTCCTCCCCCCTTCTGGGAAACCACCGCCGGGTCACACGATAGGATTTCATGAACATGTATGACATTCTTACCTTGGTACTGTTAGCACTGTAATAGTCAGAGAGATCACTTTCTACATTACAGTATCTAAAACTGGTAAAAAAAAGTGTGAACAGAAAATATCAATAATCAAAAATGTTATTTGAAGTTCAGCAGAATGGAAATACCCAATACAGCCTTACTGAAGTGTTATGCTAGAACAGTAATATTGCAAGAACAGTAATAAAACGATCAGTTTAGTGAGCATTAAACCACAACAGACCATTGTCCTAATGTGGAATTAATCCATGGTTGGGGCGGAGGGTGGTTAGGTGTCCGAGTGCCTCCAACCACCCAACCATGGATTAATTCCACAGCAGAACCATGGTCTGGAGTGGATTAATTCTTACTTGTAACATAGCACTTGCATTGTCTCACCTGCCATTTGTCAGAACACATCAGGTGACTATTTACATTGACAGCCTTTGTAAAACATATACCGAATGTGAATGCTATATAGTAATTAACATCAGGCATGTTAATTCAAGTACTAAAATTGTGAGGTACTCACTCTTGGAAACATGCCACATATCATAGCAATGTTTTGTATCCTTCAACTTCTCCCGTATCCATTTTGCAATCTGTCTGTGTCGATTGGTGATAATTGTGTCAATGATCTGTCCATGGTCATGCATAAAGGATACCTTCCTTTTCAGATCTTCCAACTCACACCATGATGCACTTTTAACCTCGTCACTCTATAAAATAACAGCGATCACAAACAACGGTGATGTATTGAATTGCCATATGAAGTATATGTGTTATGTGGCAATTTTAATATTCTGATTCCCTTTTTTTCAATGTAGGACTTCAATATACCTTAATAAATGATAGAACATTCTGCAGCACTGCCTTGCGCTCTGTACCATCTGTTAGGTATCCAGTAATCCTCTCTTGACCAATCAAAAAATGTTACTCCCCATCTACAAACTTGTTTCAGTTCTGTTGCCACGTCATGAAGCACCAGCTCAAATCTCTCCGTTAACTCCTATGAAAGGTCATCAATCATTGAATTTAAACCTCTAATTCAGATTCTAAAAAACAATAAGAATTGATGAACATCATACCTGAATTATCTCTATATTCAACACTTTATTAATTCTGTCCTCAGTAACCGTGTATGCTCCATATTTGGCACAGTGTCTGGGGCTGTCAGACCTGCCATCACCTGATAAAATGAAACAACAGACATGTCCTTTAGTGATATCATCAATGCTTCTAGCTGTTCTTTCCATGTTTTGTGAATTATGGGATGTAAATAAAGGCACTGATGTTTAACAAATGTACCTTTATCGATGCAACCAACTTTCATGAATGACAGCATCTTTAATGATTTGGATAGTAGTTGCCTCGAATATAAAACAGCAGCGGATAAAATAAGGTTTCCAGCAGGGATGTGGGCTAAAAATGGCTGGCTAGACCAATTGTTTTGTGACCACAACTTTTACATGTTTGATCTACGTGAATTGCAGTCCCACACCTTCTCGATATTTTACCAGATGTTGGACTACTGCATGCAGCACATCTATTAAATAGGTTTAGTAAGCAACTTTTGAAAACAATAAATTTCTCCTCCTCATCAGGTGGCATGTTTTCACGTGATTCTCTCCTGTGAATATATCAAATAAATAATTTGGGTTAGGTAATTGTTCTTTAAATGACTCTGGGCATTTTTTGATGGGAAATACCTCATGCATTGTATCTGAAATGTTCATTTCTGAGAAGTATAATGACACCAATCAAAAAAAAAAACATAAAGAGCGAAGCTGTAAATGTAACATATAGGACAGTGGATGGGCAACTATGCACAACCAGTGTGTTGTGTCACTAAGGGGTTCTGATTCATTGTGACCTCAACAACAAAGCTCGAGAGGTCGATGGGAATCAGATCCCCAAGGTGGCACAACACACTGATTGTGCATAGAGTTGCCCATCTGCTATTCTATATAGTGTATGGGCATCTATGCCTATTTCTGACATTGCACAGTGTTTCAGTGAACTGGTGGTTGGGGGCACTTGAGGGTCGGTGGTAGGATCAGATTACTGACACAGTGTGCTGCAGATGTTTCTGCAAGTTCAAGTTTAAAAAACAACTTCCAGCTTAATTGGATAGGGGAAATCAAGTGTGTGGCAGCATTCCAAGTTGTTCTGCTGCAGTAGTGACATCACTACTGCATCAGAACAATATAATGATGTCACTCCTGCAGCAAAACAAGCATGTTCCAGGCATAGAATTCCATGCATAACAACATTCCACCATACACTATATATAAATATAATATATAGTGGTTAGATGAGACTGAAACAAGATGGCTATGAGGAGGGGGGGGGGGGGGGGGAATTGCAGACTCGATGTGCCTACTAGATTGTTGTCTGCCATCAGATTGCTGTTATTTTGTGATATACTGTGATTACCTATATAAAAATGTGACTATACTTCACTTAGTGCATTGCTTATAATTAGTAATCATAAATACACAATTGTGCTGTGCATATAACAGGTAGTCGTACGATCATATGTATATGATGGTCAACAGGAAAAAAATAGTACACTACCTTAAGTCATTGGAACTACATAAGTTATAGGCAAGTTATGATAACTTGTTATTGCAGATGTGACTGTTCTAAATTACTACCATTATTACAATTATTTTACAGTACAACAAAATGTACATAAGTAAAATATTATGCACCAGCCTTACTCTGAGAAGTCACTATCCAAAGATTCAGCAATATCAGATGTACTTGGTTCATATTCAGATACTTCCAATACCTGTGATATCATTGAAATGTTGTCATCTCCAGAGTCATTGAAATTACAAGTGGAAGATGTGATGGGTTCAACATCATCATCTTTTGTATTTTCAATCCACAGTGGCAGACATTCAGTAATATTACACTGAATCTCAACTGAGCACATGTTCAGTTTTGTCTGAACTCCTACAAGAAGAAAGAAATATTTGTAATCTTTGACGTGGTGTAGCTGCATGTTAAAGTATGGTGATTCAATGATGCAGGTCAAGTCGAGACGTACAGCCACTGAGGATCACGGGTGATGTCCACACTCACAGATTCCTGCTGTCCTACTGCACCTCTACCTGTGGTCAACCAGGAGGTGGTTTAGCTGTGGGACATGCATTGCTAACTACATGTAGGAGGAGAGCAGACATTTAGGTGTGCAATTCTCCTCCAACCACCCTGGCCGGTCCTACAGCACCCATAGGTCACTCCAGTTATAAGAAAGAAATGCAGCAGGCAGATATACAATGCTTCAAAGAGTTTAATAAACTGCAGTAGCTAAACCAGCTACTGAACTGAATTAAAGTCTTTGAAGCATTGTATAACCGTCTGCAACATTTTATTATTAGGCCTGTAGTGCTGCAAGTACCTAGCTGCTAGATGGTAAGAGATAACCATGGGGAGACCTATAGTATGGTGCTGCAGTTGTTCTCTATAACAGATAACCTAAATGCATCAAAATAGAGTACAGAGGCATCAGGAAAGGGCAGTGGCAATTTGTGGTACATCGTCAGAGGCATCACAAGCAGAAGGCTGGGGGCATTGATGCCATTGTACAAAACACAGGCAAGGCATGAACTGGAGTACTAAGTGCTGTTTAGGTGGCCACATTTTGGTAAGGACATTGACAGAGTGGAGGCGGTAAAGAGAAGGGCATCAAAGATGGTACAGGGGTTGCACAAGACAACATATTAGGGAAGATAACGTGCCATCAATATGTGCACGATTGAGGATAGGAGGGAATCAAGTGACATGACAGAAGCAGTCAATTACATAGAGGGCATAAACATGGTGCAGGTGAGATACATCTTCCAGTGTAGTATGAGTACGAGAAGAAAGGAAAGATGATATGAAGTTAAAAGTTAAAGGTGTCATGCTGGATAACCAGGAATGTATTGGAGGGGGTGAGGGCCAAGAGAGTGGCTTTTAGGACACTGAAAATAATCGGGAGAGAGGAGGACAGGGAGATGTAAGCGAGGAGGTCCAAGGAGGTAACCAAGATAGTAAGGGAGGCCAAGGCCTCCAAGGAGTAGTGATTGGCTTGGGGCATCAGGGAGGGGGAGAAGGAATTCTATTGATACATAAGGGAGAAAAGGAACTGCAGGGACCGGATAGTCCAGATCAAGAAGGATGGGGGGGGGGGGTTGGTGCAGAAGGAGGAGGAACAGGCAGAAGTACTGAATGAATACTGCTGCTCTGTGTTCACGAGGGAATTAGGAGATCCACTACCTCAGTTGACTGGGAGAGTGGGGACTGGGGGGGAGGAGGTGACTGATGGGATGATTTTGGAAAGCAAGGTATTGGTAGGTCTGAAGGCACTTGGAGTAGCAAAGGCACCAAGTCCAGATAGCATTCACCCTAGGGTGTTGAGGGAGATGGCTGAGGTGTTGGCCATGCCACTGGCTGACCTGTTCAACACCTCTCTGGACATGGAGTGCGTGAGGCCGGACTGGAGGTTGGCTTATGTAGTGCCTATCCACAAGAGTGGCCCAAAAGATGAGCCAGGTAATTATAGACCTGTCAGTGTCACTTCCATGGTGGATAAACTTATGGAAGCAATCTTGAAGGAGAGACTGGTAACATCTCTGGAGGTCAGTGAGCTCTGGGATGGGCAGTAGCATGGGTTCGTCTTCAGGTGATCATGCCTGACCAACCTAATAGAATACTATGACTGGGTCACAAGGGAGCTGGACAAGGGCCATGCAGCGGAGATCCTATATTTGGATTTCAGCAAGGTCTTTGATTCAGTCCCTCACAGGTGACTGGGGCAAAGCTGAAATACATAGGAGTGGGGGCTAAGATGGCTAAATGGATCAATAACTGGCTGGAATATAGCTTGCAATGGGTGGTTGTTGGGAGGGGCCCTCATCTCCTAGGCCAGTGACCAGCAGTGTGCCACAGGGCTCTGTGCTAGGGCAGGTGTTGTTTGGTCTTTTCATATCGGATAGTGCACATAGGGTAGGGAGCAAGATCAGTTTGTTCGATGATGACACCAAGGCTGTTGTGGATGACATACAGTAGAGCATTGGCAGAAGCTACAGGGTGACCAAACCAGACTTGAAGGAGTGGTCAGCAAGGTGACAATTGGGTTTTAATGAAAGAAATGGAAAGTTATGCACTTCTGGGTGAAGAACCCAAAGAGGGAATATTGGTTGGGTGGGGCATGGTTGGGTGTCACTGTGGAGGAAAAGGATCTAGGGGTCATAGTAACGGGGAGCATGAACAATTCTGGGCAGTGCAGGAAGGCTGTGACAAAGGCCTATAGGATGCTGGGGTGCATTGCATCGGGGTTCTCTTTCACACACAAGGATGTGATACTGCCCCTGTACAGATCCTTGGTCAGGTCGCATTTGGAGTACTGCGTGCAGTACTGGCATCCATATCTGATGAAGGATAGTAGGCTGCTAGAGGCAGTGCAGTGTAGGGTGACATAAATGATACAGGGGATGGAATTCAGAACCCATGAAGAAAGGCTGAGACACATGAGTTTGTATACCCTGGAGGAGAGAAGGGATTGGGGGGATATGATTGAAACTTTCATATATCTGAGGGGGATCAACAAATCTGGTCCAGAGAGGTTGTTTAAGGTGAGGAAGCGAAGGGACATGACGGGGCACAGGCTAAGACTGGAGGGTGGCAGATTCAGAAGGGAGATGAGGAGGCATTATTTCACTAAGAGGGTGATGTTAAAGTGGAACTCTCTGCCAGAGGAGGTAATGGCATGCAGGATGTGGGCAGTTTCAAAAGAGCATGGCGCAGGGCAAGGGGGGCTGGGTAAACAACATTGAGAAGTCTCCAAGGGTAAGAGGGGGGATGGGGTGGGGCAGCTACAGTATAGGGGTGCTAGCTGTGCATTCAAGCAGACTTGATAGGCCGTGAGGCCTGTTTCTGCTGGCAAGTTTCATATGTTCATAAAAGTGGGTAAGTCAAGAGGGATTGTGAGGAAGTTTTCTTAAACTTCGACAGTAGTGGATACATGGAATAGCCTGCCGCAGAAGTAACTGGGAGCGAGGTCAGTGGGATGATTAAAACACACCTAGTACAGGTATGGAGGAACTTTAAGGGGGGTAGGGGAGGATAGAGGCCATTGACCACATAGGGTCAGAAGCCGCATACAAGTGTATGCGGCTTACAGGCAGACTGGATTACCATAGCGGCCCTTAGCTGATAACAGTGTCTATGTTTGTGTTACTACCAGCACCAAGCCAAATATAATTGATTAAATCCATTGCACTGCTAACATTGCAGCATGTTAAACAAAAGTAGTAATAAACTTATCATGGCTACGCACATGACTCTTAATGCAGCACCGAGTCCCTCTTGTAATTGTCAGGTTCATCTTGCTAACAACACTGTCAGTTTTGTGATAATTATGGAAGATCATCACTAGCATGGTCTTCAGCAGTAGATTTTTCAGGAGCTTCCGTTGATTCATCTATATTGTCTGACATCACTTGTGCGACTTCTTCAAAATGCTCAACATCTTCATAGACATGTGACATCACTGGATTTGATGAAAGCAGAGTTGGATCTGTGGCTGTTTGGAGTTCTTGTACTGCATGCAGATCCTTAGAGTCATACAACAATAGAAGAGATGCTTGAGAAATGCATAACCTAGTTCATATACAAAGAATCGGTCATTAAACATTTTAAACAAAAAATTAACCACATAAAAAAGCAAATATACATTTTAATAAAGTGTTCTTTACATGTTGTCTGACACCAGGTTAACACATTGCAATGTGACATGTTCTCGCAAATGAGTCTGCATTAATTTATTTACTCATTTTGTCTCCCCTATCTGCATCTGCCCATGTTCAGGAGGGGGCCCTAGCCCCATCAACCTGATGTCAACTGTATGCGTTGACAATCTTCCCACCCCCCTACTGCCTCCCAACCCCACCCATGGGGTCGGCAGTGAAAAACCACTAAGCCCGATCTGAAGAATGGATTCAGTTCCAGTAGGCACATGGCTGGACGGGGAGCGGGACCTGTGAGTCCCTCTTTCATCCATACATCAGAGCCATTTTCCTCTTGTGCTTGAGAGGAAGGGCATGCAATGACACCAGTGGCAGTGTTGTGCACGCTCCTGTGTACATCACAACTGGAATCTGTCCCTCCTCCACCCACCTTGTAAAACGTTGGTGTGTCATCCCCCAACCTCCACAAGGGGCCAGGCAAGCACTGATTTGTGATCCCCTCTCCCCCCCAGCCACCGAAGAAGGAGAGCTGTCCTTTGGATGCTCGATCCACATAATCCCTGGCCAGCCCCAGGTGAACTGCTTGCATTGAGAACACATGGCACCCGTCGTGCCATGAGGTAAGGCATTATGTATCAGTCCTCCAAGGCACCTGGGCAGCGAGAATTGGCAGGACTGTAAATAGCCAGTTTGTATAATACAGTTTTGTAAAGTAGTGACAACAACCACAAAAAAAACAAGAGTAGCATAGTAGCTACAATCACATTTTTTGATAAATGACAATTGACAGTGAAAAGAAAGATTACTTAAACTGTTTACCAGACAGTAACAAGGGAGGAGACAAACGACATAGGACCAGTAGGCAGTTCAGCATGTGGACGGGGAACCTCTGTAACTCTGGGAGTCAAGTACATGCTTTGTTTTGAGGACAAACAGAGACAAAGAGAAGAAATTAAGAATAGTACTGTGGCACTACACACACACACACACACACACACACACACACACATATATATGTACAGCAATATTTATAACGTGCATAACAACGTGATTTTGAATATGCTTACATAGAAACAAAATTATCATGGTTAGAACCAGACAATTGTGTTTGTGTCAATCAGAGTGACACTTAATGTCGTTATGTATGTACATGTGTGTGGTTTCACTCTAATTGGAGCTCATCAGCTGTTGGTAACACAGTGGTAACATTGAAGAAATACATATAAACGCTATAGATAGACATGCACAACCACTATGTAAGCAATAAGACATGACATTTACTGTTCAAGATATTTCAAGTACACTGCAAGAGGTGTACCAAGTTCCAAGGCCGCAGCTCAAGTGACTCAAGTCCTATGATGATGAAATTGAAATGTCTAGCGCACAGCACTTTGTGTCAATGCTTACCAATCAACCACAATATCACACAAGAACAAAAGATAAGTCATGACATGCCATTTTCATACACTGTGACATAACTACCACCACATCAGAAGAAAAAAAGAATTGTTCACAAAATAACTGTCAGCTTATACAAAAAGTGCTTAACATTTGGTATCCGTCAGGTCATACATTATTGTTAGGATATTATGACACTCAACCATGTAGTCACGCATTCCAATAACAAGCAATCATTTGTTTTGTCAGTGATGAATGTTTCCGTGCACTGTATTTGAGTTAGTTGAATGCAAATTGTAAAGAGTACCAGGTATAAATAAAAGATGAAGCTCAATATTCACACTCACCATCCAACTGATGGTTTGTTGTACAGTGATCCCTCAATTATCTGCCCAACTTGGGACCACAGTTTTTGGGTGGATAAGGGAGGGTGGTGGATAATGAAGGGTGCCTGAAAATAAAAACCAAAATGTTGTGATGTTAAATACAGAACACTGTATCCGGTAGCAGGGTGTTATGGTGGTGCCAGTGACAAAATGGACACATTTTTTGATTTTCTGCATATAAATTATATACAGTTATCTTTATTTTGTATTCAAAATTTTTAAAAACAGTGCAATAAAGTGCTTCTCAGTGCTAAAAGCACAGCATAGCAGCTTATTATAGCAAAGCAGTATGAGGTTCACAATTACAGCATCATAGTATAGCAGAGCAGTATGAGGTTCAAAATCACAGCTGTATAATTTTAATAACAAACTGGAGTTATGTAAGCTTGAAGTAGTCTATAATAGACATTTGCTTAGCTCTCACAGAAGCAAGTTGTCTTATCTTGCAATGTAGGAAAAGGCACTTCTGAATATCTGTCTCATCTGCAAGCTCATAAAACTCAAAAAATCTAAGCACAGTGTTTATTGCATCCTTTGCCTCCACTACAGAAGGAGGTTTTATCTCCTGTTCTAGGGTGTCATCATTTTCATATTGTGATTCTGTGGGGTCTAAGAAATCATCTGGGACCTTTAAATTTGCCACCATTGTTACAATATCATCATCAGTGACACTTTCAAAAACATCACAATCATTTTCAAAAGATACATATTCAGCAGCTGAAGTTCTCATTTCTGTTTTAATAGCCATTGCACCAGATACAGTTCTTATCAGATCATTCAATTCAGTGCATTCAGTGCATTCTTGTTCTGTAACTTCTGGCATCACTCTTGACACTGACACTGACAAGGGCCTAGGAATTATGCCAGTATGAAACCAGCAGTTTTGAACTGTCTCTGCTGTAACAGAATCCCAAGCGATTTTAATAAACCTAATGGCATTACTAAGTAGAAGTGCCTGTGGTTTACCAGAGTCAATGCATTCAATTAAATGCTGAAGGTGCTGCCTTCTGTAATGACCTCTAAAAGACTGAATAATGCCTGCATCTAGAGGCTGAAGGTGGCTTGTGGTGGTTGGTGGGAGAAAATTAATTTTTACATTGCCAAAACATTTGGGGATGATATGTGTTGGTGCATTGTCCAGAAGCAACAAAATCTTCCTTTTTTTTGTCTCATAGAAACGTTAAGGTCATTCAACCACTGTGCAAAAATGGGAGAGTCCATCCAAGCCTTTCTGTTTGATCTGTATTCTACATAAAGACCAGCGTTAAATGATTTGAAGCACCCGGGGTTTGCAGATTTTGCTATAACTAAGGGTTTTAGTTTTTCAGTGCCATCTGCATTTTTTCAAGTTAGAGCAACTGTAATTCTGTTCTTGCATCTCTTGACACCTTTCTTGAAATCATTGGTGGTCAGGGAACAGTCAGGCAACATTTAAAAAAAAAAGTCCAGTTTCATCCATGTTACAACAGTCCCGAGCTTCATACTGCTCTGCTACACATCTGGCAGTAAGCATGCCTTCACTGATAACCTCTTTACTAACGCCCACTCTCTCCCCAGATATAATGTGGCAAGCAATATTATTTCGGCCGTTAAATTTCTGTAGCCAGCCATTTGAGTAAGAAAAATCAGACACATTTAACTGACCCCCGAAATGCTTAGCTTTGTGCTTTAGGATTTCGTCTGTGACCGGAATATTGTGTGCTCTGGCATTGCTGAACCACAGGAATAACGCCTCCTCCAGATCACCATGTTTTGGTGTTCTCTTTGACTTTCAGTCAGCGGCAACAGCTACATCATCGGGCCACTCATCTCTGCGTGAAAGGACATCTCCAATGGTCCATCGGGCTAATAAAAAACAGTTCATGCACACTAATGACTACCCAGGTGAAAGGGTTTTAAATAAGGGCTGACAGGGGCTGACAGGGTGGACTAACGTGCGTGGCAAACACCAGCTAATAAAAAACAGTTTATGCAGTAATGACTACCCAGGTGAAGGGGTTTTAAACAAGGGCTGACAGGGGCTGACAGGATGGACTAACGTGCGTGGCTAACACCAGCTAGTAAAAACAAAGTGGACTAAACAATTGATGCACTAATGACTTCACACTACACCCAGCTAGTAAACATTCAGCCTCCGCTCTAACGCTGTACTATGCGGGTAATTTATTTGATAAACATTCACGGTACAAGGCCCGACAGGGTTGACAAGGGTTGACAACTCGCTAGAATTTTTATGATGCAATGGCGATGGCGGAAGAAAGAGGGCAATTTCTATTACAATGTGAGCGAGTGGGATGATTAATGAATGGCGGATGGCGGACAGTGAGGGAGGCGGATAACGGAGTGTAATAACATGGACATACAATCGGGACGGGAGGTAAGAATGGCGATAACGGAGGGTGGCGGATAATCGAGGGGCGAATAAGTGAGGGAGCACTGTACTTGAGGATTTCTAGCTGTTTCATACTCCCCCTTGTCCTGCTGCTTAACTGAAAAGAAGGTAACTGCTGTGTTCTTTACATTATTTAATTGCCATCTCGCTGGCAGCCAGCGCTATGAGAGCTGACTGAAGTCTACTCAGGATTTGCACCATAATTACCAGTGCTGGGCCCGATGTCTGGTTAGCTCATTATGTAATTGCATGGGAAGCAGCAGCAAAGTGAGCTTATTGTGAAAGACATGGAAAGTTAGCCCTGAGGATGGAATTGCACCCTGAGGATTAAATAAACTGCACTGAACTGCAGAGCACACTGTATGCCTGTACGCCAATCACCATCATGCCACAAATGAATTACATATGCTGCCCAGTCACGGACAGCAACCAGACAGTCAATGACGTGAGTTCCAACATATATCATTCATTTTCGGCATGAGAGTGATTGGCATACAGGAGGGATGAGGGTCAGTAGTTCGCTTTAATTATTTTGTTCCCACCTGACAGCCACCATACTAGTGACACAGATGACAGGGATGGTGGCAAGTCTACAACATCAAGTCTGAACTACCTCGGGGCAGTCAGTTAAATGTTCCTTCCCACATGACAAAATTGGAATTAAGTCTGGCTTCCCCAAGGTATTTTATCGTGAAAGCCTGTCTGGGGACTGGCTCGGTGGTGCTGTAGGTTGAGATGCTGGTTGCTGCACTTCACACCATACTAGTGACCTGGATTCGGAAATGAGCTTGGATCACTGGGGTCTGAGGGGGCGAGAGGGAATACAGCATCTGGAGGACTGCTCTCCTTTCTCAGTGGAGGGTGGTTGGTCATCACACTCACTGAATGCACCCTGTTGGAGACTGGAGGGCAGTACAGGTTGGAGGCACGTACTGGCATCCTTAAATTTGTGGGGAGTGGGGTTAGGAGAAAACATCAAAACAGAGCCAGCAGGCTTCATGATGGCCACACCAGCACCTGACCAGCCCCCTGACATCTGGATTTCACTCCTGGGGTGGGGTAAAGCTGGTACCCCTTCACCTAGCTCATGCCACGGGGGGAACCCATGGGGGATCTAGGGGGTTGCCAGGTAAGGAAAAAGGTGCAGCCAGAGACAGAGTCCATTTGAGGGAGGGACCAGGGCTTCCTGCTGTGCTTGAGGAGTAAAAAAGCTCTGAAAAAAAGATAGACTGTCCAAGCGGGAGACAGGGACAGCAGCAAATTATAAGATCAGGGGCACTGCAGTGTCAGCCTCAGAGCAGCCACTCTTAGCTGCTTGTGTAAAAAGAAATGTGTCTACCTCAAGGATACCATGCATGCAAGATTCATTGTTAGGTGGAAGTGCCAGCGGCAAGTACCGTATGAGTCCACACTGACATCTGTTGATTACTCTGGACAGTCACTCTTATTTAAAGCTACTTGCATAATTTATGAAATTAAGTCTGCCTGGATGTATTTGTGACTGTCGCTGATTATCTCTTGGGGTGGGAGTGGGGAATTGTGCCCTGAACTTTTTGCAGTTTAACTCTCAATGCCCTGATCCAACACCTACAAGGGTGATCCTTTAAATCCCGTGCTGGTTTTTACATTTTGGCAATTCAGTAAATATTTGTGCAAACCCACCACCACAAGACGCAACTTGCAAACAGAGAGTGAGGGAGATGGAGAGAAAGAGAGAGAGAGAAAGAGTGAGATGAAATGTCCCTTCATGCTGCAGTAACTTACTTTCACTCTGCGTCGTATTCTCTCTACTTTTTCTACCTCCAGTGCCCTGTCTTAATGAACCACAGTTGATCCTTCTGGACACTGCTTCAATGTGCATAACTGACTTGAGCAGGGAAAGAGAGAGAGAGAGAGACAGACAGACAGAGTGTCCCACTGTCCATTCAGTGCTGCAGCAACTTACTTTAACTGTGCCTGCTCTTTCTTTCTCTCTCTCTCTCTCTCTCCAACAGCTGGCCCTTACAAACTGTCTACATCCTGACCAGGCACTGTAGGACTGTGTTCCCCTGTGTGACCTTTATGGGTGGGGGAAATGACAGAAGGGCCATGTCAGTAGGGTGAGCCTGGGTTCCATTGGGAACTGGAGAGCTATTCACATGAGTGAACAGGGAACTGTTAGGTCTTGGTGGTGGAACACTCTGCAGTAAAAAAAAATAGAAAAAAATAGACAGTAAAAAGAAATTGCTCACCCTTCCAATCTTCAGCTTCAGAGCCGCTTTACGTTTCTGCACTGATGACTTAGAAACAGTCGGCTGTGCGCTTTTCGGCTTGATGGTTGGAATGGCATCTGACTTCAAGTCCAGCTTACGCTTGTACCCAGTTTTCCATTTGCTGGTAACCAATGAAGTCATCTGGAGCCACAAAATGTGCACCACACAACACTGACATGCTATTACCACCTATCCAGAACCTTCGAGTTGATGACACAAAGCTATCCCATTTTTTTCTAAGCATAGGATCGTGTGGCCAGGTGTGTAGACTCACTGAATTTTTGTGAGTGTTGTGACAACCTCCTGCAATGCATCTAGTTGGCATTTTAAATTACAAACATAAAAACAACATACTATATAAAATAAATTAGATCATAAATAAGTCAAGCAGCATGAAATGCACGGACAAAGTAGTAATTGGCAAGCACATACTAATTTAATGTTATGTCAAAAATGCCCTGTGTCCACAAAGAGTACAGCACTAAATATGGGGTGGTCTGCAGTACAAAAGTCATAGAAAATACTGAGTATTACAAAATAACTCAATCAGGAGAATGAACCTACATTAGGACAAATGAATAATATAACACCTGAGATCAAATCACTGTGAAGGAAAATAACATGAGGCTTCTAAGGGAATCGCTTCACCAACTGTAACACAACTGTGGCAGACAAGGCACCAAACAACAGCTACAGAAAAACAACATAGAAGATAATTAAGCCAGCAAACAGCCTTCAGTTACTTTTACTGACAATGAAATACTACATCTAGGCAATGAGAAAGATTTTTAGTCAATCTGCATCACAATCCTTCATGCAGCTTACATGCTAAAGCTGTCATAAAGTAGCTATAATCAATCAATAAATAAATAAATAAGGACAACCATGAATTAAAACATCAAGTAACGACAAGAACAAAACTATCTTTGCTACTCTAAACTTCTGGCATTATATATTACAGACACAAGAACTGACACATTATAAAACTGAGAACATCCAGTATGAAAGCTGTGAAACTACAGCAGTAAACGCGAGCAGCGCCTTATTCACATTTCTTTAAGCTACGTCACAGTGCTCTCAGGTTCACGATCACTGCCGAAGCTGCTTTTCGGAAAACAGATCTGAAACTTCCAGGTTTGCTGTACTTGAGAAAATGAAATAAAAGCCATAACTGCCCACAAATCAAGAAGAAACTGGACGGTATGTAATATTTAAAGGCACTATTAACAAACTAAAACAATGTAAAATGCCAAGATCACAATAGAAACCTGCTCTTTATGTCCCTTGGCCAAAACATTTTATTGAGATGGTGCTAACTGGACATCTGAAATGTTTATTACTTCTTTTGATCAGACTCCTTGTTACTTTGCATATTGGTTCTTGCAATGGATTTTTTCTTGCCTCACCTTGTTTTCTGTTCACTTTTCCTTAAGTTGTACTTACGCAGGGGAGGGGGCATCCTGACTGTTTTGCACCTCTCTTCCCTCTTTCACAAAAAAGTTATGGATCGCTCCCTGCTTGGTTCCAGGGAGATGGAGGAATCAATGTTTGAACTCAAATTTATCCCTTTGTTTTGACTTCTAGCTCCACTTCTAAACCCCACCCCCAACTTTTATTACATTGACACCCACTATTGGCACACCTTGGCCTTTCCCAGGAGTAAACCTGCCCATTTTCACAGTCTAAGTCCTGCTGAAACTTGGTTTTCCCTCTTTTCTTGATGACATCTTCAAATTTATCTGTTCTTAAGTCTCTGTTGTAACTCCAGAAACTCAGACCTGGTATTGTCATATTTTATAAGCTCCTCTTTTAATAATTTCCCCCGAATTTCCTCTCAATTCATATCATCCTCTTTAATTAGAATTGTAATCAATACAGAGGAACAGTCACTTAAAGTATTTTTTCATTCTGTCTTTTGTTTACATTTCCCTCTCCCCTTGCCAGGACCTGCAATAATGCCCTAACAGTAGCTGGTGTCTCTCAGCCTGCAACAAAGCCTGCTTGGTTCTCATGTATCAGTTTGTATAAAACTTTTTCCAGTTTGTATGCTGGGATTTTTGCATATAGGAGGATCAATCAAAAAGTTCACAGCCTGACACAGAAAGAAATGTACTATGAACCTAGCATTATTTTATTTTTCAGCATAGTCTCCTTTCAGTTCAACGCCATTAGTCCAGCATCACTGTAGCAGTGTTATTCCCTCATGGTAGAATTCTACATCTTGACCTGCCAGAGACCCCTCCACAGCAGCTATCACCTCTTCGTCATCAGCAAATCTCTTCCACAGAGTTCAGCATTCAGTTTTAGAAACAGATAGAAGTCTGAAGGAGCAAGATCTAGTGATTAGGGTGTGTGAGGAAGCAGTTCATACCCACATTCTGTTGCAGCAGCCACTGCAACCTGTACTATTTGGGGTGAAGCATTGTCTTGCAGGAGCAAAACACCTCTCCTCAATTTTCCATGGTGGTTAGTTTTGATGGCTTCTCTCAGCTCATACAGTTGCTCAGCAAAGTACTCACCAGTTGTTGTTTTTCCTTTTTCAAGATAGTCAATCATGATCACATCTTCAGAGTCCCAGAAGACTGAAGCAATGATTTTGTCACTTGCAGCAGCCCGCTAGAACTTCTTTGGCGTTGGAGATACATGTTTCCATTGTTTGCTTTGCTGTTCAGACTCCAGATCACAATGCTGAACCCTGAGATTTCATCCATTGTTACAATACGATTAATAAAGTTTGCTGGATCCTTCTTGTATTGTGCAAGAAGTTGGCTTGAAATGTCCCTTTTGGCTCATTTCTGATCGGGTGTCAACATTCTTGGCACCCATTTTGCTGACACTTTGCTCATGCCCAGATTTTCAGTCGAGATTTATTGTACTGCCCCAAAAGTGATGCCCAAGGTACTGGCTACATGCTGTCTAGTTACTCCTCTGTCTGTCATCACCATTTGATGAACTGCATCAATGTTCTCCTCACGGGTCACCTCCCTTGAGTGCCCTGACCTGGGATCATCTTCAACACTTCTGCCACACTTAAATTCAGACGCGCATTTTTTGATGGTTGAATATGAAGGGGCTTCTGTTCCCAGTGTGTTAACCATATTCTCATGGATTTGCATTGGAGTCATTCCTTTGATATGGAGGTACTTGGTGATTGCCATGATCTCAGTTTTCTCTATTCTGAAATGATCATCAGCTATCAAACTTTGTCCAGCATGTACCTACAAAAGAAAACATTTGATCATTATACCAGTAGGTTATACTCTATTCATACTAGTGTAACTATACATTGAAAATATTATTAGGTTCATAGTGCATTTCTTTGTGTGTCAGGCCATGAACTTTCTGATCAACCTTTGTATTTTAAAATCAGCATTTAACAAGAAAATTGGCCTATATGAGGCCACTGGATCTTTAGGTTTATCTGGTCTTGAAAGGACCATGATTCTAGCTTGCATAAAGGTATCTGGCAGTTTACCATTTCCTACTGCATCCTGGAGGGTTTCAAACTGAGGATGCAGTGCAGTTGATGCTGTTAAAAATCTAACTATAGCCCATCTGGGCCTGGGGCTTTTCTAACAGTTAGCTGTCCCAAGGCTCATAAAATTTCCTGTTCAGTAAGTGGCCTGTCCAGCTCCCAAGCCTCCTTCTCTGTGAGGGATGGTAAATTTGAGTAAAAAGACTGGATGTTGATTCCTGGGAATGGATCTGTGTTCCCAAAGCCTGAGGTGTACAGGGTACAGAAAAAAAAGACAAAGGCCATTCACAAATCTGGACTGTGTAGTACGGTATGGCCTGCACGCCCATTGGTCCATGCTGTGGACCAACGGGTGTACAGCCGTACAGTATGCAGGCAGTCTGTGGGTGGGCGGGCGACTTGTGGGTGGAGAGCTGCCGCCCGCCGCTGACCAGGAGGGGGGGGGTGGCGGGGCTCAGTGGGCGGGTGGGGAGGGGGTACTGCTGGACCACCAGGGATAATGTAAAATGATTTTATATATACTAATGCCCGTGATCGGGCTGGAAGCAGTCCACTGGACCACCAGGGATATTGGTCGTGTATTTAAACATACTTATGCCCATGATCGGGCTGGAAGCGGCCCACTGGACCACCAAGAATATTGGATGTTTTTTAAATATACTTTTGCCCGTGATCAGGCATTGGGGCACTTTGCCGTGATGTGCAGGGGGCATCGGTCCCTGACGGCTGCAGCCCGGCAGGGTGCCAGGCGCAAGTTGCAGGGGATCGGCGCACCTGCATGCAAATGGAGCCATAATGACATGCTAATGGCCCCATTTGTGTCTTGCATGCATTATTGCCCCATTTGCATATCCACCACTGAATATCATGGCTACTGCGCCTAGCGCAACCGCACTAGTGCTGATGCATCCTGCTCCACTCTTTCCACTTGCACTGGTGCAGTGCCACTGCACCATGTGCAATGCAGGGGGCCAAGTTGCAGTATTCAATGGTGCTGAGCCATGGCACAGCTCCATTGAATATCGCCCAGTCCATGCCCTGGTGCATCTCAGTTGCTCTGCGCCCTGTTTGCGCCCCTGCCAGGTGCGTTTAAGCAATAAGGCACAACAGGGTGTGGGTTATTGGGGGTTTACCCTCGCCTTGTGTGGTGTGTCATGAGGTGCAGCTGAGTGACTTAACCACACAAGAAGTGGGTAAACCCCCAATATCCCACACCCTGGAGTGCCTTATTGCGATTATACAATGGACCCATGTGTAAAATATGTTTAATTATGTTGTTTTATAAATGCATTTCCTCAGCCGTTGGTAATGCAGGATTTACCAACGGTCATGTGACATGTTTTGACCAATGAGGTTACAGGATTTTCACACACCATTGTATAATTTTGAATATCCCACCCTTAATTTCCACACATAATTGTTCTAAGAAATCTATCCTATGCAGCAGTATTGGGTCATGCCGCCACACTCTGATGTTTGACTGAGACTACAGCTCCAACTTACTGTGCTGTTTTTAAATGAGTGTGGTCTGAGATTATTATGGGCAAGTATTCACACTGCACCACTCCATGCACATCCATGCTGGTTAAAAAAATGATCTATTCTTGAATGAGATTGGTGCACTTGTGAATAAAACTAAATAGTCTCGTCCCCTCTGGTGCAGGCCCTCCAAACATCCTGCAGGCCCACATCCTGCATATTAGATTTAAGCAACTGGGCAGTTTAGTCAGGTGATATGGGCACTGCAAGGATCTAAGTGCTCATCTAGCACTAAATTGAAATCCCCCCCCCCAGATCACCTTTCCCTGCATTTGACTAAGTTGGAACAGCATCTCTCAGAAAAAGTCACAGTTATCATATTTCCATGCATACACATAATGCAGTACAACCAGTTGATTATACAGTTTCCCCCTGCACCAGAACCCATCTCCTAGAGAGATCTGAGCTGGTCAGAATGGCCTCAAAGTGTAGCTGCTTATGTACCAATATTGCCACCATCATTAAGAATGGAAGGTCTATGAACCTGAATATGCTTTTCCCACTCAGTCTCTGCCTAGTTTGAGGTGCTCTGGCTCTGTCAGGTGGATTTCTTGAAGATAAGCAATCCCCATGTCCTCCTGTTTTAAATATGATGGAATCCTTCTGCATTTAATTGGGTTATGTACCCCTTTATATACCATGAAGCAACATTATATTAGCCATTATGAACCCCCAGTCCCTAGAATGGCATTAAGAGATCTTCAATACCTGACCCGTCATTGACAACCTCCCATCTTCAAACCTGAACAATTTACCATGTGGAAAACAAAGTGGTTGGTATGTCTGTACATTAAACATAGAAATTGGAACAGTGAACAAACAGTAACTTCAGTTCCACTAAACATGAACTGAAATTTAGTGTAACTTTTATGAACTAAGGCCCCCCCAAGCCTGGGTGACATGTTGAGTACTAAGCATGAGAAGTGGAGGCACCGGTGAGGGAAAGAATGAAACTACCCTCTTGCCAATCCCATTAGAAAAATAGCCCCATAGAAATTCTGGAGGCTATACTACTGTATAAAATGCCTTAAGACAGAGCTAATTCTCTCCAATGTGGAGCTCAGCTTTATGGCCGTCAAACATTGCCTGGCTAAGCAACTTCATCACCCTATAAGCAAAAGGCAGGCCATGAATAGAACACCTGCACTGGCTCCAGACCATACATTGGGTATACCAGTGCAATCTCTGTGTATTTGAGGCCAACAATAGAGCAGTTTGTCGGCCCAGTGGCGTGGAGGGCTCAGGCAACATGCCTTACCTCCTGCCATGTCGGTGACCCGTGTTTGTGGTGCAAGCGGGCCATCGGGGGTCAGCTGGGGAAGGAGGGAGAGGATTGAGCATCTGGAAGACAGCTCTCCTCTCCCGGGGAGGGGTTGGGACAGAGTCCGCTGCATGCCTGACCCCTAGTGAGGCTGAGGTCAACATCAGTGGCTCTGCGTGGGGGGTATTTGGGGCAGTCGCCAGGCGTGTTGCATCTTGGGGAGCATGGCGGCTTGGTCATTGGCGGCATTGCACATCGCTGTGCCGCTCGGGGAGAGAAAAACAGAAAATGGCCCCTCAGGATACCCGCCACCCCACCACGGGGGCAAGCCATGGGGGAAAGTGAGCGGGCAATGCTGCGAGTGGGAGACAGAGCTGGGGGTCCTGGCAAGAAGGAGCTCCATAGGGGATGAAGGAGAAAAGAAATTAACAGCAAAAAAAAACAATACAGCAGTTAGGGTCCACAAGCTGGGGAGCCTGATCACATAAACTCCAGTCATGGCTCCCATTCCTGAGGTAAACCAGCCCCCAACCCCCTCCCACCAGGGACACTGAGCTACCTTCTTCCCTGCTTATGGCATCATCCTCCATTCCATATCTGTAATACCGAGGAGGACCACAAGACTAAATTTAAATGCAGCATACAACTCCCTTTACTGCCCTGAGCATGGTAACTGGGAGCCATGGTAAAACAAAGTCCACTTCCCCAAAGCATCCCCACAAACTGTAAAAAAATAATATGAAGGTCACAACAAATTGCTGATTTGCTGTGTTGGAGGACTGACACATTCAGTACACAGAAAAACACTGTTGGGACTGTGAGATCCCCAAGCCTCAACATCACTGCTGCAAAGTTCAACTGTCGAGCAGTCTGTGCTTCCTTCCCCTTAAAGCAACATAGTTCAAGCATAAAATAACAGTGGAGAGATTAAGAAGTCAGTATGTGTGTCCCCAAGTGATAATAGTCACATAATCAAAGTACGGTTTCAGATACCATGGGTCCCTCTATATAACTACTTGTCTGACAGCACATGGCCATTGGAAGTGCACAACAGTAAGAAATGGCTACGGCACCACAAATACAGCCAGTGGATCATAAGTATAACAAACAGATGTCCAAAGTGAGAGGGTTCTGTGGACACAAAAAGTCATCACTGTGCTGTAAGTTGGCACATCTGCCCAATGTACATCATGTAGAAACTTTGAATAATATGACTCACATTGTTATAGGTATACAGAGGCATCAGTTGAGAGAGGTATGCCATATGTTTTCGAATGAGGGATAGAGCAAGAGTTCTGTACACAAATACATAGAGAATAATGTATAATCCGCCACTGGTAACAAGCATGTGTAGTCATCAAGAGGTTGCCATGCCGACTGTTTAAACCTCAGGAGGTTTTGGTCACCTTGGCAACCTCAAGATGGCAGCACACGCTGTGTTGCCGATAATGGACCATACATTGTCTTATATAGTGTATGGTCAACAAATACAGCAAAAATGGAGAGGCAGGATCCTTACTTTTACTTATGTATTTTTTTATCACCACCACTCTCCGCCAGATCCAACTGTCACCCCCACAGCTGGTTCGGGAAGACCTGAGGTTCACGTTACGTGCATGCACGAACATGCTCCATGTTGTTATACCATCAATGTGACGTACTCACAATGGTATAACAACATTGTTACATCACATTGGTGGAACAGCAACCCTGTGAATAGATGGAATTTAAGCAATATCAATGTTCTACCATACATTATATAGAGTTAAAAACAGTCACAGTCATTTCAAGGAGGTCACACAGTCCTTAGCTTTGTGAAGAAATGTTGCTTACCATTAATAGTGATATGAAGTTTAGGAGGCATCAGCAAGGTGAACAGTATTTGTCTCTTCTTTAATGAGTCCTTAACTTCCCCAAATTCCCTCCACTTATTAAACAGCTCAGAGCTTCTATCAGAGTAAATTTGTAAGGTGTGGAACTGAATCTTAATTTTCTCCCACCTTTCTGGCTTTCCGCATTACAAGTTCCTTATCCATATATTTGTGGAATTTCATTAGGCAGAATCTGGGTTATGCCATTAGAGCAGATCAACCCCGAAGGGTGCAGTGAGGTTGGTCTATATGCTGTGCATCCCTCAGAGGCAACAAAATCCTTGAAAAGTTTGCTAAAGAAGGCTTCAGGGTTATCACCATCCATCCCCTCTGGGAGACCCAGTACATTCAGATTTTCACATGGGCTGTGGTTTTCAAGGCAATCCACCTTTTGCTGTAGGTAAGTGAGCATACATTCATATTTTGAGACTTGCATTTCCAGTGGGGCCAGGCTGTCTTCATTCATGGACACTCAATTCTCCAGTTGCATTAGTCTCTTACCTAGTTCAGTTATTGTATTAATTTGTGCCGCTTTTGATTAAAGGGTTGTAAACTCATCTGTAACTATGGCAAACCCCTGATACATTTCAATTAAGAGCAGATTCTGACAGTGTGGGAGTCCCAACCCACCCCCATCTGTTCCTGCTGCCTGATCACTTTGTTTCCCTGGCTTAATGGCCTGGGAAGTTGCCAGTTTTAGTGGCATCGCATATTGTGACTCATAGTAAATTGAAATGTCTGCAGAGGTGATTTTCTGCTTTTTCTCCCTTGGCAGGTTTTCTTCTCCTACTGGCCAGCTGGTTGAGTAGGCAAGAGGTGGTGATTTAGTTGTGCTGGCTCAGAGGTCAAAGTGATCGGTGCTCCTCAGATGGCAGCCATCTTCTACTTCACACTTTTTTTGATTTGTTTATATTTTGCCCATGTTGTATCTGATGTTGATATATTAAGCTTTGTATGATTTCTTTTTTATTTATTAACTTTACAATTTTCTTTGTAAGCCATTTAGGTCTGATGCTTCAATTACTGTATTTCTTGATTTTTAGAATGAACCTTGTGCTTATGTCCGTGATGGTTTATTTAAATATTACCCATATTTCTTCTGTTGATTTTCTTTCAAATAATTCATTCCATTTCATGTTTTTCCAGAGCCTTTTAAATGTTGTTTATGTTAGCTTTTTTATACAGGAATACTTCAGTTATCCCTGTAATGACACTATCATTTTTTTCATTTATTTAAACTTTTGTTAACCAGGTAAGTGTTATGAGCCAAGGCCCTTTTTCAAACATGACCCAGGACCATATATGCAGTCAAGATGTTGCAAATAAGTAACAAAAAGCAGAGCACAAAACTATACAAGATAATAAATGACAGCATTTAAAAACACTCACATTTTAAAGAATAAGCATGTGCTATACCTGGTTAAACAACTAAATAAAATAAAAAAAAAAAAAGAATAAGCATTATGTTTCTTAAGCAACTTTTTAGAAGTAGTGTGACTGGAGGTTTGTTGTAGACACAATGATAGATTATTTCAGTGTGATGGAGCAATAATAGAATAGGCATACATTCCCATATCTGTATGTGCATTAGGGACAAAAAGTTTAAGTAGTCGATTAGAACGTAGGGTCCTATCTACTTTCCTTAAATCGAACATAGAAAATAGAGAGGAATCTGTCCCTAACCCTAGAATATTATACATAAGACAATTTAAACTGTAACGAGAGCCCAGATTGGGGGTAACCAACCAGATAATTGATACAAAGTACAATGATGTGTACAAAAAGGTAGCTTCAAAGTGAATCTGCAAATAAAATGGAATGTAGTTGTAAATAAGGACATATCTGATTTCGCCAATCCCTAGAACAAAAAACACTTATAATTCAGGGATGATAGTAATATATTATTTGCAATAGCAAATCTTGTTTGTTCCATCAAGACACTTTGTAGTTTAAAAAAAGCTCCTAGTCATTGATTTATATGTCTACAAATTAATTTTACATGAATAGAATAAGTCAAACAAAGGTCCAATGTAATACCTAAGTATTCAGACTGTGAAATCTGTTCCAGAACAGTCCCATCAATGTCTGGGACTTCAAGGGACTTACTTTTTATCAATCCTGGCTTAGATCCAAGAAGCATGCTCTTTGTTTTGTTTTTTTGTGATTTAATAGCAAGTTATATTTTCTAAGCCACATGTCAAGAACCTGAAATCAGTATTTAGGACTGAGTTTATAACCTCCACTGAGGGAGAACTGCTAAAAAAGATAATATCGTCAGCATACATTAAAATACTAATCCTCTTAAGCAAAGAGGGTAAAAATCATAGGACATTATACTAAAGAAGGTACACTGTGATCACTATTTCCCAGTGGGGCCCCTCTCATAGTTATTTATGGTGATATTATCTGATGTAAGGACAATGTGGTCTAGTAAGTTATTTCATCTTGTTGATTCTTTGCCATGTTGCATTAGTTGTAATTGTTCCAATGTATCAAGTAGATGTTTTCCTATTACAGTGGATGCTGACACTGTGGACTAGTTTAATTATCCTATGTTTAAGTACCCTAGTAATATAATTTCAGCTATTTTGCACACAGTTTTGATTTCAGCCAGAATTTCTAGAGAGTTTTTTTTTGTTTGTTTGTTTGTTTTTTGTGGAGTCAGGAGTTCTATAGCATATGATGAACAATGAGGGCTTTGGAGTAATTGCTGGTAATTTTGATCCATAATGTTTCTTTTGTATTTCAGTCATTCATGATTTTTGATGTTATATCATGGCATGGTAATATATAACATGATGCGCCCCCCTTTTTATTAAATCTGTCTCTATAAAAGAGTTTATACCTCTCAATACTTCTTCCCCAGACATTTTTGTCACTCCACCTAGTTTCTGTGATTGCTTTCAGGATGATTTGTTTTTCCTCAGTCAGCACATGCAATTCATCCATTTTGCTCTGAATGCTCCTGGTGTTAAGTAATATGCATTTTTATTTTCATTATATTAGTGCAAGTTGGAAATTTGTTTAGGGTCAGGCTTCAGGCCCTAAATAGGAGAGAAGATGATTAGAAGCATGACATGATTTTGTATATCTATCTCCTGGCTGGTTCTACCATGCTCTTAAAGGCTCAGCCTACTTCACATCAGCCATCAGCTGCTCCTCTGTGTTCTCCTAGGTGCAACCAAGTCATAGTTTCCTGTACTATGCTTCACATACCCTTCCAGGCTCAACACACAACAGTGCCAGCTCCCACACCAGACCTGCACAGTACAGTTTCTATTTATTTGCCACTTGTACAAGGAGCACTACCCTCTCCCCACAGGTACAAGTGTAAGCCCTTTGACACTATGGGAATCCGCTCTACTTCACTGGGTACCCAGCCATGAAAACAATATACGCCCAATGACACTACACATGGTTGGGATGTGGTGGTGTACTTAGACAAATGACTGCAGTGCTTTTCAGTGTAAATCCCAAACTGCACATGCTCATAAAATCCACACAGGAGTATTTTTAACTCTTGGCCAGATGGTCTAGACCATTAAATGCTTTTATAACTATGATACAGAATATGCAGGTGCTGGGCAACCCTGAATTTACTCATAGTTTCCAGACCAGGAGATCCTCCTTGTTGCAGAGGGGTAATGGCGCAGTTTCTAATAAGTCCCTGTCTGGCTGGTTTTACTTTTTCATTTCTGTCTGTGATGGCCTTTCATGTTAGCTGATACACCAGCTGCTTCTCCAGTCCAAGTCAGCCTCTTCTGACTTTAAAATTCAGCAAACAGTTTTCCTGTGCACAGGTCAGCCCTGTCTGTGAAAATCCGTATCTATCTGTCCAGTCCCTAGTGTGTGGTGATAAAAAGTACTAGGCTGTGGTACTGTCTGGTTGAGTTTCAAGAGAGATGTGGTTTTAGCCTTGGTCTTCAGCTGTAGCCAAGCAAAAGTTTCTGATTAATTACTGCAACCTTTCTAGCTTCATTTTTTGGGCAGCGCTTAGCAGGCTATTACCTCCCTTTTTTTCTGGCAGCAGGAGTTCTGCTTATCGCTCTCACTCTGTTTTTGGAAGACCAGCAGTTTGTCTGCAGCACAGCAGCACAAACTGTCTCTTTTAATAGTAAAGGTGTTGTAAATTTAAAGTTTTCTGGTGAAGTGTCCGTGATGTGGCTGAAATTCATCTTTCTGGAGCACTGCAAATTTTCCATTGATCTTGTAAACTTCAACTTTGCAGAAGTTTTCACCACAAAGTGGTCAATTTGTCAATTTTGCAGTGAAGAGAACATTTCACAAGCAAATGTTGGTCAATTTGCTGAAAAATGACAACTTCATCAGACAAAGCTTTGCAAATTTGGTGAATTCACTCTTCAAAAATTCCATGGAATTTGCAAATTAATTTGCAAAGCAAATGTTGTCCCTTTTGTCCACTGTTACTCAACAATACGCAGCCCCCAGTCTCTTTCACATTCAGCTACAGACTCAAATCACCCCTACAGTTCTCTGGGGAATGGTAGCATCTGACTCATTGCATGAGCTGTCATTCACTTTTAATTGACCTGGAGGTCTGGCCACTCGACAGCAATTTGTTCCTGCAAAGACACCTGAATTTATTAGGTCCATTGTAAGTCTACAAGGCCTTGAAGCTTTCTCCTCAGGCAATCCAATCCTGCTTGGTTGATCAGTCACCTTCTGACCCTATCATCATGCCAGCTCAGGTCAGACATGGTGAAGATGGTGACCATTTTGTAGTCCAAAGGCAGTCCTTCCACAAATGTCCTTATTTGCACAAAACTGTAGTTGTATAACACTCCAAGCCTGAAACCAGTGCTGCATGGGTGTGCTCACATGATCAGTTTGGTTGGGACAATGACCAGGAAAGACCCAGTCCAAGATGGAGCTCTGAGGTGGTGACTGTGTGGCTTTGATGTGCGAGTGTAAGGGAGCCTTAGAGGTCAAGCCCCCATGGGGAGCTTGCACACACATTTTCTTACCACTGATTGCTGGGGGTGGAGAAGGAGGATGACTAGTATGTTGCTGCCTGCATCCAATTAAGAGCCAAAGGGTTTGAGGCTGAATTCCCAAAGCTGAAATTAAGCAATGGGAACTAAATAGAAACCAAACCTAATTTGCCACTGGCTATCTTCATTCACCCCTAAACTGGTTAACAACCTTTGTGAATGACAATCTGAAGCCTAGCCAGACTTAACTTTATACACACACACACACACACACACACACACAGATAACAACCAACAATCACAAGTTTGACTTGGATTAGCTTCCTCTCCAAGTGGCAACTCAAAGGGCTATGGGGTTTAGGTTCTGCATTCTAACAGAACTGCTCTGAGCATAAATTCAAAGCCCCATGTAGCTCAATGTTAAGGGAAAAAACACTACCAGCAATCTTCATCCTAACTGGGCTCAAATATTTAACTGCCACTCCTCAAATCTCATGGGTCTCAGCTTCTAGAAAGCTGATTTCTAAAGTTACTGCATGTCTCAGCAGCTTTAGGGGAAAAAAGCCAACATCAACAATCTTTGGCACCACTTGGCTCAAATACAAAAAAGCCACTCCTATGTTCAACTGTCAACATTCACTGCTAATTATAACAAACAACACACACACTACATAAAGAAGGTGGAAATTGTATCTTGTGGTTCTGACGGCATGCATAAACCTTACTCATGTCACCGAAACCCTTGGAAAATGAAAGCCCTATTATGTGCGGTAAGCTGTAATTTATTTTATTATAGCTGTACAGCATAGCTACAGTATGCATTCAGGATAGAAAATGGGAAGGAAGAAGCAAACCTAATGCACACTACTTTTACCATCCACAATGGAACTAGATTACCTAGTGAGTTTGCATTGGATCACTCCACTCTTACATTTCTTTTTCTGTTGCCAGCTCTACTC
This sequence comes from Neoceratodus forsteri, assembly GCA_016271365.2. Lineage (NCBI taxonomy): Eukaryota > Metazoa > Chordata > Ceratodontiformes > Ceratodontidae > Neoceratodus > Neoceratodus forsteri. Next base: position 29,594,711 of record CM057453.1, read on the forward strand.
CTTCACCATATTGATCCATTCCCCATGGCTCCCCTCCACATTGAAAAAAGTCCTACCCACAGATTGGGTTGGAAATGGTCCAGAATGGTGGTTACTGACTTTGTTTAGAGAGCCACAGACATAGACACCAGTCGGAGATTGAGTAGAGACATCAAAGCAACACTCACCTGATGAACCAGAACCACCTCACCAGAAAGAACTGGAAGGGGACAGGATCAGTTGTGTTCCAGGACAGTAGCTGTTGCTTGTTGTTTTCACAGGGTTCTTGTGGATTTTACTTGGTAGAAGGTTATTTCTTTTCTTTCTTACTTCTAAGGGGCTAGCAGGGTATTGTTTTGGGGGCTGTTGGAAGTTTGAAAACTGGTTTGGTGGCTGTAAGTGGGCTCATTTGTTGGATGTTTCACTGTGTAACAGGCTGCGCTGGTGGAGGCCTATTTCTTCTGATTTAAAAACTATTTGGTGGGATTTTCTTGCACCTGGTTATTTGAATTGGAGACCTATATCTGTTAATTTCAAGCCTATTTTGATGTGTTGTTAGTGAAGCTGATTAAATTGGAGACCTGTTTCCTTTGGCAGCAAACATATTTTGGGGGCTTTGAGTTGAATTTTGATTCCTTGTTGCTGACTTCAGTAGCTGCAAAGATTACTGCATAGTGGGGGAAGGGTGTTAATGGTCTAGCTAGGTCTCACTTAGCTAATTGACTGGAGGCAGAGCTAAATCAGGTTTGTGGTGTTGGCTGCTTTGTCTTCTCAGAAAGAACTGGAAGGGGACAGGATCAGTTGTGTTCCAGGACAGTAGCTGCTGCTTGTTGTTTTCACAGGGTTCTTGTGGATTTTACTTGATAGAAGGTTATTTATTTTCTTTCTTACTTCTAAGGGGCTAGCAGGGTATTGTTTTGGGGGCTGTTGGATGTTTGAAAACCGGTTTGGTGGCTGTAAGTGGGCTCATTTGTTGGATGTTTCACTGTGTAACAGGCTGCGCTGGTGGAGGCCTATTTCTTCTGATTAAAACCTATTTGGTGGGATTTGCTTGTGCCTGGTTCTTTGGCTGCTGGGCTTGGAGGGGAGACACAGGGCTGATGCACTCTCTCTCGAGTCGGGTGTCTGCCCAAGACCGCCCTCCCCACCCTCCCTCCCCAGAGTTCTGCTGATTTGTGGGGGAACACCTGCCCTGAAATTGGAGGAAAGAGCTGCAGGTGCAGCTCATGTAGTTCTAGCCACTGGGGATTGGATTTAAAGGCTGGGAGAGGGCAGCTTAGGGAGTTGTTCATTTCCCTTATAAGTTTACTGTGTTGTACTGCACCTAGTAACAGGGTTACCGGTATACTGTGGGACTGTATCTAAGATTAGTGGGTGACCTGATTAGGCAGTAGGGGTGTATCATGGACTAGGGGGGAACCTGGTGGCTCACTCAAGGAAACCTACTTGGAAGGGGATGGAACCACACATCATTAGGGCTGGCATCTTTGGGAGGGTGGTGGGGTGCACAGGGTGTGGAGCAGCCATGATACTGGACTTTGAAGTTTGGTGGTTGCCCAGTGTGCTACCAGCTGGCACAGCTTAGGGAGGAGGTTGCGCAGATTAGGAGATGGCTAGGGAAAGGGGGGAGGTATGGTTGGGGAAGGGGGCAGGGGATCTCCCACGGGGTTGCACCAAGCACTGGGGGCAGAGGCTTAGGGAAAGGAGTGCAGGAGAATACTCAGGGGTCACATACTGACCCTGGCAGAGGGGGTCCAAAAGGACACTACCAAGGAAGCAGGCAGGTAACTGGGGACCCTCACAAAGGAGGGACAGAGGGACAACATTCTTAGGGAAGTAGGCAGATGGCCAGGGCTGGACAGAAGGAAGCAAGGCGTGGAGGTGGATCAGACCTTACACTCCATAACCCCTTCAATTCTCTTCTTCTGCTCGAGGATGAGGGGGTGATGTAGCCACGACAGGGGTGGTTAGAGATGGAAAGGAGTGGGGGGCAGGAGGCAGGGCCAGATAGCAGGAAGAACAGGGGAACCTGGAATGCAGGAAAATGGGGGACAGTGAATCAGAGCAGAGGGCAGGGGAAGAGGGAGGAAAGCACAAGGAGAAGGACCAGTTGGGAGGAAAGGTAAAGGAGAAGGACCAGAAGTACAAGGAGGATTCAGTAAAGGGATCTGAGGGTTTAGGCCAGGGGAGCACGACAAGCAAGGAGGGACTAAATGGAGACAGGAAGGAAGGGAGGATGAGCCAGGCTAATTTAGCAGATGGGGGAGAAGGACCAGTCGCGAGCAGTGAGGGGGTGTAAGGTACAGAAGGATACTCAGGAGGAGGAGGCATAGGATTGGAGGGTGGGTGGCCAGGGGTAAATAAGGAGGGTGGCATGTGGCACCCAGATGAGGAGGAACAAGGAGCCGGCTGGGTGGAGGGGCGGTAGAAAGGATGAGGGACATGGAAGGGGAAATGGAGGAAAGGAGTGGTCAGATGCTCCTGTTGGGGGATTCTATGATCAGGGTATCAAATGGATAGGAGGAGAAGCCTGGCCAGTTAGAGAAAATGCTTCCCTGGACTAACGGTGCACAGGGGCTAAGCACGAGGTTTATCAGCTGGCAAAGGATTGTGGGGGTTCCCCAGACATACTGAGTCCACCTGGTGCAAATGACATTGAGAAATAGCGAGCTAGAGATACAGGCAAGATTCAGGAGCTTGCCAGGGGTCTGTCATGACATAGGGATGCACAGTTCCTTCTCAGAAATCCTGCCAGTGCCAAGGGCTAGTGGGGAACACAAAAGGAAAATTACAGATATAAACCAGTGGCTCACGGAGTGGTGTGAGGCCAGAGGGTATGAGTTGATGGGGGATTGGGGGGAGACCTGGGAGGATAAGGAGCTGTATGCTAGAGATAGACTCCATCTCAATTTGGAGGGGAAGGGAATCCTTAAGTTGAAAATAGAGGGGTTCACTAGTGAAAAGTGGGGTTTAAACTTGTGAAGGGGGAGGGATGGGAGAAAAGGCTGTCAAGGGGTGCTGATAAAGGAGGGACTCTGTCTCCACCCCCCTGGGGAGCTGGAGGATTTCAGGAAAAGGCCGACTGGTAAAGTGCAGACCAGGAGAAAACAGAATCCCCATGGGAACACGAGCAGGGGAAATGGAAGTATAGGGAAAGGGTGGAAGGTAGTCCTGCTAAATGCCAGGTGATGCTAACTGAGGGAGCAGTGGATGTGGCAGCAGTCACTGAGACCTGGGCCACTGCAGGACATGACTGGGACCTGAACCTGGAGGGTTATACTATGTTCAGGAAGGACAGGGGGGGAAGGGGAGGAGGGGTAGCAATGATAGTCAAAACTGCATTGGCATAGGGGAGAGAGGAGGCGGAGGGAACTGTGGAGGCAATTTGGGTCATCTTGATAACAAGGGGGCAAGAGGTAAAAATAGGAGTGGTGTATAGACCCCTGCCCTGGCGGAGGAGCTGGAGGAGGAGTCCTGGTGGCAGATGTTGGGAGACACTGCAGACTGGGCAGAGGAATGGTGGTGGTGTTGGGGACTTAAACATGCCAGGAACAGACGGAGACTATGACATCCTCTGTGACCAGGGAACAGAGGTTGTTGGATGTCTTTCAAGAGCATTCCTAACTCAGCAGATGGGAACCGACCAGGGGCGCTGGTACTGGATGTGGTCCTGGCAGACAGTGACCAGATTGGGGGCCTGAGGTAAGGGATCCATTGGCGGGGAGGACCTGCCACAGTCTGGTTCTGCCTGGACCTAGGAGGGCTAGAAGGCTGCACAAAGATGGAGGTAACTGACTTCAGGGGGACGGATTTTAAGGAAATGGGAAGGATCCTTAAGGAGCATTTAGATGTGATTGGGTCAGACATGGACGCTGATAGTAGGTGGGAAATCATCAGGAGAGGGGTGCAGGATGCTACCAGCACCTGTGCAAGAGTAAGACGAAAATGCGGAAGGGCCCGAAAACCCTGCTGGTGGACCAGGGAGGTCCAGGAGGTGGTGCTGGAAAAGAAGGCAGCCTATAGGCAATTCAAGTGCTCAAGGAGTGAAGGGGATTGAGGGGAGTACGAGCTGATGGCTAGAAGGGCCACTAGGGTGATGAGGGCGGCTAAGGCAAGGAAGGAGCAGAATCTGGCCAGGGAAATTAGGAGAGGGAACAAGGGGTTCTTTAGATACATTGGGGAAAAACGAAGGGTGAAGGGGCAGATTAGCAGGATTAAATCAGGGGAGAGATGGGTACAAGACCCGGGGGAGCAGGCTGAGGTACTAAATGAGTACTTCACCTCAGTTTTCACCAAGGAAAATGGGGATGCTGCATCATACATGGGAGGAGACAGAGATACTGAGGAGGGGGGGACCCTTACCGATCAGCGGGTCTGGGGAGAGGAGGAGGCATCACTGGCAGGAGGGGGGAGGGCTAAGCAGGGAGAAGATATACCAGAAGTGGAAATCACAGCAGAGAGAGTGAGGGAAGCCCTCAGCTCCCTTAAGATGGAGAAAGCACCGGGGCTGGATAAATTACATCCCAGAGTGCTGAAGGAACTTGCAGATGTCCTGGCAAAACCCCTGGCAGAGATTTTCACCATCTCTCTGAGGACAGGGTGGGTGCCCCAGGACTGGAAGGTGGCGCATATAGTGCCAATCCACAAGGGTGGATCAAGGGAGGTGGCAGGGAACTACAGGCCTGTCAGCCTGCCACCAGTGGTGGGCAAGGTGATGGAGGGCATTGTCAAGGAGAGGCTAGGGGGGACCTGGAAAAGTCAGAGTGCCTGGACGATAGACAGCATGGAGTCGTCCCGGGGAATTAGTGTCAGACAAACCTTGTGGAGTTCTATGACTGGGTGACGAGTGCCTTGGACCTGGGTAGACCAGTGGACGTCCTCTTTCTAGACTTCAGCAAGGCATTTGACTCTGTTCCTCACATGGGCCTGTTGGATAAGCTGGGAGAAATGGGGGTGGGGAACCAGATGATCAGATGGATAGGCAATTGGCTCCAGGACTAGACCCAGAGGTGCGTAGTTGATGGGATAGTCTCATCCCCAAGGAGGGTCATTAGTGGGGTCCCACACGGATCGGTCCTTGGGTCCCTCCTATTCAACGCCTATGTCTCTGACATAAGGACAGAAATCAGGAGTGAGATGAGTCTCTTTGCAGATGACTCAAAACTGGGGGCGGTGGTGGATGGGGAGAAGGGGAGGGTGGCCCTACAGCGGGACCTGGAGGCTCTGTAAAGATGGTCTAGAAAGTGGAAGCTGAGGTTCAATGCAGGGAAATGCAAGGTACTCCACCTGGGGGCCAGAAACCCGGGCCAAGTGTACACCCGGGGAATGCTACAAGTCTCGATGGCTGAGAGGGACCTGAGGTGGTGGTGGATGTCAAGATGAACAACTCAGAGACTTGTAGGAGGGCAGCAGCCAAGGCCAACAGGATGCTGGGATGCATCGCTAGGAGGATCACCTCCAGAAGGAGGGAAGTGATACTCCCTCTGTATAACTGCTTGGTGAGACTGCACCTTGAGTACTGTGTGCAGTTTTGGAGGCCACACTTAAAGAGGGACATTATCCTCCTGGAGAGGGTCCAGAGGAGGGCAACCAAAATGATGCGGGGCTTGGGGAACAGGACCTATGAGGAGAGGCTCGAAGAGCTAAATGTGTACACATTGGAAGAGAGAAGGGACCGGGGGGACATGATAGAGGTCTTCAGGTACATGAAGAGGGTAAATAGGGGAGGAACAGTCACGGTGCTTCGAAAGAAGAAGGAGGGGGCAACTAGAGGGCATGGGTGGAAGCTGGAAGGGGGAAGATTCAGGGGAGAAAGGAGGAGGTGCTACTTCACTGAGAGGGTGGTGGAGCCATGGAATGTGCTGCCTAGGGGGCTGGTGGAGGCAGAGACGGTGGAGGGGTTCAAGAGGGGGTGGGACAGGTACAGCGGAAGGGTTCTGGAAGCAAAATCCAATGCAGCAAGAATATCCAGAACTGGGAAGGGAGAAGCCAGAGAAGGTGAGGGGGGCAGCAAGGTCAGCACCCAGGGTGGGGGCTGACCAAACGAGCAGACACGAAAGACCATTAGGCCTATTCTGCTGGCATTTTAGTATGTTAGTATGTTAGTATGATGCTCATTAACAATTATATAAACAAACTCTGGCCAGAGCTGATAGGGCTGCATGTGAGGAATTTGGGCTGGATTAGTTCCATTGTAAGATGGTGGTCCCTTGTGAAGCACCACAACAAACAAGTTGCCAAACCTGAGTGATAAGAAAGAGAACAAAGCCAGAGATCATGTAGGGTCTGTGGTTTCTGCAGCAGGTAGAGAAAATGGGCAGACTGGGTGGGCCTAGCGGTCCTTATCTACTGTAAATTTCCACGTTTAAAGTGTGGCTTTTGTGCTATGCAAAATGCAAGGACCCTGATTTAAAAAAATAGTGAGATGCAATCATATGGTTAAGTCTGCTTGTGTGACTATAACCGAAAGCAAACTTAATGCATAAATACCTGATTTAACAGTACTATCCAACAGTCTCCTTTGCAAAGCAAAATAATAAAGAACTAATTCTCAGAATGCTCCTTTACTCACAACATTGGGGCTATGTTTTAAGGGTCTTAAGGAAGCCTCTTTTGTGCAGTCTTCAGGATGGATGGTTTATTTACAGTCTAAACTCCCTTCCACAATGGAAGCATGAGGTGGGACTGCAGCAGGTGTTCATCATCTTCAGATATTTTCTATGGCAAGCACAGTGCCAAATATTTCTTATACTAACCAGGAGGTGGCATCTGAAATCATGGTTGGACAATTTTAAGTCTTAATTAGGTTGCTACATTAGGAGGAATTGCTAATAATGGAGATTGAAGCTTTCCATAACTAATGGGGAAAACCTTTTTATACCCCTTTAATGATGTCACTAGAAATACTGTGTAGCAGAAATTATGTGAAATAAGTGCATATAATAAGGGGGTTGGTCCTAGGGGTATGGAATAATTAAATAATATATTCATAAATATTGTATTATAATTTGCTAACTGATTTTAAAACAAAAAAACTATTCGACTTTTGCATTAAGTTCCATGGGACCTTTAACTTCCACCTGGATAACCAGAAAAGATGGACTGAAGGGACCTTAGTTTAGCATCTCATACAAAGTCTAGCACCTCAACATCAGTGTAGTACATTCCATACCCAGGTGCTACACTACAGTATCAAGGCAAGGCAAGGTAAAATTTATTTAAAAATGCCCGATCCCAGAGGCTATGGGTGCTGCAAAAAAATAAATAAATACAACTTCAAAATAGCTAAGGATGCATAAATGAACACATCAATACTGGGTATTGGCCCAACTTCCTGGTGTGGAGCACCAACCTGTGTCCTTCTGGCCCAGAGACAAGCATGCAACCTATTAAGTCAATAGCACTAAATATCTAACATGTTCATAGAAACAAAGAACTGGATATTAATGAGGATTGGAAGTCCCCTCAAGGCCATCCCTTTCACTAATCCAAAGCCAGTGTTCATTATCTCTACATAGATGACGGTAATGATTTTTAACCATTTGCTCCACAGCAAGAAACAAATTCTAGTTAAAAAAGAGCAGTTTCATTGTTCCTGCATTAAGGGTCTTGATCACAGCCATGAAAGAAAATGGAGGAGTGGAAACACTGAGGTTTGGTATTAGATTTCAGAGCTATGATTTGAATCTGCCTCAAATTAGTAAGTGTCTAAAATGTGTATTTTACTGATTTTTATTATGAACGTAATGTCTATGAAAGAGATCAGATTGACAACACCAAAGCATTGAATGGTCACTGAGTATGAATGACCCATCAACCACTAGAGGTGGTGTCTCCCACATAAGATTAAATGCTGGCACCAGACTCTGGGCAGCTGGAGGTATCTGACTGGATGGCAGCTGGCAGTGGCTACAGGCTGGTGGGTGGTGGCTACTTACTGCAAGCTTCTTGTACATGGATCTTCAATCTCCCTCACCCTGCAAGCACCCAAGCAACCTGAGTCCATTCCCAACCCCAGGTCACCAGTGTGGCAGGAGGAAGGTGCCCAATGCCTCAGCCCTCTATGCCACTTGGCTAGCATGCTAGGTGCACCTTGAGGATCATTAACCTTAGACTCAATTGAGAGATGGTCCACAAGTACTCCAGGATGCTAGCCACAGGGCAAGAGAGGAAGTCGAACTCCCTTCTCTGGCACCAAATGGAAAAAGCATTCCCATTTGAAGGTATAGCACTGAAAAGTTGACTCCTTTTGAGAGGCCTCTACAACATGGAGGATCTTGTCAGAGAGACCCAAAGGCTGGCACTCTAGCCACTCAGGAACCAGTATAAATGGCAAAAATGGCAGACTGCAGGTAATTGCAAAAGATGCAAATCATGTGATATACTCCTATCATCACCGTTGTGTTCCTTTGTTGTCAGTAACAAGAACAACTAGTGATATTTGGTGCGTATGTTCCCTTTAACTAAATTAGCTCTGTTTTAATGTGGCTCTGTAATTTGCAAGCTATAGTAAATCATTGCACTCACTATCAGAACAAAAGGGGTTACAAATGCTTACATCTTCTGTTATTGCAAATCCCAGAATCTCCTGCAGCTGGCCTTAGAACAGTATGCAACAGTGAGAGGTTCAGTAGCCTGCTCTGTATGTTAGAGTTTATATAAGTTCATGGAGTGGGTCCAGCCCAACCAACCTCAGTATAAAGGAAATGTAGTTTAAGTAGGAGAAGCCCAGTACCAATCAAGGCAACCTGGAGCTGGATCCAGAATTAAAAGGGTGTGCACTAATGGTGGGTCAGGTGCTCCTCATAGGAGTGTGTGTGGGGAGGTGAAAGTTACACTGCAGTTCATATATGAAAACAAGGCTAACCAATGATGTGTAGTAAGATAAAATGTATAAAAATTGCAGGCAAGGGTGTTACTGGATATATGTTCTGTAACAGGTACATTGGGGCTTCTGCCTAGGGAAAGTGCACAATCCTATATGAAATGAGTTGCCTATCTATTCCTCCTCTGTTGCTTGCACTGTACTGTATGATAGTTGGTGTGTATGTTCACTTCAACCAAATTAGCTGTTTTAATGTGGCTCTGTAATTTGCAAGCTGTAATAAATCGTAGCAATCACCATCAGAACAAAAGGGGTTATTAACACTTTTGACATCTTCTGTTACTACAACTCCCAGAAACTCCTGCAGTTGGCCTTAGAACAGTATGCAGGATTGAGAGATTCAGTAGCCTGTATTATATGTTAGAGTTTATATAAGTTCTGATAATTTTTTTGCTGGTCTTGTCATTCTCCCTGGGCCAAGTACAGTCACACAGGGCCGATCTAACTGGAGATTAAACAAAATCTCTATCATGCACTATGGGCTTTTGAATCTCCCACTGTTGCCTACTGTTCTGATATAGTTCATAATGCAACCCTCACCCCCAACCCACACACATCACAAAGTCATTCACAGCAGTTGTTTTATGATCAGTATACTTGTTGGAGTTTCTTCAAAGAAACAGGACTTGATTCTGTGTTTTTTTTTCTTCTTTTTTCCCCACTTTCTACTTGAAATGAATGGGGAAAAAAGTCACAATTCAAGCAAGGCAGTCAGGCACAGTGGGTGGAAACTTAGGAAGGAATGTGGAGTCCCTTTACTCATCCCAAAAGGTCTGCAGGGCTACGCCCACTGCAGCCCTAAAGATGCCTGATTTCCAGTGGTACCCCCTTTCCTCACATGATCCCAGCTGACAGTTTAATAAATGTTGCTGGTACTTTATCTAATGGTACCCTCTCCCGCACCCATCTCTGCTGGTATTTTTTAAAATTTCCTGGGTATCCAGAGGCCTTATAGTGGAATCCAAGACTGGATGACAGTGTCAGATTCCAGATAATCACATTGACTAGCTCACATCCTATTTGATTCTAGGTGATATGATCCAGTAGATGGATACTAATGGTACCCAATGCCATCTAATATCTGAGAATATTAGTGGTATCCAACAGTGTCAGATTCTGTCCAATGCTATTTGAGCAACATATGAGTCACCACAGGGTGTGTAAGGCTTGTATTAATGCCTTTTAATGGAGTGTGCAACCCCTTTTTTGACATGTGCAGTTGAGAGTTTCATGCAGGTGAGGGTGGGCATCACTCAGGATAGCTCCCATATCTCAGGATATATGGATGTGATACCTCACTGGGAGCCTCCTGCAATCACAGTCTTTCTCCCCACACTTCAGATATCAGAAGCAGCCATGAGGTTACTCAAACATGCACTCTTCTCACCAGATTGATAGTTCATGTGCACCCCCTTTACTCAGATGATAAGGTGTTACTGGGAAGCATGTCATGCATGCCACAATTCATAGTGTTGCCCCAAACCAGCTTACATTCAGATACCTTACCTGATCCAATGTCTGGTGCCTTGTTGTGTCTCATCTCAAACAAGCCTTAGTTCATTCATGAGAAATAGGGCACACACTCTTTACCTTAGTCTGGTTGCTACCTTAAGTTATTACTTCATCTGAAGTCGCCATTACTCTTGGTCCATTGTCAGTGCCACTGATGTCAGTTTCTGTTCTGTCATGTCTCCTAGGCATCTTCAGGAAACCCTCCAGGCCCAAAAGCTATTGAAGCATGTCCCTTGAGGAGGATTACCTCCTGGGAACCCACTACTGCCACACCAACTGTTCCCAGCCATATGTACTCTTGGCCCTGCCTGCCCACACTGACTGCCCAGAAACTTCCAAACTCAGAATTAAGTGCCCAGGGGCCACCCAGATGAGCTTCAGACTGTGACCAGAGTCAACATGCTTGGCAAAGGCTTACCAATGACCCAAACCATGGCATCCACCCATCCTCTAAAGGGTGCCCAACAAAGTCCAGCCCAGCACATGCATGGCTACTAGACCACCCTCAAGCCTTCAGGAGCACTCCTCAAATCACCCCACTCCAGAGCTTTCTGCTACCCACTGTGATGGGAAGAAAGTCCATCAAAGAGTTCCATACCACAGAAGCCTTGTTGCCTTTCCACCAAGCCAAGGCAAACAGCACCCTTCTAACACCCTCCAGTCCTAAGGGCCCAAAAGGCATCCCATGCCACCCTAGCCATGGTGTCCTGCAACTGAGCCAAGGCTAGCAGGACTCCTCCATGTGCCCTGGGCTCGAACCATTAGATGGCACTGGTACAGATGCTGCCTAATCCCCTTCAAGAGAACCCCAAGAAATAACAGGAACACCCAGAAAATCTCCCCTCCTGCCCAAACCTTCTATTTATCCCACTGCCTCTAGATTCTATCACCCCCTCCTTAAAGTGCAAACTGATTAGTGCATGGCCACATAGTGTTTTGAGGGACAGTCTAGTAATAACCATCTCATTACATGGATAGAGTTGTTGTACTCACTCCATTAAAGGTTTCTTTTCCCAGATTGCAAGAAGGGGGCAGATAAGAAAGACCCACCCCCCACTCTGCCAGGGGAGTTGATCAGGCCACCTTGTACCACATAGTCCACATGGGCTTTTGAATAAGTTCTCTCTTCTGGGTTAAAATCCACCCAAACTAACAGAACCCCCCAAAATAATCCACAACTCTGAGGGCAACCACCATCTAATTGTGGCCCACACCCTCCTGACAAGGGCAAATGTGGCACCACAGGTACCCATTTACACACACATGTGTCATTCATTCAGATTGGAACACTTGAGGCTGCATTCCTCCCATCTGCCCTATCCATCAGGTACATGGACCTAGCCATCCCTCACACTTGAATACTTCATTTGTTGACTAACAAAACCCTCCCAGTCCATGATTACCCATCCCAGGACCCAGGCTCCTCCCTCTGGGTAGACCGACCTGTCCTGAATTCCATCCAGGGCAAAATCCTTCCACCTACCATGGGTACAAGCATATATGTGGAGCTCTGGTAACATGTTACCCACCCACTTTTTACCATGGGGCTCCTACTTACCTACTGTACATTGGGGTTCTCCCCCTGCTTAACAGGCTCTTAAATGACACATAGCCTCAGACCACCCCCTCAAGAGAAAAGAGAGAGAGTCACACACTGAGCTACCAAAATATATTGTTGTACTGTATAAATAGTCCAAAAACTTAGTAGGCATTGGTACATCCTAAGCAGATGCCACAACATTTGGCACCCATACAACAGGTCAACTAATAACATAATTCTGCTCAGTTTAGACACATAAGTTTCAGCATGTAATATCTGTTAGCTGCTTCATGTGTCATTCCTGCCTGTGTCATAAGTACCAGGAATGTCCTGGGCTATTACAGCACAGTGACAAAGGTGGTCAAACTTGGACCACCTTTGGTCCATTTTCCAACCTGTAAGAAGAACATGCAACAATAATGCAATATAATAATCAACTCCTATTAAATACACTGAAGGTCCTACTTTTGTACGTACAACAGTAACAGGAGGTTTTGCCAGTGGGGCATTCAATGGATCAATGGTCTTTGTCCTGAACTCCCCACAGACCTGGCAATGGAGAGAACTGTTCTTTGAAGTGGACTCCACTCATGGCCACACAATGGCTAGAGACATGTACTGGGATGGCAGGGTCTTGACTTGTATCCACTTCCTGTTACTGTCCCAGAACTCAACCTGCTTCTGGGTGTGCTGTTCCTCTGGTGATGTGTAGACATGATGCATATGGATCCTTCTTCCAATGGACCAGTCCTGGAGAACCTTTTGCATTTCACATTTCACAACTGGAAGCTGTAGATGCTGGACTCGATCCTGAGCTTCCTTTCTCAACTGTGCATCACAGTTTTGTTCCACCATCCTCCACAGCCTACTGGGTAGTATGGGAATTTAAAACTTCACCTCCAAGACACTTCATATGTAACCTTTCAGTGTCTTTGGCACAGCCTCATCAAGTGTGACTCTCCAGTACCTGGCTCCAGTCATATTTTCAGATCTTACTCACAAGTTGGTCCCTCATACACTGATGTAGCATCATCTAAGGAATGTTGCTGATTTTCCACAATGTGAGTGGTCATACCAGTTTGGAGTAGCTTAATGGTGGAGATAGTGTGTCTGACCCCCTCCATGGAATGGACACTGGTACCGGGGAATTCTCCCCACTCAAGCACTTTGGAGTCAGTTTTTTCCTCAAGCACTGTCAGTGACAGCAGTGGAGGTGCACAACTGGCAGGTGCTACAATGGGGCCCAATGTGACCAAAATGATACAAGCCTTAAAAGGGGTATCCAAGCCAGCCCGGTGGCACTGAGGGTTGAGGTGCTGGACACCATACCACATGCCATGCTGGTGACCCAAATTCAGGAGTGAGTTCAGGCCGCCAGGAGATGGCAGGGGTGGGTGAGGATTGAGCACCTGCTGTGCTGCTCTCCTCATCAGGGGGGAGGTGGAGGATCACCCAGCATGGCAACAGCTCCTGGTGGAGACCTGGAGCACTGATCAGCATGGCCTGATGCAGGAAGGGGTTGCCATGCATCAAGCGTTGAGATGTGCACATGCACGGGAAGGGGGGAGTGATCACCAGAACAAGAAAAAGCCCGGTCTGTGGGGTAGGTGATGGCACCTGCCCCCATGCCCACAGCTGGGTCCATCCTGCCTGGCCTTTCAGGTTCCTCCACTTGGGTCTTCTCCCACATTGGAGTCTGACTATAACAGCACCCCACAAGGAGGGGCAGCCCCACACCAGAGGGGTTAAGCTGGAGGTGCCAATCATGGACAGAGGAGGAGGGAGAGAGAAAGCATAGGTAGGAGGACTACAGGCAGGGTAGGAGCAGGCAGAATGCCTGAGAGAGGCCCCACAGACCATGACCAGAGGGAAAAAGATAAGTAAAAAAAAAGAGGGGCATCCAGACCTCCTGTCAGGGTGATGGTTGCAGTCTCTATCATCCACCAGACCACTCATCCTGAGATTTAACTGTTTCACTAGTAGAACACTTTGGTATAGCAAAGAACAATGAACCAGATTCTGGTCCCACTGGCTCTTTATGCTCCTCCATGCTTTCAGACAGTTCCTCCTCCACCTTTTCCACTAGTGCTTCCCTAGAGACTTCAGAGAACATTACCCTCAGGCCCCTGTCACTTGCACTTGCTTGAAAAATTAACCATAAATTTGAGGAGGGATCTGGAAGTACAAAGACCTGTATGCACTGGACAGGTTACATCTAAGCAAGAAGGGCACAAAGGTCCTAAAGGGAAAGCTGGAGGCATACATAGAGAACCCCCTCAATTAAACTGACAAGCAGGGACAGCAGTGTGTACAGCACCCATGGTTATCTCATGGAGGAGGCCGATAGTCCCCCCCAATCAGGACAATAGGTGGAGGAACTAAAGGACAGGGGTGGAGAAAGGAAGGAAATGTTGAAGAGGGAGATGAGGGTGGTGGGTCAGGGAAAAAGAGGGGGTTTGAGTCACAGTGAAAGGTGGTGTCTCTAAATGACAGAAGCCTGGAAAACAAAATGACTGAAGTGCAGTAGCCAACGACAGAGTGAGAGGTGGACATAGCAGACACCACAGAGACATGGGTGACACCAAACCATGACTGGGATCTTGCAGTCCCCTGGTATAAAAGATAAGGGAGGCAGGGGGGCAGAAGGGGGGTAGTGGCTCTGTATGTGAAGGAGGGGATAACCTGAACCAGGGAGGAAAAGGCAGAAGGAAGGACAGAAGCATTGTGGGTGGAGGTACAATCCACTTAGAACAAAAGCTGCAGGTGGCTGTAAGCAACAGAAAATGGAGCCAAGTGATACAATAGCAGACAGAAAAGGCTCAGCTATCCCATCAATACTAGGTCTTTGCTGTAGAACAAACAATGCCAGATGCAGCAGGATAAAATCCAGAAAAACTTTTATTATCACAGATAAACCAACATAGCTCTGGGTAGCCCTTCCCACAAAACAAACTGCCAAGCAATTTTGTGCACAAGTCACGTTTTCTCAAGGCCAAGCACAACTCACGTGCGAAAACTAAGTCCATCTTCTGTGGGTATCTCTTAATTCCAAGTTTAAGTCTCTCAGTCATTCACTCTCCTTGTCTCTCTAGCAAAGTATTACTGCTCTTTTTATAAGTCTTTGTCTGGGAACTTGTTAAAAGAGCCTGATCTCACAGAATGTTCTTGTAAGTTTACAGACTGTTCTTGTAAGTTTCATTCTTTGCAGGTGCAACAAAACAGTACGTGGTGTCCTAGAACTGACCTCTTGTTCACAGCTCTGCAAAGGGCTAAAAAAAACCCTGCATCTCAGATAAACCCCTTGAGTTCCAAATAGCTTTGCAATCATTTCAACAGTATAACTACATACAGTTTTAAACAAAGAGATCCCAGTTTCACATACAGTTTTATATAGAGAGTCACATACATTTTTATAACTGTAGATATGCAAGGGGGGAGAAAAGACAGAACAGCAAGTGAAGGCAGAGAGATAGCAAGAGGTAGAGAACTGTGAAACCATCATAGCGATCAGTTTCTAGGTCTCACAAGAAAATGTGGCTGTGCAAGCAGACAGAGAAGAGACAGAAAAGGAGAGGATAGAACAGACCCTTGCATTTAAACTCTTTCTGCATAGCAAATGGGCCAGGGCCTTGTTCAACCCTGTCACAGAGCCCATTAGGAAGGGAGAGCTGGTCCTGTCTAATTGTACGCATGTTTAGGATATAAAAGTGGAAGTGCCACTTGCAGAAAATTACCATCACACAGTGTGGTTCCACCTGGATGTGGGCGGAGGGTTGGTCAGGACCAAAACAAGGGTTTTGGATATCAGGAGGACTGTCTATAGTAGGATGGGATAAATTCTAGCAGGACACCTTGCTGGAATCAGAAAGGAAACAGAGATGGAACCGAGATGGGCTATAATAAAGGAGGGACTGATGGAGGCCACTATTGAGTGTGCTAAAGTCAAAAGAAAGAAATCTATGGCTAAAAAGCCCAGCTGGTTTAGTAAGGAGGAGTGATAAGGGACAAGACGGCAACCTTCCAGAAATACAAATGTACTCTAAAAGAGGAGGATATTGAGGATTACTGTGCTAGATCAAGGGAAGCAAGCAGAGCAGGTAGAGAGGCAAAGGCTAAGATGGAAGTACGGCTAGCACAGGAAGTAAAAAATGGTGAGAATGCCTTTTTCCAATATATAAGGGAGAAGAGGAACATAAGGAATGAGACTGTCAGATTAAAAAGGAGGTGGACTGGGCAGAGGGAAGTGAAGAGAAAGTTGAGGTCCTTAACAAGTACTTCTGTTCAGTCTTCACTAGGGAGAAAGACAGACCAGTGTCACAAGAGAGCAGGAGGGTGGAAACTGTGAAGGAGGAGAAAAAAAGACAGTGTAATACAATGGACAGGGTGCATAAGGGCCCTGAAGGTGTACAAATCCACAGGGCCAGATGGTGTGCATTCAAGGGTCCTAAGAGAACTGATGGAGGTCCTGGCAGTCCCCTAGTAGATGTGTTTAACACCTCTCTGGAGTCAGGGAGTGTGCCCCAGGACTAGAGAACTGCACATGTGGTGCCTCTCCATAGAAGTGGGCTGATGGATGAACCAGGGAATTACAGCCTGACCTCAATAGTGGGAAAGCTGATGGAGACCATCTTCAAGGAAAGACTGGTGAGCTTTCTGAAGGAAAATGGGTTCCAGAGTGAGAGGCAGGATGGGTTTGTGTCAGGGAGGTCCTGCAGACAAACCTAATTGACTTCTTTGACTGGGTAACCAGGGCAGTGAACAGAGGCCAAGTGGTTGATGTCCTATGTCTGGACTTCAGTAAAGCTTTCAACTCTGTGCCTCATAGAAGACTGGTAAGGAAGCTGGAAGACCTGGGGCTGGGGGCTGCACTTGCTAGCTGGATCAAAAGCTGGTTGCAGGATAGAAGTCAAAAGGTGGTATTTATGGAAACATTTTCAGAAGCTAGGCCTGTGACCAGTGGGGTCCCACAGGGCTTGGTGCTTGGTCTGGTGTTGTTTAACATCATCAGTGACATAGCAGATGGGATTAAGGGTAAAATCTGCCTGTTCATAGATGACACAAAGCTCTGTGGGAGAGTAGATGCAGAGCTGGGGAGACAGGAACTCAGGGAGGACCTGACTAGGCTGGGGAATTAGTCTGGTATTTGTTAACTGGGGTTCAGTGCTAAAAGGTATAAGGTTGTGCACTTGGGGGTGAAGAATCCAGGAACCAAATACTGGTTGGGTGGTGTGCAGGTGACTAGGTCAGAGTAAGAAGAGGACCTGGCAGTAATCCTCATGAGTGATCTGAAGTACTTGATACACTGTAGGAGGGCAGTAGCCAAAGTAAATCGGATACTGTGATGCATAGCCACGTGGATTACCAACAGGAGGGTGGAGGTCGTACTACCACTGTACAGATCAATGGTGAGACTGCACCAGGAGTACAGTGTGCAGTATGGGTGCCCTTATCTAAAGATGGATATTAGTTTGCTTGAAACAGTCCAGAGAAGAGCAACCAAGATGATCTGGGGCCAGCAAGGCAACACCTACAAGGAGAGACTCCAGGGACTCAACATGTACTCTCTTGAGAACAGAAGGAAGAGGGGGGACATCATCAACACCTTCAAATACCTTAAAGGTATAAACAGAGTGAGCACTGAGGGCCTCTTCAGCCTTGGTTGGAATAGGTCCACTGGGGGCATAGCCTAAAACTGGTGGGGGAAGGTTCAGGAGGGAGATGAGAAGGCACTTTTTCACTGAGAGGGTGGTAGCCAAGTGGAATGAGTTGTGAGAGGAGATGGTCTCCTTGAAAATTATGGATAGTTTCAAGAGAGGATGGGACAGAGAGAAGAGGAAAGGTGCAGGTAGAGGAGAGGGAGTGGGGGGAGGGAGTAGTTGAGGGGAATCATGGATAAAATGGGGAGAGGCAGGTCCCTCTGTAAACATAGATGGATGTGCACACTGAATCAGACTTGGCAGACTATAAGGCCTTTATCTGCTGGCAAGTTTGTATGTTCGTAAATTGTAATCTGGGTTCACCAACAGTGGCATTTTGCCTGGTGCCAATTTCAGATGCTGGAAGGCTGTTTCACAGTGCTCACTCCATTAAATCTTCTCTGGTAGCTTCTTAGATGAGCTGCATTTCAAAAAAGCTGAAGTGGCACTATCATTTCTAACAAATGTGATAGTACCCCACAGCTCCACAAAAAAAAAAAAACTGAGTTGCCTCTTCGTTTAGGGGGTTGGGCAAATCCTGATTTACCTCAACCCTGGCAGACCAAGGCTTGATGTCCCCCCCCTTCCATAAGATGTCCCAAGTATGGCACATTTTCCATCCCAATCTGGTGCTTCTCTTGCTTGATGGTCAGTCCTATATCCCATAGTCTGGTCAGGACTTCCCTCACATGGGAGACATGATTATCCTATGTGCGGCTAAATACTGTATGCCTATATCATCCATATAGGCTAGAGTAAAGTATCCAGTCCCATTCAGGACTCTGTCAACTAGCTTCTGAAAATATTGGGTGAATTTCTCATGTCAAAAGTCATAACAGTGAATTCAAATAAACCAAATGGGGTGGGGTGACAAATGCTGACTTCTCACAAGCATCCATGGATAGTCACATCATCAGTATCCCTTCATCATATCTATTGTGATCAGGCAGCTAACCCCTTCTAACCTGTCCAGTACCTCATCTGTCCCAGGCATGGGGTATGTGTCGGGTACTGTCACTACTTTCAACCACCTTCAACTGACACAGAACCTGGTTGTTCCATCTTTTGTTGGAATAACCATCCCTGGTGCTGCTGGACAGCTAGATCACTCCTAGGCCCAGCATTTCCTGTATCCCCTCACTGTTATTTTTACTGCCTATGACAACTGATATTGCCTTTGTCTTATGTAACTTCACTGCAGTGGTTGTCATCTCATGCCCTGTGAGATCAGTGTGCCCTGTGGTGGCAGTAAAAAGTGCAGCAAAGTCTTTAAGCACTCCCCTCATCTGCTCTGCTTGTCCAGGTGCGAGACCCTTAGTCATTATCACAGCTCTCCAGGAAGCTTTTCCCCAAGTCTTCTCTAGCAGTTCTGAAGCAGTCTCCATCTGCTGTGCTGCAAACCATAAGGGCAATGTCATCATGCTCATTATAGGGTTTCATCACATTTACATGAAAAACCCACTGAGTGCGTCTCCAGTTGGGCAACTCTATGATATAATCCACATCATTCACCTGTCATATGACTGGCCAGTCCTGTGCTGCCTGCAGCTTGTTATGCCTCACCATTACCTTCTGCCTAATGGTGTATGATCAGGCTCTGGCCCTTTATCATACCAAGACTTTTGCTTCTGTTGCGCTGTGGTCAAGAGATCCTGAGCAAGACCCATGAACTCCTTAAGCTGGTCCCAGAAGTTCAGGACATAGTTCATGACAGATTCCTGTAAATAAACAAACTATTCCACACTGATGACAGTAAGGTAGTAAAAGTACAAGGTTCGTGGTTAGTGGTCCCTGGTAATCCAATAAAGCCACCTGACACCAGATGTTGTTTTAAATCAGTTGCAATTTATTAATACCCAAATAAGCCCTAACAATTTTACCTCTGACATGATTAATTCTAAACAGCTGATGGCTTTTTACCACCAGGGCTACAGGTGTACAGAAAAAATGAAGCAAAATTGCTCCCTTTTTCTGGGTGTCAAAGCATCTATAAGTAGCCTTGTGGCTATTCCTCTCTCAGACACATAGGACCTACAGTTTAAGTCTTATTTATACACTGATTGTTTATGGAAAAAAAATGCAAAGAAGGGGAATTCCAAGGTTATTAAAACCTCTTAGCCAAAAAAGGCAAAACAATAAGTCATGGGATAGGGGCCCAGGATACACTTATCACAAGATACGCCTGTCAGCAGTTGCTACATAAAAAGTTTTAGTTGACATTTGATTTAGACAAAAACAACATAAAATAGGGAAATAGCCCAGACAGCTCTGTACATACCCTCTCATTCTGCTTGCACAGCCATCTAGCCTGGCTAAATTTAAGTTTAGACATGACCTTTTATTTTGCACCAAAAGAATAATGTGCTTTGTACAAAATATTTCTGTCAAGCACAGCAAACTTGCCTTGATTATGCTCCTTTCCCCTATTCTAATACCATTTTACCCAGCCTTAACATTTAGTTAAAACCTGTTTTACACTTATAACACTTTTGTAGCATTCCTGCCAAAAGGCAAGAGAGTAGGTTTATGAGACAAGGGTTCTAAAGTACATTGGCCACAAGATACCTCAGTCACAAGATATATTTGACACTTTGCTGAGACAGGGGAGTTCTGTTTATCATCACCCTTGGATGGTCCAGGGATTTCACATTATTAAAAATAACATGCTTTAGGAGACAAGAACAAAAAAAAAGGCTTTTACTCTATTTAAAACAAATTGCTTAGAACTGCAAAAAGAGTCTTTAGTAGATAGTGGCCAAAGCAAGAATATAATTATTCCTGATCAACTCTCTGTTATACATTTTTTTAAATACAAGAAATCATGAAATAAGGAACTGTGTTAGCCAAGGCTAAACTGCAGTTAATATTGAAGGAGCTGCATGTTGTCTTAACCACGACCTTAGGTTACAGACCTGTTTAGTACACAGTGGCCCAGATATTCAAACTGCGCCAGGCTGTGGTGCAAGCTCGGGCGCAGCTCAACTTGGCTGCGCAGGGATGTGGACTGGGCGATATTCAACAGAGCTGCACCATGGCTCAGCAGTGTTGAATATCGTACCCTGGCCACCCGCAATGTGCATGGTGCAGTGGCACTGTGCCAGCACAAGTGGCCAGAGTGGAGCATGGGGATGCACTGGCACAAGTTCCATTGCGCCATGCACAGCAACCACGATATTCAAAACTTGACATGCAAATGGGGCCATAATGTATGCAAGACACAAATGGGGCCATTTGCATGTCATTATGCCCCCGTTTGCATGCAGGTGCACCGATCCCTGACGACTTGCACCTGGCGCCCTGCCAGGCAGCAGCCATCGGGGACCGACACCCCCTGCAGCTGGAAATGTGCTCCACAGCCCGATCATAGGCAGTTGTATTAAAAAATAGAAACTATGTCCAATATCCCTGGTGGTCCAGTGGACTGCTGACTGCCCAATCACGGGTATTTGTATTAAAAACAGACCGATGTCCAATATCCCTGGTGGTCCAGTGGACCGCTGACTACTGTCGCGAGCATTTGTAACAAAAAGGTAATACTACCAATCTCCCTGGTGGTCTAGGTACCCCCCTCCCACCTGCCCACTGGGCTCCACTCCCATTCCCGGGTCGGCGGTGGGCGGCAGCACCCACCGCCTGCTGCCCCACCGCCTGCTGACTGACCACTGTCAGTAGGGCTGTACACCCATTGGTCCACAGCATGAGCCAATGGGCGTGCAGCCCATACCATTACCATTCCAGATATGTGAATGATTCATTCACATATCTGGAATGTACTAGTATCAGGCTGCACGCTCATTGGCTCACGCCTATGGACCAATGGGCGTACAGCCAGCAGTGTCAGTCAGCGGGTGGTAGGCGGCAGTCAGGTGGGGTGCTTCCTGCGGCTGACACGGGGAGTGGCGGTGGGGCTCAGTAAGTGAGTGAGGAGAAATACTGAACCACCGAAAGGAAATTAATAACATGCACATACAAATACCCACGGTCAGGCAGTCAGTGGTCCACTGTGACCACCAAAGATATTGAAATATTCATTATTTATACAGATGCCCGCGATCGGGCAAACAGCGGTCCATTGGACCACCAGGGATTTCGGGGATCTGATTCTATTACTTAGCCTGCGATTGGGCAGGCAGGTCCACTGGACCACCAGGAATTTTGGGGATCTGATTCTATTACTTAGCCTGCGATTGGACAGGCAGGTCCACTGGACCCCCAGGGAATTCGGGGATCTAATTTTATTACTTAGCCCGCGATGGGGCGGGCAGTGGTCCACTGGACCACCATAGATATTGGACAGATTTTTTTTTTACAAATGCCCATGATCAGGCATGGGGGTGCCGCCAGGTGCAGCCGGAGCTCGGGTGGCCACCCACAGGTGGCAGATGCCGTGTTGTGCCCTGCAATGTGGCAGCTCACCTGCGGGTGGCCATCAGTTGTTCCTTTTTTTTTTGGATCAACTTTGTGCTGGTGCAGGTAGGGGTTGCACATGCATGGCTCTGCACATCCTGGTCTGAATATCGGGCTGTGCAGGGTATGCATGGGCATGCCCCCCTACCTGCACCTGCATACATTACTGATGTGCTCCGGCACATCGGGATTTATGCCTCGCATTTTTCCCTTTTGAATTTAGCGCCGGGACGCATCAGTGGGTTGTGCATGGTGAAACACTGCTGCGCCATGCGCAACCCTTTTGAATATCTGGGCCAGTATCTCTGCTTGAGCAGAGCAAAACTGATTTTGCTTCAAACATCTGTTCCTAAACACTGCTTATGCTCTTCACATATTTTTCTACAATTATTTAAAGGGCCTTAACCCCTTTTGAACCCAGGCACCCACATACATATGGTGGTATTACAGTATGTAGTTATCTGCTAGCCACTTGCACCTTTCACTAGCCACTTGCATCTTTCACTAGCCACTTCACTAGCCACTGCAAGCCTTTTTACACCTTTTCTATATTCTCAACCTTTTGGTTAGCCAGCTACATATGAATGTTGTTGTTGGTAAACTTGTATAAAACTTTGGTTACTGGTCACTAAAACCTTGGTCACTAAAACTTTGCCCACTGGCCACTTTCAACAGTTCCCACCTCAAAAGCAAGGGGGACCTTAAGGGGGATCCTGAACCTTCACAAAATTGAACATAAAAATATAGATGCTAATTATTAAATAAAAATTAAATAAACCTTTTTTTTAAAAACTGGTTGCCAGCATACTGATAGTTAAGGTAACCATGAAAGGCATTCTGTTTTGGAGTTGGTACAGGGGTGGTCACAGATGGACCACAAATGGTGTGTTTGTAAAACATAGTGCAGAACTCAGGGATGTCGATACCACAATTGATATGTATAAAAGATAGTGAACATTTGATATCACATAATAGTGCGGACAACATTTGAATAGAATGTACAACAAAACATAACATAATAGCTTGTATCAACAACAAAAAATTTAATTGAATCCACTTTGAGGGTGGATAACTTAGATGCTGTCTATCTGTTGAGATGTAGCACACCCTTGGAGCTTGATTGAATAATCTGTTGATAATGTCTCTTGACAGATAGGTCCTTATAAAACATATATGGCCAGTTTAGAAAGTCCATATGAATACAGACTATGAAATTAACAGTCCATAAAGTTCACTGTTTGCAAAAAGGTGGTAACCCCACAAGGCACATGGGGCTATGCAGATGGTAATTGAAAGACGAAACACCATTATAGTAAGAAAGACAATGTTCATGTTGTTGGCTGCTGGATGGCTAGATTGGCTGATGCCTTGGCAAGAGGTGCATTAGATTGTGCATTGAGTCCTTTAAGGAAATATCCACACACACTGGTATAGTATCTGTGTTGTGGTAGTTGATCACACCCTGGCACAAAGATTAACAGTTCATAAAAAAAGTAACAGTTCACAATAAATAATTAGGAACACAGTCTATAATAGAGCAATAGGTTTGTATAAAGCGCCAGCCATGTGTGGAACGAGCAGCAGTGATGAAAATCGATGCCTTGCTTGAAGATCAATTGAAGAATAATCTTCTTGCTGAATTTAGGGGATTGCCCCTACCCCAGACTTAGCCTTATAGTAAGCAGAAACAATAAGCTTGACTGCAGAGTCTGAACTGACTGGGCCTTTTTCAGTTGATTTAAAGTTCTACAAATAGGTGTAATTTTGCTGAAAACATTACACTTGCAGAGATAATAATATCCTGTTTTCATATAGTAGTCCTTATATGGAGCCAGTCAGGCACAAAGATGGTGATAACATTCAAGCTGTGGCAGTTGTTTTCTTTTCAGGAAAAAAAATGTAGGTTTTTGCAGCTTAGATGAAAGTGTTACTGCTGTTGTATGTGAAGATGTTATGTGTGCCACACCATAGAAACCTGCAAACTTGCAAAGTGTGTTAGAAACTGAGTTAAGAACACATAAATAACAATCTGTTAAACCAATAACCTTTTTGTTTTATAAAGAGTGGTGTGACAGAGCCTAAATTTCTGACAATTGTGGAAAGAGAAAAGAAGAAAAATTGGGCGTCGACCACACACCTGGGGGTGTAGGCCGAAGTCCAATAATACCATTTGACCATCTGTGAATCCATGACAATGTCATGGTTACACCCTGCTTTTAAATCACAGAAGAAGCTATGACAGTGATGAACATGATTTCCCTATTTGTTGCTAGCAGGCCTAACTGAGACCTGTGTTGTAAAATCTTGTAATGTTACAATAACACACTTTTTAAACAAAAAGTTCATGGCAGTATGCCTGTTACACTTTGCAATAGTGGGACAAATATATATATTGTTGGTCTATGCCAACTAATAATAGTGCCTGTTGTACCTGTGACCAGTGAATGGGTCTACCATGGAACCTTGAAGCATAGCTTCTGGAGCAGAATCTAAATTCTGCCATATTATAATTGTTAAGATTTAAAATTACAAAACCTGCATAGAGTGCACTTTATTTTCCAGGGATACCCGGGAGTAATGAGACAAACAGAGCATTAATTTGTCTGGGGTTTTGCTTGGAACATAGTGTAGAAGTGGGTCAGCAATCCTGCCCCAGTGTCTAGGTTTGGTTATGGGCATTAAAAACATTTATAAATGTGGAGCAGTTTCTGAATACACACTTAATAAAGTGTAGCAAGATGTATATCAAAACATTATAACATAAACATAAAACATAAGCATTTTTGCAATAGAACAATGTCAGTATTGAGCATGATGCATAAAATACATTTTAAACAACAGAACAACTGTAGACTGCAAATTTAGTTCAGAGTCCAAGAATCTTAGAGCATTGTAAATTTACTTGTTTAGCACAACCATAGAATAAGTTGCAGAAGGTTGGGGCACAGTTTAAATTCGTAAATTGCGGTCCTTGGTAAAAATTGCTTAGTTTTGGTTGAAGGAATTATTTGAGCAATCCACCACTCTGTTTTTGTTAACTTGTGAAGCTTTATTAGGGTATGCAATGCTTTAGAACTTTGAAATTATAGAAACTTGTTTGAGCTTCTTGAAGGCAGATAATTGCATCTATTGCTGTAAGACTATGGGAAGTTATTTTGTATTTGTCTGACAGGATTAAAAAGCTGAAAAGACTATCGAAAGAATGAATATGTGGAAATACATACATGACCCCCCCCCCCAGCTTGACTGATTACTTGCTGGGGGCAGAAACCCTTGTACCAAAGATAGGTGTGAGGTTTAACTGTTTGCACTAGAAAAAGCAGAGGGACTGAAACATAGAAACATAGAATTTGATACCAGATAAGGACCGCTTGGCCCACCCAGTCTGCCCATTGGGTGGGCCAAGCGGTCCTGAGATGTCTGAGCTGGGTTATACTGTTAAAATACATTGGGTCTTTTCAAAACCTGTAAATAAGAAATAATTATTAGCAAATACACATTTTCTTGTATTTACCCCTATGGGGAGACAGTGATGTACCTTACAACCTTTGTGAGTATTGCACTGGAAGGAAGGGTAGCATGCCCCCCTCTTTGAACTCCTACTGTGGTGGAAGAGGCAGCTTGAATACTGTAGCAATAAAAATGTTAGCTGTGGATGGTGACATGGATATTGGACCAGAACTGGTTCTGGCAATATCAGTAGCCAGTCATGCAGCACCTCAAAAAGGTGTGCACTGGATAAATGGCAATGGGGTGGCCCCATTGCAGTCCCCACCTAATATACTTTTGAAAAAGCATTTGATATGGTTTCTTGTCCCTTTTTAAAAGAAGTTATGTCTGTTTTTCAATTCCCAACCCAATTTATTAACCTCATTTTCAAATTCTACCACAGCCCTCAAGCATATATTAGATCCAATGGTCACTTATCCCAAAAATTCTCCCTTCATAGAGGAACCAGGAAAGGATGTCCTATTTCCCCCCTGTTGTTTGCCCTCTATATTGAGCCTCTTACATATCTGATTAGACAAGACCCAAATCTCCCTGGAATAAAATTGGCTGACATAGAACATAACATACAGTATCTTTATTTGCAGATGACGTCTTAGTATATCTTACTAATCCAGATGCCTCTCTCCCCCATTTGTTCCATAAACTCAATCTATTTTCCTCTTTTTCAGGATACTCATTAAACACCAATAAAACCAAACTTTTAGCCTTTAATTACCTTCTCATAGGGCAGATTAGAAAGAATTTTCAATTTAAATGGGACGCCCCAGCACTTAAATATCTTGGTGTCCATATCCCAATTGACTAGAACTCCCTTTTTCACCTGAATTATTATTCACTTATGAAAACCCTTAAAACAAATATTAAGAGATGGACTGTGTTACCTTTATCCTTTTATGCTAGGAACCAAGCCCTCAGAATGAATGGCCTATCTAAGTTATTATACCTTTTTCACTACGTGCCCTGTGTAGTCCCTGCACAGCACCTTAATAGATGGCAGCGTACCTTTCTTGATTTTCTGTGGCAGGGCAAAAAGCCCAGGCTCAAGTCTCAACTCCTAATGCTACCTAAAAGGCAAGGAGGAATAGCATAGCTTAATTCACACTATTACTGGAATGCCTCACAAATACGACTGGCCCTTCTCTGGGGGAATAGCACTATACAGCACATTGGAAACAAATAGATGTTAATAGACCCTTGTTAGCCACTCCAACAGCAACCCTTTTTGTCCCACTCTGAATGAGACAGCTTCATGAACAGCTTTCAGATAGTACGGGCTCAATCCTCGAGGGCTGAGGAGAGGTTACCCTCAGAGGAGATTCACTCTTCATGCTTGGAAATACACCTGGTTTATAACAAACCCAGCTTTCCTCCCAGCACAAGAATACAAATGGTACCCTTCCCAGGCCTCCCGAGGCTTTGTAGCACCATGGCAGATACTGTGCCATACAACAGTGCTTTCTTTTTTAGAAGCACAAATTAAATTTAGTTGGGGTTCAAAAGATTACTTGTACTACCTACAGGTTAGAGACTACATAAATGCTCAACTTAAATTACAATCTACCAGATCACTGATAGATGAGGACAATAATCCCTTTATTCAAATATGGACAACAACTAAAAGTGACCATGCCATCTCCTTGTTATATGAATTTCTGACTTCCCATCAGCTGCATATCACAGATTTATTAAAACATAGATGGGAGTGGGACTTGGGCTTCCCACTTTTGCAATCAGTTTGGCCTAGAATTTGGCACTCAACCTGGTCCACCACCTTGTCTCCCAGCTGGAAAGAGTATGTCTGGAAGGTACATACGAGGTACTTTCTTGTCCCTCAATTTTTAGCTAAATGCAACCCTGGTGCTTCTTCAAGATGCTGGAGACAGTGTGGAACTGATGAGGCCTCACATGCCCATGTTTTCCATTTCTGTCCAAGAATTACCCTGTTCTGGCAGTTGATTTCTCATCAGATTGGGACTATTTTTATTTACAGGACCCATTAACTCCTGAAAATCTTCTACTGGTTATACCCTCTAAAACCCTTAGAGATAAAGACACCACACCTATGCTCCATATGTTTAGCTGTGGCCTACAAATATATTACAAAGAAGTGGCTGCTCACAGATCCTCTGTGTCAGAGTGGCAGAATATCATAAGTTATTTACAAAAATTTGAGCAGTTAACACATAATTTACAAAATAGATCTGCAGCATACCAGAATCGATGGACCACGTGGGAGTTGAATAAATAATCTTGGTTAGTCTCAGATGGAATGTAGCCACTTTGGTCACTATGTTTTCTCTAAAATGGGGAATCAGTGCAGGCCAAATTGGTGTCCTTCAATAGATACTTAGCTGCATATTTTATTTTAGTTTATATAATTAAATCTTAATATTACATCTTTCTGCTATATGTTTAGAGAAGATGAATTGACTGATCGTACCCTGTCTTACCTGATGTATTAGCTTGTAGAAGAGAAAGTAGCTGACACTTATGTTTATTGTTTTTATTGTTTGTTGTCTGTCCCCTTCTTTTTATTTAACCCATGTTTATTTATAGCACAGTTGTACATCTTAACAAGAGTTCATGATTGTCTTCTACAAAGAATTTGGGAGTACTTGTTGCACCCTAATTTATGGACCTTAATGGGACTCTGCCTCACTATGGAAATTCTTGTAACTGTAATCTTGCAATGATAATACTATAGAAATCAACTGTGAACTACTTTTGTTATGCATGAACCGAATAATAAAAGGAGTATAAAAAAAAAGTAAGCTGTTGGTGGTATTCTTAGTGAATGGGGGGAAATCTGGCCAGTGCACCGGGGAAACTTCCCTGCTCTTTCAGTACGGGAAACTGCTCTCTTCTGGTAAAGCGGTCCATGTGGAAGAGGAAGGAGGAATGGCATCCAGGGTGCAGGAGACTGCTTCCCTCCCCACCCAAACAATGCAGGAGGAATCCGTAGCAATGGCAAGTAATGCAGTTAATGAAGGATGTCGCGCTAAATCAACAATGGTAGAAGCTAGTGCTCTAATGGTGCCGGGAATGGTAATAAGTTCGTTGGAGCCCGCACAGCATTCAGTTGTGGTGGTACTACCTGGAGGTATCCAAGAACAGAGATCTCCAAACAGGAGGGCTTACCTGCTATATCTTCTCGAGAGGGAAGAGTGTGGAAATGTCGAAAACCGAGAGAAAGACCCTACAGATTATGAGGTGAGTGCTGCAAAAAGCAGTGTGAAAACTACAAATGCTGCAAGTACCCAAGGGCTAAATATGAATGACACAAGCTGTGGAGTACAAAATATGGGAGAGAAGGCTTCCAGGAGCATGGAGCTACGATGAGAACCACAAACAGGTACTGCTAAACTATGTGCACAAACTCCTGTATCGGGGGACGTTAGGGGGATGGAGGAAAGAAATAATACCTACACTAATATGGAAAGGGAGAATGGTGAAACATGTATAAAAACAGAAAGCACAAACAATGAGAATACTGAAGTATGCAACTTAGATGTGCCGACAGCAGGTATGAGTGAAAAGGAAAGGGTGACATCTGCTAATTCCTGTGCAATTGGGTCAACTTCCCCCTTACCTAACTATTGCAGTGAGAATAAGATACAGAGGAGAACTAGAGGTTTTTCCAGACTGTATATATGTGGGCAAAAAATTAATAAAAGAAAGCCTTGATTTTTCTCCAACAGAGGTCTACGCCCTAATCCACATGTCCGGGGACTCAAATTTCGACTTAAGCTTCAAAATTGCCATGGGCTTAAATTATTCTGGCAAAGATACAGTATCAACAAGTTAAGTACGCACCCTTATGGTCTGCATTTGTAGCTATTCCTCTCACTATTTATTTATTAAATTTTGATGACTGGGTAGGCCCACTGAGCCCCGTGGGGTCCCTTTTTCAGGGGTGACACAGGCACTAAATCTGCATTCAGAACTATCATGGTGCTATTTAAAAATGAGGGAGTGGCAGTGTCAGATATTGTACACTGGCTAAAAACTAAATGCATGGTACTGGGGTCCCCAGAGCCAATCATCGATGTAGAGCAATTCTGGACAGAAGGCTGGAAAATCTGTGTCAGACAGGGAACTGTATCAATTAAAGCAGAAAGAAGTGGGGAAGGCAGTCAGAAAAGCAAAGGCCCAAAACCGAGGAAAAAATAGCCAACTCAGTTAAGAAGGGGTATAAAACCTTTTATAGGTACATTAGGGAGCATAGAGAGGTTAAGGGAGGGATAGTGAAGATTAGTAAAGGAGAGGGGAGGTGGGCAGAGGGAGAGTGGGAAAAGGCAGAGATACTGATTGAATACTTTTGCTCAGTATTCACAAAAGAAGAAGAGGAGGAGTTGCCTAAACCAAACAATAGAAGCACTCTGGGTAGCGGGGTTGACGCCAGTCAATCTACAGAAGAAAGAGTCCTGAAAGAACTCCTAAAACTCAAGGTGGACAAAGCAATGGGGCCTGATGGGATTCACCCTAGAATCCTAAAAGAGCTAAGGGAGGACTTAGTAACACCACTAACCACACTTTTTAACAAATCATGGGAAGATGGGGTGGTACCTGAGGACTGGAGGAGGGCAGATGTGATGCCCCTTCACAAAAGTGGGAGCAAGGCAGAAGCAAGAAACTACAGACCTGTTAGTTTGACCTCAGTGGTGGGGAAAATGATGGAATCACTTCTGAAAGAAAGAATTGTTCAGTACCTAGAGGCTAGCGGGGCACAGGACCCAAAGCAGCATGGATTCACAGCAGGAAAGTTATGTCAGATGAATCTAATCGATTTCTTTGACTGGGTGACCAAAGTAATAGACCGGGGACTGGCTGTGGATATGTCTTACCTAGACTTTAGCAAGGCATTTGACACAGTCCCACACAAAAGATTAATAATCAAGTTAGCCAGCCTGGGAGTAGGTCGCAGGGTGGTAGCCTGGGTAGCAAACTGGCTACACAACAGCACACAGAAGGTAATAGTGAATGGAACACATTCTGAAGAAAGGGGGGTTACTAGTGGAGTACCTCAGGGCTCAGTGCTGGGTCCAGTCCTCTTTAACGTCTTTATAGGTGACATTGCAGAGGGTCTGGAAGGAAAGGTATGCCTCTTTGCAGATGACACAAAGATCTGTAACAGAGTTGATACACAAGGGGGGGTAGAAAGGATGAGAAGGGACTTGGCAAGGTTGGAGGAATGGTCAGACATATGGCAACTTAGATTCAATGCAAAAAGTGCAAAGTAATGCACCTGGGAAATAAAAATCCAGGAGAAGAGTACACAATAGCAGGGGAGGTACTAACAACAACAATAATGGAAAGGGATCTGGGTGTAGTCATATCAGATGACCTAAAGGTGGGTAAGCAATGTGAGAAGTCAGTAAGGAGAGCCAGGGGCATACTGGGATGCATAGGGAGGAGCATCACAAGTAGAAAAAGGGAAGTGGTTATCCCTCTGTACAGACAGTTGGTGAGACCCCATCTGGAGTACTGCGTGCAGTTTTGGAGACCTCATCTACGCAAGGACATAGACAGGATGGAAGCAGTCCAGAGGATGGCAACTAAAATGATGCAGTGTCTATATCAGAAACCATATGAAGAGAGACTGAGAGAGCTAAATGTGTATGCCCTTGATGAAAGGAGGGACAGGGGGGACATGATAGAAACTTTTAAGTACCTCATGAGAATCAACAAAGTCCAGGAGGGTAGCATCTTTCAGAAAAAGAGATGTGTAAGAACAAGGGGGCACAATTTAAAGTTAGAGGGGGGACGGCTCAGGGGTAATGTGAGGAAATTATTTTTCACGGAGAGTGGTGGACGCATGGAACGGCCTTCCTGGAGAGGTTGTGAGGTCTAAAACAGTGGGGGAATTCAAACATGCATGGGACAGACATAAGGCAATTATAGTGGGGGGTTGCAGGAAGTAGGCTGTTGGTTAACTAGAATCCGCAGCTTATCCAATAGGTAGGGAAATGGGCAGACTGGGTGGGCAAAGTGGTCCTTATCTGCCATCAAAGTCTATGTTTCTATGTTACTCCCCCAAATGAATGGGGTTATACAGCACTTACCAAGCTGTTTTTTCCTTGACTGGGACAGAGGGTTTGTTTTTTATGCAGTGCAACCAAAATCTCACTTTAGGTGCAGGGCCTATATGCATCTGAATAGTGCCTGTGACAGATTCAAGTGCTCACTATTCGACAGGATAGGCCACTTAAGCATAAATTGTCCAAACCCACAGTACTGAAACCTATGTGAAGAAACAACCCACTCATTCAAAAACTGTCCTTGGGCCTTCCATAACAACCCAGCTCAGGATCAAGAAGGCCAGGAGGAAATGGTAGCTAGAGCACAGCAACAAGCAGCTGGCAGACCATTAGGAGCAAATGAGTCTGACAGAAGTGCAGTCCCCATATCAGCAAACTTGCGGCTGCACCCTCTGAATTGGTGGTGTCCCAGGAAATGTCAGAAACCATGTCTTTGGTACAACCTTTGTCCCCAATACCCTCAAAATCAGCAGAAGGAGGAATTGTGAGGGCAGAATTAGCACAGGACAAGAATACCCTCACAGAGTCTATAGATGAAAACACTCAGATAAATCAAGTACTAGAAGAAGAAGAATCAGCATTTATATAGCACTTTTCATACACAGTATCCCAAAGCGCTTTACAAGCAATGCTAGACTGGTAGTGAAGTGACTGAATGTGTGGTGGCGGCCATATCGCACATCATCACCCACTCACAGCCCGGATAATTTAAAGTTGGCCAGGACAATGGGAATGCTCCCTGCTCTTTGTGAAGAGTGCCCTGGGTTCTTTTACTTCCACCTG
This sequence comes from Neoceratodus forsteri, assembly GCA_016271365.2. Classification (NCBI taxonomy): domain Eukaryota; kingdom Metazoa; phylum Chordata; order Ceratodontiformes; family Ceratodontidae; genus Neoceratodus; species Neoceratodus forsteri. The sequence goes on from CM057453.1 coordinate 29,627,060, forward strand.
GACACCCACCAGGACAACACCAGGATGGGCAGAAAGGACCTCGGTTTAACGTCTCATCTGAAGGATGGCACACCCAAACAGTACAGCACCCCCCAATACTGCACTTGAATGCCAGTGATTTTAAGGTGCAAGTCCAATCCTGGTGTGGGATGAGAACCCACGACCTTCTGGTCCAGAGGCGGATGTGCTACCAACTGAGCCACGCTGACTCCTAAACCCTAAATCCCCCTTCCACTGCTGAAAATGAATAGAACATGCCACCACCAGAAGAGACCCCCCTGGAAACAAAGAATGTCAAGAAGGCTTACATGGAGCCAGGCAACCAAAAATATCTCGGAGGCTAAACTCCATCCAGAGGAACCTTTGCAGTGTAAAAACAGATACAGCCCCCTGGTTAAATGTAAACAATGGACTGAAACAGAAGAAGACTCTGATGCTTCATCTGTGGCATCATCCCAACCAGATCCTATGACAGACGTAGAAATAATGTCTGGAGACTCAAAATCTTTCAGATCCTCACATACAAAGAAATTTACTATGAAATCACCTGAAAAAGAGAAGAACACTATATAATCATCTACTTTATTGTTTTGTCCATTTAATTTGTGGCTGCTGCTCTCACTTGTGGGACTTTAAATGTTAATAGTATAAAAAATAGGAGAATGACAACCTTCTCCATATTAAGAAATCTACATGTAATTGTCTGTTTTATTTAAGATACCAGGTTGCACTCCCTCAAGGAGATACAACAAGCCCCCAAGGAATGGTTTAGTGGCCCCTCTTTTTGATAGTTGGGGGAAGAGCCATGTTCGAGGTAGGAGTTTTGTTTAACACTACAAATATAAAAGTGACCAGGCTTATAGACCTTGTCCAAGGCAGGGTTCTTCTCCTGGATATTATTTATAAATAACAGGAATGGAGGCTAATTAACATTTATAGTCCCCAAATCAAAATCAATGGTTTTTGTGGGGTACTTTAATTGTGTTCTTTCCCTCACAGTTAAAACAGGGTCTACCCCCAAACTTTATTCAGATACAACTTTTTATGTTCTGTGATAACTACTGCCCACCTAACTGACAGAGCAAAACATGGGATTTTTCCTCCTAGATATACCTTTCGGAAGGGGCCCCTGACTACCCACATGGACTTCCTTTTTCTATCAGAGTGGGTTCTGTGCAGTAGTCACATGGTAATATCTATAGAAACTACAGACCATAGTCTTAATAAAATTAAGTTAAGTCCCTCTCAAAATAAACCCAGGTCACACGCTCATTGGAAAATGAATACATCTATACTTCAGGAGGAAAATACATGGGTGTAATTAAAAAGGGTAATTGAAGACACGCTCACTGTGTATGAATTATACGACAACCCTTTGCTTTGGTGGTTAGAAATGAAAATTGAAATAAAAAAAACACTGTAAAAAAGTGGCTAAAGCTCTATCCCAATCTAAATACATGAAATATCTGGAAAACGGAAGGCAACTACAGAAATTAACGTCCAGCTACAGAACTGGGGTATGATTACTCCAGTCAGATAAAAAACATCAAAGCTGAAATGGTAAAAGCACAGCACGACAGGGCAAGTTCCCTTTTTTTGGAACAAAAATATGGCACACAGGGCAGGGCTCAAATGATCAATCCATATGATAACTGAAAACATAGGGTGGAAAAGAAGTATATGCCACAGATTATCTCTGCTACAGGGAGACTAGTCAGTAATAATTTAGACATTGTAAAGGTAGTGACTATGTACACTGAAAAATTATTTGGGCAGGCTGTACAACCAGAAGGAGCACTAGATAACTTTTTAGAAGGAATCGCCGTGCCTATCCTAGATCAGGGAATGATAAAAAAAATGATAAAACTCATTTCAAGAGATGAAATCTTGTCTGTGGTATACCACTTGGAAAATAGCACGGCACCAGGGCTGGATGGAATCCCTTGTGAATTCTATAGAAAAGCAATAGAAATACTAGTAAAACATTTAGAGAACGTCTTTAATAAGGTGGTACAGGGAAAATATCCCCTACCTCCAACCCTTGCAGATAGCCTATTAATTTATTTGTATAAAAAAGGCATAAAAGAAGATATCAATAACTGGCATTCAATTAGTTTAATAAATTGTGATTGGAAAATTCTATGTAAAATTATATGCAATAGGCTTACACAGGCGTCTGCTTATGTCATCTTTCCTACTCAAATCTGTATGATACCACAGAGATCAATGTTAGATAGCCTAAGACTTATCAGGGAAATTAATGATGCCCCAAAAGCAGGAGGGTATATCCTTAGTCTAGATCAATCCAAGGCCTTTGACCTAGTCCCCCATAGTTACGTATTTACAGTATTACAGCACTATGGAATACATTTGCAGTTTATTGAATGGTTAAAGATCTTTATAATTCAGCTTCCATGAGCCCTTTAATAAATGGCCTGGTTGACTCACAGGTCCCTATCCAAAGAAGAGTTAGGCAGGGGTGCCCTTTGAGCCCCCTCCTGTATGTGTTCTCAATAGACCCCCTACTTAGGAAAATTAATGCAGACCCAAAAATAAGACATATGTTAAGTCCAGCGGATATGGAGTTTCCAAGCGTAAAAGCCTATGCAGACAATCTGTATATCCTGGTAGCAGACCACACATCTGGGGGAAAAGCACTAGAAATTATTAAAACTTTCTTCAACATAACAGATTCTGTCATCGACGAATGAAAAAGTAAAGAGGCAGCAATTGCAATACAGCCACACCTCCAAGTAACTGAGATTGCAGGAATTAAAATCTAGACGCACCTCCTACAGATGCTAGGTATTCGCTTTGGAGGTCCAGACCCTGCCATCAAGAACTGGTTAACTGTATTAGAAAAAGCAGAGGAAAAAGTTTATAGATGGAAGGGGTACCCTATGACTAGGTTTAAAAGAATTTATTTATTAAAAACATTTATAATCACTATCCTGTTGAATACCAGCCATACATTTCCATTACCAATAAAATTAGAAGCTAGGCTGTGCAATATGTTTTTCCACCTACTGTGGGGTAGTAGGTTGAATCCGGTAAAGAGGGAAGTCACCTATTAGCCAGTATAAAAAGGGGGCCTAAACATGGTTAACTCCCATTCTGTTTTTCTTTTTAATATTTCTGTATACAAATGTGGTCCCCATATTGTTAAGTCAGCAGCATGCATGGGCCCTAAGTTTAAGAGCGAGATGCACTTATTTCTTCCAGAAATGGGAATCCTCCAAATGGGGACATTGAGGAATATCCCTCAAGGTACATCAGAATGTCTCACCAATTTTTTCAGGAACATGAAAGCCTGGGAGGTATTACAACAGGACTGCCTTAGGCAATCAAGGAGAAAAATGTATGACCAGATATTAAACTCGGTGTTTCTAATAACCCCCTGCTTTACTTGTCCCTCTAATATAGAGGAAAAAGGGTTAACTAACCAATTAGTAGAGTCTCGAGTTCCGCAGAAAATGTGGGACACATTATGGATGTGCTATCACGAGAAATTAAACGTAAGAGGGAATCACTTCCATAAGAAATGGAAGAAAGGATATGCTTAAGGGTAAACTGTGGGGTACAAATAGAATCAATGCAGCACTTGTTCTTCAAAAGCAATTATATTAAAGATGTGTGGAAAATGTTAACACATGCTTAGGGTTGTCCTCAGATAGCCTTAATGACATATAATGTGTTAATATATGGGCGTATGATACAAGTTGGAAAATGTTTTACCCAGGTACTCTTAGGGCTGTGTGTGCCATAATAAAATGATGCACATGGCAAAGTAGGTGCCTTTTTGTATTACAGCAGAAAGTTATCCCCATTGCAGGTCTGATAGGAAATATTACAAAAGAGGTATCCACATTGTTTCTGAAGGACAAAAATGTGCTGCCCCCACCTTTGGTGCTTAATTGGTGGAGAGCTCTACCAATAATACTATTTGAAGGAGTAATGTGAGGAAATGGAAGTAAACCCATGAATTTAGATAGGATGACATGAAATGTAAATATAGGATTACATAGGGAAAGTAATCTGAATAATGAATGAGAGGTCTAATTTTAGGCTAATGTAGAAATATGTATTATTAATGAATTGCATATAGAATTTTTGTCAAAATGTTTTAGTAAATACAAAACTCCCTTATAAATTTGAAGGGGGGGGGGGATTACAGGGATAAGTGGAAATATGATTTGATCAAGTCATGTCTCTTCCCTCTGGAAGCTCCATTCAGATAGGGAGATTTAATGAAATTACAGAATGGGAGCATCTATATTTGTTTATCCTTATATATTAACACATTGGCTGATGATTAAAAGCCAGACAATATTATATTTATCAGGTATTTATAAGAAAAAGGTTTTAAGGTGTGTATTTTTAACCTAAAGATAATTATATGATTTTGGGCTAGGGGTCTGTTTTGGGGGGTAGGGATTTATTATTTAACCTAGAAATTATATTGAGATGGACATAAATTGTACATATTATTGCTTATGAATTCTCTTTCTTTGTATCTCTGAACAAAGTTCTGCTGTATTATATTTAGTATACAAAATAAATTCTCCTACCCTTAAGTGGTAGGACATAAAAGGAAAGATGGGGAGATAGTAATGGTTTTTGGGGGATTGACTGGAATATATGACCCCATGGTTAATAAGAGTTTTTGATATGTATGTTTTATATAGGCTTTGCAAATATGAATTTTTTGTTGTAATAAATCTGTATGCTTGCTTACTTATTATTACTAATCAAATAAAAAATTCCCCTACTCTTTTCAAGAAGTGCCATGGGATCTATAACATCCACCTGAACTACAACCAGAACAGGCAGATGGGACCTCAGTTTAACATCTCATCCGAAAGACGGCACCTCAGGAGTGCAGCACCCCCTCATGCAGCACTGCAGTGTCAGTATTGGGATATTAACCCAAGTGCCTGGTGTAAGGATAGAACCCACAGCCTTCTGATCTCCTGGCCTCAGAGGTGAGTGTGCTACTTGCTGAGCCACTGACACTGTTTCCCTATCACCCTTTATCACACAGTTTACAGACCTCTTTGAAACATCGTAATAACCCGAAAACCAGTTATTATGGCGTTCCTAAAACTTTTTTTCACGGTAGCAGTGCCCTTGAATGTCATTCATTTGTAGAGCCCCACTTCACTGGCTGTCACTCTGTGTGTGGGTGGGCTGAACAGCAAAAGAAATATGGTGGCTCCGTTTTCCTAAAGCAGATGAACAGCACTGATCCTTCGCCTTTTCGTCTAATGTAAGTAAATTTTCAAAGTCTTAAATTATTTATCTGGTTGATCCTGCCTTGATCATTTAAAAAATCTATCTGGTTAATCCTGCCATCCGTATCCTATGAGCAAGCCGAGACAGCTGCTCCATCGGGCACGAACCATGTTTGACGAGGAGCAGTGTGTGTGTGTGAAAGGGAGAGAGAGAGAGAGAGTGTGTGAGAGTGTCTGTGTGTTTGTGTGAGAGAGAGTGTGCGTGTGTGTGTGTGTGTGTGTGTGAGTGAGAGAGGGAGAAAGAGTGTGTGTGTGAGACAGAGAAAGAGAGAGAGAGTGAGAGTGTGTGTGTGTGTGTGTGTGTGAGTGTGTGTGAGACAGAACCACTCCACTACCTGAAGCAATCACTCCCTTGCACCAGTAATTATAAAAAATAATACCTGTGCAAGGTTTGTGTTATGATGATTTTTCACACACCTGAGGTGTGTGATAATCTCATAAACCCCCCCCGAGCGAAGGGGTTTATGAGATTATCACAAACCAACGGTGTGTGAAAAATCATCATAACACACACCTGCACAGGCATTATTCTCTATATAATAATCCAACAGGTGGACAAGGGAGGCAATGTTGTGGTCATGTCAAGGGAACAATATAAACAGGTAGCAATGAGGCAACTGGGGGATGATAATAGCTACAAGCTGCTAAAAAGTGACCCCACACTAACTTTTAAAGAAAGTTTAGATAATCTTGTGAATGAAGCTCTGAGGAATGGCCAAATAAGTTATGATGAGGCTGATTTCGTTAGAGTAAAACACTGTGTCCTCCCCATATTTTACGTTTTGCCAACGATTCATAAATCTCTCGCCAGACCACCTATAAGACCTATTACTGCTGGCATAGGCTCAGTGTTCAAGAATCTCTCCAATACGTAGACTTTCTCCTAAAGGAAATGGTATTTGGGACATTGGCTTATCTCAGGGACACAATGGATATTTTAAGTAGCTTCCAGGATTTGGGCTGGCAGGAGACATATATGTTTATGACAATTGATATTAATTCACTCTGTAATATATATATAAGTGTATATTTTTTATGGAATAAATATCAGTATTTTCTGGCTCTTCAGTGCAGACTTCTCAGTTCGGTGAGATAAGCCTACCATCTGGCAAGGCTGAAGTCCTGAGCTCCTGACCTGTACCTCAGAACCTGTAAGATATGCAATGGTTCCTTAGATTCTGCTGGTATTATAGGCAATTCATCAAGGACTACACTCCAGTAGTGAGATCACTTATGAACCTAACTCAGAGACAACAAATCAATGAGTGCCTCTGCAAAAGATGATAATAAACCAATTTTTTCTTCAAGGTCTGTGAATCCTTTGACACTGGTTGGGATGCAGAATGTGAAAAAGCATTCTGAGAAATCATTCACTGGTTGACAACTGCACCTGTATTGACATACACAAATTCAGCAAAGCCCTACATTCTGTGTAAAGATGCCAGTCTCCATGGACTTACAGCAGTCTTGTAACAAGCCTGCCCTGAAGGACTGGGTCCTGTGACCTTCTTCAGCTGAAGGTTGACACCATCAGAATGGACTACCCTGTCCATCCTGTTAGAGTTCTTGGAACTTAAATGGGACCTTGTGGACCAGTTTCATGAGTACCTGTATTGGGCACAAATAATGGTTTTGGCTGATAACCCTTAATATACATGAAGACCATAACGCAGCTAGATGTGACTAGACACATGGTTATCAGCTTTGTCTATGTGTGATTACTGCATAGAATACTGACCGGGCTTGAACCATGTTGATGCCAATGCATTGTCATGAGGCCCAGCAAGTTCAGCTAAAAAGGACAAGAATGGCTGTGCATTCTGGAGACCACAGTAAAAGCCTTACGCAACTAGTTCAAGTTGGATGAGAGGCCATCATCTGCCCATCCTCATTGTTTTATGGACAGTTTGGTGAATGTCTCCCTCTTCCTCATCAGCTGTAGCTTTATTGCTCTGGATCCGATGGTATTGATGCAGCTGAGTCCACTTGACTTTCAGCATGAACAGAGACTGGACCCCAGTTTACAGGACTTGATAGTTGCTCTACAGAAAAGATGGGATGCAAAACAGGCAAGGCAAGTCAAGGCAGTTGTATTTGTTTGGTGCCTTATCCAAAGGTTCAGAGCAGCTTACAATGATAAAACACATGAATAACAGTTAAAATGAGTGGTATTCAGGCAAGAAAATACTCAGTTGTTACTGAGGGAGTGGAGGGGGTAAGATGGCTAACAGTAAGCAGCAACCTGAGATTTAACGCCTCACATTAGGACCTAAATATACATTTTAAAGATGGAAAGGGATCCTCACCTCTGAAAAAGAAAGCAAAACTTAAAATTAAAACCCAGAAGTATAAGACGAGGTCCCTTTCTGTTGAAAACAGCTTTGAAATAGGTCCTATGGATGTTTTTGTGATTGGAGCAGTACCATATCTGGAGAAGCTGAATGCTGAGATGGCCATGGCATCTCAGGTAGGATCTACCCCGTTGACCACCACTGATCCTGTTGTTCACCAAAGGAGATGCTGGATACACTGGTAAATTGTCTTTTACCCCTGACATTTCAGCTGCTATTGTTAGGCTAAAATCTATTTGCAATGGAAACAAGTAAAACAGTTGATAAAGTGGTCATGTAAAACTGTGCAAAGATAATATTACTACACTGAAAATCAATAAACCTGACAAAGAAGCAAATTTACTGACTGTACTGATCAGTAAAATAAAAGGTGCAGTTATACCAGTGAGCCACTAGAGGACTGTCTGGGCATATATAAAAGCTGTATGTAAGGCAATTAAGGATTTCTATTGAGACCCACATGGTGGGTAGAACTGCTGTCATTACATAGTACCAGGAGTTAGAAATCATTGCCATTCAGGGAGAAAACTGATGCAATACAGCAACCAGGTAGGGTTGGAATGAATATTCACTTTTGTATTTGCTTTGACTACAAATAGTGCCTTCCTGCCACTATGTGTATTCAACCCAATACTGCTAACTCCACCCTCAAGAAATATCACCACCCCATGCCCTTGTCTTTGCTATTTTTTCAGTGTATGTAATAGTTTTTAAAATGAAAAATAATTATTTATATCCCCTTACACCATATGTAGATTCCAAATATTATGCCACATATTTTTTATGTATGTTTTTTTTGCTTGTTTTGATCTTTGATGTTTCGCTGAGCCCTACACGCCAACCATACCGAGCCTATGAAACTCCTTTCCGGCACAGCGGCACTCTGTGTCCTCCCCAACCACTTCCCTAACCCAAAACTCAGTGTCTTTGTATTTTCCCCAGCCTTGTGTTTATATTATAGTTTTGTTCCCCGACACTACATTTCTATTGTGTTTTGTGAAGTTTTACTCTCTCTATTTTTTTTATTATTATTATACTTTTTAAAAGTTGTGTGCTGTGAGCACACCAAGCATGCCGAGTACATGGAGCATGTTGTGGCATGCTTGGCAACAAACAGGAGGTCAGCCACAAGCAGAAATTGGAGCAAGCAGAGCAGGTGGAAGAGGAGGTGGAAGACTAGATTTTCTGGCAAAAAAGCACCTAGTTTCACCTAATCTCTTCTTCTAGGTTCGCTTGAAAGGACAGAGCAAGGAGCAACATTGTCAGAGCATGGAGAAGCATTAAGGCTTCTTTTGGCTAAGTGGATTTACTGTTGTGTTACTATTTTGTTTTGTGCTTACAGGTTGTGCTTACAGGTTTTGTTACTATTTTTTGCTTATAGATTACTGCTTTATTCTTCTCTGATTCAAGTTATTTTTTTTGCTGGGTACATTTTCTGCTAAATTGTTACAGGGTGTGCCTACAGGTTTGTCACTGTTTTGTGCTTACAGATTACTGCTTTATTTTCTTTGATTCAGATTGTTTCTTTGCAGGGCATATTTTCTGTTAAATTGTTACAGGTTGTGCCTACAGGTTTTTGTTACTGTGTTGTGCTTACAGGCTTTACAGTTTATGGCTTCATTTTTCTCTGATTGAAATTGTTTTTTGCAGGGTATATTTTCTGCTAAATTGTTACAGGGTGTGCTTACAGGATGATACTGTTTTGTGCTTACAGATTACTGCTTTATTTTTCTCTGATTCAAAGTGTTTTTTCAAGGTATATTTTCTTTTAAATTGTCATGCAGGTTGTCTTGTTGAAAGGAAGGAAAACACTCACCAGGGTGGTGGGTCAGAACTGTAGCTGATTGTTTCTGGAGGGCACAGGCTTGGTCCCACCCACCCACCCACCCTGCCCCTCAAACCACCTGCCCAAGTGCACTGTTTTGGGCTGCTTGTGAACAGGAGGCTTGGCGGAGCTAAGCAGCCAATCAGAGGCAAGAAGGGGTTGGGCTGGCACATTTAAAAGCCTGCACCAACTGACAGGAGAAGCAGTGACTAAGGCCATCCAAAAGCCCTTGCAACCTGTGGGCTGTTGGACTGTTTCTGCCTGTTGTAGTGCATGGGACTTTCTGTCAGCTTTACCTGAACTGCCTGCAAAGAACTGGGTCCCTGTGCGCTGTTTTGGGCTGCTCATGAACAGGGGGCTTGGCAGCGAGCTAAGCAGCCAAATCAGAGGCAAGAAGGGGCAGGGCTGGTCCATTTAAAAGCCCGTGCTGGTGTGAGCATGAGTGGCTGCACCACTCAGTAGAGAAAAAGTGTTTGACTGTTGAACTCCAAAAGGACTGTGTTTTCATATCTTAAAAAAAGTTTAAAATGGGATTATTAAATGTTCAAGTTGTTTGCTTAACATCTGTTTTAGTTTTACTTGATCAGGGGTTATTTCTGATTCCCTGAAGCAGGGATTTCACCTTAACATGAGATGAGAAAACTACTGGCTTTACTTGTTCAAATGTCCTGTTAAACTCTGTTTTTAAAATTCTGGAATGTACATAGATACATAGGTACATAGACAGTGTCGGCAGATAAGGGCCTATGGCCCACCCAGTCTGCCCATTTGAGCTTGTAAGTTCAGTTTGTTTTCCTAGAAGTCTGTTGCCCCTTACCCATGACCTCTAGAATTCCTTTATGTCTATCCCATGCATTCTTAAATCCGTGATTATTTCAGCCCCCACCACTTCCTCTGGCAGGGTGTTCCACTTGTCCACCACCCGTTCTGTGAAGAAATTCTTTCTCATGTTTCCTCTGAATCGTCCTCCTCCAACTTCATCCCATGCCCTCTAGTCCTGGAACATCTTTTCACTTAAAATAATGTTTTCCTGCACCCTGTTCCTCCCTGTAAGATACTTGTATGTCTCTATCATATCCTCTCTCCCTCCTCTCCTCCAGGGAGTACATGTTCAGTTCCTTCAACCTGTCTTCATAGGACTTGTGATGCAATCCATGCACCATCTTTGTTGCCCTCCTCTGAACCTTCTCTACCCTGTCTATGTCTTACGTAGATATGGTCACCAGAACTGTACACTGTACCCAGGTGGGGCCTCACTAGTGTCTTGTATAGTGGAATTATGACCTCCCTTTTCCTGCTGGTGATGCCCTGCCTATACATCCCAGCATCCTATTTGCTTTACCTGCTGCCTTGTCACACTGTTTCTACCTTGAGGTCATCAGAGACGACAACCCCAAGATCCCTTTCATGCTTGGTGCATGCCATATCCTCACCCCCAACTGATATATTGTGCCAGGGTTTTGTGCCCCATATGCATTATCTTGCACTTCTTTGCATTGAATTTCAACTGCCAAACCCTGACCATTCTTCAAGTTTCTGCAGGTCACTTCTCATTCTGTCTACACCCTCTGGTGTGTCTACTCTGTTACAGAGCTTTGTGTCATCAGCGAACAGTGAAATTCTGCCTCTAGATCCTGTGCAATGTCACTGATGGAGATGTTGAATAGGACCGGTCCCAGCACTGATCCCTGTGGTACCCACTGGTCACTCTTCCCTCTGAGTGACAGCCATTTACCACCACCCTCTGTGTCCTGCCACCCAGCCAGTTACCTACCCACCACACTACTGTCCTGCCCACACCCATATTCCCCAGTTTGTGTAATAGTCTTCTATGTGGCACAGTGTCAAAGGCCTTGCTGAAGTCCAGATAGGCCATGTCCACTGCCCTCCTGATCCACCTCCTAGTCACCCAGTCAAAAATTCAATGAGGTTGGTCTGACATGACCTCCCCTGGTGAAACCATGCTGCCTTGGGTCCTGTAGTCCATTGATAACCAGATGTTCCACCAATCTCTCCTTCAGTAGTGCTTCCATGATCTCCCCACTACCGAGGTGAGGCTGACTGGTCTGTAGTTCTCTGCTTCCTCTTTGTTCCCACTTTTGTATAAGGGGACTACATCTGCTGTCCTCCAGTCTTTGGGTACCTCCCTGTTTCCAGTGATCGGCTAAACAGGATAGCCAGAGGTTCAGCCACCACCTCTCTAGTTCTTTAAGGACCCTGGGGTGCACCCGTCTGGCCCCATTTGCTTTATCAACTCTTATTACTTCCAGTTCCTTCAGGACCCTTTCGTGTAAAGGGACTTGTGTCCATTTCTGCACCATTCTCACCCCTTGTACCCTTCAGACCCATTACCTCCTCTTCCTCAGTAAAGACTGAGCAGAAATACCTGTTCAATATGTCAGCTTTACTGTTGTCATCCTCCCAGGCTCCCATCCTCCCCCTTCAGTCTCACTATCCCTCCCTTTGTCTTTCTTTTTTCACTTATGTACCTGTAAAAGGTTTTGTCCCCCTCTACCCACTGATTTTGCAATGTGTTCTTCTGTCTGAGCTTTGGCTTCCCTTACTGACCTCCCTGCCTCCCTTTGCTTCTCCTGGTACTTCTCCCTATCCCCTTCTGCCTGTGTCTTTTTGTATTGCCTGAATGCAATCTTTTGCCTTTCACTTTCTTTGCTACCTCTTTGGAAAACCATAATGGTCTCCTCTTCCTTTTCCTCTTGCTAACCTACTTAATGCATAATTCTGTTGTTCTTGTAATCCCCATTTTAAATACTGCCCACTGTTCCTCAACCCTGATTCCTGTCCCATTCCCTTAATGCCTCTTTCAAGTATCTCCCCATTTTCCCAAAGTCTGCCCCCTAAAATCCAGGATCGTGTTTTTGTGTGGTTTGGTTCTGCTCTTTCTGTGATTTCAAACCACAATGACTGGTGGTCACTGTTTTCAGGTGCTCCCCACTGTTACCCCCATCACACTGTCCCTGTTTGTGAGCTCAAGGTCCAGTATTGCCTTCTGTTGAGTTGGTTCCATGACCAGTTGCTTGAGGAAGGCACCCTGAAGGGAGTCCAGGATAAATCTGCTCCTAGTTGATGCTGCTGCTGGGATGCTCCAGTCCACGTCTGGAATATTGAAGTCTCCAACCAGTACTACCTCACCCTTGTCTGCCATCCTTTGGATAAGATAAGATAAGATAAGATTACTTAGAACCATGAAGAAAGTAGCCCTCTGGAGGTCTGAGGAATATATTGCCCCTGTGATTAACATATAAAGTATGTAATTTTGATTTATTTGGCCACATAATTCACCTGGTCTTTTCTTTTATTAGCAGGTGATATAGAAATTAACCCTGGGCCTTTTGCCTCTGATTATAGTTCTGACCAATTAATTTGGCATAATGGCGGATTAAGGTTTGCCCACTTAAATGTATGGAGTTTATTTAAAAAAAAAATACAAAATTGAGGCTTGGCTTGTTTAATATGACCCAGACATCTTCAGTTTATTTGAAACCTGGCTAAAATCTTCAATTTCGGAGAATCTAATAGTGATAGAGGGATATAAACTTATAAGAAAGGACAGACCTGGAAAAAAGGAGGTGGGGGTCTTGTATATTTTAAATCGGTTTTAGAAGCAATTGAAATAGGAATTACTAAAGAAACTAATAATGTTGTTGAGTGGTTATTGGTGGAAATAAAACAGGGAGGTTGTTATAAGTTAAAATACTGTACTGTTTACAACCCACCAAAATTGCCTTATGCTGGACTTAATGATTTTTTAGCTTTTGCTGCTCCCTTTCTTACTTGGGGGGGGGTGGATTTTTTGGCATTGGGAGATTTTAACATTCATTGGGACCCCATAACAGACTGGTGCTTAGAATCCCAGCTTTCAAATGCTGGATTAAGTCATTTAATGTCTTCCATTACAAGATTAAATCATAGAAGTAATAAGCACTCAATATTAGACTGGATTCTCACTAACAATCAGAACAATTTTAAAAATATAGGAACTTTGCCAGATGTTGTTGGCGATCATATGGCTACTTATTGTATTTTTGTATTTGGAAAAATAAACATCCTAAACTACCTTATCATACTATATTATATAGAAAAATTCCAAATGAAATGGGCCCTAGTTTACAGTATGATCTTCACTCCATCGATAGGATATACCTGGATGCAATTCCTGATGTTGATTTAGCAGTCAGATTTTTTTCATCAACCCTCTTGAATCTACAAAAAAAGTATTTTCCTAAAGCTATTAGACGGGTAAGGAGAATCAAAAACAAATGGTTAACTCCCATGCTGTTTAAATTAATGAAAATGAGGGATGCAGCATGGAATTGTTTTAAATGCAGTGGTTTGACTGCTGATTTTAATACTAATCGAAGGATGTGAAATTAATGTAAATCTAAGTTAAGAAAGGGTAAGTCTCAGTATTACCAAGAACAGCAGAGGTCAGGGCTTAATAACCCTTAAATATTTTGGACTTTAATAAAATCTATAGTTAACCCAACTGCAAAGAGTCAGGCAGAGCTATTTTTGAAAGAGTGAAATGTTATTACAAATAAACAGGAAGTCAGTAACACATTCTTGGACATGTTTTTGGATTTAACAAAATATAAACAAATAAACGTTTGGGAAACTGTAGCTAACAGTTTAATAAACATCTCAAGTTTTCAAACTACTGAGAAAAATTCCTAATAAAAGTTCAGGACTTTGTCCACTGGAGTTAATGTTTCTAAAGCTAATTACACCTTGTATTAGTCTGCCACTAACTAACATTTTTAACTTGTCATTGGTAACAAGAACTTTTCCCTATCAGTGGAAGCAAACATTGGTTAGGCCAATCTTTAAGGGAGGAGCAATAAGGGATGTGGAAAATTATCACCCATATCCCTACTCCCTCCTTTGGGAAAAATACTGGAGAAACTTGTTAATGATCAGATAGCGGACTCTCTTCAGCTGACTGGTCTCAGGTCTCCTGAGCAGCATGGCTTTAGAAAATATCATGGAACTGGCACTGCCTTGGTCATGTTCACAGACTACACCAAAGTGGCTATGGATGCTGGGCAACTTACTGGTGCTGTGTTCATGGACCTGTCCAAGGCATTTGACCTGGTTAACTATCGTCTGCTGTTCAGGAGACTGAGAAACTTTGGCCTGGGAAACCCAACCTTAGAATGGATGGAAAGCTATCTTTCTGGCAGACCCGTAAGGGTAGCATATGGTGACACTTTTTCAAGCGTCAGGGAGCTAGAACAAGGAGTGCCCCAGGGGTTGATATTTGGGCCATTATTGTTTACGTTATTCATTGATTTTATTCCCTCTAAGTTGTTACATTTTAATGTAATAATGTATGTGGATGATATTATATTGTTTAGGAGTTCTGACTCGATGGCAACCATTAACAAGTCACTGAACAGTGATTTTTCTGAATTAGAATTTTGGTTAAAAAATCTCATCTATCTTTAAATAGTAAAAAAAAGTATGCTTTTTGGTTCAAAAGACAGACTTAAAAAAGTAGAAGAGTTAATAATTAAAGATAGTTCTGGGGATAGCCTTGAAGAGGTGACCCAGTTCAAGTACTTGGGCATTCACTTAGATTCTAACTTAACCTTTTCTAAGCACATAGGAACCATAACTAGACAGGTTAATCAGAAATTAGAAGTTTATTTAAGCTGCAACATTCTTTAACTACCCCCTAGGATAGCATTCGCACAAAGAATTATGTCACCAACTCTATATTATAACTCAGTTTTATTTGCTAATTTGTTAAAGCAAGACTTACTTACACTGTCTACCAAATTTCATAGTATCTGTAGATTGTGATTGGTTGACCATCCATGGTACTCCAGACATTACCTCATGGGTTTTAGCTCACCTGATAGGCTAGTGAGGCACATGACTCTAGTATCAAATTTCTTGTATATCCAGGTCCCAGAAACCCTGTTCTCCAGTTCAAATCGTGCATCTGATCAGGGCTACTAGCACACCAGGATCCCTGTTGTTCTACTCTAGGAAGATAGGCCTCTCATTTATAACTCTTAACTTGATTATACTGTAAAATTGTGACCATATCTGCTGCAGCTCTTTATGTGGGCTCCCTTAGGGGAAGGAAATCAGCAGCATTATTTGTGACTATAAATGACTGTGGCCACTATTGCTTGTTTGTTACTGAGATTAGTCTCACTTGTTTAACCTAGAAACAAAGTTTTCTGATGGTTTATCTTGAGGTGTTGTTTAGAGGCAGTTATCGCAATGTGTTGTTTAACAGTATGCCTGGCCTTTCTGACCTATTTTGCGAGTTGTTGTTTTAAATTTGGCTTATTTCAAGCCTAGAGAAATTATCTGCTCCTCTGTAAGCAAAGGGAAGCCTTATATTGTGCTTATTGTGTGTTTCAGCATCGCGATTTGGAAGAGCAAAAGGTTTGTTGTCCACACGCTTATTTGCTAGTACTGGCATCTGCCTGCTCCTCTTACCTTGCGCAGGTAGCGCAGCACTCAGACAGGCCGCCCCCCCAAGCCCTCCCTCACTCAGCAGCCTTGCGAGCGACTGTAATAGCGATCATCTTCCCCAGTAGGGAAAAGAACAAGGGAACCCTACCAACACAAGCTGCTTGCTTGCCCCACGAGACTAAGGGAGCAGTCCTCTGTTTTTTCAGGCCTCTGGCCTACTGCTGAATGCCGCGTGGTGCTTGTCCCCCTTCCCCTGGCACATGGTCTCGGCGTCTTGTGGCCCTACTAGTCTCCGATTGCGATAAGCAACAGGGAGAGCATCCCTGTGAAACAGACAGCTATTCCTGCAACAGAATCCCCAATTCTAGGGATTTTTCCTATCTGGAAGGGGTTTGTTCATCAACCCCATGCTCCTTTTCAGCTGCATGGTTCCCGCGGCCTATTTCCGGCCATCACAACCTTGACAGCATCTCCCATGGCAGTACCAGCTCCTCCTGTATCAAAATCCTCATTTCAAGGGATATTTCTCTCAGGAGGGGTTCCTTTCACCATCCCCATGCTAAGTTTGGGCCACCTGGTCTGCGCAGCCTATTTCAAGCTTTTGCTGACTTCTGGGCCTAGCGTGGGGGGCGAGCCGAGGGTTGGACGCCTTCCTATCAGAGGGGTGGAGAACAATCACATTCAGCTCATTTTCCTCCACAAGTGGAGGCAGGTTACACGCCAAATCCTCTAGAGGAATCCTGGGAGTGAGGCGTGTTAGGTTATTTTCTGGGCAAAATGAATGAAATGCTGGCATGCTGTACCAGAGTGAGGGCTATAACACAAATCAAGAACGAAGCTACAATAAGACCCCTGGTCTAAAATAACTATCCTTACAGCCCTACGAAGTCACCTGGCTCAATTTTCTCCCCCAGCACCTCCTCTACTTCCACATGGGGTCCCTCCCATAGCGACCCTATATTATTCCATTACAAACTAGTGGTACCTCCCCCTAGTTTATATGGGGACCCTCTTCTTAGTGACCCTATATCCATTACAAGAACCTGGTGGTCCCTCCCCATAGCGACCTCCACAGTGTCTTTCTCCATGTGGCGTCCCTCACTATAGTGACACCCCATGCAGAACCTCACCTGTAATTCCTTATACGCCCCCCACTATCAGTTATTTCAATGGCGGGCATTCCGATAAGGGTTATCAGCAGACCCCTAAGGCAGTTCTCCCCTAGGACATTCTGTACTTCTAAGAATTTATTAAACAGATATGGGGCACTTACTGAGTTAGAGGCCCATTGTCTCCTGCTCCTAACAATACACCTCCCTTTTTTTCTTCTTTTTCTCTACCAGATGGTCAATGCCAAGAAATGCACTTCTTGCAGTGCTACCCTCCTGCCCCACGCTCTGGGCCCCCTATGCCCCGCCTGTCTCCACGATGATGAGGACTTGTCCCTGGAGCAAACCTCTGTCATGGGCTCCAGTAATCCAGGGCCCAGCGGCTCTACTTGAATGGATCCTGGATCTATCCTACTGCAGAACCAGCAGGCCATGTAGCAATGATGGAGAGCCAACAGAATTTTATGCTGAAGATAATGGAGAAGTTACCCAGCATAGGGCCACTACCGCACCACCTCCAGAGCCAGATGTCACAGGGGGGCCCAATGAAGAGCATTCGGATCCAGTAGAACCAGCACCAGACAACCATAAGCTGGACTCCGGAGAAGACAAGCAGATGCCAGATGAGGAAGAGGGGGTGGAGACCAATGACGAGGACTTGGAACCACAATCCGTGCCATCCGTCACATCAAAACTTTGCACCTTCGACATGGTTCTAGGACTTATGAAAATAGTCAAGGCCACCATGGGATTTGACATTGAAGAGGGCAAGCCAGAGTCAAAGTTAGATCATATGATTCAGCAAAAGGTGACTATCTAGGAGACATTCCCAGTATGCCTGCCGATCGAGGACATTTTCAACAAGGAGTGGCAATCCACAGAACCTAGCAGAATGTCAAACAAGAGAAACCTGGATCACATGTATCAAGTCCAGGAGGACAAGGCCAGCAACTGGTACACAGCCCCAACTATTGATCCTCAGGTGGCGGCACGCAGTAGAAAAAACATTCTACCATGCGGGACCATATCATTAAAAGACCCCACAGACAAGAGAGTGGAGGACATGCTGAAAAAGGCCTTTGAAATTGAAGGAACAGTCACAAAAGCATCTACTACGGCCATTTACACAGCACGTGCCCAGATCCGTTGGCTCGAAGAACTCCTTGAGCAGGTAAACCCAAAATCTAGAGAGGCAGAACTCTTAGAATGCACTCTGGATGCTGCCAAATACCTGGCTGACATGGCAGTGGACACCCTCAGACTGAATGCCAGGGCTACAGCCATCACTAACCATGTCAGAAGAGCGTTGTGGCTAAAATTATGGGAGGCCAACAACAAATCCAAAACATTACTACAAAATTTGCCTATGAAGGGAAAACATGTGTTTGGGGAGGGCCTGCAGGAATTTCTAAAACAGAAGGAGGAGGGCAAAGACCTACTCAAAAATAGGAATAGGCACACCTATCTCCCTTCCACTAGGCAGAGGTTTCGGGGGGGAAACAAGTCTTAACAAGCACACAGAGACACCCATTACCAGAACAATACATTTCGAGGCAGAGGAACACACAGAGGACACCACGGTCCCTTCACCCATTCCTACCAGCCCTCCTTCTTCAGACCCCATGGGTCCAAGTTTGGAGGAATAGGTAGAGGGAATAGGGGAAAACAACAATGACTACTTGACCAGACCTCCATGTGGGCAGGAACTGTGTTCCCCCGTGGGTCAAAGATTGTCACTTTTCAGACACCAGTGGTTCTGCACAACCTCGGACAAGTGGGTTCAAGAGGTGGCATTGAGAGGATACTCCATAGAGTTATCCCAATCCCCCGTCACACACAGATTCATGAACTCTCCCATTGCCAAAAAGAAGGCAACAGCTCATCAGTTCCAACAAATCCTGTGGGATCTGATACAAAACTGAGCAATACAAGTCATCCCCCTCCATGAACAGAAACTAGGAGTGTACTCCATTTTCTTCCTCATGCCCAAGAAATCAGGGGAACTACGCCCCATCCTGGACCTGAAGCATCTCAACCAGCATGTAGTTCCCCAGAGGTTCAAAATGGACACCCTAAAGTCGACTCTATGCAGTACCCGCGTAGGCGACTACCTCACGTCCATAGATTTGAAGGACGCATACCTTCACATACCTTTCAGACCAAAACACAGACAATACCTCAGATTCCACATCCTAGGCCAGCACTACCAATGTCAGGCCTTACCCTTCGGTCTTACCACAGCGCCAAGAGTATTTACCAAGGTGTCAGTAGTACTAGTGGCCAGACTCCGAGAACAAGGTCTTGATATCATCCCCTACTTGGACGACTGGCTGATTCAGGCACTTCCAAGGAGCGCTCACATCAAGACACCGTGCTCACTCTGACAGCACTCGAGGAGCACGGCTGGGTGGTGAACCAAGCCAAGAGTCATTTGGTGCCCACGCAACAGATAGAACACCTAGGGGCACAGATCAACACATTACAGGGATGGGCAAAGCCATCCCAAACAAGAGTTCATAACCTAGTAAGACTGTCTCGCCACCTGAGAGATTGCCATCAGTCAACCATGGGATGAATAGCCCAGTTATTAGATTACATGGCGTCTTGCATCGACCTGGTCCCTTGGGCCAGGTGGCACATGTGACCCCTACAGACTTACGTCCTCACTCGGGGATCACCGAAAGAATACAACTTGCATGTCATAGTCCCATTACCACCATCAGTGAGACAGTCACTAACATGGTGGACAGTGCATTCCAATCTCACACGAGGGGTCCCACTAGAGGCATCTGATGTCGCCACTATAGAAATGGACACAAGCCTATTGGGCTGGGGAGCATGCCTAGGCAACATCATGGCACATGGCCAATGGACAACATCAGAGGCCCAGTTGTCCATCAATGTCCTAGAAATGAGAGCATTATACCATGCTCTCAGAGCTTTCAGATCCTCCATTTCTGGTCAGTTGGTTCTGATATGTTCTGACAACCAAGTCACTGTGGCATACATTGTTAAGCAAGGGGGTGCCAGGAGCAGAGTTATACTGAGGGAGGTGGTGATGGTCCTCAAATAGGCACAGAGCAACCTCACACATCTTGGCGCAGTTCATCTCGCTGCCAAGCTCAACGTGTGAGTGGATTGGCTCAGCCGACAACAAGTCCACACAGGGGAGTGGCATCTCCACCCCAGCCTCTTCAAAATAATTCAGAAGACTTGGGGACCTGTATCCATGAACCTCATGGCCACAGCGGAAAATGCGCAGGTCAAGAGATTCTAGTCGAGATACAGGAAACCCAGTCCCGGGAACCGATGCCCTATCACAACCCTGGTCTCGGGATCTGGCATATGTTTTCCCCCCAATTCCATTGCTACCCCAAGTACTAGCCAAGATCCGAACATCACGATGAACCATCATTCTAGTGGCATGCTACTGGCCATGGAGAACCTGGTTTGCCACGGTGCTGGCTATGACAATGGACAGCCTCAGGTTACCCTACCAGCCGGATATGCTGACCCAGGGTCTGGTACTGCACCCGGCTCCACGGATGCTAAAACTCACAGCCTGGCTCCTGAGAGGAAGAGACTGATGAAAGCTGGTTATCACAAATCAGTCATCTCCGCGATGCTGCAATTCAGAAGATCCTCGACCACCTCTACCTATGGTAGGCAATGGTCAGTGTTTGTGAAGTGGTGCAGAGAACAGGGTAAGGATCCTGAACTAGCAGACATGTCCATCATCCTCTTATTCCTTCAACAAGGAGTAGACAAGGGGTTGGCCCATTCATCTCTCAGGGTACAGCTCTCAGCCATTGGAGCAGCCATTGGTCCCATAAGGGGACACAGTCCGAGGGCTCACCTAGACACCTTGCGCTTCCTGAAAGCGGTAGAAGTACTATGACCCAGAGTCAAACCATCCATCACTCCCTGGGACCTTCCTCTGGTATTAGATTCCCTCAGTACAACCCCCTTTGAACCAATACATGAGGTAGACCTGTTCTGGGTGGGTCTGAAGACCTGCTTCCTTGTAGCTATCTGCTCAGCTTGAAGGATCGGGAAACTAGGGGCACTGTCATGCAAAGAACCTGACATGGTGTTCACCCCTCAGGGAACACGTCTACGCACAGTACCAGCCTTCCAACTAAAGGTCTCCTCCACTTTTCACAGGAAACAACCCATTGAGTTGCCTACCTTTACTGGAGACACTCAACCTGGCAATAAGCCTGTCCCTCACCATCTAGATGTTGGGTTCACCCTGTCCATCTACATATCTAGAACTCTGCCTTTACGCAAAACAGAGAGGTTGTTCATTGTCACAAAGAGACAAAGACAAGGCAAGGCAGCCTCTAAAACTACTATTGCTGGCTGGCTCAAGAGAACCATCCAGGAAGCCTACAGGTCTAAACAGCTGATGCCCCCAGAGGGCATCAAGGCCCAATCCACGAGAGCAGTAGCCACTTCTTGGGCAGAAAGGGCCAATGTGTCTTCAGAAGACATCTGCAAGGCGGCGACATGGGCTTCCAACCATACGTTTGCCAGAAAGTATAGACTGGAGCACCTGTACAGGCTACAGCCCACCTTTGCCACTCAGGTCCTCTCAGCTGCCAGCTTCTCCTCTCACTCCTAGACCACTCTGTCTCCCTCCCTAACGTACAGTACTGCTACTTATCTACCCATGAGGTAATGTCTGGAGTGCTGTGGATGGTCAACCAATCACAATGGGTGTTTACTCACCTGGTAAAGGTGATTGTGTTGGTTGACATCCTTGGTACTCCACAACCCACCCGGCAGAGTGCTCAGAGTGACCAGGATTAGACTAAACAGAAGAATTACATTGAGGGGAATTAAACCTTATTTCACTAAGGACATCCAAGATGTCAACCGTCGACCACTTACGGGTCGAGTTTAGATTGTATTAATAGGTAAATAAAACTAGGGCAGTTGGCCCACATGTACATACCGCCTCAGTCTGCATTATTGTATAGGATGATTAGTGTTTTTTTCTAGTACTTGCTCTTGTACTAACCTTGATTTCAGCTATGGAAGATTCAAACTGGAGAACAGGGGTTTCTGGGACCTGGATATACAAGAAATTTGATACTAGAGTCATGTGTATCACTAGCCTATCAGGTGGGCTAAAACCCATGAGGTAATGTCTGGGGTGCCATGGATGTCAACCAACACAATCACCTTTACCAGGTGAGTAAACACCCATTTGCCTATAAACTACCTTATCATACTCATCACTGCCTTCTTCATCAGACAACAGGTTGGTTGCTATCCAGTTAGAACTCCATTTACAATTTGAACTGTTTGAGGGACAATGTTTTGAGGCAACAAAACCATTCTCCATTATTTTCTATGTTTCAATTTAGAAATGTAAGTAGAAACTTACGCTCTGGTGAAACCACAAAAACTAATATGGGAGATTCTGCTTTTTCTATTAAGGCAGCAAAATCCTGGAATGATCTTCCTGTCACTATTCAGAGTGGCTGTAGCCATAATCTTTTTAAAAACTCTTAAGAAAGTATTTGTTTGATCAATTAGAATGTACGTGTTACTCTTAAATGTATGTGCCTTATTTATTTAATCAGTGTTGTGTATCTTATTTGTTATTGGCTACCTCTGTCTGTCTCATTTTGGGTCAAACATGAAAAAGGGCCTTTGCTCATTGTGTTTACCCTTACCCGGTTAACAAAAGTTCAAAATAAAAATAAAATAAAATCATCTCCTTTATACATGGGGTTCTGACATCACTTCCCCAAAAGGGTAAAGGACATGCACCTGTCATAACCTTAATAGCCCAGCACACTGCACAGGGGGTAAACGCACGCACACACTCTCACACAGTAACAAAAAAACAAAAACAGGATGGGAGAGAGACATGTGGAGAGTGGTGCAATGCACTGGCTGTGGGGTGGCAGTCTTCTGGGAGACATTCTGGAGGCTGTGATGCTGCCCTATTTGCAGGCACTTCTCTGGTCTGAGGGAAGAGGTTGCACATCTCCAGGTTGACCCGGCGAGGATTCAGGAAATCTCCTCCCCCAGCCAGGGACCACCAGAGCCATTGCCACTGCCTCAGACGTTGCCAAAAAACAGGAATGGTTGGACCATGGTGGGCTCCGGGAGGGTGAGAGTGGTGGATCAGAGGTGAATCCCTCCAGTTGTACCTCTCCACAATTCATACACCATTTTGGTGGAGCATGGTTCCTCTATGGAGACCCCCGCAGTGGAGAACAAGAAGGATGCTGGGAACCTCCACAAAGGAGACCCAGAGGAGGGTGGCATGAGACCCCACAGGGGAAGGAAACAACTCCTGGTGGGGACTCAATCATTAGGAGGGTAGAACTGGGGAGGGAGGGAGGGAGGGAGGGAGAGGGAGGGAAGGTGCCTGCCCAGTGCCATGGCTGGGAGGGACAGGAAGCGAATCCTCAGGCTCATGGGAGCAGCTACACAGGAGAGGGAGCTGGACATCCTTGTCCACCTTGGGACAAATAACCTGGCTGGGAATGGGATCAGAGCAGTGCAAGAGAGGTTTGTGGAGTTGGGGAGGGGCCTTCGACAAGTAGCATGTGTAACCCCCCTGCAAATAGTGGTTCCTAAAAAGTCTTCCTCGAACTTGCCTAAATGCTCACTGTAGGGCTGGTGTCCTGCATTTTAGCAGTTTAAATGTGATTGCCAGAGAGTGCCTGTATAGCCTCTGTGTACTGTCTCTTTAAGAGCTGCCTGGATTGCAGTCATAAGTAATCTGAGAGGGAGCTCTGTTGAAAGATGTAACTATTTGCTGAAAATCATTTAGAGTGATAATGATAATGTAGTTTGTCTAACCTGCCTTCATTGCAGCAAGGACTGTTTTGTTTATCTCCACTATCTTGGTCCTGGACTGCAAATTGGACCAATCAGTATTGGTGGGACCTAAAATGGAGCCGGACTACAGGAGCTATCTGGAGTCAAAATCTGTAGGAATTGTAGTTTTGGGCTTTTTGCACCTTTTTGCACTTGGGGGGGGGGCTTTGTTGTAACTGACTGGAGGATCAGCCAACTGAACCTTTTGGATCTTGGGGAATTTCCAAGACTGCTGCAGCTAGTTTCAGTTTGGAGCTGAGAAGTGAAGAAGTAACAGCTCAAGTGATTTTTGAGCAGCAGTTCTGTGCAGTTTTTCATGGGAGAACTGTGAAAGGGATGGGTTTTG
Source organism: Neoceratodus forsteri (assembly GCA_016271365.2). NCBI lineage: Eukaryota > Metazoa > Chordata > Ceratodontiformes > Ceratodontidae > Neoceratodus > Neoceratodus forsteri. Next base: position 29,651,272 of record CM057453.1, read on the forward strand.
GCCTGCCTGTCTGCCTGCTGTCCCTGAGAGTGAAAATAGAGTTTATTTGGACTGAATCCGAGTTGTGATGACTATTTAAGCCATTGGACTGTGATCAGGCTTTAACCTAAAGAAGACCGAAGATTTGTTGAATGTGATCGGTCTGTCAGGATTTCCAGCTGCCTATGAATCCCCGGTTTGGCAGAGACTTTGCGATCGTGACCGGAGAGCGGTTTGCCTGGTACAGTAGAATTTCCTTACATGTAAATGTGCTGTGTATTGAAAGTGGGTCGTGATTTGGTTCCCCATTGTGTGAACTGTGTTCTGCTTGCTGGAAGCTTTATCCAGCCTAATCGGACTGAATCCACGTTCATCTCCATTCAGCCTGGGCCATGCCATGCTGGCCCTGCCAGACTACCCCACTGCACAGAGACAGCCACCAACGCTTGACCAGGAATGATGCCTCAGCGAATCGTGTGGGCCCTGCTTCTCCTGGCACTCCAGATTAACCACCTGCTGTCTTGATTTTTGTCCAGCCCGTGTCCAGTCTTGGGTAACGTGAGTAATCATCAGGGTAGCTCCCTGCAACAACAGCCTAATCTAAAAGTGTGTCATCTGATTGTCTTGTTGTTTTCTTTCCACGAACTGAGCCCTCTGGCTCTGAATTACAAATAGTGTGTATTGTGCATGTTGTTTTCTTCCATCACAGGGCCCCAACCAGCTGCAACATTCCTGGCTAGTCCACCATTCTCCATCTGGGTACCCAGAGTGTGTGACTGTTTATGGACCCTGAAGTGCATGCATAACTGTTTGATTGATAGAGCCTTTAATCAAATTAACCTGATTATGCTCCTCCCTTATTCAAGCCCCTTAAATAAATCAGATCTAACTCTTTTTTGCATTTACCCTGGCTGTGGTTCCAGTTTGTGCAAGATAACTGTACTTCTGTTATTTGCTGCATATAACCTTGTTTTACAGGGGGTCCCCAGGGCCGGGCCAGAGGAAAGCCCTGGTGGTAAGTGTAAACAGTGTGGGTACTTGTGTGGTATATCAGAGGTATTGTGAAAGTGATTATTGTGTATTGTTCTGGCCACTAGTAAGGAAAGGGGGGGTTACAGAGTCCCTGAGGGCTGTGGCCAGATTAGCTTGATTACTACCAACCCTGTCCTCTGGGTGGAGGCACCCATTTCAGAACTCAGGCCCCTTAACCTGCTACTAGCCAAGCAGGCAAGGGTAGTAGCCCTTGGGATAATGCCACCTAAGGGTACACATGCATGGAAACCTTTCTGGAGGTGCTGCCTGTCTATGGCATGGGTGAGGCTAGGGTACTCCACACCATGTGATTCAATGAATGGTTGAAAAACTGGCGTAGAGAGCTCAGGGTTTTGTCTTTATTGAGGACTGGGGGTCTACCTGGAGGGATGCAGGCCTATACTGGCACAATAGTCTGCATCTGTCCGGGCAGGGAACCAGGATCCTAGGTGATAAGTTAAAATGCTTCATTGGCAAGCTATTAAACTAATCAAGGGGGGGGGGCACTGAAAAAGAGCAGGGAAATGTCAGCTCCCTCCACAAAACAGGGTAGTTAGTGAGGTAAACACCAAAGTAGAGAAGTTGATAGGGAGTAGGACAGGGGTAAATGGAGAAAAAAGCAATAAGGACAGGGAGGAGGCTAAAAGGGGTAAGGCCATCAAAAAATGGAAGGCAATGAGTACCAATGCCCGTAGTCTAGGTAACAAGCTCCCTGAACTAGTGACCTTGATGGAAGAGGAATGCCTGGATATCATGGCAGTCACAGAAACATGGTACACAGAGAACCATGACTGGGATGTCAACATACCAGGGCACACAATCGACAGGAGGGACAGGGAGGGTAAAAGAGGAGGAGGAGTAGCTCTCTGCATAAGGGAAGAGATCAAAGCAATGGAACTAAAGGGTAAACAGGGAGGAGAAGAGTCATTGTGGGTCACCCTGGAGACAGGAAATGGCACCACAATCCGCACGGGGGTTGTATACAGACCCCCGTCTCAGGTGGAAGAAATGGACAAGGAAATGATAGAAGGCATCCTTAGAATAGCAGAAAAAGGGGAGATTTGGTTGATGGGGAACCTGAATATGACAGATGTTAACTGGAGCACCTTTGCTGCAGCCACATCCAAGAGAAGGGTCATTCTCGATGCCCTACAGGGGGCATGCCTCAGACAGTTAGTGTTGGAACCCACTCGGGAGGAAGCAATCTTATTTATTTATTTATTTATTTATTTATTTAGACAGCAGTTTGGAAAACCTTTGAGCCATAGGCTCATTTACAAAGGTACCTTGTCACAGTAAGACAAACAAAAATACACAGTATAACAGTATAACACAGTATAGCAGTAACTTAAGACATAGATACAAACAAGCTGGTACAGGTAGGATTGATGCAAACAATACCAGAGTTATGTTGTTCTTAGCAGCTTAGTAGTAAGCTTTGTCATTAGTATTGAGTATGGCTTTGACTAGTGGCAATTACAGCTTTGTGTGTTAACAAGGTGGTTCCATAAGGACGTTTTGAAGCATGATATAGTTGGAGCTTTGGAGATGGAGGGGGGCAGTGTGTTGAACCAGGAGGGGGCCCTAAAGCTGAAGGCTCTTTGGCCATGAGAGGTTCTAGCTCTAGGGATAACAAGAGAGGTTTTCCCATAGGTCCGAGTATGAACTAGTGGGACAGAGCGGCGGATGGTGGTGGTCAATCCTGGCGGGGATAGCCCAAGGAGGGTCTTTTTTGTAAGGGTACAGGTCAGATATTTGAGGCGCTCGTCAAGATCAAGTACCAGCGCTTTAGCGTACAGTAGACAGGTGTGTGTTAGCCTAGGTGCCACAGTAATTAACCTGCAGGCCTTATTCAGAGTAGTGCGAATTTTATGGAGTGCGGTCTGATCAGCAGCACCATACACTGGCAGTCCATAGTCCACTAGGGACAGGATAGAGGAGGTGATCAAGTCGAAGAGCCTCGGGGAGGTAGTGTTTATACTGATGTAAGATGCCCAATCGGATATTAGTGGCAGTGGCTAGGCAGCGATGTGTCCATGGAAGGAGAGGAGGGGTCAAAATGGATCCCTAGGTATTTATAGGAGCAAACTTGTTCGAGTGGGAATGAGGACCCAGAGTGAATGAGGAGTTTGAAGTTGCAGGACTTGTTTTGAGGATGAGTGAAGAACATGGTTTTTGGTTTTTTAAGATTTATCACCAATCTATGTTCCTTGAACCAGCCCTCGGCTTCAGCGAAGGACTTCTGCAGCGAGTCCTGGAGGGCAATAGGGTTACGACTTGACCAAAGATGACTGCATCATCAGCGTACAACAGAATGTTCCCCGAGCAAGAGGGTGAAAGGGTGTTAAGGTAAAGGGAGAATAGTAAGGGGCCCAGAATGGAGCCCTGGGGAACCCCAGAAAAGATGGGACAGATGTCTGAGTAGGCCCCATTAATTTTTACACGCTGTGAGTGGTCAGACAGATAACTGGTGCACCAGGAGATAGGCCCAGCAGAAAAACCAGAGAGACTAAGGGCATCAAGAAGGAAGGGGTGGGAGACAGTGTCGAAAGCTTTAGAGAGGTCAATGAAGACTGCACCAGCCACAGAACCAGTGTCTAAGGAGGAGGAGAAAGTTGGAGAACTCTAGGAGGGCTGTGTTGGTACTGTGGCCTGCTCAGAAGCCATGCTGCTCAGGACATAGGACATTGTAGGTGGAGAGGTAGTCAGGAGATTTGAGAGGCTACCACTTTTCCAAGGCCTTGGAGAGGAGAGAGAGGAGAATGAGTAGTGGCTTCAAGCCTAGTCTATTCACCACCTTTAAAGATAGGGTGACAGTGGTGACTTTCCAGGCAGTTGAACCTTCCCCAGGCAAAGAGAGGTGGTTGATGAGGCACGTGATCGGGTAAGGACTGTGTCTAAGACCAGCCATAGGATACACGGATCCAGGTGTCACTGCCCATACCATACTCTTGAGGGCAGTGACAAGGTGCGCCTAAGTTCTGGGCAGAAACATGGTGGAGGAGAAAATAAGGTGAGAAAGATTCGACGGCAGGCGCTGGGGAGGAGGGTCAAAAATTTGTAGGGAGGATAGGGCTAGGTTAGTGAATGAGGTGTTGAGGTGGTTGGCTATGAGGGCTGGGTCTGAAGAGATCACGCCATTAATGTTGATCTGATGGGTGGGGGAGTGTGCACCCATTTAACTGTTTAATGTTATCCCAGAAGGTTCTGGGGTTCCCCATGAGGCTGTAAGTGAGGACCAATAGTGCTCAGACTTGGCCTTTCTGATGGCCCGAGTGCACTTGTTTCGGGTGGCAGCATATAACTGCCTGTCACTGGGCTGGCCAGTCTCAATGGCACGGTGCCATAGGTTGTCCCTATGTTTGAGTTGGTGGATCAAAGCTGGGGCTACCCAGGGGGCATTCTGCCTTTTAGAATGGCGGGTCAACATTGGGGCAAAGATATCACAGGAATTATTAAAAGTTTGGGTAAAGAAGGAGAGAGCTGTGTCAATGTCAGGAGTTGCCTGTATAGGAGACCAGTCAATTAGGGACAGAAGTTCCTTAAGTTTTGTCAGACCACCAGGTATTAGACACCGTCGGCATGTGGACTGTGCTATGGGTTTGGGGACTGAGGATGACCAGTGGAATAGAATGGGGGAGTGATCACTGAGAGAGTCTGGGAGGACTTGTACATTGGGGATCCGATTAGGGCGTTGGTGAGTACCACATCAAGCAGGGTACTGGAGCCTCTTGGGGTTAGTCCTGTAGGTTGGGTAACTAGTTGTGTTAGGTCTATTGCAGAAAAGGAGTCATAGGTAGAGGAGGAGGAGGGGCTGAGCCAGTTGACATTTAAGTCACCCACCAGAATTTGATCAGTGGAAGGAGGTAGTGAGGAAAGGTATTCTGTAAGAGAGGCAATGGCCTGTGTTTGGTCCCTGGGGGCACGTATGCAGTAGTCAGCTAAAGGGCTCCCTTTAAAGGGTCAGGGGTTAGTTTCAGCGTAAGTGCCTGGGCCCTGGAGTCAAGGATTGGAGTAGGCAGGGCTAGTATGGGGAGAGATTCCTTGACATAAATAGCGCAGCTGCTGCCCCGTCTCCCAACATGGTTGGACCGGAAGAGGGTGAAACCAGGAAATGAGACCAGGGAGTCAGGGGAGGATTTCGACAGCCAAGTCTCAACCAGAGCGATGACATCAGGGTTAATTGATGTGACCAGGCATTATAGTGAGTCAAACTTTTTTAGGAGGCTACAGATATTCATGGAGACCATGCATAGGCCTGTGGTGCTAGTCAGGAGCTCCTGGGAACTGGGCCAGGGTTTGATGAATGTTCCCTGACAGGAGTAGTAGCATAGACTAACACCCTGGCTGGGAGATGGTGAGAGGTTTTCCTACGATTGACATGAGGGGGGGGACGCTTAAGGAGCAGGGGTGGGCAGGGTGGTACAGGAAGGGAAGGCAAGAATAAGAAGACACCCAGATGTGCCTGAGGCGAGGAGGAAGCTAGGGGAGGGCAGGAGGACCGAGACACACAGAGGTCCCAAGGGCAAGAGAGCAGGTTCAGGAGCAAGGGAGGAGGGTGCCAGGGCATTCACGGAGTAGCAGATGGGTAGGTGGGCAAATGCACTGCTAGTGGGATGAGGCACAGGCAGAGCATGAGGCAGGGCCAAACATTGTGGTGAGCAAGATCCAAAGGAAGGAGTACTGTACAGGTAGGAGTAGGAAGTAGCGAGGGAGCATAGGTCCCTCTAGTGGCTAGCAGGTATAACCTGCAAATGGGAAAGTGGGGAGATAGGTTCTGGGCAACAGGATGTGATGTCACCAGATGTGATGTCACGGGGCGGATCCTTAAATTGACAGCCGCCCGTGGGTGGGTTGGGCAGACGGTGCAAAGCGTCATCGGGCTAGCACCCCCCTGCAGGCATCCAGATGAAGAGAAGAGGCTCTCTTTACCTCGAAAGTAATCAGGCTGGAAATTCGGCTTAGACCTGGTACTCTCAAATGGAGATGGAGAGAGGATCTCAGATTTAGAAGTGGGTAGCTATCTGGGAACAAGCAACCACCAAACACTATGGTTCATGATAAACATAGCCATAGAGTCAAGCATACAAAAGCAAGGGAACTGGACTTTATGAGGGCTGACTTTGGCAAAATGGGAGAGTGCCTCTGAAAAGCACTGGCAAATGGGCAAGAAGGTGGGGTAGAGGAATAATGGAGGTAACAAAGATGGAAAGGGACCTGGGTGTACTCATCATCAATTGCTTAAAAGTCACAAAACAGTGTGAAAAAGTGGCACAGAGAGCAAGTGACATCCTAGGATGTTTAGGTAGGAGCATTACAAGTAGAAAACAATAGGTAATCATGCCACTGTACAGATCTTTGGTGAGGCCGCACCTGGAGTACTGTGTCCAGTTCTGGAGGTCGCACCTGAAAAAGGACAAAGACAGATTAGAGACAGTGCAAAGAAAGGCCACTAAAATGGTGCAGGGGCTGCACCATAAGACATATGAAACTAGGCTCAAGGAACTAAAGTTGTACTCACCAGAACAGAGAAGAAACAGAGGTGACATGATAGAAATGTTCAAATACGTCAAGGGAATAAACAAGATGGAGAACCCCTTCCAAGAAAACAAGGGAACTCAGATAAGGGGGCACAACTTGTGTCTGGTGGGAGGCAAGTTTAGGAGCAACTATAGAAAGTACTTCTTCACAGAGAGGGTGACAGAGCCATGGAACAGCCTGCCAGCACAGGTGGTGGCAGCTAAAACAGTAAGAGAATTTAAGCTAGCATGGGACAGACAGTGTGGACAGCATGGCTGGAACAATTAAAGGGGAGGAGAGTAGCCACCATGGGCAGACTAGATGGATCAAGTGGTCCCCATCTGCCGACACCATTCTTATGTTCTTATGTTCTTATTAATGGGGAAAAATCTAAACTGTCATCACAGAGGCAACAAGCCTTTGTGTGAAACAAATAAATCAAAAGGAAGGAAAAATACACTATGGTTCTCAAAAGAGGTGGCAGGGAAGGTTAGGGAGAAAAAGACAAGCATTCAGAAAGTATAAGGAAACACAGAAGGAGCAGGACAGAGAACTGTACCAGTTAGAGCAGAAGGAAGCAGGGAAGGCAGTCAGAATAGCAAAGGCCCAAACCGAGGAAAAGATAGCCAACTCAGTTAAGAAGGGGGATAAAACCTTTTATAGGTACATTAGAGAGCGAAGAACAGACGGGGAAGGGAACATTGTTTAACCAGGAATAACACACTAAGCCAAAGTTTGTTTCCAGATGTGACCTGGGAGCACAAGGAAATTAAGTGACTTGCTCAGGATCACACAGTATGCACCTAGGTGGCTGTGGGATTCAAACCCAGGTCTTCAGATCTGCAGCTCAAAGCCTTAACCCACTGCGCTATACTGCCTCCTAGGGGTGTGACTAGGGGTTAGAAGTGTTTGGGAGTAACTGAATTCCCAATGGATTGGTTTAAAAGTTATCTAACAAATAGATTGTTACATGTGAAATATAGGGGAGTGTTAACAAGTAGTAAAAAAATGGAATTGGGTGTTCCCCAGGGACCTGTCCGGGGGCCCCTTTTATTTTCATTGTTTGTAGATAAATTACCAGAACTTTTTTGTAATATAAATACACTGATATATGCTGATGATATAATTTTGTACAAAAATTCTGCTTCTATTGAAAACTTAAATCAATATTTGAGTGATGATTTTTTACAAATTAAGTATTTGGTTGAAAGGTCAGCATCTATTGCTAAATACAATAAAAACCAAAAGTATGCTTTTTGGCTCTAAGCCTAAATTGGTAAATAATCCATTGTTATCTATATCTGATTTAAATGGTGACCTATTGGAATAAGTGACTTAGTTTAGATATCTGGGTATAGTATTAGACCCAAACTTGACTTATTTGATACATATTAAACAAATCAGAAATTAGGTGTACTTTTTAGATCTTTAAATTGTTTGACGTTGGAGGCTTGTACAGCTATTGCTAGAAGTGTGTTGTTGCCAACCATGTATCATAATTCACTTATTTTTTCTAATATTACAAAAGCAGATCTAGCATTACTAACTACTACTTTTCATAGTATATGTAGGTTTGTACTTAAAGTACCAGATCAGACTCATCATTGCTTATTTTATCAACTACTTGATTAGCTCCCACCAAAATTTAATATTGAATATAATTTAAATTGTTTCTCTTATAATGTTATGAGACAAAAGTTTAAATCCCCTTTATATCTGCTTTATCAATTTAAAGAGTTAGCTAGATCCTTAAGATCAACTACAACTATTAAGTGAGTTATTCCAAAAAGGAAAACCATAATGGGAGAGAGTTCTTTTTCATTTATGGCAGCAAAATATTGGAATGGCCTCCCACCAACCTTTTTTGAAGACACTAGTCATGCGGTTTTTAAGTCTAGGTTAAAACAATACTACAGTATTTGAGTAAAGTGCAATGTGAATATTTTAATTTATAATGTATGTTTGTGATGTATTGATGATTTGTAATGTAGTGTTATGAATTGTTTGTATTTTTGTATTGTATTTGTTGAAATGTTGTATTTGTATTTATTATTGGTATTGTAACATCTGGACATCTTGTCCCGGGTCGTGTCAGAAAAAGGGCCTTGGCTCATGACATTCACCCGGTAAACAAAAGTTGAAATATATAAATAAATAAATAAATACATAAACAAATAAATAAAGACCAAGGGAGGGATAGTGAGGCTTAATAAAGGAGAGGGGGTTGGAAGAGGATGATGATGAAAAAGCAGGGCTACTGAATGAATACTTCTGCTCATTGTTTACAAAAGAAGAGGAGTGGGAGGTACCTAAACCAATCAACAAAAGCACTCTGGATAGAGGGGTCAATAGCAGCCCATTCACAGAAGAAAGGGTCCTGAAAGAACTCCTAAAACTGAAAGTGGACAAGACAATGGAACCTGAAGGGATTCACCACAGAATTCTAAAAGAACTAAGGGGAGAACTAGTGACACCACTGACTATTGTTTTTAACAAATCATGGGAGGATTGTGTGGTACCTGAGAAGTGGAGGAGGGTGGATGTGATTCCTCTTCACAAAAGTGGGAGCGAGGCAGAGGCAGGAAACTACAGACCTGTTAGTTTGACCTCAGTGGTAGGGAAAATGATGGAATCACTTCTGAAAGAAAGAATTGTTGAGTGCCTAGAGGCCAGCAGGGCACAGGACCCAAGGCAGCATGGATTCACAGTGGGAAGGTCATGTCAGACGAATCTCATAGATTTCTTTGACTGGGTGACCAAAGAAGTCACCCTCTCCCCCAACGGCCACTGGAGACCTCTGCCAGGACAAAGACCAGCAAAACCCCAGAGGACTGTTTAAATTTGGGCACCAAGCCCTTCCCTGAGCCTTCAACCAATCCAGAGGCAGCTGACTGCAAGGGGATGACTTTCATAATTCCAGCTGCTTTTTGTGCTCTGTGGAGTCGGCATTCCAACTCAGAGTACCTGATTTCATACGAGAGCAGCAGAGGGTCATGAGGGCAAGTGCTGTGAAGTTGTCCTCCCTCCCCCCCAATGGCTGCTGGAGACCTCCACCAGGACAAAGACCAGCAAGCCTCAAAGAACTGTTTGAATTTGGGTGCCAAGCCCATCCCTGAGCTAACAACTAATCTAGAGGTAGCTGACTGCAAGGGAAGGGCTTTTAAAATGACAGCTGCTTTTTGTACTCTGTGGAGACAACGTTCCAACTCAGAGTACCTGATTTCATTGGAGAACAGTAAAGAGTCATAAGAGCAAGTGCTGTGAAGTTTCCCTCCCCCCACAATGGCTGTCAGAGACCTCCGCCAGGACAAAGACCAGCAAAACCTTGAAGAACTGTTTGAATTTGGATACCAAGCCCTTCCCTGAGCCTCCAACCAATCCAGAGGCAGCTGACTGTAAGGGGAGGACTTCCCCCTTTCTATTTCCCTGGGGTATTACAAGCAGCCCCCATACTATGGCCTCTGTGTGAAGGACCACACACCAAGGGGCAGCACAACTATCTGCCTAGAGTCTGCTGGAGTCTGCCGGCATCCACCAGTAGTCTTCCGGTCAGCCATCCACACTGTGCCCTACTGGTCTGACCTCATTACTCGTACCTCTTATAGTGTACAATTAGATGAGAAGAAACTGAAACAAAAAAGTTAGTGGAGGATCTCACAGACGCTGCTTGATCCACCATAAAAAACACATTTGCAGTGGTAAAAACTGGAGGACTGAATCTGGACCTAGAAAACCAAATTATTCGGTCAAAAACTGAGTAGGTGGCTTTCAGAAAATGTGGTTGAGAATGTGGCAGCAAGAACCATTTTGCAAAACAATGCTTTTTCAAATGGAAGGTTTAGGTAGTCCATCACCAGGATACAGTAGTGGATGATGCCAGCAAAAAAGAATTGGTAAGTGGAACAGTTGTTGCTGCAGATTGTGACACAGAGAAATGGGTTGCTCCTTTGGAAGTTACTGGTAGTGCTATTCAACTGAAATAGACACAGGATCACAGGTGACTGTACCTGTTTTTTACTACTTGCAGTTAAAGGAGAAACCAAGAATGTTTAGAAGTCAATTTTTCTGCAACCCTATATGGTGATTCTAACCCTAGCAGAGGTATGTGCAAAGCCAAAGTAACTTGAAAGAAACAGGCAACATATGTACTTTTTGTAATTGATGTCAACAGACTGCGTATCTTGCACCTAAAGGTATGTCAAAAGTTTGGCTTAGTAAAGCACATATATGTAATATATGTGGATATTATCACTCCTGGTAAAATTCCAATCACTACTGAAACACTGCCTAATGGTGATATGCTAGAAAATGTGGACAAAACAGTTTGATGATGCTTTGTGATGGGACTGGGTGCCACCAGTACAGTACAGTACAAAATATAAAAGGTACATGTAGCAGTTTAAGGGAGACTGCAAGTGGAACTAAACAGATTAATCAACATGGGCACAGTAAAGAAGGTAGGAGAGCCTACTACCTGGGTTAATTAATTTGCCATAATGGAAAGAGGAATGGTGATTTGAGACTTTTGTCAGCCAAACTGCAGTTTTGATGAGGCACTCAGGAATCCTCAGCCATTGCTCCAGAACGGATACAGGATCCCAATGTAGAGATACAAAGCAAATATATGGTACTTAAATTCAGGAGAAAAACTTGGCACTCCAAAAAGAAATAGCAAAAAGTGGTAAGTTTATTATGATTTGAGAATTTGCAGTGATCCTAAAAACTTGAAAATGTGGATAAAGACAGAGTATTATTGTTTGCCTACCAAGTCAGGTATCACTAGTACTACGACTGGGGCTACCTTGTTTTCTAATCTAGATGACATATTTGGGCTCTATCAAATTCCTGTGGTGAAGACAGTGCAGAGCTGTGCACATTTAACATACCTTTTGGTAGACTGTTTCCTTTACATGCCATTTGGCATATTGCATGCTGTATCCTAGAAGTATTCCACGATACAGTGCAGCAGATATTTTAGTGCATGGTGAGAGTAGGTGTAGTTTTAGACGATATAGTGTATGGTGCTGTTATGCATGGAATTCCATTCTTGGAATATGTTTGTTCTGCTGCAGTAGTGACACCATTATGTTCTGTTGCAGTAGTGATGTCACTACTGCAGCAGAACAACTTGGAATGCTGCCACATATTTGATTTCCCCTATCTAATTAAGCTGGAAGTTGTTGATTTTTAAACTTGAACTTGCAGAAACATCTGCAGCACACTGTCAGTAATTTGAGCCTACCACCAACCCTCAAGTGCCTCCCCCAACCTCCAGTTCACTGAAACAAAGGGCAGTGTCCGAAATAGGCATTGATGCCCATACACTATATAAAATAGCGGATGGGCAACTCTATGCACAACCAGTGTGTTGTGCCACCTCAGGGAACTGATTCCCACAGACCTCTCGAGCTTCGCTCTCGAGGTCATAGGGAATCAGTACCCCTTGGTGGCACAACACACTGTTTGTGCATAGTTGCCCATCCACTATCCTATATATAGCATAGAGAAGAACAAATCTAGAGCATGATCAGAGATTGAGAAGAGTTCTGCAGCAGGCACAAACAAAACTGGGTCACAGCCACAACGGCTGCTAATGCATTAATGTGATAAGAGATAAAGAATTAATGTGTGACTTAGTTGTACTTGTAATATTGTGATGTATAAGTCCCACATTTACAGCGCAATAACATAACAAGCAATTGTCAATGCCGAATGTTTGCTTGCTGGCATTAGCAGTGGAAGTGCAGGAGTTAGACAGATGTAGTATAGGAATGGCATTGAAGTATTGAACTGACACCAACTCCACCCTCACTCTGCAGAGATGGACAAGCATTGGGGTGTGCCTTTGGGTCGTCGCCTATGACGGTCATGACATTTCACCTCACCCTACCCTTCAGACACTGACAAGTGTCGAGGTGTGCCTTGGGGTGTTTGGGCTTTACATTCACCTCATTCCATAAGGAAATACGCTGAAATGGGAGCAGTGTAGGAGAACAGGGTGAACTCTGGGCAAAGGGTCCAAGGTGCACCTCGATGCCTGTCACTGGCTGCAGGGTGGGTGTGGGGATGGAATGGCATGAGCATTACTGTCGACAATCCCAAGTCACACCCCTGATGCCTGTCAGTCCCTACAGGGTAGGGCGTTATGGTCGAAAACCCTAACACCCTAGATGTTTCTTGGTTTTTTACTCCAAGTTTTCCACACGGACTTTTTGTGATCCCACTGCATGAACAGTGACACTATCAGTTCATTAGGTGAAAGGTAATTTTGCACAGCGACTGCGCCATTTGGTGCCACAGGTGCGAAAACACATTTCGAACAAGATGTGAAAAGTGACAGGTGTATTGTTCATGAGGAGGTGTAAAAAATGGCATTGTTGAAAATCTGGAGTGAAAATATACAAAAACTGGTGAAGTCACAAGCGTGCGTAGAAACTGCGCAATGTACACCCATAACATAATTATTTTGTAGATTTTTTACAGCAGATTTTCAACACAGGCATTTTGGGACCTCCACTCATGAACAGTGTCACTGTGATTTTCGTAATCTGTCCGAACACTAATTTCCCACAGCGACCGTGATATTCTGTGCCGGAAGTGAGAAAACACATTTTGGCCAGGGTGTGAAAAATGACAGCTGTACTGCTCATAAGGAGGTGTGTAAAAATGCCAGTGTTGAAAATCTGGACTGAAAATATTACAAATTCGTGAACTTACGAGGGTGCATGGAAACTGTGCAACACACGCTCATAACACAATCATTTTATGGACTTTGGTCACCAAATTTTCAGCATAGCCATTTTAAGACCTCTGCTCTGAACAGTGTCACTGTGATTTTCTTAATCTGTCCTGAACATTGATTTTGCATACCGACTGCACCATTGTGCTCTACATGCGCGAAAACACATTTTGGGTGAATGTGAAAAATAACAGTTATACTGCTCATAAGGAGGCATGGTAAAATGGCAATGTTGAAAATCTGGAGTGAAAATATTAAAAATTCACAAAGTTACAAGCATGCGTAGGAACTGCGCAATGCACACTTGTCAAACAGTAATTTTTTGGAATTTTTTCACCAAATGTTCAACATAGGGTTTGGTCTACCTATGAACTGTGACACTGTTGTTTTGTTACTCAGTCCCAAAAGGTGGTTCCATGCAGTGACCATGAAATCACCTTTCTGGACGAATAACAAAATGACAGTGACTGAGTTCATGAGTTAGAATTTAAGAATCCTGTTGAGAATTTGGTGAAAAAATTTCCAAAGTGGCTGAGATATGCACCAAAGTTGAATAAAACCATTTATGTCATTATACAGCTTACTGGCATTTCTTCAGTTTGCGGTCGGCTTTGAAGAGTGTAGACATGTTCCCGGTCCACGAAGATCGTCGCACTGGGCTCTGGAGAGTAGTGGGTCGAAGTTGTGTGGGGAGGTAGGTGCGCAGAGGGTGGGCGTGGAGTTGGGGGAGGGGCAAGACAGTCAATGAGGACTTTTTTTTTATAGGTTTTTTTTCAGGAAGACAATGCGGGACTTTTGCCATGTTGGGGTGGGCTCCCAGTATGGCAGCTGGAAGTTTTTTGGGGGGGCAGTGGAGACGATGGGGGATTGGGCACCTCCATCAGCCATATGGACTTTTGCCATGCTGGGGTGGGCTCCTAGCATGGCATCTAGAAGTCTGTTTTTTTGGGGGGTAGAGTGGAGCTGACGGGAGATTGGGCACCCTTGTCGGCCATATGGACTTTTGCCATGCTGGGGTGGGCTCTCAGCATGGCACCTGAAGTCTGTTTGGGGTGGCAATGGAGCTGATGGGGATTGGGCACCCCCGCCAGCCATACAGTGTGCAGGGGGTGCATGAGCATGCTGGGGTGGACTCCCAGCATGCTACTGGGGTGTTTGTTGGGGGGGGGAGTAGAAAAAAATGGAGCTGTCTGTGACAGCTGTTCACATGCAGTGCTGAGTGTAGGCACTTTGCATACTGTCGCCTGCAGTATGTACATTGCCTGCCGATGGCAGTATGCAAATTGCCTACACATTACCACCACTGATTGTAGCAGTCTTTGGCATTCAACTGTATGCCACTGCATCTGAACTGCTGTCATAGACAGCTTGAACATTTATTGGTGCGATGAGGCCGCACCTGCAAGAAGGAGCAGGGCATTGGAAGCAGGGTGGCACACCTACGAAAATTCGTATGGTGGCAATATGTTTCTTGCACATATGGGTAAGCAAACATAAAAATTAAAATAAATACATAACGATTAAAATGCAATGTCTAATTTGTACTGGTGTGCTGCTTTTATTCATTTTTACAATGTACTTAACCAGGATAGCTCAGCTAACATGCAGTATCTTGTTTTCAAAGGGATCCTGATTGTACCCATTGCTACAACATATTTTCACAATAGTGATGAGCTGAGATGAAATATTTTGTTTTCAGTGGAATCTTGCTTTTGGAAAATGCAGGAAGTTTTAGTAGAAGATGGGGATTTATGATGTCCGCATGGGAATGTGGAACTGGAGAGATGCTGACATCATGGAGAGCATCCTAATGTTATTTACAATTTGTTTACTCAGGACAGCTCAAATGAGTTGCAACATCTCATTTCCATATGAACATATGAAAACGCTAGGAGAAACAGGCTATAATGGTCTATCAGGTCTGCTTCAATGTGCAGCTCGATCTATTTTACTGGAACTGCCCCCCCCTCCCTTTTCTCCCTGGAGTTATCCTCCCCCACCCTCTTTTCCCCTCTCCTCATCCTTCCTCCAGTTATGACTCTCCTTTTTATACTTTCCCACTACCTTTTAAAACTGCCCACCATTTTCAGTGAGACCACATCCTCTGACAGTTCATTCCACCCTGACACCACCTTTTCTGCGAAAAAGTGCCTCCTCATTTCCTTTTTAAATCTACTCCCTTTAGTTTAGAACATAAGAAAGTGCTGGCAGAAGGGGACCTTGCGATCCATCTAGTCTGCATGTGAAAATTAACCCCCTCCCAGTTTCTTTACTGCCTTAGGTTTCCACTGCACCTATCCCATGCTAGCTTGAACTCTCCCCCACTGTCTTTGCTGCCACAGCCTCTGGGAGCAGACTGTTCCAGGGCTCTACCACCCTTTCCATGAAGAAAAATGTCCTGCTGTTTGTTTTGAAACTACCTCCCTTCAGGTGCACATTGTGCCCCCTTGTCCGTGTATTTGTGTATTCCCTGAAGAGATCCTGTGTTTGTACTGAGTTGATACCTTTGAGGGAATTTAAATGTCTCTATTATATCTCCTGTCCCTTCTCCTCTCCAGTGAGTACATCCTAAAATGGTTTAATCTCGATTTATTCCGTTCTACGTGTAGTCCGTGTATCATCTTCGTAGCTCTCCTCTACACAGTTTCCAGGTAATCCTTGTCTTTCTTGAGGTACAGTCTCCAGAACTGGATGCAGTACTCCAGGTGAGGCCTCACCAAGAATCTGTACAGTGGGACTATCACTTTGCTTTTCCTACTTGTGATACCCCCTCCTATGGATCCAAGAATGCTGCTAGATTTTTGCACCGCCTTTTCACACTGCCTGGTTGTCCTTAAATCATCAGATACGAATACCCCCAGATCTCTCTTTACCTTACTTTCAGTCAGCTGTTTCCCCCCCAGGTTATATTTCCAGCCTAGGTTCTTCCTCCCCAGGTGCATAACTTTGCACTTCTTGGTGTTGAATTTCAACTGCCACTGTTTTAACTATTTCTCCAGTTTTTTTAGATCAGTGATCATTTCTGTGACCCCCTCTTGTATGTCCACTCTGTTGCAGAGCTTGGTTTCATCTGTGAACAGGCATACCTTTCCTTGCAAACCCTCTGCAATGTCACTGATGAATATGTTAAATAGAATTGGCCCCAGCACTGATCCCTGGGGGACTCTGCTGGTTACCACTCCTTTCTTCGACACAGTGCCGCTTACTAACACTCTCTGGGTTCTCCCTAGGAGCCAGTTTCTAATCCAGCCTACTATTTTATGTCCCACTACTGTGTGTTCCAACTTATTTATCAGTCTCCTATGTGGAATGGAGTCGAACGTCTTACTGATGTCCAGATATACTACGTCTACTTCTCCTTCTTGGTCCACTGTTCTGGTCACCCAATCAAAGAAATCAGTCATGTTTATCTGACATGACCTCCCTGCTGTGAAGCCATGCTGCTTTAGGTTTATTTGGCTAGTTGCTTTTAGATGCTGTACAATTCTTTCTTTCAGTAATGTTTCCATGATTTTCCCCACCACTGAGGTGAAGTTAACTGGACGGTAGTTTCCAGCGTCTTCCTTGCTGCCACTTTTGTTCAGCAGTACCACCATGGCTTTTTTCCAGTCGTCCGGTATTGTGCCACTCTCCAGTGACTTGTTGAAGAGGTCTGCTAATGGGGTGGCAAGTTCTTCTTTGAGTTCCTTTAATATTCTCTGGTGGATACCATGAGGTCCCATAGCTTTGTCGATTTTTAATTTTGCTAGTTTGTTTAGGACCCTTTCAGTTGTGACAGTGTTTGTGTTGGCTTCACTGGTGCTGTGTTCTTCATTCTTTAGAAGTGGTCCACTTCCCTGATCCTCCTTGGTGAAAGCTGAGCAGAAGAATTTATTTAGAGCCTCTACTTTCTGTCCATTGATTTCAACATTCTGGCCCTCCCAAGTTCTCAACCTTATGATACAGCCCTTACTTTTTCTATTATCCCTTACATATCTGTAGAAGGTCTTATCCCCCCCTTTTTTATACTTTTTATTTATATGTTTTATACATTACATCGCAATGCATTGACATTCCTTGAATCATGCCATACACCATGCAAATTTCTTATATAGTTGATATGCAGAGTGAAAGGCATGACTACAGTTGATACAAGATAAAGGGGAATAACAAATATTACATCCTTATACAGTATATTAAACCCTTTGACCAATGCTGGCAATGCCCATACAAGCATAATTAGTAAAGTTAATTTCCCCAGATTATTAAACTAGTACTTGTGCCTTTTTGAGCAGCTCTTCTGACAAAACTCCGGCTCTCCTTTTCAGTAAACTCCCCATTACACACCCCGGAGACCTCTCAAAGTAAACTAAGAGTCTGAAAACATTCCAGCTTGAGGATAAATCTGCAAGTAGTCCAACACAAGCAGAAGGGTTCCATAAAAATTAAACATACAATTTAGTAAAGATTATCCCCATAATAAAAGATCGGAAACCCTCCAATTATTATTTCTATAGTCCACTTATAAGTGAAAGTAATGTTCAGCTTTTAGCGACTAAAGAAAACTCCATAAATCTGACATCAGATGACAATAGTGGCAACCTTAATATACATTTTAAGTAAAGTGAAACGGAACAGATACAACTCACAGTCCCAGCTCAAGTATCACCATCCTCTGATTCATTTGAGGAATCCCCTTCTCTAGCTGCCCATTCAGCCTCCAGCTTCTCCAACAGTTTTACAGCTTCCTTGGGATCAGTATAGACATATACTCACCGGCCCACCACAACTTGCAGGCGGGCAGCCATAAGCATACTGGTGGGGATTTCCAGATCCCTCAATCTGTGAAGGATCGGATCAAAAGTCTTCCATTTCATACGAGTAACCCCTTTTGCTATTCTTTCTTCTGCTTGAGCTTTGGCTACCTAAATTGCCTTCCCTGTTTCCTTGAGTCTTGCTCTGTATTCCTCCATGTCGCTTTCTTTCTTAATTTCTTTGTATTTCTTGAAAGCTCTTTTTTCCTCCATGTACTGGAAGCTACTTCTTTAGTAAATCAAAGAGGATTTTTCCTCCTTTTAGATTTACTTATCTGTTTTGTGCATTCTGCTGTTGTCAGATTGATTGTTCTCTTTATGGCTTTCCAGGTTTCCTCCATGTCTTCCCCAGCTACAATTTTGAAATTGTTCCTAATGCATGTTTTCATTTTGTTAAAGTCAGCCTTCCTGAAGTCTAGGATCTTCAGTTTTGTGTGACTTGTGTCCTCGGATCTTTTGACTGTGAGCCAGACTGACCTATGGTCGCTTGACCCTAAATTGATTCCTACCTTGACGTCCGTGATCCTGGTAATGTTTGATAGTACAAGATCCAGAACTGCACTTTCTGTGGTGGGTAACTGTGCCTCCTTGTGGTCCCCTTCCTTTTTAAACTGAAAATGCCCTTTGATCCAAACTTGTTTATACCTTTTAGGTACTTGAAGGTTTCTATCATATCCCCCCTCTCCCTTTTGTTCTCCGGGGAATATATTTTGAGCTCCTGTAATCTCTCCTCAGATGGTTTGTCCCCCAAGCCCTGGATCATCTTGGTCACCTTATGCTGTTCTTCCTCCAGCAGTTTACTGTCTTTCTTCAAATAGGGGCTTCAGAACTGCACACAGTAGTCCAAGTGTGGTCTCACCAATGACCTGTACAATGGCAGAATGACTTCTTCTTCCCTGGAGGTTATTCCTCTGGTGATGCATCCCAGCATTTTATTTGCTTTAACTCTTCCTTTATGGCACTGTGCAGAGTGCCTTATGTCTCCCCTGATTATCACCACTAGATCCTTTTCCTCCTCTGAACTGGACTCCTGTACACCCCCAGCTAGTAGCTGGACCCAGGGTTCCTAGCTCCCAGGTGCACGACCTTGCACTTCTTGGCACGAACTCCAACTGCCAGATACCAGACCAGTTCTTGAGCCTAGCCAGATCCTCCCTGAACTTCTGTCTGCCCTCCTCTGTGTCCACACTCCCACAGAACTCAGTATAACTTTGGACCCTGTTCACTATGTCACCATTAAAGATGTTGAATAACACCGGTCCAAGTACTGAGCCCTGCGTGATTTTTTTTCAGTGGAATCCTGCTTCTGTCTGCAGTGTGAAGTACAATAGCCCCTGATACAGAGCTGTGGAGCAGTTAGGAACATTTTTTGTTTAGCACCGACACCTTGATGACAAATACTTTACAATTAGAATGCAAAAATAAATCAATTGTTGCAAAAAACATCAAGCTTCTATTTATGATTTTGGTTGCATTAATACAGTACTTTGGCACCTGTCCTCAAATTCTTCAGTTAGAAGCTGGTTTGTTCAGCTGAACATTTAATTTGGATGCATATACTCATAAGCCCCCCCATCCGACTTTTTAGTGTACTGTCATTTTAATTTATCTGATGTCCTCCAGTCTTTGGCTCATGTTGCATGGATATTCTGTCACTGGCAAATGCTGAAACAGATTTCAGTGCTCAAATTGTTGATATCCTGCTGTGAGTGGAATGCACAATAAACACAGAAAGACATCTTCCTTGTAGCGTTCTTTATCTGAAAACACAGATGAACACTGCTTTTGTTAAGTCGCATGCAAAATAAACAAAGAAATCTGGACCTTTTATTTGTTTAATGTTAGAGGTATTGTTCAGTCAATGCACATATACAGTAGTCTAGTACTGTAGTTGTACCTTTTTTATGGAACTAGCCAACATTTTTTTGTACAAGCCTGCTGACTTCTGGTCCTGAAGTCAGAGATTTAGAGGTATTGTAGATACCTGCAAGATCACTGATACTAATGTACTAATTGCCAGCAGATTAGTCCTTATGGTCTATCAAGTCTGCTCGAACCTCAGATCCCTAGTTGGGTACCGAGGCCCTCCCCCCTTGTATTCCAGAAGCCGCTATCATCCATCCCCACCCCCCTGGGCCAGGCCGTCATCTGATAAATCCTCTTTCTGTGTCTGTCCCACCCTCTCTTAAAGCCCTCCACTGTGGATCTCTGAACCAGTTCACAGGCAACATGTTCCAAGGATCCACCACCCTCTCAGTGAAAAACCTCCTCCTCTTTTCCCCCCTCACCCTTCCACCTTCCAACTTCAAACCATGCCCTCTGGTGATACCTCCCTGCTTTAGTCTAAAGATCCCCTCTATGTTTACCCTATTTATTCCCTTGAGGTACTTGAAGACCTCAATCATGTCCCCCCGTCTCTCCTCTCCTCCAAAGAAAACAGGCAGAACTCCTCAAGTCTGTCCTCATACGTCAAATTCCATAGTCCTTGTATCATCTAAGTTGCCCTCCTCTGTACCCTCTCCAGGAGCTGTATGTCCTTCTTCAAGTGTGGTCTCCAGTACTGTACACAGTACTCAAGGTGTGGTCTAACCAGTCCATTGTACAGTGGCAGAATCACTTCCCTGCTCCTAGAGGTGATCCCCCTTATGATACATCCCAACATCCTGTTTGCTTTGCTAGCCGCTCTCCTGCACTGCTCAGAGTTATTCAAACATGCATCCACCAAGACCCCTAGGTCTTTTTCCCCTGTTGAGGCCTCCAGCGCCTCCCCTCCCAGGGTGTACCTGTGTTTAGGGTTTCCCTGCCCAAGATGTAACACCTTGCACATGGTGATATTGAAATTTAATTTCAGTGTGTGAACCCACCTTTCCAGGGTGTCCAGGTCCCCTTGCAGGGCCAATCTCCCCTCTTCCCCCTCAACTACTGCTCCCATCTTGGAGCTGTCAGTGAAGAGACTCATTTCACACCCTATACCCTCCCTGATGTCTGATATGTATGCATTAAACAGGATCGGACCCAGGACCGAGCCCTGCGGTACCCCACTACCGACCTCTGTAGGGTTCAAGATCTCCCCACTGACCACTACTCTCTGAGTGCATCCAGCTAGCCAGTTTTCAATCCATCTGACCATCAAAGGGCCTACTCCCAACCCGTCAGTTTCTCCACC